>BTCW01000005.1:51400000-53900000 GCA_033239725.1 Echinochloa phyllopogon
CATATGGCCATTTTTGTCAAGCAAATTTACTCTCTGTCCGTCAGGACTCAGGACCACCATGGTCGTTCACTTCTGTGCTAAGTAAAATTTTAGATAGGTGCATGTATTGACCAGCCATCCAACCTTGACAACGGAAGGAAAGCCGTGGGAAACTATTGGACTGAATTGTATAGCATCTCGTACACACGATTCAGTGTAAAACTTCATAAACACAAGTCTTGGAAGTTGTAGGGAAATTGTAGATGCTGGATTACTAAATCGATTATGCTTCCGGAACTACCGAATGGTTCTTCGTACCCTTGTTTTCGCTGACTAAAAACATGTTCATCGATCAGGTCTTATATACAAAAAATTACAAGCAAGCCTCAGCGAATTAAAAGAGAAAAACATGATCAGCATGTATGGCCAACTAAACGAATGGATCAAATCAACATAACCGTAACATCTGAAACTTATTCCTCGCGGCTTCTCCGCGTCGCGTCACGAGAAGTCGTCGACATGGCACTGCGTCGGCGTGAACCCCAGCGCCACCGCCGTGGCGTTGCTGGGGTCGGGGACCCTGATGTAGCAGTCCACGTCGGGCCTGTACTCGACGCTGTTGACGATGATCACCTTCAGCCTTACCCTCGTGTGGAGCTTCACGTTGATGTTGAAGAACCCCTCCGCCTTCTCCCTGCCGAACACCGCCGCCGCGGCGCCGGAGACGGCGGCGCCCCCCGCCTGGCCGTGGAAGCTGGGCCGTATCTCCACCGTGCTCTTGCGCGGCTGCCGCATCTTCGGGAGGTCCTGGTACCCGAACCGGTCGCCGCCGTAGAGCGCGAGGGCCTCCAGCCGCCGGTACAGCACGGCCTGCTTCCGGTTGGGGTTGCGGATGCTGATCCCCACGGTGAGGTTGTACTGCAGCCGGGTGGTGGTGGTGCCGTTGGTGGCGAGGTCGAAGCGGGTGAGCTGCGCGGAGTCGACGTAGGCCTTGAGGCTGCTGGGCTGGTAGACGAGCCAGAGCACCAGGGCCACGGCGCCGAGGCCGATGAGCACGAGCGTGAGCACGCGGAAGGCGCGGCAGAGGAGCTTGTACGTGTCGCGGCGCGGAGGGTGCACGCCGCCGGCGGCCATGGGTGGTGTCGCGGGAGGGATGGCCGGGCCGTAGTAGGCCTGGTTGAGGTCGTCGATCTTGTGCTCGTGGCTGGCCATCGCCATCGTACAGCTTTCGATTGACGAACAAGCGTCGCTGATGAGGTGATGAGCTGTATATTCGTGTAGATATGGATTGGTGGGAGGAAGAGGGAATGGGAACAGACGCGGTGAACTGAAGTAGCGCAGGGCGCAGGCCTTCCTGGACTGGGATTGGAAAGCTACTGATCCGTTCGTGGACCCGTTCAAGAACGAACGCGGAGGTGAATTATGGCGTCTGTGTCGTCGTTGAAAAGTCAGTCCGAGGAGATTGGCATGTGCGAACGGACGTTGACGGTCTGCCGTTCCGGGAGTGCCAGTTTTGACCAAGCGTCGTCGCGAAGATCAATTTCCTATTTGCCAAAGGTTTAAAAACAAACGGACATTTGGTAGGGAGTATAAACGGCGAGAAATTGTAACCAACAGACTGTGCTAAATAATCATAGACACTTGATCGCGCAATTGACCGAAATACCGCATGGCAAATATATTATCTTAATATAACATGTCAATAGTGTTAAATATAGTCAGTACGTTTATCGAGAGTGGCTAAAAATTATCATATTAATTAGAAAAAGAAGAAGGTCGTAGACTATTTAATTTTAGGACGTTTAAATTAACCAAAAAAGTCTATGGCTATTTAATCATAGAATGTACAGAGCTTTTTCCTCCTTCCTTTCTCATCCTAGATGCAATAAACAATATTCTTGTGTTTATATCTTTGCCACTATAAATGGTTAGGCAACTGCAGTTGTATACATTGCTGTATTCTGAATTTGTTGTTGGTATGAGAGATTTGTATTACAATCTGCCATTCCTGTTCCTGTATGACTACAAAATTATTTTCGATCGGAATGTGTATAATACAAAGGAAGAAAAGGTCAATAACCCATGTTTGATCTAAAGTTTTAGACAAATTTAGTTAAAAAAAATTCTAGATTCATATTGACAAAAAGTATCATGAACTCACTTTAGAAAAGCAAAGCCAATCATAATGTGGCCAAGGCTTCCACATGTGTAAAGCAGGTTAACCTCGTAAAGGCTCATTTTCAGTATTTAGCTAGTTATCTTGCCAGTACATGTTATATTGTACAATAAAAAACAATCACTACATGTTAAAATTGATTAATTATCATGTCACTTTAACTTATCCACATTGAGAATAATGACGGTATTACTGCTCACATGTAAAGTAGAAAATATTTTAAGGTATTAGAACCTTTCACGTGTAAAAGTAAAATAAGCATACTGCTCACTCAAGGATCACGGAAACAACGATGAAGAAAACACTTTTAGAGTCTTGGTCTAGTGTAAATTATCTTGCCAATACATTTGATATATCCAAGAAAATAATTACTAAATGCTGAAAATGACTAGATGCCACATCATCTCTAGCTTATCTAGCCAGCAATTTGTTTAGCAAATGCCAAAATTTCTTGTTTTACATGATCCACATGTGTATAAATAGGACCCAAATCAATAGCTGAACCATCACCTATATCATTTAGACCAATAGCACTCTAAGAAGGCGAAATACACTACTGAAACAATGGCCTCCAAGATATTTGCCCTTCTTGCTCTTCTTGCTCTTTCGGTTAGTGCCACTACTGCGGTCTGCGTTCCGCAATGGTCTTCACCATTGAGTGTTGTGTCTTCTATTCCACAGTACTTCCCATCAGTGACATCAGCGGGATCAGCACACTCATTTGTGCAATCCTACAGGCAACACCAAACGTTTGTAGCAGGCATTTCACCATTTTCAGTTGCTACCCCGCAACTCCCATACCTATACAACCAAGGGGCCATCTCACATATACCATACCTATACAACCAACTTGCCATTCCACAGCTACCATACATCTGCAACCAGCTTGCCATCTCGCAACTACCGTATCTATACAACCAACTTGCCTTCTCGCAGCTGCCATACATGTACAACCAGCTACCCTACCTGTACAACCAATTGGCCATCCCACAACTATCAAACTTATACAACCAGTTTGTTATTGAGAACCCTGCAACTTTCCTGCCATTCAACCAACTGGTTGTGAGGAACCCTGCATTCTGGCAACAACCCATTATTGGTGGTGCCTTCTTTTAGATTAACTATGAGTTGTACTTCAATAATAAAGTTTGTATGCTCATGCATGTGGCATATTGGAAATAAGCGAAATTTTGATTAAGGTGTTGGTATCCAATCTATATCCAAGTGTTTTATAATTGTTCCAACCGTACAATCAAGAACCTTAAACTCTAAACTATACCCACATAGCTAGGTGTATGAATGTACGTTAGAGGGTATAAATATATCATGAGGCTCGTAGGAAACTTCAAAAATTACGGGTAGTTCCAGTGTTCCATTTAAGTTGATTTTCATGATATTAATTACACAACCATATTTTTTTTGCTTATGTGATGCTATAATAATGAGAGAGATCACCTCTTGTAGAAAAGGAGATAACAAACGACAAAGAGAAAATAAAATTTAGAATTAAAGATTTTTTATAAACTATAGGAACAATAAATAGTTAAAAATTTATGAATTTAAGTAAAGTTATATATCAACAATGGGTCGATCCACAATGGGTCCAATTAGATAAAAAAATTAATTAAAATTAGCGGTTTAATTTATCATGTGGTTTTTGGAATTAAAATAACCAAATAAAACTCTAGGTTAAAAGATATATAAATAAATGCATACACTATTAGTAAAAAAAAGCCAAAAAATGACTACGTACGTGTTTCATAAGTAGTGCCAAGAATAAGACCAAAACAAATTATTCATATAAAATTGAACTAGCAAATATGCCCGTGCGTTGCAACGGGTGAATACAATAATGATGTATTATTATAATATTATATGTAACATAATTTACATGAATGTCGAAGGTCTAAAATGGGTATTCACATATGATAAATAATCATTTATAAGGGGACCATGGATAGGGGCAAGAGGCAATGGTGGGGGTCGCTTGTTGTTGTTGTTGTTGTTGTTGTTGCTGGATGCGAACGTAGGCATGCAACCATCCGCTTAAGGTTGGGCAAAGGCATAGGTCCCTAGTGGAGGTGCAAGTTCGGGTCAAAGCATTTGACACCGATGAGCGACGAAGCTTGTGGATGAGGGAGTCGGCGGTAAGTAACCACATCAGTGATGGTGTCTTAAGTCTTGAGATATTTGCTTAATTTTATTATCATCGTAATTTTAGAATACACATATGGGCCCGTTTGAAAATATTGAGGAACACTAATTTATTTGCAAAGAACCCACAAATTGAGTGTAATTTAGTTGGATAGACTTTTTGTTGTACAATTGTCTTGCTGACCCAGGATCGAATCCTCAACTTAATATGGGTACTTATATTTTTTAAAAAAATATATTCTATGATTATCAGTGCTATTTTTAGTGGTGATTTTATCGATCTCAAGTTCTATTCAATGTAGTCTACCGAAGATGCTAATAGGGATAGAATTGCATGACCATATTTATAGTAGTATGTGTGTGTTAGTGTTTTTGTTGAAAAGGAAATTTAGAAAAATCCGGTACCTCGTTAATTATTCTAGTAGTGGACTTGCATGCTTAGCATGTACGGAGTACGATGCCACTTGTTCATGCTGCCAATCAGGCCCGGTCCTGGGGCAGGGCGGACGGGGCGGCCGCCCCGGGCCCCCAAATGTCAGGGGCCCCACAGCTGGAGGTGTGTATGTGGAGAGTGAATTGGTAGACCAAAAGTCCAAGGAATACGTCAACGTAAAGCAAGCTCAGCCCAGGGGTTATTATTAGGTGATGCACTGATGTTCTTGCTCTTGATTATCAGTTGTCAGTAGGGGTGGTAATGGATCATGGCCTGTTTGTTTCTTCACAATCCTATTTGACCCTAATCAAATTTAGCTCAAAAACTAGTACTTTTTTTGGCCCGGCCCTAATAGGGCCCGATCCTTAAAATTTCTAGTACAAAATGGAAGGCCCTTTACCACCTCTAGTTGTCAGTCGTGATTACTCCGTATCTTCCATGACTTAATTAATCCCCTCTTGTATCCTCTACTCACCTTCCTCTACTTTATTGGAGTACTCAGTATGTTTGTAAGATCGCCGTGGGAAGGGTACAATGAAGTCTGGCCTACATGCTTATTGCCATAGCAAGTTCATGGTAACAGTGACAATTATTTTAGTATTTTAATAATCTGATGCTCATAAAGATGCATACAATTATACAATTTAAGATGCTCTTTTAATAATCTGATCTTATATATTAAGCGTTTACACTCTTTTGCTGTAAGATGTGATGCCCATAAAGAATTCATTTAGAATAATTGGACACTCGGTTTCATTCACAAAGAATGTGAAAACATAAAACAAGAAGGGATGAGTTTTATCTAAATTATTTTTTCATAAAATCCAAAAAGAAGCACTTGACATATTTTAATCAAACATTTGTACATGTAGAGTTGGTCTTTTATACCGAAAACTTTTTGTCCGGGGGCCTATACAAGGCCTCCAATTTTGATCTCGCCCCGGGCCCCTCAAATCTCAGGACCGGCCTGCTGCCCATTCGCCAAAGCACGGAGTGGGTGCTGTGGTTGCCTGCTTCCTGCGAGTGATATGGATGACTTCAGGTCTTCACGCGTGCATGGAGTCATGGACTTGGGCCACCGGCAGCCTGCACGACGTCCACTGCTAACCCACACGCCTCCGTGCGCACTTGCATTGTCTGACGGATCCGAGTCCGGCTTATAGAATAGAAAGGAATAGATAGTTGCTGCCGTTCGTCGCTGCGTGTGGTGATTCTTCAACACACGTACGACAAGACTATCAGCGTCCTGAGACGTACACGGTCAGAGACGAAACGCAAGCTGCCACGCCAGAGACGACGGAGTTACGAGCGGACGCGGGGAGCGAGGCGGGGGACGCCAGCAATTTTGATACTGCGGGTTGAGTTTTAAAAATATTAATGAGATTTTCGTAAAATTATGACGTACCGTAGAAACAATCCTTGCTTTATAATTAGGTAGAGATGTGCAAACCTCAAACTAAGCGACATTAATAACGACCTATCAATAGGATGTATTATTATGATAGAAAAGACATTTGACAAATCGTTAAAAAATCCACAGTATTCATCGATGGTTGAATTTACAAAGTCTTCAATAAAAAATTTTAAAAACATAAACTAACCTGCACAAATTACGCAAACCACCCTTCTAGGTCTACGTGTTCTTCCAATCCATCCGTGCCTAATCTCTTTTCCCGAGAACTCGATGTTGTTGTCTGCAAGGGAAGCTATTTGGGTCCGACATGCTGATTTCTCTTTGGGCCCATATAGATTTTCAAGAAATCCAATTGCCAAAAAAAAAAAGAACAGCAGCCTTGGCGACGGGCTGCTCCAGCTCAAGTCGGCCCATAACTCAAGCCCAGGGAAAAAAGGGCTTGATACGAGGAACTCCAATCAGAAGTTGATCACAAACAGTCGACCCAACCGGAAGCCACCATCGAAGCTCATGAAGTACATGGGCGAGCTCCCAACGAGCACGGCCGGCACCGCGGTGTGAGGTTGTAGGACAGCACCGGGGTAATCGACGTGGCGTTGATGTCGAAGCGGGGGACGTCGAAGCGGGCGAGCGTCTCGGTGGCAATGGCGACGGCTACCCGGATCGTTCGATGAGCCAGATGAGGAGCGCGAGGACGCCGATGAAGGCGGTGACGGCAACGAAGCATCTGACGACGACGCGGAACATGATCAGGCGGCGTTGTGGGGACGCACAACGCCCGGCATTAGATAAGAGCGCGTAGCAAAGTTCAGGTTTATTATGCAAAAATAAAAGAATCAACATACGAGCCAAATGACATTTACAAACTGACGGTCAAACATATAGTCATTGTCAATGTCAACAGCATTATCCCCATCCGGCCAACAATATAAACCGTCAAAGGATGCCCTCTGGACAATCGGCAGCGGCAAGGATCAGAAATCCACGTCGCACCTCGTCCCCAGCGTCGTCATCGCCGCCGTGGCGTTCGTGTTGCCGGGCACCGGCAGCCGCAGCACGCAGCTGATCTTGCTCTTGTAGTCGTGCAGGCGGAAGACCCTGACCTTGAAGCTGAGGTCCGAGTACACCCTCACCTTGATGTAGTAGAACCCCTCCCCCTTCTCCCTCTGGTACGTGCGCCGCACGTCGCCGTCGTCCATCACCGCCGAGCCGCTGAACGCGGCCGTGACCGTGGCGTCGCTCTTGCTGCCCAGGTAGAACGGCTGCAGCGGGTCGAACCCGAACCGGTCGCCGTCGTAGAGCGCCTGCGCCTCGGCGTAGTCGTAGCGGATCCCGAACCGGTTGGGGTTGCGCAGGCGGATGTTCACGGTGAGGTTGTACTGGAGGAGGTCCCCGCCGCCGTTGCCGTTGCCGGTGCCGAGGTCGAAGCGGGAGAGCGCGGCGGAGTCGGCGTACGCCTTGGGGGTGTCCGGGCGGAAGATGAGCCAGAGCACCAGCGTGGCCGCGCCCAGCGCGATGACGATCACGGCCGCGACCTTGAAGAGGAAGCAGAGCGGGCCGCCGCGGCGCGGTGGCGGCGGGTAGTACGCCGGCTGCGGCGGAGGGATCGGCGGGCCGTAGTACCCGGCGTTGAGGTGAGGCTGCGGCTGCGGTGGCGGCGGCTGCTGCTTCTCGTAGGCGGCCATTTTGCTGGCTGATACAGGTGTGAAGCGCGCTCTTGATTTGCTTGAGATGGTGATTGATTCGAGTATAGTAATGGATGAACAATCACGCAGTAGGGAGTGCTATTTATATGCAGTGATCGGGGTGACAAATACACGCTTTTGAAATGAAACGAGAGACTTGGAACAGCGTTAAGTTTTCTGAGAGTTGTATACGCGTTTGGTTTTCTGTTGGTAGTAGTCATTGTTTTTGTTTATAGCTTTGCGCAGAAACAGGCCGCTAGCTCCTGCTTACTGTACGTTTCCTTTGTGGAAAATTAGGGTTAAGGAACCGCAAAAGGGAGCCAGAGGTCTTCTTTGTGGAAGCCTGGAAGGGTCATCTAGATTGTGGAAGTTGCACTGTTCGTGCTTCTGCAGAAATTTCGCGGGGACGAATTCTCGACAGCTTCTTCTTCTTTCGATTTCTTCCTCCGCGTTCTCTGTTTCGTCGTTCAAACCCCTTGTCCACCGTTGCGGTTGCGCGCAGCATATGTGCCCCGATCCCCACCTAGCACCACAAACACACTGGCATCTTCGTCCACGGATCACATCTTCCAGGCCTTAAAGTTGGTTGCTTGGGCGGCAAACATGAGGTATTGTGCCAACAGCCTACTCGTACACGAGTCGTTCGCACTGTCGTAGGGCGAAGAACGTACAGACCGGAAGAGATCCGGGGGCGTGGTAACATTTACTGTTCGGTTGTTGTCCGCGTCATTCAAATTCAAATAAAAATGATCCGAGACATGCTGACGGTCAGCAATATCAAGTTATCAACGGTCACCCGTAGAATAGTCAGTCCCGTTCCAGTCTGGGCCGTACATGCCATTTCTTATTTGGGCCCCCAGCCCACAGCCTAAAATTCCTCCTAGAAAGATCTGGGCCTTTTCGATAGGCCCAATTATCAGATCACGAATCGATGACAGTACAATCGACCCAACCCGACGCCACCATCAGCTTCAGCGCCAGATGGCACCTGACCCTCAGCGTGCTCCCCGAGGTGGTCGTCAGCTCGCCGAACTTGTACCGCACCACCCCGTCCACCCACACGTCCACCGGGAACACCCCCGCCCTGCTGTCCTCACCGAACACCCCGGCGTTTAGGATCACGGGCGAGGTGCCCGCGAGCACGGCCGGTGCGGCGTCGGTGCGCCTCGTGCCCTGGAACGACACCGGCAGCGCGGCGCGGCCGAAGCGCTCGCCCTGGTACAGCGCCGCCGCCTCGAGCTCGTCGTAGTAGATGGACACGCGCCTGTTGGGGTTCGAGACGGACAGGACGGCGGTGAGGTTGTAGGACAACGCCTGGGGGATCGGCGTGGTGTTGAGGTCGAAGCGGGCGAGCGTCGCGGTGGCGACGGCGACACGGATCGGCCGGGGCCGGTAGATGAGCCAGATGAGGAGCGCGAGGGCGCCGATGACGACGCACACGCCGATGAAGGCTCGGACCAGGATGCGGAGCAGGCTTAGGCGGCGGCGTGGGGGAGGTAAAGGAGGTGGAGGAGGGTACGGGGGAGGGCCGGCGGTGGACATGTAGGTGAGCTCGCTGTAGCCATAGACAACTCCTTCCTGTGGACGGTTCATGGCTGGAGGGAGATGGGGTGACACCAGGAAAACGACGGATATAGAGGGCGGCCTTGGTCGAGGCTGAAGATATGTGTGATAACGTCAAGAGATTGACGATACGTTCGAGAGGCTCTGCGGATCTTCCATGGAACCCTGACCAATAATGAGTCCTGACCAATAATGACGAGCGATGACATTTGGCCTGTCTAGCATTGCAGCGGCGGCAGCCGGCAATGCAACAGCAAAAGGCAGGAGGCGCGTAAGAAAGCCAAGCGGGAGCACCGGCCGGTGCAAATGGCAAAGTTGTTCGGAACAGATTGAGATGCAGCAAGGAAATAATGCTACGTACAGCTTTCCTTTTTAAAAAACTACGGCTAGAGCTGTTACAAAGAGGGAGTGTCAATAGAACGAAACAAGACCCAAACGTCAAGAGCATCGCTTATACAACTATACTGTGTAAAAAGAAAAATACTTCTATGCTTGCAGGATGACAGTTCAGCATAAGGAAAGGAAACCGTACAGCTACAGCACACAACATGCAGCACTGCAAGCCTACATGGACAAAAACAGATGTGCCTGTCTAATGCAAAAACCAGCTTATTAATACTCCAGGTGCAGAGCGTAAGAAAAATACTTCTATGCAGGATTCCTTAAGAGTAGTCGACACACCGTCAACAGATATAAACACATTCTGTAATTTCTCAGAGTTGTACACGCGTTTGGTTCTATGTTGGTACTTTGGTAGTAGCCACTGTTTTTTTGTTGATAGGTTTGCGCAGAAAACTGGCAGCTGCTGCTTTCGTTTCCAACGTGGAAAAATGGGGTTAACCGGTCAAGGAACCGCGGAAGAGAGCCAGAGGTCTTCTTTGTGGAAGGGTCATAATGAATGCTTTGGAAGTTGCACTGTTCAGTGAGAGTTTTATGGGAGATTTTATGACATTAAATATGCTGATGTGGCATAGAAAAGAGAATGAAGAGTTTCATGATATGTGAGAGTTGTTCTATGGTGATGAAACTTCTTTGACACAATTATTTAGTTTCTTATCCACGGTTGCGGTTGCTTGTAGCATACGTGCCATGTGTAGAATTAGCACTGGATCGTACGCTAGGCGTACTATCGTAAGGCGAAGAACATATAGGCCAGAAGAGATCAGATGTGTGATTATTCTCTCCATATCGAAATATTTGTCACCGTTGATTTTCTCTTATAACATTTAATCACTTATCTTATTAAAAAATTTATTACAAATATACAGAAAGACTTATTATAAATATATAGAAAGGCAGATTACATTTAAGTTATCTTTCATAATAAAGTAAATACAATAAATGATAATTACATAATTTTTTAAATAAAATAAATATTAAAAATCAACAGATGACAAATATTTTAATACAAAAGTTGTACTTACTTTTCGGTTGTTGGCTCTGGGTCATTCGAATTCAAATAAGAACGAGTCAGTCAGTCCCGTTCCAGTCTGGGGCCGTACGTGCCATTTCTTGTTTGGGCCCCCAGCCCACAACCTAAAATTCCTCCTTAGAAAGAACTGGGTCTTTTGGACAGGCCTAATTGAATACTCTATCAGGAGTCGGTGACAGTACAATCGACCCACAGGTCCACAGGAAACACCCCCGTGTTCCTGTCCTCACCGAACACCCCAACGTTTAGGATCACGGGCGAGGTGCCCGCGAACACGGCCGGCGCGGCGTCGGTGCGCCTCGTGCCCTGGAACGACACGGGCAGCGCGGCGCGGCCGAAGCGCTCGCCCTGGTAGAGCGCCGCCGCCTCGAGCTGGTCGTAGTAGACGGACACCCGCTTGTTGGGGTTCGAGACGGACAGGACCGCGGTGAGGTTGTAGGACAGCGTCGGGCGGAACAGCGTGGTGTTGAGGTCGAAGCGGGCGAGCGTCGCGGTGGCCACGGCGACCCGGATCGTCTGGGGCCGGTAGATTAGCCAGATGAGGAGCGCCAGGACGCCGATGACGACGGACACGCCGATGGAGGCTCGGAGCAGGATGCGGATCAGGGGGCGGCGTGGGGAAGGTAAAGGACTCAAAGGAGGTTGAGGTGGCGGCGGAGGGCCGTCGGTGGACAGGCGGTAGGTGAACTCGGTGATGCGGACTTCTTCCCGTGGATGGCTCATGGCTGGAGGGAGATGAGGTGACACCAGGAAAACGACAGATATAAAGGCCGGCCTTGTTCAAATCTGACGATATGTGTGATGACATAAAGAGATTGGCGACACGTTCGAGCGGCTCTGCTGATTTTCCATGGAACCTAGAAATAATAAAATTTCGGCAATGGCTCGGTGTGCGCATGAGTCCTGACCAATGATGACGAGCGACGACATTTGACCTGGCTAGCATTACCAGCGGCGGCAGCCGGTAATGCAACAGCAAAAGCCAGGAGGCGCGTAAGAAAGCCAAGCGGGAGCACCGGCCGGTGCAAATAGCAAAGTTGATCGGAACAGATTGAGATGCAGCTGTTACAAGGAAATAATGCTACATATTTCCTTTAAAAAAACTACGGCTAGAGCTGTTACGAAGAGGGAGTGTCAATAGAACGAAACAAGGCCCAACGTCAAGAGCATAGCTTATACAGCTATATTGTAACAAGAAAAATACTTCTATGCTTGCAGGATGACAGTTCAGCATCAGGAAAGGAAACCGTACAGCTACAGCACAGAACATGCAGCCCTGCAAGGCTACATGGACAAAACCAGATGTGCCTGTCTAATGCCAAAACCAGCAAAATACTTCTATGTAGCATTCTTTAAGAGTACAGTCGACACACCGATAACAGCTATAAACACATTCTGTAATTTTTTCAGTAGAATTCGGGTAGTTTCAGAAAAGAATGTAGGAAAAGCATTCTTGATCAAAGCAGTCTTTCCATTACCTTGATCGTGTAAGTTTTAACATTATCCCTGGCATCACTTATTTTCTGTTCACAAGTTTGGGCTATTTACAACAATGTGCTGTAAAGAATGAAGAACAATGTGGGAGACTGAAGATGTCAAGAAGTGGGATATGAACAAGACAACCATTGCAGATTCAGAGCACAAACAGAAAGCAACAAAAAAAGGGGGCAAAGATTATGCATGCTCATGTTGAACTGCGGCTTGCTTCATCATTCATCATGCCTTTGAAACTTTTAGCCAACCAGATTGCCGTTTCTCGAGGGGACACCTTGGCCTTCCCAAATGGCTTCAGAACAATCGCAAGCTCCTCCAGCCTGCTGTGTTCCAGTAGCTCCGCAGAAAGCTCTAAGAGCCCTTCAAGAGCCTCAGCTCGCTGCCTGAAGGATGTAACATCTAGTATTTCCTTAGCTGGAGCTGCTTCCTCCTTAAATCCATTGTTGGTCTCCAGGGTATTAAAATTTCCTTCCGGTATGGTGGGCAATTTTATCATATCTGTACTGGCCGGTTTCTGAATGGTGGTATTAGCTTCTATTACACTTGGCTTCGGTGCAACAGAATCAATAGGTCCAGAAGGTATCAGGTTTGGCTGGATGCTTCTCACATCTCTCTCCTCTCTTGCCACGTTAAGATGTTTGCCAGCTTCAGTGCTCTGTGCTACTGTTTCTTTTACTGCTTGATCACCATTGACACGGGAACTGCTATGGCTTATGACATGTATGACGTCCTCAACTGGAGGATTTAAATGGGGCCCTGATGATTTCTCTAAAGACTGGAGACGAAAAGATCCTCTGTCTGGAGCAATGCTTGTCGTTGTTGTTGTTGGAACAAAGGAAGCAATATCTGGTACTGGTGAAAGCAGCTCCTGCACTGTGAACTTGTCTTCATCACTTTGTACAGTGACTGCGTCACTGTCCTGGCCCACCTTACTGGAGGGCATGTCATCCTTGCAAATAAACTCTTGTTCAGTAATATCAGAAGATGGCTCGATGGCTGAGCTTGGACTAATATCACTATTACTGGTCATTTTCTTCTGAAAATTGGTTGTTTTGACCTCTGAACTTGGTTTAGTTGTTATGCCCTGTGCTCGTATAGTAGCGTCAGGGATTGAACATTTGCAGGATGGAACCAAGTAGGTTGGAGAGTCAGGTTCAGATGGTTCAGACTGGTTCGTGTTCTCAGCATAACCTACAGTAGAACTGGAGCAAGCGCTGCTTTCTTCCTTGGTTGCTACAGCCCTAGGTGGTGCAGATTTCGCCCGTGAATTGCCTGGTTTTCTCTGCATACCATCCAGATGACTAGGAGGAATCAATGGAAAACCTGGGAATTCCATGAGAGCATTGTTTGGACTGTGGGGAGGTCGGCTAGGACTTTTTGCATGCTCTGCCACGACCTTACTGTGAGCTCGTTTTATCCCAGTGTGTTGACGACTTGGACTCGCGGCCCCTTGCCTTCGAGCAGGAATACTTGTGCATCTAATAAAACTTGGTGGTGTTTTGTTCTTAGCCTTCCCTGCAGCTACATCAACATCTTCCCCAAACTGTTTGGCAGGGTCTGGATGTAGCCGCTCATCTAATTTATTTTTAACCGTTGGAGAATGCTCAACAATAGGTGACTACAAGATAGAACCAGAAGAAAAGTTAGCAACACGGGAAAGTGGGTTTAGCACAAGAAAAAAACATTGATCCTTACCAAATGTTTCAAGGGAGGAGATGTTTGCCCTCGTTTCCCAGGTTCTTCACAGCTGACCCTTGCTGATTCATATGACATTACTTCACTAGACCTTGAACTGGAGGAAATATCACTGTGCTTTGAGTCATCAGATGAACGCTCCCTGTTGCTGGGTGAATTTAGCTTTACACGGCTAGCTCTCACTGGTGAACTGCTTTCTCTGAACTTGCTCTCCTCTCTTAGAGTTGTTAGTATCTTCTTAATGATTTTCGGTTGCTTATTCTCATGTCTGGAATGCTGATTGTTATGTATGGATTTAGATGAGTCTTGTCTCTCCAGTTCAGGACCAGCAGTATCTTTATGGCTCCGAATATCAGTACTTTCAGCACCTTCAGTATCAATGGTATTGTTGGAACTTGAAGCTGGTCCTGATGTGTTTCTTTCACTTGATTGTATACTGTCCATATCACTGCCAGAAATGCTACTACATTGACTCCCAGACATACTTCTCTGACTGCTCCGTGAACTGGTGACAGGTTTCTCTGGTGACCGACCGGGATGTAATATATCAGCAAATGGACGGTATTGATTTACGTAAGGTTGCAGGTATGGACTTTTTAGAATATCGGATGCCTGTTAAGAAAATGTGACAAATACTCTCAGAACCCTATAGAGGTAGCAAGCAAGAATAGCAGTCGCAGGAGAGATATCTCTGTATATATAGTAGCTTACAGTAGGCCGGTGTTCTGGACTCTTCCTCAACATGCTTTTGATAAGTGTTTTCCTGCATTCAGCAGCAAAACAGGATTTTTAAAACATTAGAGAACTGTATATGACACTGAAATCATTTTCAAACAACAAATCTGGATGGAAATTTCTGTATATGAATAATTTTATTACGAAATGTATTGTGAAGAATAATTGTTCAGGTGTACTTACATAGATGAAGAATAGCAAGTAGGCAGAGGACCAATGGAGGAGCGATTTATCTTACTTATCAGTCCAGCCATATCCTGAAAGGAATTAGAGGAAATTTAAACTCATCTGAACTTTTGCAGTTCAGAAATTAATAACACCATCACATAGTAAAGGCTGAGCGATATGAAGTTGAAGCACGGTAGCAATTTGATCATGTTCAGTTGCAAAGAACTTTCTATCGAATTAGATGCTCAAATATGTATCAATTTAAATGCAAAGATTCAGACTCTGACCTCTTCCAGTACCATTTTTGTGAGAAAGAAAGATTGTGTGGGGGTTATTTGCATTGAACTTCCCCGATACATGTGGCAGTACGTGATACATAATATCTAGCCTACTATACTCTAACAATTTTGAAAGTCCATGAGACATAAGATATATGTCATTCACAGAGCTCCAGAAATGAATTTCCTAGGTGGGTCATGAAGAACTTTCACCCAATATGTTAGTGAACCTGAAAGATAAACCTACCCTTCTCTTATATAATGATTGACATAGCATGCTCATGAAAAATAAACCTACCTTCTTATCAAGTACATAAAGAGAGGAAGGCCTCTGAAAGTCATTATTTCCATGATAATGACAAACGTCTACCAAGAGTCAGCCACATTAAGACTGAAGAGGTCATTGTTGTCTGGTCATTTTAAGTGACTAATTAAATGAAAGCGAGAATTGAAATTAACTGTTCAACATAGATGTTAATGCCACAACCTCTCAATGGAAAATGCCCAGTCACTCTTCCCTACTAAGGTTAGAGTCTGAATCCCGAAAAGCAAATAGTTCACATATTGTGACAATTTAGAACAGACACTGAAAAGTGTAACAGGTGTTTTAGTTCATCTTTCATTTTCGATAGCAACACAAATAGCTAATAGATCATTTTATTTCAAAGGCTATGCTCAGTCTTGTCCTTCCAGCAGGCAGCTTAGGGGCTTTCTGCATCAATTAGCACATCTTATCTTCTATCATTCTGCAGTGAACACGGTCATTCCTAATTGACTGGTCCACGCGTCATAGATGGATGTGTTTCAAAGTTGGTTTATCATTTGCTCTCCACATATTTCCAAGTTGACAATGAAGGCATTCACTGGGCACTGGCAACAAATACTAATCATATCTGAATATTTAAAAATGCTAGTGTTCGAGTATAAGCCAAATAAGAACTCACAAAAGCCTTGAAAGCAGGCCGATGAGCAGCCATTTCATACATGCAACATCCTGAACAGACATATATCAGTTAAAATAGACATCTAACATCAATTCATTTAAATATCTCTATATAAGTTAGAAAGCATTACCAAGAGACCATATATCTGACTTGAATCCATAAGGAATGTCTGCAAGCAACTCTGGG
Source organism: Echinochloa phyllopogon (assembly GCA_033239725.1). Taxonomy (NCBI): domain Eukaryota; kingdom Viridiplantae; phylum Streptophyta; class Magnoliopsida; order Poales; family Poaceae; genus Echinochloa; species Echinochloa phyllopogon. The sequence continues at coordinate 51,416,337 of BTCW01000005.1, forward strand.
CACATGTAATTTGGTGTTCCCACAACCTAAGAAGCATCAACTGGAACATAAGATTTTGAGACAGACGAGACAACTATAACACAGTGAAAGTAGAACATACAAGGATTAATCAAATATGTGCTTCCATTTTTCATGCGGGATTTCATAACATAAACAAACATAAGATGAAGGAAATATTTTGTGGCAATAAAAAATAAATAAGAGAAAAAGATTACCGAAGAGGTTAAATCATCTGCCTTTAAAGTCTTGGCCAGGCCAAAATCTCCTGCAAGTAAAATGGAGATATTAAAACCAGGGAAATAAAGCAATGCATAATAAATATGGCAAAGCACAGTTACGAAATTTGAGTTAGCATGGGAAGCTAACCTAGGCGAATGTCCTGTTCTTTGGTAAGGAATATGTTTGAGCACTGCCAAAAAAAGAAGAGGTTGTAAAACATTAAAACCTGCCTGATAAACTTATAGCATCACTATTCTCCATCGCTTACCTTGAGATCTCGATGTAAAACAAAGTTTGAATGCAAGTAGTCAACAGCTAATGCCAATTGAGCGAACCATTTCAGCAGTTTCTGTAGGATATTCACAATAGTTAGCACAAATTTACAAAATAAAATGTTCTCAATGCATTAAAAGAAGGTACTAAAAATCATAACAACCTCCTCTGGGAAGTATGTCCCGTTTTCTTTCTTCATCAATTCAGCCCTGTCAAAGCGGAACATAGTAGTGAGAACAAACAGTCATCAGATTGCCAGTAGAAAAGGTTAGCTTGAGACCAGCACACAACACTCACATATCGCCACCTTCACAGTATCCCGTCACGATGCAAACATAGCAGCCCTGTTAAAAACTCAAGCGTTCAGCTGAAATAAGATGAAATTAAACGATAAGAAAACATAGGCCCAAGTTCGAGAACAAACCTTCTCAACCCATGCCTCCTTGAACTCAACAATATAAGGATGTTGCAAGCGAGCAATAAGAGCCATCTGCAATTTCCATTTCCTCTTATCAATTCATCAAAGACAGTGCAAATAGACAACAAACAAATACAAAGGCACAGAAACCTTTTTTGGCTGACCTCTTGGTGAGCAGACTTGCGGCATCGCTCTGTCTGCCTTGCAAGGCGAATTTTCTTCAACACATACCTGCAAATGCAAAGCAAGCTGCTGTCAAGTAGGCAACTTCAGGGGAAAAGACTCTGTAACTCAATGGAAGCAACTCGCATCATACTTCTTCTTTTCTGTCTTGTGATTGACGAGAATGGCAGCACCAAAAGCTCCACGGCCAATCTGCTCCATAACCTCATACTGATCCATCCGTGATTCCATGGCTCCCAATCCCTCAGCACAACTCCTAATGCTTAATAGCAGACGCGGAACTTCAGTCGCTTATACCCGAATTTCTGCCACTCTGCATGTGGAATCTCCCTTACGCGCCACAACTCCAATCAGTCCCGTACACTCGTTCTGTAAAAGCATCATCGAAACAGGCATAAATCAAGCAGCTTCAGTGCAGGCCCCGCAATTCAAATTTGAACACAACCTATTCCTGTTCCATCCAATCAACCGTAATCCTAAACACACCTACTGTACTAAACTCAGTCGCGTAAGACAACCGAAACGAGGAAATCCATCGGAAACATTTGGCCACAAAAGCCCATGGCTGAAATTCAGCCACCGTGCTACGCGCGCACGGGAAAAGCGCACCCCAATCCCTCACAGGAAAGCTAGATGTTTATCAACTGCACCCCGCGCAGTTCCCACCAACCGCCACCGCTCGGGACAGGGACCTTACCGCTGGCGAGCCCCTCTCTCCACCGACATTGGCCACAGGCGGAGCGTTCAGCCGCCGCCGCCGCCTCCCCCGCTCCGGCCTCCCAAGTCGCCCGCCTCCTGCCGCGCCTGGCCGACTTCTCCGGCCTCCTCGCCCGAGCAGCGGCTGGCTCCGTGGTGCGGTGCCGCGGCTGCGCTGGGGGATTTGGTGATCTGGCGTCTCGTTTTTGTTCTGGTGTGTGTGCTGTTGGTAGGTTATTTAAATCCGCATATGGGGAAGGAGGAGGCGCTTATATACGCCTTCCGTTCCGCCATGACCGCGGGGTTAATGATGAGAGAGGTCACTAGTACTGCTTGACAGCGATGTGCGGAGCCATAATTTTCTCGCGATTAAATTAAGGGAGAGGGCCAGTGGTGCTCACTGATTCGGAGACTGATGGGAATGGGAAGAGTTTGCTTTTCTTCGATAAACAGTTGCCGCGGCTGTGCGAATTCGGCATGAATTCATTTATTCAGAGTTGTGAATTGTGATGCGATGACCGACCATGCAACATGTAGAATCTGAATAAATTTTGGCGTGCTCTTTATATAGTTAGATGAGATGTCCCCGTCACGATGCCCCGTGTGCCTGCCGGGTAGTCTTGTTTGTCTCGCTTGCTATGTTGAGCCAAGCATATTTTGTTTTTCTACATTATTTATTTATTGTTGTTTTGTGGTAAGGGTAGCTCCAGATGCTTTTATTTGCTTCATGGGTACGGCTGGTTTGAGCCCCTCGTGAAATTAGGGTGCCTGAAGCAGTAAGCCAGTAAATCAAATTTCGACTTTTGGGTACTACTGGAGCGGTTCAACCCTCCAGCGAGCCAAGATAAGGTACAGTACTTTAGTTCTAATTGAAAATCAGTGGGGCTAATCTTATTCTAGTGCAGCAAAGAAAAGAAAGCCTAATAATAATGGTAAAGGTTGAGGTGATGGATCAACGCCCCTTGGTGCCAATGACGAATGCTTGAGGTGGGGTCCTTTCATTTCTAGGAGATAGGAACGAATTAGTTGTGTGTATTTTGATAGTTTCGGCTTTTGAAAGACTCCCATGAATACTTGAAAAAAAAAGGCACATCGATTGATACGAGTATACTTGTCTCAAAATAATATAATGCAAAATATAATTTCAATTATACTATTACTAGTCCATCAACCTGTGCTCCAGCACGGCTAGTAATTTTGAGAGAAATAAATATTAAAAACTTTTGAAAATACAGGTTCCATATTCTAAAATAAGTATTAGAATATTTTGAGAAAAAATAGGCCAAAATTTCTTACCTTATTCTCTCTCTCATTTTAAAATATCCTAACACGATATCTATATACATATGTACTTATGTTATTCGGTAATGATAGTCTTTTAGTTAGTGGTTACTCTATACACTTTTTTATCCACGTTTACATTTCTTTTTCACTTTGCATCGCAAGTCTACATGTGTGTTTTGACACATGGTTAATTGAACCTTATCGGACATGTATACATGATTAACTTCTCAACATTTCTCCCCTAGCTTCTCTAGGAATAATATCTGTCCAGGAGCAATAACATCATGTTTGCATAGTCATTCACTCATTCTGTCGCAGTGCGCAAGAAGGGTCCTGGTTGCCGAGCAGTGTCTGAGTAGCTGACAGAAACATGTTTGGATATAAGCGATTAATTTTCTTACCAAAAGTATACATGCTTTGGCAGTAAATTTTTTTATAAGCGATTAATTTTCTTACCAAAAGTATACATGCTTTGGCAGTAAATTTTTTTTTGGCAAAGCTTTCGCGGCAAGTTGATCATATAGGATGATGGTGCGAGGCACCGTTTTTTTCGAAGCAAAGCACGTAGAGAATGAGATTTAATTTTTTTTTCTATTGTGGTAAATGTGGGTAATTTTGCATAAACTATAGGGGGTTATTTTGGCATATTTTTTTATAATGACATTGGTGGGTAATTTTCTGAAATAAAATAGATCTGATGGCTATGATTATTTGATTAAACCTGATTAATGACCGGATGTTTCTGATTATTGTGAGAATTTTTTGTATTTATCTTTTTTTCTAGCGTGTCTTGTGAGGATTAACGTGGAGGCTATAAAAGGAGCCTTCAATTAGTAATAGTAAGATGTGAAATACTGCAAAACGCTTTTTAATGGTGATAATGTGATGTGTGTGTATTACTAGTATTGTGCTTGTGCACACTACTTTGCCTATAGTACTTTTCGCTGCTTTACCGACAGCAGTCACACGATCCTGAAATTTTTGCTGGAGGAAGTCAAAATCAGATGCACGTACTAGTTTCTAGTCTGTCGGCAAAGCCAGATCCTCATGTCTTCATTAGAATATCTGACGATAGGGAGGTCTACGAAATAGGGAGGCGCTGACTGTGACTCTGACCGTTACCCAATTAACCGCTCCATTAGGATATGTACAGCCCACAGACAGAAGGTCGTCTGCAGAACCTCGAACGTAGTATACGGACGGATGTACAGACAGCTTATACAGCCCATACACATAGAGGTCGTCTGTAAGGTGTTTAATGCTTTGCATTAGTTTAAGATCAACTACAAATATATTTGTGTGTACTATTGTGTGGTTATTTTGATATAGCTATAAAATTTATCCATGTAAACATAAATCAATGGTGATCAAGTGTAATTTCATCTTTAAACCATAGAATATTCAGACCACCACTCGCCGGCAGCATCCATTCTTCTCTCTCTGTCGGCAGCTGCTCGTCTCTCTCTTCTCTCTGATTTCCTCTCCAGTCTCCACCGAGCTTAACTTATCCATCCCCTGCGGCATCCCGTGCAGTAAGGCCGGCGGCCCCCAGCTCTCGCTGCGCTTCCCGGCGGCCGCCTCCTAGCTCCCCACGCCCTCGTCGCTGCGCCCGCCTCTAGCCACCATCTCCTCATGTCGCGGAGCTTCTCGTCGCCGCGGAGCGTTCTCATCGCCCTCGAGGAAGAGGCGGCGGCAGTGCTCGGCGCACGAGCGGCCGAGCGCGCCGCACCTGCGGGCGACGTTGCTGGGGTGCGGCATGAGCGGTCGTAGTGGTGGGCGTCCTGGAGGTGGCGCCGGAGGACGACGGCGCCGGACGCGGACTGCTCGGCGGCGAGGGGAGGAGGTGCGTGTTGGCGACGCGGCGGAGGCGGCGCCAGTACGCCGCTCGATCCCCGTTCCAGCTTGAAGCCGCCGCGGGTGCCGAAGGTCTCGCTGCCGGCCTCTCTTCTCCGTCGCCGATGGCGGGCGGGCGCCGAGCGGGCGCATCCGCCTGTCGGGCGTGTCCGGCGCCGAGCGGGCGCATCCGCCGGTCGGGCGCGTCCGGCGCCGAGCAGGGCCGGCGCCTTGCGGGCGGGGCCAGCGCCGGGCGAGGCCTCCAGCGAGCGAGGCCGGGCGGGTCCGCAGGAACTTATAGCTGCCGCCGGTGAAGTCCACGGCGCCACTGCGCTCGAGCACGATGCGACGAGCCTCCGGGATGCCTCCCTCTCCCTTCCTTCCTTTGGCGCCGAAATCTCCCGCGCGCGGCACGCACGGGATCCTGGCGTGGCGTCGCCTCTAGAGGACGGCAGCGTACAGCGGAGGCGGGCTCGTCGATTCCGCCTCGGGCAACGGGACGAGGCCGTCGCCTCACGAGACGACGCAGGGGCCGTCGGTAGGCAAGCGGAAGGGTTTATTTGCAAAAACTGCATCACATAGACGAGGCATATAGACGGGCTGTACATGCCCTTAGAATATCTGACGATAATCCAGTTACAGGTTCTGCTATTTTTCTCTGTGTCGAGCAACAGAGCTACCCGTCTTGAATTGTTCAGCGACAAATTAAACACGCGCGCCAATCATGAGCTATCTATCAGTAGATGGTTGCAGCAGCAGTCCGACCAGGCAATGTGATGGCTGCTGACTTGCCAGTCGCAGCAACGTTAGCATCTCGAATCAACAACTTGGCTACACGGTTACACTTTTTTTTTCTCGAATACGCAGGAGGTCTGCGCATCTCTATATTAAAGAAGAGGAGAGTTTGAATTATAAGACGCACACGTTGCGCAAAGGAAACAAAACAACCAGCCCGGGCTGCAGCCGCGGGATGAACACGAGATTACTCACTGCGCAAACGACCTAGCTCCGCCGCGCCGGCCGAGATCCATAGCTGCGCTTCACTCGCTATCTCGATGATCAAGTCCTGCACACAGCACGGATCCCCACGGAAGACCCTTGCATTGCGCTCTTTCCAAATTAGCGAGGTAGCTAGCGCGAAGAGGCTATCAAAGCCCTTCCGTTTACCTGCAGGCAGCAGGGTCCTCAATCTCTTCCACCATTGATGGATGGAGCACCTGCCGTGCGGAAGCTGGAGCACGCCCAAGTGCTGCATCAGTGACCACCAAACCTGTCTAGTGTAGGAGCAATCGATGAAGAGGTGATCGCTGGTTTCGGCTTCCTGGTCGCATAGGGTACAAACGGCATGGGCGTCTAGCCCGTGGCGATGGCGTCTATCTGCTGTCCAATGTCTCTTCCGGAAAGACAACCAAAGGAACAGCTTCACCCTAAATGGCGACCATGTTTTCCAGATCAGGTTGGAACCACTGAATCGATGTTTGCCGTGTAGCATCATTCGGTATGCTGATTGTGCCGTGTACTGGCCTCAACTGGTCCATCTCCAGGTGAATTGGTCCGGCGTATCAGAGAGCTGCATCCCCCGGAGCATGTTCCACAGCCGTATGTACTCCGTGATGATTGGCACCGAGAATTCACCGGTGATCTCTCTTGTCCAGTGGTTACACACGGTTACACTCACCCTGCTTTTCAAAAACAAGCTAGCTTACACTTACACCCTGTCCTGTCTGAAGAATTAAAAGAAAATTAACGTGACGTCTAAATCATCATCTGCTAAACTTTTGTGTACTGCCTGCCTTTCACAAGGCACGGTTGATTTATTTAATCGCTGCACCAAAGCCTTATAATCCTGCTTTTTTAGGTCGCAATCTTTTTCTAGAGGAATTGATTAAATGGTTAGATAGAGAGGGACCGTTCCTCTTGATGGCAACTGCTCTCCGCCCTCCTCAACAGTGACCACTCACCGGTGCCACACTGACTCAAGCTACAGAGCAGAACAGCTTGAGAAAAACGCAGTAGCACGCAGCTTGCAGAAACTGCAGGAAGAACACTGTGCGACTGTGTGCCAACTGCCATGAGTCTTGATACTGTTTTTGGGCACAGACTGATCCAGGACTCAAGTGAACACTGCAGTGGACCAGTGGGGTGATTAAGATGCGAGAACTGTGCTGTGCAAAGGTCAGGAGACTCAGGACCATGGGGTGGTGTTTAAGTATGAACTGACCGAGCAGCGGCACGCACGCTCACACGTGAGACAGCCGGATCAGTTCCTTCACAGACAGTATCCGACCTTGTAATTGCCCGGGGCCCAGGTGCAGCGCTGATTTGCAGCATCTGCGGGGTGTATCATATTATCATAAAGAGTCACACGGTCCAACCCTGACAGTCTGTCGATCGGAATCGGATTGAGTTCAATAGCTAACAAGCACATCATAGAGTGATTCTCGTACGATGCTTCAGAGACGCATATCCATGTGCGTGTCGATTGTGCATTCGCGAATTTTGATCTCTTGTCGTTCATCAGGATGGAATCGAGAACAAGGGTTCGCTTCACTTGTCATGTGCAATAGCATTGCCGTGTACTACTCCCATCAATGGCTGATCTGATGATCGAAAGCCACAGCTTAAGCTTGATCTCATGATGTGAACCGTCATAGATTAGGGATAATGGTACTAACCTAGCTAATCTGTAGCGAGACCAGCCTACGTCTGCTACGTAACATCACGTCGTCATCGACTATGTAACTACCGGTGTGCCCACATTCTAGCTATAGATAGGTGAGGATCGTACCAAGTACAAGCTAGAAGTAGCCATGGTGATGCTAACTTGCTAAGGATCAGCAAGACAGCAAGTATGAAGCGGGCACAATTATGATTCCAGCAGAAGCATGAACTCTTTTCATCAAAAATAAAGAGTATGGAGTAGTATGAACTCTCCTCAGGGCCATCGTCGATGATCATGGCCATCCAAAGGGCAGTCGGCGCCTCCGGACACCATGAGTTTAGTACTCCTTACCATCCATTCATCCTGCTTGCATGCATGTCAGTGATCAGGAGGGACCTCTGGCCATGGATCAGCCTTATCGTACAAGATTACCTGGTGGAGTTAAAGGCTACCAACAGAAAAAACTAACGATAAGCTTTTAGCTTCCCATCACCATTGATTGTTGCTAGCATTTTTTTTGCGAGAATCGGTTTGGTAATAGTTGATAGAATTGAATACTTGCACGATCAACAAACGCTTTCGAGAGGTTAGGTGCACCATTGGCGTCAACACAAAAAAGCAAGATGCTGAAGTGTTCTCCTCCCCACTCCCTTTTTATTCTTGGCCGAGCTAAAGGAGATGCGTGATCTTTTATAGGTTGCTATTTTGGTGTCTATGAAATGCGCTTAACCCACTTTGTTTTTTTAAGACACGAGGGTGGAGAAGGATGGTGCAACCACCGGGATGAGCTATCTGTCCACGGACACAATACACAACCATGTATCTCGTCCGCAAAAAAGAAGTATAGGCAGATGAAGATATATACGGCCATACGTACATATGGAGTTCGCCAGGTACCACGCTGGGTATATTAAAAAAGATTTGCAAAGGTACCGGAGCTGACAATATTCGTAGCCATAACTGATACGTGTCCTAACTACTAAAGAAAAAAAAAGGCCAAGAAATAAACAATTCACCAAATTCTTTGCAAAAGCGAGTGGCGACCAATTTGGATGGCCCATCAATATCATCTCCTTCCTCCATGAAGCATCATCATCATTGCCAACATTCGGCTGCGGATCATCTAACAAGTTCTTACATGCGTGTGGCAGCCTCCTTACAACTGCCTCATCTATAGTCATCGTTATTGCGAGCCCACCTTGATCATGCCTATCGGCCATATCCTTAACTATCTTGGCTAGCGGCAAGCGGCATCGTCATCGCTCTGCCCAACAACTACTGTCACCAGTGGCTTCTTCTAAACCCATGAGAATCAGCGAGTCTGAACTTAACTAGAACCCAAACATTTAGCCCCCAAATTTTAACTTTAATGGAGTCAGACTAATTGGCTAGGGGTAAAAATTGAGTGCCGGAGAAGAACAAAAACATACAAGTATACGATAACTTTTTTGTTTGGTTAAGAATTTGCTCAACTATATTAGGTTAATAATATGCACCATCCTTGCAAAAGAAAAGGAGAAGGGTTTAACATACACTCAAGCCGACGAGAAAAAGGTTGGAAAATTCAATTTGATTTCAATAAATTGTGGTGACATTGGCTGAAATGGTTAGTTGAGAAGCGGCACCTCGTAACAACTTGCAACTGTTTGCATCGTTCTATGCGGCCCTGGGCCTTGCCATCACCTATTCACCTTCGCTTGAATTCGTGCCCTCTTTGGTTGGGTGTGCCTGCCAAGCGCCCGCCCAAGCGCGTGGATTGAGTTGAGTTGGCCCCTAGTGGCACACTGGCAAGGCCTGGATCCCATGGAGTGAGGAGACACGGATGGTGCACAAGTAGTACTACTTGGCAGCGGCAGCTGCTGCTACTACAGTTGCTAGGCCGGGGACATGGGCACCTGGTCAAATCTTGTTGCTCCTGGGTCCAGCACTCCAGCTAGCGTAGCTGATGAGCTGGCCGGACTCCGGAGGGAGCATCTCCGTCATGTGCCGAGAGTCCGAGACGGACGCCAGCAGCTAGCGTGCCAACTTGGATCGGAGCCAAAGCCAGTATAGGCCGCGGCCGGCAGAAACTCATTGGCGCCACCGCGCCAGGCTGCGCGTCGCGTGGATGCCATGTGCCACGGCCGCGGCCCCCGCCCCGGTGCCAGGATGGACGCCCCTGCCTGCCGGCGGCTGGCGACCGGCGCACCCAGGCCCAGATCTGCAGCAACAACGCCTTGTCTTGTCTCAGTATATGCCACGTGGCCTGTACTGTAGTGTCCCGAGTCCACCCAAACGACGCTTCAGATCGCGGGCTCTCGTCTAATAGATAGATCTACCAGCCTTCCTCCTGCGCCGCCGCTCGCCCGCCGGCGGCAGCTCAGTGAAACGGATGCAATGGCGGACGGACGGGGAGAACCGGAGAAGCGAGCTGTGAGGCGGTGATGACTGATGAGCGCGACGAGTGACGCCGCATCCTGCCCGGGGTCCGCTGCTGCCGTCTGGGCGCGCTCATCAGGAGCCCCCACTGAATCACTGATGGTCTCGCGTGGACCGTGGAGCGCGGCAGGGAACGTGCGCGGCGGGCTCTGTGGTCCACGGGCTCTGGGGATCTGGGTGGAGTAGGAAACGGGTGGAGTGATCAAGCGGCGGCCTTGGGCGCGCTGCGCGTATCGGCAGGTGTAGTGCAATCGCCCATTTTTGTTGGCATCGGCAGCGCTGTAGCATGTGAGGAAACCGCACGCCGCGGAGCAGTAGCGACTGGACCGGTGGCCATGTTCTGCTTCTTTGTGCACACGTGCTCTCGGTCACGTGGTAGCAGCTCGCAGAACGTGCGGCGGCCGGGCCGGGAGAATGGCTGCCCTGCGCAGGTCGGAGGCGGAGCGGCGGCGGATGAGGGAGTCATCATGGGGGATTAGGGATTTAGGGATAGTTTCCATTTCGAGCCCAACACGACCACCAAGCGGCAATGCTGCTCCAGAGCCCAATGTACTTATGGCCCATGAAACATAACCCGCGTTGTCGATTTTCTTTTTAAAGACTGCATATGATCAACTTTTGTCATTTATCCAATTATCCATACCTAATAAGAATTTAACGAATGAATAAATATCTGCAGCCCCCATAAAACTATACAGAGTAGTTTCTGTATTCATCGAGTAGAATTAGAAGAGTCCGAGTATGTAAAACTTCACGGGGTATGATTTATTCCTGAAGTTGGTAGCAAGACTACAGATGGTAAAGCAAAATCGAGCAAAGCTTTCAAAGATGTCAAACAGGTTTCATACAAGGAACTAATGTACAAATTTACAGCGAAACTTCACGAGCTGGACCGGACGTCCACAGCCTACAGCATGCAACACAAGATTGTTTTCCTTTTCTACAGCTTATTGTTCATTTTCGCCGGGGAATGCTTGTCGCAAGATTGTTACAGTTTTGACATGGGGCGGCTCAAAGTTGCTTCGATAGTTCCGTGCGGTTCATCCGTCGGCAAGTACACATCATCAGCAAACTGTCAAATACAGATATACATTTCAGTTTAAGCAGATAAGATATCAAACTGAAGAACGCCCAACGTAACAGCATTCATAAACTGAACTATTTCTGCTCGCGATAGGTCGGCACAGGTAATTTGATGCAGGAATTTAAAAACAGCTATATCTACAACGGCATAAATCAGTTAGGCAAAATTCCTATTTGGTAACAAAAAATTCCCAGTGCCGCCATTTCCGTTCATTTTTTTCTGGACCTCGTTTTTTCTCTATTTAGTTCCAGATTGGGTTTAGATGGGTTCCAACACTAACAAATCGAAATAGAGCACAATAATTTATGTTTACTACAACTGACATGGAATTGAACGTTCTGTTGTGGAGAGCAACTCGATAGTCAAAGAGGAAACAGAAACAATAACGCCTTATACAGAAAATGTCTGTCTTACCTTCACCAGTGGATTTTCTTTGCTGCCCAAGTTGACAGGCAGAAAGTGAAGATTTGGCATTCTAAGCTGAATTGATGATATGTCTTGGAACCTTTAAAATGCACATGAATATTCAGTGTCACTCGATCAAAAGGAAATTATATAGATAACCAAATCAGAGTTGCATACCTCGTAAGAACTTCTTTGGCCATGAGGTATAGTGTATTCTGTACAGATGGACTATAAACACCGACATCAGCAGGACCAAAGAACGTCTCTGAGAGAACTTTCTTTACATCCTGGTATCTTTGTGTAAAGCAGAACGGCTTTGACGGGAGCTGCGAAACATGTTCAAAAGGATACCTGGATACAGAAAATATAAGGTGAACGTAAAACACCATGATAAATAATTGGATATGCCCTGCCTCATTCTTGCTATTTTGCAAAGTTAAAGCTATGAATAAATAACTTGTAGTCTTGTAGCATGAGATCCTATCAGCTTGAATTCCCAAAAGTAAAAGGTAATGGCAACAACCTAAACTACAATAATTGCTTGACCAGGACCCATAAGAGCATTGTTTGTCAACTATGTGTACAACAATTTATAAATTTAAAGATGGTCCTCCTAGGACTGATTTTTTTTTTGTTTTGAATATTTATTAGAATCATTAATGAAGGTTAAGTAAACATCAGTATATCTATTGGAACAGTTGGTAATATAATTTCACAGGCAGAAGGAAAGAGAGTCACCTCCACCACGCAGTTACTTCTGTTGCTACAATCCTCTCTCTTGTATCAGGAAGAAGTCTATAGCGATCCGTCACAAACCCTTCAAAACCAGACTGAGAAAAGGTACTCAAATTTTAGCATAGAGCTTGCAACATATTTCTGCATACTAGAAAAAACTCTAGTCCAACTAAGACTTTTATCTAGTGAAACTTCAGCTATCGAAGTGCTGGCCCATGAGAAATGTATTAAATCCCTGCAATAATCACATAGCTTGCAACCTCCATCTGAAGGAATTTTTCACAACTCAACTGACAAAAGCCAAAAGGAAAAGGAGAACACGAAAGAAACTATTATCAGGTAAGACATAGCATATTTGTTCATGCCTAGGGCCACTTTGAGATTGAAGCACCAATACATGTTCCTCTAAGTAACATCATCCTGCCTAACAGAATTATTCTCCACTACCTAATGCCAATTAGATGCTAGGCACTGGTCTCCACTTGCCTAATGCCTAGCGCCTGTGGGACACCACCTGTTGTCAATCTATATCACAAGTTCAAAGCATAATTCATAAAATATGCAGGTTAGGATGCACTACCACATTGGTTTATACAGAACTATAGTCAAGATCAACCAGAAGAGTTGAAGATAAATACAGTGTAGCACTTATATTTGAAAGATGGCCCCCAGTATCACACAAAAAAAAAAGAAGTTGAAGAAATACCTGAGTTGTCTTTAGCAGCGAGTACCCTTGGATTCCAGAATTTATAAGAAGACTTCCAGATTTTTTCACAATGACTTCTGTGCTGTGCTTCTCAACACCAACTTTGAACCCTGTAAACAGTGGTGCATATTGTAGCAGTATCAGGTAAATCTGAAAAGATTCATGCATAAGTGTTCTCTCAAACCTTTTTGGCATTTGAGAATTAAATAAATATGAGATGTTCGCTAGGATAGATAAATGGCATTCAGCTATATAGTAAACGATTGATTCTTGGAGTACATGAAATGAAATGGAGCTGTCTGCATCAAGCTTTACCCCCTTGTGGGTTTGTACAGATACTAATGGATACAACTTGGGAAGAATCCAGGTATAGGTGGGATCCTGGATTCGTTGTATGCACAGGGTAATAGTAATAGATCAAAAGGGCGTACCCAGTGCCGTAGGCTTCCCGCACCGTGCGGGGTCTGGGGAAGGGTTCCCGCACCGTGCGGGGTAATAGTAATAGATCAGTTTTACCTAATTTGTAACACAACTCGGAACTTAAAATTACTTCAAAAAACAAAACATTCTTATAGTTAGTATTAAGGAGCAGCAGTAACAAGGAAATTTTTTTAAAAGATTGGTGATGGAACAAAACTTTGCAATTTACTATGTGGGCGATTAGCGCCCAATGAACACTAATAGTTCTTTCAGATCTCTGCTGTATGAATCAAGAGCACCATTTGGTGTGTGCCAGTGTGTTAAGAGTTCTGCTCCTTGAAGAGTCCAATATATTTCAGGGACTTAGACAGCGCATCACAATCAGAAAAAATACAAAAGTTGTTGACAGTGAGAGCGACAGGTGGACGTTATGGAAAAGAGAAACATTGCGTTTTCAGCATAAATAGCCTACTGACTGGTGACCCCACAGTTGTAGTTCATCTCACTCGCACATGGAGCCAATACTAGGCCAGTCCTTGGAATAAGAGTTATTGCAGAAGTGATCAGTGACTTCACTTAAAGATGCCAGATGGCAATTGGAGATTTCGACAGGAGACACGAGGAAGGTGAGTCAAGGAAGATTCCAAGAAGGTTGGACATGTTTGCCTGTTTTGCCAGGATTGTGTTCAACAACATTTGCGTGGAATTGAATTTGTAGGCAAAGCTCCAAGAAGAGCAGATATCCTACTGTTGGAAAACACCATGCCCATTATCCAAACGTACACGGCTCTTCCTCATCACAAATCACGACAGGGTCATCAATCAAACAGCAAGGATAACCGAGAATCTCGCTCACCGTGCGAATGAGGCTTTCCATCGACAACCACACGCTCCCATGGGCGCTCCACGATAGTCACCGTAGCCTCTGAGACCTGCCCTGATACCACAGCACGAAAAGACCCATAAAAAATCTCACCTTGTCCCCTCAGCAGCAAATCCGGATACAAAAGTCCCAAGTTTCTGTACCTGAGGATACAAGGAGGTGAAATGCCTTCCAAGAATCACGGCGAATTCCTCCATGGACACCACTGTTGTGCACTCCTTCGCCTTGACATACACCTGACCGAACGAGGCCGCACCGAAATCATCAGCCAAGAAAGCCGCCGCGGAAAGAAAGGAAGGAAGTAGAGAGGGAGTGGGGGAACGCACGGTGTTCTTGATGGAATCGGTGGCGACGATGGCGGAGTTGTCGCTGGAGGTGTAGGAGGGGAGGCAGTCGGATACGACGCTGACGGCGACGTTCCACTCGACCATGATGTCGCCCCCCGCCGCGGCGGGGCGGCGCCAGACGCGGGTGACGCGGACGCGGGACTTGCCGTGCCGGCCCTCGAGCTGGAAGTTCCCGGCCATGTCCGCCGCGGGGATCTGATCTGCGATGACGCGAAGGCGGGGCGATGCGATCGCTGGCTCTGGCTTGTGGACTGTACCCGTGTGTTTGTGCCGGAGGGATGGGATGGAAGAGGTACGGTGCGGGGGTGTGCCTTTTTGTAGGCGTGCGTGGGACCCGCTTGCAGCGGTGGAAAGTGACGTGCTCCATACTTCCATGGACGCTCGTGCTCTGTTCGTTTGCGGAGCTCGGCGCGGATGAGGTCGTTGAGTCAATGACAGATATGGCCGACTCGACAGATATGGCCCACACGTCGGTGGACTCTGGCTAGTATATACCGGTGTGGCCGCTGTGTCAGTGACTGATGAAGCGACTGGCTCTCATTTTCAGGGTTCGATCAAATTTTAGGGTTCGATCGAATTTTGAGTTTTGATCCTTATTAACCACTTTTTGGCGATTTTTTGTTTTTCCAACATGTCAAAACTTTAAATGCGGTATTTTAGAGTCATATACATTGCGTGCCTCAAGTCTGAAGTCACATGCAACTAGTTTTCACGTGCAAAGAGCCTCGTACATCAAATCAAAGAACTCCATTTTTTTTACTTGGGTTGTGTTTAGTTCCAAAAAAGAGGTTAGGAAGTTTGGTGAAAATATCACATCGGATACCGTAGCGCATTATAGCACTTTTCGTTTGTCTGTGAAAATCGTTGTTCTATCATGACTTAACTAGGCTTAAAAGATTCGTCTCGTCGTGTACATCAAAAATATGAGATTACTTTTTTTATTTACCCGCGTTTAGTGTTCCATGCACGAGGAAAGAGATTTGATGTGATAGATGAATAGTGAAATTCGGAGAGAGAATTTGGGGGAGTTTGGAGGGAGTGAACACAGCCACTATGACACGTGATAGACGATCCTACAGGCTACAACTACAACCACCCCTTTTGTCTTTGCCCCTGGCAAGGCACTGCGTCGTCAAGAGTAAAGACAGAAGCGTGAACACAGTGGATAACGATCCCAACGCCGAACTAGCATTTCGTGTAGCATGCTCGCTCCTACCCAACAGGCAGCAGAAAACCCACTGCTTGCACACGGTTTTCGATCCTCTGCCCCCAGTTTTCAGTAACAGCTGAAGCCCGCTGTTTGTGCTTGATCGTGCTGTGTGGTGGAGGATGAGATGGATGACGACTGCTGCTTCCAAGTTCATTCGAACATCGAACAGAGATTAAATTTACCTGCGAGAATTAGCACTAGAGGCCAACACCTGCCGAATCATCGGATGATCATGGAACCATGCTGATGTGAGCAGAGGCACTGCAAGATTCCAAACTCTCGCCGCTTGAAAACCGAGGTAGGAAGACATTGAGAATGATGGTGACGACACATATGTTCCTTTTTCCAATCTTTGTCGATAATTATATGGGTATCCTTTTTGCGAGTTGGTCGTGCCATCAGTGATCAGCCCATGATGCCGTCCAACGTTATTAAACTGGGCACTCGATGGAATGATACGGCGTTCCGACGACTGGATTCACAGTTGAAATTTTCTTTTTTCTACGCACAATTCGTGTTATCACCTATAGAGATGAAAACGATTACGGAAATTCCCGATCGACCGAGATTCGTTTCCGAGATTTTTCCGTTCCAATGAAACGAAAACGGTACATGTCGAAAAACGATACGGAAACGATACTGGATTTATACCGCCGAATAGCTCTATCGATCGAATTAATCAGAAATTTTCCGTTGGAATTCCGAATTCGGCCCAAAATGCACGGCTTACCCTTCGTCCCTTCTAGTTCGCCTAAAATTTTCTTTGTCGCAAATCAAAATGAATCCCCACCCTACATAGCTCCATTGTTTTTTATCTTTTGATGTACATGCATAAATGATATATAAATATGTAGTAATGTTGGTTGTTGAAATTGGCCTACAAAGTTTTCGATGTTTTCGTTTCCGATATAACGGCTTTTCCGTTATCGCTATCGTTTCCGAACTTATTGTTTTCGTTTTCGTTTCCGAGTAAAAAATATGGTTAGAAAATGATAATGAAAATTTTCGATCGTTTCCGACCGATTTCATCCCTAATCACTTATACTTAGCGAGCTGCTGGAACTGGAAGCTCCTTGACATGCCATTTCAACCCGGAAAAAGTCCATTTTACAACCTCCAACTATCACAACCGTCCGATTTTCAACCTTAAATTACAAATCCGGATAACAAAGGCCATCCAACTGTAAAAACCGTGCAAATTTAGCCTTTAGGATGGTTTCGAAGGTGGTTTTGTATTTTGTTAAAATGAAAAATATTCAAATTGAAACTAAAAAAAATCATAAGTAATTCATTTTAAGTCAAAAAAAATGAAATCGGCATCAAAAGTTTTCTAGAAATGTAACATATCTATTGTCACTATATTTGTCAGTTAATCGGATCCATTTTTTATGTTCATAGTATTTGGTTACTTATAGTTATGCCTATTATTTTTTAATAATTAAGATTCAAATAGAGCAATAATAGATATGTTACATTTTTAGAAATTTTTTGATACTGGTTTCATAATTTTCCGATTTAAGATGAATTAGTATTGATTTTTTAGATCTAATTGGATTTTTTTAAAAAAATAACAAAATACAAAACCACCTTCGAAACCACCCTAAGAGCTAAATTTACACGGTTTTGGCAACTGGATGACCTTTGTTATCCGATTTTGTAGTTTAAGATTGAAAATCGGACGTTTGTAATAGTTGGAGGTTGTAAAACGAACTTTTCCCAATCAACCCAGATCTATCCGTCATTTTGGCCGCGCACTCTTCTCTGGAAGTGGAAGGGTTCGAGCTCTTTTGTGCGCAAGCACTGCCATTGCGGCAAGTGGCATCCCGTAGATCCTATCAGTATGCCGACTGCCATTGCGCCGATCGATCTTGCTATCAGATATTCAGATGTCATCATTCCAACATCAAACATTCATCAGATGCTATCAGTATGTGACTGGTGTCTTGCTTCCAATCCAACATTCCACCTCAATCAGCATTGATCACGTTGGCATCTGTGATGGCGGGATAAGGATCTCGTCATTGCGCTGCAGCGCAGGAACAGCTGCTCAGATACAACAAAGACACCAGCGCGTTCTGGATAATGCAATCCTCGTGAACCTTCTCCTCCTGTCTCAAGTGGGCGTTATGTATGCTCCTCGTCGTCATCCCATCCTGCATGCTCCGCAATGCATTTTCTGTTTGCTTCAAGTTCTTGTCGACCCTCTTTCTACTTTAGTTAGGTGGTGGTGAGAGAACTCCAACAATATCATCTAAACCAGACCATTAAGTATTAATTATGCTTTACTCTATTTTTTAGTTTTAAAACTTGTTTTAACTAGAGTGTGATGGCTACTTAAAACCTCTAAAAATGGAAGGTGAATGGATAAATGAAGGCCTCCGTAGTAAGTCTGATGAAGTGCAACTTTTTTGTTTTGTTCTCTAAATTTGGGTTGAAGACTTGTTTGAAGGGGTTAATGGAGGTGCTCTGAGTAGCTGGTAAGGTTGGTCAACACATCATCGGTGATCTGAAACAGACCGTGAGGCCTCCTGGGGATGATTTGGTATTTTGATCTTGGACCATCCCAGTTGCCGGCTCTAGTTCTGACCTCTAGACATACTAGCCACAATGTTAACAGCGAGCCAAATACATTTCTTCAGTTAGTTCAGAGTTCAGAACTCAATACCACCACCGATGAATTGCTAGTGGTGAGGAATGCATGATGCCCTTGATGGTGCTCTGCAACCCCAGCTTCTTCCAGTTCAGTTTCAGATTGAAATTGAATCAGCGCCCGCTTCGTACGTCCTTGTCTTCCAGCCTGCGCAATGACTGCCCAGTTCTGGCCTTGTTCTTCAGCTTACAAGCTTCAGAAGCCAATTGGACGGACCATGCATGCATCGTCAGGTGAAATAGATTTCCTGAGCAACATGACGCGGTGCCGCCGCTGCTCGCCTTTGCAAATTCAACTTGCACCGAGGCTAGCAAGTGATTAGTAAAGCTGCTGACGGCCGCCATGAGGGATCAGGATCAACCGGGAACGCGTTCGTCTTCGTTGTTGCTCAAGGCGGCGCTGCTGCCGACGTGTTCCACGGGTTGGACACCCACCATCTCCTTTCCCTGCGTCTGTCGGAGGAAGCAGCACCGCGCGGCGCCGGCGTCCTCGAGCAGCGCGCGGTCGCCGCCGAGCTCCGCCATCCTGCTCTCCAGACCGGAAATGACCGAGTCAGAGCCTGCGAGTCTGTTGCATCCGTGCCGCACATATCCGATCAAACGGCCTCAGAGACTCAAAGGGTGGTCGGTAAATGAAATACCGTCCACCCCCGACCTCGGCACGAGCGCTTTCTCCCCTGGCGCCTCCGGCTCGCCAGAGCGCCGCCGCGTTCCAGCAGCTTCCCGCGCTCCGTACCCTTGATTCCGGTGGTCGACATCCACGGTGAACCCGCTTGCACCGGCCAAGAGCTACAGAGGTCTGATGAAGGCTCGCCATTGGCCTCCCTCGAACAAGAACAGGACGGCGCCGAGGTCGTATATGCTCGAAGCTAGCTGCGTGCCACGCTCAAGGCCGGCCGCCGTCCGCGCCATGGATGAGGCCACGGCTGGTGGGATCCTGTGTGCTCCGCGTCGCGCCCCAGTCCCTAGAGAGCAACGGTGACGAGCACGCCGCGGAGCGGCCGTCACCGCCTTGAAGATGGACTGGAGCGCCCCAGAATTTCTTGGTAAATCCAGTCCCAAATACTTAGCTCTAGTCAATACATCTGATGCACGCGTGTTATTTGCGCGGCGGCTCGATAGACTGCAGTAAGTGTGATGAAGTGCAACTTTTTTGTTTTGTCCTCTAAATTTGGGTTGAAGACTTGTTTAAAGGGGCTGATGGAGATGCTCTGAGATACTCCGTATAAACCTAAGGGACGTAGAGAGACCCAAGAGACCACTGAGTTTATCATGTAGTATTAGAAATTCCGAGTTTAGAGATTATCGAGATATTGATGGAAGAGGATTGTTGACACAAATCTCATAGTAAAAGTCCAGCATATCACTGGTGTTCCTGTATGTTCAGCCTGGTCCATCCATTTTATTGCTGAACATTCAGACACGCCTAACTTCAACCAAGCTCATATGTGATTCTGATTTGACAAATGTTAGCATGTAGTTTGCAAATTTTGCAGTCAATACAATATTGCCCTGTTTACACGTTGCATTACCCCAACTAGCTTGGTTAGCCTGTGACAAATGTTTGCATGTAGTTTGCAATTTTGCATTAATCAATACAATGTTGTCCTGTCTATAGTTTGCACTAGCCAAACTAGCTTGGTTAGCCTAGCTGACACTTGATTGTATATGCTGCACCCACCTTTTGTAGAAAAGGTGATGATTCCTGGTGTGGGAAATACTCTTGCACAGAGGCCTGTGAGGCTGTGATGCACAAAAATCATTTGATGCATGGGGCTGAAGACAACAGGCTGTTGAAACTACAACCCTTCATTAGCAAAGCCTATGGTGCCACTGAGTAAGAAGGATGCTGTGGTGCAGTTCTCCTTTGCCACGGCCACTGCCCCCACCTTGCTGTGATGTAGAAGTCCCAAGACCGGCGAATTGTCCATGAAACAGAATAGTGTTGGGGCTTCTACGGTGAACAATTTTGAAGTCTGAACCCATCGATCGTCGTTTGGCTGCTGGATTCAGAAAGACTGGTCATGCGGCTGAACAGAACCAAGGTTGATGTTGAGGGACCCCCATGGTATGATGACAATGTCGACTGTTTGGACCGCCGCGAGCATTTGATATTTGATAATGGCGTTTTCGATTGGAGAGCTTGGTTTATTGGCTTATGGTGATAATCACTTTATAATTTCTCAGACACAGGACCGCCAACCTTCTCATGGAAACCGAAAAGATGCTTCCTTGGTATTTCCGCATTGCTTTTCTGTCTTTTTTTTTGAAATAATGGCATGAATTTAGTACAATATTATACTATTACATCACACCTGATTACTTGGAATGGTACGGTACGCTTTTGTTTTCCTTGCTCTGTTCTGAACAAAATAGTGCGTGACCTTGCAGCCTTGAAATGGAACTATCCTTGCTGCTGCTGCTGCTTGCTGTACTCGAACAGGCACCTAAGAAAATCTCGCACGCACTGATCATTCACCTCATCATTTCCAAACACCTCGGAGAGCTCCTTAACCTTAGTCCCCAACTCCTCGCCTTCGTCTTCCACCATGACCCTCCTTAGAGCAGCTGCAATATCCTTGGGCGCGAACGAGCCGTCGTCCTCGTCCCGCTCCACCTCGACGCCGATCTTCTTCTCCACCAGCAGCCTGGAGTTGAGGCCCTGATCAAACATCAGCGGCAGCAGCACCAGCCTGACGCCACGCGCGAGGCCTTCAGTGATGGAGTTCCAGCCGCCGTGGGTCAGAAACCCACCGACCGATTCATGAGCCAAGAACCTTGCCTGAGGCACCCAGCCACGGCAGACGAGTCCCCGGCCGTCGACACGCTCCTCGAAGCCTTCCGGCAACCCAGCCGCGGCTTCTCCGGGTTCGGCGTCGGCTGGCGGCCTGAACGCCCAGAGGAACGGCAGGCCGGAAGCCTCCAAGCCGAGCGCGATCGTTTGGAGCTGCGCGCTGGTCAGCTTGGCCTCGCTGCCGAAGGCCGCGTACACGACGGAGCGCGGCGCCTGCCTGTCCAGCCACCGCAATGTTGCCTCGTGCCCGGCGACGTCCTGTGTCGGTGGCGGCGGGAACAGCCCGACCGGGATCACCGGCTTCTGGTAGAGCTCGCCGAGCACCTGCAGCCACTCGGGCTCGAACGCCGCGCTGCTCCTGATGCCCACGAGCTGGCTCTCTTGGATGCACATGCCGAACCGGTAGCCCTCCGACACGCCGGAGTCGTCGGGGACCAGGCCCGGCTCGAATATCTCGCGCGCCTCGAAGCAGCGGTACGCGACGGTGGTCGGGAACGGCACGTAGCGGGGCACCACGGTGAGGTCCTCAAGCTTCGCCTTGGCGTGCTCGCCGCGCCCCATGAGCGCGTCCGGCGGGCCGTAGAAGCTCATCGCCGCGGCGCCGAACAGGCTCAGGAACGCGCACGGCACGCCGTGCCTCGCCGCGGCCGCCGGCGCCCAGTACGCGGCGTAGTCGGTGAGGACCCAGCCCGGCCTCTCCGGCCCCGGCGGCCGCTGCAGGATGTCCGAGAGCTTGGCCGCGAAGGCGGTGTCGTAGGCTACGCGCAGGTACGGGCGGAGGTCGTCGGAGGGGAGGTCGATGCTCGCCTCGGCGCCGTCCGGGAGGCGCTCCACGCGCGGCAGGGGGACGTCGACGACGCGGAGGAGGCCGGCGAGGTCAGGAGGGATGCGGATGAGCCGCTGGGTGTTTCTTGGCGTCGAGAGGAGGGTGACACGGTGGCCCTGCCGGGCTATGCGCTTGGCGAGCTCCGTGAAGGGGAGGATGTGGCCGAAGGCTAGCCATGGCAGCATCAGAACGTGCATACTGCCGCCATTGGCGTCCCCCATCTGTTGGGCTTTAGGAGTTTGACAATGGAGATTGGAGAGCAGAGTTTTTTGACTGGAGGAGATAGTTGCAGTGTTTGTTGGTATGCAGGTGTGCAGATATGAAGAGGACGTCCTCGGTCTGAATTATCCTCTCCTAGTATGCTGGTCAAATAGGTAAGCTGTGAGCATTTAAAAAATAGAACCAATCGATTGGTTTGGCTGGGTCAGGGATTACGCGGATCCAATTCATGTCATAGCTGACGAATGATCGTAATGTTGCAAATAGAAAAATAAAGGATCGCTCGCTACCTGGCAGCTTTGCGGTTAAGCTGGCATATCACTGCACTTTGTATAGTACAACACCGTACTTGAGGAAACAAAATTGCCTAGGCTTGCTCACGGCTGCTGGCTGCAGGCCCATTTTAGCCCGGCCGACATGATCCGGGGATCCTATACAGCTTACGCAAATTTTTTTCTACCTAGCTTCCAGTGTTTGAGATCCGTGTATATTGAATAAACGAACCGGACTGATGCGGAAGGGTGAGCTGGCTGCAGCTGGGAGGTACACATGGACAGCTGTCCCCACGCGGTTGGTAGCATGCATGAAGCGGACGGAAACGATTCCATTCGAAATTTGATCTTTGAGTTTATTTTTCTCTCAAATTATAAATCCTTTTTCAAATCCGTTTGAACGATGGTCTAAGTTACAATTTATGCAACAAAATAAGTTCCAATTTAAACATATTTTATATTTTTTTAAAAAAAATCAACATTTACAGTAAACTAGTTCAACATTTTTGTTACGTCGTTTCAACATTTTGTGTAAGTACTGTTAAAATATTTTTTTAAACATGTTAATTATTAGGTTTGGAAAATATTGAATCTAATCCAACATTAAAAATGTACTACTTCAACATTTTCCACATGCTCACTCAACATTGTAATATACTATTTCAATATTTTTTAGTAAAATGTTGAATTAGTTTTTTACGTGTTGAACCAATAATTTTGAAATGTTGAATTAGGATGATAAAAAAAACATTCAATCTGGTATCACATGAAAGGCTAATAGAATTTCGTGCTAGAAAAAGGGTTCAAATAATGTTACGCGCGTGGCTTTGTATCTAACGGAACAGGAAAAATCTAAATTTTATGCACATGCACGGGTAACCAATGGAGTACTAGTGTGTTTTTGGGCCTTATTGGGCCTCAAAGCAAGTTACTTATCTAGCACATAGAAGCTACATAGGGAAACCCCCGACATAATCCCGTTGTGCTGTTGTGCAGGGCTGCCTCGGGCAGCAAATAATGTAGAGACAGGTAATAACAGAGCGGGCTCTTCAATTAAATGGCCGTGGGGTGAGCATTTCCAAAGACAGAAGAAAGCGGGTTCATTTTTTAGAAATTTTGTAAAAGAAAATGGTGGGTCAAGTATTATTATTCGGTATGTTTCTTAACCAATCTATTATATGAATACGATTTTAGTTGGCTATAAGTGATGTGGTAATAATATAAAATTCGTTGCTCGTTGTATTATTAGTCTTATCTAAGAGCAAGGTTAATAGAACCCGCTGTAAAAAAACGTCAGATCATGCAAACAGGAAGAGGAGGATGGTGGGCCATGCCGCCCGGCCGGCCGGCCGGCTCGCCCCGCGCCGCCGCCGCAAGCTTGTGTGCGCGGGCGGCCGCCCGCGTGGAGCCGCCGCCGCCGCTCGCAGGCCTCGCGCCGCCGCCGGTGGGGGAGGGCAGGGGAGGCTGAGGTGGGCCGGCGGAGGGAAGGGAGGCGGCGCTCGGAGGGAGGACGGAGGAAGGAGAGAGAGGAGGGAGAGGGAAGGGGTAGATGGTTAAAAATATATAATATATGGGTCCCACGTGCTGTTAGTTGGTACAGGGATGAATAATGGAGTATGACGAGTGCTATATTAGAGAATCTTGTTGACTAGGCAGAATATTCTCTTTTAAGGTATGAAGGTAACGAGTACAGATAGCCTAGCGGGAGAATTAACCGGACGAAGGTTGTGACCTCGTGTCACTGGTGTAGTCGTGTGGATGCCGACGTTCGGCGGCTACGGACCTACGGTAGTGGAGCATTATTGGCGGCGTGGGGAAGATTGGGAATAGGAATGGTTGATTTTGACAGGTTAACTAACTAAGCTTCTTACAAAGGTTTTGAAACTTAGAAACGTATTGTATATCGCATCAAAATGTTTCTTTAATATGTTTTCTAGCATCTAAAACTAACTAGTCTTCTTTTTGAAATAGATATATATTGCATCAATATGTTTCTTTAATGATAAATGTTCTAAAATAAGACCCATTGGGTGTATTTAAATGATATTTTTAAAATAATTTTAATGAAGCCATAACTTTTTATTAAGCGGAACAATGTTTCAGACTCACAAAAAAAATATTCCAGACATGCTAAAACAAATAATTATTTTATAAGAAAATCAGTACTACTTCAACTGAAATAAAGACTGTTCGAGTGCAGTAAAATATTACTCCTTTAGCGGGTTTACAAGTTACAACGCACAGGGTTACTTTTAGTAAATATTTTCCTATTTGAGAAGGGGACCTAGCTGTTATTTTAGGACAGTAGGACTTTATGTTGACCCTAAAATAATGTACGGTTGTTACAATGGTAGTTAAAAAATTGAAACGATCGGCATGGAGGAGTTTCACCCATCATGTATTAATAGAGAGATGAAGTAGTTAAAAGTTAAAACCATTTGTATAGCATGTTCAAATATCCAAGACTATTTTTTCATATTTAAAATTGGAATCATCTTCATTGAAACGAAATGGCACCCCTTTGCCAATATACTTTCTCCCGAACGTTGCTGTGACTTGTAAACCGTGGTGAACCTTTGAAAAGGTCCTATCAAAATTTTGACATTACCAACCCTGAAACGGAACTACCCTTGTTGCTGTCTGCTGTACTCCGACATGCACCTCAAAAAATCTCGCACGCACCGATCATTCACCTCGTCATTTCGAAACACCTTGGCGAGCTCTGTGGCATTATCCCCGAACACCTCACCTTCGTCCTCCACCACGACCCTCCTCAAAGCAGCGGCAATGTCTTTGGGCGCGAACGAGCCATCCTTCTCGTCTCGCGCCACCTCGACGCCTACCTTCTTCTCCACCAGAAGCCTGGCGTTGAGACCCTGATCGAACATCAGTGGCAGCAGCACCAGCCTGACGCCGCGGGCGAGGCCTTCCGTGATGGAGTTCCAGCCGGCGTGGGTCAGGAACGCCCCGACAGATTCATGCGCCAAGAGCCTAGCCTGAGGCACCCAGCCGCGGCAGACGAGTCCCTGGCCGTTGACACGCTTCTCGAAGCCTTCCGGCAACCCGCCGCCTTCGCTGGCATCGACCGCCGGCCTGAACGCCCAGAGGAACGGCAAGCCGGAGGCCTCAAGTCCAACCGCTATTAGAGCAAGTATTAAGTATTATAGTAGACTGTAAGAAGACTAAATTCTATGTGGAAGAGAGAGAATAGAAGAGAGAAAAGAAAGCTGGCGTTTTGTTCCCAGCCGGCTGAAGCATGAGAAAGGACCCTCTGCTGGTGGGCCTGGAAAGCACCGTGCGCCAGCTTGCAGCCCGCAGCAGCCGCAATAGCAGGCGCATAGCTTTGCATGTAGCCGGCAGGCCGGCTGAACAGAGAGGCTGCAACAAAGTATTATAGAAGGCTGCAAGAAAGCTAAATGGTGAGGTGGAGGAGAGAGAAGAGGAGAGAGAGGGGAGGTGTGTTGTAAGTTTACAGCCAGCTTGGACACAAGAACCAATAAACTTTGTGAGAGAGACAAGTGGGCTGAGAGGTGGGCTGTAAAGATTCGGGCACAAGAATCAATAAACTTTGTGAGAAAGACAAGTGGGCTGAGAGGTGGGCTGTAAAGATTCTTACAGCCTGCTGCTGCTGGCTAAATTATTAGCCTTGCTCTAACCATGCTCTTATCTGCAGCTGTGCGCTTGTCAGCTTTGCCTCGCTGCCGAAGGCCACGTACACAACAGAGCCCGGCACCTGCCTGTCCAGCCATTGCAGCGTCGCCTCGTGGCCGCCGGTGTCTTGTGTCGGTGGTGGAGGGAACAGTCCGATCGGGATCACCGGCTTCTGGTAGAGCTCTCCGAGCACCTGCAGCCATTCCGGCTCGAACTCGGCGCTGCTCCTGATGCCCACGAGCTGGCTCCCTTCGATGCACTTGCCGAACCGGTAGGCCTCCGACACGCCGGAGTCGTCGGCGACGAAGGCCGGCTCGAAGAACGCGCGCGCCTCGAAGCCGCGGTACGCGACGGCGGTGGCGAACGGCACGTAGTCGGGGACCCCCGTGAGGTGCTCCGGCCTCGTCCTGACGTACTCCCCGCGGCCCATGAGCGCATCCGGCGGGCCGTAGAGACTCATCGAGTCATCGCCGCGGCGCCGAACAGGCTCACGCACGCGCACGGCACGCCGTGCCTCGCCGCGGCCGCGGGGGCCCAGTGCGCGGCGTAGTCGATGAGGACCCAGTCCGGCCTCTCCGGCTCCTGCAGGATGTCCGACAGCTTGCCGGCGAAGGCGGTGTCGTAGGCTACGCGCAGGCACGGACGGAGGTCGTCGGAGGGGAGGTCGATGCTCGGCTCGGCCGCTCGGCGTCCTCCGGCAGGCGCTCCACGCGCGGCAGGTTTACGTCCACGACACGGACAAGGCCGGCGAGGTCCGGAGGGATGCGGATGAGCCGCCGCGTGTTTCTTGGAGTCGAGAGGAGGGTGACACGGTGGCCCTGACGAGCTATGCGTTTGGCGAGCTCGGTGAAGGGGAGGATGTGGCCGAAGGCCAGCCATGGCAGCATCAGAACGTGCATGCTCCCGCTGCTGGTGTTCATTCGTAGGGCTTTGTCAATGGGAGATTGCGAGGCAGCGGTTTTTGTGGAGATTCAGGGACGTCATTGCCCTGTTTTTATTGGTGTCTTTGCGTACAGTCGCATTCGTGCAGATGTGAAGACTGAAGAGTTCAGTTTGAACTTTCCTCGTTTGCTGCGCAAACAGGTCAGCAGTGAACATATAGAAATAGAACCAGACAATCAGTCTCTGTCCGGTTACGTCATGGATGATGTTGGATCCATTTCGCCACTGGACCCACCACAGCCAGACGCGATACTGCACATCCGAACTTGTGTTTCAGCTTTGCTAGCCAAGCTATCAGTCTCTTTCTGTTTTTACAGGATCTTAATTAGATTGACCTCTCATGTTCACTTCCACTCAGCATGTTTTTTTGTATTTCTGAGATGGTCCTTGTACTCATACTTCAGCGATTAAAATAAAAGAAAGACTGCTGATTCACTTCCTTTAGCTGTTTCATTTGTCCACCTTTTTTACCTCACTATAAGCCCCCAAACCACTAAACTGTTTTTCTTTTAAACTTCTAAAACTAGTTGACTCGCCTCCCCCAAGTAATTTTTTTTGCCCTAGTTAATATGTTCCTATTTTACATTATTGTATTGAGATTATAAGCAATTTCGCAACAAAAATAAAATAGGAAACAGTCTAGTTTACACCCTCCAATTAGTATGATTGTCCCTGAAAATATGCTAAAAGAAAAAAAATCAGGAATATAATTGGTAACATTGGGTGAATTAAAAGGCTTTTTTAAGTGTCAAGTTGAACAAAATAATCAAAACATGAGTAAAACAAATATTAGATCTGAGAAGTAGATTGACGGTCCAGGAGGTCTTCAGCCTACAAAATGATCAATGATGGGCTAAAGAACTGAGCCTGTTCGCTTCAACTTATTTAAGCTTTTTTCGACTGGTTGTACAGCCCAGCTGTACGGTTGTTGGGCCTGGCTTAACAGCCCAGCCGTTCAGGCAGCAAAAGCCGCAGCCGGCCACTTCGTCCGCCCAGGTTCCCCTTCGACTGCTTCGTCTATGCACACGTAAGTGATAAAAAAAAGGAAGTACTTCGGGCCCAATATCTATGCACGGCCTACGAACAACAACGTCTTTCTCCTGATGCGTTTGCCAAGCATCGCAGATCATTACAGCATCTGAGTACCCAAAAAATAGAGTCCAAAAAGGTTGATTTTAGGAACTTGCTAAAAATTATTGGAGTAAAAAAACTCTTCTCCACCAACAGTTCCCAATAATTAGTTTGCAAAAAAAATTAAAAACCTACGACGTCGTCTATTTGTGGGCCGACTACTGATTTCTCACGTGAAAACTGCCGTCGGTTTCTCTTTTTTCTGTCATGCAGACTCCTCCTTTTTTTTCTCACGCGGCCTACTCTCTCGCCGAACAGAAAATTGACGGACCCAGCAGATTGGGAGTGCGGAGATGGTGCGCATATTTGACTCAAAGTAGCTTCAGTTTTGGGCACTTGGAAAAATTGGGTACAAGATTAGACAACTGTTGGAGCACTATTTTTTACTTTTATTCCCAAAACAGATTATTGGGGAGATTTATTAGGCACTCTTGGAGATGCTCTTAGGTCACCACCTGGAGCTCCCTCAGACGATGGCCCCAAATTCACAAATTCACGCACGAGAAACGAACGATGTTCGGGGTGGAGAAGCCTACATCGGCCCAGATCTTGACGTACGTGGATCGCTTTCACGTGGATGCGCGTATGAAATGCTCCTGTATCATTTATCTTTTCCCTTTCTCTGCAGACATCGTTTCTTGATTTTAATGGTACTTGAATCCAAGTTATGTGAATATGGGAAACGTTTTCCATCTCAACATCTTTGCACAAAATCACAGTGCGGAATTGCGCTGAATTGAACAAATTACTAACCAAGACGGTTATATCAGCCTACACTAATTCGGTAACCAAGCAAAAAAAAAGCTCAGCTCAGATGTGTTCCTCTTCTGCAGGCACAATCTGATGCCTAGCTTGGAACTAAGAAAAGAATGGATCAACAGGGAAAAAGTTCCCTGGTCATGAAGGGTAGAGCCCCAAAAATTTTGGAGACACGCATGGCGAGCTCCTCCAGGTCCTGGAGTGAAGCTTGAGCACCTCGTGCGCCTTCTCCTTGGTCCTCACCCCGCACTGCCCCGACTGCAGCGCCGCGCACAGCTTGGCCACGACGCCGGACTGCGCCATCTCCTGCAGCACGGCGGGTGTCGCCGCGTGCCGCGCCACGGACCGCAGCACGCGCACCGCCCGCTCGCTCGCGGCGTCCGACACCCGCAGCACCTTCTTGCCCACCACGGCCAGGCCCGCCGCGTGCGCCACCAGCTCGGCGCGGCCCTCGGCGCAGGTGCACAGCCGGTCCAGCGCCGCCAGCGCCAGCTCGCAGACGCGCCTCTCGGGGTCGTCGAGCAGGAGCTCCACGAGCGCCGGCACCGCGCCCGCGCCCACGATCTTGACGCGGGTCCGGCCGTGCGGGCAGAGCGCGGCGAGCGCTTGGAGCGCCGCCTTGGTCGCCCGCGTCGAGATGCGGTCGCGGACCACGCGGACCACCTCGGCGAGAAGCTCCTGGCTCAGCCCGATCACCCAGGCCGGCCACGCCGCCTCCGAGAGGGACCTCACGAGCAGCGCGGCGTCAGCGCGGGACTTCAAGTTTGACGAGCGGAGCACGGCCGTGAGCGCCTCCCCGAGGTTGCCGTGCCTTGCCACGACGCCGGCCAGCTCCGGCTCCGGGATCCGGAGCGATGCGAGGACCCCGACCGCCTCCTCGCGCGCCGTCGAGCACGCGTCGCCGCTGCTCACGACGCGGGACAGCGCGTCGAACACTCCGTCCTGGGACTCGAGCACCGCCCGGTTGTCCTCGCACTCGGCCACCAGCTCCCGCA
This sequence comes from Echinochloa phyllopogon, assembly GCA_033239725.1. NCBI lineage: Eukaryota > Viridiplantae > Streptophyta > Magnoliopsida > Poales > Poaceae > Echinochloa > Echinochloa phyllopogon. The sequence continues at coordinate 51,446,351 of BTCW01000005.1, forward strand.
GCCTCCTGAGCGCCTCCACCTGCGCCGCGGCGGCGCCGGACAGGAGCGTGGCCACCTCTTCGCCGGAGGCGGGCGCCCGCAGCGCGGCCACGTCGTCGTCGACCTCGGCACCGGGGGAGAGCGACGCGAGCCAGGCGTGGATGAGGCGGCGGAGGGTGTGGTTGGGCGTGAGCTGGGGCTGCGGCGGGAGCGGCACGCGCGTGACGGGGCAGGAGCGGCCGGCGGCGGGCGCGGGCGCGGCGAGCCAGCGCGAGATGGCGGCGCGGTCGTAGGAGATGCCGCTGGGCAGCGTGACGGGGTCGCGCATGAGCTGCAGCGAGATGGGGCAGAGGAAGTGGGACGGCACCTCGGCGGTCGCGCTCGCCATTGTCCGAAACGTGATCGGGCCGGGTTTGACGAGCAAGGTATGAGGCGGAAGGAAGCTTTATAAGTAGGTGCGGTGGCCGTGGGCGGTGTGGTGGGACTGCCGGCGAGCGCTTGCTGGGAGTTGACAATTGAAACTTCGGCGGCGAGACTGGGAGAGGGGGAGGGAGGGAGGACGGTGACGGTGAGCGCGGGCGGTTGTCGTCGGTTAATTTAAAGGCGGGGTGCCGGGGATTCCGTCTCGGTTCGGTGGCGGTCACATGCGTCGCATCACATGCCCCCGGTGCGTTTTGTTTTGTTTAATCGTCCCTCGCGGTTGGGTCAGAGACTAGGAGCCGTGGTGCTCTTTCGGTTTAGGCCCTTGGTTGATTGCAAATTAAGGTTGTCCTTTAGTCTCGTTGGTTGATTTTGGTGATGTAATAGCAAAATAGCATTGAAGAGCGTAGCTTTCTTCGGACTTCCTTGGTGTCAAATATTAACAGAGGAAGTGAACTGCGTATTCTGACTTTTTCTTTTGTGTATGAAGAAGTTTTGACTTTGTTGTTCTGTAGTTAGTTCGATGAACAAGTCTACAAAGACAAAATCACCGATATTAGGTTACTGTACTTGTTTTGAGGCATTGAAGCAGGAGACTGAAGAAAAATTTCCGACTTCTAACGTAGAGGTGGCGACGCGTGGCCTGTTCACGTATTGACCTGTTTAAGGTTGTGTGTATGTCATCCTTTTTTCTTTTCTTTTTTTTTTGCGATCATGTGTATGTCATCCTTTTGCTAGATCCTAGCTACTGATTTTGTTTTGAACGTTACCCGTGCCAAACAGCCAACCATATGGTCACACGTTTCTTCCGGTTTCCTCTTTAGATTAAAAAGGGAAATTTTATTCCATCAAACAAATAAAAGTATCATAGCTGCTGCAAATGAGTTTGCATCAAGTCAAATTATTACAAGTTTCTGCTATGTCGAAGACTCCACAGGCTACATCAAGGAAAGATGGCATCCAAAAAGCGATGATAAAATAAAACTATAGCTTTAATAGCTTAGTCTATTGCTAAACCTTCACTCATACATGCGAAGGCATCGATGGCCATTATCTTTTGGTTTCCTTTATTTGGTTTATCTTTTTATAGATATAGAAAAAACATGCATGTTTTTGCTAGGAAATTAACGCTTTCCTATGGTCGCATCAAAACTCTAGTCGTACCAAAATATTAACAGAAGATAGTCGTTGCTTAGAACGGTAAGTTCATAAGTATCTATATATAGCATAGTCACTGTTGCCAGACTGCAACCTGTATCGGCTAACCACAGTGATCGGCGACGCCGTTCCAATCTTGTTGGAAAGTCAATCACCCAAGCTGTTCCTCCAAATAAGCACAAGCCCAGGCGTCATTTCGCAAAGACGCCTTCTCCTGGTGGTGGAGGTGGATTTTTGGACGAGTGGAATTGAGGGAAGGCTCTACGGTTGACCTGGACAATGTTGGGATTAACAAAACCGAGAAAGTCAGGCGCCTAGCAATTGGCGCTGGCTCTGCTCTGTTAACGCTTTGTTTATTCAGATCTCTAAGACACTGCCATGTTCCGGCTGCGGCCTGTTTAGTCCAAAAAAAACTCTCAAATACAATGTAAAAAGAAGATTCTCCGTCACATCAAAATGTCATAACATGCATGGAGTATTAAATGTAGATGAAATTAAAAATTAATTACACAGTTTGTTGTACTCTGCGAGACGAACATTTTGAGCCTAATTAATCAATTTTTTGATATTTTTTTACAAATGCAAACGAAATGCTACAGTAGCGCAATGATTACGAAGTGACATATTACTCCCAAATTCAACCTCCCAATTCTAACGTCTAAACACCACCTGCAGATGTGCGCACCCCTGCGGCCCGCAGTTTGGATCAGGTACCCGAGTGGTGGCGGTGTCCGTTCCTGACCGCCGATTTTTGAATTGTTTTATGATATCGTTCACCTGACCGATCTGAACATCTGATCTGTTTTCGCCTGTCACTGCTTTGGTTTTTTAGTCATCAACACCCGAATCTTTCGTTGGCTTTCCTCTATCTATGGTTAGGATATGATCTATCTTATCGATGTGGAGCTGGAAGGTTTTCGTCTGAATATGCTTTATATAAATTTCATTTAGTTTGTGATTAGAAAAGATGAATGCAGTTTATTTTTGTTCCAATATATCTAATTACTGAAAGATTGTACCAACAACCAACGAGGAGAAAGCTGGCGTGCCAAATTTTTCAAAAAAAAAACGCACCGCTACTATTGACAAATCGTTTTGTCAGAAGAAAAAAATGGACAGACAATATAACTGGTATTCGAAAATGGTTGGAATAATCAATGCTAGCTCAACTGCTGGACATGAAACCTGGATCTAGCTGGTTGGACCACGTCGGCACTAGCTAGGTGCCAATTGTTTGGTTCTGATCATATTCATAATCTAACCTTAATAGTCTTACCTGCACATTAGAACAGAAATTTATGTCAACTTGGTTCATCGTCGAGCTCGATCGATCTATATCTGGGTTCCTCCAGCCATGGTTTTGACAAATCCAGGGGTAGATTAGTTCATGTACTCATACCATCAGACCCATAACCCATTTGGCCATTTCAGCTCAGAAAGATTGTTACTCCATGCCTGCACGTTCTCTCACGCTCGAGCGAGTCATGTGCACATCCTATGTACCAACATGGTATCATAGGAAGTTACCCATGTAACTTATCTAGTTCGTGCACTTTAGGTTCAGTAGTACATACATCTGATGTCAACGATATACTATTTATATGGGTCTCGAGGGGAACTCCTACCCAACGATCGATAAAGAACTGTTTGAATTGCTAAGGAAGAATCGTCGTCGATTATATATTCCCTCGACGACGCTGAATTGTTGTAGCCGAATTTGTGGAGATGAGCAATGATGCCAGAGGGATGGTGATGCCGACTGATTATTATTCCATGGAGTTGACCTTTTTTTGGGGCGCGGCCAGCACAGAGCGAGAACACGATTCCAAATTTCCATGTGGATCATAGTGCTTGTTGAACACCGACATGGTCGTTTACTTTTCGCCCTTTTTACTTTATTCCTTCCCTCCTTTTATTCTTACTCGTTACTCCTATATATGCTGATTCCTTTGGGAAATTGCATGGGAAAGTCGCCTTTTCAGCGGTTGTACATGTGGGAACGCGCGCGGCGTTGACCTTGCTAGCTTTCACCATCACCGAGTTTGAGCATGTGAAGAACTCGCGCCTCGTGGTGGCTTGGCAATTCCTCAGCTGGCAAAAGGCTGACCGGTCAAGTGCTTGCTATGAGCGTCACTGTCAAGATATGGGCCGGTACCGATAGTTGTCAGTGTTGGATGTGGTAATGGCTTGATGCCTTCGTGGTTCCAATCATGCTTTTTTGTCACTTTGGTTGGTGTTTCTTTATTTTTAACTTTTGTATGGAATATTTTGATAAGCTGGATTGCAGTGAAATAGTGAACGCACGCGCACACTCGTGGGCCTCAGCCCAGGTAGCCCAGCCACAGTGCATTTTCGTGCGCCAAGCCTTTGCCGTGCCAGGTCTTTGGGCTTCAGTGCTAGCCCACTCAGCCCATCTCGAGCGAGGCTGACAAATTAGGCTTGAATTGGTTTCAGAAGCGGGCTTGAAGAGGTAAGTGGAGAACTAAGGCCAGTTTACCACAAAGCGGCCTTAATGGGCTCGAACGACCAAATCGGGCATTTACGGTCCAATAAGTAGCCTCACTGGTTCTCCGGCTGGCCCATGTATGATCCTGAAGCAGGTTGTCGGCAGTGAACAGTTCGTTCAAGCAACCTAATTCTCCTCGTCAAAGGCTTACAAACTACGATAGCCTTCAAGAAACGGGTCGAACGGATCGAATTATACAACGCATAGCATCAAATGTAAATTTTACCATCACAAACAACATCTCCATAACTCCATTGTTTCAGCTGGGAATTAATAAAGTGCTGTAGCAGATCGACCTGTAAGATGAGCGAAATGTGGAGCAGCACGAGTTTAGTCAGCACATATACGCTACTCTATTCAAATTTTATTTCATCATCGGAGGGGATTACGACAAGTGGCGTAGCGTCAGTAGCTCTAGGCCTGCGTGCGGCAAAGATAAGGCACCGTTTACGTGTGGAAATGAGCAACGCACGGGTGGCATGGGAACACCGGCATGAGGCCCGTTGCTCATGCCGAGGTACCATCGACGACGTACTCAGAGTTGAACGAGCGAATGAGCGATGAGTAGTTGACTGCAAACATACAAGTATTGTACGCCCAGTACACAAGTTCTCTCGCTGCTAGCTTCCGGATCATCGATCTATTGACGAATCGGTCCACGTAGGTAAGAATCACACAAGATTCTCAGGTGCCAAAATTGAACATAACATTGACGAATTAACTCGATCTTCAACAGATCGATGATAACTCTGCAGAGTCCTGTTCACCGAAACAGTAACGAACGTTCCGCAGAACTATAAGGCCTCCTTTGGATTGGAGGATTTCTATAGGAAAAATGGAGGATTCCATTTCCTATAGGATTCGGCACTGTTCATGCCTTTGGAATGGAGGATTGGAGCGTAGGAAATCTGAAGGAAAGTTTCCTGCGGTGCTCATTCCACAGGAAAACTACGGGAAAAGAAACATCCAGTCATACCTATTTTTTCTCTTCCTTTCGCGTGGGATCGAGGCAAATGAGCCTCATTGCTGCTAATATGACGTCTCAGCAGCCATTAGTGTTAATCATTTGACCCCTACAAACAGTTGGGATCAAATCCAGCCACTAGATAATCTATAGTAATTAATCACTCTTCTCGGGTTCCTATGTTTTTCCTGTAGTCTATCCAAACGGCTAGTTATTTAGCTTTCCTATGTTTTTCAATCCTCAGTTCTACACATGTATTCCTATGAAAATCCTATGTTTTTCCTATTCCTCTGTTCTACCATTCCTATGTTCCAAAGGGGCCTTAAATGTTGGGTTCCCATGTGGCCGATGTACGTCATCTCAGCGCTAAACCACAAGCTCGCACGCGCAAACGAAGGTCGCACCGTTTGTTTACGGGGATCGAGTGGAATTTGATGCCGCAGAAGGCCGGCCAGCGAGGAAATGGGGGAGATATCTTGCGCGATTGATCACCATGAGTATGGCACCGTCGCTCTCCGGCCTTGGATCATGGGCCGGCCAGCAGCTTGTTGTCTCGGATCCAACCAAACCCATGTGCATCCGGCCCTAGGCCCCCTGATTTCTGTAGATGAGAGGGGAGCTCCCAAGGTTGATCGATCATTACTGTCGATCGCAGCTCGCTTGGGCGACTAGTGTGGATGCCAAGCATAGGATGCAAGGGGGGATCGGAGGGCGTACGCATGCTGTGCATGCAGCGGAGCTCTCTCCCCTACGCGATCCATCGAGAGGAGGAGAGGAGGCGTTGACCCTGTAAAATATTCCGCGCACGGGTAGTGCACTGTGTGATCACTGATCGATCAGCTAGCGCTGCTCCCGAGCTGCCTTGGTCAACCAAATTCTTTCTAGTATTCTTCCTCTTCCTCATACCGTTTTCCCCGCGATCTTCTGTCGGTAACTGCAAAACCTGTTTACTTAAAGATTTATGCATTGTTCTTCGTGAGCAGATAACAACTCTAGGTAGGTGCCAAGAAAAAAAGATAACTCTAGGTAGTACTTGCCTGCTACAGTGAAACTACTATAGTAATGGTTATGGTCCAACAGAAGATGTTGACTGTTAAAACATTTCCAGTTACGCACATAGGGGGGACGTACGTACGTACGTAAGGCGGCCAATCAATTACTCTTATCTTTTGGTAAAGCGTTAGCAACTCTGTCATATGGACGTCTAAACGTTTACTAGTTCAACAAGGCCACATGCAAGCTCCGATATGCTTGCTATGCAATACATGGTGAATCCATACCATTTTACATATGAAGCGCATTGTGTTATCCAATTGTTATGAGATTGGAACAATGAATGATTTAGTGCGTCTTTGGTTGATCCTGCAACTACAGTAATATTTTTTACTTTTTATAACCGCGGTGATAGCTCATTGGTCTTTTCCAATCTACAGAAATATTCTTACCACCGACTGAATGAACAGCTATGGGTAGTGCACTGCACTCTGATCAGCTAACGCTGCTTCCGATCTGCACTAGCATTCTTCTGCTGCTGCTTCATACCGTTTTCCCCGTGATCAGTGATCTTTTGCTGATAACTGTAAAACTTGTTTCCTTAAAGATTATTCTTCGTGAGTGGATAACTCTATGCAGTACTAGCCTAGAGCGAGGCATGGTGAAACTACTATAGAAATGGTCACAATCCAACAGAAGATGTTGACTTTTAAAACATTTCCAGTTATGCACATAGGAGGACACGTACGTAATTAAGGCTGCCGATTAAGATAGTTACTCTTACCGCCTTTTGGTAAAGGCATTAACAGATCTGTGATATTTCACTAAAAACAACTGTCACAGGATGACTAAACGTTTTTACTAACTGAACAAGGGCACATGCAAGCTCCGACATGATGTTTAAACTCGGTGGATACCGGTAAGTACTGAAAACTGTTAGAACATCCGACGGTTAACAGCAGTAATTGTATACTACTAAATACCTCATCTGTGGTATAGATAGTATATATGAGTAGTATAACTAATATAAGAATATTATTGATAAAAACAAAAATAACATCACTAGCTATTACATATTTTTTTGACATCAGTACAAAGCTATAATATTATTAAGGCTAGAAAGATCGAAGCCACTACTAGATTATCCTTAAAAATTGACGGTTAGATCTTCTCCATACTAGTATACCAGTATGAAGCACCGTAAAAAACCCTCAAATGTTATGCATACGAAGGGCATTGTGTTATCCAATGGCTAGCGACTACAATAACATTTTACTACTTTTTATCTAAAAAATATATACAACAATGATATAGCTTATTGATCTTTTCCAATCTACAGAATTATGCTTCCTGCCGACCGATGAACAGCTAGAGGATAGATTAGGTTAACGATGGAGCATAAAAAGAGTATTTCTAAAACTGATGAAAAGAAGTGATCATGAAAATTGAAAAGGTGGATCGCATGATTCGATAGGACCAATCTCTCTGGCCATTTAGGCAATGGCAGCTACTCCTCCCCTCTGAGTTGATTGCACTGCCTTTGTTTGACTAACCATTTCGAACGAGCAGACGGGAGACACGGAACACATGCCCTGTTCAATACTTGTGATGCAAGGTACTATTTGCTTCCGACGCTAAGCTATGTACTCTCCAAACTCGTATAGCGAGGTTCATTCATACAGAGTGTGATGATGCTGACCAAGACTCCAAGAGAATCAGTACTAATAGTAGTGTCAAGTTTCCTGAAGATTCTATAGCATTTCCGGTAATAAGCTCTGAACATTTCAACTTCGATCTCCTATGCATTCATCAAGATTAAATTCAGTTCATGTAGAGACAGAATGTTGTAAATAAACTCTGCTCGTATACAGCAAAAATACTGATGTTAATCACTCCATGTTATGAAATACAACTATTTTCAAGCTTTATTATTGTATTGCCTCGATCTATCTCACAAGTATACCGAGCCCTTAACTTCATTACAAGAGCGACTTCTCCCTCGCCTCTCTTCAAAACATACATATCTCTATATATAGCTCTTCCAAACCAAATTGAATGAAAGAAAAAGGAAAAAAATGTAACAAACCAATCACAAGAACAACATCAAATTAGCAAGAAGAAGAAGAATTTTGATCATCGTGTAGTTACGGCATGTAGAAAGCCTCCAATCCTTGGCAATCCACGCTCCAATCATGATTATCAGGGCCACTAATCATGCCTTCATGGAGGCTCAGGGCGTCGTCGGGAAACGAATCCAACGAGTCGTACTTGGTGTCCTCCAGCGTCGACAAGCTGGGCACGATCGAACACCACGACGAGAGGTTGCCGACGTCCGTGGGCAACCCTAGCGAGTCGAAGCAGCAGCTCTGATCCATGGCGAAGTTGAGCTCGCCGAGCGCAGCTTGCACGCTCACGTCACTGCACAGCATGGTGGTTGTGGTGGTAGTACTAGCCGTATTCGTGGGGTCAGTGCTGCAGCTCGCTGGCCCGTACCACTCACCGAACCCGTCGTGGCATGGATCGAACTGTGCCGGCGCCTGAACGCCAGGGCTCAGGTCGCTGGACGCCGCGCTGAACGTGTCGAACGCCTCGTCGGCCTGCCCTCCCGACTCCGGCGTCACCGCGCCGACGCCGGCCTCGCCCGCCGGGTTGTTGAGAAACTTGGCGTACAGCATTGCGAGGTCAATGGTGGAGCCATCGGCCGCGGAGGGCACGTCGGGGATCGCCTGGCCGGGGTTCGCCGGGTTGCCCACCATGCCTTCGAGGACCAGGTCGGGCCGGACGGCGCCGGGGAATCTGTGCCCGAACGCCGCGTCGCGGCCGCCCGCGATGGACTCGGCTGCGGACCGCACGGACTTGCCCCGGCGGTTCTTCCGGCAGCCGCCGCCGACGGGGACGTTCCGGAGGGAGCCTCCCTTGGTCCAGTACCGGCGGCAGCCCTTGCAGAAGTAGCGCGGCTGGCTGAGGCTGTAGTTGTTGTAGTAGCAGAACTTGGTGTTGGGGGAGTCGCAGCGCGGGCAGTTGGGCGCCGCCTCGCCTCCTTGCTTGTACCGCCGGTCCACCAGCAGCGACGGCGGCCGCGGCGCGTACGGCAGCATGGCCTCGTGGTGAGAAGACAACATCTTAGACCACCACGGTGGTCAGAGCAGCTGGAGCTTGGAGCTGGGAGAATTCGCCGAGAATGTGGTGGTGTGAGAGGGATCGGAGGTGACCTTGGGGACGATGAGGATTCGATTAGATGGCTGGAGGTGGGGGGAGGAGGGCGAGAGGGAGAGGAGGTGATGGGGTTTTTATACGGGGGTGTAGCTCGGCTGGGGAGTTCTTGCTCTGGTCCAGGAGTGCATGTGCATGTGAGTTTGCGCTGCATAGATTTGGGCTGAGTTGTAGTGTAATCAGTAGAAAATTAGGACGCTTAATTTGTGGGCTAAAAAAAAATTAGGCAGCGCCTAATTAATCACCCCAACAAACTGTGCTTGTGCAGTCCCCTTTGGTGTGGATACAGTAGCCTTGCTACCGCATAATGGTGCAACAACCACTGTGCAAGTGATCAAAGGACATGCATTGCAACACAGCAACAATGAATTGGCCCAGTAGTGATATTACAGTCCAAGAGAGAATATTCAGTTAGAAAGAAACTACTATTGAGCAGTCCATATAAACCTCCCTTGATTTTTGCATGATATGATCCAAATTAATAACAAGCTGCTTCATGTAAACCTGTTTTTTTCTTTTTGGAAAAAAAAAGAGTGAACCGAACATTAAGATAAGAAACTGCTCCATTGACCTGCCCAAAAAATTTACAAGGAGCTTATTAGAGGGGAAGAACCAAAGTTACAGCTACCACAGTAGTTGCAAAAAGAATACCACTCCTTCATGATTGTCCTAGGAAGAAGTGCCTTTTGGTTGCAAGATGAGGTGAGGCGGCTACGGCGCTAGGCGTGGTCGGTGTGGCGGAGCCGTTCCGCGCAAGTGATCCGACGGACGGGACGCGACACGGGACCGCGCGCGCGGGCGGGCGGGCGGGCGCACGCACGGCACGGCACGGGCGCTGTGCTGTGCTGCGCTGCGCCCGCGCGCACCGTGGCCGGGCACTCGGGCAGGACGCGGCGCGGGGGCCCGGGGTTCACGTGGCGGCGCCCCAATGGCGCGCCATGTGAAATCCTAGGCTAGGCAGGCGCCCCAGACCGGTGGGGTGCGGGGGACGCAAATCCCTCGGGATCGCCTACGACTTTGTCATTCGTTTCGCGTCGCGGCACCCGAGGGAGGGCGTTCGCCGCCGGCCGCCCGCCCGCCCGCCCTTCGACGGGTACGCTGTGGGGGGCGGGATCTGCCCACACGGTTGAGCGTGAGCCCCGGGGACGCAACTGCATGCGGCTGCTCGGCCGGCTCGTGTGACTCGGCGCGCTGGCGCATGGGGGAGTGTGCCGGGGGTAATCCACGGCACTAGCTAGGATACTCGCTGGACTGCCATACCGGTCAATTCTTACCCAACTCCGATCCTCTTCTCATGGTCTCATCAGTCAACACCATCAGAGATTTTTACAGGCGATAGTTCATCTACCTCGAGAGAGACCCATGTATGCGCATGGTGTTTTCATCTGAGATCACGTAACTAACTGGTGATGTCGAATAGGCCACGGACCACGGAGTACTAGTACGAGCTACCCGTCTTGAGGTAGACCCGCCCAGCCTCGAAACATGATGTGGAAATAACAGGAGCCGGGATTTCCAGGCTTGACGAGAGCGGACAATTACGCATGCTGCCAATCGGCTGGCACCCGTACGCCGCGCGGGGCCAGCCCTGGCACAGGAACCTGACACCACGACGCGCCATCTAGCAGGGAGAGGCCCGGTCCGTTCAGAGAGAGCACGACATGACAACTCGCTGCCGCCCCGTTCCAATCGGCTCCTGCGGCCGGCGATGGCTCGGTGCAGTGCGTGCACCAGCCAAGCAACCGACGCGCGCGCGCCCGTCCCGCCGTGTCCTGTCCTCACGCGCGCACGGCGCACGGCTCTGACAGGTGAATGTGCGGCCGTGGCTGCGGAGTCTCGTCGTGCTACTTGCCGCGCCGCGCTGCTCCGATCCGTTCGTTACCCGTAAGTGGCCTTTTTGTTTCGGCAGCAGGTCGTCTCTGCTTTCGATTGGGATAGCCGGGACAGTACATTCCAACCCCCACAGTACATCTCGATGGACAGACAGTCCCGGTCGCCGGCATGGAAAAAAACTGCGGCCATGCCCCCACCACCATGTGGCGCGATGAGGTACACTAACCGCTACGCGATCCATCATCCATCTTTCTTCTCCTCCCGCCCGGTCTTAATCATGCGCCATTAAGGGCGTAAGCCGAACCATCAACTGCAAATTTGACTTGCTTGCGCGTGCGAGCAAGCCTGCTGGCTGCTGCTCCGGCTAGCCGATCGATAGCCCTGTTGCTGGGACTGGGAGTGGCGCGCGGGCCGACGAGCGACGAGGATATGATACTGCATGCTCCGGCTGCTGCGTGCTCCGTCCTGCTGTGCTGTCCAGTCGTAACCCGCAAGCACGCGAATTAATGCGGGCGGATCCGCCGATCCATCGACCGATTGGTCGGTCTCTCACTCTCTCGCACGACGGGAATAGATTGCTTGCACGGCCTCCGGCGGCCGTGCCATGATTGGGGGACGCGTACTGTTACGGCTCGTGTACCGTGTCCCTGTGAACGCCGCGCGCTAGCTCCTCTCCTAGCTCACTCAAGCACGTCCGTCCGTCCCCTGGTCCTGACGGTGACGCGCGCGCGCGGCCGGGCTCGATCCATCGCGCAGGGAGAGGACCCGGCGACGTACTCGCACGGTTCACAGGGATCCCCACCGGATGCATCCAAACTTCTCGCGGTACGCCGGTACGTACTCCTATGTTTCCCCTTTTTATACCGCCGTGCTATATTTTGTCTGGATACATCTATCACTTGACGATACACATACAAGCTAGGAGTGAGTTGGTGCAGATCATGTGTATTGGGTGCAGGCTGTTTAGCTGCGGGGTAGTCAGTGGTAGGCAGCAGTACAGTTCCCTGAATTCCACCAACAGTGTTATCAGTTTCAAGCTCTTTGTATTGTGTAGCTGTAGGCTGTAGCAACTAGCAAGGGGGAAAATGTGTGATGTACGCACTGATTGAATTGATTTTGGGCCAGGCCAGCACAAGTGGAAAGCGTTTGTGCAGTTCAGAGAAAGTTGAACGTTCTGATCCGGGGAAGAAGAGTACCCAAGGAGGCAAGGACAGCAAGAGCAACCTCGGAGATTTCAGTACGGTCATACAGCTAAAACATTGGAAAACGGGTCGGTCTAGTGTAACATGGACCGACGAATCTACACAACAGAGTAACATAACTTCATTGATTGTCTGACAGGCAGTGGAGTACGTACATACAGACAGGACTGACGATGCAGCTCGTTCAACCGTGCTGTCGCCAATTCGCCATATCGGGGAAGGCCTCTTCGCCGATACGGGTCACTTGACCAATGACTCGTGCATTATTGATGTATATATCATTAACGTTGTCGGGATACTCCAGTAGTTTTGCATGGGCCAAGTCTGACACAGGATCGTATGTTTTTATCTAGTGATAACAGAAGACCATGTATGATCTAGTCTCCTTTTGTGGGTTCTACGAGAGTCGCGAGAAAGAACAGTGACCACATAATTTTTCAAAAATGCGTAAGATAAGTTTAAAAACATGACTATTATCAGAGAACAGTGATCGCATAAAATTCTCCAAAACATGACTACTATTAGAAAACAGTGACCGCGTAACTCATAGGCATATAGCAAGAGTAACATCAGATCTACATCTACATGATGGACGGATCGATCCAGCAACAGTGTCTTTGTCTGTCTAAAAGGTCTGCAACTTTCACGCTGTTACACTACACAACACATAGATGGTCATCCACAGTGCCGGTGGTGGTTGCTTCCATGATTTTGTTTTCCCCTGTGACTGTGACTCTGTGAGGGACGGAGACTTCACCACTTGCTTAAGCTACACTCCTCTCGGCCGAGCTGCTCGCAACAGTCACGGGCACACAGACACTGTATAGAACTTGCCTGAACAATCATGACCGGGCCTTTTACATATATATTCCGATTGATTGCTCCACGGTGGGAAAATATGGGCAGGCAAAGCTGTAATGCAGGCCGGGATGGGTCGTGCGCGGCAAGAGCAATGGTTGAACGACCTCGCGCATTGATTGGGGCCGTTGCAGGACGCAGTAGTACGTGCATGGACGATGGATTGGTTGGAGCGAACAGACGAGGGCGACGCGATGCGCTGGCATTCGTGCATGGACGCAGCGGGAGCTAGATGGTGGCCGGATGCACGGACGCAGCAGGTGCAGTGCGTGGGCAAGCAAACGCAACCGGCGGCAACCCCCTGATTCCTTTGTCCCTTAGCGCTGCACTGGCACGACAGATTGGGGCTTCGAGGACGGGGGAATAATTTGTGCATGTTATTTCTTCATATGTAGACTTGCAGGTGCGAAAGATCATCGACTGATCGCGCGCTGATGTACCTTGTCCGTCAGCGTCGCTCGATCTTAATGCTTGGATGATAGGTGAAACATATCCATTCCATGGAGTGTTTATCACCGCAGTTGATAATCTTGCAGTGAGAGTGAGTTCTTTCTAGCTACGACACGAGATGCGTAATAGTTAGCGGAAAACTTGCCAGCATTATCGACATAATTGGCAACTCTTGCTAGTTCGGTCAAAAAGGGAAAAAGAAATATTCGTTAGCAGGCACGTCTAATTCATGCTGCCAGCAATGAAACAGAAATTCCAAGCATTTGGTCGAATGGAATCTTTATACAACATCTAAACATACAACAGGTGGATTTCTCGTTTCCTAGCAGGGACTTTAGAATCTAGGATCTGGACCAATTCATGCATAGATAGGGTATGTAATTTGCAGCACGTGTTCTAGTTTTCCAGCTCGGCAGGATGGACCTCGCGCATACGGCATGAGTATATACTACCGGGCATACACATTTGTTCGCTTCGTTCCTTTTGACGTTTGTTCAGCTCGCCTGCCTGCCGTACGACTTTCATCAGTATGCGGCCTGCAGAGTGGAGACTAAAATCCAGAGCTTGTGACACTCAGCGATCCCCCGAGAACACTGTGGGCAGGCAGGCACGTACGTCTCACTGTCCCAGCGCAACGGTAGTACGGTACCAGATCTCCTCGGGCATGGACCATTAACCAGGGATACGATGCAGCCAGCAGTGCGGTGACGCGACGGTCTCCGCAAACCTCGTCATCGTAATCCCTCGCCTCGCGTTTGCTTCCTTAAAGCCCAATCAACAGTGACAAGCGAGCGCGACAGGCCGGCGCTTTGCAGGATCATCATCAAGAGCGCGTTGACAAGCCTCACGGCTCACACGACGCGACGCGACGTGCGCATGGGCATGCCAATGCCTCGCCAGCCAGCCTCGAATCAGGAGCCAGCCCGCCGGCCAGGGCACAGGTACGAGTACGACGCGCGCCGGGCATGGGGTGGTCGGGGTCAGGACCACGCTGCGTGCGGGTGGCGACCGAGCGCCGGCGACGCACGGGACAGCCGGGGCGTGCGCGCCGCGAGCGAGAGGCCGAGCGAGCGACGGGGGCAGGTCGGGGCCGCGCACGCGAGTTGGTGGGGAGGCCGGTACGGGATACCAGTGCCGGGTGGTGCGGACGCGCCCCGCGGACCACGCTAGCTAGGAGGGGGAGGTCAGGTCACATGGCTCGGGTCCGTGCAGTCGCGCGCCTCCGGGGCTCCGGCCCTGCAGCCTTGAATGCGCGATGGCGACCTTTGTTTGGGGTTGGGGGCTACCAATCGCGTTCGCTCTCGTCGTGGCGGGCACTGTGGTGGATTGTGGAAGCACCCCCCGACCTTGGCCATACTTGAGCTAGCAGACAACAAGATTCGTCTCTACGATCTTTATCTATACGGAATCTGCAAAGTACTCTTTTTTTTCAGAAGATCTGCAAAGTGCCTTCGAGGCTTGTAATAATCAAATACAAGTGCATAGCCGGACAATAGAAATGTTATGGCCCAGTGCCCCAGTCACTAGCCCATCGGAAATCCAGTAGAGCCCAACAGGCCCTTTGTTTCATCCCGGCCGTCACCACTCAGCAGTCGATCGAATTGGTTCGTTGTCCCTCTGAATCACTCTGAATGGTAGGTAGGTTACCTTTCAGACAAGCAGGCGGCTTCATCACACGCGGATCACTTTGAATTGGTTCGGACAATCAGGTGGCTTCATCACAAACTGATCGAAAGGGAAAGGCGTCCCCGGACTGTAGGCCGGCCGGCGGCCGGCAAGGAGCACATCGCGGCCCTCGCTTGGGCGTGAGGACGACGCAGAACGTACAGTTGGAGGGGCGGAGCCGGTCCGGGGCAATCAAGGCCACCATCGCAGCCGGGCACAAGACGATCGAACAGAACACAGGGTGGAAACAGAGTTACAAAGGCCGCGGAGGCACGGGCTTATCACACGTACAGGGCGGGCTGGCCTGGGGACAGAGTTCTTTCTTAGCGCCTTCGGAACGGCCAATGTGGGGGCAATGCATGCGGCCAAAGCGCGGGTGCCGACGGAGAGTGGAGTGGAGTTCGATCTGGAAAGGCACGTAGCTCTCGCGACTCGCCTCCCCATCGCATCAAAATATGCTGGAACGGGCAACACGCTAACGGCGCAAATCCGCCGAGGGGCTGGTACTTGCTGGAACCGGAGTTAATTAGCATATCACGTCGCGTCGAATTGCTGCTCCGATCCCTCCTCATCGGCCTCTTATCCGATCGCTGCATATTCACTTCGTGTGCCCCGGGCCCCTGCACACCTGAAAGGATACAGCTAACCCCGTAGCCCCTCTACGACGATCGAGCATGTTACTGACGTCCGTCTGTCACTTTCGCTTAAGTTAATCGCGCCCATACAAGTTGCAGTAATGCTTGGACAGTGTTTGCTCGCTGTGCCTCCGTGGATTGGAACGAGTGACACGGCGGCTGGTCACTAGGTAAGGCTCTTTCCAGCACCCGCGCATCCAGAACGGCTTCAACTATTGAAGATCGTCAATCGATGGGTGCGGTACTGTGCATGGGATAACCTAGCTTAAAAATCCACTGCTGTTCTATAGCTATATATAGTCTATGGAGTAGGCCCTATCCTACAAGTGGCCAAATTGCCTGATGCAGTGATGCATGCTTAAACTAAAAGTGTTTCTTAGCTTTGCATGCATACACCTACGTTATTACCGCATATATAAGCGCATGGGGCCATGGGTTGATGGGCCTTTTTGTCATGAAACCACTCGATACGAAGTCAGTTTAGTCCTTTCTGGTTGTCCTAAAAAAAAAGTCCTTTCTGGTTTTCCAGAAAGGGCAGTCTTTACCTATACAAATACAAACGAACACGTGAAATTGAAGATCATCATGACAGCTTTCTTCGTTTCGATCGTATTGAAAACGAAAATTTAGCGCAGATTATGTGATGGTTCAAGGAAAAGATAAATAGTTATGCACTTATAGGGAAAAATAAATTTAATCACTATTTAAAAGCGTTAATTCAAAATATTAACTTTATGTGTTCACTGATTGAATTATTTGTAGCTGAAATCCAACTCATTTTGGAACATATGTTCAGTTCGGGGCAGATCTTGCAGGCCCATACTAGAAAATATAGCCCGGCCCACAATTTACGAAACCAGTCTCTATCTCCCGCCCACGGAGCCCGGAAGGAGCCAAGTCAGGGACAGACACGTCGGACGGAGAACAATCCTACGCGGCCGGCCCGAGCCACCCCCGTATTGACAAGTCATCGCCACGGTGGCACCTCCGCAGCCAGGTGTCTCTCTCCCGCTCGCCGACGGGTCACAGTTAGTGGAAGCTCCAATACACTGGATCATGTCGAGCATTTTTTAAATAAATATACTATTTAGTCGCTAATGATGAGAGTAAGTGCGGTTTGGCACCCTGCCTTTTTATTTTCAGTGAGCCGCTCTCGGCTCATTTTGGTCTTACAAAAGTCAGCTTAAACACGCAATCTGTGGGTGTTTGTTGCGATCTCGTCTTCGTCTTGTGTACTTTGGCAACTTGTCCCCCACTTTGATCAAGCAGCACTGCCTTTTGCAATTGTCTGAGATAGAAATTTCCAATTTTTTTTCAGATTGATGAAATGCAAGACCTGATAGCAAGGTAAATGCTAACCAGGTTAAAAACATGTGTATGTTTTTTAAATGAAGCACTTCCTTGCAAATCCGAGTAAAGAAAAGCTTTGCCAATGAATTATGCCGCCCATATCATCTGGCCCTTCATCAGGTGACTAGTGAGGTGCATCTTATCTCCACATTCCATTAGTTTAGATCGATCGACTACTCCATCAGGTTAAAGTAAATGCCTAAATCTCCTTTTGGAACTGCCTCTATGTAAACAATCCAGTGACGGCGACACTAAATATCTTACTGCCCCTCCCCGTTCCTATATAAACCCCTCCCCACCCCGTGCCGCGAGAGAACACTCTCCCACTACGTACAACACAACAAGGCTGCTCTTGTTCTACTTCTACCACGTACTGTGATTTCTTCACGTTACAAGTTGCCAACACAAGATGGACGTCGAACAGCTGCATGGAAGAAGGCTCCTGTCGCACACCGCCGCGACGGCGGCGGCGGCGGCAACTGCCTCGGCGCCGGGGCCGGCCGTGCAGGAGCAGGCGCAGGTGGCCGAAGTGCGCGCGCGCGCCGCAGCGCCCTTCAGCTCGCTGAACGCGACGGTGATCACGGTGCTGTCGCTGCTCCTGTGCGGCCTCGTGGTCGTGCTCACGCTCCACGTCGTCGTGCGCTGCGCGTTCCGCGTCACGCGCCGCGTGTGCTACGGCCAGGAGGAGGAGCCCCCCGGCGGCGGCGCCGGCGGGGCGTCGAGGGCCTCCCCCACCTGCCCGGCCGACGCCAGGAGGAAGGGCGGCCGGTCCCGCCGCCCGCTCCCGCCGCCGGTGGTGTACCCGCCCGAGGTCGAGCTCGCCGGGTGCGGCGCGGCGGAATGCGCCATCTGCCTCACCGAGTTCGCGCGCGGCGACCGCGTGCGCGCGCTGCCGCACTGCAACCACGGCTTCCACGTCCGGTGCATCGACCGCTGGCTCGCCGCGCGGCACACGTGCCCCACGTGCAGGCGGGCGCCGTTCGCCGCTAATCCCTCCCTGCCGAACAAAGCGGAGGCGCCGGAGGCCGTCGTACAGGTGCAGGTGCACGTTGACGACGGCGGCGCCGGGCAGAACGTGAATCAATAGCCTCAAGCTACGATGATAATTGTATAGTGTTGGTGAACAGTGAACATTTTTGTACGTGCTCTCATCTGTGATACTGCGGTCATGTTTTTTTTTCTTTTCTTAAGGCTGTAGAAGTGGCCCGGTCTGATGATGTGAGAAAAATTCCCTCAATTGCAAATATATGATATGATGGAAGAAGTAACGATTGAACTTTTGCAAAAAGTATTACCATAGCCCCATTTTGCAATGATGCCACGAAAAAAATTGTCCGTCACTCGACCTTGTCGAGTTTTGCAATTGCTTGGAGCTCTGAAGGTCCTACGCTTTCTGTTCTGCTCTGCAACGAACTGCTGCCTATTAAACATGAAATGAAACGGCCCACTGGAAACATTCAGCCCATGAACTACTAGTGTACAGTTCTAAAAAGAAATAACTACTACGGAGTAGTGTACAAAAACCTCCTCCATAAAGAACTTAAATCACCTTTCGAGAAAAGTTTGAAAAGTATTCGCAGAAAGAACTATTCTCTGAAGTATGAACTGGTTTTCTCTCAGTACCTAGTTTTCGATCTGTCGTTCAGGCTCACCTCTGTTGTTTTGTTTATGCTACCTTTGCCTTAAGCTTTATTGTTGGGGAGCCCGTAGTGTGAGGATTGTGGTGCCTCCCGGTAGAGGGTGAGTTTGTAGTGGTTTTTCTGTTGTTGTTTTGTTTGTATCTTTTTTTCTTCTTCTAATAAAAATTACTGTAAAACTCTTGCCGTTTCGTTAAAAAAACTAAAGTATGAACTCTTATGCATCGATCCGTGGTAGTTGTTAGCTTAGGCCTTAGGGAATAGGGACTACCAAGGAAATAAAAATAATAGGTTAACAGCAGGGGTACAATACCTGTAATCTACAAGACATATTTCTTCATTTTTCTTTTCTTTTACGAAGAACCAGAGGTTAATATTGCAGCGTCAAGTTTGGACGAAGTATGGTACTGTACAGCATGAAGTGGCAAATCTTTGATTTTCATTTGACCATTTCGCATCTTCCCACCAAAAAAATATACAAAGTAACTGGTCAAAAATCAAATACTTGTCTGTGAAAAAAACTGTTGAGACTGCAAATGTGGAAGAACCCTCTAGGGCCCAACAAAAAAAAAGTCAGTTGAGCACTTCATCTAGTGACATAGAAACGTCCATTCTCCACCACCTCTGAATGATAATTCCACCGTTTTCCCTATAAAAATCACTCTATGCGCTCCAAAGTCAGACTAACACACAATTCTCTACTCATAATACCATGTGCCACCTTCGGTTGCTTCCTTCGAAACTATCTCCTAGGCGCGGAGCTTTACATTGTTTAGCACTATTCACCGCAATAATACGCCCGAAATAATGCGGAGCCATGAAGCACGCTTTTGACTTGGACGTTGGAAACTTCTCCCCGCGATCCCGCCCGTCCGTCCAGAGTGGGAGCCCTCTCCCGTCGGCTGAATCATCGCCTCGCGTAATGCCTTCTCCCCGGGCCTTCCACTACCGGAAGCACCGGGCCGACGCGTGTGCCGCAGCGCGCGTGGCTCGCCGGCGCTTTTTTCTCCGTCGCCGGACCGGACGCCAATAATGCAGCCACCCACTGCTGAAAGCGGGGGGCTTTTGCGTGAGCCGTGACCACCACAACCAAAGCCCACGCTGCTGAGGCGTATTCGCGTATCGCCTTATCATGCGCTCGAGTGCTGAAAGCACCGACGATGTATCACCCCCGGCTCGCCGTGCCATTTGCTGTTCCGGCGTCAGAGGAACCGGACTGAATCGCGTCAGATCGATCTCCGAAAGAACGTGCGGATTATTGGCACTTTGAGGGTTGAGGAGCTGGAAAAAGTCAATGATTGGACTTGTTAACTCCGGGAGTTCGGTTTATTTCGTGCTTTTGCCGGCCGATTTGGCCTGGCGTCTGGTCGGAGTGAGAGTGATACGGTGCTAGTGCGGGGGCAATTCTGACACTGATAATGGTGCGGTCGATTCGGCGGTCTCAAACTATCGCGTTTAAATCCCTTTGATAAGTTTTTGGGCTCCAATTGCTGTGGTTCTAGTTGCGATCCCTAGTCACGGGTGATGAAACGGTTTATCACCATTGGGAAAGCAGGCTTTGAGGGGTAATTGGCGTGGTACCTCGTAGCTGGTCGTTTAGGGCACCGGTAGAAATCGCAATCATCTGATAAGGATTCGGTTGGAGCCTTGGAGGTGGCCTACGTTTAACCTGTCTGGCTTGTCGCCTCTGCTGAGTCTGCTCTGCTGTCATAGATCTTTGGGCTCAGATCGCACTCAGTAAAGGCTGAAATGAGTGTAGTCCAGAGTGGAGCATGATAGGGGTTCCTCTGAAGATCTTCGGAAACATCCCATGTGACATGTGATCCTGCTAGAAAAACCAACCATTTCTGAAACTTTTTTTCTGGTGCAGTAAAAATGGCTGTGCCGGTCGAGAGAGAAGGAAATAACAAGACTGCTCGATGATAGCCCGTCGGTCAACAAAGCCCAAGCCTTTTACAAAATGAAGCCCATCAGCCCAGCTCGATGGATCTTGAAGAAGCCTTTGGGCCAGGGGAAAACAAATTTCCCGGCCTCTCATTTTCGTGTGCTTTTCGGTTCGTTCAGGAAGCGAAAATTCTATGGGCCGCATAACTAAAATCTAGAACCTTCCTGCTGATGTGGGCCGGACTGGTTGCGTTAGCTGGCACCTGCTCCGCGACGGCTGGGTGAGTGGGTGACTGGGTCGTCGTCGTCGTCGTCCAGCCAACAAGGCCGCCGCCGCCCGTGTCCCACACCCCCAACCACCGGTCATCCGACGTGGACGTGTGCCGGTCTCGGCACCGAAAGCTTCGCCCCGCGGCCGCCGTCCGCCCGCGATGATTAATTCCATCGGGCGGCCGCTGCGTCTCCATTGACCCGGCCCCCGGCGAGGTCAGAGGCTGTTGGCTGGCTGGCCCGGTCGCCCCTGCGCCGAGCGCTGCCGTCACGCCGCGCCGTGACATGGCGGCTTCCATCCCACCGGCGCTGGCCACCCCGCAGCCGGAGCGTAAAATACGCGGCCAGCTAGGCAGCTACCCCTGCAGACCAGTCCAACCGGGCGGGCTCGTATAAAGAGGCTCCCCCGCTTTGGCTGCCGCTTCTCCCATTTGTCTCGTCTCGCTCTCACGCTCGCGTCACCAGAAGCAAAGGGCCGGGCGATTCGATCCCCTTCGCCTCCTCGTCAACGCCGCCGAGGTATTGCTGGTTGCCCCCTTTCTCTTGATCGGAGGAAACGATCGGTTGTAGTTGTAGGCAGTCGGTTCGATAGATCGCACCGCGAGCTTCCCGTCGGTGTTGACTTCGATTTCTCATGCGAATTTTGCGTTTGTTTGGATGTTTTGCAACTGTTTATGATTGGTGTTCTGGACTGTGGTGGCCTAGAATAACAACAAAATTCAGGCGGTGAATGTTTTTCTGCTTCTGTGGTGTTTGATCGGATTTAGTATCTGTGAGGTGAACTATGCTACCCCGTTGACTCCGTACCAAGTATGCTAGATAATTCAGCATGTGCAAACAAAACCATTTGCTGATCATGTGGCCCTGCGATCCCTGTCTATGCTAGTAAGCTAGTACTTCGTTGCAAGATAGCTGACACTTCCTCTGTGGAGAACTGGGAGATTATCTCAATTAGCTAA
Organism: Echinochloa phyllopogon; assembly: GCA_033239725.1. Lineage (NCBI taxonomy): Eukaryota > Viridiplantae > Streptophyta > Magnoliopsida > Poales > Poaceae > Echinochloa > Echinochloa phyllopogon. The sequence goes on from BTCW01000005.1 coordinate 51,468,327, forward strand.
ATTGCGCTGCTTCTATACTGCACATGATCCTGGATGGCCTTTTTTTTCGATACAACGGCAAGAATTTTGCCGCAAGTTTTATGAGACGATGGAAATTAAAAGGGGAGAGAGATCATGGATGCTGGATGAATTGATTTTTGAAATAACCATTCTCTTGAGTAACCGTACCTCTGTGATCCTCGTACTCAAGTAGGAGTGAGTGTGGTTTCAGCCGATTCATTGCATCGATGTAGTAGATAGGCGGTATGTTGTCGACGGTAAATTTCCTTGTTACCATGCATGCTTGAGTTTATCATTTATGTAAATCAATAATTCTGATGTGCCATACGTGTGAATTATGTCTCTGAAAATTGAAGCCAATCAAAGTAGGGATAATTCGTGTTATCAGCTGCCACGAAAGCCTAGTCGTCAGTGTGAATTGCTTGAAAGTTTATCCTTGTACAAATTAAGTAGCAGCTTCTTAATTATAAACAGTATCTGAACATTAGTTTTGACTGCTGACTGGTATACTGCACTTTGGTGTCACCAACCATTTTTTTCCTTGGGTCCATGGACCACCACCACTGCAGAATACATTGAATTTGAGTACATTCTGGATGTTATTATTGAAACATACATTCTGAACGCAACTTTCTGCTGCAGAATACCTTGAGGAATGGCTGAAGAGGATATCCAGCCCCTTGTGTGTGACAATGGCACCGGAATGGTCAAGGTTGTTTTTCCAGTCCAACTGTCAATTCTTTCGCTACAGATGATCTCTTGATCAGCTTCCTTTTGTCTATTCATACATTTCTGACTTCCAAAGAATCGATGATCTCTTGATGCCAAACAGGCAGGTTTCGCTGGTGACGATGCACCCAGAGCTGTTTTTCCTAGCATTGTAGGCAGGCCACGTCACACTGGTGTCATGGTTGGCATGGGGCAAAAGGATGCCTATGTGGGCGATGAAGCTCAGTCCAAAAGAGGTATTCTGACACTGAAGTACCCAATCGAGCACGGAATTGTCGGCAACTGGGATGACATGGAGAAGATATGGCATCACACCTTCTACAACGAGCTTCGTGTGGCACCTGAAGAGCATCCTATACTGCTGACTGAGGCCCCTCTCAACCCCAAGGCAAACAGGGAAAAGATGACCCAAATCATGTTCGAGACTTTCAACTGCCCAGCTATGTATGTCGCAATCCAGGCCGTTCTTTCCCTGTATGCCAGTGGTCGAACAACCGGTATGACTTTGCTATAAGAACCTGTTTCATTTCATGTCAACGTTCGACTAGCAGTGCAACTGAGAACTACTTTCTTGCAGGCATTGTGCTTGACTCTGGTGATGGTGTGAGCCACACTGTCCCAATTTATGAAGGGTACACGCTTCCTCATGCTATTCTTCGATTGGACCTTGCTGGTCGTGACCTTACCGACAACCTGATGAAGATCCTTACCGAGAGGGGTTACTCCTTTACCACGACCGCCGAACGAGAAATTGTCCGTGACATCAAGGAAAAGCTTGCCTACATTGCCCTTGACTACGAGCAGGAGCTGGAGACTGCCAGGACCAGCTCCACCGTTGAGAAGAGCTACGAGCTGCCTGATGGGCAGGTCATCACAATCGGTGCTGAGAGGTTCAGGTGCCCTGAGGTGCTGTTCCAGCCATCATTCATTGGCATGGAAGCTCCTGGCATCCATGAAGCCACATACAACTCCATCATGAAGTGCGATGTTGATATCAGGAAGGACCTGTACGGTAATGTCGTCCTCAGTGGTGGTTCCACGATGTTCCCAGGTATTGCTGACCGTATGAGCAAGGAGATCACTGCGCTTGCCCCCAGCAGCATGAAGGTGAAGGTGGTTGCACCACCGGAGAGGAAGTACAGTGTCTGGATTGGTGGCTCCATTCTGGCCTCTCTCAGTACCTTCCAGCAGGTTGTTACTGTCTCAAAATCTAACTGCAATCTTGCTAAAAAAAATCTAAGTGCAATCTAGCTTAAAAAAACTAAGTGCAATCTTGCTAAAGAAATCTAAGTGCAATGTTTCTGCTTCCTTTGCAGTTCTGTTGTACGAAGTATCTGAAATCTGATTCTTTGTTATTGTTATTTATTTGTGCTCTAGATGTGGATCTCCAAGGCAGAATATGATGAATCCGGTCCAACCATCGTCCACATGAAGTGCTTCTGAGCTCCTGGAGCAGAACATCAGTACTTGTATTTTGAGTTGCTTGAGATGCAAGATTATGGCTTCTGTAGCATCCTTGGTTCTTTCTGAATCCTTGAAGGGATGTTGGGTGTTGACCATGGAACATTGTGATGGTGGTAATGTCGATTGATGTACTACATGAAGAAACCTGTGCAGTGCTTCAGCAGTCTAGTCGGTGGGTCACTTTAGTTTTTTTTTTCCTCTCGACAACAGCATCGCATCAGGGCCTTCCTGATGTATGCAGTTCACCTGGGTTTTTACATGCCGCAAGGGTGTCATTGGTTGTCGCCCGTGCAGTTTGAGTCTGAGTGGGTTTCAGCTCGTACCTGGAGCTGAGTTTGCATTCTGTGACCAGCGCCCCGGCGTGGGTGTAGGTGATTTGTAATTGTAGATGTTCCTTTTGTCTTTCTTGATACAGATGTTACTGTTTGTAGAGAGACAAATTGTTTGTCCTTAAAATGTGTTTTAGATACTTCTATGAATGAAAAGTTTTGGGACGTACTTGAGTAATATTTTTTTGGATTTTCTTCAAGTAGTATTTGACCCTGGTTCTCTTAGCCAATAGGGTTTGATACATTATGGTCTAAAAACATGCTGGTTATGGTGGCGCATTGATGATAAAGTAGATTGGTGCTTTTACATATGGTGGATGGACAAGCTACGTGCTTGAGTGTTGGCAATCTGCGTTTTTGTTGTTGTTTCATAGTTGTTGCTTTGGGATTGGTAGTTTTGCGGTTGTTTGTGGTCATTGCTCGGTCTTTGGTATGTTGATATGTTGGTGTATTGTTGCTTATCTAGTCTGGACATTAACTCATTTTTAATATATTTTGTAGCTCTCCCATATCTTAATTGTTTTTAAAAAATGGATAGGTGGTGCAACATGTTTTTTTTATGTTTCCAAGTAGTCCACAGCAAATGTGGATACAATTTGCCCAAAAAAAAGGTGGATACAAGGCCTAAAGAATTAGAAGTTATTTGTTACTCGTTAGCTATCTATAACAATGTAAACACAGTGCAATAATAATTTATACGATGTACTGAGCTTAAAGTGGTGTTTGTGTTCCAAACTCTGAATTACTATTGTTAGAAGTACAAGTTGCGGTTAGTTTGGTGTGTTATGTCATGTTAGGGTAGGATTGTAGGAAGCAGATGGACGCGGGCTTGCAATCGCTGTCGATGCATCCTCTCATTCTCAAGTAACAAAACATCGCAGCATAGCATCCCATTCTCATAAACACCTCACTTCATTGTTCAAGTAGTTCGTGCTTAATGGGACCATTGCAAAGGTGTAGTACGTGGAACAACCGAATAACTGCCTTTTGTGTCCGTATTGAAAAGAATAATGTCTTTATTATTGTCCACTATGAGCTTTAAGCTTAAAGATCTGTTTAAATCTATCCAACATTGTAAAAAGGTTAGCTTGTATGTTGTGGATAGTTAAAAGCTATACATAAAAGAGGGAGATTTGTTCGGATTCACTCCAACTATAGGGTGAAGCTAGGGGAGGAATAAGGTAGCTTGTGGGATCTCACAATCTAAGATTAGTGTATCGTAAAAGTTCGGCCATAATATGAATTGTAAAAAGCTAAATTTCATAATGTTGATAGTTCTACATCATCTTAAGTCATCGAAGTAGTCACCAGTAGGATAAATCATAAAACATGGTGACCATAGTAAGCAAAGTGTGGTGTGCTATAGATGTCTATAGTTGTAGCAACAGAGTTATATATTATTATAAATTATAGATCACTTTAGCGTTTTTTTATATACAATTTTTGCTATGTATGTATATGCTATGTCTATATACATCTAAAAAAATCAAAACAATCTACAATTCAAAATGGAGGAGTGTATTATAAAAAGGTATGGTACACACAATTTCAAATATCATGGCAAACTCAAATTTCAAAGAAAAATCAAACATCATAGTGTTGCATGTCTGCACGGCCTAGCTAACTTTGGGTCTATTAGGCTTCATTTTTTCTTTTCCTTTTATAATACTGACTGCCACACTAAACTATCAATATGGTTTTTTTAGAAAGAGTTAAATACATCATTAGTACACAAACTTGACGAGTGGGTGCATTTAGATACACCATCTCTCTAATTGCTCATTTAGGAGCAACAACTTGGCATGTGCGTGCAAATAGGTCACCATGACGATAAATGGCCAAAAAATGGCATTTAGCCAGCGTCGCAGCGATGTGTTAGCTATTTTTTTTGTTTTTTTACAAAACTCCTTACTCAATGCAATTTAAGTTAGTTTAGTAGTATCCTTTTTAGATGTTATTTGTAGCAACTGTTAGACAAAGAATATTGTAAAACATATATTTTATGAAAAATAGTTATTTTTGTATAAGGTGAAATAAAATAATATAACAAATTAATAGATATATATTTAGCGTCGACGGTAGGCATCATATAAGCGTAAAAAATTGACTTGATTCGTAGCTCAGTTTGCAGTCCCTGCCTCTCAACAAAGTTTGAGTGGTAATATAAATCCTCAACTTATTGTGTTTTGCCGATATATTGTTCATCCTGATGTTCACAAAAACTGATATATATCAAAATGAGGCCTAATAAATAATAAAATATCACCAACGTATGATGCCTACATGACGTTATTTTGTCCATGTATCATGTCGGTGATCTATTTGCACCTTTATGCCAAGTTGTTGTTCCTATATGAGCAATTAGAAAGATGATGTACCTAAACGCACCCACTCGCGAAGTTTGTGTATTAATCGTGCATTTAACTCTTTTAGAAAACAGTACATGGCATTCCAAATCATTAGTTATTTTAGTTTTATCTTAACAAAATTGTTTAATTTTGATAAGTTTATAGAAAACACATTAACTTTTATATTATTGAGCAAATACACAATCCAAACTATATTTTATTGGTAGATTAAATGGAACCAATTATGTGTTATCAATATTGGTATTTTTCTTATTATATTTTTTGTCAAAATAGTAGAATTTAGGATAAAATTAAAGTTAGCAATAATTTGGAAAAATGAGTAGATTTTAAAATGATTCGATGCACTAAGCCTAGACGCCCTATTTCATACTAATATTTACGCCTTACAGAATACATCCCCTGAAATCCTGAATGGCTTTAGATCATACTCCACACGGATCGCTCATTTCGTATGACTGACAGTAAAATTAGCCAATACACCACGTATGGTCGTCAGGTCCAGCCCTGCTGCACAAAGCTTCGCGAACCAGTCTTTCCTTCACAAAAAAAAAAACACTCTCCAGTCTCAACGCTTCGGCGCAGTCCGCGGGACGCGTCAACCAGCCAATCAGAACGCAGGAATCCTTTCGCACGGATCGCCCACCCGGTCCGCGTGGCATCACCCTCCCTGCCAACTCCAGCCAATCCGAGCGCAGCAACCACCTTCCCACGGATCGCTCCCCCACGATCCGTGTGCTCACCCGCAAACCCAATCCGAACCGTCCGTTCTGCTCCAATCCAACGCTCGAAACCCCACTTCCCTCCGCGAGGCCCCGCCGCTCGCCCCAAAATTTCCCAGTCTCCCGCCCACACCTCCCCTATTTAATCACCCCGCCGCTCCATTCCCCATCTCACACAGCAATCCTCAATCTTCCAGAGCAATCCCCCTTCGAATCCACCAGCGAAGCAAATCCCTAGCCCTCCTCCTCCCCCACTCCCCCGATGGCCCGCACGAAGCAGACGGCGAGGAAGTCCACCGGCGGCAAGGCGCCGAGGAAACAGCTGGCGACCAAGGCGGCGCGCAAGTCGGCCCCGGCGACCGGCGGAGTGAAGAAGCCCCACCGCTTCCGCCCCGGCACCGTAGCGCTCAGGGAGATCCGCAAGTACCAGAAGAGCACCGAGCTGCTGATCCGCAAGCTGCCGTTCCAGCGCCTGGTGCGGGAGATCGCGCAGGACTTCAAGACCGACCTCCGCTTCCAGAGCTCCGCCGTCGCCGCGCTGCAGGAGGCGGCCGAGGCCTACCTCGTCGGGCTCTTCGAGGACACCAACCTCTGCGCCATCCACGCCAAGCGCGTCACCATCATGCCCAAGGACATCCAGCTCGCCCGCCGCATCCGTGGTGAGAGGGCCTAGGCGTAGTCTCTGGGAGTGGGAGTAGTAGTAGTAGCTTCTGTCATCCGTGTCCCAATCAGATAGTGTAGAGATGTGCTGGGTTTCTTAGATCGGGTTGATGGTCGAATCATGGTTAATCCTGTAATTTATCCCATCGTATCTGGTTGTATCTGAGTTGCAATGGAACAATGAAATGGAAGGGTCACCGAAGTTATCAGTCACTCAATTTCCCTGTGTTTAGATCCGAGCCTTTTCCCTCTACATTATGTGTTGGTGCATTACCTCTGTTTTGTGTTGCTTCATTTTGCTGAAATCTGTGAGTTTGTTGGCGTTTTTCTGCAGATTGTAGATGCTGCTTATTCAGTATTCAGAGTTAGTGTTGATCTTTACTGGGTGACTGTCATGCTGGGCCTACTGTCATTGACTCGTTTCCCCTTATCTGGGACTCGTATTGTTCTCGTGCTGTCGTGCAGGTTAGTGCTTTGGTACCGAATCCGGCAGAAGAGGAAAGTGGCGGTTTCTTCTATTAGTCCTCGTCTGCGATCTCCGTCCATCTAGTCGTCTCGGCGCAGCCACGAGATCGCGAGCGGTGTAGATCTGTGCGTTAGAAGATGAAGATTACCGCGCTTCTGGTGCTGAAGCCGTCGAGCTCCGGCGCCGGGAGCTCCTCGTCCGGCGGCGGGTCGGGCCCGGAGGCGGTGGTTCTCGCGAACGCGACTGACGTGAGCCACTTCGGCTACTTCCAGCGCGGCGCCGCCCGCGAGTTCATCGTCTTCGTCGCCCGAACCGTCGCGCAACGCACCCAGCCTGGCCAACGGCAGTCCGTCCAGCACGAAGGTAACCTCCCTCAGATCTGTTTAGCTTTCTGATCGGTTGAGGAGATCCGGGGTTTGTACGGATTTGGCCGGGGGCATGGGCATCCTTGGGCTGTGGATACGCTGGTAGTCTGATTGCGGGAGATGAAAACTGGTGAAGTTGTTCGGATTGCAGGTAGGAAATTGGGAAGCCCTGTCACATGCTTTGTTATATGTGATCTTATTGCTTAAGTTGGGTTTGGCCTTGCTGACATTAGAAGAGATTTTGGGGCAACCCCTTAAACCAATTCTGATGATTATAATTTGTCCATACTTGAATCTTATAGTAGCTCGGTGCCTAGGCCAGCATCACAGTTCATGGCTCCTATTTGGTTTGAGTTTGAGATTTGGAACACATTTTTGTTGTGTTGTTTATGCTGTGGTGATGTACCGTGTTTTTTTTTTTCAGAATACAAGGTCCACTCACACAACAGGAATGGTCTTTGTGCGGTGGCATTCATGGATGATCACTATCCTGTACGAAGTGCATTTTCTCTTCTGAATAAGGTACCAACCATTATTCCAGAGATTCCCCTCATGCATTTGCATCTGGTTTAGGATCAACTTGCCAATTTTAATGTATAGCCTGTCACTTTCATTTAATTCAGTCAAAAGTTTGTTGATCACAAACACAGTGTCTCATAAAGTTTAAGTAAAAAAGATTTAAGTAGTATAAACCAAGCTATAAGTTTTCTGCTTCTCAGCATCATCCATAATAGCAGTCATACACTTGTGCTGACTGCTGAGCACTGTTATAATGTTACTGTGCAATTTTGCACAGATTTGATTGGCGATGTCAAAACCTATACTTCTTGTTTGTTGTCTAATCCCTGAAATTCATTACTGGTTGACAGCTACAATACAACCGGCTACATTCATTATCAAAATTCTGTAATGACATATAATCCCTTTAAAAGATTCAGTCGTGATACGATGAATTTTATGTAGGTTATTGATGAGTACCAGAAGGATTTTGGGGATTCCTGGAAATCTGCTTCTGCAGATGGAACTCAACAGTGGCCTTTCCTGACAGATGCTTTGACAAAATTTCAGGTCCAATTTTTTCCTGCGAAATAGAAGTACTTTGTGTTCATTTGTTGATTGATATTAACTTATAAAAATAATCACCATTATAATGTTGGGAGCTAATACTTTGGGACGTTTAATGCTACATTCTATATTAGCTAAATTAATTGAATCTCAACAATGCCTGTTTCTGATATGTCCATTGCAACATGCGATGCTTATTTTGGATGAAAGTATGAAACAAGAGTCCGTTGGGGATTGTCTTATGGGCATTGTTATGCATATTTGATGTACTCAAATAATCATACACTGTGCTTGTACCTACTTGGTCTAACATTTGATCACCCCAGATTGTCATACCACAGCATTACTATTTAAGAGTTATTCGTGCAGCTGGGTTGCTTTGATGGCTTTCCGGAAGGAACCATTAATTTTTTGAAGTAATCTTACATCATCTAATGTGTATTCTGATGTTTGTGCCTAAATGAACTTGGTTATATTTTTGCGGCTGATACTCGATTATGCTTGTAGTTTGCTTACTTCCTACCTGAACAACACAGTCTTCATTTTGTAGGATCCTGCAGAAGCTGACAAATTAATGAAAATCCAGAGGGACTTGGATGAAACAAAAATCATCCTAGTAAGTGTTACATATTGAAAACTTTCTTTTTTTGCTGATGTCTCAGTTCTGCAGAATAGCTTTCAGTTTTTCAGAGTACCTCTACCATGAATTAATTGTTTTTGGATGATGATTGCATTTCACATGCTAAAACATATAGCTTGGGAATTACCTTTTACAGAATATTTCACTCAAGTTATGGCTTTAGGCCATAGGCTTGTGCTAGCCAAGGAGCATTAGACCTTAGGTGCTCCATACCTGTGCTGGTACTTGACCCTAGATGGTCTTAGATCTAGGCTAATACTGTCTTTGGTAGTGGTAAATATGAACTTAATTTCATAAGAGTGGTTAACACATTCAAATATGAACAGCCCCTCACGTGGTAAATAAGAAATGTACAGTTAGTCATGGATAATGTTATAATCTTTTTATGGCCTTATGCGCATACGTCAAGTCTGTACAAGCAATCTGCCCACCTCGTTCTGAAGCTACTTCTTTTGTAATATAGCCTGTATGGGAGGAACCTGACAACTATTGCTAATTGTGGATTCTTTATGGTTCTTTATGCTTGAATATTTGAACAGCATAAAACTATTGAGAGTGTCCTTGCCAGAGGCGAGAGACTGGATAGCTTGGTTGAGAAAAGCTCCGACCTTAGTGCTGCTTCACAGGTAACTCTATGTTTTACTTTATCCGATGAATGATTACTTTGGTGTTGTACAAGTGTGAAACATATTAAATCTTTGCTACCTCCTGCTACTTTTCACAGTCATAAATTAAGCACTCAACAACTTCAGATCCTCATGTAGTAGCATCATTTTCAGCTGTATATACTCTTTTAGATGTTCATTGCTGATTTCCCTAGCTAGCAATTACCATCTATGGAAGTACTAGAAGCAAATAGTTATCTTTTATGTCAGTCTGTTAATTATAAGGCAAAAATTTTCTCAGGTTTGCATAAGCTAGTTTCCAGCGCACTTCAGTCACCTTGATTAGAGGAAATAGTGTGTGGCTTGTAAGTTGTAATATAGGTTTCCTGAGTACTGCTCAGTCTTTAACCCTGAAGAGGCAGTGTTTGCCTGGGGCCCATGTTCACTTTATAGATTGGAGGAAGTAGAGAGTGTCTTGCAAGTTTATTCAGTTTCCAGAACAGTTGCAGTTTGCATATCATGCAGAGTATCTGACTGGTGCATAATATGAGAAAGGCTGTTAAGGTCCTGTCCCTCTGGTTAGCCCCGTGCAGTCCTCTTCAGCAAATCTTACTTTATTTATTATAGTATGCATTATGCCATTATCTCGAAATTTGATCTTGTATATTTCATCTTCTTGAGAGATATTTTCCGTGTTTCAGATGTTCTACAAGCAGGCAAAGAAGACAAACCAGTGCTGCACTATACTTTAAACTCCAGCCCTTCAATCATAGTTGCAAAGTGCCAGGTTAATGCCTTTTCTACCACCAAGATCTAAATCATTGTTAGGCTTCATCTTCTCCTTTCATTAATTTCTCAGCAAACTCTTTTGTCCCCGCCTTTTTATTTTCAGAAACAAAAACAACCGATATTGTACCAACTTACTGTAAGTTAAATTGCCATGAAGCGTGGTTACAAGGCTCGCGGTCGATGCTGTTGGGGTCATAAGGACGGGGAGGTGGCGATTTTTCCTGAATCTCAAGAATTGACCTGTTGTGAAAATTGCTGTGTTCCAATCAGGCTCTGAAGTCTGTACTGTCATTCTTTGGTGACTATGCAACCTTGTAGCACCCACTAACATCATTTATTACAGTATTGTACTATAAGCCTTGCCTCAAACCGCAGAAATCACCATCTTTGTTTCCGCTGCATAGATTGTTGAATTCTCAGAGCATGCTGGAGCATATTTGATGTCCTGCCCACTGTTTTATATTTACATCCTCGCATAACTTTTACAAGTGTGCCGTACGCTTGCCGGGTCGTGCTACTTCTATTTACCAGGCCAGCATATTTCATGTCCTCACTGTTTATTTGCTTCATCCTCGCATAAATTTATTTAGTGTTACTTCTATTTCCCTGGCCATACAGATACCGTCATCAGCATGGTTTTGTTCCCTGTGAAATCTTCCATGCTGACAGTCACCCTCGCTCGGGCTTGTGTTGCTCTCACGTTGACAACTTCCCTGTGAAAAGTCTCGATTAGAGCCATCAGACCCAGGGAAAAGCAAACGAGCCGGGGAGGCAATTGTGTGAAGCAACTCCCCCGGACGGTCGGGAATCGGGCTAGCGTGAAGGTGAAGCATCCAATCAACAGTCCGGGATGATGATGCCCTACCGGCCCAGCCATGGCGCTCTCACTTGAAGCTGGACCAGGGCACCAGGCATATTCCACGCGTAACGGCCAGGCCATCAGGCAGGTAATAAACCCTGCATCATGCGAGCTCGCTCCCATTTGCCAGTGACGCCACACAAACACACGCTCCCTCTCAGAGCCGTCTCGCTGTCGCGTCGCGTCGCCGGATCCATGCCGTGGCTAACGCTCTGCTTGGTCCTAAATCCCCCCTACCCGCGTTGGCGCCTTCCCCCGGCGGTTTCGTCCGCACGCGCCACCACTGGACAAAGCCTCGCTCTCGCCTCCATAATGTCAATCCCTCTCTCTCCTAACGGCCTGCAGTGCCGCGCGCTACGTACGCCACCGCACAACCACCACAAGCTCTGGACGCGGGCGGCCCAGCCAGCCGCAGCGCAAGGACAGAGGGATAGGCCTCCCCGACGATTCCGTTGGAGCTCCGCGGCCCTTGGCTCCCAGCCTCACTTTCCGCCGCGCTACCCCACCCCGGCCGGCCCGCAGAGAAAACCCACCGCGCGACACGTCACGCCGAGGAGCTAGTAGATATATACCGTGCGCGCGGGAGCAGCCGGGTTCGTGCCCCTTGCGAGATCACACTAGCTCTGAGCTGAGCTCATTTAGCTAGCTAGCCGAAGAGCGCGCGAGAGGGGAGGGCGCGGCGGCGAATTGAAGCGGAGGGGAAAAGGCCGGCAAGATGGACTACGCGGCGGACGCGCACCAGACGGACCTGATGACCCTCACGCGGCACGTGCTGAACGAGCAGAGCCGGTACCCCGAGTCCCGCGGCGACTTCACCATCCTGCTCTCCCACATCGTCCTCGGCTGCAAGTTCGTCGCCTCCGCCGTCAACAAGGTCATGCGTCTCGCCCGATCGATCCTTCCACCGTCGTCAGTGCGCGCGTGTCTCTCTTCGATCCATGCATGATGACACTTTGTAGAATATATAACCGTGCAGGCCGGACTCGCGAAGCTTATTGGACTTGCCGGCGAGACCAACGTGCAGGCAAGTGCTCGTTCCGGCTTAATTGCTTCCAACATCATCTAGATCACTGACAGTTTCCTTTTGGGAGATTGAAATGACGGTGCCTTGGTACGGACCTTGTGACAGGGAGAGGAGCAGAAGAAGCTGGACGTGCTGTCCAACGAGGTGTTCGTCAAGGCCCTCGTCAGCAGCGGCCGCACCGTAGGAATCCTTAATTCTGTCCATTTCCGACTGTCCCGTTCCAGTTCTTATCATTCTGTTTCCTGACCCGGCGCCGGTGGTGTACGCTGCTTGCAGTGCGTCCTTGTGTCCGAGGAGGACGAGGAAGCAACGTTCGTGGACCCTAAGCTACGTGGAAAGTGAGCACTTCTTGCTACCATGGTGTGTGTTTAGTTTCTGCTTTGTTGCTAATGGTGAAAATGTGTGCATTGCTTTTTTTTGCCAAGGTACTGCGTCTGCTTTGATCCACTCGACGGCTCCTCCAACATCGACTGCGGCGTCTCAATCGGAACGGTATGAACACAAGAAACCATCCGGTCCTTTTATGAAACGTAGATATTTCGTTTCAAAGCCTTAGGATAGTGACGTCAAAAGAAGGATTTTAGCATTCTAATACTAGTAAATATGTCCGCACGACACGCATATGCAATCTTTAGTATGGGAGGTTATTTTAGACTACTTGGTTAGTGGGTCCACGAGGTGGGTAAAGAAATTTCATTGTGAGAAAAGTAATGCCAAAACTGTAGAAACTTTCCAGAGACGTCGTTTTTTCCTTATTGTGAAAACTTTTCACGTCTTTTCCACCGTTATACCTGACATGTGGGTCCTCTGTGAGGAGTGAGTAGAAATTATTTAGGTAAGAAGTGTTTTCAAAATAACTGGATCCTTATAATATAGTTTTTTACATGTTTCCTAGATTTATGGGTGTTATCTGAAATGACTGGAAATTTGGGAACTAATTAATTTGTTACAACAGCATAATAGTACCGAAGTACATGCTGTATCCAACTTGATTGGTCCACTTGACTTACTTTACTGCTCGCAATATTTGGAGCAAACTGTGCACTGCTAAGTTTTTGAGGTTTTCCATGGATTTTCTTTTATATTATGAGCCATTGATCCTTTTACATTCAGCACGCTGTATGTTTTCGCCTTCCTATTATTTTGCCACATGAGCGTCTTTAAGTAACTTCTTTTGTTATATAGATCTTTGGAATTTACATGATCAAGGACAAGGACAATGTGACTCTGGAGGACGTACTGCAGCCTGGCAAGGACATGCTTGCTGCCGGATACTGCATGTATGGCAGTTCCTGCACGGTAATCAAGTCTTCTAAACCCATCTTCCCTCAAGACAATCTTACGGTAGCGTCCCGTCTGAAATTGACTTGAGCAATTAATCTTCTGCAGCTTGTTCTGAGCAGTGGAAGTGGTGTCAATGGCTTCACACTTGACCCATCACTTGGCGAGTTCATACTGACTCATCCAGACATCAAGGTTGTTTTTGAGTCAACTACGTACTATAGTTCAATCGCTTTTTGTTTAATTGTTCAGACACTGATGACCGATTCATCCTTCACTGTGCAGATACCTAAGAAGGGGAAGATTTATTCAGTCAATGAAGGGAATGCCAAAAATTGGGACGCGCCTACTGCGAAGTATGTATCGTTCATGTCCTCGGAGTTCTCAGCCTTTATCGATGAAACAAAGCTGCAGCTAAAATTTACACCATAAATTATAGGTTTGTGGAGAAGTGCAAATACCCCGAAGATGGTTCATCACCCAAATCTTTGAGATACATTGGAAGGTGAGTCAATCATTCACTAGTTTTTTCTTTTCTTGAACCAACATCTTTCACTCGTTTATGATGATTGATGGTTTACTTTTACAGTATGGTTGCTGATGTACACCGTACCTTGCTCTATGGGGGTGTATTTTTGTACCCTGCTGACGGGAAGAACCCAACTGGAAAGCTCCGGTAAGTTGATGCCTGCTCTCATTTGGCAATGGCATCCGGTACCTCCAGTTGCATATAAATTTCTGGTGCTGACTCAATTTGGTTTGGTTTTTCAGTGTACTGTATGAAGTCTTCCCCATGTCATTCCTTATGGAGCAGGCTGGAGGTCAGGCATTCACAGGCAAAGAACGGGTAGGATTTCTGCCTCTGTTTTGTTCAGAACGTTTCCTTGTCAGAACTGCGTGTTCAGCATCTGTTTCTCGATGCGGCAAAACGTACTGATGCACTGATACTGCAGGCTCTTGATCTGGTCCCAACCAAGATCCACGAAAGATCCCCCGTATTCCTCGGCAGCTACGACGACGTGGAGGAGATCAAAACATTGTACGCTAAACTGGCAAAGTCAGGCTCCGCCTGACGGGCGCATCATACCAGGTGTACATCGACTTCCTGGCCTTGCCGTGGCCCGATTCAGACATTTCTTTTCTCGGTGTTGTCCTAAGCTTGTAACATTCAGTGTAATACTATTATGGAGGCCTGGAACAGCTTCACAAGTCCTTCCTACAAGTTACAAGATACTACATATACATGTATACATCTCTAGCAGCAAAAGCTTTGTATTCCCTGGCCAACTCAAAGAGTTGGACTCGTGAGTTGGACTCAACTCTTCCACTTCCACGCAGTACAGTACTAGCGAACCAAGTATTAAGACTACTGTCGCAAGCTATGCGAAATGTATTGTGCGTACAGATCCCTGCGAAAATGAGAGAACATGCTGCAAGTTATTCGATGTTGGAGGACGAAAACAAGAGGTCTGAAACTCTGAAAGGCTAGATGTGAACACTGACATGGAGTACTGGATGGCATCACGAGCAGTGGCCACAGGCTGAACCTCGTCCACGGCAACTTCCTTGTTCTCGTTCTTCTTATCTGAACATTTTGTCATGAAGCGAAAAATAAAAAAAAGTACATGAAAAGGGAAATGCCAAATTAATGGCTTCTGGAAGCTTACAATCTTCGAAGAATCGTCGGATTTCCTGGACACGGTGAGGCGAGAGCTCGCTGAGGTCATTGTAGTGGCGGTACTCGGGATCATCGGTGCAGACAGCTATGATCTTGTCGTCCTTCTCTCCCTGTTCCATGAATCCCAAAGACAGACCAATCTTTATTATTTCTCCCCTGAAACTTGTATGATTGTCGTATGAAGATGCAGAATCTGATGTGATATGCATACCTGATCAATCATGGGCATGAGCCCGATCGCTCTGGCTCGGAGGAAGCAGCCAGGAAGAACTGGTTCCTGCGATCGATTATGCAAACAGTTGAGGCGGTTGCGACGCCTCCGATCCCATCAAACAAACGATAAGCACGTCCGTACTAGTTGGTCAGTGCGGGAGCAGGAGACACACACCTGCATGAGGACCAGCACATCTATCGGGTCGTTGTCCTCGCAAAGCGTTCGCGGGATGAAGCCGTAGTTGTGCGGGTACACCACCGACGAGTACAGCACGCGATCAACCTGACAAAGAGCTCAGAATTGATCATCCTGAAGTGGGCAGCAAGAAAGGGTAGTCACTGATCGTGACGGAGCTGACTGACCTTGATGAGCCCGGTTTTCTTGTCGAGCTCGTACTTGACCTTGCTCCCTTTCGAGATCTCCACGACCTGTCTCGACGATCACATACATATACAGGAACGAAAAAGGACAGAGACACGGAAGGTACGTTTTGTACTTACAACGTTGAACACATCAGGAGCGTCAGGACCTGGGCGCACGCACGCACATACAGAGAAATACCAGCGTTAGCCCTCTGCAGTTTTACCCACCGAAACCAGAACGCGCGGTGATGCTGAAAGGAAGATGGAACTCCGCGGGGACAGCGCTCTCACCGATCTCCAGGTCGTGCCATGGGTGCGCGGCCACGGACCTCCGCGACAAGGACGACAGGATCCTCTCGTTCAGCCGCGGCGCTGGGCGGTTCGCCCCGTCGGGCCCCGCGTGCCCGTCCACCTCGCTCATTTTGCACTTCCCCTCGCCGTCCCGCGCCGCGCGAGATCACTTGTTCGGCTCGGCGCGGCTACGGGATTCAGTTGTGTTGATAACCAAAGCGCGACGCGCCGTGCACCTGAACGTCTACGCAGGGTCCGGTAGCGTGCTTGTCTTTGCCCGACCGCGCCGCGCGTGCCCGTGATATATGGGGTCCGGCAGCCGCCAGGGGCACACGAAGGGACCAGGCGGCAGTGCACCGGCGCGCGGGGTTGTTGCCACGGCGCACCGCTTCTGGCGAGTTCTGTCGCCTTCCTCGGCGTCTTTGAGACTTTTTTGCCCGGCAACGGCACACTCCAGATTTCCACCTGCCAAATTCCTGCCTTCCTGCCTGCCGGCCGGAAGGCGAGAATGCGAGATGCAGATGCATGCGCTGGCCGCCTCCAGGCCCTACGAGGAATTGACAGCCGCCACGGTGTGGTGCGAACCGACGCAGGCACGCAGCCGATGCCGATGATTGTGCGCTAGCACTGTTCTGAAATTCTGAAAACAAAAGCTTCTCCTCAGGCGCTAGAAAATCAAAGGGCAGCAATGGTAGGACAAGTGCCTGGGTGAACACGATCCACTTCCAGGAGTCACAATCACAACGCATCGCCAGTAGAAAATCTGAGCAACAAGAGCGTTTGATTGCGCTGTATTAAGGAGAAACAAACTACAGCACGGTTCAGCCCCAGCGCTGCACTGAAGCAGCGACGTACAAGGAGGTGAAGCAGCAGCATCATATGTTTATATCTTGAACACAATAAACAGGGCATCACTCAAATCAGGACTTCCCCTTTCACAAAGATAGTTCAGAAGCAACGAATCCGTAACTTGAAATTTTAGATTAGAGTTTAGGATCATGGATGAAAGGAACTGCCATAATCATCATGGACCACAGTCTCAGTGTCAAAGACTTCAAGCACAGGCTTCAGACCTATAGGTAGCAGCTGAAACAAAAACGACAGGTGAAGGCATACTTTTATCCCCTTATTTAAGCTACAGCAACTGAATCATATCATGTCTCTTCGAAATCGGTAGATGCAGAGCAGGTTTATGCTTATTTCCTTTGCCTCCAGACAGAACTGTGTGTATTCAGTACCTTAGGAACTCTTTAAAGTAGAACGGTGCTACTTTTATCAGCACCTCAGACTTCAGGATCCATGTCCTGCTGTTCATGGGTTCATGCACTATCTTCATCAGAATGATTATGATAGAAGAAATTGTAGCATCACAACGCTTCATTTCACTAGAACGCCAAGTTGCCTATTCTTATAAACTTTCTAACACCAAACACTTGTATCTAGCTTTGTATCAAGGATCAAAATCATCAATCGGGAAAAAAAGAATTCTCTGATGAGCTCTCATCATCACAACGAACAACTTCAGACCTTGGTCGAACTACCACCACAAGGTCAACGGAACCGACCCATTCAGGAATAGAACAGCGAACTTTGCTAGTACAAGCCTACAATCAGAGAACATAATTCGAGGGCTCAAAAATCAAAACCAACCTACCTTGAACATTGACAACAGTATTAGTCTGCAGCAAACGATCAGAAGAGAAGCCCCGGGAACAAAGGTTAAATGCATACTGCAGAAATTTCCAAGTAGTCAAGCATAGCATTCTGCAATTTTTTGAAAAAAATTGCATCAGCGACATTATTTAAACACATAATGTATCAGAGACCACATACTACAACACCTGCATAGCTTGACTCATGGTGCATATGTGATCAGACTTTTTCATAGTGTTAAGCACTCAAGCCTGGGGCTTATCAGCGACCGGCTCCGGCTGGGGCTGGGCTTGCGCCGGGGTGAGCGCCTTCTTGATGGAGACGGCGTGGATCTCCGCCATGTGCGGCGCCAGCGCGGTGTTCACCATCCTGTGCCGCTCCAGCAGCCGCTTCCCCTCGAACTTATCCGAAACCACCTCGATCTCGTAGCTCGCACCACACCTTCGCACCAAGGAATCGATCAGCAACGCAAAATTCCGAAGATGCTAAGAAAAATCATGTTTAGGCATTGGGAGCAAGCTTACCCTCCAGATGTATCCGTCACCACCTGAAATTGCAGAGAGACAGCGGCGGAAGCGGGTTAGGGTTTAGGATCGAGATCGATGGATTACAGGAAAGGGGTTTAGAGCGAGAAGAGGCTTACGAGATGGGATGGGCTGAGAGCGGAGGTGATGGCCGCCTCGACGTCCTCCTTGGTGACGCCCATCGCTTCTTCGCCGGTGTGTTCAGGTGGGGAGCGACGGATCGGCAAGCAAGACGACGACTTGGCCCTGGTGTGGTGAGGCCTCTTTACTCCTCTGAAAATATTCTTGCTGAGCCTGTTGTTCCTCCGAGAGCCCTAGTGGCTTGGGAATCGAATATTTGCCGGATTTGCATGGTTGGGAAATTTTACAAATATACGAAAAAAAACGCGAATATAAAACTCGTTTGGGGCTTCATGCTTTCCACATTGAATCGAACATTGCCGGATTTGCATGCTTAGGAAACTGTACGATTTCGAAATACTAGCGAAGATTAAGGTTTCGTGGTTTCTACATTCTTCATTTCGACCTGTGGAAACATTCAGCTAAGCTAGTTCAAGATCAGGCGCATTCAGAGTTTCAGACAAGTAGTATTGCGTACATGCGGTACAGACTTGCACTTGCACGAAGTATTGTGTATGTGCAACACGTTACTAACAAGTATGAAGTTACTTTAGGCAACTGCGTCAAATTAGCTGAGAACAACCATAAGAATAATTTGGCTGAAGATTCAAACACCAAGCAGTAGTTACATGACTGTATCGCATGTTAAACCTACAATCCATCTGAAAATAGTAGCAGTGAGCACATGCCATGCACTCCACGCCATCAAGTGGCCAGATACACATCAGTAATAGTTGATAATCAGTTGCATTTCACTTCTAGCTTCATGCAGTTCGCAGGGGTGGAGAAACCAATATGACACCATCACCTCGGACAAAAAGGAAGGGGATAGTGCGTTTCGTTGTCTGAAAAAAAATCCAGCAAAGAGTTAATGTACCAACATCTTCACTACACATTTTCAAGATTGAAAATAGGTCAAACAAATAACTGTCCTGTGCCATTAAGGTTACTTATACGAGTCATTATCATAGTATTGAATTACACCATCTTATAGCACAAAAAACAGAAGTTCAGCACTATGAAACCCTAACAGTCTAAAAATTCATATACCAATGATAATTTGACAATCAAAAGGTTGACTTAACAATACATTTTCAAGAATTAAAGAAAAAGATTCAAATAAACTTACGCGCACAATTTCTTCATATGTTTCATCATCTATCTCAACAGTTGTCACGACCTCCTCGACATCTCCAAGGATCATGTTTAAGTGTTGATCGTATGCCTGAATAATAGGTAAACGAAAGATATCAGCAACAGCCATAACATACTATGACACACAAATTACAAGATTAAAACTCCAAAGACAAAAGGGATTGACAAACTCATGACAAAGATAAAAAGCAAGACAGTAGTGGCAACTGAAAATTTTACAGCATAGCTTAAGATGGAATAAATGCAAGCCATTAGGGGATTACAAAAATGTTGAGCACATAGAATTGCCAGTCCTAATGAGATTCTGAACAGATTAGAGCAACTCACTATAATGCCACAGAATGCTTTACATGACAATCACATATTCTAGGAATGGTACTGCTAGGTGCTATCCATTACTTCTTAAATGATAAATAACCCACAGGTTTTATGTCAAATTGATGCTTATTGTTTAGTCTAAAAGGACTAATGCACCAGTTCCCTTCATCACAGGTGGAAGAGTCTCAAACGTTCGGATTTACATAGTTCAGACTTCAGAAAGGGAGCTTGTAACTGTGACAGAAACATAACTGACCACTAAAATAATTTTATTCTAAACAGAGAATAATTCATCGCATATGTATAATGAAACTTTTTCCCATTCCACTCCTCTCCTTTCTTTTGAGCTCTTACCCAAAATGTCCGTCTCCCTTAAATGTTATTGAGATATAAATCCTTGCAAAAGTATTGGATTCATCAATTCACACAGGGACATATCTAACCTCCTCCAATTTTCATCTAATCGTTGCATTGCACATGAACTGACACATTTAGTTCTAATAGATTAGACAACTGGCATAAAACGAAGCAAGATACAATCTAACTAAAAGCAGTGACTAATTAGAAAACCTGAAGCTCATGTCCCCGCCCATTGCAAATTATTACCTTAAATCCGTAGTTCCGTACCCACCGCAACCAGTCACTACTTCTACTCTAACCCAACCAACGAAAAGCAGATATAATCCGAAGGGAGCAGGCGAGTTGATTACATGGAGCTTGCCGCGGAGCTCGCGGTCGGATCGGAGCTTGACGTAGATGCGCTCGTCGAGGCTGAGCCGGATCAGATCCAGCGGCTCCTTCACCGCGATCTCCTCCTCCGCTGACGCCATCTCCGCTGCCTCGCTCCCCGCCTACTACCCTGCCGCTCCGCGCCCAAAAACCTCTAAACCCTAGCTACCCAAACAATCGAACGCCGGGTCGCAGCAAAGCACTCACTGGCTTCGGCGACGGATGCGCTTGCGTTTTTGGGTGGTGGTGCGGCGACGCCCCGCCGGACCTCTGTTTGCGGTAAGCAAAAATCTCGCGTACACCAACAGGCCTTGTGGGCTTTACTGGAAGCCCATAATACTCTTGTCTCACGCGTCATGGGCTTTTTTCTGTAAGGCTCACAGGCGCCATTGGCAGCCCAACCAATTCTTTTTTTTTTGAGGGAAGCCCATCCTGTTCAGCTTTGCTTTTGGGCATCAGCTTCAGCTCCAAAGGATGAACCTTCTAAACTTTTTTTTTGTATTTTCTAACAAAAATTACTACGGGAACGACAGAATAAAAAAAATCAGCATATGGAAAGAAGATCACGTTCCCACGTATTTATCCTTGAGTTACCATTTTCCTCCTGGGGCCTTGCTTTTTTTCCCGAAGAATCCAGCCGCACCTACATGTCAGCAAGTTCACTGACGAAATGTGTCGCAAAGAGCTGTCGATAGTGGAACAGTTTGATGACAGCCATGGAGCGGTGCTCAGCATCCAGATTGCACTCTCTTGTCCTCCTCTCCGTAACGCCTCCCCTTTGTAGTTTTCCCCACGCCCCCTAGCGTTCGAAGCTCGAATTTAGTCCGAACTGCCGCTTTCGTTGGTGTTCCACTGACAGTATTTTAAACACATGGAACATGTTGACTGACCTCCATCTGATGATCCTCGACGTTTACATCCACACGGCTTTTTATACGCAAAAGTAAAGGCTATCTTATTTCATGTCGAAAAAATAGTCCCTGGACGGCAAAAGCTGTCCTCAGCTTGATTAGGCAGTTGCAGTACGCGATCAGTACTTGTACGCCCCTGTTGACATTTTCATTTACGCGTGTCGTATATACGACTTGTTCTCCCCTCCCGAAAGTCTACAGCTTTACTGGTCTCTCTACTCGCCACGAAAGAGAGATGCCTACCAGGCATGCAGCAGTATCATGCTGTCCCTGCTACTGTTTGAACGTTTACCACCCGATCTCTGGCTCTCATGTAACCTGCTTTATCTTCTTCATGCTGCCGTTGAACAAAAGAAGCATCGGTAGCATCAATCCACCTTTTTTTTCTCTAGTGACGCGAACGTATCGCTGAAAAGGGAAAAGCTAGGTAACCATACAGCAGGGTGAAACCAAAACATCTTTCTTTGCTATGACCCGAGACGAGACGAGACGAGAGCTCGGCAAAAGCCTTGGCTGCAGCCGCTCGAGCCAGCCATCCATGTCTTTCGGGGCAAAGACCCGAGAAGCTAGTAGCTAGTTGCAGCTAGATAGAATGATAGATCACGGAATCAGGAACATGTAAGTGTTCTTCAGCGTTTGTTCTACCGTCCGCTAGCTGACAAATGCGTGGACCAACATGAAGTATTATTATCTTTTCTCCTTGGCCTATGCACGATTCATGCATCGGCTGAGTTTAGTTACGCAGACGCAAGCAGACGGAGTTGTTTAGATGGTGTAGTGGTTGGGATGATAACGCCGATGATTTCAGCCTTTCATACATATATTTGACAAATGCTCCTCTACAAGACGACGCCATTATTTTCGCGGGCCGGAGAAAGACACCGAAATTCAGTACAGTGCTAACCTCTAATTAATCCATTAATCTCGATTAGTGATGGAAACTTGCCACCATTGCTCACCATAATTTATATATCTAAAAGACTGATGTCGCCCATCTTTTTCTTTGCAGCTAGCTGCCTAATCTGATAAAGGATATAGAAAACGAAAGTTTCCCGAACACTCAATAAATTAATTAACACCCTGCTAGACTCGTAATGATCAAACATGGCGTTATCCGTTTCTTTCAAAATCCATATGATTTTCGGCCACTCCAATCAAATAATATCACGTACTTCATCCGTTATTTAATATACGTCGTCCGAAAAACATGTTTGTGAGAGAAACACAAAATTTTAGAGACAGTTATTTAGCGACAGAGGAAGTATGATTTATCACCCGATTACTGCAAAACTCCAACGAATTCCGGAGGACCCTTGTCCTGCCGTCCGGTGCCGCTTGGAGGCTCCATTGGCCGGGAGCTGGCTGGCGTCAGACGGCCGCCCGCGCCGCTGCACGCCTGATGACGCTGCCCCGACCCCAACTGGACATTTGCCTATGCCACCTGCGCTACGTGACGTCCGGATCGCTGGAACCTTCTTGGCCAGGCACAGGCAGGCAGGGCGCCCGGAGCCAGCCACCGAGCCACGAGCTCTAGCTCAAGCTCTCACGCGCGCGACGGCGACGGCGACGGACGACAGCACAGACGGACGGCGCGGGGCCGTGAAGCATGCGTCACCGGAGCGGACCGAACTGCACAACCACCCTACGCCGTAGCGTCCCTGTAGCTGTAGCCCCGCTACCTTCCTGTCGCGCGGCTGCGACCTCACCTGCGAGGCCGATCAGAATATACTGTCGCGGCCAACTACGGCTTCTGTTTCCGTCTTCACCGCTGGAAAGTGAAAAGCTCCCAGCTCGATTCTCCCCAAGGCTGAGGCGGTCAGGCGGAAGGAAGGCCCTCTTTTCCCCACCGCGTCCGGCCTCTTTTTCGCTGTGTGATTCAGAGCCTTTGCTTGCTCGCCTGGTCACCTGTGCACGGCAGGAATGGCAGGAAGAACTCACCGTGTCCTCTTCGTCTCGGGTAAAAACGAAGAGTAACGCCCGTGCGCATCCGTCTCCTTCCGACGCGTTCCAGAGTGAACTGAAAGTAGTGGACTCCCTTGGAAGTTAGAAAACGGCGAGTTTCATCTCGGATGCGGACCGATCAAGTTGCTGTTCCGGAGTCAAAGTCAGCAGTAGGAACTTCTACAGCAATTCGCAGGTCTCAACCAAACCAAACCCTAGGAAACTGCTGGACAAAGTCTGGCTGATGGGAATGGGACGCTACCAGCGGAAGCATATACACGTACTGCACTCACTGTTTCCAAAACTTTAAGCGAACGTCTATCTAAGTGCTGTTACATTCGCCAAAATTATTTTCTAGAAGAATAATCACTTCACTGTGCACCTACAACTACAACGTGTGCGCACTGTTCATTTTTTTTATCTCGATCTCCAGTACCATGAAAACCGACAGTACGTCAAAGCGCCGCTGAGTGCCACAGTATGGCTACCACACAGTAGCGTGATGATACAACAATCAGTTGCCAAGGATTTCCCTTGGATTAAGTGAACCTCTTTGCATCTCCTGTGCAGGTGCCTCATGGCATCGTATGGTTTGTTTGACCGTCCACCCCTACTGTACATTTCTACCGCCTGTCCGCGCCAGCAACTGAAGAAATTACCGTAACCACAGCGCCATTGCGCGCCGTAACAGCAGTTGGGAGGGAGAGGGAGAGTGACTCAGAAGTGGATCGGGTGATCAAGGAAGGAAGAGTACCCGAACTGTTACTCCACTGTTCGTTCAACGGTGCAGGGCGGCGGGGGTGCCCGGTGCACGGACTCACGCACCCCACCGAGCACCACCGGCCCACCCACCCCCACCACGAGACCCTCAGCCTCACCACCACCCTGCTAGGCCCACCGCCGTGTGGGGCGGCAAGGCAAAGCAGAAAGGCAGTTGAAAAACATTAAAAAAAAAACGCGCACACACAGGAGCACTGCACGCCCCGCTTTTCATGGCGTGAGCGCCGGGGCAAGGCAAGTAGCTAGCCGCTGCTGCCCTGCCCGCCTGCTCCCCCCTCCCCTCCCCACCTGACCCCCCGTCCCGTTCGAACGCCGTTACGGGGGCGCCCCCGCGACGGAACAGAAAGGTGCGGTCAACCCACCCCGCCCCACCACCGCCGGGGCGGATAAACAAACCCAGCGCCCCCGCTCACTGTCCTCTTCATTCCTCTTCCTCCTCCCCTCCCCAGCTGCTCCCCTCCCCCCTCTCCTCACCTTCCCCTCCTGCTCCGCGCGTGCGACGCGGGGCTCGTGCAGGGTGGACTGATCTGCGGCCTGCGCGTCCCCGGTGGTGCGTCGAGGCGGCGTCGGCTGCGAGGAATGTGAGTTCCTGTTCCACAGAATCACTGGCGCGTTGACGTGGTTCCGGTTCTGTTCTGATCTTCGTAGGTTTTTTTGGGGGTTTGTCTGGTCGAGCAGTGTGCGTGGTGAGTGGCGTTGCGGTGAAGGCGGCCTCCTGGTGGCGCTCATGGCCAGATCGGTAGATGGTTTGAGCTGATTCGGTGGATACAGTGTTGTCCTGGGCAGATTTCCGGGATGAATCTGGACTTGTAGGCGTTTTTCTTCACAAGTCTTTGTTCTATTAGTTTTGCCGGTTACATTGCGTGGTTGACGAGCTAAACCTTACGATTTCTAAGCGTTTACCGTGCATTTTTCGCCTCCAAATTTATTCCAACTTGCATATAAGAAACGAGTTGAAAATTTCCTGAAAGAAAATAAGAAGGAAAATGAATCCTGGTAGTTTGTATGTTGGTACGTATTATTATTGGTCCTGTTCATGTGCATCCCAAAATTTCCTTCGCCAAATGCTATTTCAACTAGCGACTGCCTTTAATATTGTTCTGGTGCTGCGTCTTACAGAAGCTCCCATGGGAATCTGGCAATTACATGTGCCTATGTTTTCCTTAAATCCCAGATTTCTTGGGTTTAAAGTGATGCTCCGTACCTAATATAGGTTATGTAGTCAAGTCAAAAGGTTCTACCTGCATCCGCTGCCATGATGATTTGGAATCAGATTTGGTTTCTAACTAATTATGCTATGCATGGTTGTTACGATGTCTATGTTGAATTAACTTTTAGCTGTGATGATGCTACCATATGTCAATCAAATCCATTCATGTTAAATTTCATTCTCTCATTAATTCTCTCCTCTCTTTTTTGCAGGGGCAGCTTGTAGCAGCTGTTTCTTTTGTATATGCACTTTCTGTCGCTGTTATCATTTCAAAGGAGGTATTGTCAGCTACTTGTTCGCTGTTCATCTCCTATCAAGTGGAATTGCTAAAACTGTAATAGTTAGTAACCCTTGTTTGTTTTCCATTGTCAGGCCATAGTCTCCTGAATTTTGTATGCCTTGTTATCTGGCATTGGTTACCGTAGATGTCATTTCGTAGCATAGTCCGTGATGTTAGGGATGGCTTCGGCAGCTTGTCCAGGCGAAGCTTTGAGGTGACCCTCGCAAGCATTTATGGCCTTACTGGGCATCACAAAGGGAAGACACAGAGCTCATCGCATGAGCTCGATGACTCACCTTCCATAATCCGAGAGAGCCGCTGGGCAAACCTACCTCCTGAACTCATCCGTGATATCATACGAAGACTCGAGGCTGATGAGAGCACCTGGCCATCACGGAAGCATGTCGTTTGCTTTGCAGCTGTTTGTCGGACATGGAGGGAAATGTGTAAAGAGATTGTGTTGAGCCCAGAGTTTTGTGGGAAGCTCACCTTCCCTCTGTCCCTAAAACAGGTAAAAGGGAAAATCAATCCACCTCCTTCATTTAGACTATTCTTGAACTGAATGCTATTGAGAATCGGCTCCAAACCTTGAGCAGCGTGTATCTTTCTTGTCCTTAATACAATACTTGTTCCTATGACAGCCTGGTCCCCGAGATGGAAATACAATGATTCAATGTTTTATAAAGAGGAATAGGTCAAAGTCCACCTACCAGCTGTACCTGTGCCTTAGCAATGGTATGTCATATGCTTTGCACACTTTCAAATTTCATTAGTAATGCTCGTAAGTTTTATCCCTTTTTATTTGGAGCATATGGGATTATTTTGAGCCTGTTATGTTTCTCTTGCCTGAGTGCTTGATTTTTCTGTTATATCTCATATCCGGTAAACCTTTTCAGTCCTTCCATTGCGTGGTGTTTAAATCTCGCCTTCACGAGAATATTTTGTCGTTAATGATCAAATTCGCTGAATCAACTTTTTTTCCATGAACACAGTTGTTACTTCAGAAAGTGGGAAATTCCTCTTATCAGCTAGAAGACACCGCAAGACCACATGTACAGAGTACACGATATCAATGGATTCTAGCAACACCTCAAGATCAAGCAGAACCTACATTGGAAAAATAAGGTAAACATTATGTTTATGAAATATATACTTGTGTTTATTTTATCTGTTCGGCAGTTTAACAGCATGCCTAGCATTGCCAATTTTCAGGTCGAACTTCCTTGGCACAAAATTTTTAATTTTTGATACACAGCCCTCCTATAATGGGGCTGTAGTCCCACCTGTTGGAAGGACCAGCAGGAGGTTCAACTCCACAAAAGTCTCTCCGAAGTTGCCTTCTGTTAGTTACAACATCGCTCAGGTGTCATATGAGCTAAACGTCCTTGGCACAAGAGGTCCAAGGCGGATGCGTTGCATCATGCACTCCATACCCGCCTCATCAGTGGAGCCAGGTGGCATAGTACCTGGACAGCCAGAGCAGATTGTACCTCGAGCTCTGGAGGACTCATTCCGCAGCACAGCTTCCTTCACACAGTCATTCCGTAGCACCA
This sequence comes from Echinochloa phyllopogon, assembly GCA_033239725.1. Lineage (NCBI taxonomy): Eukaryota > Viridiplantae > Streptophyta > Magnoliopsida > Poales > Poaceae > Echinochloa > Echinochloa phyllopogon. The sequence continues at coordinate 51,495,410 of BTCW01000005.1, forward strand.
CCTCATTGTCCAAGTCCATCATGGACTCATCCATGGATTTCAATAGCGCTCGCTTCTCCGACATTGCTGGCAGCAGTGCTCGCTTCTCGGGCATTGGCAGCAGTGCTCGCTTCTCGGGCATTGGCAGCAGTGCTCGTTTGTCGGGCATTGCTAGCGGCAGATTGGATCACAACGAGGACAGTGAAATCAAGGAGAGGCCACTGGTGCTTCGTAATAAGCCACCTAGGTGGCATGAACAGCTGCAGTGCTGGTGCCTCAACTTCCGTGGCCGTGTGACAATCGCCTCAGTGAAGAACTTCCAGCTGATTGCTGCAACAACCCCGCCACCTGCAGGTGCTCCAACTCCCTCGCAGCCCGCTCCATCAGATCCTGACAAGGTGATTCTACAGTTTGGAAAAGTGGCAAGGGATATGTTCACGATGGACTATCGCTACCCTCTCTCGGCTTTCCAGGCGTTTGCTATATGTCTGAGTAGCTTTGATACGAAATTGGCCTGTGAATAAATGGAGAACAAAGGTAAAAGAGAGCACAGATGCCTGGGCATTAGGCCCTTAGTATCTCTTTGCATTTCAGTTCGCTGTCGTGTTATCTTGGTTGTAATTGTGCTTGCTTGCTGTAGCCACCAAGTGGACATATGTGGATGCATGTTCCATTTGGACCACATGTTACCCGATCTGTAATATACTTGCAGTGGCATTGCCACGTGATAAGAAAGTTCCCATTGGTGATTGGATCTGCATGATTTCAGAAAGATAGCAGCAAATAAAGCTAGGTACGGTGTGCATTTTTGCTCGCCTCTGGATTGGCTATACATACCGTTTAAAGTTAATGCATCTCATTTCATGCCTTGAGAAGTGAGCGAGAGGGCTTTTGTCTCGCCCCAAAAGGGTTCGCCAAGTGCCAAACCCCATCCACCCATGCTTTTATCAGTGGTTACAGCACGCCTATGTATAATCATCATTGCTTGCATTACCGAGCAGCGTATGCGCGTATCCCCCACAGTGCGGCGCACAAGATTCAGACGCGGGAGCAGCAGCTTGTGTGCGACACGGGAGCATCATCTCACATGAGCCCGCCTTGCCTTTTCGGCCCGAATAAAGCCGGGCTCTTTCGGTGTGGCCCTGTCTTCTGCTTCGATCTGTTTCAGAGGGAAGACGCCGGACAGCTGAGCTAGGCGAAGCATGGCAAGAAAAGAAGAGACCGAAAGCGAAAGGACCCCTGGCCTGGACCCATGAGCGCGATACGGCGAGCGGAATATTTTGCTCCGAGCTGGAACGCACCACAGAACGCGAGATCCGCCCGCACGTATTAATTTCATTCATTTCACCACCTTTCTTCGGAGAAATAATTATACCGCTGGCTGCAAGCGACTGTGAGCGAGCAGCTAGGCGCCTAGGCAGCTAGCTCTCGTAGTGGCGTAGTGCTCCGTCGATCGGTGCTCCACCAGACCACCGCCACGAGCGAGAGCGACGGCGTCTCAGCCATGGCGTCGTCCGTCCCTCGCTCTCGCGCCGCACCAGCCAGCCGCCACCTATCGCAATGGCGACAGGGCGCGTGCGTGCGTGCGCGGCGCGGAGCTTTCCCGTTCCACTCGTCCGATGTGCGCTAGCTGGTGCGGCGGGAGCGGCGAGGGACGAGGGGAGCGGGCGCCCGGTCCGGTCCGGTCCGGTCGCGCACTCGTCGGCGACGTGCGCCGTCGCGGTCGGGCGCGGGCGATGACGCGTTCACGGATGAGTAACCGGTGCGTGATAAATTAAACTGGCATTTGGCTTGTGCATTACGTGTGGTTCAGTGCAACAAGCATACGTGGTGGTGGAGCTGTGGTTTTCGGACGTCCTCGCTGCTGGTGTGGCGCGGGGAGACGTGGACAGCGGAGTACTCCCGTCCCCAAAAGAATGCAATTCTCGCTTATCGAGGAATCAAACAATTTCAACTTTGATCAAATTTATACAAAATACTACTAACATTTATGTCTTAAAATAGATCTAGTATGAAAATATATTACATGATTAATCTAATGATAGTTATTTTATATTATAAATGTTAGTAAACTTTTATATAAATTTAGTTAAACTTAAAAGTGTTTGACTCCTCGGAATCCGAGAGTTGCATTCTTTCACGGACGGAGGTAGCGGGATATTTCGTGCGTGTTCAGGTTCAGAACTTCAGATAAGCATCGGTGGAGATGAGAGCAACAGATATTTCGACAGGCCGACCGGTACGTGTTGACATGCTGTTGCCATGTTGGGCTAATCCGGCAGATGTGCTCAGCATAGTACCGGCGCGCAGCAGCAGAGTTGCCCCGGGACCAGGGGAGATGGCAGTGGAATTTTGACTGTCTGGATTGAAGCGGTGGCGGTGTCGCCCTACAACCGGTCCCGCCCCCCAACCTCGTTTGGAAAAGCGATACGAAGACTGAGACGCGGATGCTGCTGTCTGTGCTGAACAGAAACTGCATGCAATCTGCCCCAGCTAGTCATGTATGGATGGGCAGATGACCCAGATTGATCAGTGTAATAATTCTAACCCCGAACATTTTATCGAGTAAAATACACCGTTGATCCTCAAACCTGTCTCGAGGTGTCATTTAGGTCCATAAACTCTCAAAATGCATATTTGAGTCCCTAAACTTGTTAAACTGTGTCATCTAGGTCTAAAGTTCCCGAAATACCCCTATGTTGCTGATTTTTGTCCATCTCTTGATCTATAATTACGGTTTGGTACAATCAAATAAAGTTCTCTAGGTATTGTGATGTAAACAACTGATTCTGTGAGAGAAATAGTCTAAAAGATCATGCTTAATTAGCAGTCATATCATCATGCATATGGGTATTTTCGGAACTTTGAACTTAGATGACACAATTTAGCAAGTTTAGAGACTCAAATATACATTTTGAGAGTAATGGGGACCTGGATGACACCATGAGACAAATTTAGAGACCGCTCCTGCATTTTACTCTTTCATCTGTAAGTAGCCGCCTTGCATGCAGCGACCTACCTCACTTTTCCTTTTTTTTTTGAGAGAGATACTCGTACACCCACACTTGATTCGTGCATCGGGCTGGATATTCTATAGGGGAAAAAGTCCATTCTAGGTCCCTCATATTTAGTCGTTGTCCGCATTTCGTCTTCAATGTACAAAACCAGAAATATTTCATCCCATGTTCTAAAACCGTGCGTTTTACATCCCTCGGCGGTTTCGACGGCAGTTTCGCTGACGTGGTAACGGTTTCGCTGACGTGGCGCGCTGACATGGCGTGCTTAAAATGACTGAAACTTTGAAAAATCATATAAAAAATGATAAAAATATAAGTCTAATTTTTTTAGCTTCCTCGTGAACATATTTACACAGTGGAGTCATTTATTTACATAATTGATATTATTTTCTTGTTGAAATAAAATAGATAAGAAAAGATGTCATAGAACTTGTAAAATGCATAGTAAATATTATGAAACTCCTTTGCATAAGCATCCTATTATAATAGGATGCACAAACATAATCTTACTCTACCGAATAAAAACTTCCAATATATAAACAAACTACTCTACTAGATGCACGCACTCACCAGACCCAGAGGCACACACGAGTTGAATTTACTATTTTATAATATATAAAATATTTACTATGCATTTTACAAGTTCCATGACATTTTTTCTTGCCTATTTTATTTCGACAAGAAAATAACATCAAACATGTAAATAAACGACTCCACTGTGGAAAGATGCTCATGAGGAAGTTAAAAAATTGGACTTATATTTTTATCATTTTTTTACGATTTTATATGATTTTTCAAAGTTTCAGTCATTTTAAGCACGTCATGTCAGCGCGAACGTCAGCGAAACCGCCGCCGAAACCGTCGAGGGATGTAAAACGCACGGTTTTAAAACATGGAGGACAGAATATTTCTGGTTTTGTACATTAAGGACGAAATGCGGACAGCGACTAAACGTGAGGGACCTAGAATGAACTTTTTCCTTCTCCAGGGAGCTGCTTACCAAATTGTATGTAGCTTATTGGGCCGCATCGGAAACGGCCGAAATGTGATGATGCCTCGGCGTGGGCTTCTTCGTCTATTGTACTTCTCTCCTACGCTAAAAGGAATAAGTCCATTCCACAACCCTCATCTATCGTCGTCGTCCGATTTAGAACCATCAACCGTAAAACCAGCTGTTCGATGCACCTCAACTATTAAAACCGTCCATTTTTCAACCCTCGGTGGTTTTGATGGTTGTTTTGGCCTACGTGGCGCCACATAGGCATGTCTGACGTGGAGTCAACCCTCTTTTTTTTCTTCCCCCAACCGGCTCGCTCCGCTCCCCCACGCAACCCCTCCCTTCCCGTCGCCGCTCCACGCCGCCGCCGTCCCCCTTCCCGGTGGCACGGGCGCCGGCGGCTGCGCGGAGCGGCGGGGGAGGGGGCGGCGCCGGGAAAGGGAGAGGGCGGCATGGGGGAGGGGAGCGAGTCGGCATGGGGAAAAAGGAAAAAAAGAGGGTTGACTCCACGTCAAACATGCTTATGTGGCGCCACGTAGGCCAAAACAGCCTTCAAAACCACCGAGGGTTGAAAAATGGACGGTTTTAATAGTTGTGGTGCATCGAACAACCGGTTTTGCAGTTGAAGGTTTTAAATCGGACGACGACGATAGATGATGGTTGTGGAATGGACTTTTTCCACGCTAAAAAGCTGCAAAAATGACCACCAAAGCCGCTTCGAGTTCTCTCCTGCTTCGAGTTTATTGCACTCAAACTCAAGCAGTGGAAATATATAGGCTGAATTACATTCAAATGAGGAAATGCCTTTTTTTTTGCTTCGGGGCCACGATTTCTTAGCCCAATGGAGCGTTTGGCAAGTGTGGGCGGGCGCGCGCAAGCCCTTTACCGGAACCGGCCCAAACGATCTGCTGCCGGGCCTGCACTGTTCCAACACGGTGCGGCTGGCGGCAAACTCACCAGCGGCTGTGGCCGCGCCGCCGTCTCCAGTCTCCACCCTTTCTGGGAAAAAAAACAGGTCCCCGCGGATTTCGCTGCGGAAGAGGGGAAAACACGCGGCCGACGATGCTGGCGCCGCGGAGCCTGCGGAAGGCGTCCGTCCCGCCGGCGCTGCTCTCCGAGCCGACGCCCGCTAGCCTTCAGCCCACCCGCCTCGCCGTCCACGTACGTACGCGAGCGGCCGCCCCTGCTTTGCTTCGCAAGCACGGGCACCTCCTAAACCCTAAACCACCAGGTGCAGTTCTTCTGATTTGTCCCTTGCCGATTCCCAGGTTAATGGCGCCGGGTCATCGTGCTCCGCCTACCTCGCCTCAGGCTGCCGCGTCTACAAGATCGAGGTTCGCATCCCCTTCTGTTGCTCCTTCAGTTGCATATAAAACTGTACTGTATTGTAAGAAATCACGCTCGCTTATGGGAAATCGATTGAACAATCACTGATTAGTGTTGGCAGGTGATTTCTGTGATCACATGAATCCTTAGAATGGTTCCGGTTAGTCCAAGCTCAATGCATTTAGCTTTGGAATTGGGGTTACTGAAATTGTTTCGTGTGATTTTCTAGTTGCCGGTTTCTTGCTTATATTAGGGACTACAGTGTTAGACTGGGAGGTATGTTAGTGTGGGGAGCGAAAGGATGTAGCCCATTTCATTATTTTTAACATGGTGTGTCTCTGAACTTGTTTTCTCCTCTCTCCTCTTGGAACCGAAAGATAAGCATGGATGGTGCAATGTTGTCCAAAGGAAAGGAGAGCCTTTTGATTCCTGATAGCGCTCAGGTATAGTTCCCTTCTTCTCAGGTACTGCTGTTTCCTCTTCCTGTTTCTATCTCTCTATCTTCCAGTTACACTGATTGAATCAATTCTCTATGAAAGGTCATAAGCTCATCAGTTGTGGATCGCTGTCCGCATCGTTCTGAGATTCAGAGTGTAGCTCTTGCAGAGGGCGAAGGTGCAATATTCAGCATTTAATGATAACATGGCATTAGATCTTATTTGGTAGTTTCTTTACTCATTTGGCAATTGGTATAAAATATACTATATTAATATGAGTCCAAATAGCCACTGAAACGTATCTTGAACTTTTGGTATGTTAATTTCCTGCCTTTGAGTTGGTATCCAGCTTTGCTGGATGAAACTAAAGCTTATACATATTAAACAGCAAGGATAGCAGACATACGTCATATTTTAGCTGGAGGGAATGCTATTAAAACTACACATGCCTCAATTTTCAACAAGCACTTCCTGTCAGTTAAAATTTTCTGATGAATATACTGTGTTTTTTTTATCTTCATGGTTGGTTTCAAGGTTTTATGTTTTCCTGGTTTTCCAGCGGATAATTGCTTAATCCTGGGAACAGTTGATGCATATGGTCACCTTATTGTATCTCGACTGGACATTGCGGTCGATGGTAACTTCATTACCTTATCTTCAACATGGTGCGGATAAATATGAAAATTATTCAAATGAACCCAATGATTGTGCTTTCTCTTCTTCCATAAGATAGCTTTATATGTGCTAATCTTTCCTGTATAATATAAATCAAAACATTTAAATGTCAACAAATGTAGTTTCATTATATGCTTTTGGCTATTATTTGGAAGTGAAACCACAATTTAGCATGAATCAAATTGTAATATGAATTTTTTTTTTGTTGAACAAGTTTGTATCAGTATCAATTTTGAAGGCATGCAACATGTCATTAATAAACTTGCTCAGACATTGACAGGACCTCCTATTCAGTACCACCTCGCGATTGTGGTGTTGGAGAAGGCAGTTGGGCTGGGATATGCTTTAGTCCAACGCAGCGATCTGTGGTATATTTGCATTACCTACACTTTAGATTTCAAGTTTGTTTTGTTTTCCCCTAAAAAAAAGGTTTTCCTTGTGGTCCTGTTGAAACAATTCGCCTTACATTACCTTTCTTTTGTACTCAAGCATAAGAATGTTGCTGCACGGAAACAGAAAATCCATGCTAATTGATGTTCCTTTCAGGTAGCTGTTGCTCGTCAGTTGTGCAAGAGCATTGATATCTATGATCAGGACATTCACGTTCGCAGCTTACGCACGTAAGTTTCCACATGACAGGATTTTGGCAGTGACAATTTTGCCGTCCAATTGGTTGTGTTGCTAACAAAACTCTGATTCCTCCAATAGATGGCATGCTTCAGATAAAAAAAATCATAACTCACTTATCGGTTCTCATATATGATCTTTTCATGTACAATCTTTATCTTTGAAGTAGGCTACTGCAGATTCAACACATCAAGTCACAGACTCCTCTATCAGCATCCATTAGGCCACAAACATAGCCTGTAATTTTCATGACTTAGTGGATAAAACTGAAATTGCAGGTTATGGTATCCATCTTCATTTAGCTTTGTTCAATGCTCGCCCCAGGCAAATGAAAGTAGTTCTCTGTTGGCAATTGCTGAAGGTTCTCAGGTTAGAGTCCGGCTCAGCATCTGTTAAATGCTTTTCTTTGTAGTATTTTCTCATGGTAATTTGTTGCAGCTGAGCATTTGGGACTTAAGAATGAACAACAATGGGGGATGTGTACAGCGCATTTCTGGATCCATTGGAGATATTATATACTCCGTCTGTAGTTCGCCTTCGGGGCCGATTGCTATTGGTGGAACTGATCGTACTGTCACCATCTATGATCCTCGCAGGTTGGTTTAATTGTACTTCTTAGTTTAAGGTTTTGATGAGTAACTGCATATAAGAATGCACTGTCTGTACTTGTGCTCCCAGAACCAAATTCATTTTTCTTATTGTATCCAGTACGGAGAATGTGCAAAAAGACTAATAGAGCTCTCTGCCAATTGGTCAAATTGATATAGTTTGATTGATCAGTTCAGTTTCCATCCTGTATGTAGGTGGTCTGCTTTGTCAAGATGGGTGGGCTGCTCCAAGTATGAGGTTTGATTATGTTCCCTCTGATCTTACTTCCAGTAGCTGAAATGATGGAAATATATTACTGTAAGAGCCATGAAGATGGGAAATGCGAACAAGATTTTGCAATAAGAATCCCAGCGAGAAGTTTCATCTAGTTTATTTGCCCCTCCTGTGCAGATCACAGGCCTTTCGTTCTCATCAGTTGACCAATCTTTCATTTATGTCCAAGGTATTGACTATGAGGTATGCATCTGACTTTTTTTTTTTTTTTGCCTGTGGACCTTGATCTCATACAGCTTGAACAATACAGTAAACAGTCCATTCTTCTCATACCAAGTGAGGTTGGTAGAATGTCTAACACTATAGCAGGATGATCGGTAGTTCCATTTATGTTGATTTCTCATTTTGGCATTGCTGTGTCATTGAGGCTTCTATCAAATCCTTCCGTGCATGGTGTACTGATGTAACATATAAGTATATAATTGCATAGCATGAGTTTCATGTTGGAGGTTGTACACCTGCCTGGAGAATGTAGTGAAGTTTGATCCACACAAGAAATTCTGTATGCCACTAGTTCATCGATGAATAATGTAGACTCTTTGACATACAAACTCACTGCAGATTACCTGTGGACGTTGGAAGGAAAGCGAACGAGCATTTTCATTTCGAGGCGATTCCAATTGGTTGGGTTTTTCGAAGGTACTCCCATCTCCCAGGCCCCATCTTTTAAGCCTCCAAACACCATAAGTTAATACACATAATTTCTCAGCACCTGTGCACATGTAAAATGCAGACATTTGCAGATAAATGCACAGGCCATTCTTCGCGGAGCACATTATATTTTCTGACGATCACGTGTTTTGATCTGCTGCAGTGTGCCAATACTGATGTTGTGGCAGGGTGGTGCGAGTCCGGAAGTATCTTCATTGCTGATGCTATGCTGCTATAGGAGACAAAATTACCATCATCTGACGTCATGGACTCCGGAAAGGCCATCAAGGACATAACATGTGCTGTGTTTTTTAATTTCTGCAAGATAGCAACTGTCTGGTACGAACATGGTCTGATTTCTTTAGTCACAAACTCACAATCATTCATGAACATTTCCAGGAGGAACTGTGCTAAACTCTCTAGTACCTAGTAGCATGCAAAACTGACGCTTACCGACTATCGGAGGTCTTGAAAACCATGGTTGTGTCTCGGGGCAGATTGAACATGACATAGCGTTGTACAGCATCACCAGTCATTTTCTTTTATTTTGCTTAGTAGAGTATCTTATGTTCATGGATTATTAGCAGTTAACTCAACAATCAACATGCTAACTTGCAGTCTGATTTACATGCTCAGTATCTTCATAATTTATTATCAACAACCTTCAAGAACTACATGCTAATTTTGCTCTTTTACAAAAACTTGCAGATTGTAGATGCTATAGGTTTGTCCCGGTCAGACATAACTACACGACATATCCTAAGGACATCTGTTGACTGTTTTTTTTTTTTTTTTTTTTTTTTTTGGAAAAGGGAAGCTTTATTGATCTTAGACAATTACATCGAGATGATACAATTATATAAGATCCAACCCGGCCTCTGCATAACTAAGATGCACACAGCCCATGAAAAATAAAAAAGAAATAAAAATGAGAGCACCATGACCTAACCAACTACCACAAGCGTCTTCATCTACATCCGCTTCACAAACCAAAGCAACTCTTGGACTTTGAAGTAGGCTCCCAACACAACGCCTCCAACGAGGAAACGGCACGCGCACGTGCCGACATTGTAATGACCCAACCAACTAAGACCAGATCAAATGTTTTCACGAGGGAGTAATTCATCTTAATCCAAACAATGCCTTCAACAAGGTCACTGCCAGGTTCAACCAATTAAGGTCAGACCTAGGAATTTCTTCCCGGACCAATGAATTAGTAGCAATTACCACCACGACCAAGTCACTCGTGTTGCTTCCCCCTTCTTACCAGGCCAATGCTTCCATATAGACCAGCCCTGACCCACTTTTAACGGCCACGATTACTTCAAATCCGGAAGACCATCTGAATTCGTAACCTGAGATACTATGCTACAAAGTAGCCACTGGGTACCCGTGCATAATCCACCAGGAATAAATTACAGATGAAATCCATCTTCGAGTAAGAGAATCCGCAAACGAAGCCAAGGTGACTCATGCCTCTGTTGACTGTTAGGAGGGCCAAGGGCCTATTGGGCCTTAGCCCATTAGAGTTAATTAGGGTTAGTTGGTCTAATCCTCTCTTTATAAGGAGAGGAGATGTATCAATCTAATCAAGCAAGAAGAAGGATTAATCCCTCTTGCCCGGCCGTGGGCAGCAGCCCCGCGGCCGGCGTTCCAGCGCCCTCAACCCTAATCCCCTCACTCTCTCAGCCCTTCCCATCCACGTCGCGGGTACTGTAGCGCGGCAACCAGTAGCAGATTCATAACATTTTACCAGTGTTAGGAGGGCCAAGGGCCTATTGGGCCTTAGCCCATTAGAATTAATTAGGGTTAGTTGGTCTAATCCTCTCTATATAAGGAGAGGAGATGTATCAATCTAATCAAGCAAGAAGAAGGATTAATCCCTCTTGCCCGGCCGTGGGCAGCAGCCCCGCGGCCGGCGTTCCAGCGCCCTCAACCCTAATCCCCTCACTCTCTCAGCCCTTCCCATCCACGTCGCGGGTACTGTAGCGCGGCAACCAGTAGCAGATTCATAACATTTTACCAGTGTTAGGAGGGCCAAGGGCCTATTGGGCCTTAGCCCATTAGAATTAATTAGGGTTATTTGGTCTAATCCTCTCTATATAAGGAGAGGAGATGTATCAATCTAATCAAGCAAGAAGAAGGATTAATCCCTCTTGCCCGGCCGTGGGCAGCAGCCCCGCGGCCGGCGTTCCAGCGCCCTCAACCCTAATCCCCTCACTCTCTCAGCCCTTCCCATCCACGTCGCGGGTACTGTAGCGCAGCAACCAGTAGCAGATTCATAACATTTTACCAGTGTTAGGAGGGCCAAGGGCCTATTGGGCCTTAGCCCATTAGAATTAATTAGGCTTAGTTGGTCTAATCCTCTCTATATAGGGAGAGGAGATGTATCAATCTAATCAAACAGGAAGAAGAATTAATCCCTCTTGCTCGGCCATCGGCAGCAGCCCCGCGGCCCGTCGGCAGCAGCCCCGCGGCCGGCGTTCCAGCGCCCTCAACCCTAATCCCCTCTCTCTCAGCCCTTCCCATCCACGTGAACAGTACCGCGGGTACCGTAGCGCGGCAACAGTAGTAGATCCATAACATTTTGGTATCAGATGGCCTGGGTTCGATCCATGCCCATGGCTCCTGCTGCCACGACGACCGTCGCGTCCGCGCATGCTGTTCCGGCGGAAGCCCTCACCGCCGCGATTGGCAACCTACAACGTCAGGTAGACGTCTTCGCCCACCAGATGGACGTCTTCCCACGCCAGGCACAAGCCTTCGCGCGGAGGCGGTCACAGCCCACGTCGTTATGGCCGCCGCCGACGTCCTGGGCCCAGGTCGCACGGCCGCCGTCGCCAACCGTATGGTCGCCACCGTCGCCGCAGCCCTGGGCCCCGATCGCATGGCCGCCAGCGCCAGCCGTATGGTTGCCGCCGTCGCCGCCTGTGTGCCCGCCGCCCTGCACACCCGGGTGGCCGCCGATAGCGGCCCTTGCACTGGTTGAAGGGCTGCCGCCTTCCGCCACCGAGACGGTCCAAGACGTGGGCGAGGCGGTGCAGCAGACCGCGCAGCCGGGAGACGCCACGACGAAGACAGCGACGACGGGGCGTACCTGTGCAACGACCGCGGCGGTGCGTCTCCAGGCGGCCGTCCGTGGCTTCCTCGCGCGATGGCGACTTCAGCAGATGCGCCGGCAGCAGGAGGTCAAGGAGGCGACCTTGGCGGCGGGACAACCGCGCTCCGCCGCCGCCCCAGTCGTCCACATCGGCCGCGGCAAGGCCGCTCGTCGACGACAGCGGCCACCACCGACTCGTCGGCGCACGCCTCCAGCTCCAGCTCGCCGTCGTGTGCCTCCAGCTCCGGCTCGCCGGCGCGCGCTTCTCCGCGGCGAGCCATGGCCGCCACGAGGCCGTCTCCGCTCGTCGCCGCTGCGGCCCCGTCGGGCCCTCTACTCCGGCGGCACCTCGCCAACTCCGACTCGCCGGCGCGCGCCTCTCCGCGGGGGGCGCCGCCAGTTTCGGCGAGGATTGCGGCGTCGCCTACCTACCCCGCCTCTTCGGGCGGATGCGGCGGGCAGGGGCGCGGCTGGGGGCGGCTGGTTCCCTAGGGCTGCGGGCCGCCGCCTGCCTGAGGGAGGTGGACTCCCAGCTGGGCCTCCTCGAGCGCCTGGTGGGGTTGGGCCGCGAGCTGGGCTTCCACGGCCGCCTGACGGAGCTGGGCTTCCACGCGCCGCTGAGCTTCCAGTTGGGCCTCCACGCGCGTCTGAAGGAGTTGGGCCTTTGACGGACCGCACGTTGGGCCATTTTCAGCAGCTAACGTGGGATCCAGGCGGACGGGCAGTGCACTTGCGGCATACATGGGGCCCCCGCATTTTGAGTCACAGATAAAGAGTCTCAATTTATTTTCAAATAATACGATAAGTCGAGATGTAAAAGGCTTATTTTTAGGTGTTAGGTTTAGGCTTCGTCGAGTCGTCGTTGGGTCGCAGTTCGTGTTGCAGCTCGAGGACGAGCTGCAAGTCTAGGTGGGGAGTAGTGTTAGGAGGGCCAAGGGCCTATTGAGCCTTAGCCCATTAGAGTTAATTAGGGTTACTTGGTCTAATCCTCTCTATATAAGGAGAGGAGATGTATCAATCTAATCAAGCAAGAAGAAGAAGGATTAATGCCTCTTGCCCGGCCGTGGGCAGCAGCCCCGCGGCCGGCGTTCCAGCGCCCTCAACCCTAATCCCCTCTCTCTCTCGGCCCTTCCCATCCACGTGAACAGTACCGCGGGTACTGTAGCGCGGCAACCAGTAGTAGATCCATAACATTGACTGAACTTAATTAATGATAAGGTATCCTAGTATTTTTGATGTTCTAATTTAGTTTCAAGTGACCCTGCTTATTTGGGTATTATTCTCCTGGAACATACTGGCCACATTGCAAATCATAGAAAACGAATCAGGGACCAGGCAGAACAGACCCATGGACCATATAGAAATTACAGGCTTTCTTGCTCATGAACACTCCTACATGACATGATTTTATATAAGCTTTGTGTCGGCTAACTGTCCATGCTATTTGCTAAGGTACTACAACTAAATTGGTGCAGATAAAATAGAAAATTGACATACAAGATCAAATGCTATGTTATAACTGTAGGGGAATGGCAACTGAGCTTGGCTCATGACTACCACTGCATCGAGTTCGTTCTTCTAAGATCTCGTGACGGTCTTTTCCTCACAATGACAGGCGCCGCTCGTTCCAAAAGCTGCATGAATCAAATGAATTCTTTAGAGAAACGCATAAAATGGAACCCAAAAAGGAAAGTAAATGAATATTGCTCAAGTTGGTGAATCCAAAGCCCAACATATAAGCCCTTAAGCCAACTACACCCCACAACTCCAAATGGAGGTGAAACAATATGCTATGTTTCTTTCATACTTTACCATTTGCACAAACCATGCTGAGAACACATTAACTCCTATTGATAGTGACAAAACTACACGATATTTATATTGTACTCAGCTTCAACTTTGACAAATGGGGCTCCAGCGGAGTATTTTCAAGATTGCAGGCTCCAGCCTTTTTAAGAACACTGGAGTATTTTCAAGATTGCAGGCTCTAGCCTTTTAAAAAACACAGGCGTATGCAATTCACCATTTTGACTTTTGAGAGGCAAATGGCCCCAAGAGAAAGTGAAAGATGAAAAGGACAGTCTTACACTTGTCATGTGTTGCTCTAACGCAATTGCAAGCAATCAACATCATATATGTTATCTATTCCCAAACCACTTTGGCCGGCTACCAAGGAGCCTTAGGCACGTCAGCTCATTGGAGTGTCAAATAGGTAAAGGATACCAAACTTTCCAGATTCGAGAAATCACTGAAAGATGCTTATTTGAAGCATGAACAATATTTGATAACCACGCTTACGGTTCTTAATGTATGTTCTGAAACAAGACAAAATCTTTCAATATTCAGGAAAAATGAGTGCTAAACTGAGACGAAAACCTACTTCATGTTAGGCAACACAATTTCAATAACCTTTGATTTTAAGGAACCATATAAACTAACAAGAAATATATGCCCTCCACACACACAATTTATCAGAATAAATAAATTAAATTTGAGAGCAACATCTTAAGAAAGTTACCTCTTTCAGCCGCTTCTGGTGCCGCTCCTCCTGAAATACATTAACAGCAGAAAGTTATCATAAAGTAATGTAGCAGTGTTAGAAGGTAAGATGTTCACATACAGATTAACATTCAAGCACTGGTCTCTGAAACAAATGGTTTCAAGCACCATTCAGGTTTTTACATAGCAGGGAAATGAACTGAATTAAGGAAAAAACATAAGACGAGCATGATGGAAAGAAGTTTTCAAAATTTCAGCCCAGTTACATTACATGTAAATAGAGCTAGGCAACGTGCATTGCGATTCAAAAGGTTACTGAAAATAAATGTTACCATGATTCATTTTGGCCGAAGAGCCCATGGCCGAGTGTCAGCATCAATGGCACTACGTTTAAACTCATCTAATCGTGGATGCTTAGAAAAATCCTAGAAATACGATTTCCTATACCAACACCGACATTCAGACCCGCCCTAGAAGGTGTCAGAACTGAGTAGTATTACCTGGTCTCTCAACAGCTCGGCATTCTCCTCCTCGAGCTGCGTCACTAGAGATTCTAGCTCAGCAATATAAGCCTTCAGCAACCAATGAGAAGACGTCAGATTTCCCACTCAAATTTCAAAATGCAAAGCTTAATTCTGTATAGAAATACAACAATTGTACACCAACCTGCTTCCTCTCCCGTGACCTGGCAGCAGACTCGCGGTTTTTGATCATCCGTTTCTGCCGCTGCATCGCAGCGCGATCCGCTGGATCCATCAACTGCCGCTTCCTTCCCCGCCCACCTCCGCCGCCAGCCACACCCACACCCTCCGCTCCGCCCAGGAACCCCATGACCACCGGCCCCTCGGCCGGCGCAGAGGGGCCCGAAGCCCTAACCTCATCCTCCTTGACCGCGCTCTCCCTCGCCAGGAAGTCCTCCAGCGTCATCTCCGGGCCGCCGGCGCCTCCCGCGCCAGCGGGGACGACGGCCTGAGGCACGGGAGCCACTGTCCCCCCACTGCCACCTCCGGTAGTGATCTCCTTCCACACCTCCTCCGCCGTCTTCCGCGTGGCGATCCCCGGCGCCGGCGCCGGCGGCTGCGGCTGCGGCTGCGGCGGCATCGGGCGGTCGGCGCCCGGCGGGGGCAGCGACGGGGTGGGCATGTCGCCATAGATTCCGCGGAGGAGCTCCTCCACGTTCATAGAGCCCAGCCCGCTACCCCCGCCGCCGCCGGGCCTGCTGGCGGCCTGCGCGAAGCGCGCGAGATCCGAGGCCGTGTGCGACGGCGACGACGACGGCATCACCCTCGACGACGCCATGCGCTTGGCGCCCCTGCCCCCGCGCCCGCGCCCAGGGCCGCCTCCCCGTCCCCGCCCTCCCCGCGCCCTTGTCGTTTCCGTCGGATTATTTTTCTCTCTGCCTGCCTCTCTCCTCTCTGCAGCTCTGCTCTCGGACCTCGGAGGGAGAGAGGCTTCGGGAGACGAGGGGAAGGGTGGGAAGAAGGAATGCGGACCTTGGTTGGCTGGCTGGAACTCGGAATGCGAGCGACGAGGGGGAGAAGAGAAGGCGCTCGAAACGTGGGGAGGCGCTGGTGTCGTGCCGTGCGCTCTCGGCTTTTGGCCCCAAGGGCGAGAGTCAGAGGTTTGGTTCGGTGGCCGGCCTGATTACGGAAGTCCGACCAGCGAGTGGCTCATGATTAGTGCGTGCGCGACGGGACGGTACGGGATGGGCAAGTTTATAGCCCGGGGTCACTCGCTGGTGCGTGGTGCGGTGACGAGCAGTGAGGGGGCGGGGGCGGGGCTCGGCAGGCATACGGCATGGCTTGGCACATCGTCTTTCCCTCCGGCGTCCGATTCGACCGCACCCGTCTCGCGCCGGCCGGCGGACCGGCCCGCCGGATTGTTTATAGGCGGATAGGTGCCGTGTCAGAGTAAATAGCAAGGAGATAAGACGAGGGATCCGCTGCGGGGCGAACCGGTGTTTGCGGCCTGCGCTTGTACGGTGTGTGCCGTGGGTGGGCGGCGCAGGAGATCCCGCTTCTCAGCGGACAAATCAATAGTGGTGAGTTGTCATGTGTCGTGCCGAGTCCACACCTGGGCGGCCGCTAGAAGCATCTCCACGCGGCACGCGCTTTTGGGACCTTTCTTGTGGGCGCGGGCGAGCACCTGGCGGCCAGACAGAGGCCGCCTCTGCCATTGCTCGTCTGCACACCGGCGGTTGCTATCCGGTACTACTGGTATCCTCCTCGAACGAGGTGCGAGAAGGGAAGGGCCGGCGACAGCGACGGCGCCAATGAGCCGAGAATTGTGTGTTCGTCTCTCTGCCAGACATCACTCTTGCGCGATCGGGTGCACTGGCTGCAGCTGCACGGCCGTGGCTGCAGATGCCAGCATACAACTAACACTGCAGTTAAAGAATTTGCAGGACTGCAGCTGGAACTGAAGTCAGCTTAGACGGCAGATCAGCGGCGCTGCACGCCTGCACGGCTGCAGTTCAAATAGACAGCAGCAATTGCAGCCGATCGCGGATTGCTCTCCGAAATCTTGATGCACGCAGTCATGTCCTTGCACGGTCATACACTCATACTTCATCTCGCACTGTGAGAACTTAGTAGATCGCAGAGAATGTGTATGGTGTTACCAACCACTGTACCATATTAACATCTCTAAAAAAAATCATATTTAGAACTTAGTAGTGCAATTCTCATGTACTTGTTGTTCGATATAATATATTTATTCTTTTAAATCAGATTCCTAGTTTCCTATAAACAGTGATTTATTCTGGAAATATGATGTACTGGCTTTAACATTCAATACGACATGATGCAATCGAAAGCTGATTGAAACATAACTGCAACAGATAGCATAGTGTTTGGTAAATTGCCTTTTTTAAGATAAAGGTTTCAGAAATATTGCAGCAGAAATATCAAGCATATGATACGTGATTATCTGCAATATCCGCGGATGGTGGACCGTGTGTACTTGCATCCATCGATTCTGCAGTGCACACGTGCTTCACGCTTCATCGATTTGGTGGGAGCGGAGCTGCAGCTTCATCGGTGCGCAGCGCTTGGGGATAAGAATGACGTTCGCTGGTTAGTTTTCTAATCTTTGGGTTTGAAATTTAATTTTCCAATCCATAGCCCAACTTTTCTTTTATATCCCATGTTATATCCATTACATTTCCCACCTACCATCCAAACGCCACCTAAAGCCATTGAACAATAATCCGTAGACGTGTCACGCGATGAGCACAACGTGGCAGTCACTGGCTCTTCTGCCCTCGGTAATCATCCCTGCGTTTCTTGCGTACAAGCTCGATACACTTCTCATCACAGACAGGTGGGCCCTCAGCCATTCAATCACAGCGGAGACGCAACGGTTCAGACCACATCACCGGTCTCCCCAGTAGTTGACCCTATCTATGCTCCGAGTCCATACACCAAATTCCCCGATCCACCGTCCGCTGACCCAACCTACGGCATGGATCGTTCCCGGGCCAGAACCCCTGAACCCCACCCTCTCCCATGGAACGGCGTCGTGTGTCTCTTTCTTCTTCCCGTCGGTCTCCCCTCCCGCCGCAACCGCTGGCGCCGCTGCCCCCCACTCCCAGTTCCAGGCTCGCGCGGCCCCACCCACGCCCCGGCGACAAGGCTACCCCGCGAGCCAGCCACCTCATACCGCCACGCTCCCGTCTGTCTCCGTCCCCACCCTCGAGGCCGCGCTCTCGAGGGTTTCGAGCTCTCGCGGCGGCGCGGGCAATGTCGGAGCGGGGCCAGGAGCGCTGGTAGCTTCTCATCTCGTGGCGTCTTGTTTCCACCTCGCCATCGCGGGGTATGGGGAGCAACGGCGAGGTGTGGGAGGAGGCGGGGGTGGGCGGCGGCGTTCGGAGGCGGAAGGGTGGCGCGGAGGCGGCTGGCGCTGGCGCGGGCGCGGGCGCGTCCTCCTCCTTCGCTGAGGGGATGGGGGAGTTCGTGCTGAGGTCCATGGATGCCAGGTTCTCCGGATCGGCCAACGACGACGAGTTGTTCGTCTCGTCGCGGCAGCCAGGTACGTTTACATTTCGGGATTGTTTGGTTTGGTTTCTAAAATATTCACGGTGTACATGTAAATTTTGAGGATTTCAATTGTAGCTTATGTGTAAACGTGGAAACTGAGATGTTGTATGTGCTGAATTTCGTGAAGAGAAACCTTGATGTTAGTATTTACCAAGTTAATTGTTATGCTATTCGCCCTTGTGGATAGTGCTAAATTATGTAATAGGATAGTGCAGATGCCCTCTTTCCTCCCAAACTCATAAATCTTGTACGCACAAACTTCACGTATTAATGAAATGAAATGTTCAGGCTGGTGTCTCGCCCACCATAGCTTCTTTCAAAAAGGTGTGCGATGAGCTGGAGTGTTTTAAGCTTTAGTCAAATGAAATGTTCAGGCTGGTGTCTCGCCCGCTGTAGCTTCTTAAAATTAGGTGTGCGAGGTAATGTGATATATTTCTGGGATGTTTAAGGTTTAGTCAGTTTTGAATTTAGACATGTTGAGAAGGCGGGAGTCACTGGGTCACGGTCTCAGGGAAAGGTTCACCACTGCAGGTTTAAATGGGCATAACAAACTTATACGTGATGAGGGTTGCTGTATTAGACCTTCTAATTTTACGGATGTTGTAATGTTTGTTACTTGGCCATGCTAGCTGCCACAAATTGTGATACTGTCTAAATTTTGATTTGTTCATGCTAATTGTGTTGTGCTTTTCAATTGCCAAACACCTGTCTCAAAGTTAACTATGGCTTCAGCAAAGCTAGAAGATTGCTCCTTTATCTTGAAAAAGCAAGTTACCGAACACTATGCCATCTGTTGCAGTTATGTTCCAATCAGCTTTCAATTGCATCATGTCGTATTAAATGTTAAAGCTAGTATACCATATTTCCAGAATAAAATCACTGTTTATAGGAAAATAGGAATCTGATCTAAAAGAATAAATACATTATATCGAACAACAAGTACATGAGAATTACACTACTGAGTTCTAAATATGATTTTTTTTGTTCTGAAACGTTATGCATCTGATCTTGTACAGCATTTGGGCATAGTAAATCGACAGCTGCAAGTTCCGATACCTTTAAAGGGCAAGAACACACTCTTGTAAGATCATACTCTGATAGGTTGCTAAAGTGTGACCTCACTTTGGACATGCTATCAGAAAATGAGAAGGTAGGCATTAATGCACATTTTTTGCTGTTGATTTTATCATTCTTTCACACTAAATACAGAGCATGGTGTTTACATTTATCCCTAAAAGTTCACGTGCATGATACACTAAAAGTTCTCGTGCATGATATACTATCCATTCGTTTGTGCATACCAGTAATGCAGTGGTCCTATTGTCATTCTGAAGTTGGTAGCTATGACTACTAACAAGCAGCCTCGATATCTAATTGCAGTCATCTCCGTATCTACTTTTAGACTTCTAGTACAATGCATCTGTCAATAATGTTTTCACAATGTTGGTGCATTAAATCAGCTGTCATTCGGTATGTCGTCATTATGATCATGCTGGAACTAGGGTTTTGTTTTAATTCAGAAGAATCTGTGTGGAAAGTCAGGGAACAAATGTTTCCATCCAATTATCCAAATATAATTTTTTCTTGAAATATCCGTGTTTCTTCTTTCTGGGTTTTTTTATTCAGACTTATGGTCACTTGTGTTATAGCTATTCATTGTTGTTTGGTGCTCCAGATAAAGATATTCGAGAAGCTGGTAAAGATTCAGAATGATGGTACTGTGGAGGTAGATGTGACGCGGAGTGCCCTTGTTACCTCAGAACTCTCAGAGATTGATGCTTTTGGTTGTGTACCACGTGATATTGGAGAAGTTGCACCTGGAATCACCAAGTCAGTCCCAAAGCTGAAGATTGCCATACTTGTAGTTGGAACCCGAGGGGACGTTCAGCCTTTTATAGCATTAGCTAAACGACTTCAGGTTGGTGAACCTACAAGCACCTGCTATAGGGCCCAGACTCCCAAAGCCATCCAGAAATAGAAGTATTATGCAGCATATTGATGTCTAACGAGGCTTCTGGAAAGTATATCAGGAGTAAAGTTATCATTATTCTCTGATTTCTTTTGAAGTTGGTATTGTTAATTACCACCTAGTGTTCCAAATTGTTGAGCAAGTCTACATATAGTTGAGAAAGTGCAAGGAATATATGCTTGTGTGCTATACTTCAAAATATTTAGATGATACGGTCCTCATTGGATATTTATCCTGAACTTAACATGGCTGCCCTTCTGTATTTTATAGGTATTCTGACATGTAGGGGATTAATCTTGGCACCTTCCACCTGATTCTCACTTAGGTCCATAAACTCTCAAAGTGGACATCTAATTCCTTAAACTTTTCAAGTGCTTCACTCTAAGTTCACTTTAGGTCCAATTGTGGACCTGGATTCTCACTTGGAATGAAGCACTTAAAAAAGTTTAATGACCCAAAATGCTCGCGTTGAGAGTTTATGGACCTAGATGAGAATTCAGGAATAGTTTAAGGACCCTGGGTGTACTTTACTCATTGAATAATATCAAACATTCATGTTAAAACATCCTCTAATTTCACTTACTGTCAAGAAACAATATACTGCCTTATAGTATTGGTCAACTTCCCTTAACTCCATGTTAAAAAAAACTTCCCTTAACTCTCTTATAAAAGAAAAAATGGTTTTTTTTTTGCAGGAATTTGGTCATTATGTTAGATTGGCAACTCATGTCAATTTCCGTACTTTTGTGAAGTCAGCTGGCATTGATTTTTACCCATTGGGTGGTGATCCTCGGATTATGGCTCAGTGTATGGTTCCAGTGCTCTTTTATCATGTATATTGTGTTGTCTATGCAGATAAAGACATACTTTGATGTCTGATTTGCTGAGATAATTACATTCACCTAGATGCCTTATACTCTATAAAAGCTGCAACCAATTGTTAAGTGACATTTAGTTATTTTTCTCCACTTAGCTGTCGTAATGAACTTGTTGAAGAAAAGGCTTGTGCAAAGTTGTATTATGTTTTGTTAATGAATAGACCATTAATTTGCACATCTTGTTCTTTCGGGAACAAAGGACATGTCAATTCTTTTTAGCAATTTAAACTAATATAAAAATGCTGTGTATACTCATTTTGATCAAGGGATGCACGTTCAACTGCAGATATGACAAAAAATAAAGGGTTTTGCCTGGCTGCACCGACAGAGATTTACGTTCAAAGACAGCAACTTAAGGAAATCATCTTCTCAGTTCTACCTGCATGCACAGAACCTGATTTGGATACTGGAACACCATTCAGAGCTCAGGCAATAATAGCAAATCCTCCTGCTTATGGTGAGTCTACATCATAAACTGCTACTTTATGTCAACTTTCAACATTCTTGGATAAATTTTGAGCTACTTTCAGTCAACTTTCAACATCAATTACTAGATTTGAAACTAAAACCACTGGTTTATGGTAATATTTGCAAATTACCCTGGTTGTTTTGTCCTAATGTTTCTCGAGTTCCCCCACCTTTAGTAAAATACCACCTGAGCTGACAATATGGCTGTGCTGGTGGAGGTGCACAGAGGACAATGTGGGCATCATGGACGCGGCCATCTGCCCATCTTGTCAGTGTACGTGGAATTGCGTAAAGGTGGGGCTTATGGAACATTATGATAATAAAAACTGTGCGTATGGACCGTTAGACAAAGTATCTGGGGTTTAAGAAACTATGACCATAAAACCGTTTTTTTGTTTCTGTAGTCTACTGTATTCTATCACTTCTTTACTTTGAAATGTTCTTCCATTTGAATAGAACTCTAGATTCCTATATATGACTTTTCTTTCTCCTATACCTGTGGTTGGCACTTTTCTTTCTTCTGATTAAGATGGAAATTTCTAATTTCAGAAGCAAACATAGTGCCTAATTACCCTTCTGTAGCCTAGTGGTTGCAATGACTTTAGTAGCACCCCAGGTCTTGGGTTGGAATCCCCGTGGGAGTGAATTTCAGGCTGGGTAAGAAAGGCCACTCACTGGTTCCCCTAGCCGGCATGGGTGAACCGACCTGTAGTGGACAGGCCCTTGCGTAAGGGACTGGTAGTGGGCTGGGCCTCAAAGCACGGGTTAACGCCCGAACAACAGGGGCGGCATCCCCATGTATGAGGAGAACCAGCTTTCGTGACTTTTCTGGCTGGGCCCCAGTTGAGCTCTTCTTAGTGAAATACCATGGGGCGGTCTTTCCCCTACTGTTCGAGTTTTTTATATTAACTAGTCTATATAGGGCTGTGTGCATATTATAGCTTTCGTATTAGCAATTCTGATTTTGTCAGCCCCAGAAACTGGTCTAGAATCAATCTCATTCGCAGCCAGTAATTGTTGACAGCCTTATTCGGCTATTGCACAACATCTCAAGTTTAATATATGCTGTTAGCCTGTTAGTGCCTGGTCATATTTGAAATCTTCACCACAATCAAATAGTTGTTTATGGTCTAATAAAATGTGGGGGTGTCCGAGTACATTTCTTGATTGTACTGTTTTGTGCTAACAAATCATGTGACTTTCAGGTCATCTGCACATTGCTGAGGCACTCGGAATACCTCTGCATATCTTCTTCACTTTCCCATGGACGTAAGTCTGTACTGCTGAATCTGCCACAGTTTTAGCCGGTATTGTTAGGGAGCAGTATGAGAGAGAGAGGGAGAGAGCCCGACCCCCACCCACCCCCGGCGCCGGCACGGCGCCGCCGGCCAACGGCGCCGGTGCGCAACCCAACCAGCCAAAATCAGCCACCCACGCCTGCCGCTTCCCCGCAGCCCCGCTCACCCCGCACCAACACCCAGCGGAGCGACTGGGAGGCCTTCTTCATCGACTCGCCGCCGCCGCCGCCGCGCCATGGTCGTCCAAGGGCCGATTCCGTCGACTTCGTGCCGGAGACGCCCGATTCAAGTGCGCCGCGACTGGATCCGGCCGTCCTGAAGCCTGCGGGGCCCCGCTCTTACGCGGAGGCAGTCCGCCGAGCTGTCTCCCCGCCCCAACGGCCTCCAGCTGCTGCAGTAACGCCGCCTGGCCGCGGCAGCTCGCCCGCAGGTGGATTCACTCGACGCCCCCGCACTCACGATGGTCAGAGCAGCAGGGCGCCCAGGAACAACGCCGAAGAGGAGGGTTAGACCACCGTACGCGGAAGGGGAAGGCGCTCCCCATGCCGCGCGCCGTCCGCGCTGCCCCGACACGATGCGCGACGCAACCTGCCTTCAAGACGGACAGCACGGTCACCAACCGCAGCGCTGCTGGCCTTCCAAGCGCAACACGGCGGGCAGGTGCTTCAATTGCCTTGGCCGTGACCACCGAGCAGCCACCTGCCGAGACCCTGTCTGCTCCTTCCGCTGCCGTCGCTCGGGGCACAAGGAGAGAGCCTGCCCCCGCGCCCCGGCCCCTCCTCGACACAGGTCAACGCCCAAGCCAGTGCCCCACTACCGCCCAAAGAAGCCGGCCGCGACACCGCCACCACCTCCCCCTCCGCCGCCGCCTCCCCCTCCTCCTCCGCCACCGCCGCCGCCGCCAACGCTGCGGCCGGGCGTCGTGCCGATGGCGCTGGGCGACCCACAACTGCGCCCGGAGGAAGAGACCGTGTTCATCCCCAACTCCTTCGACATCGAGCGCGACGCGCGAGAGTGGGAGAACTGCGCCCTGGTGCCATGGGCCATGCACCTGCCGAGGGGCGCCGATGCCAAGGACGTCGAGGACCTCATTCGCCATGAGCTGCACCTGCGCCGGGGGGAGGTCACCGTCACCGTCAACCAACCCGAGCCCTTCCTCATCCGCTTCGAGAGCGCCGACCACTGCGACGCGGCGAGACGCAGGGGCAAGTTCAAGGGCAACGGCATTGAGATATGCCTCCGTCGCTGGCGCAGCCTCTCCAACGCTCTCGGCATGCGCCTCTCCTTCCGCGTGCGGCTCTACCTCGACGGCATCCCCGACCACGCCTGGACGCCAGACATCATCGAGCGCGTCATCGGCTCCAAGTGTGCCCTCCAGTGCATCAACACGGATCTTGTTCAGCCGACGAACACACGCCATGTCGATCTGTGGGCATGGACGGCCAACCCGAGCGACATCCCGCGCCGGGTCTGGCTGGTCTTCTCGCACCGGCCGACGGACAAGTCGTCGGTGGACCAAGCCGCGGTCGTCGTCACGCGGGAGCGCGACCTGCCGGATCATTGGCAGCAGGGCGTGCGCTTCGAAGTGTTCCTGCACATCGGCCTCGTCGAGGACTACATGGCGGCGTCGGCTGACCTCCAAGGGGCGGTGAATAACCCTGCGGCGTTCGCGCCGGTCCGACGCCCGTATGTCTGGCGCTACGGGCTCATGGATGGCGCACCGGAGGGGCCAAGGGCCAAGTACCCTACCCGCTTGCCAAAGCCCCCTCGCGAGCCGGCGGAACGGGAGCAGCGCCGCGACGAGCAAGAGCAACACCAAAGGGGATCCGGCTGGGAGCGTCACCGCGGGGATGGCCGGGCCTGCAACGAAGGGCCTTTTGTCTGGCCTGGCCGTTGTGACGACGACGACAACGATGGGTCCGGCGATGACTACGCCCACCCCGGGATCGGGCGACACGACGGCGGGAGGCGACATGCCGAACGCGACCGGAACGCGGGACGGCGCGAGCGCACGCGGTCGCCGAGGCCCCGAGACAGGGAGCTTCGAGGGGGACGACGTCGCGCTGAAGACGTCGGTGGCCGCGCTCAGGGGGGCATCACACATCTGACCCCCTCGGCGCTGCCCACAGAAGAGGCACTCAAGGCCATGTCGCCGGCGGAAATCCAAGCGATTTTCGCGGCCAAGGCAGCGGCGCTCATGCTAGGCCTTCTCACCGGCCCTGAACGCAAGAAGGAGTGGCTCCAAGATGCGGCGCACTACATCAACAAAGCCTGCAACCTTGCAGATAGGCTCGGCATCGGCGCGCTCGACATCGACCTCCCTGCCACGCCATCGCAACCGGGGAATGCAGCCTGGTCCGCGCCAAGTGAGTTCGTAATTCCAGCTGTGCGCGTCTTTGACAGGATCAAGCTTGCCACGACGCCATCAATTGCTGAAGTCCACCACGCCCTGGATGATCTGCTGCTCGGGGATGCTGCGCCGCCGCCCTGCCTCCAAGCGGCTAGGGAGACGCCCCCGCAAACGGGCCTTTTGGCCTGGCCGAGCGGTGGGCCGGCTACGCCAATCAACGCGGGCCGCGGCTCCCCTGGCGCTGGGCTCGACTACGTGGCTCCCATCGTGCTGGGCCGCGAGGACGCGGGAGCCAGCCTGCTGGTGCCTGGGCTCGCGGCCAAGGAGCCGGGTTGGGCCACCACAACAACAACAAGCCCAGCAGCAGGCCAGAACGCAAACCCAGGCGCGGCCGTGGCCCAGGAGGAAGCCGCGGTGGGGGACAATGGCGGCCCAAGAATGGCCTCCGTGGGGGGCCTCTTCTCCACGCCAGTGCCGCCATTGCTACAGGAGCCGCCGCCCAGGAAGATGAGGCCACACCGCACCTTCGACATGACCGCAGTACGTCGGAGTGCGCGCCTCGCAAAGAAGCCGGCGATGCCAGTGGTCGAGAGAGCCCAGCGCAACCTCTGGCGCAAGCTGGGCGTCTCCGATGACGAGTTCAAGACAATTGAGGAGCTGCTGCAGGAGGTCATGGCTACGTTCATGGGACCTCTGCCCCCTGACCTGAGGGCGGCCATGACAGCGTTGTTCGGCCTCGATGACGAGGACGAGGACGACATCAGCCAGGCCATGATACAGCTCACCGGAGAGGCGGTCGACGACCTGCAACAGGACGCCACGGCTGAGCCGGTGTAGGGTCAGAGCCGTCCACTGCATCCACAGCACCACCAGCGACCCAAATGTTACAAATGACAGAAGCCAACTTTGATATACTTTGCTGGAACGTACGCGGCCTCAACTCGGCCGAAAGATGCTTGGTTGTGCACGAAACAATCGCCGCAACGAACTGCCATATTGCCTGCCTCCAAGAGACCAAGCTGTCGCACGTTGATGACGGCCTAGCACGCTTTCTGGGGGCGCACCGCCTAAATCGCTATCACTTAAAACCGGCGATCGGCACAAGAGGCGGCATTCTGGTGCTTTGGAATGACATGCACGTCGACCTGCAAGGCTTCGACATCGGCCGCTACTCTCTCAGCGCAACGGTCGAACCACAAAATACCGTTGACTCCTTCCTCATCTCGGTTGTATACGGACCGACGCGACGACCGGAAAAGGAAATCTTCTTGCAACATCTACGACACTTAAAGCCGCCACAAGGCACCAAATGGCTGCTGCTCGGGGACTTCAACGTCATTTATAGAGCACAAGATAAGAACAACCGCAACCTAAATCTCCGACTGATGAGGCGTTTCGGGGCGGCCCTCAGCTTCTGTGAACTAAAAGAAATCCACCTTCAAAATCAGAAATATACATGGAGCAGCGAGCGGCGAACCCCCACCCTAGTCAGGCTTGATCACTTCTTCAGTAACCAAGAATGGGACCTGACCTATGACGGCCACGCCCTTCATGCCCTCTCCTCCTCGCACTCTGACCACTGTCCTCTCTTGCTTGCACGTATGTCAAGCCCTCGTCGACCGGCACGCTTCAAATTCGAGAACTTCTGGGTGCGATTACCACGCTTCCAGGAGATCGTACGGGAGGCTTGGACGGCCCCAACCATGCACATAGAGCCGTTCCACAGGCTTGGGCACAAACTTTTTCACACAGGCAAAGCGCTAAGGAAATGGAGCAACACGCTTATATCTGATGCCAAGCTGATGCTGCACATGGCGCAAGAAGTGATTTACTGTTTTGACGTCGCCCAAGAGCACCGACAACTCTCAGAAGAAGAACACAAGATAAGAAAAAAGTTGAAAACACGAATACTGGGCTGGGCGGCGATTGAGAAGTCGCGTAAGAAACAGTGCTCCAGGGTGGCCTACTTACGCGAAGTCGACGCCAACACAAAATTTTTCCACCTTAAGGCCAATGCGAGACGTCGAAAGAACTTCATCCAACGACTTCGCGAAGGTCCCAGATGGGCAATTTCCCACCACGACAAGAACGAAATCATCAACAACTATTTCTCAGACGTCATGGCAACTCCACCTGTGCGAACGACTGACTTCAATTGGGAAGCACTGCAGCTGCCGGTCATTGACCTCTCCGCGATTGATGCACCCTTTTCTGAACATGAAATCCTCGCGGCTATCAAACAACTGCCGACCGACAAGGCACTGGGACCGGATGGCTTCACCGGACTATTCTTCACAACATGCTGGGAGACAGTCAAGTCTGACATAATGGCGGCCATAGAATCCTTCTACAACATGAGATGTGCCGATCTCAACCTCCTGAACACAGCGCATGTGGTCCTAATCCCCAAGAAAGACGGCGCGGAAACCATAAGGGACTACAGGCCCATCAGCCTCATCCACGCGGTGGCAAAAATCATCAGCAAAACCCTCGCGCTCAGATTGGCCCCGCGATTAAATGAGCTCATATCGCATTGCCAAAGCGCCTTCATCAAAGGGAAAAGCATACATGATAACTTTCTCTACGTCCGAAATATAGCGCGAAGATTCCACAGAAACAAAACGCCGGCCCTTCTCATGAAGCTTGACATCTCTAAAGCCTTCGACTCGGTGTGCTGGGACTATCTGTTGGACCTCCTACAGCGGCGCGGCTTTCCGCAGCGATGGAGGAATTGGATCACGACATCACTAAATACATCCACCTCCAAAGTCCTCCTAAACGGGATACCATCCGAACCGATCTTACACGGCCGTGGACTACGTCAAGGGGACCCCCTGTCGCCTATGCTCTTCATCCTGGCAATCGATCCTTTGCAGCGGCTTCTCGCCAAGGCCACAGACTTAGGACTGCTGAGCAAGCTTGGCGGACGAATGGTGCGCTTCAGGACCTCCATGTATGCCGATGATGCGGCAATATTCGTGAAGCCCACCACAAAAGATGTACGCAACATAAAAGAAATTCTGCAAGCCTTTGGCAATACCACTGGCTTAAGCACGAACTTGCAAAAAACCAGTATCACCCCCATCAGCTGTGGCACCGTCGACCTTGATAACATTCTCGATGAACTGCCTGCGATCAGAGCCAGGTTTCCCATCAAATATCTCGGCCTCCCCCTAAGCGTCAGACGCCTGAAGAAAATTGACTTCCAGCCTCTCATGGACAAAATGGCGTCCAAAGTATCCGGATGGTACGGAAGACATCTCACACAAGCCGGCCGGGCCTGTCTCGTTAAAACAGTGCTAACTTCGCAACCGGTCTACCTCCTCACCGTCCTAAAGGTCACAGGTGAAGTACTCGAGGACATGGGCAAAAAACGTAAGCGCTTCCTATGGGAGGGGGACGAAGCTCTAACTGGCGGAAAATGCAAGGTCAACTGGATCAAGACATGCTTACCAAAGGAAAACGGATGACTCGGGCTGCTTGACCTGGGTCGCTTTGCGAGGGCGCTACGCCTCAGATGGCTATGGCAGGAATGGACCTCGCCGCAGAAAACTTGGGTAGGGACGGGGCTGCCGTGCGATGACATAGATCGCCTCCTATTCGCGGCCTGCACGACCATAACCGTGGGAGACGGAAAAAGGACAAGCTTCTGGCATTCTGGGTGGCTGCAGGGATGCCGACCAAAAGACCTGGCTCCGAGACTCTTTCAAATTGCAAGACACAAGAACATGACAGTGCATCAAGCACTACAGGGCCACGCATGGGTCCGAGACCTGCGTATCCAGCCGGGCATCACGATAGTGCACATACAAGAATATCTCCACATATGGACTCTGCTGCGGAATTTTCAGCTTACAAGCGGTCAGGAGGACCAAATCCAATGGAAACTAACGGTGTCAGGAAAGTACTCGGCAGCTTCAGCATATAAAGCTCAATTCATCGGATGCATCAACTCGCATGGAACGAAGAACATATGGAAAACGTGGGCGCCCTTTTCACATGGCTCATCACACAAAATAGAGTATGGACATCCGACAGACTGGCGCGGAGAAGATGGCGGCACTCCCCGTCATGTCCACTATGCCATCAGACAGAGGAAACAACACACCATTTGTTGGCGCAATGCCGATACACAAAGCGTATATGGAACTTGATCGCGGAATGGGTTAGGCAGCCGGAACTGCGACCGCAAGAATGGAGACCTAGCGAAACCGCAGCACAGTGGTGGGCCAATCTCCTTTCCCCATCCGCCACCCCCCGCAAAGCGAAAGCGACCATCACCATGCTCATAATATGGGAAATATGGAAAGAGCGCAACGCGAGGGTCTTCCGACACGTCGAGGCCAGTGTGCCCGATTTGCTGGAAAAGATAAAACATGAGGCGGATGCCTGGATTGCGGCGGGAGCAAAAGACTTAGCGTCCATAACAATGCGAGAGTAGTTTCTCACCCTTAAACCGGCTAGCCGGTCTGTAAAAACTCCTGCTTTATCAATGAAATGGGCACAATCTCGTGCCGTTCGTTCAAAAATATAAAGGTTCTACGTTACTTTACATTACTCTGGAACTGCTAACAAATTTCCTCAGAACCATGGATTAAAGTTCGATATGAACATAAAAATTGTATTGTCCATCCTGTTTACCTAAGATTAAATTCTCTGGTCTGCTTCAGAATATTTCAATGGCTATTAGTACGACTGCTTAATGCAGGCCAGTTTGCCTCTTTTTAGCCAGTGCTAATGTGGTCAACTCAGTATGGATAATAAATGTCACATAGATTCCTGAGTTACATTGTAAAAAATAGAGAAATATACTTTAATATAATATACGTGATATACTCATGTGAGGTTGTACATATTTAACCGGTAACAGTTATAGACAGTCTGCTCTGCGTGATTTCCTAACTGCTAGCATTTGTAGACAGGCCAACCGATGAATTCCCACATCCATTGGCACGAATGCCTCAGAGCGCAACTTACAGGGTATGACCACCTCATCTTTTTCACTACTGTAGACATGCAAAACGTGTAGAATTTTATCTCTTTTCTATATGAAGCTGCATTTGTTCTATTTTTTCCTGAAAAAATATATTTAATTCTGACATTTTTACACTTCACGTTCAGCTATCATATCTTATTCTGGATTTAATAATTTGGTGGGGCACCAGGGGATTCATAAATGATTTCAGGAAGAAATTAAATTTGCCCCCTATTGCTTACTTCAGCACATACCATGGATCTATATCACACTTACCTACTGGATACATGTGGAGCCCTCAACTTATGCCAAAGCCAAAAGGTAACCTGATTTTGTTTTATTTAACTTCATGGTGCAAGTTACTTTTTTTTTCTCGAACTACGCAAGAGAGCTGCGTGTCATTTCATTAAGGTAGAGAGAAAAAAAGTACAAGAACCAACACAGTACCACACACACACACTAAATTAAAAAATATGCGCCACAACAAACAAGGAAAACACTTGACCAAGGACCTAAGGGCCTAAATTCCCAAAGCCGGCGACCTCAACATCAGCTCCTAGCTCCAGCACTACACCAAAGGTTGCCCTCGGTGTGAACAGCCTGGAGAACCTCCTGAACACTAGGACTAGTCCCCTCAAAAACACAGGAGTTGCGGTGCTTCCAGACCTCCCAAGCCACTAGGATAACCATGATTCTGTTTGAATTATGGATATGAAGATTGAGGATATCGTTGCAGAAGGTGAAGCTAGCACCAAACATAATGCATCCCCCTGAATTTATACATCTTGGCCATTGACTAGTTCACGTCTAAAAGAAACTTGGGTTTTATAAATGCTGGTGCCTGTCTGGAGGGTTTGGCTGGCCTTGGTGATGTGCCCCTGACAAACCTTTGAGCAAATATTTCACATGATTTTTAGGGTTAAAATCCATCTTGCGGGCATTCAAGGCTAAATTGATAGTGTTCTATAATGTTGTTCAAAATTGAAGAAAATGGAAATCATGTGCTACAGTTATAGTTCACTTGTCAGGACTAGACAGTGTTTTGCATCTACCAATTTTGTTAAATGTATGTACCTAGGTGACAATCAAATTAATGGATAAAAATCATAATAATTGAAGTCTCCCTGTGCTAGCACAATCAGGTTTACATTAAGCCCTTATCAATGTTTTTGTCCTCTTCAGACTGGGGTCCTCTTGTAGATGTTGTGGGATATTGCTTCCTAAATCTTGGAACAAAGTATCAACCGCCACTGGAGCTATCAAATTGGCTTCAACAGGGGCCCAAGCCAATATACATTGGTTTTGGTAGCATGGTATGTGCACTATGAGGGGAAAAAATTACTTCTGTAATTATGACTTCAATGTATATACATTGGCATCTATATGACTATATCAAGTAGGTCATTGTGGTTATGCAGGTTAAATATCTATTTCTTTGTTTTCTGGAAGTGTAATCCCTTTCATTTTGTTTTGCCATTCTGAATCATATTCAATGGATGGTCATACTTTTTTTAGTTTTTACTCATAATGATTATACGGACCATTTTTAAGTAATAATGATAACAATCTTTAAACAATATCAAATTGCTTTGGCTGACTGGCTATTACTACTTAAATAATTGAGACCTGTTTCGGGTGTAAGATTAAGATGCTTCTGCCATGGTAGGATTGTGATGAGGATTTATTCTCTTCCATTTTTGTTTGATTGTCATCCTATTACAATTGGTTGATAGAAGTTCTACAAAATGCTTCTTGCTCTTCTGTTGTGTTGACACGGTTACCATCTTATTTCTGGTAACTTGGTCTTCTCTTGGTTTGTGTTATGTCTCCGAAGCCTCTTGATGATGAGAAGAAAGTCACTGCTACCATTTTGGATGCACTAAGAGAAACAGGACAAAGGGGAATCATTAGCCGTGGTTGGGGAGCTCTTGGAAGTTGTAAGTATTTAGAATTTTGA
This sequence comes from Echinochloa phyllopogon, assembly GCA_033239725.1. Lineage (NCBI taxonomy): Eukaryota > Viridiplantae > Streptophyta > Magnoliopsida > Poales > Poaceae > Echinochloa > Echinochloa phyllopogon. The sequence goes on from BTCW01000005.1 coordinate 51,527,532, forward strand.
TTACATCTCCAATCAATCCTTTGGTGCATATGCCAGATCATGATGAAGTTATGTTGGCAATACTACTTGAAATGTGTCGAACAGCATGAGTAGCCTAACTTGTTATTTCATGTGTGCAACCTGCAAGTGCAGTTTCAGAAGTTCCAGTTGATGTCTTCATCTTGGAGGATTGCCCTCACGACTGGCTATTTCCCCGCTGTGCTGCAGTGGTGAGTTTACTATTTCAGGCATGCCAGGGACGGGGTGGGGGTGGGGCATGTATGATGTGACATAATATAAAGAAAACCTCAGCCGGGGACCTATAGGGCTGCAGCGTAACCTGGGCTGACACAACGTGCGCCTGGCAGGTAGGAGGGTCCAAACCAAACCACAGTTCAACGGCTGCCACACACCAGGTTGGCATCCTGCCACTATTTTATGGGTTGCCAGCTGGTGGTTTTTTAACCGGTCCTGAAATTTGCTCCTCAGGGAGTGGAACCTATGTGATAGAGATGCTACTCAGGTGTCACAACCACTAGACATAAGATAGAACAGTTCTATCAGCATGTTGATAGCAAGTTATCTACCCATGTATTTTAAAACTTTATAAAATACAGTTCTACTGTTCTATTAGTATATATTGATATGAAGCTATACAAACTACATATCAAATTTACATCTTGAAGGCCACAGAAATCAGTTATATCAAAATAAAGAATGGAGTAATATGTTAGGTGGTATAGCCAATATATGTTGATACAATACCAAGGGCATAGTATGTTAGCAAACATTACTTGCAAGGCTTTGCTGCCAACATATTTTTGTTCTTTCCATTAAATTGTCTATAGGAATACAATTTACTAATCAGGTTGTATGTATGGTTATTAGGTGCATCATGGTGGAGCAGGTACTACAGCCGCAGGGCTGATAGCTGGGGTAAGCTGTAATCTCTTTGCTGAATGAAATTCTCTGCGCTACAGAGAGATTAAGTAAACATAATCGAGGCATTAGGATCAGATCCTAATATTTTATTGCAAAAATGCCAATTAGAATGAAAGAAGAGTAGAGCACTTGAGGTGTCTGACCCTTTCCATATTAAAAAACTCACCTGACGTTTGTAAAGCCAGAGTTTCCTTAATACACAAGGACAACGTTTATTGGGCAATGAATAGAAAAGAGTTGCCAAATATAATTTATAATAACGGCTAAGTGTTCTTGAAAACTCTATTGTATCCATGACAGTGCCCTACCACCGTAGTGCCATTCTTTGGAGACCAGTTCTTCTGGGGTGAGAGAGTTCATGCACGAGGAGTGGGTCCTGCACCTATACCTATAGCAGCACTAACCGTCGAGGCACTTTCAAATGCGATAAGATTCATGCTCGATCCTGAGGTAGTACTATCTCGCATTAATATATGCTTCTGATTTTTGTGATATTTAAAATTCTCATTCTTTCTGTGTATATTAGTATGCCTATGAGGCAATACCACGTTCTTTGGTAAGGCAGATCTGTACTAATTGTTCCGATCGCTGTCCTTTGTTGAAGGTAAAATCACGAGCAATGGAACTGGCAATAGCAATAGGGAATGAGGATGGTGTGGCAGCTGCTGTAGACACGTTTCACCGACATTTGCCTTCCGAGTTGCCACTTGCTCCTCCCGCACATGTGGAAGAAGAACGCATAGACTTTTTCCAATGGTTCTCCCAAGCCCTTGAAAAGTGTTGTCTTCCGTTCAATTTTTAGTTGATGTTCATATTTTAGGTAGTTATAAGATTTATTGATTCATGGGTTGAAAAAATAGAACACACAATCTTTGGAAAGGAGTGGAATAAACGATGGTTTACGAGGAGGGTGACTTTTTCCTCCTCTCATCGTGGATGCAATAAACGATATTGTTGTGTTTATATCTTTGCCTCATAAATGGTTAGGCAACTGGTTGTATTCGTTGCTATATTCATAATTCCTTGTTGGTACGAGAAATCTGTATTACCCAATGCCATTCCTGTATGACTACAAATTATGTTCGACGGTAATGTGTATATTGCAAGAAAGGAAAAGTCAATGTCCATGTTGGGTCTAAAGTTTTGGACAAATATAGTTAAACAGGATTTTAGATCCACATCGATAAAAAGTATTATGAACCAATTTTACAAAGTAAAACCAACTATGATGTGGCCAAGGCTTTCACATGTGTAAAGTAGGCTAACGAACAAAAAGGCACATTTTTGGTATTCAGTGCTGAGTTGTCTTGGAAATACATATCATATTATACAAGAAAAATAATCACTAAATGGTAAAATTTATTAGATATCATATCAATAATGACAATATTGCAAACTCACTACTATATTTAAAGTAGAAAGCATTTTATCGTGCCCACTCAAGTATCATGAAAACGACAATGAAAAGTGCACTTCTAGAGTACTCATCTAGTTCAGATTATCTTATCAATAAATTTGATATATTCAAGAAAAACAATAACTAAATGTTGAAACGTCATCTCTAACTTATCTAGCCAATAATTTGTTTAGCAAATGCCAAAATCATGCTTGTTTTACATGATCCATATGTGTATAAATAGAACCCAAATCAATAGAAAAACCATCACCTAAACCATTCGACCGATTGTACATTAAGAAGGCAAAACACACTATTGAAAACAATGGCAGCCAAGATATTTGCCCTTCTTGCTCTCCTGGCTCTTTCGGTTAGTGCCACTACGGCAGTCTTCATCCCGCAGTGGTCTTCACCATTGAGTGTCATGGCCACTGTTCCACAATACTTCCCGTCAGTGACAGGTGTGGGATCATCACACTCATTCGTGCAGTCCCATAGGCAACACCACACATTTGTGGCAGGCATTTCACCATTTTCAGTTGTCATCCCGCAACTCCCATACCTATACAACCAATGTGCCATCTCACAATTTCCATACCTATACAACCAATTTGCCATCCCACAGCTGCCATACGTGCACAGCCAACTTGCCTTCTCGCAGCTGCCATACCTATACAATCAACTTGCCATCCCGCAGCTGCCATACGTGTACAACCAACTGCCCTACTTGTACAACCAATTGGCCATCCCGCAACTATCAAACATATTCAACCAGCTTGCTACTACAAGCCATGCAGCCTTCCTGCCGTTCAACCAACTGGCTGTGAGGAACCCTGCTGCATTTTGGCAACAACCCATCATTGGTGGTGCCTTCTTTTAGATTATCTATGAGTTGTACTTCAATAATAAAGCTATGAGTTGTACTTCAATAATAAAATTTGCATGCTGACGCATGTGACATATTGGAAATAAGCAAAGTTTTGATAAGATATTGGTATCCGATTCGCATCCAAATGTTTCATATTTGTTCCAATTGTACGACAAATAACCTTACACTCTAAATCATACCTACATAGCTAGGTGATATAACTGTATACTATGCTATAAATATATCATGATGCAAGTAAGAAACTTAGAACATTAATGGTAGTGACAATGCTCCGTGTAGAATGGTTTTCGTGGCATTGATTACACAATCAGATAAGATGTTTAGCTTATGTAACGTTATAATTAATGGGAGAGAGAGGGAAACCGAATCTTATGCAAGTCTGTTTGCACGTGATTACTTATGCACCAGACACCATCAAGTTTGTATTAGGAGATAATGTTGTCTCTATGATAGATAGAGTACAAATATGATAGGTGCAAATGAGAAAAACCGTGAAATTATTAGGGACTCACACAAAATTGTAGTCTCTAGTTTCTAAGGTTATGGCATCTGCCTCTACAGCGAGGGGCGACTCGGGATCACGAGAGTGAACGACGCTAGGCCCTTGCTTGCTTGTTTAGATCTCAACTTTCACCCCTAAAGTTTACTATGTAAAAAGAGGATTTCCATCACATCAAAATATCGGTACGTGTATGTAGTGCTAAATGTAGATGAAATCAAAAACTAATTCACAGTTTTGTTGTACTCTACGAGACGAATATTTTGAGCCTAATTAATCAATTTTTGGACAATTTTTCACAAATACAAACGAAATGCTACAGTGACGCACGCACTACAAGGGGCCAAATTTAGGGTGTAAATTTTGCATCTAAACAAGGGCCGTGTTTCTTTAGTTTGGCAAAATTTTGACAGCACGTTTGATCAATAATTAAGGGTATTAAATAAAATAAATTTACAAAACTACCTTCACGGCACGACCAAATGAGGTCTTTTTTTTGCGAAAGAAATTAAATGAGGTCTTTGACCGCACGATTAGAGAATGGTTATTGTAGCATTACTGTAGTAAATTATGGATTAATTAGGCTCATTAGATTCGTCGCGTAAAGTTACTTTCATCCTAAAAAATTTTATAAATAGACTTATTTATTTAATGCTTCATGTACGTAAAATTTACTCGGCAAAATATCGCCTGAAGCCAAAGAAATACGCCCTGATCGTCCATTTCTCCAAAGCGTAGACCACCGACACGTCAATCCTACGGTCCCTTCGCTGCCTTCACTGCCAAGGAGCCGAACCCACTCACGTGACCTCCTGCCGTCCTGCGTCTCCTTCCTCCGCTACTCCATTCGAAGCAGGCAGGCACGCACCCCCGAAGGCCCCAACCCCCAGTCCTCAACCCTCCCGCGAGATCTCTCACCAGCCACCACCGCCTCCCTCAGATCCGCCTCGCCTCGCCTCGCCGGCGCGCGCCCCACGCCGGCCGCCATGTCGCACAACCATGGCGACACGATCCCGCTCCACCCCTCGTCGGCGCAGTCCGACATGGACGAGATCGAGAGCCTAATCCACGCCGCCCCTTCCTCGGCCACGGTTCTCCCCGCGCGGCCACCTTCCCCACCGCGCGCCTCCATCCCGGTCTCATCCTCACCGGCCCCGGCACCCGTCCCCTCGAAGCCCCCGCTCCCCGCTGCCTCCATCCCGATCTCCGTCTCCCCTGTGCCGCCCGCGTCGGCCTCCGTCTTGGTCTCCGTCCCCATCGGCGCCGACGGGTTTGGGCCCCCGCCCAACACGCTCACGGAGCCCGTATGGGACACCGTCAAGCGAGACCTCGCCCGCATCGTCAGCAATCTCAAGCTCGTCGTCTTCCCCAACCCCTATCGCGAGGACCCCGGCAAGGCGCTTAGGGACTGGGACCTGTGGGGGCCCTTCTTCTTCATCGTCTTCCTCGGTCTCACCCTCTCCTGGTCGGCCTCCGTTAAGAAGGTAACACGCTCCCACCCGTAGCCAGATCTGGTGTTCTCCACATGGATCCTGTCGCTGCGATGATAGTGTCTGATCTGATAGACTCATGTTGTACCTAATTACGCAATAGATTATACATTCGTCAAATCTATCATACATTCCTCAAATCTATCATAAGGTAGCTTGTTAAACTAGAAGCCACGCGGTGAAGTTTGCTTACACTTTGGAGTTTACGATTTTGTGAGGCTAATGTTGCCCTTGGGGTGATAGATTATGGTGTTCATGTGTAATGTCATGTGGATGGGGCTAGAGAACTCACTCATACAGCTTTATCGAATTGATTTTACCTTTGTTTTCTAAGGTTCAAAGCAATGGAGTGTGAGTCATGTGCTTTATCTATGTGGGCGCTCCTGTTTCCCAATCTTGTTTAACGCCTAGTGCTTTTTTAGATTAAGGAATCATCCGGCCTTGAACATTCATAGTGAACGTCTCATGCTTTGACTATCTTAATTAGGTTATTGACCTATCAATCAGTGCTGCTATGCGGCTTTACATATTGAAGGGTTGATATGATATCAGTTATTCTGTTGTTTGGGTTTTGAGTTCTGAGAATGCATTGTGTTGGTAGTTCTAAAATGGATGACAGCAATACAAAACTATGTTTGATTTCTCTGTGCTCTTTAGTGCTGATACACACTGATAGAAATTTATCTGTGTCTGTATACCTAATGAAAAGGAAATTTACATCACATATTTTGAATCAATCAAATTATGGCAGCTTGTCCATAATGAAGAGCAGCAGCAGATTTCAGAAAGAGCTATTTTCATGTGCAATAGGTGCCTTCGATATGTTGCTATCTGAAAGGCTTCGCTGATTCTCTTCCTTTTTGTTTGGTCACCTGGAGCCTCTTTCAGAATAGTACTTTACTGCTATTTGCTCGCAATGTGTGTGTGTGTGTTTGTATCTGTTGACCCTTATTGAATCTATAGTTAATTGACTTACATAGTTCCTTTTGTGCAAATGTTGATTGCTGTTTTTTTCCTGTCCTTGTAGTCTGAAGTATTTGCGGTGGCATTCGCTGTCCTGGCAGCTGGGGCTATAATTCTAACTTTGAACGTTCTGCTTCTGGTAAGATGTCTCTCTTTTATACTAGAACATGAACGCACATCCACCTTCCTATTGGTGTTCAACTACTGCCGTGCTAATTTCACTGCCTGCAGTGAAAATTTTCAGTAACTTTTTGAATGTTTCCTTTCAGGGTGGACACATCATCTTCTTCCAGAGCCTCAGCCTTCTTGGCTATTGCCTATTTCCACTGGATGTTGGTGCTCTAGTCTGCATGCTGAAGGACAATGTCATACTTAAGATTGTTGTGGTGACAGTCACATTGGCATGGAGCTCCTGGGCTGCCTATCCGTTCATGAGTGCTGCTGTCAACCCAAGGAGAAAGGCTCTGGCCCTATATCCGGTCTTCCTCATGTATATTTCAGTTGGTTTCCTCATAATTGCCATAGACTAAAGGACTGGGATGAGCGTTGTAGTAACCTCTGGAGTGTCAAGATTTCCTCATCGATGATTGAATGGTCAGAATACATACAAGTTTGAGTAGACAATGCTACTGCCCTCATGTAGTCTTTGCGAGTTGTCACGTGGGGATTTTGGTCTTTACATGAGCAGGAGGCACAAGGATGTAAAATTAGTCGAAACCTATATCTGTTGTAAAGGGTACGAACTATGGACCACTTAATTGGCTGTCAAGCTTTCGTATACTACAATATGATGTTCAACATTTAAATCTTTCATGGTTCCTTGCGTATTCTTCTGAAGATACATCATGAGTTTATTTGCCACCTTTCATATGTGGAAGTCAGATACTAAGTAGAAGCTCCCTAAGCGTGTGATAAAAGGAGGTAGTATCTGCTTGAGGCACCCTACGATCATAACCAACCTGTAGCAAACAATTGAGTGGGGGTGGCGGGCAAAGATATATACTCCCTCCGTTTGCTTTTATAAGCACGTGAATACCCTTAGATTTGATACTGTTTAGTTTCTCGGAACAATCTGAATCTAAGCACTTGATAGAGTATATCTGAACCTAAGCACTTGAGTAATTTGCTTGCGGTGTCTAAAATAAGGAAAAATTGGACCAGTTGTAGTAAAGGTACTACTTCAAGTTTTGGTTCTATATTAGGGAAAAATAATGATATTTCCGGACCTAGGTTTATGTGTGCGCACATGTTAAACCCCTCATCACACAAAAATGTATCAATGGGCCCAGCTAGGAAAGGGCAAGATGGACATGACCAGCTTGAAGTGCTACAAGAAGGAACATGGCACGACGGGAGAGGAGGCGATGTCAGCGATCAGCGATCGCCAAATGGTGAAGCACGCATGGAGCCATCAGCCATGGAGGAGGATCAACGGGTCTTGCATGGAGCTGGACGGCACAATACTGCCGGCGGCGCAGCGATTGCTGAACATGACAAGGATGCTAGAGATTTACTATCTTCATGGCACTGACGGCCTCACCTACGGCCGTTACATCAAGGAGCTCATTGCCTTCCTCTTCCTGAAGCAAGTTCCGGTTTAAGGGACCTACCATCGTCTTTCATCTCCTTCCAGATGCAAAATAACTAGCGTTTCTTCCTGCCAACCAGGAGAAGGCACAGCTCGCTGCCTCTCCAGTCCTCCACTTTTGATATTTGTTCATGTGGGTGCCCACTACATGCATTGGTCCTTGAACAAATTTCACTTCTGAACTGTACTTGTTTCTATGGAACTTTGGTGTAGTGTGGTTATTTGATTTTCTTTTCAAAACACGGTATAGACACTCACATGCATGTAAGTACACTCAGTGTATGAACGGACAAATGCCTTATTTTTATGAGCATATTGGCCGAGAGACTATACTAGTAGATCTTGAGATTTACGAAGTTAATATACATGCCTTGTTGTTGATGGACACGTCGTCTACCACTGAAAAAATAACACTATTAATTACTAAAATACCTAGAACTCAAATTCAAGTAGATAAGTTCACCACAAGGAACCTATGACCAACTAAGCTATGTTCGGTCCACTGCTATTTAACTTACTTGTTAGCCGTCTTTTGATGTGTTTATTTCGATGTTCTAGTTATTGTCTTTTTAATGAAAAACTCAAGAATGGTTAAGTTAGACGGCTCTATTGTATTGGAAGATACGACATATGCCCTATTTATTTCAGTTATGGCCGATTTTTCAAGTTTTGATTTTGAGAAATCCAAAAGTTAGATGAATCCCATAATCAAGATTCCAGAATGGATTTTAAAAATTACCTGACTTTTTGATTTTCCAAAATCGAATATTCAAAACCGGATAGAAGCTGAAACAAATACGGCCATAACTTAACCACCGCCGTATTGTGAAAGATAAATAGGGATGTAAAGCACACAAGCTTTAGAGATCAACCATCAAGATTTCACAATCCAGGCGCAGAAACAAGTTCCTTTCTCATTTGTTCCCGATTAATTTCGGAACAAGTTTCTTGGGAGGGCATAAATAATAAATCATAACTAGTAGTGCGTAGTCTATTTATGTCTTAATCATGAGTTTCATGTGCATGACAGCTATCTAGTACAGTATTATATACTATATCCTTTCCGAGACATCAGTACCAGCTACTGGAAAAGGTTGAGATAGCTAGGTGCCTAGCTCTTTCTCCGTATAAAAGAAATTGGAACGTTCTGACAAAAATAACCAATTGAAAATCTAGTTTTTTTTCTGCGCACCTTACTTATTTTGGTAGCTAGTTATTTAAAAAAAATTTTGAACCGCACACGGAAGTTCTTACAAAATGTTGAGCTTAAAAACTGATCACAAAATAAAGAAAACAATTCACGGAAAATGAAATAATCACAAGCAAAGTCTATTATTGTTTTTTCAGCCATTCTTGACAAAAGTATCCAAAGCAACGATCTCCAATGTTTCAATTGCCATTTTGATAATTTCTCTTGTATCTTCACACTGCAATAAGACCAAAGCTGCATCCAATAGGCTCCCCTCAAGGCTTCCAATGAAGGAAGTGAAACTTTTTTCTCATAAACCATATAATTTCGGATACATCAAATAGTCCACATTATTTATTACAGGATTTAACCAGTGCGATTGCTTTTAGTGTTAGGCGACATTAATTCCCGTCGACAACCACGTGCTTGTGGTGATTTTGTCAATCTCGAGATCTGCCGGCTCAGTGTCTTGGAGGTCCTCATAGGGTAGGGATGCGTGCGTGTATTCATAGGGGTGGTGTGCGTGTGTATTTGTGAGTGTCTCCATCTATACTGTGTTTCTAAGAAAAAATAGCCCACATTATAGCAGCCACCCTCACAAAGACCAATCTTCTTGGTAGCTAGCTAGCTTAGGACTTGGTTAACTTGCCAGCAAGCCTATAAATGGAGATCAAATGCAGAAAGAGCTTGCTGCGCCATCGTCGAGAATAGAAGTTGAGCACTTAAGCCGTCAGTCAATAACTAGTGAACGAATATATACGTAGCGGATACGTCAGGCACATACAGCTGATGCATGGCTGCAGCGAGCAAGGCCACCGTTAACCAGCAGACCGGCGACACCACAGTTGCATCCACCGCCATGGCCGGCGGCAGCCCTTTTGAACCCTGTGTGTGGGGTGACTTCTTTGTGACCTACACCCCTCTCCCCTTGCAGGCATGCGTGTTGTGTATGTCAACATTCACATGCAGTTCTTCATCTCTCTTTATTGATTACTTATATGTGCTTGAATGTATATAAGCAGAGGACAGAGGAGTGGATGAGACAGAGGGCGGATGAACTCAAGGGGAAAGTGCGCAAGATGTTTGAAGCAGACAAAGCCATGAGTGTGGCTGACATAGTGAATCTGGTGGATGAACTCGAACGCCTTGGCGTAGACAACCATTTCCGCAAGGAGATCAGCGCGGCACTAAGCCGTGTACACAGTGAGGGGATAGATGTTGGCATTTCCAGCAACCTGCATATAATTTCCCTCCGGTTTTGTCTGCTTAGGCAACATGGCTTCTGGGTATCTACAGGTATCATTCTAGTAACTTCAAGCAAAACGAAGGGAAGCTAATCAATCACTTCTTATATATTACTTAATTTATGAGATTTTCAACAGAAGAAAACTTTGTAAGGTATGGTGTGCATATATACCTTCCACGCACTATTTCTTTTCTGATATAAAAGATGTGCTGTGAGAAGATTTGATGCATGCCATCTAGTTCTTTTTTCGATAAAAGAAATCCTATTGATTTTTTAGAATATTACGTAGTTGTTGATACAAAGTCTTGAAAACACTCTGGACCTCATAGCTGGATATATACAACAGCCTATACATAAGTAAATAAGATAACAAAGCATGCTATGCTAATCAATAGTATTTATTAGGCCACCCATGCGTCGTCTGAGTAAAAGATACCCTGGCCACCTATGCCTATTTTTGTGATACCGAAAGTCCGAAACAACCAAGTCTCATGCAAATTTATGGCAGTTGATGGATATAGCATATATTGATGCAGATGTGTTTGAGAGATTTAGAGACGAAACGGGTGGTTTTAACAAAAATCTAGCAAATGACCCAAGAGGCCTGCTTAGCCTGTACAACGCAGCTCACATGGCAGTCCCAGGTGAGACGGCCCTGGATGATGCCATCGCCTTCACTAGGCACCACCTTGAGGCTGCAATAGGCAAGCTTGGGTTACCGATGGCAGCGCAAGTTTCTCGCGCGCTTGAGATTCCACGGCCCCGTTTCATGCGGCGACTGGAGACCATGCACTATATCAGTGAGTATGAGCAAGAGGAGGCACACAACGCCACATTGCTCGAGCTCGCAAGGTTGGACTTGAACCTCGTAAGGTCTCTCCATCTCAAGGAGCTTAGAATCCTCTCATTGTAAGTCAATCAAAATGTCAATTCTCATGTTCTTTAATGAACACTTGCATCTTATCAATGATGAGCACAAGTTAACCAATCCATTTCATATGCAGATGGTGGAGGGATCTCTACAACGATGTCAAGCTGACCTACGCTCGAGATCGCATCGTGGAACCATACTTCTACAATTTTGGCGCCTTTCATGGGGAGGAGAACACTCACGTGCGAATAATTGTCACCAAGGTGTTTGTGTTGCTCGGTCTGATGGATGACACGTATGATGTGCAGGCCACTTCAGAGGAATGCCAAATGTTAGATGAAGCTATACAAAGGTATGTAATATAATTTCTTCAGGTTTTGGCTAATATAACATATGATATATAAAAATGCTTCAGCACTCCGTATAGCGCACTTGTTGGACACTGATGCTATACATATGGAAAACCATTTTGTATGACACACCATGACAAAATAAGATTATAAATGTGATTGAATCACTCTGAATGGTGGCTCACGCACGAATTAAATATTTTAAAATCGTGATTATAGGAGTTAGAAATAATAATGGTTGTATGTGAAGCAAGCCAAACTAATTTATTATATATGTCATTGTTATCTGCAGATGGGATGAAAGTGCCGCTTCATTTCTACCAGAATACCTCCGCGTGTTGTTCACCAAAACACTGGGCAATTTTAATGAAATTGAGGATACTATGGAACCCTACGAGAAATACCGCATACCTTACATAAAAAAACAGGTGCGTTACCACTTACCAGATAGTCGCCATGCTGATGATTAGCTACTAAATCCCAAAGAAAAAACAAGATGTTGTGGTTCAACTGGTATATAGATGTGCGGGCAAGCAAATATGTAATGGTGTTCTTTTGCCTCCATGCGTATACAAGGGGTTGGTCTACGTACAATAAGTCGATAGAACCTAGCTTGTTTTTACCAGAAAATATAGACAAGCAGAGTGCCCGTCCACTAAACATGTGGTATAACACAACACTCTTACGCTTTCATCAATACTATATTTGGTTCACTCAAAACGCCTATATAAGGGAATTCAGTGAAATTGGAATGATAAAAAATAGCGCATATATATAGTTCATGTTCTTTCACTAAGCATGTTGCCCTATTAAACTATCTTCTTAAGATATCTGGGTGGGATAAAGACTCAGGAAGTGTTTTCTAACTAGCTACTATCTCAGTTCATCCAAATTTAGAACGTTTGTGAAGTTTATTATGCACCAACACCCTGATAACAATGATTCATCATGTCTCACATTTCACACCGGTTCTTATGAAGCTTTTCTATCGCACTTTTTCGAGTGACTTGATCACATGATTTTGTTTTTGCAGTTCAAATTGCAGTCAAAAAATTATCTTCAAGAGTCTAAATGGTTCAACGAAAAGTATATCCCCAGTTTCAAGGAGCATGTGGACGTAACACTTATGTCCACGGGTTTGCCTTTGCTGTTCCTCGTGGCACTAATGGCCGCCGGCCAAGTGGTAACCAAGGAGGCATTCGAGTGGGCGTCCAACGTGCCTGACATGGTGCGTGCTAGTGGAGAAATAGGCCGCTTCCGATCCTCAATGATATTGCTTCTTACAAGGTATGCTTCTTACAAGGTACCGCATCCATTTTCAGTCATCTAATAAAGAACTATTATTCAGTCGTCTAAAAATTGTACAGTATGTCGAATAGAGATGCACTAATACATTAAATATATATGCAATTTTAAGATAATGTCTCTGCATTTCATAGGAATACCGAATGAGGTCTTTTTACAGTGCCTTATACTATCAGGGAGTGGTATATAGTATGGAGGGAGGATAGTTTAGTAATTTCAATCTAATAGTACTAGGTGAATTCCCCGCGCGTTGTTGCGGGATATTTTACATAAATTTATAGGTTACAATAAAAATCACCTATTACTTATTACATACACCATGTATACTGAATTACCTAAATCAAGTTGTATCCAATTGCCATGTTTGGTATAGCTGGGTTTGGTTTTGGTTTATGTGGGGCCCACATCTATATTTTTATCAAAAAACAAACTGACAGCATCTTCTTATCCACACACATTACCGCTCGTATGAGCCGCGCGGAAGCTCCAAGCACCAGTACGTGCGGCGCTGTGCGATGAGGAGGGGATTTGGCCCGACGCTCGAGGCTCCGGCGGCCCGACGGCGCGAGCGTGGCTCCAGCAGCTCCCGCGCGCGCGTCCAGCGCGGCTCCAGCAGCCCGTGCAGCTCCGGCGGCCCGCGCGCGACGCGAGTGTGGCTCCAGGAGCTCCCGCACGCGTCCAGCGCGGCTCAACAGCCCGCGCAGCTCCGGCAGCCCTGCGCGCGTCCAGCGCAGCTCCGGCAGCCCGCGCGCGACGCGAGTGTAGCTCCAGGAGCTCCCGCGCGCGCGTCCAGCGCGGCTCAGCAGCCCGCGCAGCTCCGGTGGCCCTGCGCGTGTGAGACGATGTCTTCTCGACTGCTCCGGCGGGCCACTTCCCGTGCGAATCCAGCTTCAGCTCCGGCCGGAGGAGGAGCAGGGCGGAGGCCTTGGTGGGTGTTCGGAGGCCACCTCGCATGCCGCGGCGGCGACGCTCATGTCCCGCGGCGGCCCCTGCTGCGCAAGCTCCACCTCGCGGGGGCGCCCGCCGGGGGAGCGCCCGACCACCATCGACCGCGGCACCGGCGCTCGGAGCACCTGACGGCGGGTGATTTATGGAGGCGGCAGGTGGGTAGGCAGGCGAGGGGGCGATGGTGGGCAGGCGAGGGGGTGGCGCGGTGGGAGGCGGCAAGTGGGTAGGCAGGCGAGGGGGCAATGGTGGGCAGGCGAGGGGAGGCGGCGTGGAGGCGAGGGGGCGGCGGCAGGGGTAGGCGGGTGGGATGACGCGGAGCCGTTTCAGGTGCTTCGTGCGGTGGGAAGCCGACGGGCTGCGTTTTAATTGGGGGTGGAGAAGGAAGGGACGCGAGCACGGAGCCGTGTATGGGTGGGAGCTGACGTGGATAGCCCGAGGGTTCAAAGAAATATTTAGTGGGGAGCACGAACATAGTTACATAGTAGTTTTGTATGATTTCAATCACCGATTGATCCGCCTGCCAAGGCGTTTCGTCCCCGTGCCGCCCGTCCACACCTGTCCTGCCGCCGGTTTTAGGCGCCTCCTCCACGTGCCGGCGCCGCACTCCTGCTTCCCGTCCGCCGCCAGCCCTACCCGGCCGTCAGCCAAAGCACATCCTACTCGACGTCCGGCGACCTGCGTCGTCAAGTGCGGCGCAGCCATGCGCCAGACCGCATCCCTGCTCCATGGGCCGCGGCTGCCGAGTCTGACGGAGGCTAGAGCACCTGGCGGAGCATGGCCTGCGCCACAGGGATGCCGCGCTCGACCAGTCGACCACATCGAGCAGCACCGCATCCTCGTCTACTTCGCTGACGAGGAGAAGGATTTGCAGATGGATCAAAACAAATGATGCTTGCAAATTGATACAATTATTAATTACTCTGCTGATAAATAATGGAAATGCAACAATGGAAACGGAGATGCATTGCTGGTTAAGTTCCTGACATAAATCATCAGTTCTTCTGTTGGATTAAATCAAACACGGAGGAAGCATATGCATGCAAATAAAAAAATGATGCTTGCAAATTGATGAGGCTGATAGTTTCTCATTGCATCTACGGCATGCTGATGCGATTGAGCTCGAGTCGAGTGTTATATTTGCAGATATGCGGGAACCCATCCATCCTTGATAATGAACATAAGCTAAGCCATGGCAACCAGGCCCATGGAGCTCACCGCTGTCCCGTTCCTTGTCGCCTCGCTTGTGGCCGCCCTCCACCACCATGCTGCTACGGCCTGAATTACATCGTCAGCGTCAAAGGCGGTGATTTCCTGCACCTGCGGACGTTCAGCCAAGCACGCTACGCCCGGCCTGGGACGCATCCCAGCGGCACGCATCCACCGCCGGCCGGCACGCCTCGGCCTTGGGTCAGTAGCTACGAAGCCGCCGCAGGGCAGCAAGAAATTTTAGGCGCTCGCCGCCGGCCGGTTTGCCGTCCAAAGAGACGAGGGAAGAAGAATTACATTGATGCCATTTAGACTCCTTCCAATAATATCCCTATACTATCTATACTACCCACCCTATACTACCTATACCATTACTTAAGATTACACTAGTATACAATTATTTTTATTCGTCGGATGTTTATATACCAGTCCTTTTAATCAGTAGTATAGGGTACCGTAAAAAACCTCCGAATACCCTTAACTATATTTCTTTAATTTGTCTCAGCTTCACCTTAACCTGAATACAGCATAACCTGCATCCATATGTCATTAAATTGGACCAATAACCACCTAAAATTATGGATTTGAGGGTACCTTCAAGTTTCAAGACACGGATTCTAAACTTTCTTGAGGTAGTATCCTGAACACCACGTTGAAGAAATATACTCACTTGCCTATTAGAGATATGACTAATATAATGTCTTCCTAGAATGTGTGGAACCAAGATTTCAAAACATTGAACATTCCTATAAATATATGCATATAATAAAGTTATCATTGAAAGTTTTTTCATCAAATTGCTTATACACCATTTTACTATTCTCCTAATACAATTTCTTAGAAAAAGGCACTGTCTAAGTTATTGAATTCAGCAACCATTTTTATATCCTAAATACTCCTTCCAGCCATGAATAAGTGACCTTTGGGGTTTGTTAAGTCAACCATTTTAAACGTTGGTTATACATTACCTTTGATTTATTAATGGATATCTAAACTGGTAGGCATATGCTTGTCCGAAATGTAGTTAATATATAATTTTCTATACTTTATTTGTAGACAAAATTATTTACTAGTCAAAGTTGTGTTTCAGAAAACGTGTCAATATCCAGAACGTTACTTTATTTGTGACCGGAGAGATTAGCAAAAGAATTGTATGAGTTAGTACTTACTCCCGGATGCTAGCTTTTGCTGAATACACTGACATTTCAGACATGAATTTTATGTAAGTGCACGTGTGAGCAACTTTCTTCTTGGCATCCACATACAGCTGGGAAAGAACATGAAGGATGTGACCAGCACTGTGGAGTGCTACATGAAGGAACATGGCGTGACAGGGGAGGAGGCAGTGGTGGCGATCGGCGCACTGGTGGAGCAAGCATGGAGGAGGATCAACAAAGCGTATATGGAGATGGGCCGCACGGTAGAGCCGGCAGCACGATGGTTGCTGGACATGACAAGGATGCTAGAGATTTACTACCTTCATGGCAGGGACGGGCTCACCTATGGCCGCGACATCAAGAAGCTCGTCACCTTCCTCTTCCTTAAACAAGTCCCCCTTTAAGTTCGTTATTTGTGCATGATGGATCGATCGATAATTCCCTTGTTTTGCCATGAATGTAATAAAAGGATCGTGTCAGCCCATCACGTCGAGGCTTGTCACTTGGCTCACCTCCCACTCTCCCAATGCAACATAGTGGTCGGTGCCTTCTCGCTGAATTTAGCAAATAATCTTTTCCAGGCATCTTTGGCATTCTGCTTTGCTCTCATTTATTCTCTCAGCCTACATGTCTGTCAAATCTTTTCCAGGCATGTTTGGCATTCTCGAATTGAATGGGACTCGGCTTCACTTTAGCCTCGATAACCGACGTTCGTTTCAGATTCAACGGCTCCGCGTGTTTCCAATCGATGGATTTATCTTTTTCAGCAGCGAAGGCGTGCAATAGGCAGGACCGCACGAGCAGGACCCCCCTCTCCCGCGCCGGATGCCCGGATATCTCATAAGCACTTATTTTCCTTTAATTTAATTTACAAAATAGTACTATTTTGTAAATTAAATAGTACAATTCGAGTAACACACTTGTGCGTCCAGTTGCTAAGCTCGCTTATACTCAATGAAGAAATCATATATACTGCATTGTAAGCAAGATCGTCTTGAGCTGAATCCAAAGAGTGGGTACTTATATTTTTAAGAAAATTGACATCGACAGCTTAGATCATTGACATGTTACACAACAGGAAAGCAAAAACAAATCAACAGAGTGTTAATTTGAAAGAAGAAATCAGGTCAGAGCGTCGTGTGCTCTCTTTGAAATGTTATACAGCATACTGTTACAAACGAATTTAATCAGGCAAGCTACTTATACACCTCTCCCGCAAACGTTAACATTTTGGACCAGTCACCAGTCAGTGCCCAAAGAGTAGCACAAGAGTGATAAATAGTATCCCAGAGCATCAACTCAATGCTTCCCCTGCATTTGTAATGCCACGACCACGATGGCTGAGCAGAGTTGTTCCCCTATCCATATTCCAAACAAGTAACACATCACAGGGACCCAAATACAGCCCACAGACCCAAATCACCCACCCACGTGTCACGCTATCTACTTGGCACACAACCTGATATCAGTTAAACATGCCAAACACACCAGATGGGGCTAACATAGGAAATTTTTACTTTGTTGCATCAAGTCATTCTATTTAGACGAATGTTCTGGCTTTTTCGCGGCATGGGCTCCATTGATGCAATAACCTGAGGCATGGTCATTCCTCCTGAAACAATTATTTCTGCAGGAACCAAGAGAACCAACAATAAATTTATTAATCCTAGCAAACAACAATGTGATGGATTTCTTAGTCTTGTGTATGCAAAATTGACGTGAGGGGGAAAATTCGTAACTAGCATGCTCAAGGAAAAAAAATATAGTGAGGATAGGTATCACAAGAACTAAACTACCGTACCAATTCCCTCCCGAATGGATAAATTAGGTCTTATGATCTCTTCGGAGTTCACCAGAAATATGTCACCAATGTATAGATGATTTGTTGGCACATATACACTACACAATTCTTCATCGCCTTTGTCAGTCTGCAGTAAAACACAATGGATAACGTGAGAACAAGTACAACCACGTCACAGGGAGCATGCATGTATGAAATGGAAATCAAAATATAATAATATGTAGTAGTTCATTTTCTATAGGGCAGAATAGCCGTTTTTGTCCTCCAACTGTCGACCAGAGCTCAGTTTCATCCCTAAACTATCAAAATAGCCGTTTTAGTCCTTAAACTTATATTTTAGGTTAAATCTCATCCATCATCCTAAGTGGAACGCGACGCTGGCGTGCCACATTAGCTCCAGCACACCATACTCTCTCACTCCTGTATGGATTGGTACACCTCCAAGGCACGTTTGAGTTGTGATAATGATCTTTACCGAGTTGTTCAAACGGATTCATGTTACAGCTTCACCCTCACATAATTAGAGAAACCAGATGACTGATCATACGATTACAGTTTCACCTCTCTTCGTTGGGCATCTTTAGAAGTACAGCAGTCAATTGGATGGAGCAAGATATAAGATTAGCATGAGCATCTATGTCGTGTGTTCTTGGAGATATCAAGCATCATCATGAAAGGATGTTTTCCTTCCAAAAAAAGGTCACAGAAGGGTGACAGCATAATCTTTGTTTGAGCTATATCTAGGCACCCCAGGTTGCCTACTGATTGATGCGCTATCTTGTGCTAGAACTGCCATTATGCTGCCTCTATTCTTGCATCGAGCTTACTGGCTAGTGGATTATCACTTAATGCAAATACTTGGCAGGAAACGAGTAGTCTTATTTGAGTTTCACTATGGAATTGGCATGGCAAGACAGCATGCTGTGCTGCATGGATGAGGGATGAGATTGAGCCTAAAAGAAAACTTTTAAGGACTAAAATAGTCATTTAAATAGTTAAGGGATGAAACTGAGCCTCGGCCGATAATTAAGGGATGCAAATGGCTATTCCACCTTTCTATAGCAAGCATCATATAAGGTCACTAAAAGTATGAATTTCGCACTTCAGCAAGCTTTTGTATACATAGAAGACCAAGTACCTGAAGGACCACCGTCGATGTTATGAATCCAAATGCATATTCACCGATTCGTGGATGACGAATTATTGCAACTTCTTTGAAAGCTGTCGTATTTTGATCTGTCAACAAAATAATTTCATGATAAATCTTCTTGTGCAAAATACCTTAAGATAAGATGGTAAAAGGTCATATGCAACAGAAGTTGCTTTATTCAGCTGCCTCACTTTTTTGGAGGGTTTGTTTTATTTTGTTGGGGATGCTATTTAATTTAACTCTACAAGCTTATTTGGAACTCAGATTGACAACAACTTCATGTCAACAAAGTTTATTGAAGGCAGTCCATAAGAAGGCACAGGGTATGCCAAAGCTTTCAGAATCTGAACGTCTGTATAAGAGTATGAACCTGGTGAAATCGCAGTGCTGACTTGCTTCGATGCTGAATATATATGCCTTACAAATGGCATTTTCTTTATAAACCATTCTCCCACCCAGAAGATGGTTGAACCCACCCATGAAGAAACAAATATTCCAACCAGAAATATGAATACCAGAGAAGTCAAAAAACCAAGACCTGAAATCAGTCATGAAATAAATAAGCATTTGACACAATAACATGAACATGAAGCTTAATCAAATTATTTATACAGCAGAGGATCTCAAGTCATATTGTACTCTACCAATTTAACACAAAGTCAGAGTTTAAATAATATTGTTAGCCTTACAGTGTGGGGTCCACATACCACCGAAAAATAGTGCAAACTAACTTTTTAGCTCCGCCAAAGGGCCTACATTTGTAGGACTACAGGTGATCACTTTGATGATACAACTATATGGATGTTATGTCAACCTCAAGGATATATAAGATGACCCAACTATATGAATGATGTCTCAACAGAATACGGACATATAAGGGATCCAAATACAGCCTTTACAATCGCCAAAAACAGCAAGTACACGGTATATGCACAACAATTACCGAATATGTCGATTCCAAGTTTTGCATATAGTGGACTGAAAAACCCATCAACAAATTGAATAAACCACCATGTGATGAAGAACGTGACTGCAACAGGGAAAAGAACTACGCTGCATGCACACAAAAAGATATCATGTATAAATAGAAGGTAATCCATAGATTTTGCAAAAAGTTTAGCTCAGTTCTTGTGAAGAGCATACCATCCAGTCATAAATTTTCTTGACACCCAACTTTGAAGAACAGCACAGCATGCCTGCACAATGGTGAACAAAGAATGATGTGTGTTACTCCGTAAGTGCATAATAAAGTTCTCTTTGCAAAATATTTAAAAAGGAATATAACAGGAATGAAGAGATCAGGCCAAGGGTTTATTCAATATGTCCTGGAGATGATGGATTCTGACATGTATATCATCATACAAACTGGAAATGTACATAGCAAGTCAGAAGACGCGGTGGCCTTCAGAGTTGAAGGACTGTATGTTTTCCCGTTCATGCACGAAGCATTTCTTTCCAAGGGCAGGTATATAGTGCAAACACATCTTTGGGTGCTGAGTTAGAACCTAAGGTTGCTTTGATCTCAGATACTTCCTTTCTTTCCAATGCCATTAACACAGTAATGCTAATCTCAGATTGTTAAAAGTATGCTTCCAATACCATCGACATATTTCACCTCTTCAATATCCACATGTCTCTAGACTTTGGGTCATTATAAATTTCAAACTGGACCGTATCATACAACTGCATGTAATAAACAAAAGAAGAAAACCATACACAAATTCACTAACTATCTTGTATTTAAGAAGTTTTGAAGTCCAGTACAAGATGTCAAGATCGCACAACTGTTAAGACAGTTTCATCAACCTAAGCTCAACCACATGTCCACATATAAGAAACAGAGTACTATGCAACCACATGAAGACAATCTACAAACTTTAACACCAAATGTATCAATGTCCACCTAAAAACAGAAAACAAATATATTTGATAAGTGTATGACAGTGTAGCTAGAAAACATCTGAATCCGTCCCGTAGGGATATCCATTTGACGAAAACATCTCCTACGCACTCGGGGCTATTGGGTAGCTCCATCAAATCAAATTAAATTCCTAAATCGCCACATCAGAATACATGTATTCCTCGGAGCTCCCATCGAGATGTCAATCCCGCACAGATCAGACAAACGGGGTCACGAATATATTTGTCGAAGCACCAGCAAAGGCGCTAAAAGCGCAGCACACGCGCGCTACTAGCGTAACGCCGCCGCAACTCGCGAGGGGAACGAAGGAGCGTAGGGGCTAGATCCGGACCTTGCGCGTGGAGGTGGTGGGCGAGCTGGGTCGCGGCGGCGACTTGGCCGGGTCCTCGGGGTCGACGGGCTCCGCCGCCTGGCTGAGCGGGATCGACGTCGACTCCTTCTCCTCCGCCATGGCTCCGCCGGCCGGGGCCTCCCCCTTCTAGAAGCTTCTCGCGCGGGGCCGGTGGAAGAAGCAGATGCGAGGTGAGGCGTCGCTTCGGGCGGGCGGGCGGGCGAGGACGGCTGCTTTTGGCTGGCGGCGAGTAGCAGCAAGCAAAGCGGTTGGTGGCGGAGCACGCAAGGGACGGGCGGGACGGGACGGGACGGCTCCCCGAGATGGAGACGACGAGTCGACGACGTCAACCCAACCCTGGCTGGCGTGGCGGAGTGACCAACCTGCCCCTGGGGCATCCACCACTGACGCGTTGGCCCCACCTGTCAGCGTGCCGGTCCGTCCTCCACGCGGCGGTCAGTGTATCGGTTGTGCCGCGGGGGACCACGCGTGACGCGGATGCCGCGTCGGAACGGTCCCGGGTGAGGGTGACGGCGTCAGCGGGGAAGCGCCCATGCGTCGGGGAAAGCGGAATCGGTTTGGGTTTGGGTCATGCCGGGCTGGCCGTGAGCTGGCCCGAGTGGGACGGGCGGAATGCCCGCCGGCCGGCGTGGCCGCGTGGGTGGGTTTCGTTCGAACGGAACGAAACACAAGAGGTTGGTCGGCCCAAACGAGTTCGGCGGTCGTTATCCATGCGCCCGATGGCCTCATCAGGATTGGGAATGATTGTATCGTGTTCGTGTGCATGGAATGGAACCATGCGGCATGCGGCCAAACAGAGTCAGTTCGGCGGTTGTTCCATGGGACCGGTGGGCCCGGCAAGCGGGTTGGTCCCACACGCCAGTAGGGGATCGTGGTCGAGACGACCGCAGTCATCGAGCCTGAATCGGGCTCTGTTCGGTTGGGTTGCATTGCAGTCGTCGAGCGGGAGAAATCAGGTTCAATTTTAGGGACTCGCGTGTCTCAACAAGTGTTTACTAGTAATGGATGGGGCTGTGTGTGGTTTTGTGGTAGATTTGGCACTATCCGTCTGCCTCACGCAGTTTTTCCATGGAATCGCGAATTGGTTCGTACCTGCAAAGTTCCCTTGTGCTATTCATTCGTAGATGAAAGGAAACATGGGCCAGATTAGAGGTTCTTTTATCGTCTCGTCTAACAAGACAGAAGCATATGGGCCTGATTCAGAGGAGCTCGGCTCATCATCTTTTAGTGGTGGTATTTGCGGCCACGGGCCCAGAAACATCAGCGTTCAAAATCAAGAATTATACTCAGTCAAACAATACAGCGGTACTTGGGCGTTATTGCTTCGGAACCGTTCCCTTTCATTTACCTCAAGTAATTAATTCTGACGCTGATATGTACTAGTAGAAAACAGAAGTCCACGATGGCACATGACATCAATCAAAATCTTCCGAAAAGCAATGTCTTCGTCCTCCACAAATTTTCAGTTTACTAGACACCAAAATCCAAATGATCCTACGTAGTGCAATCCAGCTAATCCATATGTCCGCGATGATGCAATGTTCCGTATTCTCTATTTACCTAGAGTACTCACAAAATCTCTATTCCATTTTATAATCAAAAGAAGATTCTTTTTCAAGAAAAGCTACAATCAGAACAAAGATATGACCATCGCTGACAAACTATAACAAGTAATAACAACACATTACGTCCCAGAAAAGGACATGGAGAAGTATGATGCATCTTGGAGCCGACTCTTCCATCTCTTAATTTTGCAGCCAAAATCAAAGGAAAACAATGAGTAGAATTACCTCATCGTCGACCAAAACTAATCAACGAACGAAGACCATTTGGCTATCATCACCATCATCATCTTACATGAAAGAAACGAATACATCTTCCTCTTTCTTGATTTGGTTTGCCCTTTGCTTATACATCCGTCTCCATCCCAGCCGTGCTCACCTGATTATTCCAGAGGGGAAAGGAACAAAAAAAGAGGGCCTTCTTCTCCTAGCTCTGCTGCTGCTAGCCTGCTACTGGCTGTGAGGTGGCGGCGGGTCGTGCCACTGGTCCACCAGCGAGCTCTCCCAGTTCCAGTCCGCCGCCGCCGCCGCAGACGACTCGCTCTGGTGCGAGTCGTGCTGTGACGAGTGGTAGTATCCGGAAGCAGAGGAAGTAGACGACGGCACGGTGGCGACGGAAACAGAGGAGGGCGGGAACGAGTAGTAGGAGCCCAAGAAGCCACTCGTGTTGCCGCCGTAGGGATTGCTCATGGCGCCACCGCCACCGCCACCGCCGCCGCCGTAGGGATTGCTCATGCCGCCGCCACTGCCGCCGGCGGAGGCGTAGAACGGGAGGAGTGTGCCTTGGTTGCCGCTGGCACCTTGCAGAAGCAACTGGTGATACCGCAGGTACTCCGCGGCCTGCAGGTTGGCGCCGGTGGCGTGGTAGGCGCCGGGGGAGGTCGAGGAAGACGCGGAGAGAGGCGCCGGCGCCGGCGAAGCCGCCGCCGCCGCCGTGGACGCCGGGCGGTGCAGGCGCGCGTCCTCGGGGAAGTTGAGCTTGGCGCGGCTGCCGCGGAACCGGAGCGCGGCCTCGTCGTAGGCGCGCGCCGCGGCCTCGGCCGTCTCGAACGTGCCGAGCCACACGCGCGCCGCCTTGTGCGGGTCCCGGATCTCGGCCGCCCACTTGCCCCACGGCCGCTGCCGCACCCCGCGGTAGCGCCGGCGCGGCGTCTCGGGCCCCTCCTGGCTTGCCGAGTGGTGCTCTGCCTCCATGGCCGCCGCGCTCTGGGTATCCGAGCCCTGCTCCGACCCTGCGCGATATATATACACGCACACGCGCGCGCGCAGAGGTGAGGTGATGACTGATGAGGTGTACACTGTAGTAGGCACACAAGCACAGGCAAAAGCAAAAAAGAAAAGGCGGAGTCGAGATGATCAAAGCGACTAGCTAGCGCGATCGGCTTTGAACACTTGCGGAGCGAGTATATTTTGCATGTGAAGGCGACGTCGCACTAGTGCATTACAAAGGCGCCGTCGGTCGGATCGGTAACGTCGCCGAGGAGCTTGTTTATATTCTCGGAATGGAGTAGAAAGCAGTAGAAAAAGGCATCGCTTGAAAACGGCAAAAAAGGTTGCTACTAGTACATGACAGCACAGTCCTGGCATTCCATTTGTTTCTTCAAGAAAGGAATTACGCGCTATCAAGTGTATCCATGTGTGGCTGGCACCTTGTTTTTGCATATACTACAAGTCCTAGAAATGAAAAGAGACGAAGCGTGCGTGTATCTTAGCGTCGAAGTCTACGCGCGTTACGCGAGCGGAGCACGCGCACGTACATACGCAGCGATCGCAGCGGCGTACGGCCAACGGACCCGCATGGAAATGGCTGGCTGGGCTAGCTGTATTCCCTTGTTGCGTTGCGAAGGGTGCAGTGAATTTGCAAAGGGTTGTTGGGGGGCATCGGGCCAGGGTGGTGAATGGCATACAACTGTGAGAGGACGAGGAAGGGTGCCGTCCAGGTATGCTTCGTTTCAAGCTCTGGTGTCAGCGGCGCTACAGATAAACCTGACATGGTGCTGACTAGTGGATGCATGGCCTGCCCTGCCCGGCTGCTCTGCCCCTTCATGTGACTCTCGGTTTCGTCGAATGTTTTGGGTACCAACAAGCTAGAAGCTACATGTCACGCACACGGCACACGTACGATGGGACACGGCCCGTTCATACTATTATTATACGCTGTTAACGTGTCTCCCGCACGCCTTTCTTTTATGGCTTTCTTAGTTCTAGACTTCTAGGTTGGTTAACAGCTACGCACGCATGATCCTGATTAGATAAGAGATAATTACATGCTTGCTTAAAAAAGAAGAGAGAGATAATTACATGCTCTAAACAAAGCATTCAGGTGTTGCCTTGCGTATGACTCGAGAGACCAGAGCAAAGGCAGGCGATAGGTGATAGAGATAGAGATATGATGCAATGAACATCAGAGGAGCCGACAGGTGATGGAAAGCGAATATGCTAAAACCGTTCATGGGTACATCATGGTTTTGGTTTTGTCTGCTTCTGCAAAGAGGATTCACAAATTAAAGAAGGCATCACATCTTGATGTGTGTACACGGTACTGTAGTTCCTTTGTCGAGACGAGAGATAAATGGCCTAGCTCTATACTTTATTGAATACCACTACTACTAACTACTAAGTTATAACATTTCTATAACCTTTGCATATACCTCCACGTCTCTAGCAAAAACCAAAACCATGGCAGAGCAAGCACGATAAACTTGGGGTAAGTACGCGTAAGTCGTGACAGAACAGCAGGACAAGGAAAAGTATGTGAGATTAAAAGCTCGGCGGTAAGCAATGAAACAGCGGCGCAAGCGAGAGCGTGTTGGTTTGGTTACCTGCGAACTCCGGCGATGCCTCGCCGTGGTAGCTCCCCATCTCCCGCGCGTAGCCGCCGTGCATTTCCTGCTGCTCCGGCGGGGCTCTCGCCGCCGGCGCGGCGCCGGTCCACGCGGGCGACGGCGCCTCGCCCCACGGGCCGCCCGCCACGACGTGGGTCAGCGCCGACACCATCGTTGACATCTCCTCCGCCTGGTGGTACGCGGACATGACCTCCCCGGGGCCGCCGGCCACCATTGCCATCCTCGCCGCCGCTCCCTCGTCCTGGCCGACGGCTGCACGCTTCACCGGCCAGCCTCCGCCGCTGCCGCCGCCGCCGCCGCCGTGCCGCGGTCCGTGTTGGTCCGCCAGCTCGAAGCACATCAACGTCGTTGCCCGCGCATGCAAAACCGAACCAGGCTCCCTCCCCCAACTAATAACTAAGCAAACAGAGCAGAGTCGTCGCGAGGGCTGCTGCTCCTATCGCATCAGACCGTTCAACCCTCTCCGAATATTTCAGACCATGACCTGTGGATATATAGCAGCGGCTGCGTGCGTGTGCTTACTGAAATTATCTTATTCTTTTTCTCCTTTAAAAATAATAAAAAGAAGGAAGGCTCGTGCATGCAACGTGCCAGAATAGCCGTCTTGAAAAGTTCGGTTCAAACTGGGCGATGCAACCACAGGAGCAGCAGCTTCCAGCACCGTCAAAACTTTTTCAGTTTTCAACTATGCTGTTAAACCATCCACAAATTTTTACCGCTGCACGCACCACACGCCACCCCTGTTAATTACTAGTAGTACCAAGTCGGCAGTACTGGAGTACAAGTGGATAGAGATCGATGACATGTGAGTTCTCGTGTTTGTGACTTTGTGTGGCTGTGTTAATTAAGATTAACAATAGGTTTGCTCGCCAAAAAGGAAGATTATCTCATTTGATTAGCGCGTAAGTGCATGTGGATTACGCTGTGCCGACATGGCATGGAGAGGCCTGCAAGGGGGAGAGCGAATGGCTGGGACGGGTTGGCCATCCCTCTGTGGGGCTGGGGCTGGCTGAGGTTGACGCGGTCAGCTTCGATCCTCTTGGTGATGACTGATGCGACGTGCTCCTATACGTAGCGTAGCGTAGGTGCTAGCGCTGCCGGCGGCCCTGATCTACTTTGGCTCGCTCTTCCCTTCTCTTTTTCCATTTTCTTTTCTTGAACTCATACTTTTCCATAGTTTTACTTGATTGTTTCTTGGGATGATTTTCCAGGGTATAGGTATAGTGGCGCCGGCTCGTGCAACTTGTCCTCAGGTTGCCAACCAGGAGAGGGTCGTGCGGATTGTTCGCCTAGTTTACAAGAGGTTGGAATGTTCGTTTTTTTTTTTTGACAAAGGTTGGAGTGTTCATTTTGTGATGGTACTAGTAGCATACTCCGTATGATGCACTCATTGGTTGGGTAGTTATATTAGACGGTCAATGTTTAAAGAACAAGCAAGTTGTTCTTGTTTTGACTCTTTCTCAATCGTTAGGCCAATGTCGGGAGATGTTTGATGTAAACTTTGCTGAAGAATGTTCTTTTCTTTTCTCCCCACTTTAAAGGGAAGATATTCACCTGCCACGTGTAGGTTGCTAGAAAATTAACCCGGGGAATTTATTGTTTTAATTAACCTCTAATCTACTTTCGTCAGTTTCGTGGCATTCGGCCAAAATTCTTTTCGCCCAAACATAAACAGGCAGTATCCATCCCAATCAGTCGTGGGGCACGAACTGGTTATAGACCATAAACATCTTTTTTATTGTTTTTTTTTGCTAAGTTTATATGAGAGGTAGTCCAAACCGCTTTTAACCAGACCTTCCAACCGTTTGTGCTACTCCCTATGTTTTAAATTATAGTTTGTTTGACTTTTTGACTTTAAATTTAACCGCTCGTCTTCAAATTTAAGTCATTTTTGAATAATTTTTGTTAATAAAACAAGCCACCATAAAATTTTGAATAAAATGGACGATGAAATTTGTGGTAAAAAAGACAAATAAATTATAATTTAAAACGGAGAGAGTACCAGCAATGTGGAGAAAGATGGAGGGAACATATTGGTTCCCGTTTTCGGTGCTACACGCGATGTGGCCGAAGACATGGAATCGATGTGCCTTGCCATCATAATTCAAATCATGACAGCCTAGTAAATGGACGGACACAAAGTTGTGTGTGCCTCAGGATGTGTCGTGAACTTACTATGCCACCAGGAATGGAACCTCAAAGTGTGTGCGGTGCACCTCACGTCGGCCTGTAAAGTTTCCTTGCAATGAGGAAGGGAATATCAATCAGGTTTGGTCCATCTGTATAAATGATTGCAAGTTTAAGTAGACGCACATAAACTTGTTAATATATTCGTCTGTCTTCAGCTAAATTTCATTAGAGCTCATTTAGCTTGGTGTTGGAGCCTGACTGCTTCAGGCGCAACCCCAACGAGGCCATTACAGTTTACACCCCCGTCCGCTGCAATTGCAACTTTCAGCAGCATGCGCCCCGCTCGGTGAAATCAACAGTTGGTACCACTTGGACCACAACTCATAGTACATGCCATTTCAGACCACGTACGTCCTCGTGGCCGGCCGATGCACAGAAGAGAATCTAACAGCAGAAATCCACGCCGGGATCGCGATTCCTCTCATCATCCTCTTCTATCCTCCGCGTGATAACTGATACGGACACACTGCTATTGGCTACTCCTACGTACTAGCACGGGCGCCGGATTTGCCAGCGCTGCGCTGCCGAGAGAGTACGTACCCTGCCGGGGTCAGGGCAACTTGGTCCCTGCTAGTCGTGGCCCTGGCCCTGCCGGCCGCGCGGGCGGTTTCGCGGCGTGCTCCCGAGCCGCTGGGTCGGGGGTGACGCGGAGCCCCCGTGTCCGGCCGTTTGGTCCCGCGCCGCGAGCGAGCGAGAAGTCGGCGGCCCGCCTTTGCCGCGGTTCGTGGTTCCCCCACTCCCCTCGGCGGGAATCATTGGCGCTGGCACGAGCCGAACCCGTGTCCGTCCCCGATGGGGTGGGGTTGGCCGGGCGGGGGGCACCTGCGCGCGCGGGCCGCGGGGCGGCGGGGTGGTGTTTGTTCTGCTGCGAGCAAGTGCGCGCCCTCGTCACATCAGTCAGTGTCGCTGGTATCTTCTGCACTGCAGCAGCAATCCAGTTCGCCGTGTCAGGCTTTTGTTGACAGAAATCAGATGCTCCGTTCGCGTGCTCAGCGACTCGACTGTGAGTGAGGAGGGGGAGTGGTGACCGGGTCCGGTCGCGTTATTATTGGGATGTGACGGCGACGTGTGATTGGTAAAGTTTGGTAATCGTGGTGATCAGATCACCCTCCCCCTGTTCGGCTAACTTTCACGAAGCCTTTTCCCGTGCGATGCTTGACGCGGCCACTAGGAGCTCTCTCGATCCGGGAGACGGCGGCGGGCGGCGTGGTGTTGTTGCGACGCGACGCGAGTGACACGGCAGTGTGGCCCGGTGTGTGCTCGTGCCGTCGAGCAACTAACTAGGCAGGCAACAGGAGAAAACGCTGCAACCTTTTCAAAGCGGGGTAGGGCCGGGCACACTGAGTGCTGACAGATGTAGCGTACACGGGCCCCCTGCGTACGTGTTCCATGCGTGCCACGAGTTTCGTGGGTGTCAATCGGCGGGGGCGGCCGTTCCCTGTGCTCCAGGGGCCCCAACACGGCTGCCGACTGTGGCTACTGGGCGGCTACCGGCTAGGCACCCGGCCTTTCTCGACGATGTGCGGACGTGCAGTGCGGACATGCAGTTCCGGCCTGTTTCGCTGTTGCGATATGGTGGTGCATTGGAGGAGGCGAAACAAGACAAACCAGGGCCATAAAGCTAGGGCGACGACGATCCCATGGAAGATTTGATCTGGATCGATCTATAGCCCCAGACCCAGAGGTGACATGGACGTGACATGGACCGAGGACAGGGAAAGAGATCGAGGAATCAAAGTGGCTTTGGTTTACGCCTGCCGATGCCGTTGCCATCAGGGTTGGATCTGATCTCCCAATCATTGCAAACAACGAGTACACAAGGACAGTAGTTCCGTGGAATAATGCATGAGTGCTCGCTTATCCGGAGATCAGAGCCGATCGAGCTGATGCGCCCCCGTCACATGCCGTGGATCAGCGAGCATCTACCGATGAATATAATGCCCCCACACAGGAATGAGAGCGCGTACGGGTTGCAGATTGGAGAAGACAGGTGTGGTGTGAGTGTGTGCATCACTACTCGCTAGATTTGGCCTGGGTTGGATAGATAAAGATAGCAAGTGAAGGGAGGGGCCGGCAAGGATCGTGAGGCTTAGTTTTAGCTACTTTTGGACCGGTTCTTGGCGTTTCTCATGTGCGCGATCGCCGATCAGTCTGCCATGGGCCCGCCGCTCCAACGGCAGATCAGCTGAATCTCCCACCACCAAACTGTAGCCATCATCAATCCCCTTTTCATTGTTCCTAGTAGATCTTTTCCCTCCACTTTTCTGGATTTTTTCCCCAGAGTGTACAATGCATCTATTTACTAAGAAGATATTAGAATTCATTATTACCCATATAGAGTAGGTAGCGGTGATTTAAGAAATGTCGTACTAGTTTTTTTCTTGATGAAGCAAGCTTTATTCCAGAGAGTGAAATGATGTTCCGTCACCGCAATGTTTGGACGACGACTGCAAAACGATAACGAAGGACCTCAACAAAATTGTGTGGTATTAGATCACAGAATGTGACACCCCACCTTATGCTTATCTAATTACACTACACAAACGAGGAGGCTAAGGATGATTGTGATCCAAGCAAGGACGAGGCACGCCGATGCAATAGTAGCACGGTCCCTACTCGCCTAGTATGTGTGAAAGATTCGTTTTCTGTCCTGTAAGGAGTACAGCTACAATCATAAAAAGGTCATTGGTCGGTTGTGACGTAAGGTCAGCAGAAACAATTTCCATGCATCCGCATGAATAGTACTCCTATAGTCCTATGTGAGGAGTATCTTAATAGGACTTGCAAGAGCGTGCACGCGTGCTGGGTGCTGCGACGTTTTGTGCTCGCTGGCATATCAAAGGTCACCGTCACGCATGGATCTAGTACTGTTCCTGCAATCCTGCACAAGAAAAGCACATGGCAAAGTTGCATAAAACAAAACTAGATTATGGAATGTCACGAACCTGAAAGACTAGGACAATCATAGAGCCCTTCTGGTCAAACAATCATTATAGTTTACATATGATGCCTACTATGGCATTATAGTGGATTGTGAAATATACAGATTTCGAGTTATCCATTCAACACGGTTGTTGTATATTTTTGAATTTATTTCAAATCTAAGCAACACATTTTCTTTTAGTGGTAGATGACGTACACGTCAATAGCAAGGTGCTATGTTGACTTCTTCAATCTCAACATCCTTTGCCCTAATCTCTCATAGATCCTTATACAATTAGATTTATAAGGTGGGTGTGACATGTGTCTGCATATCTAGCTGCTGGTCTTTCGAAAAAAAGACCCGTTGGACCTAGCTCATTGCTGGATAATTACCCCCACTGTACAATACCTGACGTTGTTGACACCTCACGGTTATTTGACCTTTTAGACAGCTATTTTTTATTAAAATGTATACAAAATCAAAAGTTTAAACAGATGAAGTCAATAATGTCAAGTATTTATACCTAGAGGGAGCATGATCTAATAAAGTTTCAGACTGTTCCTTGGCCCGTGCATCATACTTGCTCGGTCTTGAAGCAGTCGCATAATATTTTGATCGAGCACATGAAAATGAGTGGACGGCGCTCATATAGATTTCATTTGGTCGATGATCCGTTTTGGGTACATGGTTGGTGGGCAAACAAGCTCGCAAAATAAGGGCTATCGGCCGGCGACTCAACGTGGATAGTTGCTCATCATGGCTAGTAAACATGCCTCGCCAATAAGTTTCATACACCAAAAAAGACCACCTAATTTTTTTAGGTCGACAAGGAAACGATGGAAATGTTCTTCATCAGCTTGATTGCCCGTTTGACTGTTTGTAACGCACAATTGTTATACACGATCCTTACAATAGTATTATGCTCAGTTCCTCCGTGCCAAAACGGAGAGGTGGAGAACTTGAACTGATCATGTAATTATGTAGCGCAGATAACCTTTGCGGTCAAGACGACATGAACAAGCCAACGCCTCGGCTGACTGAAAATTCAGTTTTGCCAAGGTCCAAGTTCCCTTTGCCGAGGAGATCGACATGCAAAGCAGCCACTTTCGTCAAACAGTTTGACATCCCTGGCTCTGCTACATCAATATAATGCCCATGCTACGCAAATCTAAGTGTGCAGAAAAGAAAAAAAAACATGTGTACAGAGGAAGTAGTAGCACTAAATGTTTCAAAACGAAGACAGAATAATTCAAAGAGCTATTTTCCACTTAAAAAATTGGAGCTGTTTCGAAAAGACGCTGCAGAGTTTAGGCCAAACACATTACAATAACTCGAAGCTTTGATCCCAAGGCAAGCTGAAGAAGGAAAGGCAAGAAGGCTGATTCGTACTCTGGGAGTTAGTTAACTTAGTTTCAGAGTTCAGACTAGTGAACCTTTTGGTCGTCAAACGTGAAAAAAGATTCGATGCTTTTCCTCGGAAACGATGCAAAGCGTCTGACAAACACATTACAAAACAATTTCATTTGATCCAAAGGCATCGAGACAATTGAAGTACTTAGGAGCTGAGACCTTCGCGGCTAGAGGACAGGCGTGCCGGTGCCAGCGCCTCAAAATTCAACGTTCCAAGTTGGTGGGTTCAGGATTTGAAGTCCCAAGAACATGAAGTGTTCAATCCATGGCATGGAGCTTTTTCGTCGTCTCCTTTTGCACTGTTCACGTCTACCTTTTGACATTTGGACACTATGGCACTGTTGCATCGCATGCCTGTCCAGTGTTCCTGTCCTCTAAACCTGGTCTGATCTGAGCGTGCATGGGCAGGATCGCATTGTCACTGATAGCCACATGCTTGCCGCGCATCCGTACGCCTGCTGTTAGGCAGGAAATATCACACACGCCACCCTGAGGTCAAAAGGCCTGCCCAAGAGCAGAGCAGAGCAGTGAAAATTCGAAGCGAGTGGAAACTGGAAACGGACGCGCTAGCTTCGTCTGCATCTCGTTTTTTCTAACAATCTGCATCTCGTTTAGAGTAAGCTTCTCCTTTCTGTTCTATTGGGGTACATAAATTATTCCGGGCTGTCAACTAGTACTTGCTATTATTGTTGTAATGTACACAAATTTACAAAAAAATATATATATTTGAAACTGACAAAATTACAAAAAATAGAAGATATGTCTATTGTTTGCTTTTTCTTTCTTTCCCATTTTCATTTCATCTGGGAGAGCATATGCCTTCATCATGCCATTTTTTTTGTGGCACCTAAGAACTCCAATGAAAACGAAGTGGTACTGTTGGTGTTGGACACGCCTACTCGCCGAGCTTTCGTGGTGAGCATTTGTCCATGCATAATCCATCGACAAAGCAGATAATCCGATGCCTCAGGGCGAGGTCAATCTGACCTTCAGCGCCGCCGCCCTAGCGACAGCGTCGTCGCATGCATGCAATGCAAAGGTCGTATTTCAACGCCTATGTTTGATCAACGCACGGCAATGGAAGAGAATGAATGGATCAGACGAAGGTAGCGTTCAGCGTATCTATAACATATATCAGAAATTTTAGGTTCTCGCCATTACATGCTACACGTCTTGCCACCGACATGTGTAACCTTCAAGTCACATGTTAGTGAAAATGATAGGGCGTGCCAAGCATGCAATAGACATTTGTAGACATTTGCCTTTGCCACTCGAACTCGTTATCTCTTCTGCCATACAAAATCTATCCATTTCTTTTTGTCACTTTACTATCGGCACTCATTTAGTATCTTTCACCATCACCATCCGGCCAATGCAGGCTGTGCTTTGAGGAAGAGAAAAACGTAGAAAAAGACAAATAAAAAGTCATAGGGTGTGTTTAGTTCCAAAAAGAGGAAGGGAAAGTTTGGTGAAAATGTCGCATCGGACACTGTAGCGGTACTGTAGCATTTTTCGTTTGTTTGTGGTAAACATTGTCCTACCATGACCTAACTAGGCTTAAAAGATTCGTCTCGTCGTGGACGTCAAAACCATGTACTTAGTTTTTTTATTTACCTATATTTAATGCTCCATGCACGAGGAGAGAGATTTGATGTGATTTGATGTGATAGATGAATAGTGAAGTTTGGAGAGAGAATTTTTGGGAAGTTTGGGGAACTAAACAGGGCCAGTACTATAAACTTCTAGTGAAACTTTTAGCTTTCGTGCAAACTATATCACTTAGGATTTTTCTTCTTCTTGTTGCCCAGTTTTTGGAGGGCTCAGGGTGCTCCAGCTCTAGCTCCTGTAGCAGTTTTGCAGAGGTACTGTGCCAATGTGGAGACGGAGCACCTTTTCTGGCTCCATATGTTTCACAGTTCATTTTGGGCATTGATTTCCTTTCCGGCTTCAAGCTATAGTATAAAACAGTGCACACGTAGTAGACTATACGAAGTAGTACCGATCAATGTAGCAGGGAGCTGAAGCTACATTCGAATCCTATCTTTAGTTGACTACAGCTATGACTGGTGTCGATAGATAGATCAGTTGCTGTAGATGTCGTTTGCAACTAGCTAAGGCACGGGGTCAGACGAAAATTGCCAGAAATAGATAAGGCAAGGGGATAATGGAAATCGACCAGCGGCCGGTTCACCGTCACCCACACGATGGTGTCGGCTTCCAGCTAATACCAATCCAGCACATCGAGTATTCGAGTGTTCCCGTCAGTGGCTCAGGGATTTTGACCAAAAACGCGTGAACTGCTACAGCACACACAGATCGATCCGCAAGTTGCCACGTGAAAGGGAGAGAAATCGAAGGGAAGTCTTCTGGTTCACACGACCCCAGTCAAGGACCGGTCAGTCTCCGTCACAGCAGCTCGTCTCCTGGAGGCTGGAGCTGCCACGGAAGATTTTTGTGGCTTCAAAACCTGCGCTATTTTTAAATCGTTCAAAGTAATCTACTACTACCTCTGTCCCAAAAAACATGCAATTATGGGAATCGTGCTGGTCAACTTGACTAAAATTTGACCAAATTTATAGTAATTAATATTAATATTTATATTCCAAACAAAATTTATTATAAAAATATATTCCATCACGAATCTGTTGATACTAATTTTGTATTATAAGCCTTAGTAATCTTTTATATAAATTTAGTTAAAGTTAGAATCGGTTGATTTCTCGGGAAGCGAGAATTGCATGTTTTCTGGGACGGAGGGAGTACCGTTCAGAGGCATTTGATACACAAGTTGACATCCTAGCACATTAATGTCAGCCATGTTTTGCACGGAAATAAAATATCTGCGTCATGAATGGACTTCTGCGTTGGTCAGATTGCTGGTCTACGAAAATCCAGTATTAGCCACATTGTGCGTACGGGGCCTGAGCCTTGATACACTATGCCTTGATACCTTGGGGTGGTAAGACTGGCATTCCATTATATTTTATTAGCTCCAAATTTTCTTTGGCCTATGCAGAACCACATATGAAGCAGACACTGCGCTGAACAGACTACGTGCTGACAATTTTGATTTCTTCAGAGTTCGGCAATTACTATATTACCATGATGCCCCCAGCACCAACCACATTCCGGTGCAGACGTATGAATCCAGAAGCCAACAAGGAATGTTTGGCACAGATACGATTAGCATTCAAAAGACAGCTGTGATTCTGGTAGCCGTTGCATCACGTCGATTTTGCCGCTGTTCTTCTGGACCGAGGAAACAAGAACGCTGAAGTCGACGATATGAGCTGAAAAACAATGCCTTCTGCCTGCAGAAAATTGAACGAGTGGATCACCTCGGTAATGCCATCTGTATTCACTACACCATCTTTGAGGTTTCTCAGCCAAGATATATACAAAACATCCTCAGAAGCACTACGGGAAACCCCACGTTTGCCGAGTGCCAGGGGCACTCGGCAAAGGCAGTTATGCACTCGGCAAAGCCTTTGCCGAGTGTTACACTCGGCAAAGGGGTTACGGCATAGCTCGTGTCGGCAAACAGGCCCTTTGCCGAGTGTCTTTTGTCGGGCACTCGGCAAAGGTTTTGTCGAGTGCAAAAGCCGACACTCGGCAAAATAAAGCACTAACGGACGGCCAAGGACGGCACGGCGACGTTCGCGGCCGTCCGTCAGTGCTCACGGGGCCTTTGCCGAGTGCCACACTCGGCAAAGACTCCAAGTTTTGCCGAGTGTTGCACTCGGCAAAGGTGGTTGGGGCCGACACTTGTTTTGCCGAGTGTCTGTCCTGGCACTCGGCAAAAATTTAGGCCATGGCAGCAGAAACGCCCTGCGCTGCTGCCCGGCGTCGACGGGCATCGGAGTCGCCCACACAGTGCACGAGGCATTGGTCCTCGACGACTTCGCCATGGAAGAGCTCCGATTCTACGAGGAAGGGGACTACTACAACCAAGGCCTCAAGCTCCACGACGACAGTCGTCGTGGAGCTTGAGGCCTTGGTTGTAGTAGTCCCCTTCCTCGTAGAATCGGAGCTCTTCCATGGCGAAGTCGTCGAGGACCAATGCCTCGTGCACTGTGTGGGCGACTCCGATGCCCGTCGACGCCGGGCAGCAGCGCAGGGCGTTTCTCCCGAAAAAACAAAATAGGTTACGTGACACAGTTGTGCACAATCTTGGCCTGCTATATTTAACTGTACGGTATGAATTCTTTGTCATGTCTTTGCGTACCGTACAGTAAATAAGATGTCATATCATCTTATTTACTGTAGGAAACGCAAGAACATGGCAAAGAAGCCACACGGTAAAGATAAATACAAGAGACGGAGAAGGTACACAACTTAAATATGAATCTACGAATTTAATGTTGTCAAATTAAAAATTCGGCAGCACCTCCCCTGCACGGGGAGGTTTCTGAAACCCCATCCTGCAAAAAAACACGGCACGAAGGCCGATAACGACATATACAAAGATAACCATGGCACGAAGGCCGACATATACATCCACATTGTTCAATATTTGGAATAATTCAAACATTAAATATTGTTGGTCCCATGTTCACAATCCGCATTCACAATCACATACCACATACACATTCACAACTATAAATCGTCCATTCCTATAACAATTCGCATTTATTTATGTTGGATTCAAGAAATTGAAAATGTCTATATGGAAACAATCATCGATTTGCATTGGAGACAGATCAAGGAAGAGGAGCAGCGCACTCACAAATAGAAGATGAACGGGGCGGCGTCGGCATCGCTCATCGGCCGGAGAGGCGTCGACGGAGGCCGGGGCAAGACGGGCGGAGAGGCGCCGGCGGCCCGGGCGGCGTGCCTGCGCGACCGCCGGGGCAGGACGGGCGGAGGGGCGCCGACGGCCGGGGCGGAGAGGCGCCGGCGGCCGGGGTGACAGGCTCGGGCGAAGGCCGGGGCGGAGAGGCGGCCGACCCTGCGAGGAGGCCTGCGGCGTCGGGTTGGAGCGGTGGCCGGGGCAGCAGTGGCGGCGCGGCACGGGTGGTGGGCGGCCGCGGGGGGCCGGGCGGGCGGGGCGGGGAGTGGCGCCGGGCGGGCGAGGCGGGGAGCAGCGGCGGGCGGGCGGAGCGGTGGAGCGGGCGGGCGCCGGGCAGGCGGAGCGGTGGAGCGGCGGCGAGCGGGCGGGGCGGGGAGCGGCGGCGGGCGGCGCGGCGAGCCGCGAGCGGGGCGTGGTGCGGCGACGGCGGCGTGCGTGTGTGCGAGTTGTGTGGGCTGGGGCCGCGCGTGGGCGGTTAAGTACCCCGGCGCACCCCCTGTTTGCCGAGTGTCTTGGATCTGACACTCGGCAAACAGATCCAGCACTCGGCAAACATGCCACGTCGGCCAAGGACGTGGCCCGCGCGTCCGCGGTCCGGCCAGCCCTCGTGGCCTCTTTGCCGAGTGCCCCCGAGCAGGCACTCGGCAAAGGTGCTTTTTGCCGAGTGCAGCACTCGGCAAACATTTCCCAGAATAATTCTTGCATACCAAATTTTTCAAATTCGATCAAATACACATCAAAATATCTTGTCAAATACATTCAACAATGTACATTTTATGCTTAGATGAAATGTTTTCATTATTTGAAGCATATATATCTCATAATTCCTTCATATATTTTATTATTTCATGTGAAGATTGTTGTAAAAATAATTTAAAAAATATCAAATGGGACCGGAAAAATATGATAACTTCAAATGAAGCAATCTACATGGGTCTATTGCCTATACAAAAAGTTATGAACTCAAACTCTAATTCAACTTCACTTCGTTTCGAAATCCAGCTGTCTCCTTCTCAACTCTCCGAATCTTCTATGGGGATATGCTCCGATTGGAAAGGGCCGTATATATAAACTTTTCAAAATCATCCCAACTTTTTGCCACAGGCTCCACATAAGATATAAAGAGCCTTTGACAAGTATTGTTAGAAAAAAATAAACTTTGGATCCCAAAAACATAAGTTTAAATAAACAGGGCCAAACTTTGCCGAGTGTTTTTTAGAAAACACTCGGCAAACATAAGCTTTGCCGAGTGTCTCCTAGGAAACACTCGGCAAAGAGGTGGTTTGCCGAGTGCCCCGCCGAAGCACTCGGCAAAACTACCAATCCAGCCGGCCAAAAACTCTTATATTTAAAATGTTCAAATTTTTTGAGTTTGAATTTCAAGTTTTTTAAAAATATTTTTCAAAATTTCAAACTCTTCGCCGAGTATCTGACCTAGACACTCGGCAAAGGGCCACGTGCCACATGTTTACCGAGTGTCTGGACTGTGACACTCGGCAAAGAACTGACAGGCCAAACGGCCGTCCACGGCCGTTGGCGCGCGTGGCACGTGCTGGACACGTGCCACGGCTTTGCCGAGTGTCTGCCGTGTGACACTCGGCAAAGCTACTGGAGCCCAAACGGCCGTCCGTGGCGTGACACGCGCCCGGCACGTGCGTCAGCTTTGCCGAGTGTCTCTGTCGTGACACTCGGCAAAGATCCTGTTTGCCGAGTGTCAGAAAAGAGACACTCGGCAAAGATCCTGTTTGCCGAGTGTCGCCTCTTTGCCGAGTGCCGTTGTCTGGGCACTCGGCACAGCCAGTCTTTGCCGAGTGCCCGACAGAAAGCACTCGGCAAAGAGGGAAACACTCGGCATACGTCGGGTTTCCCGTAGTGAAGGATGCAGAGGTAGAGTTCATCACAAACGCTGGTTGGAATGCACAAGAGAACCTACGAGTAGTAGCATCCTAAGTATCCTACACTACACTAGTGATTTACAAAAAGAATTATACTGATAGCACCTGATGAGAAAGAAACTGCCCTAATTTTGAAGTTTGAACTAAAACAAACATACGCTCATGAGAATGTTGGAAAGTGGCCAACCCTGCCGAAAGCGATCGAGCAAACAGGCATTTTGGCCCAGACACTCCAGCTGCTGAATCATCAGTTCCTCAGATTGGGGATGGAATGAGCAAATAAATAAGCCAGGGAGCGTCTCTCTGAAATGGCGATGTAGATTCAGAGACCAAAAGAATAGTTGCAATAACTTCTTGTGGTACATCCCAACTTTCACTTCTTTGACCCAACAATCCCTAGTGTTGTGTGTTGCTTCTATAACTGTATATCTGTGCATCTGCATTTGTTTTTAACTTTGGAGCCTGAAACTGACCATTCCATCTAATTGGCATTCCCAGCTCCCATTTCAATATCAATGTCCCCATGGTTATGCCGTTGTGATATCTTCAACAGATCACCAGCAATATCAAGGTCATCTCCCACTTTTGCTCGAGGATCACCAACTCGTTCCTCTTCCACCTCTCCAGCATTGTTAGCTGGTGGAGGTCGCACTTCCTCTTGTATGTATGCCCGGAACTTATGTTTGGAAGGTTGTATCTTGGCAAAGACAACTTCTTGAAAGTTGCTCAGACATCCTTGGTCATAGACATTAGGCCTGCCATCTGATCTATACCGAAAATTTTCATATGTGGTCTGGAAAAACAAAGCACCTATGTCAGATGTTAAAAGTGGTGCACTGTAAAGGAAACATGGAGACATTGGTTTTCAGTTGGGAAAAGCGTTTCTAGCGACTGAAGGTTACTTTGACAAGTACATAATCCAACAAGATCTTCTCTAGATATGCAGCACAACAAACATTCCCAAATAAGTACTATCATAATCATGTTCGATAAGCAGTCTGGTTTTAAACTCCTATGATGCTACCTTGTGACGGCAGAATTAGTAAGGTCCCAGATTATCTAAGGGATGTGAGGTGCTTTTCTCCAAGACCAAAATCCTCTCTATGTAAATGTACAACAGCAAAGCATAAAGGGAGTGCCACAAGTTAAACACTCCTCACAAACAAGGAAAAGTAGATAAGAGGAACTTCAAATTTCAGTTGAGATAGGTACCCTTTTCTTAATTAAACATATAACATTTCACAAAATCTGCTGTTACAAACATAAAGTACTGGGCATGATAAGATTAGATGATAGGAAACTGCAATCATAAAAAAATATGGAAAAAAATCTGAGTCATACAAATGGATAAACAAGTAAGCAGAAAGACTGACCTGGTTTGTGCTGATGAGATATGTATGAAACCCTGTGAGTCCACCAACAAACCAGAGAGAGATAAAACAGTATATCATTAGTAATAGAGAAGCAGGAGAGTGTTTCAACGCCTTCCACACTGTAGGATAGCCTCCATCCATGAGAAACTTGATGTACAAGGCCGATATAGCAAACACAAAAATGCAGAGGAGGCTTGAAGAAGAAACAAACAGGAAAAAATAACGGTAATTCCGCTGCACAATGGACAAGTAGAACAAATATAAATCAACGAGTATTTAAGAAATAGAGTGGCTTTAATCAATTTATAACGAAATAAATAATTTCAAGAAATGTTCATGGGAACCGCAGTTCCTCAATACCAGATGCATAAATTGTTCAAAAAAGAAGAAGGAAAATTAATGAAAACTGTTGTCATCAAAGATCTTCACATGGATGTGTAGGAGCTTCTCTCTTCTTGAGCATGTAAATTATACACTGGGGATATTTGTTTAAGACATGGTAATTTTGTTTTAAGTGCAGTCAACATTTTTATTTGAGTGTGTATATATCCATGGAATGCAAGATGCATACTTTGACTTCAATACCGTTGATATAGCTTACCTTTCCAATGCATTGCCCTACCCATGGGCAGTGATGATCAAAGCGTTCCACACAATTGTTGCAAATCGAACAGTGTGAACAACGAGGAGGACGATATACCATACAAGTTTCACAATACTTTACTTTCACAGGCATCCCATTTACTATAACTTCTTTTACACGGGGAAATTGTAGTCCTCCGGGTGTATCGGTAAGAGAGAAATCATCATAGTCAATATCCTCTTCTGGTGGGTGTGAAGCACGAGGTACAATGCCAGGATCCCGAGAAGCAGCGACGAAGAGTAACAAAAGCACCTACACCAAAAGTACAGACAAGAACACACATATTTAGGGGCCATTAAATCTTTATAATGTTGACGCAAAAACCTCACCAAGAAACAGCATCAGCATACTTACATAGATTGTGAACACTATTGCTACAACAAGAATTGCATATCCTGCATCAAATGCATGAAACTGATGGCGGAGATGCCGCGCGACAAACACACAAAAGACTGCAATTGGGACAACAATGAGGGCAACGGAAACACCTAGGGGTTTAACATCAGGTCCGAATATCAACCGACCACCAAAGAAGAACTTCTGCAAACAAGACAAATAAGTTAGTTAGAGAATACTGAACCAATAATGTGAGACAACAGGAATGCCAAAAACTACCAATTTCAAAGATAGAACATATGACAACAGGAATAAAATTATAGCACATGGCATCTAAAAATTAAACCAAGCTGATCATGTAGTAGAGACTAAAAGCATGTACTGAAAACTAAACCAAATATAGATACCGAAATTCGAATAATTCTCACATTATCCCCCTTCCAAGCTTGGTACACCCGCTGTTGTGGCTGCGCCATGTGCAACCAAGAGTCGGTTTCAATCAATACCCTATCGAATCCACCGGAGCAGCATGAGGGTTGAGACGAACCCCCCGGGAATTTTGAAAGTAGCCTGCAGCCGCACGTGGAGACTGGATACCATGATAAATCAACTGATTCAGTGGAAACAATTTAGCAACAAACTGAATGGAGAGACAAAAAGTGGCATGGATTTGATTGCTCGTAGTTGTGGGCGGAAAGGTCCCAGAACAGACGAACTCTTAGGAAAATCCGTCCAAGCAAGCTAGGGTTACTTACTTACAAACAGAAGAAGAAACAAAAACCAATTCCGGATGGTTCTCTTCCGATTGGCCGCTCCACGCCGGTCCCTTCGGCCCGAGAAGCGCGACGCCTCCCAAAAATTTCAGCGAGAGAGGACTTCGGCGGAAGCAGGCCTAATTTATGTCTCCCGCCAACCGGCGGTGGCGACGTCGATGACAGAAGCGCGGCAGATTGCGAGGAAGAGAACAGCAGCAAGCTTGACACCGGTAATTTTGGGGCAAATCAGAGAAGAAAGAGGCGCTTGCGACGCGAGAGATGGAAGAAGAGACGACGGCGAGGCGAGAACTCGTTCTGTTCAGTAAATCCGGTGTAGGCGCCGTCATTTGGGAGCATGACAGCGTGGACTTGTTACTTTGATTAGTATTTATAGGACCAATTCTTTTGATAAGAGCATGAACAATAGAAAAAATAGGCAGCGAGGCTTGTACTACGTGACACAAGAAAAGACACGCTACATATAGCATTAAATTTAAACAGCTTATACTATAAAATCACATGAACCAACATTAGTTCCGCAATCTTATACATTGCTGCCAAATGTCATCTGGGAGTATGAAAGCTTACCAATTATACTCCTACTGAACAATCTGCAACAATTTATTGTCATGGACATAAATTGTTGCCAAAATTCTGTCTTAAACTCATTGCAATTTTGCAAACAACTTGCCAGCCACAATGGTTTGGAAACAGTGCATTGGAAATAATACAGTAGCAATATATGGCATTTGATCAGAAGCGTCTGACCTCATTTCAGGCCCCCTTTCTATCCACAGATCAAAGATGAAACGTTAGAGGGGGCACCTGAGTTTCAGAGCCAGATACATCATACATGTCACCAAAAATTCTCATTTTCCTCTCCATTCTCCATTCCATATATCGGAATTCAGAACATTAATAACCTGTCCACTCAACAATAGCATCCGTGTCATTTATATACATGGGAACATAGCACACATCAAATCAAACAATTGGCAGATGATAACTACGTATATATGATAGTGTACATTGGTACAAGCATCGAGATCTACAGGCAACATATTTACAGGTTCAGTACAACACAGCCACTTTCTAAAACACTTCTAGGTGAGACACTCAGAAGGATCTGCTCTGATTCAATTAGGTTAGAACAATCTGTAGGGAAAACACTATAGAAAGGCTAGTGGTAAAACCCGTTGTTTGGCATGTACTGTTCCTCTACCAGCCAGATCTAGAATCAACAACACTAAAACCTACAGACAGAGATGGCTTGCTTGCATAGTTAGAATCAAATTAATCTGATTGAGGTCTATCACAAGAATTCATCAGATTGACACGGCAAGATCCTTCAACTGAACCCATCCA
The DNA here is from genome assembly GCA_033239725.1 of Echinochloa phyllopogon. NCBI lineage: Eukaryota > Viridiplantae > Streptophyta > Magnoliopsida > Poales > Poaceae > Echinochloa > Echinochloa phyllopogon. Next base: position 51,570,861 of record BTCW01000005.1, read on the forward strand.
AATGCGCATCTGTCTCGGATTTTCTGAATCTCCATCAGTGCCAAGTTAATGGTTTGGCCTATTGCTGCAAAGTCTTTCTCAAAAGGGAGCCTTGCCTTCTGGTCCAGCTGCACCCACAGCAGTAATATCACATCAGCTCCAGCATGCTTCGGGTTAGAAAGCCAAATGAAAATTAGGTGGTTAGGTTGATGTGTAACCTTATCAAGGCACCGGGTTGCATCAAGTACATAGCAGAAGTAGGACAGTTGCCTGTATAGATCCGCCTCAGTGTACTGTTAAACACACAGACGTAGCTTAGCATTAGACACCAGTTGGCTACTTGCCCAAATCAGCACATTAAAAGCTCAAGCAGAGTGTTGACAAACCTGTCTTACTAGGCGACCATTGCAGCGTGGGTAGTTGGGGCAGATGGTTCCTCTCTCAGAATCCCCCATAACTCTAAGGTTTACGCTGTGAGTCGAGTATTTGCAACCCTCGTCATCACACTGGCAAAAAAGTACAGCCAACAGGTCAGGTACAATAATAAATAGGTTTTGAACAATATAGAAGTTCCAAATTTCAAACCAAAACACTTACCATCAGCAAACCTTTATAATATAGGTTGATGAAATTATCAGCCTGTCTTTTCATCTACACATGGGCAACATAGGTTCAGTTTTCCATCAACTTAGATTCTAGGTCATACGATATCAAAATCAATAATAACCTGATTGGCAAGCACAGGAGGGGAAATTCTGGAGTCATCAGCGTTATCTGGGCATCTTGGGCACCGCATACGACGCCAGAAATTAGCAGTAGTATCTTTTCCTTCATCCGAATCTGATACACTTGTAGCACTAGTAATCAGACTAGATACAGGAGGGCAGTCAAAGGTACCGGAACAGCTTGGGCATGATAAACGCAGTGGCTCGCAACCACGATATCTGTCATTATTAAACGAAATTATTTTAATAATTTAAATAATGCAATCAATTAATTGAAATGGATATGTCAGAGGCTTGCCTCTCATCTTCATCATCGATTACCGATAGCAGCATGGTAGATGTATCTTGATTGCTAGACTCAATCGATCTTGACTGGAACTGATCCACATAATAAGAAGGATCAACAAACACCATAGAAAAAGATGAATTCAATTATTAAGATATCCATGATTAACACAAAATGATCACCTTAGACGAATCAAGTCCCAGACATTCAGCAAGACGGGCTGGGCTAGTACCCTGAATGGAAGCGCAGAGACGAGAAACAACAGGATGAATCTGCAAAAGAAATTTAGAATCAGAAACACTATACTATTAGCATAAGGAAAGACAACTCCAGTTTTTTTTTAAAAAAAAAGGAAAAACATTTCACAATGGGGAAGAACCTGTTGTGACAAATAATAGTCAATATCAATCATATACTTGTCAGGGTCTCTTTTTAACTCCTCAGGGTGTCTAGCTCTTTGAGCTATTCCCACAGAATGTGTATTATCCGAATCCTGCTCAGAATGGGCAAATACAGTTAAAGGTCAGATAAAGTGATAAACTTAGCTCCAAACTTTCAAACATGGCGAAACAAGGAATTTTTTTAAGGCAAGAAACTACATGATGATATTTCCTTTTTCCTGAATTTACATTTCAGGTCCACAAAAAAGTTATTCCTATTTGCAACTACTCCCTCCACTTATCCAAACTTTATTCCTATTTGCAACTACTCCCTCCACTTATCCAAACTCTCATGATTATGATGAGAATAGTCTGCCCCTATTTTGGTTCTGTGCAAAAGGTTGTGGTGGCAAAGTGCAAATATCATTAGGAGAATGTGCTGGCCCTTCTTGTAATTTGATGTGATTTAGTGCTTTCTTGGTCTGTAATTGTATGCATGGCGACCTTAGAAAGATATTGTGGAATGGGAGTGCCAATCAGAGTCATATCACAGGCTAACAATTGCAACATGTTGTAATGTGGTATGATGATTTAATGGGATTGCAAAACATAAAGAATTTGTAGTACCTGCTGAGAGCAAATTATATAAGGGACTGTATCACCAGCAGAGCAACCAGAGTAACCATTTTGCCTCAGTCTCAAAGCAACCTGAGGAAAGCAACATAAATTTAATAGAATTGTCAGATAATAAATTTTCTTGCTTTCATAACAAGTCAAGACTAAAAGAAACAGAAGATAGGCGACTCTTGCCTGGACATGAGGCTGATTTTTAGCATCAGGATAATCTTGTGGTGCTTTTGTCAAGCTCTTTGTGATAACATATTTTTCAAGCTCTATTTGACCACTTCGCATTTGCTCTTGCACCTGAACATGGTCCCATTCAGTATATTATAACACAAAAGTAAATGTAAAACAAATACTTTTTTTAAGTCAAAGATTAATTGCAGGGCAGTAGCATTTTCCTAACCAGATTTAGATGAATATAGGTGAGAATTTAAAATGTTAAGAAGGTGGTAGGCTCCTAACCTGGACAAGAGAACTATGTATTGATTCAACAACATCATCACATGTCCTGCAAAGAGGCAATTTTCACAAAGATGAGACATGAAAAATATCATGAGCCACTTTAAATTTAAATTTAGATTCTTACCCTCCAGACAAAATTTGATTTAGGCAAAAATCTCCAATTTCTTTTGACAGCAAACTCCAATCACGTCTGACCATATCGAGCCCCTTGCGTTCAATGTTCTGCATTGAAAGTGTTAAGACAACCCTTCCACTTCTACAATATAACATGTAAATTCATAATAAGCACAAACCTCTCGTGAGCTGCCATCTAGTGCCACTTTAACAGCAGCATACTTCTTCTTTTTAAGAAGTAACATTCTTTTGTATATGCCATCAAGATCAATCTCTAGACAACGGTACTTCTTGTTCACCTGCATAAGCATTCTTTGTAAGATCCTCGTTCTTCAGTTTGCACATTGTTATAATGGAGAGAATATTATGCGCTGACCTTTCTGAACTACTAAAATTAACATATGCACCTCAAAACATTAAGATGGCACACTTACCTCCTGAATGACCTTTCCTGCAATTGCTTTTGCCCTGGAGATGTCATCGAGTCCAGTGTGTATCATAATGGAGTCTGTGTCGCCATAAATAACCTGTCCGGTTCAATGAAAATAAATGTCAACAAGTAATTTAGTAAAAAAAATTTGTTCGATCTTTAAGGGACTTGGTTTTCAGGAGATACTTTTAACTCTTTTGGGTATATAGAATGAAGAATATGTACACATCATGGTTTTTTAGCTTCAGAAACTGTATGCGGTAGCATGCTGGAATTCACACTGGGAGTGAACCATGTATCATGGCTAGTGAGGCATGAACTATCAGTAATTAATATTTAAGATAGCACTTTTTTTAGTTTCTTACTGTAGGAAAGACGGTTAGAATACCCATAAGCTTGTAGTGCAGTTTGTTCTCTAGAAATTTTGTCATGCAATAACCTTTTACAAGAATACAAATTACAGGCCAAGAATAAGAAAACACATTTATTCATCATTGCATTCAATGGGCTGCAATATTGCAAGTGTTCAACAAACATACATGATCACTTTAGTATAGTGAAAGATAATACATCATGAAGGTAAACAGAACATGTGTAAATTCCAATCTCTAGTATATACAAAGTTATTCTTTGCCATGTTCCTCTAAAGTAATTTCAGTGTTTCAGAATGTTTACTAGAGTCTCAGAGACACTCATGGACATATAGCAATTCCACATACCTCCAAATTTAAATTATTCTGAACCAGATCAACAGTGTTCTGCAAGATCTCTCTTCCCTGAAAGAGGCGTCATAGGAGATATTAATCACAACCCAAAATTAAAAGGTTTTTAATAACTTCTGTGAGAGCAAAAGTTGTTCTCACTTGCAGTGTGATAAGCTCAGCAAGTGGCTTCGCATAAAACCTGGAATTGGAAAAGCCCAAGCAACCATACATGCTAGAGCATAAGCATTAAAGAGTAAGTCAGAACTCATTGATCATACTGAAGGAATGCAAGTGAACATGCTTATCTTTCTTATAGACAATTCTTACCTATTTGCAGTAAGCTTTAATGCTTGCTGTTGAATATCAAACTGTTGTCTTTTAAGACCAGAAGCAGTCTTTAGCCACGATTTAACCATTCTTCTCCTCTCCACCAAACTCCTCAGCAACTGTGTTGTTAGCCACAATTGAAAACAAATGAGTAAAAAACCCATTACAAGATTTTGTTTACCCAAAAATTCACTCAATTTTAATGGCACATCCTATGGCAAATACCTCAGGTAACACACCAGTAGCTTTTGAAGCTGGCAAGTTAGGAACATTGCCATCAGAAGAACGATCGACAGTGGTAAAACAGATGTTGTATTCCTGTGGACAAAGAGTAACAAAGCCACTAGTGAGCACGGAACAATATACTGAACATCTGATGATCAGGGCAAGTCAAAAAGTTATAGATGCTGAGTATTCGTCATTTACCTGAATTATCGATGGGTACAGACTGTTGAAGTCCAGAAGTAGAACATACTTGTCATATAGACCCTTCTTAGGCTCCAAAACCAAGCCACCAGCATATGAAGGTCCTTTTCTGGCTTTACCTTGATCACCATTGTTCCCCTCATCATCAACAGAAGGATCAGCAGCACCATCATCAGCATTTGCCCCCCCGGTATCAGGATTGATTTTTCGTTTTGTGGAGTTCAGCTCTTTGTTGCGTGCAAACTTATCCGGTACAATAAATTTTTTTGCATGGAATGAATGCAATAATAGATATTCTACCCTCTGAGCCCTAGCACCCTACAGGAATTTCATTAGAGATATAATGTCAAGACTGCACCGCGATGTGGTTCACTAGACAATATGCACAATAATAATGACAATACCTGGAGCGTTTTCCCCCACAGGTTACCGCTAATGTTGGTAAGTTGACGTGTCAGTGGGAGAACACTTAAGTGAAACATGAGCTCCAAAGAAAGCCATGCATCAGTCTCACCATATTCAACCTAGTTGAGTTTGGCACTTCAGTTCATAGATTTTGAGAAAAAATAGAAGATGCTCTCTTGAAAAAAGCAGAAAAAATCTTTAGTTCGGATGAAATTACCAATTTGAGCAGTTCTCCTGAAGACTGGAACATCTGAGGTATATCATGTGGAGAAACCTCTCTTCTCTCCTTTTTCAATTGTGTTTCTGCAAGTTGTGTCAAGGAATAACTCACCTGCATAGAACAAGCATATCGAACTGCTGAATTTGGTAGCTGAAACTATACCAAACAATTGAACAAATAGTTTCCTTCCATTATCTAAAGAATTGTTGCACCGCTAATTACCTCCTTCAAAAGGTCGCGAGAGCATAAATAGGTATCACAGAGAAGACGACCGGCAATGCATGACATAATTCCTGGGCTTGCCCCAGAACCATATAGTGTGTTTCCTTTGGTAAGCCTGGGCATTACTGATCGCCTGAGACGACCAATCTTGGACCACATGCTGCTTGGCACTTTGCAAGTCTAGCATAGTTATTGGATAGAAAATGATAGTCAGCGATACAATGTAAGTGTTCTCTTGAATCCATCTGGTACTAACCCTGAATATTTTATAAGCAAAGCTCATTCTAATTTCACAAATAAAGAAGAGTAGTGTGCTACAGGTTGAATATCAGAATCAATAGAACGTGTAATGATTAAAAAGACCTGAGCACGGTGTAGAAGGACATCCAGGTCGAATCCCGAAATATTGTGTCCCACAAGTACGTCGCAATCAAGTTTGCTAAGCTCAATCATCAAGCGATTTAATAACGCGCGTTCACTGGAAAGGGAGAAACAATTAATCAGTGCAATGGAAACCATTAAATTGAATGGGTAATATGTGTAAGAAAAAGCAGCACCCACCTGCTTTCTAGTGCCAGTACGTTGCTACCAGCCTTCTGGTTTCTATCAGAAGCTTCCTTAGCAAGGCCTATAGGAAATATGCTACCTTCAAGCTTGCGCATAACAGTAAAATGGCTGAGCATTCCCCGTTTCTGCCAATCTTCCGGGCGCATTGGACTATCAATCTGAAATTCACCAAAAAAAAAGGAAAAGTTGAAAGACATGAGGGTTTCCTTCTTTTGTTAACCTTAGGCATATGTAGAATGTTGCAATGGAACCTGCAAGTGTATCAAACTGTCCACAAAACAATTGTCTGACATAGACTTGGCACCTCTCATCACCAAAGTACCCAAAGTTGTAAATCAAATGCTAAAAATACATTTTCAGCTCCAAATGAACAGCGTACCTTCACCCGGTGACAGCATATGACAGATGCTGACACAATCTCATGCACATTGTGTTTCTCATTTATGATAGTTTTGAAATTGACTGCAGCAACTACAACAGGGGGGACTTCTAGGGATGTGCTTGTCATCAAAACAGATATGTCCTTTGGGCAATCAACTGCGATTTCAAATTTACACCAGCTGACCTGTGGTAGAGTCAAGAGGCATCATTGTTTATACAACGCAACAGGTAGTTAGGAAGGAGCTATTCAAATATTAACCAACTTGCCACGAAACACAACCCAGAGATACAGGACAGGGTGAAGTCAAGGATATACCCGCTGAGTAGATGGCCGTGTCACAAATTTGGATACTGACAGCCATGAAGGGCCCTTGATCTTCCTTTTGATGAGAAATAATTCAAGAGCACTGCAAAGGTACAGAGATCAGCATCTATCAAGAAGAAAACAGGTATAAAAAATACACATGAAACTAGCTTGTACAGTTCGTACAAAATAATGCAAGGTTTATGGTCATACCCATTGTTTGTCCCAAGCAGCGCATGGAAATTTTCACCTCTGAGGTCTGCTGGTAGGGCAGGATCCTAAGAAAACATGTGTAACATAAGTAATGCAATTGCAGACTGGAATGGTTGGGCAAGAGACTCACGCACATTATGGTTTTCATGTCGAGAAAGTAACCAGTAAGAAAGAACACAGTTAAACCAGTGAGAAGGAACTAAATTCTAAACATTCCTAGAGAAATCCTACCCTTCGGCCACCCCTGCCCCAACCAAACATGTAAAACAAGAGTATATCATTTTACCAAATTTATTATGGTATTTTTTTCAATAAAAAGGTTAGGCTATTTGAACCCAAGAGATCATATTTGACATGAACAGTGAATATTTGGATGTCAATAGAAATTTGACCAATAATTGCAATTTTCTTTACCAGGATTTTTGCAATTATTCATCATTAGGTTGCTTTCAAAGTGCTATAAACATGCAGCATATATCCCCAGTTCAAACCAGTAGATCAGTAGAGCGCGCAAATATAGAATCAGCATACAACTTCTAGAATTCACTTACAAGCTGCCAGACTTTTCAAATTTCTCATAATATCTTATAGGATTGCGTTTTTATTTCATAAGTTCCCCCTATGCATGCCACAAGATTAGAAAATATTAATATGACTTGGATCAAAGTCAATACAAAATATTGATTCTTATAATTACAGAAAAATTTCAGGTGCGCTTTACATTCAGTATTTGTATGCTACAGTACATTACATCAATCATGTTATTTGGTTACACAAATATAACAGTTATTATTACCCAATAACAGGGAGTTGATCAACCAGCTATGCTAGAAAGAAGTCACCTTTGTTTATCATGCATTGTCATTGAATTTCACTCCCGGCAGTCAAATATGCAACCACAATAACATTTATACAAACAAAAAACTGGACATACCTTGTATGGGTAATTGATTTTCAGGACATACTGCTCTCCATTTTGTAAATCAGTCCTCTCAAACGCATAGTTCCTCTATGACATTGAAAATATGATCACTTAGATCAGGAAAGGGGGGAATGAAAGCACTTGTGTGTTGTGCATGTGCACCTACTAACCTTGACTGGAGTCATTACAAAACTTGATACATTGAGATCTGACAATTTATCGGCTATTTCACTCTTTAATCCAGACGCCAACTCCTGGTAACAGAAGATATGTTATGGATATTAGAGTAGTGCTGAAAATAATTTGAACTACATTTTTCAGCATTAACAATCATTCTCACATGTAGAGTTGCTCGAAAAGATGGCAGAAAGTCAGCACTTGTAGACTTTTTCTCAAGCCCTGATATGGACTCCCTTGGGAACACTGAATGGTTCGGAATAGCATAGATGCATCTCTGAATATTTTTTACAACGACACAGCAACTATGGAATCGCTTGCCAACTTCAACCTAGAATACAAAAGCAGCCTGTTAGCTAAAAGGAATAGCCTAGAATCTAGAGATGAAAGCAATGCCCCATCTCAGGGTAATAATCTGTACAAGAGCACTAGTTAAAAATTCAGTCACCTGCCTAGGGGCTAGGCTATTACACGAGTGTCAAAGAATATACAGAACAGCAAGTATATTTTAGATCATTGTCCAAAGCCAAACAATATTTTCTTTGAGAACATTGACTGATTTGTACTTATAGTTATCATTGTAATGCTATGGAATACTAATGGGATTACATAGTTGATTGATACTGAAACACATCAAGGACCATGAAATCTATGGTATACTGATTATTTTGTGCAGTTCAATAATACTTAGGTGTTCTGGTTCGATAACAGGCTTTACAGTGTACTACTATCAATTAAAGACAGGCTATCTTTTTACTTGAATAAGCAAGAGGTGTGCATCATTGCATTGAGGAGAAAAAGACAAGCTATCAATCAGGCATCAGCAACTAAAAAAACGGTATTCTTAAATAACCTTAAAAAGGGTATTCTTAGTGATTTCAGTGCAGGAGTGCTTTTACCTTTCCAAACAAATACACTGTGCCTGAATTAGCACCAAATGGTTCCTCATATGCATCCAGTATGTAGAATGGCAGTACTCCATCTTTCAGCTCAAACTCTGAGCTTTCATCCACATCTGCATTACCATCAACAGCAACTCCTCCTACACCACCTGTGTTCTCCCCATCCCCACATACCTTCATCCACCCTGCTGTTGCGCTCGTCATACCCCCATTTCTGCTCTGCTCTGCCTTAATCTTTGCATTGAGGCGGTGCACCTTCTCTATCTTCACTTCCCCATTAGCCTCCTCCTTCGGTTCCTCTGAGCTTTTATTCTCGACCACCAACTCAGCACTAGAACGAGGAGCAGAATCCAATTTGGTTTCCATCTCAGCATCCGGCTTCAATTCCACATCCATATCATTTCCATGGTCTGAAACCCCGTCAGCCTCAAACCCACTGTCCAACCTGACAGCCGTTTCAGTATCTACAATAACCTTTTCCGAGTTGATGCGGGAAACTGTTGGGAGAGAAGGTTGCGGGGCACAAACCCTAACCACCCGCCGCCGCCTCTCCTCGCGGTCCTTCTCGTCGGGCGCGAATTCGGCGATGATGTCGTCCAGGATGCTGTCAGCGGCCAGACCCGAGCTCTTGGCGCGGTCGCTGCCGGGCTTCTTAAACACCGAGGAGGTGAACATAGAAGAGATGCGCTGCTTGCCCATCATGGCGGCGGCGGCGTTGAGGGACGCCGTCGCAGCGGACTGCTGCGGGCGCTTGGGCTGGGGAGGGCGCGGCTGCTTCCGCTTGCGGCGGGCGCCGTCCTCGCCGTCGGATCCCTCGTCGGAGGAGGAGGGGAGTGCGCGATGGGTCCAATCCTCCTCGCGACCATCCTCAGCGTAGCCGAGCCCGTCGTCGTCGATGATGAACTCGCCGGCTTCCTTGCGGCGGCGGGCAACGAGCGCGGCGTAGTCCTCCTCCGCGACGGTGTCGTAGATCGGGGCGTCAACCTTCAGCTGGACGGCCTCGGAGGCCCGGGCCCTACCCTCTTTGATGGCGCGGAGGCGATCGAGGGCAGCGGACCGCGCCACCGCCTCGACGCCCCGGGTGCGCGTGCGGCGGCCGGAGCCGCCGGCGTCACCGGATGCGTCCTCCATAGCCTCTCTCTCTCTCTCTCTCTCTCAAGCAGGGGCGCGCACAAATTCGATGCGCAGCGCGGAGATCTATGTCGAATGCTACAGAGGGTGGATTTTTTTCTTTATTTATTATTGGGATGCAGAGGGTGGCTTTGGCGGGAAGGTGTTCGAGCATTTGGCGCGCAGCGCGCGTGAAGCTCTAGGGTTTTTCGATAGATTCATGGATCGGGTGGGGAGAGCACGCCGTCGATCCCAGCGGCCCACATTGCATCAGTCCCTCCAGTGAATCGGGTGGGCTACAGGACGTCGGGTTTGCGTGGGCTTCATTCTGTTGCGAAGAAATGGGCTGTAGCTTTGATGTGCTGCCTCTGGCCCAAATTTAAGCATGCCCCTCCTCCCTTGTCATTCCGCCGCCGCCTGCTGGGCTAAATAGTGCAAGGCCCATCTGTCAGCTCTGTCCGGCCCTACGCCCCTGCCGGTTACATTTTCCGTGGCGCTGCGGCTGCGTCCCTGCTGCCTGCCTGCCAGAGAGTGCCAGTGCATCCAGTGGACCTATAGATGTCCAAACGGGCCGCCCGGCCCGGCCCTGGCTCGGGCCCGCCCTGGCCCGTCCTTCACCGTGCCGGGCCTGGCCCGGCACTATGCCCCACCGTGTCGGGCCGTGCCAGCCCACGGGCTGAGCCGACGGCCCAAGCCCGGGCCTGCGGGCTCATTTCGTGCCGGGCTAGCCCGACATAGCCCAACACTATGTCCTGGGCCGGGCCGCCCGACGGCCCACAAAGGCGTACACCGGCGCCACCTCCAGCGGCCGACGGCCGGCGCCCGGTGCCGCCGCCGCGGCTCCCCGCGCCGCCGCCCACCAGCCCCACCCCGATGTCCAGCGAGCGAGGCGACGACCGCGACAGCGAGAGAGGAGGCGCCGGCGACTCGGTGACGGTGAGGTAGCGACGGCGGTGAGGTGACGAGCGAGAGAGAGAGAGAGGAGGCGTCGGCGACTCGGTGACGCCGTGACGGTGAGGTAGCGACGGCGGCGAGGTGACGGACGAGAGAGAGAGGAGGCGCCGGCCTGTGCGCTGCCGCCGGCCTCCGCGTTCCTACCAGCCGACTTGCGCGTCGCGGCGCCGCCGGCCTGCGCGCCGTCCCGCCGACGAGGTAGGGGAGGCCAGAGGGAGTGGAGGGGCGCCGACGGAGGGGAGCTGTAGGGGCGGCACGAAACACGGAGGGAGGAGGGCGGCGGCGGACGAGTGGGGGAGAGTCAGAGAGAGGAGTGGGGGGCGGCTGGGCGGGGTAGGGTTTGGGGAGACAGGAGTGGGAGGGGGGTTTGGGCCGTTTTGGCCTTTTGGGGGAGGCGTGGAGCGGCTTGGTGGGCCGGGCCGCTCCCGCCTGGCATCCTGGGCCGATCGGCCTCGGGCCATTACCGGGCCAGGGGTAATTCTCCGTGCCGGGCCGGGCCGCCCGGCGTGCTGGGGTGGCGGCCCACGCCCGGGCACGCTTGCCGGGCCGGGCCAGCACGGGCCCGGAGCTGGCCGGGCCGGGCCGGGCTTGGGCCGGGCCAAAAATACGGGCTTTCGGGCGGGCTGTCGGGCTCCGGGCTTTTTGGACATCTATAAGTGGACCCCGTGGCGATCGCCGCCATCGAGCGGCGGCATCCTCGTGTAGTCGTGTCGGCCTCGGCGGGAAACAGTGGCCCGCGCTCGGCACCCTGCACAACGGCATCATGTGGCTTATTACCGTCGCCGCACGAGGTACTGCATAGCGCACATGAGGTTGGTCTACAACGACAATATCGTATCAGCGTGCGACTCAAAAGAGGCGTTAGCCAATTCAACGCCCGCTACAGTTTGTGTGCCGTGACACGGGGATGTATATGTGTTTGAGCAGCTGAACACCGTCGCCGAGGCCAACGGTCGCCATGAAGCTCCCGCAAACGATCCTCGGCACAAGGCCGGCGCCGGTGGTCACCTCTCGGGCCCGTCGCCGAGCTACGCCGGCGTGCTCAAACCTGACATCCTAGCACCAGGGGACAAAAAACGTGGCGGCGGTGGCGCCCGTACGTCCATACAAGATGGTATGCCAAACACAGTCCAAAAAGTAACTCCCAAATACACTATGCAAAAAGAAGATTCTCCATCACATCAAAATGTCATAACATGCATGGAATATTAAATGTAGATGAAATCAAAAACTAATTGCATAGTTTTGTTGTACTCTGCGAGACGAACATTTTGAGCCTAATTAATCAATTTTTGGATAATTTTTCATAAATACAAACAAAATGCTACGGTAGCGCAATGATTACGAAGTGACGTCTTATTCCCAGATTCAACCTCCCAATTCTAACATCTAAACACCACCACAACTGGCAGCAACTTCCTGGTCGAGTCGGGGACGTCGATGGCTTGACCGCACGTCAGCGGCGCGGCGTCGCGGCCCGGCTGCGTGCGGTGCACCCTGCCACCCTGGCTGGAGCCCCGCGCATGATCAAAGTCCGCGATGATGACCACGGCGACAACACGAACAACACGGTGGGGGCAGACGGCGACGTTCTAGGTGGTTATCAAGCTCACTGCGCCTACCGGCGGCGAGCCTGCTTTCGGGGCCGTAGTTTGGGTCGATGCCAGTGGCAAGTACAGGGTGAGGACTCCTTAACGTGGTGCTATAGTGCTTGTGTTCTGTTTTCCCAAGCCATTTTCTCCTGCATAAGAACTGTGCACAGCATGGCTGCCTATGTTGCTGGCATTGTTCTTGCAGTCTCACCTCTCAACATCCGTCAGAAACATCTATACAAGGCCAAGAAGAATTTGCTGCTATGGAGTATTGTCCTTGGGAATCAATGTCTGTCATCCGCACTGCACGGATCCGATGCCATCGACGCACTGCCTTTCACATACCTTTTTATGAACTGACATAACTTCCCCAGCCGGGCTCTTCTTTCGAGCTCATCTTTTAGTTGCAAGAGTCCTTTACCCCTATGCCATTATAAAAGATGGTGGTGACCTGTATGCCACTAAAAAGTTCGGTCGCACCTGTATGCCATCTACCCAACTTCCTTTTACCTCCACGCCATTCCGTCCACTTTGCGAGCCGACGGTGTCAAACCGATGGGTGAAATGACCATTTTACCCCTGTGGGCCCCACCGTCTTCCTCCTCCCCATCTCCTTTCTCCCGCTGCCTCCCCTTCTCCTTTCTCCTGCCGCCGACCATCAGAGGAAGGAGCCAAGCTCCGCCCCCGGCGTCGTGCCGGCCCGGTGAGCTGCCCCCAGGCGCACGCCCGCCGTCGGCGGAGCTCGCCCGGCGGCCCCCCGAGGCGGAGGCGGAGCTCGCTCGGCGGACCCGCGCGGCGGAGGCCGAGGCGTAGCTTGCCCGGCGGCCCCGCGAGGCGGAGGCAGAGGCGGAGCTCGGCCGCGCGGCGGAGCTCGCCCGGCGGCCGCTCGAGGTTGAGGGAGAGCTCGCCCACGGCGGCGTAGCTCGTTGGCCGCGCCCGCGCGAGGCGGAGCCCGCCCGCGGCGGAGCTCACTGGCGGTGTGGTTGCTCCTTCGCCGGTGGCAATGGAGAAGGAGGAAATGAGATGGATGGGAGGAGGAAGAAGGAGATGACAAGTGGGTCCCGCGTGTCAGTCACTGTCAATAATGTTCACAGGGGGTAAGATGGTCATTTCACTAGGCGGGTCCCACATGTAAGAGCCTACAAAACTAACAAATCATGGACGGAATGGCGTGGAGGTCAAAAAAAAGTTGGGTGGATGGCATACAGGTGCGACCGAACTTTCCAGTGGTATACGGGTCAACACCATCTTTCATAATGGTACAGGGGTAAAGGACTCTAGTTGCAAGCACTCTATTTTGGTGTGACCCGCACTTGAGGAACGAGGCAGTGCAGCTTCCACTTCAACCTGAGACAACGGCCCACGCCAGAAATGCCGGATCTTTCTTCACCTGAATCCCGCGGCGTTCCAAACAGATTATAAACACCACCTGTCAAATAGGCCATCGACCAGAAATTAGGAGACCGACAATTGGACAATTTTTGTTACTCCTGTCATCTGTTATCTAGTTACTTTATTACGATGTAGTGAAATATTGCTTGACGAGCTTCTGCAAAATCCACCATTTGGTATGGGCTATACCTAATCTGACCTCTCAAATATTCTGTACAAGTTCGAACTGTACACAGCTGTACATAACAAGCTTACAACACAATGCTCGAAGCTGAAAGGGATCACGAACTGTTGATGCCATTCTTTGAAGTGACATTACTGACACCACGTTGCACATTCTGAGGTTCCGATTGTTCCGAAGCTTTTGCAGGGAGTGTCTTGGGGCCGGTTTCGGCACCCTCATATGGCAACACGACCACAGGGGCAGCATGTATTGAATCCCATCGTTCCTTCACGAAGTCCATGAAGGCTTTCACCATTTCCCTCCGGAATTCTAGCTCCCTTGTGAAGAGATCAAACATAAAGAATGAAAGAACATATTTGAAAGGAAAAACAAGAAGAACTGCAGAGGATGCTAGAAGGACAAGCGCAACCTGGGTCGTCACCTGTCATATGACCAACAAATACTTAGGGAAGATATCGATAATATCCATTATCTGACAGCTTGTCACTGCAAAACCACAAAAATAATTCATTTTTATCTTACCTCAGGTTGGCCAGCTAAAAAGATTGTGCGGATTTTCAGAAGAGAGACATTCAGGTTCTGTAGATAATTTTCCACTGAGGCCATTGCCTCTTTAAGGGCTAGGATCTTCTGAATTGTGTTTGAAGGCGGTTGATCCCTAATTGTCACTTTGGCGAAAGATCTACCTAGCCGGCCTTGTTCTTTCAGCCCTTTCACAGCAAGCATGGAAAGGGCCATCATCATCAGGGTGAATGGAAATACATAAGAAAGCATGTTCCTACAAATTGAAGTAAAGTATAGATGTAAAAAAATCCATCCCATTCTAGTATAGTTTACAAAGGCGTGACAGAATTGTTGCAAAAAATATGATTCGCCTGGAACTTTTTTAATAAACGAAAACTCATTCTCTATATGTCTAACATAAGAACATTATGAAAGACAAATAAATGATATTTCATTGCCTTTTTCATGTTAGTATAATAGAATGATTAGCAGAGCTAGTGTATGATTGTCATAAATTAACACTGACAAGAAAGAAAAACAACATGACAAAGTAACTTACCTGAAAACAACAGTATGGACTATTAGTAGAAAACAAATGGTTGAACGTGGGTTCTCCCAGCGTTGCAGTTTCTTGAATTTTTCAGCCATTATTACAAATGGAAGCATAAGTTCCTGTTTCGAGGAAAAAAAGCAAAGGTCAAAATAATGTTTAGCATGTTTTGATATGTGTAAAAACAAAAAATCACTTGTAGGACGCAGAGGGTCATTTTTTTTAAAAAAAGAAACTAATAGGGGTTTGGATTGATTGTCAGTGATAATTAAAGAGTAATATGTTTCGGAAATCAACTAAGCAGCTTGAATTCTGCACAATATGACAAAGATGTGAGATATGTTAAGAGACCTTCTCAAACAAATCATATGTTTTTTGTACGCCATACAACTAGGTGAAAGCCAAATACCTTGAAGAGGTCAATGTTGCTTGGAATACCTTCAATTGTAGCAGCAACTATTGTTGCCTGTGTCCTTTCAACTACTTTGCTCTTCTCTTTACAGTTAACCATTGCCTTCTCTACAAGGTTTTTATCAGCTACAACTAAAGATTTACTCAATACTACACCATGCTTGACAGAAGAATTTCTCCAAAAGTTGGCTGAGTGGCTGGATGCCCAGCTGGGAGATGTCATCCACTTGCGCAAGTACACACTACCATCTATGTCGTAAACATGTGCATGGCCGGTAGATGGGTCCTCTGAAGATCTATGCCATTGAGGTGACCTGTGATTTGCAGATTTGGCTTTTGTGATTAAAGTCCCGCCCCAAAATTTCACTGCTAGTGTCTGAAGAACAACATCACCAAATGGTGCATTGGACAAATAAGAGAAATGCACTAGCTTAGCTGGATCCTCGTATAATCTCCGTATGAACTGCAGAGACTGAAGCCTTGCAATACTGTTTGCTGCACTGCTAACAGCTCTTTCCTTGCCTTTGTGGGCACCATATACATGATGAATTGCTGGATCATTATCACCCGGACCATATTCACGAATGAATCTATAAACTGAAATAATTTCACTGATGAAGGCAAGCCATACGTCTCGTCTCATCTCCCCACTAAAATCAACAAATTCTAATGTCCATTCCTCTGACCTGCTAGCAGTAATCTAGTTAGCTTCAGAGTTGAGATCATACTAAGCACATGATATAAACATTCTGTAGAAATAACTGTAACTCCTTAAGGTGATTGCTCACACAGTGAAATTATTAACAGATCTTACCTGACAGGTAAAAGTCTAAAAGGTTATATAAAATTCATCCTAACAAGTAATAAGACAACCTTTTGTCTTGTAAAGTGATTGCCACATATGATTTCATTGGATTGCACATATACACACATGATAAAGGTAAACATATTTTCCTTCACCGACATTGTTTGTGAGTTATGACTTACAAGCACCAACAACCAGGCATGTATAGCAGTAATCACTAGGCCCAGGTTGGAGCCCCATAATTCTAATATCAAGCTACGTCTACAGAGTAGTAAACGATGAAAGGGTGCTTACGCTGAACCAGAAGAAACTGACACAGCAGAGTCAAACAGTTTGGACCCAAAAGGTCCAACCTTTGCTTTTTCAACCCTTGAATTCCGATCTGTAAGGTCAAGTTTCATAGGTTTCTTGGCACCTGACAGTCCAATGGCCTGCCAGTATCAATAAAAGGTGGAGAAGTTGAGGTTGCTCATAAAATCTCAAAAGTAGCACCTAGCAGATATGCCAAGCAGGAAACAGGTGCAAAACTATGTGATCAAAGAAATGCTAGTATAATATCACACCAAACACATACATTTCAGGCACAAAGACCTACCTCAAAATATAGCGCCTTGTCTGTCAAGGTAAGGTTTCCGGGCCACGCGGTATTTTCCTCCCATTTTAGAACAGGTCTTTTTTTACTAGAGCCTATGCATAGAACTTGCTCGTCAGTCGAAACATTGTCTCCCATTTGATGTGTCTGCCTGCTATGATGAACCCTATCCAATTGCACATTGTAACACTGTTATTACCAAACGGAACTCCAACATTCAGCACAAAAACTCAAACAAGAATATAGAGTAGAGATGAATCACAATTCACAATTATGTCAGGTGGTGGGGCTATATAACCTCCACCGCTGACCTTATCTTGCAAAATTAAAGAAGCCACAATATGTTGCTAATAGTCTAAGACGATGTCATGACAAAATTACAGGTCATAATGATGAGTCCAGCCCAGGTTGGAAAGGAAAAGCCCGACACACCGACCCGGCTACAACGCCCATAGGGCCTCCTGTTGTGCCTCGACAGTCTTAGCACCGGTACTCCGGTTTACGACACACCGATCCGGCTACAGATAGCACGATCTGGCCCTCGCAAAGCCCAGCTTCAGGTACGTACTACCTGGCCCCAGCAATCTTAGCACCGCACTTGGCACACCCACTCAGGGAAAGGCCCAATCACCCCAAAAGACTAGTTTGATAGGGGAAGGGTAGTTCTCCCTTTTAAGGTGGCTTCCTCCTCCCTAGCTAAGCAAGGTGGGATTATTCTGAGGCTCACACGGTAGCCGCCCGACTACAATTGGGCCACTTGGCCCATTTTGTTGCGTCTTTGCCAACGGGTAATAGTGGAGGAAGATGTCCTCATCAATAAGAACCAACGTATACTAATATCTGAATAATCAAAGGTTTCTTTTTGCCTTAAGTTACAGGTGAAGCTATGGATCAATGTGAAGAAATAAATGATATGGTTAGGAGCCTAACCTAAAATGAAACAAATCTTCTATTATAATTGACAAATGCTCCAGTTTTCATATTAATATGCTGAGGCAACCTTACTTCAAAAGTTCAGCAAGATATGTTGTCCACAGGTCAAATGAAAGTCCCTTTTCTGCACCAACAAGTGCCCTAAAGAGATGATGAGCCGTCGAAACGTCAGCAACACCTGCAACAGCAGGAGCAATTCGGACAAAGGCGTCTTCTCCAACAAGTCTTCCCTAACATTTTAAAATATCTAATTCAGAATCCATTATTTGCAACTCCAGCAAAGAGAGAAAATATAGGAATAAGTCACCACCAGTACAGAATAGTTGTCTAGAGAAGAAAGTAGACCGTCGTCTTCGTTACATGGATCTTCCCAAGCAAGCATAGTCACAAAGACAAGCTTCTGAAACGCTAGGTCCTGTAGACATTTAAAAATTATACAATTAAAGTAGAAGCACATATAAGAACTTTAGCTAAATTAGTTAAGTGCAAACTCAGCAGAGGAAACATGGAGCATCATTACAGTTGGTCAAAGGCCAAGCCTAAAGTGTCTTATTAGTCGTAAACTCGCCAGACGAAACATGGAGTATGATCAGTCTTTGACAAAGAAGTGTTGAATCAGCAACTAATTTTACCTTCAAGTTTGGATGGAAATCAGAGTTATCTCTTGACAAGTACCGGAAGCAACTATACTCAACCAAGCTTTGAGCATCATTGTGCAGATGTTTGGGAGCAAGTGCTTCAAATATCCTCTGCACCTGTCTTCCCGTCAACCCATTCAACCTAAGAGAAAATCATATGTATGAATTAAGATCAAACCAACAGAAAATTAGCTGTGGAGTATACAGAAGACCTAATTTGCACATGCGGTCACTTAACATGCTGAGTTACTTGGCTCATGTTACCTACCCGAACTTGCTTGGGACTAAACGGCTTTGTTATTGTTGTTGCTGGTCTCTTACACATGCCAAATTAATCAATTACTAAATACACAAGTGGTATTCTACATGCAAAATGAAATGTGATAAGTGATATGACCATATGTGATAAATGAAATGTTTTTTCTCTTAAACATGCTGAATTAATAAATTTCTCAATAACCAACAAACAACCTGATCCAATTTCATCAACAAACAAATTATCTCTAGAACTAAGGGTGGTAATGACCAAAGCTACTTCACGCCGATAATTCTTGTTCACTAGACAGCACCACAGGGACCTATCACAATCTACCGACTGATTTAACACTAAATTGGCCCGCAACTACGAATCATACCACAGAAATGGGGTAGAGCACAACAAATAGTAGATAATTAGCTCCACGAGACAGTCTGAAGCTAGTCTAGTAGCTCTGGTCATTTTCAATTAATCTTCACTAATTGGGTAGTTGAATAAGCACAAGACTCATCAATGCGCAGATCCGCAGGTACAGACCACTTGACCTCACCTGGCGAACTGCTCGATGGAGACGACGGCGTCCAGCGAGAGCCACCCCTGAGCCACCCGCAGCTCCACGGTGACCTCCGGCACCGCAACGAGCGCCTGCTCCTCGACTGCGACCTCCTTCGGCTGCTTCTTCTTCCCACCCTCCGGGTCCTCCTTGTGCCTCGCCCTCTCCCGCGCCGCGTGCGCCGCGTCGGCGATCGTGCCCCGCGCCAGGGACATCCACGACCGCACCCGCTCCCGCACCGCATCTGCAGAGGAAGCACGCCGCGGCTGCGGAGATCAGCGACAGAAATCAGAAACACCCGGCACCACAGCGTGGCCTGGGCACTGGGTAGCGGACTAGCAGGGGCGAGCGTTCACCTTTGTCGACGTCAGGGAGCTTCCACTGCGAGTTGAAGGCGAGCGCTGGCCGGGCACGACGCCGGCGGCCGGCGAGGCGGCGGCGCGGGAGGGGCAGGAAGTGAGTGGGCTGGAGCTGCAGCTGCAGCATAGCGGGGCGGGCGGGGCGGTGGCGTCGCGGTTAGTGGTGGGGAGCTGCGTGTCGTGAACCTTCCCTCGATTTCATTGGGCTTCCGTGCGTGGCTTTTGTTTGTTTATGTTTCGCTTCGCTACAGTTCGGGAAGAGGGGAGAAAGAAGGGAGAGGAGCGAGGAGGAGAAGGGAGAAGGACGAACCATGTGGCTAACTGGGGTTTGAAGGGGCGTGTGGGCCCTATCAACGAGATGAGAAGTGGCCCGATTGTCCCGTAGCGACCGCGCCTATCTAGATCACGAGGGCTGCTAATCCGACCCATTGAGTTCAGACTTCATACTGGTAGGCCCAACTAAGCTCTTTCTGAGCTGGGCTAGCTTAGAATCCGAGCAAAATAGCACTTCGACCAGAATGGCCTGCATGGGTTTTCTGTCATTTTTTCATCTCCCAACCTCGCTGATTCCTCCAATTTAAAAAGAAAATAAACCTTGCTAAAAAAAGAAAATAAACTTCTCTGTTTTACTAGCACCTTAAGAACCAAAACGTTGAGCAATATTGGCCAAACACTATGGACTGAGTTCGGATCAACGTGTGTTTACTCACGCCCATTTCAGGGAGATCAGGAGTGACCAGCTTCCGTCCTCCTCCAGTTCAAACGACCGTCATCGCTTCCAGAAAAAGAAGTAAAAAACACCAAAAACAAGGTGCGGGCAACGGATTCGTCATACCCGTGGACAAAATATCAAACGGCATAACTAATCTTAAGCCTAGGTCAACCGGTACGACGACGTTCCAAGAAAATTTGTAAAAAAGTCACCCGCGGCCGTGCCATCGCGTTAAATATTCAATCCACATTCATCAATTCGGCACATAAGATTTCGTCCATTGCATCCAAAATTCAACCCTCAAGAACGCTCATGACCGTCAGATAACAACCCACGTAATGCACGGATGATATTTGAGGCATGCGACGCGACGTGCCCGTGCGCGCATCCTACCCTCCGCGCCCCAAGCCCCCAACTATAACTAACTGCGCGAGCGCGGCGAGCGGAGCCTCCGCTGATCGGCTGATTCCGCGGCGGGCGGCAGTTACAGTGCCGCAGCCCTAGTCCAGCGCGCCGCAATCCAGCCGACGGCCGGGGGGCTATGGAGCGCAAGCATCCGCTACCGGCGCTGGCGACGCGGCGGAAGTGCGCGGCGGCGTGCCGGAAGAAGTGGTGGCTGGTGGTGCCCGCGGCGGGGGAGCCCCGCGAGGCGGAGTTGTCGAAGCACCGGGTCATGAAGATGACGGGTCTGCCCACGCGCGACCTCCGCGTGCTCGACAACAACCTCGACTCCCCTTCCACCATCCTGGTCCGCGAGCGCGCCGTCGTCGTCAACCTCGAGCACGTCAAGGCCATCGTCACGGCCACCGAGACGTTCGTCCTGTCCGGCCACCCGCTCCTCGGCGACTTCATCCGCGACCTCCACGCCCGCCTCGCGTCTCCGGTACGTGCCTTCCTTCCTTCTTCCAGACGCAGCCGAGTTATTTGCTCTGTGTTCTTAATAGTATACTAGTAGTTTTGTTCAAAAAAATAATAATGATAACTGGTACGTAGTACAACACACTAGATTGCACCTCCGAACTGAAGACCGTTGTATAGTGAGCTACTCTACGCAGTTGAGCTGATGTTTCTGCAAAATTGTCGGCTGCTCCTGTGAAGGACGTCTCTAGCACGAGTTCAGCGACCGATCGCAGCAACGAGACGGATCAGGGCGAGGGAGACGGACCAACAGCCGCTGCTCTCTGCAGGGCTGGGAGTGACAAGATCCTGCCCTTCGAGATCAAGGTGCTCGAGGTCTGCCTCGAGTACACATGCAAACGCTTGGAAACCGAGGTACGTCGCTAAAGCCTATATTTCCTTTAAAAAATCACTACAGAACTGTTGCAAGACTTGGTCTTTGCTGGCGATGAATTCATTGGACATCTTTGCAATGATTTTAAAATGGGTTCACAATTCGTGCTAGACTTTGTCTCTTGAGGAGGAGGCATACCCGATCTTGGAGGAGCTGACCTCCAAGGTTAACAGGCTGAACTTGGAGCGTGTCAGGCAAATCAAGAGCCGGTTGGTCGTGCTGTCTGGGCGCGTGCAGAGGGTAGGAAGCAGGGGACCTGTTCTTAGTTGAAAATTTTCAAGTGGCTGCTGTTACATTTAATCATTTGCTGATCTTCTTTTTTTTGTCATGTGGCTTGTTCTTTCGTAGATCAGGGATGAACTCGAGCACTTGCTGGACGATGAAATGGATATGTCTGAGATGTACCTTACAAGAAAACTTGCCACTGAGACATTGAGCATGGTGGATTCAAATAAGGATGCATCCACTGATCACGACGACAAGTATGTACTCCGTAGTCTGATTAAACTCTGTAGTTGCTTGGATGAGAGCAGGAAAACTCCTTAAGATACTTTGGTCGCAAAAAAAAACTCCTTAAAATATTTTGGAAGATGGACCGTAGAACAGGATTTTATGGTGACAGGGTGTATTGATGAAAAATACATCACACACATGATTTTCATTTTAATCTTACTTGTATGACTGTATTCAGGGAGGAGGAAGATCGTGACAACGAGACAGAGACTGGGCGGGAAAGTTCTGTCTATGTTAAGCCTGACATTGAAGAGTTGGAAGTGCTTGTTGAAGCCTACTTTATGCAGATTGATGGCACACTGAACAAATTGTACAGTGTATGTTTTATCTTGCTTTTATTCACACCTGGCCCAAACTAACATCTTCATGATATATTGCTATAGTAATACATACGAAATCCTTTACGACCTCTGATCAAAACTTCAAATAATCAGGTCAAGAGCATATAGCAATACGTCTTACTAGGAATAAAGTTATTATGGAAATAGCAACAATTATTTCAATTTGATGCGCTGCACTTTGGTATTTGACATTAAAAAGACAAAATGTTGGATCATACTATCAATTATATAAACTTGAAGATAAATGGATGCAGTACCCTGAGAAATTCCTGTTGAACCAGTCGCTGAAAGTTCCATAGTGTGCAAGTATCTGTAATCCTGAATGGTTTAGTACAAATAATAATGCAGTCACTGGCATGTTCTATGCATGGTTTTAGTAACCCATCTTGTGACTATTTCATGCCCGCAGCTCCGAGAATACGTGGACAACACTGAGGATTACATCAACATAATGCTGGACGAGAAGCAGAACCAGCTGCTGCAAATGGGCGTCCTGCTGACGACAGCGACCGTGGTGGTCACTGCAGGCATCGTAGTCGTGAGCTTGTTCGGCATGAACATCCACATCGAACTCATGAAAGATCCAGAGACCGATGAGCAGGCGAGGATCAAGAACATAGAGTTTTGGTTGACCACATGGGGCACCGTGGCCGGGTGCGTTGCCATATATCTCCTGGCGATCTACTACGGGAAGAGGATCTACTTTGGGAAGAGGACCAAAACCCTGCACTGATGGTGCTTTCACAGCTTAGCAGACGTTGGAGAAACAGGATGTGTGTCGTGATGCAAGCTCACGCCTCCTTTTTGGACCGGGACGAAATTCCTCGAGCGTGTATGTGATGCAATAGTTGTGATGATTATGCCCTTGTTGATCTTCTAGATTTAGCACGTTGATCCTAATTTTTTGTCTAGATTGTCCCTTTATTGTTTTTGTCCTAGCATATAACATGTGGCCTCTAATTTTGTCTAGATTGTCCCTTTATATGTTTTTGTCCTAGCATATAAAATGTCGCCTTTCGTTTTGCTCAACAAAATTTGAGTCAAGAAGGATAGTCTTTCGTTTTACTTAATTATTAGGGGCGGATTAGCATTTCCAGATCAAGGATTTAGAGTTTTATATATATAGGATTATAAAGATACAAAGCCTCAAATATATATTGTTCAACTAAACATCTTCCAAGTA
The DNA here is from genome assembly GCA_033239725.1 of Echinochloa phyllopogon. Lineage (NCBI taxonomy): Eukaryota > Viridiplantae > Streptophyta > Magnoliopsida > Poales > Poaceae > Echinochloa > Echinochloa phyllopogon. The sequence goes on from BTCW01000005.1 coordinate 51,594,504, forward strand.
TTCACATTCCAGCTCCAACAGTTTCAGAGCTAGGGAGGGGGGCTGGGTGGAGTGTAATCACTCGTTTGATCCGTCGGCTGTGTGTAGTTTATTCGTGCAAATATTTTGCTCCCGCGTGAATATGCAACCGCAACTATTGAACTAACTTTCGTGTCCAGTAGCAATAGCAAAGTAGACGACGCCTCTGCCTGTCTCGGGACATGGGCATCGACCTCTTTCGCGAGCGTGCGTAGTGAAACACCTATTTCTTGTACTCTTTTCGCGCCTCCTCTGTGCTTGGATACCAGCATCCAACAAGTTACGCTTTAGTAACAAAATCAGAACACGGACATGTGCAAATAAAAGTTTAAGAAGAGGAGAAGATCCAAATTACTCCTTTCAAATATGGTCAAAGACTCGAAGTCCACATTATTTTGTAAACTATGTTTTTATTATTTACAATGACAAAGCATGTGAACTTAAAACTCAACTTCTCCGCTTGTGTGCTAATATTAAAAAAGGTAAATCTTAAGGAATAAATTGGACTGATTGATATAATTGTCACTTGTCGGTGTAAAATAAAATTTAAAATAGTTTAGAGGGTTATTCAAAATTTGGCTATAATTCAGACATCTTATACTTAGGAAAAAGAACATACACATGCATGCCAAGATAGCACACTATGACAACAGAAACTACTAATCAAGGATAACATTAGAGAAGATATTATATACACGACACTCACATGCCCATCTGTATCTAACTTACGTGTTATATGGCTGCCATCACGGCAATACTCGCAAGCCTATGGGGGTGCTACTTGCTAATTTTGTAAAGCCGGCAACCTCAGACGCACTTATGCTTTCCATATAAAGAGGGGCCAAGACCTTTGGTCCAAAATATTTGCAAGCGGATGTAGAGTTACAAATGATCCCAAAACTAAATATTTACATTGGATGACAATCAGATAAATACTACGTTTAGATGTGACTAAGCTGTTTGCAATGGCACCTTCCTTGCTCTAGTGCGTCGAACCTAGGCAAAAGCAAAAATTAGAGATAATTCCATAATACAAATGAGATCATGCTTTATTTTCACGACTTACATTATCTCTTGTGCTAACACCAGTTACATCAGAACTGTTCCATGAATTCACCAAGTCTAATGCTCTCTTGCCCTTTTTCTTAAGGTCGGCTACAAAAATGTATACAACTGGATTAATGCATGGAATGCATAAAATTCTCTTAGACACATAAAAGTAGTTCTAATATGCATAAAAATAGTAACACATTTGTCACCAGTGTCATAAATTTGTCAGAATAAAAGCACCTTTTAGAATTGGACTAACAGTTTAATTATGCAAGATAGTACCATACAGCTGACCAAGACCACTATTATGTTGAGCTTTGACTTAAGAGCAACTTCTTGTATTATATTTTGTTCAGTCAGGTAAGGCAGTTCAAGACCCCATGCAATCAGTTTCAAATAAACCACAGTCCCCAGATTTAGTTTCAGAGCCATCTGCCTGCATGAACTCTGTACAACCACTGGTCTTTATGCATTGACAAAATGAAGGCACTGTCATATTGTGGATATCGAATGGTTACCTCTTATGTCTGATAAAGGCAGCCTCACAAAATTGTCATCACGATCACCAACATCTTCAAGTTCACTGCTGTAAGCTTATATGTAAGTAGTCATAGATGGGAAGTTAACAAAGGTTCAAAATAAAAAAGGGAATCATTCTCACCATACAATCGAAGGGCCAGGAACCAAAGCTTCGTGCTTCTGGGATTCAGATAAACCCTTGCCATGATCTTTCTTGAAGGAACTATTAATAATTCAGAATCAGTATAATCAAAAGGAAGAAAACTTGCGAGATACACTTGGAGTAAAGTACATAACAGACTTTTATCAAATACGCAGTTCATTTCCACTCCCCTGGTATTCTTTCAACACCAGCACAATTCTGGAACAGAGTCGTAATTCTTTCCATTGAATGAAACAGAGTTGTGGTTGGACCAGCAGGCACATGTGATTATTGTTATATGCCTACTATGCTATCCAAGAATGAGTAACCAGAATTCCAGGCTAAGGCAGGATACAAAGATAAGTTTGTGCGATTTTATTTCTGAACTCATATGAGAGAACTAAATGGCCCAAGTAAAACTTATCTATCCGAATCAGGTCTATATAGGTCAAATTCCTTTCTTGAATAGTGATGCGAACCTCTTGCTACTGGGATTTTTATGCAAGTCATTTTGGACACTGAAATAACATTTAGTCAGCATGAAATGAGTGAGACTGACCAATTATACCAACATACATAGATCCGACGGCATACAATTGAAGTTAAAATGGCATTGCATGGTTTTCCCAATGGTACCAATTGAAGATGAAGGGGGAAATGGGGGAAGGTGGCCCTATACAGCTGGGTCAAGAACAAGCCCACATGATATATTGCACTATATCGGTCTAAAAATGATATCATGACTTCATAGGGTAACCTTTACATAACACATCAAAGACATCTCACAATATCAGCTTAATCGTCTGCACATACCGGACAATAAAAATCGGGAGAAAATCATTTATAAAGAAGGAAATCATGACAAACTGTTCTGCTGCTTACCATTCTCTGAGACGGGCATTGGAAATGTCCTGAAAAAATATTAAAAAATATAGATATAAATGCTCATGCAGGAAACTACAGGTAATTCATTATCTAGCCAAACTTATAATTTGATCAGGAGTTAGCGAATATGAACATACCACAGTTTGCCTACAGAAGTTCTGATCTGCCTTTGAAGCTCTAGTCTCCCCAGTGGAGCATCTACTCATAGGTTGATTCCGCTTATCCAAGAGGGAGACACAATTTCTAGAATCAGCTTCCTTAGCCAAACCCAAGGAGCCTGGAGATGACAACTTTGTGCCAGCAGAACCACAAGAGGACACATTTTCTTTCTCCAAGCTACTATTAGTATTCTGATTTTTTTTCTTGGACACAGCTTTCCTAGATGCCAAACTTTTGTTCCCTTTTCCTTTATCACTTGCATTCTGTCCCACTAAATTGCTTAGCGAGGAATATGCTTCCCTTTCAGGCGCTGATTCATTTGATACCCTCTCAGAAACAACAGAGTATTTAATATTGTCCTGAAATACATGTCAATGCACTTAGACCATCACCAAGTTAGGTGCTAGATGGTGCACAATTATATATTTAAAAGAAGACAAAATGGAGGCATCACAGACATAATATACCTGATGTTTATAAGGTCCATGAGCTTTGAGAATTCTCTTTACAAGCTTATCACTAATGAAATGTTCTTGGCAGCATTCCTGCATTGAAAATAGTGGGGCCGGACAAAAAGTTAATTATAATCCAAAGGTAAACTAGGCTATGGATTCAGACAATTTTACAGAGTGCTTACATATGCTTTTCTTTCGCTCCCAGATAATTTATAGTAAGATGAGGGCAAGGGAATATGGCGTGGAGAATCAGACATCTTGCAATCCTTATCAAGTTCTTTTACAATAAGCAAGCCAATTTTTGAGAGAATGTGCAGTTTCTGTGACAGCTTAGGACGTCAGTGTTTGATGGCACAATGGCAAGAAAATATTACATATCTAACAGCGGCCAAAAGACATACTGGAGTGATCTCAGAATCAGCTGGATCCTCAGCCTTCTGAATAGCACGGAAGATCCCTGACAGAACTGCCACAGAACTTGCTGTGGGACCATTCTCAGTTCTGTTAGAGCTGTCAATTTCAACTAGTTCCCTCAACATCACACAAAGCGGACTGTCAACAAAACAAAGGAACACATAAGAAAGTGAATACAAATACATAAGTGGACTGTCTATTTCTAGCCACAGGAACCACTTAAGTACCAAAGGAGCTTGTTGCGGGATCCAAAGGTGTAAAATAAGTAAATACCTGCAAAATTCAGGAAAGCTAGTCTCATCTTCATAATAATTGGAAGGGAATCCCCCATCATATGCTAGAGTATGGATCAAGAAAACCACAGCATATGCTGGGTTGTCTACAATTGAATCTTTGTCTGCTCTGTTCTGTTGAAGAAAAAACCTTCTCTGCTCCTTCAGCACTTCGCTTAAGTAACTTGCCGACTAGGGGTAGTACAGGGAAACCCCTTGAGCACACACAGGTTGTATGGCATATATATATAGAAAAGTGATAAAAAATAGAAAAGAATAGAGGACACTTACTTCAGTACGGACATCTCCAGAGTAATCTGTGGACGCTAGTGCAAAAGCGCATGCATATCTAATTGGGATAGCACGTTTCTTCAAGAGGGCATAAAGTTTGCAAATAAGTGACTTGCGAACAATATATGAAGCATCCTAGAAGCCAAACAAAATATACATTACACAAAAGGAGAGGTAAACACTAAAATGCAGATATCCTCAAATAATAGGTTCGAAAGATGGAATTATAATTGGCTGGACAGTAAAGTGGTCTCAACAACAATTACACCAGTGAACCAAGGTATATAAGCGGACTGATGCATGCAAGCATACATATCTGTCTACAGAGAATCTTGCACCTCAAAATCAATGACCTTCTAAAAACTAGATTATCAAATAATTTTGACAGGTCAATGGGCAGAAATGTTGTCTCCATACAAAAATAAAGAGAAGATAATAATTAGCAGTGCAAAATATTGACGATACCGTTGCCATGAGAATTGTGTTCCGAAACAATTCTGGTGAAATTTGTGAATCCCATCTTGTAGCTAATTGCAGTACAGATTTCGCAGCAGCCAGTTGCAGATACGGACTGTCGTTTTCACTGAATACAGCATGAGAAAATAAAATCAGTATTTCATTTGCACACAAAGAAAAAGAAAACTAAAACAGAAAAAAATGATATTGGTCTAGTGAAAAGTTCAAAAGTATTATTAGTTTATGACATGCACAGAACTGATGACATAAAAAAAAGTGTCTCCCCTAAAATTTGGGAAACACTCTCAATTATTTTCTATGAAGTGCAGCATCTCGCCAAGGCCGCCGACGCTGCTGCTCAGGCAGCTATCGATGTGCAGGAGCGGGTATGCACGGTCCTTGAGACCCTTGAACGCGAGCACAAGTTGGCCGCTGATCTCGAGGGCGCCACTGCTGCCGCGTGAGATCTCGCCTACCCACCGGTGAAGGACGCCGTGGACGACGATGATGGTGATCATGGTCACCCCAACACCGCTGCCTATGAACCTGCCGTTATCGTCAACCTCCACGCCCAAGCAGTAAGGATCCAGAACATATATTGGTGTCCCTTGTTCTGGACCCTCTGTCTCCATACTACAAATTCCCTCTATTTCCATCTATATTGCTGTGCAAGGCTCAGCCTTGTAACCAGTACGGCACCATCACGTCTGACCCCAATCGGCATCTCCCCTGATTCTGTTTCTATAAGTCAGGGAGGTTAAGATTGCCTTGTATTAGAGGTCTATATATTCTAATCCTGGTCCTGCTAGTTGAATATAATCATTATCACGTGATTTACAATCTATCAGCCGTGTTCCTTCTCTCTAAAAAAATTCATTGAGTTCCTACTTCCTGTCATTGAAATAACCAAGAAGCATCTGATTGAAATGGGCTGAAATTCCTAAAATACTGGACCATGTTTCACAATCACAGTAACTCTAGAATATCGGTACCAATATTAAACAAAACATGTAACGTGCATAGTAGATGACTTGTAAGCAGAGAAGGCCGAAGATTTCGATTTTTCAAGCTACAAAAATTGACTTCACCACATGTACACACACAGAGTAATCAACAAAAGCTGGTTTTCGAAGCTACAACAATTGACTTCAGCAAAAGCTATTCAACCAAGTAACCAATATATTTCAGAGTTTTTATGCTCAAAAACAAATTAGTATCACACTATCATCACTCACACATTGCCTAATCTGAGGTTATCAGTAAACATGCACAAAAATTGGAATGATAAATCATTTCTGAAAAGAAAAGGGATCCAGCAGACTGAGAGGTAGCAGAACAAGACGAACCATAGAGCAATGTCTGGGTAAAGACCCTTCTCATATTCCAACAACTTCCCCAGAATATTGTTAATTCGAGCACGGGCAGTACTTCTTGGTAAAAAACCTTTGACAAGTGCTTTGAGACAATAAACCTACAATAGATAACAAAAAGGTCAGACCAGAACACAGATGCATCCTTAATAGTCCTGTTTCTCCCACACATGCCAGCATGCTGATAAAAGTAGAATAAATCTGTTCCAAAAGTGGATGCAATTGCAGGAGCCTTGAAGCTAATTTCATCCACATTAGACCTACCATGAATCAATCGTTTCCTTTCAAACAGTGAGCTTACCTTCAGTTTGCATGAGAAGCAGCATGTAGAATTGCCATCAAGGGATGACTGTCCAGATGTTGAAATTAACTGCATAAACCAAAGCACAACAAATAAGTTTGTTTTAACTCTACACTACATATTATACTATACAGAAACACCTACTTTAGTTGACAACAAAATATCTTGAATGGAAGTGACAATCCGCCTGTCATATAACTCATAGACAGAAGGGGAATGCTCCAATATTGAGCCCAAACTCTGTAGTAGTGTTGGAACATTGCCATTATCATTTAGACCAGTAACAACTTTCTGCAGGGAAGAATAGATGACATAAATTGTAGGCAATGGAAAATGGTCATATGACATCACATGAAAAAAAAAATGTAAAAACAAGATCTAGCTAGCCAACAAACTTTTTTTGAGTAGCATAGCACAATAGACACCATTTGTGAACAGCATGAAGCATTTCAATATGGGAACAATAAACCATGATGAACATAATATGGACTTAGTGAAAACAATAAATAATGATGAATATAATGTGTGATTAGTAAGTTGATATTTGATTATGTCATGAGAAAAATTTGGACATAAGCGACATGGCTGGTTTATAACCTATTACATCATCTTTTAATCTTCATCCTGCTCTGAGCCATGAACGTATAAAAGCTGGATGTGTCAGGCTCTAAGTTGGCAGATTATAGTTCACACTAGTAAATAAAATGAAGAGACATCTGAAATCTCAAAAGAATTTTATTTGAATACAAGAGTAATTTTCTCTTGTAATCTCAAGAGCAGTTTATAGCCCATGTTAATGTAAAGAGGGATCACATAAATCATGCCACTTTTAAACAAAATATACAAGCATACACAAGCAGCAATGTAAACCTTGCAGCGAGTAAGAATGCAAGCAAATGGGATAAGAATAAGATAAACAAAGTTGGATGAGCTAGAATGGAAAATTAATTATTGTCATCTGGAAAAACTGGTGCATTTATAGGAATTTCTTTTTCGTTTTAATAAGTAATAACTCAGCTTGGAAGCTTGGTGCAAACATAACAGCTGGAACACAAAACACAGTTTGTAAATGTCAATGCTTTCATTTTGATAAGGCATTTGTAAACTTGAAACAATTGTGGATTGAGAGTTCAGACATGTTAGAAATATAATAACAGATCACTAAAAGCGACGGAATTACCACCTACCTTGCACAATTTAGCAAATTTCTGATCATCTGGGGAGTGCAGTGAAGCAATTGCAGCGATAGCATACTTTGATTCAGCACGAGTACCTTCGATACACTTTTGCTCCAATAACGGGTAGACAGCATTGCTGGAAAAGAAAAAAAAACAGCTTCTTTACTATAAAAGGTATACATCTCCCTCTTACAAACAGATATACTGTAGTCACTTCTTTAGATAATAATTGGGAAATTTTCACTTTGCAATAACGAAGAATTGCGAGCCTATTAACTGGCTAAAGTATTTTTAATATTTTATGGTCTATCTGACCCCCTTTTTCTAACCAAAAATAATAATGATAATTTTGCAAGGGTGGACAATGTTTAGGTGGCTTAGCCTCATTGGATGGCCAGCTGGCTGAATGACATGAACTAAACCATTTTTAACCTCATCCACCTTGCAAAGTACAGTGTAACCACTGTTAGGGGTTTAATGCAGCAGAATTATGATGTTATGGTAGTGGGACTAGGTGTTGGAGTATAGTGATATGTAGCCCATAGGGCCCATGTATATTAGGCCCATGTACAGTTAACCATATGCCCACCCATCTAGGGTTGGAGGAATACACAGCAACTATTCCTCTCTAGCATGGTATCAGCTAGGTTTCTCTTCTCCTCCTCTCCTCCTCCACTGTAGCGCCGCCGCCGCCATGGCCGGCCGGCCGCCGCCGCCGCACCCTCCTCTCTCTGCCTTCTTCCCCCCTCTCCTCTCCTATGCCGCTGCCGCTCGGCCTCCTCCCGCCGACGCGGCTGCCCGAGCGCGCGCCTTCATGGCCGCCGCTGCGCCGGACGCCGACGACGGCCACCTTCCTCCTCCGCCGCCGTCGACCCCGACCCTCCCGCCGCCCTCCTCTGGCGTGGATCCGGCGTCCGCTGCCCTCCTCAGCGCGGATCTGAGCGGCGCCGCTGACGCGGCTGCACGCGCAGGTGGCGTCCTCCCGGCGGCCTCCCTCCCTGCCGCCTTCGATGCGGCCGCCGCTGCTGCCGCCGCCAGCAAGGGCAAGGGGCTTGGCGCGGGCACCTCTAGCAGCTCGGGGCCCGGCCTCGGGATGCCGCAGTCCGACGCGCCCCTCGCCGCTGCTATCTTCCGCCAGCAGCAGGGGCTCGCCGGCGCGTCCCCGGCTGCTGCAGCCCTTCTCGCCGCCAAGACGGAGGCCTCCGCTGCCCAGATGCGTGCCCGCGAGGCCGCTCTGGCCTGGCAGCGGGAGCAGACCACAGACCACGGCCGATGCGCTCGCCCGCCAGGTGGCCGAGGCCGAGCACTTCCTGCTCGCCTCCATGGGACAGCAGCCGCCTCCACTTGTTCCTTCCCCCGTCGTCGAGCAGGCCGCCTCCTCCACGCGCCAGACACCGATCACTGGCTCTCAGCTCGCGCTGACCGATCCTACGGTCGCCCAGCTGCATAGCCAGGCCTCCGGCGTCCTCCACATCAAGCACCTCGTCTCGGTCGTCCTCGACCCGATGTCTCCCTCCTACGCCCGCTGGCGTGATAAGGTCCTCATCGCCCTCCGCTGTTACGTCCTCCTCGACACGCCGGTCGCGGCGCGTGACATGGTGTGGCTGCGCCTCGACAGCGTCGTCATGTCTTGGATCAACGGGACCATATCCCTGGGACCATATCCCTTGATCTCCAGGACCTCGTCAGGACCCGCGACGGCACGGCTCGCCAGGCGTGGCTGGCTCTCGAGGGGCAGTTCCTCGGCAATGCCGAGGCTCGTGCCCTCCAGCTCGACGCCTCCTTCCGCACTTTCGAGCAGGGGGACCTGTCTGTGGGGGAGTTCTGCAGGCAGATGAAGACCAAGGCCGATGGTCTTCGTGACCTTGGGTTCCCGGTGGAGGACAACATCTTGGTACTCAACGTGCTGAGGGGGCTCAACAGTTCTTTTAAGCACCTCCGCACATGGATTCGTCGGCAGAAGCCGTTCCCCACCTTCCTGTAGGTCTGGGATGACCTCGTCCTGGAGGAGATCACTCGGGGCAACGTGTCGACCGCTCCCCCGCCTTCGTCCGCCTCCTCGACCACCAAGGCACTGGTGACTACACCGCCGACCTCTGCCTCTCCGTCCAACTCTCTTCTTGGTCTTCCTCCCTCCGGGCCGAGCGGAGGTGGGGGGGGGGGGGGGGCGCGGTAGCGGGGGTCATGGTGGTGGTCGTCGGCGTGGAGGTTGCCGCGGTGGTGGTTCTGGTGGGGGTCGTCGTGGGACGTCCACACCCGCTCCTCCTCCTGCCTCTACCCCTGGTCCTGGAGGTATGCCCTGGCCATCCTTCGCCAACCCATGGTCAGGGCGTATCTCAATGTGGCCTTTCCAGGGGCAGGGGGGAGGACCTCGTCCGTCGCCGGCCATGCTTGCCGGTCCTTCTCCTCTTGGGCCGGCCTGGACTCCACCTTCCCAGCCCCAGACCTGGCCGGGGTGGGATCAGGCTGCCCTGGCTCAGACCTTCAGCACCATGGGCCTGACTCCACCTCTCGGTCCCGAGTGGATCGCCGACTCGGGCGCCTCTTTCCACACTACTCCTGATGCTGGTATACTTTCCTCTGTCCATCCCCCCATCCCTCCTATCCCACTTCTATCATGGTTGGTGATGGCTCTTGTCTTCCCGTCACCTCCGTGGGCTCTACTTCCGGTCCCTTTCGTCTTTCGAGTGTTCTTGTTGCTCCTCAGATGATCCACAATCTTCTTTCTATTCGTCAATTCACTGCTGATAATTCTTGTTCTATTGAATTTGACACTTCTGGTCTTACTGTGAAGGATTTGGCTACCCGTCGTCCTCTTCTCCGATGTGACAGCGTGGGGCCCCTTTACACTCTTCGACTCCCGTCTTCCGCTGCCCCTCCTTCGTCAGCTGCTTTGGCGATGACTCCTTCCACCACATGGCACCGTCGTCTTGGTCACCCTGGCCGGGATGTTCTGTCTCAGCTTAGTCGTAGTTCAGACATCTCTTGTACTAGGGCTTCAGCTGAGCACTTCTGTCATGCATGCCAGCTCGGTCGTCAAGTTAGACTTCCTTTTTCTGCTTCTTCTTCGCATGCGTTGCATGCCTTTGATCTTGTTCACTGTGATCTATGGACCTCCCCTGTATCCAGCATTTCGGGTTATAAATACTATCTTGTGGTGATGATTTCTCTCATTACTCCTGGACTTTTCCCTTACGCGCCAAGTCTGAGACCTTTCCCACCCTCCTCCACTTCTTTGCCTGGGTGTCTACTCAGTTCGGTCTCACTGTTAAGGCCGTTCAGTGTGACAACGGGCGTGAGTTCGATAACCACTCTTCTCGCTCCTTCTTTCTCTCTCGGGGTGTTCAGTTGCGCATGTCTTGTCCGTATACTTCTCCTCAGAACGGCAAGGGCGCACCACGAACGATGTCATGCGCACCCTTCTGATCCAGGCCTCTTTGCCCCCGCGCTTCTGGGCCGAGAGCCTTCACACCGCCACCTACCTTCTCAACCGTCTTCCTTCTACTGCTTGTCCTGCTCCTACTCCACACCATGCTCTCTTCGGTACCCCTCCCACTTACGATCACCTTCGTGTCTTCGGCTGTGCATGTTACCCTAACATCACCGCCACTACTGCTCATAAGCTGGCGCCCCGCTCGACACGTTGTGTGTTCCTCGGTTACTCTACTGACCACAAGGGGTACCGCTGCTATGACCTCACTTCTCACCGGGTCATCATCTCTCGACACGTTGTCTTCAACGAGTCGGATTTTCCCTACTCCACCTCCACTTCACCTTCTCCTGAGCACGAGTTGGAGTCTATGTTTTCTGACCCGGTGGTTCAGCCACCCATTTCTTTTTGTCCGTCCCCTGCAGGTCTTCGTGGTGCGCCGCCGTGCGCGGCCCCGGCGCCCCCTGCCGCGCCACGCGCGGCCCCGGTGCCACCTGCTGCGCCACGCGTGGCCCCCAGCTCTCCGCCGCGCTTCGCCGAGCCGGTCCAGGTGTACCAGCGTCGCTCGGTACTGGGACCGGCACCCGGCTCTCCGGCTCCGGGCCCCGGCGCGCTTCGCCGAGCCGGTCCAGGTGTACCAGCGTCGCTCGGTACTGGGACCGACGCCCGGCTCTCCGACCCCGTCTCCACCGACACCTCCACCGGGGCCGTCACCACCGCCTCCACCACCGCCACCGCCGCCGCCTCGCTCCCGTGTCGAGCCGGCCGTGTACCACCCGCCGATTCTCCATCGGGACCCTCGCCATGTGCACCCCAAGGTGACTCGGCAGGCGGCTGGTGTTCTTCGACCCACGGCTCTCTCCGTCACCGAGAGTGAGCCGCGGATCTCTCTGGTACCCTGCTCTGTCCGCGACGCCCTGGCGGACACCAACTGGCGTCGCGCGATGGAAGAGGAGTACGAGGCTCTTCTTGCCAACCAGACGTGGAACCTCGTGCCGCGTCCGTCTGGTTGCAATGTGGCGACGGGCAAGTGGATTTGGACGCACAAGCGTCGGGCTGATGGTACTCTCGAGCGCTACAAGGCTCGTTGGGTCCTCCGGGGTTTCACTCAGCGGCCTGGAGTGGATTATGATGAGACTTTCAGTCCAGTGGTGAAGCCTGCTACAGTGCGCACGGTCCTCTCGATTGCTCTCTCTCGCTCGTGGCCTGTGCACCAACTCGACGTCAAGAATGCCTTCCTCCATGGCATTCTGTCCGAGACTGTCTACTGCAGCCAACCAACAGGGTTTGTGGACTCCAGTCGTCCGGATCTGGTCTGTCGGCTCAACAAGTCTGTCTATGGTCTGAAGCAGGCTCCTCGGGCTTGGTACTCTCGATTTGCCACATTCTTGGTGACATTGGGGTTCACGGAGGCCAAGTCCGACACTTCTCTGTTTGTCTATCGACATGGTGATGAGATTGCTTATTTGCTGCTCTATGTTGATGATATTGTTCTCACCGCCTCCAGTCAGCAGTTGCTTCGGCGCATCATCTCCTCTCTGCAGCAGGAGTTTGCTATGAAGGATTTGGGTCAGCTCCACCACTTCTTGGGTGTCACTGTGGAGACTTGTCCTTCTGGCCTCTTCCTTCACTAGCGACAATATGCTCTTGATATCCTGGAGCGGGCTGGCATGTCAGATTGCAAGCCCTGTTCTACTCATGTTGATACTCAGTCAAAGTTGTCCGCGGATTCGGGTGCTCCTGTGGCTGATCCTACTGCCTTCCGGAGTCTTGCAGGGGCCTTGCAGTACCTCACCTTCATCAGGCCGGACCTTGCATATGTTGTTCAGCAGGTTTGCCTCCACATGCATGATCCCCGGGAGTCTCACCTTACTGCGTTGAAGCGCCTTCTTCGGTATGTCCGTGGCACGGTTGACTTCGGGCTGGTCCTCCACCGGTCTCCTCTTGCTGAGCTGGTCGTCTACACCGACGCTGACTGGGCTAGGTGCCCGGACACTCGTCTTTCTTTGTTGTCCAGACTGCGGGGGGGGGGGGGGGGGGGGTGTTGGAGTATTGATATGTAGCCCATAGGGCCCATGTATATTAGGCCCATCTACAGCTAACCATATACCCACCCATCTAGGGTTGGAGGAATACACAGCAACTATTCCTCTCTAGCACTAGGCTTGGGCCCACCAGAAGGGTGCAAAGGATAGGGGCCTACCGTTCATGCGGCTATTGTAGCGCATAAACAGTACCACGGACAGGGTTAGATTGGCTGGTCTGTTAGCAAGAGATAAGTTAGACTGATTCGGTTAGGATATTTACTTAGGGGTCAAGTAAGTCGTCTCGGCAGAAGAGACAGCCATGTATCAGTTAGACCAATCGAGCATATAAACCAGAAAAAGTTCAGAACCTCCTAGGCAGGGCGAAGTGGTTTCACAGTGCAAAAGATACAGTAAATATACTCTCTTAGTTTTGATCTATAAACGAAGTTTACAATGATTTCCAAGATCTGAGGTATCATGTTGCAGCGCACAAGTAAATCAAAACTTATCCTTGATAATTCATATGCGAGGTGCAGTATTGATAGTTTGATACAAACTTAAATCTAAGAGTGCCCTAGTCTCTTAAATAGGTTGCTATATTTCCCATGTACTCCACTGTGTGGACATACATTAAACCATATATTGCCTTATGGGTCTACTAAGAGATAACGTTTGCACTTCTTACATAAGCATTAGTCATGTTCAGAATAATAATCAAGAAACAAACAGATCAAGATTCAAGACAATCCAGCTTCACATACAAGTGCATTACCTGAAATTAATAGATAAATGGTGTGTGGACTTTGCAAGATGTGCCAACAGACGGATGGTCTTCTCATTTATCAGGATTGATTCTTCTGAGAATAATTTGAGCAAGTAGTCCTCTGAGCCTCCGAATAATGATGGAAACACCATTGCAACTACCTACATGGTTACATATTCGAGTGTGAAGCATACAAGATGCTTCTTGAATAAGAAGAAAAAGGCATGGATAAACCCAAACATCAAAATTAAACTAGTATGATACAACTCATACAAATAAATTGAAGTAACAAAGCATAAATCTAGGTGGTCCTTGTGGCTCTGCAAGTAATCTTAGATAAATGATAGTTACTTAGCATGATTGAAAGCATCAAAATAGTAAGAAGCATCGGCGGGAAGTCAAACAAGAGTGCTCTTTACATGGAATCTGATGTTAAGCAGTCTTTAACATTGTTAAGTATATAGTAGTTCAATCAAGGAAGAGGACCGAAAATGCAGTAGAAAATCATAGACAAGTTGCAGGCTCAGAGCAGGGATGCAGTGTTGGCAACGATGGCAGCAGCCACCTTGCAGCAGCAACTACACACACAGTGGAGAAGATGGAGCTGCTTCTAGATTTATTTCTATAGCACAAGCAACACTACACATAGGAGGGGTACATGTCCTTTTAACCCTGGCTTATCAGATTCCATGTCCAACATGCAGACAGAAATTATCCGTGAGGGGGGCAGATAAATGTATCCAACCCTGGCTTACAATAAAGGGTAGAATTTGTGATGCCTGCAAACAAGTAGCTTGCTTGCTCTTTAAATACTAGCTGCCTGTAAGCGTTTTTGTTTTTGTTTTTGTTTGTTTTTTGGGTTTTTTTTTTGTGCAGGAAGGCCTGTAAGCTGTTGCAACCAATTACCCCAAAAAGGAAGGGTAAATGCATAAAATTGTAAACAAATCACATGGTGAAGGGTACAATTAGTTTGCCTAAGGAGATACAGGTCGCTCATTTACTGTCAAAACTGAAGATGCTAAGTTGGATTGGATCATAATAATAGGATCTTGCAATTAAAAATTGTAAAAAAGCATAGATTGAATTGGCTAGAACTGTAGAATCAGGCCCCTTAATCCAGTTTATAAAGTTGTAGAATTGCACAACAGAACATAGATTTTGTCAAATAATAGTTGGTGAGCTATACGGCGACCAGTTACAAACAAAAACTCTGCCTATCAAAATAATCTTTTTTCTCTTTCCATAGTTCATTCATTCACACTGTCAGCAACATTTTAACCATTATTAGGGAATTTAGGTGAGGAAGTACAACTATTGATGCAATAAAGGGATACACTGTTATTATTGCGATCATGTTTGGGATGATGGAGGACCCAAAGTCGAATGACCTCCCAGTTTGATGGAGAAGGTAAAAAGTCGCTGGATCTACCCACCCCCCACTCATGCTTTCTATATTATCATAGATATGCTTACCAGTAAAAGATCACAAGCAGACTCCACGTGTTTCATTTCTGCATTTCTGCAGGATAAAAGAGACTCGAAGATAGCACAGATCATCTCCTGATTAAATATTGAATACGAACATTTTATGGACAGAACTTTGAAAAAACTGTGCATAGGGTGTTTTTGTTCTATTCTCTTGAGAAATGAATCCTGCAGATGTTGCAAACACACTATCAGACACAAAGAATATATATTTATGCTTTAACAATCCATTAGAACAAATGTATATAGAAAGGCACTTATGAAGGCGAAAGAAAATGACTAGAAGAAACTAGGGCATGACGCTTGAGATTGTCCATTTAAGTCTAAAAAGTTGAATGGATCAAATTTGATAAGTGTGTGTTTTATATCTCAACAGAATTTAAAGTTAGCCGCTTGTAGTAAGAAACTGAACATGGATCTTTTAGAAAAAGATAAATAGACAGGAAATTCTGTCTGTACATAATATCAAATAACAGTCAAGAAATTCTAATGATGTTTGCTTTCCGTATTGCATGCAGACATCTTCCAGTTTGCTCACTGAGTTTTATGTACCTGTTATGGTACCAGTTTAGCAAATAATACAGAAAGATAAGGGCAGATAAAACAGAGGGGTGTGTGGGTGGGTGGGTGGGAGACAAATAAGTAAATCTGCTATTAACTTTCGTGGATATTATTCTATCCAATAGTTCTTTCAAGGGCATGCACACATGTCAATTCAAAGGGGTTATCAGGAAGATTAATTGATAAGTACAATTATGCAACTTTGATTAAGGATTGTAGATGCCAATAAAAACAATAGAACATGTGTACAGTGAAAACTAGAAACTACGAAAGCAACATCACCATTCACCAATAAGTTGATATTGATGGGATTCTCGAGACAAATATAACAAAAACCAATATTCCAGAAAAGAATAACAAAATCGAGGAGAGATCAAACAGTCTGCAGCATGAAAGGGTTAAAAGAGTTACTCTGGTCAAACGGACTGTTGCAGAAGTAGTTCCCTCATTGATTAGTTCAACCAAATCCTTAAATATGTTATTATCTTTCATCTGGTGCAAATTTTTAAAGCACTCTTCAGCTTTAGATGTATCTGGAAAAGATGTTGCCATCTTTCTGAATGATGCACAGATTTTCTTCCGAATTTCATCTGAAGGTTCCTCCTACAGAACATGCAGGCTTCCTTTGAGAAAAAAATATGACTTGCTGTCGCCAATAAATTAATAATTTACAAACCTTCTTTGCTCGGAGTGATAAATATGCTTGCAACTCCAATTGCAACCTAAAGGTAAACTTATTCAGCATAAAATATGTCGCATACAGTTATTGCACTTATATAATATGTGTTGTGGATAAGGGAAATCTACCTCCTCTTCTGGGAAAAGATGATGTTCAAAGCCTTCACATGTTCCGGTTTGAAATAAGTAAAGAATTCCATCCAGTGGGTTGCTCTTTCTTTTGGAGGAAGTGATGATGGGAAGAGTTCCTCAGAAAATATTAGTTCCATATTCTGCGGCCTGCCATAATAAAGAAGCCAGAATTCAGAACTGTGGGCTAGACCCTATGTACAAAGCGAGGAAAAAGAACAAACCTGAAGGATTCAATATCATTATTGAAACAAAGTACAATAAGTTTAGCTGGGATTTGTTCATAGTGAGTGTTAACTGTAGTAGCTCCCTTTGAGCTTTTCTCACAGTAGTCCCGATACAGCTCCAGCAACTTATGCATTACATTTTTTCTAACAGATGCCTGCAAAGTATGTGTGGGGTGAAGCACTGTAAAGAAGTAGCTGCATTGAGAAATAAAAACAGTTTATACTCACCTTTTTGTCACGCAGTCTCTCAGCTGTATGCAATATCATGTCATGAGGAAACGAGCTAAGATTTGATTTGGCTAAATCACAGACCGTGTTAACAGCCCGAATCCTCACTTTTTCATCAAAATCCAATAATCTTCCTTGAAGTGATTCTGCAAAAAAATGAATCACATGAAAGGGGTCATAACACAGTAATCTAGATAGAAGAAGAACCAAATAAAAGCAGCCTTACTAAGTATTTCTTGTGCTTCATCCCCAGATGATTTATCCATGTAGCAGGCTTTTGCTGCATCAATTGCTGCAATTCTAACTTCTGCGGATTTGTCAGAGAATCTCCTCAGGAATTCTATAAAAACTAACTTGTTTTCTTGACCAAAATGAAGATTAGAAAAGGCAAGAAGCCTCCCAATCAGGCGAACTGCCTGCAGCCGTATGTCAACCTGCTCACTCTACAGAGGAAGATAGTTTTAGGTAAGAGGTAAATAGTACAAATTCAGGAAGAATATTGGGCAGGTAAAATGGTGTAGCAAAGAGAATCAACATACGAGAAGTTCATGTGTCAAGTTTGGAATAACAGCAAAAAGGATCCGGGGTGCACACTGGAATATTTCTAGAATAACTTTATGATGTAGTTTCCTGAGGTCATTAACCGGCATATCCTTGTTAAAAATGCATGAGGACAAAAAACTGCGAATGATAGGCTCCAATTTATCGGCGCAATTAGAAATGATGCCACAAGCCAGTTCGTGGGGTGCTCCCTGCACAGGCAAAAACAGAAGAAACTAAACATTAGCTGATCATCTACTTGGACTCAAGAATGACCAACATAGGTGCCGACATTTTTGAGTATTTGTCCAGATTGCAGAGAACTACAAATTTTGGACTTTTGCAGAAACATCCCTTCAACAAGTAAAAACTAGAAAATAAATAATGCACCTTGTCATCTTTTACTAAATTGCGTAAAATCACATCGACAAGAGGTTGAGTAACTTTTTCATTCAATATTTGTGTCACTACTGATATCATGGCCTGGCACACACTCTGCTGAAGACCATGCCTGTAAAAAGGTTCACAGAATAAAGACTTGATATTAAATTTCAAGAGTTAAACAATTACCTGGCAGAAAAATATGAAACTAAGAAATTCAAATTACAAAAAGAACCAGGAACATATTATACAAAAAGTGCTAACAATAATGGAAGATCTTCTTTCAAAAATGCATTTTTATTGCAATTCCATTAAAAAAGGCCTGAGCAATATCGCTGACCACATGATTCTCATGGCTGAGGCAAAAGAAGAATACATGGCAGAATCTTCACGGGATAAACGTAAATGATTATATAGTTGTAATGTATGTATTATGTCGACTAATATATAATACAAATATACAATGCATTTTGTGAGTTACCAAAAATACATCAAAGCATCAAACTCTGGTCAAGCATTGATATCACCATGAAACATCATACTAGACTATACAAGTGATTGCATGTATGTATTTGTTCAGCAATATCTATTTCTTCCAAAAGTTAGTAAGAAAAAAATGTTCATAAAAAATCACAAGAACGAACAGCCCCAAAACTGCACCTCTACTGAAACAGAATTTTCTCCTGAAAATTTGACCAATATATTGAATATCATATATTACAGAAATTTATCCGAGTTTTCTAGGATTGGAGTGTTCCAACTATACTTTCACTTTTCAGCAATAGTCAGTCACCACAATCACATGGCACGTAATAAACATCTAGATTCTAGACAAATAACATAGTCATCAAAACCAAAGCATTCAGTTGCCAAAAATACAGGCATGGAAACAGATCACAGAAATGACGTCTAGTATTTTGTACATAGAGTTGTTATGCAAAACTGTTGTGCTTTTGCAGGTCCAGCAGTACCATTTTTTAGATCCCCCCCCCCCCAACCAACCAAAAAAAAACACCACAACACACGCAAATGACAAAACAAAAAGATTCAAAATGAAGGAATATGGGTATTCCGGTTGAACAAGAGAATGCAAACAAATCGTTAGCACGAAATGCTCTATTGTAGCCAAGGCACATTAGATGAACCCACTTCATGAAATAGGTAAATGGCACTTGGTTCCAACAACATGAGATGATCCCATTATACAGCTTTTCTTCAAATAAACAGGCACACAATGATGCACTTTTTGAGACACGGTATTAGAAGTTCTGATGACCTAAGAGTTCCTAGATCTAGATTTCTCCATAAAAAGCTAGCTGAACTGAAAAATAAGCTGATATATGTATAGAAAAGTGTGTAAACCACATCTCACAGCTACTTTTGAAAGCAAGATGATGAACAAATGCGTCAAATTTCAACGATGGTTTAAACAAAGTATAAGGCAATAGCAATCAAAGCAATATATTTAGTCAGTTAGACTTACTTCACTGATGAGAAGAAAATTCTGACCATATCAAGAATCAAGTCCTCACAGCCAATGTTAAGCATAATCATAGAACATCGAAGCGCAGCAACATTTTCCAATATCTTCATCCTTCTAGTAAGATATGGACTGCTAGTTTCAGCAAGGTCTGCAAATATGCTGATAAATAGCCTAAATATTTCCTGTGAAAAAAAAAACAGTTAACCAAGTGTTATTGAGTGCAGTCCTTGATCAAATTGTTATTTTTCACTACTTATTCTCAAAAGTAAATGAAGTTTTAGAATGTTGAAAAATATGTAACTATCAGGTAGTATACCAAATCACCAAATACAGTAGCACAAAAATGACATGACTGTTAAGTACCTTAAGTATTTCATCGCTAAAAGGTGGATCAGGTGCAAGTACCCGCATAACCTCAATAAAGCAAACCGCAACAAGAAGTTTGACATCCTTGTCCTTATGATTGAGTAAAGTGGTCTGGACTAGAGATTTACTCAAAGCATTGAGGGCATCCTGCAGAGCGGATGATTGACTAAACTCTGATAATGCACTTTCAGCTTGCTGCAGATAAGAACAAAGGTGTGTTAGAGTAAAGAATACTAATCCACTATTTGAGCTGTTTAATTGTTATGGTTATCCAACTTCAGCATGAATTAATAATGTATAAGTTCATGGCTAGCTCCAGAATAACTTCTATGCTAAGCTAAACTGTTGAAACAACTGGATGATCCAACCACAGTTGCACGAAAAATTAAAAGACAACAAATCATTGAAATGTTAAGGACTCGCTGTCGATTTACAGAAATGAGTACGGTCTACATCCTTTCATTTCTGCATCTACATCTTCACGCAAAAATCACGTCTAGCAGCGTCCTTCGGTTGTAGCAGTTCAGGAAGAAAGCAAACATGGGACATCAAGCAGTGCCAAAGCAGTTTAACTGAATTTATGAATGCCTTTTCTGCTGCTTCAAGTTGACAGGAAGGTCGTTAATAAGAAATTGGTAAATTTTCCCCCACCCTTAATTATAACCCCCTAAACAGAACTAGTTTAAACTGAAAAGGAGGTCATCATCAAACCCTAAAAATCACATTTAAGAAACCAACTCTTGAATATCTACTCGCTCAAAAATAAGCACCGCATTGACCAAACATGACATCCTCCAGACCTCCACTAGTATATACCAACTTCTTCAGTGCTACTGCACTATCATTCCAGCTTCAGGTGAAAAACAGTAGTATTGCAATGCGGTATTTAAATTCACTAAAAATTGCCAGTAGACTCACTAGACTGGACTCACTTCCTGAACCCTAACTTCTAATTTGAGTAACAAATACCACCAGACTTAGCAACGCGCTAGTGCACCACCCGCAAGGCCTCCTGCCCTCCTAGCAATTCGAAATATCGGAGGAAACGCGCCGTTTCACGGGAAATGGAAACGCGCTGGGTTTGGTCGAGGAGCAAATGAGCGGAGAGGAGAAGCGGGTGGAACGGAGCAGTGGTCACCTTTAGGAGCTTGACGAGGGCGTCCTTGCCTAGGCGCGGCTGCGCGAGGCGCTTCCCAACTTCCCTCACGACTTGCTCCGGCGAGTCTGGCATTTCGGGCCGGCGGCGGCGGCGGCCTGGATCTTGTAATCCGAAACCCTAGAATCCTAAGCGGCGGGAGAGCGGGCGGGGATGGAGGGTGAGGTGGAGGCGGAGGCGGAGGCCATGAATTGGAGAAAGCAGTGTGTCAGGGCGCGGAGTCGGCCAGTTGGAGACGGCGAGTTCGGCCGGTGGTAGGGGTAAGCAGTGTGTCGCATGTGCAATCGTTATTTTTCAGTTTAATCGTAGTGTCAATTCCTTTCTCTTTTTCTCTCCTATAAAACTAGGTGGTACATGCCGCAGGAATTTCTTAAATAATATTTGAAAACACTAAATTGATTGCATAGCATTTTTTTTCAAACGACATTATACATGATTTAAGATTAAATTTGAAAATAGAAACACTAAGGTAATTGCATGTCAATATTCTTTTGCAAACAATATTATACATAAAAACATGTTCATTTTGTTGTGAAAGAACGACTCTTAAATGATTGATCACCTATGTATTTCTACCGTACGAATTTTGTAGCATTATACTTGTAAAGACCATGGATACTATTGGTAATAGAAGACCGGTGGATGACATCTACTATGCGAATTTTGTAGCATTGCACTCGCAAAGACCATGGATGATATTGTCCATATAAGATCGATGAATGACATAAATGGATAGTTCTAGTGGATGGATGACGTGGCAAGCTTGCATGTTGAGAGAAATCTGTAGTGATGAGCCAAAACTAAGTTTTGTATGATTTAGTGGAAAAATAACACTAAATGATAAAAGTGACACCTTGTTTAGATCCTAAATTCCACCCCAAAGTTCACCCTGTGAGACGAATATTTTGAGCCTAATTAATCAATTTTTGGATAATTTTTCACAAATA
Organism: Echinochloa phyllopogon; assembly: GCA_033239725.1. Taxonomy (NCBI): domain Eukaryota; kingdom Viridiplantae; phylum Streptophyta; class Magnoliopsida; order Poales; family Poaceae; genus Echinochloa; species Echinochloa phyllopogon. Next base: position 51,616,415 of record BTCW01000005.1, read on the forward strand.
CAAACGAAATGCTACAGTAGTGCACGCACTATAAGGGTGTAAATTTTTGCATCTAAACAAGGGCTAAGTCGCAACTCTAACACCAAAATAGTCTTCCTTTGTATCCATAGTTGATAGTAGCAAGCATTTGATACAATGATACCTCAATGTAAATCAAAATTTGCATGAACGGTGACCGAAGAGTGCGTTAAGAAGTTAAAACTTTAATACTAGCAGAAACATTGAACTAAATAGTAATTGGTTTCACACATACTAGGTGATACCCCGCGCGTTGCTGCGGGGATTTTTTGGTAAAATTTGTAATAAAAATACTAAGATGATTGCAACATCTTTAAATATGGGACCGGGATAACCCACGACCGGTCGCGTCGTAGCGCACGGCGCGACCCCCTCCGCCCTTCCTTCTCACTCCCTTCTGACCAATGACGTGACTCCTCCCTCCTCCAATCAATCAAACGACTTCCTCTTGCATGCACGGTTCACTCAACTCAGATATCTTTGATGACGTTATCTTTAAAACATTAGTTTTTAAAAATAAGCATAACTCCCTAATCAAGCATCCATTTTTGAATCCGTTTGCGCCGTTGAGTTACTTGTAGCAAGATCTACAAACTAGATCCATATTTGATATGTTTTAAAGCTATTTTACACGACTATCAACTTATATTGATATACAATAGCAATATATATACAAACTCTGTGGCAATGTGTTGTATTTTATATAAAGTGACCTGTCATTTTAGACAGAGATCATGTATCAATTTATGAAGATGTTGTATGGCAACTTTATATATCAACTTACATAGACACAATGTATCAATATGATAGTTCAAATAGTGCATTATATTAAACAAGATTTCTATCAACATATTAATATCAATATAGGTTGATATTTAGAATATATATATATATATAGATTGATGCAGTGATGCAACGTAGATTAATAGTCATAATATATATACGTTGATAGTTAGAATACATAGGTTGGTATTCAGAATATACGTCGATTGATAGTTATAATATATGTATATTGATAGACAGAATACACAAATTGATGCTTATAATATATGTCGATTTATAGTCATAATATATGTAGATTGATAGACAGAATACACAAGTCGATGCTCATAATATATATAGATTGATAGACAGAATACACAAGTCGATGCTCATAATATATGTCGATTGATAGTCATAATATATGTCAGCTGATAATCAAAATACATATGTTGATGCAACGAATACACAGGATAATACTCAGAATGTATGTGTGTTGATAGTCACAGGATATACAACAAAAGTTGATAGTACAAGGTTCAAGGTTATATGCAGAAAAAATCGGTAGTACAAAATATTTACCAAGTAAATATCATAACTTAAACTTGCTATCTAGCCCAACCTACATTGACGGACCAATCCTGCGATCCACATCTGCATAGTCACATGAGGATAACGTATTAGTATTAACGGACCATGCAGTACGGAATAAAACTTGCTAGACTAGCCCACGTGCGTGGCCCCCGAACAGAACGATACGTCGACGTTTCCTTAAAAGCGCTCGAAGGCTTACGAGGCCTGCTGGGCCAGCCCAAGGTAGCGCAGTCGCGCGTTAACTCGTTAGCGCGACCTGTCGCTCTTTAGACTTAACGCGTTAAATATGATATATTTTCATGAATAATATGGTTTGGGCTGTTGGGTGCAGTGGGCTTGACCTGATTCACTGCTGATTCGCTGGCCAGGCAGGTTTGACCCAAAACTGTTAACCGGGCCAACAACAATCCGACACTCGGGTTAGGCTTTCTGTGGGCTAGATCGAGGTGGGTCCCACATTCTAAAAAGAAAACGGAAATAGAACAGACCCAGGTTTGTTCTTATCCGGAGCAGCACCGAGCTTATCCCTTGGGCCGTCCTCTTGCTCCTTGATCGATGAAGCTCTCTGGCCACCCAGGCGGCAGCAGATGCGGATGCACTGCTCGCACTGCGAAATCGAGGAAGCAAGCACCTGCTCCGCTCGCTTGCCCTGCGAAGGCGGTTTCGCTCTCGCCCGCGCGAGCTGCAGCGGCTCCGGCCACCACGCACGGCTGCAGCTTCTTCTCCCGCCTGCACAGCTCCGGCCACCAAGCGCGGTTGCGGCTGCTCCGGCGCGTGAGGGACGGCGGCTGCAAGATCGGCGGCCAGCACCCGCGCCGCGCCAGCGAAGCCGACGGCGCCCACGGCGGACCCGTTGCAGCGTGGCCTGATCGAAGAAGGCCGCGCTCCGCGTGTCCCTCGCGGCGGATGCGGAGCTCGCCGCCAACGGAGGGTCTCTCGGCGGAGGCGGAGGACTTCAGTCGCGCTGGGACGAAGCCGTGAGCCGTGGAAGCCGGGGCCATCGACGCGGACCTCCACCTGGGCGCCGGGGAGCAGCGGCGGCTCCTGCAGTATTGAGAATGCAGTCCACACGCATATCAGTTACATTTTTTTTGAGAATGCATATCAGTTACATAAACCAGGACCCAAGTGACCATCTAGACGCAAACTAATTAGTCCAACGGTGAGCAACTTACGACAACCTCAGTGGCATCCATTGGCCCATCGCGACATCAGTCCGACACGACGAGTTAGAGCCGGCGATATCTAGAGTCCTCCGCATCTGCGTCCTCTGTAGTTCAACCAAGGCCACTCGCCTCCTTGGTCCCTCGACCCCTCGGCGCCCCAGTGCTCGACCTCATCAGTCCGCTGTCAGTCGACGACGGTGTGGTGCCCTGTTGGTTCTACGCGCACAACACGCAGTGCTCGTGGTGCGTTGGCTAGCATTCGAGACGACCGCAACTGTAATGCAACAGCAACCACGCACGCCCGCTATTACTTGCGCTGCTTCCTATCCTCCTCTCATGCCTCTACCTTGTGCTCCTCCTATCCATCCTGAATCCGATTCAGTGGTCATTAATTACTGTAGCACCCCCCCCCCCCCCCCCCCCCCCCCCCCCCCGCGGATGGACTGCGAGCTCCGCCACTGGCGGCGACATCGCCGAGCATGTAGGGGAGGAGGACAACCAGTGAGATGGGTAGGAGACGACAACGGAGCGAAGTGGAGGGAGTCGGTGCGGCAAGGTGGCGCGTCACAACGACGATGAGATTAGAAAGGATTGAGCCAGTCCAGGTCATCGGATGACGGGCTGAAGCCGCCTGCCATAAGTCTGTTATAAAACTAACTCAAACAGATTTTTTTTATATTAATAAACTCATCTATATACTAAATTACTGATTGCAACTAATAACATCACCGGACACGGATACACCTATTTGTAGGATGGGTTTGTGTTGTCCTCGCTATATTAGAGCCATATATACTCCATTCTTGATTTTTTTTCTTACAAGTTCATTTTGTTCTCGGGGATAGTGTGGTCCCACGGTAGTAGCATTTGTATGAGCGTGGCCTGTGAATCCGGGCTTCGGCCTGCCGAACTTACCACGAGCCCGCTGGAATCAATATCTCGCCGGACAGCGACAACACCTGCTGAGAGTGCTGGAAACCGGAACTGATCACGAGCCCTCTGCCTCGCTGAATCTTCCGCCTTCAATGAGCTGCTGCTGCTACCAAACACATCCACGTCCCAACTTCTGAACCCATCTTCACCCGCGCGCTATAAATCAGACGAGACCCCGAGGCGAAACCACTCACAGTCTCTCTCAGCTCTGTCACTGAAGACCGCAAGAAAGGGAGTCATCAGCCATGGTGACCGTTCGGGCTCTGTCCGTTGCCCTCCTGCTCGCGCTCTGCTTCGCCGCCTGCGCCTGCGCGCCCGACAAAAGGCAGCCCGCGAACAGGTACATTTCGTACGCCGGCGTGCGCCAAGCCAGAGGCGCCCATCACGGCAGGACCCCTCCGGGCTGTTCGGCTTTTACCGGGTGGTAAGAGCGACAGGCCCCTCAAAATCTTTGCGTTCTCTCCTGCGCACTCACTAGCACTCAGCACTCAGCGAGTTGTATCTTACAGGTGCCCCGGCAGCCGCACGCCGGCTCCAATTCCAACGAAGGCCGGCGCCACGACATCGAAGGTTGATTACATGAGCCATGCTGCTTTGCCGAGCGATGATAAGCATGCGGCTCCGACGAAGGCTGGCGCCAAGACGGGAGGCCCCGGATCCAAGGGTCGTTTCATAAGCCCTGCTGCAATGTCCGCGGACAAGCCGTGCGGCCGTCCTGGGTGTCCCTCGCGCGCGTAACTGGAAGGCTAGTTCTCAAGCGGAGGAATAAAGAAACATAGCAGTATGAGCACAGGAGTGCAAGCCGTAGATAACTTGGTAGGCGCGAGATGTAACGCCGTATTGTATTTGCTGAGCCTGTGAGCCATACGTACAGGTATCCCTGAACAACTGCTGTATTGCGTATTTGCGTTTCTGAGTATTCCGCAATAAAGTGAATTTCACTAGAAATATAGTATCTGAAGGAGTCAACATTCAAAATCCAGAAGATCTGATCAATTCATCACTTCTCAAGGACAAAAGGGCACTACAAGTTCGGGTCAACTTTGATAAGAAGTCTATATATCATGCTTAGTAAGTTCTTGACTTCTTTCAATCTCTTGAGTTACAAATTACAGCCACAACAGCACATCAACAAACGGCACAGAATCTTTACTGCACGCCTTAACTGAAACTACAAACAATTGAATTACTACATGCTTAGATAGGTTCCCTGAAAGTGTATCTTGATATACCAGTGCTGTAAAATCATAGTGTTTCCCCTTGCTCCCGAGCCACGGAAGTTGAAAGGATGGAGAGGCTGTGATTCAAGAATGTCAGTGCAGATTCACAATCTGAAATAATTTTTGTGACTGATGAAGGTTCATTCGAGGCCGACAGTGACCCAGCAGCCATTGCAGTATATGAATCTCGCAGACTCCTCAAATTTCCTAGGAACTGAAAAAACACAAATAAGTAACCAGGTCATGTTTTGTAGGTTAGTAACAAGTAGCAAAAAGAATGTCTATCTAGTTGAAATGAGCAGGAAATGAAATGGCCTGAGAAGATTTCTACTAACTGTACAGGCAAGATGGAGCATGAATTATACATAAGGTCATACAACCATAACTTCAAGACATTTCAGAGACAAGATTATGGTCTACGAGGAGTGTTCAATGCTTAGTGACTGCATAGAAGCAGTAGTTTATGTTAGTTCTCATTTCCAGTGAAAATGCACTCTCTTTGATTTCTGTTGGTTACACAGTTTTTATTACAATATCACTTTGTGTAGATCACTAGGTCAGGAATGGTAAAAAAAGATGAGCAACTAAATGGCTAACAAATGAACCAAGCCTTCCAAAATTACCTTTAAAAGGATGTTATATGCCTCCAACAGGCGATTAGCGGCTGGGCCAAAGCCATGCAATTGTGGCACCTCCATCATGTGGGTCCAAGGATGAATTTCCTACAATGTTAATTCACTTTTATCAACTAATGATACAGCACTTAAAAAAATCGCTAAAAGAAAAGATATTTTAAGGATATCTATCTGGCATATATACAGAAGATACAGAAAAGGTAGGACTTGCTGCATAAGACATTCACCTTAGTATATATTGTATTGAAGGATTTGACTGTTTCCAAAAAGAGTAAAATGCATCATTAGTACATAAACTTGGCGAGTGGGTGCGTTTAGGTACACCATCTCTCTAATTGCTCATTTAGAAGCAACAACTTGGCATGTGGGTGCAAATAGGTCATCAGAACGACACACGGGCAAAAAAACGCCACGTAGACAGCTGATGTGTATATTTAGTGCTTGCATGTAACCCGTGCAAAACTATTTCAAATTGCCCCCCCCACTTATTTTTCTATTGTTTGTTAGGATTGTTTTTTATGATCTACAAGTTTAGACAGACATCAAGTATTTGTGCCGATCATTTTTTCCACGTGCCGCCGGCTGGCCTTCCGTGATGTACGCCGTGGGCTAATCTTTCCCACGTCGCACGCCACAGGCCACTAGTCCTTTCCGTGCCGCACACCGATCTCTGAAACGTGGATAAACAAAAGAATGGAGAGAGGTGTGGAATCGATGCCCATCTCTGAAACGTGAGGAGGGGGAGAGGATAATGCTGGTCTTTTTCTTTTTAAATTATCTCTACCATTCAAACTTTATGTACTCAGCATTTCACTGTATGAGTTCCAAAACAATCGATGAGTAGTGAAGCGGAAAAGATTTGATGAGATCTATGCAGACATAAATCCCGATCATCGATTTGAGCTACGAATCAAAAAGTCAAGTATTTACGCATATACGATGCTGTGAAATATATATCCGACTCTAATTATTATTTCATTTCACCTAGCCAAAAATAATTATTTTCAAAAAATATCTAGTTTTTAGAAATTTACAATATGCTTTGGCTACAAGATCCTACAAACAAAACCCAAAAAAGGATGTTAATCAAATCAACTAAATTGCCAATTGAGTAAGGTCTTTTCTAAAAAAACGTCAGCTAACACATCGGCTGCCTACGTGGCGTTCTGATGACCTATTTGCACCCACATGCCAAGTTGTTGCTCCTAAATGAGCAATTAGAGAGATGGTGTACCTAAACGCGCCCACTCGCCAAGTTTATGTACTAATGATGTATTTTACTCTTCCAAAAATGATTGCAAATGTTCTCTCAACTTCAACTCTGTCTCAGCATAGTCTTCGTTTGGATTGTAATCATACTAAATACAAGCAACTACACTGTTAGATTGAAACAGCATGTACAAAGTACTAAGATATATACTATATGGCAATAAGTACAACAAATAAAACCACCACCAGCAGCAGCAGCAGCAACAAAGCCTTTTGATCTCAAGAAAGTTGGGGTAGGATTACAACAAATAAAGTGAAGCACAAAAATTTTCAGATCGTAGTGTATCCCAAAGTTTACTTACTAACAAAATTAAACTAAATGGTTGTATGCTTTGCTACATAAATCGTGGAATTATCCAAAAATCTATAACACGCAGTTTGGGATGTAAGGGGCACGAACAAGACAAGAACACAACACACTGTCTTCTATCCTACAACATCATAGTATGTCAAGGTTAATGGGATCTTCCTGTGACCAAAATCTCTGTGAGATATAAAGCTTCAGTGGTACTAACAAAACCGTGCAACTACTGCAGATAATTTTTTTGCTCAACATAAACCAATGTTCCTAAGGCAAGTGGGTGAACTGAAAACTTGTGTACAATTGTATATGTTGTTGTACCTTTGATGCCAACTCCTGAACCATCTGCTGCAAATTGGACATCTTTTTTGTATACTCAGAGAGCTTCAACTCTAGTTCTGCAATATCAGGCCTGCAAAACAAGAATTGAACTAAGATATCATGAGGTGATTTTAACATTTTTATTATGTGCGGGACACAGGGTGGCAAGAAAGATCCAGACCAGGGCAGCAATCCTCAGTACGCTTGAAATCTAAAGCACCTAAACAGTACATTTGGCAAGAACATAAATTGGAAACACTTACAAAGGGTAAATTGATTGTATTTGAACATCCGCAGGGAAAAGCTTGCACTCCTCTGAAAAAATTTGGGCTTGTTTCTCGGCAATTGAATCTACAAGCTGCACATCCTTCGCTAATTGTTCAGCAACACTACAACAATGCAATATGTTATATACTTTCCATACCAGATTTCATTAGGCATAGGCATCAGATTACAATGTTAAAGAAAAAGTTTTACAAGCTGCCCAAGGTTTATGTATAGTATCTCCTGTATAATCAACAATCATGATAGTAGGTACACTTTATTTCCGATACAAATAGTTGTGTATAAACCCAACCTCCATTCTGGATTGTCGGCATAGCAACTAGCTTCCACTAGATCAACAATGAGACGGAGCAGTTCCACCCGCTCCTCATAGCTGCCTCTACCCTGCAATAACAACAGTTATGAAGCCCTGGAAGACGGCGCATTTTGCATCTCAGTTTGCAATTGTGTCACAGGAGACAACATGCATGATAATAGCAGCATAAATCCAGCAAATGTAACACATAATACACTAATAGGGACAGCCATTTCTCTCACCTGAATCGCTTCAGTGTCCACTGAAGGTGTGATGCCCAGGAAGTTAGCTATCTCCGCCAGGTCTGAAGAACCCCAAATCCACCATTAGCACCACGCGCGATCCCAGGAATGGAAAGTATCTACCCTATGAGACCAAAATCTTACGTTGGATTCTGTTGTTCTCCTCGTCCCGGTCCAGGCTATCCCCCTGCCAGTTCTGCTGCGTGAACGGCGATCTGTCGCCTAGGAGCCTCCGGAACGCACATCAAACGGGCAAACCTTCAGTTTCGAACCCGATTTCCAAAATCGAAGACCAAATCTAGCAGAGAGATTATAACACCGAAACAGCAGGAGGGGAGAGGAAATGCGGCGCGGGTGAGTGGGCGCGTACCGGAAGAAGAGCCACTCGAGGAGGCGGTAGCGCTCGACGCCGGCAAAGAGGAGGGACTGCGCGGGGGCGTTGGCCCGGGGGTAGGCGAGCAGGGACAGCTTCCGCTGGATCTCCTCCATCTGCTTCGACGCCATGGCTGTTTCTCTCCGCTCACCGCAACGGCCGGCCGGTGCTGACGGTAGAGATCGAGCAGACGGCGACTGACCAACGAGCGAGATGATACCGAGATTTCAATTCCCCCAAATTTATTTTTCCTCACATCAAATCCCTTTCAAAATTCGAAAGGCTTCTCGTAATTGTTCAAGCAGGGTCCCACTTGTCAGTATTAATCAGGACACCGGCTAATGGGCCTCAGATTACTTGGTTCTTTCTAGTTTCTACGGCCCAATGGCTTGATAGCTAGCGAGCGAGAGAGAGAGAGAGAGGTGAGCACGGGCGGTTCGGGGTGTGGCTCATCGTTCGCCACGACGAGTCGACGACGAACCCGATGCCGCCCCACCGCGCCGGAGGGGCCGCGGGCGGCGGCGACACGAGCGCGTTCTTCGCGGCGACGCTAGTGCTGTGGGCGGTGTCTGTGGGGGTCGAGATCGGCGTGCGGGGGCGACGTGAGCTGGCGCCGGTGGCCGCCGGCTTCGCCTTCTTCCAGGCCGCCAACGCCGCGGTCCGCGCCTCGGTCTCCCGCGACCCGCTCTTCATCAACACCGCCGTATCCCTCCTCCACTCCTCTCTCACCTCCGCCTCCGGTATAGATTCGCTCCCCCTTGCCTCCCCCAAACCCACCCTCCGTTCCCTGCCTTTTGCTACTCGGTATGCGTCGACTGCAAGAAACCATAAGATTAATTAGGTTCCAGCATTGGATGAGTTAGGAAAGAGGAGAACACAGTGGATTAACACTATGTGAGAATGCTTAATGCCTTGGTTGGAACTGGGGGGCAGCGAAGATTTTAACTAATAACTACTACTGTTAGTTTTGCGAGTTGTTGCTTCCATGGCAGTGATGTCATTTGTGTTAGTTTCAGCTTTGCTTGGTTGGCGTTGTGTGTGATTGCCCAAATCCCCTATACATGGCTTATTCACAATTTCGCACTGGATTCACCAATAGTGGCCTGTTGGCATATTGTGGTTCAAAATGCGCCATGTAGTGGCATACTGGCATTGCAGGTGAATGCTGCCAAGTTTGCTCAAAAGTGTCTTTAGTTTGAATGACATAAAACTACTTGTCCCCTTTAGCACTGATCAAATGTATGCTCCTTTAAGCTCTATCACATTCTCTTTTTTCTACGGTAGTCCTCTTAAATTCGGGGCTCGCAAAGCAAAGAAGTAATGAGCAAAGCCACCGATAGCAGTGATATGGGGATTGCTGCGATGCTAAGTCTGTAAAGATGTGTTATACAAAATTGGAGGCATCATCAGTTACATCACGTCTTTCAATCTTAGGCTTGTTCTGACTTGATGCCATTGCACTTGCAGTTATCTTTGTTCTTGTCAATCAATGGCGTAATAAGGGCCTCGAGAACATGTTTGAGCATGAAGAACTATTTGGTGGCAGTTGGATTGGAGCATATTCTGCTCTGTGCTTTTCTTGTGGCTACTTTGCATATGACCAGCTGGACATGCTCCGTTACCGGCTATACAGTGGATGGATTCCTGGAATTCTCATGCATCACCTGATCCTGCTCATTTGTTTTACACTAGCTCTCTATAGGAATGTCACAATCAACTACCTAATTCTCTCTCTTGTATGCGAGGTACATCTATCTCCTCTAATTCTTGGGAGGCATTTAAATTTTGTTGAGCTATTTGCATTACTTTTTGTGGTTGAAATAAATTTGTTCTCTCTTGTCCCACCTTTTTTTTGCAAGTGTAAACATTTTTGCTCACTTGTCATGACTATTTTACCCACATTCATCGAAGAAATAAATGTGTAGTGCTGTAGCAACAGGGAATGCTTGCCATAGATTTTATGAGACACTGTTTTGAAGTCTCCAGATTAACAACTATTGTCACAACTCACAATTATATCCTTTGTCAGTAGATGGCCGTATTCACCAGTTTTAGCCCCAATTTTGTTGCAATGAACCTGCAAATACAAGTATTATGGATTCTTCCCATATATGGTTTCCAGAATGATGATATAACTAGAGGACATTTCACTTTGCCCTGCAATGTACAAATAAGGACCTTGAAAGCTAACTATTTTCCCTGCCCAGTTGTGCTTTCAACAGGTGGTGTTTGCACTTGTATCTTTATTTTGACTAGTATGGTTTGCTGTGACGAGATTGATGTCATGTATGGTTGCATATGATCTTAGAGCCTTTTGCAATTTTGCAATAGATATTTGTTAGTTCAATTATCATACAAGTTTACCCATCCTCTTGCTAGAAGAGAATATTAATGTGTCCATTCATGTCTATAAAGATCTCCAAAAGTAAGTAATTCATCTCGGTTTCCACTGTGAGGACTGTTGATGCTTTTGCTTGATATTTTTTTCTAATACGGGGTTTCCTTTTGCTGTATTGACTTATCTGAAGTTATATCTACAGAACAGACAAACTGACAAAGTTTATGACTGCAGCTGCACTCCATATTTCTGCATGTAAGGAAAGTAAGGCGGATGGTTGGATTTTGTGATTTCAATAGAAAAGCGGTGAAGCTGGAATGGGTGCTCAACTGGAGTACCTTTGTGACTGCACGGGTGATATGCCACATCTTGATTACTTACAAACTCATCACTGATGCCCACAAGTTTGGCAAGGGCATTGAGCTTCCGCTAGCTCTTCTTGGTATGGCAGGAATGAATCTGCTCAACATATTTTTAGGGCTCGATCTAGTTAAAGCATTCGGACGAGAAAGAAATCAGCAGAGACATCAGGATTGAATGCACCTTCCCTGATGATGTACTCTAAATTTTGAGAAGGTTATAGTTCTGTTCATGTAAAGATGGAGAGGTATGTTTAAGTCTTGATTAGCATCCACACAGGAGAGTAACCATTTATGTATGTGTACATCTTTAAGTGTATCAACACGTGCTAAGATCTTACCAGAAAAGTGTTCGTTGCCAGCATGTGCATCACTGCATTACCACGTAGACTACCATTATTATTAATTATATAGGAGATTGCTGACGGGGACATGGATGGTATAACATATTGCAAGTAGAAAGAAGAAAAGTGTATCAAACCTTTTCATCCCAAAGACCCAAACCCTTATCTGAAGTACTAAGATGCCCTGGCAAACTTGTAAAATGGCCCTAGAAGGCTACAAGACTCTCTTCTTTATCTTTAAAATATCATCAATTTTCACAGTGAAGTAAATCTTGAACTTATATTCTGTTGTTGATGCATTGGCTCTGTTCTACAGTGGTGAAGCTTTTTATTGTATCATATTCCTGTATTGATTTGAGTATGGTGAGCTGGTTCCTCTTCTAATTCTGAGCATGGTTCCTCTTCTACTATATGGATTTGAGTATGGTGACTTGTGGCTGTGTTGTGATATTGCTATTCTAAGCAAAAACTAGGGGCAAAAACTTTTAAAAAGTGGGTCCCATGAGGATTAAAACCTATATCTACATGTATTACATTTAGTAGTTCACTGTTGTGGCTGTGGAACTGCCATTCTGAGCAAAAACTAGAAAAAAAAATTAAAAATGAGGTCCCACGGGGATTCGAACCCAGGTCGCCAGATTCAAAGTCTGGAGTGCTAACCACTACACTATGGAACCACTTGTGCGTGTGGTCCCTTGATGGTGAAATTTATGTAATTTGCATTGGACAGTCAGCATGTAGAAACGAACATTCGAGCACATTTTTCGTTAGTTTGAATCCATCTTCGCTCGCCGCAGAATGGAAATCAGGATATCCGGCGGATCCCTTGAGAATTGTGCTGCCTACGAAATGACCGGACGTATTGTGAGATTAGTAGCTGTTATAGCCATAGGTGGTCTGGTGGCGACCGTGCATTCCTGTGTATCCCGTTCCTGTGTTGCAAACTTGCAATGCCTATTGAACTGTGACATCCCCGCCCCTACAATTCTAAGAAAGATTGAGTAGAGCAGTTGAAGCTGAAAACACAGCAGCAAGAACCGATTCATCGACGTGGCTTGCCACAAAACGAGAGGCTAGGATGCATGCTAGCTGCTCCACAGTCCATACACGACACTACCAGAATCATGCGCATTGGCACCGGGTGGGAAACCCCTTTAGCACCGGGTTTCCCACCCGGTGCCAATCTTCCGGTGCTAAAGGTGGCAACCTTTAGCACCGGGTAAAATAACCGGTGCTAAAGGTGGGGGCACTGGCAAAAAACATTTGCATATTTGCGTGTTGCGGGATTCGAACTCAAGACCTCTTGGCTTGCACACGTACACCCACCTAACCATCTCACCTACGCTACACATGTGACAAGATAAAAGATGCTTTCCTTTTGTAGTAGCATATGACACCCCCTTTAGCACCGGGTCGTAACACGACCCGGTGCGAAAGGGTCTTTAGCACCGGGTCGTAACACCACCCGGTGCTAAAGGGTAGCCCTTTAGCACCGGGTCGTGTTACGACCCGGTGCTAAAGTGTGAGGGCCTTTAGCACCGGTTGCTAACACCAACCGGTGCTAAATGTCACCCTTTAGCACCGGTTGATGTTAGCAACCGGTGCTAAAGTGTTTCCGGGGGCATCCTAATTTCGCACCCGGTGCTAACGTCACATTAGCACCGGATTTTTAGTGCACCGAGGCATATGAGGGGTGCGGATGTGAGTTATTCTTGTAGTGCGAGAACACAGACCGTACCTCTCAGTCACTAGGAGCCAGAGCCAGTACAGTCTAGTAGAACCTACAGTGTACTCCTTGCAACTCACCACATGCCTCAAGGCCGGAGAGAGCACGCTTTTTGCCGTGACGCGTGTATCCTAACAACCTTTGCCGTCAGTTTGTTCCCCGCGCCGTGCCTCTCCAACCGTACGTGCGGCGGCAGATCCCAGGAGCCTCAGCAGCTGCTGGCCCTCGGAGCCATAGATTGGATTCGCGGCAACGTGGCCTCCTGGCAGCCCACCCCGCACCCTATCCTCCGCCTCGCCCCGCTCGCCAATCGCCACCTCCAATTCGCGCCACGCCAGCTTCACGCCCCCCCCCCCCCCCCCCCCCCCCCCCCCCCGCTCATGTGATACCGTTCATAAGAACTGGCCACGCAGCCCCGGGAGCCAGCCAGAGTATAGCCTCGACCACGCAGCGCCTGCGAGCAAACACACACTAGAGCCTTTTCGAGCCTCAGCGCGCGAGTGTGTCTGTGCGTTCGTGAGCAGGCAGGCGCGGCACAGATATGATGGCGCAGTCCATGCTCATGTCGACGACCGCCCGCGGGCTGCCGTCGCTGCAGGCCGCCCGCCCGGCGCCGTACCCGCGGCTCGCGCTGCCGTCGGTGAACAGGCACTCCAAGTCCGTATCCGTCAAGACCCTGGCCATATTCGGCAAGTCCAAGGCCGCGCCGGCGAAGAAGGTCCGTGGCTGCACACGTACACTGCACTACTGCTGCTAATTGATAATCTGTGTGCACGCACGCGTGCTCCTGGTTTTATTTTGTTCCCCTGTTCTGGATGTTATTGGCGGTTGCCATGTGTTTGACGGTGTCGATGGATGTCGTACGTGCAGGCTCCCGCGCCCAAGCCGAAGGTAGAGGACGGTATCTTCGGCACGTCCGGCGGGATCGGTTTCACCAAGGAGAACGAGCTGTTCGTCGGCCGTGTTGCCATGCTTGGCTTTGCCGTGAGTACTCAACATACAGACACTCGTCAGTCATCACCATGCATGTTTTTCACCTGCATGGACTGGGAGGCGTGTGAACAATTCATGCACGCTTGGGAAGTAAAATAAAAGTATTTTTTATGTATATCTATCCCACTGGTACTGGTCCACCACACCCATACACACCATCTCTGATATTTTACCAAGAAAAAATAGTTGTTAGTATAGTTTAGCAAAAAAAAAATCCTTCGTCCTTTAGTGAAAAAGCACAGCCATACAATTCGGACTGCTGTAGGATATCGCCACGGTGTCGGTGTGTCTGAAGTTTGGCAGCTTCATATGTCAGTTCCAGATGAAAAATCAGTTGGGAACAAGAGGATGAGTAATAGGGATGGGAAGGGGAACAATTTCTAACATAAAAAGTACAGTGCTTAGTTAGAATTCAAAAATAAGTTTATTCAAACTAGCGAGAACTTACGTGCAACACGCATGTTCAATACAAAATAAGACTGCATAACAAAAGGTCAAAGAAATTAGAAACGTAGCGTCCAGAGATTAAGTTAGATTGGTAGGTAATAGCGTGGATACGTAAGGAGTAAGTTTTTTAGCATGTGAAAAAAGTAGCAGAAACCCTAAAAACAGTGCTATTTTCATTTGACGTCACAAATTTATCAACACGCTCTTCCCCACGGATCTGATACGTGGCTTCTCTGTGAGGGATGGGTAGAAAAAATTTAGATGACAATTTGTTGGTTCAACCTCTCAATTGTTTTGGATCTCACAATATAAATTATAATAGTTAGCTATTTTTTAAATAAAATATAGCATGTTTCTTGCATTGCTTTTGGTCTATTGGCCAAAGGTTTTGTGGTCTGTTATACATTCCCAATTCAAAAGACGATTTACGGTATTCTTGAACATGCCAGGCATCGCTACTTGGAGAGGCCATCACCGGGAAGGGCATCCTCTCCCAGTTGAACCTGGAGACGGGCATCCCCATCTACGAGGCGGAGCCCCTCCTCCTCTTCTTCATCCTCTTCACCCTCCTCGGCGCCATCGGCGCTCTCGGAGACCGTGGTACCTTCGTCGACGAAGTCACCGGCCTCGACAAGGCCGTCATCCAACCCGGCAAGGGCTTCCGCGGCGCCCTCGGCCTCAGCGAGGGAGGTAAAAAACTATCGCGAATCACTTGCGCACCTCACACAACCATCACTTGCTGGCTGCGGCGTTCGATCTGACGACCTTGTTTGTGGTGGTGCGTGGCAATGCAGGGCCGCTGTTCGGGTTCACCAAGTCGAACGAGCTGTTCGTGGGGCGGCTGGCGCAGCTGGGCGTGGCCTTCTCCATCATCGGCGAGATCATCACGGGGAAGGGCGCGCTGGCGCAGCTCAACATCGAGACGGGCGTGCCCATCAACGAGATCGAGCCGCTCGTGCTCTTCAACGTCCTCTTCTTCTTCATCGCCGCCATCAACCCCGGAACCGGCAAGTTCATCAACGGTGAGGACGAAGAGTAGACGTGCGCGCGCTTTGGTACGTGTTTATCATTGATCAATCTCAGTAGCGCGTACGTCTCTGTGCGTGTGCGTGCGTGCTTTGTTGTGTATTAATTACGCGTGAGGCCTTGAAGGTAGGGTGTTGCGTTGGGTTGTATTGTAAAAACAAGAGCTTAGCTAATATGCAACGGTCGCCAGTGTCCTTCTACGCTAAGTCTAACGCGCGCGGGGTCGCGCTCGCGCGGAGCGCGCGACCCTCGCGGCCCACGGCCGCTCGCGTCGCCGCCGCGCCGCCGCCGCTGTCTTCTCCGGTGCCGGCACCATCAGGTTAGTGCCCGGGGTTAGGAGGCAGGGTTGCTGGGGGAGATCCACCGCCGCCGGACCTAGAAAGGGGGTCGGGGGCGCCGGGCGGAGGGCCGGGCGGCGATGGCGCCGCCGGGCGGGCGGTGGGAGATCCCGGTGGGCGGTGCCGGCGGCGGGGACGGAGGAGAAACGGCGGCCGGCGAGGTTAGCGTCGGCCGCTGCGGTCGGCGGCGGCGGAGGCGGCCGGAGCCGGGGGAGGTGCAGGCGGCGGGGGCGGAGAGGGTGCCGGCGAACACGAACGACGGGTTAGCGTTGGGCCGTGGAGGTGGGCGGCGGCGGAGGCGGCGGAAGCCGCCGAAGTCGGAGGAGGTGGGCGGCGGCGGGGGCTGCGGCAGCCACGGCGACGGGTCGCGCAACGCGATAGCCCGGTCCGTTCTTCTAGCTCCAGATGGATCGTAGGATCAGGTTTCTCTTGGATGCGTTTTCAGACGAAGATACTTGTACAAGCACGGGCCAACATGGACCAACATAAATAAAAATAACAATAGCATGGCATCTGTACGAATCAGGCTGACGCTCGGTACTGAACTTCATTTCTCTGCTCTGTTCCTCGGTTTTGCACATCGCAACACAGTCGAGCAACCAAGTTCCGATGTAAATGGGCCATCTTCTCTTGACCGAAAGAGTTGCTATTTAAGCCCAATCGATACACGGTCATATCTTTTTTTCCCTTTTATAATACGGACCTTGGGCCCGATGTCTAATGGCCTAACCTTTAAGCCCAATGAACAATACAGTGGCCTACTTGCTTCAGGTAAACCATCGCCACCATACATCCAGCTCCTAGTACTATCTTCCTGTACCAGCCATCGACACAACACATGCCATTACCACTCTGGCACGGCACGTACGCGTGCGCGCTAAGCTCATCAGCAAGAGCAAGACCACGCATCTACGGAACGCACAATAACTACGAACAGTCTCCTTCACCGGCTCCACTCGTCAGTGACACCTTGCAGCTCAGTGCGGCAAATCATAATCCTAACAGACGTAATCTTATCTTCAGAACCCAGCTACAGCTCAAAGTGGGCTCTATAGAGCCTAGACCAGCTTGTCAAAAAAAGGAGCTCCCCTTGCTGAATCATGCCCATGCATGAGCTGAGCTCAAAAGATGCCCCAACTTACATGCCATCCTGCTCTTGTTTATTGATGCAACCAAAGACGGTGGAGAAAGAGCTGCACGCAGTCAGCAGTTTCAGATAGAATCAAATCCTGAGGAGTGATGATTGATGAACCTTTTAAAGCCCAGATTATCAATAACTTCAAGCGCGATTTGGAAAGCTACGCGTATATATGCATAATAGAACCAACCAAACCGCTGCTTCGCTGTTGGTTCGTTAGCCACCTGGCTTTCGACGGGCCACCAAATTCAAAGGGTTTTCTTTGCGGAGAGTTGTGTGCAGGTTAGATGGTTGCATGGATATCACGCCACGCTCCGGGATGATCTATCAGGGTGCCTTCCTTTTCCGTCAGGTTGGTTAAGGGACTGCTTGCTCTAATTAGCTAGCCACAAGATTGCTGGAGGAGAATATACCTAACCTACGATCGTATGGGATGGTTTCCTTTTCTTTCAAGGGATTTGTTTTTTTAATGCGGAATGAATTCGGTGTACACGGCATCTCACCGTGCACTTTGTAAATAAGCCGGGTTGCATCGACGGTGCGAAAAGGCAAACCCAAAGGAATTGAAGAGTGGTTTGAGACTTTGAGTTATGTACTTACAACATCTCCAGTAGATCCATATTTTCCAATCTAACTATCATGTTATAAAAATTAGTGTAAAAATAGTATTCTAGTCAAACCTATAAACCTTTTCTTTACTTAATAATTCTTAGAATGAACCAATAATCTACCCTAACTCTTCCGAAAATACAGGAGTTTAAAGTCTCCCAATATAGTAATTGGAATGGGATTATATTACTAGAAAGCTACAAAGAAATATTGGGATAACACATTAGTTGGTTATATGAAAATATTTGCTAGGGGAAGTTCTTCTGGACTGGGTCAAGTCTCAACTCCTATTTGGTAAGGCTATACTATGGCTCCTCCAACTTAGGCCGGTCTAAGTGGAGTGTCAGGAGAGTTTTATGATGATAAATTATTACATAGGCATGCTTACTTATGTGACATGATCTTTATAAAATGAGAGAAAAAGAGAGTTTTATAGCCATGACAGGATCATCAATAAGCTACCTGAGCTGTCGAAATGGCAAACGCACCGGACCAAATAGAACCGAACTAAAATTTTGGTGCTTCGAGAGACCAAACGAAGAAGATGGGAGAGACCGTTGTGGCATCGTAATCGTACTGTGGATACGTGGGTTGTTTGAGCCACGGGACCCGGCACATCACATGGCCGCAACGCAACAATGCATGGCGCATGCACCGAAACAATCAAGCCTTTATGTGCATGGCTTGTACTCCCCGACTAGTTAAGGTAAGCGCAGTACTAATCAGCCCGTGACTTGACAGGGAAAAACGCAAAGGCGCCGCCCCTTCGGACCACGAATGAATCTGGCAGTCTGCTTTGCGCTTATGCGTGCGTCTGTGACTGGCCTTTCCAGGTCGGAGAGAATATACGACTGTACTATAATATATGACGGCGAGAAAGCTAGCCGTAGCAGTTTCTTTATATGCGCACCGATGACCAGCTGTAATAAAAAAAAAGTTCAGACACGTACGTGCGCAAAAAGTTTCAGTCCCAGACAAATACGCGTCAGCAACCTGTAATCCTGACTGGTACGGGTTTGTACCTATTACATGCG
Organism: Echinochloa phyllopogon; assembly: GCA_033239725.1. NCBI lineage: Eukaryota > Viridiplantae > Streptophyta > Magnoliopsida > Poales > Poaceae > Echinochloa > Echinochloa phyllopogon. The sequence continues at coordinate 51,635,178 of BTCW01000005.1, forward strand.
GGTGTGTCACTGCAATGTCACCGCGATTAATACTTGAGATCGTCGTCGAGTGCCGGTGCAGGTGCGCTGAGAGAGTGAGAGGTGATCTCGCCCCCGGATCATCAGCGATTATGGCAGCAGGTGCCAAGCAGCACGCTGTTTCAGCACGGGCAGGACATAGAGCTCTGCTCTGGGCTCTGCATCTTGGATTGTTCGATCCAGTACCTTGGCCGCTGCGACTCAGCTAGGCCGGCCGATCGATCGAGAGCAACTCGAGAGGGCCGGAGGAGGAAATCCAGACGGTCGCGTACACCGCCTGCCACCATGACGCGCAGGTCACCTCACCTCAGCTCGCGGCACCCATCAGGCCATCAACTCCCCGGAGTCGGCAGGTCACCGGCCACGCCCTCGCCGCGCGCGCTCGCACACATGTCCGCCGTATGACCGTCTCGATCCGTCTCTCCCTCGCGCATCCTCCCACTCCTTCCTTGCCCCGGGCTGAACTGTCACGCGACGCGAGGGCGAGGAATTGACGGGGGCGAAGGATACGTGCAGTCGCGCGGCGTACCTGCCCATACGGGCACGGATTTGACACGGCCGGCGACGCGCCGCGCGACACTTGGCTCGCGCGCGGTCGTGTGGCCTAGGCGTTGGCTTACACGAGGCCACGGTTTGGTACGCGTTGGTGTGGCGTCCACGGCATTTGGCGCCCGGACATAGTAGTAGTATAATTAAGGCCTCGTTCGGTTTGGCCCGGAATGGCCTGGAATGTGGCCCATTCCGGCTGGTTAGTTTCGGCCTGGTTCGAACCTGGGCCGGACCTTGAATGGCCGTTCGGTTTGGCTAGGCCGGAATGAAGACGGCCCAGGAACCGGCCCTTCCGCCCTTCCAAGAGCCCGGGTTGAAGCCGTGTCGTCGACCTCCAGGAAGAGATCCGCGTCTCGCAGTCGCGTGCGAGAGGCGGCGGCGGCGCGGCGACTGGGCAGTGGCGCGGCGACGACGGCGACCGGATCTTCCAGTGGTGGCGGCGCGGCGACTGGATCTTCCTCCACCCGATGTTCCCCGGCTCCATCTCTTCTCCCTGGTAACGTCCCGCTCATCCTTCCCATGTCCTTGGTCGTCGCCGTTCTTGGCTAGATCCCAACGGAACTGGTGGCCATTGACGTCGCAACGCAGCTTCTTGGCGTGCTTCTGCACGTGGGTACACCAGTAGTTCTTGGACCAGCTGCTCCTCGACGGTGATGTTGCCGCGCCGCACGCCAGGGCGCAGGTAGTTGAGCCACCGGGGGAGGCAGATATTGCCCGTGCGCTTCATCGCGGCCAGCACTGAACCGAATAAACAGTGGATTGTCTTGAACCTTTGATGTAAATTGTTGGTTTCAATCTGTTCTGCTTGATTACTGTCATTAACTCTGCTTGATTACAACATTCACTGAAAATATATACAGCAAGGCAGCAGCCAGCAGCAAGTGCAGTACCAGAAGCCGAGCGGCTGGTTGTGCAGTGCAATGCACCATAAGCCATGAAATAAGCAGAAGCCAACATACTAGCACAAATATAAATGTCTCCTTTAGCTGTTCTTTTCTTTCTCTGAATCCTACCTGATTCAATAGAATGCATCTCAATTTGCTTAATGTACTGCAGCTAGAGCTCCTGAGCTTTCTCGGTTGGTTTCAGGATGCATTTCCTCGGGTCGTTAGTAGTGACTGAATTCTTTCTTTAGAAGCTTTCTTGATACGGAAGTGCTTAGAATATGCAGCAGTACATGCATGACTTTGTCGGTGCCATGCTGCTGATGCAGAGCAGTGGAGCTCGGCCGCGTTGATGATGCAGAGTTCCACTGCTCTATTGGTTGCAGTGCAGCTCGTAGGTGTTATGAGTAGGCATGTAGTCTATTGGTATAGTGTGTTGAGCCCAGTTCAGCTTTATTAGCTATTAAACTTAGCTGGTCTGTGTAGTCCAGATTGATTGGGACTCTGGGAGGGAAATTTAGTTCATATTCCACTTCAAACACTAGGCTGAGTTGAATTACTTGACCAAGAGACATGAGTATGACAACCCGTAGCATTCTGCCAAGAAAATTGATCCATGGAAAGGGGGGGGCAGCACAATCGCCAAGTTTATGCAAGAAAAGTTTTTTTTTAGGAAAGACAAACACTATTTTCTATTTGGCTCTGTATTTGGATTGTTCCAATCAGTTCCTCGTTACCTTATCTCTGTTTTCTCCTTTGCATATGGAGTTGGCATCAACCCCCAGCAAAGTGCAGGTACCATTTCCAGATAATTACATATAATATTGTTTTGGTTCTATATTCCTTTTTCCTGGAATGTGACGCTTAATGCCTTCAAAAAAGTTGCCAGTGACATACTTTTCTGGTATAAACATGCTGCATAGGAGAAGGTACTTATGTCTAGCAGAGATAGTTATCCTGCTGCAATTTTGGTCAGAGGAGATACTTATGCAATTTTGGTAAGAAGGTACTTATGTCAGATTGCCAAGTCTGTTGTCTAAGCAATAGATGCTGTCAATACTTGCTGTCATATAGTACTTCATGTTGTACTACTTATTTCCTAGCCCCTTTTATCTCCGGACCAAGACTGTTACCTCGTTTCTTGTTAATATATTGCTCTGATCCTTGTCAAGTTACCTTCAGTTTTATTGTCTAGATGACTTCCATCTGAACTCACTTTGTTTAGTTCATTTATGTGCAGCTTTCAGTTTGGAGTAGTGGTAAGAGACTCTGGCTGTTTGGAAATATGTTACAGATATGTCTATTTATCTGTCCTCTTGATACTTCTTCTGTTGGGGCTTCATATATTCATCATCATATCATGTTCTGCTACTGTGGTTCATGATGATGTGATGCCGGAATTCAGAGAATTCTTCCTATGACTTGTGATTCGAATTGGTTCCGCACTTGCCGCTCTGAATCATGATGATGCTTTCACGGCAGAATTCAGAGAATTTTGCTATCACGATTGGTTCTGATCAGTTCTAACACTGAATCATGTACTTGGATGGTTACAATTCCAAAATTGTGTAACTGCTCGGAACCAAGTGTTCATTAGACATGAAGATCTGTTCGCACTTCGGAAGAGTAGTTTTTTGCTTGCTTTTGCTACTTGATGGGTTATGGATTGGCTGTCTGCAGTAGGAAAAGAGAATTAGATATACAGTGTGCTGTGTTTTGATGTTGTTTCTATCTTCTTTTTCCTATCTTAATTAATACAATGGCATGAAGGTGTTAAAAAAATAAGAACATTTTGCTGCTGGTTTGTAATCTTGTCGAGAGAACCATCTTTGATTAAAACAAGACGAGAATTCTCCAAAGCAGATGCCCTGGTACTTATGTCCTGCAATACATGCTCTCTCGCTGACATGGTTAACCGCACGGGGATTGAGCGAACTAACCGAACGAAGAAAATGGACTAGCGCTGCCCGGAATTGACGGGAATAAAAACTGTACGGGGATCGAGTGGCATCAGGTGGATCCACCCGATCCTGGTGTGGATTAAATCACCTTTTGGATTGGATCCTCTGCTACCGAACGAGCCCTAACTAATTACCAGGAGACAGTGCGGGAAACAAAGCCGCCGCCTAATTACCTTTCGCGCCCGGCTGATCATGGCGGACGTACACGCTCACATGGCCCCGGGACGAGAGCGCCGGCTCCATATATGATTTGTCCGGCGCCCATGTTTTCCGGGGACGGGACCAGGGAGGAAAGAGAAAGAGGCTGTACGTGGAAGTGGCTCCTCTGCAGTTAAGTCACGGACAGGTGGGTCCCAACCTGTACGTGGCGGCAGCAGTAAACGGTCGCGTTTATTATTTTTTCTTGGCATGTCCTTGGCGTGTACCGCGCAGCTTATATGAGCAGGGATGGCATCATCATCTTCTGCAAAATCGTTACATGTAAATAAGCTCGGCGGGGGGTTGAATGTAATTAAGCTCAATTTGGGTGATGAATCGTGACAGGATGCATCGAAATCAAAGCTATTTTCGCAAAAAAAAAATCAAAGCTATTTTTGCAGAATGTGGAGCGGGGGAATTGAGTATACCCAGGGTTCTTTGCTCCTTTAATTTTACCGAGTATCGCTCCATAATCAAAATCACAACACAATAATTGCGCTTAGTTTATTAGCTGACGAGATTGCTAAAGCACTACGTGATGGTCTGATGGATATAGTGTAGTTAAGCTTATCCAAGATTCCAAGTCTATTAAGCCCTTTTCTTTTGTTTTAGTAGCAAAAACCTAAGTCATGACCCACCCAACCCAACCCATAGGCGCTTAATGGTTTGTCATTGAAGCATACTTATCCATTTCCCAACATGAACAGCCAAAATACCAATACCTAGCTTGAGAATTTCTTTTTCGAAAAACCTAGTTTGAGAATTTCAGTGTACACAGTACACAACATATGTTCTCCATCAACACATACGGTCCGTGGTGGACTCTTTACCTCAACCTGTGTGCGATACCAGTTAGGCACATGGGATTGGATTATAATTTATTTTGACATATTGGAGCTTAGAACCCGGCTCGTAAATCCGAAGCAGAACTTTAATAAGCACTAGAGAAAGTATCAAAAAAAATAAGCACTAGAGACTGCAACTCCGTTCATACATTTGTAACAAGGCTGTAAAGAGTCTGTCTGAAAGGTGTTACCTGCAGAAAAGAGTCTGAAAGATGTTACCTGCAAAAAAGAGTCTGAAAGGTGTTTTCCTGATCAAGAACAACGCGGAAGAAGACGACCCCCGGATTCAAGCGAAACGGAATTTTACACGTCGGATCCGATGGCGAATCGAAGCCAGCCAGGCCCGCACGGCCCACGCCCCCGGTGCGGGACACAAACACCGACGGCGGGGCCCACCCGACATCCGCTTCGCCTCGCCCCCCCTTGGCACCTTCCATTCTCCTCCCTTCCTCCCCTTCCGCTCTCACGCTTACCCGTCACGCTGCGCTCCTACCACCACCACCACCACCACTATATAATCCACGATCGCCTCGCGCACACGCACGGACCCGCCGGCCGACGAGGCGCAACCGCGCAACCCAACGCAAACCCGCGCCGCGCCGCCGCCTGCGCCGTCGTGCCGTACCGGCCCGCTCGTCCCTCCACTCCGGTGCGATCAGGCTACGGCCCCGCCTTGGAGCCCCGCGGGCTGCGCCCCCGGACCGACCGTGCTTGCTCAGGCCGAGGGGCGCGCGCGGGGACCTCGACCGCGGCTAGCCCGGGCGGCGGGGTGCGGAGGCGGAGAAGGCAGGTATGGAGAAGTACGAGGCGGTGCGGGACATCGGTTCAGGGAACTTCGGGGTGGCGCGGTTGATGCGCAACCGTGAGACCCGGGAGCTCGTCGCCGTCAAGTGCATCGAGCGTGGCCAACGGGTTCGTTGGTTTTCTTAAATTTTTGTTACGGTTTGTTCGGCTTGGTGGTGGATGAATTACTGGATTGCGACGGGGTTCTAATTTTGTTGGTTTTGGGATCTGAGCTGCGCAGATTGACGAGAATGTGTACAGGGAGATCATCAACCACCGCTCGCTGCGTCACCCCAACATCATTCGCTTCAAGGAGGTTCGTCGATGTGGGCCGAAACAAATATTTGCCCTCTCGATCATTTCGCTTCGCCTTTTTTTATATTCTATTTTAAAAAATCATAGGTTGTTTGATGCCATTTTAGGGAGCGGTTTTCAAAGGTTGGCGGATAAAGGATTTTTGAAAATATATTTTGTAGTTAGTTCGAGTCTTCGAGACGTTGTTGATTCCCCTTAACTGCATATGGTGGGGGAATCTTTTGATTGAGGCTGTTTAATTAGGTGCCAACTTTTGCTGCTCTCCTCCGTCCTTTGTCCCTTTCCTTTTAGGCTATTCCCCTTGTTTCTTACGAATTAGGTACGCGTTTTAATGTCAGGGATGCATGCACTTTAGATACTTCCTAAAGTATGTCTACCTAGGTCAGTATGTTTTCTGCGTAGATTGTTCACTCAAATCTCAAAACTTAAATTTGAACTGTTGGAAGTTTAAATGGATGAAGAAATCAGATAGTGCTTCCCCCCTGTTAGCTTCAGTAGTATCTTTTCTTCTCTTTTTTCTGAATCACACGATTTTAATTGTTTGGGGGAAAAAACCTGCAGGTGATACTTACACCAACGCATCTTATGATTGTGATGGAGTTTGCAGCAGGAGGAGAGCTCTTCGATCGAATCTGTGATCGTGGGCGGTTTAGTGAGGATGAGGTATCAGCATTTTTTCCTGAGTTTATGTTAATCGTTTGATGAAAGGGTGATACTCAAGTCTTTTCTGCTTAATGCAGGCCCGGTATTTCTTTCAGCAGTTGATCTGTGGCGTGAGCTATTGCCATTACATGGTACAAAACACACAAACACAAGTTTCATTGATTCATTTCCCATCCTACTCTTTAAAGAACAAAAGACTAGTATACTTTGTGTTTTCATTTTTTTAGTAGAGGCGCTGATTCTTATAATGGGAAAACTGTACTTTGATGTTTGAGCTTCGTATTTATATCGATATATTTCCCATAATCTATTCTGAGGACAGAATTTTCAAATACCAGCAAATATGCCATAGAGATTTGAAGCTGGAGAATGTTCTCTTGGATGGTAGCCCAGCTCCACGGCTCAAGATATGTGATTTTGGCTATTCCAAGGTGGTTTGCTGATTCCATTGTTAATACCATGGCTCTGAACTTATTGACGTTTCTATAAATTCTCATTAATTATTTTTTGCCATATATGGAACAGTCATCAGTGTTGCATTCAAGACCCAAATCAGCAGTGGGAACACCAGCATATATTGCACCTGAGGTGCTATCCCGCCGCGAGTATGATGGAAAGGTGAGCTTATCTCCCCTTGTTTCTTCTGTGAACTACATGTTTTTCTTGTTTCTGTTACACCTTTGCAAGATATTTCTGTTAGGTCACATGCAATCTTTATCTATCATTATTTATCACTTTGCGCAAGCACCCTTTTGCCTTCCTCTCATGTTCATATGTGAAATATTAAGATGTGAGGTTGAAAATGAAGAATCCATCGAAGATTTGCAGTGTTTCAGTATAACATTATTGATTCACCCAACTTTTTAGGTGCATATAAATTAAACGATTGGAATCAAACTCCCCAATCACAACCACATAGTGGGGGTAGTGTCCATGATTGTGATGGTACATGCTCGGCTTCTCAATGTAATGAAAAGTCAGGTTGAATGATCATTCTGAAGCAAAAGTTGCTGAAATTATGCCATTCTGCATGTATTTATCAAATCGTAATAAGTAGTTGTGTTGGGAGTTGATGTGTTCTCTCATCCGAACCAATTGGTCATTTATTGATGATGAACTAAAATAAGTCTGTAAAATTCTAGTGCATGTGCCAAACCTTTTTGTTGCTGTCTTGCTGACATGCTGTTGGTGAACAGTCTTGTTTGGCTGCTAGATGGAGTTCGCAACTATTCTTTGTGATAGTGCATTTCATTATTACCTATAGCCCCAAGTACTGAAACAACAAATGATCTGAAATTCTGTTGATAAATGCTTCTGATTTGGATGAGGAGTCATTGTCAGCATGAGGTGCTGGAACAACTTCTGTTTGGTTTGTTGAGGTAATATGTACCACAAGGGACGATGTTGACATCAGAAAATGGAGTGGAGCGACAGATCGTCCATCCACAAAAGAGGTTCTTATCCTACAGATTCTCCATGTCTCTTTGAGATGGTTCACCTTTGAACTGTTGATGGAGGGATTCAGCTTCCAGTTTCTTGTCTATAACAACATCGACATCAATAGATAGGTTCATTGCAAGCCAGGTTCTAAGGTGGAATTTTCTGCCTCTTATTTTCCATCGTGCAACTTTTCCCCCATAGAAACTGCTTAAAAGCCTGTATGTTTTGTTGACTCTAGTTGTCAGATCGTAGGAAGTGCAATTAGTAAATCAATAAAGAACAATATTATGAACATGTGCATCGCACAACCAGAGTGTTACGCAAGAACTTTGAGCTAAATTATATTGTAGGAAACGCGCTATCATGGGTTGCATTAAGTTTGGCTTGATATGAAAATTTGTTTTAGAAATGTTGTTCTGTTGACTTCCTTTTAAGAATTTTTTAGAGCAGTTTATACCTGCACAACTAGGTGGAAGACCATTGGGCTTCATGCTTATGTCATATTGCTAACTTCTGTTTGTTGGCTGTATTTACTATTTGATGCTTCTCTGACTTCCATCTTGAACAAATGCCCATGGTCTTGATTCTTATGACGTGTGATGTGTTTAGGGTTATGGGTTTATACTGACGTGATTTATCACAACCCACAAACAACCTGTATACTGGTTGATGATAGTGGTACTTGTTCATGTAGCTTGCAGATGTATGGTCCTGTGGGGTGACTCTTTACGTCATGCTTGTGGGAGCATACCCATTTGAAGACCCGGATGACCCCAAGAATATACGCAAGACCATTCAGGTAATAGGCTACAGTCAATGCTATAGATATACCATCCAATGTCTGCTAGCATTTCCCTTTCTCCACATCACTTCACCCTCATTCCCGTCACTCTTCACCTGCAGCAAATAATGCAAGTGCAATACACAATACCAGATTATGTCCACATATCTACGGACTGCAAGCAACTTATTGCCCGTATCTTTGTTGCCAATCCAATGAGGGTAATGATCTCAACCTGTAAATGACAGTCATGATACATTTCAATACAAGTGGTACAGCATGGAGATGTTGATGCCAAATTTTTTATGACTATTTCCAGAGAATCACAATGAAGGAAATAAAGAGCCATCCATGGTTCCTAAAGAACCTGCCACGGGAACTCACGGAGACAGCACAGGGCATGTACTACAAGAGAGATAACAGGGTACCTTCTTATTCAGACCAAACGTCGGAGGAGATCATGAAGATTGTCCAAGATGCAAGGACTATGCCAAAATCATCCAGATCAGGCTACGGGTGGGACAACGAGTGTTCAGATGATGAAGAAGAAAAGGAAGAAGAACACACACCAGAGGACGAGGAAGAGGAAGACGAATACGATCGGAGGGTCAAGGAGGTCCATGCAAGCGGCGAACTCCGTATGGACGCTCTACGCATATGAAAGCTTGCGGAAGGAAGTCACATGTAGATAACAGGGTTATTGTAGGATTCAATGGGATGTATGGAATTTTGTCTGCAGAGTTGCTTCTGTTTGGTCGTTCCCCCTGTAATTTACTTGATGCACTCAAGACAAACTACAATGTTCTTATATATGTACTTGGAGACGATGAAACTTGTAAATATATGAACCAAGTGCCTGTCTGCATTACAGTCTCGTATGTTAGGTTCCGGTGTGCCAATTCTAACGCATGATGAGGGATCGATGCTATCCACCGCCACTTGACACATCCAGCATATAGATATGGAAAGCAACAGATAACTATGATTGATCGGTTTAATTGAAAAAATCAATGTAAGAAGCTCTTGTCAGTAGTAACCGCAGCAACATATACTTTCACGCATGGTAATATACCATATGTCATTTTCAAAAGTTGTAGTCATCTACACTGCCCTAGGTGCCCGATGGCAACAATCTGGCATAAGTGAAAAAAGCATCAGATCCATAATAGAGCTACCCCCATCTCAGAGTGGCAGTGATTAAAATCTTCAAAGAAAAACAAACAATGAAGCTGGACTAACCAATCGTAGCCTCAACAGGACATGTTGCATGTCCTACAACATTAATTAATTCTGAAATTGAAATTTGATAATTAATGTGCAATTCAAAAGAATTACATGTTACCTCTGCCGAATTGCTCCATTTGCTTCAACAAATAATCAAGGCACATACATGGAATTGTTTATGCCGAGATCGATTGAATACTACAGTACAAACTAACATGTACAAAACTAATGGTTTGGATCAGGACTGTACAGTATGTTTGCCCCGATACCATTTCAATTAGCATGGATTAGCATTAGAATATACACTTACACAAAAAAGTGAGATGCTCTTGAAACTTAGTCACCTTTTGAGATGACAACGAAGACATCATCTAGTGACCACTTCCTAATCTCAGACTTATGTTCTGGGTTAATGATTGCCTGGTCAGTGTTAGCAAGGCGGTACCCAATCACAATCTCTTCTCTCTCACGAGCCCTAACCATTATATCAAAGAAACTCAATTCCTCTTGCTCATACAGGTAAAATTCGGCAGATCGAATGCACATCTCATTGCCCTGTAACACGCAAAGAATAAAAAATCAGGAGCACGGCATGGCAAGCTGGGTAGTCAACAGATAGAGGGCAGTGCATTTTAGAAAGTACCTCCTCAGCAAAAAGTTCTTCAAGAACTCTGTTTATTTGCTTGTCTTCCGCTACCATTGCTAGTGCCATACTTACAAGTTCATTTGACAAAACATAATCGCTGATTTTGGATACAGATACAAGATTTCTCGTCCTGGAGTCCAGTATTTCGCTGATGATTATAGATTTGTCTGATGCATGTTGCATTTCCCGAATCCAGGAACTATGACAGAAGCCATTGTAACGATGAGGTGATTTCAGCTCCTTGGATGGAAGACGCTTAGACTGTAGAAGAAAGTACACATCCATGATGCAGAAGTCATTATTTATGCTGTGTCTGTTATAATATCAAGCTGCTTACTCACCTGAATGTCACGAATTAGAAGAAGTGTAGCCAAAGAACGTGAATCAGAATGTACAATGGAGTCCTCCACTGACTCATCTGCAAGAATTAAAATCTGTGGTTTCAAAGTTAGCGTTGGAGGTACTTCTGAGGTGGTAAATCAGCAAGTGAACATAGATCACAGCATGAACATGATACCAATGCTTTAATGCTGTGCAAAGAAAACAGCTTCCAGGCCCAAACTTTTGTTTCAGTTATTTGATAAAGGTCTAAACATAAGATGTGAAAGCAATTTAGTGCATGTACTAAATGGAGTATTCCACACAATAGCAAACACAGAATTATATAAATGCATGAAGCTTCAAGCCGAGTATGATAATAACAGACCATTCAAATATGTTATTACCTCACTGTAAACTCATCAACTATTTCTCTTATTAAAAAAAGATTGTTTAGAATATCTCCAAAAAAGATTCTCATACTCACAGAGTCAAATGTCTCTAGAGGCAAGTTTTCTAAGTGCCGCCTGATGACAGCATTCCCTTCTTTATGTACAAGCTTAATGTTTGTTAGCCCACATATATCCAAACCACCATCAGTCAGTTTTATCTCCCTCTCCTTCTCCGGCACCTCATTGAACATCCATAATTCTGAACCTGGAGCGAGAAATGCTTCAAGAACCTAGATAGAAGCACTAAAACTCATTACCAAAAAATATAATTTATCAGACATTCAATCAGGGAAAATGTTTTGAGTAAAATTACCATTATCATATCATGGATGTCACGGCGCCAACCACAGAATAAAATCTTCTCTGGATATTTTGGAGGGGTCGGTATGTTAGGCAGAAAACCCTTATTTACCTGAAAGTAGATCACATCTATGAGGTAAAACTTATGAAAGGCAACAAGTTGCACAATATAGAGTCAATACACGAAAGCAGCTATTATTGAACCTTAAGTAGAAGTGAGAAAATTCACCTCTGCTAGTGGGGCAGGAGCATAAGTATCATCATCTTCTGCAATAACAAGGACCTCATCACCTTCTCTTAAAACATATTCATCATCAGGATTCATTAAGATCTTTCCGGCTTTTGAAGCAACCTTGACTCCACAAGGTACAGCATCAGGAAATGAGATCAACACATCCCCAAACCTCATGCCATCCAATTCTGGCCATCTTTTAATATAAAATTCTGCATTTTCAAATCCCAATATATCTTCCCATATCTGCAAAAGTGGATGATGTCTTAATATTTTGAGAATGATGAATTGGCGATCCATACGTAGGGAAAAGAATTAAGGACCAAATAAAATTTGGTTCACCATGGTTGCTTCAAATTTCAACACGTAATAATTGAACAACAGAACATTAGCAGCTACCAAGCTTCATGGATTTGGATATAAAAAAAAGGTCAGATGCTAACAGCTGTAAAGCATATAGGTAATGCCCATGTGGCCATGTCATTATGAATTAGAAATTCGATACATGTAAATCTGTAGCAACAACATTAATGTCCTTTTTATACATAGAGGTGACACAATACAGAAATCCCAAAATACCAATATTCAAGGAAATTTCTAGGGGCTAGACTATTCATTATACAACCAGAATGACACTGAGATGTACCTGCGCCAGGCCAGGCTGGAGTGCACACTGTATCATCAAACGTCCAATTACATCATGAGCAACAACTGTTTCAATTAGTTCACCTCCGACCAGTTTCACCAAAGGTTCGTTGTCAAGATCACTCATCTCTACAACAACATGGCCTCTTAGACCCTCCTTGACTCCAGTCAGACTCAGCACCACTCGCAAAGCTCGTGCATCGCTCTAGGGGACACAAAGATTCAAAGAACGTGAGCATATGCAATAATATGATGTGTTAGCTCCAAAAGTATAAAATGCGCGTAGGCAAAACTACTAACTTGGTCTGCATTTTCATCAGACGCCAAAACAATAATAGCACGTGCTTTAGAAACAGAAACCTGCAACAAAAGACATTTGTGGTCGGCTATTTGAGATCTTAATAAAGAATGAGATGGAATCATCAAAAGTAGTGATGGTACATGGAGGAGGGACAAAAAGATAAGAAAAATCTGTTGAGCCTCTACCTTCTTCAAGTCTGCGAGAATTAGAGGACTCCCACTCCTACATATAACAGATGTTCCCATGAAGTCAAATTCTAGCTTTCCTATGTCCATCTCCATCTCTTCCTTGTCTCTTTCTGCCAGAACAACAACTACACCACCACCAATACTCTTATTTGCTATAGCTAGTTGCTTCAGAAGGGAGCCCTGTTCCACAGTGCAAATACCGTAAGGCAAAGTATTCAATTTTATTGATGTTGATGAAAATACAATTTGGTGTTTGCTTCACAACTTCCCTCATTGATATTAGAGGATAAAGTACAAAATGAATGGCATATTTATCTGATCGCATATATTCTTTTACATACTAAAGCAGTTTTCCATCAGAACATTACCAGCTTGTCACTCCATCCGAGGATCAGTATATGGTTGATCTCTATCACCTCACTTTTCCCCTTACGCCACGAATCCACCTTCTCTGATATTGCATCTGACACGAGCCCAAGCATCGTGGCAAACACCAGCATACCCCCAGAGCTAATTGACACGGACACAATCCTCGGCCCCAGACCAACTTGGTCGGCATGGTTTCCAGAATCTGCCACAAAAGTCCAAGAAAGCCAAAGAGCCTCCAGGAACCCACTGCCACTAACAACATACAATGCAATCCCACCTGAAGCAATGAGAATTATGGTGGCTAATAGGAGGGCAAGAAGCTTTGCATATGGATGTCCTGAGAAGAACACATCAACTTTATAGGCAATCCTCTTCTTGAGAGGCACTTCTTCCTCGTTACTCCTCGGCCTCATGGAATTTGCTTGTCTCCGTCGGAGCTGATCAATGTACTTAAACAGGAATAAGGGAACTGCAAGAGCAAAGATGGTGCTAGGTGGAGCCATATTCCAATTCCCCGAGTTGATAAAAGCAGAGCCATGGTCCCTGTCAATCCAAGACACCTTCTCAGTACCCTCACGGTCCCCAGTATTGCCCTCACTGCATGATCTGATCTTTTCCTGGCAAAGTATTGATGACTTTTAAACTATTAGCAGAATGAACTATGACGCAAAGCAGTTAGCAGAACAAAATTTCACAGATCAGAGAGATAACCTGAAGTCCCACAACTTTGATCCATTGCCAAATAACGAGCGTGAAGCTCGTAAAAGTTACGACCAGCAACTGCAATAACTCAAGGTATATGGACCAAATACATCAGTTGTGAAAGTTACGACCAGCTTTTATGGCAGAGGTATGCTACAGTTAGCTTGACTTACGAGCGGGAGATACGGAGAGAGATCAAATCGTGGAGCGCGCGGGGGCGGAAGCGGAGATGGCAGCGGCCTCCGCTCCTCGAGCAGAGCCGGGCGCTTCACCACGGAGGCCAGGCTCTTCTCCTCCTCCCTCTGCGTGACGGCCACCCTCGGCGGCACGGTGGGATTAGCGCTGGGGCGTTCGGCACTGGTCGGGGTCTGCTGCTGCTGCCGCGGCGGCCGCGGCCGCGAGGCGTGCGGCCCGAGGAACGACGGGTAGCACCAGTCGCGGTCCAGCACCCCGCCGTTGGGCGTCGCGTAGGAGGGGTCGTCCACGGCGACGGTGAGTCGCCGCGGCGCCGGGGACGCAGCCGCCGCTGACACCGGAGGCGGAGGGAGGGGCGCCGTGGAGGAGCGGCGGACGAGGATGCTGTCCCTTAGACCTCCTCCTCCTCCTCCTCCTCCTCCTCCTCCTCCTGTCCTATCAGCGGCCAGTATGGACGCCGCGGCGGAGCCGCCGATGGTGCGCGACTTGGTGAGCTGCGGCCGCGGCAGGCGCGGTTCAGGGCTCGCCCCGCCGCCGGTCCGCGGACCAGGGCTCGGGCTCGCCGCCTCGCCCCCGTCGCTCTCCGCCATTAGCAGCGAGCTCAAGCTCCTTCCCCTTCCCCTTCCCCTTCCCCACCCCTCCCCTCCCTTCCCTTCCCTCCGGCGCCCGCCCGGTAACAATAAACCACTCCCAAATGACCCTTTAACCATCTGATTACTTATCCGCTCCACTAACCCCACTCCACCAGCGACCCTGACTCGCGGGCCACCCTCCTATCGCCCCCACCTGTCAGTTACACCAACGGCGTGACGCATGCGAGCGTGTTTGGCTTTGGCCCTTAGCTTATGGATGGACGTAACTGTAACTGCCTGCTACAGTGCTGACTGCGGAGAGCAAGCGGGAAACGGAGGAAGCAGCCGGCACGGCAGCGCGGCGATCGCACGGGAGTCACGTGCGGCGAGCGTGAGCGCCCGCAAAGGCAGCCGATCGCTGGATCGCCCGTGCTGCCTGCCCCACC
This sequence comes from Echinochloa phyllopogon, assembly GCA_033239725.1. NCBI lineage: Eukaryota > Viridiplantae > Streptophyta > Magnoliopsida > Poales > Poaceae > Echinochloa > Echinochloa phyllopogon. The sequence continues at coordinate 51,650,205 of BTCW01000005.1, forward strand.
GAACACCCCCCACTTGGCCCTACAGGGTCTATCTCCACAGTTCCTGTGGGGCCCGCGGCGCAGTGGCCGAGATCTTCGCTCTCGCGGCGCTGTCTGTGGTGGGGGCCGGCGGGCGACGCCGACGCGACCACGGTGGTGGCGGGAGGCCAATGTGCGAGGCATGTGACGCCCGCGGCGGACCGGGCGATCGAGGCCGTCGGCGGCGGCACTTACCGGCGAAGGAATCGGATCCGCGCCGTCCGGGGCGTAGGATACTACCACTGGCTTATGGCATTTTAGCCTAGTGAAGTGTGCCTCGCTAACGGCTTCAACTAGCGATAAATCTACGCGCCGCGGCAGGGGGTGATGGGTGCCCGCCATGTGCCCATGCATCGTTTGATGGCTGGTTCTGAGGGGAGATCTTTCCATAATCTTTTGTTTATTGAAAGTTACCCTTTTTCTGTTGCGGGGGCAGCTCTTGTGACGACTGACACATGACTGACAGGCCAACGTAGAGAATGAGAATCGTGAACTATTACTTTTATGATTCCCGTATGCATAGCTAGTTTCAGAACACATCAACAGATCTAGAAACTTGGAATTCCCTTAAGATCAGACACCCTTCTTTTTCACTGTGCTCTGGAAATAAATGGTTGAGCCAGAGCCAGAGGCAATAATGTGTGGCATTTTGCACGTGCAATCGTCTCACATTTCTAGCTATATAAATCAGGGATTGGATGGTAAACGTCTTTTGTCAAAATCAACTCATATGATCCGGTGATCATGGTGTGATGAGCTTATATGTAAAAAATAATTAACTTCATGCCATGACATATGACCCGAGTAGGCATATACGAGTAGAGATGTGTGGGGTGATAGGATAGCGCAATATAAATCTTGTTTGCTTTAGTTATTTTAATAACTAGTTTATTTATTTTTGGTTTGAGCAAAGTTAGATTGTAATTTGTAGTCCAAAAGCTACTACTGTACTAGTTGTTTTGCCAGCATGTACTCTGGTTTATGGGTTTTTCATCTCGCTCTTACATGTGGGGCACGCAACACAACGAGAAAGAAAAAAGATGTAAGAAAAGGTACCTAACCAGTATACTTGTAATGGTTTGATTGATAAATATGTGTACCACTCTTTGAGGATCTGATATAAGCTGACAAAGACCTGTTTGTTTCCAATTCAAGGTGAATACCATAATCTAAAGGAAAAACAAGCTAACCCTATAACACCTTGTTAAAACACGAGGTCGGCATCAGTTGACCGGATTATGGACCCAGCTGCTGTTTTCCAACTCTTCTAACCCTTGCAATGGCGCCAAGTGATTTCATTCATCCTCAAATTTCTTGTCAATCTGCTACGCTGCACCCAAAATACAGACAAAAATGATAGCAAGCAAGTGTCCAAGGGCATTCAAGAGACGACACGGTTACATGGGCATGAAAACCGACGAGGCGACGAGCATCTCAACAAGGATAATAGTGAGAAAGTTGCCATTGCCAAGAGAGAAATGTGTGGGTTAAATAGCAAAGAAGACCGTAATGACAGCGATGGTAGAGACAAAAGGTTGATAGATCCTCTCAGAGTCAGGCCCAGCGGATCCAGCAACTTGAGAGTCGAGACAACCATGGCAGCTGCCCTACTTTAAAATTTAGTGAACTGCATACGTGGACGGTGGACCAATAGGAGGTGTGTGTGGTCGTGCCCAAGTCCAACACTCCAACTCCTGCGATCAACGTCCTGCCGGGCCACCTGCCTTGTGGACCCCAACCGGCCACTGGACATCGCGCCTCGCGGCGGGTCGAACACGATCGAACCGAGCACGGCACAGACCCGCAGGCGCGCAAACAGAATACACAAACTTGCAGGCGCCGAACACGATCGAGCCGAGCGCCCAAGAAATTTCGAAAATCCAGGTTTAAATAAGGGCGCGAGAGCTCCAGAACCCTAGCCATGGCCGGAGATGGAGGTGGAGGCCCCAGAGCGTGGCTGGCCGCAGACGAGACGGCGGCGGCCTTCATCTCTCGCTCCCTCTCCTCGCGCCCCCCAATCATCCTCCCTCCGGCGCTCCACCGCGCGCCGCTGCGCCCGGGCAACGTCGTCGAGATCACCGGCCCGTCCAACACCGGCAAGTCCCACCTCCTCCTCACGGTAAGCGAAGCCCCAACGCTTATAGCCTTCTGGTCCAAAAAACGATGCAAATGACGCCAACATGATGGCACGCTCGCAGTGTTATGAAGTGGGAGTGGCTCCACCAAATTCCCGCTAGTTTTGGTCCCTAAGAGTATCGTTATGAAATAAACATAATTGACTGTGTAATTCAATGTGCTAGATTAGGTGCTATATCTAGCACTGGAGATATGCAGAATCTTCAGGAATCTGGGCAACTTAGGTGGACAACAATAGTTTCTGACATTGGCGACGCTGAAGCACAGGGATCTTTTTTGAAAATGGGAAACATAACTTTCGATCATCTTCAGATTTGCACACTTGCAATGCTCCAAATTGGAGGCTCCTGGGAAAACAAAATACTGTGCCGGGAGTGATTCTCAAGGGGGCAAAAAAACACCATCTGCTTTCTATTTCCCCTTTGAAAGCTAACTTCAGTGTTTCTTTGGTATCTTAGGCTGCGGTACAGTGCATATTACCAAAGGAGTGGGAGGGCATCTACTTCGGGGGCCTGGGGAGGTCAGTCATGTACTTGGACCTGGACTGCCGATTTGATGTGCTGCGGCTGGCTCAAATTCTGAGGAATCGCATTGCTGAGGGTCAGTAAGTTCCACTTAATTTTGCATTATTGCCTTATGCCAGTGCTTCATATTCAAGGGCCTGGGTTCTATGTAAATATTTTATAGACTTTCTATGTTCATCAATCTGCACTGCATACCCTTCATAGAGTTCCTTTCACATTTTACAGCTTCAGCACATCTAAGAAATGGAGACCTTGAAAAGCATTGCACCAAGGACGAATTTCAGTTTTCTTTTGAAAACACGCTGTTTTCTGATTGCATGCAGCGTTTCTTGTATGTCCGTTGTTACAACAGTTCTGAATTTATAGCTGCTTTGAAGGCAAGTTCTCTGTTTAGGGCCTATATCTACCCTGTTGGCATGCTCATATATGTGCTGTTCACCACTTGCTTCAGCTGATGTTAACAAAAAAAAGTCTGAATCTTACAACAGATGGTCTATCTTAAATTGCTTACCGCTGACCTATAGAGCATCTTAAAAGAACTGGCTAGATTGTTTATGGTGCATAATCGGGGTGAGCTTTGAAACGGTTCTGTGGTTAGCAAGACAAGAGTATATGGTTGCTTATCTCTATTGGCCACACATGCAGCTTTTGTACTTCAATTCCCCCCCCCCCCCTGAAGCGACGATATTTCTGACAGTCAAGAATGATACATGTTGCACATTTAGTGGCCTCCGGACTGAATTACTTGTTTTAGATCCATGCACACATTACAAGAAAGGAGATATACTAAACTATTTGACACAGTTTGTCACTATTTAATTCCTTACTGAAAGCCTCTGTATATTGGTTGATTGATTAGATTACAAGAGGTGATACATATAAATAGGCTGAGAACCCAAAGGTCCACAGTGTGAACGGGTTGGATAATCTAGGGAACTTAATGACTATGGTAACTAATGCAGCACAGGGCTCTAGGCCGGTGCATTCATACTAGGAAGATAGGAGGACAGTCTAACACTCCCCCGCAGTCGTAGCGGCAGCAACGCGAACGGACAGACTGGAGAACGATAGAGACGTATCCCCCCGCAGTTTGAACACCGGTGCGAACGCTTCGACTGGAGATTTATGCAGATAATAGCCCCTTAGTGCCGAGGTAGCCGAAGTCGAGGTGGTCGTGGTCGAAGCCGTAGAGGAGAGCGTAGATCCGAAGTGTTGTGGGGCGCCTGAGGACACGAATTCAGCAGCTTCTTGCCAAGCTCAGTAGCAGGTCGCGCTCAGCGGCGGCGGTGTCCGCGCTCGAGCGGCAGGAAGCGCGAAGTCAGGTCGAGCGCCAGCATGATGAGGATCAAACGCCGAGGGTGGCAGCCCGTGTGGCGCAGGATGGTCGACCGGAGACGCCGAGTGGTGGCCGGAGAACCAGCGGGTGGCGCTGAGTCGCCGACGGGCGGCGCCGGGGGGCGCCGAGTGGCCTGTCGGAGGCAGCTGAATCTGCTGATGGCGTTGAGTCGCCGACGGGCGGCGCCGGGGGGGCGCCGAGTGGCCTGTCAGAGGCAGCCAGTGCGGTCAGCCGGGCGTCGAGTGGTCTTCCGGGAACGCCGTGTGGGTGCCAGGCGAGGTGGGCACCACCACCGCGAGGGTGACAGTGTCTGTGGTAGAGGATCGACCACGAGCGTCGTTGCTGCAGCCTCAGAAGGCGCAGCAACAACCTCGTCCTTCGGGAGTTGTCGACGATGAACGACGACGAACGGCGGGGCGACGCAACCCGATCTCTGATCGGGAAAAGAAAAGGATACACAGCAGCATCATCATCTCGTGTGGACTCCTGGGGTGCACGAAGCACAGCCCCCCTCCCTCCCCTTATCTCTTCAGGTGACCCACGGGCAGAGCCCAGTGAGATACGAGAGAGACAGAGGAAGAGAGGGAGACCGGCGGCGAGCGGAAGTGATGGAGACGGGCGGATCCCGCCGGCGCACGCCTGCGCGGGGTGGAGCAGATCCCGGCGGTGAGGTGGAAGGGCGGTGGGGGTCCACCCGCGCCTGCGCCCGAGGAGGTGGAGCGTGGCCCGCGCCCAGCTCCGCCGCGCGCAGGGTTGCAGCGACAGCATGGAGCCGGGTCGGGTGGCGAGGAGGTGGAGCGCGGCCCGCGCGCAGGATTGCAGCGACAGCGCGGAGACGGGTCGGGCGGCGGGGAGGTGGAGCGCGGCCGGCGCCCGCGCCCAGATCCCCCGCGCGCAAGGCTGCAGCTGCGGCGCGGATCCGGGTCGGGGCCAGGCACGACGGCGAGAAGGTGGAGCGCGGCCCGCGCCCAGCTCCGCCGCGCGCAGGGTTGCAGCGACGGCGCGGAGACGGGTCGGGGTGCGGTGGAGCGCAGGGTGGACACCGGCGTGACGAAGAGGATGGGCTGGAGCGGAGGAGCGGATGGCGAGCTCCACGAGCCGATGTTGCTGCTGGACGACGACGCACACGGGGGTGCGGATCAGAGGAGACAGAGGAGGGGGCGGCCCCCGGCGAAGGTCGACATGGGCGACCTCCCCGGGGGCGCGTCGGGCAGCGGAAGGTGACGGCGCTCAGGAAGAAAACCTAAGCGTCTGATACCATGAAAGCCTCTGTATATTGGTTGATTGATTAGATTACAAGAGGTGATACATATAAATAGGCTGAGAACCTAAAGGTCCACAGTGTGAACGGGTTGGATAATCTAGGGAACTTAATGACTATGGTAACTAATGCAGCACAGGGCTCTAGGCCGGTGCATTCATACTAGGAAGATAGGAGGACAGTCTAACACTTACGGCACCACGGTGATTAAGTATTAATAGGGGCATTTGGTGGAAAATGAAACCTGGCATCTATTTGCCGTGCTTAGATAAATCATATATTCATCTAAAAGATGCAACTGTTCTTATTTCTCTGTTTCGTTTACTTTACAGACTGTACAGTCTCAATCAAGGAGTGAAGTTCTTGGTGTTGGTATATATTTTGTTATGATAGACAGGTATTTCATTACATATTTGGTTTGAATTTCATTCTATACTAAACTTGTTGCATCTTTTGTTCTAATTGGTCCTATTACAGCTATTGACTTATCGCTATTGCATGGAAAATATCAAATGATATTTATTAAACTTTCCTCCTTTTTTTTCAAAGCTTATAGCCTGCTTATCTTCTTCTGTATTTTCATTCCTGTAGTGATGGTTACCTTTCTAAATTCTAATAGACTAATACTGTCCTTTTTTACAGCATTGGTGCTTTCTACTGGGTAGATCGTGCTTCTCAACCTGCCCGAGAGAATAAAGGGTGATTTCAAAACTATATGCAATACTACACATTTATTTGGCATACATGTTTTTTTGGTTGTCGTTTTATCTATTATATTAAGTCATTGTTGACATGTGACTAAGCAAAAGAACATTCTGTCTCTACTTTGTTCTAAGGAACTTTCTTGCATATATGAGATAATGAGAAGGGCACTTTCGCCAGGGAAAAAAAGGAAAACAGTGAGTAGCCTGGCTAGAAAATTTGGCCACTTCAATACTTTTTTTTTGGAAAAGGGATGCTTTATTGATTTTCAGTTAGATATATCGAGGTGATACATCCGCCTGAGAACAAGTTCCCGGCCTCTGCCATTACAGCACACAGCCCAACACAAGTTTGATACAAAGCCTGGACACTACTAGCGGCCAATCCTAAGACTAGACTGCCATCCAAACGCCCGGCCAAAAATAACCTTGGCCACTCGGACCAAGAAGAGCGACGCCGCTACAAGAGTGTCCTTCAATGATGACGGTTGTAGAATAGCCCACGTACGGAGCCAATGCCACTTCAATACTGTCTGACTATAAAAATAATGTGACAGATTGACAGTTATATCATGTTATATAAATGCTAACAGACAGCCAAATTCTATTTTCAATTGAACCAGTTCATGTTATCAGTTCCATTTTAGCTAAAATGCTTATGTCAGAATTTTATCTCTGTGCTTTTGGGCCAATTACAGTTATTGATGCAGGAAATCACTGCAAAGCGTTACTGAAACTGTTGTCCATGAGATACGCAAGTTTTTGCAACTTCAACCTGCATTGGTGTTGGTCACAAAGGCACCCATTTATGCAGAAGGCACTACAACAGCAAATGACTTCAATAGGTAATCAATAGTCTAGCCTCACTTTTCTGTAATTAATTTTACTTCAAAATTTTGTATTGTGTCTTGTGCTGCCATGTAACTCTAGGACGTTAGAACTGTATATCAGCCATAATCTTTCTAAATATTCTTAGTAGTGCTATGTTTTCAGTTCAAGCACTAGATCATTTGGTGAATGTTTAATCTCTTTGAAATGAGACTATGAAACCCAGTTTTTTTTTCTTATTTCAACCTACATTTTAGTGCTTAGACCTTGGGATTTAGCAAGGTGTGGTATGGCCTACTTTATATGAATATGATGGGTAGTGAAGCATATTGTTTTTTTTTTCAAACTTGATATTCAATTTAATTTGGTCACTAAATTGTAGTATAAAATGCATTATTAGATTATTATCACTCTTGACATTTCAATAAATTATTTGTCTCCAGGACAATTGCACTGCTTATTATTTTGTCACAATATGTAATTTGAGCACCTCACCTGAAAGTTCTAGGTGCCTTTTTTGATATTTAGGGGTTCTTCAAAACATGTGCCAGAGGATGAAGAAAGAGCTCTCTCTCATCGGGAATATATGCCATCGATATGGAAGGTCTGTGATAAATTGATGCTTTCTGTTGATGTGTACTCATCTGTACAATGTTATTTTGCCTTTTTCTGTATATTGGAGTCATAACTGCATAACAGTCTAAAATTTCTCTGAAATTGTGTTCTTGCAGTCCTTTGTTACACACAGGATAAACCTGCAAGGTACATGTTGTTAAATCTATTATTTATGATTTATAATTTACTCTCTTGGTCACTATAATCCTTTTTATTTTATTTTACAGTAGAAGAAGCAGCAGTTCCCTTCGTGCAGGAAAATGAGGTGCTTTCTAAACATACGTCTGAGTGGGTGCAACCTTCCCTTAAAACAAAGGAGAAGTTTTCTATTGTGGATGTAAGACCTTGCTACTCATATTCCTTTTGCTTAGTGGTAACATAACAGTTTCCTAATATGGTGTAAACTTTTTTGAGTAGTATCATATATGTTTTAGCCGAGATGATTCCTTTTCAATTTTCAGGATGGTGTTGTCCTTATACATTGAATTTACCAGTCTCTGGCTTTGTGCTGATGAATATGTCCAACCTCCTAGCTGAAATCTTTGAAAAGAAGTACGCATGCCTACAGGATATGCTGTGTTAGCATCTCTATCTTTTCTCTTGTGTTGTTGTTACCATCTCTATCTTTTCTCTTTTCTCTGGTGTTGTATTGCACACGCACGGAATTATTGAACCGGGGGTGGGGTGGGCGAGGGGTGATTCCTACTTTTGTAGTGCGAATGATTTTAAAGTATTCATCCATGGAAGACTCCTCTATAGCGGACAGAGTAACTTTTACTGATATTTGCCCTTTGTGGGTCTTAACTTGGCACCTCCTAATCTTTCATCTTTTTTTGCCTATCTCTCAGTGTTCTTCTATATCATTTGAAAGTTTTGATAGTCTTTTTGAGGTTTCACATGTCATCTTAGCATATTATGTTTCGCACATATGTGCAGTGTTATAAGCCGGATCCTCTAAAGACCATTTATCAACAAACAATTAACTGCAAATGAATTTGACTTCCACTTTCATCAGCATGTTTGTTTCATCGGTAAATTATTTTAAACTTTTCTTGTTTCCTCACACCAAACGTAGAATTGCCATGACCTGTTTTTAATCTTGCTGCAATAACTAAATATGACTCGCATAGCATTAACATCGCTATTGCAAATTCACAATAGTAGAAGAATGTCACGCACTCACATTAATAAAACATAAACTTGGCAGTTAAGTAAAGCGATGGGTTAACCTTTTATTTCTTGGCTTTGGTGTTAGTCTTTACATAGTGAGACCTGGCATTGTAATCTATAATATTCCTGGGAAACACAAGCCATTTTTCTTTATACAAACATTTGTCTGGACCATTGGCTGCTTTGTGCCAATGTCATGCAAATTTAACTTAGCGTTTGTTTATTTGAAGTGCATGAGATTCCTGTTTCTGTTGTCACTAGGAAGTACACGAGATACATCATCAGTCACGAGAAGGAGAATTAGAAGACATAGGATGCAGAGACACTAAAGCATCAGGTACCCAGGTATGATATTGATCTAAAAGATATATAAATTGAAAAACGTCCAGTAGGGCAGTAGTTTGTGATACCACACCATAGCAACTGTGGTGATGCACCTGTATGAGTTGCTTCCTCAGTTCAGAGTGATTTTAAAGGTTAATGAATGTTGGAACTCATCCTGTGGCCAGCAATGGGAAGACCTTTGATTTGAGGCCTGAGAAGTTGGGAAACTCATTTTCATATTTCAATTTGACATGAAGACATTCACTATGATTATTTAATGTGTTTTTTTATTTCTAGTTCATAGTTTTATTCTCTCTGTCGTCATGTACTATGCAAAAACTTTGTTGTTAAAACATCTCATTTTTTGCTGTGGATCTTTGTTTGCTTCCTAGATAGAAGTTTGTTTTCATTCCATGAGTTCCTGTTCATTTAATAGTTATGATTGTACTTTATTCTTTTTGCCAATGTCCTTGCATGTTCATAAGTTCCAGCTAGTGTTTCCCGCTCCTTTTTCTAGGAAAAGATGTACCCTTTTTGGCAATCACAAAGTTACTGTATCTATCATTGTTGGTATGGTCACTATCTCTGCCACTCTAGCACTTTGTTTTTCCTCTTCCTTTATTAATATTTGTTTGTCAATCGGCATGGCAACCGATTGGACAACTAGTTATTGCAAATTGTAACTTCAGTGATGATGGTAAGACCGAAGCCTTTATTGGCAGTGGCCAATTTCTGCCGGCCTTCCAATTGAAGAGTTGGGGCTCCCATACTGATGATGAGCGAGCATGTCATTTTCTGATTTGGACTTATATGCACAAGTGGCTGATTTAAGAATTATGATTATGTTATTGACGTGTTTTTAATCATGGTGATGTGTAGGGATGAAACTGCTCTTATGCTTCTATTTGTTCTGTTTTTGTGCAGATTTTGTTTATTGTTGGATTATCAAGCAAGTGTCATCGTGAAATGTATGAATCCTGTGCGTCAGGTCGTCTAATGGATGACAATTTGTGTAAAGTAGAGTGGGATTGTCACGTGTGAACTAAGCAAGTGTTATGGTGTTTTTGTGCTAGACATACACTATATCTAAATACATAGCAAAAACTATGCACCTAAAAAAGCTAAAACGACCTGCAAATAGGAACCGAGGGAGTAGATTCCTTTATGACGTAAGCTCGTAACTTTCGAAGTGACTGGAGCTCACACAATCCTCGGGCAGGGCTACATCCAAAAGCCATCTCGTGTGAGACTTTTAAGTGTGGCTAGTTTGCAGCATCCAAGTGTGTGATGGTAAATGGTGGCAGACTGGTATAAAGTCTTAGACAGCAAGAGAGAATTCAGTTCCCAGAAGAACTAGGTAAACTCCCCATGTTTCAGATGGGACATGAACCTTGCTTCTGATGGCCAATACTCCAACCATCAGCTGAAACCGGCCATGTCTCATCAACTTGGGGAAACCAGCAAGCAGCCAGTAATTGCAATATGGAAGCAGGAGAATCAGAGATGCGTGTTTATGCATTGCACCATGGATTCAGATTTCAGACCGTCCGAGCGGTAGCCTCATGCCATATGTTGATGTACTACTTTTCAGCCGTATGCAGACAATGAGACAACTCAAATTACTCAACCAGGACGTCTGACATCATAACATTGCAAGAGTCTTCATGGGAATTTTGTAATCTGTAATTCTGTATGCTATTTGTCTTTTGCTTGGCCGGTCTAGTCTAGCGGTTTAGCCGTCAGCACGTAAGCACAAATGCATGCTCCAAGAGGCCTGGAGTCTCCTTTCGTTCAACCACGGCTGCTGTATTAGGAGAGATGTCATGAAACACTATTGCAGTTGCTATGACACCTTGTAAGTTTCTGACGGACGCACAAGGTACTGATGGATCCATCTCAATCAGGTGTCTCTAAAATTCAGATTATTGGATTAAAGGAACCTTTCAATTCTCAGACAAAACAGCAGTTCCGCGGCTTCGTTTTTGCGTTATTGACCTTCAAGTCAAGGTGTCAACTTGTTCGAGGGAATCCTACAGATTCAATGGTCTTCTTCAGCCGTCAATCTGGGATTGGTTGTTATAGTAATCAAGGATTTCCGGAATTCTGGGTAGCCTATACGCAAGGCAAATGAACTGAGGGCATGCTTAATCAGTCAGGGCTCAGTACTCTAATAATTCAGACGCACTTTACCTGTTGTAGCTTGCAGCTCCCCTGCTCCCAACGCTCCATCCTCAGTCCGGGCTCTGTTGGCGTATTCGCATATGTGACCGTGTCTCGCCATGACGCCTGCTGCTACGACATTTGCTGATTAATCTACGCGTCCCTGTCAGCTACTAGAGAGTCCCAGCAACAAGGCTGAGCCAAAAACCTGAACCTGATCTGCCAACACGGATTCTGCATTTCTGCTACGTTTCTGGTCTGAGGTTCGTGGACGATGGATAGGCCTTACTGCCTGAGCGAGCCTCCGACAAGAACGTCCAGCCAGGCCGAGGCCGAGGAGATCCTCAACCAGCCAAGCAGAACTCGCAATTCCAGCACTTAAACTAGTTCAGAACGAGCAAGAGCAAGAGCACAAAACCAACGAAGTGGCGCCAGAATCTTGACATGATTGGGGTCCTTCAAAACCAAAGCCCCGCGCTTGGATTCTTCCCTCACCGGCCAACTCATTCCTGCAGCCTAGGATCCAGCTCCTCTCCTTGATCCACTCACCGGCGCTCTCGCTGCGCTCGCCCAACACCACGTAGTACCACCCTTGCCCCAACGCGTCAGCCGAACAGCCGGTCTCTATAAATACCGGCGCGAGCCTCGCCTAGCAGCCTCATCGATCACCAGCGCCGGTGCCGCCAATATCTCCGGCGACCGCCACCGCACACTAGATATCTGATCGATCGATCGCCGCCGTCGCTCGTGACCGAGGATGGCGGACCTGAGCGACCCTAATCTGTACAATATGACGGCGGCGTACTTGCCTGGCGCCGGCGCACCTTTCTGGCTGAACAAGGGCGACAACGCGTGGCAGATGGTGTCGGCCACGCTGGTGGGCATGCAGAGCGTGCCGGGGCTAGTCATCCTCTACGGCAGCATCGTGAAGAAGAAGTGGGCCGTGAACTCGGCGTTCATGGCGCTCTACGCGTTCGCCGCCGTGTGGCTGTGCTGGGTCACCTGGGCCTACCAGATGTCCTTCGGCAAGCGGCTGGTCCCGTTCTGGGGCAAGGCCGGCCACGCGCTCGACCAGGGCGCCCTCCTCGCCCAGGCCGCCCTCCCGGCGACCGCGCACTACCACCACAACGGCGACCCGGAGACCCCCGAGCTCACGCCCTTCTACCCCATGGCGTCCATGGTCTACTTCCAGTGCGTCTTCGCCGCCATCACGCTCATCCTGCTGGCCGGGTCCCTGCTGGGACGCATGAACTTCAAGGCGTGGATGCTCTTCGTCCCGCTCTGGCTCACCTTCTCCTACACCATCGGCGCCTTCTCCATCTGGGGCGGCGGCTTCCTCTTCCACTGGGGCGTCATCGACTACTCCGGCGGGTACGTCATCCACCTCTCCTCGGGCGTCGCCGGCTTCACCGCCGCCTACTGGGTCGGGCCCAGGTCCACCAAGGACAGGGAGAGGTTCCCGCCCAACAACGTCCTGCTCATGCTCACCGGCGCCGGCATCCTGTGGATGGGCTGGGCCGGGTTCAACGGCGGCGACCCCTACTCCGCCAACATCGACTCCTCCCTCGCCGTGCTCAACACCAACATCTGCGCAGCCACCAGCCTCCTCGTCTGGACCTGCCTCGACGTCATCTTCTTCAAGAAGCCCTCCGTCATCGGAGCCGTCCAGGGCATGATCACCGGCCTCGTCTGCATCACTCCCGGCGCAGGTATATCATACAAGCTAGACTCAGTCCACTATCACTACTAGTACGTAACATTATTTGTCATTAGCTGTTGTTCATTACTCCGTAGGACCGTAGATAATAAGTTAATTACAACGCGCCAGGTGCCATATATGCCTCGATATACCAATTTATCCCATACGAAATTAGCTTGTTTAAAATGACGATGGATATGGTCGCCGGAAACACTGAAACCAACACTGAAACCATTTCTATCTTGTGTGATTCTTCACCGCTACCTTCTTTTGACCCATTAGTAAAGCGTGCACTAGTGAATCCAGGATTCGACGGTCACAAGTTCATTCACTTTATTAGACTACCTGCAATTTACCTGCAAGACTAGAACGAAGCCGTTCAACACTTTGTGTAATAACCAAAACTGCTAAGCGACACACATGATCCCCGAGTTACTTTGGCTCGAGTGCTCTGTAGCGTTTCCATCGACAGAGGAAGTTTGCAAAAAGTATGCAGAAAAAGCAGCTTAGATTCCATGGACCAGTGAATCGTGCACCAATGAATCCAGGATTCGACGATCACGAGCCCATTCACTTTAGATAGTGCTGTGTAATTTATCTACAAGACTAGAAGGCAGTCGTCCAACACTTAACCAAAAGTGCTAATATAAGCGAGCGACGCACATGACACCCGAGTTATTACTTTGGCTCGAGTGCTCTGTAGCGTTTCCATCGACTGAGGAAGTTTGCAAAAAGTATTCAGAAAAGGCAGTTTAGATTCCATGGACGAGGTAGGACTGAGCTGAGGTCTGAATAAAAGTGATCTCTGCACGTGTGGAAGATTCATATCAGATAGCAAGAAAGAACGCAAGTTTTTCTAAAAGGTTTTCGCACTAGATAGCGTCAGTGTGTGTAGCATGACAGTTTTAAGGCTGAATGTTTCTACTAGGAATCTAGAAGGAAACAAAAGCAGCAAAAGCAGCTTCCTTTTTCCAAAGGTATGAAGACTTCCTTGATCAGTACCTGTTATCGCCATATACATCGGGAGACATGCATACATCAGACAGCCAATAATCTTGGAGGATCATTATCTTGTCAGCCCAAATAGTCATGCATGCTTCCACTATCTCTTTGACAGTTTGACACTTTGACCCATTGCCTACTTCTATTTTGATGCACACACTCAAATCTCATGGATCTTCAATATTTACCTGCTGCGCAGCTTTCAAATGCGGAAGAATGAAACGAAATGGGGATAATTTTCTTGTCAGTAACTAACTAAACTAACTAATAATTTCGGGCGTCGTCGCGGATCGTCGTCAACCTCGATCTGCATGCATGCAGGCCTTGTCCAGGGTTGGGCGGCGATCGTGATGGGCATGCTCTCGGGCAGCATCCCGTGGTTCACGATGATGGTGGTGCACAAGCGCTCCAAGCTCCTGCAGCAGGTGGACGACACCCTGGGCGTGTTCCACACCCACGCCGTGGCGGGGTTCCTGGGCGGCGCCACCACGGGGCTCTTCGCGCACCCGTCGCTGTGCCCCCTGTTCCTGCCCGTCTCCAACTCCAAGGGCGCCTTCTACGGCAGCGGCGTGCAGCTCGGGAAGCAGGTGGCCGGCGCGCTCTTCATCATCAGCTGGAACGTGGTGATGACCAGCCTGGTGTGCCTGGTGGTGCGGCTCGTGGTGCCGCTGCGCATGCCCGACGACGAGCTGGCCATCGGCGACGACGCCGTGCACGGCGAGGAGGCGTACGCGCTCTGGGGCGACGGCGAGAAGTACGACTCCACCAAGCACGGCTGGTACTCGGACAACGACACGCAGCACAACAAGGCGCCCAGCGGCGTCACGCAGAACGTCTGATGTATGTAGGATTTGGAGGGGGAGAGACAGACTGTAATAAGTGATCAGGCAGGGGTTTTGGTTCAGAATGCTTGATCATGCTGGAGTTCGAACAATTGGTTGATTCGCCTAGTACATGCTACGGGGCTGGGATGCAGTTGGTCCTTTATTTTGTTGCAGTTTGGTTTGGAATTCGTCGCACACGCGCGTGCAGTGCGTATGCACTCCTTGTGGAATAACGTGTGATGAGAAAAAAAAATGGTGATACTTTGCTTTCCATCGTCCGAAGAAACTCGAAAGGAATACACCCAGTTGCTAACTTTGCTTAGGCATGGATTAATTTTGTTCGATGCCGGAGTAATACCGTTATTCACGACAGAACCTGATCGAGCTTAACAGTGAACCCATTCGCCGAGGAGCTGTCATGGTTTTCTATGCTGTCACAATTACACCGTTAATCATTGCTTCTTCGGCGCTGCTAGTGCCCGGACGTCGGATGAAGAGAATGGCAAAGGCAACATTGAAAAATAGCGTGAAACATCAGAGAATGCCATCTGCAACATCAGAAATAAATATGGAAACATTGATAATATATAACAAAAATATGTAGTTCATTGCCTCTAACTTCACAAATAATCTCCACTCCTTGACCAACCTCAAAGAAAAAAACATGAAAATGATTTTTAGATCGTACAAAATCAAATTTAACTCCCCATATATCACAACACTATTAAACATATAGAAAATTTGAGATGCAACATCTCAAAACTCCTGTTGCAACGTACGAAACAATTGATGAAACATGAAATGAAGTTAATCTAACAAAATATCATGTAGCAACATCTTAATTAAGATCTCTGATAACCTTTTGCAACATTCAAAATCACCAATTGGAACATCCTAATTTAATATTGCGATATGAAGAAATACCAACCATAACATCATGGATCAATTCTGTTCCCAAAATCACCTTTGCAGCTTATCATGCAGCTTCTCACCACTCAAATCAATTCCGTTCATGGGATCAAGCTCCTCATCGCCTTGCCACCAACATTGAGCTTCTTGTCACCTAGATCGATGCTGCCATAGATGAGCTCTAGCACCTTGCACACCCTCCCCACTGCTGTCATATGCAATTTCATAACTATAAATAGACTTTGATAAGTTAAGTTTAATGAAAAGTTTATATCCATGGTAGAAGATTACCGATAAACTAAGTGATTAAGTCAAACAAAAGTGTAAATTAAACTAAATAAATCACAGTCCGCTAGTCATACTCACCTAATTTGGATGGGCAAAACCTCGTATTGGTCAAGATCAGTGGATTGTACTCCATCCGAACACGGCTCGGAACCTTTTTTTTTGCCAATGGGCTATATAAGTCTTGGATAATCAATCTCAAATAAAGAAACTTGTGTGGGTGGGTGCCGCGTATAGGTAGGTAGAAGTTGATCAATGGTGAAAATAACTCAAAAATAGAACCAAAATATTTTGTATATCTAGGTTATTTGACGAAAAAAATAAAGGAGTTTGTATATTTGGGGTATATGTCAAGATGCAAGTGGGGCGGGTTGCGGCTGCCCGCCTCGCGTCTGCACGAGCCGCAAAGGCACATGCGGGTTCACGCGGCAGAATTGCGGGCTGTGGCAGGTTTGCGGCACAGGTTTGTCTAGCGGGCTTGCGGCAAACCCCGCCTCGCTTGCATCTTGAGGTATATGTGAGAGCCCATACTCTACAAAAGTGGAGTAACATGGGCTCAAGCATGGACCCCAAAGGGTATAGGAGAGAGCCCATGTTCCACGGAGGTGGAGTAACATGGGCTCAAACATAGACCCCAAAATACCCACTCTTTAGCCCTCCAAAGCTGAAGTAATAGGCTCGCAGTATCAAGCCCAGTTGACAAGACTGCTGAAACTTCCAATTTAAGCTAGTCTCAACATGTCTAGGTTATCGATATGGTACAAAAAGTAGATATGGTACTGAAAGTAGAGTATTTCTTACTCACACTTCTTTGCTCTTATTCCAGATCAATGTATCTTGTAATTTTAGCATTACAAGTATAACATGTATTTTCTACCTTTATGTAATGGTGGAGTCCCATACAAGGATAACTTGTACACTCTGCTACCTTTATATAATAGTGATCGTGGCTCCGATATCATACACGTCGTCAAAATTACTTTGGGTATGAGGTATTACGACTCGAGCTCGAGCTTTGGTGGATATGGATAGACTTTCGCAACCCCACAGAGCCACCGAAAAATTTATATCCATATTAGAATATTATTCATAAAGTAAGTGAGTAAATCAAACAAAAATATAGGCAAGCTAAATTGTAGCTCGTCAGTTAACGATATTTTATTTTGTATGGGCTGAAACTTAGCCCAATCAATATTAGTGGGTTGTATCCAAAAATGGTTTGTTTGGATTAGAGGGTTTTATGGGATAATAATCTTTCCCGTGGACAACCATTCTCAGATGAAGATTTTTTTTTGAGAATTAGATGAAGAAAATTTATGGGTAGGTGTAGGCTAGGTAGCTGAAAATCTAGCGTAGATATTTATAGCGATAAAATGTTCACGGATACATTTATATATGTGATAGTACTTATGTGTGAAGTCTATGTTTGTATTGTGTTTTTAAAGATCAAAATTAATAACCAATTTATATTATTAATAGGAACAATTCTCTAGTTTGGTTGTCTTGTTAGCATTCAAAGTCTTCGATGTAGTACGCGAGCACAAGGCCAGAAAATCGACCATAAAATCCACTCACCCGGCTCCAAATCCATGCGCATCCTTGATTTTGGAATTTCCTGCCATCGTCTATCCGAAAACGACACTACAACTTGGACGGTTGCTCAACCGCTGGCCTTCTTGGCCATTTTTTTTTTGAACAACGTCTTCTTGGCCATTGGCCGCACCAACCGATGTGGACTCCCGCCCTCTGTAAAGTGGGCCCAAACATCGGATCTCCACGCAGCTCACGAGTCGCTCACCTTGGCGTGACCCCCGATGCCCAACGCGACGTCTTCCACCAAATCCACGTCCGTGCCCTGCCCCCGACATCCATGCCCCACCGCGTCACTACTCGAAGCCACTTCAAACGACAAGGGCGTAGTCGTCCAGGACCCCCCCGGCGCTCTTTGCCTCTCCGTCGCCGTCGGTCCGTCCACCGTGTGAATCGCGTGCTCCGCCGAACCTCGGAATCGCCGCTCGGATCGCTCCATAACTCCCACCGCACCGGTCACCTCGGCGCGGCGGCGAGGAGGAGACCAGAGCGGCGGCTTATCTTATCCTCCCCCACACTTTGCGGAGCGGAGCGCCCAAATCGCAGACCCCCAAGGCGGGCGGGGGTCGCTTCCCCGGCGCAGCGCGGGATGTCGGTGTCGGAGGCCGTCGCGGGGGGCGAGTCGGCCGGCGACCTGCTGCTCCGCGCGGCGGCGATGGTGCCCGCGGAGCGCTACGCGCTCGCCGCCATCGTCGCCGTGTCGATCTTCCTGTACCGCTTCCTCGAGCTCCACGTCATCGGCGACATCCTGCGCGGATTTCGGGGCGGCCGCGTCGAGCTCACCTTCCACCCCGCCTCGGAAATCTACCACCGCGTGGCGTCCAAGTGCCGCTCCCTCCACGGCAGGTATGGATGTGGGCTCTCTCAGCCTGGTCCGGTAATTTACCATCGGTACCACTGTACCAGCCTTGGGTGTGCTGGGTCAATTGTCATGGAACTTGCGAGCTGGGGTTGGACTTCTGAATCATACGACGGATTGCTTGCATTATGTGATGCAGGTATCTGGCGACACCATGGCTTGCGAGCCCGCATTTGCAGACATTGTTCCTGGGCATATCTGGGAGGCCTCCTTCATTCACGTACAAGAGGTATACCCAGGAGTTACATTACTGCAGTCTTTTAGAATTCCTTATTCAGTCCCTTGGTAAAAAAGAGTACAGTGGACACTGTCAAGAATTTATTCTGCTCTGTGATACACCACTGTGATTTTTCAAGTACGGTTAACATTCAATGACCAATATAATTATACTCAATCCGGCTGTATATGTAATTTGTTTAGGACATTGACACAGGCATTGGAATGACACTTTGCCCAGCATTTTTTTTGGATTTGAATGAAAGGGAAAGAAAACGAAATTAAGAAAGCTGAGTAGCAAGAGATTGCATTTCTTATTGAAAGTAATTCTGTGCTTACTGACAAGGAACACAATACAATTCGTAATAACATATTTTTTTGCTACAAATGGTTTTCTGTAGTTTAAGCCCATTAACTATAGTGTTCAGGATCTGTGATTATTTTTTTAGT
Source organism: Echinochloa phyllopogon (assembly GCA_033239725.1). Lineage (NCBI taxonomy): Eukaryota > Viridiplantae > Streptophyta > Magnoliopsida > Poales > Poaceae > Echinochloa > Echinochloa phyllopogon. The sequence goes on from BTCW01000005.1 coordinate 51,669,112, forward strand.
GGAGTGGACAAGAAAAACTTTTTTTGCTTTCTTAGTTGGCCATGCACTGATTATAATACTCTGCACCACAGACAGTTGTACACAGTTCGTGATGGTGGAACAGTTGCTTTGGATTGGCTTCTTGCCGATTTGGAAGGTAGACTATATGTGAATTTGGAAGGTAGATTGTGTGTAATCTTTGTCATACATTATGTTGTCTGACCTTTTTAGTATGTTGCAGATGAAGATGGTTTCATTTCTAAAGATGCTTCAACACCCCTTGTAGTTGTTGTTCCTGGATTAACTAGTGATTCTGCTGCTGCTGTTAGTTTCTAACTTATTTCTAATGCTGAAATATATACTTTTATTGCATATTTGAAGAGCTCTTGTCTTCTCTGTTGTATAATTTGTTACTATCTTTGCTAGTCATTCTAAAGATGTAATGGCTTGTTGCAGTATGTAAAACATTTGGCTTATTCTATAGCAAGCAAAGGATGGAATGTTGTTGTAAGCAACCACAGAGGTCTTGGTGGTGTGTCCATTACTGTAAGTTATCTAATTGAAACACTAAGCATTTGAATTTAATTTAAAATTTAGTGTAAATTCCTGATCACTGTTTGGGTTCAGCTTGTAATTTGCAATGTTTTTGCCCAAGATTTGTGGCTCTTATGTTAACCATCTATATGAGTTGCCATCAAATGATGGTGAAAAATGATGAAATTCGCCTTGTCTGTCGACACTGCAACATGTTTCAGAGGCACCAAATGATTTGTTCAGTAACCATCACTGCTGAATTTGTAATATATAGTTCCTATGGCAGTCAGATTGCTTCTACAATGCCGGTTGGACTGAAGATGTCCGAGAAGTCATTAAATACCTGCATCACAGATATCCAAAGACCCCACTGTTCTGCGTTGGTACAAGTATAGGTGCCAATATTGTGGTATTGCAACTATCACCTTGCCCTAACCTTAATTTTTGCCATTCTTCTTGTTGAGTTATTTCATATTATGATGTCTGCTATTTCCTACTACCTACTATTGGAAGGTGCTAGTTGCACCTTTATCTGCATCAGCAGCTAACATTGCACAAGTGTTGCTTGATTTTGTATGGACAGTAGTAGGTTGTCGCTCAAAGGAGTCATACACATGTACAAGCTTCATGTCTAAGTTTGGCTCAGATTTTCAATTGTGACTTGTTTTGTAGCTAGGCTAAGAATCAGCATGAACTGAATTATTTTTACAAGAAACTGGTTGACACAGTCTATTCTTCAAGGTCTTTCATATGCTTGTATTAAATTCTGTTTTTGTACGAGTACTAAATTGGATTAGAATTGTGCAGGATTTATCCACTATTTCTGTAATTCTACTGTACCTCAGTGAAGAAGTGGGTTTACTAAAATTTGACAAGTGCTTATAAAGCCTTCTACCCCAACCCCATGCAACCACCCACTTAGCCTTCTTCTTTACTCTCTTTGAGCTCACTGAATCCCATGATGCTCGTGATCATTATTCCAATCCCATCATCAATGGCAGATAATCCTGAAAAGAAGAATTGCGAAATTGTGTCACTTGATTTCAGAACATAATAAATACACTGCATACTTATTCCACATCTTTTTACAGGTGAAGTATCTTGGAGAAGAAGGTGAAAATACTCCTGTGGCTGGAGCAGTATCTATTTGTTCTCCATGGGATCTTTTGGTTAGTTTCTGGATCTGACTCACTAGGAAAGCCTGAATGCTTGTTGTGTACACATTTTTATTAAGTTGTGCCTCAAGAATTCCAGTTCACCTGAATGCCTAAGTGGTATAAGTGTCAAGCTTCTCACAGTGGACCGGTTAGAGTGTTGAACTCCGGGAGTCGTTGAAACTCCCTTCCCGACCCGGGTCCGAAGCACAGCACCTTCTTAGAACAAAGCCTGGGGGAGTCTCCTCCCATGGTCGTAAGTCTTGTTTGGTTCTTTTTTCCAATCTTTCCTAGCCTTGCTAGTGGTTAATGTCTGCTTTCCTAGTGAAGAAGATTACATTTGGCTCTCCCTCAAAACCAAGGAAATTCTTGATTGCAGTGTTCAAGAAAGCTAGGCAAGGGAACCAAACATACATCCTCACTACTAGCCTTGCTTGCCATTTTAGACAAATTAATGTGTCCTGTGTCAGGAGAAAAGTATCTCTGCTATCCTATTCTGAATATATTTTCTACAAAAAAGGTTTCTGGATAATTAACCATTTTTTAGCCTTGTCTTTACTACTGCCAAGGAGACTCTGTAGCCAAAGTTGATACAGTTGTATCACAGTGCCAAAACACCAAACTGTCTCTTAACCTCACTGTGTTGTTTCATTTCACTTCATTTTGTAGATAGGTGACAGATTTATTTCCCGCAAGCTCGTGCAACGTATTTATGACAAAGCACTTGCAATTGGTCTGAAGGGCTATGCAAAGCTGTAAGCTTCTATTCCTCACTAAGCTGTGTACACTTTACACATTTATACGAGGCTACTTACTTTTATTCTACAGAATCTCCACATCTTAAAAGTTACACTAGTGTTACTTGGAAATTTTATGGTCAGTTGTAGGGATGAAAACGGATCGGATACACATGAATATCTATGGTTATGAATATAGATGATTATTTTTTTCTCGGATCAGATTCAGATACAAATAGTGTAAAATGTGTCGGTAACCATATTGGTATGGGCTGTATATCCCTATCTATGGTTATGAATATAGATGATTATTTTGCTTGCTGATCTGCTTTCACTATGGTAAAGATTCTTTTTTGATCCAAACTATGGTAAAGATTCTTACTTAGCAGTTAGAGGTATCATGACAATGTAACCCAGTTCTGTCTAGGCATGAAAATTCCAATAAATGCAAGACATCTTGGCTGGATGGCATCCACCCACATTCCCACAGGAACAATTGATAAGAATGTAATCAATACCATTGAGAAAGCTTGCCTTTGTCTTTTGCAGACATCAACCTGTCTTGGCCCGACTTGCAAACTGGGAAGGTATTAAAAAGGTTTGACTCCCTCTTCTGCAATCTTTATTGGTACTCAACATGTTTATATAGTATTTACATTATTTCTTTAAAATATAAATTTCAACCCCTTCCTCTTTTTTTAAGATAGATAAGTCTCGTGCCCTGAAAGTTGATGTTTTATTAGTGGGCCCTTCGTGGATTCAAATGATATCCCACTGCTTATTTTTCTTGTCTCTAATTTTGCTTGCAGTCACGATCTATCCGGGAATTCGACCACTATGCTACTTGCGTTGTTGCAAAATATGAGGTACCCTCCATGGCACCAATGCCTGCCTTTGCTGATTCTCCTCAATCATATTATAGTTCATGTTTCACTTTTTCTGTGGTTTTCATGGCTCAATTTTGCTACAGGACACTGAAATTTCATGGTATATGTTGTAGGACACTGAAATAAAATTCATTGGTTACAGGACACTAGGCGGTGTCCCATAGCAAAGAAATTATTGTCCTACAGCTGAGAAAATGTATTTCAGTGTCCTACAGTCAATTTCACAAAATCAGTGTCCTATAGACAACTTTTCCAAACAGCTAATATTTCAAGTGCTGCTGTAACAGCTATACTGTCGAATAATATGAATGATCATTTGTCGTGATCAATTATTTTTTTTGTACAGACGGTGGATACCTACTACCGCCGGTGCAGCAGTTCTAGTTATGTTGGAAATGTGTCAGTTCCGTTGCTTTGTATCAGTGCTTTGGATGATCCCCTTTGCACAAGGGAGGCTATTCCTTGGGATGAATGCAGGTGAACTTTTCTTGTGAAACTCATGCTCCTGATTCATGAACATTTCCGTTTATGTATTACAAAGATCTTTGTTTGATTTAGGGCCAATATAAGAATGTATATAAGAATGTATTAACCAGAAGCATCTTTATTTGATTTAGGGCCAATAAGAACATTGTTTTGGCAACTACTCCGAATGGTGGTCATCTTGCATTCTTTCAAGGACTAACTGCTGGAAGATTATGGTACGATGTTTATATAAATCTGGCAGTTATAATATCTTTTGAGGATTATATTGTTCTGTATTACAGTGTATATATCTGCTATTGCTGGATATTCTGAACTCGGTGTCAACTAATATATTCTGTAGGTGGGTTGGAGCTACTTCTGAGTTTCTATTTGCTCTTCATGACAGCTCCTACATGCATCGGCGGAAGGTTTGGGCAGGGAACAAACTCATCAATGAAATATGTGCTCAAGTTTTTTATATGTTGACTAAATTATTTCAACTCATAATTAAATGCAGGCAAATGATCATGTTTTGCACTCTTCTTTGGAATCCACTATTGATAAGAGTCCATATGTTAATATCATGGAAGATGGAATGGTAGCACCAATAACAAAAGATGACACTTGCAATAGTGATGGCTCACCATCTAACGAAGAGGATGAAGTACAGATAACTAACGAGGTGGGTGGCAGACAACAGTTAGAAGTATCTGACCAGAAACACAATGAACATGCCAGTGGAGCAGGGAATGAAAGCCCTGCAGGATCTGCAAATGGGCAAGGAGATGACCTCTACAGTAATAAGCTCCATGAGATAATTGCTCCCGTCAAAAGATCAATAAACCAACTGACACGATACCAAGGGAGGTCAGTCTGGTTGCTTGCCTACATTGCTTTTGTAACATCATGGCCGCTCCTCGGCTCCCTAGCTTTTATCACCTTTCGGAAAAAGTTCAGGAATCCGTTGCGAGCTAAATGACTAGGATGATAAATAAACCTTACATGTATTTATTACGACTGCATCATTCAAAACCTTAGAAACCTGAAGGCATGCACAGCTATGTGATTTCTTCAGCTCCCACGATTCCTATCTGCAATTTCACCAGCCTATATTTCCAGATATAAGCTGTCATGCTCGTGGTACATGTACACATCCAAATAATTTCACTTCATCACGAAGAAAAGCTTGTATGCTGCTGATCGTCGGAATTTAGTGTAAGAAATATGTATATGGTGGCATGTATTATTTAAATTTAAATAACTTTTTATCCTACTGTAGAATGAGAAAATTGTGGTGCATAGATGGCAAAACTGCCGTCTATTTAAAACAAATGAGATGTTGAGACATGTTTGGGGGTGTGGTGCCGCATGGAAAGGGCTGTATGTATCTTGATAAAAGCAAGTGTGTCATATTTTATTTTGAGGGATAACCAGACAAAATGGATTGTACAGGGTAATAAAGACAACTTTTGTTTTTACTTATCAGTCTGACAAAGCATTTATAGAAAACACAAGCAGTCATGGAGGAAGGACTTGTGAAAATCTTAGACGCGAACATGGAGAAATGATTAATCAGGATAGAAACGCTCACACATGATATTTTAAAAGAAATGACGGCTAATGGATGCAAGCTGAATCAGTTCACATACAATGCGCTATTTCAGATATATGGTGCCAAGGTAGGTAGAAGGATGCTTCAAAAGTTCTTTCTCGTCTTTGCTAAAAATTCTTGTTATCACGATTAATTTTTCTGGTTACCATGGGGGACGGATAATGGATTCTTAACTAACGTCAAATGAACCACTTAGAAAGTATAGAGACCAAAATATGCAAATTAATAGTTCAGGGACATAGATGATACACCGGGAACATGTTTAATTAGATACTAGTTATGCAATTGTCTTTTATTTGTATCACTAATCTTTCTTGATGAAAAACATGCTTAAGAACATACGAAATCATGGATGGTGGTTTGTTGTTACGGCCTCATGTTGCTAGAGCATGTAGCTGGACAAACCTGAGTATAAATATATTTCCCTTGTAGTGAACTCGTGATTTATGTGGTTTATTTTACTAACAGAGTGCACATGCAGAATAGATGTGTTTAAAAAACATAATAAACAGATTTTATATATTTATGAAAATAAGATTAATGTAACACAGGCGTACTCGATAACAAAAGGACTTGCCCATACCATTCAGCTTTCAAGAAACGTTGAAGACAACAATTTGGTATTCATAGGTTTGTGCCCATGCGTTGACATGGGAGTAAAAAAAATGTAACACAGTAAGTATATGAAAAACATGTTTTTTTTTTGAGAAAACAGGAGAGGCAAGCCCCTACTGGTTAATATATATATATAAATAACAGGAAACCACACTGGGGTTCAGGATACAAAGAAAGTAACAAAGAAAATGAGCTTAATTACACAAAAGCTTCTAGCCATGAGGAAAGGAGGGTATGAAAAACATGTTATTTAGCAATATATTGTTTTGAGCTATATTGAGACACACAAGAAGGCCGTGCAGAACACTAAGATTGTGCTTGGTCGCATGCACTAAATGGTGATGCATGCATGATCCTAGATGGTGTGGTTTAACCAGGCCATTTTCTTGAACCATATGGTTCATCACTCTTAGTAGGAAATTGTATCCAGTGGGATGGCTTCATCGTGAATGAGTTGGTATGATGCATGCAACCAAACACACCCTAGGCTTTCACAATTGAATACCAGCGCTTTGTGCTATTTGGGATATTTTCCATGTATTCCTCCAACCCTAATGGGTGGGTATATAGTTATCCATACATGGGCCTAGATGGGCCTATTACAACTCCATACTCCAACACCCCCCCGCAGTCTGAACTACCGACGCAGCGGTGTTCAAGACTGGACAACAAAGAAAGACACCACACAACAGGGCCCCCGCAGCCACAACTAGCCACCCGCTATGTTGAGGCTGGTGCGAAACTCCGAGAACGTCGAGGAGGGAAGACCCTTCGTGAAGATGTCTGCAAACTGGGAGGTGGTCGGTACATGGAGGACCCGAACATCCCCAATGGCAACCCGGTCGCGAACGAAGTGTAAGTCGATCTCGACATGCTTCGTCCGCTGATGCTGAACTGGGTTGGTGGAGAGGTACACGGCGCTGACGTTGTCGCAGTAGACAAGTGTGCTCTTGACGAGCGGACTGTGAAGCTCCGCCAAGAGCTGTCGAAGCCAGGACGCCTCGGCCACGCCGTTAGCAACAGCTCGGTACTCCGCCTCAGCACTGGAGCGGGAGACAACCGGCTGCCGCTTGGACGACCAGGAGACAAGGTTGCCGCCTAAGAAGACGGCGTACCCTGAGGTGGAGCGGCGAGTGTCCGGACACCCAGCCCAGTCAGCGTCGGTGTAGACGACAAGCTCAGCAAGAGGAGACCGGTGGAGGACCAGCCTGAAGTCAACCGTGCCACGGACATACCGAAGAAGGCGCTTCATGGCAGTAAGGTGAGACTCCCGGGGATCATGCATGTGGAGGCAGACCTGCTGAACAGCATAGGCAAGGTCCGGCCTGGTGAAGGTGAGGTACTGCAAGGCTCCCGCAATGCTCCGGAAAGCAGTAGGATCAGCGACTGGAGTACCCGCATCAGCAGACAGCTTCGACTGAGTATCAACAGGAGTAGAACAGGGCTTGCAGTCCGACATGCCAGCCCGCTCCAGGATATCAAGAGCATAATGTCGCTGGTGAAGGAAAAGGCCAGAAAGGCGAGTCTCCACAGTGACACCCAAGAAGTGGTGGAGCTGACCCAAATCCTTCATGGCAAACTCGTGCTGCAGAGAGGAGATGATGCGCCGAAGCAACTGCTGACTGGAGGCAGTGAGAACAATATCATCAACATAGAGCAGCAGATATGCAGTCTCATCACTATGTCGATAGACAAACAGAGAAGTATCGGACTTGGCCTCCGTGAACCCCAATGTCACCAAGAATGTGGCAAACCGAGAATACCAAGCCCGAGGAGCCTGCTTCAGACCATACAGAGACTTGTTGAGCCGGCAGACCAGGTCCGGACGACTGGAGTCCACGAACCCTGCTGGCTGACTACAGTAGACAGTCTCGGACAGAGTGCCATGTAGGAAGGCATTCTTGACGTCGAGCTGGTGCACAAGCCATGAACGAGAGAGAGCAATAGAGAGGACCGTGCGCACTGTAGCAGGCTTCACCACTGGACTGAATGTCTCATCATAATCAACTCCAGGCCGCTGAGTGAAACCCCGGAGAACCCAACGAGCCTTGTAGCGCTCGAGAGTACCATCAGCCCGACGCTTGTGCGTCCAGATCCACTTGCCCGTCACCACATTGCAACCAGACGGACGCGGTACGAGGTCCCACGTCTGGTTGGCAAGGAGCGCCTCGTACTCCTCTTCCATTGCGCGACGCCAGTTGGGATCCGCCAGGGCGTCGCGGACAGAGGAGGGCACCGGGGAGATCCGCGGCTCACTCTCGGTGACAGAGAGAGCCGCGGGTCGGAGAACACCAGCCGCCTGCCGAGTCACCATGGGGTGCACATGGCGAGGGTCCCGATGGAGAATCGGCAGGTGGTACACGGTCGGCTCGACACGGGAGCGGGGCGGCGGTGGTGGTGGTGGTGGAGGCGGTGGTGGAGGCGGTGGTGGAGGCGGTGGTGATGGCCCCGGTGGAGGTGTCGGTGGAGACGGGGCCGTCGGACGACGCTCGAAGACGCGCACAGGGTGCGCATATCGAGCAGGAGCCTCCGAGCCCGGAGCCGAAGGACCGGGCGCCGGTCCTAGTACCGAGCGACGCTGGTACACTCGGACCGGCTCGGTGAAGCGCGCCGGGGCGCCGGGGCCCGGAGCCGGAGAGCCGGGCGCCGGTCCTAGTACCGAGCGACGCTGGTACACTCGGACCGGCTCGGCGAAGCGCGACGGAGAGGTGGGGGGTGCCGAGGCCGCGCGCGACGCGGCGGGAGGCGCCGGTGCCACGCACGGCGGCGCTGCAGGCGGCACCGGTGCCACGCACGGCGGCACCGGGGCCACGCACGCCGGCACCGGGGCCACGCACGGCGGCGCAGGAGGAGGTGCCGATGCCGCACCACGAAAACCTGCAGGAGAAGGAAAAGAAGGAAATGGTGGCTGAACCACCGGGTCAGAAAACATGGACTCCAGCTCAGGCTCAGGAGAAGGTGAGGGGGAGGTGGCGTAAGGAAAATCCGACTCGTTGAAGACAACGTGTCGGGAGATAATGACCCGGTGAGAGGTGAGGTCATAGCAGCGGTACCCCTTGTGGTCAGGGGAGTAACCAAGGAACACACAACGTGTCGAACGGGGCGCCAGCTTATGAGCAGCAGTGGCGGTGATGTTAGGGTAACATGCACAACCGAAGACACGAAGGTGATCGTAGGTAGGAGGGGTACCGAAGAGAGCGTGGTGGGGAGTAGGAGCAGGACAAGAAGTGGAAGGGAGGCGGTTGAGAAGGTAGGTGGCGGTGTGGAGGCTCTCAGCCCAGAAGCGCGGGGGCAGAGAGGCCTGGATGAGAAGGGTGCGCATGACATCGTTCGTGGTGCGAAGCATGCGCTCAGCCTTGCCGTTCTGAGCGGAAGTGTACGGACAAGACATGCGCAGCTGAACCCCGCGAGAGAGGAAGAAAGAACGAGAGGTGTGGTTGTCGAACTCACGCCCGTTGTCGCACTGAACGGCCTTGACAGTGAGACCGAACTGAGTGGACACCCAGGCAAAGAAGTGGAGGAGGGTGGGAAAAGTCTCGGACTTCGCGCGTAAAGGAAAAGTCCAGGAGTAATGGGAGAAATCATCAACAACCACAAGGTAGTATTTATAGCCAGAAATGCTGGATACAGGAGAGGTCCACAGATCACAGTGAATAAGATCAAAAGCATGCGAAGCATGCGAAGAAGAAGAAGAAAAAGGAAGCCTAACATGATGACCAAGCTGGCATGCATGACAGAGGTGCTCAGCTGAAGTCCTAGTACAAGAGATGTCTGCACTACGACTAAGCTGAGACAAAACATCCCGACCAGGGTGACCGAGACGGCGGTGCCAGGTGGTGGAGGGAGTCATCGCCAAAGCAGCTGACGGAGGAGGCGCAACGGAAGACGGAAGGCGAAGAGTGTAAAGGGGCCCCTCGCTGTCACATCGGAGAAGAGGACGACGGGTGGCCAGATCCTTCACAGTAAGACCAGAAGTGTCAAATTCGATAGAACAAGAATTGTCAGCAGTGAATTGACGAATGGAAAGAAGATTGTGGACCATCTGAGGAGCTACAAGAACACTGGAAAGGCGAAAAGGACCAGAAGTAGAACCCACGGAGGTGACGGGAAGACAAGAACCGTCACCAACCATGATAGAAGTGGGATAGGAGGGATGGGGGGAATGGACAGAAGAGAGTATACCAGCATCTGGAGTGGTGTGGAAAGAGGCCCCCGAGTCGGCGATCCACTCGGGACCAAGGGGTGGAGTCAGGCCCATGGTGCTGAAAGTCTGAGCCAGGACAGCCTGATCCCACCCCGGCCATGGCTGGGGCCAGGTCGGCCCAAGAGGAGGACCGGCAAACATGGCCGGCGACGGACGAGATCCTCCTCCCCCCTGTCCCGGGAAAGGCCACATCGAGATACGCCCTGACCATGGGTTGGCGAAGGATGGCCAGGGCATACCTCCAGGAGCAGGGGCAGGAGGAGAAGGGAACGTGGACGTCCCACGACGACCCCCACCAGGGCCACCACCGGTCGAGGAGGTACCACCACCGCGGCCACCTCCACGCCGACGGCTACCACCACGCTCCCGGCCCCCGCGCTCGCGGCCCCCCCCCACCTCCGCTCGGCCCGGAGGGAGGAGGACCAAGAAGGGAGCTGGATGGAGAGGCAGAAGCCGGCGGTGTAGCTACCAGCACCTTGGTGGTCGTGGAGGCAGACGAGAGCAGGGGGGCAGGCACCTTGGTGCCCCGAGTGAGTTCCTCCAAGACCAAGTCATCCCAGACCTGCAGAAAGGTGGGGAACGGCTTCTGGCGGGTGATCCATGTGCGCAGGTGGTCAAATGAGCTGTTGAGACCCCGCAGCACATTGAGCACCAAGGTGGGCTCAGGCACCGGGTATCCAAGATCACGGAGAGCGTCCGCCTTGGTCTTCATCTGTCGGCAGAACTCCCCCACCGACAGGTCCCCCTGCTCGAACGTCCGGAAGGACGCGTCGAGCTGGAGGGCACGAGCCTCAGCATTGCCGAGGAACTGCCCCTCGAGGGCCAGCCACGCCTGGCGAGCCGTGCCGCCGCGGGTCCTGACGAGGTCCTGGAGATCAAGGGATATGGTCCCGTTGATCCAGGACATGACGACGCAGTCGAGGCGCTGCCACGTCAGGTCACGCGCCTCGACCGGCGTGTCGAGGAGGACGTGGTCGTCGAGGACGTAGCGGCGGAGGGCGATGAGGACCTGATCCCGCCAGCGGGCGTAGGAGGCGGACGTCGGGTCGAGGACGACCGAGACGAGGTGCTTGATGTGGAGCACGCCGGAAGCCTGGCTGTGCAGCTGGGCGACCGAAGGATCGGTCAGAGCCAGCTGAGAACCAGGGGACGGCGCCGGGCGAGAGGAAGATGCTGCCTGCTCGACCACGGGAACAGCAGCAGAAGGAGGTGGCTGCTGACCCATGGAAGCGAGCAGGAAGTGCTCCGCCTCGGCCACCTGACGCGCCAGCGCATCGGCCGCGAGCTGCTCCCGCTCCCAGGCCAGGGCAGCCTCGCGGGCACGCGTCTGGGCAGCGGCGGCCTCCGTCTTGGCGGCGAGGAGGGCAGCAGCCAGTGCCGCGGCGGCCGGTGGCGCTCCTGCGAGGTGAAGCTGCTGCCCGCCGAGGAAGGTCGCTGAGGAGAGGGGCACATCGGAGGGATGCATCCCCAGGCCGGTCCATGAGGGGGGAAGGACCCCTGTCTGGGCAACGGCAGGCGGAACAGGGGCGGGCGGAGCAGGGGCGGCGGCGACGGCGTGAGGAGCAGGGGCGGCCGCGGTGGCTTCGCCCGCGCGCGCAGGAGGAGGAGCGGCGGCGGGCGGAGCAGGGGCGGCCGCGGCGGCGGCCGCGCGCGCAGGAGGAGGAACGGCGGCGGGCGGAGCAGGGGCGGGCGGAGCAGGGGCGGCTGCGACGGCGGCGCCCGCGCGCGCAGGGGGAGCGGCGACGGCGAGAGGAGCAGGGGCGGCCGCGGCGGCAGAGCCCGCGGCAGCAGGCCCCACACCGACGACCAGGGCGCGCGCATGCGCGTCCGCGCCAGCAGGGGAGGAGGGCGCGACGGCGGCGGCGTAGGAGAGGAGAGGAGGGAGGTAGGCAGAGAGGGGAGGGGGCGACGGCGGCCGGCCGTCCATGGCGGCGGCGGCGGTTGTAGAGGAGGGGAGGAAGAACCTAGTCTGATACCATGCTATTTGGGATATTTTCCATGTATTCCTCCAACCCTAATGGGTGGGTATATAGTTATCCATACATGGGCCTAGATGGGCCTATTACAACTCCATACTCCAACACTTTGAAATGAGAAGCTATACTACTGCATGACGAAATATATTTTGGCTCAATATGGCTGATGAACTTTCAGATATGAGAATTTGTTTAGTTATCAATTTTCTTGGATCTTCCAGCAGAACACGTTGATCACTTGCAACTGAATTCAAATTCAAATGTTCCTCTGACTAAACAAAATATTTTATATCGATATTGGCTACATTGGTGGAACCACTTGATAGAAAGAGCCATATTATATTGCTGTGGTCTCTTGCAACTGCAGCTGCTCCAGCCGATACTGCAAGGGTTAATTTTTCATATAGTAGCAACGGCTTGTAACATTTTCATCCAAGTTGAGGGTGAGAGTCGTAGTACATAGATAGATGGTAAAATTGTCAACCAGCTGATTTGGAAAAGGTGTTAGGCCATGTTGATATGTGGTGCAGCAGGAAAGGGGCTCAAAGTATCTTTTGATGTGGCGATGGCACTATGGTCCCAACAAGGCAACAACCCATTGGCAAATGGCAATGATTTACTTGCATCTGTTTGCTGCATGGTACGTGCACGTTTCTGTGCCACTGGAATCTCAGCTTTCCCTGTTTCATTTTGGTTCTTTGTCTTGCAATTATATTGATCGAATTTGTTCTGAGGCTTAGATTCGTTCAAGATGTTCATTCTTGATGATTTTCCTTGTGATGGCTGAGCTTTACTTTTAAATCTTCTTAGGAGATCAACTTGATGTTTCTTTGCAGGTTAAGTCTCTTATTTATTTGTGGGTTACGCAAGTCAGTTGGACTTTCTTTAGGCAGTTGGTCACCTGCTGATTCGCTGTCTTACCCTAAGAAATTGGTTCGCTCTTGCAATCAGCATTGCTTTCAGAATACTACTAAATTCCGTGGTCAACCACGATCCAGGACACAATTGTCTTGATCTGGATAACAATAGAAAAAGGCAAGGATGCTGACACCATAGCCCCCCAAATGGCCAAGTGTAATCGTGTGAGATCACACGTCGCGTTTTTGCTAGACTTGGGAGCTCCTTGGAGTGAGATTAGAGCTTCGTATACTAATCCTATTTTAAGCAGCAGCAGGAGGGGTGGGCCCGGGGCCTCCCAGTACTGATTTGGACTGCAGGAGGAGCAGGGCCCCAGTAGGCTTCTGTTCATGGTGGTGTTTAGATGTTAGAATTAGGAGGTTGAATTTGGGAGCAAGATGTCACTTCGTAATCATTGCGCTGCTGTAATATTTCGATTTGTATTTGTGAGCAGGGCCCCAGTAGTTTGTATTTGTGAAAAATTATCCAAAAATTGATTAATTAGGCTCAAAATGTTCGTCTCGCAGAGTACAACAAAACTGTGCAATTAGTTTTCGATTTCATCTACATTTAATACTTCATACATGTTATGACATTTTGATATGATGGAGAATCTTTTTTTTGCATAGTGTATTTGAGAGTGGAATTTTGGAACTAAACAGCCCCGATACGTTGTGTTCAGTGTCTTTTGTTCCATATGACCTCAGCGATGATGTCAAAAGGAGGCACTGCTCTGTATGGTTCTTCTGGGGGCTTGGCGTTGTGGCGCACGCTGTGCCGTCGTGGGGATTGGATAGCGTGATCAGCACCGTTGTATTTGCAGCCATTCTTGAGATCTTTTTCAAAAGAAAATTTCTCTTGAGGAGCATGACACGCATAGCACACCTGGAGGAGATAGCAGGTACACGGCAAGCTTTCGTGACACCTGTTATACAGTAATTTGGGAACTATCCACAACATGTGAATTTGGCGCAAACAACATATTCCCCTCATGAAATCCACGAAATTGTCGCTTCCAGATGGGGGATTCGCTGTCAGCTCATTGGAATGCTGCTACTCTCCCCTACGACATCAGTGATTCAGGACCGGCGAGACGGACAGAGCAGAATTAACTCACTGAACACCTTCTCTTTCTTTGTTTTGAGAGGACAATGAAATACTTTTCGACACTATGATTTTATTGTTTCAGTTAAATAGTTTAAGATTTTATTGACCGTGGAATCTCAAAACTTTAGACAGATTTGCTAAAAAAACACAGTAAATTGGATCCGGATGATGTCTTTGAACTAGAGTACTTATTTTCTAGTACTTCCCCTATCCTAGATTAATATTTGTTTACTTTTACTTTGTTCGTTTTACTCAAAATATTAATATCAAACGTACTATAAATATATCTTATCTTTTTATATTTACATTTTTTTAAAATGAATGAGATAGAAATTGGAGACTAATGGAGTACTTATTTTCTATAAAATGATAATCACATCAAGCAATGTCTAGTAGACTAGTACAGCACAAATCCAGGGCAATGGCATTAAGCAGTACAAACATCAGTACTGAAAAAGGCAGGCATTCTCCCTGCTGCTATCCCCACATTTTTGGCATGCCCTATTTTGCCACGACTGTTTTTCATCATTGGCCATTTGGCCGGGTAGGTGGGGCCTACTCGATTCCAACCTAATCTAGTCGAGTCCACACGGCAGCAGTGCAGGACCATGGAAAGGCAGTGAGAGGATGAGGCGCAAGCGCTACCACAGTAGAAAAGAGAGCGACGCGAGCCGGTGGGCCCCCGTTGGAATTGGGCCTCACTCTTTTCTTTACCATACTTTTTTTCTTTTCCGGGGCCTCGAAGAACTGGGCCCACCGCCCCCGCACCTGATCTGACGCCTCCTGCGCTCCCTCCTCTCCTCGCATCGCATCCCGTTCCCGTCCCGTCCGCCCGCTGCCTGGGTAGAGCACGCTACACTGGCTGACATCACGGCCCCACACACACCAGACGGGCTTACTGTTACAAAGCAGCTGGGGCACGTTACGGCGCCGCGCTGGCCGCTGGGTGGGGGGCGCACCGCACCGGAGCTCGCACTGTGAGGTAACCGAGGGAGAGGCGGGGCGCGCGGTAGGGGAGCTCGTGAGGTCAACGAGGGGGAGCGCGCAAGAAGTCGCGGTGTTCCTTCCTCCTCTGCTATAAACCCACCCCACCCGCCCGCCGAGCTCCCATTTTCTCGCCCGGGAGCCGCAATTCCGACCTGCTGCTTGGTAAGTCCACCCGTTGAATTGTTTTTGTTTATTTACTGGCTCGATTGAGACTAGAGCAGCGATTGAGGAACCGACGAGAATTCCATGGGGGAATTTATCTGGGCTTTGTGATGTTCGCCTATTGATGGCTGTATAGATTGCTTGAAAAATCGTAGAAGGTGTGGTCTCCCTGCGTTAATTTCTTCTATTTTTGCCTGCTCTGTCTGATCTGGGCCGTATCTGATAATGATAAAGGATTTTCTTTTGGGGATTGAGGAGGATCTTGAGGTATTGGGGATGGGTGATACCTGAGGGATTTGGGATCCCTTGATCTGGAATCTTTGCTCTTCGGCTCGGGTTGCTTTGCTATGTGTTCCTGAAATCCATGTGCTTTGCTGATTTTTTATCTCTGATTAGGAGATTTGGGATATTCGATTTGATCTCGTTAGGGTCTTCGATTGAACTGAAGCATCAGCGATTGATTCCCTCATGATCTTGTGTGTTGCGTGTATTAAGGCTTTCATATATCCTTCTGATTGATGATTGCATCCACTAGGTTTCAAGCTCTCTTACTAGATGTTGCTATGAGTTTTGGGATGCATACCCTTCCGGTCACAGATCTGTTAGTGCGTTCATATTAGATTGTTGGCTTGTCTTTAGTTGATGATCTCGAGAATTTACCTATCACTGTCAAGAAAATAGTACCCGGTGAAAATTTTGGGTTTGGTGAAATACTAGGATTTTTTTGGGAAATGAAATACTAGGATCTGATGAGCTAAGAATTGATCTGATTCTTACTAGTAAGCTTGGCTAGCTGGTGAACCAATCGTTTTAACTTCCCAGTTGGTTCTTGAAATAAGTCATGTATCTTCCCTATTTCTGGTATGTCACATCTGAAATAAAAAGGTAAATTGTTATGTCTTTTACAATTAGAAATAGACACCCCTTTTTTCTTTTGAATGGAAAGGCCATTTCTGCAGACGGTAGCTTCTTTCCAGCTTTGGTTATGGGTATGAGATGACAAATTTATCTTTCTGCAACCTATAATCTCTGAATCTCTCTGTTCCAGGGTTTCTACTCGTCCAGTAGATCAATTCTACACCGGATGATTGTAGTTCCTGGGGCAGAAGGGCGCACTGAAGCAGAATTTGGGCGGTGCTGAATTGAAATGGAAGGCGGGATGTCAAGTTTGGAAACTTCCATGAAAGCTTCTTCATTGATGGCAAGTGGCATGGCAAGGAATGCTGACCCTGATCAACAGACTGTCCGTTCCAGTACAGTAGAGCAGTTTTATTTTCCAAGACCTGGCCAATCTTTGCCAGGCATTCCACCATTCTTTGGGCCTCCCTCCTCCAGTTTGTATCTTCCTAATGGAAATGAAGCTAAAGTTGGGAACCAATTTGAACCAAATCCTTCACAGAATACAGATTGGGACCCGCAGGCCATAGTGAGCAACCTAACCTTTCTTGAGCAGAAGATCAAGAAGGTAAAAGATATTGTGCAGTCCATGAGTAATAAAGAGAACCAAGTAGCTGGTGGTTCCTGTGAGCTAGCAGCAAAGCAGCAGCTAGGAACTGCTGATCTCACTAGCATTATAATCCAGCTAATCACAACTGCTGGTTCCCTGCTCCCTTCAATGAAGAACCCACTTCTCAGCAGCAATCCAGCAGTAAGGCAGCTTGGCAACACTCTTGGTTCTCCTATGGGTTTTGGCATGAATGCTAATCAGCGACCAAGTGTAGACAGCAAGACCGAGATTTCTGATATTGGGAAGACATCTGATTATGAGGGACTAATCAATAGCCTGAATACTACTCAAGATGAGAGGGATGAACTGATCAAATGCTCAAATCCTTGTGGTGGGGAAGGGTCTGAACCGACCCCGATGGAAGACCATGATGTAAAGGAGAGTGATGATGGTGACCATGAGGGAGAGAATCTCCCCCCTGGATCTTATGTAGTCTTGCAATTGGAAAAGGAGGAGATTTTAGCACCACATACTCATTTCTGCTTGATCTGTGGGAAGGGCTTCAAGAGAGATGCTAACCTAAGGATGCACATGAGGGGCCACGGTGACGAGTACAAGACTGCTGCGGCTCTTGCCAAACCCACAAGAGATTCTGGTTCAGAGCATGCGCCAGTTACAAGGTACTCATGCCCATTTGTGGGTTGCAAGCGGAACAAAGAGCACAAGAAGTTCCAGCCTCTCAAGACAATCTTGTGTGTGAAGAACCACTACAAGCGAAGCCACTGTGACAAGAGCTACACCTGCAGCCGTTGCAACACTAAAAAGTTCTCTGTGATCGCCGACTTGAAGACTCATGAGAAGCACTGTGGTCGTGACAAGTGGCTCTGTTCTTGCGGAACAACCTTCTCACGGAAGGACAAGCTTTTCGGGCATGTTGCGCTTTTCCAGGGCCACACACCTGCGCTCCCAATGGATGATATCAAGGTATCAGAAGCATCAGAGCAACCGCAAGGCAGTGATCCCATGAATGAAATTTCGAGGAGCATGGGGTGCTTCCCTTGCAGCTCGTCTGATGGCATTTCAAATATAGATATGAAAATGGGTGATGATGTACGTGGTTATTTCTCGCCTCTGAGCTTTGATCCTTGCTTTGGCGCGCTCGATGACTTCACTCGCCCAGGATTCGACATCTCTGAGGATCCCTTCTCCTTTCTGCCTTCGGGATCATGCAGTTATGGGCAGCAGAACGGGGACAACTGATGGAGGTCACCGTTGATAACGACGAAATGGCACTGGCAACCTTTATGTAGTGTATGCATGATGCTAGTCTGGTTCTTGCTACGTTCAAGAGTCATTTTAGGTTATGCCTTCCTTTTTCTCAAGTGTACTTCATTTAGTGGTCATCAATAATGATTACTTCTAGCATTCCGTAGGCTGAGATAGCCCCCAAAATTTCAGTATATACATACATACATGCAACTGTTACCTTTCCATTTTATCTGAATTGGCGATATGGTTGTAGTGCCGGCAATTTGTCATAGCAGGACAAATCGATTATCGTTTAGCTGAGATAACACAGATCAGAGATAACAAGCTGCTCAGCTGTTATTCTGGTTCTCACATATATAGTCACGGCCTGCTGTTGCTGGGAAAGAGCCACATGAGTTACTTGCGAGTGATCCTTGCTTGTCTCGAAACACAAACGCCAGTGTGTTAGATTTCTGCAGCTTGCGTCAAGGTAAGACAGCAAACCCGGTGACTGAACACGGCACGGGGTTACTAATCTTTGTAGTTTCTGTTTGCTACCGCACATTGATAAAGTGATAATGACAATGGATGTAGCGAATTCTTGCTGCTATTTCTCTGACTGACTTTCTGAACACTGAACGCTGCAAATTTGCAAGAGAGGTGAGTGAAAGAAGGTCTATTCTGGACAGCTGAACCTGAGACACTAGGGGTAGTTGGAATTGGAGCTGTGGTGGCAGGTTGAAGAAGCGGAAAGCCGGAAACCAATGAAAAAATTGAAACCTAATTTGCGCTCATGACGCGCCCACCTACCACCATTGCCAGACCACTGCAATCTTGCAAAAGTGTTAATGCAATTCGAGTCACAGCAGGTCTACTGCTCAGGTTGCTAAGCACAACTGCTTCGTCAGGTGCGCCGTCGGCCTCTGCTTCGATCTGTCGGTTGCTTGTCTTGGCTCTGAATCAGAGTCCTTGGATGGCTGCGTCGCAGAGCGTGCGGGGGGAGAAAGCCAGCGGCGAGGGCCAGGATGGCGGCGGTGCGGGCGGAGGCGGTGGACACGCCCATCAGCCCGAGGGTGAACGCGCTGCGGCCATCCAAGACCATGGCCATCACCGACCAGGCCACAGCGCTGCGGCAGGCGGGCGTGCCGGTCATCGGCCTAGCCGCGGGGAGCCGGACTTCGACACGCCGCCCGCGATCGCCGAGGTGGGGAAGGCCTGCTCTAGTTCCCCACCTGTTTTGGCGCATTGAATGCACTTGTGAAATCAGGCTTAATGTCTTAATCACATTATAGTCGAACAATTTAGATGTTTAGTGTTTGGTGTTATCAAGTTGGGATATTTCAGGTAAACATTATCATTGCTTCACTTTGTTCAGGCTGGGATGAATGCAATCAGGGATGATTATACAAGGTACACTCCCAATGCTGGGACTTTGGAGCTGAGAAAGGCTATTTGCGCTAAACTCCAGGGTATGTGGGTGTTTGACTGCGTGAATGGATTTGTTCTTCACTGTTGAGACTTAAGCTAAAAGAGTGAATGCCCTCATGTTATGACTACACAGAGGAGAATGGGATATCCTACAGTCCTGATCAGGTGCTAGTGAGCAATGGGGCTAAGCAGTGCATTACAGAAGCCGTGCTTGCAGTTTGCTCAACTGGTGATGAGGTGAGCACTTTATCCTGCTAACGCTACACAATAGTGCATGAAACCTATATAGTTGGTTGGTACCGTATTAGTAGTATCTAAGTGAGCAATTTTCTTTATTTTGGGTCTTCATGGAGTTAGGATTGTGTTTTTCAGTCTATGTTAGAATGCTGAACATCCAAATCAAACTGTCTTTGAATTTGGAAATGCAGTCTCAAGAAATCCTAGTATTGTTCATATGACTATGTTGTTTTCTGTATAGTAATTTTCTTGATTCACGTCGTAGAGGAATTTATGCGGCAACTTGGTTACCTAGAACTGTAACCGGTTAGAAAGAAGTTTTGTCACCGAAGCGTTCTGCAAAATTTGGCATGCCCTCATATACCATAGATGCTTATATTATGTGTTGATGTTTACCTTAGCAATGTTGCAGGATCCCTTTGTTTTAGGTTTTGATTCCATCACCATACTGGGTCAGTTATCCTGAGATGGCTAGATTAGCTGATGCAACTCCAGTGATTCTTCTTACAAAAATATCAGAGAATTTCTTGTTTAGGCCAGAGTTGCTTGCCGAGAAGATCAATGAGAAATCAAGGCTCTTAATTCTCTGCTCGCCATCTAATCCAACAGGGTCAGTATATCCAAAGGAGTTACTTGAGGAAATAGCTGATATAGTCAAGAAGCATCCTAGGCTTCTGGTAAGTTCTTTAGTTTGTGGATTTTTTAAATCAAGTTATGATCTGCTGTTAAGTTTCGCTTGATGAATATTATAACACATCATTTTATTTATCTTGTCCAGGTTTTATCTGATGAAATATATGAGCATATTAATCTATCAGCTAGCAAAGCACACAAGCTTTTCTTCACTACCTGGAATGTGGGAAAGAACATTAACTGTAAATGGGTTTTCTAAGGTAGAAATGTTTTTTGTTTACTTGCTTCAGAAATAATCGTGCACTTTGGTAACTTTATAGATCGTTCATAATTATGAATTTAGAATGTTCCGTTTCTCAGAATCTAAAATCTAAACTTTGCCTTTGGTTATATAATAATAAAGCTACTGAGATGTTTCATGATGGGACTTTTATAGGCTTTTGCAATGACGGGCTGGCGTCTTGGATATCTTGCAGCCCCTAAACATTTTGTTGCAGCATGTGGAAAGATCCAAAGCCAGGTGAACAATCCTTCTACTATGTTCTTGTATATCTTATATGTTTGGTCGACTGCTGTGGTACTGCACTCTAGTTAAACTAATGCCCTTTTAAGCATGCAAAGTTAGTTCCTTTGATGCTCTGATTTCTTTCTTGTTGAAACTTAGTTTATTATTTTTTTATTGTCTTGACGTCAATGTCCATTGTGTTTTCTGCAGTTCACCTCAGGAGCTGGTAGCATATCACAGAAGGCAGGGCTTGCTGCTCTGAACCTAGGTTATGCTGGTGGTGAAGCAGTATCAAGTATGGTCAAAGCATTCCAGGAACACCGTGACTACCTTGTGAAAAACTTTAAGGAACTGCCTGGTGTGAAAATATCAGAGCCTCAGGTAAGAAAAGAATAACGTTAGTTGTGCTAAAACCTAGATCAAAATGGCTAAATTATAAAAGAAATTTGAAAGCGTTAAATTATCACATTTGCAGGGTGCCTTTTATTTGTTCATTGACTTCAGCTCCTACTATGGATCTGAAGTGGATGGTTTTGGCCCTATCAAGGACTCTGAGTCCCTCTGCATCTTCCTATTAGAGAAAGCACAGGTATAAACCAGCAATTTATTTCTATATGTTCTTCTGTGAATACTGCTGAGATACTATAACCAGTAATTGTGGTTTGCACTTTAGGTTGCCCTTGTCCCAGGCGATGCATTTGGGGATGACAAGTGCATTCGCATTTCATATGCTGCATCCCTAGGGGCGGCTCTTCCCCAGGGGCAGCTCGGGCGGTGCCCAACACGCGGCCGCTGCCGCTCCTCTCACCGGCGCCCGCGCCTCGCCGCCGCCTGAGCGAGGCGCCGGAAGCCCGCGCCCTTGCTAGGACGGCGGCGGCGGGGAGTTCCTGTCGCGTCTGGCCTCTCTCCGAACAGATCTGGGGAGCTTCGGGGAGGCGGCGGCCGGACGTGCTCGCGAGGCCGGCGGCGGTCGGGGGCGCGAGAGACGGCGGCCAAGGCGAGCGGCGGAAGGCGGCCAGGACGTTGGGCGGTCGGCGGCCGATGCGGTGGGGTCAACGTTGGCTGGCCGGCGCGCAGTCCAGATTCGCCAGCGCATGGCAGTCGGCGGCGGCCGAGTGGGGATGCGGCGGCGCGTGGGCCTGCGTCAAACACGAGGCGGAGGGGACGCGGGTCCTCACAGCGGCGAGGCCGGCAGGAGCGCGCGGAGGCCGGACCGGGGCTCAGGTCCTCGCAGCGGCAAGTCGGCAAGAGTGTGGTGGCCGGGCGTCGTGGCCGGGGGCAGACGCTGGCGGCCATGACTGCAAGTTCTTTGGGTCCAACGTCGTCGCCATGGCTTCTCCGCATGCGGTACCACCACCAACCTAGATCTGATTTTCCCCGGGTCGTTCATCGCCGGCGCCGTGTTCCTCGCCGGTTGCTTAGTCCTTTTCGCCCGTCGTTCTGGTCGCCTTCCGTGCCTCCTGGTTGGCGGCGATGAGCGGGGGATCCTCTCCGGTCACCAGATTTCGTGCAACGAAAGTGTTGCGCTCGTTGCGCAGGGGGTGTTTCTTCACCTCGCACGGATTGACGGGTGACGATAGTAGCGGCGGCATCTCTGCATACTTTCCTGGGTATAAAGCCTTGGTCTTCGGGTCAGACGACGGCGGCGCAATCGGCGTCGCTTCCCTCCTTGGAGGCGTCGTTGTGGAAATTCATGCTCTGTTAAGCTGCGACGACTGCAAGCTCTGTGGCGAGAAATGGATGGCGAGTTCACCGGGTCCATTCTTGGTCAAGGTTACACAGCGATTTACATACTGGCCACGGTGGTGTTCGTTCAGCAAGACACCGGGCTTGATCTTCTCTATCTATGATCCAGTTCTACGCCGGTTGATTGTGCCAACGATATTTAAAGCTGGTTAATTGGAGTCGGATGAAGATGACGGGCTTGTTGGTGGCATCTCTGAGGATTCACGGTTAAGTGTATGAATCACCACCGTTGTTTATGTGCTTTTGGTCGCAGAATGTGTCAGGACGTTTGGTTTGGACAGGTCTTTTTGGTGTTGGTGATTTGGAGCTAATGATGGTGGTAGCCCTTTTTCTGCTCCTTTTTCCTAGGCTTATTAGGATTGGAGTTTTTTTCTTTTACGTAATAATGATAGTTGTATGCATCTTTTGGATGCAGAGGCTGGAATATCAATATATTTCCTTTTCTAAAAAAATACGCTGCATCCCTATCTACGCTTCAAACTGCGATGGCAAAAATAAAGGAAGCTGTTGCTCTGCTCAAGCCCTGTGTTGCTGCGTAGTGAGAGCACTAAACTGCTATAAAGGAGTGACCTATAAACCTTTAACTTCCCTTTCACAGAATGCTGAAATGTGACAGACACTTGATCGTGTTGTTTGTATCTTTAATGCTAAGGATTTATCATGTGTAATATGCAAATAAAAATACTTTGTTCAGAATAAATCTAGGTTATGACCCTGTGTGAATTACCTTCTGCATAAAAGAAGTTGATCGCAGGACCAGGATTCTCTTAAGTCTTGCAACGCTTTGATGGAAAAGAGCAGTATGACATCATCTCTTCAGATCTTCTCGCCTGGGTGGATCTCTTCAGTTCTCGCCTGGGTGTCTTTAGTTTATGCAAAGTCACCACTCACCAGCATAACCTAGGTTCAGAGCAGCAAGCCCTGCCTTCTGCGATATGCTACTAGCACCTTAGGTGAACAGCGGAAAACTAAAAGCTGCTCTGCCACAAAGCGGTCTCGGTGTCTTAAATCTGAGCTCAGAATGAAGCAATGTTGCTGAGAAACATCCATAAATTTTTCAACAGAGTTGACATTCCATGGGATGACTTTTGTGGGGTGGTTGTGTTAAACTTGAATATCCAGAGCTCTACTCCTTTGCAAAAGACAAACACATCTTAGTGCAGAAAGTAAGAGTCGTTGCTCAGTTTCATAATCTCTTCCGTCTTCCATTATCTAAGGAAGCCTTTCAGCAGTTCCAAGTTAGAGGGCTCTGTCCATATGATGCAAGAATCTTCAGAAAGTAATATATGGGGATTCATATGGGGCTCTCCTATTTTTGCCTCAACAAAGGCTTACAAACAGATCATGGGACATGCAATAGATCACCCTATTTTCAAATGGTTACAAAAATCGTCTTGCCAATCTAAACACAAATTGTTCTTTTGGTTGCTATTAAATGATAGACTAAGTGTCAAGGATTCTTTTGAAATGAAAACATGTGGAGCAGCCCTCATACAATTGTGTGCATTGCGTGGATGCGGTTGAGGAGGCCCTACGACACATGTTTTTAGAATGTAGGTTTGCAAGGAATTGTTGGCCTTGCTTCATCTTGATGTGCCATCATCCCCTGATCTATGCAGGTTTTGGCAAGTTTTAAAGTACAACTATCAGTGCCGTTCTACGTAGAAATCATCATTATCATCATGGTTTGGACACTTTGGTTATAAAGGAATGATCAGATATTTAGAGACATTGCTCCTAACGTTCTAACATTGATAGAAGCAAATAAGTTTTTAGAATGTTATTTGATCTGATGTTTCATCGTGCAAAACAGCCTTTTCTCCTCCTTTGATAGAGATTTACTTGATGCAACTACTCCTCCCTAACCGCTTACATAGCTATTTTACTTTTTGTTTCTCTTAATATATAACCATATGTGAATATAAAAGCCGGATTTCTATCTATTATCTAATATATAACCAGCAGGGGAAACCCTCCTTTCATCACAAAAAAAAGAAATCTTGCTTATGAGGGAAGCAACCTTGCTCCATTAATTACTTGATAGTTATCCTTCATTGCCATCCCCTATTTTCTATGGCTGATAGCAGCATTCAATGACTTGAATCTTTCATTGCTCCTATTTTCTATGGCTGATAGCAGAATTCAGTGACTTGAATAGCACTATAAATATCTTCCTCCTGAGCACAAGAGTTGGTGGTGTTAGCATCAACCTTACTTCCCTATTGATTGATACATGTTTATCCTCGATGATAGTGACTCGACAATCATCCTTAATAATGCATGGGACACAATACGTAAGAGCAACTCCAGTAGACCCTCTAAACAACCCCTATCCTAAATTTAGAGGGTTATGTAGAAAAGTTCCATTCAATAGTCCCTTATTTGGCCTCCTATTTTAGGAGGCCTCCAAATTCACCCTTCCGTCCTTTATTCCTGAGAGGGTCTCGAGGGAATTCTCTTTTCATAAGGGCAATTGCTGGAGTTGGTGTAAGTTTTTGATGCCCACAATAAATAGAGACAGCTCCTGTTTAGTATTTTTGGACGATCTGAATTAGGGGCTTTTGTTGGAATTGCTCAAACCAATTTGTGGAGTCGAGAATTGTCCTACAAAACTCACTCTATTTATTGCAAGGAGCACACACAACGCTCCAGTCTGCTATGTTAATTAAACAAGCAAGCGTAACTGCTGGCATATATAGACATATGCGTTCACATATACGTAAACTCACCTCTATAAATACACGCATGTAAACCCTACCTCTATAAATATACGTACATAAACTCTACCCCCGCGAGCATCTATGAGAGATTGGACCGGCAAATCCAATCTTGAGTTTAGGCACCTCATTATTGACAGGGATGTCATGTACCATTGAAAGAATAGCGCCAATTAATTTTTCTAATAAATTTAGAAAAATACGACAACTATATTAAGTTGATGACTCAAATCCGGATAGAAAGGAATATTTCACTACATGTAATGTTACCAACTGATCTACTTTGCGCATTGTACTATATATTGTTACAGGATTTGTCCAACGCCGGTCGCTGTCATTCTAAAGACACAAAGAATGGCTCAACACAATGACGGCTGGCCTACGTAATTATCTAATTACTGCAATTGGATGACACCAACGGCTTACCAGTAGTACTATAATGCCCCATATTTTTGTTGCACGTATAACTTAAGATTATCAACTGCAGATTTGAAGGAGCAGGGTCAAGAGGAGAGAAGAAGGGTTGCGTGCTGCCGCGCTACGTGTTCGCCCTGTCAGCAGCTAGCCAGCTTGCCAGAATGACAGGCAAGCAGAGAACGTGTCCGAGGTGCCGAGGTGGCGTCCGTAATCGTGCGTCCTGAGGACGCCCTTTCCGTTTGCGGCAGGTGAGGCGCGCGCCGACCACGCGGGCGCTGCCGCCGCGCGCGTGCTCCCGTGCGCTGCGCCGCTGCCGGCACACGCACGGGATCTGCTGCGCATACAGGAGTTCGCCGGAGCATTGTGTGGCTCGAGATCGCACGACACATTCCTTCTGTTTCTGTCCTTCTGTTAGTATTTCAAATTTTCGATCGAGGAGAGTCGCTCTGGATTCTGGACTCTATAATCTTAGGAGGTTACGAGCAGGAGCAGAAAACATCAGTAACTTGTCATGGGCAATCGTAAACCAGACAACAGACATCTACCTACGGTACGTCAATTTCGCCAATGGTGGACACTCCGGCGACCTGCGCTGCCAGTCCGAAAGTGAAAGCCCGCAAAAATACACATTGTTCAGTTCAGTACGTCCTTGTGAATTCAAAGTCAAACGTCCAAGGATTTGTATCGTCCCCTTCAGAATTATCGGTATCGCTTGTATTGTATACTCCGCCTCTCATGCCAACATTCTCATCAGTTCGTTGACACCGACCGTTTCACAACAAATCCAGGATCTTTCTCAAAAAAAAAAAACAAATCCAGGATCAACCCGGGAGGCCCCCGCGCGATTCCGCCCGCCGCAACCGGCCAAACGGGCTCGCAACAAACTCCAGCTCGATCAAGTCCTCCCACGACACGCCTGTCCCTTCGTTCCTCCAATATCCCAGACAAGTTAAAGAACATTATTTCCTCCTTAGATTAATCCAAAAGAACATTTCTTCGAGTAGTGAGTGGCGTGTGATCCTCCGACTCTGC
The DNA here is from genome assembly GCA_033239725.1 of Echinochloa phyllopogon. Classification (NCBI taxonomy): domain Eukaryota; kingdom Viridiplantae; phylum Streptophyta; class Magnoliopsida; order Poales; family Poaceae; genus Echinochloa; species Echinochloa phyllopogon. Next base: position 51,695,838 of record BTCW01000005.1, read on the forward strand.
ACGCATAGGCACATGCATCCTAGGCTCGGCGGCTCGTCATCCGGTTCGTCCTGCTCCGGTGCACCCACGCAATGCCACGAGCCACCGGGCGTCATGGCAAGGGACCCGTCACCGGAGTGGTAATGATGGCCTCAAAGAAAAATGACCTGCAGTGCAGCAGTGTGGTTAACCAAGTTGCCGGGAAAAGGAAGCAAACCGCCATCTGTGGCGTGTCCGGAAGTCGTCTGGCGCCATGCGAGCCGGCCCGATCCTCTTCCCCCAGCGACACCAGTATATGATGGCGATCACCGCCGCGTACTATCCCCCCGTTCCACTCCACTCCACACCCGCAGCTACGACGGCGCGCGGCGGCGGCAAATGGACGCCAGCACCCTCCTCCTGCCCTGCTCCGGCGGCGCCGTCGCCGGCGCCGTCGACTTCCGCGGGCGCCCGGCGTCCCGCTCCGCCACCGGCCGGTGGTCCGCCGCCATGTTCGTGCTCGGTACGGTCTCCGATCATCCCTCGCTGCCGCCCGGACACACACGCACACAGATCGATCATCGCCCGTGGCTAATAACATTGATCCGTCGTCGTTGACTAACTAACCGAGAGGTGTGACTTTCCATCGATGAAATGAAGGGGTCGAGATAGCGGAGCGGTTCGCGTACCACGGCGTGTCGGCGAACCTGATCAGCTACCTGACAGGCCCGCTGGGGGAGTCGACGGCCGGCGCCGCGGCGGCCATCAACGCCTGGAGCGGCGTCGCCACCATGCTGCCCCTCCTGATGGCCTGCGTGGCCGACGCCTGGCTCGGGAGGTACCGCACCATCGTGCTCGCCTCCCTCCTCTTCGTCGTGGTCAGTTCCGCGCGCTCTCACTCCACTCCCCACTCTCCCATTCGTGCGAGACGGCGCCGCGCTCACTTTTATTTCCATCCCATGTCCGTGCAGAGCATGGGGATGCTGACGGTCTCGGCGCTCCCGGTGTTCCACCACGACGGCTGCAGCCACAACTCCGGATCGCTGGCGTGCTCGCCGTCGCCGATGCAGGTGGCCGTGTTCTACGTGTCGCTGTACCTGGTGGCGCTGGCCGAGGCCGGGCACAAGCCCTGCGCGCAGGCGTTCGGCGCGGACCAGTTCGACCAGCACGACCCCAAGGAGTCGGCGTCGAGGAGCTCCTTCTTCAACTGGTGGTACTTCGGCATGTGCTCCGGCACCGCCGTCACCACCATGGTGTCCAGCTACATCCAGGACAACGTCGGCTGGGGCCTCGGCTTCGGCATCCCCTGCCTCGTCATGGTCTTCGCGCTCCTCATGTTCCTGCTCGGCACCAGCAACTACCGCTACTACACCTCCACCGAATCGAGCCCCTTTGCTCGCCTCGGCAGAGCGTTCGTCGCGCTCATCAAGGGCTCCAAATCGACCCAATGCGACAGGTAATGAATGTACCAATCTGCTTTGTTTGCTGTCTCTATTTCCTGATGATGACGAATTCGGTTGTTAAGAGTGTTCGATTCGATCTTGTTGTCACTAGTAGTCTTGCGACCGACGACGCCGCGCACTGGGAAGAAGTGAAGGGCGTGCTGCGCCTGTTCCCCATCTGGGCGACGTGCATCATCTACGCCGTGATCTTCTCGCAGTCGTCAACGTTCTTCACCAAGCAGGCCGCGACGCTGGACCGCCGGATCGGCTCGTCGGCGCTCCGCGTGCCGCCGGCGGCGCTCCAGACGTTCATCAGCCTCACCATCATGGCCTTCATCCCGGTCTACGACCGCGCGTTCGTGCCCCTGGCGCGGCGGCTCACGCGCCTCTCGTCCGGCATCACCATGCTCCAGCGGATCGGCACGGGGCTCGTCCTCGCCATGGTCGCCATGGCCGTGGCGGCGCTGGTGGAGACGCGGCGGCTCGGCGTGGCGAGGGACGCCGGCCTCGTGGACCAGCCCAAGGCGGCGCTGCCCATGACCCTGTGGTGGATGCTGCCACAGTACGTGCTGTTCGGGCTCTCGGACGTGTTCGCCATGATCGGGCTGCAGGAGTTCTTCTACGACCAGGTCCCCGACGCACTGCGCAGCCTCGGGCTGGCCTTCTTCCTCAGCATCTTCGGCGTGGGCCACTTGCTCAGCAGCTTCCTCATCTCCGCCATCGACGGCGCCACCAAGAAGGGCGGCGCGAGCTGGTTCTCCAACAACCTCAACCGCGCGCACCTCGACTACTTCTACTGGCTGCTCGCCGGACTCTGCGCCGTCGAGCTGGCCGCGTTCGTCATCGTTTCCCGCGTTTATGTGTATAAGAAGAGGGTGTCTCACGAGAATGGTGCTGTCATGTAGATGTGTACTACGGAGTAGTATATGCTTGCTTTTGTCAACTGTGATATAGTATAGGATTGAGTTATAGAGAATGAATAAACTTTTGGTAGGCTCAACCTTTGTTATGACAGTGTTATGTATCGTGTTCAGAAGCTTAAGAAGCCATGTGAGTCTAAGGTCTGATGGTCAAAGATTCGAAGTTTGCTTGTAGAAAGACTGCGAGACTTTAAAAGGCTGCAGAGCCCAAAGCTGGGAACGAGCCCATGGGCCCATGCTGGAGAGCCCATCTACGCTGTTGATCTCCCCACGGAAAAAGTCCAATACCGGATACGCGACCTCCGCCAACTTTCGAAACCGGTCATTTTTCCTCCCTCGTTGGTTTTGGACCCCGGTTTTGACCGTTTCGCTGCCACGTCGGTGCCACGTCGACCACTGACATGTGGGCCCTGCTGACTCAGTGCGTACCAAAACAAAAACACCGGTCCGACGCCCCGACCCGATCCGGCCCGCTCCCCTACCTCTCACTCTCTCCGCGCCGTTGTTGTTGGCCTCCCGCCGCCACTCCGCTGCGCTAGGCCCAATAATGATGTCAACTTTCAGTAAGGCCTACGGAGTATTTGGTGGTGTCAAACGTGCTAAAGCTCGTGTTCAAAGTATCGCCTATTTGTCCCCTAAAAAAAGGGAATGTAAAATAACAAGGAAAGGTGGGAGGGGGATTTGCAAATCAACATGTATGGAGACATGCAGGAGGGGTGGGAGGTCCATTGGATCAACATCGTGTGGTCAAGATTGAAGTTTGCATAGTTTACATAGGAACCGGGTTTGCACCAATACGTTGCCCAAAAAGAAAGTCGCCTATTTGTAACTTTTGTAATGCCACGGCAGTACGATGATCAAAGACAGTTGACGACATGTTAAGACTTGGGAGATAAGCATCATGTTGATGTTAGGATATGGGAACAAGCTTTAAAATGACTCTCTTTACATAGGACCTTTTGCTGTAGAATGTCGACGAGACCTGGAGCCGCGTATCCCGTAGGGCCGTTCGAAGGGCACTTCGATTTCAATATGCGTAGCTGATCGGATGCGATGGATAATGGTCGGCTTATATTGATCTAGCTTGTTGAAAACTACCGTACCTATGAGTTTTTAAGGAAGCTAGATTCTTCACTCCACTTCCTGCCGGAGGCGATAGTTGGTGGGGACAAAGTCCAGAAAAAATGTTAGGAAACTGGTGAAGTCGTATTGTCGTGGTACTACTACTAGCACATTGTGTCTTCTCTCGAGGAAAGCTTATCAGCGTCAGGATTTGTTAAGGACAAGGAGGCAGCGCTGTTTAGTAGGGTTTGTGGAGTCCATTCTCCCCTCCAGAGCTCGTGAGATGTTTCATATCAGACGATGCGTGCCGAAGCCTAACATTTCCAGCACGGCCGTTTCCGTGGCCTGCTTGCCAACACCTCCCCGTCCGTTGCTTTTCTCAGAGTCCGCCGACCTGCCGAAGAAGCAAAGCAACCCGTTGGGCAAACCAAGGCAAGAAAAGGCGCATGGGCCGTCTCCCATAAATGCTGGCCGGATCACGGCCAGCCATCCGTGATCCTGCGGCCTCGCTCGAGCGGCCACACCGAAACGCCCAACCCCACCGTGCTCGCGCGCGCGGCCACGCGTGCTGGGCTCTCCGTCCGCGTGCCGTCCGCACGCGTGGCGCCGTGGCTGCAGCGCCGCACGCGCGAGCACAAGCGTGCCTGCGCATGGCGCATGTGGCGACGTTCACCTGACGATTTAACGCGCCTAGGCGATTAGAGGGGAGCGATTCCGGAAAGCAAAGCGCAATCAGCCATTCAGCCGTCTCTAATTCTCTCTAGGTTAGCTGTCGCGCGTGATTCCGCCGCGCCTACATAAAGTCCTAACCTGCGACGGCTGGCATGTGTCATCGGAGTGAGATCCTCTCCCTCGTACTGCTCCGACCGGCCATGGCCGACACCGTCGCCGGCGCCGCCGACTACCGCGGCCAGCCCGCGTCCCGCGCCGCCACGGGAGGCTGGAGATCGTCGGCCTTCGTCATGGGTACGTACGTTTCCGATCGAGCTCCTTGTCTGATCTTTACGGATTTTATTTGTGATCTTTGCTTGCCTGATGCAGCGATGGAGATCGCGGAGCGGTTCGCGTACAAGGGCGTGGCCGCGAACCTGATCACGTACCTGACGGGCCCGCTGGGGCAGCCCATGGCGCGCGCCGCCGCGTCCATCGACGCCTGGAAGGGCGTCTCCCAGATGCTGCCGCTGCCGCTCGCCTGCCTCGCCGACGCCTGGATCGGCCGCTACCGGGCCATCATCCTCGCCTCCCTCATCTTCGTCGTGGTCAGTCAGCCACTCCGTCACTTCGCTCGCTGGAGAGTCTTGTGTTTCTTTTTTTTCTTTTTTGCGAGTAGAGAGTCTTGTTTTTCTGACCGTGATCTGTACCCGATGCAGAGCATGGGCGCGCTGTCGGTGTCGTCGGCGTTTCCGGCGTTGCGCGCTGGCCACGTGGCCGTCTTCTACGTGGCGCTGTACCTGGTGGCGCTGGGCGAGGGCGCGCACAAGCCGTGCGCGCAGGCGTTCGCGGCAGACCAGTTCGACGAGAAGGACCCCGGGGAGAGCGTGGCGCGGAGCTCCTTCTTCAACTGGTGGTACTTCGGCATGTGCGCCGGCACCGCCGTCACGACCATGGTCTCCAGCTACGTGCAGGACAACGTCGGCTGGGGCCTCGGCTTCGGCATCCCCTGCATCGTCATCGCCGCCTCGCTCGCCGTGTTCCTGCTCGGGAGCCGGTCCTACCGGTACTACACCACCAGTGAGGCCAGCCCCTTCTCCCGTGTCGGGAAGGCGTTCTTGGCGTTGGTCGAGACCTGGACACCAAATCGTCGCACCAGGTACGCAGCAGTCCAGAGATTGATCTGTTTCCACTGAATCTTTGCTGCTGCGAATGTCTTGTGAGTTGTAACATTAACATGACAGTTTGTGTTTTTTCTGCAATCTCAGCAAAGGCGACGGCAACGCCGCGGCCGTCGAGGAGGTGCGGAGCGTGCTCCGGCTGCTCCCGATATGGGCATCGTGCATAATCTACGCGATCATCTTCTCCCAGACGTCGACCTTCTTCACGAAGCAGGCCGCGACGCTGGACCGCAGGATCGGCGCGAGATTCGAGGTGCCGCCGGCGGCGCTGCAGACGTTCATCAGCGTCAGCATCGTGGTCTTCATCCCGGCGTACGACCGGCTCTTCGTGCCCCTGGCGCGGCGCTACACGGGGCGCCCGGCGGGCATCACCATGCTGCGGAGGATCGGCGCCGGCCTGGCGTTCTCCCTCGTCGCCGTGGCGCTGTCGGCGCTCGTGGAGATGAAGCGGCTCGGCGTCGCGAGGGGCGCCGGCCTGGTGGGCGACCCGAAGGCGCGGCTCCCGATGAGCCTCTGGTGGATGGTCCCGCAGTACGTGCTCGTCGGCGTCGCCGACGTGTTCGCCATGATCGGGCTGCAGGAGTTCTTCTACGACCAGGTCCCCGACGCGGCGCGCAGCCTCGGGCTGGCGCTGTTCCTGAGCATCTTCGGGGTCGGGCACCTGCTCAGCAGCCTCCTCATCTCCGTCATCGACAAGGCGACGGCGGCCAAGGGCGGGACGAGCTGGTTCTCGAACAACCTGAACCGCGCGCACCTCGACTACTTCTACTGGCTGCTCACCGGGCTCTGCGCCGTGGAGCTCGTCGCCTTTGTGTTCTTCTCGCGAGTGTACGTTTACAAGAGGAAGGGTGGCAACGACGGGTGCGATGGCGCTGGCGTTGGCGATCTCGTGTAACATGCAGTTTCGTGTAACGGGGAGATTCTGTCAGATCAGAAAAGGACACCCCACGGAGTCATTGTAGATTTGTAGGTTTACAGATTCATGATCAGGTTTTGTTGTTGTGCTTGAGCAGCAGTTTTTTCCTTCTTGGACGATACAGGGTGGACAGGAACACAGCAAGGCCCAGTCCTGAGCTCGTCTGAGGCCCAGGGCGAAACAAAGTTAGGGGCCCATATTACAATGCATGTATTGACTGAGGTAAGCGGCGTTTCCGTCGACAACGAGGTGCCAATGATGATTTCGAGAATCTCCACATCTGGAGGTGTCAATGGTGACTTCGCCAGATCTGCCAGGTGGTCTCGGTCCTTCGGAGGTGATTATAGGGATAGGGTTTACGTACGTGTATTTATAGGGATGAATATGCGTGCGTGTGTGAGCATCTGCGTTGTACTGTGTAATTCTAAAAAAACTATGAGACTGATTTTCTTTTTAGAAACCAGAAACAATTACTTTCAAATGACAACAGTTATGATTCTAATACACTCTATTCGGTTCAAAGTATCGTTCATGACATTAACACGGTCTTGAAGATGAAGCCAGCTTTGGCTGTTGACTTTTTGTTTAAAAAATATGGCATTTCAAGTCATCAAATGACAATAATTAGATATTTTAAAAGCATTTTTCTTTGTAATCTTATTATTTATTGATAGTCAATTTATAAAAAGGTTAAAGGTTTGACGGCCAAAATTCCTAAAACAAAACATTTTTAAAACCGGAGAGCAGCTAGAATCGAGTACAGTGACCATTTTTTCACGGGAAATATGGCAGACCCGTCACGGTCAGCCTGAACCAAGTTAAAGAACAAAAAGGTATCCGTACAAATAGTATGCTATGACTTGAACACGAAATAGCTAAGTGTTTTTTTAAAGAGTTTTGCCATAATATTTATTAGAAGAAGAAAGGAAAAACAACATGATACAAAACTAGAGTCACAACAACTAAAGTTAAGGCTCAGATCTCTTTTATTTAGACGATTGTTAACTTGTTGTGACTTGTGACTTGTGGCACCAACACCACAATGTAGACCTGGATGGCTGGATGCGTGGACTTTGGAGAGTGGCAGTGACACGAGTGCATTTATGTGTTCGGACTCAAAAAATATCTGCATTGTGCATCAACTTTGTTTGCATAGCCGAGCTCGTCCCCGTCAGCAGGACCATTATTTGTCAGATCTTTGTCTGTCAAGCTGTCTCAATAAATATACTCCTCCCAACAATGCGGCAACAACCACGAGACAAGCTAGCTAGTCTCAATCGGTTCGAGACGCGCACCTCCGGAGTACAGCAATGGAGTCCGGCTCCGGCGGCGGTGGCGAGCTTCTACCCAGACCTGGGCCGTCGTCCTTCATCTCGAGACGCGGCGATCGCCGCGGCGGCTGGCGCGCCGCGGTCTTCATCGTCGGTAACCATGCATATTGCACATCTTGAATTGCCCAGTCCGGCCGCAGGATTGCATGCTCAGATGTTGTGCTGCTGCTTGGCTTTGGCTACTACCCTGCCGCGGTGGGATTATTCGAGCGTATCGGGTTCGTCGGCGTGTCGGCCAACTTGATCATGTACCTCACCGGCCCACTTGCCATGTCCACGACGGCCGCGGCCGCCGGCGTGAACGCGTGGTCCGGGACCGTGCAGGTGCTGCCGCTTGTCGGCGCGCTCGTCGCTGACTCGCGGCTCGGGCGGTACCGAGCGCTCCTGACCGCCGGCGTGCTCTATCTTCTGGTCAGTACAGTACTAGCTGCATCCCCAAATAAGGATTTGGTTCATCTTCAAAAGAACAGGCAATTGGTTTCTGGTTTAATTTCTCACGTGTTCGTCTTTCTTTTGCTGATCGTTTCCACGAAGTCGATGGGCCATTTCTCCATTCTGGCGACTGGTGGCTTGTACTGTAGTGTTCACGGTGCGTGTAGCAGTATGATCAAATTTTTAAACGACACTTTGAAAGAGAAAAAATTGCAATGATTTTGATGGAGTATGTTCCTTTAATTTGTTTGGAGTTGATATTTATCCCAACTGCGCTAACATGGGTATGGAGTAACGCAAGAACGTAAGGCTTGTTTAAATTGGCACTATGGGAACAAATAACATCAACTGTTTCCTCAAAAAAAAACAAATAACATCAACGTAACTATCTTCACAGTTGGCGATTTTTTTGGCAAATAAAGAATCTAAACAGCTCCTTATATTGTGGGACCGCTGAAAACAGTAGTTCGAAAAACGAAGTCACACAGTCATATATAGGTTTATTCCGCTAATGTACATAGTCTTTACACTATTTTTTTAGATCCTTAAAAAATTATGTTGAGCCAATCCTATTCATGTACATATATTTCTGTAATTTCAGTGAAAATGATCTTTCATTTTACCTATTTTCAAATATAGTGGGGGTATTGAAATAGTTCAATATCCCCCTTCGTAAGCTCACTTTTGTATTACACTTTGTATTTATTCTGTCAACCGTGTAGACCCTCCTGTGGTAGGCATTTGTTCTCCATAGCAAGAATAAGACGCGGTTCCCTTTTGTGGGGCGTTTGCTCATCGTCTGTCATACCTTCGATTCTAACTAGGAGGGTGGCAGTTTCATGAGCCCATGATATTTTTATTTTTGTACACACACAACGTGACTACACGCGAGTCACCGTGAGAGGTCTCTGTTTCCTCTTTGCGAGAGATATTTTACAAATGGAAAATGAGACCCCAACCGTTGGTACGGAACGAGATGTAGACGCATGCACTACTTGAAAGTATAATTCTTATCGTTTTTTATGGACTCGGTAGGTCGACTTGAAAGTCCAGTTAAAAGTTCCGAAGTTTTATTTCAATCTCTCCACTTAAAAGTTCCGACTCGCATAATTTGTAAGCCTGAATTCCCTTCATGTGCGGCAACCGCAACCCTGTCTGACACTCGATTGCCAAAATTTCAATGGTTACAGAGCCTGGGAATGTTGACGGCCTCATCCATTCTACAAACCGTGAGCTCGTCTCCGTCGGCGTCTCCTGCCCGGCTCGCCTTCTTCTACGTCGCGCTCTACCTGCTGGCCCTGGCGCAAGGCTTCTACGGGCCGTGCGGGGAAGCCTTTGGCGCGGAACAGTTCGCGCCCGGGAATGCTTCCACAAGTTTTTTTGGCCACCTAGCTTCCAATGTTTGAGATTCGTGCTGCACATACCAAACCGTCCGATCCCTCCTTCTCTTCTTCCTCGTTTCTTCCTCGAGCGCGCTGCAAACGGAGGGGACCGGGCCGGCCGGCAGCCGGGCGGAGGGGCGGACGGCGGGCGGGAGTGGACGGCAGCGAGGGCGCCGCCGGCCACGGGCTGTGGACGAGGCCGGCGGCGGCGGTGGCGGAGGGCGGAGGTTAGGGTTCGGGGTTGCCGGTGGAGGGGAGCTCGGGGCCCTCCAATGGCCTCCGGCCATAGAAAAGAAGGAGGTGGGGGGAGGAATCGACCGGCGGTGGTGGCGGTGCGGCCGGCGGCGGAGGCGAGGCGGCGCGGGAGCGCCGCCGGCCGGGCGGGGTCGGACGGCCGGTGGGCGGGGACCGGCGGAGCGGGGGCGGCGAGCCCATCGGGTTAGGAAGGGCGGGGGCGTGCGGCGGGGGTGGGCGGGCGGCGCGGCAGCCGCCGCCGGCCGGGGCGGAGGACGAGGGGGGGCGGACGAGGGGGCGCGACCGGAGGAAGAAGAAGGCCGGTGATGGGCTTTGGTGGGCCGGAAGCTAGCTCTCTTATCTAGCTTCCGTGCGCCACGTAGGGACCCCCAGTTCGCGCCGGGCGACGGCGAACCCAGCGCGCCCGCGTTCCGGAGCTCCTACTTCAACTGGTTCCACTTCTCCATCTCCTGGGGCTACGCCATCGCCTCGGCGGGGATGAGCTACGTCCAGGACAACGCCGGCTGGACCGTCGGGTTCGGCGCGTGCTGGGCCGCGATGGTGGTGTACCTCGCCGTGTTCTTGCTTGGCACGCCGACGTACCGTGCCAAGCAACCCGCTGACGGCGGCCCGTTCGCCGAGACCTTGCGGGCGTGGGCCGCGAAAGTCTTCCGTCGCAAGGACACCACTAGAACCGAACGGTGAACATGAGCAAACGCTTAATTGCGTCCTCTTGCAAGTAGTACTAGGTTACAGAGAATTATATTGTTATAATGGAATTTAGTTTGTTGACATGTGCAGGCTTCTAGCTCAACTGCCTGAGGACAGGGGAATCGTCGCTAAGCTGCTCCCGATATGGCTGACGAGCCTAGTCTTCGCGGCCATCTTTTCACAAGTGTCCACCCTGTTCACCAAGCAGGCCAGCACACTGGACCGGCGCCTCGGCGCGGCCACGGGCCTCGTCGTGCCGCCCGCGGCGCTCCAGTGCTGAGCAACACCACCTTCATCGTCATGCTCCCGCTGTATGACCGCGTCATCGTGCCCCTCGCGAGGCGCCTGACGGGGCACGCCGCGGGCGTCACGATGCTCCAGCGCATCGGCGCCGCCATGGCCACGGCCTGCGCCGCCATGGCCGTCGCGGCGCTCGTGGAATCCAGGCGGCTCGCCGTGGCCAGGGACGCGGGCCTGGCCGACCGGCCCGACGTGGCGGTGCCGATGAGCCTGTGGTGGATGATTCCGCAGTACGTCCTCATCGGCCTCGCCGGCGTGCTGGGTCAGGTCGGGCTCGAGGAGTTCTTCTACGACCAGGTGCCCGACGATCTCCGCAGCGTCGGGCTGGCGCTGTGCCTGAGTATCTTCGGCGTGGGGAACTCTGCCAGCAGCATGCTTGTGTCCGTGATCGATTGGGCTACGAGGAGCAGGGGCGAGAGCTGGTTCTCCGACAACCTCAACCGGGCGCACCTCGACTACTTCTACTGGCTCCTGGCGGGGCTCGCCGCTTTGGAGGTGATCGCGTTCTTGCACTTCGCAAATCGATACGTCTACAGGAACAAAGGCGAGCTGTGATACCGAAACTTTGTGTGTATAAATGTTTTGCTTATGTGAAGACATGCAGAATCATGAAACAGTTGAGGAAGCATTCAGTAAACTGATAATTCAGGATCTGTGAATGTCACTATGTCAGTGGCATGTAGAATCATGGAACAGTTGAGGAAGCATCCAGTAGAGGTGATGATTCAGATCTGTGGATCTGTGAATTCGACGGCGGTGACTCCGGCACGCTGACCAGCTACTGGACCTGGAGTCCAGGAAAGCACGAACACATGCTGTGGCTGTGTGGCAGGACGAAGATTATGATCCCCGTGCGACCGCCGGCGTCTGCAGCAGAGCATGCGTCTGAATTCGACAGCCGCGATGCTGCGGCGATTCACGGTGGAGGTCACGACGGCGTCGATGAGCGTGGAATCAGTTAAAAAGCTGAGGACGTTGCACTACACAGGGTGTCCATCGTGGCCTTGGCGGGGCCAGCCACCGTGTCCCCATAGTGTTCATCGATCGCCATGATGCGGCTATATTGACTCGGATGCCGGCCGGCAACGTAACCAGCGCACCAGGAATCCAGGAGGACAGGAAAATATAGCCCGTACAGCGTCCGTGGGCGGCCCAAACGACGATTACAATCTGCGCCGGCGAGCGGCGAGTGCAGCAGAACGTCAGTGCTCGAGGACCTCGTCGCAGTAAGATTGCAGTAGGAGCTCACGTTCACGGCGGCGCCGACGAGCCGCACCGACCTGTGCATCAGCACGGTGGACATGTACGGGGCCTGGAACGCGCACGTAGCAGGTTTCGAGCTTGCGGTTGAGGCCATGGCGGCGAGACTCTGGTCCACCGCCGCTCGCCGGCTGAGGGAGGACGGTAAATGAAATACCGACCACCCCTGGCCAAATCGGAACCATTAAATCGGACGTGTACGGTTATGATCGTCTTGGATATTTGCAAGGTAGTGGGCCCTTTCCCCTGCCGCCTCGGCTGAGTTGCCGTTCTCCTCGACGACGCGAGCTCCGATGATCCGCGCGCCGCCCAACTGATGATGAAAACATTCAACATTTATTCTTTGATTGTCATAGAGCTCGACTGTGGTGGAACATTGTTCAGATAGCCTTTGGTTTAAGAGTACCTACTAGTGCTCATGACTTGTTTGGAGGCTGGATTTCTAGTTTTTCTAGCAATGTTAGGAACCATATTATGATTGGAGCAGCGGCTTTGTGCTAGGCTATCTGGTTAGACAGAAATGATGCTGTCTTCAAAAGAAACCATTCTAATGTTTCTCTGCAGGTGATCTTCAGGGCGACTTACTGGATCAGGACATGGGCGAAGCTGTCTAAAGAGGAAGAGGATGGACTGCTAAACCTTTGTAGCAGGAAATTGGAAGTGGTTGCCATGGAAGTTTTTGGTGCTTCAGGGTGGGTGACCAGAGGACGGCTGGAGTTTTGAGTCTGTGCTAGTGTCTGTTTTGAAGGTAATTCTGTGTCCCAGGTAGCAACGAAGGCTGGTAGTCTGAAGTTGTTGGTCGAGCAGTTCTCTGTCCCTTGTGTGCAGCTATGGCTGTTGGGTGTGCCTGTTGGCTTCTTTTGTTGGTCTTAATGACTGTGGTGTGTCTGTAACCTTTTGGCTGTGGATTTCCCCCCGGGGAGGTCGAGGCCGGATGATTTCCTTATTCTAAAAAACATAAACCGGGCAAGGGCGGGTTACTGCTGCGTTAAATAAACAAGAACATGGTTGCGTGTTAGTACCACGCATCAACACGCCAACACCAACTCCAAACAATCAGCAGCTGATGCCAGCAAAGTCACTGACGACAATGTCTTATCTACTCGCAATATATGATGACTCCGAACCACTAAACAGACAAACGGTGGTCAAGAAAACAATTTTAGCAGGTGAAGGGCTGAAAGCTACATTGCACGGCACACCAAGACACCGACGGCCTAATAAACATCGACGACCTGCTTTCCTCGCCATCTGGCACCGGTCAACTGATCTGCCGGAGCAACTTTCATAAGCCAGCCGCCGACGGCATCACTCCCGGCCGAGGTGCGCGGCGATGGAGTCCGGCGAGCTCGCACCCCGACCTGGGCCGTCCGTCGGCTCCGGACCCTCCGACGGCCGCGGCGGCTGGCGCGCCGCGCGCTTCCTCCTCGGTAGTCTTCTGAACATCTGAAACATCTTGCCTCAAATTGTCTCACCTCATGCGAAGCTAATTGGCCCGGCATTATAATTGCAGCGATCGGGTTCTTGGAGCTTGCCGGGTTCTGCGGCGTGCAGAGCAACCTGATCATGTACCTGACCGGCCAGCTCGGCATGTCCACGGCCGCCGCCGCCGCCAGCGTGAACGCGTGGAGATGGTTCTGCCGCTCGTCGGCGCGCTGGCCGCCGACTCCGGGCTCGGTAGGTATCGGGCGGTCCTTGTCGCCGGCGTGCTCTACCTGCTGGTCAGTACTACACTACTACTAATCACTTGGGATCAAAGCCGTGATATATCCTGAATAGCTCCCATGTTTGACACCCCGGTCACCGAACTGCAACCATGACAGAGCATGGGGATGCTGACGGTCTCATCCACGCTGCGACCTCAGGCGGCGATCTCACCGTCCTCTGCCCACTTCGCATTCTTCTACGTCGCGCTCTACCTGCTGGCGGTGGCGCGAGGCTTCCACAGGCCGTGTGCGGAAGCCCTCGGCGCGGACCAGTTCGCGCCGAGCGACGACGGCGAAGGCCCCAGCTCCCGCACGTCCCGGAGCTCCTATTTCAACTGGTTCCACTTCTCCATCTCGTGTGGCTACGCCGTCGCCACGACCGGGCTGAGCTACGTCTAGGACAATGTCAGCTGGACCGTCGGGTTCGGCGCGTGCTGGGCCACGATGGTGCTCTACCTCGCCGTGTTCTTGCTTGGCACGCCCACGTACCGTACCGAGCAGCCCGTCGACGACAGCCGGTTCGCCGAGACCTTGCGGGCGTGGGCGACGATGGTGTTCCGTCGCAAGAACGCCGGTGACACCGAACGGTGAGCACGCCCCGGACGTCTGCATTCTCTTGCCTGTACGTACGTGACGCAGAGTTCCCGTCGTGATGGAGAATTATTGGGATTGTTGATTTGTGCAGGCTTCTAACAGGGGAACCTGGTGACAGTAAAGGCAAAGGACTCGTCGCTAAGCTGCTGCCGATATGGGCGACGAGCCTGGTGTTCGCAGCCATAGCCGCTCAGGTCTCCACCCTGTTCACCAAGCAGGGCAGCACGCTGGACCGGCGCCTCGGCATGGGCACGGGTCTCGTCGTGCCGCCTGCGGCGCTGCAGTTCTTCCTCAGCGTCGCCATGATCACCACGCTCCCGCAATACGACCGCCTGTTCGTGCCCCTCGTCAGGCGCGTCACGGGGCACCACGCGGGCCTCACGACGCTCCAGCGCATCGGCGCCGGGATGTTCACCTCCGGCGTCGCCATGGCCGTCGCGGCGCTGGTCGAAGCCAGGCGGCTCTGGGTTGCCAGGGCGGCGGGCCTGGTGGATAAACCGGACGTGGTGTTGCCGATGAGCCTGTGGTGGATGTTGCCTCAGTACGTCCTGGTCGGTGTCTCGATCGTGCTGGCGGAGATTGGGCTCCAGGAGTTCTTCTACGACCAGATGCCTGACGCTCTCCGCAGCGTCGGGCTCGCGTTGTGCATGAGCATCCTTGGCGTCGGGAACTATGCCAGCGGCATGCTTGTGTCCGCCATCGATTGGGCGACGAGGAGCAAGGGCGAGAGCTGGTTCTCCGACGACCTCAATCGAGCGCACCTCGACTACTTCTACTGGCTCCTAGCGGGGCTCGCGGCTCTGGAGGTGGCCGTGTTTTTGCATTTAGCAAACCGATATGTCTATAGGAACAAAGGCGAACTATGATGTTTGAAACTTCGAAAGTACGTGTCATAGTGGAGGCATATATAAAAAGTTCTATGGCCGTGTTCAGAGATACTTCAACAAGCACCTAGATCTTCTAGGCTGACTAGACAACCATACCTGGATGGGGAGGCGTGGCGACACAACTTCACCCAACATGTATTATGTTTGAAATAGATCCTAATGCCAATGACACTACAAGAGATGCTAGCTTTCCTAACATTTTTCTATAAATGGCTAGCAGTTCTAGGTTCTAGTACTTCTTTCTCTCCGGTGGCCACCAATTTTTCCTGTATAATACGTGTATTTTCAAACAATATCAAGTCACCAACAAAAACTTCTGATAAACTATTGAAACTTCCGGTTTCAATAGTTGAATGGCCCTCGGCGTCCGGTTTCGTAGTTCAGGATTGAAAAACATACTTCTACGATAGTTTGATGGTGAAAATTGGACTTTTCCCTATTTTTTGGAAAAAAATAATTACTACCCTCAAATATGAACAAAGTCTGGATAACTTCTTAAAATACCCTTTGGTTCATTTTACACCAACGACTATCTCAAACGGTTCAATCTATCCCTTTATATGTTTTGTCTTTTTTATTTCTCCATGCACAAGTAGCATTTTAAGTTATAAAATTTTGTATACGGATAGAGACCTACAAATAGTATTTTTCAAAAAATATAATACAATTTTTCATCATTGTTTCTCATAAAAGTTTGTTTGATATAGTTAATTTATTATTACATATCATAGCCTTTCAAAATAAAGATAAAAAATTAGAATATATTTTCAAATATAATTTATGATTGCTCTATTATACCATAAAATTTCAACTCAAAATAATGTGTGTGCATGGAGAAACAAAAAAAATCTTACAAAGGGATAAAATTGACCGATTGAGATAGTTAGGGGGTGTAAAACGGATTAAAGCATATTTTATGAGATTATTCAGACTTTATCCATTCTTGAGGTTAGTAATTTGGATTGTTTACATTCTTTTTTACCAAAATGCATCAGCACGCATGTCCATCGATGTAAAGTACAGAATAAACATAGAAAAAAGATCACTTTTTTTACCACTTTATAAAAGGGAAAGAAGGAAACTTAGGAACGTTGAACCAACAACTGCACCCAGGAAATCTTGGATTGTTTGGATGTACCAAACCATGTATTTAAGCTTTAAAGCACACTGCAGAAATAATGTTAAGACCAGATCGAGAAGCGTTTCGATTCCAGTTCTTTGGCTGAAGGCATGGATCGTCATTTTTTATGTGATCCGTGGCGGTTGGCACGTCACTTTTGGAATGTAGTTTACATTAACTCTAGTATATATCAAGAAAACTAGCAAGGTGGCCCGCGCAAACAGCGCGGGTAGCTAGATTTTTTTTGCTAACCTTTATGTTTCTTTTTATTAAAAATAAATTTCTTAAATAATTTATCGTGTTAGTTTATAGTCATATGTTTCACCCAATTGGCATAGACAAAGATATTATGTATTTTAGCATCATATTGATGTCAGATGTGAATTCGTACTGAAAAAGGAATGTCTTACGTAGAAGTTTTTTTCATCAAATACAATACTGTTTTATTCATATTATGTGAACTTCTATTCGAGAATTTTAGTTAAGATGACAAATAATGCTTAAAAGTTTTAAAATAAATGTGACTAAATTAGCATTTTATATGTTGTTTACTGTTGAGAGTAGCAAGCAAGTACATCTGAGTTCCACAGTAAATGAGGCTAGCTCAATTATTATATCCAACTGGTCTAGTGCTAAGTTTACGGTTATATTTCTCTCTTCAATCTCATACCGATTAGTAGATTCGTTGGTGATTGGCCAAGATGACTCATGGCCATGGTGACGTTTTGTCTTTATATTTGCATAGATAGTGTAGCACCGAGAGGGAGATATTGGTAATGGTCTCAATTGTTCTACTTTGCCAACCTATTAGCTACATTTCTTAGATGTTGTTTTAGATTACAACTTTATCAGTGTATAACCAGCTCCTTCGCTCCATAGTTCAGATAGCATTTTTCATCAATCGGCTAAATAGTTGAAAGATCTCTTTATTGTGCGGTACTTTATTTAAGTTGTAGTATTTTTTAGTAAAACTAACGATGTTTTTTATTTTTTAGGAATATAGCTATATAAAAATGCCCTATTTGCTATTTTATTTTTTCTATGAACCTAATATAATTTATTAAAAATACATAACCTTATTATAAAATAATATATTTTATTTTCCAAATGGCATAGTACTCTAATTAAATATATAAATGAAATTGTAAATAATTTTTTATTTATATTATGAAATAATTTATTTATAAATTTTATTTGACATGGTCTTTTTATTAATTGTATTAGGTATAGATTTATTGAATTAATGTCGACCATATGATCTTTGTAAAATCCAAGAGTAAATTCTCTCATTGCCACTGGAAATTATATGAGTTCCTTAAATGCCATCAAAATTCTTCAATTTCCTTGACTGCCACTATTTGAAAACTGTATTTCCTTGCATGCCAACGCCGTTAAATATGTTTCACTAACCAAATGGCCCACAAAAGAACAACATCAAGTTCAGTCACGTCTAAAAAACCGCTTCGTTCGCTCGCTCCGCCCCCGACACGGGCGGCGCGGGTGCGAACCCTAGCGCTGTCGCCCCTCCTCACCCCTGCTTCCTCCCGCCATGCCGCCGCTAGAGCGTGCCGCCGGGGTCGCGCGGCCCGCGGTGAAGGCGGTGGCGGGGTCTTTCCCCTCCTCTCCGGTGAACCGCGGCGGGCGCGGCCGTCCGCCCCCCCCCCCACCACCACCACCAGAGATCCTCGTCGGCATGGGCTGCCCCTGCGGCGACGGCGGCTTCCGTCCTCAGATCCAGCGGTGCCGCGATCGGATCTGGGGGTTGCGCGCGGTGGGGCGCGCGGGCGTGGGTGCAGCGGCGGCGGCCGACGCGGGCGGTGACGGCGGCCATGGCTGACGTGGGCTGTGCCGGCGGCATCTGAAGCTGGCGCGAGTTGTCGGCAGCGGAGGCGAACGGAATGGCGCAGAGGAGGCGGCGGCGGCCGGCGGTCTTGGCCGGTGGCGTTGCGGCTGGCCGGGACTGGTTGGTCGTGGCCGACTGCTGACCGTGGTTGCGTGAGCAAAGGGGTTGTGGTGTGCAGGTGGTGTTCCCCCTCTTTGTTGGCAGCATTGGTTCGGCGTCGTCTTGGTGGCGGGGCTGGGGGTCGGCTGGTGCTTACAGGTGGTGCCGTGGTGGCGCTTTGGGCGGCGTCGGGCCTTTTCCAGGAGTCGCTGTGGTGAGGAAGGGCGGGATTTTGGCATGTGCAAGTATGTAGTAGGAATGGTGCTGGTTGGGCGAAAGCCTTCATCAACGGTTGTCGGTGGCCATGGTGGCAGCCCCGTTGTGGCGTCGTTCTCTGTGTTGGGGGCACCATTGCGATGTACCGTCTCCTACTGCACGGGGTTCTCTTGGATGAAAACCCTACCACTATGGACATGCGACGGCGGTGCCACTGGCGTCGTATCCCCCTTGGGGGCGCCGCATTTAGAGACCCGACTTGGCTTGACAATGGTGGTGGCTTGGTGGCGTTGCTCGCGCGCGGCGGCAATGAAGGCGCGCTTCGTCCGTGTTGGTAGGAAGATGCAAAGGGTCCATGGGTGCTGGAGTCTTTTAGTTGGCGCGCATGATGTAGTGGTGACTCCGGTGACGGATGAGCGGAGTTATTGCTCTCATAGCGGCTTCAGATATCTGAGTCCTTGGCAGAGGAGTGTGAGGCGGTGGGAGAGGCGAGGCCCCCACGCAGAGTGGCCAGGATCAGTGGTTTTCTTAGACGCCATGACGGGAGTTTCTGCTGAAGCTTCATTGGGACAGGGGGTCTACGATCATGTGTGTTCGTCTGAGGAGGATGGTCCCATGGTGGAGGAGTTTGGATTGCCGCTCGGGCTTGCAGCGGGCTATGACTTTTGGCGTGGCACAACGTTGGTGACGATGACGCAGTTTGCGGGTGACTTTTGTTGGCTTCTCTCCCGGATTATGGTGATGTAGTGTTTTGTTGCGTGCGTCTGTTTGCGTGCGTCGTTATTGTGGTGGTGGTGTTTGCTTCGGCGTGTTATGTACGAATTCTTCTTCTTATTATATGATATGACAGCGCTCTTGCCCTTACGTTCAAAAAAATAAAGTTCAGTCACGTCTCTAGTTCTTCTTTTCCTCTCTCATCCCTTGCCATGGCGTCCGTACACCAACGCCTCGTCCAAGAGCCGCTGCCCACCGACGCCTTGCCATGGCTGCCACTCCCTGCAAGCCCTGTGCATGCTCGTTCGCTACCCCACCTCGCCGTAGCCCGTGGACGGAGACTTGGATCTTGCCCGCAATTCGGAGTAGGAGGGGAGAGGAAAGGGATATGCATGGCTGGCGACACGCCCACGAGATCTATCCGAGCACGCGCGCGGCTGGCCCGAAGGGATCAGCGAGCGTCACGGCAACCCCAGGTGCACCTGTCCGTGTGCTGCACTGCACATGAGCCATTGTTGCCTGCAAATGCGTGCTGCTACCTCTTCCCGGAATCGTCTGCGTGCTTGTGTGCCATGGCCATAGGCCACCGACTCATCGGCTCAGCCCACCCGTCCAGCACGTTCGCCTGCCTGCGAGCGGCGAGCCAAAGCACACATGTGCGTAACCACTGCCCAGCGAGCCGCTAGCCAATGGGGCCGCCATGCACCCCCGAACTCTCATCCAATCCAAATGCAGAGCGTGAGAATCTTCTGCTTGCTTTGTTGCGCCAGGGCTTGCAGGTGGAGCTATTGAGTATAGTCCGATGGCTGCTTATTTGCCCGTGAAAGAAGAGAGCAGAGAAGAGCTGCTTGCCTGCTCCTAGCTGTTGAACAGAGAACAGCTATGCATGGCCGGCTTGGATAAATCAACTGACGGAAAAATCGTCACTGTAAAGAAAATCTGACATGGAGACTCTCACGGTGATAATTCTAACGGAAGTAACAACAATGGCATAGGAGAGAATGAAATTTTAAACCAATGGCATACAGAGAAAGTAAAGAGTTTCAATGGCATTTAAGAAACTCATATAATTTTTAATAGCCTGAGGGAGTTTACTCAAAATCTAACAGTCCATATTCTTCTCTTTTTATGAAATTTAAATCACTAAATTACACTTGCGGCAAGGTAAAAAACGAACTACGCCTGGTAGCCGAGCCCAACACAGGTTCGGCTGATAATTCCTTAATATTTCTATTCTTTCTTTTTTTATTAATTGTATTATGTCCGAATTTATTGAATTAATATTGACCATAGGATCTTCATAAAATCCAATGGTTCATATTCTTTTCTTTTTTAGATTAACGTGGGAATTTCTTGGCCCTCTCGGCGAACGTGGTGGCTATTTTTAACACAGTTGTATTAATATAATAGATAAATAGCACGGCCGAAAAGATCTGCTTTCGGATACATTTCTTTTCTGCAAAAAAGTTGGATCGATTATGAGCTGCCTTCTCAACCAAACATGACTCACCTTGAGCTGTCTTTGTTGAATACAACCAGGGCAGCAGAGAGAATTAGTTGCGAGATAGATAAATATGCGAGATGCGACCTTTTGAGTGTCAATTAGCATACAACGACACCAGCGCCAAACAATTAGCAGCAGCAATGCAGCATGTTACGAGGGTGGGTGCTGACGACATTTCGTTACATTATATTTTTCATATAAATATGCGGATTTTTTGGAAGAAAATATATGATGCGGAATCAAAGTCGCTGTCCCAATAAAGAATACAGTGGCCAACTGATTGCTGATTCTATCTAGACAGATCAACCACGCCACAGCACGAGCTGCACGAGGGACACTGATATAGTGATATTCTTCCTGTTCCGCGCGGATCTGGGGGAAGAGACGACTCCACCTCGGGAGCGCGGAGCAATGGAGTCCGGCGAGCTCCCGCGGCGCCCACCAGGGCCGTCCGTCGGCTCCAAACCCGACGCCCGGGGCGGCTGGCGCGCGGCGTTCTACCTCGTCGGTAATTTCGCTGATCTTGACTCGGTTCATCGCTGTCATCCAAAACTAACTTGCTCTGCTGCAATTGTGGCGGTTACCTTACCACTACTCTGCAGTGGTCGCGTTCTTGGAGCGTCTCGGGTTCTACGGCGTGCAGGGCAACCTGATCATGTACCTGACCGGCCCGCTCGGCATGCCCACGGCGGCCGCGGCCGCCGGCGTGAACGCGTGGGCCGGGACCGTTCTGGTGCTGCCACTTCTCGGTGCGCTCGCCGCCGACTCGCGGCTCGGGCGGTACCGCGCGGTCCTGGCCGCCGGCGTGCTCTATCTGCTGGTTAGTCCTTTAAATAAATTCAATTTTGCAACGATTTTTGTTGTGTTGTATCACGGATCACGTCGAGTAATACCAGTTCTAGTGACTCTGAAGTCTGAACTGTCTTCCTATTCTGCCCTGTGATAGAATAAAAAGGACAAGAGCCATTATATGTTCTGTATTCGGCTTGGATGTTCATTTTAGGCCTGTTTAGTTCCAAAAAGCAACTCCCAAATACACTACCAAATTCAACCTCCCAATTCTAACATCTAAACACCACCTTTGCTACCATGTCTGACGCTGACACCCTGTTTCCAAACTGCAACATGACAGAGCCTCGGAATGCTGACGGCCTCATCCGCAGTCTCGGCGCCGTCGACGTCTCCCGCGCACCTCACCTTCATCTACGTCGCGCTCTACCTGCTCGCGCTGGCGCAAGGCTTCCACAGGCCGTGCGCGGAAGCCCTGGGCGCCGACCAGTTCGCTCTGAGCGACGGCAGCGACCCCAGCGCGCCGGCGTCCCGGAGCTCCTACTTCAACTGGTTCCACTTCTCCATCTCCTGGGGCTACGCCACGTCCACGACGGCGCTCAGCTACCTCGAGGACAACGCCGGCTGGACCGCCGGGTTCGGCGCGTGCTGGGCCACGATGGCGCTCAGCCTCGCCGTCTTCTTGCTCGGCGCGCGGATGTATCGCGCCGAGCAACCTTTCGAGGGCACGGGCGGCCAACTCGTCGAGACCGTGCGCGCATGGGCCGCCAGTGTCTTCCACCGCAAGCAGCAGGGCGCCATTACCACCGAACGGCTTCTAGATCGACAGCCCGAGGAAGGTGAAGGGCTCGCCGTGAAGCTGCTGCCGATATGGCTGGGCGCCATGGTCTACGCGGCCGTCACTTCGCAAGTGTATACTCTGTTCACCAAGCAGGGCAGCACGCTGGACCGGCGCATCGGCACGGGCGGCCTCGTCGTGCCACCGGCGGCGCTCCAGTGCCTGATCAGCCTCACCTTCATCGCCGTGCTCCCAACCGCGCCTTCGTGCCCCTGGCACGGCGCGTCACCGGGCACCACGCCGGCGTCACCACGCTCCAGCGCATCGGCGCCGGCATGTCCGTGTCCTGCGCCGCCATGGCCGTCGCGGCGCTCGTCGAAGGCAGGCGGCTCCGGGTGGCCAGGGACGCGGGCGTGGCGGACCTGCCGGACGTGGCGATGCCGATGAGCCTGTGGTGGGTGGTGCCGCAGTACGTTCTGATGGGCCTCGCCATGGCGTTGGCCGATGTCGGCCTGGAGGAGTTCTTCTACGACCAGGTGCCCGACGCGGCTCGCAGCGTCGGGCTCGCGCTGTGCCTGAGCGCCATGGGCGCGGGGAGCTACGCCAGCGGCGTGCTCGTGTCGGCGGTCGACTGGGCGACCGGGGGCAGTGGGGAGAGCTGGATCTCTGATAATCTCAACCGAGCGCACCTGGACTATTTCTACTTGCTTCTGGCAGGGCTCGCTGCTCTAAACGTGGCCGGGTTCTTGTATTTTTCAAAGCGATTTGTGTACAGGAGCAAAGGCGAGCTGTGATTATAGGTAGGTAGGTAGCAATTTGTGAGCAGAAATTATCTGCTTGTGTGTAAGATGTACAACAAAATGTAAGCGTGTAAAGGAGGAAAAGGTAAATGTCTGTGATTTCAGAGCTCTTAAGGTTTCACTTCTTTTAGGTGGACATCTATGTTGGAAAAATAACAATGTGTGCGCATTCTGGTTGATGCAGAGGCCGTGGATAGCAAATGCCGCAGTCTAATTTTACATTATCTTTTATCTTTTTTGAACGAACAACGCTCGACGAGTGCGTTTCTATTGTATAGCAGGAAAATACAAGACTATAGCCCTGAAAAGCCTATGTATAGCAGGAAAATACAAGACTATAGCCCTGAAAAGCCATAGGCAGGAAACAGAAAAAAAAGAAAAACAAACAACAAACAACTCACCCGGTTGGATTGGGACATCAACACGGGTTACCGCTCACTCACTGACCGGTTGGATTGGGACATCAACACGGCCACACACCACTCACAACGACGACAGAGGGAACAAAGCAAACCGCACCTCCCACCTACAACCGCACCCCTGCGGATATCGACACCTCTGAAGTGATCCAGCGCCGATAAAGGAGCCGAAAGGCAGACAACATCACACCAAGAGGGCCACCGCCTGCAGGACCCACCGCCGTCGTGTCGCTGCACCCAAACCAACCACCCGACGGCATGAAAACCACCGAGTCCGGAGCTACTCAACGCGCGGGGGCCTCGCCACATCCGCCGTCTCTCGCGTGCGCGGGGACCTCCAACCCGCCACTCTGCACGCCTCCTCGTGCGCAGGGGCCTTAACCCCGCCACACGGCTCCATGCTCAGGACTCGTTTCAAGAATTGCCGTCAATGGTAGCAAGAAGAGATGCCCCGCCCCCCGGAACCGTCTCAAGCCTCCAGACCACCGCTGAGGTTCGAATCATCACGTTGATTTCCCCCTCGCACAAGATATCGCCATCGGATAGAAGACCGAAGATGTCGCATGCGCCGTCTTCCGACGTTGTACCGCACCGGGAGAGTTCAGCCGTGCTGAACACCCCGCCGCGATCCGCTGCAGGCCAAGTCTTCACCGGATGTCGTTGTCGCGAGCGCCGTCTTGCAACGATGCCCCGCACCACACTAGAGGTTGCTAAGCAACTCCAGGCGCCACGGAACGCTGCACTCAGCCGAACAACACCCGAGTGAAGACTGTCGGCCACCAACCGGAGACCAGGCGTCTTGGCGTGAGGTAGACAAAACCCTGTTCGCATGACCTCCGACAGATTTGTCCCCACCGGCCGAAGCAATCGCGAGTAGTAAACCGGTCGCGCCGCCGATCGAACGTGTCTCTAGAGACGACGCCTCCAAGGAGGTCACGACGCCAACAGGCGCCGCCGTCGCTCGTCCAGGAGCTGAATTGGGTTTTCACCCAGAGACGTCGTGTAGCAGGGTTGCAACTCCAAAATGACGCCCTCAACAGGGAGAGCGACGCCCAAAGGCGCCGCCGTCATTCCACTAGAAGGGTCTAGCAATGGCTTTCGCCCGGAGTGTCGAACCCTCACTGCACGCGTTCGCCACGGTAAGCTTGCACCACCACTGCAACCGTCCAAACTGGGGGGGGGGGGGGACGTCACTGACGCGGCACCTCACAGCCCGCCGCCGAAGCCCCATCTCCCTGTCGTCGTCCTCGCTCCCCGGCGAAGCGGTCGCCGCCCAGCGCGCGCTCCTCGCGCGCCGCCACCGCATCATGCGGCCTCCTCCCGCGGCCAGGCCGCGCACGGCTTCTGCCTGCGCTCTACGCACGCAGCCTCCTTGCGGGGTCGCCGCTGCCGCACGCCGCCACCGACCAGCCGCCGTTGCCTCGCCGCGGCCCCTCCTCGCGCAGACGCCGCTGCCCACGCGCCCGCACCGCGACTGTTGCTGCCGCCCGCGCCCGCGCTCTCGCATGTGCAGCCTCCTTGCGCAGGCACCTCTGCCGCTCGCCGCCGTCTCCGTACGCGGCCTCCTCCCCTGCGCACCAGACGGCATGAGGGCCGCTCGCCGTAGATCCGCCGTGGGGACGGCCGGATCCGGCCTCCGGGGCGCCGGATCTACAGTCCGCGCCGCCGCCGTCGCCATGGACGGCGAGCTCCGGCAGCCCCTACGGCGGCCGCGCCCGCCCCAAGTTGCTGGAGGAGGAAGAGAGGGCCCCGCCGCCGCCTTCATCACGGCCGCACGGGCTTCTGGCGCCGCGGCGGGAGAAGGTTCGGTGGGGGGCGGCGGCGCGGGCGGCGGGCTCCGCCCGAGTCGCCTACGCGGAGACGACGCGGGCGGGTATGCCGCCTCTAGTTATATCTTGTACTAATTTTACATTATCTAAACAAATTTTGGTAAGGCGTTGATCCAGGGTTAGGATGGTGACTGAAAATTAACCTTCTTACGAGCACTTGAATTTAGCAAATCTACCAATATCCTTACCATGATTTCATATCATATGTGCGTGTAAGCGTGTGCTTCTATCTACCGGTGTTTAAAAAAAAACTCTTAATTAGTAAGTTATTTGTCATTCTTGTACGAGCAGTATCAATCCCACAACTCTTGCGATCCGGCCCAATAAGCTGGGTTATTAATCACCTTACAGGCCCAGATGAGGCAGCAAAGTCAGCCCAAGTCAGATTAGGACCTTTTTTTTATCTCAGCTTTGTGATATTTAGTGTATTTGTGAGGTTCCAATTTCTGAAGGATATTATTAAAGCCCTTTTCAACGAGACGTCTACTACTACTGACTAGTTCTGATCAGGAAGAGAGGGCGTGGGGGCCGCTCATCATGGACGGCGCGGTGGAGGTGGAGCCCCTCCTGCCGCAGCCGGCGACCGCCCTGGACCACCTCGGCCGGCCGGCCTCCCGCCGCACCACCGGACGGTGGCCCGCCGCCGTCTTCATCATCGGTACACAGCAAGTCAACAGGGCCATCGTCGTCTCTCTTTCCTATCTGACCCGCTTGCCGGCGTCGGTGTGCCGGTGCCGCAGGGGTGGAGATCTCGGAGCGGTTCGCGTTCTCCGGCATCTCGGGGAACCTGATCACCTACCTCACCGGCCCGCTCGGGCAGTCCACGGCGTCGGCCGCCGCGGCCATCAACGCATGGAGCGGCGCCGCGCTCATGCTGCCCGTGCTCGGCGCCGCCGTCGCCGACTCATGGCTCGGCCGGTACCGCGCTATCATCAGCGCCTCCCTCCTCTACATCCTGGTATGTGCTCTGAACTCCTCATATCTTAGTTGCAGTAGGCACTACGCTTTAGGCAGCTGTAATGTACTAATGTACTAGCAAAGTAGCAATGCACTTAATTCTGAAGTTACCCATCTGCGCGCTGGAATTTGTTTCAGAAGTCATAAATGTTTCTTAATGGAATAAGAACAGTAATTCTAAAAATTGAATAAGGAAAATGATTATAAAAGTGGAGATAAGGACAATGATTCTAAAAACGGAATAAGAATAATGATTGTAAAAATGGAGTGAGAACACAGCCTGTTGAACTTTTGCTGAGAATGGCTCCTCTGCAGCTGACCTTTGGATCCTCGATGGAGTTTATGTAATTCCATAACTCCATTGATCTTGTCAATCTATTCATGAATTGTTCCATGCACCCTTTTGATTGCATGTAGAATATTCAGATAAGAGAACTTATGGGCTCCAATCCTGTAATTTCCATTAAAAACAATCAAACTCCAATATCAACAGTTAATTCTGTCCAATTGCCTGATTCTTGCCCTTAAAAAAAATGCCTGACTCTTGAATGGACAGTCAACATTAAACTTCTCTGGATAAATTTTTTCCCATGATCCAAATAATTGGGGATCAAATTACTAAACTTTCTGCTATTTTGAAGAATCAAATTATGTAAAACATTACCATAGAGGCATAGACAAATGTTTGGTTTGTTTATTTGGTGCTTGATGTAGTATTCAAAGAGCCTTGTAAAAATTATCGATCGCCATGCTGTGCATCGCTTTACCAAAATGAAATTCAGTTTGCTGGATTGTATGCAACTTTTGCTGAATTTTATTGACTATTCAGGGACTGGGCATGCTCACCCTATCATCAATGTTTGTGCCACAACAACCAGCAGAATTTGGAGATGTTGTGGATTCTTCAGTATCCTGGATGAGTATTCATTTAGCTTTCTTCTATGTGTCACTTTACGTGGTGGCCTGTGCTCAAGGTGGCCACAAGCCATGTGTCCAAGCATTTGGAGCCGACCAATTTGATGAGAATGATCCTGAAGAATGTGCCTCAAGGAGCTCCTTCTTCAATTGGTGGTACTTTGGGACTTATGGATCCAATATTGTCACACTTTCAATCTTGAATTACATTCAAGATAACATAAGCTGGCAGTTTGGTTTTGGTATCCCATGCATTGCCATGGCTGTTTCTCTTACAATTTTCTGGCTTGGTACGAAGAAGTATCGCTTCTATCCTCCAATGAGTAATGGATGGATGTTTGAACATATTGGTAAATCACTTCTTGCATGGATTCGATGCTGCTGTGCATCATCGTGTCTGAAGTAAGTCATTTTCAAAATGCCATTTATCTCATTCTTTTCAAACTGTGACCTTATTTGTTCTTTTTTTCTGGGCATGGAGATCACCTGATGATTCTCACTGCGCAACAGCATCATCATCCAAGGGAGACAAATATGACACAGACACCAATTTTTTTTTCAATGATGCTGTTGAAGTTCTTAAATTGCTCCCAATAGGGGCAACCTGCCTTGTCTATGCAGTTGTCTTTGCCCAATGGATGACACTCTTCACCAAGCAAGCAAGTACACTAGATAGATGGATAGGTACCTTACAGGTACCAGCTGCTACCCTTCAAAGCTTGATCAGTGTGTCAATCGTCATCTTTGTTCCTATATATGACCGAGTCCTCATTCCACTAGCTAAGAAATACTCGAAGAACCCTTGTGGTATCACAACATTGCAACGAATTGGAATTGGATTGGTTATTTCTGTGATCCTGATGATCGTCGCAGCCCTTGTGGAGATGAGAAGGCTCAGGATAGCAAAAGACTATGGCCTAGTGGACAAACCTGAGTTCACAATCCCTATGAGCGTCTGGTGGGTTGTCCCGCAATTCATTCTGTCTGGCTTGGCGGACGTGTTCACAATGGTCGGCTTGCAAGAATTCTTCTATGATCAAGTACCAGACGGTTTGCGCAGTTTGGGCCTTGCTTTATACTTGAGCATATTTGGAATTGGGAGCTTCATCAGTAGCTTTCTTGTGTATGCAATCGACAAGGTGACCAGTAGGGGAGGAGACAGTTGGTTCTCTAACAATCTGAACCGAGGGCACCTTGATTACTTCTATTGGGTTTTGGCTGTGCTCAATGTTTTTGGTTTCGCTGCGTACCTATACTTTTCGCGAGCATATGCCCACAAGAAAAGGGGGCTTTTGGTACAGTGATTGACTGCCAACACCCATCATCTGATCATCAGGGATAAAATATGCCTGAGCAATGCATGGGGATACATCATACCTCTCGGTCGTCATGGCAGATTTTTGTGAAAGTTCTTCAAAGGCTATCAGGCTGGAAGTGTATATGTTGTTGTACAGTGCCCACAGATATTATATTCTTTTTTCCTGTTTATCTCTATTTTGAGCTGCATTTTGCTATGCTCAAGGCTCAAGCTACGATGATACAATGACTGTTTGTGAAATGGCAACTTTCTCCGACCCTGTGCAAAGATACAGATACATGCTCTCCTCAAGCAAGGAGCTATAATATGATCGTGAAATTGCTATGAGAAAATGTTTCAATAGGACAGCACCAGGGCCGAGCAAATTCTTCCCCCTGTTGATTTGCTCGTATTTATATTGAGATTAATTATGTTCAGAACTTTATTCATTTTGGTAACATTTGCACAACTTCACTTCTCAGAATAGCTACAGTTCTGCAGTGTCATGCAGTACCAACCACTGTAGCAAATGCTAGGTGAAGCCGTGCCAAAGAGCCCTTAATTCGAACGAAGATCTTGGATAACTCCCCCCGCGTCCATACTGTTGAGTGTTGACCTAAAAATGATGTACTTTGATATGCAAAGTTATGTAGTGAAGCGCAACATAAGCACACGGCATATGCAAAGTTTCTTCTCATGCAGTTCGCCCTGTGCTAGACTAGACGGCCGAACAACCGCAGAATGACCCGGGCCCCTGTTTGTTCTCTCTGCAAAAGGGCATTTTGATTCAAGCCGGCCAATGTTATATCTTTTTTTATCGTTACTTCAGCCTAGGCTCTAGATTGTAGCCCAAGCAAATTATTCCATCGATTTTATATAGATATTTTTAATTTTTTAAAAACACAATAAAGACCTAGACACTAACAAACACGCACGTCAACTCCCCTTATGAACATGTGCACGCAATCCTACCCCTACGAGCACTTTCAAAAGATTGAGCCGACAGATCTAAAATCGACAAAGTCACCACACGAGTCTACCACTCAAAAAATAGTGTCCGTTAAATTATAGAATAAATCAAAAAAAATCACTAGTGCTAAATCAATGATCCAAACTTTGATGGACAGATTTCACCATAAAAAATCTTACCGGATGATCTATAATCATTTTTAATCTTATCATAAATCATACTTCTTCAACTTTACCAAATTTATAGAAAATATATTGGCATCTAAAAAACAAATTAATTCACTAGCATGGCATATTTTATGGTAGATTAACATAGAACCAAAAAAAAACTAGATTTTAAAATGGAGTACAATGATGTGAGATTCAGCTACAGAGACAGCACACTGGTCTTTTGAAAGGACACACAGAAAGAAAAAGACAACACACTGACTCCGGTGTCCGGACAGGGCATCCTTCTTGCCCTGCTTGATGGAGGAGACGGAGGCAGTGCTCCTGCCGCGGCCGGAGCCGCCGCTGACCGCGGTGGATCACCTCGGCCGTCCGGCCTCTCGCGGCAGCTCCGGCCGGTGGCCCGCCGCGCTCTTCATCATCGGTACAGTACTCGAAATGCTTTTCGTGTTCGTGTGCGCCGCGCCGCGCCGCGCACCCGTTTGTGATTTCAATTCCGTGGCGCAGGAGTGGAGGTGGCGGAGCGTTTCGCCTTCTTCGGCATCATGAGCAACCTGATGATCTACCTCACCGGCCCGCTCGGGCAGCCCACGTCGTCGGCCGCCGCGGCCGTCAACGCCTGGCTCGGCGCCGCCCTGCTGCTGCCGCTGCTAGGGTCGGCGATCGCCGACACCTGGCTCGGCCGGTACCGCACCATCGTCTGCGCGTCCCTCCTCTACATCATGGTCTGAAACAATTGACCCAGCATCTCTTCACTCTTGCTCTGTAATCCTTTTGAGACCCAAGCCACTTGGGCTCCAATGGAATGAATCAGGTGGGGAAATCTTTTCCCCTCCGTTGACTCGTCAAAAAAAAAACTGACCCAGCATACTTAAAAAAAAAAGACCCAGCATATAGTTCCAAGAACCTGGGGTTGTGTTGATAGTTGAATCTGAATTGGTATTGCTGAACCATTTCCAGGGGCTAGGCATGCTCGCCATGTCATCAGTTCTTGCGCCGACAGAAAGATCAGCAGGCAGGTCAGAGCATTCATCTGTGCAGGTGGCCCTCTTCTACATCTCCCTCTATGTGGTGGCGTTTGCACAGGGAGGCCACAAGCCTTGTGTCCAAGCATTCGGCGCAGATCAGTTCGACGAGAATGACCCAGAAGAACTGGCCTCCAGGAGCTCTTTCTTCAACTGGTGGTACTTCGCTGCATATGGTGGCAACACGGTCACCGTCTCGATACTGAATTACGTCCAAGAAAGCATAAGCTGGCAGTTTGGGTTTGGGATCCCATGCGCTGCCATGGCCATTGCTCTTGCTGTCTTCCTTCTTGGGACCAAGGCGTACCGTTTCTATCCTGTCAAGACTAATGGACAAGTTGCCAAATCACTTGTGGCATCGTGGCGTTCAAAGTGAGCTTATATATGATCAGAACCTTCTTCCATGCATTGAGCCCATTCTTCTGAAACTAAAAAATCTTTGGTTTTTTCCTCTTTTGCCCTGTAGGTTACCAGACGATTCTCACAACTCTCTACCATCGTCTTCCACTGGCGATACTATTACTAGCAACGTGGAGGACACAAATTTTCCTCGTGAAACCACAGCATTGCTCAAGCTGTTCCCCATATGGGCTACCTGCTTGATTTATGCTGTTGTTGTTGCACAATGCTTTACTTTCTTCACAAAACAAGCTAGCACATTGGACAGAAGAATCGGCAGCATAGTAGTACCAGCCGCTTCCCTGCAAAGCCTGAGCAACGCTTCGATCCTGGTCTTCCTGCCACTCTATGATCGGATCTTCGTTCCATGGGCAAGAAAACACACCAAGAACCCTTCAGGCATCACAACGTTGCAAAGGATTGGCATCGGGCAGGCTGTTTCGACCGTCATGGTTACCGTTGCTGCGCTTGTGGAGATGAGGAGGCTCAAGACGGCTAGAGACTATGGCCTTCTGGATAAACCTGAAGATGTTATTCCTATGAGCTTTCTGTGGATTGCCCCTCAGTACATTCTGATGGGATTGTCTGATACGTTCGCCATTGTTGGCTTGCAGGAATTCTTCTATGACCAAGTGCCTGATAGTTTGCGCAGCTTGGGCCTGGGTCTGTTCTTGAGCATAACAGGGACAGGGAACTTCATCAGCAGCTTTCTTGTGTATACCATTGACAGGGTAACCAGTAGCATCGGAGGAAGCTGGTTCTCCAACAATCTTAACCGAGCGCATCTCGATTACTTCTATTGGTCTCTTAGCGTGCTCAGTGCTTTAGGCCTGGCTGCTTACATGTATTTTGCCCAAGCGTATGTACATAAGAAAAGGGGTACTATTTCGGTAGGCTGAATCCGCATGAGATGAACATGCCAGTCAAGTCAAGTGCATCATGGATATATGGCGTTCTTCGGATCAAGTTCCAAAACGGCTTTCGTATGTTCTTAGTGCATTGCCTTTGAGGACTTATTAGTAGAGAATATTGTTAAATCGGTATGTATACTGCTTATTGGAAAGAGAAGGGTTTGGGTGCTGACCTGCAGTATTCTGGAGTCCGGCTAGACCTTTGTTCTTGTTTGTGAATGGTACTAGTAAAGGTACCGTAATTAAATAAGTTGATCATAAAAGATAGAATAACACAAGAAGGGGCAGTGTTTTCTCCATCATTTTAGGATCAATGTTTTGGATGATGTGGGCTGAAAAATTATTGCCACATCATCCATAATTTATTCTTTTTAGGATCAATGTTTTGGGAACTAATAATAAATTGAAAGGATATTTCTTCCACCCAATATTTTTTTAACAAGGTTTTAAAACTAGTTTTTTATTATTTTAGTTTTTAGATATTTCTGGAGATGCTCTTAGAATATGATTTTTCTTATTTTTGTTCCTAAGAACTAATTATTGAGAAGATTTATTAGATACTCTCGGAGAAGATGTTTTTAGTGGCTATAAACACGGGACACAAATAACCACAATCGCTGCTCTGTGCCTCTGTATTGATAAATTAAAGATGGACACTCGCTCGCTGTCAGTCACGTTCTGCAAAGAGTCCCTGTCGCCCTGTTGGATACAGAATGCGTGATATTTTTGGAGATAGTGGTCGTTCAACTTTTTTTATAAAACACAGTACGGATGTAGATGCTCACATACTGTAATCTTACTCACCCTATGAGCTTGTTCGATACTTTATTTGCTAATGGCAACCCACCAGCGGCCGTCAATGACCAAATACGTCGCCGTCATCTCCTCTCGCAAGAGTCCAGAGTAGGATTTGGACAGCACGCAACAAGATCACATGGTGTGAAATTCAGCTAGGCGCGAGCACAGGGCGAAGCAGGATGGAGGCTGCGACGGAGGAGCCCCTCCTGCCGCGGCCGGAGCCGCCGCCACTGTCCGCGGTGGACCACCTCGGCCGCCCGGCCGACCGTCGGAGCACCGGCCGGTGGCGCGCCGCTCTCTTTATCATCGGTAAGGTGATCGAATAGGCGGTAGCGCCGCCTCAGCAGCAATGCAACCTCGTCGATCTGCCTCCAACTGCCTCGCCGTGTTTTCTACTGATTCCTCGCCGGCGCAGGGGTGGAGGTGGCGGAGCGGTTCGCCTTCTACGGCATCATGGGGAACCTCATCATCTACCTGACCGGCCCGCTCGGGCAGCCCACTTCGTCCGCCGCCGTGGCCGTCAGCGCCTGGCTCGGTGCCGGGTTCCTGCTGCCGCTGTTCGGCTCGGCCGTCGCCGACTCCTGGCTCGGCCGGTACCGCACCATCGTCTGCTCGTCACTGCTCTACACTTTGGTAATTGCCAATTTGCCACACCATGGTCAACTGGTCATTCCCTTCAGTTTCAGTCTGAAGCTGAATTCCTGTTGCTGAACCATTTCCAGGCGCTAGGCATGCTCACTTTCTCATCAGTTCTTGTGACACGAGTAGGGTGTGGATTAGGCGGGGTGGAGTCAGCCGAATGCTCAGACTTGTCTGGTCAGGCAGCCTTCTTCTACGTCTCCCTCTACCTGGTGGCGTTGGCTCAGGGCGGCCACAAGCCCTGCGTCCAAGCATTGGGGGCCGACCAATTCGATGAGAATGACCCTGAAGAGCTGGCCTCGAGGAGCTCCTTCTTCAACTGGTGGTACTTCGCCACATACGGTGGGAACGCCATTACCGTCTCGATGCTCAACTATGTTCAAGAAAGCGTAAGCTGGGAGCTCGGATTTGCGATCCCCTGCGCAGCCATGGCTCTCTCCCTAGCTGTTTTCTGCCTTGGGGCCAAGACGTACCGCTT
The DNA here is from genome assembly GCA_033239725.1 of Echinochloa phyllopogon. NCBI lineage: Eukaryota > Viridiplantae > Streptophyta > Magnoliopsida > Poales > Poaceae > Echinochloa > Echinochloa phyllopogon. The sequence goes on from BTCW01000005.1 coordinate 51,729,472, forward strand.
CTATCCTCTCAAAGCTGATGGAAACCTGTTCGGACAAGCTAGCAAACCTCTTGCGGCGTGGGTGCGAGGTCGCCTTGCATCGAGGCGTTCGAGGTGAGCTTAATTACTGAGACATTCCATCAGTTGTTCTGAAATTGGGAGTTTAAAACCAAGCCTTTCTCCTCGTTTTCAGATCACCTGATGATTCTCACTACTCTGCTTCCTCTCCTCTTCCGTCATCATCCAAGCGGAATGCCAGCGGCACCAGCACCACACATTTCACACAAGAAGCCACAGCGTTGCTCAAGCTGTTTCCCATATGGGCTACCTGCCTGTTTTACACTCTTGCTATATCACAGGGCCTTACCTTCTTCTCTAAGCAGGCGAGCACAATGGACAGGAGGATATGGGGCTTACTGATACCCTCTGCTTCGGGGCAAAATTTGTGCCATGCCTCGATCATGATCTTCCTGCCCATCTATGACCGGATCTTCATCCCGTTAGCCAGGAAGTACACCAAGAACCCTTCTGGCATCACGACTCTGCAAAGGATCGGCGTCGGGTTGTCCATTTCGATCGTCGCGGCTGTCGTTGCTACGCTCGTGGAGACGAGGCGGCTCAAGACAGCAAGAGACTATGGCCTGCTAGATGAACCTGAAGCTGTTATTCCTATGAGCATAGTGTGGCTGGCCCCTCAGTACATTCTGGTTGGGTTGGCTGACTCGTTTGCACTAGTTGGCTTGCAGGAATTCTTCTATGGTCAAGTCCCAGATAGCATGCGCAGCATGGGCGTAGCTCTGTTCCTGAGCATAGCTGGAGTTGGGAGCTTCATCAGCAGTTTTCTTGTATTTGCCATTGACAAGGTGACAAGTAGCACTGCATCAGGAAGCTGGTTCAACAGCAATCTTAACCGAGCCCACCTCGATTACTTCTACGGGTCTCTTGCACTGCTCAGTGCTTTTGCCCTCGCTGCTTACGTCTACTGTGCACGAGTCTATGTGTACAAGAAAAAGGGTACTATTTCGGTACAATGATAGCAGTGCATGAGATGAGCATCCAGGTGTATAAAATGGCTATATGCGTTCTTCATATATAGATGTCATTTTAATGCCAACTGAGGATGGGATACTGTTAAATCTGGCATGGATACCGCTAATCGTGACAGTCTCCTGGAAAAGATACAGCTCAAGTATTCTAGAACACGTCCTGGTGTTGTGATCCGAGGGAAAGTGATACTATAACAGGCAGAATAAGTGGGTCATAAATATGCACTTGTCATAATACTGGAGGTGAGGGTGTCACTGTCATTTACGGAGTATGTTCCACAAGAAAGTGGGCATCGCTTTAAGGCGTCAATGACTTCAAACACACTACAGGACCTCCATAACTACAATCTTTGCTATATGGTGCTAAAGATGGATACCTGCATCATGCTGTGAACTAGCGTTACCATTCTTGTTTTTATTAATAGACTTGTCTAAACTGTCATGTTCTACAAACAGGCCCTGATGGGTACAACTGTCCAATACTAATTCATATCACAATCAGTGTAATCGGAGCATTTACAAAGCTATGGAAACAAAGGCATTGTTCTCTTGTAATTCTATGACGTGGACAAAATAGGTGATGCGACAGTTGTGAGCATAACAATCAGTAACTAGAAAAGACAATAGAGAACCGTGCCAGCACTGTTGAAGTCGTTTCAATTGATGAAATAGTTTCCTGTGTTAATATTTCTGCAGCTCAGTCATTTCATGCTATCTGCTGCTACAGACACACAAAAACAATAAACAAAATTGTGCCCTATATGTAAGTGTTGATAGAAATTCAGAAATTTATAGGGGCATCAGTCAAAATGCAATTAGCGAGTAGTAACGACTTCCTTGCAACCAGGCACGGAAGCAGGACAGCCGGAGAAACAAGCCCCCTCATGCTCCTCCAAGTGAAAAGGATGTTGTGATGTATTAACAATGCCTAATTTGAGGTTTTAGGAACCTGGTTTGAATCGATTATCATTTCTTTTGGCAGCGTTGGAGGTCTTCAATTGCCTTTTTCCATTGCCAGGCACGCTGTTTTGCGTCCTCAAATGTTGAAACCTTCTTTGGCTGTAGGATAGCTCAATTAGGTGTGATAAATATGCAAATTATATGCAAATTCCAATATAATATCAAAGAAGCAGCGGCAGTTTCGATAAGTACCGTGCAAATTCTAAAATGTGAAGAATTTGATACTTGCACACTGAGCTCGGTTGGGTCATCAGACCAAATAATGTTCCCCTTGGCCACCATTTTTGAAGGGTCAACGCAGATCAATTGAGGTTTGTCAGTGAGGATCAATTGGACCTTCTTGTTTGCTAGCTTATTAATCTTCTTCAGCTTTGATATCAAGACTACAGACTCGCCAGGGTCCAGGAATTCTTGCCTGCCACATTGTTTTAGGAATATACATCAATATGAATTAGTTACTCATGAAATATTTTTTGAGTATGATGTCCATCATATCCACCTTCTATATTAGTTTAGTTTTTCCCTCCTGACTCTTGTAAGAAATAATCAATTGCATGGCATGCGACAGTTACCATTTGGAGTCGAAGGAGTCGATGGAAGCTAATTTAGATATATGGGAGCGTGCTTCTGATGATGATGCGGCAACATTATTACTAACAGTGTTTGACTGTTGGTTGACTGTCGTACTTCCCATGTGTGATAACCAATTGGAATCCTGGCTATCCTCACCTTCATTTGCCTGAATCATGATATTGTCAGGAAGATGAAGGACATAATAAAGTAAACAATTTAATGGACATATTTAACTAAAATACATTTGTGTCAATCGCGAGCTTTGGTGGTCGTGTCTTCCTCAGGTTCTTCCAGTCAATGCCTCTGAAGAAAGGATGCTTCTTCAAGGAAGAATAACCATCAGGGCCCGCGCCTGGCCTTTTGCTTGGATCAACATCCTGCATATATTACAATAAGATGTTAAGCCTATATGTTTGGAACTTGAATTGTCAGTTCTCAAATTTGGGATCTGAGGCATGCAATTTTATTAGGGAAATGGTGCAAATTAATTATGTATTAAAAGTAAAGTCATTATGTTTGCATTTGGACTAGTATGACTGAGAATACCCCACCGAGCCACCCACTAGAAGTAGTCCCGGCTAGGCTACTTTCTTATTTCTTAACGGTTTTTTACAGGTTTTTGTATAGTCCACAGGAAAAGAATCTGTATTTTGTCTCAAAGCAGGTAGCTGGTTGGTGTTTGGACACACTTCATTGCCATAGTGGACCTGCTATTTCCACTGGAAACATGTCCGAGCTTTTTGTTTGCGGTATTTATATAATGCAAACAGCATTATATTTACATGAAGAATAAATAAGGAACTTGTGGACAAAATCTGTAAGTAGTCAGTATTTGTACATACCAGCAACTTGTCAATAAGATCTCTTGCTTCATCTGAAAAATACTCAGGGAATTTGATGTCCCTTGCAATGATTCTCTGGAAAATTAACCACTCACTGGCATCTTTAAATGGTGAAGATCCAGAAAGCATTTGATACAGTGTGCACCCCAATGCCCATAAGTCATTTCTGTCGAGAAGTTTATAAGACAAATATGTATGAAACTACACCCATATCACCACAAAGTGCAGTTTCACAGCATGCGTCCATTTCTTTGACGATGAACAACTTCTCTAGCAATGTGGGCGCTCAGACCTTCAGTTTTCAGCATTTCATGCATTATGCTCATTTAGTTTCCTACTCCCAGTGAGGGCAATGAGGTTTGGATATTTTATGTATCTATCTAGACTAGTCAACAAGCATGTCATGCTGATCCTGGATAATGCAATAAATAACTCACATGGAATACAGACATAACATGCATGAAGCTTAAACAATTTAAGTGTTAGAATCTGAATTGTTACTCTCATCTAGAGAGGATCACACTAGGAGAGTTGGGGCAAATTTTCTGTTTTTCTCTTCACAATGCGATGCCAACCCAAGGGGTTGGGGATACATATTTATAGGCTGAACCAGCCCCTAGCATATTCTAATATGCTAGTCCAAGATGCTGCCCAAGTGAGCAGCAAAAACTACCAGCATGTGCTGTCCTTAGAGGGCAGCAAACTACCACCATGTGCTGCTGTCGTAGTCCTACTATTGACCAGCCAGAACAGCCCACAAAGACCAAGGACAAAGATGCTAACTGCTATCCTACACAAAGACCAGCAGCAGCCCCAAAAGAGAGCAAGGACAAAGATGCTAACTGCTGTCCTACACGCAGGACCAGCAGCCCCACAAAGACCAAAGTACAGGACTTATCCAACATTCTCCCCCTAAGTCTTGTGCGTCGTCTTGTGGGAGGGTTGAGACATCCCGATCCTGGAACAGAGCTCAAGGAACCTGAGCCTCCCAAGAGGCTTGGTGAGCAGGTCCGCAAGCTGATCCTTGGTGTTGATGTAGCTCGCCTTGATGCTCCCTTCTTCCAAGCAGCCTCGGATGAAGTGGTACCTCACCCGGATGTGCTTGCTCCGTTCATGGAAAACTGGGTTCTTCGCCAGGGCGAGGGCAGACTTGCTGTCCACCATGAGCTCCACCGCTTCAGTGTCTCTGCCGAGGAGATCACCAAGCAGTCGAGCAAGCCAGAGTGCCTGTGTCGAAGCGGTGGAGGCCGCAATGTACTCGGCCTCGCAGCTGGACAGTGCGACCACCTGCTGCTTGACCGACTGCCAGCTCACGAGACTCTCGCCGAGGAAGAAGAGAATCCCGCTTGTGCTCTTGCTGGTGTCGATGTCGCCGGCGTGGTCGCTGTCGCTGTACCCGACGAAGTGCGCCTCCCCAGGGCACCTCGGGTAGAAGAGACCGTGATCGAGGGTCCCCGCAACATAGCGGACGATCCTCTTCACAGCCTGCTGGTGCTCCGTCGTCGGTCGCTGCATGAACCGACTAACGTAGCCGACGGAGAACGCCAAGTCCGGACGTGTGTGGGCGAGGTAGCGAAGGCTCCCCACAAGACGCCGGTACTGCGTAGCGTCCACCTCCTCCGCCGTGCTGTCACGACTCAGCTTCAGGCGCTCCTCCATCGGAGTGAGAGCCGGGTTGCAGTCGGTGAGCCCAGCTAGCTCAACGACGCGCTTGGCGTAGGCGGTTTGTCGAAGCATGATCCCGGAGGCATCCTGGTGCACCTCGATCCCCAGGTAGAAGGAGAGGGGCCCAAGATCACTCATCTGGAAAGTGGCCTTCATCTCCTCCTTGAATGCCGCCACCTCCGCATCCTTGGTGCCGGTGATCACCAAGTCGTCGACGTAGACGCCCACCAGCAAGGCATGTCCTCCACTGCCCCGCCGGTAGACGGCCGCCTCGTGCGGGCTTTGCTCGAAACCCATCTTCTTGAGCGTGGAATCCAACTTGGCATTCCACGCCCTCGGTGCCTGCCGCAAGCCATAGAGGGCCTTGCGCAGACGAAGCACCTTGCCCTCCTTGCCGGGGATCACAAACCCCGGCGGCTGGTGCACGTAGACCTCCTCCTTCAAGTCGCCGTTAAGGAACGCCGACTTGACGTCCATGTGATGAACGCTCCAGCCCTCTCGGGCAGCCAGTGCAAGGAGGAGTCGCACGGACTCCATCCGTGCCACGGGGGCGAAGGCATCGTCGAAGTCGACCCCCTCCTGCTGCAAGAACCCGCGCGCTACCAGGCGGGCCTTGTGCTTGACGACGACACCGGCTTCATCTCGCTTCAGCTTGAACACCCACTTAAGGGTGATCGCGCGGTGACCACGAGGGAGATCAGCAAGCTCCCAAGTGCGGTTCTCCACAACCGCGTCCATCTCCGACTGCATCGCGGCACGCCATGCCGCCTGTCCCTCGGCCTCTGCGAAAGACCGAGGCTCGCCGTCGTCGCACGCAAGGTGCAACTGCGCCTCCAAGTCGTGAGGCACCAGTCCCGGCACCGGCTGGTCGCCGAGGATGTCCTCCATCGTACGGTACCGCAACGGCTCGCCGTCGTAGTACGCGTCGATGCGCTCCTCGTCGCGGGAGAGCGGGGTAGCGAACTCCACCGGACTGTGCTCGAGATGAGCTGGTGCTGATGTAGACGTGCCTGGCGGGATGGCTGTCGACACTGGAGTGCGCGGTGTTGCCGGCTATGGCGAAGCCGGCGAAGGGCTCACAGCAGCCGGAGTCGAGGCTGGGTAGCGCGGTGCTGCCGGAGTGGCAGGAGTCGGAGTCGGTGAAGTCGACGAAGAGCTCGGCGCAACTGGAGTTGTGGCCGAGGAGCGTGGTGCTGCCGGAGTCGGTGGAGATTCGGGGACTGGGGTAGGCACGCTCGGCGAAGGAGAGCTGCCTACTCCCCCAGCTCCCTCGAAGTGGACGTACTCGACGATGAAGTCGTCGTACGTCGGAGTCGAGCCATCGTCCACCGCCTTGTCCCACGCCCATCCCCGGCCCTCGTCGAACACAACGTCGCGCGAGGTGCGCACACGCTGGGTCGTCGGGTCGAGAATACGGTAGGCCTTCGAGCCCTCCGCGTAGCCGATGAACACTCCCGGAGTGCTCCTGTCGTCGAGCTTACCGACGTGGCCAAGCTCCTTGGCGAAAGCGAGGCAGCCGAAGACCCGCAAGTGGGAGACCGCCGGCTTGCGCTCATGCCAAGCCTCGTACGGCGTCCTGCCGTCGAGCGCCTTGGTCGGCGAGCGGTTGAGGATGTAGACGGCCGTCACCACGGCCTCTCCCCAGAAGACAACCGGCATCCCCCTCTGCTTGAGGAGGGCCCGAGCCATCCCCACAACCGTCTGGTTGCGCCGCTCAACGACGCCGTTCTGCTGCGGGCTGTACGGCGCGGAGTAGTGGCGCTGGATGCCGTCGTCGGCGCAGTACGCGGCAAACTCGGCCGCCGTGAACTCGCCGCCGTTGTCCGTGCGTAGCACACGGAGCTTGCGGCCACACTCCTTCTCCGCAGCAGCTTGATGACGCTTGACAGCGTCTGCAGCAGCTGCCTTGGAGTCGAGGAGGGCTACCCACATGTAGCGGGAGACGTCGTCGACAAGTAGAAGGAAGTAGCGCCGGCCTCCAGGAGTAGCCGGTGTAACGGGACCGCACAAGTCACCGTGCACCAGCTCCAGCTTCTCCTCGGCGCGGTAGCTGGCCTGGTGCGGGAAGGGGAGTCGCCGCTGCTTCGTCAGCACACATGTGTCGCAGAGCTGCTCCACGTGGTCGATGTGCGGCATGCCCCGCACCATCTCCTTGGCACTGAGCTGCCTCAGGGCCTCAAAGTTGAGGTGCCCAAAGCGCTCATGCCACTGCCACGCGTCGTCCTCCCGTCGAGCTGCAAGGCAGAGAGGCTGCACCACATGTGCATGGATCACATAGAGGCGGTTGCTCCCTCTGCTCACCTTGGCGAGAAGTCGACGACGAGGATCCCAGATCCGCAACATCCCGTGCTCGATCTCCACGCGCGACCCGATCTCATCCAGCTGTCCCAAGCTGATGATCGAGTTGCGCAGAGCCGGGATGTAGTAGACTCCGGTGAGCACACGATGCTCACCGGTCCTTGCTTCGAAGATGACGGAACCTGCACCCTCGATCTTCACGGCGGAGGCGTCCCCGAACTTGACGGAGCCCGTCACGGTGGTGTCGAGGTCGGAGAAGTACTCGCGCCGCCCGGTCATGTGGTGGGTGGCACCGGTGTCGAGGTACCAGCCGTCGATCTTCTCCTCGCTCACGTCCTTCCCAAGGAAGACGTGAGCACGCGACTCGTCGAGGTGGAGAAGCGCGGTGGCGTCCGGCACGGGAGAGGAGTGTAGCTCAACACTCCCGTGCATTAGGAACAGGGCCGGCTCGTCGGTGGCCTGAGCCTGCGCGACATGGGCCTGTCCTTCGACCTTGCGCTTCGGATGCTTGCAGTCCCTGGCCCAATGGCCAGTTCTGCCACAGTTGTGGCAGGAGTCGTCGCGAGAGTCCTTGCGCTTGCCAGCGCCGCCTTGTCCGCCTCGGCGAACCTTGCGCGGCTTGCCGACCTTGTGCCCTCGAGTCGAGGAGGAAGACTCCCCCTTCTTCCTGTCACCTTGGCCGGCTTCCCACTGCTCCCGAGTGAGATGAAGCTTGCCGCCAATGGTGACAGGGCCAGAGGGAGCTTGTGGCTCGTCGGTGTCGATGACCTTGAGGCGACCAATCGCCTCCAAGATCGGCATCGTGGAGAGGTCCAGCAGAGACTCGATCGAGCGAGCCATGTTCTTGTACTTCTCGGGGACACATCGGAAGAGCTTCTCGACAGCTCTCTCCTCGCCGTAGGTATCATCCCCGAACTGCACAATCTTCCGCTGCAGAGAGTCGAGACGAAGTGCAAAGTCATCAAGATCCTCACCTGGCTTGAAGGCCAGGCTCTCCCACTCCTTGCGAAGTGCCTGCAGAGTGGACTTGCGGGCGCGATCGCTGCCGATGCGATCCGCCGCGATGGCGTCCCAAACCTCCTTGGCGGTCTTCTTGTGGGAAAGCGAGAATTGCATCTCGTCCGGAACAGCAGTGATGAGGGCATCGAACGCCCGTCGATCCTCATCGAAGTCGACGTCGCTGGACTGGACCGCCTCCCACATGTGCCGCACTTGAAGCTTGATCTTCATGAGTGCAGCCCACTCGATGTAGTTGGTCTTGGTGAGGGTGGGCCACTTGGTGCCGGAACTGACGTCCCTCACCAAGTAGTGGATGCCGCCGCCGGGCGCGCCTCCCACGGGAGCGCCGACTCCGGGCGCGCCTCTCACGGGAGCGCCGCCTCCGGGCGCGCCTCCCACGATAGCGCCGCCTCCGGGCGCGCCTCCTGCTGGAGCGCCGCCGTCGTGTGCGGCTATCCACTGCTCCACCCGCTCTCGAACAGCTCCACCAGCCAACACCTCGAGGTCCGCATCGGCGGTGTCATCAGCCGCGACGGAGCTGCCGGCGCTGCTGCGCAGCAGCTCGACCTCCGCTGCTGCCGCACGCGCTGCGTCGGCCGCCGCCGCTGCCTCCACCTCCGCCCTTGCTGCTGCCAGCTCCGCCGCTGCCAGCCTCGACGCCCTTGCTGCTGCCGCCGCCGCTGCTTCCGCCGCTCGCTCGCGTTCCTCTGCTGCAGCGAGCTCGGCTAGCTGCCGGCGCTGCACGCTCGAGACGACCGAGTGCTGAGAGCGTCCTGCGGACATGGCGCGCTGCGGGGGGGCTGTTGCTGCACCGGGAAGGTCCTCCATCGGACGAGCTGCTGCTCACGGAGCTGCTGCTCTCCTGCTGAAGTGGAGGAGTTTGGACAGTGGCAGCAGGTGTTGCTGCCCCTGTTTGGGACTGTTTGTGGACTGGAGAGGGAGAGGAACAAGAAATTTTTAGGCTACAAGAAAGAACGGCTCTGATACCAGTTGTTAGAATCTGAATTGTTACTCTCATCTAGAGAGGATCACACTAGGAGAGTTGGGGCAAATTTTCTGTTTTTCTCTTCACAATGCGATGCCAACCCAAGGGGTTGGGGATACATATTTATAGGCTGAACCAGCCCCTAGCATATTCTAATATGCTAGTCCAAGATGCTGCCCAAGTGAGCAGCAAAAACTACCAGCATGTGCTGTCCTTAGAGGGCAGCAAACTACCACCATGTGCTGCTGTCGTAGTCCTACTATTGACCAGCCAGAACAGCCCACAAAGACCAAGGACAAAGATGCTAACTGCTGTCCTACACAAAGACCAGCAGCAGCCCCAAAAGAGAGCAAGGACAAAGATGCTAACTGCTGTCCTACACGCAGGACCAGCAGCCCCACAAAGACCAAAGTACAGGACTTATCCAACATTAAGATGGTGAAGGAAAACAATTATCCCAGCCGCAATTGTTTGATGCATGTTTACCAGATATAGGTTGTTTACTCACCCAAAGGTTGCTGGGGCAGAGTTCAGGACCTCAGGTGGTACGTATGCGGCTGTTCCAACAAATGTACAGGCCCTTTCAGCTGCACGCAAATGCAGGTAAAACAAGAATTAACGAGAGGAATATTTGGAAATCTATGACAAGTCTCAGCGGCACATATTTTCTCTTACTAGTTGAATTTGGGAGGACTTTGATTGGAGTATCCCTTGTAGGCTTGACACTACCAAAATCAGCGATCTTGATGTGCCCATCAGAAGTAAGCAGTAAATTTTCTGGCTGAAAGAGTAATGCAGTCCTTGTTAAATACGAATGAACGTAAAGTCTCAAGGGCAACTCCAGTCCGATTTCCGCACCTTGACATCCCGATGAATTAAGCCGACACTGTGCAAATACTCCAATATATCAACAATTTCAGCAGCATAAAACCGTGCATCATCCTCACACAGTCGACCTTTCTGCAACCCAACTTGACCCATTAAGAAGCAAAGACAGAAGATAACATGAATTAGCCACATTATGAGCAGGTGACACGAACCCGAACAATCTGATCGAACAACTCCCCGCCCTCGCAGGACTCGAGCGCCATGTCTACAAGCCAAAAGAGATACGGCATTACTGAATGAGCAGCTTTTTTATGCAATGCTGAGCTGTAGTAAATCAGTGAGGCACTAACAGAGGGAGTATGTGTCCTGGAAGGTGAAGAAGAGCCTGATGACGCCCGGGTGATCGAGCTGGTCCAGCACGATGCGCTCCATCTTGACGTAGGAGATCTTGTTCTCCTTGGTGATGAACTTCTTGTCCATGATCTTGAGCGCGTAGACGTTGCCCGTGTCCTTCTTCCTGGCCCGCACCACCTGCCATTCCGCATCCCCACCTCGATCAGCAACCGAAATTCCCACGATCCGGGCGGCCGCGGGCCACAACACTTGACGCAGGCGGTTAGTGGTGGGTGTGGCAGTATAGAACCAAACCTTGGAGTAGGAGCCGACGCCGTAGATCTTGCCGAGGTTGAAGTCGGCGGCGGTGAACTGCTCCTGCGGCGCGCGGAAGGCGATCCCCCCGGCGGCGGTCGGGGATGAGGAAGCGGCTGCCGCGGCGGCGGAGGACGGCGGGGCCGGGGAGGGCGAATGCGCGAGGCGCAGCCTGGCGGCGAAGTCCCGCTCCATGGTGTCGTCGTCGCCGCCGACCGCCATCGGGAGTGGGCGGCAGGTGTCTGTATCTATAGAGCGCGGGGGAGGGGGAGGAGGCGGGCGCGCGGGCCGAGGAAGGGGGCGAGGAGGAGCAGGCGGCGCGGCCTCCGATGGCGGAGGCGGTCAACGGGTGGAACCATCGGATTCGGCTTCGAGGGGTGGGAAAGCGGGAGGCGGGCGGAATCGATGGGACTGCGACGGCCGCAGCAGCCTTTGGGCGCAGCCGCAGCGGGGCCGGGCGGGGCGGGGCGGCCGGACGGAACGGGGAGAGGGATCGAATCGAATCACGCGACGCGACGCGAGGGGAGCGGAGGAGGAGGGGTGATCAGAGATGGATGGGTTGGGGCGGGGAGCTTTGCTTTGCTTTCCTCGCCGTCTCGTTCGTTCCCTTCCTTCCCCTGATGCCGTTGGGAATGGGTAGTAGTGCTTGTCTCGTGTGCTTTGGTGGTGGGGTGTGTGATCAAACGATGGGAGGTGGATGGAGGGAGGGGGGAAGAATGGGGTTCCTCCACGCCTTTTTCGCCGCTCTGTTGATCTGTTCAGCACTAGCTGTGCATCGTGAGCATCCTCATCTTCACTAGTTCGGGTTCATATCCTGTTCTTCGCAAAAAAAACTTTCATCCCCTGTAATTTGAGCCAAGGAAATTAACAGACACCACATTCTGGCGTGGATCAAAGATAATCGTCCATCGCGGGAACAAAAACTGTGACTGCTCGTATCATCATGTTGTGTGGTCTGGGGTCTACCCTCTTGTCGCGACGTACGAATAAATATCCTCTCGGTTCACGGATTCCACTTGTGCTAGCCGGCCGGCAACTACGGCATCAACCGAAAAGCAGGAAATCATACGGCCCGGGGCAGCATCAGTGCGTCACCACTCACCACCGCTCGACTCTTGTGCTCGGTAGGGCCGCCGGCACGAAAGGAAGAATGATACATGCAAACGGCGGCACAAGAAAGATGAGAAGAGAAGAGGGCACGGCATCATTCTCCGTTGTGGCCGTGTCGGCCTCCTTGGCCCGCGCGCCACATTGCGGAAAGCAGCACTGATGGCCGGGCCAGGCTTTGTGGGCTGGTTTGCGTTGCGCCCGCCCGAGAAATTCCCTGCCTACGGGTCAAAAAAAGTCGCTGGCTCCTGCTCTGCTGGGAGAAAAGCCGGACCAAGACCGCAAAGATGATGAGAGAGGGGATGCGAGTGCGACGCAACACGACGTTTGGGTGCGCCTGCGTGCTCCTGGTGCTGAAAGACCGACGGATAGATGTGCTCTTCTTGTAGATTGCCTTAACAGTATGCACTGCCTTCAGAGTTCAGACAAATTGGCATACAGTTCAGGCTGTTCGCAGTGGGGTACTGCAAGAGGAAACGCTACAGTGTTTTGAGGAAACGCAAGGAGAAAAATTGCTGCAGCGGGCGACGGTAAAGGCAACGCAATCTTTGCGTTCGGCCCTCCGAGCGGGACAGCAAGCGTAGTACGGAACGAAACGCTAGCGCTCAGGATCCCAACCAACCAACCACTCCCGCGAGAATGGGGCCGGCCGGGGAGGGAGAGAAGGGGAGGGAAGGAGCCCGTCCAGCCCGGCCGTCCGCCCGCCCGGCCGGCCGTCCGCCGTGCCGCGCGCCGCTGCAGCTGCGCCCCCGCCCGCTCGGCCGTCCGCCACGCCGCCAGCGAAAGAGAGGAAGAGGAGGAAGGTGGAGCGGAGGCGACGAGGAAGGGAAGGGAGGCGCCACCGGGAACGGAGCTCCACGCGCTGGTGGAGGCCGGGCCACCACCGCCGCGCCATGGCCTCCGAGCCGCTCGAGCCGTCGGATTCAGCGGCCGCCCGCCGCGCTTCCCCTACGCGGGCCGCCGGAGATGGAGCTGGGCGGAGTCGGAGCTGGGCGGTGGAGAGGAGGACGTCGGTGGGCCGGCCCGTAGCTGCCCCGTCGCGCGCGCGCCGCCCACCGCCTGCGGTCGCCGCCGCTGCGCCGCGCGCGGGGGAGGGGGAGGCGGAAGGCAGGAGAGGAGCGGTGGAGGTGGCGGCGCCGCGCCGCTCCGCGCCCACAGCCCGCCTCGCCCGCAGCGCCGCGCCGTCGTCGAGTCGCCGCAACGAGCTTGAGCCGCGACTTGGGCCTTGTCCGGAGCAGGTCGCCGCCGCCGTGAGCGTGGCCGCCGCCACCGCCGCGCGTCGCGCCTCCACTGCCACCGCAACAGCAGCTCCGCGGTCGCCGCCACAGCCACGACGTGCGCCGCAGCAGCTCCGCGGAAGCCGAAGGGGAGGCGGCGGGCGCGTCGTCTCTGTCTCTGTCTCTGCCGCTTCCGCCTCCGCCTCCGCGGCCGCTCCGACCGGCCGGCCTGCCTCTGCTCCGCTCCGCGCTGCCGCCACTTCTCGCGCGCGCCGCGACAGCCGCGCGCCCGAGCAGCGGCGCCCACCGGCGCCCGAGGAGCTGCGGCCGCCGGCGCCCGCCATGGCCACAGCCGCGCGCCCGAGGAGCTGCGACCGCCGGCGCCTGCCCGAGGAGCTGCCGCGCGCCCGCCCGCTGGCCGTGCGCTCGCCGTGCGCCGCCGCGCGGGGACGCCGCCGCCCGCTGGGGAATCACGTGAGAGAGAGAGAGGGAGAATGGTGGTGCCGGTGGGGGAGCCAGCCGGGGAGGGCGGCGCTGGAGCTCGTCGCCGCCGGAGGGAGAGGGGAGGCGGGGGCGCGGGACGGTGGCGGAGGGGGCCGGCGAAGTGCGCGAGGGAGAGAGAAAGAGAGTGAGGAAGGGTTAAAAGATAGTATAAAATATGTTGTTAGTGGGTATAGAAGATGACCGACGGATGCGGAGAAATTGATACTGTACTGTAAAATTTTGATGACTAAGATGGAGTATTCTGTGGGACGTTTCTTTTGAGGACGACGAGTGCGGATAGCCTCGATGGCTACTTTATCGCCTCCAATTTTTTAAAAAACTTCATCGCCTCTTCTTCTTGGAGATTACCTTCCCAAATCCCTGTTTGCCGTGCTTGGTCTCTTAACAGTATGCAGTATCAACTTAGCAGCACAGTACATCAGTTTTACTGCCTTCAGACAAATTGGCATGCAGTTCAATGGCTACTTAATTCATCGCCTCCAATTTTTCAAGAAAACTTCATCGCCGCCATGTCATGCTTTCTGGCTGGGGTCCTGGTTACTAACCACAAGATCGGAGGAGCTGCAGGTATCCTTAGTATGATGGAATGCGGTTGTCATTTATAAACATCAAAACATTAGAGATAAAGATTATTAGATTTAAGACAGTTACTTTTGCGGCTAGTAGCTCGTCCATGACCAAGGTCCAAGGATAACCATTAGCCACAACTGTTAACCAGAGGCTGACATTTTGCCAGGACCTTGACAATCAGTTCCATCAATTGTAACAGTCCTATGAGACGAAGCACATGACAAGAAATAATCCTCAGTATTATCGACGCAAAGGGCAATGCCAAATGAGTAGTAACGTACTATGCATACAGAAATACAAGTAACTACTTAGTTTGCCTGCAGTTGACCCGTTGTTAACCCGGAAAAAACAACTGAAAGAGTTAACAAACGTTCAATTTCCACTTAATCGGAATCACTGAAAAAGATATACTCAGTGCAATGAAACAGTATAAGGCCTTGTTTGGATCACCAATTTTACGGAAACCTGCATTACTAAAACCGAGTTTTTCTCAACTGCCACTAAAATCTTGTTTGCGTACCCCAACTAACACGGGATTACCCAAAACTTGTTGTTCCTAAAACCGGAATTGTGGGTTTTATCAAAAACAAGTCTACGTCGTTTTTCACAAAACGAATTCATGAATGACCAGCGTTTGCGGCGCGCAGCCCACACCGATGTCCGCTCATCGCTGTTGCAAATCCTAAAGCCGTCCGCTCATCTTTCACATCCGTCAGGTCACCTCCTTCCGCCACCCAATATTGCAGATTTGCAGTCCTCGGCGCTCCGCCATGGTTGTCTCCCAAGGGAACGAGTGTCTTCTCCACTCGAAAATCTGTACGAGATGGCTCGGCAAGGCTTCTAGCTGATGTGATGGCCTGCCGGTGGAAGATATAACATTGCTTCTCAACGTACTATGGGTCCTTTTGTTAATCGATCTGAAATCAATCCTCTCATCATGGTGCAGGTCCACATGGTACTACTGAGCATGGTTAAGGTCAACGTGGTACCTACTACTTCCATTGTGCTTTGTAGGGAGGCATATGAAGTAGCAATTTAATGTACGAGAGAGGAGATGCATTTGGAAAAATAACTCGTTAGCAAAATCTCGTTTTTCAGTTTGAATGACCCAAACAGAATCTTTGATAAACAAGATCTTAACAGACCAACTAACTAAAGCTGGTTTTCCTAAAAACCCTCTGAAAACGTGTTTTGCAGAAACTGATTTTATTTTGTTAGATCCAAACAACCACTAAATGCTTCTCTATCATGTAGGTTACGTGCTCTCGTGCGTTCAAAACAAAAGGGAAAAAAAAGACATATTCCCTGCCGAAAGAAGGCAGCCAAGCCTCACAAGTCAATGGCATCAACCCGCCCCACCCGTCTCATCCTCTGGGATACTGGAACTTGGACATCGCTCTTTGGCCACTCAAAACTCGTGGTCTGCACTTTAGTTTGCCTTGGAAAGAGTACTTCACAATAACACCATGGATAGCATCATAAATCTGATAGCTCAGGTTCACAGAAACCTTGCAGAATTGACCATTATCAGGAAAGCAGCACATGTCTCATTCGAAATAGAGGATGGGATCAGCGCATCCATAAATAGTAAGATGTCAAGAACATGATCTGAATTCTGAAGATGTCAAAGGCAAGTGCGCCAGCAGACAAGCAGATTCGAGTAAACAATATAGGAGCAATATAAAGGAGGTTCAAGCAGCAACATCACAGGAGTAGCAAATCTCTGAAGAAACAGATTTTGCTTTGGCAAGGATCAACTATAGACAAGAATCACGTTAACATCATGATAATCTGCTTACCTTTGAGTACCTTCTTGACTGCAAATCAACATCGAAACAAGAACCGTTATTGGAAGACAGACGATGCTTAATAATATCATAATGCTAAAATACTAGTGCACCAAGACTCGAGGAGCTTCCTTGCTTGACTCGGAACATTAGTAAATTTATTTAAATATATTTAGGGGATATGATTCTATCTCCAATTCGACAAGACCTTGAGAAAAGCTCTTCGAGCATTTTCATTTACCATGAACTAGAGTCCTGGTCAGCCTTTTTATGGACATCTAGGACAAAAACCTTAATCTAAAGGGGTAATGCAAAGCTTGCAACTAATTCGTAGCAAATCAAGCATTCTGAAAAAAAAAACTGTTAGCCTAGTCTGGAGCTACTGTAAGAAACTAGGGACCCGTCATGCCTAAGTGCAGAATCACTTGCCCACGTTACAGTCATACGTAGGACTGATACAGTTACTAACAGCAAAATCTCATCGGGCGGGACTGATACAGTTACTAACAGCAAAATCTTATGGAGCCAAAAAAAAAAAACTCGACCTGCAGGGGGCAATTACCGGGCCACAAAGATAGATCATACTTGAACTCTGTATGCGCATTTGGCACCCAAAACCAGTTCATTGCTAGTGATAGGCAGTTAAGCACTCAACCAAAGATGAAGCTTAAAGTACATCAAGAAGCATGACAGTGAAGACAATTTCTGAACAAACCCAAAACAGCATCCTATTAAACCTGAATTGCCAAAAGGGTAGTTTTTTTTAACACTGCCACTGAAACAATTTTCTTGTTATTTTCATCTTCATCATCATCATAATAGCAATACAATAGATTAGATCAAACTCATGGTATCAGTTCGATCAATGTCTAAAACTTGTAATCTCAAAATTCAGATGGATGAATGCAATTGCAAAGACAAAAAAAATGCCAAGCCCAAAATTGAGTCTAGAATCTATAGTAAGCACGCAGAGTATAGAACCACTCCCTTTCTGGTTAGTCTTCGAATGCTGAGACCAGCTCCGGCACCGGCTCTGGCACAGTGGGCATCACTGGGTAGTTCCTAGAGAAGCAAGCGTCACAGAGCTCATTTGCTTCCTCACCGTAGATGCTGTGGAGCTTGTCGAGTGAGAGGAAGGCGAGCGAGTCGCAGCCAATCGTCCTCCGTACGCCCTCGAGGTCCATCCTGTTGGATATCAGCTCGCCCTCGCTCGGCGTGTCGATGCCGTACAGGCAGGAGCCGACGACCGGGGGGCTGGAGATGCGCATGTGCACCTCGCGCGCGCCGGCGTCGCGGAGCAGGCGCACAATCTTGCTCGAGGTGGTGCCGCGCACGAGCGAGTCGTCGACGACGACCACGCTCTTGCCGGTAATGACGCCGCGCACGGGAGCGAGCTTGAGCTTGACCGCGAGGTCGCGGATTGCTTGCGACGGCTGGATGAAGCTGCGGCCGCTGTAGTGCCACCGGATAAGTCCCTGCTGGAACTCGAGCCCCGACGCCTGCGCGAAGCCGAGCGCGGCGTAGAACCCCGAGTCCGGCACGGGGATGACGACGTCCGCGGTCGGCGCCGGGGACTCCTCGGCGAGCGCGCGGCCGTATGCGCTGCGGCGCTCGTGGACGGCGTGCCCAAACACGACGGAGTTGGGGAGGGCGAAGTAGATATGCTCGAAGACGCACGACTTGCGCGGGCGGTGCGGCACGAGGCAGGCGTAGGACACCGACATGTCGCGGCGGTCCACCACCACCACCTCCCCGGGCTCCACCTCGCGCTCGTAGGCGGCGTCGATGAGGTCGAGCGCGCAGGTCTCCGACGCGAACACGACGGCGCCGTTGGGGCGGCGGCCCATCACCAGGGGCCGGAAGCCGAACGGGTCGCGCACGGCGAAGAGCTTGTCGGCCGTCAGGAACAGCAGCGAGTACGCGCCGGCGAGGCGCTCGCAGGCGTCGCAGATGCGCGAGAGCAGCGGGCGCGAGAGCGAGGTGGCGATGAGGTGCAGGATGACCTCCGTGTCCGACGAGGTGTTGAAGATGGACCCCTGCGCCTCCAGCTTGTTGCGCAGCGCCTGGTAGTTGACGAGGTTGCCGTTGTGCGCCACGGCGAGCTGCCCGAACCTGTACGAGGCGAGGAACGGCTGCACGTTGCGCATCGACGAGGCGCCGGCCGTGGAGTAGCGGACGTGCCCGATGGCGGCGTCGCCGGGGAGCTTGGCGAGGCGCGCCGGGTCGCCGAAGACGTCCCCGACGAGACCCAGGCCCGTCACCGACTTGAGCTTGCCATCGGCGCCGGAGGCGGCGATGCCCGCGCCCTCCTCCCCGCGGTGCTGCAGCTTCTGCAGGCCGAGGTAGCAGAGCGACGACGCGTCCGGGTCGCCGATGACCCCGAACACGCCGCACTCCTCTCGGGGGTGGTCGTCGCCGTCCGCGTCGAAGGAGAACGGCGTGACGCGGTCCGGGAGCAGGGCCCGCGCCGGGGCGAGGCGCGCGGCGCGGTGCCGCAGCTCGAGCGGCGACGGCTTGATGGAGCGCCTGAGATGGTAGTGGCGGCCGGTGATCGGCGCAACAGCAGCGCGGCGGAGGAGGGGGGAGGAGGGGGTGGTGGTCGCGGCGGTGGCGGCGGCGGCGGCGGGTGTGGCGGCCATGCGTGTGGGCGCGGTGGTATGGGAGTTTGGGGGAGGTGAGGGCAATCGAGGGATGCCCTCCCGAACGCACGTGAAGGGACAGGATTTAAAGCGGGCGGGCGTGTGGAGGCCGAATTCCCCCAAACCTGGAGACCGTGTATTATACAGGAGATATATTGGCGCCGCCGTATACTCCGTATGAAATTTCTTCCTGCCTTCTTGGCCTCATAATCTGTTTCTCACCTGGAAAAAGATTTTGTTTTGAAGTTTGAATGGGTGCAAAGATTATCTGTTGCTAACCTGATTTCCTTCTTTATTATTACAGCTACATCTTAGGCAGGCACCAAATGTACAACGGCACTATGTATTCATTGGAATTATGGGGCATGATCTTGTTTTATCCTTTTTTTGCACAACTTTCTAGTGTGAAAGTATACCCCTAGTATCAATTTCAAAATAATTTAGACTTTTTGCGGCCATGGTGGCACAGATACTTATATGAGAAAGTCGACTCAACCGTTAAGCAATATACCGTCTTAATCTGAATTTTATTTATTTAAGTCATTGGTGCTTACGGCATCTATTCATGGTTAGAATTTTTTGCAATAACATCGCATGAATACCAATGCATAGTATATTATTGTATCTATCTGTAACCTTTTGCAGTAACATCGTGTAAATACCGACATATAGTTAATAAACTAATATTGTACACTTGTACATAAAAAGACTCTACAACAACGATGCACAAAGGCACTGATGCAAAAATCTCAATAGTCATAGAAATAGATGGAATTTCTAAGACTTGGTCGAATACTACCCTTTAACTTTATAATTACTAGATGTCATACTTAATTTCTTAAAGCTTTAAGATTACTTGACATGTGTTCATTCGTTCGAGGTTTCTTGATGTCAAGTATCAATTAAGTGATTACCGGCCTATGTATTGATTTCATTTACTTCCTCTTCGTGTAAACAAAATGGTTATATTTACATTATTAATGTAACGATGCAAAAAGAGAGCAAAAAAAGCTAAGAGTCAACCAAATAATAATTGTGAAATGTGGAATTTTTTTAGATAATATTAAAGCTACGCCTGGTGAAAAATTACACTCCTACATCATGTAGAGTCAATTTATAGTGTGTTGGCTATCTGAGACTAAATGATCAAGCAGCATCACAGTCAAAGACTTGAGTTGAACTATATAACCCCTCTAAAGTTCTCTTTCAATTCTTGGTCTTCTACGGACATTGTTATATCGGTACAAGAAACATGCCATGTTTGTTTGGTTTATCAGCCACCAGCCAAAAGTGTTTTTATCTTAGTACAAACCAGTACCTGCCACCACCAGTGTTTTTCTCTCAGAAAAATCAGCACCAGAAAGAATTAAACAAAACTACATTCAAAATAGTTATCTATACTATAAAGATCCAAAACTTTCGAGGCCGACAGGCCCACAAATCAGCCACACTAGAATTTTTTCTTGAGGAAATCATACAACGTTACGCCTCATCACAATACATGAACATAAATCTATACTATAACGATACAGGAACGTTCAAAAAAAATCTTTTTCTCCGCCGCTAATATAATAATACGTGCGTCACCCTGGAACATATGGAGAACTATCCGCCGCTGCTCACGACGCTCTCAATTGCGTCACCCTGAACATATGGATCCAGCAGAACTAAAACGTCAGAAGGCTAGAGAGTACTACCATCGTAAACAACTAGCAATGACAGAGGATGAGAAGGAAGTGCAAAGAGCTATCATCAGAGAAAAAATTATCCGCCAGGTACAAGTCGCTTCGCTGTTGGTATATAATTTTTTCGAACCCACGATTTTCGTCGGACTCTTTAATCACACTTTTGAAGAAATCATAAAGCATTACGCCTCGTCACGGTTTAAACTAGCCACGCCCCACGGTTTAAACGCCAGGACTCCCCAGGACTCCACGCCCAAGAATAAATACCAGGACTCCTACGCGGCGTGGTGCCTTCTAATACACGCGCGTGTTGCACGTGCACTCTGCTAGTAGTATAAAAGCAAACACAAATAGCACACGTACGACAGATGTGTTGCAACATCCGAGCAGGCGCCATTTTTGAAAACCAAACTGGCTTGGAGTCCGTGGACGGTGCCGTACTTGTGGTGTACCGTCAATTTGGGTGACAAAGGACGCAGCCACTGGAGATCAGCCCTGAGCCCCGCTATTCCACGAGCGCTGACGCCTTAACTAATTTTTGTAGCTTTTTTAAGAACCCATTTTTTATAGATAATATTGAAATTTTGTTTTGTTTTTGAGAGGCCGCCTTCACGCTTTCCAATTCCGGCCGGACTGCCACTCCTCTGGTGGGCTCGAGGGGATAGGCCCAGGCTGACTCGTGGGCCCACCACTGAGCCGACCTGACTGTGGCGGTCCCCAGCCAAGTGGGCGTGGTGGTGGTGGGTCATGGTGCTTTTGCGAGCCCGGCCCCGCTGAGCATACAAGTCGGTTTCCGGCGGATAGAGGTGACACAGGATACGGGCCATACACATACGGCCCACGAATGCGTGGCATGGTCATCTCATTGCAACAGGCTACTCGTGTACATCTGGATTTTGTTTGTTGTTCTCCGCGGAGAAAGAGCTCAGTGGCTGGGGCAACGTTGGTTGGGGTCAATGAACACCGGTCACCGTCTCTCTAATCCAAAGCAGAGAATCCTACCCTATCCTATTCGTGCCCACGAGAGAACAGCGAGTTCTAGCACGTCTCAGCCAGCCGACCCGACCCGACCCGGGCCGGAGTAGGCCGTCGTGGCTGGAATCCTCGGCGCGCTGCGTGATTCCTCTCGGCCACACGCGACCAGGAGCCGGCGCAGGCGCGCTCGCTCGCTAGCGTCCAACAACGCGAGTCCCCGTCACGGAATCAGAGCCTCGGCGGGCACTCGGGTCGGGACGACGGGTGGTGGTCAGCCCGCGCGCGCACCCCATCCGTGCCGTGCCGTGCCCCGCCGCGGGATTACGTTCGTTTCGTTTCGTCCACTCCACACGAAAACGAGGGGAGAGGAGAGGACGTGAGCGAGCGGGGGGAGGCGGGCACGGGTCACGGCTGTCCTCGTCCAGGAATCAGCCGGGCCGGGCCGACGCGCGGAAGCAGCGATCCTCAGGGATCCTATAGCTTCCATAAGTTTTTGGACCACCTAGCTTTCAGTGTTTGAGATTCGTGCAACTATTATTAACCGTCTGATTCCCTTCTTCCTTCTTCTTCTTCTTTCTCCCGATGTGGTCTTCCTCCCGACGCGAGCGTGGCCGGCGGACGAGCGGGAGCTGGGCGGGGGGCGGCTAGACTGCGAGGGCGCCGCCGGTGGCGGCGGAGGGCGGAGGTTAGGATTCGGGGTTGCCGGTGGAGGGGAGCTCGGGGCCCTCCAATGGCCTCCGGCCATAGAAAAGAAGGAGGTGGGGGGAGGAATCGACCGTCGGTGGTGGCAGTGCGGCCGGCGGCGGAGGCGAGACGGCGCGGGAGCGCCGCCGGCGGGCGGGGTCGGACGGCCGATGGGCGGGGACCGGCGGTGTGGGGGCGGCGAGCCCACCGGGTTAGGAAGGGCGGGGGCGTGCGGCGGGGGTGGGCGGCGCGGCAGCCACCGCCGGCCAGGGCGGAGGACGAAGGCGGCGGGGGCAGCGGACGAGGGGGCGCGAGCGGAGGAAGAAGAAGACTGGTGATGGGATTTGGTGGGCCGAAAGCTAGCTCTCTTATCTAGCTTCCTTGCGCCACGTAGGGACCCCAGCAATCCTCGGCTGGATTCGGATTCTTCGGTGTCGAGCGTGCCGCGCTCTCGTCCGCACGCCGGCGCCGGCTTTGGCTTGAAAGGCGAGAGAGTGAGAATCGGCACGGCAGGACAGAGATTGGTGCGCCGAAAGCACCCGCGACGTCGAGTCGACGGACGGAGAAAGGCAGGCACGTACGTGGCGCTAGCTTACTTGTTGGACGAATGGTCGCGCACGTTCCGCTGTTGCGCCCCCAACACCACGCCCGCGCGCGCGCCGCGCCGCATGGTTTCGAGCTCACGCCGCGGTCCGGCAGAAGCGAGAAAACGTTGTACGTGTTGCCCTGGAAGGGAAGGCGTTTCGGGGTTTGGGAGTTTGGGACGGTCGCGTATGAAACCCGCGAGCTGTGCCGGTTCTGCTACGTTCCGGGAATGGTTTCCTGCTGGGCTTTACGCGATCGCTTTGTTCGCCCGGCCGGCGCGACGGCAGGACGCCACGGGATCATCTTCCGGTCCGAAGCATGTGCAAATTTCTTCAATCATGTACCAGGCCCAACAAGTGTCAGTAGTTGAATCCTTCATGAGTTGGGGTCGCATAACAAGAGTGGCTTTTGTCGTATACAAACAAGCGCTCGAGGACCCGCCCTTTTGGCCGCAAAAGCGCCGCCGCGCAGTAGAGAATGGGGCACCAGCCGGCCGGCGCCGCGAAACGAAAGCGCCGGCGGGGGGCAGTGCGCGCGCCTTCCGAGTTCCGAGTTCTCCGCTGTCCTTTCCTTCCCACCTGAACTTGTCTCCGGCGGTCCGGCCCCAGGCAGTGAAGGTGAAGCAGGTCTCAAGGCCGCGGGGCCCTCGACGAGTCGACGCCCGGCACGGAGAGGCCAAGTCAGGCTGGGCAAAAAAACCGAGACCGAAAACCGAATCCGAAAGAACTGAGACCGAGACCGAACCACCCGAAATATCGGTCCTCGGTTTATTGTTCGGTCCTGAGTTTTGAAAGACCGATTTTTAAATTTGTAATTCGGTCAGTTGTCTGCTCCGCCCGAACTACCCGAGCCACCTGAAGGCCAAGGGCCGTGACGGGACACACGACTACACGAGAGAGAGAGTGAGAGACCAACGACACCCGACCAACCGCTAGACGAGCGAGCCGGCACGACGAGTGCTCTCCGAGCCCATGCGCGCGTCCGTTCCCGCTAAACAAACAGAAATTTTACCACACGATCAAGCTGACGCTGAAAAACGGTGAGATGAGCGTGCTGGCGCGGGGGCTGACCGGCGGGCCCGAAGCTCATGTTACTCGAGTCTCTTCCAAGGCTTTATGCCCTAGTGGAGTGATACTTGGCATAAACTTTTGTTACCTTACCTGTCACGTGGGTACCTTCACTGCTCTGATCAACATCTACCGACCTGGATTCCAAAATAATAATAATTTACTACAACCAGTGAAAAAGAACTAGCAGGAGTATATAGCAAACTTAAATGCACATGAATACATGATACAGTACTAGCTACTCCAATTTTCAGGAAAAAAAAGTACTAGCTACACCAAGTCTCAAACTCCCAAGTCGAACACGGCACTTCGTGGCAGAGACGGGCAGTACACACGAATCCATCTACTCCAAGCAACGCAAGGGCAAGGCAAACCCAAGCAAAAAAGAAAACTACAGGAAAATAGGAAATGGGGATTGAAATTCTTTTCGAGTAATTCCACAATCTCGTGCTACACCCTGCGCGGCCTCGTTTTCCTCCGTTCAATTCACATCGCGCGCATCGCCGGTCAAAACCACATCGCTCGAAACCCCAAATCCGAACCTGAGCCCGGGGGACTCGCTTCAAATGCGCCGGCAGCGCGCCGCCGCACGCCACCGATGAGCCCCGACGCGTCCGACGCCGCAGGCGGCGACCTCTTCGCTGCCAACCTCAAGGGCTCGCTCCTCGCCGTCGCCTCCTCGGCGTTCATCGGCGTCAGCTTCATCGTCAAGAAGAAGGGCCTCCGCCGCGCCGGCGCCGCCGGCACCCGAGCAGGTATCTGCCCCTCCCCCGCTTTCTCTAACACTCCACTCGTCGTGCACTAGGCCTTTCTCGTTCCTGGATGCTAGTTCGAACCCTACATGCTGAGAAATGTGACAAAGACCGCTCCTTTACGCCCAGTAGAGGTCGATTTCACGTAACAGCCGACATGACCTTCCTGAAATTGTCCAAAATTTCAGGTGTCGGAGGGTATGGCTACCTCTTGGAGCCACTCTGGTGGGTCGGGATGGTCACCAGTAAGCATCAACGGTTCCCTTGGCCTCATTTGTTCTTAACTATGCCAAACTTGTGCTGAAGTGGTCGTTCAAAACTGGAACTTTGTAGTGCTTGTCGGAGAGATTGCGAATTTCATTGCTTACATGTTTGCACCGGCGGTCCTTGTCACGCCACTGGGTGCACTCAGTATTATCGTCAGGTATAGTGGCGAATTCTTCAGCTGGTTTGTTATGAAGGTGTCTTTGTATGTTTTTGACGAGGTGAGTTGATGTGTGCAGTGCTGTTCTAGCCCATTTCACACTGAATGAGAAGTTGGGTCGGGTGGGCGTGCTGGGCTGTGGTCTCTGCATTGTTGGGTCGACGATGATCATCCTACATGCTCCCCAGGAGAGGACCCCTAGTTCAGTGGATCAGATTTGGCACTTGGCGACGCAGCCTTGTAAGTTTCCATGCCTTTTTGCCATAGCTTACCTTTTTTTTTTTTTGGGGGGGGGGGGGGGCACTTGCCATAGCTTAGCTAGCTAGTTGCCATTGTACTGGACTTGTATTTTGATATTGTCATGTAATTTTGTTATTGTAGCCTTTCTTTGCTATGCTGCCATAGCAGTGGGAGTGTCTCTGTTCCTCATGTTGTACTGTTCTCCACGGTATGGACAAACAAACATAATTGTTTATGTTGGAATTTGTTCGGTGATTGGATCCCTGACGGTAGGTGTTGTACACGATTTCGCCCCTTCTGATATCTGTGTTTTTGGTCTGTAATGTGATATTTGTTTGTAATATGCAATTTATTTGCTGTTGTGGTATTATTAGGTAATGAGCATAAAGGCCGTGGGCATTGCTATTAAGCTTACAATTGAGGGCATAAACCAGGCCGGCTATTTCCAGACATGGGTGTTTGCAGTGGTTTCAGGAACATGTATAGTTATTCAATTAGTTTATCTGAATAAGGTACGCCTTTGCCTGACCAGTTACTTTAAAAGGAAGCTTGTCACTCTTCAAATCTTAGAAAAAGCTGCATCCTAAATAGATCTAAACTGTGCCATTTGAAAACTGTCATAGTTTTCTAAAAAAATGCCTAAGAGGTTCCATATTCACATCCACATCGATCAATTTATTGCAGTGTCACTCAAGTGACTGCAGTAACTAATTTCAGATCTGTCTTTAGTTTCAATGTTTGTATACCTTAGCCCAAAATATTTACCGAGGTTACTTCATTATATAGTAGCTAATATACTCACTGTGTGTTACTGCATATTGCGTTAAATTCCAGGCACTCGATACTTTCAATACAGCAGTCGTCTCTCCCATCTACTATGCCATGTTCACAACCCTCACCATTTTAGCAAGTGCTATAATGTTCAAGGTGAGCTATTTTATGAAAGTTTTAGTAAACACGTAATATGGGTGGGACCATGTTAATTTGTTAATAAACCTTTTTCTGGTGACTATACAGGACTGGTCTGGGCAGAGAGCAAGCAACATTGCTTCCGAGATTTGTGGATTTCTTACAGTTCTTGCCGGGACTGTTGTGCTACACTCGACTAGAGAACCTGATCAAACTGCATCAGCAGGTGGATATTTGTTCTATTTGGTAGAACCTGATACAAGACTTTTTTCTCCAAATTATTACCTCAACTTTTTTGTCTATTACTGCAGACATGTATGCGTCACTCCCACCAAAAATATATTGGCACATCCAAGGAAATGGCGATATTGGGAAACAAAGAGAGGATGACTCCCTTACATGTGAATTCATCACTGTTGTGCGACAAGACTACTTTGTGTAGGGATCATCCATTCCGAGTCCCTCTGCTGCAGTATGAAGTTTTGTAGAAATTGTGTTGGATTGTGTCCAGAGCATTGCCTTTGAGCTAGTGGCCACAAAATTTACTTCTAAACAACCTAGCCTTCTAGTCTGGCAATGCTTTGAAGATATTGTAGAAAGTCCTTTTATGGTCCCTATCAGAGTGTAAATTATGTAAGGTAGTCGTCTTCTGTTCCTTTTTTTTTTCTTTTGGAAGTAGAAACCTTTTCGTCTCCTGAATGCTGAATGTAAGTTGATGTACTTGAGGTTTGTATTTGTGCAGTGCGGTATGAAATCAAGCAAAGCTGCTTGCCCTGATTAAATGCATAGGCCACAAATCCTCCAGTGCAATCCTGAATGTTCAACAGGTTCTAGTCCCGCTCATCTGTGCTCGATGAATCATGTATGTTCCTCTTATGCGCGTCGTTGCAGTCCAACTTTTTGTTCTTGTCGGGCTCTTCTGATTCGTGAATGTACACCACTTTTCTTGGTCAAGGAAATACAAGTACAATCTACCTGCTATCTGCCGCGGCTCTCCTAAACCAACCCACCTCCGCAGCGGCTCAACGCCAGTGGGATCGGATTTCCCAATTTTCTGCCGCTCTTGGTGAAGTAAAGCATAAATTCTTGGCATTGTCACTTTACAATACAAAAAAAAGGATGCACCGGCACTTCACACAAGGTGTCCTTATTTTATGCTTTATAAGTCTGAACACAATTACAGTAATAATTTAACTGTACTAATTAGTTATTTACCTTTACAACTTGACCACAAAATTCACACTAGATAACAAGTGTGCAGTGAACACCTAATAAAAACAGCATAATTACAATTCACAACTATACAATAAGCTAGATGCCACCGGAAAAACATGGCCAGCAACTATTTGGGAAGTGAAGGCAACAACTATTTGTGAAGTGAAGGCGTTTGAGAGGCCCAAAGTTTGTGCAATGCATGCAGTTGGCCCAGAGAGGAAGATTTGAGCGACAGACGGTACATCTCTTTCAGCTTAGCAGGTTGTTCTCTGTTGCTTGTGCTGGCCTGACCGACAGAAGCTACTCTGCCTGCGCTGCTGGGCAGCGATGTGTTGACAGCCAAAATTGGCGGTCACCCGGACAAACCGGTCAGACCGGTTTGTCAAACCGGTCAGACCGGTTTGTCAAACCGGTCAGACCGGTTTGAGTTCTGTAATTCGAGTAGGTTTAGGATTCCGAGTTTGATCCCGTATTGTAACCGAATTGGAAGGGGTACGACTTCCCCGGCCTGAAGGCTAAGGCCGATTGAGGGTTAATCCCAATCGATTCAACATATTTGTCCTTTACTTTTTATCTCTCAAACCCTAATCCCTTTTCCAACCCTAATTGCTGTCCTTTGCTCGTCTCCGCGACGTACTAAGGCGTTCTAGGTGGCCTGCCGACCCTAGAGAAACCCTAGATTGCTTGAGCTCCGACGGGGTCCCTCCCGAGCTCGAGTTTCTATGTCTTCACGACCTCCTGCCAGAAAGCGGTCTGACCGGTTCTAGGAACCGGTCTGACCGGTTTGCCCGAGGGAGGCCGGGTGTTGGCCGTGCTGCGATCTCGAGTGTGTTGTCGCATCTTTGTGTCAACATACTTTTTGGCGACTCTGCTGGGGAAGATTAATCTGGTTCCAAGACCGATCTAATCTACCTCAAAGATGTCAGGTGCAACCAGTGAGCTCGACAAGAACAATATCATCACCGCTACGATGGAAGAACTCACGGACGAGGAGCGGAAGCGGTACCTGATTGCTGAGGAACACTTCAAGGCACAATTTTTGAAGGGCTTCAAGAAGGATCGTGGAGGCTTCGTCAAGAGAGTTGAAGAGTTCGTCATGCCAGCTTTTAAGTTGGCTAACGATCAAGTTGAGGAGCTTCCTAAGGTAACCGGTGAACCCTCTGATTTAATGCAACAAATAACTCGCATGATGGATGAAAAGTTGCATGCTGCACAAACCGTTAACAATGAGTTAATTATTGACATGACTAGTAAGTTTGAAGCGTTTAATAAGGGTAAAAATACTTTAGAAGATCCTAATGCATGCCCTAAAATTAATGCTAGCACATCAGGTGCACCAGAAAATATTATAGATCATAATTTGAGTATGCCGATGAATTCTATCAAGGCCAGCCACCTCATCCTAGTTCAGTCCAAGAACCGGTCAGACCGGTTTTCCCAACCGGTCAGACCGGTTTGCCCAATTCAGTTGGACAAACCGGTTCTATGGGTGTAGGTGCAACAAATGCGATGGTTTTACCCAATACAGTTACTTCTGGTCCTGTTTTTACATCCCCTTACACTACTGTTGTAGGAAGTGCACCTATGGGATCTAGTGTTCCTTTTGGACCGATTCCAAATACTACTCATAATACCGTGTATGGTGCTCCTCGTTTTCAGAATACAACTAGTGCAAATTATCAAGCCGATCTCTCTAAGTTCAAGGAGGATCTGGCTAATACAATTAGAACAAAGCTTGGGATAGATATGAGTAACTCACGTTTATATCAAAAACCATATCAAAAACCATAGATATGAGTAACTCACGACCTCCTGCCAGAAAGCGGTCTGACCGGTTCTAGGAACCGGTCTGACCGGTTTGCCCGAGGGAGGCCGGGTGTTGGCCGTAGTGACGGCCGTGCTGCGATCTCGAGTGTGTTGTCGCATCTTTGTGTCAACACGATGATGCCAGCTGTTGGGAATATGCCCAAGAGCCAACTGGATTCGATCCACTAGTCTTAATGAGCCACAAATATTGTGAAGCCCATTACCAGGGGAAGGGGTACATTATTTATTAGTCCCATATTGCTAATGGAATATGATGTGGAGAATTTCATCCAAATAAATAGAGACCAAACCCCTCCTGAGAAAGAGAAGACTTACGAGCAATAGTTGTTTTTCTCCCCATCGTGCTCGCGGACCTAGCAGTCCGGTACGCGACGTTTCAATCCTCGTACGTGTGGATACCTCGGAGGTGCTGCGCTTGGAGCACAAGGACGAACCGCACGTGCAGGACCAGACGGACGTAAGCAACTGCACTGCACTGCCACTTCGACGCGTTCGTCTACATCGAGACGGCTTCCGCTGCAACTGCGCGTCTAGTGGTAACGATCCGTGATCTATAACTGCTGCTGTTCTTGTTTTCGGGTAAACGAGTTTTTGTATGTGCTAGCGTAGCCTCCTCGTTACCCCACAGTGGTATCAGAGCCGTAGCTGTTTCGTTATAGGTTCGGATGTGTGCATATGGAGATATGCTTGGATGTAGATGAGTCTCTGATCGGTTCGTTGTCTTTACTATGATGGTCGTGTAACGAATTGCTCCTACCGGTCGGAATTCCGCCATCGGAGCTAAGTGATACACGTAAACCCAGGCATGGTGAGATGTAGATCAATTGGATTGGTCGAATCGAACTTAGGTCAATGACCGGGCGCATGGCGATGCGCGGCGGTGTGGATTGGATCCATTGCCGGGCCGGGTTTTACGCGAAAATCAGGTTGTTCGTAAAACAGCCATAACTTTTACATACGACCTCGGATTAAGACGTTTTTTATATGAAAATTCATCTACAGAAAATTTTACATATGATTCCGACCGCCAAGGCAGTTTCGCTGAATTTAGATTTGCGAAAAAAGACTCGGAAGATCGAGTTTTCTGCGATTTAAGTTTGGACGTCGAAATCGGCTAACTTGTTTTTGCAGATTCATGTGATCGGTATGGCCCTATGTGTATGTGATGCATGTATGTAATTAATCATGACCTGCGTGTCGTGAGTACGACAATACGGCTGGAGCCATATGTATTGTCAATTTGATGTAATGGCCTGCGTGCCAACTTGTGATGATCTAATGCGCGGTTATGTAATTTATTTTACTATCATACGTTAGATAGTTCTTGGAGGACTCATCACTGGAGGATGGCATACATGAATCATGGAGATGGAGATCATCATGATGGACAATACAATGGAGATGGAGATCACCATATGTTAATGGGTCATACCGTGTCATTACTATGTGAATGCCGTTCTTATTGTTTTACTTCTACATATGCGACGATAATGGTTATTTTTCTGCATGCGACGGTAGAAGTAGAACGATCCCTCTGCAATGTTTAAGTTTTGAATGCCCTCCCAACTAAATCTTGCACCGTCACATGTCTTGTACAATTAGTGGTGGGTCTATAAAATTAGAGTGCCACTAGTTTTCCTTGACTAGATGGGTTCGTATCGGATACTTACTCGCATAAAGGGTTGGTTAACTTAGACAATGTTATCTTAACGGTTAAGGACCTTGGGGCATGAAGGTTGGGCGCCGAGACATAGAGATGTCACCCAACAACAGAAGTCATATGTGATATGATTAGCAAATGGTTGCTTACCAATCTACCATGTCTTCTAGCGGTGATGCTAAAGCTCACTAGTTGACTTGTTAGTTGTGGATCCTGAATCGCTAAGTATCAATGGAGGGATATTGATTTTAGTGGGAGTAGATTTTGTTAAATTGTTTAATGTATTTTACTCTATCATAGATATGTTGTCTTAGTATTTTGCATTATTTATGTTGTAGATCAATAGCACCTAGCACACCGTTTTCTTTGCGTTCGATACTTGAGAAAGATAAGTTGAATGGAACAAACTATGCGGATTGGATCCGCAACCTGAGAATTGTTCTCAGGGCTGAGAAAAAGGAAGAAGTTCTAGACACCCCATTACCAGATGAGCCTGATGATAACGCAACTGTTGCTGACAAACTTGCTTACAAGAAGACATGTGATGTCAATCTTGAAGTGAGTTGCCTTATGCTTGCTTGCATGGAACCCGAGCTGCAGATGCAGTTTGAGACAAACCATGAGGCGCACGATATGATCGAGGCGCTTAAGGACATGTTCCAAACTCAGGCCAGGACTGAAAGGTTCAATGTCTCAAAGGCCTTTGTGGAAACCAAGCTAGTAGAATGCGCAGCTGTAGGGCCGCATGTGATCAAGTTGGTTGGTTACACCCAGAGGTTGGAGAAGCTGGGCTTCCCACTTGGCCCAGAGTTGGCCACTGATTTTATTCTAGCATCACTTGGTCACAGAGTCTGGACCAGTTGCAGAAAAAGAGGAGTGCTTTTATTGTAAGGAACTTGGTCACTGGAAGAGGAATTGCAAACAGTACCTGGCTTCTCTGAAGAAAGGCGGTAGTAAGAGTACTTCCGCATCAGGTACACTTGAGATTAATATTACAGACATTTTTCTCACTGATTCTTCTATTAATTCCTGGGTATTTGATACCGGATCGGTTGCTCATATTTGAAATTCGATGCAGGGATTAGTAAGAAGTAGAAGCGTGGGAAGAGGCGAAGTTGATTTCCGCGTGGGCAATAATGCAAGAGTTGCTGCTTTGACCGTCGGGACGATGCAACTCCACCTTCCGTCAGGATTTATCATGGAATTGAATAATTATTATTTTGTTCCTAGTTTGAGTCGAAACATTGTATCTCCCTCATGTTTGATGAAGGATGGTTATACATTCGCGAGTAAAGACAATGGTTGTGTGATCTCAAAGAATGGCATGTTTGTGGCTCTTGC
Source organism: Echinochloa phyllopogon (assembly GCA_033239725.1). Lineage (NCBI taxonomy): Eukaryota > Viridiplantae > Streptophyta > Magnoliopsida > Poales > Poaceae > Echinochloa > Echinochloa phyllopogon. The sequence continues at coordinate 51,761,483 of BTCW01000005.1, forward strand.
ATCCATTGTGAATGGGTTGTTCATTTTAAATCTTGATGATTCACCTATATGTAATATAATTGCTAAAAGGCCTCGGCTAGATGATTTGAATCCTACCTATATGTGGCATTGTCGTTTGGGTCATATAAGTGAGAAGCGCATGAAGAAGCTTCATTCTGAAGGACTTTTAACTTCGTTTGATTTTGAATCATACGAGACGTGCGAAGCTTGTTTGCTAAGCAAGATGACCAAGGCACCTTTCACAGGTTTTCCTGAGAGGGCGCAAGACTTGTTGGAACTCATATATACTGATGTATGTGGACCAATGAGCACGACAGCTCGAGGTGGATTTCAGTACTTCATAACTTTCACTGATGATTTTAGTAGATATGACTATGTCTACTTAATGAAGCACAAGTCAGAGACTTTTGAAAAGTTCAAAGAGTTTCATAATGAAGTTGAAAATCAGCGTGGTAAGAAAATTAAAGCCTTGCGATCAGATCGTGGAGGCGAGTATTTGAGCCACGAGTTTAGCACTCATCTAAAGAGTTGCGGAATTGTTCCACAGCTAACGCCACCTGGAACACCTCAGAGGAACGGTGTGTCCGAGCGATGTAATCGAACCTTGTTAGACATGGTGCGATCAATGATGAGCCAGTCAGACCTACCGTTATCATTTTGGGGTTACTCTCTAGAAACAACAGCTTTCACACTAAATAGGGTACCATCTAAGTCCGTGGAGAAGACACCATATGAGATATGGACTGGCAAGACTCCCAGTTTGTCTTTTCTGAAAATTTGGGGTTGTGAGGTATATGTTAAGCGACTTCAGTCGGAAAAGCTTACACCAAAATCCGACAAGTGCATATTTGTGGGATATCCAAAGGAAACAATTGGATATTATTTCTACAACCGATCAGAGGGCAAAGTGTTTGTCGCTAGGAACAGTGTTTTCTTGGAGAAAGAGTTTCTCAAAAGCGAGAAAAGTAGACAGAAGGTGTATCTTGAAGAAATTCGAGATGAGCCTATGAGGCAAGACTTTACGAGTGATGCTAATATAGCAGAACGAGTTGAGGCACCTGTGGTAAGAGAAGAACCACCACAACCACGAAAGTCGGAAAGGCCACGTCGCGCAACACAGAAAATGAATCTCCTAGTTACGGGAGAGCGCGACATATTGTTGATGGACAACGATGAGCCTAGGACCTATGCGGAAGCTATGATGGACCCAGATTCCGAGAAATGTCAAAGTGCCATGAGATCCGAGATAGATTCCATGGGGCAAAATCAAGTTTGGAACTTAGTTGACCCGCCTGATGGTGTGAGACCCATCGAGTGCAAATGGATCTTTAAGAGAAAGAGAGATGTAGATGGAAATGTTAACGTCTACAAAGCGCGACTTGTTGCAAAAGGTTTTCGACAAGTTCAAGGAGTTGACTACGACGAGACATTCTCTCCAGTAGCGATGCTTAAATCTATTCGGATCATTCTAGCAATAGCTGCGTATTTAGATTATGAGATATGGCAGATGGATGTCAAAACAGCTTTCCTCCATGGGAACCTAGAGGAGGATGTATACATGATACAACCCGAAGGTTTTGTCGATCCAACTAATGCTGGAAAAATATGCAAGCTTCAGAAATCAATCTATGGATTAAAGCAAGCATCTCGGAGTTGGAACCTTCGTTTTGATGAGGTAGTCAAAGGGTTTGACTTCCGGCAGAATGAAGAAGAGTCTTGTGTTTACGAGAAGGAAAGTGGGAGCTCTGTTGTATTTCTAATCTTGTATGTGGATGACATATTGTTGATTGGGAATGATATTCCTATGCTAGAATCCGTTAAGACTTCGCTGAAAAATAGTTTCTCTATGAAGGACTTAGGGGAAGTTGCATACATTCTGGGCATAAGGATCTATAGGGATAGATCAAGGAGGCTTATAGGATTAAGTCAAGATACTTATATTGACAAGGTGCTGAATCGGTTCAGCATGGAAGAGTCCAAGAAAGGGTTCTTGCCTATGTCACATGGCGTACACCTCAGCAAGACTCGGTGTCCTACGACGACTGATGAGCGGGAGCGCATGAGTAAGGTCCCTTATGCTTCAGCAATTGGATCCATCATGTACGCCATGATAAGTACTCGTCCAGATGTCTCATATGCTCTAAGTGTTACAAGCAGACACCAGTCTAATCCAGGTGAAAGTCACTGGACAGCGGTGAAAAACATTCTTAAGTACTTTAGAAGGACTAAAGATGTGTTCCTAGTCTTTGCAGGTGAGGAAGAGCTCATTGTAAAGGGTTACACTGATGCTAGTTTCCAAACTGATCCAGACGATTCAAAGTCGCAATCAGGGTTCGTGTTCACAATAAACGGTGGTGCTGTAAGCTGGAAAAGTTCTAATCAAGATACGGTAGCTGATTCTACAACAGAAGCCGAGTACATCGCAGCTTCTGAAGCGGCGAAGGAAGGTGTTTGGATGCGGAAGTTCCTCATTGAGCTTGGTGTGTTTTCCAATGCATCTAGCCCATTGGAACTCTGCTGTGACAACAATGGGGCTATTGCGCAGGCTAAGGAGCCTAGGAATCACCAGAAGAACAAACATGTACTGCGGAAATTTCACCTCATTCAAGAGTTCGTTAGACGGGGTGAGATAAAGATATGCAAAATACATACGGATTTGAATGTTGCTGATCCGTTGACAAAGGCTCTTCCACAGCCTAAGCATGAGTCGCACATGAGAGCTATGGGTATTAGATATCATCTAGATTAGCTCTAGTGTGAGTGGATGATTGTATTATATCTATGACATATTATTTATTTATTGAATATCCATGAAAGACAACTTGTACTACCTTTGCTGGATGACCACTCAATCTGTGATATTCTGCATAGACATCGCCAACAAGCATCCATGCCTTTGCCCAAAATAAATAATTTGGCGGCAATTGTTGGGAAGAAACTTTGTAGCTGAAGCATTTGTTGTTTTTGCAATAGCCTGCCTCATCCAGTACAAGTTTGGTTTTTAGACCAACATCTTCCATACCCAATGAACTGTTGGACATGGATGAGATGAACTCATCACCATCAAGTTGTCCGGGCATAGACCCATAAACCAAACAAGCTAATTCAACAACTTTAAGGGTGCGCTGAAGCTGTCCATCATTCTTGTATGCCTCACCAAGTGCCAAATAAGATTCCCCAAGCAATAGAACAAGTTTCCACAACTTATGATCCATTTTCGATTTTGGCAGCCACTCCCTGATGTCACAGACTTCAATACAATCAACATCACCACATCGGCATAATGAGAAGTCAACTGACCTCTCCCAGATGGTATCTGCACTGTCGTTGCAACCATCCTGAGTGTTCTGTAGTTGTCGATTCCATCTAAGGGATTTGATAGCTTGAGATATGTGGTGTATGGCAGCCAACTTAGAGGAGATTGCATCAGCAATTGTTTTTGATATACCAGTCTGACACATTACCAAGCTATCCACAGAAACATCTTCTTTTGTAACTGAAGATGAAGAACCGTCATCAACATGGCTTGGTAAACTATCTGTTGTACCAGAAGACGCCAACGGTGAGCATTCCAACAAATCGTCAAATGCTGCTGGCTCATTCTTGCCAATATCTGGCAGTACATTTTGTTTTGATGGTGAATTCTCGAGTCTCAACTCTGGAGAATCATCATCCAGATCAGTAAGGGTGAACTCAGATTCAACCACAAATGATTCAGATGTCAATTCCAACTCCTCGTAGCATTTCAGAATGAGCCTAGCAAATTGTTCATGTGCACATGCGCGGACAACCTAGTAGAAGATAAAAAGGAAGACAAATTTTGGCATAAATCTATTGTTACACTAATACAATAAAAAGATTACAAAATGACACGATGAATAGAATACCAGGTGATCCTGCTCACTGAGAAAGTCCAAACATTTTTTGAAGAATTGTGCACACTTCGCTTTATTACTAGGCACCTGCAAAGCACATATAAAGAATTGTCCAACCATTTTGATTTCTGATAGTAAATAAAGAAGTAAGGAAGGAAAGTACGAAAGATAATACTGCACTACCTTTGACAAGGACATCCTGTGAGCAACACGATAGAGGAGTGTACCCAGAGAGAACAATGACTCCTTTCTTCCCTTCTTTATAAAGGATGCCATAGGACCACATGGAGATCTATGATCACCAGCTGTATGTTTTTCAGGTAAGATAGACAGATCATATAACTGTATGACATCTTCTTCAGGGCCTTTGTATAGCTGAAAAAACAAAGGTTCAGCATAATAAATGTATATGAACGAGAACAAGCAAGATCATTATTGCTAAAAAGATACTTCAATACAACATCTTCACAGGAGTTGCTACAGCTACCAAAAAGGGAAAAAAAGTGACATACCCAATATGCACCAGGGTCTTGCTTACAGTTATTCTGAAGGAACCTCAGGACAGCGAGGCCATTTTGCTGGACAGCCTGTGGATGAAATGCTGGTGTGCCATCTTCTGAGACACCCTTAACTAGAAATATCTCTTCATTCTTTAAAAGCTCATAAGCTTGAACAACACCATTCTGATGATAACATATTGCTAATTCTGGAACACTTGCCATTACATTGTCAAGCCAAGCTTCAAGCCAGTTCAGTGGAGTAACCTATAAAAACACAATTTATAAAGAGGGATAAAAAATAAAAAGTGTAGCCATTTTTTGTAATGGAAGTTTTATTGATTTCAAATGCCTTACATCGTGTTGATACAAAGAATTTGAAATACTCCTGGCCTAGAAAAGCATACCTGTCTGGACACATCCCATAGGTGCAAGCTGACTGCAACATATTTCTCATTGCTAAATATAAGCAAGTCACTACCCAAAAGCATATGGAAATTGTCGAGTTTCCAAAAGCAAACCTTCCGAAATCCATTGTTTCCCACTCTCTTGCTCTTCTCAGATTCTTGCACCTCACAGCTGGTTTTTTCACCAACACGAGTGGTTTTTTTAATAGGATCAGATCCTTTGGTTTTTTGCTTATTTTTCCTTGCTCCCAAGTACAGGCTTTCATTAGTACCATGCGGAGCTTTTCTACTTTTACTATTGTTCTGATCCAGATATGGTGATGTGCTAAAACTAGATGATGGTGGTGGATCAAAAGAACCCTCCCTACGGCCAAAGGGACCACGTAATACTGCAGATGCTGTTTGCTTATCCTGTGAAGGTTGATGACTTGGGGGGCAATCACAAGCTTCTGCTCGCACAGAGTGCATCGCAAAATTCAGAAAAATCGATGGATCAGATCCTTTAGGCTGGTTGTTTTGTCTTCTGAATATCTTTTCACCTTCATCAACATCAGGCCTACAACAGAATTAAGCATCGCATCAGTATTAACCATATTCAGCATGATTATTACCATGCAACTAACTACTTACCCTGTGTTCAGAATGAGCGTATCTCCAATACGGTTCACAGCAATGGATACTTGTGCCTTGGAGTATGGTATTTTGAAAATTTGCTTCATAATATCAGCTGGGGCAATCACATCTATTTCATCACCATATTCCGCTAAACCTGATACAGCTAGAGCTTCGCACTTCCTCGATAAGTTCTGGTTGACAAGTCCACTGCCATACCTTAATCCTGAACAGTATTAACTGAGTTACAAAGGCAACAATAAGAAATGAACTGTTACACACACACACACATCTATGTAATGTATCAGTACTGGTTACTGGGCAGCTCGACTAGGATGTCGACCACAGGCCACTATTTGTTTCCTTTTTCATTTGTTGATCATATTATAATTATCAAATGTCAAGAGGGATCACCTTCAGTACTCTTTGCATCATTTGGAAAAACCTTCTCTGGGCTGTTTGGGATCATAGGAAGAGTGTTGAGATCAGTCTCCAATGGGAGCATTTGATACCTTGGAGCTCCAGTCCTGCATATTTCGTTCCAGCACAACCAAAATTAAATAGAGATTCTCCTGATATATTTCATCGCATCGCAACAACCAAAATTAACTAATCACCCCAATCAGCCGAATTTGGCTAATCATCTACTCAGCAAATTTTATTTATTAGCCATGCAATTGTGTCTATGCTATAAGATGCTTTTGTTGAATCTCCCTCGGACCAATACTAGCTAACGGTAGCAGATGATTACTATGAAGGGAAACGAGGAGGCTACGCTAGCACACACAAAAACTCGTTCACCCAAAATAGGAACAACAGCAGTTATAGATCACAGATTGGTACCACTAGACGCACAGTTGCAGTGGAAGCCGTCTTGATGTAGACGAACGCGTCGAAGTGGCAGTGCAGTGCAGTTGCTTACGTCCGTCTGGTCCTGCACGTGCGGTTCGTCCTTGTGCTCCAAGCGCAGCACCTCCGAGGTATCCACACGTAGAGGATTGAAACGTCGCGCACCGGACTGCTAGGTCCGCGAGCACGATGGGGAGAAAAGCAACTATTGCTCGGAAGTCTTGTCTTTCTCAGGAGGGGTTTGGTCTCTATTTATTTGGATGAAATTCTCCACACCATATTCCATTAGCAATATGGGATTAATAAATAATGTACCCCTTCCCCTGGTAATGGACTTCACAACATTTGTGGCCCATTAAGACTAGTGGATCGAATCCAGTTGGCTCTTGGGCATATTCCCAACAGTCTCCCACTTGCACTAGAGACAATCTTATAAGAAAGTTTTCAGTGTTCCAAACCTCTTAAGTGTGCGACCCTATGGGTTCACGTACACATAGACATGGTTCGAGTACTCCTACTCGTTCCAATAGTTGATAGCGGCCTCTAGCAAGACGTGTCAACTCCCATGAATACGTAAAGATCATATCAGACGAACCACCACAACATCACGTACAAGCTATTCCCTTTGCCTCACGATATTTGGTCTAACTCCAAGTAAGACCTCCCTTTCTCGAATCTGTGAGTCGGATCCTTCAAGAGGTTAACACTTAACCTATCACGGCCATGCATTTCTTGATCCGATCACTCGAGGGGCCCAGAGATATCTCTCTCGTATAGAGAGGGGCAAATCCCATCTTGATTGACCATGCCTCACAGCATGCTTCCTGACAAACCCGAAAACCACCTTTATAACTATCCAGTTACGGAGCAGTGTTTGGTAGTCTAGGGTCAATTCACATCTTGAGTACATCCGACAATCTCAGGTCTAAGGACAAAGCATACGCGTTGTGAAGAAGAGATAAACAAGTCTCAAACTGGGTCAGTCCATCCCCATGTCATACATGTGCCCACATTATTAGTTTGACATCTCCATGTCCATGACTTGTGAAACATAGTCATCAACTAATACATGTGCTAATCAAATTAGGGACAACTTTTTGAATAACCATACAAGTATAGAGTTTCACAAACAATTCACATAATTGCTAATCATATACAAGTTGCCTTTCATGGATATTCAATAAATAAACAATATGTCATAGATACAAAACATTGTCCACTCACACTAGAGCTAATCTAAATGATATCTAATACTCATAGCTCTCGTGTGTGATTCATGTTTAGGCTGTGGAAGAGCATTTGTCAAAGGATCAGCAATATTCAAATCCGTATGTATTTTGCATATCTTTATCTCACCACGTTTAACGAACTCTCGAATGAGGTGAAACTTCCGCAGTACATGTTTGTTTTTCTGGTGATTCCTCGGCTCCTTAGCCTGTGCAATTGCCCCATTGTTGTCACAGTAGAGTTCCAATGGGCTAGATGCATTGGGAAACACACCAAGCTCAATGAGAAACTTCCTCATCCAAACACCTTCCTTCGCCGCTTCCGAAGCTGCGATGTACTCTGCTTCCGTTGTAGAATCAGCCACAGTATCTTGCTTAGAACTTTTCCAGCTTACAGCCCCACCGTTTATCGTGAACACGAATCCTGATTGCGACTTTGAATCTTCTAGATCAGTTTAGAAACTAGCATCAGTGTAACCCTTTACAATGAGCTCTTCCTCACCTCCAAAGACTAGGAACACATCTTTAGTCCTTCTAAAGTACTTAAGAATGTTTTTCACCGCTGTCCAGTGACTTTCACCTGGATTAGACTGGTGTCTGCTCGTAACACTTAGAGCATATGAGACATCTGGACGAGTACTTATCATGGCGTACATGATGGATCCAATTGCTGAAGCATAAGGGACCTTACTCATGCGCTCCCGCTCATCAGTCGTCGTAGGACACCGAGTCTTGCTGAGGTGTATGCCATGTGACATAGGCAAGAACCCTTTCTTGGACTGTTCCATGCTGAACCGATTCAGCACCTTGTCAATATAAGTATCTTGACTTAATCCTATAAGCCTCCTTGATCTATCCCTATAGATCCTTATGCCCAGAATGTATGCAACTTCCCCTAAGTCCTTCATAGAAAAACTATTTTTCAGCGAAGTCTTAACGGATTCTAGCATAGGAATATCATTCTCAATCAACAATATGTCATCCACATACAAGATTAGAAATACAACAGAGCTCCCACTTTCCTTCTTGTAAACACAAGCCTCTTCTTCATTCTGCCGGAAGTCAAACCCTTTGACTACCTCATCAAAACGAAGGTTCCAACTCCGAGATGGTTGCTTTAATCCATAGATTGATTTCTGAAGCTTGCATATTTTTCTAGCATTAGTTGGATCGACAAAACCTTCGGGTTGTATCATGTATACATCCTCCTCTAAGTTCCCATTGAGGAAAGCTGTTTTGACATCCATCTGCCATCTCTCATAATCGAAATACGCAACTATTGCTAGAATGATCCGGATAGATTTAAGCATCGCTACTGGAGAGAATGTCTCGTCGTAGTCAACTCCTTGAACTTGTCGAAAACCTTTTGCAACAAGTCGTGCTTTGTAGACGTTAACATTTCCGTCTACATCTCTCTTTCTCTTAAAGATCCATTTGCACTCAATGGGTCTCACACCATCAGGCGGGTCAACTAAGTTCCAAACTTGATTTTGCCCCATGGAATCTATCTCGGATCTCATGGCATTTTGCCATTTCTCAGAATCTGGGTCCATCATAGCTTCCGCATAGGTCCTAGGCTCATCGTTGTCCATCAACAATATGTCGCGCTCTCCCGCAACTAGGAGATTCATTTTCTGTGTTGTGCGACGTGGCCTTTCCGACCTTCGTGGTTGTGGCGGTTCTTCTCTTACCACAGGTGTCTCAACTCATTCTACTACATTAGCATCACTCGTAAAGTCTTGCCTCATAGGCTCATCTCGAATTTCTTCAAGATACACCTTCTGTCTACTTTTCTCGCTTTTGAGAAACTCTTTCTCCAAGAAAACACCGTTCCTAGCGACAAACACTTTGCCCTCTGATCAGTTGTAGAAATAATATCCAATTGTTTCCTTTGGATATCCCACGAATATGCACTTGTCCGATTTTGGTGTAAGCTTGTCCGACTGAAGTCGCTTGACATATACCTCACAACCCCAAATTTTCAGAAAAGACAAACTGGGAGTCTTGCCGGTCCATATCTCATATGGTGTCTTCTCCACGGACTTAGATGGTACCCTATTTAGTGTGAAAGCTGTTGTTTCTAGAGCGTAACCCCAAAATGATAATGGTAGGTCTGACTGGCTCATCATTGATCGCACCATGTCTAACAAGGTTCGATTACGTCGCTCGGACACACCGTTCCTCCGAGGTGTTCCAGGTGGCGTTAGCTGTGGAACAATTCCGCAACTCTTTAGATGAGTGCTAAACTCGTGGCTCATATACTCGCCTCCACGATCCGATCGCAAGGCTTTAATTTTCTTACCACGCTGATTTTCAACTTCATTATGAAACTCTTTGAACTTTTCAAAAGTCTCTGACTTGTGCTTCATTAAGTAGACATAGTCATATCTACTAAAATCATCAGTGAAAGTTATGAAGTACTGAAATCCACCTCGAGCTGTCGTGCTCATTGGTCCACATACATCAGTATGTATGAGTTCTAACAAGTCTTGCGCCCTCTCAGGAAAACCTGTGAAAGGTGCCTTGGTCATCTTGCCTATCAAACAAGCTTCGCACGTCTCGTATGATTCAAAATCAAACTAAGTTAAAAGTCCATCAGAATGGAGCTTCTTCATGCGCTTCTCACTTATATGACTCAAACGACAATGCCACATATAGGTAGGATTCAAATCATCTAGCCGAGGCCTTTTAGCAATTATATTACATATAGGTGAATCATCAAGATTTAAAATGAACAACCCATTCACAATGGATGCAAGAGCCACAAACATGCCATTCTTTGAGATCACACAACCATTGTCTTTACTCGCGAATATATAACCATCCTTCATCAGACATGAGGGAGATACAATGTTTCGACTCAAACTAGGAACAAAATAACAATTATTCAATTCCATGATAAATCCTGACGAAAGGTGGAGTTGCATCGTCCCGACGGTCAAAGCAGCAACTCTTGCATTATTGCCCACGCGGAAATCAACTTCGCCTCTTCCCACGCTTCTACTTCTTACTAATCCCTGCATCGAATTGCAAATATGAGCAACCGATCCGGTATCAGATACCCAGGAATTAATAGAAGATTCAGCGAGAAAAATGTCTGTAATATTAATGTCAAGTGTACCTGATGCGGAAGTACTCTTACGACCGCCTTTCTTCAGAGAAGCCAGGTACTGCTTGCAATTCCTCTTCTAGTGACCAAGTTCCTTACAATAAAAGCACTCCTCTTTTTCTGCAGCTGGTCCAGACTTAGTCTGGGGCGTTGGGCTTGGCTGAGAGATCATATCTTTAGCCTTGCCCTTCTTCTTCCAAGATTTGCCCTTCTTCTTAAAGTTAGGCCTGTTTTGGATGGCCATCACATGGCTGCTGCTAGCGCTTTTCTTAATGTCAGCCTCTGCTGTCTTGAGCATGCCACACAACTCATTCAATCCCTTCTCCGCCCCATGCATATGGTAGTTCGAAATGAAGTTCCCAAAGCTAGGCGTAAGTGATGCTAAAATAAAATTGGTGGCTAACTCTGGGCCAAGTGGGAAGCCTAGCTTCTCCAACCTCTGGGACTAACCAACCATCTTGATCACATGCGGCCCTACAGCTGCGCCTTCTGCTAGTTTTGTTTCCACAAAGGCCTTTGAGACATTGAACCTTTCAGTCCTGGCCTGAGTTTGGAACATATCCTTGAGCGCCTCGATCATATCATGCGCCTCATGGTTTGTCTCAAACTGCATCTGCAGCTTGGGTTCCATGCAAGCAAGCATAAGGCAATTCACTTCAAGATTACCATCACATGCCTTCTTGTAAGCAAGTTTCTCAGCAACAGTTGCGTTATCACCAGGCTCATCTGGTAACGGGGTTTCTAGAATATCTTCCTTTTTCTCAGCCCTGAGAACAATTCTAAGGTTTCGGATCCAATCCGCATAATTTGTTCCATTCAACTTATCCTTCTCAAGGATCGAACGCAAAGAAAACGGCGTGCTAGGTGCCATTGATCTACAACAGAAAATAATGCAAAATACTAAGACAACATATTTATGACAGAGTAAAATACATTAAACAATTTAACGGAATTTACTCCCACTAAAATCAATATCCCTCCATTGATACTTAGTGATTCAGGATCCACAACTAACAAGTCGACTAGTGAGCTTTAGCATCACCGCTAGAAGACATGGTAGATCGGTAAGCAACTTTTGCTAATCATATCATATATGACTCCTGTTGTTGGTTGACATCTCTATGTCTCGGCGTCCAACCTTTATGTCCCAAGGTCCTTAACCGTTAAGATGATCTTGTTTAAGTTAACCAACCCTTTATGCGAGTAAGTATCCGATACAAACCCATCTAGTCAAGAAAAACTAGTGGCACCCTAATTTCATAGACCCACCACTAATTGTACAAGACATGTGATGGTGCAAGATTTAGTTGGGAGGACATTCAAAACTTAAACATTTCTGAGGGATCGTTTTCAAAATTTTAATTTCGTCGGACCGTCCGACGTTCCCTGCATACCGTCCGCCGTTTCCTTGCGGACTGTCCGACCTGCTCTGGCGGACCGTCCGACCCTCTGGAACGCTGGAAAATGCTTCTGTCAAAATTCCGACCGAATTTACGGACCGTCCGCCTCTCTCTCGCGGACCGTCCGCCGTTTCCCACGGACTGTCCGATCCGCTCCGCGGACTGTCCGACCGGCTCTTGCGGATCGTCCGACCCTCTGGAACACTAGATAACGTCTCTGTGAGATTCTTGACCGAATTTACGGACCGTCCGCCGTTCTCTCGCGGACCGTCCGCCGTTCTTTCGCGGACCGTCTGTCGTTCTTTCGCGGACCGTCCGCCGTTCTTGCGCGGACCGTCCGCCGTTCTTGCTCCCGGCAATTTACCTAAATTCGATCCGACCAATCACATTGATCTATATCTCACCATGTCTGGGTTTACGTGTATCACTTAACTCCGATGGCGGAATTCCGACCGGTAGGAGTAATTCGTTACACTACCATCATAGTGGATCCAATCAACACCGTCGTGTATCGACATGCGACGCGGTCATTGATCTAAGTTCGATTCGACCAATCCAATTGATCTATATCTCACCATGCCTGGGTTTACGTGTATCACTTAACTCCGATGGCGGAATTCCGACCGGTAGGAGTAATTCGTTACACTACCATCATAGTGGAGATCACGAACCGATCAGAGACTAATCTACATCCAAGCATATCTCCATATGCATACATCCAAATCTATAACGAAACAGCTACGGCTCTGATACCACTGAAGGGAAACGAGGAGGCTACGCTAGCACACACAAAAACTCGTTCACCCAAAATAGGAACAGCAACAGTTATAGATCACAGATTGTTACCACTAGACGCGCAGTTGCAGCGGAAGCCGTCTTGATGTAGACGAACGCGTCAAAGTGGCAGTGCAGTGCAGTTGCTTACGTCCGTCTGGTCCTGCACGTGCGGTTCGTCCTTGTGCTCCAAGCGCAGCACCTCCGAGGTATCCACGCGTAGAGGATTGAAACGTCGCGCACCGGACTGCTAGGTCCGCGAGCACGATGGGGAGAAAAGCAACTATTGCTCGGAAGTCTTGTCTTTCTCAGGAGGGGTTTGGTCTTTATTTATTTGAATGAAATTCTCCACACCATATTCCATTAGCAATATGAGATTAATAAATAATGTACCCCTTCCCCTGGTAATGGGCTTCACAACATTTGTGGCCCATTAAGACTAGTGGATCGAATCCAGTTGGCTCTTGGGCATATTCCCAACATACTATTCATTGCACCATAAAAATTCTATCGTAACAATTTACGGAACTGAAATAAGAAATTGGCAACTTATTATCAGCACCAAACTGAAGCCTATGTCCAGGTTCTACCTACCAAATCAGAAACACAGACAATTCTTAAAGCACAGCTTAGAGGGTACTCACTTCCACCGCGTTCTATCTCAAATTCCCAGCCGCAACCCTTAACAAAAAAACCTAAAATTAAATCGAGACGCTTTAAACCCTAAGCATCAGCCGCTCGTGATTAAAAAATCAGGCCGGATCAGGAGCCACATCCAAGACTAGCTAAATGCCTTAACCACGCGCATGGCATAAGCATGCGAGCGGAAGCGAGAGTGGGGGGAGAGGGGCTGGGCTTACGGGGAAGGGGAGGGCAGGAGGGCTGGCAGGGAGGCGGAGGAATCGGACAACGTTATTCTTTTACCAAACCGGGGGGGACGATACGGGAGTTAAATGGGGAGATGGGATACGGAAATGGGGCTGGATTGGACGCCCTATAGGAAGCATTAATGAATAAAAAAAATATGGAACCCATCCGTATACCCGTATATTGTAGGAAAGGATGCGATACGTCCGATTGGTACTGACACGTTAAGGTCATTGGGTCTGAGCAGTTTCCAGTTTGGCACCGACGACATAGCTAGCGCGAAGGTATTTATCAACGGCACATCAATGCCAACGGGAATGGTTACGATGGTACAATACGCGTTGGATTCACTAGAATTGAAAATAATTCACACTTAATATTTTTCTATCCATCTCTTAGGATTCACATGTCGAGTTCGTAGGAAAAGTGCGTTGGTGAAGTCCATTCCAAAAAAATATAGAACCCTAACATTTGGAGAAAAAAAGATCCAGGAAGTGTCTCCCTACAAATTGGAGCGCAATTACCGTCTAATTAAATGATCAGATTTTAATTTGTTATGTCAAAATTAACTTCTAGACGTGATTTTGGCAAGTCTTGTTAGATGCGCTCGGCCAGCAAACGAGGACAAAGGGTCTTATCACGCCATCACTACGTATGAAAGAAAAGTTCCGAGTACCTGATAGTGAAGCAAATATAGTAAATTCGTCATCACAAGTTCATAGATATGGTGATATGTGTGAGCATCCACATCTTTATTGCGTCTCTTAATAAAATGAAAACAAATATTTCGCCACTGTGTTTCTAAGAAAACGAAAACAAATATTTCGCCCTCAGAAGGATCACTAATGGTCAAGCTTCCGACCACTGTGTTTAACAACACTGGAAGAAACACAACGAGATCTTTGATACTCCTTTCATTTCATTTTCCCTTCAAAACTTGCATTCCTTGTACAAGAGCTAACAAACACAACAAATCCCTTTTTACAATAAAATTTCCTATTTCACCCCACCATATATAGTACAAAGTAGGCCTGGGCGTGAGGCCATGGCTAGCATCTCTGTTTCTCTTGTGCCTTCGAACGGGCACCACGTGTTCGTCTCAAGCGGACACCTTGATGCGGAAGTGCAGCGTCATGCCAATTCAGCTCAGCAGATTTCTTGTATCCTTCAAACAATCTGGATTTTCAAGATCACATATTGCAGAACATTTTTCTGATTTTGGCATTGGTTAATCTAGATTCATCATTGTATTCTTAGATTGTCAACTCTATCGATCACATCAAGGGCTTTAGTCCGGTCGATCTCAAAGTCGATCACAGGAAGCAGCCTCCTGATTGATAGCAACTCTTTCCTGTTGCCACTGCTTGGTGAATGGCTGTTACTTTTGCTTAGCCTGCTTTGCTTGTTATGCCTTGCCTTAGTGTCAAACTCCTGGCTTTTGCTTATGCCAGGGATGAATTTCCTGTACTTGACATCCCTTAGCATATCTTGATCTTCTTGTGTCAGGAGAGGTGATGAATTGCTGCTGGTTTTGTTTGGTGACAATGTGATTGAGGCCCCCCTTTGCGTAGGAGACCGGACAGGAGACTTGATTGGAGACCTCTCACCATTAGTAGTTTTGGATTGACTGATAAGATGATGAAGCCACACAACAAGCTCAAGGATATATGCTTCAGTCTTGTCCTTATCAGCATGGTACAGTGTCTCAATCCTGGTTAGGTCCATCTGGCCCGTTGGCTTGCAGTTCACATCTGAGCTGCAAAGGACAAAAAGATCATTACTTCGATGTCCTAGCCATTTGCTTTTCCTGTTAAAATTTAAGAGTCAGATACCAACCCTGTATTTGCCCACTCTCCAACCCAGCCAAAACCATGGTGAGCCCTGGTATAGACAGATCATCAAAAAATTCAGTTGCAGAAAGGGATAAGCAGAAGCCAGTAGCTAATTCTGCATGCTATGAAGGTAGTTTAGATTACTTGGTGGTATTATTTGCAATAGGAACAAGCCACCGCAGGGTCTTCTCCATTTCAGCCTTGATTTGAGAAACAGTAAGCTACACAAATCCAAGCAAAAGCTTACATTAATTTTAAAGTTGCATGTAATAAACATAGTATGATGCTGACTGATAAAGCCTACTGCCATTTTCCATGTGATGTGTGCCATCCCACATACCTCTTCCTTGACTCCAAAGGAGTGTAGCTTAGAACGAAGAGACGACTTTATGGTAGGTGGCAAACTTTGATATAATGCATCCCTTGTGTTTGGAGGAATAGAGCTTGATCGAGAAACCTGCCAAATGATCAACCCTTGTTAGACTACCAGAAAAGAAACAAAAGAAATTGAGTTTCATAGCCCAACAAGAAGTTTCATTGTGTGGGCAAAGTTGAGTTTCTTAGCACAACAACATTGAATCAGTGTGGACACACAAGTACACAACACTTAGGGAAAGCTTTAGTGTTTATTTGCTCCCAGGGTGCAAAGGAAGTCATGTCATCGATTTCTAAGCCAACAAAAACTGCTCCAACACTCAGCTTCCTATTAAGTTGCTATGTGGGACCCAAAAAAATTAAAATACTATCATCTTCAGCAGCTTTCCCTGGCTATCTTGTCTGCATGTACTAACTTCTTCCCACCCGAACTGCATTGTCTCAATGAAATATTGGGCAGTAATGGGTATGTGACATTAAAAAAAATTGCATCAGCAATGCACAAGAAAAGTTTTCGGAATGACCTACAAAAGTTTCTCTCCAAGCCACAGAAAAAATAATAAAACAGTGGAGTCTGTGAACTTACAAGAGTATCGATCTGACTGATGATATTGGCATAATGCAGTGCGAGGCCTGCTGGACCCAATCTATTACGTCGTTTGGTAGGTTCCTGTGATTCTTCATTGTCTGCATAGTGTTAGGGTGACAAGCTTCAGTAAATGCTAAACATAATAGTTGTGAAAGAAAACCATCATAGCATTCCGTGTGGAATCATAATATGGTTAAAATTTAAAGCATGAACCTGATTGTGTTTTCACTATATGCAAATTACATATTAAAACTACATTAAGTTTGTTCAAAGATCACAGATGCAGGGGTCTTGTTTTTCTCTATAGTTTAATATATATACCACGGCAGGGGTCTCCCCTGCTGTACAGTTTCAAAAAGAAAAGATCACAGATTCATTCACAATTGTGCACTTGTTCTCCCAAAGACTCTTTCGGTGGCATAAGCATAATGGTAGTGTTAGACTACTGTATATGGGCTATATGCCCGGCTGGCCCATGGATGCGCCGCCGGCCTGTTGCCGTGCGCGCATCCCTCTGGCCTAGGTAGATTAGGCAGGGATCCCTCTGATTGGTGTATTCTATAAACCGATCCCTAGGTAACCCTTGCCTATATATGTAAGCGTGCTCTGCACCTCCATAATCAATCTACTACTTTCCCAGCCATAACTTATCTCATGGTATCACGAGTCCGGGTCAATTCCCGACTCAGCTTCCGTGCCATCTAGCGTGCCGCCACCACGGCTGTGCGCCCTTCCTCTGCTCCGGCCCCTCCCGCCGCGGCAATGGTTGGGACTCCTCCCACCTCCCCCCAAGGCCGGTGCCTCCTCTGAGGCACAGCACAAGGCGGCGGAGGACGCCAAGCCCAAGCGCAAGGAGAGCGCCAAGGCCGCGCGCCACCGCCCTCGCAAAATACATCAGATCCACAGTTGTGATACTAGAAAATATGGCACAAGAAATGACTCAACCAAGCCATGAAACACGCCCCTGTATTATTTAAGAACTAAGTGTGTAACAAGATCAATATTTCATACACACCAATAGGGGTGCTTAACCACTCCTGTTTCATAACAAAAATATTGCATACACTCAGTAACCAAGAAAATCAATGAGCACAGTTCCTCAAGAGACAGCGAGTGTGACAATGCCAGGGGCTGTGACAATGCTAGGGGTTTAGCTTGATTTGTAAGAACCTGAACTGATTTGCTTGTGACAACCAGTGGCCCATAAGACTGCTGAAAGGCCAGGCTTGCCCACTCGGCGGATATGAACGCATGAGAACTATCTTGTGCTTTTGCCTTCACTTCAGCCAAAAGGATATAAGCTAGTTTAACTCATGTTAGACTGGCAGCACCACACTACCCCTCTAATGCCTGGTACAGTGCCCCTCGGTGCACGGGAGAGCCACTTGCAAATGCCGCGCGCAATGAGAATAGATGCTCTAGTATCTGTAGCATAGTGCGGCCCAAAGACCACTAAAAGCTCAGCACAGCCACAGTGTAGATACACATGTATAACAAATCTCTTCAGATTTCATCCTCAGATGTATAACAAATCCCTTCAGCTTACAAAAGATGTAACCAGAACGTGCTATGTCTTAGGCTGACAAGAATATAATCTAGTGCAACTCAAGTTCGACAAACAAGGTAATAGTAGAAAGCAGGTGGGGTGTCTTGAAGTAAACCTATGGGACTAGTGCTTTTATTCTAGGGACACTAGAGCGTGAGAAGGTGAAACTGAAATATGACTTACAACACACTAGTTTTTTTTTCCACGAAGAACAACACACTAGTTGGAAGGTCACACGGTCACACTTGCTTTCAGCAATAAAGCAACCGAGACAATGTGTTCGAGAAAAAAAAAAGCAACCAAGACAATAAACTAGCCGAAAGCTCAATATGTGCAAAAGTTTCATATGATATAATACGAAGCTTATTACCTGAACGCCCAAAGGCATTCTGTATCTCCAAATGTAAGAAGTGTACAATGTCCACAAGCTTTCCCATGACCTAGAAGGAACAAATATTATGTTTTGAATTAGCAGAACAGGATTGCATGCTTTCCTAGAGCTAAGAGATGCTGATATTGTGGTAAAGTTCGACTCTAGATGTATAATAAATGAAAAGAGATAGACACTTAAAATTTCCGACCATAGATGAAAAACATGGCCTGTGTTTATTCAGGAATAGGGAAGGAAGAGGAGGCCGGCGGCATGAGAGAGAGGAGGTGACATCAAAAGCGTAGAGAAGGCACTGATGTCAAAGAGATATGAGAGCAGAATGGTTTTACCCCTTAATTTTTGCTTGCTTCATTCAAGGACTCCTCTTTATATGGAGGGAGGTAATTTACCCCCAGATCGACTCTCAATAGATCAGACCAGATCTTTACAATATGGAAGGTTCTATAAGACTTAATGTGAAAGTAGTCAGGCATGGAATGCTGCTACGCGAGCTAGGGTGTGGCTCCCTTGGTCCACTGGGCCAGCAGCAGGTCCATGGGCAACTGGCCCATGGAATTATGGTTTTCTTTGTTTGACACCATCACATGAATGAGATGCATAAAACTATAGAAAGCATTTGCACATTTGTGGTTGGCCAATTCCTTATAACTACTCACAATGCTCAATAGAGGAGATAATAAAAACCACTACAGACAAGTGGCTTCTGTGGATAGTCTTAGCAACTTTTTTGAACAAAAAAAATAGTACTGTTAAACATAGCTACACAATTTTGCGAGCATACCGACCAGTTAAAATAAAGCTACATACCAACCTCTTCCAAATTTTTAGACCATAGAGACTTTTTCCTCAAATTTTTAACATGTTTGCGTTGGCTTTTCACTTCCTGCTTTAGTATGTGCAGATTATCACCTGCAATTTAACAGAACCACATTCAGCATCATTATTGAATGACAACAATAAAACATTGCAAAAAGTTCTACTCATGAAACAGGAAACAATCTGAGCTGACAGAGTGACAGGTAGTATAGTAAGTGCTTTCAAAATCTAGTTCAATAAGCAATAGTGCAATACCAAAAGAATAGAAAAACTTAAATGGTTAAATATTAAGCGGCCCAGATAGCAGTATTAATTGTCTGCTCGTTTTGGGTCCATCTCATGTGAATATTCGCATGCAGGATGGACCCATTCCAGCTCGCCTCTAAGCCAAACACCGCCAAAAATGGGACGAACCCATTCCATCCCACATAGTCCTCCGAACAAAACCACACGCTTAATTATACAGGCAGTAATGTTAACACGGAAATAGGTGCCAGAAATTGGAAAGGAAAAGAATTTTCACCTAGGGATTGTTCTTATTCATATTTCATAGCTCATGTCCATCTTAACAATAAGCAAATACAATCCCAGCTGCGCTATTGGCTCTGTGTACTTTAAATCTGCATCTTTTCATTAAACCTTAAACACGGTGTTCTACTACTGAAATTTCATTCAGGTCAACCTGAGCAGAACAGAATTGATTATATTCCTTCCTCAAAAGAACAGTCAAAACAAGTGCTGGACGTGTTAAAAGAAATTGGCTGCTTCGGATTTGTCAGGTGCAGTTGATCTAGTCAGATCAATCATCTTGCCTTGGATATATTGGTCTGGTCAAACTACACTAGCTGCTGCTCACCCAATAGCGATTTTTGAGACAACTGAAGTGACAGATCATAGATGACGACATAATAGACCTTGACCCAATGTATGCATAGAGCTGTCAAAGTCAAACTGACAGCTTTTAGCTAAAGTTTTTTTCAAATGATTAAAAAAATAGCTATAAGTAGTGCCAAGCAAAAAGATACATAAAGTTGTTCTTTCAACCAAATAGAGGAGGTCAATAGATGCAATTCTTACAGACTCCATTATATTATAATGCAAAATGGACTGACCTCTTTGCACAGCACTTGAGCCATCCTCTTCTTGATGTTTACGCTGATAATCTTGTTCAAATCTATCCAAGGCATGCATTTCGTGGTATAATTCCTAAAAGATGGGGAAAAACAATACAGACTATAAATTAAACGAAGAAGGTGAAAAGAACAAAAGTGATAAAATGTCTTGAGAATGACAGCTACATTTGGATAAAACTATATTCATGTCTATAGGCAGATGAATATTAAGATTATTACTTCTTCACTCATAAAACTGGTTGAAAGAGCATTTAGTCACAGAGTACTGAGAATGCAATGTCCCTTTAACCCTCTCTATTTTTTTATTACTTCATATGACATGCAGCTAATCTTTTGTCAAGGAAGCTTCCACTTGATTATGTATTTATGTTTTCTTGTTTACAGTCTGCTAAATACAGTTACAGATCTGGTAGACAATTTTCCTTACAGGGCACTGCTTCCAAGGCATCCAAATATTACTTACCGCTGTAAACTGAACACTTGTCACCAATTGCGGCATTACTGATTCAGCCTCTTCTTTCAAGTGATGTTGAGGAGTCCGTTCTGACGCCAGCCTGAAAAGAGTTTGGTTCGTAAAGGCATTGAGTTAATTAATTATCAATACACCAAGATTGTTGCCTCTATTGAAGTGCATGAACTTTACTTATCGAAGTAGCGGTCCAAGTTGTGCCACTGAGGATCTTTGCAACGATTTCCAAAGCGAACAACTTCTGTAGAGAACACTTTCAACTCTTCCCTGTTGGACCAAACATAACTTAAGTAACTACAAGTATTAAAATTCAAAACAAGTTAAAGTACAAGGTTACTCCATAACCTGTTGAAGTTACTTAAATAAAACAAAAGGAATAAGCCCAATTTTGACCCCTCGTCTCTTCCGTTTGCTTAATTTTAATTTTTAACCCTCAACTATTGTACCGTCTAAACTCACATCTCAACTATCAACCCCATTCAACTTTGACCCCTCAACATATTTGAAGCTGTTTTTGCGTGACATGATGGTGGTTTTCCGGATCCACCTAGGCACATATGCCACTTCAACTGATGACATGGATTTGAGTTAAGAGCCAGACCCCACCTTGGTATGGTCCTGCTTGTCGCCTTCTTCTTTTCTTCACCAAGGGTAAGAGTGTAAACGAATCGGATACAGACAGGTACGGATACACGGATAGTGTTTTTTCTCTCTCGGATTCGGATCGGGTATGGATAGTGTCCATTGTGTCGGATAAGATATGAATGGATATCGACATCATCATAAATATCTAAATCTGGGTATTCAGATTCGGACGGATCTGTACCCCTCCAATCGAATACAAACAGATAATATCCATACGGGGAATGCTGCTGCTAGCAGTTGGGATTGCCACATCCCCAATAGAAAGAGCCAGCACCAAGGATAGAATTGGCCAGTCCACTCGGCACTCGCAACCTTGCACTCCTGACAAAATCCTGCAGTCACTGTGCTCCCCTTTCCTTCTCAAGGCAGCTCCAGTCCGGACTGGACTCTTGCAGTCCACGGAAGAACAACATTTGTGTCCAACCATGTAGATAATTCACCTAGTATCACATGTCAATCAACATGGCAAATGGTCTGGCGAATGTGTCAAGCTTGACGGCAAAACTAGTGCCAAATGCAAAAACCAGCCTGGGGCCAAAACTAAACGGGATCAATAGTCGAGGCGTTAAGTTTAGACAATATTAGAGTTGGGGTTTAAAATTAGATGAACAGGAGTGTTGAGGGGCCCAAATAGGCCTTATTCCTTAAATAAATAAATCTTGCGGACAACTGTTGCAGCTTATAAAAGTAGCAGGGGTTGAACACTAACCTTTTGTCAGCAGCAGCAATCCTCAGTAACTCGTCCATATCTTTAGATATAAGATTCTGAACACCTTCTGAGTGAAGCACAGTTTCTTTTAAATGCTTTATGCTATCTTTTGAAAGGGCACGCATCAGATTGCAACCTTTGACTATGGTATTGGCAACCTCAAATGCTAAAATAGATATTTTGTTGCCCTTTGTTGCAGTGCCTGATCCAAAACCACTTGTATTCAAATTTGTCATGCTACTGCCAAGTGTGTCTAGCACGTCCACCGCTTTCCCAAGGCCGGCTCTACCTAGCATCGAGCTCACTTCAGAGACCTGTTTCAACATGGCAAGAAAACATGAAACGTGATACAGTCAAACAGGACGAGGTGATCTCTCTTACCAAGAGACATTGTTTGAAGTTTTGAACATTCGAGGAACAAAAGTCATGAATAAACAGTGAAGGGCAAAGAGTTCCATTTAGGAATGATAAAAGCTCAAAAAGATTCAAATGTTTCCTAGGTGTGGCAGAACAATTAGTTTTATAGCACTGGAAGCCATAAATTGTAGTAGTGTGGAGATAAGTAGCAAAACCTACAGCGCACTTGGCAGAATGGTAAGCATGAGCATCAATACAGCATAACTGCATTAGAAATAGACTCCCAGGGAAAGGGAATAGGATCAGCAGAGAACAGCAAATGTCTCTGTTCCCGAGCACTTCAAGAAACCTTATAAAATTTTGTGCAAAGATGTTAGCAGATCATCCACTACTTCAAGATATCCTGATTCATGCAAGGCTAATGCTTCAGGATGAACAATTCAGTTTTCAAACAGATGACGACACCAAAGTTCACCACGAAGTAAGAAGTACTGAAAACTTGCCTTAGCTGTAGCTTTTGCCACACCCACCCCTGACCTCTGCGATGGCAACCGTGCCAGCTGTGGCACCCCATCCCACGGTGGTGCCGAGGCATCTGCAGAACCTCCAGGCGCTGCAGTTTGCAACATCGATACAGGCTGCGGCGGCTGCTGCAGCTGATGTTGCTCTTCTTGCATCCGCTTGGCAGCAGCCTCCCCCACCACAACCTTCTTCTCCTCCTTCACCACCATCCGGTCATGGTGGTCGACCACCCGGCCGGGGCCGAGAGTGGTGTCACTGGGCGACTTGTCCACCGCCGAGCCCTTGGAGCAAAGGCCCCCCATTTCCTTCGCCCCCTCTTCTCTTCAACCAAACCCTAATCCTCCAGTGCCAACCGGCGGCTCTCACCTCCCAGGCACCCAAACACTCCTGATCCCCACACGGGCTCCTCCCATCCCATCAAACCGATACGCGTGAACACGAACCAGCTCGAAACGCAGGTTCCGATTCCGACCGCAGTAGGATCCTATCGACTCCAACCGGCGAGCCGGCGAGCCGCCCACCTGCAGACGCCACGGGAACAGCGCCAAGTCAGCAGGAACGCGCAAAATCACAGATTTTCCTCCGCGGAAACGCATTTTTACCGGATATTGGCGCGAGAGGACACCCCTGTGGCGGATGGATCGGCGAGGCGGGACGTGATCGGGCGCAAAGGCCCCCCGCTTTCCCAGAGGATAGGATAGAGACGACGCGAAGGGCAGCAGGGTTGGGTGAGCTTTGCCGCTTCTTGCCTCCTTGGACTCTTGGAGTAGAACGGAGGGGGGGCAAGGGGGAGTAGCCGAGCGTCCACTCCACCAGCGGAGCTGCGGCAAGGGAGGGTCCAGTCCACTGCCGTGGCCAACTGCCGCTGCTGCTAGAGTGCTAGCCTGCTACTGCCACACGCAGGAGGCGCCCGCACAGCAGCGGCCGCTCATAACGCGGTGTCGCAGCGGCCGTGTCGCCGTCCGTGTGTACGGAGTACGCAGTTATTGGGAGATTAGCAACTGTGGTATTCATTTACATGCCATCTTATTTATTGCGCGCGCTTCGTCTGATATATTTTCAGTGCATTTAGGGGAGCGGGATGCAAATGGATTCAGCAAACGCTTCCTTTTTCATGAGGTTGAAGCATGCAGATGGTTTGCTCTTTCGTGTTATTGATTGATCTTCTGTGAAACTTGGACCGAAGATTACATACCTTAAAACAGTCAAAAGCTAGCTAGCTTAGCTCGTCGTATTGGTTAAGTATTTTTAATTTTAGCACCGATTCGCTATGATGTCTAGTACCCGCGAGCCGTGAGCATGTGCAGCAATGACTTGGATTGTCCAATCGATTTCCTTGACTAGGACTTAACCTATGCCTTAAAATATGGCTGCTACATACCATGGTATAAGAAATATGCAAGCATGGGTTCTACGTAAACTTCCTAAACTTGACTGTGTTTTTAAGAATCGTCAACTTCGCAATGAGTATCTTAAGAGTATCAGAACAGTTGAACAGCTATTTGTATGGGTTGTTGAAGATCAACGCGGTGCGATGAACCAAAGCATTTTCTCAATTGTCAGGAAAGGCACATACGAGCACTTGCATGTGATTAGTAGGTTGGAGTGTTGGGGCGAGGAAAACCTGAACCAGGATGGACTTGCAGCAGAACAAAAGAAGGAGACTTCAGTTAGGCAAATAGGGGGCGGGGATTTGAGGGTTAGGGTCGCTTTCTCATAAATGCGCAATTGTAGCATTTCGTTTATATGTGTAAAAATTTATCCAAAAATTAATTAATTAGGTTTAAAATATCCGTCTCGCAGAGTACAACAAAACTGTGTAATTAGTTTATAATTTCATCTACATTTAGTACTTCATACATGTGATGACATTTTAATGTAATGAGAATTTTTTTTTTACATAGTGAACTTTGGGGTGTAAATTTGGAAAGTAAGGGCTTAGGCAGTTAGTGTACATGTCATTTGTGGATCATGTGGCCAGACAGAGAGTAGTATGCTAATCTATGGCTTAGCCAAAAGCAGGCAAGATTTTAAGGCAAGCTATCGACCTATGGCTTCCAGTCAACTTGAACACTAACTTTTCTGCTGTCGTTTTCTTGTACCAGGTCAACTTCCACACCACTTCCTTTAATTTATCCTTGTACGAAAAAATAAATAGAAGTAGGTGAAAGAAACTCAATTGTTTCTATCTGGTTATCCGTTACAGGGATAAACAGCGATGGAGTGCACTTATGAAATTACATGGCCTTGTTTAGTTCCAAAATTCCACCTCCAAATTTACTATGTAAAAAGAAGATTCTCCATCACATCAAAATATCATAACATACATGGAGTACTAAATAGAGATAAAATCAAAAACTAACTGCACGGTTTTGTTGTACTCTGCGAGACGAATATTTTGAGCCTAATTAATTATTTTTTAGACAATTTTTCGCACATACAAACGAAATACTACAGTGACGCAATGATTACAAAAAGACATCATACTCCCAAATTTGACATACCAAATTTGGGATCTAAACATGGCCACAGTATAGTATAACTATTTATTTCCCTGTCAAGAGCTGGACTTGTGGCTCGGTTTGGACTTGTGGCTCGGTTTGGTTGTTGGCATACATGTTACTTTCCTAATTTCCTGATTGTTACCGTACCCCTTGTGTATATGTGTATGCATGAATTTCACAGAAAAATAAGTTTGATTCTAGTTCTAGTAGGAATAGGAATGTCTCTTCTTCTTCTTTTTGTTTTCTATTCCAAACGGGGCCTGATCTGAGTGGATGCAAGAAGCAAGATCGCTTGTTCGCCGAATCACACACTGCACATGGAAACTTTCTTTCTAGCGTGAGATTTTGAGATCTCACGGGTAGACTCTCTGCATGGTCCATATGGCATGCACTACTTTCCGGAGAGAAGGAAAAAGAGAGAGATTCACCTTTTGAATTTAACGGATGGAATAACAGTGATCTGAACACTCGCATGGTCAGTGATTCCAAGCTTTAAATCGAAGCCTTCCATCCGTTTGTCGTCCTCGTCCCTACTTGCGAGAGTGATGGACTTTGACGAATTAGAGTAACAAAGTCCCAAATCGTAGCTGTCTTTCTGGCGAAGCGCCAATAATGACCTCACAGGCTCTCAGTTCGGTAAAAAGTAGAGCTCACTGTCACTGCAGCTGTTTTGGACGCGACACAGCTTGTATTCCCAAACGAGGTTGGGCAGTGAGTTCTTTCGTCTAAATAGTAGCGTGGATTGGACAGTCTTTTCTCCCATGCGGATATTTACTGTTGTAACCTCAGTGGTAAAACTAAAACTAAACAGCCCGTTGCCGTGACATGGATATGACGCAAAGAGTTTCCCGCTGAAGTGTAGGTATGTATTATCTCGGCACAAGGCCATTCCCCAGATAGAGCTACACCTCCCGTCGGCGTCGCACAGAAACGAACAAAAAGGAAAAGATCAAATCAACGGCGGACCCAAAACATCCTTGGACCCTGATCGCAACCGGCTGCTAAACCCGCGACACACTCCTCGCTGGAACAGGCCAAAACAAACCCCCTTTGAAGTTTGAACCGGTCCGGCTCCAGCGCCTCCGCCCCGGCGCTGCGCTTGGCATCGGCGACCGCGACGGCGACGGCGCGGGTCAAGAGCCAGCACGGCACGCGGCCCGTCGCATCGCATTATTGTTGTGTTCCGCGGGCGCGGACCGAGTCCAAACGACAAGGAGAGAGGAAACGGCTCGATCCCGACGGGGCGGGGGCTCGACTCGATCGGTCGCTGGCGGTTGCCGGCGGCCCGGGGCGACCGCGACGCCATCCCTGGCGTGGGCGAGCCCCCGTCGCGTGCGCTGCGCGCACGGAGGAAACGCATGCGGGTCTCGCGTCTCTGGTCTGTTCTGCGCGTGTGCGGGCGAGGCGGCTGGCGAGAGGAGACGACAGGAGAGGCCGGTGAAGCTGGCGACCGGCGACTGGCGCGAGGCAATAGAGTTGAGTGATCGGCAGCGCGTCGCCGGTGGCCGGGTGCGGCCTACTAGTTACTACGTGAGGCGTAGGGTGCCCGGCCGGCCTCCCCGTGCAAACTAGACCGCCGGCCGGGTTGACTTGGCTGCTGGTGGCCAGCAGGCTCGTCAGCCGCCTGTCTGCGCGCCCACTTGCAGTTGCAGACGGAGGCCCGCATGACTTCCGAAGCAACGTGCGGTGACTTCAGACCACGCGCGCGCGAGATCCACCCGCATCCACCACGTATACTGTGCGTAAGCTCTGTAGCACGGTAGTGTGGTGCAGAGTACAGACAGAGGCAGTGGCGGCACGGGCCGTGCTCTGGCATAGTGGCATCTCGGCCGGACTGGCACGACGATCGCCGGTGGTCTCCTGCCCGTTTTCACGTACGCGCGGTGCCCCCATGGGGCCAGAGGACGAGACGCTTCTCTTCTCGACTTCTCCGGCTGCCGGAGTACCCCTGGCCCTGGCCTCTCCACTGCACGCGATTCTTTCTCCGGTCATCGGGTCGCCAACCACCCAACGCCGCCAGGGGAAATTCGTGGCCCGGGCGGACCGGCAGGCGGGGCACGCCATTCGTTTTCCATGCATGGACGTACTTGGAAGTTTGAGCATGGAATTCCAGCGACCGGCAGGAATGGTCTAGAAAAAATTGGTTCGTGGAGACCCTAGCGAGCGCCTCGTCGACATGGCGTTCCTGTTCATCGCACCCAGGACTGATCGCACCTGACCCCTGAGAGGGACGGTCCGAGGACCAAATGCTGCATCCCGCGGAATACCTTCGCCTCGGAATGTTCTGATCTGAGATGATTGTGACACGTATATAGTAATGAAAACGTATGGTACGGTTGCCAAGTAGAGCTACCAGCTACTCGGTCACTGACACGCATTCACTTGAGTTGAGATGACCTCCAGCCACAATTTCCGGGGTCAATGCACTGAACCCGCAACGTATGAGACACGTCCAGTGGTTCAGGCCACACGGCAGCATGATCGTGGATTGGCAATCGCTAGGTGACACCATGGCGCATCAAACATTTGGGCCGTCCGAAGTTATCAGAGAAGTTAGATTGTGCTGCAACACCACAAATAAAGCACAAAGCTCGACACGTGTGTGATTCCACCCCAAAGTACTGTCAGGAAAGCAGTCCCATCATCATTTCCAAGCAAACAGAGCTGGATACCAAACTAATATATACATCGCACATTGATCCGCACGCCAATACTAGGTAAAACCCTAACTTTGCATGTAATCTTTGGACATTTACAAGGTCGTCGGTTAAAAGATCCTATACATTCTGCAACCGAGGTGATCCACGCGAACTCAGGTCGTGGGCACAAACTGATCACGCATATGGGAAGTTTACGCCCCTCCTAGGTTGAGAGGAAGGAAGACATTGTCCTCCTGAAATCTAAGGACTTCAGAGCTGACTCTGGTAAAGGGCTGTTTCCGGGTACCCACAAACCACCGCTGTGGGGAAGCACAATCTGCTTGTTTATACTCTTATCACCATCAGTCATCTCTGCTGTAGTAGCTTCCTTCTTTTTCTTCACAAATTCAAAGAACTCCGCAACTTGCCGTGCATATCTTCAATGAAAATATTCAGACGTCAAGGATTTAAGGACTCTAAAAGCACAGAGTATTAAGATAAAAAGCTGCATCTAATTCTAATATTGAAAATAAAAATCAAGGCAAGAACAGCGAAATGTCATCACCGTAATAAGGCCCTGTAAGTTTTAGCTAGGAATCTTGAAAGCAGCTTGTACATCCTATTGTGAGGTGATGTCTGCTTGGCAACATGAATGCTATCTTATATTCTTATTGCCTGTCTCAAATGTTGGCACAATGGCATGAGGCATGGTGAGTAAATATGTGTGTACAACATTCTAGCAAAAGCGGATGGAGAGCGTATTGCTGGATTGTGGAATCTAGGCAAGCTAGATTTTGTAATCTAGGTCAAGAACTGGCTGTTTGTTTCAGCTAGGGATTATACAAACTAGAATCCATGATAGTAGTTGAAATAAACAGGGCCAAAGCAGACTCCAAGACGAGTTCTGCCAGACTTGGTCTAAAAAATCAGTTCATAAGTTAATGCAGCTTTTTTACTGTATGTATAGCAGCATTTAAAAAGAATTCCAGATTATTTCTGAAGAGAGTCAGTATATACTTATCTATTCATGGTCTAAAGGAATGACACCCAGTCTTCAGTCAATTAGTTGTTAGTAAAACTTTAGCAGGCAGGATGTCAAGAACTACCAAACTAGGAACACACAAGATGGTCAAGGAATAGGGCCACAAAATAAGCTAATGTTTGTAACAAGGTCACATAGAAAGCTGTTGAATAATGTATTGCAGAAAATCCTCTTGTGGAAACATGAAAGTCAAACCGAAATCGAGGGTATCCAAAAACAAACCAATGGACTAATTTACATGTTAAGCCCACCATTAAAGTATTAAACCATTACGCTAGCACATCACCGTTCATCCAAACTATTTGTATCAACTAGTTCAATTCAGTATACACTATTTCAATCCAAACCATGTATCTACACAAGGTTCATAATTTTCGAATTGTTTAGTAAACCACTAGCTAAAAACAGAACATGTTAGTAGTTCTAGAAAAGCAAATTAGATAAGTTGCCAATTTGAGTACATGAACTTCCACCAACAAGAATAGGTGAACACTGCACGAAATTAATAAAACATGGGCAATTATGAAGTATGAAACTTACTGTCTTTTGGCTTCAATATCCTTGTTAAAATCAATGTCATGTTCGCAGTCCAAGACCAAAGCAGGAACCTAATTGAGAAAGAGCGCCACCGCCACTCATGTAACCAAATAATTCCTTACACGATCCTTATAAAACATGTAAAAGATAGGAGGAAGTTACCTTCTGGATACTAGAATGCATGTGATCTCCTTCCAAGTAGATTACCCGATCTCGTATATCTGCAGGCACAGAGCCCTCCAAATGAACTGGAAGCTGACTAACTGACAACACACCAGAACCTCTTCCCTTGGAAGGAAGCAGCCAGCTCTCATGTTTCTCATGCAAACCTCGAAGGTAATCAAGAGTGACACCACCCTCCTCTGATCTTTTCCGCACCATCATTCTTTTGTGGCAAGTGTCAGGGCTCGCTCTTAGATAAATAAAACCATCAGGGATAAGACCTGGAAGTGATGACACGACAGGGTCAAACCAGGAGTCATAGATGCTGATCTCCATCTCATTCATCCAGTTTGCTTCATGGACAGCACGAACAAAAACCTGAAAATATCAACAAAATCCAATCCTTCAATAGGACAAGATATTGACAGATAAAATACAACAAAGTGAAGTTCAAATTGAATCAAAGCTTTGGATTCATCATCAAGGTAGCTTTTTCAGCGAAGATAGACTTACCATTCGATCGCTGAAAACACTTCTTTCCATCAGCCGGAGAGGTTTTATTCCACTTGCAGATTCCTTCTCTTGCATGACTCTCGTAACAAATACATAATTCTGGAAGGTGTATGCATACCTCTGTGGCTCAGCATAGAAAGCATCAAGTATATTGAAGTGTTCAGGGCCAACATCCTGCCACTTTGCAATAGGTTCAGGAACTATTTCTACAAGGTCTTGTAATTCAATAGTTTCATTGGCTATTCTTTGAAGGAAGGTGGTTTTGCCTACACTAATATTCCCTTCCACACAAAAGGTCAGCCTCCTACTTTTAGGAACCCTAGATGTATCAGTGCCTTTCAGCTCTTCATCAACACTCTCTTTAATGAACAAGGTTATACTCTCAGCATGGTTCTTGTGAATGATGCCAACTGAATTTTGTAAGAACTCAACCATCTTCTCGTTAGACTTGCCAAAGAACTGTAAATACTCACAAAATATTAGCATGTAGCCCAAATTACATTGAACTTATATTAAATGAGCATCATTCAGTAAAAAAATACCAGAATAAGCCATACAGCAGGGTTGCCAAAATAAACTAAGAGCAAAACGTAGGTCACAAAGTGAACCATAAAAGCAACCTTTTAGTGCTGTTTTTCTTGTAGTAATTCACTAAAACAATTACTCAGATCTAGAATCCTGCACACATAAGAAAGTACAGTTCTAACCTTACACCATAACAATCCAGAATGTTTTGAGAGACCAAGCATATCATGAAATTTGAATGTTCAGATTTGTCTCTTATACGTACAAACTAAGCATGGCTGCATGACAGGCTGGAAGAAAAATAACAACATTTGAAGTATGTCAATCTGAGAATGGCCTGACAAACGATAATGTGAACTTTTTGCGAGAGTTCATATCATGACTACATTTAAACAATAACATCTAGCTAAATGTGAATTGAGATATAATCTAGTCATGATGTGAACTCTTGCAATGAGTAAAATAACTCATGGTCACTTACACATTTACAAGTGTGCGATCTTACAGTCTTTAAGGAAACAACAGTAGTATTGATTTAACATAATGCGGCATCAGCTATTAACATGAATCCATTAATTGCTACGGAGTACTATAAAACAAAAACAAGAAAACTGCACATGCTACAAACAACAACATTCTCCGTTATAGATAACCCAGAATATTCTAAAACACACACCTTATCCCTGTAAAGCTGCTTGAGCTGAGCGACGCCATCGAACCCCTTGTCCACCAGCTTCCTCAGGTTGCGCGGCCCGACCCCAGGAATGGCAAGCCCCCACTTCCAACCAGAGGATCACTCCGCCCTCGCTGCCACCGCTCCGGCACGTCGCGACCTCCGCCACCCTTCTCCCTCTCCTCCTCCGTATCGCCCCCGCTCCTCGCCGCCTCGGCGGAGCAGAGTCCCCTCCTCGCACCGTCACAGCGCAGCCACGCCGGGGAGCGGATGCGGCTAGGGTTTGCGCCCGGACGCGCGGCTAGGAACGGTCTGCCAGCCAGTCGCAGCGCGGGCATGAGTGGGGAGGAGACCAGCAGCGGGGCCGCCGCGGCGGCGTCGAGGAAGGAGGCGGCGCGGGGGAGGAGCTTGTGCATCACTGGCTGCGGCAACGGCGCTTCGGCTCCGGTTGAGGCCGCCGGCCCACGCGGGTGCGGCGGCGGCGGCGGTGTCGGGCGAGTGGCGCGGGGGTTTAGGGTTTTGGTGATGCCATCCGTCCCGCCATGAGTCAGGCCGTGGTCGTTGGTGCCTTGCCGCTTGCCGGGAAGCCCGGACCCCGGAGTAGGAGGGGAAGGAGGAATGGCGCACACGCACGAGTGGTCTACGGGGCTGACGTGTGTCGTGGTCCACGGGAGATCAAATCGCTGGAGACGACGAGGCGAACCGGCGGCCCGGCGCGTCGCTGTCTCGCCGCCCTGGCTTCGCCCCTGCACCCGGCGCATGGACCGGATCGACAGGTGTAAACTGGGACGATGGTGCTGTGGGCCTCCTTCGTTCGTTAGGGCTCTTCGCTCGAGAGTGTGGTGGGCTGATGGTTCTCATTTTTTACCCCTCGGGCTTGGGCTCTTGGCCCGTACAGCCTGTAAAACTTTGGCCCCCCTTTTTTGAAGTGTAACTTTGCCGTTGCTTCAACGGATGAATGCGGCTTTCTTGGAGAAACTGAAGAATGGTTCCTGTCTCATGATACGGAGGGGCTTGAAGAATTCAAGATAAGGTGGAACGGGAAGTAGATTAACTCTAGAGCTGCAGAAGTAGCTTACAGGCGATAGTGTGACTGTGTGAGCCTAAACTGTAAATCTGTCAATTGTCCTGTGCATCAACTTCAGTCTGAATCTGAACCCTGACGTCTGGTCTTGACTTGATGCTTCCCAGTACCAAAGGTTGCATGCAGAGAGCTAAATCAGTAAACCTCTACTTGCGCGCAGCCTTTTCCAATCTGATTCTGACCGCGTAAACTAGGTTTATGAAACGGGGATAAGAATAATGCCTTCAGAATATACAAAAAACAAAAGTGCAGCAGGGTTTCTAGATCGTGCACAATAACCTCCAGCTGTTTCTAGCAGCGGCCTCGCTGAAAGGGTCAGCGGTTAGGCGATCTCTGACTATTATCCCAGGTCATTCGGCTGTACTCGCTGTCCTGCGCACGTAGGATACGTAAACCCACACGACTCGGCGGATACAGTAGAGATCATTTTTAAGCCTACCTGTGCACTGTTCTTGGGAGAGTCTTAACAAACTCGTCAATGACGGGATGGAGGCGCGAAAGCCATGCCCGAACTGTAACAATTTCGATGATGCGAATATGCGGCGACAGCAACGTCAGTGTAGCAGTTGAGCAAGTCAAATGGGCTGCAAAGAGGAGATTCTTGTCTAGTTTGATTTTTTAATGCAAGTCAATTCTTGCCTAATTCGTGTATTTTACAGGAGTCAGGCATGACTCTTTCTGAATGCAGAGATGAGCGGGGTCATTATTTACAAAGTTCAATTCAATGA
Source organism: Echinochloa phyllopogon (assembly GCA_033239725.1). Taxonomy (NCBI): domain Eukaryota; kingdom Viridiplantae; phylum Streptophyta; class Magnoliopsida; order Poales; family Poaceae; genus Echinochloa; species Echinochloa phyllopogon. The sequence continues at coordinate 51,794,890 of BTCW01000005.1, forward strand.
TGGAACAGAAACAGTCTGAACTTAGAAAAATTGTAGATATGGAGTAGCTGGTATCAGTATGAGAGTAAACTACTCATGCTGATTTCAGCGGCAAGGGAATCAAAAGAGGTTGGCACGTGTGAATAAGTTACGCAGATGGTTTTGGTCTGGCGAGTCTGTTGGTGAGATCATTGCAAAGAAAGGAGTAGGAGAAGAGTATTGGCAACAGCTGAGGTGGTTATGGGCTCCCATTTCCCAGACCTACCGCTGGATTCTATATCGCCTTGCATCACGGATGTATTGCTTACGATTGGATTAACAGAATAGGACCTAAAAAAGTTTCCTGACACGAGACGTCGTTCACCAAATTGTACCGCACAGTTGTTTTCTTTTAGTGATGTGTAGGGACAGTCTCAATTTGGCATCTTAAAAACTAATAAATGTGAATATCTTTAGATGTGAAGGAGATGGCTCCAATGCACTGCCTCTATGAAATGAAAGTAGCTTACTTTATCTCTTTTTTGAGACGTGGAGTAGCTTACAGGAATAGCGTACAATTAGTTCGGTAGAGATGAACTGTCACCCGTCCTGCATACGTAGTGGCTGCTCTACCTGCTGGATTCCAGTTATCTGTTCGAGCCAACGATACAAACAAAGGCCATCACCATCATGCCAATAAGATGGGGCAGAAACCTTATAGGGGAGGAAACTAATATCAGCAGTGCACTTCCGGTACAAAAAAGATTCCTTATGGATGCTAAACATAGTTGTTTACAATTTTCATTTCATATTCAGTAGGGAGGGCGTCAGGGAATACACAACATTATCTTTGCCAAACCATACGAACTGTCCTGTACGATTCAGTTAAAAACATTTCCCAACCTCTCCTGAACCTAAACAGCTGCCAATCATCGATAGAGATAGAGTTTAATTAAATCACAGATAATTAAGTATTAATGCCGCAAGTTGTGAGGGCGCAATCAAGTAGGTTTAGGCGGGGTGCACTGGCGGCGAAAATGCGTGTTATATATAAACAAAGAAAATATTGGCAGGAACCACCATAGTTCGGTAGGCCTTAACATCCTCCGGTCCTCACATGATCACAAACTGTAGCGTCTCCATGTGCACATAGCTAATGAACAAAGACACATGGTGTATGTGTGGTTGCGACTTGCCATTCTATATAGCATATATGTATGTATCTGTTGCTTATAAATGTGATGTATGCTGTTCAATAGTACAGTATGAAAGTGTTGCTATTTGGTATCATCCCAACAACTGTAGCGTCAACTCATGCCTAGCAGGCAGGCCGGTAGTAGTCGGCTAGCTGTGTCTAGGTGCGCTGGTGCAGCATAGTAGTTCACTGTGCTGCAAGCTTAAGTTTCAATACATTATACATGGGTATATACCTAACATTTCGGTCAGTATTTTATCTGGTAGCAAGGAAATGCTCGTATGTTATTTCTAACTTCAGTAACTAAACAACGCCAAAGTCGACATGAAGAAGTCTAAGATGATTCCGCTACCTGTAGCTATGAATTGATCAATTACAAGGAGTATATATTGTACTACACTGTCACTACTAGCTCACTGTAACCGCCTTGAGCTCATTCGCTAACGTTGCCCATCACAGCAAGCAACGCTGTTTCCTACCAACTTGAGTTGAACGGGCAAACAACTTTACTGACCGGAATCAGCTCACTAGGCTGTCTAAATTGTCAACTGATAACACACGGCGTCCTTAACATGGCTAGAGAAAACCTATTCAACGTGGACCAGAATGTTATCCCCAGTGTAAATTGAACGAGTTCAGTCGTTGTTTCTTGCAGACTAGACACCGAAGACTCCTATCATATACAGATGCTGATGTCTTTTTCTTGGAGAATTAGGTATATCGATCACGGGTGCAGTGCATGTAGCAGTTCAGACTTCAGAGACCCAGCCCGTGCACCTGGACTTACAGAAACCTCATTGGCTCTGCATTGACCCCTTGTTAGCGACGCCTGAACTGGGGATGGTGAAAGGCCGGTCCGAAAATGTGAATCGCTACTGTAGTACTGTTCCACACTTCCACTAGCTTAACACATCTTGTCCTGCGTGGACGACTTTCTTTGCGCCCGGGATAAGGACTCCACTGTAACCTCTGTCCTCCCTTCACTAACCTTCACTAGGACCATCTTCTGTCAGGTCGAGCTCCGAAGGGCGATCGATGCCTTGTGCTGCACTACCGAATCTTCGTGGTAAATGCAGAGGTGATCGATCAATGCTGGCTGGCGGCTAATGGTGACAAACTCATGGTTGCGCTGGTAGTGTCACCATAAACAGTTCGTGGCGGGAGCGGAAAAAAATTGGAACCATAGCCACGGACCATTCTGGCTTTCTTCCTAGGATACGAGCGCCGATCGCCGATCCACGTAGTGTAGCTGTAGTGTTGTAGGCCTGTAGCCCCCCTCACTACCTGCACGCGTACATCCGCGTCGCTGACGTACGTATACCCGCGACATGGCACCAACCAACCAAACCAACCCAATCAATACGACAGCAAGTATACGGCCGGGGAGCGAAACAGGACTACGTACAGCAGGACTCGTCGACTCCGAGAGCCGAGACGACCTCGCACCAACCCCCTCGCAGCGCGCGCGCTACGTCCAGTCCCGGCACCACGAGCAGCTAGGCAGCTAGCTGCGCCGAGGCAGACCCGGCGCGGGGGTGCGGGACACACACCACCCCGGCTGGGCGCGCGCTGTTCAGCTTGGTTGGTAGGCGTGGGGTCCGATTGGTTGCGTGTATGATCCCGGCCTGGCTCGCATCCATAACCAGGCTCTCGTGAGCCGCGCTGACTGCATACAAATCCTCGTGTTTGGTTGTCTGTACGTGTCCAGCCTGGTTGAGAAGAGACGATGTTTGGTTACCTGTATATGTTGGGTCGCATGAGATAAGATTAATAAAAATAAATAATTTTGTAATATTTAACTTATTGAGTTGCATTTTAATGGCTTTATTATACCTTTGTAAATCTTAATATAATTTAAAATATATTAATATTACTTAATACTCATTAACCTGGTGATTCCTGGCTCCCGCGAGAAACGGCCGACTCCGGCGTTTCCAGCGAGCCTGGCCGGGGAGTGAGTGTACGGTTGCATGCATGCAGCCAGGCCCGGCCGCTGCCCAGGCATCCAATCACCGCCAGCATGCATGCGGAGAGCGCCCGGCCAAGAACAGGCAACCAATCGGACCCGTAGGCGCGTCGCCGTCCGTCCGCGCACAGTGTGATCCATCCAGGCGGGGGCGAGCGAGGGCGAGGGCACGGGCGGGACGACGCGCGTCTGCTCCCTTGTTGGGACGCTCGCGCGCGCCCACCGGCCGCGCGCGTGGTGGGAGCCCCCCGGGACGGGGCCCCGGCGCCTGCCTGCCTACCCGAGTCACGGGCGGGCCGGCGCAGCTAGCTGCGTGCGCTTGCGCGGCCTTGACCCCGTACCAACCCGGCCGCCGCGCGCGCCGGGGCACCTACCGATTCCGATCGTCGTGGCCTGCCTGCTGGGCGGATGGGGCGGATGGGACGGTCGCGTCGCACTTGCATGCAGTGCCGGGCGGGCGGGCGGTGCACTTGCGCTGGGCGGATGCGGCGGTGGTTCGTGCTTAATTGGGACATCCTCCCTGCCTTTTGGCATGCACTTGGGCGAGAGCGACGTGCCCGCGACCGGTCGGATCCAGTACGATCGCCCGGCCTAAAAACGCTGTGCGTTTTCCCTCCCCGCGCCGTGTCGGTTCTGCTTCTGATTCCCCAGGACTGATGGCGATCGCACATCCACGGAAAAAGAACCGACACTAAATTACACAGCAAAGATGGATATGCCAAGCCAGCAAGCCTTACGCCACATGATATAGATAATCCTAGCTGGTGTTACTACTTGATGAAAAAAAGAAACATTTAACACGGGCCTAACCTGAAAGAAGCCGCGACACTATAAAATTATTAGCATTTCGCTCATGACGATATGCATGCCGTCGCTCGCTGGCTGCACAGTGCACACGAGGGGACAAGAGAGACGACCCACCCCACCCGGTTCCGTTTCGTTTTTTCCCTGCGATTCTGCGAGGCCACGCTCGGATCCAGCTGATGCGACAAGCATTCACTGCATCCGGCCAACTCGCTCCGACCGAATCCCTCTGCCCTCTGGCCAGAGCACGCCGCAGCCCTGCGAGAGCACGCAGGCGGCACGCGCTGACTTCACTGCCAAAGTGCCGGCGTTCTTCAATGCGCACCGGAGATTCGCCACTGTTCCGGAGCCATCAGCTGATCTGCTCAGCAGGCCTCCGCCGCGGACTTTGCTGCGCACTCGACGCGATTGCTTTCACCACTAGCTCCTCCTTTCGAGCTCGCAGCGCACAAGCACAGCACGCTCGGCCCGGACGATCGGCCTCAGCGAGCTCGCTCTCGTTTCGGTCGTTTTCCACTGTAGCTAGCTACCACCACCTCCGCTCCTCCGCCCGCATTGTTAAGTCCAGTAGGTCTCAAATCTTCAATGCACGCGCGAATCCGCGAAAAGATTTCCATCTCCTAGGAGAGCCTAATGGATGGATGGAGTTGGTTGTTAGCCCGTGGTTGACTCCTTTTAAGTATCCCGGGTAAGTAATTTAGCGAGGACTCTTTTTAAGTAGGACAATAACAGAAACCCCGAAAGGCTTAGCTACCTTTTTTGTCGCGATCATTGCCAACGAGACACCAGTGATGCCTCGCCAGAACTCATTACGCCGCCCGGTTGGCCGCCCAACAGTACGCACTGTTGGCGCAGTAGCCCGCCGTTCCTACCGTCCGTCCGGCAGCATATCTTGCGTCGCCGTCAGCGTTGGTGTATCCCTCCTCCCGCGCTCATTCATCGTGCCGCCCCACGGGCGTTGGGCGAGCGAGCGGTAATGGCGAAGCCAACGGAACAGTTGCCGAGTGAGCTAGCACTAACGCCCTGACAACGCCGTGGAGTGGAGTAGCTACCTCACTTAAACTTTTTCGTCCCATGGTACTTGGCCCTTTTTTTTCAACCGGCCTGCCGTCACAGTGTGTCACTGTCCTCGCCGGCGCCTCGCCCTCTCGTAACGCCGACAGGTGAAAATGACTCGGATGATCGGATCAGAGAGTCCGTGGATGGATAACTCTCTCTCCGGCCAGCAGCGTAATTGTAAGGCTTATCCCGTTACGTTATCCGATCGATCCACGCGCGCCTGAGATCGAACGGACGGCGGATCCCGCCCGCGGGCCCAAGGGAGGACACGTTTTTTTCTTTGTTTAAGCGATCCGCGCCCACCAACGCTACCAAACTCCGCAACCTACACGGCTAACTGGCGCGGCGAACTACCAAATCACGACTAAATTATTGGGTCGGGGAGGGGGATTAAAAGAAGGCACGGGGGGCTAGCCACACATGACGAAGCAGCGCTAGGAGCACAAGCGGGCACAGCTCATGGGGTAGCTAGCCAATCGGTGGCGGTTGCTCCACCAGATTTTGGAAACAAGTACCAAACGGATTCCCGGGCCCTTGTCATCGGCCCTTTTCTAATCATGGACTGGTCCGCCGGAATTATGGCTTTCGGGTGCCGCTGTGCTGGGTTAGCTAACCACCGGGGCGAAAAAAAAATGTCGAGAGAGACGGGGAGGTAAGGCCACGTACAGCCCACATACGGCAGGTCGTCTGCAGAACCTCGAACGTAGCATAATGACGGATGTGAGACAGCTTATACAGCCCATAGACATAGAGGTCGTCTGTAGGTGTTTAATGCTTTACATGTAGTTTAAGATCAGCTACAAATGTGTTTATGTGTACCATTGTGTGGTTATTTTCATATAGCTATAAAATTTATCCATGTAAACATAAATCAATGATGATAAAGTGTAATTTTATCTTTAGACCATAAAATATTTAGACCATTCTCTGCAGCAGCTCGTCTCTCTCTCCTCTCTGATTTCACATTTCTCTCTCCTCTCTGATTTCACCGACCAGCAGCTCCAGCTCGTCTCTATCCTCTCCGATTTCCCCTCCACCGAGCAGCATCTCGTCTCTCTCCTCTCTAATTTCTTCTCCCGCTGCGCTCGCCAGCGGCCACCTCCTAATCCTCACGCCCTCGTCGTTGCGTCCTAGAGGTGGCGCCGGAGGACGACAACGCCGGACGTACACGGACTGCTCGGCGGCGATGGCGCTCGACGCGGACGACGGCCACCGCGGCCGTCGCGCGCTCGAGGCCCGCCACGGCCGCGTCCTCCTAACCATGGTGGCCGGATCTCGCGGCTGCTGATGCTGCTGCCCCGGCGGCGCCTCCTTCCCTTCCCACCCCGTCCTCGTCGGCGCCGCCCCGAGCTGCAGAGGAGCGAGGAGCAGGCCGGCCTGTCCGCGGTGGCCTTCCTCCGCTCATGCGCGCCGGCGGCCTCCCTCACCTGGCCGCGGTGGAGCAGAGCAGCTCCGCGTCCCTCCGGCTCAGATCCGGCAAAGGTCGAGGAGGGCGAGAAGCTGCGAGGTCACGGCGTGAAGCTCGTGGACGGCGACGACGACGGTGTCCGGGCTACGTCCTCTTCCTCCTCCAGCAGTGGCCCCCGCCCTCTCTCTCCCCCCCCCCCCCCCCCCCCCCGGTCGCGGGCCTTCCCACGACAACGACGGGGCTCCAGCTCGGGCGCGGGCGTGGGGGTAGGGGAGCAGGTTTTGGCGCGTGCGGAGGAACTGGGGAGAGGGGAGAGCGTGCGCGGGGGATCCGCCGGCGCCGGCGCCTGGAGGCGACGACCTCTACAGCCCGTCGATGGGCGTCGATTCGGCGTGGGGGAACGGGACGCCCGCGTCGCCTCGCCAGGCGACGCGAAGGCCGTCGGTAGGGAGGCGCGGGGGTGTTTTTACAAAGTGAGCGGTATACAGACGGGGGAAGAGACGCGCTGTACATGCCCTAAAATAGGAAAAGGGGAAGCAAATGATATGCTAGTAAAACAGCCGTGGGACGCGTTGCGTGGCTAACAAACTACTCCACCGAGAATGCATGGATTGGCCTAATACGAGCACATCTAAAGTTGGGTGGAATCTAGAATGAACCTTGATTGTTTTGGCCATGTCAAAACTAGCTATGGTTTTTCGCTTCAAATACTCCGTATTAGCTAGCCACCTCTGATAGCCTGCCACCAGTACAATCAGTGTACAACGAAGGGACGCACACGGGCCGGATCAATCGCAGGGCTTGCGACTCGCACCGAGCACGGTCAAATGCTGCAGCGCACCCTGTAGGGTCCAGTCAATGGAGGAAGAACTCCGGGAAAAAATAGAATAAAATCCACGCTTTCTCTCACCAGCACGCACCGCCTGGCTCCCATATATACGCGCGCTCCGCTGCCCCCTTCCTATCTCCCCAGTTGTATGTAACCAACGCTGGCTCAAAGACTCCAGGCAAGCTCCGACTCAGCTCAGAGCAGAGGCGTCGTCCGCCAAGAAACACCTGCGGCGGCGCGGCGCGCGCAAGACCCCAAGGGAGCGGCGGCAAGGCACAGGGAAGCTAGGCAGGCAGGCATGGGGAGGTCTCCGTGCTGCGAGAAGGCACACACGAACAAGGGCGCGTGGACCAAGGAGGAGGACCAGCGCCTGATCGCCTACATCAAGGCGCACGGCGAGGGGTGCTGGCGCTCGCTGCCCAAGGCGGCGGGGCTCCTCCGCTGCGGCAAGAGCTGCCGGCTGCGCTGGATGAACTACCTCCGCCCCGACCTCAAGCGCGGCAACTTCACCGACGACGACGACGAGCTCATCATCAAGCTCCACGCCCTTCTCGGCAACAAGTAAGCGCCTTCCGCCGCCGCGCCGCCCGCTGTCCCGGTTCGCTCTCGCTCTGTTTCGGTGGCTGATTGATCGCGTGCAGGTGGTCGCTGATCGCGGGGCAGCTGCCCGGCCGGACGGACAACGAGATCAAGAACTACTGGAACACGCACATCAAGCGCAAGCTCCTCAGCCGCGGCATCGACCCGCAGACGCACCGCCCGCTCAGCGGCGGGGCTGCCAGCGGGCTCACCACGTCCAGCACCGCCGGCTTCCCGTCGCCGCCGCCGCCGGCGCTCAGGCCCGCGCGCCCGGCCATCGCCATCCCGCCCAATGTGATGTTCGCGCGGCCCGCGCCGTCGGAGGACGGCCACAGCAGCAGCGGCGGGAGCACGGACGCGCCGCGCTGCCCCGACCTGAACCTCGACCTCGACCTGTCCGTGGGCCCGCCGTCCTCGCCGCCCAAGACGCCGGCCGCCGCCGCCGCGTCGACGCCCACGTCGCAGCAGCAACGGGGAACCATCTGCCTGTGCTACCACCTCGGCGTCCGCGCCGGAGAGGCCTGCAGCTGCAAGGCCGCGTCGCCGGCGGGGTTCCGGTTTCTCAGGCCGCTAGAGGAGGGCCAGTACATATAGGCGTCGTAAATCTCAACAGTAGTCAGGCAGAGGCACCCCAGAAAACTGTAAAAACAAGAAGAAAAGAGAGAGTTTCTAATGGAGATGACTGATGTGGATGATGAGAGTATCATTTCGCATGTTTCCCTTTTCCTTCAGAACCGATTGATTTCTTCCTTTCCTTCCATTTTGTGAGCTTGTGTAGGGGCAATCCGTTTGGAGTATCTTGTCATTTGCGCATCTGATTCGGGCGTATGCTTTGCCATTTGCGCCGTGCGGGGATATACCAGTTTGAGAATACATCATGTGGTGTGTTGTTGGTAGGTACACAAATTTATTTCAGTGCTCCAAGAAAATAAGGAAAATACTATAAAGATAACGTGGTATGGCGAGTTAGGCACCGGAGTATTTTTGGAGAAACTTACATGGCCTTGTTTCACCGGAAAGCTTTCTTTGTTGTTTAACTGTGATGACAGCGACTTGAATCAAATTGTGAATGTTGTGTTGTATTGGTAGTTAGCCAACCAAGTACGTTGACAGGTAAAAGGACAAGGGTAATATTAGTAAAATACACATGATAGGCGAACTGGATTCGAAGTAATCCTCCAAATTTGTTATGGATTTTATATTAGCGAAGATGGTAGGTTCTTTCTCTGACTTTTCTATTTCACATTGCCAGGGGCAGTGAACTAGAAGGAGGGTGGAAGTTGGTGGTTTCGTGTCAGGAGGAGGGAAGCTGCATTCACTCGATCACACAGATAGCGAGATGAACAAGTATGTAAAACGCAGCTGTAATTGTTCGGAGCCGACGAATGGCATGGAACGCATTTCCAGCGAAAAGGAGATGAACCATCGGAATCTTCTTTACTTTTGTGAAGCTTTGTCCACCACCACCTGTCAGCCTGGAAACTAATTAAGCGCTTATCCTTATGTCAAACCACGGACAAAGAGTTTCTTGCGGGTAAGTTCGACGTGGACACGGATAAATTTTGATAAGTCTGGGCAAAAAAATCTCCGTTTACTCTCTACGCTTGGGGAGTTGGGGCGGTGATTTTCAATGCTTTTGACATTTCGACTCGTATGATCTTATCACGTACTGCGTGCTGGTATTCCTATGCATGATCAAGCTGCACGGGGGATAGTTCTTCATCGCGTCACCTGAATGAAGCAGCTAGGAAGGTTGGGTAACGGGTCCCCATCCAAAAAATTCCATGGACATGTGCAAGGTCAACAATTGCTTCATCTGCCATCATGTGTTGAAACAGGAGTATTTGAAGTCTGACACCGGTTTCATTACTCCCGGGATCACAAGAGGTCAGAAGATAAATTATGACGACTCGCGCCTACCGCACGTACGCCGTTTGATCTCGTGATTTTGACCAGCCAAATCTGCCGTATTGCCTTGTTACTACGTACTACTCCTGGACTTCCTTTCCTTTACAGCAGTTTGTTGCATGCTGAGGAAGACGGAGCACACCAAATGATTTGCCAAACTAATGCAACATGCTCCTGACGGCCACAATGTGAACTCTCCCGGTGGAATGTATCAAGACTTTTCTAACCTTGGTGTTTTCATGTCAGGTATAGCATGTGCAGGATCTATGAAACTTCTTGCTGGCGTGGAATTCCCTCCCTGAGTTCCCGTACCCTGCACACCAGAACACAAGTTGCTTGTCCGTGACCGATTAATTGGGGATGCAATGCAACGAACTGTTCCTTTCCACTGGCTAGGCTTGCTTCTCGTGCATTTTCCACGCTCGTCATCCCGTGGCAGGAGCTAGCGAGATACTTGTGGCAGCGACGGATTCCGTTACCTGTTCCTTCGCGGACAAGTCTGTGTCCGGACACCTCGGTTGCTTGCGCGGCGCGCGGCCTCCCTTCTCTCCCCTGCCCGCGCCGGCACCACAAAGCTGGGCGGCAAGTTGTCACCGCGAGCCGTGCGCCCGTGTGGACACGCCACGGCCGCGCAAGTGCTAGATCGGCCGGCCAGCCAGAACGTGACGGGAGCGAGCTGCGATGCGGCCGGCGGCGGCGCGCCTCCGGCCCACGAGGTTATGATCACGCGCTCGGCGCCGCGCCGGTGACTGGGTGAGTCGTGACGGGCGTGGCCCCGTGGGATTGATCCGCCTACCAACCAGGAACTGCCGCCATGTTCCCACCACGCATCTCCATCGCGGGTGAATCTGAACCCGCACAGGCCATGCCGGCGTGAAGGGGTTCACCAACATGCCGTAGGTTAGGGGTAGCTCATCCGGACTTGCCTGTACGCACTTCGGTACCACTCACGGTGTCCCAAACGCACACACAAACTCCTCCCGTAAAGAAAGGCGTGTGGTGTGGACGGGTGGATCCTGGAATCTATCCCGCAAGTAGTATGCAACACCATGCGAAAAAGCGACACGTTAATAGGGTATCCATATCAACTAGGCGCGGGCCCGAGGTGTGCTTTTGCGCTGCGTGGCCCGGCGAACCCCCACAGAAAATCGTTCAATCAGGGGTGGGCCCGAGCCCCCTTCCGTCCCGGGAGGTTTGGATGAGGACAAGCGAGTGGAGATGGAGAAGCATTTGCGAGGACGGGACGGCAGCAAGTGCCGCGCGGAGAACAACGTGCGATGCGGTGGTAGTTGCTGGTTGGTGGGCGGATGACATCACCGACGACCGCCGCACCAAACCACCGTCACCGCCGCGAGCTCCTTTCGCCGTGCGCCCGCGCGCTTTTGGGGGGCGCCGCCGGCGAGATTTCCTGGTCGTGCTTGGCTTCGTCCGACGCCGCGGCGCTGTTAACTGGAGAAACGACCACTTGGCGTGGCAGGCGGCGCGGACCTTACTAATCCTCGGATGAATGAATGAATCTGAGCTTAAAAGTTGTGAGCAAAACCAACACCCGTAATCCTAATTTCGCACGGCACGGCTCTTTTAGCGCGGATTAGGCGCTGATGTCATCGCGGCACCTGTGGCGATATGGGCTGATAACATCAGATAAACTAACCGAGATCCGAATGATTGACTTACCCAACCTGTTCAAGTTTTAGGCGTACGGTTGCTGGTTCGGCCAAGAAAGCTGGGCCAGAATGATGGATGCTGCTGCCGGACCGGTGCCGCAACGGCGGGGTAGCTGTCCGATCCCTGCAGTATCGCGCCCCCGATGGATCGATCTCACCCGTACCCAGCGCTGCAAGAAGGCAGCGCAGGGAAGCGTCTGGCTAGAAGGCACCTGCTGCCGGACACATATTTGCAAGTGGATTTGCGATGGCGAAACAGACGCTTTTGTTTCGAGGTGACGGGGTTAACAGTCTTGTCAGCGGTTAAATAATTTGGCCACGCTCTGCATCCAATATTTCTGATTCAGGGACTATCTCTGTCGTGATCAATCATTCAGGGCTGGGGTTAGAAAAATTCAAGTTGGGGCAGGGGGGTTTCGCTTCGAATACGTTATCATTTAATAGTTCCTGTATGCTAGTAGTAGTTGGCTCGGCCATAATTAGCAGCAGGCCGTGGTTTAGCTTGGTCATACCTACCGATTTGTCCAAACACAGTGTGAGCTGTGGTAGGCCGGAACATAGCATCAGCCTGTCTGTACCTGTTCCTCTGCGTCTACCAGGGTCCATTGCTCGCTGGTGGCAATCACTGCAGACTGCAAATTTTACCACCCCGTTTTTTGAACTAAACACAAACACAGCCAAAGCGTCGCGTCGGCGAAAAACAGGCGATCGACAAACGAAAGGTGTCACATGGCTGCGAAGACACTGAAAGTCTGAAACGGTCAAAGGCGAGCTATATTTTACAGTAGACCAAAAGGTTAGCTACTTTTTTAAGGCTGGGACGTCAGACGACCGCAAGGGATTAACGCCTCGGACTTCTGTTTATGCCTTCAAATCATGGAACGACTGCTGGTGCCTACAGTACAGTCTACAAGCTACAAAAAAATGTGCTGTTCTGCTATGCCTGGTTTGATTGGAACTTGGCAGTCCGCTAAAGGTGCACAAGTCTGAAGAAACCAAGAACCTGTCCAGAGTTCAGGTCGACGCTACTCCCGTTCGATCCTGACAAGTCTTTGCCGTCCCCCGGATTCACGGCACAGAGACACGGACGGGCTTGCTCTTGTCCTCGTCGCGGTTGCCCGGGCAGCAGCAACCAGCAAGCTGCTGCAGCGGCTGCTAACCGGCCTGTCGCGAAAGTCACCGGCGGACGCCGGCTGATTCGCTGTTGTCGCGGTCAGGTTTCCGTAAACCGCGTGAGCTCGCTCGCCATCGAGTTCGGGATTTGTTTAGAGCATGTACAGCCCGTCGATATAGCCCCGTGTTTATGCTGCACATTTTACAAATAACCCCCCGCGCGGCCAACAGACGGGCTTCCCGTCGCCTCGCGAGGCGACGTTGGCGTCCCGTTGTCCCAGGCGGAGCAGACGACCCCGGACGGGTTGTATGCCCTCGTCTTCTCCAAGCGACGGCACCCTCGGATCCCCTGCGTCGGCGCGCGCGCGACAGTTTCTCCCGCCAAGACCACCTTTGCTCACCACATCTCCCAGAGAGGGAGGACTGACGGTGAGGGACGCCGAGAAGAAAGAGGGGAGAAGGGAGGGAGGGGAGAAGCACAGCACCGACCTCGACCTCGTCGCCGGGAGGAGGAGGTCGCCGGAGTGCTCATCTGGTGGTGCGCAGAGCCTGCTCTGCTTCGAGCAATGCTCCTCCACCGGTCAAATCCCGCACGCTCCGGTCATCTTCTTCAAATCTGCCACCATAGCCTTCAAATTCGGCCGCTACGAGATCGATTTTTGGTTTTTGAGCAGCAGGACAAGAGGGATTGAAAGCAGATCAGGAAGGGGAAGGAAGGAGGATGGAGATGACGAGAAAAGCCGCGTCCTCCAGTGCGGCCTGTGGGTTGCGTCCGGGAAGAAGGGCACTCTGGTCTATGGATACTTCGTTGCTTTTCTTTTCACGTGTGCTCCGACATCCATTTGTTTAAAACATCCATCAAATGTGGTGAAGCGTCCCCTTAAAAGAGAGAACTCAATGTGATACAAATACCAGTCCCAGGATGCTGGTTCACATTATTACAGCAGATAGTTCAGTACAAAAACAACATTACGGGAGACGGTGGCACTGCAGGGCCACGACGAACAGAACTAACACTAAGCTCCAGATAAAAAGGTTGATAACATAGAGGTCTTCATCAGAGTGGCAACGCATGCGGCTTCCAGCGGGTGACCCTAACACACAGGCAAAGGTTGGGTGCAGAACGAACCCCTCTAAACGACGTCCTCAGGCACAAAGTCCGGGTCTGCCTCTGAAACAAAGTAAGCAAGGGTGAGTACATACGTACTCAGCAAGCGCAACCACAACCACGGAGGGTATGACAGAAGTATGCAAGTGTTGTAACAAGGATGGCTTATGGTTTAATTAGCAGCAAAGCAAACTTTATTACACATGCAGGGGGGGTTGGTTTTCGCAATGGGTTTTCACAAATATGTCTTGTATTAGGATCAATAAATGTAATATTTTTACACACAGGATTTTAATGCTACCAGATTTCCCATCTGTCGTAGCCCAAATCAAACTTTTCTCGGTTCAACACACAGCAAACACTTTCTTACACCAAAACGGGGGACTAGTGAAGTGACCAAGCCGTAACTCGCCCAATACCGTGGACACGGCTATCCGGATAGGTTTTAACTCTGCAGAGGTGTACACAACCACAAGTAGGCTACCACGACATGAACACCTTAGTGTCAGTGCAGCTCCTATCAAAGCCATTACCCACCATAGCTAAACCGACAAGTTATCACAGACGCGACCAGGGAGTAGGTAACCTACCAACGGGGTTCTACCCAGGGGCGTACCTCACATAGAACGTATCCCCGGCTCCATGGCCCTCTGTTGCTCACCAGCACACCACATAACCAACAGCTTAACTAGTGGGATTTATGCTAGGCCGTTGCCACATACAACGGTCGAGTGGTGGTACAACGAAAATGGGTTAGGCTAGATGACACATCAACATCATCCCAAGAATTCGTGACTGGATAGACAACTCCCACCATGCTCAACCACACAGGTTCGAGCTCACCTCGGCATTTCACACAGAAAATACCGTTTGTCTCATCCCACACGGATACTCATTTTATTCACACAAATCATCTCCTTTATTTTAAAACACGCACACAGTTGCTTTTGTAAACACCAAGTGATTGTCATGGGGGTGTAATGGTAAAATATTCCTAAGCATTTCTAGCAGTGACCAATATTCGAACAGAGCATTGTCATATTTGAACATTAATCTAGGTCGTCAAGGAAACAGTCATAGCAATCAAGGAATGGGTATCCAACCGGGTTTAGCAGTAAAATCATGCAAGTTCTATAAATCAGGCCATAGGTTGTGTTTATAAAATCTAGGACAACAATATGCATCAAGGGTGGGATTGCACTTGTCGTTCTCCCAACCCTCGGAGGATTCCTGCCCGGGGTCTTGGTCTCCAAGCTCCTGCTCGTAGCACTGCTCCTCCTCGAGTCCTTCCTCGTTCACAGCGGAGTCTACGGCACACACAACAAGCATACGATAAATAAAAGAAAAAGCTTTTATTGAGCTCCGAAAGAAAGAATGGAAAGTGAGAGCGGATGATGACATGATCATTTTTGAATGTGGACTGGATGGATTTGGCGGAAATATATTGGTGAATATTATGGTGGAGTTTGGGGTCAAACGGGATTAATTTGGCGCATGAAATGACGAGTTTAGTGGGATTTTAGGGCTATTTTTAAAGAATAAGGACCTATTTGTAATTATAGAAAAGTCCGAGGGCCTCTGGTGAAAAAGACAGAGAGAGAGAGAGAATAGTGTCGGATGGGCTGCGGGTTAATTTGTTTAAAGCTCAGGGGGTCATGTGTAAAGGTACCAGAGAGAGGGTCCTGCAGCTTGGACTGCGGGTTGATTACGATATTCAATAGGGGGTTATGGGCAAAATGGCCGTCTTCTTCCCCCGAAACAGAGCAGAGAGGAAAGAGGGCGACGGCGGCCGACGGCGGCCGACGGCGGCGGATTTACCGGCGATTGGGGCGGCGGCGGTGGACGGGAACAAGGGAAAAAGAGAGAGGGGAGTATGGCGAGTCTACTGGTGCTCTTACCCTAGGCAGAGGTGCAGTGGGGAGGGCTGCCCACGAGGGCCTGAGGCGGCGGCGGCACTGTCAGCGGAGGCGGCGGTGTTGCGGCGGCGGAGAGGGCGATTGCGGCGGCTCGTGAGCTGGTGGGGGTGGAGATGGTGTCCGAGGCCCCTTTTATAGGCGCGGAGGAGGGTTGGAGAGGCGGGCCGACGAGCGGATGGGGAGGAGGCGCTCGGCGGGCGGTAGGGGCGGCCGGCGGTGGAATTAATGGCGGTCGGCGGGTTGGTGGTACGGCGGTGCTGTTCTTGTCGCGTGCGTGCGTCACGACGTGGCGTGCGCGCTCGAGTGGATGGGGCCGCGGCGAGGACGGGCGGTGGCGTGCGGCCGCAGCGTGGTGGTCGGCGGTGCGCGGCTCGGTAGCGGCGGCGCGATGGTCGAGGGGCTCGGGAGAGCTCGTGGGGCGGCGCGTGGTGAGTTCGGCCTGGCGTGTGCGTGCGGTCCAAGCGCGTGCGGCAGTGAGGTACGACTGTGGTGGCGGGGTCACGGCGCGGGGTAGCTCGGCGGTGATGGCGTGTGCGACGGGCGGAGCAGAGCGTGCACGGCGCCGGCGGTCGGCAGTTTGGTCGGCGCAGTGGCGTGGCGTCGAAGTGGTGGTGGGCGGCGTGCTCTGGTGTGCTGGGCGCCGGTCGGATGGTGGCAGGGCGAGGGCGGCACGGCCGCAGCGGTGCACCGGTGAGCAAGCGGTCAGGGCGCGTGCGACGGAGCCGAGTGGGCGGTGGCGTGCGCGAGGGTGGCCGTGCAGCGCGGTGATGGTGAGGTGGTGGCGAGTGTGACGGCCGTGGGGTGGTCGGCGAGGAGCAGAGCAGAGGGTGAGTGGGGGTGGGGTCGGCGGTGAGCAGAGCGGCAGCGCCGGCGTCGGGGAGGAGAAGCAGAGGAAACAGAGAAGGGGGAGAAGGAAAAAGAAAGTAAAGAAAAGGAGGAGGAGAGAAAATAAAGAGAGAAAGGGAAAAGGAAAAGGAGGGGAAAAAGAAAAGAGAAAAGGGGAAGAAAGGGGGGGAAAAGAGAGGGGAGAGCCGGCGGGATTCGCGGCGGAAGGCCGACGGGCAGTCGACGGTGGTCGGCCAGGGATGGTCGGGCCCGGCGGTCGACCCGAGGGCGGGCGACGCGGGATGGGACGGAGAGGAGGGTGGTGACAGCGAGGCGAACAGGAAAAGAGAGGGGGCGGTGATAGCAAGGCGGGAGGGTTTGGCGGGAACGGGAGCTCGGCGATAAAACATTTTGAAAGGGTTTTTCACCGGGTGATTTATTTAGCGATTTTTCAGATATTGGAAACGCGGGCGTTACATGTGGGTTCCACGTAATGGTAAACTTGCATCCAAGTATCCAACGGAGGGGAGAAAAAATAAAAAAAATGAAATAGAAAATAGAAATAATAAATAGAAATAAAAAGAAAATATTGTAACCATATTTCTATTATTTATGTTTTGTACATTTTCTATCACATGGTCACACAATGATATACACAAACACATTTGTACCTGATCTTAAACTATAATGCAAAACATTAAACACTTTACAGACGACCTCTATGTCTATAGGCTGTATAAGCTGTATATACATCCGTCTGTATGCACAGTTCGAAGTTTTGCAGATGACCCCTGTCTAAGGGCTGTACATGCCCTTAGCCGTGCAGGTTTGGTTAGAGGACACACAGGACACAGGGCAGAGTGCTCTTCTTGACTCTTGTGGCTGAATGGCTGGTTGATCGTTGACGGCCGTTTCCCATGTCTGCACATCGCCAGCTGCTTTCTTGACTTCCTGGGGGGCGCCTGTATCCTGCCCTGTCCTGGCCGAGCGAGCGAGCGACCTCCCCGGAAGATGCTCTGAAACTTTGACGTGAGCCAAGTTTTACTTTCAGAAAGAATTTGGAGCCTAGCTCCTCTCGCCTTACGAACGCGTCCTCTGTGCTGTGTGGCTGCACCTTCAGCCACTGCGCATGCCCGCTGCAGAGTTCAGTCCGGCGAACGATTTTGGTCAAATGGCATCACATTGACCCCGGAGGCCGTGAGTGAGCCCATGACATTTTGCAGTGGACCGTTCGTTCGCCCGTGCGCGTCAGTCCTTTCCTGAGGGCTGCCGTGAACTACACAGGTGCGGATGCGTGCTCGAGGGGAGATGGCGGCACACGCAGAGCTCTCAGAAAAGAAGAAATCGGAGAAGCCCCGAGCGGGACGTGATGCTGGGCCAGCCCAGCAACAGCCATAATTTTGAGCCATAGACCATGTGGGCAGTAAGGTGGTGTTGCGATGAGTGTTATTGCGTGGGCCTCTTTTATCCCTAACGGTCTTTCCGTGGGCCGGATGTATAGCATTAGTAGCACAGTCGTAATCTGGGTCCTGCTCAAAACCGGGCCGCCATTTGTTTTTTTCAAAACGGGCCGCCATACAATTCTCGCATGGTATTACCAAGTAACTGGGCCCATAAGAAAACACTTTGCTTCTACGATTAGATCGCCGCACCCAGCCCATATCCTCCCCCTGTCGGGTAGTTCCTCCATAATGCCAAGTTGACAGCTCAATCTTCCTCTCATCAAAGGTCATCAATGAACGTGCAAACCGACAAGCTAACGAAGGCCAGGACACGCTGAACCTGAAACGCGCCAGGAGGCTACCTGCCGACCTGCACACATCGACGTCGACCAGGATGGTAGGATCCGCGCCCCGGCCGTCGCTGTTCCCAGACTGGCTCTACGCTGCCGGAGACGCCCGGGCGTCATGCATCATCGGTCGGCGCCCACACACATTACCGGCCTGTAGGCTAGCTGTAGCTGCTGTATCACGCGAGATACCCGTCCATGTGCCGGCCCATATGAATGAATGTATCATCTCTGATTCATTCATCACGACGAAGCTACACGACAGGTCGCCGTCAGGCCTCGCGTTACAACTTAACTACAAGGCTCCATGTGTTCCGGGTCCCCACGTTCGTCCCCGAGCTCCGGCCTGCGTGCGTACTCGTATAGTGGAGGCCACATTTCTATGCGCGCGATTCGGCTTCTTCAACCTCCGTCCACTACTCCACTTGGGGCGAGCCTTCTGAATCATCAATGCAGGCTGATTGCTGATTGATAAGACGGTGCTAACTGCTAAACTACCCTACACGATTCGCTAAACCTATCCTCTGAATCTTAAGGGATTCGCCAGTCTGGTAAGACGTAGTACGTCTAACCAAGGAACACGACACGCCAGTTTTTATTTGGTCAGGTTTTGGTTGGTTGTCTGCTCCTCCCATCCAATGACCAATGGCCAATGCCCAGCCATGGGGCGAGCTGTACCTGTACGTGGACGTTGTCACGGCCTAATCGCCTACTGCTCCTAATTAACACCGGCTGCATTGAATCTTCGTTCGTTGGTGTCCCGATCAATCATCCGGACGGTCGTCTCAACTCTCAACGCCGGCGCCATTTGCTCGCCTGGATCAATCATTGCCCCGTTTCTCTTTAGTTAGTCTTTATTAGGGAGGAGTTGGGACCTAATCCCTGTTGGCTGTACCAGCATTCCGTTGCAGGCTCCTGTGCCTTGCCCTGGTTATAAAAGAAAAGGAAAACAACATGGATGGACTATTTGTTTTTATTTTGCTGGATTGCATTGCATGTACTCACAGGAGAGCCTGAGGCCCTGAGCGGTGGCATCATGGAGATGGGGACTTGGTTCTTCTTCGCTCGATCGGCAGACGAGAGGTGGTACAAGCAGTTGCAGGAGACTAGTGCTCGCTTTTGGCCGTAGCCGTACGGTGCGAGGGGCATTCATGAGTTGCATGGATTGTGGAGTAATGGAAGGCATGCAAATGTCACGGAAATTTTGGGCATGATGGTGTCCAGTTGTCAGCCAGCAGATTGCTGCGCCGATGGGGTGTGTTCGTGGTGCCCCTCAACGTCTGTCCATCAGGCATTCAGGCACTCCATCTCTTTTCCGTTGGATGGATGATGGGCTGTCAAAGGGATTCCTTTCGGTTTAGGGCTGTCAAATACTCAAATGTAGGTGTACGTTATACCAACATTATTCCCCCTTCCGTTTGCCAGTGGCACAAAAGAATGCTTGCCAAGTAGGCAGGTAGGTGTGCCTCGACATTCCTGTGCTGTGCAGCTGTGTTTAAGAAATGCAATGCTGAAGAACTGGCCAGAGATACAGAAGAAGCACTGTGACCTACGTAGTGCTCATCTGTCCAGAACTCTGATGGTGAAAGCTTCAAACTACAGTGGAGTGGCGTATAATACAGTCGTATCCAGCAATGATCCACCGGGGCCGTTGAAAGTGACAACGTAAAGACTCGGCACAGCTACCGATGATCCATCACCCCTTCCAACGTCTAGATGGTCTTGTATTGTATAGGTGCAAACGGTTCCGTTCTGCATTGGATTCTTGTAGCAGCTGACAGGAAAAAAAAAACAAAGGTAGTGTTTAGATGTTAGAATTGGGAGGTGAATTTGAGAGTAAGATGTCACTTCGTAATCATTGCGCTACTGTAACATTTCGTTTGTATTTATAAAAAATTATCCAAAAATTGATTAATTAGGCTCAAAATATTCGTCTCGCAGAATACAACAAAACCATGCAATTAGTTTTTAATTTCATCTACATTTAATACTCCATGCATGTTATGACATTTTGATGTAATGGTGAATCTTTTTTTTGTATAGTGTATTTAGAAGTTGTTTTTTGAAACTAAACAGGCCCAAACAAAGGCACCCCCTCTACATACATAGGATCCGTTCCGTGCATGCACACGTTTTGACTCACCTAGCTGCCAATCGCTCTGCAGAGCTAGCTGCCGAAACTGCCCGGCCTGCAACGGACACCTGCCTGATCAGCTCAGCTGATCTCATGGTTACTCAAGCCTTGACAGTGTTGTTATACTACAGGCTAATGGCAAAGAAGATTATTACCAAGTTGCAGGTTGCTAATGCGCCGGCGGACGTGGGCAGATCGGTGTCGATTTCCTACTGGTTGCCGCCTCGTTTTCGTCGAGTGCCTTCTCAAGTCAGCATTTGCAGCGGCTAACCCCGGATGTTTAGGTTAAAATACTTGTGGTCATCTTATCCGGACACCTGTTCCAAAGCGAAGGTCTTGCCTGCTAGCGGCTGGTCAGAAGACGATGGGCAGGAGAAACCAACCGTGGTTTTATAGAATTGTCAGCTCGTGCGCGACGGATGGAGATTTGTTTTGGAAGGAAATGGTGATGGATGAGATGAGAGAGAGCACGGAGTTTGTGATGTGACACCCCCCTCGAATGGCTGATGCTGCTGGCAAAGGACCTGGACAGCTTTAGCTTAGTACTGACAAAACAAGGTTTACTAGAAGCACGCAGTGTCATCAATACACGTCTCTTGGTTTAAATCCAAAGATATCGCTGTTCTGTGTTACGACAGGGACAGAGAAGTTACAGCTAAAATATACTGAATGTGATTCGCTGAATTTAATGTTTTCTCCGAGGATTATCGGCCCATCAACATTTCCACTGAAACTGGGATTTTTTCCAATTTTTTCTCCGAGGATTTAATGGCTGTGTTTAGTTCCCCGTCACGTCACCAAACTTTCCAAAATTCTCTTTTCAAACTTCACTATTCACCTGTCACATTAAATCTCTTTCCTCATGCATGGAACACTAAACGTGGATAAATAAAAAAACTAATTACATGGTTTTGATGTACACGACGAGACGAATCTTTTGAGCCTACTTAGGTCACGATAGGACAATGTTTACCACAAACCAACGAAAAATGCTACAGTGCGCTACAGTGTCGGATGTGACATTTTCACCAAACTCTTCCATCCACTTTTTGGAACTAAACACAGCCATTAATAATATTTTTCCAATTTTTACTGAATCTCTTGTAAATTTTTCTTGTGAAATTCAAAACCCTAAATGGTGAAATGGGTTTTTTTTCAAAGAATGAAAAAAGGTTTTGTAACAAGAATGCAGAAATCAACCATCTCAGTACAAGTCGCAGAAAAACAAAAGCTAATTATTCCGTACCTCTAACTCTAATATAGATGGTATTTTTTGCCAGACTAAAGTGCAAACAGGATTCTCTTGCTCATAAATTTCCGCACTGCATTTTACCCGGACAAAAAAAAGGATAGAGCTTTTCTAAAAAAGCCCCGCTCATTAGCCCGTCACTAATCGAGACTAAACGCCGCCCGTTGCGGGGCCCACCCCGCCGAGCCACCTATTCCGTTCCGCCTTGCTCCGCCAGCCCGCTGCTCTGCTCTGCTCTGGTTTGGTTCTCCTCTCTCTTCCAGCCAGCCCAGCCACCGCAAAGAGCGCGGCAAAGCTGGCCTCCCTCTGACAGCTCAGCTCCTACCAAGCTCCCACTCCTATATCTCTCCTCCCATCCCCCAAACCCTAATCCCCAGCATACAGCAATCTCTCTCTCTCTCTCTCTCTCTCTCTCTCTCTCTCTCTCTCTCTCTCCTCTTCTCGTGTGCGCAGGCTCGAAAGAGTTTCCAAAGCGTACCAGAGAGATGGCAGAGGAGCCGCAGCCAGAGGCCGCCGCCGCCGCCGCGCCTGCGGCGACCGAGGTGGTCGTGACCGAGGCGGCGCCGGCGGAGCCGGAGAAGAAGGCGGAGGTGCCTGCTGCTGCGGCGGAAGCTGAGGCCGAGGCCGAGGCTGATAAGAAGGCTGACGAGGCGGCGGTCACCGCCGACGATGCGGGGAACGGCTCGTTCAAGGAGGAGAGCAACCTGGTGGAGGACCTGCCCGACCCGGAGAAGAAGGCGCTCGACGAGTTCAAGCAGCTGATCGCCGCCGCCCTCGCCGCCGGCGAGTTCAACCTGCCACCCCCGCCGCCGCCGCCAAAGGCCAAGGAGGAGCCCAAGGCCGAGGAGCCCAAGGCGGAGCAATCCAAGGCCGAGGAGCCGGCCCAGGAAGAGCCCAAGACCGAGGAGCCTGCCAAGGCCGAGGCGGCGGCGGAGGAGCCCAAGGCAGAAGCGGCTGCGGAAGTCACGGCGGAGGAGGCTAAGACGGAGGCGCCGGCGCCGGCCGAGGAGACCAAGGCTGAGGCGGTTGCCGAGGAGGCCAAGCCGGAGCCAGAGGAGAAGACCGTCGTGGTGGCCGAGGAGGAGAGCGCCACCAAGGCCGTGGAGGCAATCGATGAAACCGTCGTGCCCGCCACCGCCGCCGCCGCCACCTCGGAGGAGGCAGCGGCGCCCGAGGCGGCCGCGCCTGAGCCCGTGCTGATCTGGGGCGTGCCCCTTGTGGGCGACGACGAGCGCACGGACACGGTGCTGCTCAAGTTCCTGCGCGCGCGGGAGTTCAAGGTGAAGGAGGCCATGGCGATGCTCAAGTCCGCGGTGCTGTGGCGCAAGCGCTTCGGCATCACCTCGCTCCTCGACGCCGACCTCGGCCTGCCGGAGCTGGAGAACGTGGTGTTCTACCGCGGCGCCGACCGCGAGGGCCACCCCGTGTGCTACAACGTCTACGGCGAGTTCCAGGACAAGGACCTGTACGAGAAGGCCTTCGGCGACGAGGAGAAGCGGGAGCGCTTCCTCAAGTGGCGCATCCAGCTGCTGGAGAGCGGCATCCTGTCCAAGCTGGACTTCGCGCCCAGCGGCATCTGCTCCATGGTGCAGGTTACCGACCTCAAGAACTCGCCACCCATGCTCGGCAAGCACCGCGCCGTCACCCGCCAGGCTGTCGCGCTGCTCCAGGACAACTACCCCGAGTTCATTGCCAAGAAGGTAACGGCTCTCAGCGTCGATTGAATTATTGATTTGGAATTATGTAGCTGCATGATTAGGTTTCAATGTTGCTGTAGTGATTCGAAAATTTAGCTGGGTAATGCGAAAGATTCCAATTTAGCGAAATTGTAGTTTAACGTTGGGACTGAATGATTGGGCCAAAGCTTATTTTTTGGGTACTGTGATAAAGGTTGAACTTTAAGGCGCCGTGGACTTTTTTTACTCTGATCCGGCTGGTTTGAGTTGACTGTTGTCTTTTGGAGTGTGCTTTGGTAATCATAATGTAGGTTGGGATATTTTCCGCTAGTTAATTTTTCCACATGATCAGGCTTGGGCAACTAGTTCATTTCCATGGTTGTTTACTGCTAGAGGGAGCAAGCTGAAGTTGATTACTACATCTTAAGAAGTTTCTTCAAATGTGGAATTGAATTTTGAATTTGTTTGGCTCGACTTGTGCAGGTGTTCATCAATGTGCCATGGTGGTATCTCGCTGCCAACAAGATGATGAGCCCATTCCTCACACAGCGCACCAAGAGCAAGTTCGTTTTTGCTAGCCCGGCCAAGTCAGCAGAGACTTTATTCAGGTTTGGCACCAAATATCTGAAAGTTACTGCTTATTAGATCGTCCAGGCATTATGTCCCTAATGTATTGGTCATTTTACCTCTTAAAAATTCAGATACATCGCACCTGAGCAAGTTCCTGTCCAATTTGGAGGACTATTCAAGGAGGATGACCCTGAATTCACCACCTCCGATGCTGTCACTGAGCTCAATATCAAACCCTCGTCCAAAGAAACCATCGAGATCCCTGTCACCGAGGTTGTCCAGACTAAACATCTTAGTTCACCTCTCATGAACATTGCAGAGTGCTCTTGGATTTTTTGTTACTAACTGTTGTTTGTAAACGAATGGCCGTTGCAGAATTCTACAATTGTATGGGAACTACGGGTGCTCGGTTGGGAGGTGAGCTATGGCGCAGAGTTCACCCCCGACGCCGAGGGTGGATACACTGTCATCGTGCAGAAAACTAGGAAGGTGCCTGCCAACGAGGAACCGATCATGAAGGGAAGCTTCAAGGTCGGCGAGCCCGGCAAGCTTGTGCTGACTATCAACAACGCTGCATCCAAGAAGAAGAAGCTCCTTTACAGATCGAAGGTGAAGAGCCCCAGCGATTGAGTGCGAGGTGGCTGCTAGCTGCCTGGGCCTTACAGTTACATGATCTACAGTTCATCTGAGCATGATAGTTGAGAGAAGAAATCTTTTGGTTTGGTTGGTTAATTTATTGGGTTTTGCTGGTTTTTGGTTCGCATTCTATATTTTGTTTGGTCAAAACCAAAGTGAGCTTGTTTTTGTGATAGTAGCTCTGAAGAAGTATAATGACATTGTGATGGATGGTTGTTGAGGAGGGCAGGGGAGAAAAAACTGGGCAAAGGGCTGGGGAATGTCTGCTCCTCTGTAGATGTGTCTGTACATTGCATCTTTGGATTCTCGTTGATATGTTAAATTTAGGAGTACTTGTCTCATCATAATTCAATCCATGTTACTCTGCATGCTGTCTCTCTTCATGTCCTTGTCCCTGTTAATGGAACGCCGTCCGCTGTCCATGGATATCAGGATCTCTGCTGTCTGCTCCAACCATTTGCATGCTCATTTGCTGCAACACGGGGGATGTCCTCTGAATGCTCCGAGGAAACCAGCTGCAGAGATAATAATGGCCAAGTTATACTCACAGAAATTACAAACACTTTGATCATGTACTGATGGCTGCTCCACTGAGGTTGAAACTATCTGGCCTCCATACCCTGCCTACTGACAGGGCTGCAATTTCATTAGGGGAAGGGTTATTATTATAGAAAGCAAAGCACGTTTGATCAGTGATCAGTCTCCTCTGCGTAGACCACGCCTACCTGGGTTGCCTTCCAAAAAACAAGCAGCAAAATGCCAAGGCTGCAGGCTGCCAAACAGAAAAGGGCCGGAGCGCTTGTGCTGCTAATGATGGGCGTAAACTAAGCGTGGGGTGGTGGAACATCCTACAGAGCGCGGGCGCCGCCGCTCCTTCCAAGGCTGTCATCGTGTTCCTCAAACGACAGCATGCAAAGGAAAGGAAAGAAAAGAAAGAAAAACCCCAAAGCGACGAAAAGCGGGGGCCGGAACAGCTGTTGCAGATAAAGAAGGCTCCTCTCCTCTCCACCGGTTGCAAACTTGCAAGGCGGAGGGAGAAGACGACCTCGCCATCTCGCTTTGACTCCTTCAGATGCAGGCACCAGCAATGGCCAGCAGTACAATGCTACTCATGTCCAGATTGGCCATGTGCTCGGGGGGCGCCTTTAATGGCCGAATCGCGGGGACTTTCGTTCTGTCTGTGGGGAGGAGCTGCCGACCGGCGGGCCGCCGCCGGTGGAGGCGGGGGAGGTCCAGGGGCTGGATTACCGGAGGGTTTTGAAGAGTTGGCATGTGCGTAGGCCCCGCGTTTTCCTCGGTGTTTTACTCCGTCTTTGCGCAAAGGGTCGGAGGGCCCGTCGTTTTTAATCGCGGGAAAGAAGACGGCTCATGATTGGCGGCGCGGACATGCGCCTCTGTCGTGTTTGACGCTTGCGCCACTCCTTTTGCATCCGACGTGTCATCCAACGTGTCCCCCAAATATCGTGGTACTCCTACACTGGCTTCATCGTTCATACGACGGGGGATCTCGTGCCCTCGGATGCTGTGGTGACCAAGAGAGAACCGAGCGTGTCTGTTAGCTCGGAAGCGCACACCGTGCATTCTGAAGGAAAACTATCTCTTGGCAGCGCAGTTTTGAATTTTCTTTTTCGGCTAAAGAATTTAGTACCGTGGAACCAGTGATGGACCTAAATAGAGCAAGAATCAAGAGGTGCTGACCTACGTTTCACTGGCTGATTGAGAACTGTAGGTTCGCATGCCATGCTGTGCAGGTGCAACCGGGGCCCGCCCAACAACTTACTTGTCGTCCACTTGTTCCACTCGCGCAATTCATATCTTTTTTTTTGCCGACTAGAATGAAATGCGATGGCGTTGTGTGATCTGCCGTCTGCTCGTTCATTCTGTCTCCTGTTAGCCTTTCAGGCCTTCACAGTTCGCATATCACGATTTGGCGCGACTAGGACAAGGCCCCGGGTCCCTGGCAGAGTCGGTCTCGTCCGCGGCCCAAGTGTCCGACACGGGCCCAGGTCCGTTTCGCGTTCCAAAGGCCCCAACAGCGTCCGACTCCGACCGAAGTCACACAACGCCAGGCTTCGGTTTCGCGCCATAAAACGCAGACCCACTGTTCGTCCAAGGGCAACAACCCGAGAAATCTTTCCCAGCACAAACACATACGAGATCGAGAGAGAGCGTCGCAAGGAAGAAGCTAGTTGGGCGAGATCGACGCACGCACGTCATGGCGCGGCCCAACCTGGCGGCGTGGCTCCTCCTCGCCGTCCTGGCCCTGTTCGTCCCGGCGAGCGCCGCCGCCGCGCAGATCAAGACCACCGACACGCGCTGGAGCTTCCACCTCCCGCTGTGCACCGCCGGCGTGGCGCCGTCGGAGGAGACGGAGAGCATCTGCGGCCGCCCGCTGGGCCTCCAGTTCCACGCCGAGACCGGCGACCTCTACATCGCCGACGCGTACCACGGGCTCATGAGGGTCGGCCGCGGCGGCGGCGAGGCCGAGGTGCTGGCGGCCGCCGCCGCGGACGACGGCGCCCCGTTCCGCTTCGTGAACGGGCTCGACGTCGACCAGGCCACCGGCGACGTCTACTTCACCGACTCGAGCGCGACGTACCCGAGGCGGTTCAACACGGAGATCATCACGAACGCGGACGCGACGGGGCGGCTGCTGAGGTACGAGGCGCGGTCGGGGCGCGTCGACGTGCTCAGGGCCGGCCTGCCGTACCCGAACGGCGTCGCGGTCAGCCGCGACGGCGCGCACGTCGTGGTCGCGCACACCGTGCCGTGCCAGGCGTTCCGGTATTTCGTCTGGGGTGACAAGGCCGGGCAGTACGAGCTGATGGCGGAGTTGCCCGGGTACCCGGACAATGTGAGGCGTGACGGCAGGGGTGGGTATTGGGTGGCGCTGAACCAGGAGAGGCAGCGGCTGGACGCGACGCCGGCGGCGGCGGCGGCGGCTCCCGTGAAGCACTTGGTCGGGGTTCGGCTGGAAGCCGACGGGGTGGAGACCGAGGAGCTGACGGCGGCCAAGGGT
This sequence comes from Echinochloa phyllopogon, assembly GCA_033239725.1. Lineage (NCBI taxonomy): Eukaryota > Viridiplantae > Streptophyta > Magnoliopsida > Poales > Poaceae > Echinochloa > Echinochloa phyllopogon. The sequence goes on from BTCW01000005.1 coordinate 51,822,298, forward strand.
GTCACGCTGAGCGACGTGGCGGAGAGGAAGGGGCAGCTGTGGCTGGGGTCCGTGGAGCTCGAGTATGTTGGCCTGGTTGCTTGAGCTGCCAACAAGAGTCGTAGATACCGTACTAGATAGTGTCGTTAAGGATTGGGATTAGGAAATATACCAAGTTAGTAGTAGTAGTATGGTTAGAGTTAAGCCGTGTAAAAGAATTACCAACATTGTTACTCCGTATTACTTTTTTTAATTTTTTTTAAAGTTCATTATTTTTTTATTCTCCGGACGTTTAATCTGTTCGTGTTGACAAGCGCTCAACTCATTTCTGTCCCTAACCGGCGAGTCCCTAGATCCTCAGCAACTAATCCGTCTCGTGGCGCTGTTTTGGACGAACCCAAACACCCAAATCATGTTCTTTCCCTGAAGAAAAAAATCCTGCTCGATCGCACGATCGGCGTCCTGCCCTGTCTCGGGGTCACGCCAAAGCTTGCGATCGCGATCCCGGCGTGAGCAGTGATCGTGGCAATGAGCAAACAGTACGTACGTGCCCATCCGTATGCGTTTTACGCACATGCACGGGTGTCGTCCAGTCCTAGAAGGCTGACACTCCATTGGATTCCTTCGAAATTAGCAGAGGGCTGCAGAGAAAACCAGTAGCTCTGCAGATTCAGGTGATCGGTCGTGTTGTCTCGTCGCTGGCCAGGTCAGGCGCCACTGTTCTTGCCGTTGGAATCCAGAGGAGAGGTCAATCAGACCCTGTGCTTTACCACTATGCATACGGTTACGGTATACTCGCTCTGAGTGCTATCTGCGGAGAGCTCAGAGCAGACAGCCAACGGCTCTGATCTTGAAGCTGTACCAGAAGCTGTACTGTCGAGTAAGAAAAAGGATGAACCGAACATCAACGGGCCAATGATCGGGTAATGGCATTATTGGCTTCCATCAAGCCAAGAACAATGGGCATCCGTACAAGACAAGCGTGCTCCTCATTTACTCTTTTTTTCTTCCTGATATTTTTTCCTCCATTAATTATGTGCTTATCGGGTACTACTACATGGGAGATGATGTTTTGATCTACAAGTGTACTGCAAAGGTAGCAATTGGGTACAGGGTAGCCTCAGAAAAAGAGAGCCAAAGGGAAAGGCTCCAGTGGGCGAAGAAAGAAAGGAGGAAAAGGCGGGGACCTATAAAAGTCTAAAACGAAAGGGAGAGTCCATGTTTTGGATTGGGAGCATGAAAAGCTCTGCCTGTTTGTTCACTTTGCAGTCTTGCTCACCGAAAATCCTCCATTGTCTGATGCAAATAACAGGTTACAGTTACATTGGCCTGTAAGCGCTGGTGCCGGGTACACCGTTTTCATCTGGGCCATGATGAGATTGGGTCAATGGGTGGGTGAGCACGTTCTGAACTTCTTATACAGGTACCCTCCAGCCTGAAATAGTTGACCGTCCAAAGAAGCATGAACTACCCTGTTCAAGTAGGTCTCTGCCAGTGGCACGAAAAGAGGTCGGACCTTGGATTCCATTTCCATGGCAACGGTCGCAAAACCCACGCGCGCGCTGTTTGCAGCGCTGCATTGCTTTTTGGAGCCTCGCGTGACCATTCCAATGCAAGATTCTGGTGATGCCCTTTTCCTTGAATTTAGCATCCTCGGCTGCTCAACTTCAGAGCCTAATTACTACTCGCATGAGTATGGCTTAGACTGATGGTGAACATGATGGTTTAGCATAGACTGATGGTGGAACAGGATGGTTTAGCACCCATCGTTAGAACAAAAATCACCTAAAATGGAAGAAGACCAGAAGAGCAAAGAAATCGATCCGATTGACAGTTTAACGGTTACATCCGTTTTGAAGAGAGTAGATTCTAGTACAAACAGTATCCGAGATACATCATATCTGTCATCATGATCTAGCCCGGACTCTGGAGATAATTTAAAGATACTTCTTGACAATTTCAGGTATGTTATGCACAACTCCTTGGTTGTTCAACCAAACATGAAAGCTCGGAAGCAAATTGGCACAAATCAACTACTGAGCTGAGTATTGAGACAATAGCCCAAGCGGAGCATGTTTTCGTGGCATAGTAAGTTTGTAACTTTGAATGCCGAGGATGACAGTTGGCAGCTTGAGAATAAAAATATACGCTAGTACAAACTTGCAGCAAACTAATTGTATAACTGTATTTGATGATGATCATGATATACATCAACAAGCAGCTACCAGCAGAAAGTACACTAGACCTGGGATCACCTGGGGCAAGGTACTCGATGGATCTTAGAGCAACTCCAACAGATCCCCAATAACAATTCTATTTTCCTATATTTTTATTTAAAGGGGATTGAGAGGAAAAAACATGGCTCCAACAAATCCTCTTTCTATTCCCCTTTTCCTATAATTTTTTCTCAATCTCCTTTATTCCAGTCTCGTTCCCCCTTTAGAAAGGGGAGGCAATTCCTCTCCCCTTTCCATCTTTTGCCGTCGCGCCCATGGCCTGTGCGCCGCCGGCCCGCCTCCCAACGCGCCGCACCACCCCGGCTGGGCGCCGCCGCCCGCCGCGCCTAGCTCCGCCCGGGCCTAGCGCCGCCGCCCGCCGAACACTGCTCCGCCCGGGCCTCGCCCCGCCGCCCGCCGCCGAGCAAGATGCGGTTCCACCACAACGTCAGCCTCCACGGGTTGGGCGCCGCCAGGCCGTCCCGCCCCACCTCGTAGAGCGCGGCGGCGGCGACCAAGACCTGGAGGATGTGCATGATGGGCTGCTGGAGTTGCGCTCGTAGCGGTAGCGCCTGGTGCCGGAGAGGAAGACGGCGATGGCGGCGAGCATGACGCCGGCGCAGATGTCGTAGGCCCAGCTCCGGCAGAAGAGGCCCATGGCGGCGCGCTCGTCGAACTGGTCGGTGCGGAAGCCGAACACGCTGGACTTGTGCGCAGAAACAAAAAATCGATTTCGTGTTTCTTTGATCGATTGAGGAAAGAAAGAAAGAAAAGGATCGATTGAGGAAAGAAAGAAAGAAAAGGAAAAGGAGGAATTGCGAGAGCAATTGAGCACGGGTGCAGCAGAACCAAATCGACACTAGCAGCGAGCTCTCCTGGATGCTCTGCGCGTCGGGCCGCCAGCAGGTGAACGCGAACTCGAGCGTCGCCGCCACGGTGCCCTGCGGCTCCGCACAGTGCAGCTCCTGGGACCTGCCGGCGCTGCCGTCCTGCGAATCTGCGATGGGGCCTCGTGCCGGTGCCGTGTGTCTCTCTCCTACGCGGACGGGTCCGCCGCCGTCGGCGACGCGCCGCCGCCGCGGTCCGCGTACGACTCCCCCGACGGCGTCGCCACGGCCGAACTGCTGGGCATGAACACGGACACGCTATGCTTCGTCTGTGCACCGGATGCTATACTACTCATTGACATCTGGGCTCCACATAGTATGAGAAAGGGAAAGGGAAATAGGAAAGAGGATCTACTAGAGCATCTCTTCCCAATATGCTGAAAATCTCAAAGGGATTCCCTATAGCAAAAATAAAGGAAAGGGAAAAGGGGATCTGTTGGAGTTGCTCTTACAGCACAGTAGTACTACCATTACAGCTTGTCCCTGGATATTATTTAAGCCTGTATCGGATATCATGTACCACAGAGGCAGGCCTTCCAAACCTCTATGCTGCAGACAGTTACAGCTTCAACCTGGGAATATACCACATTCCCGCATATTAGAATCGACAATACCTGATGATTACTACTTTGGAGCTAGGATATAGTATACACAATTTTTTTCAGCAACTGGCTCCTTGCCCCCTCCAACATTTATACATCCCTCTTTCCTGTTAAACCATGTGGTTTGTGAGTAAGAAACCCAGCGGGTGGAAATATTCGATTATAGCGGCTATCTATCTTCTGCCTTCGTTGCTAAATTTAAGGATGAAGTCAGATAGAACATTGGTGTCATTGCATGTGTTCCTTGGGGATAACCAACTGTCATCAAGCTGAACATTTACATCCCTGGTCCAAGAAACGGAATGAGTTGTTATTTTCATGCAGCATTTTCGTACTACAGCTTGGTAAGTGATGACAAAATGCAGCCAAGCATAATTAAGTGTTAATGGTTCTTGACTATAAACAATGACTTGACCATGCAGAGATAGCATGCATAAACCAAGACCTGGGCTTTTTTTTTTGACTGAACAGGCACGAGCATATTCCCATGCAGGATTGAAAATTTTGCATAATTTTCTTGTTGCAAAATGGAAATTTCATACCTCTTTAGGCTAAGAACTTCGTAATTTTTTCGCAAGTAATCTGCATGCTTAGTGAGAGCATCCTGAGCATAATCCTTGCCAACAGTTCTGACTGCAGCTGTGTTTAACAAGTTTTCTAATGAACCATGTTTTTGCAGTAGTTTCACTGCAGTCTTTCTACCAAATCCCGGAACCAAGTGCTGGATTCCTGGAACACCATCTGCTTCATCACCCATGAAGCACCCTGTGCAGCATAACTTCAAATTCATTAGTTGCTCAAAATTCCCTATGGTTACAAAATCATGGATCAATACCAAAGAAATATACTCACTAAGGCTTAAATCTGCAGTTGGATCACACTTGTATTGAGCGACATAATGCCTTAATGTATAGAAAGACCATCGGCCAATCTCAGGGATGGGCATAACTAACTGAACATCGTCAGATATCAGCTGCTTGAAGTCCTTATCTGGTGAGGCAATGACAACTCTATAGCCTTTCTGTAAAACCTGTTCTGTCAAGGTTGCCACCACGTCATCTGCCTCATATCCATCGACTCTTACAACCTGAATTTGCCATTTCCAAATTGTTATACTCAGGAAGTCGACATGAGAAACATCAGGGAACTACAATAATTTAAACATGCGTTGGTACACCCACCGGGACATTGCATTCGCGGAGAACGTCCACGCGCGCGAGTCGGCACCGGTGCCGGCACCGCGAACCCTACGGGCCTTGTACGACGGCAGCAGCCGCCTCCTGTACTCGTTCCCACCCTCCCCATCTAGAACCTAAAGCCAGAAACAAAAAATTTAGAAATCACCGAACGATGAATCCTATGTTCTGTAGAGTCTGGGATGTCGTGTGTACTCACAGCGACAACAGGGTCGCGGAGGCTGACGTGCGCGAAGAAAAGCGCAATCCAGCGCGCAAAGGCGTTGAGGCTCCGCTGGGATCCACGGAAGCAGAGCGGGTTGACGTCGAGGAAGAACACGCGGGGCTTGGTGGGCTTCGACGGGGAGCCGTCTCTGCCCGCCAGGTGCTTGCCGGAATGCCTCGCTGACGACGGCCCGCTGGATACGGCGGAGGCGGAAGTAGAGGGCGAAGAAGAGGCGGTGGTGGCTGGAGTCGCGAGAAGGCGGAGAGGACGACACCTCAGGGGCGTCGGCGTCGCTACGCCCCCCGCGGCGGTGACCGGCGACGCCGCGACCGCCCCCACGGCGGGCAGCGGATATGTCACTGACATGGGCATTGCGATTGGTTTGGTGGCAAGCGGTGGAGGGAGTTGTGGATAGAAGGGCCGAAACAGATAGAAAGGTAATTTTGCTGGGCTTCTGGACAAGCCCAAACTTTATTTTTGGGTCAAAAGCCCATACATACATTCATGGGCTATATTCTGTTAAGCACGAAGGGCCCATAAAATTTGGCATTGCAATACTCACCAGTGCATTTCTTGTTCATGGGCTATATTCTTGTTTCTTTGGGGCCGACCACTAAGGGTATTATAATCTCAAAAAAACTAATTAAGGGTATTAAACAAAGTCAGTTTATAAAACTAACTTCACAACCTCAGATTAATTCAAGAGACCTATCTAATAAGGTCTTTGACCGCACGATTAGAGGATGGTCACTGTAGCATTACTGTAATAAATCATGGACTAATTAGTCTCATTAGATTCATCACGCAAAGTTGCACTCATCCCTAAAAAAATTTTACAAATAGACTTCATTTAATACTTCATGCATGTAAAATTCTCTTAGAAATTTTTTTTTCATAAAAAGTTGTGAAACACAGCCATCATAGAGCTTCTACGGTACCTCATACAGTAGAGAACTCATGAGTCTTTATGTGGAGCTCCGCTAGTCCGCTTTCCCATCTTTTGAGATGGTGTGGAGGGCGTACCCAGTGCCGTAGGCTTCCCGCACCGTGCGGGGTCTGGGGAAGGGTTGTAATAGCGTCCAAACCTTACCCGCATAAATATGCAGAGGCTGGGGCTTGAACCCGGGACCTTCCGGTTACAGACGGTAGGCTCTACCGCTGCACCAAGCCCGCCCTTCATCTTTTGAGATGGTGTATTTGGGGATAATTCCAATCGGGTTTTGTCGACGCGGATCTAGGAATAAAATTTTACTTAAGACGGTGCGTATATTTCATCCGTTGCATTAATAAAAGTGAGGACTATTGGAAATGTCTGGAGTCGGACTGATTCCTGCTTTTGACATGCATAGCTGTAGTAATTTAACATAATCAGGCGATTCCCAAGAGCTTGCTTAGAAAAAGAGGCGCCAATTGTCATCCGCTGACAACGGCTCGGAGTATAGATTAATGAGGGTGCCAGGCACACCTCTTGAACAAAGCAACGCATATTCCGATTGGACGCCCAATTGTACACGCCTTGTCCAAATCACCCCCACCTTAAAATTCGAAAAGAAAGTGTAAAGACCGAACAAGCTCGTTTCTGAAAGACCCGTGTGTGCACACACAACACAGGACGCTGAACGTCGCCCACCTCGGTCAGACATCAGCAGGACCGAGTGCAAACCAATATCTGGATCAGTCGTCAGAGAAGACTTGATCACCTGAACGTCGACAATAGGAATGACCAATGAATGAGGCCATGGACGCATCGAGCAATTTGTCCAAAAGATCTCTCGTACCCTCAAGTATATGGGTTCCACTTTGAACTGGAAAGCGGCAGGCAGCTGCAACGAAACCCGTTGAGAAGTTGATGCAGTTTGCCACCCGCCGACCAGCGGCAAGTGAAGCCACCGGACAGCCAGCTCGCAGGCACGAGCTGGCATCGGCGCCTCGTCAGTCACCGCCATGGCGCCATATTGGCATATTGCTCAGTACTAGCACACTGGAGTACTATTATGAGCCAGGTGATGTCGCAGACTGGCTCGTCGCCTACTGCACACACGCTGTACCCAGGACTAGGAAATCAGGAAATCCCAGCAAATGCGTCACATCACACGGCATACGCACCACCGAAGGCGAAAGGCATGGCGCGCACCTATTCTTCAGCGGTTCAGCCCGATGTCGTCGGTCCAGGGAGAATGTAATGAACAGTACAGCATCCTACTATGTGTTTAGCCTTAGTTCATTATTTCATTTTTTTTGTGGTGTCTGTGTCTATCCTTCTCTATTTTGCTTCTCAGCAGTTGTACATACTAGCATTTAGGACATCAAGGAAGCGCAAATTTTAAGCAAATCAATGATGATTGACACACAATTAACCTAGCTAGTGTTCTTTATTGATGATAGTTAGGGTGGAGATCGATGTACTCGCAGTTGTGTTCTCCATTGGAATGTATTGCTTGAATTCAAAGTCATATTCTCGTCCTTCGAGGATTCAGCTTTCTGTAGTACTTTAATCAAAAGAGTGGTGAGGTTTGTGAGAACTACCAATTGTGGGTCGAGCACTACCATGTCACCAGAGACATAAATACAGTTACAACATTCGGTCAGGGACTCAAGGTATTCCTATATAATGTGATCTATCCTGGAACATCATGAATTATAAATGAGGGGTGTGTGCGTGAGCATCTTCCATACTCAAGCAGGAAAGGTGAAGAAACCATGATTTTCTTTACTTTTTAGGAAATCAGCTGTGATTACATACCGGTAGTATGCATCAGTAGTTCATTCATTTTGGAAAGAAACATGGGAAAATATGATATATCCATAAACTGACTGTGGTTACTTGAAAGATTTGAACTAATTGAGTTCTTATTCTGGTTTCTTTTTCTCTAATTTATACAGTGATATTGTGGTAGATTAGGCTTGCCCTCTCTTCAGGAACTATCTAAAAGCCAAATTGTCCAAGTTTTTCCTTTTCTACATTTGCCATGTGCAGTAGTTCACATATACAACAAAATTTCAAGCCATCAAGTTTCTTATTAGTGGATTACTGGAAGTCTTCATGAAGGATCGAAGTGGCGATCAGAGAGGGGGGAGTGAATGGGAGCCGATAAAATTTCTTCTCGAAACTCGGCCTATGTCCCAAAGTCACTCGCCAAAGATTCCTCACAGGCTTGCCAAGGTAGCGTAGTCACAGCGGGCCTACCAACCCTAGGAACATGATAGAACAAATTACCAAGCGGAAGCACAACTCAATAACCAAAACGATTCACAATCTGTCTGGGTCAGCTCGGACCGTCCACACAGGGGTCGCGGACTGTCCGTGGTCACGGCGGACCGTCCATCTAGACAAGGCGGACCGTCCGTAAAATCACCTCAAATCTCCAGTAGCTCCAGGCCCTTTCGCGGACTGTCCGAGCTCCTACCGCGGACCGTCCGCCAGTGTCGCGGACAGTCCGAGGTGGTCACGCGGACCGTCCGTGAAAACACTTAGCCAAATCCAAGACAACACCGTCGAACTCTTCTGCACGGACCGTCTGCCAATCACATGCGGACCGTCCGGCAACCTCGCGGACCGTCCGCCAACCCCGCGTGGACCGTCCGAGAAACACGACGGACGAACAGAACGAACAGCTACAGTAACCCGCGGATCTCTCCTTCCAAATCCATCACCGGATCTCCCAAACGGCTAGAGCTCTTGAGACGAAACTTTAGGGAGATGATTAGCACCCTAAGGGGAAGCTATGCCCCAAAAAAACTCGGCCTCTAACTCCCTACAACTCGAGAAATCGCGGATCACACGGAAGAACACCTTCTCACGAGTTCATCCCAAAAACTACGAATCGAGACCGATTCTCGGCGTTTGAGAGGGCAAGATCACGTACAAAGAGGCGCAAGGCACTCACCCATGATCCCCTCAAACAAATTCGGAGCCAAACGGTCTAGAAACGAAGAATCGAGCCAAGACCGAAAATAGCACAAAAAGGAACTCGAGGAGAAACAAAGAGATTCAACTAGCACTTGATTTCATTTCAACAAACAAAGGTCAGATTCTATACAAGGCTAGCAACATTCCAAACATCCTCCCGCTAAGATCGACATGAAGCACGGGCTAGCCTAGAGAAGCAAGAAAGAAATGAACTAGGGTTCCAGAGAGATAACTTGCCATCCCCTCCACCTCCTATTTATATTAAGTGTCCTGATGAAGGGAAGTGACCATACTACCCCTACAACTTAACTCTACGATACACACACTCAAGGGCAAAACAATAAAGTTGCAGATAACTCCTCCGGCTGGGCACGCCGTCCATCCGGCCTTGCTTCCCTCCGACGCAAGCTCCCGGATCCCGCCACGCGTCCACCGCCTCGAAGCTTCCCGAACGCGCCCGGATCACTGTCTCCGTCACGTTGGGCCTTCGGGCTCGGTTTTGAGGCCCAAACCGAGAAACCCTCCCCCGATGGTTTTGTGGCCCAACCATCAAACCCCACGTACAAGCTTCGGTCGTTAGCCGCCACCTTGCACCGGCTCCAAGTCCACGACCTCGTCTTGCTCTTCTTGCACCATGTTGACTGCACTTGACCCCGTCTGGCCACCGGGTCCCTCGAACTAAGCCTACTTGTCTCTCCACACCTCGGAGGCCACTCTCTGGCTAAGACCTTTCGCGCTTGTTCTTCACCTGCACCAACGCAAACCAAGTCGCACCAACACCTGCAGTAGTAGGCCAAGAGTCAGTCCACACACTGTTGTCAATCACTCATCACAGTGAGAAGCGACCATCCACCGGTCCTCGGACACACATGGTCCTCAATCTCACCCTTGACGAGTGCATTGACAACACACACATAATTCAAGATATGAAAAAGGAAAAAAGAAAAAGAAAAGAAAAGAAGACTCAATCAAGTGACCAAAGCGAAGAACAAGCCGAAAACAAAGTCACTCGAAAGAGAAAGTCTCGGTCCCCTAAGACAAGGGCAACGGCTCAACACAACCGAGACAACGAGCTCCAAATGCCGACCCCTCAAGAAGAGGCAGAAAGGGCTCAACACCATTGGCAAAAGAGCAAAACACAAAAATCAGGAACATAAGGAGCTCCCCCTGCAGAAATGCATACTCCCCCTGAACAAGTGCATACAAACTCAAGTTCTTCCCCTGAACTGAGTATCCCTCTTAATGCAAAGCAATGCATATATGCTGAATTGGAACAAATTCTCCCCCTTGTTGCCAATGCATGAATCAAGGCACAAATGCAAAAGATTCAACATAGAGCTTCTCAAATATACAATGAACAATATAAAATGCTACACATGGTCAAATGAGCAAGTAAGATATTCCTAGGTGTTGTATAAGCATTGCCAACAAAATTTCATGATTGTATAAGCATATGGCCAAGTAGTTTCCAATTTAACCAAGTTTTTCAAAAATTCACCACCTCATGAGCAAAAAGTCATTTTCAAGCCAAAAAGAGCTATATCATGCAAAAGTTGTCCCCGGTTACCTATTCTTAGCAAGAGATCATTGCAAACACCCACAATCTAGTTCATGTCATGTTAAAGCTACCGAGCCATGTGTACTTCCAACAAGAGACTTCTCTTTGGTAGACACATGCAACGGTTTAGCACCCAATTTTCACATTTAAACACAAATGACATGATCAACCAATTGGAGAGCATATATTTGAATTTTTAACACTTCTTTTTCAGATTTTAAACATGGTACATGAAATGCCTTTACGGCAAAAAGAAGCTTATGCCTCTCCACAACATAGACAATGGGCTAAACATTTGCAATGATAAAATGATCTTTGACCCAAATGGCAAGAAATAGATACCCAAGCACAACCTAAGCATGAAAAAGCATTTAGGCTTGAACTCAAACATTTAACCAATTTGCTCATGGGTGAGATCAAGTTTAGCATTTTAAAAATCATTAGCAAGCACATTATGGATATACAAAGAATCAATCAAGTGTTGAGCTATCCAACACGACAAGACTATCCACAAGTTCATTAGCTCAAATGTAGCAAGTTATATTGGTCACTCCATATAAGAGAAGCTCATCCTATCATGCTTCAAAATAAATATGTACAAGAAACAAGCTCTAAGTATATCACAATGCATCCTATATGACAAAAGCAAGACATATGATACACATGCAACAAAAAAACATGATATACAAATTATACAAGAAGGCTATACATATGCTACAAAGTGAGCTCCAAAACCAACTCAGAAGGGAAAACACACCCCAAGCTCCCCTCGCAAACAGGCAAAAGTGGCTTGGTCAAGCGGTTTGGTAAAAATATCGGCTAGTTGGTTTTGGGTGGAGACATGGGATAACTCAATATGTCCTTTCTCAACATTGTCTCTCAAGAAATGGTATCTCACGTCTATGTGCTTGGTTTTTGAGTGAAGCACCGGGTTTTTGGCTACACTTATGGCACTGGTGCTATCACATAGAAGTGGAACATGGGTATAACTCAAACCAAAGTCACTCAATGTAGAAATCATCCAAAGAAGCTGAGAGCAACAACTGGCTGCAGCTACATATTCGGCTTCGGTTGTAGACTGAGCAACACTTGACTGTTTGCGAGAGGACCAAGAAACCAAAGACGCACCCAGAAACTGACAGAAGTGGACTTGCGATCCATCCTACACCCAGCAAAAACCGCATCGGAATATCCGCGGAGTGTGAGTGTGGAGGAGGCAGAGTACAACAAACCAAGCTCAGGAGTGAAACGAAGGTACCTCATGATTCTCTTCACAGCCTGGCGATGTGACGTCCTTGGCGAAGCTTGAAAACGAGCACAAAGACACACGGCGAAGTGTATGTCCGGCCTCGTCGCTGTCAGGTACAAGAGTGAGCCAATCATGCTCGGTACGTCTTCTGGTCCACCGGTTCTCCATCTTCATCCGCATCCAAAGCTGTTGTCGTCGACATGGGAGTGGACAATGGCTTTGCATCTGCCATCTCAAACTTCTTCAACAAATCTTCCGTGTACTTGGCTTGATGGACAAACGTCCCGTCCTTGACTTGCTTAATCTGTAGCCCGAGGAAGTATTGTAGTTCTCTCATCATCGACATCTCAAATTCCCTGCTCATATCTTCAGAAAACTTGGCAACAAGCACATTAGAAGAGCCACCAAAGATTATATCATCCACGTAAATCTGAACGATCAAGATATCTTTGCCAACACGAAGCAGGAACAGGGTCTTATCAACGGTGCCCATCACAAACCCCTTACTCAGCAAGAACCCTCTCAGCCTTCCATACCACGCTCTAGGTGCTTGCTTGAGGCCATATAGTGCTCGGTGGAGTTTGTACACTCGGTGGGGATATCTCTCACTCTCGAACCCAGGTGGTTGTCTCACATACACTTCTTCCTCTATCACCCCATTCAAAAAGGCACTCTTCACATCCATTTGGTGCAACTTGAACCCTTTAGCAACAGCAAATGCTAGAAGGATTCGAATTGCCTCCAAACGGGCAACAGGAGAAAATGTCTCCTCATAATCAATTCTCTCTTTTTGTGAAAAGCCCTGGGCAACCAACCTCGCTTTGTTTCTCACAACCTTACCACTTTCACCTTGTTTGTTCTTCAAAACCCACTTTGTTCCAATAGGTTGGCAATTTAGTGGAGGCTCGACAAGTTCCCACACCTCATTCCTCTCAAAGTTCTCAAGCTCTTCGTGCATGACATTGACCCAATTCGCATCAGATAAAGCATGTCCAATATCTTTGGGCTCAAAGGAGGCAACAAATGTAGAATGAGCAAAGTTAGAATTGTTCCTTGACCTTGACCGTGTAGTACGTTCATCGATGTCTCCAATCATTCCTGAGGGTGGATGGCGAGCTTGAATGTGTCTTGGTGCCTCACGTGTTGAAATCGCCTCCCCGTCAACCGCTGCTTCCACTTGATCTCCATGTACTTGTGTTGATGTCAAAGTGGTGGATGGACCATCATCAACCGTAGTCATCGTAGTGGAAGTAGTAGGTACAATCGCCATTGGAGGATCACCATCTCCATCATCATCTTCATCATCCCCATCTTTGTCTTCAAAGATCGTCTGTCCCATCTCTAAAATCACCTGCACACTCAAAGACAGACGAGCTACATGGAATTGTCTCGTCGAATGTTACTTCGCAAGTCTCCATGATTTGGTTAGTGGCAAGATTGAGCACATGATATGCTCTGGAATGATTAGCATAACCAAAGAAGATACCATCATGAGACCGAGACTCGAACTTATCTAGATTACCCTTTTTAAGAATGAAGCACTTGCAACCGAAAACTCGAAAGTGACTCACCTTGGGGGTTCTCCCATGAAAGAGTTCGTAGCAAGTCTTCTTCTTGAACGCATGAAGGAAAATCCGATTAGACACATAGCACGCGGTGCTCACCGCCTCGGCCTAATACTTCCTAGGAGTTCTATGCTCATCGAGCATCGTCCTGGCCATAGTACAAATGGTCCGATTCTTTCTCTCCACAACATCATTCTGACAAGCGACATAAGGCGAAGAAAGCTGATGCTCAAGACCTAGATCACGGCAAAAGATTTCAAATCGAGCGTTCTTAAACTCCGTGCCATTGTCACTGCATATAGCTCGTATGACATCACCATTTGGCTCATTTTTCAACCTCAAGATCAGATCTCGAACAAAACCAAACGTTTCATCCTTGGCCGCCAAGAAATACACCCAGGTATAGCGAGAATAGTCGTCCACAATCACAAGGACATACCACTTCCCACCGACTGAGCGAACGCGAGCTGGACCAACCAAGTCCATATGTAAAAGCTCCCCAGGACGCTCAGTCATCACATCGGTCAGAGGTTGGTGGGAAGTAGCGACCATCTTGCCATGCCTACAAGGTGCACAAACCAAATCCTTCTCAAACCGAAGCTTGGGCAATCCTCGGATAAGGTCAAGACTGCTCAAATGAGAGAGCAAGTCGAAGCTCAAGTGGCCCAACCTCCTATGCCACTTCCAAAGCTCGGAAGATGAACCAGCAACGAGACAACGAGCAACACCAAAAGACCTCGAGAAATCAGCAACGAAAACTTGACTCTCGGGAATGATCATGCAGACAAGGTCACCTCGAGAATCAAGAATCCGAGAAGCACCACTAACAAACCGAACCTCAAAACCCTCATCAAGCAGCTGAGAGACCGAAAGCAAATTAAAGCCAAGCGACTTGACGAGAGCAACACGTTTCAACACAAACTTCTCGCTCACCTGAATATCACCTTCTGAGAGCACTCTACCCTTACCATTATCCCCAAAAGTGATGTACTCCATTGTCATCACCGGGGTGAGGCTTGAGAACCACCTTTGATCTCCGGTCATGTGTCGAGAGCAACCGGAGTCAATCAACCACAAGCTCCTCAAGCCTCCCACCTACAAAATCAAAAACGAGATCGAGAATGAGCAAACGACTCAACACTGGGGTTAGAACAGAAGGAGTCGAACCAGTGCTGAGCCATCTGCTCAAAATAAGGGTTAGCAAAATCCACTCTACCAAACCTATCAAACTGTGGAAACCTCTCACGCCTAACCGGAGGAACACCACGCGGGGGAAAACACGGTCCAGGCTCCCTCCGGTAACCAAAACCACGGTCGTCTCTCCTGAACTCGTACTGACCACGAGGAGGAGGACGCTTGGCGAAACCACCACGTCTCTGAAGAACTCTCCCACGAGGAGCAAAGCCACGAGCATCCTCTCTAGGAATCGAACGAACAAAACCATCACCCTTAGGCAAAGATGCACGAGGCTCAGGTACGCTATGAGAAGAGCGGTACCTGTCCCGGTTAACCATTTCCTTCTCACGCCTCATCTCTCTCTTTTTCCTGAAGCAGAACTCCTCTTGGTGACCATCCTTACCACAAAACCCACAGTGGTAACGGACTGGTTTTGACTTTGGATCTCCTTTTGGCCCTGGCTTCTCACTAGGTTTGAGACCACTCGACTCTCCCACAAAGATCACTCGCTTTTGGAAGTTGTTGGCTGGTGTGGTAGAAGCTGGTGGATCAAGAATAATATCGAGTTTGTTTCTCAGGTGGTTGGGTTTAGGATCAAAGGTGTTTTTGGCTGGGGTTTTTTGTGGAGGAAATGGCACACCCTCACAAATCATTCCCTCATTCTTAACCACCGTCTCCCAGCCAAGCCCACGAGAATCACCTCTTCTGAGCTCAGCCATCATCATTTTCAACTGAGGCTCTCGACTTGACATCCAACCCAAACAATGTCTCAACTTGTCATTTTCTTTTTGCACACGATTCATTGCATCCTCAATTTCATTGTTCTTCAAAGCATTTTTATCACACACGGCACATGCAGGTGATTTAGCAGAACATTCGAGACATTTGATTTTAGCAAGAGCATCATCAAGTTTTGCATGCAAGACAGGGCAAGAGGTACAAGCTCCTAGCAAAGCAGATCTAGATTTCAATTCTTCAAGATTTGACTTAAGCAAGTCACATTCTTCAATTTTAGACATATGCTTGTTTTTAAGCTCAACCAATTCATTCATCACAGCATCACAATCATTGCAAGTATGCTCATCAGAAACAACAAGAGCAATTTTCAAAGCATCAATTTCAGATTGAGATTTAGCAAGTGATATTTCAAGTTGAGCAATTTGATCTTTAGAGGCAACAAGCAAAGACTCAAGTTCAACAACTTTCTCCTTAGACTCACCAAGCAACGATCTAAACTCCCTCTTCTCCTTGTTGGTCTTACGAAGCACATCATCACGATTATCAAGCAATTCATTCAACCTAGCATTCTCCTCTAGCAAGAAGTTGAGATCTCGATTTACCTCATGCTCAGACTCTGACTCGGAGTCTTCTTTTGCACTCTTCTTGTTGTCGGAGTTGTGCACCATGGTACAGAAGCCTCGGGACGCCATGCACGCCAAGCCGTTGAAGTTCTCGTTCCTCCGGCGTCGACCTTGATCTTCATCCTCGCTGCTTGAGCTTGATGAAGAATTGCTTGAACTTGTGTCGACGTCGCTCGCCCCAGCCACCATGGCTCGTTCCTTGCGCTTGTACTTGTGCTTGTGCTTGCGGTCACCATGCTTCTTCTTGTCCTTGTCCTTGTACTTGTACTTGTGCTTGTGATCATCCCTCGAGCGGTGCTTGTGCTTGCGGTCCGGCTCTGCTGGCTCCGGACACTCGGCGATGAAGTGTCTCATCTTGCCGCACCTGTAGCACGTACTCCCAAAGCGCCTTGTACTCTTGCGGTTCTCGTACATACGCCCGAACCTCTTGGTGAGCAACGCGAGATCCTCCTCGCTCAGCACCTCGAACTTCTCATCTGGCAAAGACACAAGCAAAGACAAGGCAAACTGCCGTGAAGAGTTAGCACCAGATCTAGAACTAGAACCACTCATAAGAGCTAGACTATGGGAATCAGTCGGGTTCTCAAGCTTGGCTCTAGCTATCCTATCAACCTCTGAGGACTTGAGCTTTGAGAACAACCCATCGACTGTGAGTGTCAGATAGCTAGCCGACTCCATAATCGCCTCAACCTTAGTGCCCCATACAGACATCCAAGCAGTGTAAGAGCTTCAAAGCCATATCATGGTCTGTATACGGGAGGTTGTTAATGTTGGCTCTTATGTTGTTCACTATCACGGTGAACCTCTGGAACATGGCATCAATTGACTCACCGGGCAAATGAGAGAAGTTACCATATTCCCTCCGGTAAGTCGAAAAGAGCCAAGCCTTAACCCTACTATCACCTCCATGGGCGATCTCCAACTTTTGCCAAATCTTCCACGCAGGATGCTCTTCGATCACACGATTGAATTCATGCTCGTCAAACGCTTTGAACAAGAAATCAACAGCTTTTGCATTTGCCTCAAACTTGTCCTTAGCAATTTGTGTCTCTCTCGAAGCAGGGGTGATATAGGTCGTATCAAGAGTGATATCTCATATCAACTGTCCCTTGCTTCAGAGGAAAGCTCCCATGCGAACCGACCACATCCGGTAATTCTTCCCATCGAAGAGAGGAGGACCCGAACCCTTTCCGGCGTACGCCATCCTTGGATCTTAAGACTGGTTAGAATCACGAAGATCCGTAACCTGCTCTGATACCAATTGAAGGATCGAAGTGGCGACCAAAGAGGGGGGGAGAGAATGGGAGCCGATAAAATTTCTTCTCGAAACTCGGCCTATGTCCCAAAGTCACTCGCCAAAGATTCCTCACAGGCTTGCCAAGGTAGCGTAGTCACAGCGGACCTACCAACCCTAGGAACAAGCTACAACAAATTACCAAGCGAAAGCACAACTCAAGAACCAAAACGATTCGCAATCTGCCTGGGTCAGCTCGGACCGTCCGCACAGGGGTCGCGGACCGTCCGTGGTCACGGCGGACCGTTCGTCTAGACAAGGCGGACCGTCCGTAAAATCACCTCAAATCTCCAGTAGCTCCAGGCCCTTTCGCGGACTGTCCGAGCTCCTACCGCGGACCGTCCGCCAGTGTCGCGGACTGTCCGAGGTGGTCACGCGGACTGTCCGTGAAAACACTTAGCCAAATCCAAGACAACACCGTCGAACTCTTCTGCACGGACCGTCCGCCAATCACATGCGGACCGTCCGCCAACCCCGCGCGGACCGTCCGAGAAACACGACGGACGAACAGAACGAACAGCTACAGTAACCTGCGGATCTCTCCTTCCAAATCCATCACCGGATCTCCCAAACGGCTAGAGCTCTTGAGACGAAACTTTAGGGAGATGATTAGCACCCTAAGGGGAAGCTATGCCCCAAAAAAACTCGGCCTCTAACTCCCTACAACTCGAGAAATCGCGGATCACACGGAAGAACACCTTCTCACGAGTTCATCCCAAAAACTACGAATCGAGACTGATTTCTGGCGTTTGAGAGGGCAAGATCACACACAAAGAGGCGCAAGGCACTCACCCATGATCCCCTCAAACAAATCCGGAGCCAAACGGTCTAGAAACGAAGAATCGAGCCAAGAACAAAAATAGCACAAAAAGGAACTCGAGGAGAAACAAAGAGATTCAACTAGCACTTGATTTCATTCCAACAAACAAAGGTTAGATTCTATACAAGGCTAGCAACCTCCCAAACATCCTCCCGCTAAGATCGACATGAAGCACGGGCTAGGCTAGAGAAGAAAGAAAGAAATGAACTAGGGTTCCAGAGAGATAACTTGCCATCCCCTCCACCTCCTATTTATATTAAGTGTCCTGGTGAAGGGAAGTGACCATACTACCCCTACAACTTAACTCTACGATACACGCCCTCAAGGGCAAAATAGTAAAGTTGCAGATAACTCCTCCGGCTGGGCACGCCGTCCATCCGGCCTTGCTTCCCTCCGACGCAAGCTCCCGGATCCCGCCACGCGTCCACCGCCTCGAAGCTTCCCGAACGCGCCCGGATCACCGTCTCCGTCACGTTGGGCCTTCGGGCTCGGTTTTGAGGCCCAAACCGAGAAACCCTCCTCCGATGGTTTTGTGGCCCAACCATCAAACCCCGCGTACAAGCTTTGGTCGTTAGCCGCCACCTTGCACCGGCTCCAAGTCCACGACCTCGTCTTGCTCTTCTTGCACCATGTTGACTGCACTTGATCCCGTCTGGCCACCGGGTCCCTCGAATCAAGCCTACTTGTCTCTCCACACCTCGGAGGCCACTCTCTGGTTAAGACCTTTCGCGCTTGTTCTTCACCTGCACCAACGCAAACCAAGTCGCACCAACACCTGCAGTACTAGACCGAGAGTCAGTCCACACACCGTTGTCAATCACTCATCACACTGAGAAGCGACCATCCACCGGTCCTCGGACACACATGGTCCTCACTTCATTGACCAGTTTCTTTCCTTGGTTCTATGAATATGTATATAAAAGCATACAGTGGAATCATTACTGCAATTTCCTGTGTACTACTGTCTAGTTTGGCCCTCTAGTTCTACTGTAGAGAAGTGCAGGTAGCTTCCAACTCCCAAGCATCCTGAATTATGCTGTCTGTTTGCACCAGCGTGTTCAATCATTTCCGTATCGTGTATGCTTCTGTAACCTCCCAAGTTTCCACACTCAGGAGTGAAGAGAAGGACCGTCTGCGGCATATATTTGTGCAGACTGCAGTAGCAAAACTGAAACAAGAGATTTTAGCTGGTCCTCTGCGGGGAGTTGTGTTTTCCCCATTAGCAAATGGACAGGTAGTACTTACATATGGGTCGTGGCGTAAAGTGTTGCTTTGTATTTCCTGAGTAACTTAAACCCTGATTAATTAAGTTTGTCTTGAGCGCAGGCCTCACGAGTCACGAGTACGTAAAGAGCTGCGCATCCGATCCACTGATCAGAGTTGTTAGTTTGTCACCGTGGACTGCAGGTGTCTGGAAGATCTGATATGATGGGGAGTCACGAGTAAACAGCTGCGCATCCGATCCACATCGTATGGGAGCACTCTTTGTTTCATCTCATGTCAGTGAGTGTTGCAACCTCCCTGCTCCAGCGTACTCCTATGTGGACACAGCTATGCAATCATGGATGATCAAAGCATCCATATCATGTTCATCGAATCACGGTGCATTGGAGGCAACAGGGAACACGTATTTTCGGAGAGGACGTGAAGTCTATGGACTATTTAGAGCAAGTATTATAAATGGCTGTAAGCCGGCTGCGATCTACGTGGAAGAGAGAGAAACGAAGAGAGAGAGAGTGGAACGGGCGTCTCACGACGCGCCCGCGTGAGCCGGCGAAGAGGTGCTGCTGCGGCTGCCGCTATTGGCTAAAGCTGCTGCTTTTGCAATGAATGCTTGCGGGTTCTATAGTCACCACGCATCACGTCACTTGCTGGGCAGCCGATAATGGGCGACTCCATTAGCCATGCTCTTACCAGTTCGACCCTCGAAGGAATGGATCCATGGTCTGCACTGTTCGTTACGTAGTACTGTGTATTTCGTGCTTCGCCGTTTTGCACTTTTGCGATCTCTGGCTCAGAAATCTGAACAGTGTCTTACGCGCTAGGCCTATACTGGCCCATACGGTTCAGCGCGCGACGGGATACGGGATATGCCCTACTACTGGCATGAATATGCTGCAACCCAGGTGAGACGTGTCACGATATTTATTTGCCGCAAAGTCGTACTAGGCGAGAACTGAGGCATCATGCCACGGTCTGAAATATCCGCAGTCACGTGGCGTAGGTTCAATGAACCTGGCCTGGATTGTGCGGCCGCTAGAACGGCGAGGTTCATCGTATCTCTCTGACGTTTGTGGTGAAGCTAGACGTCGAGTTCGTTGATTTGTTTTATGCTTACTACTCCGTACTTTCCCTGTTTCTTGGACAAGGACTTGGACTCTACCAGTGCATTGATGCTATTGCCAGTAGTGTGTTGCTGCGGCTAAAAGAAAATTCATTTCATTTTGAAACATGAAAGCTACAGCTAGGGTTGATGTCACACCCCAAATTTTCTAAATTTGGGATGTGAATAAATAATATAAATAAATACAATGATTTTCTCTAATTTATAAAATTTTCCAAGGTTTAAATAATTAACAGGGAATGTAATATATATATATAATATAAATATATGTATTCTAATTTCAAAACAACATATGTTTATAACACCCTAAAATTCATCACAATTAAATTGTAGCAACCCTATGAATTTTCTAGGATTTATTAAGGCTTAAATAAATTTTCTAGGAATTAATTGGAGTTTCTAGCCTTTTTATCAATTTAAATATCACATTAAATAATTATTTTAGTCAAAATAAGTTTTTGTTGCATTCATGCTGTTGCATATATTTTTGGTTGCTAGTAAATCAAGTTGGAATTTAAATTCTGTTTAAATTCGAATTTGATTTGCTTTTGTTTGAGTTTTAGAAAAGTTTAAATAGCCGAGTTCGTTTTCGCCCCTTTAACTCTTGGCCCAGTCCATGTTTGCCCCCTGGACTTTTTCTCCCGCTCATTTTTCCTCCCCGCGCTTTTTCCTTTCTCCCCGGGCCGATTCTTTTCTTTTCCCTCGGCCCGTTCCACTTTCGGCCCAACGCCGGCCCGTCCTTCTTCTTTCCCCCGCTGCTCTCTCTCTCAGTGTCGCTGATGGGTGGGACCCCCCTGTCAGGGTCGTCGTCTTCGCGTGGGATTCTTCCCCGACGCCGAGTCCGAGCACCGCCCGACTCGCCGCTCCGACTCCGTCCCCGTCACGCCTGCCCGAGCCTCTCCCCGACCTATTTAACCCGGCCGCCGCCGCTGTTTTCCCCATCGAAGGCCGACCAAGAACCCGAGCCGCCGCCTTTGACCGAGCTCGAGCCGCCGCCGTCGTTGGTCGCCGTCCCGAGTCTCTTCTCGTCGAAATTGCCTCGGGTGAGTCCGTCGTCGTCCTCTCGTCCCTCCCGGGCTGCTCGCGCTCCATTTCCTCGCTTCGTTCGCGCTAACATCGCTCACCGCCGTTCATCGCCGCCCGCCTTTGCCGTCGATTCGCCACCGTCGTTGCTCGCCGTGGAAGTCCGAGATCGCCAAAAGCTCCCTCTCGTCATCGTGCATCGATTCCGCCGCTTCTCATCGTGGTTCGGCCGCCGACGTCGTTGCCCCGTGTGAAGCCGAGCACCGCCGCCGCCGTCGGTCGTCGCCGGCCGCCGTCGTCGCTTTTCCCTCGTCGAGTTCACCCCTGGTGAGTTCGCCGTCATCTCCTCGTCCTCCCTGTGTAGTTCTTGTAGCTCGTTGAAGGCCGTATCGTCGAGTTCGTCGCCACCCGAAGCTCTACCGGTCCGGCCATGGCGCCGCCGCTGCGGTTGGTCGCCTTGGTGTTTCCCCGACCGTCCAGATCCCCCTTAGATGGACTCGTCGTGGTCTCACGAGTCCAAAGGACCAAGTCCCGTCGTGAATAGAGCTGTGTAGTCCGAGATCGATCCGAGTCCGGCGATGCGCCGCCGCGGACGTTGCAGCGCCGCCGCGTTCGTCGTCACCGCCGGCGAAACTAACCCCCTGACCGTCCGATCTAAATCCAACGGCCAAGGATCGCTTCAGCCCCGAGTCAAACAGACCCGTACCGGTCAACAGTGGCGAAATTGCTAAAGAGCCCCTGTAGTTTTTGGAAATCAACCCGCAGTCCAATCTAGTTCAAAAATAATTACGAATAGGTCCTGTTTTCTTCTATTTTAACCCCTGCAAGATTTAAAATTATGCCCGAGGTCCTGTTTTGGTCTTTTTACCCGTAAGCCCTTGAGTTTTTATACAAAATTATGTTTTAGCCCTCGGATTTTTGCAGTTAAGCCCCTAGAACTTTTAAAACTTTGCCAGCAAGTCCCTAGACCTTAGAAAAATCATATCTTTCACATTTTAACTCCGTTTTAATCCGTTCTTGTTGTGTTAGCTTCATATCAACTTAAACTACGCGTTAGTACTGTTATTTACACCATATTTTATTTCTGAAATTTATTTATTATTAATTTGATTAAAGGCTAATTACATGTGCTTTCTTAAATAAAATCTAATTAAGTTTGACACATCGGTTTTTCTTGTTAAATATTAAATTGATTAATATTTATTCCATGAGTTGTGTAAATAAAAGTTGACTAAGGTTATATCTCGATTTTCATAAATAATATTAACTTGATTAATACTTATTTCTTGAGCGTTCTAAATAAAATTGAAGTAGATAATATCTTTGTTTTTTTAAATAATATTAACATGACTAATGTTTTTGATAACTAGTTTTTCTAATTTAAAACCAAATTAGAGCTATACTTCGAGTTTTTTTTTAAATGGATGTTAACTTGATTAATAATTTTATAATCTTTCTAACTAAAATTTGATTAGGCTCTATCTTGTTTCTTCATAAAATTATGTTAACTTGATTGATGTTTATAATCACTAGTTCTCTAATTAAAAGCTAATTAGAGTTAAACTTCGAGTTTTCATAAATAATTATCAATCTTGATTAATATTAACACAAATCTGTTTTAATGACAATATGACTAGTTTAACTAGAGATATAAAGTTATTTGATTTGATAAACATGTTCCTTTAATTAAAAGCCAATTAAGAATTATATTTTGGTTTTCTTATTAATGATTAATGTGGTTAATAGATTATAAGTTTTAAAAGTGATAGTTGAACAAGTTATAATATTGGAAACCTAGGTATAACTTTGTTGTAACTTGGATTAAGGTTATATTTAGATTTCATATGTTTTCATAGATCACTGTTACTTGGTTTAAATGGTTATTAACTAGTGTTTCTAATTAAAGCCAACTTAGAAGTTTCACTTCCAAGTAATTTGATTAATAAACCTTCAATGTGACTTTGTTCTAGTGTTCTCGTTTTGCTTATTAATTATCTATCTATTAAGTTTTCTCTATAAAATATGATTAAGTTATATTTCGGATTTTAATAAGCTTATGTAAAATTGATTAATGAGTATTAAACTAGATTTCAAACTAAAAGGTGATTAGCGTCAAACTTAATGTTTTCTTAAATGAGTATTAATTTGTGTGAATGTCAACATAAATGTGTTTTATCAATAATATTGATTAGTTCAACATGGTCAATAAAAGTTAATCAATTAGATGCTCGCATCTGTTTTTAATACTAAAGTTATGTGTTTGATTACATAATGTCTACAAAAAAATAGTTATAAATAAAATACATTCTTGGTTTCACATATTTAAATATAATTCAATCAATTTCCAGGAAATAGTCTCTTATATATGATTTTATCAAATTAAGATTTATAAAGCGTATAGTGTTTCCTTTTATAATCTAAAGTCTTCCGCTAGTTTTAAGTTTTCAATCGTAGTTCTGTTCTCAGCCTTTTCTATGCCTCTAAACCCAATCCTGTTAGTGCACCCTACGTTTCTCACTTAGTCTCTATTCTGTTTTGACAATCAACTGTCTCCAATATTTATCGCATCCTATAAATTCATCGGCCAGTGTTCCAATGACCGCAGCACTCTTTTCTGCAATCCTGTCGCTAGTCCATCTTTTCTGAGCCATATCACTAAGTTTGAGTATAGATCTTTTCTTACGTTGTGGTTTCTCTGCAAATCAATATTATTTTAATTTTTAACTTTATATTGCTTCAATGATATGGTGTGAGTTACTATGTCATTGTATTGTAATATAAAATTAAATTATTAAAGTAATATATTATTGTTTGAGATCCTCGTATTCATAAATCCTCTGTACGTGTGATATTTCTTGTGCCAATTAAAGCTCTGCTTTGGAACCTTCGTATCTTTCTTTCTCTCTCTTATCTTCGTGGTCCTTAGGTTCTCGTAACCATAGTAACAAGCTTTATCCGTTAGTACGCTCTTTTAAAGCTTTTCTTTTGATTGGTGTATTGTTCTTAGTTGTACTTGTTTGTTTGCTTGTATAGTTTTATGCTTGCATGCTTGTGTTCGATGGTTGCTACGAGTAGACAGAACGTTGTTCAACTGAAGAAGACTTTTGAAGATATTTTGAGCAGCTACACTTTGGAGAAAGGCAAGTGTCCCTAACCATCTTTCTACCTATGCTTTATTTATAATATCAAGATGTTTTAATCGGAACATGGAGAACCACCCAGGAAAACAGTGCAACCATAAGTACTATATGGCTCTGGTCTTGGCTAATTAATTAGAGACTTTAGTGGATGGTAACCTTACCCGAAAGGGGCAAGAGGTGCGGCGGTTGACGGGGTATAGCCCGGTCCTCTTGAGCTGTGGGCTTTGGTAAGAGATAGACCTCATTAGGGAGGGTTATGCTTTGCTCCTGAACCAGAAACCTTAGCGGGTTACTATTTACTAAGGGATCTTTGTAAAGGCCTCGTAGCGTCCCTATGCGGTCACACCTCGGTAGTGTGATTTAAGAGGATTGGCCCCCTCGGCATGGTTGGGTTTAAAGTTCTTTTGAACTTTTACGCGGCTTATGGTGAAAGTGTACAACCTCTGCAGAGTGTAAAACTGTTATAACAGCCGTGCTCACGGTTAAGAGCGGCCTGGATCCTCACATGAGTAATATACTTAAACATGATATTAAATTGATCTCTGGTTATTTCTTGTGGCCTTGCTGAGTACCAACCATAAGCGTACTCACCCTTGCTAACCGCTGCTCAGAAGAAGAACTTGTATGAAGCTGTTTGAAGATGGTGCTCAGTTCTAGGCGTACGCAACCCCCAGTCGACTGCCTGTGAAGTTTGGAGCCTTCGTTTCCAGGATACGTTGTATACTCTGATAGACTCGTAAGTCATTTATATAGTTTATTATACGTGATACTGCATCTTTTATTCACTACTGGTTTACTGTATGTATGAAACTTGATCCTGGCATGCATACAGTGTACACTTGGTTCATTTTCTAAAACCGGGTGTGACAGTTGAAAACGAAAATGATAATTTCCGATTATCGAGAATCGTTTCCGAGATTTTGCCGATTTTAAGGTCTAAACGGAAACGATAACAGTTATCGAAAAAGCAAAAACGAAAATGATTTTAGCGTTTTCCGATCGTTTTCGAAAAATACCGTATTTAATCGGTATTCTACCGTCGGTAATTATCGGATTTCCAAGTTTCTAAAGGCGCCAATCAGCCCAATACATTGCTACGGTTGACCCAGTCTTTCGTACTTGCCCCAGGTCGGTATTGGTTCAACAGATGCCCGCGTCTGCCAATCTGACATTACCTAGACTTGGTATCTATTATCTTATTACAATAGAAGCAAAAGGAGCCACCAGATTCACCGAGAAGGCCTAGAAAATCCCACGTTAATCTAAAAAAGAGAAGAATATATGCCGTCGGATTTTATGAAGATCTAACGGTCGATATTATTTTGTTAATCTAAAGAAGAGAAGAATATATACCGTCGGATTTTATGAAGATCTAACGACCCATATTATTTTGTTAATTAAAAAAGAAGAAAAGAATATATACTGTCAGATTTTATAAAGATCTAATGGTCTATATTATTCCGTTAATATAAAAAGAGAAGAACATATGTCGTAGGATTTGATGAAGATCTAATGGTCTATATTATTTCGTCCGCCGCCACCCCTCCATGGTCACTGCGCGGCCGTCCGTGGCCGCCGCTATACAGTCGTCCATGGCCGCCGTAGGAGGCTTCCACCGTCGTCGCGAGGCCGTCCGTGGCCGCCGCGGGAGCCCTCCATCGTCGCCGTCCGGCCATCCGTGGCCGCTGTGTGAATCCTTCGTCGTCGCGACGCGACCGTCCGCTGCCGGGAGGTCGTCCACCAACGCGGGAGCCGCCCGTGTGCCTTCAATGCTCGGAGTCCGGCCGCGCCGCCGGAGCACGGCGAGGCTGAAGGCTGCCAGCCGGGGAGACTGACACCCCTCGCCGCACCGCCGCCACTAGAGAGTGGCGGAGATAGAGGGAGAGAGATAGAGTGGGAGGAGTGGTGGTGG
Organism: Echinochloa phyllopogon; assembly: GCA_033239725.1. Taxonomy (NCBI): domain Eukaryota; kingdom Viridiplantae; phylum Streptophyta; class Magnoliopsida; order Poales; family Poaceae; genus Echinochloa; species Echinochloa phyllopogon. The sequence goes on from BTCW01000005.1 coordinate 51,848,735, forward strand.
CGTCGGTGAAAGAAAAGGAGAAAAAGAAATGTGTGGGATCAGATATTAGTAGTTGGTATAGAACATAAGATATAGAGAATAACGGATATAGAACAAATTGATATAGAGGAGAGAATCTTAATGACTAGATAGGAATATTTCTTTTAGAGAATGAGAATAGAGTACGACGAGTGTGGACAGCTTGAAGCCACATGTGCCCTTCCACGTTCCTCTATATAGGAGGCAACGTTCAACAATGAGCGGAGGACAACATGTTGATTTGCACGTGTACCTGATGAGAGGTGCTTGGATTTAGGGTGTTCAAAAAGGTTGTAACCATAATAGGAGAGAACGATTCTCCCTGTCTGAAGGGAGCGAATCGCTGTAGGGATTCAGCACCATGGTCGCGCTTAGCATTCATTGTCTTTGCCAACGCAAGTGGAAAATCAGCAAACGGTTTACCCTCGCTCAAACCCTTTTGTTGGTGTTTGTTAACGAGTTAGTGCAAGAAGTAGCAGAGAGAGGACAAAAAAAGAGAAGAATATATGCCGTCTGTGGCCGACGCTACGCAGCCGTCTGTGGCCGCCATTTGAGGCTTCCACCGTCGCTGAGATGTCGTTCATTGACGCCGCGGGAGCCCTCCACCGATGCCACCCGCCCATCCATGGTTGCCGCGGGAGTCTTTCGTCGTCATCGTGCGACCGTCCACCGCCGGGAGGTTATCCACCGTCGTGGGAGCCGTCCGGGCGCCTTCAGAGTTCAGAGTCTGGCCGCTCCGCGCGCCTGTCGGAGGATGGTGGGGCTGAAGGCTGCTAGCCAGGGAGACCGGCACCCCTTGCCGCCGTCGCCGCCACTAGAGGGGGGAGATAGAGGGAGAGATAGAGTAGAGGGGGGAGTGGTGGCGTCGGTGAAAGAAAAGGAGGAAAAAAAGATGGGTGGGCTTAGGTGTTGGTAGTTGGTATAGAATATTAAATATAGAGAATAACGGGTGTAGACGAAATTGATATAGAGGAGAGAATCTCAATGATTAGACAAAAATTTTTTTTGAGGAAGAGAATAGAGTATGACGAGTGCGGACAGCCTGAAACTCCCTATCCCAAATTTAGAAACCTCTACTTGCCCCCCCCCCCCCCCGCCCCCGCCAAATAGAGGTGGCCTCCATTTAATATTTGGAGAGTCTGGTTTGAGAGGTATTGGTGGAGTTAATCTTAATAATATAACGTTATTATCATATTAATTGAAATAAAAATAATACACAATGTTGGCTTTTAGTAAGATCTAAAAATCTATATTAACCCTAAAAGTCCATTGATTAGAGTAAATAAATAGTTAAATTCTAAATTAAATGACTAAAGAAATTATAAGTTGATCAAAGAATCAATGCCAAATACAATTAGTAAATATAAGCTTGCATTATTAATTCATACCCTGTGCCACATACATGATAATAAAAAATGATAAGTTTGGACATAATTGACATACATGGTAATAAAAAAATGATAAATTTGGACATAATTGGATAAACTGTATTAGCAATGGAACAATGAATATTTAAATAAAGTTATATTTAAATTAAAAAATCTAAATATTAGTATAAAAAACTAGCTACCCGCGTAAATTTGCGCGGGGCACCTTGCTAGTTATTCTATTGTTACGTAAGAAAGTATGCGACTATGCGTGCTTTTATTGTTGTGTAACATGTATGTGACTTTGTAGGGTGAGGTTAACATAAATTGTTAGTATTTGTTGTATGAGATAGGTCAAGTTAGAAAATTATTACCATGTTTTACAGCTTGATGTCTTTACCTTTTTCAAATATCGTTTTGATGGATTTCGATCGTTTTCGATATTATCGGAATACCGACGCCGTTCTCGTTTCCGAAAATATCATATCGTTTTCGTTTTTGAGAAAAAAAATGTGAAAGTGAAAGTGGTGGAACTTCTTCCGATCGTTTCGATGGTTTTCAACCCTAGCTACAGCCTGCGCGTCTGCGCTGGAATAATGCTTGGAAAAATAGAAAGAATCAAATGCCATGTGCGTACTGCCGTAGTAGTCTATTCCATTGGTCCCGGGATTCGTACGCTAGCTTTGAGCTGAAAAAGTAGTTGAGGAAGCGGTAACGAACGTGGACAGATTAGTAAGAGAAGGTACAACAAGGTCACGTAGCTTCAGGGGCGGAGCTAGAAATGCTATCCAACCCGGACTAATTCAGCAGACAGATGTTGGATTGGTTAAAACTAGACTAAATACTACTGTTTTGGACTTCTATACTCCATAAGTTTACATGGTACGAACTGAGCTAGGCCCGTGCTGCAGCACGCCCAGCACGGGCCGTGGCTCCGCCCCTGCGTAGCTTGTCTTAGGGCAAGCTCAACGCAAGCCAATAAAACTAGTAGCTCCAAAATAAAGTGCCACACCACATAAGCAAGCAGTTGTCCAAACCGTCAATATCCCATTCCGAGCCTCACTACAACAGATGACATCAACTCCAATAGCGAGGAACTGTTGGGGAGAATAGAGTAACTCTCGGGTTTGTATTTCTCTGATAGCCAGCTGTCAGGAATTTGCTCTCGGCGTTGCTGTGTCGGTAACAATGAACCAGCGACAACAGCAGTCTTGGGGTTTTGTTTACCGACAGTGAGGCCCTGTTGAAAATCTGTTGTGTCAGGGAACCACACAACAAACGTGGCCCCAATGAACTTTGATAGTATTGTCGGTAATTTATATATACAGCTATAATATTACGTCTCCTTTTAAGGACTAAAATGCTACACGTGGCAATAGCACATTGCACAAATATTTATCTACAAATTTCATATAGCAACATTCTGTATGTAGATTTGTTTGTGTAAATGCACGCTTGTTGGTAGGAAAAACTCCTCATTATATATAGAATATAGTAGCGAATTATACAATATATTCCAACAATAATTCTCCCTGCGCTAAGCTTTTTCATGCATATCCATACACCAATACCATTACAGTGTTTGTCCTATGGTACATATGAAATTTTCAGAACACAACAAAACAAAAGGACTTCGGGCCAATCCTTCCACCATCAGGACGAGAATAATCAGCTTGGATAACTTGTAGCCTTGTGAGTCTTGCACTTCAGATTAGTAGAAATTAGTTGTGGAGTCTGGGAGGAGCCGATGAAATCAAATTAGAAAATCAGGGAACTCAATACAAGATAGTAACTATTGGAGATTGACTTGGCAAATAAAGACGAACCTCTTGTTGCATGCACCAGATACAAAGGAATCCAAGTCACGAACAAATTAGTGATGATAATTTGAAGCAAACAGTGATTTGATGGCAAGGAATGATGACTTACGCATACTGGTAGGCGAATCATTATCCCCTCAGCTGATCGATCTCTGCTCCTCGTAATCCTCCGCGGCTCCGCTGCAAACATTGGAAGATCCCCGCAGGAGCAAAGCGACTGTGCGCACATCCCCATAGCCTCAGCACCTAGTTTCCGGCCGGCACACTCAGATCACGGCGTGCCGCCGCTCGTCAAGACGACCCCATCGCCGGTGCCAATTTGTCGAAGAAGGAAGTTGCTAGCTAGGGCGTCGACGTTGATGGATGGTTCTGTTGATTTGCAGCGGGATATATGGGATGCACATCCGGCGTACGTGGGAGGCGGTTTTGACTAGGGTGAGGTGATCATGGCTTGGTCTGCCTTCTAGGCCCAAGATTGTTTGCCGGGTCTTTTATTCTCTTTTTTTAGCGATCAAAGGTATTTATTCAAATAAAATAATAAGCACGGGATTAATAATTATAAGTAGTACATAGTAGTAGGCAACTTACATTTTTATTCCTCAGAAAAAAGTTACATCATTTGTTCTGCGCTTCATAACACCTTTTTCAACCAGAAATATACAGAAGATGGTATTGATAATCAATTTTAATTTAAGTTCACTTGCATTTTAAATTTATTTTCAGTATCCTGCGCACTTGGCTTTTACCAGGCATTCGTGACAGGCCTATCAGATACATAGAAATGTGCACCAACAGCACTGTTGCAAGGCTCTTTTCCGGTTCAAGCTGTTGCGCATCAACATGCTGCTGGCCACGGTACCTGACAGTACTGTTGGAGTTTATATAGTTTATTGCGACAGTACTATCGGATATCAGTTACCTGACAGCCAAGTCAGGGACTATTTTCTTTATAGCGATAGGACTCTCATAGATCAATATGGCTGTTGGGGCAAATTGCAGCTGGCGCAGTGCCTATGCCTCCACTCAAAAGTTTGCTTTTACTTTTCAGTGCAACACCCTCACTTTTTCATGTGCGTCTACTCTTTTCAAGAGCCCTTCTGCCAGCAGCTCTCTCCTTTTCTCCCACAACGCACGCCCGAGCGAGGGCTTCTGCTCTTTATCAGAGCAAACACCCGGTACCTCTGCAGGCTGTTCTGTAGCTCTGCGAAGCTACCAGCCAAGCTGATTTGGAGAATCAAAGCCGACGTGGAATCTGAGGCTACCAGCCAGACTGGAGCGTTGTGCTTGCCCTTATAGACAAGCTACATCAGTAGAGAGAAAAAAAAAGAGAGGTGAGCTCGGCGACGGTCGCCAGGTCCGTCGGCGAGCTGATCACACACCCCAAGGTGAAAGAGCTTGCCATGCGCCTGGATTAGTGAAGGGTTGGTCTGCTTTTGGAACCACAACCAATGAATAAAGAGAAGTTTAAGTTAATGATGCACTTTAGGAACTGTGTAGAGATATATAACTAGATGGCTTAATTACTGTATAACTTGTCTACTGTATTTGTCTATCGGTAATATGTCTTGTTTATAAGGCACGCAAGAAATTGCACACAAATACACAACGAAAGGGGCTCAGTGAATTTGTACACTCTCAATTCTCAACCTAGGTAGTTACCACAGTCCGTAACTCCAGAACAACAGCGAATCCTTCGAACTCAGAACTTTTTCTTTCAGATTATCCACGCAATTCAAAACCGAAAAGCGCTCGACGTGCCAGTCGATGTCGAAGCCCACTTTCATACTACTGTGAAGCAAAGTTTTTTATATGCATATTGTGATCCACTACTACGCAAGAAAATGTGTCATACGTAAGCACAGACGTTTGCCAAACTGTTCCGAATCATTAAAAATTGCGCGCTTTGCACGCTTTCAATCTACCCCCGACCGGTCACATGATCCGTCTCATCAGACGACCAGAAATCCGCCGTCGAGACTCAGCCAACCCACGGGCCACGGCGACCGAACCGCCTGGGCCCATTTCCAGTCACTCACGCCCACGACGGCCCGGGTCTAGGCCCAAGAGCCCAGGCAGGAGGCCCAAGAGCCCATACCACCCTCGCGGGGCACGTGCCCGTCCTCCCGGCCCGATGGCAACCGCACCCACCGTCTCCGGCCGGTTCCCCGTCCAGGTTCTTCCTCCCGTTCGTCACATTCCTCCTCCAATCCCCCCAACCACACATCTCACGCGACGCGACCACATCACACCACCACCACGGCATCACCAACCCTCGCGTTCATCAATTGGAGCACGTCGCCTATTCATTCATTCATTCCCCTCTCCTCCTCAGCTGCAAGCTGCTACGCTCCGCCTCCCTGATTCCGACGCGTCGTCTCGTGCCTCGCCCATTCCCGAGGCCCCGATTGATCCCCAAAGGCTCATGGTTTTCTCCGCCGCCGCGTCGCCTCTCGTACCCACCGCCGCCGCTCCCTCCTGCGCCGCCCGCCTCCGCTGCTGTTGCTGTCGCGTTGGTTGTTGCGGCTGTTGTTGACCAATTAGCTCGCTAGGGTTTGTGATTTCGCGCCGATCGGTTGGGGAATCGCTGAGGTATGGATCTCTCGCGGCCGGCATCGTCGGACCTCTCGCTCGGGCTCCATTCCCACGGCCCCTCCCACGCCCACGCCCGCGTGCACGCGGTTGCCGCGCCCTTGCGGCTGTTCGACGACTCGGAGGACGCGAAGCCGGAGCGCGTCGGGGCGGACGAGGAGAGGGATGACGAGGACGGGGGAGACCAGCACTTCTCCCTCCTCGGCCACTCCCTCTGCGTCAAGCGCCCGCGCCGCGCGGTCAACGGCGGTGGGGGCGGGGGAGGAGAGACCTCCTCCTGCTCGTCCTCCTCCGGGGCGCTGCGCCCCCCGAAGCGGCAGGCGACGGGGGAGGGCTGCGCCGCGGATCTGGAGACCCGGCGCGCCGCCGTCCGCGCCTGGGGCAACCAGTCGCTGGCGGAGGCCGACCCGGACATGCATGTGCTGATGGAGCGCGAGCTCGACCGCCAGGTGCGGGGCATCGAGCTCATCGCGTCGGAGAACTTCGTCTGCCGCGCGGTGCTCGACGCGCTCGGCAGCCATCTGACTAACAAGTACTCCGAGGGGCTCCCGGGTGCTCGCTACTACGGCGGGAACCAGCACATCGATGCCATCGAGCGGCTCTGCCACGAGCGTGCTCTCACTGCCTTCGGTCTTGATCCCGCCTGCTGGGGCGTCAATGTCCAGCCTTACTCGTGCACGTCCGCCAATTTGGCTGTCTACACGGGGCTACTTCAGCCCAAGGACCGCATCATGGGGCTGGAGCCGCCGTCAGGCGGCCATGTTAGCCACGGTTACTACACGCCCAGCGGGAAGAAGGTGTCAGGCGCCTCTATTTTCTTCGAGAGCTTGTCGTACAAGGTGAACCCACAAACTGGGTATATTGATTATGACAAGGCTGAGGAGCGGGCAATGGATTTCCACCCCAAAATTCTCATATGTGGTGGGAGCTCGTACCCCAGAGAGTGGGACTTTGCGCGGATGAGGTTGATTGCTGATAAGTGCGGTGCGGTGCTTATGTGCGACATGGCGCATATCAGTGGGCTTGTTGCAGCAAAGGTACACGACTACAGTTGAGCCATTACATTTATCTTACAATTTGTTTAACTACATCCTGCTTAACAGTGTGCACAACAGTACCTATTAGGCCCACATTCTGTAATCTTACAGTTTGTATGGTTGTATCCTGGTAACAACACGGACAGTAGTACTAAATATACATCTTAGCATCGCGTATTTGTGTGATTGTTTGGATGTTGAAGTAGTTAGTGATTTTGCTAAAGAATTAATTGCAACTTTGCAAGATAAGCGCCAGCTGCCCTTGAATTACAGTATCCAAAGGTCTCTGCTTTTTCCCTATCTAGGTTAGCATTTCCTGTGGGTAATTTGACCGCATGTTGCTTGATAATCTGCCGAGCTACCTGTTATCCTAATACTTAACCTGCTAGACGATTATGTATGAAAACTAAATTGTCTAGTGTTGACTGTTTGGAACTTAGAAACAATGCCCGCCCAATAATAGGGTTAAAGATCTTGAAGCTTGAATATCGTATTAAGCTACCTTGGAAGATTTAGATTTAAACGCAAACTTCCTCAGTTGAATATTATTGGTCTTTCACCCTAGCAAAAATTAAGTCGCAGCAATGGGACTTGTTGCTGATTTTAGGACTTGTGTAGTTGCCCTTGTCAATGGTTGTGCTACCTTCTGTGTCAGGATTGTTGTAAAAAAAATATTTAACCCACTGAATGCATTATCTTGTGGTCATTAGATAAGCTGGTACTGTAGTATGATTTGATGTTTGGATGCATAAAGCATTATCTTGTGTCATGATTTGTTCTTGGCCCCAGATATGTAAGCTGACATGTGAATTCAGACTCTGTTTGGCAAATCACCTACTAACTGAAAGATGAAGATGCTTTATGTAGAGCCTATTCATTTTTGTGTTGGTTTTACTATGTCAGAATTGTCCTTGTAATCTTCATGATAAGGCAATTCGAAACCTTTTAACACAAAAATGCATTTTTGGCTTCAGTACATCAGATATTGCCTTGCAAACTCTTTCTATTTCTTACCTTCAAAGAAAGTTGAGCGATACCATGTGGTTGCACATTCAGAGCATGATACTCTTAGTAAAGTTATTGTCCTTTACTAGTTCAATGCTCACTGTGACCATCCTTAGTTTGTTTGTTGCTATTTCATGTTTGCAATACCATGTGTCATTTACTAATAGGTGATATTGGTTTTTAATCTTCAAAGTGACCATCCTTGGTTTGTTTGTTGCAATTTCATGTTTGCTTTTGTGATATATACACTTTCTTAGTTCAATGCTCTTGATGTGTCTTATGTGATGAACTGTTTATTTGCTGTTTAAGTATGGTTGAATGAGATGACCATTCACTGCTCACTCAGTGGTACTGTTTGCTAACATTCATTATTTTGCCTTTGTAGGAATGCCGTAGCCCCTTTGACTACTGTGATGTTGTTACGTCGACTACTCACAAGAATCTTAGGGGTCCTAGAGGTGGTATAATATTCTTCAGGAAAGGGAAAAATTTAAGGAAACGAGGTGGATCTTTTTCTCAAGGGGATGAGAGTGAATACGACTTGGAGGATAAGATAAATTTTGGTGTTTTCCCTTCAATGCAAGGAGGTCCGCACAACAATCACATTGCTGCCTTGGCAATAACTCTGAAGCAGGTAGCAACTCCTGAATATAAAGCATACATTCAACAAGTCAAGAAAAATGCCCAGGCTTTGGCATCAGCCTTGCTCGGAAGAAAATGCAGATTGGTTACTGGTGGCACAGATAATCACTTAGTACTTTGGGACCTCAGAACTCTTGGCTTGACTGGTATAATTCTTTCTACTATTTTCCTTTCTCACTTTCTACCCACTTAAATATTTATTACTTTTGTATAAATTGTCGTGCCTTTTACTTCTCTTTTTTCCCTTTATTTTATAAATGCTTATGATGTTGTACCTCAAATTTGGACAGGCAAGATCTTTGAGAAGGTCTGTGAGGCATGCCACATATCTATCAACAAGACACCAATTTATGGGGATAATGGCTCAATATCTCCTGGAGGTGTTCGAATTGGTTAGTTCTTTGAACTCCAACACTGTTTTTTGCCTTTTTGTGTTTGTGGCCTTGTATAAATACAAGTCAGTTGTACTGATACTATCATGTTGCTGCAGGAACACCTGCAATGACTACTAGAGGTTGCTTAGAGGATGACTTCGAGTCGATTGCAGAGTTCCTCATCAGGGCAACTCAGATTGCTAGCAATGTTCTGAAAGAGCATGGGAAAGTGCAAAAGGAGTTTCTAAGAGGCCTGCAGAACAATAAGGATGTTGTAGAACTCCGTAATCAGGTTGAGGCATTTGCATCACAGTTTGCGATGCCAGGTTTTGATGTATGATTGTGCATATATACCATAGATGCAATTATCCAAATTTATCAATCACCAGCAACGTTGCCGTCCCTCAGTTTGGCCCATACTATCGTCGCAAGTCCAGAACGATTCGTAGAGGATTTTTTTTTATTTTAGTAATCGGTCCTGACTTTTGATTCAAGCAATTATATGTACAGAGTGCTGCCCAAGCTGCGAATTATGTGTGTAGTGAATATTGGTATGACGAATTACTAGATGAGGTTATTTTCTTTTCCTACCAAAGCTGTGCTGTGTTTTTTGAAACCTGTGGTTGTCCAGGCTGAATAAGAACCATCTGATTGCTGGTAAATATTATACCGTGGGATGTGGTAAAGTACTGTGGTTGTCCGTGGTGTTCGATCTGTTTCGTCTGTTTGCAATGCCATTGATCAGCACGTGCCTACCTGCCTTGGCTAGGATGAGTGTTCAGATTTTGCTGTGTATTGTTCATGCTTTCACGATCTTGTTGGATGTTTTGTCAAATATTCACAACTTCTAGGTCGATTTATGTCGATGTTTACATCTCGATCTCGTCAGCACTCTCTTGTGCGTCAAGTCTCTGGCCTGAACAAATACATCTCGTGGTAGCCTATGTACCGACACAGTGACACGGATGTCAACATTTTTAGCTGATGACATCATGAGGCTCCTTTCGTTCGTTGTCGGGGAGAAAAGCATCATGAATTTTGGTACCTAGCGGGCTAATTCCGGTTCCAGCCCAGACTCAGCACGCCCCTTGTTTGTCTTCGGAGACGAACCCCCCTGACCGCGACAGCAAGGCTCTCTTTTCCTTTCCGGCCATGATCCCGCTTCAGCCGATGCCGATCGATCCATGGACCATGGGCATCGCATCGCGTCGCATCCTCCGAACTTTCCTCCGCGGAAATGATGGCCCGGCGCCGATCGCTCTCGAGACACCAGCGACCGACCGATGGCGCTCGGAACACAGGCGCGCCGGCAACGGGCACAGGCCCGCCCTTTCGTTGAATGCGCAGCACAGCAGAAAGCCGCGCAGCTCCCAGTCGTCCCCGTTCCAGAGGAACGCTTTAATCATTGCGATCCACCACCCGCTGCAGGCAGCCTCCCTCCGGCCGGCTCCGCTCCGGGGACATGGACACCCGACAAGCGCAAGCGGCAAGCGCCACGGGACAAGCTGCATGCCATAGTGTTTCCGCAGCGGTCATGTGTTGCGCTCGCGCCCCCTTGCCAATTTGCCATCCATCCATCTCCGTCTCCCTCCGGCCTCCGTGGCCTTAGGCCTCGGCCGGGTGGGGCGGCGTCTCTGTTTCCTCGGCGAGGGAGGGGAGGGGAGGCGAGGCGAGGGGTACAAGGAATCTGCCGGAGCGTGGCCCAGCTTTTGGTTCTTGCGCCCCCGATTCTTGCGTTGGTGGAGGCCGTAATGATGGCCGGGGGACGGAACTCCACTACCACGAGTAAACAACTGGCGAGCGAGATCCCTCGGCGGCGTTTCACACATTGCTTTCAGGTTTTTGAGAATCGGAGAAAGGAACAAACAGTGCCTGGTCCGAAGTGGCGCCACCGGTGGAAATGTGGAATGGATACGAAATGAAATGGCGCTAATAATGCACACGCCGCTCGGCTTTTGTGTTCCTGCAACCTTCTCGTTTGATTGAGGGAGCACCTGGCCGTGGGAAAGGGGGCCATCATGGCGAGCCTTTTGCCGGCGATCGATGTGATCCATGTCGTGTCGCCGTAGCCGTCGCCGTCGATGAGGTTGTTAGCTAGGACCTGCCAAAGGCATGGCAGTTGTGGTGTGGACACGAGGAGATGCTAAGCGCTAGGTTAGTGAGTTTCCTAGCCGGTGCTATTGGTTGTCTTGGGTGGAGTTTTCATGGAGATGATGCCTGACGCGAACTGATGAAAGGAGACGGTCGTGAAGCTGAAGCTGGGAAAGTGAGTGAACGAGGGGAGAAGTGTAAAGGGGGCAGAAGCAACCAAAGTTGGCCTGGGCGATAGCAAGGGTCCAACCTACGCCACCCCTCTGCTCCCCCAGGGGAACAAACAAAAAGCAACCTTTCGATGCGCAGCTGCGAGTGTGCCGCCGATTCCTGAACCGAGATCTCTTCCTGTGATCGATGAGTTCAGTTGCCTCTCCTCTCCCAGGAAACAACTCCCTCTCGCTCTTGCTCTCTGTCTCATGCCCATCATGTCTTTCCTTTCATGGCAGAGACTCAGACGCAACAACAAGAAAAGGAACAGCATCATGGCCAACCAAAATGCTGCGACACAGAGACTCTATCACTCTCCATCCACCCCTAACTGACAGAGACAGAGATAGAGAGAGAGGGGGACAACATATGCTATCTCTACCTAGGGACACTGCTAGTACGTACGTAGGAGTATTAACTTTGCTTGTACTACCATGCAAGCAAGAAACAAGCATCATTCGTTCATTCGATCATGTGAATTTGTGATGATGATTTTGATGATCTTTATGCTGGGACGGCTGGGGCTGCGAGCCTCGATCGGAGGCCGGTGTGGCCGATCCGATGGATCACGATCAGTGGCTGCACAGGTCGGAGAGCTCCTTCCTGCCCTCGACAATGTCGTCCAGGAAGTCGTCGAGCTGGCACACAAGGCCGTCCGTGCCGGTGCGGAGCACGTCCAGCCACGCCTTGAGCTCCTCCACCTTGTCCTTTACACGGCCGCCGCCCTCGCACTTGCGCCCCGCCGCCGCGGCGCGCTCCACCTCCTCCCGCGCGGCCTCCACGGCGGCGCGCGCGCACCGGAACTCGCACATCCTGATCCGCGGCGCGCCGGGGCCGTCGTCGGACTCGGCCTCCTCCGCCATCCTCTGCTGCAGCATTGCGATCGACGCCATGAAGCCGCCGCCGCCGCCGGCGTCCACGCCCAGGCCGGCCTCCGTGCGGCCGCCCGCCGCGGCGGCGCGGGAGACGGCGCCGCTGGCGAGGATGAGCAGGAGGAGTGAGCTCGCGTTGTGGAGCGCGTAGAGGAGCCCCCGGAAGCCGTTGAAGCCGGTGAGCCTGGCGACGTCCGTGGCGCGCAGCAGCAGCCGCTCGTCGAGCTGCAGCGACAGCGGCGCGATCCTCGCGTCCGCCAGCGCCCGGTTCTCCTCCTCCGCCGCCATCGCCTCCCTCCTCGACGCCGTGATCGCCCTCATCACCTGCCGCGCACCGACCACAATAAGAACCAGAGCCAAGGAAAATTCAGACGAGAAAGGAAAAAGGAAAGAGATTTCAGACGAAGAACGAAAAGCTCCGATCGATCATGATTAATTACACCTCGATCGCAATTTGTTATTGATCGACCGAAAGCATCGGAGGACCAACCAAACCGTACCTGGCGAGTGGCGAGAGGGGAGGGGTCCTGGAGCCAGTCATCGAGCGCGGCGGCGGCGCAGGACGCGGCGGCGCAGTAGCGCTCGACGGAGGCGAGGCCGAGCTTGACGGCGAGGCAGGCGTCCCAGAGGCGGGCGGTCTCGTCCATGTACTCGTCGAGCCACCGCCCGCCGGGCGGCAGGTGGAGCTGGCCCACCATGAGCGTGAGCTGCGAGTGGAGCCCCCTGAGCAGCGCCGCCGCCCGGAGCAGCGCCGGCAGCGACGACAGCCCGCCGGCGCGGCCCAGGTCCTCCAGCCCGCGCGCTAGGGACGTGAAGAAGGCGTTCATGGCGTCGTCGTCGATCAGCTGCTTCCGCCTCCGCCGCCGCCGCCGTTCCCGCCGCCGCACTGTTGGAATCGGCAAAGGGAGGCCGGCTCGGCTGTCTATATATAGCTAGCTCACCCGCGGTGCACCCTGCACCGGCACGGCAAGCGATTTGAGAGAGGAAGAAGAAGGGAGGGACCAGCAGAGAGAGAGAGATCGAGGAGAGCACGAGAGGGACTATACGAGATGGCCGGGCAGGCGACAGCAGACACGGGAGGAGAGGAGTGCAGCCTCGGAGGAGCGCAGGGGCAATGATGCGTGTCTAGACGGGAGGGGGAAGGGTGATGATGGTGAGGAGGCGGGGCGGAGGCACCGGCAGCGGCAGCGGCAGCAGAGCCATGGTCGCGGTCGCGGCTGCTCTTGCGTTCCCGTCTCGGTCGCGCGGGAGGCTTGGCTTGGCTGGCTTTTGTGTTGTGTTGTGTCCGTGCGGCAGCGGGCAGGTCTCGGCGTGTACGAGTGGGCGTGCGTGCTTACCAACTTTTAACGTGCCGGTGGTTGGGTTTTCTCTGGTTTTTTTGGTCAGGGAGGAGAAGGGTTAGTGAGCGTTAATTGTGGTCATCGGTTTGACCGCACCGCAGCTGTTTACCACCGGAAAGAAAGCGGTGTGGTGTGGTTCCCTGTCAGCAAAAGTGGGGCCCTTGGAGGTTTCCTGCTGGCGGCATTCGTTGAATTTCCTTGTCCACTTGCCTGCTTATTCAGGTCCCTGTCTCCGAACCTCTATTGAAGCCTTTTTTTTTCACCGCTCAGAGATTTCTCTGTGACAAAATGGGCTCGGGAAGGGGTCGCAACTTACGATGATATTGTCCTTTGAATTTTGAAATGATCTGCAAACTAGTTTCCTCCGAGTTTGTGGTTTCTCTTGCACAAATGTCAGCCGTAATAGGGGGAGCTACATCTTCAATTTGCACACACATTTGGAGTGTTTTAGTAATGATTTTATTTACATGTGTGTGCCAGGAGACACACTCGTGGGCTCATGGGGGTGTTTATCTTTGATTTCCTAGGCATCTTAAGATGCCTTCAACAGAAGAAATATCAGCAGGGAGTTTTGTCGCTCCTTAGATAGGTTTACCTGGACCAGACTTCTCCAACAAGGTTTATTACATTAAGCAATGCGATATTTTGTACCATCAGTCTGAACTGTCTGATCAGTCCTTGCCGTTATTCGATTCTATCTTAGACCGCCCTCCTTTATTCCCTTAACCCTCTTTCCAACTCAGAGATGCAAATCTTATCCTGCCAATCCCACCACCATCATCTGTTCTGAGCTCACTAAAATTCCCACACAGTCCATTCGACCTATCGTCAAGGAGCTGCTTGCAGCTAGAGATCTCCAGAAATGCCGGGATGCTGACCGGATTCATCCAAATCTTCCTCGTCACCGAAGCTAGCTTTCACAAAACATTTCAACCGATTCTCGTTTTCCATCTCAAACATGACAAATCAACCCCATGAAAAAGACGGCAAGAAATGGTAGGAGTAGGTGCCATTGAATTCACTGGGATTTGCCTGTCAGCGTTCTGTTGCAGCCAGAGAGCCCTATCTCCCTGTCTCCCCGGGCGCCGAGGAGCAGAGCAGTAGCCCGACATGCATGGGATTAGCATGGTTTGGTTTCCGGCCGGGCTTCACTCTCTTTTGGGCTGGCAGCCGAGTTCTCCTTTCGTGTGCTAGCTGCGCTTCCTGTTCCCATTCTGTCACAACACGCTCAAGAGAAGAGATTGCGGTTGTAAAGCCTGCCGAGACATGTTTGTAGCAAACACAAGCCCTCGTATCGTAGGTAGACACGGAGCAGAGGACAAGCATGATCACGGCGCACGCCATGGCTGGCAGGGCACGGCAGCGAGCTCGAGGACGCCGACTGGGCTGCAAGTTTCCTTGTCCAGGCCCGTACCTTGTCTCAGCTCGGCTCCCGTTTCTTGGGGGCAAGGGCAATCCACCATCATCACGGCCTTAGGCCTCGTTCGTTTAGTCCAGATTTCACCGGGAACAATTCCAGCTAATGAAAACCTTGTATAAATTAAATAAACAATCCGGCTAGGAATCATTCCAGATCACCATTTCGTGGGAACCGAACGAGCCCTTACTCTGCAGGTAATTAATCTCCGTGTTCATAGCCATCCAGGAAAATGTAGTTATATATATACAATTTCATTGGACTCCCATCAGGATCCTGAATGGATGACGTGATTTCCTCTGAGATTAAAATTTTGCAGGCAGAGACTAGGAACAAAGCGCGTTGGTAAACAGGTAATGGACAACAGTATCACGCTCACGTCTAAAGTCCCCCGGATCCACGCTTTTGACTCAAGACAGCATAAGAGCAAATCGCTCCTTCCACTGCTTTTTTATTCTAACGACGCTTCTCTTTTTTTTTCAATTGATAGACACACAAGAACCGTGGTGTTATCATATCAGCAAGCGAGCGAGGAAGCAGAAGGACACCCAAATGAAATCTCGGCAAAAAGGAGGAGGATTTCATTTGGGTGTGGTTTAGGTTAGGGCAATCGGTGATCTCCTCGTGGGATCTCGGGGAATGTGATGCTCTTTTGTTCATTGCCGATCGGCGAAATAAACAAGGGTTTGGACAAGAGCACGCTGCTCTCCATAAACAAACCGCCGGCCTTTTGTGTGGTGGAGATGCTCTAGGGCAAACAGCCCTGCTAAACCGTGATCTCGCGTGATCTAATAAAGAAAATTATTGTGTTGCAAACATGCCATAGGCGCGTCTAGAAGATTGCATTTTAAAATCGGGGAAGATTGATTTGTTTATACTAATGCAATCCAAACATGAATATTCGGTTTTGTATCTTTCCCCTTAATTTGGGCATTTCATAGTCCAACAAGTAATGAGGTGGTATGCTTACTTGATACCCAAAATGACATCTGTGTGTTGACAATATCCACTGCAAAACAACTACAGTTTTTTTATATACAAAACACATGAGCAGATCAGCCTGTATACAATGGATCTAAATAATTCTTCCTTTCTCTTTTTGGCTCTTGAGATGAGGATATTCATTCAGTGGAACCATAAGATTTGCTCATCTGCACCCAGCTAGCAGCCACATGGCCGAAGCGACAAAGTCTGCTGCCCTCTCAAGTGAGTCCCATCATGGTCACTTATGGCAGTAATAATAACCGCAATTATGTCTGCCCAAAAGCCCAAAGCAGGCAAAACTCCTTTTCGAAAGAAACCCCAGTGAAGGCCATATCTATTGTCTTTTATTAGCTCTTGTCCAAAATATACATCTGCCGTAAATGTGGTTAAAAAGCCCCGCAACAAAAAAAAAAAGAGGATGATAAAAAATTTGCCAAACATATGTGCTGCAAGGACAGTGTAACTGTATTGTATTTTTGGTACTACTCTCCTTATAACTTTTTATATCTAACCGATAGTGATGAACTATGCTCATTAAATGTCCTACACAGCAAGCAAATTACTCCGTTGGCAATTCGGCAGCGTGGCGTGGTCATTTTCTCTTATATTCTTGTCGTCCCCATTTCTCAAAAGCCCTTTTTATAACAAATTTCAAATAAATGGGTATGCTGTTTTTTGTTTCTTCGAGGGAAAGGATATGAAAAACTCCACACAATCCAGAAGTGCCACTGCTGCTCGAAATTTATACGCAGCGCACCCAGCCAGGCGGCAATGATGTGGTCATCGAATTCTTGACCGGTAATCAGCACTAATCAGAGAAGGAGGAGGAGAGGTGGAGCCGCCGGTACGAGGGGCTCATGATGGTGCCGCGTCCGTAGGGCACTCGGCCTAGACAGGAGCCCCCAAAGGCTGCCGCCTGATTATTTGCTCTGATCCTTTTTGGACATGGCATGATGGGTAATGCCCCGGCTTAACTCGGCCGGCCCCGATTTTAATACCTTACGGCCCCCTCCCTGTCTGTCCCGCCCAACACCATCTCAGAATCAGTACTGCTAATGATCTGCGCCGAGGCGAGCTCGGTCTCTCTCGGATGCCTCTGCATGGCTGCTAGGCTGTAAAGATCGTCGCGGAGCACGAGTAGGAGGAGAGGTTTCTGTGTGTCAGGTGGATGGGTGGAGGAGGAGAGGAGGGGCGGGTGCAGCGGCAGCCGCAGCCGCAGCTTGCTTGCCGCGCCATGATGCGGTTCAGTATTGGGGCGGGGGAAATCTATGGTCTGTCGGGGGGCGGCAGGGCACGGCTCGGCACGGCAGCGCAGGGGAGACGCGCCGGCATGGACGCTGCGTCGTCGTCCGACGATGTGGTTGGTGCTGCGTAGGTTGGGGCGGATCGGGATGGGATGGAGAGGCGCCGGCGACTCCGTTGGTGTGGTGGCGGCTATCTTCGCCCGGCGAGAATTTGGCTTGTTGGGGGTCCGGTTCGTTGGTGTGGCTTTGTATGTGTCTGGTGAGAGAGTTCATCTGCTGTGCAAAGATCCGATTCCTGAAGCAGGGTGCAGAGAAGTAGAGGAGAGGACGCTTCGGTATTGGTAGCTTGGTACGCTTCAGTTTGACCGTTCGCGCGGACTCTCGATCGATGACCCAACCTGCAGCACACACGGTCCTTCAAAGATTCCGTTGCTCTCTGGTTCAGTAAACAACGAAATAAAGGACGAACAAGCGTGGCGGCAGCAGGCCACATCCCTTGACGTTTATGGGCCAACAATTCTAGGTCCACTTAAAGCTCGTACCGCGCGCGCAGCGGCCCAAATGCAGGATCACACGCTCGGCCCCTGGTGTGCTGGTGGGCTGGGGCGTTGCGGCCCGAAGGGTTACGACAGTAGGATTGCTGCGCTCAGGCCTTCTCAGTAGTTGATCGCAATCCAGCCCAACAAAAAAGAAGAAAAAGACGATTTCCTAAAAGAAAAAAAAACAAGAAACAGAAGACGAGCCAGCGCGGCACTAGACATGTCACACTAGTGATTTGCGCGCGCCCATCGGCGCGCGGCAATATGTAATTCATAATAATTGGAGATTTATTTCAAAATACGAAAGAAACTAAAACACAACAGGAACATAGAAGGAATTAATGAAACCATATTTGTTAATGTACACATTATTAGGCAAAATCAGGAAGTAAGGATGCCTTAACTGTTCTTATACCAATAAGATTGGGTGAATATCCTATATGCAGAGGAAAAGAATGGCAATTGGCAGTCGTCATTTAGAGATACGTACAACATCCTTACAATGGTTTGGACTTTGGACATACCAAAAGTCATGGTGGTGTAAGCTTCTGGGTTTGGCAAGGGGAAGAACCTTTTGTACTTGAAAATTACCTTATGCATACCAAGAAGTTGCAGTAGAAATTTCATCACTGTATGGCATACGATTCAGGTCCCATCCTAGAAAAGAAGAAACAGATATAGCACTCCATTACCTGTTCCACAAAGCAACGCCAAATTCAAAGGAATTCAAAACTAACCACACCAGATATGCATGTATCTCAAAACAAGCTAAGGATTCTAACTGACTGGATTGGTGCAGGACATCACCACATTGCAACTTGGGGTAGCTTGCTCTTCTCCCAGTCATCCTAGAAACATGTCGATGTGTTTCTCAAAGGCAATTCTTCTCCGTCACTCAACTTCAACAAACTGGCAACATGCAGCGCGATTACTTGTTGGCCTAAAGTAAGAAAATGGGACGTGGTGGAATGGTAGATTGATTTTTTTCCTGAGAGGGGTTCATATTCTCGAACACATGCCTAGTTCATTTTTCTTTAGAGTTTCAGTGCTTCGGATCATTGGAGGAAGGGGGGTAAATTTTAGTTTGGTTAGATTGTTTTCTTTCATTTCAGTTAAAAAGAACTATTCTAATCCCACACTTGTAGATTAATAGAATCTCTGTGAAGCAATACAATAGAAGGAAACTCAGGGAAATCATATAATCGTTAGATGATGAACTTGATGGTGCAGTGTCCACTACTAAATTATTTTTTCTAAGAGATGTGGACAGGTGGTCAGCAGTTTAGGGCATTATAAGTTATATCTAAAAATTTGAATGAGATGCAGAAGATCCAAATGTTCTGAATATGCTGCCACAAACAATGAATCTTGTATTGATAATACTCACAAACAATGTTCTGAGAGGCAGAGGAACTCTAATGATACCCATAGAGTTGTGCTGATAAATTTGTTCCCTACCAAATTGCCAAAGCAATGCCAATTCTTAGTGTCCTGATAAATACAACTAATTAGCATATAAACAGAAATTTGCTATGCAAAGTCCAACTTGGACGCTTGGTCTTACATAGGAAAGGTAGTATGATTGGTTCAGCAGTAGTGAAGCATCAGTGTCATAGAAGATGAGTGCCCTGACATGACAACAAGGTTCGGAGTCTGCCATTTTCCAATGGCCTTGGCAACACTTTATCACTGATTCACTGCTGCCCCCAAAAAAGTGAGGCCCTGGGTGTTTTGGAAGCAATGACTCCACAAGGGCATGTTATTTTACAGGAAACATGGTAAGCATGAGGCCATGGGAACATAGCAAGCTAAAATGAATGATAAGTGAAGGTGCGATCGTCGACAGACGATGGGTATGTTTTTGATAAGTGGTTGAAGTTGATCTGTATTTAGTATTTACACTTCTATCTGTAAATACAAATTGGAACATAAACCATATATGATTTTTTATGTATTATTTCCTATCTTGCAATCATCAAATTCTGTTTTTCTCCCTTCAAATAAGGAATTTATTTGGTATTGTAGCCCAAATTTTAAGAAGTGAAATTCTGAGTCAAAAGAATTGAGGGGAACAAAGAATGAGGAGCCAACCTGCTGATGCACTTCTGGGACCCTAATTCTGGAACCTCATGCTTGGAAGAACCTATAATGCACCAAAATGGTTAGTTACTCTCAGTGCGGCTAAAGTTTACACCCAAAATTCAGAACACCACAACTATCCGCATACACTGCTGGCGATTTTTTTCCCCAAATAAAATGCAATCACTGTCAACTCAATATCATAGAATCTTGCATTAACAACTCATTTGGATTAACATGGTACCTTCACTAACCAATGCATAATAATTGTGGCTTTGAATAGATGCAATAATGCCATCTACGGTAACATAAAGGGAAAAAGGTGGATATAGCACCTCGCAAACAAAATTTCTTCATACAGAAAACACAAACTGTAACCTGTTTATTGCATCTATCGTTCAAGATCAAAATGTAAATCCTATGTCTCTGTAACCTATTTTTCTCACTTTGTCAACTTAGAAGAACAACATACTGACACTACAATAGAAACACATAACACACAATATAGCTAGGCTTGAAAGACTCGAGAAAATAAAGAAGCATTCAAAGTTACCTGTGAGTTTGGTTTACACCCCACTCTTATTTCTTCATATCAAGACAAAAAAAATGACATATATGTCAAGTAAAGAATCAGATGCAAGAAGCCAACAAATTAAATACATATGTTTCTGGCAGAGCCTATTATAAATAAGAGCAGTGTTCTATATATTTATTGAATTGGAGAAGTTGCAGTGAGGATTTCTTCTTTGGCAAAACAAAAAAAAACATCACACATAAACACAGCCCTTGACTTAGACTTTTACTTCAAAACTAAACAACAGGCAGAGCAAAGATGTGGTACCTGAGTGCTTGACACTGATGCGATGATGCCTAATACATCCATGCAGACATTTCATCGAACATCTTGAGGGCACTTCATCAACAATGAACATGCAGGCCAATGCATATCATCATATATCAGATGTGTTCACCGTAGGAACCACAAACACGAATCAATACTGTAATCCAACATATGCTTTATTTGAACTCTGATAATCAAGACGTATTTAACCGTTGTCTAAAAATGAGTAAAACGGGATGCACACAAAGGGGAAACTATTAATCTTACATGCAAGCCACCGCAACTCGTTGCCACTTGCTGCATCTCCCTGCCGATGGGGGTGGAGACGGCGTCGGCAAGATTGCTGGCCAGAAGGCTGCGCCACAAGAGAAAATACAAACATGGACAAAAGGGAACGATCTGAGTACAAATAATTTGGGGGAAATCAGACTTGGAGATGAATTAAATGCGTAAGAGGGAGTAGAAAGATGAAATAGAAAGCTGAATCCACGGGTTAGGGACTCGATTTGAGCGGGGCGAGTTCAATTTTGGTGACTACAAATCTAATTCGGACTGGAAAGGGGTAGCGCCGTATCTCTTTGTAGAGATGCGTGGCAAGAGGTTGGCGCTGGGAGAAAAAGCTCACCTGGATTGAGAAACCTCAAGCACAGAAAGCCCGCTGGGTCTCCATCTGCCTGCGTTCCCCGTGCGCCCACACATGCCGCAGTGCCCGCACCTACAGTCTGGCCATGTCCGGCCCTGCCTGCGTCCCCGTCCTGCTGCGGCATGCGCCACCGCCGACTGCGCCCCCATCCTGCTGCGCCATGCGCCGCCGCGGACTGTGCGTCGGCCCCGTCGTGCGCTCTCGTTGACTCCGCTGCCTTCTGGATATGTTGTGTGCCGCCGTCGTATGCGCTCGTCGTCCGCCAGAGCCGTTTGCCGCCGCCGACTGTACTTGCTGCCCTGCACGCGGCGTGGAGGCCTGAGCGCGAGGGAGAGGCGCCACGACGGTGTTGCAGTGGGAGTAGAGACGACGGACGAAGTGTCACGGCCGCCGCTGTTGCCTCCTCCACCATCGGAGCGGCCGCAGCCGCCGTCCACACTCCAGCATTGCCCGTGCGGCCGCAGTGCCATCCGTCCGGCTAACGCCGCCTCCGCCATCGTCGGCGCGGCTGCAGCTGCCGTACGCCAGCGTCCTGGCGCCTTCGGCCCTCCGCCGTCACCGGTGCAGCCGCAGCTCCGTCCTCCTGCTCGACGCCTCCTACGCCGTCACTGGTGCAGCCGCAGCGCCCACTCGACGCCTCCTCCGCCGTTGCCGACGCGGCTGTAGCCACCGTACGCCGGCGTCCTGACGCCTTCGGCCTTTCCGCCGTGAGTGGTGCGGTCGCAGCGCCGTCCGCCCGCTCAACGCCTCCTCCGCCGTCGCCGGCGCGGCTACAGCTATCGCAGGTGCGGCCGCAGCAGTGCCACCACCTCCGGCACCGTTGGCGCGCAGATTGACTGCGATGAAAAAGCGAGCCGGCCACGTAGAGCGCCGCGCCATGAGGAGAGGGAAGTGGCAAGGTGGGGCGGCGCACCGAGGCCGATGCAGCCGGCAGCCGCGCAGGCAGGCGGACGGAGGTTTTTTTTTTAGCTCAGACGGATAAAGACCTCGGAGGCTTACAAAGCAGGCCGGCGTGGTAGAGCAGAAGAGACGAGGCGTCGGGAGAAGTCTCTGGACGGAGATTTTTTTTTTAGGCAGGACAGTGAAGCAGAAGAGACGAGGTGTGACGAGAATTTTCTGGGCGGAGATATTTTTTACCGCGGACGCGTGGGCTGCAGAGGTTGGGACAATGCAACAGCCATAAATTTGAGATCGAACGGTGAAAGTTTTTTTACCAACGTGGACCGCTTAACCGGCCGTAAATTTGAGATCGAACGGTGAAAGTTTTTTTTACCAACGTGGACCGCTTAACCGGCCGCCGCAGCCCACGTTAACCGGCCGATCTCTTTAATACCAAGAGATGTCGGTTCATGTCACCAAGTTCCATTGTTGTTTGTTCCGTTCGTCGCGTTGAAGTGTTATTAACTGAGAGCACCCAGGGAAGGAAAAAGTACTAATAAGGTAATCAAGCATCGGTGCACGTCTTCCCTTTCCGTTTGTCCTGACTCCTGAGAATTGAAGAAGCCACACGGAGCCACCTTCCCGGCATTTGAAAACAAAACCCGCGGTACACGGTACACGGTGCACCCTGCCAGCTGCCCTGCCACGCCCCGAAACCAACAGTGAGTGCAGCCTGCCTGCACACCTTGGCAAAGATGCGCGCAGCAGGCCGCCACAGTCGCGAACTCGAGTACACACTGCCCGTGACAGAGCCACGCACGCGGCCCGCGCATGGCCGGCCTCACTCCCACTGCCCCTCATCCAGACCCGCACCCATCCACCGTCCACGGGCGCGGACGAGCGGCCCCGATGCCTCCGGGTCCAGCCGCGGCCGAGCTGGCGGGCCGGCCGGGACCAGGCTGCGGCCTGGCGCTGGCGGTCAGGACTTGTTGAACTCGAGTAAGCGAAATACCCGGGGTGCATTCGAGCCCGCTGTCTGGCTCGGCTCGCTCCGCCCCTGCACTGCAGGCTCCGCCCCGCTGGCCGCTGCTCGCAGGCTCGCAGCACAGCACGCTTCCGCCTCAGCCTCCGGCGCCCGTTCCGGCTGATCTGGCCGTGCAACACGGCGGCTGGTCCCGTGTCCGGCCGTCCGGGTCCGCCGGCCCGGCCCCCACCCACGCGGCCGAGCACGGGGACGGGGGGCTCGGCTCGGCGCTTGTACGCGCGGTGCGGCGCACGGACGCGCGAGGGCAGGGAGGGGACGAGACGTCCTGTCGGTCTCCACCGACGTGATGCGTCGGGTGCTTCTTGTCGCGAGCGCGCTCTGTCCGACCAAGTGGTGCCGAGCCGATGCATGGCGAAATGAAATGGAGCGGTTTATTTTCCCGATTTTGTTGCCCTGGCCGGGCGTCCGGAGCGTTTGCCGTCGGAGGAGTCGCGCAAGAAAAACACTACGGAGTATATTAGAGAAACAGTTGATGACGCTACAAAGCTGGCCGTCTATGTGATGCGCCGGTAGGCGCGCGTCTGCTTGTAGGCTCGACACGTAGCGTCAACGCCGGGGCAATGTTTTTATGCCGCGGTACCTGACAAAGCTAGCAAGCTTAAATTCAGCGCTACGCCCTGCTCAAATCACGCGCAGCGCTAGTACTACGTACCCCTACTCGTACGTCGCGTAAAACCGAAGAGTTTCGTTAGTTCGAAAAAAAAAATCCAAAGAATTTAGAAACTAGTAAGGTGGTCCGCGCAAATTTACGCGGGTAGCTAGTTTTCTATACTAATATTTAGATTTTTAATTTAAATATAAGTTTTATTTAAATATTTATTGTTCCACCGCCAATACGGTTCGTCTAAATGTGCCCAAACTAACATATCATTTTTAATTATCATGTATGTGGCACATGTTATAAATTAATGATGCAAGCTTATATTTACTAATTATATTTGATATTGATTATTCGATCCACTTATAATTTCCTTATTTATTTAACTTTAGAATTTAACTATTTATTTACTTTAATCAATGGACTTTAAGGGTTAATATAGATTCTTAGATCTTACAAAAAAAAACCAACAGTGAGTATTATTTTTATTTCAATTACTAAAGTAATAATATTATATTATTAAGATTAACTCTACCAATACCTGCCGCGTCAGCCACCGATAGTCGCGCCGCGGCGGTGGAGGGCTCTCACTGTGTCGGTGCTGAGATTGGCCGCCCAACCTCGGCGCCACACAGAATGCGCTGTGTCCCGTCCCCTGACGGTTGATGCAAGAGCTAGCACGGTGACACAAGAGTTTATCCTGGTTCCGGCCGCGGGGCCGTACGTCCAGCAGACTGTGCTCGCGGCACTATACTATCTTGCACCGAGGTGCCTGCAGTGGGGGGGCTACAAGCACGGCGGGAGAGGAGAGGAAGTCTCCAAGTCCCTGAAAATGGGTGTGAAAGTGATTGAGGAAAGTGCCAATATCGTGGGAGGCGGTGATCGTGTGTGTCCGTCCCCTTCTCTTTCGCTCCCTTCCTCCTTTTATAGGCCAAGGAGAGGGGAGGGGCTTACAAGTACAAGTACAGTGTGTGCTACAGGGGCGCGCACTGGAGAGCATGGCGCCGGGCGTGTGGTCGTCCTTGACCCTGGCAGGGGTTTTATGGCGAGCTCCGGTTTCTGCGGGTGTCACGGCCGTCCCTGTGCTTGTCCTGGAGTGGTTTCGAGGGGTGGCGCCGTCGTAATCCGCGCCCAGCCGCCCGCCGCTGGTTGGTTCGAGGGCGTGACAGGTGGGGAAGGACGAGAGTTGGCGGCACAGAGGTCGGCATGGCGGTTGCTGTTGACCACAGTGCGCGGCGTGCCCGGTTTACCGGGGAATGGCCGAGAGTTGGTGGATTTGACCCGGCGTTCGTCATCACCGGGCCGCGCCTGACCGGAGTCCGTGCTCGGACGCTGCTCATATATTCGTTCGAGGGTTCTTCACGCCTATTCGAGGGCTGCACCGGGGGGGAGAAGGACGGGAGCGGGTGGAATAGTGGTGCGGAATGACGCCTGCAAGTCTGCACAGGGCCTGGCGCAGCGCCGCATGCGTCCGCACAGTGGCGGTGAGGACGCATAGTGACCGGAGCAGGTAGAACAGCGAGCTCTGCGGTGTCAGCGGCGCGACGTGGGGAGAGATCGCCTTTTGACTTTGGCGCCTGCCCGATGGGGCGGCATTAAATGCCGTTGTCGGGCGGGGCGCCGGGGCGCGCCGCGTCGAGTAGAGGGGTGGCCTCGAGCGAGGCGGAGTTGGCTCGCCTGCTTGAGGAGGGCGCGCGGCCCTCGAGCGAGACGGACTTGGCTCGCCTGCTTGAGGGGGTGCGCGGCCCTCGAGCTAGGCGGAGTTGGCTCGCCTGCTTGAGGGGGTGCGCGGCCCTCGAGCGAGGCGGAGACGTGGGTCGCCACTTGGGTCCCCTCGACAAGCGAGCTAGGACGGCTGTTTTGGGCCGTGATGCCTTGGTGTCCCTTTCGGGCTGCTGGTGATTCGGCCTTCCGTGGTTAACGTTTTTTGAGGGTGATTACCCCGATGGTTAGGGGACCCCCTGGGTCTGTCCCCGACAGTAGCCCCCGAGCCTCTGCCGGACTAAGGGTCAGTCGGGCAGAGGCTGATGGTTTGCGGGATCGATCCCGGGCATTCTGCGGGGGTTACTCCTTCTTGATTACGCATGTTCTTCCGTGGGGGGCGCGCGAGCGCACCCGCGGGTGTAGCCCCCGAGTCTTTGGAGGAGTGAGTTCACTCGTGCAAGGGCTTTGACTCCCGAGGGTTCTGTTAGTCGCTCCCCATTCGACCTGGTGGATTGCGGGGATGATACCGATTTATGCGGAACCCGGGGGGCGGGTCCTGCACAGCTTCGACGTGTTTCGCGCATAGGAGGAGGATATGCTGCAAGGAGCCCCCGAGCCCCTGGCCCGAGCGGAGGCGGTCAGGGGGGCTTCTTGTCTTTGAGTTGCGACCCTCGCTTCCCCTTCGCGGGGGAGAGGGGTGAGGTCATCGTGTAACCCTCGAATTGGGCCGCGTACACGGATGCCTCGGTGACCTACTAGCGGGTAGTTCAAGTGGACGCCCGTGCCCCGTTCGCTAGGGGTCGGCTCGTGGTCCGGAGACTCGTCCATAAGAGCGCTTGCAAAGGTTTGCTAGGTAGGGCTCGGCCCCCTTCGATGGGGGCCGAGGGCGCGGAAGCTCTCCCTCGATGGGATCCCTCGTCTAGCTGCCCATGTCTGGCCTTGAACACAACAGGGGCGTCCCCAAACTTCGCGTTCGGGGTAAAGTCCGTTGAGCAC
This sequence comes from Echinochloa phyllopogon, assembly GCA_033239725.1. Lineage (NCBI taxonomy): Eukaryota > Viridiplantae > Streptophyta > Magnoliopsida > Poales > Poaceae > Echinochloa > Echinochloa phyllopogon. Next base: position 51,875,069 of record BTCW01000005.1, read on the forward strand.
GCCCGAATCGTCCCTGACTCTGTTGATCCGGAGCGCCTGTCGAACCCTTTCGCGGGCCAGGCTTCGTACTCCTGATCAGTGGGGCCTTGCGAAAGGTGCAGGTCGCCCTCGAGCCGCGGGCTCGAGGGTTGGTCGAGCATGATCGGCAGCCTTCGCATCGCTTAATCTGGGGCGCCCGTCGAACCCTTTCGAGGCCTGGCTTCGAGCCCCTGATTAGTAGCACCCCGCGCCTCGGAGGGAGGGGCGTCGTTGTCTTACATTGGAAGGAACCCTTCCGTTCGGTTGTTGACGTTTCGGTTTGCGGGCCTACGCGCGACCGCTGGCGGGCGTGGTCGTGGCTGACGTGGCACGGAGTGGGCGAGGTGGGCGTAGTGGGCGCACCTTTTTAGGCGAAGTTGGCGTGCACCGGGGAGAGGCGAGGCGACGGGCGGTCAGGCGCCGCTGCCGTGTCGTTTCGTTTTACTGTGCCGCAGTAAATGCCGCCGCTCACGCATGCCATTCCCCGGGGAAAGGGGGGGCCCCGGTTGTCATCGATGCGCCACGCGCGCCCGGCCTGTCGCCAATGGGTTTGTGTGCCGCGGCGGGGATGAACTCGCTCGCTCCCTTATAAAAAGGAAAGCGGGGGGAGGGGATTACTTACCTTCGCCATTCCCCGCACCAGCTCGCGCCTCCGCCTCTCTCGCTTCCGAGTCCGCTTGCTGCTCTCTGCTCATCCCGCCCGCCTTCGTCGCCTTTGCTCCCCACTCCGCCGTCTGCCATGGTGGTCATTGAGGGCGTCACCGAGTGGACTCCGTCCAACGCCACCGATCACCTCCTGGAGGGTCTGGTGACCGGCGGGCAGCTCTCGCCCCGGGGCGATCCGGCGCGGCCGGCGTGGATTGTCCCGCCGCTGGCGGCCAGGGTGCCGAACCCGCCGGCGGGGTACGTGGTGAGCTTCATCCGCTTCCACGAGCGGGGCTTCAACGCGCCTGCCAGTCAGTTCATGCGGGGCCTCTGCCACTACTACGGCGTGGATCTCCACAACTTCGTCCCCAACGCCATCTCTCAGGCGGCGGCCTTCGTCGGCGTCTGTGAGGGCGTGCTGGGGATCGAGGCGCACTGGGACCTGTGGGTCCACCTCTTCCGCGCCGAGCTCAGCACGTCCGGTGTGGGGAAGGGGGTGCGCCGTTCTTCGTGTGCCGGCGGTCTTACGCTCGCGCCGTTCGAGCCCCGGAAGCATCTGTATCCGTCCTGCAGGATGACCACCAACAACAGCGGCTGGGCCAAGGGGTGGTTCTATCTGCGCAACGACGGCCTGGGGTTGCCGGAGTATACTGGCAAGGTTTTGACGGAGAAGGCCGACTCCTGGAGCTACGGTGTTTCCGGCGACGGTCAGCGGAAGAGGCTCCGCCCCGCCATCGACGCCCTTCGTACTCTGGAGGGGTCGGGTTTGACCGTGGCGCACGTGCTTGCGCACTGCCATCGTCGCCGGGTGGTTCCCCTCATGGAGAGACAGCTCCCTCTGTTCCGGATGACAGAGGGCGCCGACCCGGCGGCATTGGCGGCTTCGCGTATGTTGCCGGAGCCACTCCTTGAGGAGTACGTCGTCACGAGGGTGCGAACGGCGGTGCATCCCGACACTATGCCGAGTGGCCTCTGGTCGTTCCGGCTGCGCCCCGATGAGGGCCGCGTTTTGTCGGTAAGTCGCCATTTTCCCTCCCGAGCTGTCGGATTGATAACTTAGGATTTCCTTCCTTGATTTATTGTGGTTTCAGGAGGTGAACTGCCACCTCTACCGCTCCATCGCGCCGACTCCGGAGGTGCGCGCTTCGAACCGCGCCCGCCGTGATCGCGAGAGGGACGCGAAGGCGGCAAGGAAGGCTAGCAGCCAGAGGAGGCAGGCCCGGCGGGACGCGCATTCGGCGGCGCTCCGCCGGTGGAGGAGGGACGGCGGGACGCCGCCGGCGTCCCCGGAGGACTCCCCGGACCCTCCCAGCGAGGAGGAGGAGGAGGAGATCGATGCCGGCGGGGCTCTGCCCGCCGATGAGGAGGAGGAGATGGCCATGCCGCCGCCTGGGGCGGGCGCGGCGAGCCTTGGCGATGTCGTGCCGGTGGTGGCGCGGACGGCGGTCGCGCCTGCTCGACCCGCGGCGCCGCGGGCGCAAGTGACTTCTACCCCTGCTGCGGGCGCGTTGCGCTGGAGCAGATCGGATGCCGAGGGCTCGAGGGATTCGCAGCCCCCGAGCGGGTTAAGGGGGTCCTCGAGTTCGAGGAGGGCTCCCCCGTCGGGCGGCTCGAAGCGGAAATTGCAAGCCTTGCAGGACTGCGTCCGGTAAGTCTCGCTTTGAGCTATTCTCGTGGTTTTCCATCCCCGTTTGGTTTTTTGCTTCGTAATTTCCGTTTTTCCTTTCTGATTCAGCGCTCGGGGTGCTGCCAAGGCCAACCCCAACCTTGCGCCTAATAAGGCGTTGAAGGTCGGGGTGTCGGATTCCCCTCACGCCGGGGGATCGCGTTCGCGTGGGACTCCCGTAGTGATGCCGGAGGAGCCGGCGCCAGGGGTACGAGATTCCCGGCCGATGGAGACGGAGCGGGGGGGGGGGGACGCCCCCGATGGTGGTTACGGAGCCGGGGCAAGACGCCCTGGTGGTGGACGTGGAGCCGGGGCACGGCGCCCCGGTGATAGAGGTGGAGTCGGGGCGCGACTCTCTGGCTGAGGTGGGCGAGCAGGGGGGCCGTGCCACCGCCGTGGCCCCTACTGAAGAGAGGCAGGAGGCGGTCGCGCCGATTTGTAGCACAGTCATCCTGCCGGCTTCGGGTCGCGCACAAGGCGTGGCTCAAGATGACGATGGCGGGCGTGCTCCCCCTGCGGGGGTGGCTGCGGCCGAGGTGCCGGCGGCGTTTTCCTTGGCCCGGGGGCTGCCGCAGGCGCCAGTGGCTGGGGGAGCGGCGGAGTGGGATACGGCCGAGGCGGCGCTGCGTCAGGGTCGGCGTGGCCCGAGCGCATGGCCGGAGGAGCCCGGCGTCTCTGCCCGAGTCTGGTGGGGCATGGCGGAGGAGAACGAGCTGTGGGCTCGAGTAGAACGGGTCGGGACGGACCTGGAGCGGACCATCGCTGCCGCTGCCGATCTTCATTCCAGGTAGGCGCTGGAACTTTTCGAGGAAACCCCGTGCTTATCTATACTGCTTGGTAATTCATCACCGTTTTTAGTTCGTGCCTTATCCTTGATGGTTCTTCGTGCAGCTTCTGCGGCAGGAGGTGGCAGACAAGACCGCGTGCATCGTGGACTTGTATGCTGATCTTCGTCGGTACCGTCAGGCGAACCTGGACCTGGGCACGGAGGTGACCCAGCTCACCACCCGGGTGAGGGAGACGGAGACGGCCGCCCGCGCACACGAGGGTGCCAAGGCTCGCGCGGAGCAGGAACGCGACGCCGAGAGAGGCGCGGCGGAGCGGGGGGCCCGGGCATTGGCCGCGGCGTTGGAGCGGCTCGAGCTCGAGCGCAAGGCGCGCGAGGAGGCCGGGACCAAGCTGCTGGAGGCACAGGGCCAGCTCCAGCGGGAGCGCGAGGTGCTCATGGCGGAGCGGACGCAGCTCGAGCAGGAGCGCAAGGCGCGCGAGGCCGCGCAGTCTCACCTCGCGGAGGCAACGGCCCGGGCAGAGCAGAAGGCCCAGGAGGCCGAACGGCTGGGCCGCTCGCTTCGGGAGAAGGAGGGTGCGCTGGCCACCGCGGAGGACCTGCTCCAGCAGGAGCGCACGGCGCTTACCGAGGCCACGGCCTTGGTAGATGGTATGGTTCTATGTGTTCTTAGCTTCCTTGGCTGTTTCTGTGTTGGAGTTCGTTTTGACGTGCTTGATCCTTGTCAGGGCTGCGGAAGGCCGAGGACGAGAAGGCGGACGAGGTGGTGGCTGTTCAAGTTGCCTACTCCGAGGCTCAGGGTGAGCTCGAGACTCTGAGGGCTGCCGCCGACGCCGCGTGCCGGGACATCCAGTGCGTCGACATCCCGTCGGGGTTGCAGTCGGGGTCGTCATTGCCCAGCCGTCTGAGGTCTTTGAGAGGCTGCGTGGCGGAGCGCCTCGAGAATGCTCCTCACCTTGGTGTGAAGAAGGCACTCGGCGTGGTGTCGACCCACTACGACATCGACCTTGCGGCGGTGGCGCGCGGTTACTTTATCGACGCAGACTTGGTTAACGATGCCACCCTTGCTGCTCTCAATGAGGCTGATGACAGTGCCGAGGACGCCGCCACAGCGCTTGCCGCCAAGTTCGGGCGTGAGCTTTTTCCTGGTGAGGATGAAGATGCGCGCGCCGACATCGGGTTCGAGGCCGTGGCTGCCACCGAAGCCGAGGCTGATCTTGAAGCCGACGCCGTGGCGTCCCTTGAGGAGGCCATCGCTTCGGTGCGCCGTGATGACAATGGTCCTGGGGCCCTCGCGTCGGTTCCTTCGACTGTCGCCGCCGAGGCCGCCGCCCTAGGGGGTCTTGACACTGTCGCCGCGCCCCCGCAGGAAGGTGAAACCTGAAAGGTTCAGGCTTAGAGATCCAGATGTATCTTAGTTTTTAGGAGACTGGCTCTGTACATAAACTAAGTTTGAATTTCGATTGTGCGCTTCGAACTTGTTTGATTGTTCTATTGTGCTATTCTTGGCTTGGAGAGATTTTGGCCGGGTATTTTGAATCTGCGAGTAATTAAGGCGTGGAGTGGAGAGGGAGATGCCGTACCCCTTCGAGGGCGTAGGCGGTCTCACGGCTCAGCCGGCTCTGGCTTTAGTTAGCTCGCGCCCCGCATCTTTCTAAGCGTTCTGAGTTTTAGCGTTCTGAGTTTTAGCGGTCTCACGACGCCTTGCTTGGCCTCAGCTGGTTCGTGCCAATGCCCATGAGCTCTAAGGTGCGGACGTAGAGAATGTTGAGGCCGCTGCCCCCGTCCATCAGCACCTTGGAGAGTCGTGTGTTGCCGATGACGGGGTCGACAACAAGTGGGTAGCGCCCCGGATTCGGGACATAGTCCGGGTGGTCCTCGCGGCCGAAGGAGATGGTCTCGTCTGACCAGGCGAGGTAAGTTGGCGTCGCGGGGTGAATGGAGAAGTCCTCTCGGCGTTCACGTCTTTGCTCCCGGGATGTCGCGTTCATTGTGGGCCCCCCTACGATGAAGAAGACATTCTCCACATGGGGGAACTCGTCGTTGCCGCCATCACCCATACCCTTCTTCGGGCAATCCTCCTTCGCGGAGGTGCGCTTGTAGTAAACCTTGATCATCTCGCACTGTTCGAGGGTGTGGCTGACAGGGCCATTATGGTACGGGCATGGCTTCTTCAGCATCTCGTCGAACAGGCCTCCCCCTGAGGAGGGCCTCGAGGGCCTCGTCAGAGTCCTTGCCCTGCTGCTGCTGCGCGGCTTGCCGAGGCTTCTTGCCCTTGCCACCTCGTTTCTGCTTTTTAGCCTTTCCCTTGGACTTGCTGCCCTCCGCGGGCAGCTCCTCCGCGCGCTTCCCCTTGGTCTTGCCGTCGAAAATTGCCCCAACAGCCTCCTCTCCAGAGGCGAAGTTGGTAGCGATGTCGAACAGCGCGTTGACGCTGGTGGGATGGTTTCGCCCCAGCTCGCGCACCAGCTCCCGACAAGTCGTGCCTTCAAGGAAGGCGTGGATGATTTCGGAGTCACCCACGCTCGGGAGCTCGGTGCAGCGCTTGGAGAAGCGGCGGATGAAGTCTCTCAGCGGTTCGTCGGCCGCCTGCCGGCACCCGCGCAGGTCCCAGGAGTTTCCGGGGCGCACGTATGTGCCCTGGAAGTTACCCACAAACATCCTGACCAGGTCGTCCCAATCGTGGATCTAGTTCGCGGGTAGGTGTTCGAGCCATGTCCGCGCCGAGTCTGCGAGATGAAGCGGAAGGTTGCGGATGATCATAGCATCGTCGGTGGCCCCGCCCAACTGGCAATCCAGGCGGTAGTCATTGAGCCACGTCTCGGGTTTCGTCTCGCCCGAATACTTGGTAATGGTGGTCGGCTGACGAAAGCGCGGCGGGATGGCAGCCGAACGGATCTTCCGGCTGAACACAGGGGATCCCCGGGGTTCCGGCGTCGGGCTTTTGTCCTCCTCGCTGTGGGGAGGACGACGCGTGGGGCAACGCACCGTTCCACGCGAATCTGCAGCTCGTGCAGTCTTCGACGTCTCCTGAGCTGGGGCGGCGTTGGCGGCGCCGGGGTAATGGCCATCATGTCGGGCGTCCTGGAGGCGAGCCGCATGAGGAGGCCCTCACCGGTCGCTTCGAACTCCAGGCTCCCAAACATGATCCGGTACCCGCGCGGAAGCGGGCCGGGGGACCCCGTGGCGGATCGTGGCGACATGGCCTTGGCGTGGCTTGCCGTCAAGGGAACTGATCGGGTGAAGTGGGTTGATCACAGCGCAACCCCCTACCTGGCGCGCCACTATCGGTGCTGAGATTGGCCGCCCAACCTCGGCGCCACACAGAATGCGCTGTGTCCCGTCCCCTGACGGTTGATGCAAGAGCTAGCACGGTGACACAAGAGTTTATCCTGGTTCCAGCCGCGGGGCCGTACGTCCAGCAGACTGTGCTCGCGGCACTATACTATCTTGCACCGAGGTGCCTGCAGTGGGGGGGCTACAAGCACGGCGGGAGAGGAGAGGAAGTCTCCAAGTCCCTGAAAATGGGTGTGAAAGTGATTGAGGAAAGTGCCAATATCGTGGGAGGCGGTGATCGTGTGTGTCCGTCCCCTTCTCTTTCGCTCCCTTCCTCCTTTTATAGGCCAAGGAGAGGGGAGGGGCTTACAAGTACAAGTACAGTGTGTGCTACAGGGGCGCGCACTGGAGAGCATGGCGCCGGGCGTGTGGTCGTCCTTGACCCTGGCAGGGGTTTTATGGCGAGCTCCGGCTTCTGCGGGTGTCACGGCCGTCCCTGTGCTTGTCCTGGAGTGGTTTCGAGGGGTGGCGCCGTCGTAATCCGCGCCCAGCCGCCCGCCGCTGGTTGGTTCGAGGGCGTGACAGGTGGGGAAGGACGAGAGTTGGCGGCACAGAGGTCGGCATGGCGGTTGCTGTTGACCACAGTGCGCGGCGTGCCCGGTTTACCGGGGAATGGCCGAGAGTTGGTGGATTTGACCCGGCGTTCGTCATCACCGGGCCGCGCCTGACCGGAGTCCGTGCTCGGACGCTGCTCATATATTCGTTCGAGGGTTCTTCACGCCTATTCGAGGGCTGCACCGGGGGGGAGAAGGACGGGAGCGGGTGGAATAGTGGTGCGGAATGACGCCTGCAAGTCTGCACAGGGCCTGGCGCAGCGCCGCATGCGTCCGCACAGTTGCGGTGAGGACGCATAGTGACCGGAGCAGGTAGAACAGCGAGCTCTGCGGTGTCAGCGGCGCGACGTGGGGAGAGATCGCCTTTTGACTTTGGCGTCTGCCCGATGGGGCGGGCATTAAATGCCGTTGTCGGGCGGGGCGCCGGGGCGCGCCGCGTCGAGTAGAGGGGTGGCCTCGAGCGAGGCGGAGTTGGCTCGCCTGCTTGAGGGGGGCGCTAGGCCCTCGAGCGAGACAGAGTTGGCTCGCCTGCTTGAGGGGGTGCGCGGCCCTCGAACGAGGCGGAGTTGGCTCGCCTGCTTGAGGGGGTGCGCGGCCCTCGAGCGAGGCGGAGACGGGGGTCGCCACTTGGGTCCCCTCGACAAGCGAGCTCGGACGGCTGTTTTGGGCCGTGATGCCTTGGTGTCCCTTTCAGGCTGCTGGTGATTCGACCTTCCGTGGTTAACGTTTTTTGAGGGTGATTACCCCGATGGTTAGGGGACCCCCTGGGTCTGTCCCCGACACACTGTGGTCGCGGACGGCCCCGCAGCGATGGAGGGCTCCCGTGGCGGCCATGGAGGGGTGGAGGCGGCGGCGGCAAGGGGTGCAGGTCTCCCCGGCCAGCTGCCTCCAGCCCTACCAGCCTCCGGCGGCGCGCGGAGCGGCCGAACCCCGATCTCCGAAGGTGCGCGGGCGGCTCCCATGGCGGCCGCGGATGGCTCCCGCGGCGGCGACGGCGGCGGATGGCCTGCCGGCGGTGGACGGTCAAGCGACGACGGTGGAAGCGTCGTACGGCCGGCACGTACGACTACGAAGTGGAGGTGGCGGAGGGTTCCTGCAGCGGTTGTGGAGGGGTGGTGGCGGCGACGGCGGCGGAGGGGTGCCGGTCTCCCCGTCCGGCAGCCTCTAGCCCTTTCAGTCTTTGGCGGCGTGCGGAGCGGCCGAACCCCATATCTCCGAATGTACGCGGGTGGCTCCCCCGGTGGTAATGGCGGTGGACGGTCGCGCGGCGATAGCGAGGACTCCTGCGGCAGCCACAGACGGCCACGCGACAGCGTTGGAGGGCTCCTGCGGTGGCCGCGGACGGCAGTGCAGTGACGGTGGAGGCCTTCTATGGCGGCCACGGACGGCTGCGCGGCGGCGACGGTGGAGGGCTCCCGCAGCGGCCACAGATGGCCGCGCTCTGACCGCGGAAGAATAGCGGCGGACTGAATAATATAGACATTTAGATCTTCATCAAATCCGACGATATAATTTTCTCTTTTTTGATTATTAATGGAATAATATAGACCGTTAGATTTTCATAAAATTCGACAGCATATATTGTTCTCATTTTTGGATTAATGGAATAATATGGATCATTAGATCTTCATAGAATTCGATGGCATATATTTTTTTTGGATCAACGGAATAATATGGACCGTTGGATATTCATAAAATCCAACGGTCCAAGCTCTTCTCTTTTTTTAGATTAACGTGAGAATTTTTTGCCTCTTGAAAAACGTGATGACTCCTTTTAACTCTACTGTAATAATATAACTCTGGAGTAGATGTCACGTTTGACGTTTGCGGCCACGCACGCCGTGCGGCTGCATGAAGCTAGCTAGCGTTGGTGCAGAAAAGCTGACCCCAGATCTTTATTACCGGCAGCGGCCGGCACGTACGAGCCCGAGTAAATCAACTGGTACCATACGACAGCAACTTTTCAGGCTCAGATCGCGATGCGTGCAGGTTCAATCCGGCAGGACCCTCGCCTTAATCCGAGGAATTAGGCCATCATCAGCGTCAGGCGATTAGCACAGAGCAGCTTAAGGCGCCCTGAACCCCTGACGGCCGGCATGCGTGTGGTTTTCTCTGGCGCGGTGACGGGAGCTTGCATTGAGCCGCAGACGCAGGGCCCTTGGATTGCTTGTGCCGGGAGGCAAATGATAAATACGGCCACGTCACGAGGTTGCACTGTTACTACCTCGGCCACTAGCTGTCCTGATTTGACGTGTGATTCGCTCTTCGTCTTCCTCAGATCTTCTATTATTAGTGGCACCACTCGTACTGTACGTCAAAGCCGTACGCACACTGCACACTCACGGCGCGTTGGCTACACGCAAAAGCAGCCGTGCGATTCAGAGGGATGCTCCGATCCGGTAGCAATATCGATCTGACGCGCTAACACAGAAATATCTGTTGTCTACTACGGAGTACGTAGATGAGAGTACGTAAAATCGTATCCAACGATCTCGTGTGAAATTCAAAGAATCTAACTGGAATGGAAAAGCCGATCAGGCTCAGCGACGAAGATGCCGGCGCACCACAATGCCCGCGCCGTCCCGTCAGTCTCCACAGAAATGTACAAGCACCTGCCGCATCGAGAGGGACGGGTCCGGCCTTCATTTCCGTCCCCTTTTGGTGATAGCAGCAGCAGTAGCCGCGCTCGTCACGAGCAGAGATCGCGAGCATTGCCTTGTGTAAACCCAGCGTGCAAACGCAATAGCGCCGCGGATGGATGCATGCGTGCAGCCAGCGCCTCTCGGCTCTCGCCATCCGCGATGCCCGCCCGTGGCAGCCATCTTTTGCAGGCCGCGCGCGCGCGGAAACATCACGTCGCCGTCGGCGAAATGATGCTGCTCCGAGAAAGAAGAGCGGGGGCACGGAGCGGCCCGTGTGGTTGGAGCGAGAGGAGCTTGCGAATCCGCGCTGCCATATGCCATGCTGCCTGCGAGCCCGCTGCGGCCATGCAGATGCGCAGCGAGGGGCCATCTCCGGCCACGCCACGACCCCCGGCGGCCATATCGTCGGATCCCTGGCCCGTGGCTGCTGCGCCCAGACGAATAAAGATGGGATGGGATAGGATATGATATAGGGGGTGTTTAGTTCCCTAAAAAGGGGTGAAATGTGAAGGTGAAAATGTCACATCGGACACTGTAGCGCACTGTAGCATTTTTCGTTTGTTTGTGGTAAACATTGTCCTATCATAATCTAACTTGGCTCAAAAGATTCGTCTCGTCGTGTACATCAAAACCATGCAACTAGTTTTTTTATTTACCCACGTTTGGTGCTCTATGCATAAGGACAGAGGTTTGATATGATTTGATGGGATAGGTGAATAGTGAAGTTTGAAGAGAGAATTTTTTCTTTTTAAGGGAACTAAACAGGGCCATAGATGTGCGTGTGCATCCAGCTAGGCAGCTATAGGCTGGGCGCTACCAGCATCTATCGTGCGCGAAATATAATGTGCGTGGCGTTGATTTCGCGTAGCGTAGCTTGGTCCCGGCCGGCCGCGGCAAATCTAGCGAGGGGTTATCTTATCTCTAGGTCATTAGATCTGTTGAAAACGCAGTGTCTATTCTTCTTCCTCTGCTAACCTGGCCTTGGAATTCCTGAAACGCATACGTAGTTGACGTAGCTACCTAGCAGCCTAGGACAACACAACACTAGTAGCGGGAACGAACTGTAGTAAAAATACTAGGAATAGAGTAGTGTTTGGAAGGCACACATGATTTGTTTGCGGGTAGTGCGGCCAAGAATCCCGCACATTACGAGCGGGGCGGGCGATCGATCGATGCCGTATTGACCCATCCATCATGGCTTTGGAGCCAACAATCCCAACGAAACCTGCCGTATTCCCTCGCCAGGCACTGTTCGAAAACATCCGTACGCATGTGATATTGGTAGGCCAGCAAGAATCTGCCCTCTTTTTTTTATTTTTAAGCAAAAATCAAGAACCTACCCTCAGACACACGAATTACATGTTGCCACCCTACTCTACCGTGAGTCCACTTCAACTGCCAAGAGCATCTCTTTCTTCCAAATTTTACAGCACCAGCTGAAGTAAAATATACTGTACCAAGCCAGTTTCTGCAGAGCTATTTTTCAAAAAAAAAGGTTTCTGCAGAGCTGATGGATGGATCAATTGTAAATACCATATGCCAGTACGTGCAAGTACTGTCGCCCCTCTATTTCTTCCCTTTAATTTACCACTGCGTTCTCTGCTGCTGCTGCTTTTTACCACTAACCCTTTTTTAGATGAGGTGACTACTGATGACTATACTAGAGTAGTAGTACATACTGTATCTGGCTGAGCTATTTATTAATAAGGTCCCAGTGGCGCTGCTCGCCCAATACGCTCGTGACCACCTCTGCTCGACGCGGCCTTTGTCCTTTGCGCCACCCGCCATCCTTATATCGCTCGATATGCCCTCTCGTCTCCTTTGCACGTAGTACTCATCATCCTCCTCCTCGCACCAACACGCCACCTCTAGCTTGCTGCGAGTGCATTGCATTGCGCAGCTAGCCATAGCCAGTAGCAGCTAGGGCCTAGTGGAGGGAGGGGATCGAGCTGGTGGTGCCGGATGGCGAGCAGCGCGGGGGACCGCTTCCTGAGGCAGCTGAGCGCGAGCAACGGAGGCGGCGGCGGCTGCGGGATGGAGGAGTACGACGACGGCGGGAGGAGGGGCTCGAAGCGGTGGTCCAAGAAGCGGGCCGCGGCGGCGAGGGGCGGCTACGGCGGCGGCGCCGGCAATGGCTACGGCGGCGGCGCGAAGCAGGGGGAGGCCAGGAAGCGGGTGATGGTGGTGGTGGACGAGAGCTCCGGCGCCAAGCACGCCATGATGTGGGCGCTCACCCACGTCGCCAACAAGGGGGACTTCCTCACGCTGCTCCACGTCCTGCCGCACTCCGGCAGCGGCAGGGGCGAGGAGGCTTCCTCCCTCGCCAACTCGCTCGGCACGCTCTGCAAGGCCTCCAGGCCAGAGGTATACACACATCAACACATTCATTAGCATTTCGTGATTAGGTGAAGCTTAATCGCTGGGTAATTAGCGGGTGACAGGTGCAAATTTGAACTCTTAAGTTTGTTTGCTGCGGACTTCTTTTGGGAGCATATGGTTGGAGCCATGCACAAGAGCATTACTAGGGGCTGATAAAAAATAGTTAGACCACCATAAGTATTAGCACTAGTGTACTTGATGGTTCATGCATCAAAGATTCTGGTTGTTAGGTAATCAGGTGTAGTCACCTCACCTGAGGCCTTGAGAGTGCTTTAGGCTTGCAAGTAAGCAGTTGTGTAGATCACGGATGAGATCAGGAGGACCTCATGAAAAGGGAATCATACCCCACTTATGTGCCTGCATGGATCAGGATCTAGATTCTACAGAGACCAAAAGGGCATCATACCAATCAACCTTGGTAAAGAAAAACATTACTACAAAGGATGCAACAGGCCGTGGGGCTGTTCCCTCCCCGGTCCCCTAAAATCTGAAGCCATAAATCATGGTATTACTATGAGAGCGGAGGGGTTTTTTCACCTGATACGTTGCCATTATTATGAAATGCAATCTCCTGCCTAGTTTTGCTTTGCTTCAATCAAAAGCCTTAGTTATTTCATTGTCTCTGTACCTGCCTGCTTAAGAGTGACAGTAGGTGCATCAACACTATTCCTTCTGTCCTGTTGTAGCCTGTAATGTATGAAGGTTGAAGGATATATGGCTCATAGGAAATGGGTGTGAATGTTGGTAGGTGGAGGTTGAAGCGCTTGTGATCCAAGGGCCCAAGCTGGCCACCGTCCTCAGCCAGGTGAAGAAGCTGGAGGCCTCCGTGCTGGTGCTCAGCCAATGCAGGCCATCTCCCTACTGCTGGTTAGGCTGGTAAGCGACTCAGCGCCATGCTCCTCTCTATCTTATCCATTCCTCTGTGTATGTGTGTTGGAAATGGGAAGCTCTCGGAGGTCAACTATGGACAGTAACTGGGTGGGAGAGAATATAGTCATGATGTCAGTCCATAGTGTTTTGTTTAAAAGGGAAGTTCAGAATTCAGAATCATTTTTATATCAAGATCCCAGCAGAATATTCAACTATTATTAGATTTAGCATATCGTGTCAGGTAAAGAATCCTTAAAACCACCAGGTCAAGGCTCTGAGTGAGCTGATTGGCACTAGATTTTACATCTCAGTGCACTAATTAAAGGGATGCGCATGGCCTTCTTTTCTTTTTTGAAAAAAAACAGAATAGTAATGATGAGTAGCCATGCAAATCACAAGTGGTGGCCAAACTATTTGGGAGGAGTCCTTGTTGAGCGTTCACCACCGCTCAATTGGAAGGGTCCATGCCTTTGGCCTTTGGGTAAAAACAACGCTTTAGGATGCAGCGCCATGTGCCATCCATAAATCGCAGATGCTTTGCTTGTCGTTCTAGAGTTCTAGATACACCTCCCCTCAGTAAAGCAAGAACCATACACGCAGCTAGTAGCAGCTAGAGATACTTTTTGTTTCCCTGTCACGTGTATGAGGCTAGGAGCATCTGAACTTCTCTGACCTTGGTGATAAACCAGCCCTTGTTTGAGCAAAATTCAAATGCCTTGCCGCATTTCAAAAAAATTTGCAGCCTCCTGCGGAGCAGCAGCGAGGAGTTTGTGGAGCAGTGCATCAACCAGGCGGAGTGCCTGACGCTGGCGGTGAGGAAGCAGAGCAAGGGCGTCGGTGGATACCTCATCAGCACCCGGTGGCAGAAGAACTTCTGGCTCCTGGCCTGAAAACCATCATGTTATTATAGCCTAGTCACTACTACATGATCACATTTTACTCTCCATATATCTGCTGCCATAAAGAGCCTTTGTCCATGCCGTGTCGGTGTATGTGTTTGTGGATCGCCCTGCTTCTTTCTTCTGTTGTAAAGCCAAAAGAGCCTTTAGATCTGACCCTTCCCCACAACAAAATTATGTCTCCTCTGCAGTGTCTGTAATCTGTAATGTACTATCGTGTAATGCTGCATAAATGACCAATCCTGTTGTTGTAATACATTTCTTGTCTGCCGAGATCATTGAGGTTTCCAAGTGTGTTGCTTACCTATTCCTGCCTGAAAACATTTGCAAGACTAAGGTGACATTTCCAAGGCAGTAGCTCGAAATTGGAAATGGGACTCCCACTTGAAGTATGGGAGTTGGGAGAAGAAACGCAGTGGCATTGGCTCCGCCTGACCTCTAATGAAGCAGCCAGCGGAATCAGTGGGGCGCCGCTTGATGGTCCTGGGGTCGGGGAGCAACCTGGCAACGAATTAAAATGATTATTATTACCAATGCAGGTGACGACGCAGATGTCAGTGCGACCCAGACCACGGCTCCGCCAAATTCGCACAGGAAAGCCGGCGTTTACAGTGTCTCACACATGCAAGATGCCAAGTCAAGGAATACAGGCGCTATTCTTACAATTTTGTAGAGGTAACGAGGTATACAGAGTATGCTTGATGGCCCAAGGGAACGCATTTGGGAATTTCCCCCTTTTTTTTGCTAAGTCCAAACACTGATAATGCTACTGCAACTAATTACCATAAGGCATTCCCAAATACGTTCCCTTGGGCTTCTAACAAACCATGTTTCACATTTGTACGTTTGGCATGGCCATGGAGGTTAAATCTAAGCGGGCATAGGTTTGCTAATAAGAATCGGGCAGTTGACACTAGTATTAAACTCCAACAACCACCCTTGATCCAGGTTGCCATACCAAGATAACACAAGCCTGTCTCAGCCCAGTAATATTGACTCCAGTACAGCTGCCCCCTTTCAGCGTTGCAGCAGTACTCATCAAGGCCGTCCTTGCGGACGGCCAGTCTGTGAATTCTGAACGTATAGACCGCTGCACTGCACTGGACGGGGACCATAACGTTCACTGGTTACTACACACAGTACACAGAAACCATGTAGAGTAGCCCGCAGCAGCATCACCATACTCAAAATTACAAGAACCAGATCCAGCTAGCCTGATGACCACCACGACAGATCAGATAATTAGATAAACCAAACTAGTAAGTACACCCAGGCAAGCATCCCATCATAGTCCAAGGGCCATGCTTATGAATGACTCAACACCCTAATAACTGCCGCAAAACACTGCCCGAGATGGAAGTTAGTGAGCGTGGGGTTTGATTGAGGGCTAACATCACAGAAAATATTCAAATTTCAGCGAGCAGGTTCAGAAACTACTGTGACTACAAGGCCTAAGCCAAAACAAGCGTTGCATTTTGCAGAATGGTTAAGCAAATCCTGGTCATTCTGTAGCGCTAGTATGTGTTCAGTTCATAGCACTGAACAGAAAGCAAAAGGGGTGTTCTGATTTTCTTTCTGCCAATCAACTCTATCAAAGGAAACTACGAGCGCTTGCGTCTCTTAGCGCTATCATCTATGAAGGACTCCCATTTATTATGGTCCAGCTTCCTGAGATCTTCTAGGTCTCCAATGGAAAGCAGGTAGTGTGTAAGTTTCACCAGCTCGTGGTCATTGTCTCTGTTCGAGTGTGCTTTCCTGAATGGCCTGATCACGAGACCGTTTTGTGGATTCATGACGAAATTCCTCCGCAGGTCATCAAACATGATGGTGTTCTTCTCGCTGTAGTACTGCATATGAAGTGACAAGGATTTGATGAGGACCCATCACAGATTCGTATTAAATTGGCAACATAATAAGCATAGAAATAGAATAATAACCTCAGGAAACTGAGCCCAAATGACACCAAGAGGCTTGCAGTCAAAAGTTTTCTTTCTACTTTGATTTTCGGATTGCACGGTTATCATTGCCAAGTGATCCATAAGAGCAGTAATTTTGTAGTCGGGGTTGCCAAGAACTCCAAGTTGCTCCATTTTTAACTCCACCCATTTCATACTGCATCCAAGGGTCAAACGGTATTATTATTGTTATTTTCGTTACCAATTTCAGATCACAATCATAACCAAATTAACTGAGAGTTAAGGATGACAAGGGGCTTACCTAGTTGCTGACCATATTATAATGTCATATTTTGAATATGCTGCTGCAAGGAACTGGTGAAGATCTGTGAAGAGGAATGCACAATTTAAATGATAACACACTAGAGGAACATAACGTATTAACAGTGGTGCTGAAAAGTTCCCTTACATGGACGCATGAGTTCCTTAGGATTCTCAGCTGGTGACTTATGATCAAAGAGAGTATAGTCAATGTCTAAGACAAGCAGCTTCTTTCCTTCGCGGCATGGATTCAAGAGCTTGATCTATAAGAATAGGCACAAAAAAACAGGTATCTATCAGCACATGACTTGAACATTTTAGTAACTAGTAATAAGAGCTCACAAAAACAACAGCATTCGCTCCTCACTGTTCCTTATGTTGTTGTCAACACCAGTATCAGAAGTAGGTAGAAAAAAAGAAGAGGCACTCAGAGATAGGTTCAGAAATCATTCTCAGATAACATTGTGAATACAAACTCAATTAGTGCCACCAAACAGGGAAAACAATCACTGGCTGCACTGCTACTGCTGCTAAAAGGTAGGAAATCAGAACAATTTACACATATAGGTCAAAGGGGAGCAAGGTATATTAAGAAGCACATCAAATATAATAAAAGACGGTGAAAAATGTGAAGGATATAGCAGGAATTTTAGAAACAACAAGATGTACCTTATACTGGCTTGCACGCCGCTTTAATTTTTGCTTGTAGACATCTTTATCCTTAATGGGTGTATCTTCATTTTGCTCGAAGTCAAAATCATCAAGTAACTCTGGATCATCTTCTTGGCCGACAAATATTTCTTCTTCAACAGTACTGAAATTAGAACAGACAAATTTAAAAGACATACAAATTACCATGAAGGAATCAGTGTCTGCCATCCAAATATGCAGAGGAAACTAAATAGTCTAAATTTAATAGTTCAAACATAGGCATATAGTTTGATATGCCTTATTGTAGCAAAGGAACCAGATATCCTGGCTTGATGTTGAGTAAGCATGAAACAACAGGACAACTATATGCTTATACTGGACACAGCAACTGATTCACTAAGGTCATTTAATTGCTTATGGTTCAGATAGATACTCCTTAGGCATAGCGTAATGAATTAATGACCGACTAAATGTCACAGAAATCATGCCAAGTGATATTATATAATCTTCCACAAGCATCTCAAACAGCATTTGGAGACGGTATGTAGCTGAAAGTTGTCCACTATCTTATAAAGCAGCTATAGCAACCAAAATATCGCAAGAGCTGCTTCGTGCAAAGCTTGATATAAACACAAAATAAAGAATGCTAGATATTCCTGCGGCACATACAAAGTCTTTCACACAATAGCAATGCTAACTTAGTGTGAAAAATGTCTGATCCCAGTTTATACTAAGATAACCATGGACTCAAGATGCATCTTTATCTGCAAACTGTCTCATCCCACCTATGCACTTAAGATAGCCAAGGACTCATGATCCACCTATATCAAAGAAAAGTTGAAAAAAAACAATTTACCACTGCATCAGAGCACCTCACAGCATGGTTGTACAGAGCACATATGGATCTCAACAAAATTGGACAAGCAATGATCTAAATTCAGAAAATTTGACAGATTTGGCAAAGCATAGTGACCTAGTTAGTGGGTTACACAACAGAATCCAGGTAGGCTGGCAAAACTAAGATCTGTTTATTGAGAAGTTCTCCATACAAAGGGACAAGATAATTCAGAGATTAGATGTCCCAACACCATGTCATCCAAATTCAAACAGACTTATTTTTCCGAAGTCACAAATCAGATTCATGTAATATACTAACATGTCAACAGATAACAGACACTACCATAGGCCTCAAACACCACTGGTATAGTATGGGAGATAAAATCAGGAAATGAAAAATTTAAACCTGTCGGATCTAGAGAATAACTAGGTGGTTACATCCAAAAACATAGAAAAACAAAGTAATTCCTATTACAGCCAAAAGGTGGAATTGCCCATCAATTTAGTAGTGATTTCACACACCACAAAGATGGTTTGGTCTTTGGTACAGTCAACCTAGTCCAAGTCAAAATGAGCCCTGATCACCTTACAGCAAAATGATTGTAATCAACCTGCAACTGTTTACAGTTTGAGCAGATAATCCCACTCATCTCAGCTAAAGTATCCCAATGCCATCTCTGTCAGCCCAAACTGAACCGAGCATGTGGTTCTGCCAGCATCAGATTCATCACCCAGTCACCCATATTGTACCCATCCACTCGACGAATCCATGAAATAGAAAGGTTCCATATCCCAAATACCTAATAATGGAGGTAGGGTTTCCATAAACCCGAAATGCCACAGCAGTATCACAATTCCCCAAACCGTGTCTAACCAAGCACCACGATCAGATAAGGAACACCGTTATGCAAACAGATGAACCAAAGGAGTCCAAGCAAGCTAGTGTTTAGCGATCGGGCTTTCTATCCCCTAAACCTTGCCGCTCCGTCTCCTATTAAGAGTACTAGATCCCCACCAAATGGACCTCTCCGATCGATTCCGATACCGGTACCCAGAAGCTCCGCGGAATTTCACAGGCCAGTCCTCCAATTCGACGCCGACTACGCGTTCCGAAACAACACAAGCGTGGAGACGGGAGACGATTAGGGTTTCGAGGAGGAGGAAGAGGCGGGGGAATCGCGCCGCTTACCCGATCATGTTGATCTTGCCGTTGGCCTTGAAGGGGATGGATGAGAGGAGGGTGGAGTCGTCGATGTCCTTGAGCATGAGCTTGGGGTAGAGCAGCGTCTGGCGCTTGGGGAGCACCCCCGTGGCCTCGCAGATGCGCAGCTTCAGCTCCCCGAGCGTGTCGTCCCCGACCATCCGCACCGTCTGCTCCTGCCCGCGCCACTTCACCACCAGCGTCATCTCCTCCGGCGGCGCCACCTCCGCCACCGCGGCGATGGAGGCCGCGTCTACCGCCGGGGGCGCCGTCGCCGACGAGGACGAGGACGAGGGCGTGTCCGCCATGGGCTTTGGCTGCGAGGAGTTCGAACAGGAGAGGAATAGGAGTAGGAGGGTTCGTTCGGTTCCGGCTTCCGGGGAGAGAAACGGGGGAGGTAGGTGGTTTATGCGTAACCGAGCTCTAAAGGCGGAAGAGGATGACAATACGTAATCGGTTGATCAAAGCGGAAATGGAGGCTGTTTTGGCTTGGGCACTGAGAGAACCGAATTCTCGCATGCTCAGAGCATTTAGTACGATACTACGATGCAAGATGCTTAAACATAGTGATGCTTAAGAAGATAGATTGTTGTTACATAATTAATCGCCTACATAAAAGTAATAAGATGAAAACCGGTTTTTAAATAGGCTCAATCACCTAATTAGCACATTTTAAACATTTGGTGTAAACTCAGTTTCTCATCCCAGCATGGGTGCATACGAGATGGAGAAAAAAGATTGGTTTTCTCACTTATGCACCATATATAAGCACATCCTCTGATTCCTATTGTATACACTTACCCAGTATAGGACATCTAGCTAAGACATCTTTTTCTCTTTTTTTTCTTTGTTATTTTTTGCGAAATCTAGCTAAGACATCTAAAGCACCATAGATTTCTTGTTCTATTTTTCAATGGCTCCATAAGTCAGCTCATATGATAAATAAAAGCGTTTTGGCAGCATCAGTTACTACTCTGATTTAATGGCTACGGTGCGCCATTGTAGGTGTAAGGTGTTAGCAGCGGTGGTGGTCACATCTTGTGCTCCAATTTTTACCTTCGGAGTGGTTACTTGAAATGCATGGTCTCCTGTACCTGTACGTCCACCGATCTAGCGGCGTCACAATAATAAACAACACCGCGCATGCATGCGAGCCTTGCAACCTACCGCCTCCCCTGCATTTCCCAACCTACCTCGACGCGGTTGCTCTCGATCAGTGCAGAGGGTGAAAACGAACACAGCTATATATACACGCACGCGCGGTCACACACCATGAGTCCATGAGGGATCGACGAGCCTACCTGCGCAGAGCAACAGCAGCGGCGCGGGCGGAGAAGATGACCGGCGACATGACGGTCGCCCTGGTGGTCCTCGCCGCGCTAGCGGCGTCGGCTGCGGCGGGGAGAGCTTGGGGCCCCACCGAGGAGGCCGAGAGAGGCAACGGGACGGCGGGCCGCAGAGAGGTCACGTACGATGGCAGGGCGCTGATCCTGGATGGCGCCAGGAGGATGCTCTTCTCCGGCGACGTGCACTACCCTCGGAGCACCCCTGAGGTACAGCTTTAATCTCTGTTGCTGTTGCCTGGACGGTATGTAAACGCATCATGCGTTCACGCTCATGTGTGTGTGTGATGAGCATGCCATTCTTGCACTGCTTCGATTTGCAGTTTCAATCCATCGATCTCCTCTCAAGCAGCTTTTGGTTTGATCGGGTCGTTGTTAAGTTCATCATGTTGCATTCAAATTTCACTTTGTCTGAAGTCTGAATTTTATCCATTATACAAAAAAAAATTCTGAAGTATGAACTCGAGCTGTGATGTGATTCTTCAGCAGCTCGTGCAGCAGAAAATTGCTAGCCACTTGCAATCTCGCAACCGACCGGACACACGGCGCTCTTTACTGCTTCGTGAAACCGTAAGATCTGAGGTCACAGGCCATGCATGCCCACCGCTCACCCAGTAAATAATTTTGGTAACGGCTCTCGCCTGCTCGCCTTCCTACCTGGTAGAACAATGAACTAGACGGTTCGTCTCAAAATAAATGGAGGCAGAAAAACGGTGGTATTTATTCATGGCATTAGAGAACTGGTAGCCCATGAGAAAACCGTTGGAGCTGAGTTTGGACGCTGACAAGTGCAGAGTAGGAGGAACCAACTGAAGCTGAGTATACATAGGCCGGTGCAAATCTTGGCTGAATCCGGCATTTCAGATTTGCCATTGAAATCCATGATTTGCTCTTGTTTTTAACGGCAAGGGCTGCATCCAAAATATATGTTCTAGTGTTCTATGCATAGGTAGTGCAATACTCCATTGACAAACCTGAGATAGGTGCATCGAAGAATATCTTATGCTTGTATACTATGTAGGAGTAGCACATTTACATCATTTCACATATGTAGTGGTAGGCAAGATTCTTAAACATGAAAGACAGGCAGGTAAATATTTTCCACGACAGTTGTCCCTTCTCTAGCACGCCTTAGAGATGACTAGTGAATATTTTATCGAATCATCTCTAGAGCACCAAATTCATTAGGGCAGGGGAACAGAGATGACTAGTACGTACAAGTTTGTTTGCAGTCAAATACAACATTGCATACTTATAGCAATACTTAAGAATATAGTATACACCATGAATCATATGGAGCATTAAACTTCACTTCCTTGTACTCATGGACGATAAAATTAACAGATGTGGCCGGATATCATAGCAAAAGCTAAGAAAGGTGGCCTTGATGTCATTCAAACATACGTCTTCTGGAACGCTCATGAACCTGTCCAGGGCCAGGTATCTTCTGTATATGAAATCTCCCAGGCCTAATTTACTTACCTCATTACCTTTCAAAATACAACCAATAACTAAAAATAGAAAGTGTTCTGTAACAATGAAGTCTTCATACCCTCTCTTGCTCGATCAGTATAACTTCGAGGGAAGATATGATCTGGTGAAATTCATCAGAGAAATCCATGCTCAAGGGCTCTATGTAAGCCTCAGAATTGGTCCCTTCATCGAATCAGAATGGAAATACGGGTATGAAAGCATGAAATATGTTTCCTATGCCCACACAAGATTTTGATTTCTATGTAAGCTTGCTGAATTGTAAGCAGATAAAAACATAAGGACAAACAAAGAAAGAACTCACAATTCTATACTTAGTTTCATTTATTCATGCAGAGGCTTACCGTTTTGGTTACGAGGCATCTCAAATATCACATTCAGATGCGACAACGAACCCTTCAAGGTATCTTCAGACATAAAGACCTCTTGTTTCCTTCATTCCTTCTTTTGCATGGTTAATAACTCAATTGTCCTTTCTCGACATAATTTCTCAGCTCACTGTTGTAAAACAGAACAAACACGCTGCCAACAGTCCATTAGCATAACCAAAATTTCACAAAATAATTTTAAGCAAGCTACATAAAGATACCCACTTGATTATCAGGTGGGTACCTCCAGGAAGCTATTGTCTGATAACTTTCAGTCTTAGAGATCCTTTAATCTGATCGTTGTTTTGGTTCTTCTCACTTTGGTGATGTTATGCCATAGTCTTGGAGTCAAGTTTGCGCTGAAATCTGGGAAGCGCATGAGAATTAAGTTAGTGCTTTTGAAGCCTGTGTCCTGCGTGCTGGATGCTTTTCAAAGACACTCAACTTGATGAACATCTTATGCAGAAGTAGTTTCATGTTTACACTATTATTATTTTTTATCATAGTACAATTCATATATAACATGCAGAGGCATATGCAAAAATTTGTTACAAAAATAGTGAACTTGATGAAGGATGAAAGACTATTCTATCCGCAAGGAGGGCCCATAATCATATCACAGGTCAGTAAAACTGAATTAAAGAATGCTTGTTCTTTGAACCCTATAAAAGGTGATTTCTGTGTAAAATTACAATTACCAATTGCAGATTGAGAATGAATATAAGCTGGTAGAGGCTGCATTCCATTCAAAAGGGACACCTTATGTTCACTGGGCAGCGGCAATGGCAGTAAATCTACAGACGGGTGTTCCATGGATGATGTGTAAGCAAGATGATGCCCCAGATCCAATTGTCAGTGACAATACTTGTATCATTATAGTGACTTATATATTGGCAATATGATTTTTGAAAATCAGTGCAACGTTGATTACATGGCTAGATCAATACTTGCAATGGGCTCATCTGTGGGGAAACATTTCTTGGGCCAAATTCACCAAATAAGCCAGCCTTGTGGACCGAAAATTGGACATCACGGTGTGGCGAAAGCTCATGCTTTTCTTCTAAGATTTCTACCATGTTCTGTTGGCTAAAAAGCCTAACTCATATTTACGCTGCATACAGCTATCCTGTATATGGTCAGGATCAAAGATATAGATCAGCAGCAGACCTTGCCTTTGCAGTAGCATTGTTCATAGCGAGAAAGAAAGGAAGCTTTGTAAACTACTACATGGTATAACAGATCAAGCTATGGACTTAATGAAACTATATTATTCTCTTAATAATTCTTTTAATATTCTCACACGAGTTAATATTTATGTAGTACCATGGTGGAACAAACTTTGGAAGGTTTGCATCTTCCTATGTAACAACAAGCTACTACGATGGAGCTCCTCTTGATGAATATGGTAAGCTGGTTACTACATTTTACTTGGCCAACATTGCTGACACCTTTAGCAGACATTCCTTTGTATGAAATATCCTAATAAGAACATAACATGAACACAATGTTCCAGGAAGGGACACTGTATGGGATCATGTAAAGCCCAATATGGCAATATGCCAGACTATATAGCAAAGTCAGTATTGATGCTCTAGTGGTATATTTTTTCGAGAACAATGCATGTTTTCTATTAAGGAGTTCAGAAAGTACAACGACCAGAAGCACCACCAAATGGTAGCAACAGACAGACAACTTACAACACTTTGTCAACGCACGCACTACAAACGGCAGATACAGAAACTACTTGGAACCAGGCTGCTCCGAATACTCATGACATCCGCAGTCCGCAGATGTCTTCATATTCAATAGCCTTGATAGGAATCTGGCCACCACAGAGCCATTTCTATGACTATCCTTTGGTGGTTTTGAACTTTTGATGGAAAACCTCATCATGCCCATTACTGTTCTATACTACTTGGATTTTCTCCTTATACCAATTAATTCCTCTTGTAGCAGTTGGAACTTGGAAGAATAGAAAGAATAGTATACCATATTAAATTACAGCCTCTTTTTTTCACAGGCAAAGTTTTGACTTTTGACCAAAAATTACTCCATTAATATGTCATTTATGTGTACACAATTACAATCACTAGTATTCCTTTATTGTTGGTCTAATCACTATTTCTAGAAATTCTACAACAGATTAATAAGGAGGTAAAATGACCTTGTTTGCCTCTATTTAGTAGCCATATTTAACACTAACTGATTGCTGCATGCTATGGGGTAAAATGACTTGTTTTTTTTTTTGGGACAGTGACTTGTTTTTGAGGATGGAGGGAGTATGCAATAATAGAGTAGGTGATGGTCAAAGGCTTGTCTTAACGAAATGAAATAAGCCTTGTAATTTCAAATGGAGAGAGCTGATGACTTTTTGTGATCTTCCAATTTTAACTTTGTCGATATTTTATCATATTATAATATTATTATATAAAATAATATCAAGCTATAAAAGTAGTTGTCAGGATAAATAATACATATGAATTTTGTTTTATAGCTATATATGGTCAAAGTTTCAAAAGTTTAATTGGATTTTGGACAGAGTGCCAAGTATTTGTGACCGTAGGGAGTAGTCACTATTCGTTAAAACTACAATTGTACATCCAGGATTAATATGGCAACCTACATGGGCTCATCTCAGAGAACTGCATGCTGCAGTAAAGCAATCTGCAGAGCCATTGCTTTGGGGAGCATATTCTAATCATTCATTTGGTCAACAACAAGAGGTGAAATTAGAGTAACCTTGGCATAACTTATATTTCTTATATACTACAAAATTTTCATAAATCTAACCTGGAAAAATTTGGTGTATTTCAGGGGCATGTTTTTGCAACAGAGTCTGAGTGTGTGGCTTTCCTGGTAAACTTCGACAAGCATAAGACATCAACCATTCAATTTGGTGAAGAGGTTTTCCAACTAGCTCCTAAGTCGATCAGTATCCTCTCTCAATGCAGGGAACTAGTATTTGAAACAGGCAAGGTGTGCACATTACGTTCATGAAACTCAAAATGTTCACTTACTGAAGACCTGAACTGCTTGTTATCAAAAAAATTTATGGCAGATAAATGCTCAACATGGTTTAAGAACAGCACAAGTAGAGCAGCCTCTAAATCATGTTGATAGGTGGAAAATATTCAAAGAACCAATTCCCACAGTACCAAGCAGAATCTCACATGTTGGAAACCAGCTTTGCGAACATCTCTCAACTACAAAAGATGAAACAGATTATCTCTGGTACCTTGCCGCGTAAGATGTCTTATGCCGTTCAGTATTTATTTGCCTGGTTTCTAGTATGTTCTTGAGCCCTATGTTAACCACATAATTGTGAAAATCATGCAGATACAACTATATACGAAATGGGAATAGCCAGCTAGTGCTTAATGTTGAGGCACATGCACATATTTTACATGCTTTCATCAATGATGATTATCTTGGTAAGGACATAAATACACTCTCATCTGCAATAATATGGACCTTTGGAGTACACAACAAAAGCATAAATAGTGATATTATTCAGGCTAGGAAAATTATCAATTAATATTTATTTTAAATGTATTTTTATTTGATATATTTTCCATACTGTGACAGGAAGTGTGCATGGTAGTCATGATAAACCTGGCAATATTGTTCTTAAGGCGCCTATTTCACCAAGGGAAGGGCCAAACTCCATATCACTGCTATGTGTCATGGTTGGGTCACTGGTACAAGGATCTCAACTCACTGTATATGCTCAAAAACAACAAAAATTAACTTATTGTCATGTGGTTATGCTGCTTTGTCTAAATAAATGACTAGAGCCATGGCTTCTTTTATCATATCCGCAGCTAACAGTACCATTCAGGTTTCCAGTCTATATTTACAAAGCTGCAAGGCAACAAAAGAAGAAAAAAGAAATTAAGATGAGGATTTTTTGAACAGCTAGCTAAGCAAAGAGAGCAGATCACCAGCAATCCTGTATATTTTCTGGATTGATACCTAAACCCCTAAAAAGGACCAAGGACTCCACATAAGTACTTAAAATGTGTAAGCAATAATTTGAGAAAGAACAATACATAGACTTTTCATTAACCTAAGGTTTCATCCACCAATTATAAGGACTCCGGGGCTTTTATGGAGAGAAGAATTTTTGGAGTCCGGAAAGTGAGCATAAAGCGAAGGCAGCAGAGACCACATTATTCTATGAACAATGAGCATTGGAAACACCAAGTAAATCAACTCAAGTCAACACTGATTCTGAATTGATAGATCAACATCACATGCTCATTTTCAAGCGTGCTATGTACAGGTTGGCTTATCTGGAGAAACAAACAAAATCTACACATCTGAAGGATCATCTCAGGCAAAATGGACTGCAATTGACAAGTACATGCATCTTCCACTTGTCTGGTATAAGGTACATAAGACGTACACTGGTCCTGATGCTTGAACTTGCATATCTACTCTCTAGTGCCTGTAACAAATATTGTTGTTTGACAGACAACATTTGACACACCACGGGGCAATGACCCTGTGACACTGAACCTAAGCAGTATGGGAAAGGGTGAAGTGTGGATCAATGGAGAGAGCATAGGACGGTACTGGGTCTCCTTCGAAACCCCGAGTGGGAAACCTTCTCAATCCCTGTCGGTACTCGAGCTAGCTACTACTGTAAAGCAAATTATTTTTCTTCAGCCCAAAACAGATGAAGGTGAAATGTCTTGTTTGACTGTCTTTTCTAAGGTACCATATACCACGATATTTTCTGAAGACTGGAGAGAACCTCCTTGTCCTCATGGAGGAAATTGGTGGCGACCCACTACAGATAACAGTGAATACAATGTCTGTTACCAGAATCTATGGTAGCGTCAGCGAGTTCTCTACCCCATCCCTCTTGTCGCGCGAAAAACATCCAGCAGTTCACCTCCGGTGCCAGAAAGGTAAACACATAACAGATATTGAGCTTGCAAGCTATGGAAACCCTGTCGAAGACTGCAGAGAGTCTGGACGAAGCTGCCATGGAAGTTGCCACGCAGAAATGTCGGAATTCGTCGTGAAGAATGTAAGCTTCTGCCACTTTAGAAGCTACATGCTAATGCCACATTGTATTGATGCACTGTAATATTGACATGATGCTACCACAAAGCGTAAACGCCTAACAACGAAACTACTTGCTTTTCTCTTTCAGGCTTGCTTAGGCAGAAGGAAGTGCGTTGTTCCAGTACGGGCAGCCAAGTTTGGAGGTGACCCTTGCCCTGGAATCGAAAAATCCCTTTCCGTTGTGGCGATATGTGGATGAAGATAAGGAAAAAAATATTTCACTCATAATGTGAATAATCATCATTGTATTTTCGCAAATATTTTGTCGCAAAGACTACGATATGTATAGAAATTATTGATAGGTAGAGAAACAATTCGCTAGCAGGACCCCAAAAATTTGGTGTGAATTACTAAAGGAGTGGGATTACTAAAGGACGATGAAGGCACTTATACCACTCAAATGCGGAAAAAATGTTGGATTCGCCGGGATGGCAGCTCATTCCATCAGGTGCAGGTTCTGATGAGGTCGATTCGAAGGAAACAATTCAACTAGTACACGCAATTCAGGTTCTGCTTAATGTGTGAAGATTAA
This sequence comes from Echinochloa phyllopogon, assembly GCA_033239725.1. Classification (NCBI taxonomy): domain Eukaryota; kingdom Viridiplantae; phylum Streptophyta; class Magnoliopsida; order Poales; family Poaceae; genus Echinochloa; species Echinochloa phyllopogon. The sequence goes on from BTCW01000005.1 coordinate 51,902,577, forward strand.
ATGATGGATGTATTCAATAGTTTGTGCATACCTGCACTGGTGACTGGGGATGGCGACCGTTGACTATCTGTCATCTCGCGACTCGGTTGGAGGTCTGACGAGCTGAGCCGATGGCCCAGACGGCCCAGGCCCACTAGAAGAAACTAAGCATGCCCTCGGTCATAGTCATAGGCCCGTGGGAACAAGACGAACAAAAAACTATTTACTCCGTACGATAAAATATTTTTTCTTTTTGAACCGAATAATAAAACTGATATTAAATTTAGGGTTATATATTTGATTTACATATCGTTGCGCTGAGCTTATCTGCGGATTTGACCCAGTTATTGTTTAGTCGCAGGCTTCAATCAACAATGTAATTTCCTCGTATTCTAGATCCAATTAGACTTGTTAACATGGACTAAGGTACACGGTAGAATATTGACGGTGGTTTCCACATGATCCCATGTGTTAAGGTCAGGGTCTGTACGTTTTGATCTACCTCGTATTTAGAAGTTAGCTTATAGATTATGAATGGCAATTGATAGGATATATTGGAAAAGTTAGGGAGGAGGCTCTTTGGATCCACCAAGATTTTGTGGGCACGGTTGTGTCACGACTCACAACCTAGTAGAAGCTAGGATGAAGCAACTTGCATTGTGGGTGGATTGTAAAAGGTCGATAACAATTTGAGGTGTTTGGATTCCACAATCCAGGTGGATTAGACATGTGGTAGAATCACTTGTCCATCAATCATTACTATAGTTATACATATTGATTGGCAACTTCTCGTCACTAGTGTCGTTTTGTGAAGAGTAGTGCTACTACGTGTTCAAATATATTGTTAGATAAAATCATTGAATTCATTTAGAATTGGATTTCATCTTAACTTTTGCCAAATAACCATATCCTTTTGTAGTTTAAATAGTGGAGAGATAGTAATTTGTCTACCTCACTTTTCTTGTAAGAATGACAAAATGAGTATAGCCATGAAAATCATTCTACAAGAGAGATATATGCATCAGAATAGTCATAAGAATAGTCAAGGGTATTACAGACATTAGACATTTCATTCACTCAAAAGCCGTTAGCCAACCCTTTAAACATAGGGTTGCCAAACAGACTAAACATCGCTTTATGTAAAGCTATCCTACCGCCAAAAGGTAGAAGCATCTTTTTGCAAAAAGCTTTAACCTAGACAAACAAGCTCTAAGGGCAGGCCCAACGCGTTCTGAAAAAGTGTTAGCCTCACATGATTATCAACCTCCACGTAGGTAGGGATGGGGTGAGGCTACTAGTCCCCTATCGTAGGCCCCCACTCCTCTAACGCACTCTGCTCCTATCTTTCTTTTTATCCGGTACGTATTCTCTCAGTGCTATCTCACTCTCTCCTATGCAGGTTACACTAACATATGCAAGGCACGTAACTTTTATCTACGGAGTACATAGCATACAAGCCTACATGGCCTGACAAGACCACCAGTGAGGTAACCTCATTGAACCTACTCTAAAGGCATCCACAATCACCAAAGAGATGTCACTAATGACATATGATGTGGTGAGCAACTAGTTCGTCTCAACTCGATAGTCTTGCATAGAAAAAGAGAACATTGTCCTTTTTCACTTTTTCAATTGACCCCGAACTTCACCAACCCAACCAGATGCTCCGTTTTCCTGTACGTGTAGTCTCGGTTTTCCGCTGTGAACAGACCCAAAATGCAAACTTTTGTTTTCCAAAATCAAGGACAGGAGTTCTCCGATCTTTTTCGACCAGTGCTCGACACCACATCGTTGTTATCTCCTGCACACCACGCGTGCGGTGCACAGGACGGGGACTACCGCCGAATCCGTGGGGGCCAGGAGCATGGGTCCGCGTCCGCCTGCCCTGCCCTGACCCGCCCAGACCAGACCAAGGTCACATGCGCCCGCGACGCCGAGTCACTCCACGGTTCACTGAATCACTGTTCCCCGCGCCGTGTCGCTCACCCATTCCTCCCAATCCGCTGCGCGCGACGCGTCCAAATCCAAACCAAACGCGACGCCCGCGGCCGGCTCCGACGTTTCTCGCGCCCGCCCGCAGCATCGGCCGTTCCGCCACCAGCACTGATCGTGTGGGATCCTGCCGCGCGCCCCGTGCCGCGAACCGGCGGCAGCAGGCGCCGCCCCGCCGGCCAACTTTGTCGTACCCGGGCCGTTGGTGCGGCATGACGGACGGAGTCCGCCTCGTCATCGTGGGACGGGAAGTCACGGAGCCGACGCGTTTTTACCTCACTTTGGCGGAACGGCGCCGGCGGATCGGGGTCGGGGTCGGGCGCTCCCAACGCCGGCGCCGCGCACGGTGGGCTGGGCACGGCACACCGCACACCGAGAGAGAGAGAGCGCGCGCGGCGCCGCATCCAATCCAATCCCACGGCACGGCAACCCCGAAACCCCAGTCCCATGCAATAATTCTCCTGCTCTGCGGCTCTGCGTCGCCGTCATCGCTGTCACCCACCGAAACACTCCCCCCGCCGCGGCGTTCCCCTGTCCGTCCTCGGCCACCACAGCTAGTTCGCTCTCACTCCGCGCCGCGTACCGCTATTAATACCACCACCACCACCACCGTGCTCTGGACACGCTCTGCTCCGACCATGGCCGCCGCCGCCGCGGCTTCCTCCTCCGCCCTTCCGTGCCTGCTACTGCTGCTGCTGCTGCTGCTGCCGTCGATTGACGCCGCCTCCAATGTGACGTACGACCACCGCTCCCTCATCATCGACGGCCGCCGCCGCCTCGTCATCTCCACCGCCATCCACTACCCCCGCAGCGTCCCCGAGGTACTCACGCGCGCGCACTCATTGTAGCAGACTAGCGGCGGCACGCAGCAGTACTAACTTTGCGCCCCTCGTGACCGCAGATGTGGCCCAAGCTGGTGGCCGAGGCCAAGGACGGCGGCGCCGACTGCATCGAGACCTACGTCTTCTGGAACGGCCATGAGATCGCCCCAGGCCAGGTTCGCGCGCCGCTCCGAAACCAAGTCCAAGTGTTGTTCTCCAGCCTGCGGTGATTTTACTTTCTGAACGAACAATGTGGGGTTTCTGCGCGGTGAATTTCGCTGGATTGCAGTACTACTTCGAGGACCGGTTCGACCTGGTGCGATTCGTTAAGGTCGTCAAGGACGCCGGGCTTCTCTTGATCCTCCGCATCGGCCCGTTCGTCGCCGCCGAGTGGAACTATGGGTCAGCATCCTTTGTTCACTGTTACGATTGGTTGTAATTTTAAAGAGTTTCGTATTATCGCACTGTTTTGAATTTCCTGGAGGTTAATTGGTACCGTTAATATGCGTATCGTGTGTGGAGTTTCAGGGGCGTGCCTGTGTGGTTGCACTACGTGCCAGGGACGGTTTTCCGGACGAACAATGAGCCGTTCAAGGTGTGGTGGACATGTGGGTTTGGTTGAGTATCTGTAGTAACTCTTCTAGTTTGGTCCTAACTGTAGTGATTTTTTTTCTGGATGCAGAGCCATATGCAGAGCTTCACAACATACATCGTGAATATGATGAAGAAAGAGCAGCTCTTCGCATCGCAGGGAGGGAACATTATCCTAGCTCAGGTCACAATAGCCGATCTAGTATCTTATATTCAGTCTTGATGTTTTAGCACGAAGCAAGCTTACCTGAAGTCAAATTCACACATCACAGATAGAAAATGAATATGGAGATTATTATGAACAAGGATATGGACCTGCAGGCAAGGCATACGCAATGTGGGCAGCTAGTATGGCTGTTGCTCAGAACACTGGTGTCCCTTGGATAATGTGCCAGGAGGCTGATGCTCCAAATCCCGTGGTTAGTTTATTTCATCCAATGCCTGACTGTTTTATTAGCAGCTAAAACATGATTTGCTTCATCAATCATACTGTCGATCATATTGCAATGTTTTGCTGAAAACTCTTGGACTGACACAAGACTCAAGTACCATATTTCTTTGCTAACAATGAGTATGATGACATGCTCCTGAATTTTTCTGCTATAATTGAGGGACATTACTGTACAAGGAGAAAGCTGAATGGCAGATAACTGCTGGTACTTGAGTTTTTAATTCTGCTATACATCGCATAAAATTTATGTGATCCCTGGGACTACAAGTGATGAAGTGAACACCTCCACAGCCATTTTCTTCACTAAATCTTGGCATATATTCATGCATAACGTGTCCTATAGACCTTCCCCTTATACTAACTAGTCCAGCAACCTGTCAACCATGCTCTTACGGGCTAGTAGTTATAAGAGACTCCATGCGTTAAAGCCTTAGCTTGAGCTATGTCCGTGATATTGAAATCGATATGATCATCACTTCATGCATACACGTATACATGATTTGCATGGTCATATGCACATGCATATATACCTTGAATTCATATTTTTATGTTAAAAATGTGTAACTGGGTAATTTAGAAGCATATGTAGGAGTGCTTTGGGATATTATTTTTAAATCATAGAGGTAGGTTATTGACATAAAGATTTAGGGGGTTATTTTAGATTATTTTTCATAATGGCATAGGTGGGTCATTTAGATGAAAATTTAGGGGGTTACTTTAAATTATTTTTGATAATGGACAATGTAGGTAATTTAGATATATATTTAGGGTTCTTTAGACTATTTTTCATAATGGCAGGCATGGATAAATTTTTCTAGAAAACAGAATAGATCCAATGGCTATTATCGTCAATGATCAGGGCTGCACCACAGTTTTTGGGGCCCGGTGCGAAACACATAATGAAGCCCTTAATATTTTAAAAAATACAATAATCAAATATATTTTGATTTTATTATATAGCTTTACATGTTCTGCACTTCTTTCTCTCTTGGGCTTTTCAGCACCATTATATTTTCTAGCTCTAAAAGATATGGCAAAGTGATGGATCTACTTGCTTGTTTCACGATTCACAAATTTAAACTAATAATAAAGACAGTGAAGTTCAGAATAACCGATAGAGGAAAACATGATTCGGAATGCAGTGACAGGAGGTTATAAAACCAATGAACAAGCATCATGGATCCACTTATGCACTATCCCGTATCCTACTGAGAAATAAGAAATTAGATCAGAGATTGAGAGTATGATAGGGACATGGCCAAGAGAACATGATTCATATACTCTGCCACTCAGCGATAGGCTGAGATGGCAACGACGGCGATCGGAAGTCGTGGACACAGGCGGCTGTCGCAGCTTCGGTGCTGGCGGCGATCGGGTCGACTCGTCGAGTGGTGAGTTGGGTTGAAGGAGTCTTTGCGGCTGGCCATGGAAAAGGCGTATGTTTGCATCTGATTATTCTATCACCTGGGTTACTGACATATGTTGGCTTTGAAACTAATTGGAAGGAGCTAATCAGCAGCTGCTAATCAGGGGCCCCTTAATTTTGGGGGCCCGGTGCGGCAGCCCCGATTGCACCGGGCGATCGACGGGCCTGTCAATGATGATTAGATTCTACCGAGTTGATGACTGGATGTATATGTTTTATATATATATATTTAGGATTTTTCTCTTTTTTCCTAGCACGTCTCATGAGGATTAACATGGAGACTCCAAAAGGAGTCTCTAGTTAGTGCTCTCCCAAGTAACAATTACCCTTATATAATTTTCTTATGCAAAAGTGATATCATTAGATTCGTATTTGAAATTACTATCTTGTAGTTATGATTTTGTTGCTACAAACATTATAGTATAAGAGAAATTATACATCAAAGTCTAATTTAATACCAGTTTGTTCATGCATTCAAATCGATATTTGCAGATAAACACTTGCAATGGATTCTACTGTGATGCATTCCAGCCAAATTCACCAAACAAGCCAAAAATGTGGACTGAGAACTGGCCAGGATGGTAATACTTTGGATACTTCTACTAGAAATAAATCTGTCATGTTGTTGGCAACATAGCATGGAACAAATTATGCACACCATTTCTTTGTTTATCCATTCTCAAAAATAAAGTAAAATGATCTGCTACTATTTATCACTTTCAATGTTCGTGTAGGTTCCAGACTTTTGGTGAAAGTAATCCCCACAGGCCACCTGAAGATGTGGCATTTGCTGTTGCACGTTTTTTTGAGAAAGGTGGCAGTGTTCAGAATTACTATGTGGTAATTACTTTGCATTATTCATATTCTAACTCGATAAAGATTTGTGTATCATTTCCTTTCATATTATAAGTTGCAAAAACCACTATATTCTGCTAGACACGGTCAAGCATAAGAAATAGTGAAATCATAATTATTCAGTACGCCTGCCGGGTAAAAATTGAAATTCCATCTTTCCAAAAGTTGATCAAGCTTCTGCTACTCTTTTGAAGTACCATGGTGGAACAAACTTTGGTCGCACTGCTGGGGGACCATTCATTACAACAAGCTATGACTATGATGCGCCAATTGATGAATATGGTTTGGCTCTATTGCTCTTATGGATCCCATCAATGATCTTAAGCCTTAGACCATCTTAACGTTGTTATTGATTTATCTGGAACTCAGGTCTTAGGAGATTTCCAAAGTGGGCGCATCTGAGGGAACTTCACAAATCTATAAAATTGTGCGAGCATACCTTGCTTTATGGAAACACAACTTTTCTTTCCCTGGGACCTAAACAAGAGGTAAGCTTTGTTGTATTGGTGTTATAACATGTGAGCTAATAATGTAATCCAGTCAAATGCAACATGTTTAGCTCAGTGATCTAAAAAATGTTTAGCTCAGTTACCACATTTTCCTAATCCTAGTGGACTTCAGAATTAATAGCCAATCTTTCTTTCAGGCTGATATTTACACTGATCAGTCTGGGGGTTGTGTTGCATTCCTGGCAAACATTGATTCAGACAAGGACAATGTTGTCACTTTCCGTAACAGGCAATATGATCTTCCTGCTTGGTCAGTTAGTATCCTTCCTGACTGCAAGAATGTGGTGTTCAACACTGCAAAGGTATTCGGTTTTCTTAGGGCTTTTCGCTTTTCAGAATAGAAACAGATTCAAACTTGTTAGATAAAATGGATACCACTCTTCTCAGGTAAATAAACAATGAATAACTGAACAATTAAAAGGAGTCAGAAAGTTAGGGCTTGTAACCAGTATCAGACTGTCAAATTCTCATTATTCATATACTCTGACAGTAATGTGCTTGTGGAGAACACTGTAGTTGGGCTTTTTTATAACAAGAAATAAGTCTTGCAATTTTTGGTTCTTGATGATTTGTACTCTTTAGGTGCAATCTCAAACTTCAATGGTGACCATGGTTCCAGAAAGTTTGCAAGCATCAAAATCTGATCATTGGAGCGTTTTCAGAGAGAGAACAGGGATTTGGGGTAAAAATGACTTCGTCCGTAATGGATTTGTGGACCATATTAATACAACAAAGGACTCCACGGACTACCTATGGTATACAACAAGGTCGGTTTACTTCAGCTTCTTTCGTGTAATCTTATCATGTAGTGAATGAATACACAGGTATCAACCAGACAAGAGAGACCTGGGATTAAGTTCATTCTTTATGTCATCTACAGTTTTAGCGTGGATGGAAGTTACTCCTCCAAAGGGAGCCATGCTTTTCTTAATATTGACTCCCAAGGCCATGGCATCCATGCTTTCCTGAATAATGAGCTTATAGGTTTGTTCTTTATTCTTACTTTCTAGTGAAAAATATTCATTTAATGTGAATCTTTGAGTGGGTTTTTGCTGGGAGATTTTCATAGTATCCATATATTCCTGTGTGGTCAAAAGATATCCTTGAGAAGTAGAGTTCATGTTCCGTCTGCTGAACCATACATCTTTTGCTGTGGCTCTGACTCTTAGATACTGGCTCATTAGTTTCATATGCTCTTCTAATTATTATCTCCGCCATTGTTACTAGTTGCGAATATCTCTTTCCTCCAGGTAGTGCTTATGGTAATGGCTCAAAATCAAGTTTCACTGTGGAATTGCCTATCAACTTGAGAACTGGGAAGAATGAACTTGCCCTTCTTAGTATGACCGTTGGTTTACAAGTAAGCACTTGCTACCATACATTATTATCTTTGAGTTGCCTGTGTGAAAATCTTTACGCACCACTGTCTGTATGCATGCAAATGTCACCTATTGTGAGACACTCCTGTGGTAAGGAGGAGGAGCATACACCTTTAAGTAAAAAAAAATCCCATACTGATTAGGACTTTATGTGCACTCTTAAGACTGCAGGATTATCTTATGAATGGACAGGAGCAGGCCTTACAAATGTGAACATCTCTGGTTTGAAAAATGGAGCCATAGACTTGTCTTCTAATAATTGGGCATATAAGGTAATGCTACCAAATATTTTTCAAAATACCCAGACAAATTTATATTTGAGAATTCCATATGAAATTACATGATGAATTAGATATGATTCAACTGTCTTTATTTACAATGTACGTGATTTTTTTCCTGCTAATATTCTGGACACTGAGATGAGAATGCATGTTTGTGTTTTCTCTATTTGTTGATAGATTGGATTGGAAGGGGAATATTATAGTCTGTTCAAGCCTGATCAGGCAAATAACCAACGGTGGATTTCACTATCTGAACCACCAAAAAACCAACCTTTGACATGGTACAAGGTAACTTTCTATGATCTTCTGTCTCCAGATGAACTTTTCCGCATCCTGACTTGTGCTAATGAAACAAACTTCAAACTTATAGGTAAATGTTGATGTTCCACAAGGAGATGACCCCATTGGGATAGACATGCTATCTATGGGGAAAGGCCTGGCTTGGTTGAATGGAAATGCCATAGGGAGGTATTGGCCCAGGACTAGTTCTACTAATGACAGGTGCACTCCCAGTTGTAACTACAGAGGAAGGTTTGATCCAGATAAGTGCAGGACAGGTTGTGGACAACCAACTCAGAGATGGTAATGCAACGGAATTTGGCAGAGTTCACAGCGGTAATTTTATTTATTTTTATATCTTCTTGGACTTTACATGCTGATTTGCTTGGTCTAGGTACCATGTCCCACGGTCATGGTTTCATCCCTCAGGAAACACCCTTGTGGTCTTTGAGGAAAAGGGCGGGGATCCCATGAAGATCACATTCTCAAGAAGAGTTGTGACGAGCGTGTGCTCCCTTGTGTCAGAGCACTATCCTTCCATAGACTTGGAGTCCTGGGATAAAAGTACCAAAAATGATGCCACCGCTGCAGCCAAAGTGCAGTTGTCTTGCCCCAAGGGCACAAGCATATCTTCAGTAAAGTTTGGGAGCTTAGGAAACCCCAGTGGAACTTGCAGATCATACCAAAAGGGAAGCTGCCACCACCCGAACTCCCTATCTGTTGTTGAGAAGGTAAAATTTGCAACGCTATTCTCTATTCCTGACACAAATGCACACATGAATCTGATCTCCGAATGAGAGGAGCGATGGACCATCAGTTCTGACTTTTTGAGATGCGCTGATGCATGTGGACTTGGATCGATGCACATGAACGTAGTCTTGGAGTTCGATCAGTGTCAGTCCTGAGTTCTGACTCTGCAGTGTTAGTGCAATCCGGATTAGATTGCGTTTTACAGTTCCACACGACATGATCGGGTTGAACTTTTCCTTTTAGGGCCGTAGCGGTATGGGTAGAAATATTTTTTTCAACAATGGTTAACTTTATATTCCAAAGTAACCATGAGGTGTCCAATAATTGTTTATCAACAACGACTATATAGAGATCCATGTACAATTGTTTTTCTAAGAAAGATCCACATATTACTGTTGACCATATCAGGTTTTACTTTTACTGAACAGATTTTTTGTGTCATTCTTGACAGGCCTGTCTGAACACCAATAGCTGTACAGTCTCCCTGTCAGATGAGGGCTTCGGGAAAGACTTGTGCTCAGGAGTCACCAAAACACTTGCTGTCGAAGTGGACTGTTCTTAGTGAGCTATCTCTGTTACGCATTCCAGGTTCAGGCGGCGTTCAGCTACAAGTGCGCTCATCAAGAATTATGAATTGTAGTGCTTGTTGCGAAGTGAGGTATGTTAGCCTGGGTTTGAAAAATCTACCTAGATTTAGGTTATGGCTTCACGAGCTTTCGCTTTGTTGAAACTTGAAAGTTGTTGCCGAACAGTGACACAAAGCTGAGTCCTGAAAGGTGACAGTTAAGGATAGCGATTGATACTGATCATCTTTGCTAGCAAATGCATCGTATATTAGGATCTCTATGAACTGTTTGATTGAGAACCACGAACGAACTGCCATGACGCATGGAGATCCGATGCACACGACACTGTTCTGAATTGGCATCCCCTCTGTTCTCAGATCGCACTGAATTGAGCCCATCCGTTGCTCCCTCTTTACATTGTGTCGCGTCATGAACTTTCTGGATTAGCCAATGACAATGATGCAAGGCTATGCATAAATTCTAGGTCATGAAGATGCCTTGTCGTTACCTCACTATTGGGGGACACAAATGAGCTACCCCCACAGTGATACCACCTGGTTCACAGTGCGGGACTGTAGAAGGAGGGAGACGAATCATACAGGTTAGTGCCCCATTTGCCGTAGCATCTGGCTTACGTACTTGGGATCCGTTCGTGCTGTACGGACATCGATTGGGACTGCCGAAGTAAATCTTTCAATCGGCCATTTTAACTGAGTCGTCCAGATGATTTGAATACTCTCAATTTTTTGGACTCCAGTGCAAATTGTGCAATTCAGTTTTCTTTGTAAATTACAATTATCTTCCTTATCAGCATTGCTCCGTGTTTATTTGAACCAGTGTTGTCTTGGGTCGTCATCGTTGACGCCTTGACGGCTACATCACAAACCGGCGACATCTCAGCTAACGGAATCATTTCTCCCAGTTCTGGCCTGTAGCATGGGTGTAACGAACAATCCTGACCGCTTTTTTAGGGGGAAATGGCACTACCGACAAGTTGTGCGTCTGTTCCTGCATGGCTTACCTCTTCTGCATATTATGTATGTATGTTGTTTGACATACACATAAGGCATCAAATGCAAAGTTACAGACTCTTTCTCAGTAAATACACATCGGAGTTTTAAATTCTGCTCTTTTTGGGTAAAGTCAACTGGGAATCGGATTTGGCAGCCAAAGCATACGGATTATTTCAAATGACTGTCTACTTGAAAGTGCATTTCCGAAGACTGATCTAGTAGTTGGTATAGATAAGATAGCCAGGGTTTGTTCAACTGCTACCCATGTCATAGCTCCACGCAGGAAGAAGTATTATAATCTAAGATAGCGAGTATATTGGAGCATCCAAAGTAGACGGGCGTGGCAGGCCCAGCATTTCTTTGCTCTGAGCTTTAAGAGCGAGCAATGCAAACCAAGCTTCTTGTGCATAACATAATTTATAAACACTAGCCAACATTTGATGATTTAGCATACATAAAGCAGGGCCCGGAACATGATAGCTCTCTGCTATCCACTAACACAAGGCTCTCGTCAGTCGTCACAAGACTAATGAAGGTGCAGATAAGCTGGTGAAGGTGCAGATAAGACTCATGACATTGCAATAAAGAAAATTGGCACTTTTTTTCTGCAGCGACGTCTTTACATAGTATAATGCATAAATATTCCTTCTTCGTTTTAAAATTGTTATTAACGTCAATCAGCTGCTCCTGTCGCTAATCAGTCCAACATCAGAAAGTTTACATCTTAAGGATTTTTTTTATCCAAAAAATGGGCTTCTCTACATAAATGGCGGATCTAGGCAGAACGATTGAGAGATATCTTTCCCCATCTGCCGACACTTGAGTGATAGAATTCCCTGCTACTACGATGTCGTATATTGAGGCTACATCAGGTCGTTTCACTGGCTGCAACAACGACATGAAGGAGAAACACAACAAGAGCTTGAAAGAAAGAAATGATTGTGCCGGTTTACCTAATTACCTTGGACCTGATGGGGCAGCTGTGATTTGGACACCAGTAAAGCGTATGACAAACTGTCATCACAGTGTTCTAATCCTATTAGTTTGCAGTAATGGCGTAACCGGGAATCTAATCATGCTATCTCCCAACATGCAAATATCATTGTCAATTGACAATTTTCTAAGCAGCCTTCAGCTTCCATTAGGAAAGAAGAGGACAAGATCAAGGACATCAACCAGGGAGGCATATCTTAAATCTCAATCAAACAAAGGGAAAAGGGTGGAGCGAAATGAAAAACCGATAGTCCGATTTAATTAGAATATAGGCTCCAAGTTCTTTCATTTTTTAAAAAAAAAACGAGTGGTAGGCTCCAAGAACTTGAAGGCAATAAACATACCAATGATTCGCAAAATGACTATTCTATGATCATGTTGTCAACTTCAGATCTCTTTTGCGGAGATGGTTAATTGGAGGGTCCTCACCCTAGGAACACCTAGATCATTCTTTTTATATATCCATCTCTACTGCACATGTTGACAATTTTGCTTACTTTTTTTTCCAATCATTTCGTGCCCTTACAAATTGAGCGAAAAGGGAACTGATGCACGAATGCTTTAACTCATCTGAGGCTCAGTGCGTATTTCACACTGTTTCAGTGCCAACTCCGATCCAACATGAAAGAGCTAGCTAGTATGCCATTTCGTTGCAATAGTTACATTTTCCTGAATTAAACAAAACCCTGGAAATATCGTTTTCATTTCCTGACAGCCGTAGCACTAGTGTACTACAATAGCTAAAAAGGAAATTCGAAAGAATTGCTATATGTACGCAAATCATTGGATTCTCTTGGGCTCAGTTAATCATTGCAATCAATCCATCCGATCGTTCTTGCTTCAGCTTTACAGCAAGTTTATTTCTTTTTTCCTAACTAACGAGAAACTAGAGGAAGAAACGGTGGTCCGGTCGCAACGACCAACAGAGATTCTGCAGGATTACCCACACGGCTCCTATGGATGCGATGCGATGCGATCTTCCTTTCCACTGGCGTCCACGAAATTAATTTCACCTCTCGCCGCTTTTCTTGTGTAACTAATCTTGGTTCAAGTGTCAAAATCAAGTGGCACACGTACGAAATATATATACATATGGACCTGAGCTGGACGCAGAACAAGGTCCAACCGGTCCACCGTTCATATAGTAGTATGTTTCACGCTTTTCACCCATCACTGTGCCCTGTTGGTTTCTTCTTTTTTCCCTTGATGCTGCTATTGGTTAATCTTTGTGGTAGGAGATCGAGTGTTAGTACCGATCCATGATCCCTCGTGGTTTGGTGCCGGCATGCATTTGCTCGTCCAGGACACCGCACGGTCCGGTGACGTGCGAGCCGATAGTGTCCACGGACTGGTATCAAGCTAGAACGCAAAGAACATTGAATTCCCGGGGCATTAATATGGTTCCAATTTGGCAGCGTTGTCGGCCAAGAGTGACCCCCTAACCGCAAGCAGTAGTCCTCGCTGGCCCTTGCTGTTCCCTCTCGTCGCTAGAGGCTTGCGCATGTCTCTTTCAGCGGCGAAGAAAAGGAAGGGAACGATAAGAGCTCCGCAATTTCCACTGACCCTATTAGCAAATATCTGTTATCTACGTGTGTGTGTCTAGAACCAAATAGTGACAGACCCAGTGTGTGTGTGGTCAGGTTCAGTCGTTCGTCTGGCGTCTGATCTTCGATCCCGAACCGCGAAAAATGCAGAGGCAGCCCACCAAATCGCCGAAGCCGAGACAAAGCCCACCGAGGCCGAGAATTTGCCGACCGACAGACCCCCGACGCTGCTGTGCTCACTCATCCCGTGCGTCCATCCCTGCCCACGTACCCAGCAGCGCGCCCAAACCCTCTGCTCTGCGGCTGCCGCGCACGGGGAAATCCAGCACACCCCCACAGAACCGCGGAGAAGGCGCGTGGGACACGTAAAAGCTTGCCCGCGGGCGAGTTAGCTTGCTAGCAGGTAGAGCAGGAGCTGGCTGGCGGCGGGCCTCGGGTCGGGCGTGTGCAAGTGGGCAAACGCACGTATCGTGCGGCATGTGACCAACGATCTCTGGTTCCCGGACGGGGTGTCGGTACGCGTAGGCGTACGCCCAGAGCCGGGCTCCATTCTATACGCCACCGCACCGCCGATCGAGGGCCACCACGCGACGCACCAAACCGAACTCGACCCATCTCGATCGGCTCTGGAAACGTGAAAAATTATTGGTGCCGCCATTGCCTAGGCGTACGCGCGCGCGCGCTGTAGCTAATTCAACTCATCGAGAGCTGTAAATCGCCTCCTACCTGGCGCGATCTCCTCGCCCCGCGCACATGCGCGAGGCCGTGCCCGGAAGGAAGAATCCAAGGAAGCGGAGGCGCATGGCGCCTCTTGACTGATCGATCTGCTCCATACGGGACCGTACGCCCTGCCCACTGGTCTGTCTGTAGATGGATCTCATCTCAATGCCGTGGCGTCCGATTTCCTACGGGCCAATCGCGAGCTCTGCACCGCAGGATCGGAGCTAGCCGGAGAAAAATATTGGGAAATAGGCCGAGATGATTGATCTGGATCGCGCGGCCAGCGGGTGGCGAGGCGGACAGCACGAGAGGCCGCTGGTTAAGCTGCCGGTACGGACAATTATTGCAGCTAACCGTGCCGTACTTATTATTCGCCCGTCGTCAATCATTCATTCACCTGCCTGCTGCAGTGCTCCTGCAGCTGCACCACACCACGGCGGCTCCTGCTGCAGCTCGCGGATCGGATCGTGGAATATTGGGGGGAGATCGAGCATGAGCATCGCCATCGAGCTTGGCACGATCGATCTCGATCGGCTCGGACGCGCTTGGGCTTCGTGTGCTCTGCTCTGTCTGTTTCTCTCTGTTGCTAACACTAACACCGTCCACCGGAGCATGCAGGAATTTGAGGAGCCCAACTGCTTCGTAGTTCTGAACTTCCATGGGGTTTGGTGGCGTCATTGATCAAGCATCTTGTTCAGTAGCAAGACGGGATGCGTGGAGCGGAGGTGGTTTTGGCTGACTGGCTCGTGTCCTCGTTGCCTTCTGGTTCTAGAGAAAGGAATAGTACGTCGTCGTCGCATAAAAAAGATAGGAGTTGGTATTGCAAAGCTGGCTCTGACCAGCACGTACGTACATCTGTCGGCACGTATGTCATGCGCGCACAAGGGAGGCCTCGTGCACGTGGGAATAAAAGTGTACTGTTCGGTTTTCAAGCCATTCAATTCAAGGAGGGAGAATTTATTTCTGCACAGATTACTCTTTTTTATAAACAAATATATACTACAATTATACTCGATTGGTCCTATGTAATATAATTGTATGAGGCCCTAAATAATTCAAAAATTATACGCAAAATACAAAGTGTTTTGGGCGCATTTAAACCATTATTCATTTAACTCTTCTCGAAGTTGGCAGTTGTTATTAATAAAACCAAGCAACACCTTTTTATATCTTCGGTGAGTTCTTTTAATCTGTCCTAAAATTATCTATATCCATTTACAGATATGGCACAGGAAATAGAAAGATATAGTAGAGTACAATGACCGCAGGAAAAGAGAATCGCATCTAGGAGTATATCTATTCTATTAGCTGCAAAATATATAGTATATATATATAGGAGTATGTACATTTATACTCCATATCTATTAGTGCAAGCAAATAAATGATACAAACATGTATCTTTTAGCTGCAAAAAATTAGAACACTATATCTATATCTATTCAGAGACACAATCACAATAAATGGACATATATATCTATGCTCACGCTAGTTTTTTTTTTACTTTTACTTCACCGTAGATGCCCCCCCCCCCCCCCCCCCCCCCCGCAAAACTGTAGAGGTACATGATCATCGCAACCTCTTCTCCATCTGCCTTTGCCTTTATTGTCGTCGCCTACTATAACAACTTAGCGGGTTGAAGTTTAATAAGATCAATGGCGGAAATTACCTTATAAATTCAGGTGAGAGGGACGTCTTGCAAGGTAGGTCTACATAACTCGATGGTAGAGGTAAAGGATCGAGAGGTAAGATGTGGCGATGTCGGGCATATCCAGGAAAGAGCAAGATGCAAAAATAACATCACGAGACAGCCAAAACGAAAACACAAAGCTACAAATCTCGCACGAATATATTGCTCGACCTCTTTCTTCCTCATTCTCGCCCCGTTTCAGTCCTTGTCCATGTCGATCGCCAACAATTCACCCTCATGACCTCCGTTGTCCCACATGTACGACCTCTAGTACCCTCCATTACACAACGACAGAAACTCACAATTGCAGTAAGCCCCCCTCTCTCCCACGTTCTCTCTATAAAACCCAGTTCAAATGAGAAGACGACCCTACATAAAAGTCACTCCCTCTGTCGCTCACTCTATTTCTGCCTCTCACCCTCTCCATCCTCTGCTTAACCACCCAACCCAACCCACCACACCACTCCCCGTTTCTCTCCCATCCCAGCTCGGCTCTCTCTGCTTTTCCCCTGCGCCGCTCCGCCCGCAGGAGCAACGTCATCTTCCTTCCTTCCCGCCACCTCCGATGGGGAACCCAACCGAGCTATACCACAAGATCCTCAACATCCCCAAGGACACCTCGCCGCAGGAAATCCGCGCCGCGTACAAGAACCTCGTCAAGAAATGGCACCCCGACAAGCACCCGCCGTCGTCCAAGCCCGAGGCCGAGGCGCGCTTCAAGGCCATCAGCGAGGCCTACGAGGTGAGCGAGCGCCCATGGCGTCTCCTTCCCTGCCGTGCCTGTGCGCGCGGGTTGCTGCGAATTGCTGCGCTTTATCTGTGCATTGCGGCGTGCCCTCTGCCGTGTCGTGACTCGTGAGATGCTTCTTCCGTTCCCGCGCAGGCGCTGCTGGACCAGCAGGAGAACAGGGCGGTGTTCGGGCTGTGCAACGACAGCCGGGCCGGCGAGAGGGGAGGCGTCGCGTTCGGCGGCGGCGGCGGCGGCGGCGGCGGCCTCAACCCCGGCGTCGGGCCGCGCATGGAGAGGACGCGCAGCGACGACTTCTGCACGAGGAGCGCGCCCGGCACGCCGGCGAGGGAGTTCAAGAAGGTGTACAGCTCGGGGAACTCCGGCGGCCGGCGCGCCTTCGCCGAGTTCTCCAGCTCCATCATGCGCAAGGCGCCGCCGCTGGAGCGCAAGCTCGAGTGCACCCTCGAGGAGCTCTGCCGCGGCTGCAAGAAGGAGGTCAAGTTCACCCGCGACGTCGTCACCAAGAACGGGTACTTGCTTTCCTCTGTTTTCCCTCCCTCTCCCTTTTGACGCGGTTACACCTAACACCATGAACAAGAGATTGATTGATTGAGAACCTTGATAGAAATCCAGCGAGCAATCACGTACTTCGCATCAGTAGATTATTGAAAAATAAATTTAAAATAGGAGAATTTAATCAAAGCAGAGCTGAGCAGTGTTCAACTGTTGATATGAATTCAGATTTAATCAAAACATGAGGAGTTGATGAGGTTAGGCAAGAATTCAGAGCTCGTTCTGATGGCGACAGACATTCCACCTTGCGTTGTGCCTCCCAATTCGCTGCACTGCTGGGTAACGCTGACTCGATGAACAGTACACCAGCACAATCGCTTTCTGCTTTTCAAGGTTATGGCGCGAGCACTTCTCAGTTTTTTACAGTGGGGGGTGACTGCTTTTACATCTTTGCATTTGCCAGTGGAGTATATCTAGCTTGCTTTAGAACGTAGGCATGAAACCTTTACACGAGTGGCCTTTGGTGTGACCTTTTTTTTTCCCAATTGCTTGTGGGCATCTATGCTATTCTTGCAAGATTATCCTACCTAACACAAGCCCCGCGATAACAATGTTTCCGAACGCGGTTAGTACAGCTAGGTATCCTATCTTGAGAAGATAATCCCGGGGCTCCAAGACGCTTCCTTTGCCACATATGTGTATGCATGTTTGTTGGGGCCTTTTTAATACCCAATTTTGGATCTATTATCGAGCAAAGAAGCTATTGGTCCATTTGATCGATAGGCCGTATTCATATTACATGTGAGGTGTGGTGGCCTGCCATAGGAGGGTTTTCTCTTTCAGAGACAGTGACTCATGAGCTCCCTTCCTCCTTGTACTCACTCACTCTTCTGCCGCAGTATTCGAAATTCTTCATTTAATTTTTCTGCTATATCAATAAAACACGCACTGTCTTGTGCGGTTCAAAAAAGTATTCGCAATGCCAGAGCTGGAGACTAATGATAGTTAGCTCGTGCTCTGGGCATGCAGGTCGATTGTTAAGAAGGAGGTGAGCCAGATGGTGATGGTGAAGCCGGGGTGGAAGAAAGGGAAGCAGGTGGTGTTCGAGGGCATGGGGGACGAGCGGCCGGGGTGCCTGCCGGCCGACGCCATCTTCACCGTCTCCGAGAAGAAGCACCCGACGTTCAAGCGGGTGGGCAACGACCTGGTGCTCAAGGCGGAGGTGCCGCTGGTGAGCGCGCTCACCGGCTGGTCCTTCTCGTTCCGGCTGCTCAGCGGCAAGAAGGTGAGCCTCGCGTTCCAGGACGAGGTGATCTGCCCGGGCCACGAGAAGGTGATCAGGGGCGAAGGGATGCCGATCCCGGAGCACAAGGGCGCCCGGGGAGACCTCAAGGTGAAGCTCGAGGTCGTCTTCCCCAAGGAGCTCACCGACGAGCAGCGCGCCGGGCTCGCCGAGATCCTGAAAGGGTCGTGCTGATCGGATACGGATGGAATCGAACACCGGTCGATCGACAGAGCGAGCTTGTGGTGGCGCCGGCACCGTATCAAGTTTTCTTGGCCGTATGTTAATATACTCATATCATAGCGCGTGAGTACATAAAGAGAGTGAGAGAGAGGGAGAGAGACGTCGTTGTACATACAGGTTCGTTTTTCTATATGATATGATATGAAACGTGAGCCAAGCCGGCCTTCCGTTCCGTGGATACCCCACACGCTCGTGGCGTGAGCTGGATGTGTTTGTTCTGGATTCTGATGAGAGATCTCGCTCCTTTACTACAGTACGTACAGTAGTATCTTTTTTTTTGTTGTTGTTGTTGTACTGACCAGCCGATTGGTCATACTTCCACTTCATTCATTCCAGTAACCACCTCGCAATGCATTGTACTGCCACACCAAATGCCACCTTCACCTGCTAATCCTCCCAGCCCAGCAGCTCCCCTGATTAGCCTTTTGCAACTTGGAGAAAAAGAATGCTCTGCCGAACCGCCGGTTGTAGCGGCATCACCTGCCGATGACACCTTTGGCTAATCCCTTCCTTCCCTGACGAATTGCAGCTTCGCTTTACGCTTTGGCACAGCTTTCGTGCTAATCACAGGTTTGCCTATGATACCTGGAGGGAATGAGGGATTCAGACAGGAGGATTATATTACCCCGAAGTCCCCGAGCGAGTCCTTGAAGTTTACACTTGGGGGGCTCCTCTGATGGGCCATTTCTTGGGCCAGCCCGGATGTGGAGAAGAAGAAAATCGATGAACTGGACCACGACAACACCAGGAAGGATTGGAACCGCTCGTTCGTAGTACTCGAGTGAAGTGCGGAAATTGAATGCAATGATCTTAGTTGTTGGATCGCAAAGCGGACAAGGAGCTGGATGGAAAGGAAGAAATGGTTGGTGCTGCGGGGGCGCCGTTGGGCCCCCGCTGTTCCTTGCTGATGAGAAAGCACAACCAAACCGAAACTGTTGCGGGCAGGGTGGTTCAATGCCAATTGGCATTTGGTAGGCGGCAGGCAGCTTGGTGTAGTACAGGTGGGCGTGCCGCGCCAACGCCATGGGACAACTCGATACACCTGGGGTCGACGTCGATCAAATACACATCTCAATTATCAATTTCTACAACAAGAAGCCGGCAAAACGAGCCGTTAATGTATCCTTCCTTGTTCGTCAACGGTGTCACGGAATTACTTACACCCCGATCGATGCCTTACTTTCGCGTGTGTAATAATCCGAAGCAAGAAGTCACGCGCGCGGGAAGAAACAAAATAAAAAGAATCTCGATCGACCAGTATCATCAGTACTCCATGACCGCCGCCGACATGTTGAGCAGCGGCGCCAGGGCGTCGGGCAAGAACTTCCTGGCGAACAGGTAGCAGGTGTTCGTGGGTCTCGAGTTGCGCGTGCAGGGCTCCCGGCTGGTCCTGATGCTCCGGACCAGCTCCGGCGTGGCGTCCCCGGAGCCGTACGCCGCCGGGTGCGCGCCGCCCGCGGACCAGTCCACGTGCGTCACGGTGCGGTTCGAGTTCCGGGCGCCGTGGCGCATGGCCACGAACGTCTGCACGTAGTGCTCGTCGGGGTAGCACGACGGCGTGCAGTGCCGCCGGAACAGCGGGTAGTACCTCGCATCGGCCAGGATGCTCGTCGCGACGCCGCGGCCGAGCTCGAACCACTGGGAGCCCTTGCGCCACTGCCGGAACGTGACGTCGGGCGCCATGCGCCGGCTGTAGCGGTTGCGGCACTGCTTCGTGTCCCGGTAGTAGACCTCCACGAAGCTCTGATCGGACCCCACGAGGTAGTCGTAGACCGTCGTGAAGTTGTGCACCGGGATGCAGCTCTCCGAGAGCAGCACGAAGCGCTCGTTGGAGAAGTCGAGAAGCGCGTTCGCCAGCAGCCGCTTCTCGGCGTCCATCAGCGACACGGAGCCCCACGAGGTTTCCTGGAGATCAATCATCAGAATTGAAAGGATCAGACGGTTGGGAGAGATTGGGAGTTAGAAACCAATGCAGCTGGCTCGATCGCTGGATCGTGTTCGTGTAAGAGCGCCGGCGGACCTGGCTGGGGATCTGCCGGCCGTGGAAGGGCGAGTCCTCGGAGACGTTGATGGCGACGCCGGGCGGGGCGTGGACGTAGACGGAGAAGAGCTCCTCGTGGCCGCGGAAGAAGCGCTCCCAGAGCGGCGCCAGAGGGAGGACGCCGTGGCCGGCGAGGAACATGAAGGCCACCTTGGGCACGCGCCGGAACGGGTACCCGGCGGCGGCCGGCACCAGCGTGGCGCGCCAGAAGAGCTCCTCGTCCGTCATATCGTGCGTGACCCGCGTCGGGGTCACGAACTCCGCGAACACGGGGAGGACCTCGCCACCGCCACCGCCGCCGCCGGCGGCGGCCGGCTGGAGCTGGACCACGGCGGCGGCGGCGCTCGGCAGCCGCACGATGCTCGGGACGATGCTGGGGTAGGACGGCTGGCGGGCCCCGGCGGCGGCCCAGAGGCCGGCGACGGCACCGAGCGCGAAGATCACAAGGAACGCGACCGCCTTGGCGAGGCCGGTGAAGGGCTCGTTCCTCGTGAGCATCCCTTTGAAATCGTCGAGCGCGCCCTTCACGCCCTTGTCGCGCAGGAACGCAACAAGCTACACGTCGGCGCGTACGATGACGAGCCCGGCCGCTACACGGCAAACGGGTGGTATTCCAGATCTAATCTATCTAACACGCGGTCGTACTGACATGGACGGGAGCGAGGAAGAGGCCGGCCGGAGATTTAAGCTCTGCGGCGGCGATGGCCGGGGCGGCGATGATGCATGGCTTGCGAGGCTGGCCAGCATGCGATACCAGGACGAGCGCGCACTCCAGGCCTCTAGTTCCTGATTCCGAGCATCCCTTGCTCACGAGCAAGGCATGAACAGAGCAGGGGAAAAGGTATTAGTCCGATCGGTATTTCAGACACATGGAAAAGCTAGCGAAGCTACGATTCGATCAGTTTTGACGGGATCGGGGCAACGTTGGAACAAAACAGGCCGGGAAGAAGGGGATCGAAGGAGAGATTGAGGGGAAAGGAGATGAGTGCCGCGAGGAACGCGTGTCTTCTGAACCCTAGAGGAGTATAGTATGCTCGGAAAGTAGCACAAGATGCAAATGCGATCGATTTTTATGGTAAGAGTGAGAGATCTGAGATAGACGTACATAGCAAGTTCTTGGGAATATCAGCCTTGATAGGGCAGTATGTGGTATGTACAAGAAGCTGTCCAGCAGCTCAGGGGATCGAAGCTAATACCGATGACAGGGATAGGAACGTGCCAGTGCCACCGGTGTGCACAAGGGCGGATAGGATGGGATCGTGCAGCTTGCAGTCGCGATACGGTTACGAAAATCAAATAAATAACGCCAGGCCCCCTGAGAACAGGAAAACGGACGGCCTGCACAATGCATTCCGAGATTTCTGCGACAGTCCGGGGGCTTTACGCCTGCCTTTAGGGACGGCAGGCACATTGTGTCGTCTAATAGCTGGTCTCATGCAATTACACATAATCTTAAGATGACTTATCAAAGGTTGTTGTTTTGATTGTCTCATAGTAATACATTATCCCTTAATTTATGGGAAAATAGAGAGATATTATTGGTTGCATGGCAATCGAACTCGTACAATGGTAGGAGAGTTGTCTCATACTCCTATAATTTAGCTCATGAGACGGACCTCGTTCCCTCACCTCGCTCTCTCTCCTCTACGTCAGCGAAAATCCTATGTGACACTGCATGGGACGACCTGAGACCGCCGACGTGTAGCAATGTAGCTGACCTTATCCCTGTTCTCGCTGTTTTTTCCCGTAAAACTTTACTACTGTACTGTTGTTTAAAAGTGTATTATTTTTATCAGCAAAAATGTGATTTACCTTTTATGTTTATTAAGTTGATGCAAATCAAAACCTTAACTAACTCAACTAGACAACTACAACTAGTACCGTAATCATCCATGCCTCGATTTAACTTTAACGAGGGTTTAGTGCCAGCTGCAAGACTGCAACAGTTTAGGACACCGAATCACATGACGTAGCACGCACTCGGCGCCGGCATCGAACCGATGCACTCTGTGTCCGCAACGACGGAAGCCACGCAGGCGGCTTACAGCATACGCGAGCTGCCTGCACGACGCCGGCGACTTCGTTCGCTTCCAAACCATTGCCCCCTCGCGTGCGCCGCTCGAGTGCCACCGCCGTCGGAGCATGCATGCCGTGGTGATCGAGCCATTGAGCCCGTCCACCTGCGCGAGCAGCTCCACCAGCACGCGCCGGCGCCGCACGCACAGCACGTCGACCTCGATGAAGGCGCCCGCGCGCCGGCTTCGAACCGCGCCGGCGCGACGGCATCCACCGGCCACGTCGTTGAAAGCAGGCGATTATTGCACCTTCTCCCTTCGAATCTTGAAAGCTAGCGTTCAACGGGACGCCGCGCCGTGCCGCGGCCCGCTCGAGATCAACGCCGCCGCCGCGACATGCCGCGGCCCTCTCGAGAGTCGAGACCAACGCCGCCGCCGTGTGCGTACTCTTGGGCTCTTGGAACGCGACCTGCATCTGCCGATGTCCAGGCGCCGTGATCCTGCAACCACCGCGCCCGGAGCGCAGCCCATCTTGTCCGCCGCGCCGCGCAGGCGCAGCGGTCGAACTGCGTGCGCCGCCGCTACGGCGTCCACGGTCCCGTAGGTGGCACCCTTCTCCCTGGAGAGCTGGAACATGCCGCGGCTATTCTGGGCCCAGGAAAGCTGGCGGTGGAGACATGGACGGCGCGGCGTGGCCACCGTGTCCCCGATGGCGTCGATCGGGCCGGACCCCAGGGGTGGACGGTAAATGAAATACCGTCCACCCCCTGGGTCCCTCCCGTACGTCGGATCGAACTTGTGCGGTAGAGATCAGCGCGGCGAGGCCCTCTCCGGTCTCCACTTTCCTCGCGCACGCAGTCATCTTGAACTCGCTCGCGCTGCCTGCCGGCGCCGTTCGTCTGGGGCGGGGCGGAGCGAGCTCTCCTCCATCTGAGCCGCAACGCCGGCCATGGACACTCGAAATCACGGGTTTTTCCGGTGCCCGTTCATCTGGGGCAGCAGGTCCCGGTCGGCGTACGTTCGAGACAAGGGAAGATGTGGCGGCGTGCCGCTTGGGCGAGTCGCAGGGACGCACCTGACTCGCTGTCGGCGCCAGCGCGCTGGCTTCAAAACCGCGACGGCGTCCACGAGCAACGACGATGAAGACAGGCAAGGCAGTGGCACCTGTGAGCCGGGGCACCCGCCGGCAATCACCACCAATGGGCAATGGCAGAGCCAGGAAGCACACACTCTGTTCCGGCAGAGTTCGATATCGTCAACTACAGAGTACAGATACGTCGATACCAAAATTAATCCACTCCGATCTTGAAACCTTTCCACTTCGATCATAAGTTGTCCAGAGAGTATGACACACAGGCGACGTTCAAACTTAACGTTCAAAATATTTGAGCGAAAATCTACCTTTTTTTTCTTTTTTGACGAGTCAGATGATTACATGGCCTAAATCGTTATTTGTTAAGCTAAGATAGAATGATTAATGTACTAATTAATTTAGTTAAGGGATTGATTGCACTAATTAAATAATAGCTGGAGATCAATTTTACTTTAGATTTGTCCTAAAATCAAACCTTTTAAGTTTGATCAATTTTGCATCAAAATTTATTAATATTTGTGACATTAAATAAATATATTATAAAATTATATATGGTATTATGAATATTAATAATTTTCATACGAATTTAAAATTTTGAGAGAGTTTCATTTAGAACGAATAGAAAGCTATTTTTCTGGAATAGAGGGTAGGGCTCTACCCATGTGGTGTTCCCCACTCTGGTCCCAGAGGCCAGAACCGTATCCACGTTCGTGCTCACGCGTTCCCGCGCGAAACCGAAAACCCTTTGGCGGCTTGGCGCTCTGCGCGCGGTCGCGCCCCTCCACGGCCCGCCCTTTTCTTCCCCACCCGTCTCCTCCTCCCGCCGTCCCCATCCACACCATTCCTCCCCAATTCCCCTCCACCTCCAAAGCAACCGCCGATTTCTCGTGCCGCCAGGCAGCAATGCCGACTCTCCGCAGCGCCACGGCGAGCGCGTCCCCCGCCGCCACCCTCTCCCCTGCCGCGGCGAGCACGCCGCACAGCGTCAAGCGCCGGCTGACGCCAGGCCGCGCCGGCGAGTCGCCGCGCGCGTCGCGGCACACCTCCCCTCACCGATCCCCCCACGCCGGCCCCGGAACAGTAAGATCCACTCCTTTACTTGGTCTCCGATGCAAATCTGCTCGGCCGTTGCTTCACTTCATCCGCTCCCCGACGTAATGCACACCAACTGCTCGATTTTGCAGGCCTGCACGCCGAAGCTGCTATCGGCGTCACCGAAGTCCTCGAGGAAGCGGCTCTACGGCGACCTTGTCGCGGCTGAGAAGCCCAAGTGGAATCCCCGAGGCAAGCCTCTCAATTTCCATTTTTGCTAGACTAAATGTTCACTTTGTTGCCTTCTGTTCGGGGCTGATGGCGAATTGGTCGTGCCACGCAGATCCCGCGCAGATGAGGGCCGTCAAGGAGGCGCTGCACGTGGCAACGGCGCCGTCGTGCGAATTGGTTTGCCGGGACAATGAGCAGAGGCGCGTGTTTGATTTCTGCAAGGCGTGCGTCGAGCAGCAGAAGGCTGGGAGCCTGTATGTCTGCGGGTGCCCCGGCACAGGGAAGACCTTGTCGATTAACAAGATTAAGGAGAGCTTGGTGCGTTGGGCAGATGAGGTAGGCTTTGACAACATCTCATGTTCCACTGCAGTTTCCAGTTTTGGAGTGTTCTGGTGTTGATTTGTTTGTGTTAATTCTGTGTGAATGCAGATGGGAATGGAGACACCCGACTCGCTAGCAATCAATTGTACAAACCTAGGAAACACATCCGAAATTTTTAGCAAGGTATTAACTGCGACTCGGTTATAGACTCGATCTATTGATGCCTCTCCAACTCTATCAATAATTGTAGTTACTAAGTGAGTTTTAATTGCAGATACTAGGACAATTTCAAAACCGTAAGAAGGGAAGCAGCAAACTGTCACCACTTCAGCAACTTCAGAGCATGTTTTCCAACAAGGAATCAGCTCCAAGAAGAATGATGTAATAACTTCTTGTATCCATCCACTGCAAAAATTGGGGTTTTCTTGCTAATTTGATCCTGTCATCTGAATTGCAAGCTACTATTGGCAGGTTGGTCATTGTGGATGAGATGGACTACTTAATAACTAGAGACCGGGCTGTGCTCCATGATCTTTTCATGCTTACGACTTACCCATATTCAAGATGCATACTAATAGGTGAGGTTTTGAGGGATGCCTACACCTAACCAATCATTACAGTTTTGCTGACTGATAGTGTTATTTTTCAGGAATTGCTAACGCCATAGACCTAGCAGATCGGTTTCTTCCAAAGCTTGAATCCTTAAACTGTAAGCACTGCAGACAATGCCAGATGCTGCATTTTGATATGGAGTAAACTAACATTCCTATGGCTTTGCTACTTTAATTGACAGGCAAACCTCTTGTTGTAACTTTCCGTGCTTATTCCAAGGATCAAATATCTGACATAATTAAGCATAGACTAAAGGTAAATATCTCATAATGTTGCCAATTCAAGTTTTATGCATCTATCTCCAATAACCAAACATTCAATTGCTTGCTGCTCATATGTTTTTAATGCCACTTATACAGGTTCTCGAGTATGATGTTTTTGAACCACTGGCTCTGGAGTTTTGTGCTAGAGTAAGTGCATTAATCCTTCAATATTTGCAGCGTATATATCACTGAAAGAAACCATAATATTGTACTCTGTATTTTCGTCTATGTTCATTTTATAATGTTATGATGAATGCTATTTTATCAGAAAGTTGCAGCAGCCACTGGTGACATGAGAAAGGCTCTAGGTGTTTGCAGGTAAATCGCTTCTGTTTTTCTTATGAAACAATGATATTCTCAGCAAATTATAGCTCCACTAATAGAGCTAATAAAATTTGTTTTTGAAACCTAAGGAATTCTAAATCCTGTTGATGCATTTGCTATCAAATTCAGAAGTTTTTGTATATGTTAAATCAATGGTGACTGTTTACGGTTGTGTGCCTCAGCAATGTGAGCTATTAGAGTATAACATTAATGTTTTGTGAATTCCAGGAGTGCTGTGGAGATTCTCGAAGCGAGGCTACAGGATTCCTCTGATCAAGAATTAGGAATAGTATGTTTTGCTTCTCACATGATATTTTACAGTTCATCAGGAAATTGACAGGTTGTTTCTAGTTGGAAATAACATAAACTAGATTGATAGTTCCCCTAAGTATAACAATCAAATTTGGGGTGACTGGCTCTTGTCACAAATGGTCATTGGCCAACTATGTCATCTATATGATAACACAAATCTCGTATTGTAATATTGGACTGAAAGCAACTTGAATTATGAGCATCATTGGCCTTGAATGTTGCTAAAACACATTTACAACTTATACTAGTATAATAGTTACTGCAATGAACCTTTACATTTTTACTTGGTAATGTCCAAATTCCTTGACATGCCTTTGTCTAGTGCCTGAATTATCTTAATATTGGACCCTAATATTTTTATTTACAGGTGACATTTGACCATATGGATATAGCCTTGTCCAAGGCATTCAAGTCAGCAGTAGTAGATATCATACTGTGTCTTCCCCAACAACAACAGGTATTAGAACCTCAGAACTCTGTTACTCCTTTTGCTCCTGCCCTCCTGTTCCATTAATTGGTGCCTGCTACATTTCTGCGTCACCTTATGTATGAAATGTTGGGCAGATGGTATTGTGTGCATTGGCAAATACTTTCCAGCATTGCAAGAAAAAGGCTACTACTCTAGGAGAGGTAACACTTAGTCCATGCCATATTAAAAAATGCACTTGAGCACCTCATATTGTATAATTCTAACCTAACTACATATACCTTTTTCAGCTCAACAAATCATACATCGAAATCTGTAGATCAACCCAAGTCCCAGCAGTTGGAATGCTTGAATTTTCTAACATGTGCATGATTTTGAGTGATCAGGTATGTAAATATGTTCAATCTTTTTGGTGCATTGAAATGAAATGAAAGGCAACCCAAATGTTTAGTGTTTGATGGAGTTTGCACTGTAGGGATTCATGAAGCTAGGGCAATCCAAGGAAGATAAGCTTAGGAGAGTGACACTTCTGATTGATATTTCAGAAATTGGTTTTGCATTTAAGGTGCGGACAAATGTTCTTAATCTTATTATTCAGCAATATAGTTGGCCATCTGTCTTCTGGCTTATGTACCATTTTGATCAATGATGCAGGAAAATCGTTTCTTTCAAAAATGCCTGGAGCAACCAAGAAGCTAGCTAATCTCAATAGTTACACAATACATCCAATTGTGTAATACATTGTTTGTGTATTTGACATTATCAAGTACCAATTGATTATGTAGCTAGACACATAGTTACATGGAGTGCGGAGAGAAGTGTACATGCGATGAGTTACTATACTTTGTATACACAGTTCTTACATAAGATAGTCAACTGTATTTCTGTATTCTGATTTTGCCATTTTCGGTTCTTCCAAAACCAATTGTTTATGTATCTAAACTAATATCAATAGCATTTGTTGGCACATTTCTTGCTGAATGTTACAACGAGTAAGGACCAGCTGGAATTATGTAATGTATCTTTGCCGAATCTATTGCATTCTGGAGTGTTGGAGTGGTGTTGCTCCAGATAGAAGAAAATTCCGGTGCTGATCAGATCCTATAAGCACAAAAGCAACTGAACTTAGATATACAACACAACAAGCAACTGAATCAAACTCAGTTGCCCAATATGCACTCAGCAAATACCGCAATCTGCATTTCGTAGTCTCTTCTTGTGTGCTGAAAAGTCGAGCACTCGATCTAATTGTGATGCCTTGTTTTCTGCCCCTGCCTTTTTCCGTATCGTGCCTTGACGAAAATGGACGAAAATGGATTCCTGTTTACTCTGCACATATTTTGAAAATGGGTTGTGCCGGAACTTCCCGCTGCTAATTTGATTGGAGTCTGGCTGGAATACATGTTGATGACCTTTCAGGGAACCGGATTGTCTCATCGGCAACCCAGTTCCCTTTAGTCTGGGCTTCAATAGCGCTTCCCAGCCCAACTTCTTCTATGCGTCATCGTCTCCAACTTTCTCCAACTGTCATTGTGCATCAGCCCATCAGGGTGTGAGATCTGTTTTAATAGATAACTCTCCTTACTTTTCTGAATAAACTCAAGTGGATAATCCGGGTGTTGCCGCGTTTTCTGGTCAACACACGCGAGCGTCGGATAGCGCAACGAACGAAACGATGAACTCGCCGTAGCCCCGCCCAAACCGGTCAGACCAGTTTAGGGATCCGGTCAGACCGGTTTCTGTCGGGAGCTTCGGGAAGACCTAGAATCGCCACCTCGGGAGGGACCCGTCGGAGATGGCGCGCCTAGGATTGCTCTGAGATCGGTCAGGCCACTCAGAACCTCCTTGAACGCCGTAAAGACAAACAACGAAAGCAAAAGGGGTTGAAAAAGCTAGAGTTTGAGGATAAAAAGTAGAAAGATAATATTTAATCGATTGGATGATATCTCAACCGGTCACGGCCCTTTATATTTATAGGGTGGGGAGGTCTTGCCCCGCAAGGAATCTTTTTACAATTTGGAAACGACTAGGACTCCTAATTCTACTCCAACTCGGAGTAAACCGGCCAGGACTCCTAATTCTACTCAAACTCGGAGTAAACCGGTCAGACCGCTTTGGCAAACCGGTCAGACCGGTTTGGCTATTGCCAGATCAGCTGTAGGGAAACCGGTCTGACCGGTTGCACTCGGTCTGTCAATTTTGAGTGTGAACACCTGGTTGATTACTCTGCTTTAATTTTCTGAATAAATCAAGTGGATAATCCTGTTCGTAGCCGCAATGGATCACCGGGGTCCATGCACGCGAGCGTACCTAGTTCAAGTCCCGAACTGTTTCCTTTCCTCGGCGGCTGACCATGCATGGCACGCGCCGATCACCGTCAGATATAAACGTGGCCGAGGAGGCCCCTGGGGCCTGGGCTGCTGCTAACTTGGCGCCGTCTCCTCCGCGCCTGGCCACCAAATCATCCTTGCCTTGCAATTCCCGGCACTCTCTCGCCGCGCGCCTCGCTTCGTTCGCGGCCATATCAATATCATCCTCTCGTCAAGTCAAGGGTTCCAAGGGCCGCCCGGGTGGCGCGGACAGATGCTGAATTGCTGATACGTCGTCGATCAGATCCTCTCGATCAGCTTCGCCGTGGGATCGATCGAGCTAATTAACCAGGCGGCGTGGAGGCCAGGAATTGGATGTCGATGTCAGCGTTCCGGTGAGTTGCGAACGATCGATCGATCGATCGTGCTTCTGTTGATTAAGTTCAATGCGCAATCTGCCCAGCATTATATATACTATCGTATATTCCACACAGATATGTAGATTTTACTTGCCGCCGATACAAGTTGTTTGTTGATCTGATCTCACACAAACTGATGATTGCGGGAGCCCTGCATTGGCGCATTACATTGCCATATGAGAAGTGCATGCTCGATGAATCTGAAGAGGGTGAAAACTTCTTTTTTATTTTTTTCTGATGAAAGACCCAACATTGTTTCCAATGGTGTCACAGACGCCAGATCCTGCAAAGCTGTTTCTGAATGACTTCCAAATCACGTCTTAGTACTCGATCTCCCCATACAATCTAACCAGGCCCTTTGTTTATCGCAGTATGAATAACACACGAACTCCTTGATCATAAGAGGAGGCGGGCAGTAAAAGAAATTACCTCAGCGGGAATCCATAGCCATGGCTGCAAAAGAAAGTGGCTTGGGCGGAGCCGAGAGCTCCCCCTCAACGCCGTTGGCGACGCCCATTGCAACTCCGGTGTCGACGAGGTCGGTGAAGTGGGAAAAGGACGTCGAGGATGCGGCTGGCGGGCTGGAGCGGCCACTGCTCTACAAGCGCTGCACCAACACCACTTCGCAGATGGCCGTCGTCGGCGCCAACACATGCCCCATTGAGAGCCTCGACTACGAGTACGTGCCTTCGTGTCGTGCTTCCACATATTTTATTTATTTCTCAGATGTCTTTACTACTTACTATAGTGTATACTACTTCAATCTAAGTGTTGTTGATGCCATTATTTTGAGTACATTATGTAGTGGACATTTTGTGAATTTGATGCCTGACTGTAACTTAAATGCTGGTAAATCAGGAGAAATTAGATAATTATTAGGTGCTCTTGTGTTGAATAATGTCATTATTTTGAGTTTATTGTGGACGCTTTAACCCTTTGACATATCATTGTGAATTTGACGTCTGTAACTTAAATGATGGTAAATCTGGAGAACTTTGATAATTAGGTGCCCTTGTGATTGCACACTGTTTTTCTCAGAATCTTTACCACTACTTCAATCTAAGTGCTGTTGTTGTCATTAGTTTTAGTTCATTGTCTATGTTTTAGCCCTTGACATATCATTGTGAATTTTATGTCTGAATGTAAAATAAATGTACTGTAAAATTCGGAGAACTTTGATAATTACACTTTTAACCAGGGTACATGCATGAATGCAGTTGTTGCAGTGACATGTTAGTTGCCTGGATTTTTCTTGAACAAAAATCAGTTTTTTTCCTTTACCTTTTTGATTTGGACTTGCATAGAGATCGATCTGCTATTTAGATCTTTTTAGTGGATTTGCTATTTGATTGGGTGTTGATCCTATATATGACACAGGAGCCTTGTGGCTTAAAAAAATGAAGTCATATTACAGACAGGCTTCCCTACTAGCAATGAATTTGGCAGAATTTTGATCCAATCCAAGAAAGTAATGTCAGCACTCAGTAGGTTAGAACCAATTTTATTTATACATATTGCAATGATGATTTCAGAGTTGTGGAGAATGATGTGTACCAACAAGACTGGAGATCAAGGGGAAAACTGCAGATCATCCAATACCAGATCCTTAAATGGGTTCTGGCACTACTTGTGGGTGTAGTGGTTGGCCTAGCTGGATTCTTCAGCAACATTTCTGTAGAAAACATTGCTGGGTTCAAGCTGCTCCTGACGGGCAACCTCATGCTCCAAAACCGGTACAATCTCACAGCATGTCAATCTTGAGCTAGAAGTTTCAATTGCCACTGTCTTCTACTTTGCTTAACATTGCTTGGAGCTTCAGGTACATGGCAGCGTTTGCAGTATACATCGTTTGCAATACAACGTTGGCCGCTGCCGCCGCCACCCTGTGCGCTTACATTTCCCCGGCAGCAGCAGGTTCTGGCATCCCTGAGGTTAAGGCCTATCTGAATGGTGTCGATGCACACTCGATTTTAGCACCTAGTACCCTTTTAGTGAAGGTGGTTCCCTCAAGCTGTGGTTCTTACATTATTGTGATATCGATGTTCTGATTTACATCGTCTGATTATACTTTGACTGCAAATGCAGATTTTTGGCTCGATATTAGGGGTGTCTGCCGGGTTTGTGCTGGGCAAGGAAGGGCCTATGGTGCATACCGGTGCTTGTGTTGCCTCCTGGCTCGGGCAAGGTGGGTCACGGAAGTATGGCCTCACCTGGAACTGGATCAGGTATTTCAAGAATGATCTGGACCGCAGGGATCTCATCACCTGTGGAGCTGCAGCCGGCGTCGCAGCAGCATTCCGTGCCCCAGTTGGCGGCGTGCTATTTGCACTAGAAGAAGTTACATCATGGTAATCCCTCAAAACTTGAAACCAATATGGCAAAGCACCATTACATCGATCATGTTGTCACATTTTGTTGCTGACATGAGTGGTCCTGCTGCTGCAATCTCTCAGGTGGCGGAGCGCGCTTCTCTGGAGGACGTTCTCCACGACAGCAGTGGTGGCAATGGTGTTGCGCGGGCTAATCAACTACTGCCGCGGTGGGCACTGTGGCCTGTTTGGCAAAGGAGGGCTGATCATGTTCGATCTCAGTTCACGGCAAGCGACGTACACTGCACAAGACCTTGGTGCAGTCATATTGCTCGGCATCCTCGGCGGCCTGCTCGGTGCTCTCTTCAACTTCCTCGTCGACCGGATCCTTCGTGTATATAACATAATCAACGAGTAAGCGCCATGCATCTGAATCTCTCGACCCAAATCAAAGCATTTTCCTAGGCCACTGACCACTTAGCGTTCGAATGAATTTGCAGGAAGGGCGCGCGCTACAAGATCATCCTGACGGTGACCATCTCAGTGATCACCTCGTTCTGCACCTTCGGCTTGCCTTGGCTCACGCCGTGCACACCCTGCCCGCCGGACCTCGCCAGCAAGTGCCCGACCATCGGCCGCTCCGGCAACTTCAAGAACTTCCAGTGCGCGCCGGGGCACTACAACGCGCTCGCGTCCCTGTTCTTTAACACCAACGACGACGCCATCCGCAACCTCTTCAGCGTGGGCACGGAGAGGGAGTTCGGCGTGCCGACCCTCCTCATCTTCTTCACCACCGTCTACACCCTCGGCGTGGCCACCTACGGCGTGGCGGTGCCGTCGGGGCTCTTCATCCCGGTCATCCTCGCCGGCGCCTCGTTCGGGCGCCTGGTCGCCACGCTGCTGGGCACGGCGAGCGGCCTGGACGCGGGGCTCTTCGCGCTGCTCGGCGCGGCGTCCTTCCTCGGCGGCACCATGCGGATGACGGTGTCGGTGTGCGTCATCCTCCTGGAGCTCACCAACGACCTCCACCTGCTGCCGCTCATCATGCTCGTGCTGCTCATCGCCAAGACGGTGGCCGACTGCTTCAACAAGGGCGTGTACGAGCAGATCGTGCGCATGAAGGGGCTCCCCTACCTGGACATGCACGCCGAGCCGTGCATGCGGAGCCTGGTGGCCGGCGACGTGGTGTCCGGCCCGCTCATCACCTTCGCCAGCGTGGAGCGCGTCGGCGCCGTGGTGGAGACGCTCCGGAGCACGGGGCACAACGGGTTCCCGGTGGTCGAGGAGGCTCCGTTCGCGGCGGCGCCGGAGCTGTGCGGCCTCGTGCTGCGGTCGCACCTGCTGGTGCTGCTGCAGGGGAGGATCTTCACCAGGGCCCGCGTCAAGACGGGCGCCGCCGAGGTGTTCCGGAACCTGGGGCCGTTCGACTTCGCCAAGGCCGGCTCCGGCAAGGGGCTTAAGGTGGAGGAGCTAGACCTCACCGAGGAGGAGATGGACATGTTCGTGGACCTCCACCCCATCACCAACCGGTCGCCGTACACCGTGGTGGAGAACATGTCGCTGGCCAAGGCCGCCGTGCTCTTCCGCGGCCTCGGCCTCCGCCACATGTGCGTCGTGCCGAGGACGCAGGGGGTAAGTCATCAATCACCTCACAATGCAACATTTTACATTCGCATGTGACGTGAATTTTACATTTTACGTTCCTTTTTTGCTTTTAACAGAGGCCGCCGGTGGTGGGGATCCTGACGCGGCACGACTTCATGCCGCAGTACATACGCGGGCTGTATCCGAACACCATCCCCCGGTAGAACGAAAAGGGACTGGGCCGGCTCGTGAATGGTTTTCTTTTTACTGCTAAGCACATTGTGTATAAGTTAGGTTTTAGGCTCAAAAAATGGTTTAGGCTCTTTAATTTAATCAGCACCCTGTCCCCTGCGATCAAAGTGGTGCGCCTGAAAATTTCTCTGCCTGAGATTTCAGCCCTTGTAATTAGTATCTCACAGATAATGCCGAGTATTTGTTTGAACCAATTTGTTGATCAAGTGCAATTGAGTTCGAAAGCAGCTATTGACCTATTGTCAAGTGTCCACTTGGCCAGCCGGTATCATTATCGTTACGGCTCCAATATGTCTATCAATCAATTCCAGGCCCCAATCACAACAATTTGTACATTTTTAGTGCACAGTTCTCTGGAGGCTAAACATATTCAATGCTCCTCCTCCTCTTTTTTTTTTTGGATAACAACACCTTCTGATTCGATGGGACAAACACAAGTTGAAACTCTTTTTTTTTAACAACTAAGCAGAAGTTGAATAGAGTGAATAATTAGCCGAAAACGAAATGGACCACATACTCGCTAGCATGATTTGAGCCCAAGCGAAACTAAACTACGAGTACAAGTGGTAAGCTGTCGCACACTGTATCAAAAATCCGTTGACATCTCTTTGTGCAACTTGCTTCAAGCATTTTTTTTTCTACCTAGCAAATCAAAATTGAACCACGGATATCATAAACAGATACTAATAAAATTAAAATGGCATGGACGCAGATTTTTAAACCCTGGAATTTCTCTGAACTGGCAAGCCTGAGATTTTAGTCCTTGATAGTACGTAATCTCACTTATAAAATGCTGATTATTTGATTCGATCACTTTTGTTGAATAAGTGTCTCATTCTGCTACAACCGGAGTTGTCATTTGCGGCGGGCATCCCTTTCATTGCTATTGTGAAATGCCAATCGATTCACTACAAACCTCCAATATTGTCACCCTCGAGGGATCCATAACCACCATTTCTACATTTTCGATGTACATATATGCAATGCTTCTTATATGTCACTGGGTTGATCCAAAAGCTCATTTAATTGAAAAAAAACCCAGATTTCAAGATAAGAAACATGAGGACGAATAAGCTAACTGATCACCACGTAGCATCCATATCGGTGTCGCCACTTGCATCTCTGGTTCTCAAAATCTTAGTAAACTCCTGGCATAGAATGCTACTCCTACTTTCATGATTATTAGGCCAGTACAACTCCGAGCTAAGCAACGTTCTAATTTGACGATATAAGCAAAAGTCTATAGCTTGACTAATAGCCGAAACCGGAATTCTTGACGCTCACGTGACAAGCTGTCACAAGCCAGGTACACTTGATATCAGCAGTGCAACCTCCTTTCAGCGTTGTCCTTTTCAAGTTAGCTTTTTTTTTCAAACGATTTTTCAAGTTAACTTGAACCGCACACAATATATATCCTTAAAACAGTACAAGAAAATTAAGGTACAAACAATTAATTCCACGCACACAAACTGTTACAGGGTGAACAATCCCAGCACAAGTAATAAATCACGATCTATACAGAACAACGGCATGAATAACAACGACATGAATTACATGCATTTTCAGTTTCACTGCATTTTGAATTTTTTTTGGTTCCTTTTCGCCTTGCTTCACACTTGGACGCAGCCGCATTCTTCCAGTATGCCCCCATGCCATTTCCAGCGCGTCGGCAAGCGTACTCAGGCCAGGGCGTTAGCCAAATGGCGCGAGAACGGAAACAACCAAACCTGTATGAGATGCGCGCCTTCTTTCTCCGACCCGAACGCCCACTCTTCCTCGACGCGCCTCTCCACCATGTCGAACGCCAGCAGCTTCCACGGCGACCACAGGTACACCACCTCCCTCTCCGGGTGGAACGCCATGAACAGGAAGGTGATGGCCTGGCCGGAGACGCCGCCGGGGACGACGTCACCGACCCCGATCTCGTGCTTCAGCGCCCACTTGCCGGCGCCGGCGTCCTCGAGCTCCCAGATCCTGAGGCGCGCGCCGTCGCTGGACGCGAAGCGCAGCCGGCCGCGGCAGTGCCCGGCGCGCGCCCGGCAGCTGACGGGCGCCGGGAGCGCGGTGACCGCGCACGCCATGGCGGCCAGGTCGACGCGGACGACGTGGCCCGAGTAGGCCAGCACGTGGAGCGCGCCGCCGGAGTAGTGCATGGTGGCCGACATGGCGTCGGTGTCGAGGCCGAAGTCGACCTCGTGGTCGCGCCACGCGCCGCGCTCGGAGTCGAACACCTCGAGGGTGGCGCCCCGGGGCAGCCACCCCGTGAAGCAGACCACCTTGTAGTGCGGGGAGGCGCAGGGGTCGAACGCCAGCACGGAGAGCAGCGTCCTCGCGCGCGGCGGCGGCAGCGCCGCCCACCGCCGCGTCGTCGGGTTCACGACGTGGAACGCCGCCGCCGCCGGGCGCGACTCGTAGTAGAGCAGCAGGCCGTTGCACCCGTCGATGATGGTCGACGCGCCGTGGCGCGGGAAGAAGCCCATGTCGCCGGCCTCCGCGACGCCGCCGCCGCGGCCTTCCGGCGCGCACGCGTACGTGTACGCCTGCCGCGGTTTCCTGACGTCGCCGTCGCTGTCGCCGCCGCGGGGGCCGTCGTGGTAGAGCACCCCAGACGTGATGAGCGGCAGCCTCCGGCGGAGGTAGTCGCCGGAGATGATGCGCCGCCACGAGGTGGAGACGCACTGGAACCGCGCCAGCGACCTGCAGGGCAGCCTCGCGAGGATCTCCGTGATCACGTCCTCGCTCAGCTCGACATCCATCTCTGACCTTCCAGAGACCATGACACCACAAGACAGCCCTTCTTGATCCTACACCTTGCTGCTAATTGTAATCAACAAGAGACTGCTGTGCTATTTATAAATCTTTGATGGTACTGCACCTTTTGGGATGAAATTGACAGCATTGGACTTTGGCGCCATTTTGGCAAGAATACACGGGTTACTGCCGGGTCCGGGCACAGTGCTTCTCAGCGTGTTTTGCGCGGGAAGAGAGTGTGATCTGGTGGTGCGGCGCCGCAGACTGTGTTGGATGACAGACAGAGTGATTATCCATGATCAGAACCAGACTGGGAAAGGGGAAGAGAATGTCGATGCAAGATGGTGTTACTACTATCCCTGGACAGAGTCAGCAGACACACTGGCGTATTGTTTTTTTATGTCTTTTTCAGATACAATAAACAAGTGAAGGCTGTCTGACCAACAAATAACCGAAAGGCTTTTGCGTGCTGTGATTAATTTAAGAAACCGTGTCTTAGCTTAGCCCGTAGAGTTACGGTGGATCCCCACTAAGTGACGGGCAATGATGCAAAAGGAACTCTTCTTGTGTCCTGGCCTTGCCTCCAAGCAACAGCCGGCTGGGTGGACGCCAGGCCATCATGATCGTCGTGGTGCCCGGCCGCGCACGCCTGCACGGTGATGCGTCCACGTAAAGAGTTGGCCGGTTTGGCACCAAGTCGCATATCAGGATATCTCGTCTGGTATCGCCATGATCCTTTTGTTTCGGCGCAAAGATCCAAGAAGCATCAGTGTTCACGCACGCTCAGCAAGACTGTTCCTAGCCTATGGCTTCAAGGCTGAGACCTCTGTTGCTTGGACGCTATGCGCTTCGCCCCCGCCTTTCCTCGCGCCAATAATCTCGGGCGCTCATCGCTCTCCGTGTCCTGCTCCGGCACACGCCCAGGAGTGGAATCTGGCGCGTGTCCCGGGCGAGCGTCCCAACATTTTCGGCCGCGAGGTCGGGTAGTGGGACTTGGGTTTTCGGCGCGGTTGCCCGGTCGCGGAAGCAAGGAAAGTTGGGCGCGCCGCTCGCTCTCCTCTCGCCCGAGACTTGTGTGGATGCCACTCAACTCAAAGGTCCCTTTCTTTCCCCTCCTGGTCCCGGTGCGGTGCCCTGACTGAATTTGGTGGAGCGATGGGATTGGCGAAAGAATGTTTCAGCTGGCTTTCAGCGTTCCTTGGAGTGTGCGACTTCTCCGACCGGCCACCTTCGCGCGTTGCCGCATCAGCTTTGGCACTGGCACGAGCACGAGACGTTTCGGCGTTTCCCGCACCGCCCGGCGGGACAGATGGCAGGGGTTAATGAGGGGCGACGTGCCGGCTCAGGGAGACGTACACGCCAACATACGGGTGTAGCAGAGGAAAGCTACGTGTTCACCGATAATCGCGAATTAGCTAGGTACCAGGTGAGCTACGCCAACGTACGTTTTTTAAATTCATGGGGATTTTTGTGCTTACGCATTGGGAAATTCACTGGTGTAGGTATGTATGGGAAGATTCACTGGAACATCATCAGGACCTCACTCAACCATGGGCCTAATTGGCACAGCCAGTACGATGGCAAAATCGACCACTACTATGGGCTGATAAGCGGATTTTCAAAAAATGGACTGATAAGTGGGCCCCAGTTCGAACACAGAAACAGCTGGGCCGAAAGACTGGCTCAAATTTGCTCAAAAGCCACATGGCAGTTTTACCAGACTTGCAGTAAAGCCGGAGAAGTAGGGATGCAAGTATTTATGTTTTTGGGTCATTAAGTCGATCCAAAACTTAAAAAAATAAACTAGAATGGCATGCCAAAAAATCCATTGGGTACCCACTTACATCCGGAGGAAGCCAAGAGTTTTAAAATTGATCGGCGCTCCAGAATCTCCGTTATACAGACGCATCTCCAACCTAGCGGTCAATCCGGAACCAAGGAACAAATCCGTACGGGTCTGAATGAATCGAGTAGAAAGCTACAGGAGCTGAGGTAATAGCTCCAGAGTCCAGATAAACAGTTTTTTTAAAGCACATATCTATAAGCACATATCCAATTATATGAGTACCTTCGAAAATTGGATCGGCACATCCGATCTTCATATTTACGAAGTCACTGCATATACTTCCCTTGTGGTGACCTATAATTAGTTCGCCAGATGATCAAGTTTTCGATGATACCATAGTTATTATACTAGTTCTTTTCCAAATCCAAGCATTGTTTACTACCGATACAAGTAAAGCATGGAACAAAAGCTAGTACATCTAGTTGGAAAGCAGGTTGGAACTCAATAACAACGACTGCTTTACTGAGGTCTGAGGTTGACACTTGGCACAATGGAATGACAAGTCCTGTGGTCACCGAATGGTACCAAGCAGGCGATGAAACCAAACTTCATGCAACAAAAAACATGCTCGGCAAAAGCCAATCAGCTGACCAGTGCTCGCAGATAACATTTTGAATGCAGCTCACGTCTTCTGCACGTATGAAATACGTTTGTCAACCATCATGGACGACCGCTTCTGAATTAGTTTCTACAAGAAGCAACCAACAAAACCACAGCAACCTCCTGCAAACCACCATGGCCTCAACTCAAATAGCTCCAGGTTTGTTCAGTAGTGGATTTCAGTTCATATGGTGGAATATTGTAGGCGTTGACTTCACTGCTAATTGAAGTTATCAACGATGCCTTTCCTGCTGGAAACCAACGGAACATTGCCATGTAAGCAATCAAGTGTTGAGGCCATGTGCACAAGGCAGGGCGCCAGATCAAGAACATGCACTGCACAATGCTTATGGAAGTAGGATACTAGTATATTATATTAACCCATCCCTCATGCAATCATATGGTAACATGAAAGCCCATATGGGGACCACGCCATGGCTCCTCAAAATAAATAAAGGAGTACACTTCTCCAGTCTCCAGCAGCTTGCACATGCTATCCAGGTAGATTTGCTCCTACATTCCCCAATCCCCAGGACCAGGTGGAACAAGGACAAAAAATTCTACTTCCAGTAGTCTGCTGACCTCCAAACTGAGATCACTGACGGCATCAGATAACTGCACTGTAAAATCTCCTAAGATTTGAAAAAGCAAGTATAGTTGATTCTGGATCAGGAATCTCATGTAATTACAATGTACAGCTGTGTTTTTGTGGAGCTGAATGCTTGTATTACTGTATTATCAAAATGGAGGCTACGATGCAACTGCTCAGCAGCAACATGAGCCACCCGGATCTTACATTATGGAACTTTTCAAAGTCATAGAATCTACAAAATTTGAACATCAGGCCTATAGACAACTTAGCAAGAGCTAAGCAAGCGAAAACAAAACTGAGAAATATAACAGCAAGACTCTTGTTCTCCATGTCAGTCTGCTTTTGCTGAAATATTTCGAATTCCGATCTGCAAAAACATGACAGCATGATTAGCCTAGTCAGAAATGCACTAAATCATCTGATGAAGAGACACTGAAGCAACTCAAATTAGTACATTATGAATTCAAATATGGTTATAGAGGAAAAATAGAAGAAACACAGTAACTAACTAACTATACAGACCTGAGTAAAGCATTATCCAGGACCAGCTGGTTTAGTTGCGAGGAAGCAACTAACTTCCATGAGAGGATCCCTTCAATTTCATTCGCCTGAAACAAAGAAATATCTTTAGCAACAGAGTTATCATGTAGCAATAGCTTAAGGAAAAATTAAGAAGAAAAATACTTACAATGATATCTTTGCTGCTCTCAAGATTCTTCAACTCATGTTTGATCTTCTCTAACATAGCATCTTTGTTATCAATCTCAGCATCAAAATCCTTAAATATTTGCCCATATCTGCTGTTCAACTCCTCTAGGTACCTCTCCAAGACAGAGAAGCTCACATCAAGAGATTGAACTTTCTGCATTAGCACCTTAAGGACTGTATCTCCAGGAATCCTGCCAGCTTGAACTGCCCTTGTCTCTGAAACTTGATCATTCGCACCATTCTTTGGTGAATCACCATTTGGTTTATCATCTTCTAGTTCAAATTCTTCTTCATCAAGGGGTTCTTGTGAGGATTCTTTTCCATTAGTAGGCTCCTTCAAAGGTATTTGCTCAACTGCCTCCTTGGTTTTCTCCTCAGGTTCAATTTTCTTGTTCTCAACTGGAATCAAGTTTTCCAACATCTTTTCTACAGCATCCATTCCATACACTTCAAGCATACTGAGAGTGCAGTAGAATTCAGAACCATAATGGCTTATCAAGTTCAGCTTCAAAGATCTAGCCCACTTTGGCTCAGGAAAAGTGAAATTTTGAGCATGTTTGGCATTTGCGACGGTGAATTTTCCAAGTGTTTCCCAGTTTTCCGTGGGATATGTCAGACTGCTCAACAATTCAAATTCTTTCGGATTGGAAGAATAGTGCTCAAAATTTGCGATTGCAATCGTATCTACTAAGGTTTCTTCAGAAAGCTCTATGATGACAAATTTCCCCTCTGCTGAGCAAGGATTGCGGAGATACTTGTCTTTGTCTTTGTCTAAGATGTTGGTGGCTCCCTTAGCCTCCTTATTGAAATCTAAGACCTTAGCCCCTTTAGATGCTGCAGCATAATTATACAACTTCCCACTAGGTTCCCTCCGGTGGATCACATTTCCTTGTTGACTAGAAACACCAGGTCCCCTTTCAGCAATTGCTCTCGTCTTGAACTCATCAAGACCAGGAGGGACAACCCGTGATAATCTTGCAGGTCTTGGCAAATCTTCACTCTCCACCTTCCCTCCTGGTTGAACTCCTGAATCAACATCAGTCTGAGGAATACTCCCACCCTGATCTCCTGAAAGCTCAACCTGACTATCCTTGGTTAGAGCTTCAGTGTTCTCACTCTGCACCTCGTCATTGGAGCACAACTGACCTGCTTGAATCAGTGTCTCCTCTGAAAGTATGCCATTTTCATCAGTATTAACACAAGTATCACTAGGCACGGCCAAATTCTCCCCATGCCCCACCTGTACAACAGGATCAACAGAACCTTCATTCACGGTAGGCTCGACAACAGTAAGAGCGACAGCAGAGCCTCCTCCATCTGAAGAAATCAGACAACACATATGTAATCCCATTTTTTTTA
Organism: Echinochloa phyllopogon; assembly: GCA_033239725.1. Lineage (NCBI taxonomy): Eukaryota > Viridiplantae > Streptophyta > Magnoliopsida > Poales > Poaceae > Echinochloa > Echinochloa phyllopogon. Next base: position 51,944,581 of record BTCW01000005.1, read on the forward strand.
ATAGGAACTAGCAATTTAGATGGCACAAGGACGTGGAGATTTCATCAGCTAGTCTAACAACCATGGACCTGTATTCAGAAAGAATGTAACTAGGGCACAAGCCACACGGATCTACCAAGTTGTGACGGAATTGGATCCCGCTGCGCAGTTCGATCGACTCCACCGAACAATCGGGGCTTTGGTTTGGGTGGCTGGGTGCGATGATCACCAACACACAAGCAGCCACGCGGCTGACTCTTCAAGGAGGAGGACTGATAAGCGGTAGAGGGAGGAGCGGGAGAGAAGAGGGCAGTTGGCTATACCTCGTTGACCATCGCCGTGTCCGACGAGGGAGTTGAGGAGGAGCACGGCGACCCAAGAGGCAACGACGAGTGAGGCGGAGAAGCCATACCACCGCCTCTTCCTCCCGTTAGCGGCGGCCTCCGCCCCCGCGCTCTGCTCCTGCGCCGCCGCCGCTGCCGCCGTCCTCCGCAGAAGGGCTCTCCGCGACCTCTGCATTCCTTCCCTCCCCGACCCGGCCTTTCCTCACATCCGCGCACGCAAGGAAACCGCACCCACCTACCCGCGCGTCTGGGGAGAAAGGAATCCGGCCGGCCTCGAGTAGGAACGGTCGGGAATCAGAACCGCGGCGTCCGGCTTGAGGCGGCGCGGGGTGGGGACCGGGGCTTCGGGGACGGGGCCGCGTGGCGCCGGGCGGGGGGCGGTGGGTTTTGAAACGGCCGGAGGAGCTCCATCATGGGGGGAGAGGAAGAGGGAGGCGTTTAATGGCTCTTGGGCTTGCTCAGCGCGAGATCTTGTCGGCTTCTCTCTCTCTTCTGCTTCGTCTTCCCGTTCGCACTGTGAGTCGTGCAACCTGTCCGTCCAGCCTGTGCTGAGGTGGATCCCCCTCGATTGCTTTGGATTGTTCGTGTTTGTTTATTCTCTCCAACGCCAAAGCCGCCTTCTTCTTCTCCTTCTTTGGTTTCAAAATTCAAATTCTTGATTAACTCTCTGCATGTGGGGCACTGAATTGGCTTAATCATAGATTATGAAGGCAATTTAAGTCAATTTTGCAACATACAGTACTAAGACTGGAGTAATTTGGGGGTGGAGGGGAGGTAACTTATTGCGGTATTACAAAATTATCCATGGGTTTCAATCGAGTACCTTGCAACGTAATTAATTATTTGAGACATGAATGTGAACATACCAAAATGTATGAATATTTATATTAATTATTTATGAGCAGCAAGCACCTTTCACTTTCAATTTCTAAATGATTCAGTAAATCTTAGACAATTACACTTGGAATTTTAAATTTTAAAAACTGTACTACATTCTTGGCGTAGACCACACCTTGGCGTACCATGGCGGTTCGGGTAACACGTACACGTCACGGTTGTGGTGCGGTTGCCGGTTGGCGCACGAGTTCGCACGCCACGGCATTGAGCCAATCCCGTGCGCCCACGTGTGCTCCGACACGTCATCCACCACCCGAAAGCGACGCGGTCCCTTGCGCCGCTGCCGTGTCCCCACAAAGCCACCTGTTGACCCAATAGGAATAGGGTTTGTTTAAACACAAGCGGCTGACACGCGGGCCCGGCCGACGCCGTATCCGACCTCACCGCCTCCGGGTCGGATCAGCGGCCGCGCCGTTTCCCGAATCTCCAGGCGCCGCCCGCCGCCTCAACCGGTTGCCTCTTTCGCTTCCGCCGCCGCCACCACCACCTGATTTGCTCGTGGCGGTGCGCGACGTCGCAGATTCCCCCATTCCGTTGCCGGCGTCCTGCGGATTGCGGCGGGGCCGCGAGAGGGGTGCTGGTGGCCGTACCCCGCGCCCAGATTCTAAGTCCGCATGGCGAGGAACCCGGGCTGCTCGGTGTACATAGGTGAGAGCTCTCGTCAACCTCGTGATCCCCTTCCCTTGAGATACTGTTAGGTTTGTAGGACTCCTGGAATCTCGGGATTCTTCTAGTTCGAGCTAGCTGCATGATTAAATCGAGGTGGGCTCGCGTGTCTCGGGGGTGAGAGATTGCATAATTTTTGTGGATTAGGTTGCGCCAGCGATTCTGCATTTCGTGCGAGATTGCTTGTTCTTCGCCTACACCCGGATTCGTGTAATCAATGCTTGTATCCTTTTGGGTTGGTAGGTTGTTTGCGATTTAATTTTGTCTGGTTCACTGCTGATTATGCATGTCTTATGCTGGTATCACTAGTTAGTGTTAAGTAGGACTGTTGATCTGGTGGATATTCCGTGCTGCTTTGGGTCGTCAGGCCTTTATTATGCTTGTAATTTGTCTGCAGGAACATTCCCAATTTTTCAATGCCACCATGTCATAGACTACTAGTAGTTCTCTGTTCAATGTGGTGTGATGGTGTCAATCAGTCTTGCTCTACAAGACTACAACTTTTCACCCCCTAAGCATGAATGAGCAATGCTGCTAGAAAGGTATCCTGTTAGGTTAGTCATTTTTATGGACCATTGCTGAGAAATGTCTAGATGATCAAACTGTCAGCATCTGCAGAGCCTGATAACTTTACTTACTACTAATGTGATGTAATCATTGTATTGTACTCCGTATTTAGACAATTGACATTTAAATCATGTATGTTACTTATTAGCAATTAATAGCTAGGCTATGTTGGACCATCTAGGCAGCTCCATTTAATTGTTTTGATTTGGTAACTATGATTTCTTATTATAATACAAATATTTTCTTTTCATTAGGTAACTTGGATGAAAAGGTGTCTGAAAGGGTCTTGTATGAGATTCTTATCCAGGCAGGTCATGTAATGGACCTACATATGATCTGTGACAAGGAGAACAATCGTCTCAAAGGTTATGCTTTTGCCGAGTATGAAACTGAGGAAATTGTCCAGTATGCTGTTAGACTTTTTTCAGGACTTGTTCGGATCAATGGTAAAACACTTAAATTCATGGTAGGTTTTCATTTTATAATATTCTATCTAGACACATTACACGCATATAATTTAGTAATCCACGGTGGTAACACTCACAGGATCACTGCCTGTAGGCAGCAGTAGCTGTTATTGTGATCAAGCTATCTGCTGTAACATTAAATTTTTCACCAAGTCCCTAGTTTACTTCCATTTCTTTCTCACAATAAACTTAATTGTTTGATTATTTACTTTATAGCTGTTTTTTTCTGTTCAGATATAAGCAGGCTCATATCTATTTTCTTAATCCTTTTCACAGATTGCCGGTAATGACAAACCCTCTCCAAATGGCAATAATCAACTGATGCCTACTCTCAACTCTATACCCTCTTCGAATGGCAATAACCCAGTAATGCCTAAGCTCAACCCCATACCGTTACCAAAACAGACTCAATTCGCGCGTTGTAGTGATATGCCTGTGTCTCATCCCCCAGCATATCCAGTGGTAAACGGCCGGATTGCAGGTTATGGTTTCTCTCCCACTCCTTATCCATATGGTGTTCACCCTCAAGGTGAGATCCTCTCCTCGTCCTGTCAGTACATGTACCAGACATATGTGCTACATATTAATTTAAACTTTATCATTATCTGTTTGCTCTTATGACCAGCTTTATCAAGTGGACCGGTACACAGCCATGGTCAGGTAAACAACAGTATGTATGATCACAATAGGCAGACATTTAGTTCTGTTCCGAACATGCCCTATAGAGGTCCTGTCATGAATGACTCCACCCATGGAGCTGCGAATCAGCCAATCATGTACCCATCCTACTAGCACCAAAGAATGTAGGGACCCAAAAATGTATGTTGAGAGAGTAGTGAGGTTTCACATAGCTTATTGATGCCTCAATATTTCAGGAATGTCTAGATTGTAGTACATCATAGTTATGCTCGTGCATGTAAATATGGCTATTATCTCTTTCAAGTCTAGAAGGCAAATGGCATGTTATTCTAGAAGGCGAATGGCATGTTATTCTAGAAGGCGAATGGCATGTTATTCTTGAAGGCAAAAATCATGTCATGTTGTGTACTCTGATTCCTCAACTATGAAGTCTACTAATATTATAAGAAGAGTAAAGTGCACTATTTTGTTCATGCCAGCTACATAAATGAATCCGACTGTTTCTGCTGGACTGCTGGAACAACAGAAAATTCCTGGATGTAGGCTTGCCATTGATAAGTTTTGTGTTGACATTACAGATTGAAAGGGAATTAAATGGCAGAAAGCTCAGTTGTAGTCTGGAACTTATTGTTTGCACTAGTTATGCAATATTGTAAGTCTTTGTGTCATCTGTCACAGCTAGGAAGATCTTAGTTGGCTTTTGGCCTTTATTTTTCGCGTTTGGTGAGGGGGAGACTAGATTGCCCGGTGCCTGAGCATATAGCCGGTTTTGATGTTTGACAAGTCTGATAGTTTCTTTTACTAGTGCAGTTCCACCTATCATCTTATGTGTAATGCTCGTAAGTGATAAGGTCATTGTCCGAACTACCACCAACTAAGCTTGTATTAAGTGATGACAAGCAACTTGTCACCTCATCGTTGCTTCACTATATATATTCTGAACCTACTAGTCTGCTACGGTAGAACAGGCATACTTCCTCGTGAGGGGAAAAAAATTTGAGAGTTGGCGATTGTGCATACCACTAAGGCATTTGTGTTTGACTTATCTGACCCAAATTATCTTATCCGGGAAGCAGAATTTTACAGCAGAAACTACAAGCTATCATCGTTTTGGTCCCTTGGAGGCTTCTTCAAGGTCAGAACCACACTTCAAGCCATGCATCAGAATGGTATTCCTCTCCTCAAGTAAGTTTACTTGTGATGCACCCCAGCTCCTCTACTGACCTAGCACCTAGGGCTTCTTTCCTTCCCTTGCTGTATATTCCTTGGCCACCAAAGCACAATCATCTCTGTCCTATACTCTTTCCCGGTGCAGCTAAAACCATTTCTGCAACTGCAAGCTGCAGCAGCTTTCTTCTGCACCGTCTCTGCCTCCAAGCTTTTGCAACCTTGCAGCCGCAGCCTTAGCCTTTGCACACCTGGGATTGTCCTTGAGCCATTGCGAGCTTCACAGCCTTAGCAATCGATGACACAGTGGCACATACACGCACAAGAACACTTGTTCATGTGTCTCCACTGAGCGTGGCCGATCTCGCTCTGATCAGAGCCAAGAACTCTCACCCGTCGTGATCCCAAGAAGGCGCAGAGCGCCTGGATATGCAGGAGGCCGCCGGTGGCGATGTCTCCGGCGCGGAAGACGGCGTGGACGATGTCTTCTTCTGCGTTGCCATGACGCCCCGGGGCAACAGGAACAGCATCTCCTACTTCCACACCAACGCGGCCGGCGAGGACGCCGAGTCGGCCCTGGCGCTGGCCTCGCTCTGCCTCGACCACGCGCCCGAGCACCACCGGTGGCACCACCACACCGTCGCCGGGACGAGGACGCTCGCGTTCCTCTCGGCCGACGACGGCCGCACGTACTTCGCCGCCGCGGACCCGACGCCGGGCGCCGCCGAGGTGATCCGGTTCCTGGAGCACGTCCGCGACGCGTGCGACGCCGCGCCCAGGAAGCGCCTGCGCGACGAAGCGGTCGCCCCCGTCGCGCGGCAGTTCGCGCAGCTGCTGCGCGCCGTGGCGGTGGCGGGCTCCGGCGCCGGCGGCCCGGCGGCGCTTCCCGGAGCGTCGCCGCAGGCGCCGATGTGCGCTGCGGACGCCGGTGGCGAGAAGGACGACGAGTACCAGAGGGCCGGGGCGCAACTGCGCGCCGTGCGGCCGGGGTGGCGCTCGTGGCGGCGCCACGCGGTGGCCGTGATCGTCGTGGACGTGGTGCTGTGCCTGGTGCTGTTCGCCGTGTGGATGGGGGTTTGCAAAGGCTTCAGGTGCCTTACGCGATGAGTCACTGATGAGACGCCGCGCCTGCAATTGTAATCAGTTCATCACATTCATGCTGTGCATAGTTTGCTTCAGTGTAGTGCCCAGAAAAATGCGTTCTTTTATGTTTACTTATCTATTATTTGTAAAACGGTTTAGAAACGAAGTATTCAAATACACGGATTCATAGCTTGAAGCTGGGACTCAGTTCTCTGCTTCTCCACCCTACAAGTTCGTGCATCGCAAACGTTACATTACTCTTCATCAAATCTAATGTTTTATTGCTTTTACGCATAAAGCCCTAAAACAAAGATGCGGTAATCAGACACGGGGATAGGCCTGTCTTTTGTTAACTACGGACGTACTTTCGGGCATGATTATTTGCTCCTCAGAACAATCTCCAATGCACGTGTAAACGCACGCGTTTGACATTACTCTTTCTTAGTACTCCCTCCGTTTTTGTGATTTAGGGAGTAGTTATCAATAGTTCAAGATTTAAGAAAGTATCATAAGATTTTTGTGATGAACCTATTCATTTCATTTTTATGTATTATGATTCTCAAAGCTATTTGAAAGTTTGACTGCACGCGTTCTTGCTGATTACAGATACATTGGGACAGGACATTCCTGTGTAGGGATGCAAGTATCATTGTTTTTAGATCATTGGATCGACCTAAAACTTAAAAAAATGAACTAGAATGGCATCACACGTAATTAATTTATGAGGTAAAATGATCGAGCATGGAATAGGAACTACTCGCGCTCATGGTCAGCTTGTCCAATGTCTTCTGGTACATTTGCAATGCTCCCCCGGAACAGAGACACACAGTGCTGGAGATTGCCCTGTCCATCGGCGGATTTTCAAATTTCAACCCGACAATAGTATCAGAATGCACTGAAACATTGATATGGAATTATGGATGGAGCCGGCCAAGGTCGGCGTGTCTGTCGCCGTTGCTTGTTTCCAATTAAGCATTGCCAGACGCTAGGACAGTGACTGTGTCCTTGGGCAATGCATGCACTTTTCAGAGCATTTGGGTAATCCAGCATACTCAGAGTAGGCAGAAGGCAGTTAGTACAAGCTCCTGCTTTACCTAATCTTAGTTAGGGCAGTGCTGTGCATAATGTACCAGCACACAAGATGGTCCAGTTTGATGGCGTACTTTCAGAAACAGAAAAAGTCTGAAACTCAAGAGCATTTCTCTTAAATCCCTCTTTTGACTAACATGATTTGATGTGATACCGCCGTGATGGGCAATGGCTAAAGTCAGCTGATATGAAATAGAAAAGAAAAGAGAGAAATATTACTGTTGCAGTGTGGACTCAGAATTTCAGAAATACTACAAAAGAGTACTGCGCTGGGCAGTCTGTATTGGGCCATCGTGATGGATCGTATAAGTTTCTGTGACCCATTTGCGGCCCATCAGGCCCATATGCAGAAAATCTTGTCCAAGGCAGTGGGTGGGTGGAGTGGGCAGCGGTGGTTGACGAAGGGTGATCAATCGAGTTCCAACTTCCAACTCTCACACCCAGCCAAGAAAGGTGGTAGAAAAATATCTCCGTCTTTACATTAACAAAACGGAAAGAAACAACGAAACCCTAGGGGGCTAACTGGCCCTACGACCCCGACAGGAGATCGGAATCCACTTTGCTGGACGAGCACCGGCAGCAGTTCGTCTTTCCCTGAAAAAGACAGAAAAAGAAAAGAAAAGGAACACACACCCCTGCCTTTTCTTTTCCTGCTCGATCGACGCGTAAACCGTAGTCGCTGGTGATGCTGAAGCAAGCCTGCAATCAGCACTAATCGTTGTTGTTCACTTGCAGCGTCATAGTCAAATTACTTGTGTACATAGTATTAGCATCTCCATCGCTTTACAGAGCATGCTCTCTCTGGTCTCAGCATGCAAAGCTAAAGGACAGGCCGTTTCAGGCCCCCGTTTTCAGAGGAACGGCCACCGCCTTTACCCGGGCGTCGTTCGTCCGTGACATGCTGCTGCACTCATGACCCTAGGGGGCGCCTTCACCTTCAATGACCCGTACTTGAACGCTTGCTTCCCTCTCCTTAAATGACATGGCAGTGCTCCTGCCGGCCTTTCGAAAAAAAAAAAACCTTCAATGCCCAGCAGCTGCGGCGACGTCATGGCTGGCTGGCTCGACCATGCCAGGAGGAGGAGGAGGACGGCGCGGGCTCCTCCTGAATTTCTGAATCCTGATCGATGCCGCCGCTGAAAGTCTTTGGTGTGGTGTGGTGTAACTGAAGGGAGCAGAGCACGGGCTGCAGGCTGCAGGCTGCAGCAAGGATTATTATTGAAAATGCGTGGTGTGCTGCTGACGCTTTTAACTGCATGTTCCAACGCCTGCTGGCTGCTGGCTGCTGCAGCTGCTGCCTGCCCCGACCGGTGGAGCTATTGATGAGTGTAGTGCAGTGCTGTGCTGTGGACTGTCATCTTCCCGGCAGCTGGTGCTGGTCAAACAAGATTCCAAATTTACTATATAAAAAGAAGATTCTTATCACATCAAAATGTCATAACATACATGAAGTACGAAATGTAGATGAAATCAAAAACTAATTACACAGTTTTATTGTACTCTGCGAGACGAACATTTTGAGCCTAATTAATCAATCTTTAGAAAAATTTTTACACATACAAACTAAATACTACAGTGCAGCATTTACAATGTCTGGCTTTGACGCGGCAGACCCGAATCGGGACGCCGGTTTCTGGATCTAAACACGGCCAAGCTCTCGATCCTCACAGTTGGAGCCAGCTGCCACCGACTGTTTTTTATACCCACTCCTCCTCCCTCGCCCACAGTGCTTGGGACTTGTGCCCATGCCTCCATGCCACCGTTGTTTTGTTTGAGCATCTTTAGGAGTAACCAACATTTCTTGCCATGCAGTCAAGGCACACACCCTGTAATCTGGTGGAGTAAGCAACCTTTCAACAGTCATGATACCCTAGCCGATACATGCTGCCCTTGCTCGGAACAAAGTATAACACCAAATTCTCTTGTCTCCATTCCACCATTACATGTACCTTCTGCCATGCATCCTTTTTACGACCTTGACCAATGGCACCGACGCACACGGGTGGTCCAATGCAGAGTTTGAGAACATGTGACGTGCGATTTGTGAGCTACGTACGTGCCAATTTTGTTTGGCCGGGGAAAAGGTGGTGGTTTGTTGGTCTTTCGCGGTTGCCCGTTTGGGACGCCAAGATGCTCCGCTCCGTCCAAGCCGGGGGCACTGTTGTGTTGGTGACGGACGCACGCGATGCCACGACGGGGCATGTAGTAGCAGCATCAATCTCTGAGCTGTCGCGCTCGATGCGATATGCTGTGGCCTGGCCTGCTCGTTTGTTTAGTTCCCAGACCTGCAGCTGACTGCTGACGGATCGAGATCAGGTTAGGCCGGCTGGCGGGCCGGAAGGAGATGGGTCCGGTCGATCAGGGAGGAAGGGAATCATACGCCATGGATCCATGCGTTTGTCCTCATGGTTAGAGACGTCGTGTTAGTTACGTGCCTGTCAGGCATAGTTCGCAGTACGTTGCGCCTGTCATCTACAAGCCGAGCCGGATTGTCGTGCAGAGAGTTGAGTTGCAAAACTGTTTGCTCCGTGTATATTCTTCCGCCATTCCATGCCAGCAGTAGAAAAATGTGTCTCTCTGACGCGGCCTCGACCGTATTTCCTCGTCGCCGGCGACCGTCGGCTGCTGGAATGCGCGCCACGTCAGGGATAGATTACCCGGATCTCGTTAGGTAACGAACCGGTGGCTGTGGCGCCGTACGGATGGGGGTAGGACGGGACAAAGCAGCAGTCTTCGTTGGTGGGAGCGAGACCGATCAGATTCACCGATCGATCTCTCCACTCCACTCCACTCCACTCTCCTGCCTGCAGGCTGAGGCTGCTGCAGCGGCGGCCACCGGGGCCGGGACCGGGAGAGGCGGCAGCCTCAGAATCTGCGAGGCCTGGCCCACGCCACATGCCTCGAGATCCGCACCCCGCAGTGATTTGACCGCCGCGGGGCCCGCTCCGCACTGGCTGGCTGGCGCCGTGTATCAGGAATTGCTGCGCGGCACCCACCCACCAGCTGATCGATGCAGTTTGCTCGCCTCTGCTCCAGCCTCCATCCAACCAGGCAGCCGTTCCATGAACGAATTCAAGTGTAGTGTGTACCATCAGGCGCAAGTCCAACGAGGAGATTTATTTCCTCAAAGTGTTTTAAATGCTAGTGCCTAAGTACAAACATTCAAAATATTTTTTAGTGTAGTACGCATTTACTTTATGAACCATTGGCTGTTACTGTAGCGGTGGTGTGCTGTAGCAGTGTAGGCGTGTAGCACAGAGATTAGGGTAGTACGGTACAGCTACGTTGCCTGGAGAAAAAGGCATCCAAGAACATTTTCTCATTACCCGTTACCTTACCACGGCTGTCGTTTCCTCCTTTGGGAGGAATTACCGGACTCCAGGACAGCAAGCAGGGTATGCAGGTAAATTTCCTCCTGCGCCGGCCGGTACAGGGAGAGGAGGAGGACTCAGACTCAGCTCTCACTAGCTGAGCAGCGGGCCAGCGGTGAGCACGCGGGCCGTACCTGGGCCGCACGTGCCGCCGAGCCCGGGGCAAGGAGGCAGTGGACGGTGGCTTTTTGGGCACAAGTGGGGCCGCGCGCAGGAGGGCCGGGCCCGCTTTACAGCTGGTCTCGTTCCTCGCGGGGGGACACTCTGTCCAGTCACGTGGGACAGCCCCCAGTGGGTGTGCGTCGCGCCAATTATTTCCAGAATTATTGCGCCCAAGCGGGCCCACCCGCAGCCGCTCATGCATGGGCGCAAGGCAAACAAACATGCTACGAGTTCGAGTTCAAAGTTCTACGTGGGCGTATGTATGTTCTCTAGACAAAGAGAACCACATGGATTTGTGCTAAACCTGCAAATACAATATTGAGTGATCTGCTTCCTCGCCCTGTTCGTTTGGATTGTTTCCAGTGAGCCAACAGTGTTTTTCTCTCAGTGAAAACCAGCGCCAGCCACCAGCCAGTAACCCCTCGTAAATTATAGGCCAAATAAATTAAAACGCTCCAGGACAACACACGTTCGAGGATTGCGTGGACCAGACGCTGACGGGAGCTAGGGCTTTGGTCGTTAATTTGGATAAGTGGAAGCCGCGGAATGTTAGCCGCCAATGGATATACAAATACGAGCGGTCAGACTTTCAGAGTAGATTGTTCTGACAAATGATGAACCATTTCCGGACATCGGGGACAATAGGCTATAGAGAACTTCTGGATAATAACTGTGAGGCAAATGATGGATCGGATATACATATAAGAATATTTGATGGCAGATCCTTTGAGGCAACATTTTCTTCCAGAGGAAAGACAAGCCAAGCCTTTTTTTCAACATCACTGCCACCGCCCAATATCACCCTACCGAAAGAGATTGAAACTGTGAAATCATCCAAAATGCTGCGCAGTATGGCACGAGTTGGCGACCTTTTTCCACACCAGCCAGCTTCATTGGCGCCGTTCTTTTCCCTATTCACCGGGTGTGAGGTGAAATGAACGGGGTGGTTGGAAACTGAATACTGGCCAACTCAGTCGAGCCTCATTTCCTTTCTTACAGAGCCTCATTTCCCTAACCACGTTACAGAGCAGGAAGATGGTGCGATGCATACTAGTTGAATTGAATCACCCAAAGATTGAGCTAGGCGCGCAAGACAAAATTAGGTTACACAATACCAGGATTTTCTCTTCTTACATGCCACGGAACCGGATATTAAAAACTGTATCGAAAAGCGGAACTCACCGAACTACCACGTCTTCGGATTCTGTTTGGTGAAATTGGCTCAGACAATCAAGTTTGTAGGAATAAATGTTATGGTGGTCCGAACTGAAGTGACATGGGGAGTACGTAGCTGCGTTCAACATATTAATTTAGGTGTACAGTAATTAGGGAGTAAGAGACTGTCCCCCGACATGCAAAATTACTTTGGCACCCTTGTTCCAGGTCAGTCAACCAGTCAAACAGACACAGACAGACTGACTGGGGAAGTAAATCTAGGACACAGATACATACGTCAGAAGATACTGGACCAGACTTGATTCCTCCCTTGTTCAGACTTCAGAGGGGAAATACCAAATTGTAAAAAAGATTCCCATTGTGATGAAGTAGGTAGACAAATGATTAGAGCAAGGAGAACAACTAAGTCCTTGTTTAGATGTTGAATTTGGGAGATCGAATTTAGGAGTTTGATGTCACTTCGTAATCATTACGTAACTGTAGCATTTCGTTTGTATTTATGAAAAGTTGTCCAAAAATTGATTAATTAGGCTCAAAATGTTCGTCTCGCAAAGCACAACAAAACTGTGCAAATAGTTTTTGATTTCATCTACAATTTAGTACTCCATACATGTTATGATATTTTGATGTGATGAAAAATCTTCTTTTTGCATAGTAAATTTGGGAGTTGCGTTTGAGATCTAAACAATGCCTTAATTGGGGACGAGGAATAGGCATAAGAAAGCAGTACTTTTTCTTCATGGGAAAAACTATAGGAAGGATATAGGAAGGATAACTTCGGTGAGGGAATCACCACCTATATAAAAAAGGATTAGGACCACATTTCTGGAGAAAAGCACAAGACTGCCAGAATACATGTTCGGTGAAATTAAACACGAACTACTGGATGAATTAAGGGCACACATAGCAATGCACCTCAGCCTGCTCAAAGCCAGGCCATAGCCCCCACACATTGACACAATCATCTGAGAACTCTGTCCAGATTAGACAAGGACATTCCATCCATCTTGATTTATGATTCTCTCTAATCACTCCAACAAAACTAAAATTCTTGTGAATTTTACTTCTTCGCCCAATTAAGATGAGAAACCCATTGGAGACTAGATATAAATTTAACTATAAAAAATAGTAATTTTAGGATAATCAGTAATAGCTATACATTTCCTGTTTGTAGATCAATGAATATTCTTTTGCCATATACCTTAGCATAAGTTCTTTTGGTACATCCCTTATATTCGTCAGGAAAAGGGACAACTATTAGTCGGCAGCAAGGCAATGCATGGATAGGTACACACACGGGGCATCGAAGATTGTATTGTTGCTGTCTGGGAGATGACTGAGTGCTGGTCTGATGGACGAAGCTGTTGTTATCAGAGATGGCTTAAAAACCACGAGAGATCTAGTCTAGAGTTAGGAGTTAGAAAGAGGCAAAAAGCTTTGGCACTGCATCACGATCGAGCCACAGAACGGAACGGAACAGATGATTTCCTCCCGACCACACCAACTGGGTAGGCATCTCCAGCCGTTCGTCTCCAGATCAGACGTGATGGGACATCAAGCATTCCCTTCCAGTTTGCCAAGCAATGTGCATCATCAAATATCTTCACTCACGGATAATGCCTTTGTTCGTGCCCGACTGCCTGACGATGTACTATGCAGAAGTCTCCAGCCTCCACCACAGTTTGTTGCTCTAAGTCCAAGTGGCTAGGATCACAAGTGCTCACAATAACGTCAGACTATTGCTCTAGCTCTACTGTTTTTTATTTGCTATAATATGTACATATGGCTTAAAAACACTCAAGTTTCACAATTGATGGGCCATGGTATATGGGTGGAATTTAATTAACTAATAGTCAAACTTTTTGCACCCCCAGCCATTTTAGTATAGATAGTCTTTTAATCACCGAGACGGTCTATTAACAGTATATAGTGCCCTAGATTATTTATATATATTATTACCACAAACCAAGATTGTCGACCACCTTCCAGGAAGATCCACGTAGTTAAAGAACCCTTGGTTAGTAACAAAGGGCGTACCCGAGGTGATTGTTGCCAAAGAACTGAGGCACAGGATCTAATCACTATGTTTCGGTAGAACAGCAATAAAAATAAGAAACGTGTTAATGACTTATTAAATAGTTTCTGCATGTTATAAACATTCCATGCAAATCCATTAGCAAAGATCCAATGACCAATGAAATCCAACTATCAAAAGAATGACGCATCTTAAGATTCAGATAAGTTCAGAAAGACAAATCCTCCTAATTAAGCTCCCTAATCCCATTGGAATCATCCCCATCCTCCGTTTCCGTTCCGTTTCTGCCACTCTCCAGACAAGGACAGCCCAACACCACCCTGTAACTACTGTTCACTCTGCTAGGGGTAGAAGAGTCATTTACCTACTAATGGCGGGGTGGGTGTGTCTCCCGGTACTTGGTATTTTTATATGAGCGTGGCTTGGACCAAAAGGACATGGCTGGTGCATTATAGCAAACACTAGTATATATTGCTGTTTCTGTACCCTCCCTCCCTCCTCTCTCTCCTCTACCCCCTTTTCCTCTAACCTTTAGCTTTCCTCCTTCCCTTCCCTCACCTCTCCTCTTCCCTTCCTCTAACAAGAACTAGTCCTGCCATTAAGATCCTAAGTTGCTGACCTTGCTGCTTCTTGGAGATAGATTTGTTGGGTTGGTTCGAAGTAGGAAGTATCATGAGTCCACCCAGTGTGATGGGGCAGTTTGGAGACACAACCTACACCAAAGTTTTCGTTGGGGGACTCGCATGGGAAACCCAGAAGGAAACCATGAGGAAGTACTTCGAGCAGTTTGGGGAGATCCTGGAGGCTGTTGTCATCACTGACAAGAATACTGGCAGATCCAAGGGCTACGGATTTGTATGATTCTCACAGTTCATCACTTTAATACACATTTAATTTCAGTAGACTTTGTAAACATTTCGGTTCCCTATCCATGTGTCCTTTTTCCTTCATTTGCTGATGCAATCATGTAGTGCTTGCTTAATTGTTAATCATGCACCACAAATTCACATTGTAGGTTACCTTCCGGGACCCGGATGCGGCGATGAGAGCTTGCGTTGATCCCGCACCGGTGATTGATGGGAGGAGGGCTAACTGTAATTTGGCTTCCCTTGGGGTTCAAAGATCTAGGCCTCCAACACCCCAGCATGGTTAGATATTTACCATTATTTCACCGGCTGTAGTGCTGTACAAAGTAACCTAGAAGAAATAGTTATCTAGCTTGCTTAATTGAAAGCATTTTATGACAAGTTTTCTTAGGTTGAATAAAGCACATCACCTAAAAGTTCTTGAAAAAGAAAACCCGTAATCATTACAGATGCAGTACCTCTTATATGTTACTAGAAATTTTATATGTGTTTCCATGCACGATCACTAACTAGCTATAGCTACCATGATTTTATGCGCTAAAGGTTCCTTCATGCCATTAGAATAAACAAAGAGCCTGACAACAATATTGCCTAACTCTGATAACAAGCCAACCTCAAGCGCTAAATGAGGGTATTGGGTTGGCATCCAGTAGAGAATAAAATGCTTAAATGTCTAGTGCTACTTTATTGTCCTAAAAACGGTGTGTTTTCCGTAAACAGTTCAAGTTCTACGGAAATGTGTTTTGGCATAAAAGGATATGCTGTTTTGGCATTACTTGCTGGAAAAAGTAGAGCTTAAGGAACATTAGTACAAAAAAGATGTTAGTTATCCTCCAGCCAGGTGCCTTGCTTCAGATAATGTGGTTTATGTCATCATGCTTGCAACTGATAGACTGAAGAACGGTGTCAATGTAAGAATAAATTCACGTACTGGTGGTGCATTGGAATAATGTGAAAGCCTGAATTTTAATTAGTAGTGTATTTTCCTGATAATATTAGCAATCAATGTGGGTAAATTTGCTTCATTTTTTGCTGATGATGTTGGTACAGGAGGGGCTAGGAGCTTTAGAGTGATGAAATCCTTCAGCCAGCAGGCAGGGATCCAAGGTGGACTGGGCGCAGCTTTTCCTTCTCATGCCACCTTCCCTCATTATGCCCTCCCACAAGGCCTCCCCTACCATGTCTACGGGTATTCCCTCCTCCCCTTTCTATCCCCAATACACACACACACACACCAAAAGAGAGGCCCCACAAAGAGAGACTGACAGACACATGTATGACAGAGGGCGTCCTCACATGCATGACGTGCATTGTGACATGCTACCTTGGTCAATGGTGAATGGGCACTAAAGCTTTTCTTGCATGCCTCACAGGCATAAAGTGGCCATGCGTGCTCTAGCTAGTGACACATGATAGCTGCCCAGTCACATGTTGGCTCTCTCTCTCTCTCTAAAATCTTTTTTTAATTAAGGGTCTCTCTAAAATCAAGTAGCTCCCTCTAGCACATTATAATGGGACAAAATGCATAACTAATTTGTAAGAACAAAACTAATATCTCCTCCTATCCTTCACTCTGCAGGTACTCTCCCTATACCCCAGACTTCGGTTTTCAAACAGTAAGTACCTAATTGTATTGCTAATAAGCTCTATCTAATTCATTTTTATTTATTTCATTTTGATTTATTTGTGGAGTTGCATGCGTGCCACTGAAAGTGCATCAAAAGTATTCAAAATTATAATACGATAAACCATGCATGGAAAATTGTAGTTTATAGATTTTCTGGCTATAACAAACAATTATATAACACAAAATACCACACCAGGAAAATAAATGCATATAATAAGCAAATTATCAGTCTTTTTTTCTGAAAGCCAGAATTACCCATCATTTTAGCTTCTGAAACCTTTCAGACTAAAACTTGAAAATTGGCTTCCAGCTTCTGTGCTTTGTATAATTTCTTCAATCATGCTGGAAACAAGTCCCCCGCGACCTAAAAATATGACAGTTAGCATGCATCTTTTCTAGTTTTCTAAAACATTAATTGCAGTAGTATGTACATCACATCAAAGAAAACATGAAATGGCGAAATATTCGCTCAAAGGCCATTATATTTTCTGTTTATATTGGTAACCACCGAATTATTAGTCAATGTGCCACATTTTGTTTGAATAATGGTAGAAAAAAGTTCCAATATCATCAACAAATATATCATGAAAATGCAAAGAATACAGCCATGTCATCTGAAAAAATTACGTTTGCTACTGGGAAATCTAAAGCACATCCATCTTAACTGTCACATGATTTCAAATAAATGATGCACAGTTTAATCATTTTGCTTTTGTCACCACCAAAGGTTTTATTTGCTCCTTTCTTCTGGAGATATGCAAAAGGTAAAGGCATATACATCAAAACACTGCTAGAGAGCTTCCCAATTAGTGTTTCTTTTCGGTGGAAGATGTAATATGGGAAAACATAAGCTAACCACCTAGCTGCTCCTAAAAATATTCAACTTTTGCCTACCTGTCCTGCATATTGACAATAATATGCAAATTAAACTATCCTATCAAAATCATTTCATATCGCGTAGCATCAAATATTTGCTCGTGGATAGGCAATTGCTTTCTAATCTCCCTAAAAATAACCATTCTGGATGATGAAGGGCCCAATCTCTACTATTGCCATGTCCACTCAAAAACATGTACCCTCTATATGAAGAAATGAGCTGCTGAAAACATAGTGGTTTCTGGTCCTAGCAACTTTTATCTTACCCATCCGCACATGGTATGGGCCCCTCCTTTGTCCATCTCTAGTCAGCAGGCCCATTGTTAACCAAATAAGCTGTAACAAGCAAAGCCAGACCCCCAACCAGGAGTGCTGTAACAAAGCATATCTTAAAGTAGGTACATGAGTTTGCACAGTGACTATTGTAGCAAGCACCGGGCAATATTAAGCTTTCTAAAACATCAACTTACAAATGGAGAGTGGTAGATAACAGAATTTCTGATCATGAGCATAAAGATTTATATTTGTTCCTCTTGTCTGTTAAATAGAACTACTACAACATCTACGGAGGAAACCAATACCCATTTTATGGAGGAGCAGCAGCTGGCATGGTGACTGGGACAAGTCCCTTCTATCCATATTTCCAGTTTGGTCAGTCAGGAAATACTACAACCAACTATACAACTGGACAAGGCTACAACTTGCAATACCCACAAATGTTCCACTTCTCTACGGTATCCTCTACAGCTGCAGCTGTGACGGGATTTGCTCAGCAGTATGGAGGATCATTGTCACTAGCAGCGAGCCCTCAAGCCCAAGCAGGTATTTCTAGCTATTCTTGACATCCACTTACAAAAATTATAAAAAGATTCAAGTCAAAACCCACTAGTGCATATGTCATCCTAATGCAAATTCTAAAGTTCAGGATACATATTGTTCTAATAATCTACCAGCATTGGTCTGTCAATCTGTCAGGTTACAGCACACGAATGTAAACCAGAGTGCATGCATCGAAAACAGTAGAAAGTATGATCATAAGTACGCTTGCATTAGTTTGCTAAGATAGCTGGACAATTTCTTTTCTTTCAAAAAAAAAGTTGGACAATTTCTTTCTGCTCAGTTGTGGTACTAATATCTTGACAGTTTGTGTCCCCATTAAACAGGCATGACTATGGCACTCACAGCTCCAACCCTGCCAACTCCAACTCAGGCTGCTCATCCTTACCGGCTGATTCCCTCACACTTTGCGGTGTCCGCTGCTCCAGAGCAACCCTTGGCCTAACCATGGTCTTCCTTCCTGTTGCTGTCTTGTTCTCGTTTCCAACATGTTGAGTCCATGCATCCATCTCTAACACCAAAAGGCACTATTCTAGATCCTGTTCATCAGTCAAAGTGCTCACCTCCATATTCCACATGGTTATGTGGTGATTGGAAATTAGCTTGAGCCCCAGGATGGGCTCAAAGCTTCATGCCCCAAGGATGGGGTGTACTGACAGACAAGCATAAACCCCGACCATTCTAACAACAGTCCAAGGAAGGACTACATCTGGGCAAGTTAGTTTCAGCCTAGCAAGACAAGGCTGTAGCTAAAGAATCTAACAGTCAAGCATGATCCAGGGAGGATTACTTCATGCTGATACTAGTCAAATTGGACAACAATGACCAGCTAAACAACTGATTGAACTAGCATGTCACTCCCACATATAATAAGTAGTATCACAAATGTATCTAGCTTAGGCTTGGTGCTTCTGGGTGAAGCATGGACCATTTAGCAAACTCTAATCTTCTAGTCTTGGTGTTACCTAGAGCAAATGAATTTGACAAATGACCAGCGACTACTTCTTGTGTAATCAACCACTCACCTTATGCAAATGATTAGATGCACCAACTAACATTTCATATGATCTTTCAGTTGATAGCTTGCATCTAGGTGGTCAAGGCTCTAAGGAGAGTCTGTGCCCCTAATCAGAGACAGGTTCAGAGTAGTGCTAATGTTTGTTTTTAGCACTTGGCACTACCTCCCGTCATTCCAAACACAGTATTGGGTACTCCAAAGAAGGCTTTGGAATAGCCAAGCACTGCTGTGTAACTCATTAACACAATGGACCCGTAGATAAATTTTTATTGTCTTGGGTCACCCACTCATGTAGATGTCATTACTTCTCGGTCTCACTACCATGGTTAGGTCCAGGACTCCAGGTCTCCTCCCTCCTTCTCCCTTCCCCTTTTCTCTATCTCTCTCTCCCTCTCTGCACAGCGCAGAGACGTTTTCTATTAATATACTATTCCCAGGCATGGTGGTTGTAATAATAAAGTAGCACTATGCTACTTGTAGGACATGAACTATTTGTTATTTCACCTTCCTATGTACTTAATATCCTGTCCATTTCAATTCAGTAGTCGGTACGTTATTTCCAACCACTGTAGTGCACCATATGATGTTGTGTAAAATATGTCCACTGTGTTGCACATTTCTTAGTCGCCAGTCTTTCAATATCCTATGTTCCAGTTGAATGTAAAACTACATCTGTGAAAGTATGCCTTTAAGCATTAGCTTCATACAATTGGATGAACGCTAGAAATGCTGGGAGCCTTGAGATAACACCCCCACCCGGCAGTATGCCATCCTTTAGGGTGGGCTTGGTTTCTGGGACTCATCACCTCACCAGGCCTTGCTAGCGCAGTCAACGAGGTGTTTGCAAGGCTGGGCAAGCTCATTTGCTTTCTTGCGATAACAAGGCCAATCCTTGCCTGCACAAGCTCGTATGGCCTTGCTTGCTATCCTGGCTCAGCAAGGCTACACAGTGCTGAGCCAAGAAATCAAACGTCCTTATTTGTCATCGATGTATCAGTGACACATGGGGGCCACCTGTCATTGACAGTGGCAAAAAGGGATTGGGGGAAATTGCAATGGCAGCAAAGAGATCAAGAGTGCTACATCGGTTTCTTTTAAACAAAAACATTGCTGTTGCCTTGTGTAATGTCTGGAGATACTAGAACTACTGCTATAGTGTTGAAAGGTCTCCTCTAGAGTTTAAGAGTTCTACAAAGAAGTAAGGGTCATCATGTTCAGACTAATATGATAATTAGTTATGCATGTTTAACTTCTAAAAATATAAGCAAACAGTTTACCTGAACTTTGCAGTTCTATATGCAGAATTGCAGGTAAAGATAGCAACCAGCTTATGATAACTAAATTCCCATCAAACCTGTATCATGACAGTTTAGACCATTGACTAAGACACCCTAGCTAAATATTGAAACAAGTCATCATCAGTTTGACACTAAGAAAAAAAATTGCCCTCTTTTTGTCTTTTTGGAAGGGACGGTGATCGACAGCTTCAGTATAAGATTAGACAAAAGCATAAACAGTACAGCATTTGACTTAATAATCCTTTTAACCCAAGGTAATTTAGCATAATATAGAAGAGATCCTGGAAAGACTCACCTAGTAATCTTGAAAGTGAAACACGTTAGTATCGGAGCAATGACTAACATGCAAAATGTTTCATCCAATGTGCTACCTACTAGCACACATACGAAATTTCCAGTTAAAGAAAATTGAAAGTAAGAAAACTTTGCTATCAAGCTTTCGTGAACATGCACTCAGGGATTTGGACGCTGGAACAAGCTGCTACATAATAAGCAAACAGTTGACATCAGTATTTGCACTGGTAGCTTACATATAGTCTCACCTACATGACAACCTAAGCTTCAAACATTTGTGCGTTCACATCGCTTATAAGACAGAGAAGCATGTCCAGTGCAAACAGGTAGCCCATTAAGGGATAATGGTCCACATACCACGGAGTAGAATTATGTGAAAGCTCATACGACAAACACTAAACTTTCGCATCTATGACATATCTTCATGGTAGAGATGAAGTCCAAGACCAAGACGTGCACAAGCACGACGAAAAGCCATAGCTTCTGCCTTCTGTACAGGATCACCATAGCTTGTATCATCAACAGAAGCAGTTCCAGTGGCCTCTCTGTAGACCTGATTAAAAAAAAAGAACAGGCAACATTGTCAAGATATTCTTTGTTTTAGCTCTAGCCATATATTATATATTAAACAAAACTACTTGCGCTTACAACAGAATAATGTGGAGAAACCATTGTCGACTAGTAAACACAAATATCCGCTAATGCCATATAAGTATATAACGATACTGAGATGACTAAACATGAGAGATGTAATACTAAGGATCTTCACGTTGTCATGCATATGTACAACATCTTATCAATTTATGTTTCTCCAGCATCTTGCCTTTGTTTACTTATGCTTTAATTATGTACTAGAACTAGAAGTATCATCCATTTTGGATCCATTACTTCAAATGAGCGGACTTCTGTCTTTGAATTTTTCAGTACTAAAAACTTTGGCATAGGCAAACAGGCATGGCCAGTTTGCAAAAGTACCGTAATAATTAACAAGAAACAACAAAGCTATTTTGTTCAGAAACAAAAATCTGCTAACATAGATGAAACTAAATGGATCCAACAATAACAACATGGTTATGCAACACAACTTGCATAATCACCTTCGTGAATTATGATAAGGAGATCCATGATTCATCAGTAATCAAATTAAGCGTCAACAGAAGAGGATCGGTTGATATAATGAAAAGAAAGGCTCAAAATAACAGCTGAGAACTGGCAAATCTAAGACAGCTGGTGAACATCAATATTCGATAGTCACAGTTAACCGGTTGATTGTAAAAAATGAATGTAATTAGATTTATCCATAGATTGCCAAAATCCAAATGTAAGACATAAGCCCAGCCAATTTCTAAGGTTTCAGAATAAGCTTCAGTTACAGATATCAGCCATGTACATTAAAAAGCATTTTCTGGAAAGAGGAAGTACCTCCGCATCAATACCATGAAGAGTAACGCGATAGATAACAGATACAGATTTCCCATCAGATGAGTAAACAATGCTGCGGACCTCACCAGACCACTCTGTAATGGATCGCAGAATGATTGAAGTAGAATAAAAAATGTAACTCCCCAACAGTTCAAATTCTCTGAACTTATGCAATCTGTAGAGGGCAAACAAATATATGATTTAACGATGACCAGAAGTTTACCTGGAGCATGCATGTTGAGAATTCTGTTCACAATGTGCCTGCAAGAGGCATCAGAAGTGAGATCACAGGGATACAATGCAGTTCATTGGTTTCGTTTATATATAAAAAAAGAAAAAGAAAAAGGAAATGGGTCAGGATAATGTGTATATAGCTTATTGAATCCAGAATTTGTTTCCTCTAAAATGTCCATGGTAAAAAAAAAATCAAAGCAGTTATTAACCGTAGAACCATAAAGAAAGTACAACTCTTGTATTGCGAAGCTAAAATGCCAAAAATGTAAAATTAGTTCTGATTAGAGATTCAGTCTGTTTTATGGTTATCACAATTTCTCAGATCATGTCAGTTCTCTTAGAATTGTGCTGCAGGAGCAACCTCTTCAATTTAAAAAGCCTCATATATCAAGTTAAAGTTATTCTATAGAAGTGTGGTAGCTTTCGTCCTAGCTAATGTGTCAGCCATCAAGTTGACTCTGTTAATGAATCGTCAATTGTGACTTTGGCGAACGGCACTGAAGGTATGAACCAACAATCAAGTGGCTCTTACTAGATGTGACCTCGCTTCAGATAACTAATAACATTTATAACACATATTTTACAATGGTCTTTTCTAGAAAGTAATATGATTCGTCAAACTCATTTTTATTGGAGAAAAAGGGAAATGCCCTGATTTCGATTAGCGAAACCAGGACACCTACTCATGATCTCAGTAATATCTTACTCAGATATAACCTATGCCTACATATAAATCAGCAAAGTAAGCCAGGATCAGGTTAAAATGGGCACACTTGTCCGCACTGGACCAATCGTTCGCAGCATTGCACGATAGAAGCAAAGGTTCGATTGGCAATAGCCACTGATCGAGCGGGTGGGCTTACCATGGGATGTACTTGATGGCAAAGCCGTCATCCTCGACGCGGGTCTTTACGAGGGAGTCGGGAACCCTCTTCCCGAGCTCCGTGAGGACCTCAGCGAGAGGCTTGCTGATGCCCTCGGTGGGGGCGGCAACCTCGCCGCCGGCGAAGTCGTTCTCCTCCTCTGACGGGAGCTCCGGTTCCTGCGCCCGCCGGGATGCGCGGGCCTTCGCGGCGAAGGGGCGCACGAGGCGAGGGGTGGGCGCGCGGCGGAGGAAGCGGGCTAGGGCACCGGGAGCCATGGCGGGGCGGAGGGAGTCTCGGGCTCTCGGGGAAAACGAAGGGGTTTGGTTGGGTTTTGCAAATGGGAGGAGGCACGAAGTGAGCAACCACAAAGGCCTCTATTAAAAAGTTGCAGACCCTGTTTTAACTTTTTAAGGCATTTAAGCGTTTGTTACTTTGTTTCCGCTTTTGACAATTTCTAATTTAATACTTAATTTCATAAATCCAAAAAAACTGCCATAATCGAAAATTTAAAATCCAGAATCTAGTTGGATTCTCCATTATGAATTCTAAGAGTAATCTAACTTGTCGATCTTCCAAAATCGACTAGATGCTAAAACAAACCGGGCCTAAATCCATTCTTCAGTTGTTTATTTGTCGGTACTCCATCTCTATCTCTATCTAATTATAAAGCAAGGATTGCTTCAACGGTACCTAGAAAACGATTGATTCTGCGGTATATCGTAAATTTGCATAAAACCCCCTAATATTTATAGAAATCAACCCTATATATTTATTTTCCTCCTCAATATAAAAAGTAAAATTTCTGTTTTTTCTTCGTACGGTCGTGCGGCGCAATGTTGTATTTCCGGTCGACCGGACGCAAGGAAATATGCGGTCGACCGACCACGTTTAGACCTGAAAAGGTAGACCGCGCGCAGCGCTCTCTCAGTGAACAACGCAAGTGGATGAACACGTGGGGTGCCCACGGCAACAGCTGCCTGTCCGTCTTATCTCCTGCGGAGTACTCCTTTCCCTTTTCTTTTCTCTATCTTCTCTTTCTAGATCCAACCGACGGCTTGTGCTGGGACCTGTGAGGCAAGCTCCCAGCCGGCGCGGCGAGCTCGGTTCCCTACGAGCTGCTCCCAGCCGGCGCGTGCTGTCCGCAGGTCTCCGGTGAGGTGCTCCCGGCCGGCGTGGTGAGCTCCGCGGATCCCGGCGGGCTACTCCGACCAGCACGGGCCAGCTCCGCCAGAATCCCCGTGAGCTGCTCCCAACCGGCGCGGCGACCTCTCGTCCCCGGCGAGCTGCTCCCAGCCGGCCACAGCGACGTCCAGGGAGGGAGCTCCACGGAGGGTGCGGCGGCAGCCCCGACGAGCTCCCGAACGGCGGCGGCAGATAGGTTGGAGCGGCGCCGTCGTTTTTTTTTCTTTTTTTTCGCAATTTTTTCCCTTTTTCACAAAGCTTTTTCTAGAAACTTTTCGTTTCAATTTTTTCTTCCAAAATTTTTCATCAAAATATAGTTTGGTTCATAATCTTTTTCTTTCACAATCTTTTTTGAAATTTCTCTCCTTTTTAAAATGTTTTTTCATAACTTTTTTTGGCGTTTGATTTTTCCCTTTCAAAGTTTTTGTCTAAACTTTTTCAAACTTTTTTGCCTAAACCTTTTTTGTTGAAACTTTTTTCATAACTTTCCTTTCTAAACTTTTTGTTTTCGAAACTTTATTTTTTTTGTTCTTTTTTTGAATTTTTAAAAACTTATTTAAAAAAGTTTTACGAAAAACGCGCGAGGAGCGAGCGGAGGTAAAAACACGCGGAAAAACAGACCACGCATGTGACGCGGTTCCAAAAAAGAATCTTCAGCGCACGCGGAGCGACCGTCCGCGTCCGAAAAAGGAATCGACCGCACGGAGGCTTCCGTGCGGTCGACCGCAAACAAGATGGCCCCGTCGTGGGGCTCCGTTCCTTCCTTCCATCTCGTGTTCGTTTCGTCTCTTTCCCAGAGAGCTGATCGATTTAGCCTTGTATTGGGAGTTTGAAGCAGACACGGCCGAAAGAGTTTGTAACCATATTATAGCCTCCGCTTCCCCGCTCGATCCAATATATATATCCATCTGCTGCGCCCGGCCACGGCCAAAGCGAAAACACCATACATCACCAAAGCCGCCGTCCGTCGCTGCCCTCTCAGTAGACCACGGTGCATCGACATCGATCAATACCTTCTTAATTTACTTGCTAGCTCCGTCCAGGGTCAATACGGTGAATCTATTATTCCATGGTACCTCAACGTGGATCTACCTCTACTTCTCATGCAGCACGCCCTAGCCCTGCAGGAACGCAATCCATCAGTTAGTAGGCGCTGCGGGTGAGGAGTCTGTCCTCGATGCCCAGCACGGGCGCGGGACGGTACATGTAGAGGGCATCGGTGCAACACACCACAACACCCACGTGAAGTCCAGTGTCACCCTGCCGCGCTAGACACTAGCTTGCCATTCTTGGCCGACCGAGACTCTTCGTCGATCCCACAGCACAAGTCGCGGCCTCCACCGCTCACAGCAGGACCATGCAGAAGCATAGCGCAAGTTGGCAGCCGCATACCTGTTGCACTTGCACAACTGAAAAGAATTTGACCATGGCCGGGGACAGGACAACGCCTTAGAATTCTTAGAAATATAACTTAACTGATAGCTTTCTAAATCCCTGATACGATACCGTATTTTTTAGTTATACGGCATATATACTCATGAAAATACCGGCTCTTCATGTCAGAGGGCATCTGGGATTAAATCATTTTAGTACTGTACTTGTACTTGCATCGTGAATTTGTATGCTTTCTTATATTGTTTTATTATAGAAAAAATCCATGATTTGTTTGTAGTCTTTCTCCGTAGCAACACACAGGCATATTTACTAGTATCTCTTAAAATCTCTTATAATCTATAAAAAAACTATTGCTAGAACTAAAGCAAAATTTAAGATAGAAATTAGAGACAACACATTTAATGTTTAAAATTGACATATTTAAGGCGGCTATTTTTGTAGTTGCTCTAACTAATTCAAAAGATATATTGAGAAAACAATCTATCATATACGGTCCACTTTCATGCTTTTGAAAATAAAATGAGACGAAGTTTTTGTTGCCTACGTAGGAGGTTTTAATTGGAAACAACTAATATTTTTTTCAACCAAACACAATGATTAATTCCAATAATAAGCTAGGTATTAATCTTATCTATCTATATATACTATAAAGATCCAAGGAAATTGAAACACTTTTTACCCAAAAGAAATCCACCCACCTCTCACACCGGACCCACCTGACAGCCCTCCCCTTCAAATGATAGGAAAGTGGAGAGAAATTTTCCCCTCCCCCTACCGGATAATAGGAAGGTGGAGAGAAATTTTCCCCTCCCTCCCACCGTTTCCCTTAGCGCAGCGTTGCGGCGCCCCGTTTCATTGGGCTAGTATATGGATGTGAGAATTTGCTTACGTGAGTTTTATAGATAAAAGAGAACATTATCTCTACTGCTAATAAGACTGCTGGGCGACCAATCCGTCTGCCCCTCCTCCTATCCTCGTGCGATCAATTTTCCACCGTAGAAAACCAATCCGACGACGACGCCTCATCCCCCCGCGCCGCGCCTCATCCACCCCGTCGCGCCGCCCCCCCCCCCCCCCCCCCCGCCCCCCCCCGCGTCGCGCCCCTCCCACGCGTTGCGGCGCCCCCGCGCCCCCTAAACCCTACCAAACAAATCCCCAGCCGCCGCTGCCTAGACCCTCCAGCTGCCGCTGCCCCGCCCGACGTCCGCGACCCACACCAGCGGCGAGGAGCAGATCGGCGGCGATTCCCACACCAGCGGCAAGGAGCAGATCGGCGGCGGCGGCGACGGCGACACGGATCGGCGAGGAGCAGATCGGCGGCGACGGCGACACGGATCGGCGAGGACCAGATCGACGGCGACACGGATCGGAGGACGATCGACGGCGACGCGGATCACAGGTAAATCTCGTGAAACCCTTGTCCCCAAACCTCGTGAAACCCTTGTCCCCCGTGGCCTGGCCGGCCGCCCGTGGCATGGCTGCCCGGCCGCTGGCCGTGGCCGCGCCGCGGCCAGGCATATTATTCAGGGCATCAATCATGGGTTGGTGATGAGCAAATATTATGAACTTCCAACCTGCCTGGATATAGATTGGTAAAACAAATAATTTAGTTATTGATTGCGAGGACAAGATATCTTTGTAAGTTTTGTGCCATAGTTCAAATTAGAATAATGTCACTAGATGGGACAAAAAAGGAATTTCAGAGCCAGTTCACCGAAGGGGGTCATTCCTGACATTGCAAACATTATCATAACCTCCAAAATCAGTTTTTAGCACTAACTGAAGTTGAATCGAGTTGGTTTCAGAAAAAAGAAATACAATTGAAAATGCGGGATATCACTTCTTTTGCAGATTATACGCTGTCAAAATGTGGTCCCTAATGAAAGAGAAAATGGAACAATATAGAATTATTATGAGAGTCATGAATAGCTCAGTGTTAATTTTGGCATAATTGAATATTGATTTTTTTGGCCTACTCCTCTGCAGTTCTTGAGCACCATCTGATAGTGCTGATCAAACCAAGCAAACTTGGTTGTCTAAAAGTAATTTGAATGTCTTGGAAGGACATTTCTTTTTTTGGTAAAGGAAGCATTTCTTATACTCTATATTATATCTGTCTGTTGAATGATGTCTTTGTTCGTTTGTTGAGTGTCCTCCTATTATAATAAAAACATTTGATGAATGCCAATCAGCTGTCATCTTCCAAAGGTACAATATGAATTTTATATTTTTATGAACAACTGGTACATAAGAGAAATAATTCTGAACCAAAAGTCTATAATTGTTTCTAATATGCCCTGTGATAAATTTCTCTTCTTTGCATATGCAGTTTCTTGTATGGTAGTGTGTCACTTCAATTTTCTGGTGCAGATGGGCTAATATACTGTCTCTTGGTCTTTTTCTTATTTGCTAGGTATGTTTTCTACAATATCCAAGATCCCCCTGGTGGTTTGTGGAGCATTCAGTTAGCTGGCACATTGCTGAATTCTCTGGTGTTCCACTTTATTCTATCTTGCAGATCTTCTCTGTTCCAAAACCTCTGTAGTTGATTCAAGTGAGCACTCTCATGCCAATTGTTATTGTCTGACCTGAAATTGAATAGTCTTTTGAGATCCTAGATAATTGCAATTTCTTTTAAGATTTAGCAATTTTTCTGAAATTATCCGGTTGACATGGGTTCTACAGCATTACAACTCGTACCATTATGAGGAATGAAGTCTGCATTTTTGTATTAAATGGTTCAAAATTATTTTATGACATTCCCTCAAGCTCTGCAGCTATTTTTGGGAGTAGAGAAAAAAATTGTTTTACTCCTGGTGGCGGTGTGTCACAATATATACAGTTAAGTTCTCATAGAGGGTATGCCGGGCAGCTTCAGTTTGATCAACATCTTGTGAATTTTTGACAGGACACCGGTTCATTGCTTTGCATCAGTTTTGGGTGCTTGCCGAATAATTCAAATATAACTGGTATGTCTTCTATTGCATATACTAGGTGCTGCATGATATTTTCATGTTCTATTGTTTATCATTTCACAAAGTCATGCTTGTGATCTAGGGCACTGAGTTATGGTTACCTGAGGAGCAGATTAAGCTAATTTTGTCCGAGTTAAGCTAGATATATGTACAGAAAGATTGTTGTGTCCTTAATTATTGATACATACCTCGCGAAAGGGCCTCTAGCTGGACTGGTTAGATGGACTAAGTAGCACTCCTCAGGTCCTGGGTTCGACTCCCCGTGGGAGCGAATTTCAGGCTGAGGTTAAAAAAATCTCCTCGTTGTGCCTCCCCACTGCAAATAGCGGCAGGGCGCCGGCCTGTGGTAACGGTGCGGTCCTACCATGGGGTAGTGGCAGTGGTCGCCGGCCTAGGTTACGGTGCGGCCCTATAGGTTGAGGCCAGGGTTCGGGGGTTTTCTTGGCTGGTAAGGCTGAGGTCTTCTCTATTTAACAATACCGTGGGGGCGGTCTTTCCCCACCGGCCAAGTTTTTTATTATTATTGATACATACCTTAATAATCATGCTGCCTGCTTGGACGGGAGAAAAACCAAATATTTTTTGGTCAATATGATATGATAAATTATTTAGCATGATTGCGGTGAAGCATATATAGCGATGGTATATGCTTATGGAGGAACACATACTGTAGAAGGTGTCCACAGTAAATAACTTGCTTGTGTTTCATTCAGACACATATCCGTTTATCTTGCATGTAATCTACATGATGACATACTTAATCTGAAAGCAGATGTACAAATTGAAAAAGGTTATTAAGAACCAGCAGGTGCACATCTATTTTTGTGGGTAGAACCCTAAATTGTTTATCGAGGATAAAACCACAAACTATGCTCCATAAGATATGTTAATTTTGCCCTAAATTGTCGATCGAGGGTAGAACCACAAACTATGCTTATTCTACATTTTTAATTATATTATAGGATCTCCTTTAGCTGCCCTTCTAGAGTCTGTTGTTCATTCGTAGATGCATACTAGAATAGCCATATTGGTTGTTTGGTTATACAAATTGGTCAGAAAATGAATGTGATGGGACTGCTAGATTAATTCTGTTTCCAATTCTGCTTCAGTTCAGGGGAGAGGGGCGCTAGGTTTATCAATTGGATCCTGCAATTATTCTCATGCAAGAGCATAGCCATCTCCATCTTACTGTTATTAGAATTTGTCCCCATTCCTGGTAGCCAAATTTTGCTTAAGTTAGTTTGGCGTACAGACTTTTATCTCATACTAATGTTATCTGAAGTAGCTGACAGACTTTCGCAATTACCTAGACTTTTTGTCAATCTAAACCTCTCACAATTTCAGAACACAAGCTATTCTTGTCAGAAGTAGGCATCAAACTTGTGAAGTCAATTTGCTGAAGAGTCCATTATTTTTTTCTCTAACTTAAGTTGTGAGGTTACTATTGCTTTATTCTGAGATCCCATCGAATGTTTCTAACTAAACTCCAACTTGGCAGCCCAAAGGATGTTTTCCTTAAAAATGCTGTTTTGAACTCTTCTATATCTGCCCATAACAAGGTGAAAGGACAAGTCAAATATGTACAACAGATGTAGTACAGAAAATGGCATTGAGAACATGCAGTTTTTTATTCTACCATCCATGACTTGTCATCCATATGTGTATGCTTCTCGACAGTTACTTTGTGTCATAATTCATAAAGTGATCACTTAATGGACATATTGTTGATAGGTCTGTTTAGGTGGCCAGGATCAATTGAGTGCTTTTCTTATGTTGGATTTGTTATATTAGGGACTTGGACAGCGACAATTAAGCAATTGGGTCTTGGACTACTATATACATTGGGTCTGCAACTCTGCATTAATTCCTTCATTCCGCGTTGTGATGTATGCTTATTGTTGTCAGGTCTATTTCCTGATTGAGCAAGAACTGCAACGATAGCATCCTGAATATACTTGTTTTGATCAGTTGAGGTACAAATATAATCCTGTTGTTTAGATGAGGTGATTAATGTCATCCTTCTTCGTAAGTTTCATTATTTGAAGTCATCCTTCTTCGTAAGTTTCATTATTTGAAGTAGAATTGCCAGTTGATTCAGTGTGATTTTACTGGTAGTTATAACTGCACGTTGCATTTAGAAAAATATGGAATTCACTGACTGGATTAGCTCAGTTTCTTTATGTTTAGCTACTTCTCCACTATGTTGCATTTATGTTTCTGGATTATAAGGTGCAGCTGGTGGCTGCAGCACTTCCAGGCACTATGAGGGCAGGAACAGGGTTTAATTTTTGGGTACCTAGCTATGTTCTGGTTCCTGGGATAGCACCATCAAGTTATGGAAGTTATGGACAGTTGAAGGATCTGAAGATGGCTAAGCTGTTTCGTTGAAGAAACAGAAGGATGAACTGACTCATCTAGACCTGAAGAGTCCCAGTTAGAGGTACTAGCTACATTCTACTTTGAATTCATCGGTCTTGTATGCATAGTAGCAAGACAACAAAGTATCCATCCTTTGGACCTGTTGATTTTGGAAGTTATGTATTTCCATCGTCTTATTTGATATTTATTCCTTTACTCTTGATGTGGTGCCCTGCAAAGTGTGTGGATACTCATTTGCAAAACAACAATTTCTGTTCATGGTCTATCTATTGCGTGATAAGTGGTGGATGTGATGAATGTTATTTGTGCCAGTACACGACTCATGACTTTCAGCCGGTTGGTTGAAATGGCGTCAAGCTTCTGGTGTCCTCTGTGACAAGAGGGTACCACAAAAGCTAAAAGGTAAGTTCTATAGGACGGCGATTCGCCCGGCGATGCTATACGGTGCTGAATGTTGGCCTACTAAAAGGCGACATATACAACAACTGAGTGTAGCAGAGATGCGTATGTTGTGTTGGTTTTGTGGTCACACAAGAAGGGATAGGATACGGAATGAAGATATTCGAGATAGAGTCGGAGTGGCACCAATTGAGGAGAAATTGATGCAACATCGGTTGAGATGGTTCGGACATGTCCAACGGAGGCCTCCTGAGGCGCCGGTGCGTAGTGGGGTTCTACAGCGGGCCAATAATGTTAAGAGAGGTAGAGGGCGACCCAAACTAACTTGGGACGAGTCGGTTATTAGAGATCTTAAAAGAGTGGAATATCTCTAAGGATTTAGCTATGAATAGGAGCGCTTGGAGACTAGCAATTAATGTGCCTGAGCCGTGATTTTTGGGTTTCACCTCTAGCCTACCCCAACTAGCTTGGGACAAAAGGCTATGTTGTTGTTGTTGTTGTTGTACACGACTCATGACTTTGAGTGAATTCGGTGTGACCCTACGACCGTCAAAATTAATTTTTTCATGTGATTTATTTATCTTGCTCCATGTATCATACCCGTAGCAACGCACGGGCATTTACCTAGTATTGATAAAGATCTCATTGTTGTATTCTGAGAATAGGATATATATGAAAAATTAGAATGTCTCACTACCGTTTTAGACATTTACTGTACCAACTATGCTCCACAGCTCCTGGTTTGATGCAGAGGAGGTATAGATCAAAGCAAAATTAGTGAAATATAAAATATATTACATATCAGTGAACTCAGTCTTGAAGTATCAAATTAAGCTAATTAGAGTTCATAGATGCACTGAATATATTACATAAGAACCATATTTGGTGTGCCAAACATTAGGGAGTCCAGCTTCGAGGTAGCCAAAAAATGGTGTCAGCAGGGACACCAAAATGAGAGTCACCATAAACTATTCTGGATGTGAGTCTACTTAGGTTTGACATGGAAAACGATTAAGCTAACACAAAATATCTAGCTATCTTCAACACAGGAAATGAAAGGAGGCATTGTTGGAGTGTGTGCACAGTTCCTGTAGAAAAAGATGGTATATAGTCAGTACAATGGATAAAGCATATGACTGTAGTATTGTGAGTGGAATGAGCTAATGTAGTATCGTTGGTCTTGTAGGGTCAGCACACAAGTGTTATATATAGGAATAGCCAGCAATATAAGAATGTCGTTGAAAGAACAATATAAGTTGCAAATTTTCTGAATATATAGCTAAAAGGAGTAACCTACCATGGTGCTATTGTGCTAGATAACTGCCTTTAAAGTTGCAGGTTATATTCGTTGCAGAAAATACATTTTAAGTATAATATGTGGCAATGCAGATTGTACAGAGAACAAAAAGGTTTTGGCTCAAAAGTCATCTAGCTTCCAGTTTTTCTCTTTTCCTAGTTCATTGCTCCACAGTTGTAGATAGTTATTTTTTCACCTGCATGGCACAGACAAAAAAAAAGAGGTCAATGACAACAATTGTTTTTGTTTAATTATAAGGCTGAATTCAGGAAATATCAAAAGCACTATAAGGTACTGATGGCTATATCTTTTATGTTGCTAAAACTCGGTAACTGCAGGTATAAGAGGGATAAGCATGCACACAGAGATGATCAGTTCAGCCGATCATGCACGTTAGCCGGCAATGCAATAAGGATTGGACTTGCAAGTGACTAAGCTGCATCACCTTAGATATATCGATCGTGTGAGTGCAGGCAATGTCCCAGTATTCAAATGTGCTAAATTCAGTTTCGATATACACAGTCAGCTGAATATGTATCCCAAGCCTCCATCATCCACGGTACTCGATTTTTCGCGCTCGTGGCCACCGTCAGAACCCAAGAGTGCCAGCGTCGTAGGAAAGCCATTTAGAGATTGCCTTTTTTTGACCCGTAGCGACAGCCTCCGCATGGACGAGCGCCACCGGCGAGCCCATAATATGGAGCTACGGTGTGGTGCCCCTCGCATTTGTGCCAACGTGGGAGGTAGCACCATCTTGTCGCAGTCGTCGTCGACGTCGGCGCATCGAACATTGAAAGCGACACTGCTGCCCGCTCGTTTTGGATCTACGGCGCCGTTCATCATCCACGGCAACTGCTCAGACCTATTGCATGTGCCAGTGACCGGGAGGCTCTGGACGGCGACGTGAGCCGTGGATTAACAGGGAACCGGTGGCAAATCGAATAGTGCAGACACCAGGGAGTAGAGGATAGAAAAGATGGAGAGACAAATAGACAGAACGGATCAGAGGAAGGATGCTGAACATACCTTTTTTTCTTTGATGAACCCTTGTTCTTGTCACCACCGTCGGCCACCGCCCACCGAAGAGATTATAAAATTTCAAACATGTGATTATTGTGATTTTGACACTCCCAGCGAATGACAAAGTGGGTCCAACTGTGTCTCTGAATTCTGGACCGGATGTCAAAATCACAAAGCACAATGTTTAGAGTCCTATAATCACAATTTTCTCCAAGAATGACCGGGACAGCGTCTGGTGAATTGTTTTTGCTTCGTGCGATGACTGCGGGAAGCCGAAGGGGTGGGGGGTGATTATTTTTGTTGTCCTCTCCCTTCCTCGGCGAAAAACTTTTGTTACCGCTCGTACCCGCCGGACCCACCTCCTTCCACGGCGCCCCGCACCCATTCATACCCGCCCGCCGTGAAACCCCGTCGTCAGTGTTTGTATGGAAATAATTGTCGAGGATTGTCTCCCCCCGCGTACCCACCCCCGACCCGCCTCCGCTGATCAGGGACCATCCCTTCCTCTGCATTCCATTTTTCCCCTTCCACACCGCCCCTCCCTCCCTGATCACGCGCATCCGCCGCCGCCGGCCCGCATCACACCTCCTCCCGTCCCGTCTCCGCCCCCTCCCCACTCGATCTGCGCCCTGGCTTCCCCATCGGAACCATAGAGGCGGCGGCGGCGGCCCCCGGGTGGACAACAGCGATGGCGGCCCGCGGGCGGACGACAGCGATGGCGCCCGGTGGGCGGAGGCAGCTGCTGCAGGGAGACCAGGCATCCATCATAGGAGTCGCCATTGAGTTCATCAGGGAGCTAGAGCAGCTGATCCAGTGCCTGGAGTCGCAGAAGCGGCGGCGCCTGTACGGTGGGTCCGACGATGCGCCACGGCCGGTGGTGGACGCAGCCGGGGCAGGGGCGCCAACGTCCACTCAGCAGCACCACCAGCCACAGGTGCCGCCGCCGGCGCCATTCTTCCCTCCGAGCCTCCCTTTCCCCGTGGCGTCCGGCGGCGGCGACGGCGGCGCTGCCAAGATTCTGGACCTGGAAGCGGGCAGCGCTGCCGACGCCGGCGGGCTCCGGGAGGAGGTGGCCGAGAACAAGTCGTGCCTGGCGGACATTGAGGTGCGCGCGCTGGGCGCCGACGCCATGATCAAGATCCTGTCCCGGCGTCGGTCCGGGCAGCAGATCAAGACCATCGCCGCGCTGGAGGACATGCAGATGTCCATCCTGCACACCAACATCACCACCATCGAGCAGACCGTCTTCTACTCCTTCAACGTCAAGGTACACGACATATATGTATATATACATCTTGGGGTGCATGGGTTGAACGGTTGGTGTATGCGGATTGAACAATATGTTTCTGCGGCGTTTTGCAGATCCTCGGCGAGGCAAGGTACTCGGCGGAGGACATTGCCGGCGCCGTCCACCAGATCCTCCCGTTAACGCTGACAGCGAGTTGTTTATTAAAATTTGAAAGTGCTATTTCCCACGTTCTGTGTGTCCTTAATTTATATATACTAGAAACTGTGTTTTGTTCGTTTCTATCTATACTAGAAAGGGCGGTGGCAGCAGCCGCATTGGTGCTGGAATGCTCGTTAGGGTTCCAAGGAGGCCGGGATCTATGGCGTGCCACTGGGACACCCCCCCCCCCCCCCCCCCCCCCCCGGTCAGATTCGCGAGATGGTGAAGCAGCACAACCCTAGCCTCGAGTGGTAAGAAATCGTGCTGGAATGCTCGTTAGGGTTCTGCATTTTGTATAAAATTGTATGCTTTGATTATATGCTCTGCTCAGCTATAATCTGAAACAAGCCGCTACGTACTGTAACCTAAATGCAAAAGAAAGAATAGAACTCCACATTAAAATATTGGTGATTGGGGATACACTAATCAACAACTGACTTTTATAGTGCATCTGAAAAAGGTCCGCAATAATGCCCGATGTCTTGTGATCGATGAATACCTCTTTGTGTATTTGGGCCTTATATTTGAATGATTTTACACATGGCATTTTTCATGCATATGTGTGCATATAAATTCTTGAGATAATTAAATCTAACTTGTCTGCCTTCTACTCTTGGTCTGTCATCTGCTAATGAGTCTGTCAAACTGTTCGACAAATCTGCAGCTAGAGGTTCTAAGGATACGCCTTCTAGAAAAGTTCTATCTGCAGAGAAGAGTCAAGTTTCTCCAAGATGTACTGTACAAGTCAGGTAAGACCATCATACAAAGCAGCAATATGAACTCCCGCAACGGTCTGTATAAAGTGTAAATTTCCCATTGGCTGGATTTTTTTGCAAACTACGGTTTAGGCCAGTGAGGATTTTTTTTTGTGTTCCTTTCTTTTTGTAACAGTCTTGAGTTTAAGAGCTTGCATCTTTGGTAGTTATTTGCCTTTTATTTAGGATGAATCATGTGGAGGTTCAAATAGAGGGACTGAAATCCAAGACGACAGTTATTGCTGCTATTTTATTGCCAAATTGCATTGTTAGCTAGCATATAATGGTGTTTACGTGTTTCGTTCAAAGAAATGCAATGTAATGCTATATAATTGGACACCATAGGGGCTCAACTCCCAGGCATTTGAGATAGCTTATCTGTGAAAACAGGGATTCAAACCATGGTTGTTAGCTCCACTCTACAATTAGCTCAGCGGGAAAGCTTGTAGTGTGCTACCTCCATTTCACTCTTGATGAATAGAGACTACTTGTGTATGCTCATTTCTTTTTCTGAATCTAGCACCTATTCAGTCACACAGTACCTCTTCAATCACATAGTGCACCTCTGCGTATAGGAAAAGATCTTTATTTATAATGCAATAAAATGTCTTTGAGGAGTTGTATTAGTCAAATACATTGTACTATCAGTACCCCACTTCCTAACTCTTTGTGTTTCATTCTCTTTTCTCTCTACTAGATGGAAGGAAGCGCTGCCTCAAGAAGATGGTCCTCCACTCTCCACGAGATGTACGCTAAGGTCACCAAGGACATCCAAGGTTTGGTACCCTCTTTTCCCCATGTGCACTACATTTCCCAGAAAAGGTTATCCGTTGTTGGGAATTAGCTGATTGGGCTAGAATTTTGAAGCAATATGATGCACTGTGGTCCTTGATTTTGTTGATGTGTGGACATGGCAGTACTGCAGTAGGTTCGGAATTTTGTATTAACTTGCTTCTACTTACCAGTACTTGGAAATTGGCTGATTGAGTGAGATCGTAGATGCGATATGATGTAGAACTTTCCATTGCTTTCCTGATAACATGGTTGCTTTGGCGTCGAGGTCCACGTCACCCCCAATCAATAAATCAGCTACGTCACCACGTCACACTTTTCTGTTCAAAGCTCTTTCAAAAATTTCAAGAATTGGATGATCCATAACTAAAGTAATTGGATGTCTAACAACTGTGGTTCAGACTTCAGAGTAGTGCAAAATTGCGAAATAGTCAACCTGGTAGCAATTATTGCATTTGTAAAATGGATGGCCATGAACTGCTGGCAGATTGAGAATGTCAGATTGGCTGTTTGACTTTTATAAATAGATAATAACTGTATATACTGGTTTATCCATCAAATTCGAAAGCACAGAGTGATGGTCATGAATGCTAATCGTTGTTTCAATGATTTTTCAGAGGTCCTGGTTGTATTTGATGGGGGTACCAGAGAGGAGCAAACCATCTTTTGCGCTGCAATTGTATGTTTTGATGGCTATTAGTTATGGGAATTAAAAAGATTAGGGTTGGATTTCTTAGAGTAGCTTATTAATTTTTTATGCATAGAAAACAGACATGCAATAAATTATACTCGAGAATGGCCTATTTTGTACAACTTTGATTGTTTTGTTGTTATTTCAGGCAATGGCTTCTGACATGTGGCACTTAATTTCTGGATTGATTAAAAGGGCGTGTGCAAAATTTCTGGATTGATAGAAAGGCCGGAAGCAAAATGGATAGTTCACTTCAGTTCACCAATTCATTCTTTAATTTGATACAAGGTTTTGGGCCTGATTCAGAAACATGGATGGTTCAATTCAGTTCTAAATTTTTTCTTTGATTACGATGCTTGGGATGACACCATGCTTGCTGTTGGCATGTAAAATTTGCCTGATTCACATTCACACTCAGAAATGTGCCATGCCTAAATGTTTTACGGTTTGATTCACATGACATACCTAAGTATGATGTCCATGATTCCTAGGCCAAAAAGATGTATCTACTGTGCTCATGCTAACTAATTTCCCTTTTCCCGTTTATAAGATGGTAATTTGATTATTGTTCGACTTGTACCCTCCAGGCTTACAGCATGAATAGTAATTGATGTAATAAATGATATAGTAGCTTCGGGGGAACTATTAAAACATTCATGGTCGAATATATGGATTTTCTATGGCATTTATCAACTTATGGAATATTTGCCGTGTGTGCAGTCTGCTATAAATATAAAATTATTTTGTATAGATTTTTATATAGATATAATTTTTATTTACTATGTTTTTAAAAACACGTGCGGCACAAAAACTACTAGTTGTCACAACAAACAACAAAATATGAATTCACAATTGGAGTCAGGAACTACAGCCTCGGTTCCAAGTTACTATTTATGTTATTTTATACTCACAATCTTATCTCAGAGACTATGTGGCTTATAATGGATATTTGATTAGCATATCATAGAACAAATACGAGAATATTAGCTCATTTTTGTTTTTCAAACTGAAATTGAAAGATATAATTTTAGGATAATTTTATTCAAAGGTATGGTAGTATGTATGATTTCTAGAACATCTGTAGACGTTCATATCAAATTAAGCATAAAATGGTCTAGTAGAAAATTTAAGAATTATAAAAAAGAAATCTGTGGTGGTGTTTTTATGAAAAAGTTAATAGTTTTCAAATTTACTAGAGGATTCGTTATATCCAAACACATCTTAGTTTTTTTTCAAAACCTTTGTGTATTCCAAAATCTGGAAAACAATTTATATCAAAACATGCCCGACAACTAGACTGCTCCTAGTCAATCACTCCCTGATCTCGCAAAGATGCAACATTGACTACCGGATACTGTCCAAACATGTTTTTTTCTGCAAACCACTAAAAATATGGCTTTACTAAAAGGCACTGCACAAAGCATGGTAATTACTACTGGATACCGTATCTATTTTGTATTTAGTTTTTTTAATATAAAAAGTTAGGGTAAACGACCTTTATACCCTTACCTTACTGTTCTTGCCGGGCTAAACGATCGACACCAGCCCAAAATTTCCCCTTTTACCACGGTTTAGCACGCGCATCTTCCAAACATTTCCCCTTTCAGCACAAGCCCACCAAATTGCCAGCATTTTAACAGCGCCGGATTTTTCAAATCGAATCGCTCCTCCTCCTTCCCGAACACACCTCCATCCCCCACGGCCCCTGCCTCCAGTTCAGAACCCTAGGAACCAGCCGAAGCTTTCAGAATCAGAACCCACACAGGGAGGCGAGAACCACTGCGAAGGCGCCGAGATGATTCTCCGCACCCCACCACAGCGGAAGCGCCGCGCGGACTCCGAAGCCGACGCCGATGCCGACCTCGTCGTTGTCAAGTCCGGCGGCGGCGCGAGCGCGGTCGGCCGGACTCCAGTTTCCGACCGCCGCATGGTTCTCTACGACCGCCCCACCGCCCTTGTGCCCGCCGGCGCCCCCGGGGAGCCGTTCGACGACATGGTCTGCACGTACCACTGCCGCCAGATGGTAAGATTGCTTCAGCCCTTCCTTGTATTGCAATGGTTTAGCTCATTGGACCTGCGGAACATTTCGTTACAGCGATTGGGAGCTGCCTTCCGCCGCCCTCTTAC
Source organism: Echinochloa phyllopogon (assembly GCA_033239725.1). NCBI lineage: Eukaryota > Viridiplantae > Streptophyta > Magnoliopsida > Poales > Poaceae > Echinochloa > Echinochloa phyllopogon. Next base: position 51,984,020 of record BTCW01000005.1, read on the forward strand.
TTTCTGAATATGTCATTAAAGTCAGTTCCGGCTATTGTCAGAACCGAAGCAACCACGTTCGGTCTGCATACTGATTTGTTGGTTGGATCAAGGAAATCCCTGGAACAAGACACTGTGCTTTGATATTGTAATTCTAAGTGTGAATCCGGTATTGATACTTGATAGGCATGTTGATGCTTTTGTTTTGACTTTTGGCATGTCCGCATTTCTGAATTCTGAAAGGTGAAATCTGAGTTCATGGTGGCGCTGGACACTGCAGAGAAGCAAGTTCAGGAGTATCAAACAACAATTGATGCATTGGAAGAGCAATTGTCCAAGAGTGGTATGCTTTGGTTTACTATGATTTTATCATTTGTTGTTCTCTTATGAGCATGGTGGATTTGCTTAGCTGCTAATTAGCTATATGAACTACGACTATCACTTCAAGATATGTCAAATTACTATCACCCTCCAAGCTATATCTATAACAAGTTCCTTATGAACCAGGGAAAACTAATAGTTGATGTTGCCTTTTTTTTCTAAAAGAACACCTGGATTCATATTTTTGCATTATTTTGTTGCAAGTCATTGAATCATATACTTACAAATATAATCAACATACTATAATTTATTGTTGCAGAGGATGAAAGGATGGAGTTCCTGGATAAACTAAACTATGTGGAGCAAGAACTGGCAGCAACAAAAGGGCGGGAGAGTGCATTACAGGAACGGCTACTAAAGGAGCTGGCTGACTATCAGGAGCGGTATCGTGATCAAGTAAAAAAAATAAATGAACTTGAGGTACAAATCTTCTTACCCACTGGCATATATATATTTTTTGTGACATCAATCTTCAAAACATGATCAGTGTCTTTTTCATTTGCTGTACTCCTGCTTTTCTTGTAAGGAACTTCACTGCACTAGTCTGCTGATTGGCTTCATAGTTACCATTGCATCATATGTAAGATTGGCATTGCTCTGGATTAAATACAACCATCATCATGTTTCATGTTTGCTAAGGGGCTGTTTTCTGTCAGTGTGTTTCCCCCTTTTTGGGGTGGGGGCATGGAAGATGGGAATGCTATGGCAAAACTGTGAATTAGTGTTTATGGTCGCTTTTTGTGTATAGTTTGTGTACTATCATTTCTTTGTTTTATCAATGGACATGAATAGTGTCATGCTTCATGGTAATGCAGGTACAACTCAATAAAGAGATTGATTCTAGGATCAGCGCAGAATCTTCAGCATCGTCTGCAAAGGAATCTATCAAAGATTTGGAAGGCAATCTGCAGCGATTATCAGAAAGTTCAGAAAGGGAGAAGAAAGCCCTTAAGAAGGAACTTTCTTATACAAAAGAAGACCTAACCTTATCTGCTTCCAAACATAATGCTGAGGTTTGTACTGTTAAACTCTTTCACATATCCATTTGGTTGCCTGTTGACTTATCTATTCTAAACCTTTGGGATAGCTTGAGAAAACAAGACTCAGGGCAGAAAACTTTGAGAGTGAAGCAAAGTTGTTAAACGAGCAGTTGGCGGACATGAAAAAACAACTTGACGAGGTCAGTATTGATTTGATTTACACCATTCTTTTGTCTACGGTTCTATGCCATTTCCTGTTCTTGACCCTTCTGTGCATGGGGCTCCTCACCAAAATTCCCACACTTGTATCTATTAGTTCTTCAATTTGGTTCCACACACTAATTTGTATTTTATATGGTCTTGATCAGTGTCTTCGTGAAAAGAATGAAATGGAGCTCAAGCTATTGAATTCCAGTGCTTTGCCTAATCAACGTGCCCCAACAGATGACCAGACGTTGGTCAAGCTTTTGCGAGAGGAGCTCCAGAATTATGTAAGCATTTAACAAATTTAATATCTCTGATTCTAGATGTTCGTTGCCGTGTAGATGTTTGATGAAATTTTGTTTCATGTAGTTTGTTTTGTGAAATGCTTATTTCAGTATACATCAACTAGGAAATCCAATTATTTCTGGCTAGAAGAAATTTTCTCAGTTTATCATTGTTAATCCAACATGTAAGAGGCTATATCGCTCAAAGGGAGGATGTTACCTATATGTTGGAAGTTCAATATTAGCACATCGTGGTCACATTTTTTTCTTCTATCCGTAATTCCCATTTTTTCATTCAAGTATTCAACACACAATATGAATATAGTACTGTGTCAAGGGGTAACAGGTGCAGCTAGCTAAATCACCTAATGCCAAATTCTTTACAGCAAGCATAAAGACCTGATCGAGCCAAAGAAAACATCCAAAGTGCTAAGGGAACTGACAGCTAGAACAACAGACATTACCAAAGTAGTCGTACAGAAATGAGAAAAAAATTGAACAAGTGCATAACTACATTTATCAAGGCACCCTTTTACCATGAAGTGCATTTTTTTACAGAAAGTTGTACAAAAATGCTGGCTTTATTCAATTTAAACACTTTTACCGAATATCTGATCTTTTAACAACCCACAATGCTGTTTCCTAAAACCAAAAACTATTTTAACCCATATGACTATATATATGTAGGAAAAGGAAGTGCATGAAGCTAGAAGGTTGAAATCTTCCCACACAAATGTTGAGTTGCTGAAAGAAAAACTATTGGAGGAACAGGGGCGCAGGGAAAGAGCAGAGCAGGAATTATCAAAGCTGCATGAAATTGAAGCCAAAGCGCATAAGTTGGAGCTTGAATTAGCATCTTGTACAGCGCTGCTCAGCGACATACCTGATGTGTCTTCTTATGCCGACATACCTCAAAAGATTGCAGATTCGCAAAAGTATGCATACCCTATTTTTCTTTGATATTTCTTTGCCATTTACACTATCCAGAGTGGTATATTGTCTTATGATGCAAAACACATATAGTACATGTTGCAACTTATAAACCATAATATATAGGTTTGTCTTGCATAAAACTTGCATGAAAGATTTTTATTTTAGTTATGTTGCTTGTTTTTCTTCAGATAGAATTTATGTGTTCATCTGAATGATTAACAGGCAAGCATTGACATATTTGAACAAAGTTGGTGAAGTAACATCACAGTTGAAAGAATTAGAGGTTGCGCTGGAATTTGCTGATCTCAGCAAACAACGTGCAGAAGGTGAAGCTACCCTTGCTAAAGAGAGGGCTGAAAGTGCTGCCAAGGAGGTCAAGCGGCTTGAGCTTATGGTATCATATTGCTGCTACCTGTTATTCTAGTAATTATCCATTTTCTGTTTTTATTCCTATGTAGCCTTACCAAAAGTTCACTTTCCGACGAAAATAACTGTCCTGGTGTAGAGTTTATATGTGGCTTGAATGTCCATACTTTCATGTGCCAAGAATATACACTTAAGACTTTTGCTCTTTCTGGCCTGTTTCTTGTGGTCAGCTTGCTGCGATCAGTGAAGAAAGAGACAATCTGGGAAAGGAACATGCTATGGAGTCAGATCAATCTGGAATGGAAAAAATAATAAGAGAACTGGAGAGCAATACACACGAGCTGAAAGAACTGATTAGTCACAAGGACACTGAACTCAATATAATGAACGAAAGATTAAACCTTGAAGCAAGGAAAGTGAAGTCTTTGGAGCGAGAAGGAGATCAGCTACGCTCTCAGGTGGCCTTATTAGAGTCCAAGGTAAGGATGTCAGAAATCACCCCTTAAACTGGTGCCTTGATGTTCCTGCTATGAATAGTTTTCGAAAAAAAAGGCAGTCTCACATATGCCCAATAATTTCTCAAAATATGTCCTTCAGGTTATACTGCTTAAATGTCTCAGATGTCACAAAATTGGATTGATTGGTGCTAGGTATGCTACCAAAGACCTTTGTCTGCAATTTTTTTTAGTGGGAAATAGTAGGTGCCCCGGACAGTACAAGGGTAAGGTAAATCATTATAGAGGTCATTGGGAGGGAATGGTTTTTATTGTCTGGTAAGTTAAAAATAAGGAATTTACTTCATGTACAACTGTTTCGCTCAACCATGCTACAACATATTATTTCTGATGGCTGCCTGGCACACAAGCGCACTTGATGTAGTCTTTCTGTCCAATTAAAAAATAAGGAATTTGCTTCACACATGACTATTTCGCACAACGATGTTACAACAGAGTCGTTGTGCTGGTTGCTTGACTCAATCACACACTTGTTCTGGTATGCCAGTCAATGCGGTCGTCCATAGAGCAATGTTGTAAAAAATCTCTTTGGCTTTCGCTCTATGTACATTTAGGGCAGGTTCTTGTCTGTGAGTCTTTATTGTGTAGAATATGAATATCCATGCCTTCTTCCTGCTGGTACAATGACTCAGTGAGCATGTCCTGTCTTTCATATCATATAGTACATAGCATGCCTGAACCACTAGGTATGGGAGCTTCTTCTGTAACTGCCTGTCCGATGAACCAAAGCAGGAGAGCTAGGATGTGTTGTGCTGTTCAGCTTCTAATGAGATGGTTTACGCTGAAGAAGGGGTGTTATCTTGTGAAACATGGCACATAAATAGACATAGTATCTTTAAAAATCTCATAGCTTCGTGTGCAATTATTGGTACATATCTGTGAAGAATAGTAATTGAACTTGGAACATTCTATTTGGTGTGCTATGCTTCTGCTATCTTGAAAGTTTTCGCCTTTATTTGACAGCTAGGTCATGGAGATTACTCTACCTCGAACACAAAAGTACTGCGCATGGTAAATACTCTTGCAGTCGACAATGAAGCCAAGCAGACAATAGAAGCACTACAGGCTGAACTAAAGAAAACAAAAGATAGGCTGCAAGCAGTCGAAGAACTGAAAGGGCAAGCTGGTATGCAGTCTAGTTATTTGTACTGTTCATGGTTTGGATGTTTGGATTTCTTGTTTTCTTACGTTTCCTTTGCCAGTTATATACTTTTCTAAAGAGGTATTGCCCTATGGATTTCTATTTTCATTTGCTGTCATATGCAATAATTAGTTTACAGTATCTTTCATGTGTTCTGCTTACTCCTACGATAGTATTTGCTAAGTGGTTTGTATTTGGAGTAGTTGAGTCTGTATTAAATTGAGTGAGTCATCTTTGAATAGCTTGTACCTTTTATGCTCAATGCTTGTTACTTTCCTTTGGGTGCACTTATAATTATAACAGAACATTGACATGCAGATGCTGGGACTGCGGTAGATGCGAATATTGCTGAAAAGTTAGCACAACTTAAGAATCAAATTGCCACACTTGAAAAACGCGAAGAAAGGTGTGTAACTTGTTATTTATCTTCCAGAAATTTTTGCACATTTTGTCGGATACAACTTTATACTTTGTTCAAAACAGATACAAGGCAGTGTTTGCAGAGAGGATCTCTGTCTTCCGGAAAGCCTGCTGCTCACTTTTCGGTTACAAGGTAATGATAATGTTATACTTTGGGATGTTACTTTTGCTAACTTTTATATCTCTTTGTTTCTTTTGTACTGTGGCCCATGAGGAATTCAGTATCAGGCTATATCTGAATATTGAGACATAATGTTAAAAAAACTCGATCCAAGGGGAGAAACATCCCAATTCCCAAAGGCATTGTTTGAGAAAAGAACGCTTTATATTAGCATCTCAACAATAACTGTTTGACCTACTTACAGAAGTTCAGTATGCATTTTCTTAGATGGAATCAATCGTGTCATGGTTTTATCCCGTTTTAAACTCCCATTTAGCCTACATCAGTTTTGTGGGTGTAGACTGCCAGAAGACTAGCAGGATCCTGCTGTTGAAACTTGTGCTTAACAGAGTCATGTGTTGAGCATGTAGTTTAACGCCCAGCTCCAGGGCTCAAGCTCATAAGCAATGTTCGCAATAGATTGCATATTTATATTTTCATTTTGATTATTCAAATTATCTTTTGGAGGAAAATTTTGATGTGCCTCGTTGTTTTGAATATGTAATGTTTCGGTAAAACATCATATATTCATGTTCAATATTATTTGGCTACTATATTTTGTTTACCTTTTTCTTCTTACATGTTTCTAACTATACCCTGCTGTTCAAACATAAATGGTAACTTGGCATAACCTTTCTTTGTTTCATGGCTTTAGATAGTGATGAACGATCAGCAGCAGTCGAATGGGATCCCTTTAACCCGCTTTATTCTGCAATCAGTTTATGCCCAAACTGATGACGAAAAGCTTGAGTTTGACTATGAATCAGGAAGCACCAATATTGTGGTAACACTTTCATACTGTTCAAATGGTCTTTCATATATTTTAATGGAAAATATATAATGTTTGCTTTGTAAACACAGGTCAACGACTACACGTCTCAACAAGAAATTGCTCAGCAGGTATTAAGCTAATCAATTCCATCCAAGTGGCCCTAAGCCCTGAATCCACCTTCTAACTATATGTTTTGTTTTCTTTGGAGCTTGATTCTTGAGTTGCATATGTTAAAATTGTAAGTCACAATACGACATCTTTAAGGTTTTGAAGTGCTGGTACCTGAATCAGGTTGCTATAGACTAATCTAGGTGATATATAAGTTTGTGTTTGCTTAAAAGTTTTGAGCGTTGCACCTGAGTTAAATGTCCTATTGGTTTGTTGAGTACAGGTACCGAAACATTCCTAATATTGGGTTTCCCATAAGCAGTTTTGAGATAAATAGATTTGCCAAGGATCTGGCCTAATAACTCCGTAGACTCTGTGTGATTGGCATTGTTAGAATAGCAAGGCCAAAACTCTTCTAAATGTGTATTGAATTGAAACTGGAATTTACAAGATCTAACCATACTTTCAGGTCGACGTCTTCATAAGGAGAATGAACTCCATACCAGCCTTTACTGCTAACCTGACAATGGAATCTTTCAACAAGAGAAGTATATGCTGAAGGCATGAATGTAGTGGCAAGTCACATTGCTGGATATTTTTGTATGCTTGATGATTCCTCCATTGATGAGAGGTATATACGAGCACTCACATATTGTTGTGTGAGAATTACCTGATGATGAGGTGTACCAGGGATCGATAATTGTAATAGAGGCTGCAGCATTGGCTGGTAATTATCCCGTGGGCCTTTTTCTTCTGTTGGGACAAAGCATGTATGACTGTATGAGCATCAGGCCATATCGCCCATCCTGATACGTAATGCTGAATCTTGTGGCTTGCCTAAACCGTATCAACTAGGTACGGAGTACTAGCTAACGAGGAATGCGCTACTTGATTCGCTAAGATGTTGGCCGTACGAGAGAACGAGAGTTTTGCTGGAAGTGAACATGTTCAATGTACGATTAATGGCAGAAATCCTGCCATGCGTTTCCATACTTGTACATGCTTTGGCGCAGCAGCGCCTTGCCAAGTACGCCAACTAGCTGTAGCTGAATCAAGTGCAATTGCTTCACCAGTAGATATAACTTCACGCGAATTCCGTACGTAAACTGCCAGCAGCTGGCTTTACTTCTGTAAGCATACAACCATTCAAAAAAAAAACACCGGCCCTGAATTCCCAGCCGAAAGAGTGAGCTCCAACGCTCCGCAACTGAAAAGCGCGTGCAGTTCCTTCCCATTTCCCCGCCCCCTTTTCCAGCCAACCCGACTCATGATTGGCTTGCGCCCCCCTCAAGATCGACGGCTCCGGCGCTCCGAGCCAGCCTCACACGGTCGGCGTGAGGTGGGAGTCTTGAGACGCCTCACACGAAACGGCTCCCCGAACCGAACCCTCCCGCGGCGCCGGCGGCCCGGGCAACGGCAGATAGGCGGCGCGTTGCTCGCGCCCCGGCACATAAATCTTCGTGACCTCCGAGCGTCTGGGCCGGCAACACACTACGTCCCACCTGTTGCGGCTAGCTCCGATCCTGTCCTGCTGCAATGATGGTGCGTACATACGCTGCTGCCACGCAGTGTCCCCAGCTAGTGAAGTTTGAGATCTCTGCTCGAAGTGAAGTGAGGCTTTGTTTGTTTTTTGATTCCCTTGCGTGTATGGTGTGGCTGGAACTTTGTGCAGGCGCTGACGGAGCGGCAGCCGCAGCTGGAGAAGACGAAGCAGCTGAGGGCGCGGGCGCCGCTGTCGAGGAAGGCCGTCGCGGCGCTGTGCATCACGTGTTTCGTCGCGGGGCTGCTGCTCAGCGGCAGGGCGTCGCTGAGGCCGACGGCCTCGGCGGGGGACGGCAGCGCCAAGGAGGGCGTCCGTGTCTCTGGCTGCGGCAACAAGCGTGTAAGTGTGCTTCGAACCGGCTCTTTAATTTTTAACAGAGAATTCTGTCACGTACCGGACGTTACATGGTTACTTTTGCGTATTCACTCGCACGCTACCGTCCTTGAATTGCATCTGATGATCGAGCTATGGATCTTCTCGATCTTCTCTTACCAGAAACTAGGAGAGACGATGCATCCCAAGGATCTGCTGAACGAGGTGTCCAGGACTCACCAAGCAATCCAGTAAGCACTGCAGTCTGCTGTTATTGACATAGTATTATCAAGCAAGGGCGTGTACATCAGTACGTGCCTTAATTTGTCTGGTTTCGAAATCTCATGCAACGGTGGGGGGGCTGGTGCATTGGTGAACTGCCATGCCAGGTCGCTGGACAAGGCGGTGTCCACTCTGGAGATGGAGCTGGCCGTGGAGCGCGCCCGGAGCAGCGCCGGCGGCGGCACGGCCGTGGCGTCATCCAAGCCGCCCCAGAAGGCCTTCGTCGTGGTCGGCATCAACACGGCCTTCAGCAGCAGGAAGCGCCGCGACTCGCTGCGCGACACCTGGGTCCCCAGAGGTATATACATACACACAGTTTGTCAGTTACACACCAAACACCATGCACCACCGCGCATCATATCAATCACGCCGGCGATTGCAGGGGAGAAGCTGAGGAAGCTGGAGACGGAGAAGGGGATCGTGATCCGATTCGTGATCGGGCACAGCGGCGTCGCGGGCGGCGGGGCGCTGGACCGGGCGCTGGACGCCGAGGAGGCGGAGACCCGGGACTTCATGCGGCTGGACCACGCCGAGGGCTACCACGAGCTCTCGTCCAAGACCAGGATCTACTTCACCACCGCCGTCGCCACCTGGGACGCCGACTTCTACGTCAAGGTCGACGACGACGTACACCTCAACCTCGGTATGCTGGCGAGCAGGCTGGCGAAGCACAGGACGCGGCCGAGGGTGTACGTCGGCTGCATGAAGTCCGGGCCTGTTCTGTCGCAAAAGTGAGCAAAATCTCCTGACTGTTCTGTTTGTACGTTGTCCTGTGTGGATTTTGACCCGCATGTTGTTGCAGAGGAGTCAAGTACCACGAGCCAGAGTACTGGAAGTTCGGCGACGAGGGGAACAAGTACTTCCGCCACGCCACCGGCCAGATCTACGCCATCTCCAAGGATCTCGCCGCCTACATCTCCATCAACCAGTAAGCCCCGTGCTATCATTTGCCATATCTTGCATTGTGACCTCTGTGCCTGACGTACGTGTTCGAGCTCCATCGTTTCCAGGCCGATCCTGCACAGGTTCGCGAACGAGGACGTCTCGCTGGGGGCGTGGTTGATCGGGCTCGAGGTCGAGCACGTCGACGACCGGAGCATGTGCTGCGCGACGCCTCCAGGTCAGGCCCTGACACAGCATTTGCATTTGCATCTCATCATCCCTTGAATTCACCTGCTGCTGTGCTTCGTTCTCTGAAATCTCTGTTCCCTTGGGCAGATTGCGAGTGGAAGAAGCGAGCCGGGAACGTGTGCGTGGCGTCCTTCGACTGGTCGTGCAGCGGCGTGTGCAAGTCGGTGGACAGGATGCGGCACATCCACAAGGCCTGTGGCGAGGGCGAAGGGGCCGTCTGGAACGTCGCCATGTGATGGGCTGCAGATCAGCCATCACATCGACCGAGACCGTACGTTGATTGTGTGAATCTTTCACTTGCATTGGCGTCCAGTTTGTGAAAATGCGAGGGCGAAGGGGAGAGATCGAGAACTCGAGTCGCTGTTTATTTAGCATGAACATTCTGAATGGCAAGTGTGTGCCCGTTTCGTTTGGGACGGGTCATGCTGCGATCCACGTAGAAGTGCATGGATTGGTGTGTGAATGTGCTTGCTGAAACAGATGGAAATGGACCTGAATGGTAACTTGATTCATGGCTTTATATTCAGGCTTATTTTTTTTGGACTGAACTATTGGGGCCCCATTCATGGGGGTCAATTGATACCAGTAGTTACTGCACCTGCAACCTGTTGTGCACACTTGGTCACAATGGGTGTCAGCCCCCGAGGATGACCGCGTCCGAAAAGGAAACTCCAACGATTTAATTTTTCCCCTGATCTTAAGAAAATGCACCTAGCTATCACCGACTAGCATATGACTTCCACTTCACAATAGAGAAATACATGGCTTGGGTTTTGGAAAGAATAAAGTGCCCCGAACTATTATTTTACACATTCAACTCTTTTAAACCTGTCGATTCTGCAATTCAATCTCCAAAAATCATTATTAGCGTGAATTTTCCCATGTGGCATGCTAGCTGATGAATTTATGAATGATGATTCTATAAACGATGAGTTGAAAAGATCGGGTGATGACGATACCCATTCAATCCCCATTGACCAAGGCCAGTCTCAATCATGAGTTTTATGAGCATTAAATCTTATACCGCATCAGCAAATTTACCGATTTGGTATATTAGAACGAGGAGTTTCATAAGATTAGAGAGAAATTTCATCCTTATGAGGCACAATTATCTATAGGAAACAATATAATAAAACTATGCATTAAGACTAACCTAATAGGTTTATTCCTCGAGTGAAACATGCAGAGAATGCCGAAAGATCGCAAATAAGTACCATTAAGCAATTTCGTCAAAAAAAAGTACCATTAAGCAAGTTTAGGCTTTTGTTTGTTTGAACGGTAGCTTTTGGAGTTGTTATTGGAAAGCGATTTTGGTTCTAATTTCTAAAAAACCAATAATAATTTTTAAAAGATATTTTTAGCTTTCTAAGCTCATGAAATGTCCATATAGCACCATCTTCTTTAGCTCAACGGTAATTAAACAGTTAATTCATATTGAGCTAATTCTTTTTCAGGTCTGATAATACCTGAATACAGTACCTCTAATGTAGACATGGGCTAGGCTCAAGTCGTGAGGTTCCAGTCCACTCAGATATATATATATATATATATATATATATATATATATATATATATATATATATGATATCATTGGACATGTTTTAGGGATTGTCTATGCACTTTAGTTTATTCTTTTGAAAATGACAATAATTGTGTGCGTGTCCAAGTTTTTTATAATCCCTTTTGTAAATATGTGTCCATCAATGCATTGGTGTTGTTAGATTCGTCAAGAAAAATACATCAATTCCTATTTTACTATTTCTATTTTATGATATCATCATAGATATTGCTAGTAAAAATGTCATATTAAAACCCAAATCGATGTCCGAATAAACTTGTATTTTCTTTTTCTATCAGAGGGGTAATACATTAGGTGTAATGGGACAATGTAATTGTAATGCACCCATTTCTTTTCTTAGAAAGAAAACAATACTCGATCAAGATGTGTCATATCACTGCTTAAAAAGGTACTATAAGTAGGCAGCGGCCTCTTCGGCTGACTAGTGGCTGGTGCTAATTTTTGCTGAGAGAAAAACACTGCTGGCTAGTTGGTGGCTGGTGGCTGATATTGGTTTTTACTGAGAGAAAAATACTGCTGGCTGATGGCTGATGGCTGATGTCGGTTTTTACCGAGAGAAAAACACCGCTGGTTGATGGCTGATAAACAAAGCAAACATAGCGCCCTCGTATCGTGCTCCAGTCCACATAGACCTGACTAGACGACAGATCAGACCTTGGCCCACCAAACAGGTTCGCCCGGCTCGGCAGGTTCCAAGCGCTTCAACAAGCTTCCTCGAGACCTGCACCTGCTGCACAAGTCCTGAGTCCTCACTATCTCCGTCTCAGCCACGCGGTGACGCGGATCAAACAACCAACCAACCATATCCGACCCGCCTAATAATAATCAAACAACAACTCCAGTATCGGATCCGACCAGGAGAATAATTATCCGTTTAGGTTTATCCGATCCCATTTAAATTACGGTCGTGTGGCCGGCGCTCGAACGGTCGACCCAGCGCCCTCGAGCCACGTGTCCAACCAAATTTAGGCGCGGGGGAGAGAAGCCTGGGAAGCCAAGGAGTTTTTGGGCGTTTGGCGTTTCGGCTGGACGCCCGGCGATGCCGCGGGAAACCGGAGACGGGGCTACGGACGATTCACACTTTGGCGGGCATTTTCGTCCACCCACAGACCCAATAATTCAGGTCGGTTTGGTGTTTCCGTATCTGCCCTCCGTGCTCCGAAGTCCTGAACTCTGCGGCGTTCTCCTGCTCTAGCTCTACTCTGCTGAAACAGGCAGGTACTAGGTAGCACGGTCGTGCTAGCATGCATTTCCGTGCTGCAGATGCACTTCCGCTGGATTCCACTGTGCATCTAAAGCGATTAGCAAGGTGGTTAATATTCCCTGAGACTGAAATAATCTTAATGGAATTTTTTACATGAAGTATACCATATATATAATTTCTTTTCAATAAGACAAATGACCCACCACCACCAATTGCAAATTTCTCGTGCAAAGGCTATATGCCTAAACCATACATGGTGTCATTGTGAATTATAAATTTCATTCATTCATTTCTTGTAAAATTTGTAACTAAAGTTTACATTTTAACCTATCAACACGTCAAAGCAAATTAAGCTGATTTTTTCTTAGAAAATAGCGAAGTCTCAAGAGGAACGTGGGGGCAATTGTGTAATTTGACCTGCACAAGTACCCGTACTCGAGCTTCCCGGAATCCGAGGGTACACAATGACGATACTACCCCCGCCTTTATTCCCTCCCATTTCTGGCGCCCTCTTTTCAGAAAGGCCCTCCGAACCCAACCACCCCAACCCAACCCCACACCGGTTAACCCTGGTTAGCGCCCTGCCACGACCTGACGAGCCCATTCTACCACCACATGCATAGACCCATCCCACTGTACGCCGCACGCGCCTACGTGGGCCCGAAATTTACCCCAGCGATCCGGTGCACATAGACCAGGCGTAGCAGATCGTGCTTCCCCTCGAAGGAATCGACCCCATCGCCTTCCTCCTCTTTATCTCGCAGCCGCCGCCGCCGCAAACCCTAACCAGAGTTCCGATCCGGTTAATCGGCGACGAGGAAGACGACGGAGGCGGCAGATCTGTGGCGATCCGACGGCGGCTGCGGGGGAGATGGTGGTGAACGGCCGGCCGCTGAAGAGGGCGAGGGCGCGGGTGGAGGCCAGGGACTTCGCCGGCTTCCCGGCGGCCGGAGACTGCGGGGCCGCCGGGACGTTCAGGGAGGCGGTGAGGGGGTTCCTCGCAAAGCACGCGAGACTGCTCCCGCTTCCGTCCATCTTCTCGCCGGCGGCCGCCGCCGCCCCGCCGCACCTGCTGATCTGGAGGGTGTCGCTGAGATTCGGAGAGGCGCAGGCGGGGGAGGAGACCGGCGGCAGGGTCGAGCTCAACGTCGTTGAGGAGGATGTGCTCCGATCGCGATCTGTGTATTGTGATCAGTGCAGAGTCGTGGGTGAGTTGCTTTCCTCTATTTTCCTTTATTTTTTCGGCGGAAAATCATTTTGAAATTCTGTTTACTTTTGAACCAGATACACGTCCATTTTGGTTTGATCTTCTCCTTCGCTTTTCGATTTATTGAGATGTATTTTCTTTAAAATCTAACGTCTCTATTTTTCGTCTTAATTTTTTTTAAAAAAAATTGGTCCGTCTCCCCGATATTTTCTGGAAGCCAATTGTTGGGCCCGTTGCTTTCGACATCTGTAACCATGATTGATTTAATCTTGCTTGCCACATACTGTTAGCATACAACAGCACAGCATCTGCAATGGAATCTTGTGTCTGATGCTTTTGTTTGGTTGCAGGATGGAGTGGGCACCCAGTCTGCGGGAAGCGATACCATTTCATCATCGAGAACGACTGCAACCAGCTTTCCGGCCAACGGCGCACCTGCTGCCTCCGGTGCGGGACTCCCATGGTCGCTGGAGAATCAAGGTGGGAGGCACATTACAGAAAATATACATGCTTGCATAACAGCGAAGGAAATGCGCCCTGACAATGTTAATACATGACAAGCTGATGTCAACATGCTGTGTGTTAAATAGATGCCTATATATTAATCAGATGTGTGATTGAATCAAGGGGATGCTGCACTGTCTAGATGCTCGAATCTAAATGCAGAGTCTAAAACTGATTGCATTGCATTTGGATGGGGCTTTCTATTACTATTCATTGGCGGCTTAGAAAGTTAACAAGGAGTAAAATCATATAAACCAAATTATCTTCTGGTTTGTGTTGTGAACTTCTGATGCTCTGAATACTAGTTGCAATTTCTCATACTTCGAATGCAATGCCTTCTACAGGTGTGCTCTGTGCAATTTTGATATGGATGGTGAGGAGGTCGAAGAGTGTGCATACCTGCATCTGGACGACTCCTCCCATTTACTGCATGCCGTAGTGCATGCAAATGGATATGGGCACCTCCTCAGGGTAAATGGCCGTGAAGGTGGCTCAAGATTCCTCACTGGCCGTGATATAATGAGCTTATGGGATCGGTTGTGCAAGGTGTTACATGTGAGGTAAATGAAATGAGCAGAACATCAATCTTTGATTGGAATTGACATTTATCCAAAATGTTTTCTTCAACCTAACTATCATTTCCGTCATTGCAGGAAGGTCACTGTCATGGACATCTCCAAGAAACATGGAATGGACTACAGACTTCTGCATGCAGTCACAAATGGGCACCCATGGTATGGTGAATGGGGATACAAGTTTGGTGCTGGCAGCTTTGCACTAACCTCAGACACCTACCGAGCAGCGGTAGAAATGCTTTCTAGCATACATCTGTCGCTGTACTTCTCGAACCGAAGCCCCATCAGGACTCCATTGCAGAACACAATTGCCCTTTATTGGGCACTCTCTGATCGCCAACTAGTGACACTACGGGACCTTTTCCGCTTCATTATGCACAAGCTTCATCAAGCTCAGAAGACACCAAAACCCTCAACTTATGAGCGCAAAGAGCTTGCATCTAATGTGCTATGTGCGTGGAGTAAAGATGATCTTGATCGAGCAGAAGCTGCAATGCTCAAGGTTCTCCGGGCTGTGCAAACTGGGCAGTGGGTATCTTGGCGTGCACTTAGGGGAGCTGCATCAAAGGCGGTAGATTCACAGGAGCTACTTGATTATTCCCTTCGACAATTGGGTGGAAAACAATTGGATGATGGCCATTTTGTTGCTGCCCGCTGCAATGCTGAGACAAGTGCGATCGAGTACAGGTGAGTCTGTCTCCATACCTTTTGATGCCTGATCTTGATCTTGTAGTTTTCTTGACCATCATTTCATGACAAGCAGGCTGGAATCTTCCTCCATTTGGTCACCAGTCAATGAAGCAATGTTTGAGCCTTCTGTTGAACACCTCCTGCATGATCTTAGATTCCTCTATGATGCTCTGCTGAACCCAGAGTCCATGCTGTCTTCGCAACCAGAGGTGGTTGGTGCATCATCACATAGTGCAGCAGCAAAGATTCTTGACTGCAAGCAGTTCATCAAGCATTATGATGAGCATGTTCTAAGGACTCCTTCAAACCCATTCTTGCTCTGCGTGAGGTGCTCCATTGAACTACTTGATCACCCAAAAGACTACACAACTCCTCCAGAGGAACTTGTACTTCTACCAGCAAGTGCTACCCTTGCTGGCCTGAAACTACAGGCTTCAAGGGCATTTCAAGAGACGTACCTCATGTTCCAAAGCTTCCAGGCTGAACAGCTCCCTGACTTCCCTAACTTCAGTGACACAACTCCCGTGAAGCATGTGCTTGGACCAGGCCAGCTTGTTCGATTAAGGGGACGTTGCACTGGAGATTACCGGAGGATTGTACAGTTCCGGATGGAGAGGGGTCTGGAGAACTGGACTGTGGACTGCTCATGTGGTGCCAAGGATGACGATGGGGAGCGAATGTTAGCATGTGACGTCTGTGGTGTCTGGCAGCATACCAGATGCTCGGGGATCAGCGATTTTGAGGAAGTCCCTGAGAATTTCATCTGCAGGAAGTGTGCTAGCCCACGCAAGGGTAAAGGCCATGGAAGTGGGGGTAGCAATGGTGGTGGAAGAGTGGAGGCTAGTGCAGGGGCAGGGAGGTGCAAGGACGAGATTGGATCACCCGTTGGTGGTGCAGGCAAGTTTGGGCGCATGGCAACAGTTGGATGATTGTACATAATGTAGTGAAATGTAAATAGTGAGATGGAGAGTAGTAAGCTGTGAGATGGAGTAGTAAGCTGCACCTGAAGGCCTTTTGGACCTTGAGTGGTTAATGGATCTTGTTTATGACCCCTGATGTGATGTTAATCTATTCTCCTTGCAGTTTGCACCCATTCTCTGATCTGCATCTCCAGTTCTGCATTGCAAAATTACAGAATTATTATATATTGACATTTGAGAAACAAAAGGCAAAAATTGATGAATGACACAAAATTACTAGCTCATGCTCACAGGTTTCACTATTTTAGGTATATATTACATAATACATAGTTCTATGCGAAAACTAAATTGGACGATTTATCATAGTTATGGCGGAGTATAGTAGATGGCAACAGATCAAATGAGATTCTCTTTACAAAAAGTTCATGCTAGCAAGATTCAATATCACAACAATCCACCAGCCTATCTGCCTATTCTGTAATGGCCACCAAAACACAACTGAACTTAACCACTAGTCATAAGCAGTACACTAGAAAAAAAAACAAAATATGAACTATACCGTCTATTCAAAATCCCAACAAGCCATCTGCCTATTCTGTTTTTTTTTTCTGGTGTGGCCACCAAAACTCAACTGAACCACTAAGGTTCGTACTTCCATAGCTCTTCAATTACTGTCTGCCCCCGTATTCAGAACAAAAAAAAAACTAGGATGAAAGAGTAAGCTACTATAGTATACAACTCGCTAACAATGTTCAGGCTTCCATTTCATGGCTGCCTAGTAAACACTAGAACAACACTAATGACATGTCAGCAAATTTTGGAATCCTATAATCACAATTTTCTCTCAGCAAATGGTGCCTGTAATGTGAATCAAAATCCTTTTATCCTGAGAAACAGATGACAATCCAGGTGAGACATCAAGCTCGAAAGAAGAGCTGATGTGTGCACTACTATGCGGGTAAGTACACAAAAGCACCTTAATCAGTTAGTGAATTACTACCATGCGGGTATTTATGCTATATGCTATAAATCAGCTTTTCCCAGTAATAGGTAAATAAGACTCAAGAACAAATAGGAAAAGTCTTACAAAATATGTGAGTAGATTAAACCATGTACACAAGAGTATCATCAACATGATATTAAGCAGCCCACTTATAACCCAGGGGTGTTAGCTATTTCAAGTTATCTGGTACACATTGTGCATTTTCGCAACCTGGGACATTTGCAAACACAATCATGCCAAACGTTGGAGGTTTGCAGTTAACTGGCACAAACATATTTAATGTTCCTCTCATAAAAGGCAAAACAAATTCAAGATCATTATATTTCTAAAGTTGGCATTGAACATAGCATAGCTTCTCTGGAGATCAATACCAATATATTCATAAACTGTGTTGATCAATTAATATTGCGTAGTAGTTAGACTATAAAAGGCTGGATTAACACCTCTTCAAATATTATAATACAAAAACCAGCCAGGACATCTGACTAAATAAGACCCTATTACTAATACATTTTTAGATTTGTGCCGTAACATGCTTCCTTATGTTAAGTGTCATCACAGTGCAAACTTATGAATTCAGATTCATATAACTATTGTGACATTCTTCTACTTAAAATGCAAAAAATAGCAACAGAAGGATTTGACAAGCAAAAGCTGAAAAACCAGAAGGCCTGTTGTTCACCTGAAATATAATTAGCACAGCTGAGTGGCACGCTTCAAATACATCCAAAGAGTACTAAAAGCATGATGACGCCTAATCTTTCCAGACCTGTCATAAGACAATCTGCAAAACATTAAGACCTTAGGCAATCTGAACAAAGTACAGTTGAAGTTTAAAATCCAAGAAACTATCAAATTTCCATATAAGTCAAATATAGTTGCCCATCAGGAATATTAACACAAGTCATTCCAAATGCCATGCTGACGAACGAGTTTCACTACTTAAAATACCCACATAAAAAGGAAAATCTTTGGGCAATGATGCTAGCTAGAAACCACTAAATAGCCCTCAATGCAACCAATCCAAGCATCAAAACACAAAATTTAGTACCAGAGTGAGGTAAACCTCGGTAAAGAGATCAGATCGAACATAAAAAAATTAACAGTGACAAAATCTATCACTGGAAGTAACAGAAATAGAGCAAACATCTGATCACAAGGAGCATCGGCAACATAGGAAATCGTGTTCCGGAGCAATAGGCATATTCAGCCAGACCATCAAATGGAACCCTATAGCAGACACCAAAGAGATTAATAGAAGCGCAAACGACAAACTGAAACAATCAAGTATTGGATCCAAAATAAAGCATGGAGGCGTTCATTGTACACATGGCCATGAATAAAAAGGAAACAACCAGCAGTTAAACTAGTTCCCAGACAAAATGCTTCAGATGCAGCGCAGATCAAAGCACCCAAGTTACCTAAACGCGATCAGGACGAGGCACGAAGCGCGGAGACGACGCGTTCCCAATTTGCGGCGCCAAACCCAATCGCCCTAAACCTAAAGCGGGGAACTGCCCCCAAATTTCAGCAAGCCCCGCAACCACAACAGCTCAATCTTCAGCAAATTCGATCCAGATTGCCGCAATTCGCAACCTCGAGCGGCAGAAAATGGGAACCAAGAGCGCCTACGCTCAAACTACGCACGGGTCAATCATCGAACAAAGCTAACCTAAATTGGACCGCCAGCGGAGCATTCGGCCCTCGAGGAACGAGAATCCCTAAGCAGCACCCCAGCACGCACGAGCCGCGAACCAGACGGGATTAAACCTAAGCAGCGATTAGGGCTGGAATCAGCAGGCGGCGAGACCTACCTAGCCCACCGACCGACCTTGCGAGCTGGAGCTGGCGCCGGCCTCCAGCCCCGAACCGCACCGCCAGGCGGCCCCGATCGGCGCGATTACCTCCTGGGATCCAATGAGGCGCGGCGAGCATCGGGATGGCGACCGTCGCGCATGGAGCTGCTGCTCGAGGGAGGGAGGAGGTGGGGAAGGGCAGGCAGAGTCGGGTGCGGGAATAAACGAAAGGGGAAACCAGTTGTGGCAGTAATAAGCGATGGGCTCTCCTCTCGTCTCATCCCGTGGCCGGCTAGGGTTCTCGCCCGCCGCGGCGGCCGCGTCGCTGCACGTGGGACCCACCGCGGCGTCTCCCCTTTTACCCCTTCCGGTCGGGGTCGGGTTCGCAAGCTGGCGGGCCAACACGCAGTCGCCGTTTGCGGAAAGACAGGCTTGTCAACGCGCCTGCTGACATGGCAGGCAGCGCTGTACGAGCACTACCTGTACCCTGCTTGCGGTAAACGTGCGCGGCGTCGAAACCAGGCGTCGCTGGCTGGCGCTTGCATGCAATGCAACCTTTGTGCTCGTAGAGGTAGAGGCCAAGTCAATCACGTATGTATGCGGCTTCCTCATTTGGTCATCCGCATGCACGTGCGGAAAGAAAGCGGGACGAGTCAACTGCCGGGCAAAGCTGGGTGCTCCATTCCATTCCATTCCATCCGTGGTTAAAGTTTCAGGGACGAACCAGCAAACGCGTTGAGATTGAGAGTCTTGAGACTTGAGATGCGACGAGCGAGATTCACCACTCGCTGGTCCCCTCCAGATGCGCAGCGCTAAAGTAACGCTTCTTTCTTCGTGGATCTACCTCGCCCCCAGGCCCACACATGGCGTGCGTCTGCCATTTCCCACCAGAAAAAGGGACGCGCCCGTCCATGACACGAGCCTTACTACTAGTGGTGAAAATTACGCAGGGGAACGAACTGTCACGGACGAAATGGAAGAACATTTACCAGCAAGTACAGGTAGGTGCTACGACGGTGCGATCCGCTGTCTGTCCGGAATCTCGTCCAGAATCGCTCCAATCTTGGGCCGTTCTGGTTCCACATAACTGTACTAGGCGGCGACGATTTCTCGCCACGGGCGAACAGCAAACGGACAGAGAGTGTTCAGGGACCAAAGATTTGCGCGAACCTGCCCGTCAGTGACCCCGCCCCGCGTGAATGCATACTCCTATCGCGCATTGTCGCGGTCCCGGGGTCTCCCAGCCAGCACGAGCCACCGTCCGGCGCCTAGCGATGACGACCCACGCCGCCGCCGCGACGTGCTGGTGCCGTCCGCCACCGGCCGTTCGGGAGCCGGCAGGGCTTGAGAAACGAGGCCCGGCGCGCGCGCAGGGTCGAGCCCTTCCCGGAAGTGCCGGGGCACGCGAACGGCGTGAGCCGATGGGGAGGGGACGGGAGGCTGCCCGTTGCCTGTCTCGTCGCAGTGGACAGGTAGAACGCCGCTTGGTGGGCGGGCGTTCCGCGTCCGGGTCTGCCATGCCGTCCGTCCGCGGCGGCTGCGAGGCCGGTGGCTCGTGGTGGACTGGTGGTGGGAGGGCGTGACGCGGAGCGAGGTGGTGGCGGCGGTGGGTTGTCCCGTGCCGTGGCATGGGCCGTTGCGCCCGTGAACGCCACGGTGGTGGGTGGCGTGCTGAGGCAGAGCGTGTATGGAGAGTTTGGTTAAAATTAGCAACCACGTGGTTTTCATTCAGCTGCGTGCGTGTGCGTGTTCCTTTTTCAGACTATCAGATTATTTCGGGAGACAACCGGGAACAGAGCAAACGAGAGCTGGAATCAGGTGGCGTGTTTATGATTGGTTGTTTTAGTTTCTCCTCGTGTCAGTGACCAGGCCGTGCTAATTACCGGAGTGCTGAAAACTAATCTCATGCTGGCGCTGAAGTGGACCGGGCGGGCGTGGTCACTAAGCCGTGTGCTAAGTTGTATCAGCTACGGATCGCTAGTATTGTTCTTGAATCTGATAACTTGGATCTCGCGTTGCGAGTGTGCAAGGCTCGAGTCCCTGCGACATTGTTGCTTTCATAGCCAACAGCTTCAGAGCTGCCCGTAGTGTTGGCCTAGGAGGTCACATCGGCCGCAAATTTCTCCTCTGATTTCATGCCTTGCCAGTAGTATCGTGCCTGCCCTCGTCGTGAACTGTATCAGAACATTTTTTTTAAAAAAAACGACGTGTACTGTATCTGCACATGGTGGCTTACGTGCACGGTGTATTTGTGGAGCACTTGCACACACGCGGGCGCTTCAATCATGCTACAAAACTTGAGTAGCCAAGTCGCATTGTATCGGTGGGTAGTGGTTTCACTTTCATGTCTAAAGGACGTGACTGGCAGCATGCATGTCATACGGATGTGCAGTAGAGTTTACTGGACCATCCTTTCGAGGACCAATATTTGCTCTACTACAGTACTATACAAAACTGTTGCGATCGAACAGCTGCATATTCGCGGCCGGCCCTGATTGCCAGTTCGTTAACCTGGACGGTTGCGCCTGAACTATTTGCGATTCCGGCATCTGAAAAGGACGGCGCATACGGACAACAACACACAGGGCAGCCAGGACACGACGTCCATATCAGATTCGCCATCGCCTGCATTCACAACCCCTCCTTCTCTGTACAGCAAAATGAATGGGCAACAACACGTACGGTGGACACGTACAGCATGTGTGTGTTTTGAACTCGATCAGGGCATCGGGCTCTCGTGGAGAGTTTTAGCTAGGGTGGCATGTACGAGCCGTGGTGGTCGTGCGGCGGCCAATGCACCCCTTCCCTGGGGCACGACGGCGGCAGCGGCGCCGGCTGCGCCAGGTACGTCGGGTACCGCTGCCCCGGCATCAGCACCGACAGGTCCGCCGCCTGCAGCACCGCCTCCACCTGAACAGCACATGCCAAAGGCAAAGATTTTACATCAGAAACAGCCAGACCATGCCGTGATTATCAGATTAACCCGTCAGTGTCACAGCCCAGCAAGTAACATGCACCGCGCGCTCTGCATGGTAGTACACGACAACACGGCGAGTGGTGGGTGATTGGCAAGCTTGGATGTGGGTGATCTTACCATGGGCGGGCTCCGGAGCTTGCCGGCGGGCGAGCGGCCGTGCCGGTGTCGGGCGGCGCGGGGCCGCCGGCCGCCGGGGGAGTCCGGCGGGAAGGCCCGGGGCTTGATGAGGTGCTCGAAGATGGCCATGAGGAGGAAGAGCGAGATGAGGATGGCCGTGGCCGCGAACCCGAAGGAGATGGCGTCCATGGACGTGCCGAAGTCCTTGAGCGTGGACGCCTCGCCCCTCGCGTCCGCGGCCGCGGCCACCGCGGCGGCAGGCTCTGACGGCGTGGACGCGGGGTCCCCTGGCCACGGCCGCGACCTCTGCCCGGACCCGTTCATGGCTGGTGGATCGGCGGCGTTCGTCTGCACGTCGATCTGCCTGCAGTTTTCACTGTGTTAAGGAACCTAGCTGAAGAAATTGTTTCAGTTTCACTTTCACTTGCACAACACGTACGGTGACTGCTCCAGCGAATGCTGACTTCTTTTTCGACTACGATTAGCTACTCTATGCTCAATATGGGCAAAGAATCTAAGGATGACATGTCAAAATTCGTTTCAGCTATACATCGACCTCAGATGAGAACGGTGAAAATAAATTAAAAGGAAGGGAAGAACAAACACGAACAACAGGAGGTGGAGCTAGGAAAGTCGAAACTACTAATCTCGGATTCAGAGCTACGTTCATTGCAAAGGCGAAGGAGAACATACCTTCAGGGTTCAGGGAGTACGTGAGGCTTCAGCACACTAGCAGCACCTTGCTCTCGTCTCTGAAACCGAAGAAGGCAGGAGCTATCGACTGCCTATAGACCTCATGGGTCTGGGATCACGAGAGCAGCTCAGTGTCAGTGGCGTTCGCCGAGCGGCAAGAAGAACCTACAAGAGGAGGTCCAGCTGGGCTGCCTCTCTACTTAAAGCCAGTCACAAAGTGAGATCTCAGCTGATCTGGTGGTGGTAATGTGGAGGGAGGGGAAAAAGTCTCGGAGGAACAAAAAGAGTGCCGCGAGAAAGGCTGCCACACTCGTCTTCAACAGTCGATGCGATGGGCAAGGCTGCTGGGAGCTGGTACAAAAAATAATCCCGGAATCATGTTGGGCAAGGCAGGCAAGCTCCAAGGAGACGGAGCGAGTGGCTCCCCACTCCCATGCACGCACTCTGTAGCAGCAGGTAGTAGGCCACATGATCATCCGCCTATAAAGACTAGTGTTCCGTGTAGGCGAGGAGGGCGGAAATTTTTTTGAAAATGTAGGAGGGCGGAAATGATTCAAAGCGGCGTGGATGTAGCTGAGGTGAGGCCAAGCAAGGCCGAGCCAAAGCGCAACGAAAGCGAAAGGAATGGAATGGCCGGCCGGCCGGGGAGACGACGCAGCAAAAGCAGAAGCAGCTCGTGGAAAGAAGGGACGTGCGGCCGGCCGTGGCCTTTGAGCGATGGCGCAGCAGGGGACCAGTGCAGCCGGCCTCTGATGCGCATCATGGTGCCCGTCAGGTTAACTGGCGGTGTACAGGGAAACTATCCGTTCGAGTACATCGCCTTCACATGCCCATGCCATGGATGTGTATGTACTGTGTTAGGGTGCTAGTTGTTACGATCATTCGGATTGCTGGATTAGCAGCAGACGGTGAGCTGGTGCGTGTGCGTTAGATCCAAAAGGACTGTGTGTACGTCTGTGACTGTCTTTGCTTCCAAGTGAGAATTCATGGAAGCATGCTTCTGTTGCTGTGATGGGGACGACGAGGGACTCTTATCATTGCAAGTGTGAGGTTGTGAGGTATCATCCGTGGCCACTGGCCTCCTGATTCTAAAGCTCAGAGCCCTACCACTAATATCTCCGGTGGATCATCTGCAGCCACACGACACATTTGTACGAGCACTGCTTACCATCATAGATTTTGATCAATTTTTACTGGCTTGTTACCTTTGAAAAGAAAGAGGGATGGATTAATATACAAGTTTTTTTTCTTCCCATTGGGCCTTTAACTAGTGCACTTGGATACGATTCTGATGTAAGGAACGGTTATTATCATCTGAGGAGCTATGATACACAGAATTGGTAATGTGATGTGACAAACGCTTTATTTGAGGATAATGCGATAAAATCGGCTTGTCTGTGATGGGTAATGCTCTGGGGTGGACTGTCACTAGCGCGGCAGAAAAGACGGAGAATCAAATCCAGCGAGATGCCAATAGCAATGTCTGTGGATGCAGCGCAAGGCTATCCCCCAGCCTCTACTGAAATTTTCGTATATATAGCTGCTGTTCTGAAGGTGACCAGTCTTTAACTACTGATGCCCCACTTTCAAGCTTTACAGCTTTGGTTACTACCGTGTGTGGTCTGAATAAGATTCTGATCCACGGTGCACATTCCTATGCGATGATTTGTGCAGTAAAAATCTTGCTTAGGTGCTACTAGTATCCTCTTAGGAAAGAGTAGCGGAGCTAACTAATTAACCCACCCAAAAGCTGCTGATGTGGCCTGTAGGCCGACTAATTTTAAGCTTCTTTCTTTTTTCTGTTACTGCCTAGAGTACGTCTGCATCAAGTAATATAACCTATCCAGTAAAAGTGCGTATGCGATGACAGTATTCAAATGTATGGGCGTATGGCCTTCTTAGCTGGGCAGCAGTGCCAGCAAAATAGTAGCCGTGACTGATGATTACACATGCAGATAAATATAAATTAGCTCCTTCATCAGGTATGTGTAGTCCTCGACACTCGTCTACTTATATATTTGCAAACTTCCTTCATCCCCAAATCATCCTGTCTCCTTGCCTTGAACAAGCATCAATCCAAATTAAAGAGAAGGGCATTAAAAATCGGCAATGCTTGCTTCCAAAGCTAGGGCCGGCTTTGTACTTGTGAGTTGGGAGACAACTAATAAAGCGCCAGCTGCACACACATTACTTATAACTCTGAGCATTCGGCACCAGTGGCTGCTATGGAATGGAAGAGAGCATCAAACAGAAGGTCATGCATGTGTAGTAGTATATGTGTTACTCATTGCATTGTATTCGTACAGAATTCATCCAACCGATCCATGGAACATAACATATAATTCTGTGCGTTGGTTATATATTACAATCGTTAGCTACAGAACCATCCAAATTGAGTGCTGAAGAGGCAAAGCCAGTGGATGCAAATGAGCTTCATTATGAAAGCATATCTTAGTCTGGACTTCATGCTCCATCTTTATGCTGCAGCACTGCCCTCACTGCCCCAGCTGAAGCCACATCCCAAGGAAAACAAAGGGATGCAAAAGCATGAAGTAGTACGTACCCCAGAATAAAGCCAAACACGGACCAAGAAAACTAATCACCTAGACCGCACCATCGTCGATCAGAAAGAAGATACCCAAAAAGAGTGCATGAGAGCGATTTGTAATGACCATGGATGCAATGCACCGAAGGAATACACAGGTGCTGGGAAAAGCCTAGACCGGATGGAACCTGCAGCGAAACTGGAGCAACCATATGAAATTTGCATGTAAGCGCGCAAATCAGATCAGATCAGCCCCAAGTTAGTCAGGTGAAAGATCACTGGAAGATGATAGCTAGCTTGATAAGAATATGTCCTTGCTGTTAGTACTGTGTCGTTGCCACTTGCCAGTAGGCAGATAATTGGGGCCTGTACTGTATATCTAGCGAGGTCTATGATTGTAAAGCGTAGATCGAGAGAGGGAGGAGCAGGTGATGATAGCTAGCGCGACCTAGAAAGTAGAAACGGGAAAGGGGCAAAAGGCCTTTTCCCGAGCCGAAGACCACATGCATGTGGATGGGGCTCACATGTCTCCCTCCTCCTCGGCTCGCTCGCAGAAAAGGGAAAAGGGGACCGGGCGGGGGGAAGACGAGAAAGAAAGGAATTGGTTCGGTTCCACGCCGCAAACTCCCTTTGAGCACGCCAGAAACTCTGGTGGGGCAGGTAAATTAAGCGGCGACGGCGCAACGCGGGTCGGCGGGGGCTGAGGGGTACCCTAGTCAAGTACTGAACTCAACGAGCTCGAGTTCCAGCAAAGATCAGTCGGGTTACTCGGAGATCGTGTGTGATCGATCAGTGGATATATAGACGAACGGATTGGATCAATTTCTGCCGCCCACCTCCAGCGCCCCTCCTCCCTCCCCTTCTTCCCCTCGCCGCCGCCCGAACGGAGGGCCGGAAGCCCGGCGACCGCAAGGAAGGCGGCGGCGAGGCGACTCCGGCCTCGTTGGGGCTCCCTCGTGTGGGCGGCGCGGAGCTCCGATGGCCGGCGATGGCGCGGCTGCAGGCGCTAGATCCGGCGCGGATCTGGCCTCCCCCGCCGTCCTTGGGCGTGGATTCGGTGAGGCGGCGGCTGACGGCGCGTGCGGCGGCCGTGCTGGCGGCGGCCCGGGAGCTGCGGACGCGCGGCGGCCTGGGGCGCGTGGAGGCCGGCGGCGGCGCCCGTGGGCGAGCGGCGCTCGCAGCCCGCGGCTGGCGACCGGGTCCGGACGGGGCTCACGGCGACCGGGGGCGGCAGGGCGCAATAGAGGCGTCCTGCCACCCGGTAGCCCGCGGCCCTTGCGGCGGCGCGGAGGAGTCGGCCCTGCCTTAGGGGCAGTGGATCTGGGGGTCCGTCCCTAGGTCCGTGCCCCGACCGCCGGTGCGGACCGGGGGCGAGCGTCGGCCTAGGCAGTGGCATCGGTTCCTGCCGCCGCGGTGGTCTGGGCTCGTGGCCCGTGGCTCCGGTCGGGGTCGGGCTGGCGTCGACGCTTCTCTGATGGTGGCGGCGTTGAGGAGGCGGCGGCCGTAATCCTGGCCCATCCCTGCGGCTTCTCCATGGTCGGGGTACCGCCTCCGTTTCCGCGTCGTCAACGAAGCCTTCCTCGTAGCGCCGTCAAGTTTCCGCCGCGGGGTTCATGCTTTCTATCTTACTTTGCGAAGCACGATGTCATCCCATTGAGGGGACGATATAAGCTTTGTGGGCAATCGAGGTCCCCAAACCTTCCCGAGGTGTCGGGTGTTGCCAGCGAGTGCATATGGAACCCAGCGGACGAGCTTCGGCGGCTGCGATGGTGGGAGGTGGATGGAAGCGAGTGGGATCGGTCTAGGTGCTCTCGGCTCGTCGGGTGGAGGTCCTCAAGCATAAGCTTCGACTCGGTGTCGGGTCGGGCAACAGCGTGTGCTTTCCCTCTTGAGGGCGTTGTCGGTAGGCTCTCGCTCGACGGCGGTTCGTGGAAGCTCTCTGTGGTGAAAACCAAACGCGGACGCAGTCGCGTCTTTGCCTTCCTGAAGGCGTTGTCTGGAGATTCTCCTGTAGCCGTTGGTGGTCAAGTCGTAGGCTCCGCGGTAGGGCGGGTCCGATAGATGGTTTTCTGTTCGCTTACCCTTTAGATTGGGCATCTAGAGTAGGCTCTTCTCTAATGCGAGGCCTAGAGGGTCCTTTTATGCTCTGTTGGATGCCGCTCTCTAGCGGATTGTACTTCATTGTAAACTGGTAATCCTAGTATCTTTCAGTTGCTTTATTTATAAAGCTGGCTAAGGCCTTTGCTGGATTGGAATATGATCTGTGAATTTTGGAACAGAAGAAAAGCATACCTGTAGGATGGGCCGGGCTGAAAGATAAAGTAGGCTCGGTGAGAAACAGAAAGCAGGCCTTTTGTCACCGTGGCCCCAGCAATAGAGTAAGCAGCCCATGTACCTGACCGAAGTGGATGTGCCGCTCGTCCGTTTTCGGAGCCCATGCCGTCGTCACCGTGTGCCGGGCCGACCTCTTCAAGCCCGTGGCAGTTTCACTGGTAGAGTGGGCCTCATATGGGCTCTACCGTTTCTTCATCGGTCCTTCCTTTCTGGCGGCCCGGGCGCCAACAGCGACCCGGCGGCACCAGCCGGCGTGTTGCACGTGTCTTGGGCTTTGCTGGTCCGGCTGCGCACGGCAGCTCGCCCTATCGAAATGTCAGCGTTTCCCCTACGTCATTTGCGTCAACTTGGTGTGTCCAATATCTTTATACAGAGATCAAACTGAGATATGCGTGTTCCTTAGGGCTTAGGCTTCCGACTGTATCTTTTCACGTGTTCCAGAGGCTTTAAACGTGGGAAGTAGGAGCTATATATAGCACTAGCACCACGATGTCCTCGATCAACACTGTACAAGGAAAAGTCTTCAGTAATTAGACAGTATAAACCAACTGCTTTGCACGTCGGACGATACCGACTAAGCTGACGAGAAGGATACCGGCCGTCAGATCCTGCCGAAAGTTGGGCGACGCCGGCCTTGCCCCGTCGAGAAGGGCATCAACAGCCTCCAAGTGGATCACAATTCACAATCACCCCGCGACGGCAAAACGGCGATTTGCCCCCATCGGCAGGGATGTCGCCGTGCCGATGCTTTCTTTCGATTCTTATTACACCTTTCTTGCCCTCTCTGCTTCACCTCCATCGTTCCCTTTCGCTTGCTAATGCATGCCGCCCACTAGCGATAGGAGTCCGAGCCTATTCCATCGAGGTCATGGCCGGCCATGGCGTGGGGCGCAGCTAGCAGCAATGGTGAACGGCGACAGGGCAACAGGTCCTCTTCGGCCATTTCCTTGTCTGCACTTTTGCTTTTGAGGTCCTAAAGGCTCCGGCTACATCCTACACGGCAGGAAGTGTTTCGACTTTCGCCAGGTCATCGATCGGACGGCACCTCGCATTGGGGAAGTGGCGGAGATCAAATCATTGACGTGAGGTGGATCATCATTGGAATCTGAATAATCTGAATGGAGTCATCGATAGTCCGTGCGTCAATGGATCATGGGCAATAATTCAGTAGGCGCAGTGGCCGTGATGGATATGGAGACACCAGACGTCCTAATCATGGGATTCTACATCCGATTTCCAAATAATTCAGTATGCCTTGCCGCCCAAAGACACTGCGATTTGTCCCTTCTCTCTCTGCATGCAGATATATAAGAGCCCCCCTTTTCCGTCTGCAGACTTATTACTTTGATGACTCTTCATACAGTCATATGTACTGTCAAAGAAATGTAGGTGGTCACGATCAAGTTAGATTTAATTATCTCGACCTGATCCAAAGAATTCGATCACTTGATGCTTGTTAAGCTAGCTCACATCTCCTCTTGGAGTTCAACCATAGCTCCTGGCTGCTTGATGCTGAATATCTCGCCCCGACTCATTGCTTTCATCCTTTTCTGGAAGAAAAGACTGATCCTTTGCAACGCTAAAGTGCTCACGGAATCATCGTGAGTTCGACCTCTGAAGATCACCACAAGGAATTATCCGATATTCCAGTAGGCAGTGTAGTTGTCTGTGACGCTGACTAGACGGTAAAATGGTACAAGGTGACTAGGAGGAGGTTCATTCCTATGGGATCTGAGAGCTGGGGCGCACACTGTATGCTCGCTATCTGACCACGCTTGCACTCCATGTCCACACACACCTCACCTTGCCGTTTGCCTGTTCTAACAGAACGAGGAACCTGTTGACACGAGATCGCGCCAACGAAGTCGCCGCTGCCTTGAAGCAAAACCGGTCAGACCGCTTTATGAAACCGGTCAGACCGCTTTTGACGAGGCGACGGTGAAAACCTAAAATCTCGAGCTCGGGAGGGACCCCGTCGGAGCTTGAGAGTCTAGGGTTGTTCTAGGATCGGCAGACCACCTAGAACGTCCTCAAACGTCGTCGAGACGAGAGAAGAACAGAAGATACGGGGGTTGGAAGAGCTAGGGTTTAGAGATAAAAGTAATGCGAAACATAGAAAGATAAAAGTAAAGATAAAACGATGAAAGGTAGATTTGATTGGATATGATCTCCTCAGTCGGCCTTGACCCTTTATATTTATAGGGTGGGATGGTCTTACCCCGTCGAGTCGGTTTACAGTATGGGATAAAACTTTAAAGTCCTAAACCTACTCCAACATGGGAGAAACCGGTCAGACCGGATAGGGAAACCGGTCAGACCGGTTTCGACAGTTGCCAGATCGGCTACAGTAAAACCGGTCTGACCGCTTTTCAGAACCGGTCTGACCGGTTGCCCTCAGCCTGATAGACAACTGTCAATTTTGGGTGCGAACAGAACCTAGAAGATTTCTCAACTCCCAACAAACAGCATCGTTGTCCTAGGCTCCTAGCCCTTCGGCTTCACACGATTGTAGTGGCTGCAGTGCGGTAGTGCCGCCAACACCAAAAGCAGGTGTCTCCTCAGTCCCCCATATGCTGGTCAAAAGAGGCTACATACTATCATATCGTGTCTGTGACAAGAACATGAGACCAGATTCCCCAGTCAGTTCTGGTCGAGCACGAGCCAAAGTTGCCACGACACTGGTGCAATCATGGAGCAGGACTGTAATACACGGGTTCACAAATTTTAAAGGCATTTTTGTGGTCAGAATTACTGTTGCATGAAAAATATAGCTTTAGATTTTATGTACCTGGACATGGACAGATTCTCTTTTTACTATTCATCAACAGATGAACACAACTATCAATCATTTTTCCTAGTCCTTCGATGCATAGACTGATAGACAGGCTTTGAGGTAATTCCATTACTGTCCACCTCGCTAGAGCGTCAGGTCAAAGCTCACATGCAAAACAAAACAAATGCTGCTACTCTCAACAAAGAAAAACCCGAAATAAATGCTGCTTGAGCAGGAACGTCCACTGCGCGCGTCAATAATTTAGGTTTGTCTGAAGAACACACCAGCACTTTTATCGTCACACTGTTCGCGATGTAAGCTGATGTAGTGGTGGTTCACTGATGCTTGTTGTTTAATTATAGCAGTGCAATGCACTTCCAAAGCCAACAAGTGCTTTTCAATCCCGACAGGTGTGACCGCTGACTGTGAATGGAGCCCTCGCGCCTACCAGTTCACGGGGCTAATGTTCGTGTTCAGTTCAGAGAAGAAAAAAAGAAAATCAGCGCATCACAATCCAATCAGGCATGTAGATACAAGGTAGTATTCTCCGGTCGTGTACAGAAATACTACTATAGAGTGTAGAGTATTCGAACAAGTTGAAATAATCACTTCGCCGCCTGTCGGAATTCTTTAATTAAGCGCCATGTGTGCATCGACAGGAAGAGCTTATCTGACAGAGCGTTCTGCCGCGTAGTGCTCGTGTGGCTGAGAGAGGAGATTGTGCCTTGGCCTACAGGGCCCCGCCCAGCAGCTTTCGGTTTGTTCTTTTGCTGCGTCAAATAGGCCGCTCACGGGGCTGGATCAGCAGATCTTTGACCCGAATTTCAGCTTGAATTTTGGCTCCTCCATTCTTGTCTCGGAGTTCCTTATCTGTCGAGATCCGATGATTGATCCGTTGTTCATGTAAGACCAGGATGCAGCTTGTGGCATATATGTCAGGAACACAGCTTCATTTTCGTCAACATTCGACATTCCTTCCGATGAGATGTTCGAAACTGAAATCCGCAGAGGGAAAAGTGAGGTTCTCTGCAAATTTGTACACAAGCATGAATCTTGCTACTTGTACCATGTCTGGATATTCAGATTTTGATATGAAACTCTCTGGTGTGAGAAGCCAAGCCGCGCACCCAATAAGAATGCTACTAGATACTTCCATGCAAGTTGGGCGCAGCACAGGTGGCCCGAAACAACAGTCGCCACAGGATGGCGGAATATGATTTGGCCGGGCACGACGACATTTAGGTATGGCACGTAAAAAACTGCTCCTGCAAAGCAAGAGCAAAAAGCGAAAAGATGCGCTCCCGCGGATGTAGATGGAAGTCTCCGGTGCGCGCGCGGATTCGGCTCTGGAAGATTGGATGAGGCAGACGACACGGCCTACGAGACAATCAGACAAAGCCCCCTCCGGTTCCGGGCCAGCGCGTCGCGGCGCCGTCGGCGTGCCCTGCCATCATCATCCGGGACGCGTGGAAAATATCGTCCAGCTCAGCAGATGACGGCTGCTCTGAAAAGTTTCTCGGCTCCGCTCGGCACGCCCGCCCCGGCGTGCAGTGCGGCCCCGTCGTACGTACGTCGGCGAAAAATGACGGGGGAAATCCGATCGAAAACCAACGGAATCTCCGCTTTCCGGTGGCACCCCGCCGTCGCCGTGCGCGCGCGATCACGCGCCGGCGCACGGATCGCAGCGGCGCGGCGCGCGTCGCTTTCCGGCGCGGGGAAAAGTGGCGCGCGCCGTCCACAGAAAGGAAAAGATTCCGGCGCGCGCGCGCGGGCGGGCGTGCGGGGCTCGGCGTGTTTTTTCTCCGCTCCCGCTCCGCTGCGCACCACTACTTGCTCCACTGGTCGTCCGCACCCTCCCTCCCTCCCCCAGTGCCCTCGACTCTATATCTACCCGTCCTCTCCCTCCCCAGTGGCCTTGTCTCCAGCAGAGGCTAAAGAGTTCTAGAACCTAGGCTGGCCTCGCACTAGAGTTACCTGCCTTGCTTGGGTCCAGTCTGGTCTCTGCCTCTCTGGTAGCGTCCTTCCCACCTGGCCATGCACTTCCATTTCCGGGTCCTTCTTGGCTTGTATCGCTGATCAAGATCAACTCAGATTTGGCTTGACGCTTGGGTTTCTGCCGTCTTATTATCCGTAAGTCCGATCTGAACTTAATCGACACTGAATGCCTTTTTATCCTGCCAACTTCATTGTACTGTTGCTTTGTGCATTTCTTGATTCAGTCAGAGTAGCATTTGTTAAACTCTTAGGTCAGAGGGTGTGCTGTGGGACTAAGTAGGCTAGGATTCTTGTCAGAAAATGGAGAGTGGGTAGTCAGAAACAAGTGTTCTACAGTTAGTTTCCATGGCTAATATTTCATTTTGGAAGTGATTTGGTCTCACAAGTTTTGATCCAAAAGTTCTGTGGTACTCACTAGTCACTAGCAGTCAGTCACATGGTGCGTGGGCTGTGATTCTGAGTTGTCTCGCGAGTAGGAAATGGAAGCTCAATGTTCCATATTATGGTTCATGACATTGATATGTTGGTGTTCCTCGGTACTCGACAAAGCCTGGATTAGCCATGTTAACTGGATGAATGACAAAGGTGTTAAACGTTAGTAATACAACATGACCACCTGCAGATCATATAATGAAGTGTAATTTCACAAAGTTCACTGGTTCATTGTATGCGGACGTGTGGTCCAAGAGGATTAATAACTGTATTAAAAGTGCTAGGACTTGAACATCATCTTCATGAGCTACAAAAAGCACCACTTGACAATGTCCTTGCATGCTAGAGGTTGCTCTGATAAGTACGTTTGCTCTGACCCCG
Organism: Echinochloa phyllopogon; assembly: GCA_033239725.1. NCBI lineage: Eukaryota > Viridiplantae > Streptophyta > Magnoliopsida > Poales > Poaceae > Echinochloa > Echinochloa phyllopogon. The sequence goes on from BTCW01000005.1 coordinate 52,017,256, forward strand.
AATATAATCATTCAGTCATCCACTTGCTGGATGAGTTAATTGCTTATATGTGAAGTAAAAACACATACGAGACCTTAAACTTATGTTCTAACTAAACGAGGTGCAGTAAAGTGGTAACGTGTATATCACAGTATCTGCTAAAATATCTGACTAGTTGGTACAAGTTTGTTGTTAGCAAGGAAATTGATCGTTCTCGGATATCTCTTTCTGAAAAAGAAGATTCACTGCACAACTTAGTTATATTTAAAAGTAGAGTATCAGAAACCATAGTCACAAAAATCAGTGACGAGGGATGCACAGTAGGTTAGATGAAAAATAATATCTAATTGATTATGTTTTTATTACCTGGTCCCCAACTCCCCATGATCATTGAGTAGCTCGCTTTCAATAGAATGGTACATCTTTTTAATCTTTTCACACTTCAATTTCCTTCAATTCCTTTCAATGATCACTCTGATGCAAGTGAACTGCACATCGTTTTCATTTGATTCTTCAATATTAAGTACTGTGTACTTTTTGTAAAATATCAAGGCGTTATTACTTTGATAAAATCCAGTACACCAGTGCACTTATGTCAGGTTCCCTTATTTTCAGGTAACAGCGCTAAGAGTGCAATGACAGCCTCATATTCTCAAATGTATTTCTGGTTAATCCTCGTGCTCTGCAATTTTGGAATATCAAAATCCATGACTCCAGATAGAGATGCACTTTTGGACATAAAAGGTCATCTGAATGACCCACATAATTACCTACACAACTGGGATGAATCTCATACACCGTGCCAATTTTACGGTGTTACATGTGACCAAAATTCTGGTGATGTCACTGGGATATCACTCTCAAATATCTCATTATCAGGCACTATATCATCTTCATTTTCTCTTCTTCAACAATTACGCACTCTGGAGCTCGGGGCAAACTCCATATCAGGAATTGTTCCTGCTGCACTGGCCAACTGTACTAATATTCAAGTTCTTAATCTGTCAATGAACAGTTTAACAGGCCAATTGCCTGATCTTTCTGCATTGCTCAACCTACAAGTTCTTGACTTGTCAACAAATAGCTTTGATGGTCCATTCCCAGCATGGGTCGGCAAATTATCTGGCCTAACTGAATTAGGCCTAGGAGAGAACAACTTCCATGAAGGTGATGTTCCGGAAAGCATTGGAGACCTGAAGAACTTAACATGGCTATTCCTGGGACAATGCAATCTTAGGGGAGAGATACCGGCTTCAGTCTTTGATTTGGTATCACTTGGGACACTGGACTTCTCTCGTAATCAGATAACCGGTGTGTTCCCGGAGGCAATATCCAAGCTAAGGAACCTGTGGAAGATTGAGCTCTACCAAAACAACTTGACTGGTGAAATTCCTCGGGAGCTTGCAACTCTAACCTTGTTATCTGAATTTGATGTGTCTCGGAATCAGCTGACTGGGGTGCTACCTAAGGAGATTGCTGGCCTTAAGAAGCTGAGGATATTCCATATATACCACAATAACTTCTCTGGTGAACTTCCTGAAGGGCTGGGAGACTTGCAGTTTCTTGAGTCATTCTCAACCTATGAAAATCAGTTCTCAGGAAAGTTCCCTGCCAACCTTGGTCGCTACTCACCACTCAACACAATCGACATATCAGAGAATTATTTTTCAGGCGAATTTCCAAGATTCTTGTGTCAAAATAACAAGCTCCAGTTCTTACTGGCTTTGACCAACAACTTTTCAGGTGAATTCCCCGGCTCTTACTCTTCCTGCAAGACACTTGAGAGGTTCAGAATAAGCCAAAATCAATTTAGTGGGAGTATTCCTGCTGGCTTGTGGGGATTGCCTGATGCTGTGATAATTGATGTTGCTGATAATGGATTTTTTGGGGGCATATCTTCTGATATAGGCTCGTCAGTCACTTTGAACCAGCTTTATGTTCAGAACAACAACTTCATTGGGGAGCTTCCAGTAGAGCTGGGGAATCTCTTCCAGCTTCAGAAGTTGGTTGCTTCCAACAACAGATTCTCTGGCCAAATTCCCAAACAAATTGGAAGTCTGAAGCAGCTGACTTACCTGCATTTGGAGCATAATGCACTGGAAGGGCCAATACCACCAGATATTGGTATGTGCAGTAGCATGGTTGACCTGAACCTTGCAGATAATTCTTTGACTGGAGACATTCCAGTCACACTGGGCTCCCTCGTCACTATGAATTCATTCAATATATCCCATAACATGATCTCTGGTGACATTCCTGAAGGTTTGCAGTCCCTCAAGCTGAGTGAGATTGATTTCTCCCACAATGAGTTGTCCGGTCCAGTCCCTCCTCAACTCCTGATGATATCTGGAGATGATGCATTCTCTGAAAATGACGGCCTTTGTGTTGCAGACACTTCAGAAGGATGGAAGCAAAGTGTCACTAAATTAAGACTTTGCCAGTGGTCTGACAACCATCATAACTTCTCAATGAGACGCCTTTTTCTTGTGCTGCTCACAGTGATATCTTTTGTGGTTCTTCTGTCTGGGCTGGCGTGTCTGAGCTATGAAAATTACAAGCTTGAAGAGTTCAATAGAAAAGGGGACATTGAGGGTGGCAGCGACACTGACTCGAAGTGGGTTCTTGAGACATTCCATCCCCCAGAGATTGACCCTGAGGAAGTATGCAACTTGGGTGGAGATAATTTGATTGGGTGTGGAGGCACTGGCAAAGTTTACAGACTAGAATTGAGCAAGGGAAGGGGAACTGTGGCTGTGAAGAAGTTGTGGAAGCGTGATGATGCAAAGATCTTGAAGACCGAGATAAATACCCTTGGGAACATACGCCATCGGAACATTCTGAAACTCAATGCATTTTTGAGTGGTGGAGCATCAAACTTTCTGGTCTATGAGTATGTGGTGAATGGCAATCTGTATGATGCTATTCGCCGTGAGTTCAAAGCTGGGCAGCCAGAGCTTGACTGGGACAAGCGGTGCCGGATTGCTGTTGGGGTTGCGAAGGGTATCATGTACCTTCACCATGATTGCTCCCCGGCCATAATTCATCGGGACATAAAGTCGACCAACATACTGCTGGACAAAGAGTATGAAGCTAAGCTTGCAGATTTCGGCATCGCTAAATTGGTGGAAGGTTCACCACTTAGCTGCTTCGCTGGTACCCATGGCTACATGGCTCCTGGTAAGTTTACTTATTTTACTCCTACATTTTAGTGTTTTCACATAGCTGTAGTTACTGGATATTTTTCTGCATGATTACTGTAGGTTTTTTTTTGGTCAGTAGCACTCAATTCTCTAGAATTAATTGTGGCCTCTCCTGGTAAACAATCCAGTCAAATGAAACGATGCACAAATTACTAGACACTTCAATTGCTGTTTGTCATTTAAAGACGGATGCAGACTTCTTAGTTCTTATGAATATTTTTAGTGATTTTGGTATCAGTTGTTAATATATATATATATATCAGTTTCATAAGTAATGTGTTCCATATCATTCATGCAATAATTACCATTTATTCCTAAAACTATCAGACAAATTTAAGTTCGAGAAAAAAAATCAGACAAATTTAACAGGTATTAATTTGAAGATTTCAATCTCATGTCATCTTAAATCAATATATGCAGAGCTCGCATATTCTCTGAGGGCGACTGAGAAGAGTGATGTTTACAGCTTTGGTGTTGTACTGTTAGAGTTGCTTACTGGACGTAGCCCAAGTGATAAGCAGTTTGACGGCGAAAAGGACATTGTCTCGTGGGTTTCATTTCATTGGGCTGAGAAAAATCCTGCGGCTGTTCTTGATCCAAAAGTAAGCAGTGATGCATCAGATTACATGATAAAGGCCTTGAGTATTGCTATTCTTTGTACCTCTCAACTTCCATCTGAACGGCCGACAATGAGAGAAGTCGTGAAAATGCTCATCGACATCGATCCTAGCTCCACAACTGGGAGGGCAAAGAACAAGAATGATAAGTAGCAATAGCATGCTTTTTTCTTAGTTAAATTTACTAGTAATAATCACCACATCGGGGCCTCTAAGCACCCTGTAGCAGCTCATAGGGGAAGCTTATTAGGTCCTCAGACTGCCTGACTAGTGAGTAGCAACTATTAGGCTGGTAAAATAATGTGGAGATATAACCTCTGCAAAGTTTGTCCATATGTAAAAGCTTTAGATAATATTATGTACATATAGTATTGTACTATGAAGGTTTCTGTAAATATGTGTTGCACGACGGTATGATTAGTTTACTTGCAACAGTTTGATACTGAGGACAAGATATCCATACGCTCAATTTTATCAGAAAGGAGCAGGATATGGTGACAGGCAAACGACGGTTACTGATTATCTCAGTACTCACTGAAATTCCGATTTGCAGTTGCAGTCCTCTTTGTGCTTCATTTTAACAATCCGTTTCTATTTATTCGGAGTATGAACAATCTAAGGGGTTATTACAGCCGATCTGTACCATATGTCAACATCAGAGGTAACATTAGCACACACAATCAGCTTATAGCATAACTACATTCTTTTTCGACTTCGAGCCGATTTTAGCTATTGTACATGACTACAATGGCCTCTAGCTCATAGTTTTGAAAGGGTTGGAAGAGACCTTCAGGCTATCCACAATGTCAGTCACAGAACCTATACCCACTGCCACTGAAATCATCAGACAAACCATGCTCAAACCCTGCAGAAGATACCATTTCCTCCCCTGCTTGGTGATCTTGCACTGGGCAATGTGCATGCTTATAGGGAAGTAAACCGTCAGTGGCCAGAAGCTGAATGCGCCGAGGAGCCCCAGCACAGCGTTGAAGAATGGTATCATCATTGCCACCACAGTCGTCGCCAAAACTATGATTGTCCTTAAGACGAGCTTGTATGGTGCTACAGTAACTGATCCACGCTGCATCAGGGGGATGCTGACTGTGTATGCACTGTTGATGAACTTGGCTTCCGGCCACCGGGAGGCAGCCCACCGCTCGACTGATGCAAAGATAGGTTGTGCATAGACCTGCATGAGCAAAAGAACATTTAGCTTAAGCCGCAGAGTTCACTTAGTTCAGGTCTGAAACTCTGAACCTGATAACTGAAATTCTCCCTGTGAGGTGTACAACAGCTGAAATGTGCTAACCTGGTATGCTCCAATCAGGTGGAGGATGAGGCACATGTTGGCAATGTCAACGAGCCAGAAAGGACCCAACCCGTCCGCTGTCAAGATGTTGCCGGGAGCATTTGAACCAAATGCAGCATACCCAGCACAACCAACGGAGATGTAGAAGATGGTGGTGGCTCCAATCCCGTACATTGCTGCCTTCTTCATGGTCTTGTTCTCCGGTGGCGGTGACTTCAGTGTATCCTACAATCAGAAGTTCAGAGCAGATCAGAATACTGACTAGTAGAACATTGCTACTTGGCCTAATGTTCTGAACTTTCCTTCTGAAGCCACTGCGAATTCATTCAGAAATCATGCATACCTGAATCTCAATTAGTACTTCCGCGAAGGTGTAAGCAAAGGCGATGTTCCCCAGGGCGAGAAGCACGTTCCAGAGCTTCTTGGTGGAGGACACCGCTGCGGCGCCTGCGACCCTGCCGTCGAGACCGCCGCCGTGCGACACCCACTGGCCCACCGAGAGGCCGAGGCCGATGAAGGAGTAGGCGAAGGACATGACCGCGGCGACGACGGACAGCCAGGTGATGTGCTCCAGGCCGGGGAACTGGGATAGCACCACCTGCACCACGCTGAACGCCAGCATGGGCACGGTTCCCGACTTGTCGCAGTGCGCGCCGGCGCCGCTCCGGCGGAAGCAGTCCGACTGCCTAATCGCCCTGAGCAACGCACAAACAGATCCAGGGAACAAAGTTTAGCACGTCCTGATTGAAGTGATTTTTCTTTTATTTTTCAAGCTAGCTTGCACGGAGTTTCAGAGGAGGCTGAGGCTCGGTTACTCACACCATGCTTATGGTGGCGGTGATGGTGTAGCCGACCATGGTGCCCCACAGGTTCACGTACTGCGCGATCCCGCACATGAACACCTCCCTGGGACCTGCGATTTTTCAGGCATTGCTGCGTTCAGCAAAACGACGCGAGAAAGTGATGGGGGGCCGGGTGCGCGAGCGAGGCGCGTACTACGTACTGAGGTATGATCTGACGGCGTCCATGTAGGTGCGGTTCCTGTCGCCGGTGACGGGGTGCGGCGCGCGGTAGGCGTTGGCGAGCAGCGTGGAGGTGTAGTAGGTGACGCAGGCGAAGCCGGCGAGCGCGAGGGGCCCCGCGACCCAGCCCAGCTGCGCCACGCTCCACGCCAGCGCCAGCACGCCGGACCCGATCACCGCCGTCACAATGTGCGCCGTCGCCGTCCATACCGTCCCTGCAGGAAACCAACAAAGTTACAACGAACGAACCCGCCAGGATCGCCGCGCGCGGAGGCCGGCCGGCCTTGACCGATCCCTTCTTGTAAATAAAGATGTGCTCCCGGAAGATGGGGGAACGAAGCAGGGGGAGGCGCGCACCTCTCCGCTCGTGCTCCTGCTCGTAGTCGCCCCGCTCGACGTCGTCTGCGGCCGCGCTCTTGTCCATCCTCCCGGCCCCGTGCGCGCGCCCGGGTGTCCCGTGAGAAGCGGGAGGGAAAGAGATCAAGGGGATCCGGGCAAGCTAGCTAGGGGACACCGACGAACCGGGACGGGGGTTTGGGTGGTTTATATAGGCCGGCCAAGGCGACACGGGGCTCCCTGTGGCAGGACCGGCGCCTGGGCCTGTAGAATCCCGGCGCGGCAGTCGAGCGCCAACGGACTCCTCACTCTATTCTAGCTACCATTGGGTATTTGGGTGGGACTTTTTTTTTGGGTACGGACTTCTGTTTTGAGTCCTGGCCTGCACCCTACGAGACCCTCTCGATGTTAATGTTGTTGTTGTTTTCTCGAGGAATTATAACGTTGTTCTTCCACCGGGCAGATCAGAGTCCTGGATCCCATGCGTCGATGAAATTAGTACATGTACCGATGTACTACGTACTCTATGTACGAACTTTATTTACACGAGTAACGAGTTTCACGTGAACAATTCAGGTCCTGCAGGACCGAAAAAAGTATCTTGCGTACCAGATTGGCAGTGAGGTCGTTGAGCGTTTCTGGCCCGAGCCGAACTGTTGTTTCATCGGCGCCAGCTGTGACCACCCCGCTTTGCCTCATGCCCTCTCATCCCAACCATGCACGTACATGCACCACCACCATATAAACCCCGAGCGTTGCATTGCGCTCCAACACTGCAACCCCAAAGCAGTAAGCAGGTGCGTGGCGGAGAGCTAGCTCTCGCTCGACCTGCACCTGCACCTGGACGGCGAAATAGACCAGAAGGCGGTTTTGCTTTGCCCTACGGTACGTTTTGCTTTGCTTTGCATGCATCTGTGTCACACAAAGCCGGCAAACAGCGGCGGCGCATCGTCGTCGTCATGGCGGTTACAGAGACGTATCCACGCAGGTCGACGTCGACCCATGGGCCACGTACGTACGGGCCATGCCAGGGAAAGTCGTGGATGGATGTCCATGCGGACCGCAACTGCCTTTATTTTTTTTCCCCGCCCAGCAGGCCTAGCACAACACATGGATACGCTTGGCTTGTCAGAACCGAAAGGCATTCTGCATGAACGCCAGATGCCACCGCGCGCCCGACACGATGATTCGGCGACCCGAACGCTAGTCCAGCCAGCCGCACTGCGACGCGATGCGAGACTAGCATAGCAGCCGAGGAGCGCTACACGCTGACGGCGTACGCCGCCCGCCCGCGCATGCAGAGGCCGACGAGCCGCGGCCGCCGCGCAGCGAACGGCACGCACAAGCGTGATGCGGGGAGCAGAGTGGCGACACGGGTTGTTGCGCGCGGATCGATGCCTTTTTCGCTGCCGGCATCTGATGGCCACATTGCGAGCCTTTTCAGTTTCCCTTTTTTTTCTGAAATAATAAAGCCTTTTCAATTTCTCCCCACGTACTACATTGCCATCAGCCCATCACGCTCGTCAGCTAAACAGAACGGTCGCCATATTCCAACAGACCGGCCGGGCGAGATGGACACGCCCGAGTAGTGACCCTGGTGGACGCCAAGTGAGAACTGAGAGCTGATCGAGGAGGTGATTTATGGCAACATGGTACTACTTGAAGCTGGGAACCTTTGCAGATGAGCTTCTGCTGATAAGATCACCCAAAAGTTAACTCTTAATTGGCCTTAGGCCGCCACTGGGCACCTGGCCTGGCTAAATTCCGCTTTTCCTTAAACTAACAATACACACTACTCCGTACACTGGTTGTTACATTACATCAATCTCTGGTGGTTCTCATAGCGTCAGGAGCAAGCCAAAATAATGTCACAGGGCAATATCTGATGTGATTGCTTTCCTCGATAGCTGTGGACAGTAACAGCTTCGAGATGCAGAAAAATTAGTTAGAAAAAGATACACATTTATAGTACGTGCATCTTCTAAAGAGAAAAGAAAACTTACATGAAAGAGGAAGTACAAATATACTTAATAGGTAATTTGAAATGGAAGGAATAAATTGTAGAGTGTCATATCAATTGTGTCGCTTATTTAAATGAAACGTGCAGATTACTTATCGGATATATTACGATTGAAAGAATGCAATATGTATGTATTAAAGGTTAAAGCATAGAAGTATAATTCTTTTTTAGAAAAAAAAAGCAACGAATAAGTTTTACCTTTTGTGCAAACCAATAGAGCATTATCTTACGAGTTTAATATAAGATATTATGTTAACCCACCACCTACACCACCTGGGTTGCTATGCTGTACCGGATAGGAATTTTTGGTCAAAGGATGCACCACGATCCTCTCAAGCAACAGACAGTCATCCCTAATATTCTCATAATGATGGTAATTGGTAAAGCATATAATTATGCAGGCCGCGGGGCGATATCTAGTCACCACCCTTGTCGACTGAATATGTTGCTGAATTTGGTATACCCCAGCTAAAGTTGGTACACGCACCTTACGATAGGATGGGAAGAGCACAGAAGCATTTCTTCAGTGGTATATAACCGGTGCCTTTTGGTGGAATAAATAAAAACTAAGTACTCAATTAACCACGGACAAGATTATGTACTACTTAGATATAATGTATGTCTAGATACTAGCAAAAATCTATATGAGTCACGAAATTTGATTTGGGACGGAGCAAGTAGGGGTATAATCTACGTCTAGATACTAGCAAAAATCTATAAGAGTCACAAAATTTAATTTGGGAAATTAGTATAATAACTTTCTGTCATATATTATATCTGATGGTATTATTCTCTTAGTCATCATCCATGTGCATATATAGGGCCCACCTGAGAGGATTTGGATATAAAGGTAATCATGCACATCGATCTTCATCGCTAGGGTTATCCAATGCAGCTGCGATTTCTAGTTTTACCTTGCAGGAGGCAAAAATGGTACGGCACACATGGATCCAATGAATCTAGACACGGTCGTGCGAGACAACAGATTTGCATTCCACTTGCAAGTGCCTAAATCGTGTAAGCGCATTAGCCAGAGTAAAGCTAGTGACGCGACTGGGTAATGCTATGGCAAGAAAGAGAAGCTGATAATCATTTTATCATGTGTTGACAGCCAAAATGGGCTTTGGCCCGGCCAAACCGGTCAGGGTTCTGTAATTCGAGTAGGATTAGGATTCCGAGTTTAATTCCATCTCGTAACCTATTCGAAAGGGGTAAGACTTCCCCGGCCTATAAATATAAAGGCTAGAAGACCGATTGAGGTATTCCCAATCGAATCAAACACTTTATCTTCTATTTTTTGTCTCTCAAACCCTAATCCTTTTCCAACCTCATATTCTGTTCTTTGCTCGTCTCTACGGCGTTCAGAGGCGTTCTAGGTGGCCTGCCGACCCTAGAGCAACCCTAGATTGCTCGAGCTCCGACGGGGTCCCTCCCGAGCTTGGGTTTCTAGGTCTTCACGACCTCCCGACAGAAAGCGGTCAGACCGGTTCTGTAAACCGGTCAGACCGGTTTGCCCCGGGGAGATCAGGAGTTGGCGGTTGTGACGGCCGTGCTGCACGTTTGATCGATCTTCGAGTTTGTAGGCGCGCTTTAGTGTCAACATACTTTTTGGCGACTCCGCTGGGGAAGATTAATCTGGTGCCAAAACCGATTCAATCTACTCCGGATATGTCTGGATCAAAGTGCGACCTTGACAAAGACAACATCATCACCGCGACGATGGAAGAACTCACGGACGAGGAGCGAAAGCGATATTTGATTGCTGAGGAGCACTTCAGGGCGCAATTCTTGAAGGGCTTCAAGAAAGATCGCGGTGGTCTTGTCAAGAGAGTAGAGGAATTCGTCATGCCGGCTTTCAAGTTGGCAGATGATCACGTCGAAGAGATTCCAAAGGTAACGGGCGAATCCTCTGATTTAATGCAGCAAATTACTCGCATGATGGATGATAGATTACTTGCTGCACAAACTGCTACTAGTGAATTAATTGCTAGTATGACTGGTAATTCTGATAAAAATAAAATTAATTTAGAATCTAATGAATTACCTAGCTCATCAGGCGTGCCAGAACATGTTTTAGATTCTAATTTAGGCATGCCGGTGAATTTTTATGCGGGACAAACACCTCACCCTGGTTCGGTCTACGAACCGGTCAGACCGGTTTGTACAACCGGTCAGACCGGTTTGGCCCCCTCTGGTGGTCAGACCGGTTCTTTGAGTGCAGGAACATCTGGAGCGATGGTTTTGTCTAATACATCTACTTCTGGTCCTGTTTACACTATTCCACGCACCACGGGAAGTATACCCCACGGATCTGGCACGTTTCATGCGCCGATTCCGAGTACTTCTCAGAATACGATGTATGGTGTTCCCCGCGTTCCACATAACAGAGGTGATGAGAAATATCAAGCCGAGTTAGCTAAGTTTAAAGAAGACATAGCTAATACACTTAGAGCAAAACTCGGGCTTGAATTGGGTAGTGCACGCTTATATCAGAAACCGTATCCGCCTGAATTTGATTTGGTTCCTTATCCTAATGGTTGGCGTGTTCCTGATTTTATTAAATTCAGTGGTGAAGATAATAGAACTCCTTGGGAACACATTAGTCAATATATTTTGCAATTAGGAGAGGCATCATTTTATGAGGCATTGCGTATACGGTTATTCTCATTATCTTTAACTGGAACTGCCTTTTCATGGTTTTCTTCGCTTGCTCCAAATTCTATTCATAATTGGACTCAATTGGAGCGAAAATTTCATGATCACTTCTTTAGCGGAGAAAACGAGGCAAAATTATCTGATTTAACATCGGTTAAACAAAGCCGTGAGGAATCGGTTCTTGAATACTTTAAAAGATTTAAGGATGTTAAGAACCGATGCTTTAATATCACTGTTTCTGAAAAGGATTTAGCAGATTTAGCTTTTGCAGGCTTACGGTCTAATTACAAGGAAAAATTAGAAGGTTCTGATTTCCTTACTATTAAGCACTTGCAAATGAAAGCTATGAGTCTAGAGCTTAAGTTTAAAAATTCGAAAGAATCTGCTAAACCCCATCGTTCGAACGTGCATATTGTTGATAATGATTCTGATAGTTCGGACGATGATAAAGAAATTTATGCCGCCGAATTTGTTTGGTCATCAAAAAGTAAACCTAGTTCTTGTCCTTCATTAAAGCCGATTCAGAAAAATCGGCAAGAAGAAAAATTTACTTTTGATGTAGCCAAATGTGATCGTGTTTTTGATGAATTGCTTAAGAATGGCTTTATTAAACTTTCTCATGCAATTCCACCAGTCGATCAGTTGAAAAATCGTGCATATTGCAAGTGGCATAATTCTTTTTCTCATGCAACCAACGATTGCAATGTTTTTCGACGACAGGTACAGTCGGCCCTTAATGAAGGTCGATTGGTGCTCGCCGAAATGCAAGTTGACAAGACTCCTTTCCCTGTTCATACCTTGGATGTGAACACCAAGATGCTGATTCGGCCGGAACGAGCCGATGGAGCTAAGGGTAAGAATGTGGTGATTGGAGACCCAAGACCGGAAAAAGTTGATGACAAAGTTTCGGTCATAACAGTGATGATTGGGAGGACTCTGGATGGAAAAGAGTCTCTGAAGATTACTATTAACACATCAAGGCCCGGGGGGCAAGGAAGTTCTTTGGAAGAAAATCGGTCCGCTAGCCAGGCGAAACCGGTCAGACCGGTTTCCCAAACCGGTCTCCAGATCGTCCAAGAACTTTCAAGCCTAAGCGCCCGGAAGTGGGTACTTGGAAATTCAATGAGCCAAAGATTCAAGGGAGGGTTCTGAAGCAAGGACCTACATTCTCTCAACTCATGAACAAGTACACAAAGGTCGTTCAAGTTGATCGGCCAACAAAAAAGAGACAGAGGTCACCACAACATTGGATTGATCCTACAAGTTACAAGCGCCGTGGTGGTTCTATACATGACCGATTGAGCTCATACCAATCAGGTTTTTCGACTGCTCATCAAAGCGGTCAGACCGGTTTTATGAACCGGTCAGACCGGTTTCGGTCTGAGCAAAGAATTCATGTTCCTCCTAAGCAAGAATACTGTATCAAGGATAAGAAGGAGGATGTGCAAGCCAAAGCCAATAATTTTATAAAAATTGGTGATATTCCAGTGGCTATGCAAGACTTGGGTAGAAAGCCGATAGTCATTGGAGATTCGGCTCCTGTTCCAGTCAAGAAGCCGATCAAGGTTAATGATCATGAGGCTAGCAGTAGCAGGGGCGTGAAGAAAGTTTTTCAACCAAGGTGGTGTCCTTCTGGGTTGACTCATACACAGAAGCGGAAACTACAGCGTTTGAGAAACAAAGAAAAAAGGGAACAGGAAGCTGAGAAGATGAGGGATAAATACTTCAACAACTACAGGCCTATGATCCCTCAGACCAAGATTTGGCAAGCTAAACCCGTTGTGCAATCAGCAGCACAACCGGTCAGACCGGTTTCTGAATCCGGTCAGACCGGTTTGGGTCAGCCGACCGCTGCAGAAGCGGTCAGACCGGTTTCTGAAACCGGTCAGACCGGTTTGATGACAAAAGCGGGGGCTGGTGCTTCTTCAACCATCGAAACTATTCCACCGATTCCTCCAGTGGTTGAAGATGAAGAGTTAGTTGATTTTGAGCCTTCTCCAGAGCGTGACAACATGGAAATTAATGTTGTCTATTTATCTTCTGATTATTATGTGGTGCCGGAGGAGGAAATTTCTCATCTTCAACTTGGGCCGCGAGATGCTGTGTTTCAGAAGCCTAGTGAATCAGAAAATCATCTCAAGGCTTTGTATATGAGAGGGCACATCAACGGGAAACCAATTTCTCGTATGTTGGTTGATGGTGGAGCCATTGTGAATCTCATGCCATACTCTCTCTACAAGAAAATTGGCGGGAAAGACGAAGAACTGATCAAGACAAACATGACGGTCAGTGGAGTTGGTGGAGGTGATCCCATTGGTGCCAAGGGGGTAGCTTCTATGGTGTTGACCGTCGGGAGCAAGACTATTGCTACGGCTTTCTTCGTCTCCGAGGTGCAAGGTAACTTCAGTTTAATCCTTGGTCGAGATTGGATTCATGCAAATAAATGTATTCCATCTACCTTGCATCAATATCTCATTCAGTGGATCGGCGACGAAGTTGAGATTGTCCTTGGTGACAATTCTTCCTTTGTTGCAACGGCCGATTCCGACTCTCTTAGTGCAAATGAGAAGGTCCAATGTTTGTCGGGCATGGATTTGACCGACTATGAGCTGATCAGTTGCACTAAGGATGGTTTTGTTCCTGCTACATTAAAGCCGATGGAAAATCGGTTGAATTACTTGCTGTAATTAATGAAGCAACAAAATCAACAGAGACAAACCGGTCAGACCGCTTCTGGAAACCGGTCAGACCGGTTTGGATCTGAACAGCGCCGATCGAGCCAAACCGGTCAGACCGCTTCTGGGAACCGGTCAGACCGGTTTGCGTCTGGACAGTGGCTTCAAGACCGAATTGATCATTATCGAGAACATTCGGCCGGTACATTCGGAGCCATTGAAGATCTTGGTGATATGGATAAGCTGGGTCAAGGTTTTACATCAGCTGATCCTTTAGAAAAAATAGATATTGGTGATGGTACTATTCCTAGGCCTACTTTTGTAAACAAAAATTTATCGGCTGAGTTTAAAGCCGAATTAATAAATTTGTTGAAAGAGTATGTCGATTGTTTTGCTTGGGAGTACCGTGAGATGCCTGGTTTAAGTCGTGACTTAGTTGAGCATCGTTTACCAATAAAAGCCGGTTTTAGACCTTTTAAACAATCGGCTAGACGTTTTAATCCCGCTATTTATGACCGAATAAAAGAAGAGATTAATCGTTTATTAGATGCTGGTTTTATTCGGACTTGTCGTTATGCGGAGTGGATTTCTAATATTGTTCCCGTTGAAAAGAAAGATTCGGGAAAACTTAGAGTTTGCATTGATTTTAGAGATCTTAATAAAGCCACTCTAAAAGATTCATATCCCATGCCTATAGCCGATGTCTTAATCAATGAAGCTTCTGGACATCGTGTTGTTAGTTTTCTTGATGGTAATGCCGGATATAATCAAATATTCATGACCAAAGAGGATATGCACAAAACGGCCTTTCAATGTCCGGGATTTATTAGTTTATTTGAGTGGGTAGTTATGACCTTTGGATTAAAGAATGCCGGTGCAACTTATCAAAGAGCTATGAATTTAATCTTTCATGATTTACTTGGTGTTATTGTGGAAGTGTATATTGATGATATTGTAGTTAAATCGGATGGTTTGGATTCTCATTTAGCCGATTTAAAACTTGCTCTTGAGAGGATGCGACGGTATGGCTTGAAGATGAATCCACTCAAATGTGCTTTTGGTGTTTCGGCTGGGAAGTTTCTTGGGTTTGTTATTCATGAGAACGGCATAGAAATTGATCCCAAGAGAATTGAAGCTATGAAGAAAGTCGAAGCTCCTACTTGCAAGAAGGATTTACAAAAGTTTCTGGGCAAGGTAAATTTCTTGAGAAGATTTATAATTAACTTGTCTGGAAAGGTTGATGCTTTTACTCCTTTACTTCGGCTAAAGAATGAAGCCGATTTTACTTGGGGGGCAAAACAGCAAGAAGCTTTTGAGAAGATCAAAGAGTACTTGTCTTCACCACCGGTGCTTAGGGCGCCAAAGCGGGGAGTTCCATTCAGACTTTATGTGGCGGCTGAAGATAGAACTATTGGAGCTGTTTTGACTCAAGAAATCGACAACAAGGAGTATGTGATCGCTTATGTAAGCCAACGACTCATTGATGCAGAAACAAGGTATACTTTCATTGAGAAGTTGTGTTTATCCTTGTACCATGCTTGTACTCAATTGAGGCATTATTTACTATCTAGCACTTGCATCGTGTTGTGTCAAACCGATGTAATTAAACATATGTTGCAAAAGCTGATTTCTAGCGGAAGAATCGGTAAGTGGGCTTATGCTTTAGTTGAGTATGATTTGGCTTGTGAACCTTTAAAATCAATGAAAGGCCAAATTATAGCTGATTTTATTGTTGAACATCGGATAAATGATACTTGTGAGTTCGACGTCGGCTATGTTGCTTGTACACCATGGAGATTATACTTTGATGGATCGGTTTGCAATGATGGACAAGGAATTGGAGCTGTTTTGATCTCTCCAAGTGGTGCCGTTTTTGAGTTTTCAAACCGATTGGAAGAAAAGCGAACCAATAATCAAGTTGAATATGAAGCTCTTCTATTTGGCTTGGAATTTTTGCAAGACATGGGAGTAAAACATGTTGGGGCTTTTGGTGATTCGCTCCTGGTGGTACAACAAGTATCAAAGGTATGCCAATGCTATAATGGTTCATTAAATGCATATCTTGATAGATGTCTCGATATCATTGCTTCTTTTGATGAATTTACTATCAAACATATTCCAAGAGAGGAGAATGGTAAGGCAAATACTCTGGCTCAGAAAGCATCTGGTTATATGGTTGCAAAGAAATATTTCTATCTCCAAAAACCGATGCAAACAAAGGCCGAGATTCTGGTTCTGGACGAACCGGTCACACCGGTTTCAGAAACCGGTCAGACCGGTTTGAATGACAGAACCGGTCTGACCGGTTCTGAAAGCGGTCTGACCGCTTTGTCCCCTGACAGAAGCGAAAATGTTTTGGATAATGCTAATCAATCCAAAATTGAAGATCAGGATTGGAGAGTGCCTATTATTACTTATTTGAAAGATCCTGGTCGTGGTGTGGAAAGAAATATTCGGCGAACATCATTTAAATATGTTTTGCTTGACGATGAACTTTATCGTCGAAACGCCGAAGATTTGTTGTTGAAATGTCTTGATTCGGATCAGGCCAAAGTTGCCATGGGTGAGGTCCATGAAGGTATTTGTGGTACACATCAATCGGCTCCAAAGATGAAGTGGTTACTTAGACGAGCCGGTTTCTATTGGCCTACTATGATGGCGGATTGTTTCAAGTATTACAAGGGATGTGAAGAATGTCAGAAGTTTGGAAATTTACAACTTGTTCCTGCTGCATTGATGCATCCTATTATTAAGCCATGGCCGTTCCGAGGTTGGGATTGGATTTTATTGGACAAATTAATCCTCCATCATCAAAAGGACATCGTTTCGTGTTGGTTGCCACTGATTATTTCACTAAGTGGACCGAAGCGATTCCTTTGAAGAATATGACGCACCGAGAGGTAATTGAGTTTGTTACACAAAATATTATTCATAGATTCGGTATTCCTCAAACTTTGACAACGGATCAAGGTACTTCCTTTATGTCTAAAGAAGTACGTGAATTTGCCGAATCCTATAGAATTAAATTGCTCAATTCATCTCCATATTACGCTCAGGCTAATGGACAAGCCGAGTCAAGTAACAAAACTTTGATCAAGTTAATCAAGAAAAAGATAGAAGATAATCCTAAGCGGTGGCACGAAGTTTTATCTGAGGCATTATGGGCTCATCGTATATCTAGACATGGTGCTACTAAGGTTACTCCTTTTGAGCTTGTTTATGGTCAAGAGGCCGTTTTACCTGTTGAGGTGAATCTGGACGCTTATAGATTGGCTAAGCAAAACGACCTTGATGTTGTTGATTACCACAACTTGATGTTGGACAATATTGATGAGGTAACCGACAAGCGATTGAAGGCTTTGAAGGAGATTGAGAAAGATAAGCTTCGGGTTGCTAAAGCTTACAACAAGAAAGTGCGAGGAAAATATTTTCAGATTGATGAACTTGTTTGGAAGACGATCTTGCCGATTGGGACGAAGAGCAACAAGTTTGGTAAATGGTCATCAAGTTGGGAAGGGCCCTATAGAGTTGTCAAAGTCATCTTTGGGAATTCTTACATATTGGAGACGTTGAAAGGAGATCGTTTACCTAAAGCTATCAATGGAAGATATTTGAAGAAATTCTATCCAAGTGTTTGGCAAGAAGCATGAAGACCAATGGCCGATATATTGTTAATATCGCCCTTAGTATAAATTTTTAGCTCCTGAGTTGTATTTACTTGCTTTTTAGTTCTCAAGTTCACTAAAAACGCAGGGGGGCATGTGTTGACAGCCAAAATGGGCTTTGGCCCGGCCAAACCGGTCTGACCGGTTTGCCAAACCGGTCAGACCGGTTTGGGTTCTGTAATTCGAGTAGGATTAGGATTCCGAGTTTAATCCCATATTGTAACCTATTCGAAAGGGGTAAGACTTCCCCGGCCTATAAATATAAAGGCTAGAAGGCCGATTGAGGTATTCCCAATCGAATCAAACACTTTATCTTCTATTTTTTGTCTCTCAAACCCTAATCCTTTTCCAACCTCAGATTCTGTTCTTTGCTCGTCTCTACGGCGTTCAAAGGCGTTCTAGGTGGCCTGCCGACCCTAGAGCAACCCTAGATTGCTTGAGCTCCGGTCCCTCCCGAGCTTGGGTTTCTAGGTCTTCACGACCTCCCGACAGAAAGCGGTCAGACCGGTTCTGTAAACCGGTCAGACCGGTTTGCCCCGGGGAGATCAGGAGTTGGCCGTTGTGACGGCCGTGCTGCACGTTTGATCGATCTTCGAGTTTGTTGGCGCGCTTTAGTGTCAACATCATGCTGCTTTTGTTGTGTACTGCGAGACACATGCAGTGATGCAGGTCTACATTGTCCACGATACTCCCATTGGTGTCAAGTCATCAATCTCCTTTATTCTTCTTTTTTGAAATTTGATATCAGTTTTTCAGTAAAGGGCTTTTGATACCCAAAGTTTCCGACCAAATTCCATGGGAGTGTTCACAGAATATAAGGGGATCGTCAAAATGGAGGGAACAAAAGGAGGTAGTGTTTGCTAAGGCACTTACACCACAAGTTTCATTATTTTAAATGTACTTATTCTAAATGCAAAAATCATTTATCTGTGAACTTTGACCAGCATAGACCATCTTAAATACAAATGGGGAACAAAGTTGGTTAGGCTTTTTTAGCGAAATTTGCTCACCCAGATTCAAGTTGTGTGCGAGCATTTAGAGGTGAGTGTGCATATAATGTTTTTACCGTGTTTTAAAATGAAAACAGATGGGAAAAATGATAGTTCTCGTACACCTGCGCGGTATTACAATCTATCTTTCGAAAACATAATAATAAGTCTAAAGGGAACATTGACAGACCTCCAATATGACATTGTGAGTAGCAATATCTATGAAAGTATATTGGATGTTCATCAAAACAATTAGTTCCTAAAAAGGTATATTAAACGAAGCTAGTAATGATACATAGTTGTCTTGCGTATGAGAAAAAATATAAAACAAAAGTAATTATACAATAAGTAGTTAATAATACCGTGAAATATTTTTCATGGTGGATCTAATAAGCCACAATATCATTCTTTTGTTATTAATTATATGATTTTTTTAGTCTTGATAGAGAAGACTACTAAAGTTTCAACAATAGTATCAATCGTTGTCCCAAAATGATAAAATGGCTCTTAATGGACCAAATTGTGCTGTGGATCACTTTGCTGGGCTTGGTTCGGTCAAGCAGACGGGCTGTAGTAGAGAACGCGTTGGGCACGACAAACACGGCCTAGTATCAATCGTGGGCCATTGCCCATCGCAATCGTTTTCTTGAGAGCCCGGCCGCCCCGTCGAGACGACGGGGGTTGTTCTAAAAAAAGGCCTGATAAAAAAACAAAAGCAAAACGTGGCTTCGCCCGGACTCGAACCGGAGACCTTCAGTGTGTTAGACTGACGTGATAACCAACTACACCACGAAACCAATGTGATAAGGTATACAACGATTTTAATTAGTTAACTTATCAAGGAGCGCACTATTTCACCCCAACAAGCACTTGTGCCGAACACAATGAAATTAGACAGAATAGCTTACAGTCTACAGTACATATTTAGTTGTTCCCAAATCCATATGCTAATATCACGCAAATAAAATGAGGTACAGGCAGCGGCACATGCATACAAAAGTAATGATCGGTCAGCCCTGGTTGCATGTATCATGTATGCCTGCCAGCGCGCGGCCATCAGATCTGAACACTTTCTTCTTCCATTCAGAGCTGCGTCTGGAAGATGGTGACGTGGCCCAGGCGCTGCACCATGTCGGCCACGGATCCCACGGCGGCGAGCAGCGAGACGGCGAGCGCGCCGACGTTGAGCGCCTGCAGCGCCACCCACTTCCGGCTGCCCGGCGCCACCTTGGCCTGCGCCATGTACATGGTCACCGGGAAGTAGACCGTCAGCGGCCAGAAGGCGATGGAGCCGAGCAGCCCCAGCACGGCGTTGAAGAAGGGCAGCATCAGCGACACCACCGTCGTCGCCGCCACGAACGCCGTGCGCACCACCAGCTTGCACATCGTGAACCGCGCCGACCGCCCGCCGCCGCCGCCGCCGCAGCCGGGCAGCCGCACCGCGTACTCGCGGTGGAAGAAGGCCGAGTCCGGCCACCGGGCCCCCAGCCACTTCTCGTAGCACGCGAAGATGGGCTGCGCGTACACCTGCAACAACACAACATGGGCGTCACACACACATGCTGTGAAACAGGAGAGCCTGCGATCTGAATTCTGAATCAGTGTCTTCTTCTGATAGTGAAATGGTTTGGTGATTTAATTACCTGATATGCTCCGACCAAGTGGATGACCACGGCGATGTTCGCGACGTCGACGAGCCAGAACGGCTCGTCGAAGCCGGTGAGCACGTTCCCCGGCGCGGCGTTGCCGAAGGCCGCGTACCCGATGCAGCCCAGCGAGACGTAGAAGATGGTCGTCACGCCAATGCCGTAGAAGCTCGCCTTCTTCATCGTCACGTTCTCTGACGGCGGCGACTTCACAGTGTCCTGCACATCACAAATTATTTGCCGACCAATCATGTCAAATTTTACTCGCGATCGATTATGTGCATCAATGCCAAACAGTACGTACACCGCAACGTACCTGGATTTCTATGAGAAGCATGGAGTAGGTGTACGCGAAGGCGATGTTCCCGAGTGCCTGCAGCGAGTGCCACGTCTTGGTCGGCGCGGACACGCCGCCGCCGGCGGCAGCGGCGATCTTGACGCCGAGGAGGGTGCCGCGCGCGCCGTGGTTGGACGCGAGCTTGGCGGCGCTCAGGAACAGCCCGACGAAGGAGTAGGTGCACGACATGACGGCGGCGACCACGGAGATGAGAGTGAGCTTCTCCAGGCTCGGGAACTGGGACAGGACCACCTCGACCAGGCCGAACACCACCATGTACATCGTCCCCGACAACGGGCAGGCCACGTCGTGGCCCCTGTAGTGGCGGCAGTCCGCGCGCACGACGGCCCTGCGTGCCATTGACATATGCATCATGCGCCCAACAAAGTTTGTTTCAGCCCAGAGAAATGCATGCACCCCACTGAACAAACATTTTCAGAGATTTTCAGTCATGATAATTACATGATGCTTGTGGCGGTGGTGATGGTGTAGCCAACCATCGTGCCCCAGAGGATCGCGTACTGCGCGATCCCGCACACCACCACGTCTCTAGGCCCTGCACATGATCGTCAGATTCAGAATAGTTCTTGTCGATCAGTTGCTGCCATCAGGATTCAGGAACATATGCTGCCAATGTCCATGAAATTCAGACAGGTTCCATGGTTTTGGTTACCGAGGCATGAGCGGACGACGTCCATGTAGGTGTGGTTCCGTTTGCCGTGGACGGGGTCCGGCGTGCGATAGCAGTCGGAGAGGAGGACGGCGGTGTAGTAGGTGATGTAGGCGCAGCCGATGAGGGCGATGGGGCCGAGGACCCAGCCCATCTGCGCCACGCTCCACGGCAGCGCGAGCACGCCGGAGCCGATCACGGCGGTGATGGCGTGCGTCGTCGCCGTCCATACCGTTCCTGTAAAAATATTCAGGTCAGTTAGTTACCATCGTTCACGAGCTGGCAGAATGAAGAACAGAGCATCGTACGTGTTGTACATATGCTGCAACAAGAAATGCTGAACAATTTCAGTAAAAGAGAAAGATACAGGTATACAGAACTGGAGTCATCATTACACTTTCTAGTGCCTTTTTTCTAGTCAACTCGTGCGTGACTTTTTTTCACATGGTAAGTCGTCATCATTTTCAATCATTTTTCGTAAGCAAGTTGAGCAAAGTGAGCCCATTGAACTACTGCCATACATCAGTCCATGCGCTGGATACCATTACATAAAGCAAAACCAACTGAACAACCAGTGAATATACGCTACTAAGCATAGCCCATTTGGATCGTCATGCAAAGCCCTCTCCATTGGCTTCCAAGTTCCAAGCACTACTAAAGTAGCAGCAATTATACAACTAAAGCATGCTTAAGAAAGTTAAATAGCTTGCCGTGTGTTGCTCGTGTTATATTAGCTCAACTGGAGCTGCATAAACTCACCCTTTTGAGCAACGTAAGCATGCACCTGATAAGAAAAAACTTTATGGAAACTGTATCAGGTCGCCTATGTGGAGTATGATCTGGCACCCAACAACCTTGCAACAGTTGAGAATTCAGGTATTTGATTTCAGGCATAAACTAGTCAAACTCATTGGCCAATAAGATCCTATGTAAGGCAATAACGGAACCTCATCTCACCAAACAGTCGCATCCATACAGATTCTGAACTTCACCAGTCAGTGTTCAGGGCCACAAATCCACAATGGAGCACTCGAAATGCACTCAGCTATGTACTATTTTGATGCCCTGAAAGCTATTTGTAGAATTACGATTCCTGATGGAAGTGAAGAGAGAGCACAGCTTGCAGGTTTCCACTTTCCAGCCACCCATTCACACAAAACACTTTCTGATAGACTATTACGGATTCGATATGAACAATGTTCTCCATTATTTTCGGGATTCCAATAAAACAGTAGGATAATGATTGCAACAACCATCTAATGACATGATCTAACACGCAACTATATTCTGGAGAACTACTGAACTAGTATTGCAACTGGAGCTGTGTGGTAGTAGAAAGACCATATACTCCTTGTTCCAGTGTATGCTAAAGGTAGTGGATGCGTGTTAAAAAAAAGGTAGTGGATGCCAAGTCACTGGCGTTTCGGATCTTTGCAAGAAGCCCAGTGGCTGCAACCATCTGGGAGCAGACACAGGACCGAGTTCCTAATACTATGCCACTAACGCTCTTCCTATCTTCATCATAAAGGTCCGATAACAAAAGGCTTCACTCAATGTATGCCACATTTTCAGGTGCTGACTAGCTTTATTCAGTTATACAATACGGAGTATATCAAATTTTCCATTGCTACTTTTACTCAGTTCTACTATGCAAAGGTGTCTGTTTTTTTAGATGATGATGCGAAGAGTATTCATACTTTGTATTTATCTTCAATTTCACGAGTGCTATTCCGAAGGAAATTGAAACACTCAAGAAATGTTAAATCTCGATGAGTCGTGCATGCAAAAGCATGACATGTCAAGGAAACTGAGATCAAGATCTTCATATTTTGGCGAGGAACACTAACCATCATAAGCCATGATGGACTCAGGCCCCGTTTGTTTCATCTTATGATCGATTTTCAAGACTTATTCTGAGAAACTCCAAAATTAAATGACTCCCATAACAGAGAATTGAGAGCTTAACTGGATTCTCGATTATAGATTCTAAGAGTCATCTGACTTTTCGATTCTCCAAAATTGAGCATTCAAAATCACCCAGCAGCTGAAATAACCAGGGCCTCAAACTTCTACATTTAGAAATAAGATGATGGCTACAGAGGTCTATGAAATAAATATTATTCCTGATTTGTAAGATTTAAGTTGCGTTGCCAGTTTGACACCATTTATAAGTTCTGATTTTATGATGGACCGCCTTTCTAGTTCAATTGGTAACCTGGGACCCACACTCTTAAAATAAATAGTATTCCTGATTTGTAAGATTTGCAGGTAACAAACGTCAAGAGAATAGCTGAAATTTTGAATGATGGAGATCGATGTGTGTCAGTCTGTATGAGGTGGTATTCATATATTCCCAAACAAAATAGAAACTAAATTCATCAGCTTACGTACTATTTCTACATTCTTAATTCAGTTTATGTTTGTCCATGCTCCAACAGCCTCACCTTGCTAGTCTTTAGAGTGCGACGGCTGATGAAAAGAGGGGACGAGAAGGGTCTCTGATGTCTGAAAGACTTGCAAGAGAACTGCATGCTTCCTAGGTGCTGAAAGCCTGACAGCTGAAAGCTCCATGCCTCGGTCGAAACTCGAAAGGGAGAAAGACGGCGTACACCGGCTCACGTCACGCTCCGATCCAGAGCAAGCCCAGCGACATGGACGTGTAGATCTCCCCGGTGTCTTGTCGCGAGCAGCAAGCACACATGGTGAGCGATTGGACATGGCAGGAGCTCGCTGTGGAAGGTGACGGTCTTGCAAGAAAACCTCTACATGAAGCATAACTGTTCTACTACACTCATACTATACCGTCTCTTACATGTTCCTACCATCACTTCATTCCTATGGATCTGAGGCATGGAGAAATCCGCGTCTCGTCAGGACACGGCGGACTTCCAATACGAAAGCATAGTGGTGTTGAGTGTTGACGACGGCAGTGAGACGGTGAACAAACAGGGAGCAGAAACTAGATGCTACAGAGCTCGATGAGATGTGTAAAAGGTAGAAGAGGGAGCAAGTACAGAGCCCAGGCTGTGGAGTACCTGTTCTTACGCGGCCGTCGTCGTCCACCTCCACCTCTTTCCTCTCAACCTTCTCCACGTCCATCTCTTTCTCTGCTAATTTGCTACTCCCTCTCCCTCTGCAGTGTCTACTCTCTAGAGCTGAAAGCTGGCTGTGGCAGGGATGATGGGCTCGGTGCCGCTATATATAGAGGTGGCGAGCGTTGCACCTGACCAGCTTTGTACTGTACATTCATTCTTTTAATGCAGGGCTGTTCTCAATTAATCTCCCTCACGAAACCCTACGAATTCTACGGCTCAATAGATCGCGTGCGAGTAATTTATGGAAATATTTGCTCACTTTTCCCCTTCCGTTTATGTTCCCGAATGTTTTAAATTTTAAGGTAGGAGTACAGCTGTCTAATCAAGAAACTATACATTTCAATGCAAAATAAAATGTCATCGATATATAGGATGTATGTGTGTGCCACTGCAACATTTTTTATCAAAACTCAATTTAATTTCTCCATGTTCACTTTATATTTAGATATAATGTATAATGATCTATGTGCATAAAAAGCTGAAACAAACTGTAATTTGGAATGGAGGAAGTATCTTCCTACATGAGTTGAATTATTTTTCGTGTAAACTATCCATGAATTTCGGTAAAATTCATGAGTTCCAAACATACCATAGAAACAACCACAATCAATACGTCTAGGATTATTGGAACCTTATAGTCTCCTAGATGTTATATGTACCCATATTTTTATTTACACAAAAAGAGACATTCATCCGATGGCTTTGCTTGGAGTGGGAAGCAAAGCTGCCCTGCAATTCTGACTCTCAACTTATATTTTGTTGTAAAACAAGGACTCTTGAAGAGTCCTAACCGGACCTACTAACCATAGAAGGTAAGGGAGATAAAGGACTCATAGTCCTAGTCCGGTTATGTTGTGGGCTCTTACCAAACACTACCTTTACTTTAGAGTATATATACGGAGGAGCACTCTATTGTAAGATATCGATCGATTTGAGAAATAAAGAGAAGCTCCACCTATATTATGTCTTGTCTACTTTGTACTTGTGTTCTCGTGCTTGTCGTGAGAGACGTGAGAGGAAGAAGATCCAACCGTTGACGACGTGTTTCACAACATATTTAACCTGTAGAGAAAGCAAGGAAAGAACATGCATGACCTTCCAAAAAGGAAAATATACTTTTTTAAGGGTAAAGTCACGGATGCCACGGGAGCACCGAGCACCCACTCTGCAAACTGCATTGGGGCCGTTTGATGTACCATCGTGAGATCAGCCCATCTCTTGGCGCCAGTGAATTTTTTTTATGAGAGTTGCGCATCTTTATATTAAGATAGAAAATTTTAGAACGTTTACAACGACGCAAATGAGCGCCAAGAACACCCGGCTACTCTATTAGATATTACACGAGAAGGGTACAACGGTGAGGGGTGGAACAGCAAAACTAAAGAGGATTACTCATGAACGTAACAACCAAGGCACGCCTGATCCATGATCAGACCGCTGCCGTGATCGAAGCCATCCGCCGGCCACGCGACGCTGAGGTCGAACGCGCGGACGGGAACAGCACCCTCACTGCACCGAGCTCACTGGGCGTCAGTGAAGTGTTTTAGGTATAGTTGGCACTTAGAGCATGAAAAATCATCCCTCGTGGTGCGCCATGAAACATGTCGTAGCTCGTATTAGCAATGGTGTCTCTCCTTTATTCAAGTGGTCTCAAATTCTCAACTGTCAAGTCTTTATTTGGTCCAGTGGTTCTTTCCAATGGTGGATCATCCCACAATTCAGACAAAAAAAAACTAAAAATTGGCTCCGTGCTGCTTTTCGACGATGGGCCATCTCATCATTCAGTCAAAAACTAAGTATCAAAAGGTAAAACTGATATCTTTTGTAGACCATTACTTCAAGATCTATTGGGATAAAGCGGCCATGCACCCGACAGAGGTCATACTCTGTCAAAGATTTAACCTCTGTTTTATGTTGCCACACAGATCATCTCAGCTCGGAGATCTTGTCCGTGCGCGTCGCATCAGCTGATCAGCATGTGCCAATTGCTTGTGCAACAGCACACTGCTTTCCCGAGCCTTTTTCTGACCGGAGGTGCAGGCGTCTCGCTGTATTCCGAAACCGTCGAATTTGTTGCGCACGCCGTATGGAGAGGGTACGAGAAGCCTGGCCGGCCGTGTCGTGCTGGTCTCCTGTTGGGACAAACGTTGACAGGAGTCACCTCGTCACCTCGTGAGACTGAGACACATGACACATCGAACAGAACAGCTAAGGCTATACTTAGCTGTTAGCTCACATCATGGTACATATACTGATATACCATGTACGTGTCAACGCGTGGACAAGGTGCTCACGCAACCGAACCGATCGCGAGGCTGGAGGCGACCACTCGAGACGGCACGACCGCACAATGTAAATGCAGCGCGCAGCGGCATGGCCGCACGATGCCACGCACTGATGACATGCCGTTGTTTTGGGGATCTATGGGATCACTGAAGCAAGCAAGGACCTTTTGAGATCATCTGACATCGGAGATGTATCGCGTAAGTGCCATCGTTTTCCTCAGGAAGGGCGAGGAGCCAAAGCAACTTTTGTTCGCAACAAACGAATACCAGCCGGGTTCCTATCTTTCATGGCCCAAACAGCAGTT
The DNA here is from genome assembly GCA_033239725.1 of Echinochloa phyllopogon. Lineage (NCBI taxonomy): Eukaryota > Viridiplantae > Streptophyta > Magnoliopsida > Poales > Poaceae > Echinochloa > Echinochloa phyllopogon. The sequence continues at coordinate 52,044,061 of BTCW01000005.1, forward strand.
GTGCCATGAGCAGGATGGATTGGCCTTTCGGAGAGGATTGGCCCAGTTAGGGTGAGTCGAGGGAAGGAAGAAGATCACCGAAGCAAGCAGACGGGTGGAAGGAAAGTTCAAGACGCCAGAATTTGACAGCATGCACGAAAGCTTTCTGAAACGAGAGACACACCTCACTGAACGATACAATCAAACAAACATGAATAATGACCTCTGACGCATATCTACGTACATCGCACAGAAGACAGGACTCACTGCACACCCAACACTACAAGCGGCAGAATGAATACACGAGCATGGAGGATATACCGTATACACGACACGACAATGGATGACATCAGCAATTATCAGGTCGTGCTGCGCCGACGGCAGGGCACGAGCCGGCCGTCAGTTATTGGTGGTGAACCTGAAAGAAGCGTAGGAGAGCGTGGCGTTGGTCCAGCTGCTGTGGATCAGCTCCGCCTTGGCCCCGTCCCCGGCGGCGCCGAGCGCGACGTGCAGCGGGTAGAAGTGGTCCGGCCACGGGTGCGCCACCTTCCCGTGCGGCGCCTTCTCCTCGTAATGGTTCACGTCCTCGTACCTGATGACAAACACGAACAACAGATCATCGATCAGCACCGGTACGAGCATCGATCGATCAGCATTGTCGAGCACTGAGCACTGATCAGGTGAGCTCATCAGGTTTATTTACCTTCCGTTGAGGAGCGAGTCCTTGAGCCAGGAGTCGAACTCGGAGGCCCACTGCGGCACGGCCGCCTCGGTCGGCCCCATCTTGCGCAGGTTGTGGGTGGCGCTGCCGGAGCCAAGGATGAGGATGCCTTCCTCCCGCAGCGGCGCCAGCGCCTTGCCGAGGTTGTAGTGGTAGGTGCCGTCGCGGTCGGTCTGCACCGAGAGCTGGCACACGGGGATGTTGGCGTCCGGGTACATGAGCATCAGCGGCACCCAGGCGCCGTGGTCGAGCCCGCGCTTGTGGTCCTCCTTCACGGGGCCGAACCCGGCTTGCTCCAGGAGCTCCTTGGTGCGCAGGGCTAGGTCCGGGGCACCTGGAGCCGGGTACTTGAGCTGGACGGGGACAGTGACAGAGTTCAGACCTCAGAGCAATTCTAGCGTGCCGATCAGAAAATAACTTCTCTTTGTAAATAAAAGGACTGGTTATTATCTTTATCTCTTTATTAACAAGCACCTAACACAAAGAATATTAGCTAACCACCTACCTACTCAAGGAGCATAAGTATCATATACGTTATCTGGACACACAGACTTCCCAACCAGCAACCAGTAGTACTCCGTAATAGGGAAGCTGACGGATGTCTCTTAACAGTTGGAATTACTGTAAATCTCAATTGACCTCAAACCTATCAAGTCTAGGCGCGGGTGCATATCTGATAGACTGACACATCAATCTCTCCCGAGGGGCGTCACCCAGGCCTTGTTTAGTTCCAATCGAAAGTTTGGGGTCTCTTCGTAATCATTGCGTCACTGTAGCATTTCGTTTGTACGTGCGAAAAATTGTCCAAAAAATGATTAATTAGGCTCAAAATGTTAGTCTCGTAGAGTACAACAAAACTGTGTAATTAGTTTTTGATTTCATCTATATTTAGTACTTCATACATGTTATGACATTTTGATGTAGAATCTTCTTTTTCATAGTGAATTTATGAGTTGCTTTTGAACGCCCCACTGTCACAGCAAAATGGCGCACACGCACCTTCTGAATGTACAGTACATCACAGCACAAAAATTACAGAAAGGTGGCTGCCTGACTAATCAGCAAGCGACAAATGATAGTGACAAGTGCACCTTACCTACTTTTCTCTTTTATTTTTTTAAGACCCCCCACTTACCTACTTCTTTTATGTGCAAATTAAGCTCACCATGCCTTACTTGTTAATGGCAAGCTGACCTATATGCTTACGTAGCCCATGTATCAGGAAATTGGACACATGGGTTGCTGAAATTCAGGTCAGCTATATGCCTGCATGTTTTACATTGCTGTAATCCCACAAGCTCAAGGCCAGTGTTTCAACCACCGGACATGCTGGCAAGTTTCCAAACGACATATCAATCTATGATACTGAACATGGGTTATATGGCATATATACGTATCGCGTTTTTCACATCTGAATTTCATGTTGAGTTGACCCAGAGTCCCAGACCATTGGGCAATGGCACTAGTAACCCTGTTTCAGATAAAATAAGCACATGATCTAAGAAAATCATGGTGCCATTGTATTAGCCTGCAGCTCTGCAGAGCTGATGATAGCAGTAACTCAAAGCATAGGCCATCTTTGTCTAGCTGAACCATTTCGACTACAAACAAATAACGATCGATTGCTAAAATCACAATAATCAACTGCCCGAAGCCGTTCTGACTTCAGCGCGAATGCAGAACGGATAAGAGAAACTTCCTATTTTGACTTTTACCCCGCACACATGACACATGGCGCATCCCTATTTCCATAGGAAGAGAACAACTTGCTGATAAATCCAAACAAGTCCCAACGTTTGCCTTTCAGAAATCGCTGACCCAACAGGTGCGAAATTCTGACGGCCCCGTCATCTCAAACCAGAGGATCGGTTCCAAAATCTCGGCAGAATCAGGAGGAAGAAGAGGGCGGGGATTGGGGGGAACGGACCTGGTACATGGGCTTGGGGAATCCGTAGAAGTCGTAGATGGTGTCGTTGCTGCCGCGGATGACGTTGACCGCCGGCGTGGCCGTCTCCCAGTGTCCGGACACGATGAGGATGGCGCGCGGCGGGCGGTCCCCGGCGACCCGCGCCGGCAGCCACGACTTGAAGAAGTGCCGCGCCGGGATCGCTTCGTCGATGGAGAGCGTCGGCGAGCCGTGCGACAGGAAGAAGGTGTCCATGGCCGGGGCTCGCCTCTGCTGCCCTTGCTCCTCGGTGGTGGTCGCGCCTGGCCTCGCGATGTCGCCGCGCGGCTGCTGCCCTTTCTCCTCCTCCTCCTCCCGCGTCGCGTGCCGCGCGTCTGGTTTGGATCTGCCGGCTCTGGCCAGGCTCTGCCCCATTAATCTCGCGCTCGCTAGGCTTTTTTTTATTTTCTTTTTTTTGGCGCGCGCGTGCTTTGCGATTTGGTGTTTTGTTTTTGCGATTTGGTGATCAGGTGGGATGGGAGGGCGAGAAATGGATGATTTGACGAGCGTTTGGTGGACGGGGTCCAAAGTCTAAACGCGCGTTACGACGAATCTTCTAGATCTTCGCCGGAATTTGGTTCGGTTTTGCCGGCCCACGTCGTGTAGTCACGGCCGTGTAAGCAATGACGCACGACGACGGCGTATTTCGGCGACGTCGCTAATGAGGAAAGGATGCGGGTTTGTTTAGATGGGCCTCTTGATTGGGCTGGTCTTTTATTATGGGCTTGCTGTGCCCTACCCAGGCGGCCAGGAAATGGCGGTTGGGTTCGAGCTAGGCCTGTAGGAAAAGAAAAGCTCCTCTGAATGAAAAAGGAAAAGAAAAGCTCCTCTGAATGAAAAAGGAAAAGAAAGATAGGAAATAAAATGAAGGGGGGTATGGGGGATGGGTGCTTGTCACCCAATTTAACCATTTCTGCAAATGCCGCACGAACACTGTGATTCTTGAATAAATCGCAGCCATAGACATCCGAGTCAAAAGAACCATAAAAACACCCGTGAGACACAGAGATGCAGAAAGGGAGCTTCCACGCCCTGGCATGTACGCTACGCCACGGCCGTTCAGTCCAGTGCCAACCGCATCAATGCAAATGGGGCAAAGCCAATCGTCCAGTCGCTGACGGTTTCTAAAGCAAACAACCAGCCTGGTACGAAGACGAAGTCGAGGTTGAGGTCAGGTCACGGGGTCTGCAGAGTTGAGTTCAGAAACAGAAAAGGGTTTACTTGGACCGCGACCGAATGTCTAGCGCCGTGACCGTTCCCAAATTTGGGAGGTCTCTTCGTAACCATTGCGCAACTGTAGCATTTTGTTTGTATTTGCGAAAAATTATCCAAAAATTGATTAATTAGACTTAAAATGTTCGTCTCGCAGAGTACAACAAAATTGTGCAATTAGTTTTTGATTTCATCTACATTTAGTATTCAATACATGTTATAACATTTTGATGTGATGGAGAATCTTCTTTTTGCATAGTAAATTTAGGAGTTGCTTTTTAGAAGGCCGTGATTCATGAACGTGTCTCCATCCGTCAATCTTTTCTTTAAGACCTTAGCCTTCAATTCGGTAGCACCAGCTTCTTTTGAATCGCCTCTAGTCCACGCTGGCTGCAGTGTATGGCTGCAGTGTATAAAAGCTTCTAGCTCCTCACCAAGAAGCCAAGTCAAGCGCATCACAACAATCAGGTAGATCGAACAAGCAATAGATCGGTTGCCATGGCGGCCGCGAGCACTACTACCAAGAGCTTGTTCCTCTGCCTGGCAGTCGCCTTTCTTCTTCACCATCTCCAGCTTCAGATCCCACATGTAGCTGCAACAACAACATCGCACAGGAAAAACGAGAGCAGGGACGGCGCCGGGCACGGGAAGACCCTCAGCCTCACGCTGTACCAGCAGGAGACCATCAACAAGACCGGGTACATCGTCGTGGACGGCGTCGCCGGCGCCGGCGTCAGCCAGACCACCACGCCGTTCGGCACCATCTACGTCTTCCGCGACGACCTGACGGTGCGCGCCGACAAGGGCTCCCCGGTGGCCGGCGTCGCGGAGGGGAGCTCCATCACGACCACGCTCGACGGGCTGCAGAGCATGTCGCTGGCCAAGATCACCGTCGACCACCGCGGCCACCGGGGCTCCGTGTCCGTGCTCGGGGGCACCTACAACACCAGGCCGTCCGACTACCCGGTGGTGGGCGGCACCGGGGACTTCGCGTACGCGCTGGGATACGTCCGGTCGTCGCCGGTGGACCTGCGGGGACGAACGGTGACGTACAAGATGGAGCTTCACTTGTACTGGCCTCCGTACGCCCACTACGCTCCGGTTCCACATAAGCCTGCTGCCTAGGTGCTTATTATCATTGGACCAGTCACACACACGCACTAGTCTAGCTATTTCTACTGCGGCACTGCCTACATGTATGATGTAGGTATGGTTTTTTGAAGATTATCAATCGAACACGGTGTGTGTGTGTTTTTTTCAAATGTTAAAGTGTAGTAGAATTGAAAATAAAATTATTACTTGTTCTCTGATTCAATTTTTTTTCAAATCAGTCATAATATAAATACATCGGATTCTATAGTACTACTCCACGATATAGTATTTTTTTTTGTGAAAGACCGATATAAACATAAACGTCCACACACAGTGACCATGTAGTATCTACTACGGAGTATATAGGAAAATATAGCACGTGCCACACCCATCACTCTCCTCCGGTCTTATTGTATTTTTAAGTACTTATATTTTGTCAGAGTACAATTTGATAGTAGCACTATACTGTGGTCTATATTTCTTCTATTTGGATCAAATAAAGGATGGGTGTGTTTTTGTTAATCAAGTATTCAGGTGCATATATATAATAACACAAGCGGTAGTGTTAGGAGTAAAGTAGCCGAGTTGGTGTTAGGAGTAAAGTACTCCGTACTTATATTTTGGACCCGTCCCCGGCCGGCGGCTCCCAGCGCGACGTGCGCCACCTCCCGGCAGCGCGCGCTTCCCGCCGAGGAGGGACCGTCTCCTGGAGCCACCCGTCGAATTGAACTCGGCCGCCTGGGGCGAGCGCGCGCTGGTTGTGCGTGGCGCTCCGGCCAGGAGCCGACGATGAGCACGCCCTCCGGAGGCATGAGCATCAGCGGCACCCACGCGCCGTGGTCCAGCCCGCGGCGGCGGTCCTCGGCCACCGGCCCGAACCCGGCGTCCTCGAGGAGCCGCTTGGCCCTCTCGGCGACGACCGGCGTGCCCGATGCAGGGTAGGTCACGGATGATAAGGGCTCCTTTGGGAACTTTTATCCCCTCCCCGGCGGGAACCCGGTCTTTTCCCGGGGCAGGGCGCCGGACCTGTATAGGCCGGACGGATTTCCCCGTGACGCGCGCCCCGGGATTGGCGGTCCCAAATCAGCAGTAAGTAAACATTGTTGTCACGTTTGTTTCGAAGGTGAAGTCGGAAGTGAGCAAGGCCGGTATGTCGTTGGTTCCGCGGATGACGCTGACGGCGGGGGCACCCACGACTCGAGGAAATGGCGCGCCGGCAGCGAGCGTACGATGGGGAGGAGATGTACAATGTCCATGGCCTTGGATGCCATCGCTGGCGGGCACGGAAGGGGCGCTACGGCTGTTGTGTGGTTGCTGTTGCTGCGTCGTGTACGTATCAGCCGTGCCGCTGATGAATGAGATGCATCTTGCGGTTTCCTTTACATAGCGTTTTGCCGCTAGCTCTTGCGCTCCGTGAAGAGCGTCACGCACGCTGCTTTTGGTTCGCAGGGCGACATCGTGTGACCTGACCGACACGAGCTTGTTGGGTGTACGTGCTTTGTTAGTTGACAGACAGCGTGTGCGGTCCTGTAGTACACTCTGTTGACTGCTGAATCGTTTCATATACAAAAATGAAATGAAAGAGATACGCCGTATGAATCAGAATTGCCTCTACACGCCGCCTGCCGTCTCGGTTCTCACCGCTTCCAAACACGGCCGCATTTCCCCTGCCGTGCCACGCGCGGTCGCGCCGTGGCCTACACGTACGAATTCCAACCAGGCTGAGGACATATACTCCCACCTCTGCCGCCTGCCGTCTCGGTTCTCAAAACACGGCCGGGCCGCCGGTCTCCCGACGTCTCCGTCCGGGTCAACCCAAATCCTCACCTGCTTCTCCACTCCGCGCCGCGCCCCCGCCGCCCGCCCTGCCGCGACCGCTCGTCTTGCTCAGATCCGGCGCAGCGGCGCTCGCTCTCCCGCCTCTGCACCAAAGGTAAGCAGAATCTCCAACTCTACTCCGGTGCTCCCTATGTGCGTGCAGGAGTTGGGGAAACTGGTGGGGTGAGGACACGGCTCCTCACCGGCACCGCCTGTGCGCAGTCATGGTCGATTCCATCGGTTGTTTGGCTCGGCGGTCGAGCAGACGCTGCAGACGGGGCAATTGCTCGTGTAAGCTACCAGCTGCTTACTGATGCTTGCTGTTTGTTTTGGTGATATGTTTGAAGGTGGGCGGGCGGCGGCGCGTGCGCAGATCGTGCATCGGTAACTTGCAAGATCTGCAACCGGGATGGCTCGCCCGTTAGGTGTGTTCTGGTACCCGTCTTTGTGCTTTGCTTTCTCTTTGTATGCTGTGCGCGACTGCAATGGAAAGAGTGCTCATAATCTATTTAGTTTGACATGTGGCCATTGGCCACATGTCAAACTGGCCATGTGAGTGTCAAAATTATAGCATGGTTAACAATCAAGCAATCATATGTTTGTCATGCTTGGAGCTAAACTTCAATAGTCACTCACATAGAACTAGTGCAGAGTCTGTTAAAACTGCTTTCAGCTGCTAAAGACTGATAGGAGCTAAACTGCTTTCAGTTACTCTGTTTGGCATTGCTATTCCAAGCAATATGTTGAAGCAGCTCTGAAAACGGTGATACATCGTTTGCACGTTTTGATTGAATACTTAATTGTGAAAGGGGAAAAACATTGGCAATAGCAGATTGGTTATCTTAGTTTTGTGCTATGTTGTTGCATTGGCAACCATATCTCACAGTAGTACCAGTTAATGAAACTACAAGAACTAGTGTGGAGTATTCTAATCTGTAGGTTTGTGGTTTGGGCACGTTTGTTTTTAAGATTCTTCCCCCTGACATATGCCATTATCCTGTCTCAAATAATTTATGCATTCTGTTAGTGTTAGTTCATGATTACTCGTCCCAATATTGGTAATTCTCCTAGTATACTTGTTTATTTATTTTGTATCACTTTGTATGATTTATTTACTTCAGCATTTTCATATCATATGGATAAAAAATCATAGTGGATTTGTTACTGCAGTTTTCCTATGAAGGTTAGTAAGGGGAGAAAGAAGATGAGGAACAAACCAAGAAAATCATCTGCCCTCAGTTTTGATGCAGGACGTGGATCTTTACCTTGTATTCTATGGAGCTTGGTGGGTTTTGGTCTTGTTGTCTGCTTCCTTTTCTTTAAACATCAAGCAGACAGTGGGCAGACCCGTGTTTATTTCAGCAATCTACCTGCAACCAGAGAATTAGAGTACATCGAGGAGGATCATTTCCGCTTGCCACCTCCTCACAAGGTGAATCCTCGTGCAGTGAAAAGGCGGGGGCCTCGTAAGCAACGAAAGATTGTAGATGATTATCTGGAGGAATCCTCAGCAGTACATGCATTGTTCTTCCCTGATAAAAGAACCGCCGTGGATCCAACAAAAGGGGGGAATGATAGCATGTACTTTTATCCCGGTAGAGTGTGGCTGGACACGGATGGAAATGCCATTCAAGCCCATGGTGGAGGGGTTATGTATGATGACAAGACTGCCAAATTCTACTGGTATGGAGAAAACAAAGATGGACCAACATACCAAGCTCACCCCAAAGGAACACAACGGGTCAGTACAAATTCTACATGCTCACGTTTGGATTATTTTTGTAATCTTTAGCAATTTTTTTCATGCATAAAAGATGACCACAGTTGTAATTTATGTTACTTGTAGTTTAGTGCCAATCACCAGATTTTCGTCCAATTGCAGTATAGAAGTTGTTTCGTGACAGGAATTTAGGAAGTAGATAAAATGGCTTAGTTGCCCTTCAATTATTCTGAGAAAACAAAGAGCAGGAGAAAACACGAGGCAGTATTTTTAGACAAGAGTTGAGATGTCTAAAGAGACATAGCATTAGAAGCTTAGTACAAAGACATGCAGAAATGATCGGCTGTGTTTCCAATTTGCCAGGTCGACATCATTGGAGTAAGCTGCTACTCATCGAAGGACCTATGGTCATGGACTCATGAAGGAATTGTGCTTCCTGGAGAGCCTACCAATGTCACCCACGACCTTCATAAATCAAAGGTGCTTGAGAGACCTAAGGTGATATATAATGATCGCACTGGGAAATATGTCATGTGGATGCACATTGATGATGCTAACTACACCAAAGCTTCTGTTGGTGTGGCTATGAGCAACTCTCCGACAGGACCTTTTACTTACCTTTACAAATTTCGCCCACATGGTTTTGATAGTAGAGACATGACGGTCTTCAAAGATGATGATGGAACGGCTTACCTCTTCTACTCTTCTCGTGATAATACTGAGCTCCATGTTAGTCCATTGACTGAGGACTATCTTCACATCACAGCAGCAATGAAGAGAATACTAATAAGGCGACATCGGGAAGCTCCAGCTGTCTTCAAGCACCAAGAAACCTACTACATGATCACCTCCGGTTGCTCAGGCTGGGATCCCAACAGGGCATTGGCACATGCTGCAGACTCGATCATGGGCCCATGGGAGACACTGGGAAACCCTTGTGTTGGAGGCAACAGGTTTTACCGGCTGACAACGTTCTTATCTCAAAGCACATTTGTGCTTCCCCTCCCTGGTTTGCCTGGTACATTTATCTTCATGGCGGATAGGTGGAGTCCGTCAAACTTGAGAGACTCCCGGTATGTTTGGCTTCCTCTGTTCATTGGAGGGCTTGCAGATGAACCTTTAGACTACAGTTTTGGTTTCCCCTTGTGGTCAAGGGTGTCAATTTATTGGCACAAGAAATGGCGCCTCCCAGAAGATTGGAGGTTGCGGTATACCCAACTAGCAAGGTAGCCCGCGCAAATTTGCGCGGGTAGCTAGTCTTTTATACTATTATATACTATCATATTTATGTTTCTTTAACTTAAATATAATTTTATTTAAATATTTGTTGCGGTTTAATTGATCAGAATGACGTAGCATGAAGGAAAGCTTAAGGAGTGAGGAAATCAAATATAGAGGATAATCAATCACATTAGAAAAATGTAATGAGAACTTAGGCTGCGGTAATCAATGGATGCCTATCACGGTTATGGATCAATCTTTTGTCTTTTTCCTCCTCCGGTAAAAGATGGAGTAATATATAGACATAGTTGATGCCCGATCTAGTGAATGATCGACATTAGTTTACAGTTGCATAATTGTATCGGGCATTAAGAGAAGCATTTCTTTGTCCAACCTATTGTTACTCAACTTTCATGTCAACACATGTGCACGGCAAGCACGTCCATCGGAAAAGCCATAAGACACCTGACTTTTTTACTTTGCTTTTCCTAAATCTGCTACTTTTTGCACTAACTCGTTAATGAAGACCATCAAACAGGTTTGAGTGTGGACAAACCTTTTGATGATCTTCCATGAGTGCTGAGCGTGGCCATGATGATGATCAATCCGGGCAGCGATTCACTCCCTTCGGATATAGAGAATTTTTCTTTCTCATTGTGTTCACAACCTTGGTGAACACCCTAAATCTAAACATCTTTCATCAGTTAAACGTGCAAATCAATGTCATGTCCTCCGCACAATGTTCAACACTACACCACCTCAATTTCTCTGCTTTGTTTTTCCTCTCTCTGCTCCTTTTTACACCAACTCGTTAACAAAGACCATCAAATGGGTTTGAACGCGGATAACCTGTTTGATGATCTTCCGATAGGGAGAATCGTTCTCTCCCGCTGTGCTCACAGCCTTGTTGAACGCCCTAAATCCGAGCATCTCTCATCAGATACATGTGCGGATCGACGTGTTGTCATCTGCTCATTGTTGAATGTTGCCTCCTATATAGAGGAATGGTGTAGGGCACATAGGGCTGCAGGCTCTTCGCACTCGTCGTACTCTATTCCCATCCACCAAAATAAATATTCATGTCTAGTCACTGAGATCCTCTCGTCTATATCAATTTTTTCTGCACCAATTATTCTCTATATCTAATGTTCTATACCAACTACCAACACATGAGCCCACCCATCTCTTTTCCTCCTTTTCTTTCAACGCGCCACCACTCCCCCTCTCCTACTCTATCTCTCCCTCTCTCTAGTGGTTGCAGCGGTGGCGAGGGGTGCCGGTCTGCCCGACCAGCACCCTTCAGCCCCGCTGGCCTCCAGCGACGCACGGAGCGGCCGGACCCCGAACATCGAAGACGCGCGGGCAGCTCCCGCAGCGGCGACGACGACGAACGATCACGCAGCGACGGAGAAAGACTCCCGCGGCAGTCACGGAGGCCGCACGACGGCGGTGGAGGGCTCCTGCGGCGGCCACGAACGGCCACACGACGACGGATGGCTGCGCGGCGGCGACATTGGATGGCTCGCGCGAGGGCTGGACCTTGAACACCGACCATGCTCGGGCGGCTCCCGCAGCGGCGACGACGGCGAACGATCACACGGTGACGGCGAAAGACTCCTGCGGCGGCCGCGAACAGCCACGCCCCGACCGGCACCCTTCAGCCCCGCTGGCCTCCAGCGGCACATGGAGCAGCCGGACCCCGAACATTGAAGACGCGCGGTCGGCTCCCGTAGTGTCGACGATGACGGATGATCACGCGGCGACGGCGAAAGGCTCCCGCGGCGGTCACGGAGGCCGCACGTTGGCGGTGGAGGCCTCCTGCGGCAGCCGCGAACAGCCACACGGCAACGGTGGAGCCGTGGAGGCCTTATACAGTCATACGGCGGCCACGGACGGCTGTGCGGCGGCGATATTGGATGGCTCGCGCGAGGGCTGGACCTCGAACACCGAAGACACTCGGGCGGCTCCCGCAGCGGCGACGACGGCGGACGATCACACGGCGACGGCGAAAGACTCCCGCGGCGGCCGCGAACAGCCACGCCCTGACCGGCACCCTTCAGCCCCGCTGGCCTCCAGCGGCACACGGAGCGGCCGGACCCCGAACATCGAAGACGCGCGGGCGGCTCCCACAGCGGCGGCGACGATGGATGATCATGCGGTGACGGCAAAAGGCTCCTGCGGCGGTCACGGAGGCCACACGTCGGCGGTGGAGAGCTCCCGCGACAGCCGCGAACGGCCACACGGCGACGGTGGAGCCGTGGAGGCCTCATACAGTCATACGACGGCCACGGACGGCTGCGCAACGACGACATTGGATGACTCACGCGATGGCTGGACCCCGAACTCCGAAGACGCTCGGGCGGCTCCCGCAGCGGCGACGACGACGGACGATCAAACGGCGACGACGAAGGACTCCCGCGGCGGGCACAGATGGCCGCACGGCGACGGTTTGAGGGCTCCCACGGCGGCCGCGAACAGCCACGCAACGACGGTGGAGCCGTGGAGGCCTCCTGCAGCAGCCACGGACGGTTGCACGACGACGACATTGGATGGCTCGCGCGGCGGCCGTAGACGGCCGTGTGACGACCGCGGAGGGGTGGCGGCGGACGAAATAATATGGACCGTTAGATCTTCATTAAATCTGACGGCATATATTCTTCTCTTTTTTGGATTTACGAAATAATATAGACCGTTAGATCTTTATAAAATCCGACGGCACATATTCTTCTCTTTTTTAAATTAACGTGGGAATTTCTTGGCCTTCTCGGCGAACGTGATGGCTCCTTTTAACACTGTTGTATTAATATAATAGATACTCATCGCCATTGCAGTGAATACATAAGATAGCTATACTTCAACTGATAGATCGTTCAGAAACTTGCTTGAGGTTTCTAATCAGCTATTCCTCAAGCTTTTGTACACAGTAGGCCTCCTAATCAATACTTCAAAGATACATCTTTTTTTTAGTGTGCGTGTGTTGAAGTGGGGGGTGTCTCTTAACTTCAGTTGGAAAGAAAGAAAGTGATGGATTCAGATAACTGTATGGGTATGGCCATCTTATTTCACGCTGCCGTTGATTCCATTAAACAAGTTGCATGACTCATCCCATTAAACAAGTATGTATATGGGTTTCTCTTGTCCCATAAGACGGTCTCAGCCGTGTTCCTTTTTTTTTGTGACGGAATAGTCACATTCCATTAAACCACGGACACAGCGATATCGCTGGCCACGTCTTCTGTGCCTACCGGCGAAACCCCCCAAACTGGGTTTCATGAGCACATTTACATCCAAGCGCTGCCACAGCAAGCACCACCCTGCTACATTTTCTATAGCAAAGAGATACCTTGAAGAAATTAGAGTTAGCAACAACCAAAAGTTTTATCTCACATACAGTTCTTCCGATCGTAAATAAACTGAACTGGTTCGTCCCCAGCACTTGCTTCAGCAGCATTGCATCAGTTTTCAAGATGATGCGGATCATGCCACACCACGTCAAATTTTACGGCCTCCAAACAAACCGTAGCTTCAGCATGAAGAGCATCAATCAAGCACGTGATTCAGACTTCTCCTGCTTTTACTACTTCTCCGCAGTTTCTGAGGGGAATTTTTTTAAATTAATATTATTTTAATTTGAAATTACAAATTAATTCCTCTGATTTGCGGAATTACAGAAATGTGGTACTACGGTAGACGAAATCTCTCAAATTTCCAATTAAAAATAGATTTCGTCTACCCGGTAGACGAAATCTCCCGAATTTTCAATCAAAATCGAAATCTCCCAAATTTTCAATTAAAAATTGATTTCGTCTACCCGGTAGTCGAAATCTCTCAAATTTCCAATTAAAAAGAGATTTTGTCCACCCAAATTTTCAATTAAAAATAGATTTTGTCTGCCCGGTAGACGACGAAAATAGATTTCGTCTCATGAGTAGACGAAATTTAGGTCCCTAGGTTAAAAAAATACAAAGTGTGCAACAAACATTGAAGTACTGTATAGTGATGAATTGGCATATTTGTACTCACCACCCTAATGCATCCCTTTGTAAGTTTTACAACTTATTATACACAATTTGCTATTAAATTCCTTATAATATTTTTATACACCTCAAAACATATTATACATTATTATTATATAACCCGTAAATCATAATATTTCCGAATAACTAATATTCCGCGTGCAGGAGGGCGCGTGGCCCAGGGTGTCTGTCATCGGCAACATCCTGCAGCAGGAGCACCTCTGGTAGTTCGACCTCAGGGACCGGTTGCTCCGGTTCAATCACACGCGCTGCGCCCTATGATGCTGTATCGGGTGCGCGCACAAGATTAATCCATCCGTCGTCCTGATAAAATTTGTAACGGCCTTCGTTCGAGTGAATGGTTTCTCTTAATGGAAAGATAATTTTTAGCTGGGAAAATGTTCAGTTGAAATTGCGGTTCCGCCCCGTGGTTTGCATCTCGAGTTTGCACGCTCTATTTTCGTCCAGCGAATGGACGAAATCTATTTTTAATTGAAATTTGGGAGTAGACAGAATCTATTTTTAATTAGAAATTCGGGAGAAATCTATTTTTAATTGAAAATTTGGGAGATTTCGTCTGCTGAATAGACGAAAAACGTATTTTCGTCCGATGGATAGATGAAATTAGTAATTTCGTCTTCTGGGTAGACGAAATCTCTATTTTCGTCTACCCAGCAGACGACAGTACCACATTTTTGTAATTCCGCAAATCAGAGGAATTAATTTGTAATTTTGAATTAAAATAATATTAATTTTTAAAAAAATTCCAGTTTCTGATGACAAAGCCCCAAGCTCCATCGCAACTCTCTGGCCTGAAATAACCTACTATGCTCGCTTTCCTCCTCTATATTCAGAAACTCCTGTGTGCGCATGGATAATAAAGGCCAACTCACATGCACTTCTCCTGTGTTCTCCTAACCTCACACAATTTCGTTCTACCATTGCCACAACAAATTGCATACTCGTATCTGCATCTTTTCTCCAGGACAATAATAGCACCTGTTGTTGCTTCAGCTGACATCATTTCGGAGAAACATTGCCCCTGCTCCTCCATTCTAACTCCCTCATAATTGTTTAACATGTTTGCACTTGAAAAACAGATATGCTCCGACCTCTTCTAGCCGATCACACACTACACTTTTTGTGTCGACATCCATTCCCCGCCGTTCTGGATTTACACGCAGAGCCAGCGTTTTATGCATCATTCTCCAAAGGAAGGGACGTATTTTCCCCGGGAAACTTCACTTTCCACAGGCCTTTCCAATGTTTCTTGGTGCATAACATCTCAGCCGTCTTCCTACATCTGCCAGACCACATTTGTTTGAAACTTAAATTAACTCCTCTGAATCCAGGGATTTATAACCTCTCCATAAAGTTTAATTATCAGCAGATGAAATATACAACCAAATCATCACATAATGTCTCCGGCGTCACAAGACACAAGTATCTAATCTTCCAAAGAACACGCGGCATGCCGCAATGCCTTATGTTTACTCAATGAAAATAGTACTACTAGAAAGAGATAAAGGATTACAAGTTACAAATAGGAGTATGAAATGGCTCATGGAATGCTTCCCAATTCTAACACCTCACAATCTAATCTGTCATAAGACCAGTCAAAAAAAAAAACAATTGTGTGGTAATCACAAAAGCAAACTTCACAAGCAGCTGGGTTGCCAGGAATTTCAAGTCTCCCAGGTGAGTACACTATGGCTTAAAAAACTAGGGATGCTTCCTCTTCTTGGTCTTTGACGTCCTTGAGGCATATTTTCGCAATCTATTGAGTATTCTTCTCTCGCTCACCCGCAGCACCAGAGAATGATACAGCTTCCTTTTGCTGACAATGCAGCATGCTCTCAGCTTTTCTTCATCGTCTTCCAAAGTGCTTGAGCCATAGAGACTCTCCCTCATGTCAGCAAGTGACAGAAGTACAGAACAAATGCTCCCACTATGCAGTAATTTCTTCACATCAGGCAGTTCCTCAAGGCCATTGAGTTCAGAACTTTGGGTGGAGTTTGTTGCCTTGACAAACTTGACCACATTACGAATAGTATCTAGCTCTTCATCACCAACTAAATCATGAACTACACAGATCAACTTATCATAAACATCAGGTTTCAAAGTGATGATATAAAGGAGGATTAAAAGTTCAAGCTGGGGCTCTCCATCATATGAAATCTCAAAGTACTCGGTGTCCTGGCTAGTGCAACCAGAATAACCTAGATTACGCCATAGTGATATCCGTGCTCTTGCATGTCGACTGGAGAATTTGGATGTGCACCACTTAGTAACCATTGCTAGGTCAATGTTGACAATGTCATATTGATTGTCAAGTTCTGTGAAACCATATCTATGGAGCAAAGCAGCGTTCCCCATTGTACCATATGTATTATACACCTAGAATAGAAGATAACAGGAAAAGGTCATTACAAGTAGGAAGATAAATGTAAATTCAGTGCAAGTATAGCTAGCAGTCTTTAGGATCTGTTAATCAAGGGCAAGGTGGAAATTTAACATTACCTCCTCCCCTTCATTGGCATCTCTTACAACAATCATCTCCAAATCTTCGTCATCAACTCCTGATCCTTTAAAACAAATGCAAAAGTACAAGTTAATGAGCGAAGCTGTCCATCAATCAATAATAAATCTAGCATATGTTCATGAATATAACCTGAAGGACTGTTCATGGGATTTTCTATAGTCGACTGGTCATCAGCAGAAGCATCACTTTGTTCATTCTGATCTTCACTGTCTGAGTCCGAGTCATCTGATGCAGACGTGAAGTGTACATGTTCACCATCAGTCTTGTGATTGAAACTGGGAGGAGGATGGATAGAAAATTTCCGTAAACAGCACAACCATATAGGATGAAGGGCATTTACATGTTAACACTCAGAATTCATCCACCATACATTCACACAACCAAATAGTTGTGTAAATACTTAGTACATGTTGAAATGATGTAGAGTTTCTGATATAATCAGGTAAATAAAATGATACGATTACAGAATTACCATTAAACTTACAGGTCAGCCAATGGAACCATTCCGAATCCATGATAGCTATCTATCTGGAAGGACCTTGAAGAAACAAGAGTCTTTGCATCGAAATATTTGTCCAAGCTAAAATCATCTGGGCGAACATCCAGCTCTCCAGATGATATCAGGGGCTCAATGCATTCTTTCCAGTCATCACAAAGGAATTCTCTGTCCTGCTTCACTGTCTGCCTAGAAATTTAGCGTTATTAGAGTCACTTCCATGCTTAGCCAATAAAGGACATTATCCCCATGAAAGTAGTTTCATTGAGTCGGAAGGTATAATTTTGGACCAAACAACATTACAAATTATCAAATACCAATAGAAATGTAGTTGGGAGTGCAAGATAAATCAACATTTCACATTTTCACTCAAAAGTTAGATACTGCATTGCAGCACGGATTATAGTCATACATCACCAATCAACAAGAATTGGTTTCACCTTGTCTAGCTCGGTGCCAGCGAGGAGGCGCTCTGCCTCATCAGCGGGCCACACGAGCGGCACGGACTCGCGTTCGGGAAGCAGTTGGAGATAGGCGTCCCACGGCGAGTCGGAGCCGCGCGCGCGCTCGTACATGACGGCGACGGCGAGCGCGAGGCACCCGACGAGCTCGGCGGCCTCGATTGCGCCCGCTGCGCCGGTGGTGCGCGGGGTGAGGCACGCTCCACGCGGGATGGTGGCGACCAGGTCGCCCTCGCGGAGCGGCGCGGCGGCGCGCACGTGGACGCCGAGGGGATCGGTGGCGTCGAGGCGGAGCGCGTCGCTGCAGACGACGCCGTGCGCGCGCATCCACCGCTTAAAGGCGCGGAGGCGGCTGCGGGCGGCGGGCGGATAGGGAACGCCGTTATTAGAGGGGGTAAGGCGGATCAGTATTGAGGAGGAGGAGACTCAGAAAGGGATCTCACCGTGCTGTGGCGGCGTCGTCCATGGCGGCGGCGGCGGCGGCGGCGCGGTGGGGTCGTCCTGGACTCCTGGGGTATGGTTTGCCCGTTTTTGCCTCGGAGAAGCTCGGCCGGCGCAAGTGCGCACTGGAAACGGAGTATTGCGTGGCCTTCTGATGGGCTGTATTGAGCCCATTAAACATTGGGCCGCATGTTTGCATAGCCTCGTGCGGATACGGGTTATTACCAGCGGGCTGTGTGTCTGAAGGCAACCATGACTGCCTCCGCCCTTTGGACTAATGGACTCGACACTTCGAGAGATGGGCGCCTGTACGAACGAGGAAGGAGAGCGAAAGAAGGAAAAAGTCCATCTTGCCTCCCTCATTTGTCACTGAAGTTTGATTTGACTCCCTCATCTACGAAACCGGGTAGATGGCCTCCCCCAACTACTAAAACCAGGTCAATTTACCTCACTACCCAGTTTTCGACCCCGGTTTGCACCATTGGCTGCCACGTTGGATACTGACATGTGGGGCCTACTAACTTAGCTCATGTAGTGACAAAAAGCTCAGCGTAGCCAGACCTGTTCACGTGGTCCTTATCCTAGCGGCAGCGGGCGGGAGACGACTCGGCGGCGGTGGTGGCCAGGAAAGCGACGTGACGTCGGTGACGGGGAGCTTTGTGACCATACTGCCGGCATGCACGTCGTAGTAGTACAAGTCATTCTGGTACAACCGCGTCTCACTCATGTCGTAGTCCCATTGCTCCTGTTCCTGCCCCTGTGAAGGGCCGTGTAGTACCATGGCGGACAGCCCGGGCGCCTCCGTTCTCCGGGTAAGGCTGTCAGAACAACCGGTATTACTACAACGTGCATGCCGGCAGTACGGTCACAAAGCTCCCGGCCGCCGCCGTCATGTCGCTTTCCCGGCCACTGCCGCCGCCAAGTCGCCTCCCGCCCGCTGCCGCTAGGATAAGGACCAAGTCAACAGGTCGAACCGAACTGGACTTTTTGTTTCTGTATGAGCTAAGTTAGTAGGCCCTACATGTCAATATCCACTGTGGCATTCAAAATGGTGCAAACCGGGTCGAAAACTAGGTAGGAGGTAAATTGACCAGGTTTTAGTAGTTGGTTACCCGGTTTCGTAGATGAGGGAGCTAAATCAAACTTCAGTGACAAATGAGGGAGGTAAGCTGGACTTTTTCCACGAAAGAAAGCGCGGAAGCTTGGCCCAGCCTGCCTTATAGGGCCCACTCGAGAGAGAAAAAGAAACAGAGAAGGAATAATGTGCCGGCTTGGGCCCATAGAGTCCCTCGCCCACTCTCTAGTGCTAATCGCCGTCGATGTGCGCATCCTCGAGCTGTTGCCCGACGCGGTGCCCACGGCCGCGCTCTCGCGGCGCTGGCGCGGCCTCTGGACGCGTCTCCCCGTCCTCCGCTTCGCCTCCGGCAGCAAGCGCGAGTTACGCGGAGGAGACGACAGCGGCGGCGCCAAACCGTGTTCAGATCAGTTCGTTTGCCAGTGGCCACGCCATCCGCGAGAGGAGCAACGACGGCGAAGACGGGCACAGGGCCCAGCCGGGACGCGGCGGCGCTTGCAAGTTCACGGCAAGGACGGCCGCCGTTGTCGCGTGCAAGCTGGGGCGGCCGAAGAGCCTTCAGAGTGACGGGGAACGTCGCCTGGGACGGGCGGAGCGCGGCGGTGCTCGGACCAGCGGCGGCGGGCGGGTTCATGGGGCGGTCGGTATTTCAGTCGGTATTTGAAATACCGTCCACCCCTAGGGGCCTCCAAGCCATCCGATCGGCCTTCTACGGCTCAGATCAGGCGCATCGCAAGAGATCTTCCTCGTCAAGTTCGTGCGGCGGCGTGCTCGTGAGGGTCCTGCGCGGGGGACGCGACGCGCACCGCCGCACTCCCACAGCTGGCGGGAGTTCAAGGAAGGCCGGCGGCCCGGACGGTTCGTCGCCTTCGTTAACGATGCTGTCGCCCTGCGCGCCGCCCACACAGAGCTCGCCATGGGCTCTCCACGAATTTCAGGAGTCCTGTTCGAATTGCAGGCATAGGTTCAAGTGCCGCGCGCATGATCATCGATCCGATCTCGATCATGCTCCCACGATATCTCGATGGTCGAAGGAGAAATAGAAACGGCGATGGCGAGCTCTGTCCGCCGGCGGCGTCGACATGATCACGTCGCCGGACACGGCGGCGGCGGTAATGCCCGTGCGCAAGGAGAAACGGTGGAGGACAGCTCCGTCGTCCGCTCGTAGGCTCGCAGCGATGTGGAGTGCGTCCGGTTCGGCAGCAAGATGCTCGGCGGCGAGTACGCCGGGGTGACCAGGTCGGCGGGCGGGCAACGGCGAGGCCTTCAGCAACGGCACCGGGGAGTGGCTGCTCTGCTCACTGCGCAGGGCCGTGGATTGGAATCGGAGGCCACCCAGGCGGGCAATTGCATTAACACATGTTTGTGGTTCCAGAAAGTGAAATTCGTTTCGCAACTGCAATACAAAACTAGACAATCTGAATTCAACATCTAACAGAGACACCTTGGTATGTGTTTGATTTGCTGATAGTGTGCATCGGAATGTTCATCAGTGGAGTGGCGAACGATGATGAACGGCAACTGAAAATGCTGGAAGTTTAATTTGGATAGGATACGACAGATTACAGATGAACTTGATATATGGTCATATATATGGGGCTCACCAATTTTCTCTTCATCTAAGATGGGGACTTAGCTTGTCACATGCAACTATGCAAGCAGGACTCGCGACGATGCTCGAGTGGCGGCGTGAAGTGGTGGCGACGTTCATGCGACTACAGGGGGTGGGTGGTCGATATCTGAAACACCGTACATCCCTTGCCCCCTACAAGCCGTGTAATTGGACTTGTGAGACCCAGATTAGACACACCGTAAGAGACGTCTCTGTTAGATATTGTGCAAGGTGTACCGTTCATTTGTACGTGTAGATGCATACCGTCCAAGTGTTGGTACGTGCAATCGCGTATCATTTTTTTTCGAAAATTTATCAGGAGCACTGCTATGTCATTTAAGAGAGAAAAGCATGCGTCATTTAAGAGAGAAAAGCATGCAAAGTCGTCGATATTGCAATCGCGTATCATGTGTGCCATGATTAAGATAATGTTTATGATGTTTCTGTCAACTAGTACGCAGTTTTACATGCTAGTTATTGTATTTGCCGTGTCTTAGATGATTCAGAATATAGTAAATCCACTGTCTAATAATCCAATAGCAACCATCACATTCATCGTGTTGAGAAGCCGTCATTTAAAAATCCACATGTTGCTTGTATTTTTTTTAATTTAATCGAGTAATATTATTTTCTTGTGGTAGACAACATACTCATCAATGGCAATGTGTTTGTGGAGACTATTAATTTTAGAATAGACCAGTTTAATCTTTTGGATATACTCGTAAACAAAAGTTACATGTGTATTCATACGTGTAAAGATACATGCGCTCTCCGCTAAAAACAAAGAAAAATATATAGTAAAACAAATTTAAATGCAACAAATCAGATCTATCCATCATCCACGAGGTGAAGCGGCCGTAGCCACATTGGGGCCGCCCCACCTAAATCTGTCCGAATACATTACGAAGTAATCCGACGATATTTCAAAGCTTCGCCAGCAATTCAAGATGGCGTCATGGCTAGCAGGTTCTTATTACTTGCTAATTGTGTCTTTATTCTTCAAATTTGAGGATACATCTTTAAACTTCACATAAATTTATATAATTGTAGTATATAGATGTGTGAACTGGTGTGTGTTTCATTTTGATTTGGTACGTCGCTAGAGTCGCCCAGCTAATTTTTTTTCTGACTCGGATTAGCCATCCTTTAACTTGCAGTTCTTCCCTGTTGGACTGAAACTGGTGCATGCCACTGACTCATGACCCATTGAGGCCAGGCTATAGCCACTTAGGGGACCCGAAGTTCTGAGCACTCATACCGAGGAAGTGACACTATTGCCACTACTGTTGACATAGCCGCTGATAGCTGAGAGCTGCAAAGGTTTAGCAAGGGTCGTACAGCTTCTTCTGTAGAGAAATAAGTATCAGCGAGAATAAAGGGGGAGCGAATCGAATCGATCGCCAACTTTTTCCAACCCGCTTTTGCGCAACGGCTGCAGGGCAAATTTATACGTCCTGTACAGGTAGCTGTTGATGCATTTAGCCCCGGCGGAGAGAAGACAAGCGCTAGAGCGAAACAGGAAGCGCCTCTCATCAGCTCTCGAGCACAAGGACGCCGCGATTCAAGGGGTTAGCGGCCTGAATTAGGGCTCCTTTGGGAACCTCCTTCCAAACCTCTTCTTTCCGGGAAAATCTGTCCGACGTAGACAGGTGGGGCGCCCCTCCCGGAGATGCATGCCCCGGGTTGAAGGGTCCAAACCAGCCCTTAGTGGACACCTGTAAGACGTAGGACAGGGGGGTTTTACTGCCTGAATTATGGGCTGCAGCTGGAGAATTCAGACAGCATTACACCAGGGATTAACCAGCTGTGTGTGTCCGTGCGCTCACATCATCATAAGCAGCATATGCTGATGGAATCATGCACGCACGCATGAACTTGTTGGATTATTCCTGGTGGAAGCAAGAGCTAGCTGCTATATGTATCGTTGCTGATTCTCAGACAAGTAGCGCGTGGGAGTGCATCTCGCATTGAAGCGAGACCCAATTCTTCCGCCTATCACTGCGTTGCATGCTGCGATCCACGATGAGCTCGCCACGGGTGTACATCTGGACATCTAGTGATCCCTAGGGCACAGGTAACCGTCCAGCGTCTAGGGCATGCGCGCCTGATTAGGCCCGATTACAGCTCGCTGCCGTGCAGCTATCTTCTGACGCCAGCATAGCTGAGGCCGTGTTTAGATCAAGCCCCCCGATTTGGGCCTGCAGGCCACTGCCGGCTGACGCGCGTCAGTGTAGGTTTGTATGTGTAAAAAATTGTCCAAAAATTTATTATTAGGCTCAAAATGTTTGTCTCGCGGAGTACACCAAAACTATGCAATTAGTTTTTGATTTTATCTACATTTAGTACTCCATGCATTTATAATATTTTGATGTGATGAGAAATTTTCTTTTTGCATAGTAAATTTAAGAGTAGTTTTTTGAAAAGCCCCGAGTAGCAGTGGCGTCAGGGATCAGATCATCAGAAGCCATGGTTGGCGTGCTGCAAGTCTAAAGTCTAAACGCTCCAGTCCACGAAAATCTTCCTCGTCGATGCATCAGACTGCTCGCTGTTCTCGTTGGCCACAGGAACTTTTTATCGGTTTGGTTTCTCGATCAGCTCCAAAAATTATAAAGAAAATATTTAAAACGAATTGGTGAAATGCTAGTCCTTGCTTGGCATGTGCAGGGACAGACACATTCCTTCTCAGTTCCGGAAGCATGCAGTTGAAACGGCACGCAGGATTTCGCGCTGAATATTCCCAGTGAATCTATTCGCCCGTGCTTACACAAACAACAGCAAAGCTATTCTGCCCGTGTTTCTTCCACCCTTTGACCATAATATTTAATAAAGTCAGTTTACAAAATTTTCTTCACAACATTAAACTATTTTGCGAGACCTATCTAATGAGGCATTTGACCGCACGATTAGAGGATGACCACTGTAGCATTACTGTAGCAAAACATGGTGTCGGTGCCGGAATTGGTCGGTCAATCCCCGGCGCCTAAACAGAATGCGCTGTGTCCCGTCCCTTGACGGTTGATGCAAGAGCTTAGTACAATGAGGCGGTGTTTATCCTGGTTCCGACCGTGGGGGTCGTACGTCCAGCGAGGACGCTCAAGGGCGCTGTACTATCTTGCACCGGAGTGCTTGCAGAAGGGGGGCTACAAGCAATGCGGGAGAGGAGATTTCTCCAAGTCCCTGAGAGCGAGTGTTGGGATGTAGTCGAATGTCTGTCCCGTGTGTGGCGATGTGTGTTTTTTCTGGTCCGTCCCGTCCTCCCCTGCAGGTCGGTCCCTTCCTCCTTTTATAGACCAAGGAGAGAAAGGAAGGGGAGGCGTTTACAAGTACATGCGTGAGGTGTGCCACAGGGGGGTGTACTGGAGAGTATGGCGTTGGGTCTGCCATCGTCCTTGACCCTGGCAGGAGATTCACGGCGATCCCTGGCCTCTGCGGGCGTCGTGGTTGTCCCTGTGCTTGTCCTGGAGCGGCTTCGAGGGGTGTTGCCGTCGTAGTCCATGTCCAGCTGCCCATCGCTGATTGACCTCGAGGGTAGGGTGGGTGGAGGAAGGACGAGAGTCGGCAGCACAGGGCCCGGCTTGGTCGTCGTCGTCGGCCACAGTGCGCGGCGTGCTTCGTTCATCAGGGGATGGCCGAGAGTTGGCGGACTTGAGCTGTCGCTTGCCATCACCTGACCGGGAGTTGGTGGAACAGGGGCGCGGATCGACCTCTGAGAGTCCGCACAATGCTCTGTACCGCCGTGTGCGCTTTCACAGTGGCGGTGAGGGCGGATGGCGACCGGAGCAGGTGGAACAGTGGGCACTGTTGATGTCTGGCGCGGCATGGGGGAAGATTGCCTTTTGACTTCGGTGCTTGGCTGACGGGGCGGGCATTAACTGCCTTTGTCGGGTGGCGCGCCGGAGTGCACCGGGCGGAGTTTGCTTTGCCCGCTCGAGGGGGTTCGCTACCCTCGAGCGAGGCGGAGTTTGCTTTGCCCGCTCGAGGGGGTTCGCTACCCTCGAGCGAGGCGGAGTTTGTTTTGCCCGCTCGAGGGGGTTCGCTACCCTCGAGCGAGGCGGAGTTTGTTTCGCCCGCTCGGGGGGGCGCGCTACCCTCGAGCGAGGCGGAGTTTGGGTGATGACACGGCCTTTCGTGGTTAGTGTGTTTGTTTTTGTTTTTAGAGGGTGATTACCCCGACGGTTAGGGGACCCCCTGGGTTTGTCCCCGACAGTAGCCCCCGAGCCTCTGGCGGACTGAGGTTCAGTCGGGCAGAGGCTGATGGTTTCGCAGGGTCGTTCCCGGACCTCCTGTGGGGATTTATTCCTTTCTGATTATGCACGTTCTTCCGTGGGGGGGCGCGAGCGCACCCGCGGGTGTAGCCCCCGAGCCCTTGGAGGAGTGGATTCACTCATGCAAGGGCTTTATTTTGTGTCGGTTGCTCTACTTCCAACGCGGCGGGGATGAGACCGAGCTACGCCGAATTCGAGGGGCGGACCCTATACGGTTTCGAAGCGTTTTGCGCATAGGAGGATATGTTGCAGGGAGCCCCCGAGCTCCTGGCCCGTGTGGAGGTGATCAGAGGGGCTTCCTGTCTTTGATTTTCGACCCTCGCTACCCCTTTCGCGGGGGAGAGGGGTGAGGTCATCCGTGCAACCCTCGAATTGGGCAACGTACGCGGATACTTCAGTGAGCTGTTAGCGGGTAGTTCAAGTGGACGTCCGTGCCCCGTTCGCTAGGGGTCGGCTCGTGGTCCGGAGACACGTCCATGTAGCGCTTGCAAAGGTTTGCTAGTTGGGGCTCGGTCCCTTTCGTAGGGACCGAGGGCGCGAAAGCTCTCCCTCGTAGGGATCCCCCCGACTAGCTGCCTTTGTCTGGCCTTGAACACGACAGGAGCGTCCCCAAACTTCGCGTTCGGGGTAAAGTCCGTTCGACATGCCCGAATCGTCCCTGACTCTGTTGATCTGGAGCGCCTGTCGAACCCTTTCGAGGGCCAGGCTTCGTACTCCTGATCAGTAGGGCCTTGCGTAAGATGCGGGTTGCTCCCGAGCGGCGGGCTCGAGGCTTGGCCGAACGCGATCGGCGGCCTTCGCATTATTAGGTCTGGGGCACCCTTTGAACCTTTTCGAGGTTCGGGCTTCGAATCCCTGATTAGTTGCGTCCGTGCCTCGGGAAGGAGGAGCGTTGCAGCTTTACCTGGGGGGAACCCAATGGTTGGGTCGTTTCGGCTCCGCGGGCCCGCGCACAACCGCTGGCGAGCGTGGGCGTGGCTGACGCGTCGCGGAGTGGGCGAGATGGGCGTAGTGGGCGCGCCTTTTTAGGCGGGCTTGGCGTGCGCGCGGGGGAGGCAAGGCGACGTGCAGTTAAGCATCGCAGGCGCGCCGCCTCCGCTTACCGTGCCGCAGTAAATGCTGCCGCCCACGCGCGCCGGTTGTTGGTGATCCTCGTCGTGCGCCTGGCCCGGGTGTCAGTGACTCCACATGCCGCCGCGCTTAGCGCGCGGGCTCGGTGGCGGCACGCGCGGGCTGGCGTGGCGCGGCCGGGGAGAGCCTGTCCCTTATAAAAGGGGAGCAGTGGAAGAGGACTTTTTACCTTTGCCATCTCTCGCTCCAGCTTTCGCCCGTGCCTAGTGCCTGCCTCCAAGCCTGCGAGTTGTGCTCCGCTCGCGTCTCGCCATTTTCGCCCCGCGCCTAAGCTCCTCTTCTCGCCATGGTTGTCCTTGAGGGTGCCACGGAGTGGACTCCATCAACCGCCACCGAGCACCTCCTGGAGGGCGTGGTGAATGGTGGGCAACTGTCGCCCCGGGGCGATTCAGCGCGGCCGACGTGGATTATTCCGGTGCTGGCGGCCAGGGTGCCGAATCCACCGGCGGGCTACATGGTGAGCTTTATTCGCTTCCACGAGCGGGGCTTCAACGCGCCCGCAAGCCAGTTCATGCGGGGGCTCTGCCATTACTACGGCGTGGAGCTCCACAACTTCTCCCCCAACGCAATCTCGCAAGCGGCGGCGTTCGTCGGCGTCTGCGAGGCCGTTCTGGGGGTCGAGGCGCACTGGGACCTATGGGTCCACCTCTTCCGCGCCGAGCTCAGCACATCCGGCGCGGGGAGGGGGGTGCGCCGTTCTTCGTGCGCGGGCGGCCTCACGCTTGCGCCGGTGGAGTCCAGGAAGCGCATTTACCCGGGCTGCAAGATGACAACCAACAACAGCGGGTGGGCCAAAGGGTGGTTCTACCTGCGCAATGACGGCCTGGGGCTGCCGGAGTACACCGGCAAGGTCCTGACGGAGAAGGCCGACTCCTGGGGCTACGGCGTCTCCGGCGATGCCCAGCGGCAGAGGCTCCGTCCGGTCGTCGACGTCCTCCGCTCCCTGGAGGGGTCAGGATTGACCGTGGCGCACGTGCTTGCGCACTGCCACCGCCGCCGTGTGGTCCCTCTCATGGAGAGGCCACTCCCTCTGTTCAGGATGACGGGGGGAGCGGACCCGGCGGCGCTAGCGGCGTCGCGCATGCTGGCGGAGCCGCTCCTCGAGGAGTACGTCGTCACGCGGGTGCGGACGGCGGTCCACCCCGATACCATGCCGAGCGACCTCCGGTCGTTCCGGCTACGCCCCGATGAGGGCCATATCCTGTCGGTGGGTCCTCCTTTCTCCTCTTTGTCGTCTTTTTTGGAACTTCTTTTTGATTTCGTCGTGATTTCAGGGGGTGGACTGCGGCCTCTACCGCTCCGTAGCGCCAACTCCGGAGGTGCGGGCCGCGAATCGCGCCCGCCGCGACCGCGAGAGGGAGGCGAAAAGGGCCAGCAGTCGTAGGAGGCAGGCCCGGCGGGACGCGCACCAAGCGGCGCTTCGCCGGTGGAGGAGGGACGGCGGGGAGACGCCGTCGCCCCCCAAGGACTCTCCGAGCGAGGAGGAGGACGAGGAGGAAAGCGAGGAGGAGATTGCCGGCGGCGGGCGGGGGCCCGCCGTCGAGGTAACAGAGGTGGACGCGCCGCTGCCTGATGCGGTCGTGGCGGTCCCCAGCAATGTTGCGTCAGCGGCGGTGCGGGCGATGGCCGCGCCGGCTCAGCGCGCGGCGTCGCGCCCGAGCGTCGAGGGTTCGGGGGGTTCGCAGCCCCCGAGTGATCCGAGGGGGGCCTCGAGTTCGAGGAGGGCCCCTTCTTCGAGTGGCTTGAAGCGGAAGCTGCGAGACTGCATCCGGTGAGCTCTTCCTCGAATCTCTTTCGATTTCGTTTTTCCATACGATTTCTCTTTTGACCTATGTTTCCATTTTCTTGGTCCAGCGCTCGGGATGTCACCAAGGCCTCCCCTAATCTTGCGCCTAAGAAGGCGCTGAAGGTTGGGGGGTCAGATTCCCCTCGTGCCGGGGGTTGCGTTTGCGCGGGGCTCCGCGCCCCGCAACGGCGCTCGAGGCGACGCCGGCAGAACCGGCGCCGGGGGCGCGAGGCTCCGGGCCGGCGGGGGAGGAGAGGATGCCTCCAACGATGGAGCCGGGGCAAGGTGCCCCGGTTGACGAGGCGGGGCCGAGGCATGGCACCCTGGCGGCGGAGGCAGGCGATCGTGGAGGCCGTGCCACCGCTTCGGTTCCTGCCGGTCGAGGGCAGGAGGCGGTCGCCCCGCCAACTTCAGGCGGTAGTCAGCGCGCTTCCCTCATCGGGGCCTCTGCTGCCGAGGTGTCGGCGGCGCGGTTCCTGTTTCAGGGGCCGTCGCAGATGCCCGCGGTCAGAGGGACGCCCGAGTGGGATGCTGCCGAGGCGGCGCAGCTCCAGGATCGGCGCATGTCGAGCGAGTGGCCGAAGGGGCCCGGCGTCCCCGCTCAGGTCTGGCGGAGCGCGGCCGAGGAAAATGAGATATGGGCTCAGGCCGAGCGGATCGAGACGGATCTGGAGCGGGCCATCTCGGCCGCCGCCGACCTCCACTCCAGGCAAGCGCTGGGGGTTTTCGAGGTATTCTCGCTTTCATCCTTAGTATTTCGAGACGTTTTTGGTTTCATGGCTTAATCTTGGTGATTTTTCGGGTAGGTCCTTCGGCAAGAGGCGGCGGACAAGACCGCATGCATTGCGGGCTTGTACACCGACCTCCGCCGGCTCCGTCAGGCGAATGCCGATTTGGGCACGGACGTGACCCAGCTCACCGTCCGAGCCAGGGAGGCGGAGGCGGCGGCCCGAGCGCACGAGGAGGCCAAAGCGCGCGCGGAGAGGGAGCGCGACGCCGCGACGGAGCGGGAGGCCCGGACCTCGTCCGCAGCGTTGGAGCGGCTTGAGCTCGAGCGCCGGGCACGTGAGGCCGCGCCGTCCCAGCTCGCGGAGGCGACGGCTCAGGCGGGGCAGAAGGCCCGGGAGGCCGAGCAGCTGAGCCGCGCGCTCCGCGAGAAGGAAGCCGCGCTGGTGACCGCAGACGGCCTGCTCAATGAGGCGAGAGCCCTGGTGGACGGTAAGACTTCATGTTTCCTTCGGCGCTTTCGAAAACTGCTCTCTGACATGCCCAAGCTTTTTGTCAGGGTTGCGGAGGGCCGAGGCCCAGAAGGCGGACGAGGTGACGGCCCTCCAGGCTGCCTACTCCGCGGCCCAGGGGGAGCTCGAGGCGCTGAAGGCTGCGGCCGACATGGCGTGCCGAGACGTCCAGTGCGTCGGCGTGCAGTCGGGGTCGTCGCTGTCCAGCCGCCTGAGCTCCCTGAAGGGCTGCGTGGCGGAGCGTCTCGAACACGCGCTTCACCTCGGGGTGAAGAAGGCACTCGGGGTGGTGTCGACGCACTACGACATCGACCTCGCGGCGGTGGGGCGCGGGTACTTCATCGACGCCGACCTGGATGATGACGCCGCCCTCGCCGCCCTCGAGGAGGCTGATGACGGCGCCGAGAGCGCCGCAACGGCCTTGACCCTCAAGTTCCGGTACGACCTTTTCCCCGAGGAGGTGGAAGATGCGCCTGCCGACGCCGAGCCTGGGACCGCGACCGCTGCTGAAGTCGAGGCCGACCCGGAGGCCGACGCCGTGGCGGCCCTCGAGAACGACATTGCTTCGGTGAGCGGCGAGGAGAGTGGTCCTGGGGCGCTTTCGTCTGTCCCTTCGACCCTTGCCGCCGAGGCCATCGCGCCCTCGCAGGGGGATGGAGCCTGAAGAGTTCAGGCTTCAAATGTATCTTGTATATATATATATATGAAAACTAAATTTAAAAGCTGATTGCTTGTTTCGCACTTGTTTGGTTGTTCTGATGTGCTACTCTTAGCTTTTCGAAAGATTGTGGCCGGGTACTTCGGATTCGTGAGTAATTAAAGCGTGGGGTGGTGAGGGAGGCGTTGTAGCCTTTCGCGGGCATAAGCAGTCTCACGACTCGACCGGCTCCAGCTTTGACTAGCTCACGCCCCGCATCTCTTTAAGCGTTTCAAGTTTTAGCACAACTTTCGAAAAAACCGGGACGATTAGGGGGGTTAACCCCCCTGCAGCCCCCGAGGGGGGCTTGGCTTTATTAAAAATAAAACCAAGGTCCCCTCAGTTATGTTGTTAGCAACAACGTTTCTGATTTTTTTTTTCGAAAACTTCTCGTTATTGTTAACTAAGAACATGAAGCATCTACGAGAAAAAACGCTAAGAGATTTAGGGATAGGAATAACGTAGCTGTTTGCCGTTTCAGGTGCTAGCGAAGGCCTCGCCCCTTTCGCTCGCCCGCTCGCAGGCGCCGGGCTCGGGGTCCTTGGCGATGATGAACGGCCTTTCTCGTGGCGGCGCGGACGTTTCGCGCCGGTCCGGTCCAGGGGGCGTCTGTACCTGGGCCGCAGGATGACAACCAACACAATGATTGGGCCAAGGGGAGGTTTCGTTTGTTTGGTGTGCCGCGCTTTCCCCTTAACTCGAGATTTGTTTCGGCAGGTGGACACTAGTAACTTTGGCGCCGAGTGGTGAGAGGGATACCATAGCCCTTCGCGGGCGTAGGCGGTCCCACGACTCTGCCGCCTCTTGGCCGCAGTAGACTTGTGCCCTGCTTTCACCTTTCTTGATTTAAGGAGGAAAAAGCTTGGCACCCTGTTTCCACTCCGTTGTGCTGCTCTTGGCTTTAGAGAGATTCTGGCCGGGTATTTCGAGTTCGCGAGCAACTAACGCGTGGAGTGGAGAGGGAGATGCCGTATCCCTTCGCGGGCGTAGGTGGTCCCACGACTCAACCGGCTCCAGCTTTAATTGGCTTGCGCCCCGTATTTTTCTCGGGTGCCTCGAGTCTCAGTGCAACGGAAGCGAAAACAGGATGATTGGGGGGTGGGGGTAAACCCCCGAGTATCCTCCCGACTAGCCCCCGAGGGTGTTCTGAGGGTTTCGGCCCCTCGCTCGAAGTGGATAGAAGGTTGATCGAGGTCGCGGGTGAAGACGTTCGGAGGAATAGCGATTCGCTCCGATGCGATCTTGGCCAGCTGATCCGCTTCCTCGTTGTATCTGCGCGCAACGTGGTTCAGCTCGAGGCCGTGGAATTTGTCCTCGAGACGACGAACCTCGTTGCAGTAGGCCTCCATCTTTTCGTCGCGGCAGCTTGCATTCTTCATCACTTGGTCGACGACCAACTGAGAATCTCCCCGGACATCGAGGCGCTTGACGCCGAGGTCGATGGCGATGCGGAGCCCAGCGAGAAGGGCTTCGTACTCCGCCATGTTGTTTGATGCCGGAAAGTGCAAGCGAACCACGTACCGGACATGTTCTCCGAGGGGCGAGACGAAGAGGAGACCTGCGCCTGCTCCGGTTTTCATCACCGACCCGTCGAAGTACATGGTACAGCATTCGGCTTGAATCTGCGGCGGCGGAAGTTGGACGTCGGTCCACTCGGCGACGAAGTCAGCCAAGGTTTGCGACTTTATCGCCCTTCGTGGTGCGTAGGAGAGAGTTTCCCCCACGAGCTCCATAGACCACTTCGCTATTCTGCCCGAGACGTCCGGGTTGCGGACTATCTCCCCCAAGGGGAAGGATGAGACCACGGTGACCGGGTGAGCCTCGAAGTAGTGCCGCAGCTTTCGACGCGCGAGCACTACGGCATAAATCAGCTTCTGGATCTGTGGGTATCGCGTCTTGGTTTCGGTCAGCACTTCGCTGACATAGTACACCGGCCTCTGGACCGGTAGGGCGTGGCCCTCCTCCATCCTTTCCACAACAACGACGGAGCTGACCACTTGCGTTGTCGCGGCCACATAGAGGTAGAGTGGCTCGCCGTTCTGCGGCGGCGTGAGTATAGGCGCGCGTGCGAGCGATGTTTTTAGCCCGTCGAGGGCTTTTTGGGCTTCAGGGGTCCATGAAAAGCGTTCGTGCTTTTTTAGGAGTCGGTACAAAGGCAGGCCCTTTTCACCCAGTCGAGAGATGAAGCGGCTGAGGGCTGCCAGGCAGCCCGGTACCCTTTGTACCCCCTTCAGGTCCCGAATCGGCCCCATTCGCTCTAGGGCCGAGACTTTTTCGGGGTTGGGCTCGATGCCTCGTTGGGAGACGATGAAACCCAACAGCATGCCTCGCGGCACCCCGAATACGCATTTTTCCGGATTCAACTTTACCCCGTTCGCCCGGAGGCAATCGAACGTGATTTGCAAATCGTTAACCAGATCGTTCGCCTTTCTGGTCTTAACAACGATATCGTCAACATATGCCTCAACGGTTCGCCCGATGTGGCTTCCGAAAATGTGTTGCATACATCGCTGGTATGTAGCTCCAGCATTTCGGAGGCCGAACGGCATAGTGACGTAGCAAAACATGCCAAACGGGGTGATGAAAGAAGTCGCGAGCTGGTCGGACTCTTTCATCTTGATTTGATGATAGCCGGAATAAGCGTCAATAAAGCATAGCGATTCACACCCAGCGGTGGAGTCTACTATTTGATCTATTCTAGGCAGAGGAAATGGAACCTTAGGGCATGCTTTATTTAAACCGGTATAGTCTACGCACATGCGCCATTTTCCATTTTTCTTTTTAACTAGAACAGGATTGGCAAGCCAGGTTGGGTGAAATACCTCTTTGATGAATCCGGCTTGCAGGAGCTTGTGCACCTCCTCCCCGATGGCGCGGCGCTTTTCTTCGTCGAACCGCCGCAGTCGCTGTACCACCGGCTTGGAGTGGGGCTTGATGTCGAGGCTGTGCTCGGCGACCTCCCTTGGGATACCCGACATGTCCGAGGGCTCCCATGCGAAGATGTCGGCGTTGGCGCGGAGGAAGTCGACGAGCGCTGCTTCCTATTTGGGGTCGAGGGTGGTGCTGATCCCCAACGCCTTGCTTTCGGGGGCACCGGGATCGAGGGGCACGGCCTTGGTGTGTTCGGCGGCCTCGAAAGTGCCTGCGTGCCCTTTGGCGGAATCGACAGCTTCGTTCGCCACCTTTTCCAATTCCGCCACCAAGGTCTCGCTGTAGGCGAGCGCTTCCGCGCCCTCGACGCACTCGACGTCGCATGTGTAAGCGTGCTCGTACGACGATCCCACGGTGATGACGCCCTTTGGCCCGGGCATCTTCATCTTGAGGTAGGCGTAGTTGGGGACCGCCATGAACTTGGCGTAGCACGGTCGCCCGAAAATGGCGTGGTATGCTCCCGGGAATCCCACTACCTCAAAAGTGAGGGTCTCCCTCCGAAAGTTGTCAGGGGTGCCGAAGCAGACGGGCAAGTCGATCCGCCCGAGGGGCTGGACCCGCTTTCCCGGCGCGATGCCGTGGAAAGGTGCCTTGCTCGGCCTCAGCTGGTTTACGCCAATACCCATGAGCTCCAAGGTGTGGACATAGAGGATGTTGAGGCTGCTGCCTCCGTCCATTAGTACCTTGGAGAACCGCGTGTTGCCGATGACGGGGTCGACGACGAGCGGATACCGTCCCGGGTTCGGGACGTAATCTGGGTGATCCTCGCGGCCGAAAGAGATGGTCTCTTCCGACCAGGCGAGGTAAGCTGGCGTTGCGGGGTGAACGGAGAAGACCTCTCGGCGTTCACGCTTCTGTTCCCGGGGCGTTGCGTTCGCCGCGGGCCCCCCTATGATGAAGAATACATTCTCCA
This sequence comes from Echinochloa phyllopogon, assembly GCA_033239725.1. NCBI lineage: Eukaryota > Viridiplantae > Streptophyta > Magnoliopsida > Poales > Poaceae > Echinochloa > Echinochloa phyllopogon. Next base: position 52,077,373 of record BTCW01000005.1, read on the forward strand.
CATGAGGGAACTCGTCGTTGCCGCCATCGCCCGTATCCTTCTTCGGGCCATCCTCCTTCGCGGAGGTGCGCCTGAAGTAGCCCTTGATCATCCCACACTGTTCGAGGGTGTGGGTGACAGGGCCCTTGTGGTACGGGCATGGCTTCTTCAGCATCTCGTCGAACAGGCCTCCCCCCTGAGGGGGGCCCCGAGGGCCTTTGCGGCCTCGCTCGACCACAAGGGCGTCTTCAGAGTCTTCGCCCTGCCGCTGCTGCTGCGCGGCTTGCCGGGGCCCCTTGCCTTTACTGCCCCGCTTCTGCTTCTTCGTCTTGGCCTTGGGTTTGCTGCCCTCCGCGGGCAGCTCCTCCGCGCGCTTCCCCTTGGTCTTGCCGTCGAAGATCGCCCCGACAGCCTCCTCTCCAGAGGCAAAGTTGGTGGCGATGTCGAACAGAGCGTTGACACTGGTGGGATGGTTTCGTCCCAGCTCGCGCACCAGCTCTCGACAGGTCGTGCCTTCGAGAAAGGCGTGGATGATTTCGGAGTCACCCACGCCCGGGAGCTCGGTGCAGCGTTTGGAGAAACGGCGGATGAAGTCCCTCAGCGGCTCGCCGGCCGCCTGCCGGCACCCGCGCAGGTCCCAGGAGTTTCCGGGGCGCACGTATGTGCCCTGAAAGTTACCCACGAACATCTTGACCAGGTCGTCCCAGTCGTGGATTTGGTTCGCAGGTAGGTGTTCGAGCCACGTCCGCGCCGAGTCCGCGAGATGAAGCGGAAGGTTGCGGATGATCATGGCATCGTCGGTGGCCCCGCCCAACTGGCAGGCTAGGCGATAGTCGTTGAGCCACGTCTCGGGTTTCGTCTCACCCGAATACTTGGTGATGGTGGTTGGCTGGCGAAAACGCGGCGGGATGGCGGCCGAACGGATCTTCCGGCTGAACACCGGGGTTCCCGGGGGTTCCGGTGTCGGGCTTCTGTCCTCCTCGCTGTCATAGCGGCCTCCCCGTCGGGGGTGCCTGCTGCGGGGAGGCGCCGCGTCCTGCCTCTTCCTGTTCAGGACGTTGCGCGCGTCGCCATCGTCGACGGTGCCCCGCGTGTCCACAAGTCGGTCCTTCGCGGACCTCCTTGTTTCGCCATCGCCGGCCACGAGTGCCCTTCCGTCGTTCGTTGGACGGCGAGGCGTCCACGCGCCCCTGGGTGGGGTGTGGATGGATTGCTCCTTATCCCACTTGCCGCCTCCGGCTCTCGAACTGTCCTGGTGGCGCATGCGGGAGGCGGAACTTTCCGCTTGTTGAACGGCCGCTTCTTCGACAAGGGCCTGCACCTGGCGCCGCATGCTGCGTGCTTCTGGTGTCGATGGTTCGGGCATGGCCCGAATCAGGGTTGTTGCGGCGACGAGCTTCTGGCTTGCTCGTGGCGGTATGGCAGGACCAGCGTCGTCGCCGTCACCCATGATGCGCGCTTGAGCAATACGCCCGGCAGCTCATGCGCGTTCGCCGCGTTTGGGCTGCCGGGCTTCCAGGGCTGCGCGCAGCTCCTGTACCTGTTGGCGCTCCTGTCGGAGCTTGGCTTCCAGCTCTTGCACCTGCGCAAGCTGTGCCTGCTCGAGTGCGGCATCGCTCGCTGGCTCGGCGGGCGCCGGTGGTGGTTCGGCGTGTCCGGCCCCGTCGCGTGTCTCTTCGTCCTCTCCCACGAACTCTACTTCACCGTCGAGGACGAAGCATTCCCGCGAGGGGTCGTATTCCCCGTCACTGGAGTCGTCGGAGCAGGTGAGGCAGAAGTCCGCGATGGCCTGGAAGGAGATAAGGCCTTCGCGGTCGCGCAACTCTGAGTAGTCCAAGTTCGGGTGCTCCTGCCCGTGCGCACTCTCTTCGTCACCCGACTCGGACTGGGGTCCGCCGGGTGAGGAAATGTTGAGGCCGCGGATCGAACCCAGCTGGCGACCCGGCGAATCCTCGTGCGCGTTTGGGTTGGCGCTGATTGCCGCGGAGTAGCTTGCGGCTGCGTTGTTCATCCCGTGGGGGAGCTGCGCCGGCCCGGCCACATTTTCCCAGCGTCCTCCCTCCGCGGGAGCCGCCGGCGGGGGTCCGCCCCCCTGAAATGTGGCGGCAGGCTGGAGTAGCAGGTGTGCGTCCCAGTCGGGGAGGACGATGCGTGGGGCGACGCGCCGCTCCACGCGAATCTGCAGCTTGCGCAACATACGACGTCTCCCGAGTTGGGATGGCGTTAGTGGTGTCGGTGTGACGGGCGTCATGTTGGGCGGCCTGGAGGCGAGCCGCATGAGGACGCCCTCACCGGTCGCCTCGAACTCCAGGCTCCCAAACATGATCCGGTACCCGCGCGGAAGCGGGCCGGGGGACCCCGGGACGGATTGTGGCGACATGGCCTTGGCGTGGCCTACCGTCAAGGGAACTGATCGGGCGAGGTTGATCACAGCGCAGCCTGGAGTCCCGTCGGTGCCGGAATTGGTCGGTCAATCCCCGGCGCCTAAACAGAATGCGCTGTGTCCCGTCCCTTGACGGTTGATGCAAGAGCTTAGTACAATGAGGCGGTGTTTATCCTGGTTCCGACCGTGGGGGTCGTACGTCCAGCGAGGGCGCTCAAGGGCGCTGTACTATCTTGCACCGAAGTGCTTGCAGAAGGGGGGCTACAAGCAATGCGGGAGAGGAGATTTCTCCAAGTCCCTGAGAGCGAGTGTTGGGATGTAGTCGAATGTCTGTCCCGTGTGTGGCGATGTGTGTTTTTTCTGGTCCGTCCCGTCCTCCCCTGCAGGTCGGTCCCTTCCTCCTTTTATAGACCAAGGAGAGAAAGGAAGGGGAGGCGTTTACAAGTACATGCGTGAGGTGTGCCACAGGGGGGTGTACTGGAGAGTATGGCGTTGGGCCTGCCATCGTCCTTGACCCTGGCAGGAGATTCACGGCGATCCCTGGCCTCTGCGGGCGTCGTGGTTGTCCCTGTGCTTGTCCTGGAGCGGCTTCGAGGGGTGTTGCCGTCGTAGTCCATGTCCAGCTGCCCATCGCTGATTGACCTCGAGGGTAGGGTGGGTGGAGGAAGGACGAGAGTCGGCAGCACAGGGCCCGGCTTGGTCGTCGTCGTCGGCCACAGTGCGCGGCGTGCTTCGTTCATCAGGGGATGGCCGAGAGTTGGCGGACTTGAGCTGTCGCTTGCCATCACCTGACCGGGAGTTGGTGGAACAGGGGCGCGGATCGACCTCTGAGAGTCCGCACAATGCTCTGTACCGCCGTGTGCGCTTTCACAGTGGCGGTGAGGGCGGATGGCGACCGGAGCAGGTGGAACAGTGGGCACTGTTGATGTCTGGCGCGGCATGGGGGAAGATTGCCTTTTGACTTCGGTGCTTGGCTGACGGGGCGGGCATTAACTGCCTTTGTCGGGTGGCGCGCCGGAGTGCACCGGGCGGAGTTTGCTTTGCCCGCTCGAGGGGGTTCGCTACCCTCGAGCGAGGCGGAGTTTGCTTTGCCCGCTCGAGGGGGTTCGCTACCCTCGAGCGAGGCGGAGTTTGTTTCGCCCGCTCGGGGGGGCGCGCTACCCTCGAGCGAGGCGGAGTTTGGGTGATGACACGGCCTTTCGTGGTTAGTGTGTTTGTTTTTGTTTTTAGAGGGTGATTACCGCGATGGTTAGGGGACCCCTGGGTTTGTCCCCGACACATGGATTAATTAGGTTCATTAGATTCGTCGCGTAAAGTTAGACTTATCCCTAAGTGAGTTTTGTAAATAGACTTTATTTAGGACTTTATTTAGCACTTCATGCATGCAAGTTTCAAATTTTTTCCTCGTAAATTTTTTCCTCGTGGAAATAAACACCACATCTGCGTCACTGCTCTGCACCGACTGACCACACAACTCATCACTGCCCAGTTCTACTCACAAGCCTGTCTCCATCACCGTGTCACATCCCATAAAATTTCTCCCTCTACCCGGCCTGTCGACCGCCTCCCTGGAGTGGTGTCTAGATGTTTAGAATTGGTAGGTTGAATTTGGGAGTAAGATGTCACTTCGTAATCATTGCTACTGTAGTATTTCGTTTGTATCTGTGAAAAATTATCCAAAAATTGATTAATTAGGCTCAAAATGTTCGTCTCTCGCAGAGTACAACAAAACTGTGCAATTAGTTTTTAATTTCATCTACATTTAATACTCGATACATGTTATGATATTATGATGTGATGAAGAATCTTCTTTTTGCAGCAGAGTACAACAAAACTGTGCAATTAGTTTTTGATTTCATCTACATTTAATACTCTATACATGTTACGATATTATGATGTGACGAAGAATCTTATTTTTGCGTGTACTTGGGAGTTACTTTTTGAACTAAACATGCCCTTAATTTCCACAGAAATGAGGTCATACGGCAGCTCCTGCTCACATCAACTTTCATATATGGATGTAGCAGTAGTAGTACCCAAGCACTCTCCATCGACCATCGGCCACTAGATAAATGCAAAGAGCCTCTTTCCGTCTCTCCGTCATTGCTGAGCTCAAGAACTCTTTGAACTGGCTTTGCTTCCTGAAGCTAGATCATGAGCAGTTCAGACGAGAGGATGTTCGAGATGGATTCTGAGCCACCATCATCACCAGAAGCTGTCTCCATGCATCACCAAACTCCAAGCCACATCCTGGAGGTCAGATTAATTAGTTTATCTGTTCTTGCAATCTCTTATGATCAATGTACCTTCCTTTCAGGACTTTTCTTCTTTTTTTTGTCGTCGTTGCTGACTTGCTGATTCAAATCTTTGCTGCATAACTCTGTTTGCACGTGCAAATAAACATACCAGGCAATGGTTGAGCCTAGCACACAGGTTGAGATGGAGATACATGAAAGGGCCATGAAGCACGTGAGAGAGATGGGGGAGGAGAGGAAGAGGAGCAGCTTGAAGAGGAGGCTGATGATGAGGCTCAGGAAGGACGGCTACGATGCATCCCTCTGCAGGTCTTCTTGGGTCGCCACTACTGAACACCCCGGAGGTAATGTGACCATCAGAGAGGGAGAGGTGTGCGTGTGTGACTTTCAAGGCTAATGCTAAATTGTTTGCATAATTTTGCTATGGTGATAGCACCAAAGTATATCCTGCTCTCTTTTTTTTACCATTTATGTCCTTGCGTGCTCTTCTTGCAAGCTTCTAAAACTGGGGTGGGTTGCCTGCAGAAATTGCTGTCAGTTGGAACAGCATGTTTCTTCTTTTGGTATGAAAATACTCCCCAAATTTACCATTCTCGTTCCATGTGATTTTTACCTGACCGAATTATTGCTTCCTTTGCTTTCTTTTTCCTTTCTTTTTAGGAAACAGTAAATCTTCCTCACTCTTCTACTTCTGTCTGTCCAGTGTCTACTACTAGTACATTGGCACATGGCGCTGCAAATGATCAATGCCAAGCATTCATCCTAGCTTTCTTGTCGGCATGCACTCGATTACTTGCTAGTTTAATCGTCGTGATTGTCCGTCAGAAAAGTTCGCTGCCAATGATCAATGTCCGCTGCAGGCGATTACGAGTACATCGACGTCGCCGTGGCTGGGGAGGACGGCGCTGGCGTTGGAGCGACGACCATCTCCAACAGCTCCAGGCTAGTCGTCGACATCGACTTCCGGGCCCAGTTCCAGCTCGCCAGGCCGGCGCCGTGGTACGCGCACCTCTGGGCCCGGCTGCCGGCGGTGTTCGTGGGCCCGCACGCGAAGCTCCGGAAGGCGGTGGCCCTGCTCTGCGCGGCGGCCCAGCGGTCGCTGCGCGAGAGCGGCCTGCACGTCCCGCCGTGGCGGCGGGCCGGGTACATGCAGGCCAAATGGCTCCCCCGCGACGCCGGCGGGCCCCCGGAGGTGGCGGTGGCCCGGTGGTCGGTGGCGATGGAGAAGGGCCTCGCCGGCCGGGCCCGGAGGTCATCAGGCGCGGGCGGCCTCTCCATGGAGATGGAGCTGTCCGGCTCCGGCGCTGAGGTGGACGGCTGCCATTCTTGCTCCTGCCAAGATCAAGCTGGCTCCATGTGGGTGTAGCGCTGTTCTTTTTACCGGGAGAAGAGGTGAAATAGGAGTAGACTAGACTGGATAGGAGTAGAAGCCAGGAGTAGCATGAACTAGCCGCATTTTCGGGTGAGCCGTCAGTGGAATGGAACAGCGAGAACTAGTGCTAGTTGCAGCAGCATTTTGGGATGGATGAGCCTCAGGAAGGGAACCGCCAGTTTTTTTTTCTTTTCCTTTTGTTGCGTTGCGAGGCATAGGTTGTTTTTGTTGTTGCCAAATTGCCATCGTGCCATGCGGCACATAACATAGGATTTGGTTTCTGGGGCTTCGGCAAGAGATTAGCCCTGCAATTTAACATTTCCTGATTGCTTAATCTGATGAATCGCAACGTGTACATAGAATGGAAAGATCGGCTGAATTCTTTTTGTCGATTCTGGCGCGAGAAAGTTGCAAAGATATGAGGAGGCTCCATGAGCCCTGTCTGGCCTGGCTATCTGTGTGTTGCTTGCCTGTTCCACAAAAAGGACTCCTGAGCGGTGGCACAGTAGCCGTATCGGTCGAGAGTTGTACGGGTCAGAAAGGTCAGTGCAAGCAATGACTCCCTGACGTGACTCGTTAAACAGTGCGTGTAAGTCGCACTGCAGCAGACTCTGACCTGCACGGAAGCTGCAATGATAGCTTAGCGACGCTCACACGTTGGTCTTGATCCCAAATTCGTGAGCCAAATTTTCGAGCAGATGTCTCTTCGTGATCGCATTTCGATTGTAAGTGCGAAAAATTATCTAAAAATGATTAATTAGTCTTAAAATGTTCGTCTCTTGAAGTACAATAAAATTATGTAATTAGTTTTTGATTTTATCTACATTTAGTACTCCATGCATGTTATGATATTTTGATGTGACGGAGAATCTTGTTTTTACATAGTAATAAATTTGGGGTGGAATTTTGAAACTAAAGGACCGTTGTATCATTACTGCGGCTACGCTCGTCGGAGTCGACTCGACGGAGGCAGGGCGCGCCGTAGGCCAGTAACAACGATGCCGCCTTGTCGCCGGACACTGCCGCCGGCCGGTCCGCCGGCCGCTAGTCCGCTACCCTGTCCTACTTTCTTCAACCCGCTGTGGTGCAAGCATTGTAGAAGCGAGATGGATGACGGGTTTCGGTCAGTTCGGGTCCGATTGGTTGGCTGTTCTCCGCAGCCTGGCTCGCACCACCGGTACAGGCTCTGGCCGGCCAGGCTCCCGAGGTGCAGGGATGTATTGATTGGTTCGCGTCTCTACACACGCAGGCTTGTACAAGATTTTAATTGGTTCATTGCTCAACTGCATGCGCCATATGCTTTTGTGAGTCTGTACGCTGGGCCAAGCACGCGTGCCTGCATGAAGCGAGCCTGGCTCATGGAAAACGGTCGTTTCCTGCGTTTCCGGCGAGCCTCTTTTTGCACGTCGTGAGCCTGGTTGAAGTCCACAACCACGCAACCAATCAGCAGGCCTTGCATCCGGAGAGCCTGGCTGGGTCTAAATGCGGGCGGACCCTTCAACGCGCATGACTGAAGGACCAGTGCCGTGTTCCAGATACAGTCGCTCATGTCGTCCACTCGGACTTTCTCTCGGGACGGAGCATCCTCTATCCTCCACTTCTAAAAAAATAAAAAAATAAGTAAATTGCATTTATCATATAACAACTCGATCAAATATGGTGCAGATTAGTTCAACAAATTGTAAAATACTCACTTCGTTCTAAAATGTAGATCGTTTAATTTTTTTACCACAAATTTGACTGCTCGTCTTATTAAAAACATTTTGTGAAAATATAGTCAAATTTAAGACATTTTAAAGACTTTATATTAATAAAGCAAGCCACGACAAAAAATATGATAATTTGCATAAATTTTGAATAAGACGAGCGGGTCAAAGTTGTAGTGGAAAAAGTCAAACGACCTACATTTTGGAATGGAGCATTTTGGAATGGAGGGAGTATTTCATTTACTAAAATAACTTAACAGGTTGATGTAAAGTATTTTAGAAACTTATAAATCGGTGCATCCACAGTACAAATATTATGTCACGTATTTTCTAACTCCGGGTCATAGCAGAAAGTATATTCATGCCGAAGCAAATTATCACCCATTATTTGATCATGGATATTCCCATTGCGATGGCAATGTATTTGACTAAATAAGAACCTTCAATATTTTCAAAATTAATGTTATGTATACAAAATAATTATTTTGATATAGTGATTTAATTTTGATTCAGATATTTAATTTCATCATCAATACTGATAAGTTCACCCATGTTATACTTTGCGAGACGAACATTTTGAGCCTAATTAATCATTTTTTAGATAATTTTTTACAAATTTAAATAAAATGTTACAATAGCGTAATGATTGGAAAGTGACCCAAATCTCCAAATTTGACCCCTATTTTTGTATCTAAGGCCAGAGAATCCATCGTTTGTGTGGCGTACTGCAATCCCGATTGAGATGGGTATGCGTTGCTATTGGTAGGCGCGGTCGGGTTTCCAAAGCTGTGTCGGCTAGCTTGCTTCTCGTATACCGAAACCGAGAAAGTTTCCAACCAAAAGAAAAAAAAAGTAGGGAGGGGCTATTTATACTTGCTCGATCTCTATATCGAGATGCCGCCGCCTCAATCGATGATCTTGCGCTCAGAAACAATGGAGGTGTTGGTCGACCGCTGCGCGCTATTCATCGATGAATTACAAGAGATGATCCAAGAGACAGGAGCTCTGCCGCTGGATGAGAGCGTAGCCTCCGTCCTCAAGGGCCTCCCGGCGTGCAGCAGATGGGGAGGTGGGACTGTGGGAGAGGCAGTGCCAAGAACAGATGGCTATCACCAAACTGATCCTGCGTTACCGGGCGGAGGTCGAGGAGCCCGCGTTCGCGATGGTGCGCGAGCGCAAGGCGTGCCGCGCCGCCAGCGCCGCCGCCGCCGGCGTGCGCAAGGAGCCGGTGACCTTCACCTGCGCCGACGCTGACTACTACCGTAAGGTACTGGACGGCGTCGACGTTCGTCTTCCTCCGCTCGCCGCCGCCCCCGACGTGAATTCTTTGACTATCGCGATTTCTTGGCCACCCACCCATCCCCTACGGGACCCCATTGGCGGCTACATCGCGAGCTGCGCTCCACTTGGGCCCTTCTTCTTCGTTAGGGTGTTACCTTGTGTTCAATTCCCGGGCCAACTCGGTTGCCGTCGTCCCGCCGCTGCCGGTCGGTTGGGTCACTAACAGGTCGCACTGCAGCATTGGAGATGGGTTCGCCATCCTACGCCACAGCATAGACGACGGTTGCTACCTCCTCGCTGAGCTCCACCCTCGTCAAGACGCCCGGACTCACCTTGGCTCAAACAAGGCCACTCTGTTTGTCTGGTTCTCGCCTGGCTCCGGCCCCCGTGCTGGCCAGTGGATTCAGAAGGAGGTGGTGCTCCCTCTCCCTGCTGATGATGATGATGAAGAAGAAGGCAGATACTCCTTCCGTGCAAGCATGGTGCTCCTGATTTCAAGAACCTCTCTCTGCTGGGTTGACCTCCAGACTGGGATATTGGTCTGCAATCACCTTGACAGGCTAGCCGACGACGGCACCACAGGTGACGACGACTTGGTGTTCCACTTCATCCCATTGCCTGAGGAATGTGCAATGAAGCCTGACCCCCTATCTTGGTGGCAGACAGAGAAGTGCCGCTCGATGACCTGCATGGACTCAGAGAACATCACATTCGTCTGCATGGATGGCTGCAGCAAAGGTCACCCCACCAGCGAGGTAATGCTCACGACATGGTCTCTCAAGTTTCCCCTGGAGAACCAGTTGCCCTGTCATCAGCTCGGTACAACCTGATGTCGTCTACCACTCAGTTGCTGACTCCCAGTACAATTATGAGCATGAGCGGTGGGAACCCGCAGGATTATACGAGCTCAGCATCGACATGACTCTACCAAAGGTCGTCGCTTCGCGTCTACATTCAATCAGACCCCTTATCCTTCTACGGCCGGGATGATATTTGCTGCTCGATTCATTAGCAGTAGCTTAAACAAGGGAATTAATTAACATACGTACTTCTTCTTCATTATGTCCTGTTTAATATTCACAATCCGTATGTACTTGGATTCGGTGCTTGGATTGATTCGATTTGATTTTCTCCTCCCTCTCATGGGAGCAGCCTCTCCAGGAAGGCAGGAACCTGGAGTGTTGCGGCGGCTCCCATCCCTAGCAGTTGACACTTCATACCAAAAACGGGAACTTGGTGCAACACCAACTCATACTGTTACAGGTTTCAACTAAATGTTCAGCATGTTTGCAACGACACCGAGTTTCAACAACAGACCAGTGCAAGTAAGAGAGCAAAAACTTTATAGTGGTGACAATATTGAACCGAGCTAATTTAGACACAACAGATTATCAGATACTGCATATTATGGAGCCAGATGAAGTCGTGAATCTGAAACCACAATAGGCCGCACACTTCATAGCTGATGGCACGTACAAAAGATTGGTTTATCGCTGGGAAGAACCCCAAGCAGCAAACACAAGCATGGATCCAGTTTTGTAGCAATTGCACATGTGCTCTTACAGTTCTACGTTTTGTATAATAATGTTAGTTCAGTTATATACAAGAAAAGCGTGACTTACCAGAGGACCATGAGGGAACAGTTTAGAAGCTGGCGATATTGCCAGCACGGCTTTCCAGCTTCGGTCTCTGGAATGCTCAAATGGGGCTGCTGTGCTGCATGAACTATTCTGCAGAAAATGTTGCTCGAATCTCTCAACTTCACATTCAGAATTGGTGTTTAGATCCCCATATCTTGGCTCACCTGAAAACTACATTTTAGAGTTACTTCTTTTGGCAAATAAATAAGGTGACTTCACTCCACAGAGAGAGAACCAGTCAAGGCTGTCAAAAAACAGAAACGTTGAAAACAGCAAAATGCTATTAACAGAAATTGAAGCTGGAAGGGACAAACTATATATTTTTACAAATAAACAGAAAGGCCCCAAGAAATAATTCAACAATCTAATATGTTGGCTATAAAGAATGCGGCCTTTCTGCACTTCTTTCCACTTCTTCATACTTCCATCAGTTCCAGGATGTGTATAGAAGATTTGGAAAGAGTTAATAAAAAATCACGAAGAACTTTTTCAAAAAATATGTGGATAAAATACATTTCAGATGTAACAGCCTTGGCTTGGATTTCCGTTGATAAACTACATACTTTCGGTACTTTCCCAAGTAACAAAATTCAGGTGTAGTCCCTTCTGTGGGAGGAAAGCCTTTGACTTCAAGGAAGTCAATGTTATTACAGCTGATACTCAACAACACAGCTAACGCAAGGCCTTCCCAAGTAACAAAATTCAGGTGTAGTCCCTTCTGTGGAAGGAAAGCCTTTGACTTCAAGGAAGTCACTGTTACTAGAGCTGATACTCAACAACACAGCTAACGCAAGGCCTTTTATGCTGCATAATAATGCGGCACCATTCTAATGTTTATTTTTATATGATACCTAGGAGAACACTAAGAGGTGCATTAATACCTAGGATAAGTACAAGATAGTACATCAACTTACAGTAATATATGTATAAATATGAGTGGAGAGCAATCCGATATCTATTCTGGGTTCAGCTGGCCAACTATGCTTACAAATTTAATAAATGCTAAAATACTTACTCTAATTGATTCTTCTAGAGAATGCACGCATTGGTCAAGATCTTTTGCAGCAACTACCAGGCAAGAAACTTCATAGCCAGTATTTCCTCCAAGCATAGCATTGTTGCCACCTGCATAAGCAGGTCTCTTGCTCTTTGCCAATAATATTTAACAGGTTCCAAGTCAGAATATTTAGTGACAAGCACAGTAAGTAAATTTATGTCAATCCAGGTCATAGGCTCAAAAGGAAGATATAGCAGTATAAACAAGATTTACTTGTCGAACTTTAGAAAGCACTTAAAGGAAGACTGAAGGGCAAAGATTTGTTAGCACAGCTTTGATTTCTTCAGGCGGTCAAGAACCACCCTGCATTGCAGCTGGATGATTAACTGCATGGTACAGGATTCTGGTCGGCCTTGGCCATGGCCAAGGCCGCTCTCAACATCAACCACACACACTCGTGATTTGTATATACCTTCCCTCAACAAATCTCCCTTGTCAAGAAATAGCAAAGTGCCAGACCTTGTTCAAAAAGGCTTCGAAAAATCAGACAACATTATAAGAAAGGGCATCAAAATAAGATCTGAATATAGGACAATACATCAAAGTTTCGAACATTTTTTTAACGAAATCAACAACCACTAATATAAACACGCACTAGTAAAAACCCATCCATCAACACATTAAGGGAGCAAAAAAAAGTTTCAGAGGGAGACAAGTAACCAAAGAGCTCAGAGGGACACAAGTAATCCCATCCATCAACACATTAAGGGAGCAAAAAAAAGGTTCCCGTCTGCAGCCAGTAAGCCAATGACAACCAGATCGCCCGCTGGCGACAACTACAATTTCACTTGTCACTGAAGCGAATGACACAGGTTGCAAACCCGCTCTTGAAACGACAAGAAAAAGAGACAGAAACCTAAAGCCCGAACATTAATCTTGAATCAAATCCATGGGCCACAAAGATGTACAAGGAAACATTCGACAGTTATGCAATTTTTTTCTTTTTTTTAATACAAGAGGCACAATCATAACTCCCAAAACAAACCAGCAAATAGATTGCACCAGTTATGGTGGTAAACAAAGGATAGAGCACTAGGGATTTATCACTGACAACTCATGCTTACCAGTAATAGTGTAACTGAATAAGGAGTAGTAGAACATTGTTAAAATTCATCATAGTTTTCACCATCTCACAGCAAGAACTACCTGCTGTTTCTCATGCTGCCTTGAATATCCATTAGATTGGACAAAGAAAAACGATAGTAAAACGGTGGCCGGACAGAGCTAGTAACTTGTGTGGAATTTGTCTCATTGTCTGAGCAACAGAGTTCGGTACATGCAAGCTGCCTGAAGAGCACCATGTTATAGATCTCATAGTGCTGATTTTCAATATCATGATGCACTGGAGTCAATGCAGGAAGCCACATGTGAGGCGGAACGACCTTAGGTTGCCGGATGCAAAAGCGGCAAAATAAATGCACGCAGAAACTAAAATATAAATATACCAAGCATGTCATATTCTGGATCGTAACACTCAGGTATCTACTATGAAGTACTAAAGCAATAATAGAATTACACAACATAAAGTGTGATTCCAAAACAAAACTGAGCTAGGAAATAATGTGGAGACCCGATTTCTAACAAGGGGGAAAAGCTAACTCATCACATACCTCTAAAGTGCCTGAAGAATGATTTATTAAACAACTTTAAGACCTGCTAAGCAAACTATCAAGATATTATGAACCATGCTGATTCAGCACCAGTTACACATCACAAAATTCAGTGTGCTAGAAGCACTCATCTAGATGTCATGACAGAGGATCATGAAGACATTACCAAAAACAAATAAAGCCTACCAAGAAATTGAATATGATACACATTGATGTCATTCGGCTTAAAATCATGAGTACTTAGCTCTCAACCACACATTTATCCTCAATATTGTCATTTGTTTGGGAAATTTCGGTGCCTGAAGTCATGACTTTCTTCTCTTCACACTCAGAGACTGCATTAGAAAAGTGATTCTTCAGCACTGTCGAAATATCTGATTCTGAAGCTCCAGCCAATTTAAACCTTTCAACGGACGCGTCAAGATTTTTCTTCCAATCACCCACACTGAGCTTAAACTCCACTTGAGAGCGCTCGAAAAGCATATTACCCCAGAAGAGGTGAATTTGTTGCCTCATTACTGCTGCCTGCTCAGCTGCCTCTTCTGGTGTCAACTCCGGTTGACCATCTGCACCGTGTTGCTTCTTCTTTTTCCTCAATACATCATCCTTTTCACCTGCACCCGGTTCTTTTAACTCTGCCATTCTCTGTTCTTCCACCTTTTCCCACATCTCTGTTGCAGCCCTCATGTTCTGCTCAGCACTATCAAAAAGCTTGAATGTCTCTGAAGAATCCCAGGTAGATAGGTCAACCTTGTCAGCCAATGCAAATGACCAATGAAGCTTTGCAGTCTCAAAGTGTTGCTGGCCTAAAGCAAGAAGCCCTTCATAGAAGTCTGCCTTGATTTTAAGGGCCTCCTCATACTTGTGCCCTGCAAGAGCATACCTCTCTCTCACCCAATCATAAGCTGTGCGGAGCTGAGCAGCCATGACTTCCTTTGGAGCAGATTCATCGAGAGGGATGCGCTTCCTTGCTGCACACATGTGCACATTTCCCCAATTGAATAAGGCCAAGGCAGCAACCTCCTGAAATTTAGAAGCAGCCATCTCAAAAAGGGCCTGAGCCTCCTCGCTTGTCACAGTTTCCTCGAGAGCCTCGGAACACAGCTCCATTCCCAGCTCATGCAGGTCCAGATGTGCATCTGCATCAATCCCAACCTGGTTCCGGAACAATTCTGCAAATTGAAGCAACCAATCATCAATCTCAGCTTCCTTGCACTCAGCATGGCCACAATCCTTCTTCCCAGTCTCCATCCTCTGTTCAGCAGCTGTGTTCTCCTCATGTTGCTTTGTGACCTCAGTGTCGGCTACCTCTGAAAGAGTATGTGAAGTACTATCTTCACCCTTGACCAACAGCTCCTCATCCTCCTCCAACTTCTCCTCTTCTGATGGCAAAGGCGGCTCCTGTTCTGGGCTCACTTCAACAAGGTGCAGCCTCAACACCGAGAGCTTATTGTCCCCCTCCTTCCCATTTTCTATAACCTCATGATCAACTTTATCAACAAATGATTCAGCTAACCGGAGCTCTTCAGTGGATGTTATGGTAACTAGATCACCATCAGCATCCTTATATTTAATCAACACTGCCTTGGATGATGGGAACCTCTTCGCCACAAATTCCCGGAGCGTCCGGAAGCTGCACTTCTCTGGGATCCGCCCAAGCCTAATGTCGTGATCATACACCAGCTTGAGAGGCCTCCATCTCGTCACAACCTTTCTGTCTGCAGGGGGTGCCGCCGTTGTCAGTGACAAAGAGTTCACTGGCACTGTCAGTGTGGCCTTCCGGGAGCTATCAGCAGCCGAAGGCTTGGTTGAAGATGGCGGAGAATTGGAGAACGGTACCAGCTTGGGCGACGGCGGTGGGTTAGATTTCGACATCGCGTTGGGATTTGACTGCGAAGGAGGAGTAAGAGGTGCCGATGCTGATTGTTTCTTGGGGAACGGGCGAGCGGGGAGGGAAGGGCCAAGTCCGGCGACAACGGCGGAGGCGCCAAGGGCAGCGGGGGAGGGGCGGCTGGTGGGCTCGGGGGCGGATGAAGCGGAGGCGGCCATGGACGCGTTGACACGGGAGCGGAGCCGGTGCGAGAGGTCGATGGCGTCGCGGTGGTCGGGGTCGAGCGCGAGGAGCGCGAGCGCGTCGGCGAGGGCGAGCTCGTGGCGGCCGAGCGCCTCGAGCGCGCGGGCGCGGCGGAGGAGCGCGCGCGGGAAGCGCGGCTCGGCCTGAAGCGCGAGGGAGCACTCCTGGGCGACGGCCTCGTGGTCGACGGGGCGGAGCTGGAGGAGGCAGGCGGCGCGGTTGCTGTGGAAGACGGCGCGGTCCGGGTGGCCGCGCGGGGCGAGGCGGAGCGCGAGCTCGTACTGGCGCAGCGCCCCGGCGTAGTCGCGCGACTGGAACAGGCGGTTCCCTTCCTCCTTGAGCTCGTGCGCGCGGCGCAGGAGGACGCCGGCGTCCACCACCTGGTGCGGCCCCGCGCCGCCGTTCGCCGCGGGGGACGCGGGCGCGGGCGCGGGCGGCGCCGGCTTGGCGGCGGCGGCCGGCTTCTTCTTTTTGGCGCCGGACTTGCCCATGGGGAATTGGGGGGAATGGGGATAGGTCGAGGTGGAGCGAGCCGAGCGATGGCGTGCGGCCTGCCTCGGCCTCCTACTACTCCACTTGGGAGTGGTAGGAGCAAACCCTAAACAATTTGGACGCCGCCGTCTAGAACGTTCGATCCGGAATAGGGGCCGGATCGGGATAGAGAAGAGCGTGTATCGGGCTCGGGCGGCGGCGGGTTCACAGGAGGAGATAACTAGAGGCTGGGCCTTTTCTTGGCCCAGTTCTAAGACCAAAAAAGATCTTCCTGTGGACTCTATCCTTGTGGCGCAGTACACAATTGATAATGGTACAGGCCAGTGGTACTGGTCCTTGTGGCCCAGTACACAGTGATAATGGTCCAAGCCAGTGGCACTGGGCCTTTCTCTTTTTTTTTCTTTTTTTCCCTCTCTTTTTTTTATATTTGAGAAAAGTTTCGTATTGGACTTGGATCAAGCCTCCAAATCCCTTCTTTTCCCCGCTTCTTCCTCTGCGGATGACGCCACTGCTAATGCTTTTCCTTCTCATCAAGCTGAAAAAATGATTTTCTTTTACAGCCTAGTGCTAATGCATTTAGCTCTGCGACATTCGCCTGCGATGCAACTACACGGACAAGTGGCGACGATTCAAGAGGCCTGGCTGTCACAGATAACTCCCTTTCCTCACGCCGCCATGCATGTCGTGTCGGCTAGTACGTGTTCTCCGTCCTAGCGCTGTTCCAGTTGAAGACACTAGCAGCAGCAGCAGCACTTCGGCAGAGAGCAGCGGTAGTGCTCGAGCAGTCGGTGCTCGTCAATGGCCATGATCTGCAGCGCTGGCTGCTGGGCAATGCAATGCTGGCCCCGCCACAGCAAAATCCCATCCCATCAAATCATATCCCGCGCTATCACGGAGTAAATTCAGCCCACCGACTAGTGTTAGTGTTATCCACCATTTCAATCTCTGTCCTTATGTAGGCCCTCGGAGCGGTACTTGCAATCATGTCATGATTGGGAGTCTACAGAGACCAGCACGGCTGTTCCCCCCACTGAAACAGTCGCCCGCTGTCTCCAGTTATCCCGTCTCAGCGCTTCAGCCCTCGCTTTGACAGTTTCACCTTTCCGCAGCGAGGAGCACTACCCAAGGGACATGCCAATGTTCACCGTAAATCGGCCAAGAAACACCAAAGGCTGCATTTGACAACACGATCACATCAGCCAAGACAGGACAGACAACTAACAGCGCGACATGGTTGATTAGCAGCTCAACCCCCTCTTGATCTCCTTTCCGCGCTGCGCCCACGAAGTCCGCGCGCGCTCCGCTTTTCGGAGTGGAATCCGATCGCATCGCATGAGCTGTTCGCCAAACGCTAGCGGGGTCGCACGTACTACGCCCCACGGCTAAACAAAAATGGCGTTGAGCGCCCGGATCGTCGGTGTCGCGGCGCGCATGTGCCCCGGCGCGCGCGCGTCGAGAGGATGTCACGGCCCGGGGGTGATTTTAGCAGCCTCGCTCGCGGTTCCGCCGTGCCCGGCCCTTTGCCGGCAGGGCGGCCCCCGCGATGGAACGAAAGGGGCCTCGGGATGGCTTGTCAAGCGTCGATCCGTACCACAGCCAGAGGCAAGCTCAGGGAAAAGAGGGAGGGGATTGACGCGGTGCGGCATAATTGAAGCGTTGCTGTCCAACATGCCGTTCTGTCCTAATCTGATGCGGGATTCATACACGAAACCAGGAGGATGTACTAGATTTCGTTGCTTGTACTAGATTTCGTAGACCCCCGACATGTATACACTGTGTAGCAACTAGTTCGGTTTACTGTATAGACCACCTGCCATGGCAGGTTTAGTTCGGACAGAACGTATTGTAGTGTGACACGAACTGTGGTCTTAGTTAACTGACGTTTGTGAATTGTGATGGTGATATAGATAGGAGTCATAGACTCGTAGCACACTGGCACATCGTCTTCGGATGGTATGTGATCTGACATCAATAGGTCAGTAGCAACAGTGATCTATAGCTAATCGTTGGTGGTTGAAACTATTTCTATCTAACTTATTAATTGCATCCTGATCTGGTCAGTTGATAATGGCGGATGGCTTCATGAGCTAGAGAGACAATTGATTTATATAGGTATAGTTAAAGTTTAGCTGATGGATTTAAATAAAGTAAAATATGTCATTTAGCTGGTGGATCTAAATAAAATATAAGTCAATTAAATTAGATCAAGGGGGGTTAAATTTAACCCCTCTCAATCCCCTCCAATCCCTCCCATTAAGGGATTAATCCCCTTCAAACCCTCCCATCAAGAAAATCTAATCCCTCAATCCTCTCTAAACCCTCCCATCAAGGGATTAAACAAGCAAAGCCTTTTTTAATAAGAGAAATTTTATTAAGTCTTTAAGAATACAGTGCTACAAAATTCCCACGTAGAACTACATTGATGATGAATTATTTAAGAGCCACCCTCTCTCAATAAAATGAACATGTGTTTTTATGTATAATATCGTTTGAAAAAAGAGTGTTGTCATGCAATCACATTAGTGTTTCTACTCTTAAATTTTACATTAAAATCATGTATAATATTGTTGTAAAAGAATATTGCTACGTGACTACCTTAGTGTTTTTATTTTAAGTTTCACTTAAAATTTTGTTTAAAAATTCGCACAGTATCGTGGGATACGATCCTACTTGGTTTTTAAGCCCATTGTGGGTGCGCGCTGTGCGCTGGACCGAAGCACCGTAACGACGATCCGGCCCAGCTAGTTCTTGAATTGGAGAAACTCCTTACCCTCGGCCTGACATGTGTGATGTGGCAGTACCGCAGGAGCAGCAATTGTTGAGACAATGGGGGCCTTTTCCAAATCCAGAAGCAAAGCAACAGGGCCTGCGTGCCCAGGAACAACTTGCCTTTCTGAATGAGCCGGAGAGGTTAGCTCAGCCAGAAAGACGAATCCTTCTGATGTGTGTAATAGTTGCATGTGTGATGCGTCTCTTCAGAAACCGAAAGGGTTTATCCTGACATGAGCGGCATCTAGATCAGAAACTAATGGGATTCTCGGCTGCCCATCTATTAGCGACTTTTAGGTGAAGATCAGATGCAAGCTAGGAGCTTTGCCGTGGCCGTATGGTTGCGTTCCGTTGGCCGCGTTAAGTTTAGGTGATGATGATTATCTTTTGACTTTAGCCGAGTCTGCAAGGAAGCAAGCTATCTACTACTCGTCTACTCCTCGATCAAGTAGTCCGGAAGTGATAGTTTGATCTTTTGTAAGGGGTTGGTTGTTTTCCGTTCCGTTAGGTTTCGACGATGTCACTGGTACCTAAACTATCAGCGAACTTTTGTCTTGACGCACGGATCGGATCAAAGTCTAGTTCGTCGTAAGTTTGTTCCACCCTGCACGTTAGGCTGGTCTTCTTAATAAGTACTCTACTTACGCACGAGGAGGAAATGACAAGTCCACCGTAATACTATATTCAGACAATTTGGCATTGACCTGTAGTATTCGGTCCATATATAACTCAGCCCGTTTCGAAATCTGGCTACCCTACGCGTGAAGAACGCACGATTAAACCATACGCAATCTAAAATTAAACAGCTTCCTCCATTGCAAATTGCAATAGGGAATGGACAAATCAGTCCGATCCTCTCGGTCCATCCTTTGAGGACGCGGATATATATCAATGGCGCCGGCGCCGGCGGCAAGATCTAGCAGGAGGACACTGTCTTGAGTCCAACTCTTACTTATCCTCGATTTCAATAAACTATCACCACTAACAATAATGAGTTGGGTCAAATTAGCCGCATGACGAAAGCATGCGTCACTGCTAGCTCATTTGAACCTACGGAGTACACGTTTACTTCCCCATTGACAATTAACCACAGCTCATGCATACTGGCACAAGGGTGGGGACCTGCATCGTCCTCCCATCTGAGGGTCATCCGACAAACACGCGGAATCATGTTCTCCGTGCAAATTATTTCCACCTCGTTATCCTAATCATTATCGGGAGAATGAATGAAGCGCCTCATATCTATAGTCATATATCATCCCAGTCCCAGCAGAGAACACCCCAGTCTTGCTTGCCAACGGGGTTACCCGCACTGCATGATTGGAGTCGCTCTGGCGACGACCTTGGAGGCCCCCGTCTGCTTGGACGCACACGTCCAGCTGCCTGCCTCAGCGCGTGTGGCGGCCGGTCCGGCCAGCTAGAGCGAAGTGGGGCGCGCTGCCCCCGTATCCGGCGCGGCGTCGCTTCCGTTCCGTCTCGCGCTCTCGCACATGCGCGCACGCGGGGGCGCCGGCGGATCGGGGCGCTGCTGCCAGCCACTGGGGTCAAATTTCTTTGTTTTCCTGCGGAATAATCCTGATGATTTGGCCTTGGCCGCCAGCGCTGTGACCGTGACTCCCCGGGGCATCCGCATGCACAGAGGGTACACGCACGCCGGTCGGTCGTACCGGTGGTAGTACTGATGGGCGAATCAAATCACACAGGGTGGCACCTCGTGGCGCTAGGTGCGGACGCAACAGATGGAATCTGGGCGCCCGGGGCGCGGCGTCAGATCGGGGGCGATGCCTTTGTTTATCTGCGCCCCGCGACCGTAGTTTAGTCATTAGTGAGGTGAGTGCAGGGTTTTAAGATAATGAAATCGGGCAGGTTCAGATTGTTGGAGATACGATCGGCGCAACGCGCTATCAGCTCTCGTGATCCATCTGGCGAGACGACACGGTCGTTCCGGCAGGATCCAGATGCCACCGGACAGAGCCTCAGGGGGATTTCTTGCCGAGTTGTCCGGACGTACGTACATGAAGAAAAATCATTGCAAAGTACTACGTAGCATTCGTGTCGAGGTGACGAGCAGTTTAACTGATGGTAGCTGCTGCTCGATTTGGAGCATCGTCAAACGGCTAGGATCTCGGCGGAAGGAACAGAAACGTGATCCAAATTTGGCGGGCGTGATCTGGTCATTTCTGGACCAGCGATGCATGCCGATCGACTCGAAGCAGATGGTCATTTGCATTGGCTGTAGTACCGGCCACCTTCCTGGAAATCTGCTAACCGTCACGTTCTCCTCGCATCCTTGCTGGCCGCGATGATGGGTTGTTGTGTTGTGCATTCAGCGCGTGTAGATTAATTGGTCATGCCGGAATTATTTCTTCAGGACTTGAGGCTCTCCTGATAATTAAATTGATAATAGATGGTGACGGTCTACTGTGTACTGCGCATGCAAATAATGACGTGCCAACGAAACAAAATCAATGCTAACGGATAGCAAGAGATGGAGCAGACAAATGATTTCTAAGTCGAATAAATCCTTGGCAGACACATTTGACACGCTAGTGCCGTCCCTACCTATGACAAGCAATGCATCCTATATATTACATAGAACACTAAATTATAGGAGTGCATATTTTTATCTCGATAGAAAATCAAATATCAATATGTTGAAGCTAATTAAAACAATTCCAGCCGTCCTGATGATGATTGATTGATGATTGGATACGAATTTGAGTGGAGGGTGGCCAGGAATGGAGGGATTATATTGGGCTGGATTCCAAGCGCGCATGTGACGGCCAAGGAGGAGGAGCGTCGCAACACGCATTGGCAACTGGCAATAGACTGACGAAATTGATCGCGTTCTTATCTTCCCGCGAACACGTGCAGCCTGACGGGAGGGCACGGAAAGTGATTTGGCAGCATCCCTAGCTGATGAGCAGCATTACTAGCTATGAACCAACTGCGATCTGCGGCATCAAATTGTGCCTTGTCGCGGCCGAATAAACTGCCTTATCGTCTTCATTCAACTGCATCGCGAAGTGGTTTAATACTATTTAGTTCCATTTTTTAAGCTTACGCGAGCCGTAGATTCTCATGCAACTGGGAGATGGGAGAACGTGGTTCGGCAAATCTCCGTGGAAAAAAGAGTGGCACGTACTGCTACAGTGCTACGGATGGACGGACGGAACATGCATGTGTGTGTACGGTAGTAAAAAAGTTGTGAGGGTAGTTCTAACTGGGTAGGAAATTATCTTCCGGTGTGGGACTCGATCCGTTGGTCGTAGGACGCTGGGAAACGCAGATGCAAAACGTGCGGCGCGCGTTGATGATCAATTTATTAGCTAGCACTAGAACGAAATGGGCAACGATTTTGCACCTTTATTTAGTTCATTTTGTTAGTGGATTGTTCAATTTGGCGAAAGTTTCCTTGCATTTTCCTGCCGCGAATGGCGCTACGATTGACAGAAGTTTCCTCCTACATACGCGCTCCAAATTCCTCGTCAAATAATTCAGAAACACACTACAAAAGGCGTGTACGTAAGCCTTCTTATTCTACTCCGACGACGCCAACTCTTTGACTGGCCCAGAGACTCCTGATGACAGCGCCACCGATGCGTACGATTTGACATGCATGCATGTCTCCCAACCCTCTGCTGACCAGAAGGCATCTCAACATCAGGTCAAGCAGGCATGCAGCGTTTGCCAACTTGCGTGCGTGCGAAGACACTCGCCGCGAGCCCGCGCGACTCCCCTCGGGTCAATGTGAATCGCGTCCCCGGCCGTGCGGCTCACTCCAGCCCGGGGCACGCGGGCGCATGGGGAGCGAGCGCGTCGTGCGGTCCGGGGCGCGTTTTCCCCGCAGATCCCCGTGCGCGGCATGGGTCCGCGCGCGGCCGGCCAGACGCCGGCGGGCGCAGGAAGCAAGCGAAATCCCCAGCCCGGCGGCATCCTTCTGACCATCTCTCTCGCACCGTCTCGGGCGCCGGGGAATATTTCGGGGCCGCGTCGTCGTCGGCTCCGTACCGTACCGGCGGATCAGATCCGATGCTGCGCGTCGGTGGCCTGGCCTTGCATTGGCCCGGGGCCATCATCCCATCGATTTTTTACGTCCAGATCTCTGTCCCTGGTGTGGTGGCCCAAACGGGCATGGTCACGTCGCGTTCCGCTTCTGTTCCTAGCCGTGTGGGGTAGCCGCTATATGCTACCCCGGGCCCGGTGGGGGCGTGGCGCACCGAGCGCCTTCTACGTCGGTGCACGCCCCACCAGGAAAACGAGCGCTAACCCAACGGGGTTTGCAGCTTGGCATATATGGGTGCTGGATCGCTAGCCAATCTGCCAGTGCATGCCAGTGGATCGATCAGCATCCGGATACCTCTCTGGCCGATTTGGATGGAGCCGTGGCGCCTGGGGCTTGCTATTGCTAGCTCTGCTGCAGTGTCCAGATGAGCATAGCCCATCCACTTCGCAATCAGTCACGACTCACGACTAGATTGATGAATAGATGATGATTATGCTGATGACGGGGCGACCTTAGCCGTTAGGCCGGCTACGATTGTTGTCACTGGTTCCGTGTGGCGCGTGCCACGTCTCTTTCGCGGGTTCAAACCCTTGCGCTGCACTGGTCTTCCGTTCCTGTTGGGTAAAACGTAGCACATCATCCATCGTCCAAAGCCTCCGACAAATGAGGTCTTCGGTCCTCACGAATAAGCACACGGCATGGACCGCGTGCGGATGCGCATGCAGCGGCAAGTCAGCTCGTGTGTATACGTGCTTCTGTTTGCCTTGTTCGGTTAGTTTCGACCTAACAGGAGACTAATTCGGAGCCGACACAGCTCCAATTCCAAACATTCGCGCCTAACGATCGATCGATCTCCCTTCCATGATTTGGTCGTTGCATTGGGTGTTTGAGTTCGTACTGACACCTGCTATTCGCCTGTTTTTTTTTAAAAAAAAAAGAACTATTCGCCTGCTATACGTCCGTTTAGCCTGTTTACACACGTGGTGTGCACGCCATACAGTAGCTAGTCGATCGTGTCATTTTAATCAGTCAGTTAGCCTGTTTAATGGCCAATTGATAACCCGTTTAAATAGCTGTTTCGTCCGAACAAAGAGTTAAAAGATGGGCGATCAACTGTTTATTAGCGTTTAGACTACTGACACCGCAGCGTGAAAGGCATCGAGTCAAGTTGCGCATAAGCGGAAGTGAAGCTAGATCCAAAACACCTTAGTGCACCTCTTTGTTAATTCTATCGAAGCCCTATTTAACTCTAATATGGTGTCGAACAAAACGCTTGGTGGTTCAGCAAAGCAAGTACCAAGTCAACACAGCTACTGTTTCAGCTTGAGAGCACAAACTATTTGGTGCCAGTTGACCGGTTGACCTTGCTTCGTTCGTAGCCAGTTTCCGGACGACGCAACCCATCATGCTCCTAAATTTCCTTAGTCATATAGTACTCCGTAGTTAGCTGCATGAAAAACAAGGTTTTCTAAATCTCCCATTAGGCCATTATAGTTCGACTATGGATATTTGAGATATGAAACCACGTACTCCCTCCATTTCAAATTATAGTTTGTTTGGATTTTTTAACTTAAAGTTTGACCACTCGTCTTATTTAAAATTTTGTACAAATTATCATATTTTTTGTGGTGGCTTGCTTTATTAATAAAAGATCTTCAAAATGCCTTAGATTTGACTATATTTTTATAAATTTTTTGAATAAGACGAGCGGTCAAACTTGTGATAAAAAAATCAACTACCTACATTTTGGAACAGAGGTAGTACAATTTAGCCGATATAGCATGCTATAGCTTCGTTTAGTTCCGTATCAGGTCAGTTTCAATGCATAGTTACCAAGAATATACACTAGGTAATCGAGGTAGGTGATAAAACTCCTCTCATATGTCATGGAAATCTCTCTTATATCTTAATTGTCGCATCAGTAAATTTAATATTATAAAACTTTTTATGAAAATGCCACTGATACTGGCCTTTAGCTGTTTTAAAGTCTAGCCACTAAACTCCTTGCTCCGCTATTTAGAACCACGATGAGAAGCTAAGTAAAACTATGCTATCCATGCCTACCAAAAAGCTAATTAAGCGCATTCCCTACCGAACTCTATCATCCAATTATCCTGTGGCCGCCAAACGTGTTCGATCGTCTCTAGCTCCGAACTCTACTCCCAACTGCGGCACGCATGACATCGGCGGCGGATTAATCAAAGCACGACCACGGTTGAACTAATTAAACGAGCAGAGCAAGTCTCCGCTCCAAACCAAATTCCAGGTCACGTCCTGGTGTCGTACCTTCAAGGACGGCCAAACGTTAGGCTAGCTTCTGTCAACCAGCAGCCAATCACAGCGCCAAATGTGTTGCATGCGAGAGCATCTACTGCCACTGCCATTACATAACGCTATCCTCCGCTAATTTTGTAAGGAAAATACGCTACGCGGTAGCTACTTGACATTCTAGTGACGTTTAGTACTTGATCGGGGGTTGGTGAACGATGTGAGTCGACAGAGCTGCCGCCCGGTGCACATACAGGTCAGTTTGGATCTTGTACGTCTTCCGATCGACTCGCAGCTGTCGCCGTCGTCTTTCCGTCTCGATCGGCAGATCGCCTATATACATTATCATCCATGCTGAAATCAGCACACGCATGCACACCATCCACCAGGCCCGGCCCTTAATAAGAACAAAATGAGAGAAAATAAAATAAAAGCCAGCGCGTCGGGTGGTGCAACGGAACACAGAAGCTTCCATATCGTCGACAATGGCGATGCACAGCGATTCGGCCGGGAGCAATCCAGGCCGTTGCGGCTTTGCTTTCAGTTCGGATACACGGCCCTCGCTACGGGAAACCGGGTATATGCCAAGTGTCCAGCCCTTTGCCGAGTGCATTCTGTCGGGCACTCGGCAAAGAAAGACTTTGCCGAGTGCCCTTAGCAAGGCACTCGGCATAGAGGGGACACTCGGCAAAGAGGTGTTTTGCCGAGTGTCAGACCAGCGACACTCGGCAAATCATAGCTTTGCCGAGTGTCAAGCCGGAGACACTCGGCAAAGAAGGCGCACGTGCTCGTCAGGCGACACGCCCGCCAACGGCCGTCCGTAGCCGTTTGGGCGGCCCCTGGTTTGCCGAGTGTCGGGTCAAAGACACTCGGCAAAGAGCCACTACGGGAAATCGGGTATATGCCGAGTGGCCAGCCCTTTGCCGAGTGCATTCTGTCGGGCACTCGGCAAAGAAAGACTTTGCCGAGTGCCCTTGGTAAGGCACTCGGCATAGAGGGAACACTCGGCAAAGAGGTGTTTTGCCGAGTGTCAGGCCAGCGAAAGAGCACCTTTGCCGAGTGTCAGGTCAGAGACACTCGGCAAAGGTGCGGCACGAGTCCAGCACGTGCCGCGCGCGCCCACGACCGTTGGCGGTCGTTTGAATCGTCACAGTTTTGTCGAGTGTCCTCCAGCCGACACTCGGCAAAGAGGTGGCACGTGCACTGCACATGTCCAGCCAGGCCCGGGGTTGGACTTTTGCCGAGTGTCTACTTAGACACTCGGCAAAAAAAATTGAAAAATTAAAAATATTCTTAAAAAACTTGGAATTCAAACATAAAAGTTTGAAAATTTAAAAATATTTTTGTAAAAGTTGGTGGGTTTTTCGAGTGTTTACCCGACAACAGTCGGCGAAGCTAGCCTTTGCCGAGTGTTCACCACTCGACACTCGGCGAAGCTAGCCTTTGTCGAGTGTTGCCTGGTAAACACTCGGCAAACTCAGGACCTTAGTTTTTAAACTTATGTTTTTGGGGTCCAAACTTTATTTTTTTCTAGTGATACTTGTCAAAGGCTCTTTATATCTTATGTGGAGCCTGTGGGAAAAAGTTGAGATGATTTCAGAAAGTTTATATATACGACCCTTTCCAATCGGAGCATATCCCCATAAAAGTTTCGGAGTGTTGAGAAGGAGACAGCTGGATTTCGAAACGAAGTGAAGTTGAATTAGAGTTCTAGTTCATAACTTTTTCTATAGGCAATAGACGACGTAGATTGCTTCATTTGAAGTTATCATATTTTTCCGGACCCATTTGATATTTTTTAAATTATTTATACGCCCTTCTCCGCATGAAATAATGAAAGTTATGAAGAAATTATGAGCTATATAGGCATGAAATAATGAAAACATTTCATTGAAGCATAGAATGTGCATTGTTGAATGTATTTGACAAGATATTTTGATGTATATTTGATCAAATTTGAAAAATTTGGTATGGTGCAAATGTTTCTGGACATGTTTGCCGAGTGCTACACTCGACAAAAAGGACCTTTGCCGAGTGTCCTATCAGAGACACTCGGCAAAGAGGACCTTTGCCGAGTGCCTGCTCGGGGGCACTCGGCAAAGAGGCCACGTGGGCTGGCCGGCCCGCAGCCCCGCGGGCCACGTCATTGGCCGACGTGGCTCCTTTGCCGAGTGTAGGCACTCGGCAAAGGAATGTTTGCCGAGTGCCGAAATCCAGACACTCGGCAAACAGGCCACGTGGCCCACGACTCGTCCCGTGATCGCACCCAGCCCTAAAAGGTAAGTAATTTTAGATGTTACACAGACCTTCTCGTTTCATATTCATATGTTGGAAATCACAATATGGACTAACAATTTATCTTAATCACTTGGGCAGGAATTGGGTGATGGTCACCTCAGGCGCTGGTCACGCCCGCAAAGTCAACGACATCCTGGGTCTTCTTTCCAGGGAGCTGTTTCCGGGTCTGGTGACCATTGGCAGCAGGGAGGAGCCGACCTACACCTTTGACCACTACGTCGCCGCAGGCGATCTGGAGGACCGGGAGCGCAGGATCTTCAACAACAAGGCCGAGCGGGTAAAGGGAGAGCTTTGAGTAAGTATTCGTTGCACTACACTGCTCAACACAGCACTTTCATTGAACAATCTACAAATAATGCAACATTCATCGTGTATATATGCGCAGAACTTTTACAGATGCGCCCCGGGACAGGAGGCTTCGGCGGATGCTGTGGCACATGCAGCCTGCTGGAAGCTTGTCAAGGACCTGCACTACGAGGCGCGCGTGCAGGCCGTAATTGATTATTTCGCGGCACTCAAGATCTCCGTGAAGAAAACGGAGGCTAGAAACATGAAGTTGACCAAGGAGCAGTATCTGGCGGTATGTAAATCGATACTGTTTTATTCTAAGATTAAGTACTTTAAATTCGATCTTGTTATATGCCGTACACTTGATGTCTTGTAGGCAATTCCGTGGTGGTGCGCCCCGCATCCCACGTGCTAGGAGGTGATAGTCGACAAGTGGTGCAGCGCCGAGTGGACCGCTCAGCACGACCTTTGCCGGGAGCGGCGTTTGCTGATGCCCGGTGTTTCACACCATCAGGGCAGCCTTAGCCTCGAGGAGTACAGGGCCAAATGGGTACGCCAAGTCATTTCTATATTCGCTCACTCTATTCTGTGTAATTACTAATTCATATTGTTTGTTTTTTCAGTCGGCGTCACATGGTGGTGCGCCTTGCTCACAGCTCGAGGCTTTTGCTATGGCCCACAAGGGCAAGGCGACCTCCGACGTTCAGTACAACCCGGAGGACGGGCCCACGGCATACATCAACGCCAGCGTCCACAGTCGCCTCATAGCATATCACGAGGTCGCGAAGGAGGTCCACGGGCCAGACTGGGATCCGACCGCCCACGACATTGATGGAGAAGTGGTCATGAGGGCGGGAGGAGGCAAGAAGCACGGGCGGTACTTGATCGCCAACAACACCATCGACACGGCCTCTACCCCCACACTCTCCCAGATTCGAGCCAGGAGCACGAGCTCTTCAGCGGCTATCCGCCAGCCTCTTCCCGGTTCACACTTCGGGATGCAGGCACTCCAGGTTATTTCTGTTTCTATCTTTGTACGTGAAGTTTGCTTACGTTTATAATGTATTATAACAATGTGATTGAATATTGCAGGCCCGGTTGGATGAAGAGACGGAGAGACGGATGCAGCTGGAGTTGGAGGTGCAGCAGATACGGGAGGCGGAGGCTGAGAAAGACGGGCAGAAGGAGGAGGCCGAGCGGACGAACCGAGCGTGGCAGGAGCAGGTATTTGCCTACCTGCAGAACATTGGCCAGCGCGTGGGTGAAGGTCCGCCGCCGCCGATGCCACCACCGCCTCCACCACCACGTGTGCCTATTTCCCCCGTGAGTCACTTTAGAACCCTATGATTTCATTTCACAACTCATTTCTGTCGAAAATCTTGTAACACACACCACTAATCTCTTTTGGGCAGGCTCCTGGCTCGGCCGTGTCGAATGACGGCCCTCGAGACGAAGACCTTGCGGCGCGGGCGGTTAGATCGTTGTTCGGACCCCCTCTTCCGTGAGTGATGGATGTTGGACTTTGTAAACATATGAATGATGGATGTTGGATGTTTGGATATTGAATTTGTGACATTTCTGTGATGTTGGATGGTTTAGTGACTTATATGTGTTTGTTTATGGTTGTTTGATGGTTTAGTGGCTATATATATATATAAATTGCCTGTGATGCCTATTATAAACTGCCTGTAATGCCTATTAGAAACTGTCTGTGATGTTTTTGTTGAGGGGTCCTTTTAACGCAAAAAAATTGATGCTTTGTCGAGAGTTACACTCGGCAAAGAGGTGCTTTGCCGAGTGTATTGGCTTTAACACTCGGCAAAGAGGTTGTTTCTGTCATTTCTGGAACAGCCTTTGCCGAGTGTTCAAGCTGTGCCGAGTGTGTTGGCCTTAACACTTGGCAAAGATGCAACATTTGCCGAGTGTTAAAGCCCTTACACTCGACAAAGGGTTGTCCAGGGCCTGCCCCTAACCAGCCTTTGCCGAGTCCGACACCCGGCAAAGGATGGAGTCTTTGCCGAGTGCGACACTCGGCAAAGGCTTCGTTAGCACTAACAGCCGGCCGCGGACGGCGCGGCGCCGTCCGCGGCCGGCTGTTAGTGCTTTATTTTGCCGAGTGCTGGCTTTTGCACTCGACAAAGCCTTTGCCGAGTGCCCGACAGAAGACACTCGGCAAAGGGCCTGTTTGCCGACACGAGCTATGCCGTAACCCCTTTGAAGGCTTTGCCGAGTGTATTTCGGGGTTTGCCGAGTGCCCCACGCACTCGGCAAACTCCGGGTTTCCCGACTGTCGAAGTTGTCTCGCGTGGCAGCTCGCATAGCCCCCTCATCTGCGGTAGCCACAGACCAGTAGTAGCGCGAGCTACATGCGCAAGTCAGAATAGAATTTTATTTAGACGACTTGGAAAAAAATTAATATGCATCCCAAACAACAACACGGTATGTCCGGCGTATGTCACATGAACTTCCCTAGCAAGCTGGACCGTCGCACTCGCACGGCCCTACTAGCTAAGCTCTTGTTTGCCGGCCGGAGGGGGCTTGGCCGCTAGTACATTGGAATTGAATTCATGATGCCAAGCCAAAACGAGTTGGATTTTTCAGTTTTGTACAGATCGGTCGGCACCAAACGGCACCGTCTATCAATGGGGGAAGCCACAAGCCAGAAGCATTCAGTTTCCCTCGCCCTCCCTTGGTTGGCCGCATGCAGTAGAACGTTCGGTGAAGTTTTCGAGGTGACAGCTTGGTTTAATTTCAGCTTGGCGGAAAGTCATGGGGAAACAAATTAAATGCCCTGTAACCATTTCCATTTGGACCGAGTACGGATTAGCTAGGGTTTTGGCCAGTGAAAGTTCAGCTAGCCGGCGGTCGATCTCTTGCTTTCAGTAGGGCGACACTTCAACCAACCATCTGCAATTCTACATCATATACATGTCGGAGACGAAGGATGGCCGATTAATTATAGTTTGATGGCCGTTGGAACATTAATAGCAATCATAAAAGAAAGTACGTAGCAGTCAGCGTCATTTTGACATGGAAATCGTGGCCATATTCTCTCTTTTTTTTGAAACGTATCGTGCCCATATTCTCGGTTGGAACAATACTGCCTCACTTTTTTTTTTCATATTTTCTTTCCAGGGTGATATTCCTCTAGAAATATAGTACTCCGTACCAGGATAATACAAGTGGGGGCACACAATTCATGAGGGGACTGGAATAATAAAACTATTCTTCCTTTCTCTAGAAGATTTTCGAGGCATGGAAGCCAATCAATATTGCAAAGTGTTCTTCCGTGTTGGAGCTGGAGCTGCCGATGGAGTATGAAATCTGTAGTAGCGCAGTGACGTGAGGGTTTCGAAAGGAACCTGGTAACAGTCCTACTTATTCGATCATTCCATTTTCAACCCGTTCAATTTGTGCCAACAACAAAGGCTATCCATAATTAATAGAACATTTTTTATTCGTAATTAATGATCTCTTTCATCGTAGCGCCGAGCAAGATGATTTTATGGTCTTAAAAAAGCTTCCATGAATTACATCCAAGATCGAAGAGAATTATTTAAGTAAAAAATTGTCATAAATTGAGTAACACATGGACTAAAAATACTCCCATTGTTCCAATATGTAAGTTTTAGTTTTTTTCTTAAGTCAAACTCTTGTATGTTTGTCTAAGTTTATGAACAATATATTAACATTTACCCCACGAAATAAAACACATTATCAACGCATATCTTGAATTTAATGGAATTATTCTGATTTGTAGGTGTTTACGTGTTTTTCTCAACAAACAGTATCATGGGATCCGAAAATAATATGGTGATAGTTCTATATAAAAATTTGCTAATTCCATTTCAAGTCATACAATTTGTGCCTACAAAGGGAAGCAATAAATAATGGACCGATAAGTTGGGCGCCCTGAATTTCTGTAGTAACTAGATATGCTTTCATGGGGGTTTTAAAATTATAATAAACCTTAAATTAGAACCAAGATTGGAAGTAAAAAAGTATTTCATTATGCAATATGGTTTGCCATAAGTAATGGGAATCAGATAAGATGGATTGCTTTGATGTTAGCTTCAGCATTCTGGCATTGAAGGAACACTCTTGACGCAGGAGGCAAACTATCCATATCAGATGCCAAACGACAAGACGCTGATGGCAATGGGCTACATACACGGACAATGGGGATAAGCAAAGGCGGCCACATGTGGTCTTCATTCGTTACGGCTCAGCGCCAATGCCTTGATAACTTGATAAGAGGTCCAGATATGTTAGTACACTACCGCCTTACTGTACTCTTGTACAGAAAGCGAAGAATACTGGTGGCACTACCTTGTGTAAATGGTACTGTACAGTACATCTGACGATCGATTACATAATGAAACGAGCTTAAAGAAAAGAGGAGGTAACATGGTCCATCACATGGAGAATTTCTCACCTCCCAACGTGTTAAAATAAAAGGAAAAAAATACTACCACACCCGGGATGAAGAAATTTGGGTACGTACAACCGAAGGACTCGACAAGAACAGCATCCCACCACTTCGCTTTCAAAGAATCCATTTGTTTTCACTGCCGGGATGGTCACACGCTTCCATGTGTCGGCCTGATCCTGGCTCGGTGGCTCCTCTTTCTCCCTTTTTTCCCTTTTCCGTTTCTTTTTTCCCAGGCCAAGCTATCTCTGCGAGGTTTTGTCTCATGAGGCCAGATGGGCGCGGTCCCCCCGATCGGGCTCCGGCTCCTTTTCCGTCCCCATGGCCACGCTCCTCCACGACTCCACCGCTGCCGCGCGCTCGTTTGTTCCTAGCGCGCCATGTCGCCGTCACGCCCTTCTCGTGCCCCTTGGTTCTCACGCAGGCGCCCAATTAAATTCCGTTTCACTTTCACTTCCTCCCCTCCCCCTCCGCGTGCTATCGCGACGTGCCGTTCAACCAGCACCCCTATCCGGCTATCCGGTTCGCGGGGAGAGGGGCACGGTGAGCACATTGAAACCGAGCAGCGGGACGACGGGATCGGCGCGAGCCAGGCGTGGGCGGGCGGACAGCCAACTACCACCGGCGGCACGGGCGTAAATGAGTGAGGTCCGAGTGCGATCGCAAGCGAGTTATCAGCCGGTGCACTTGAGGCTTAACTTAACCCGTGGAAGAAACGGGAAGTGGGCAGGCAACCTGTGAGATGCCAAGAAGAGGACGCCGGGTCTCGGGGATGGAGGTGGTCTGGTGGTAGCCAGTCAGCTGCTCTACTGCTAGTGGGAGGAGAACAGAACAGGGTTCTTCCCTCCCATGTGGGGCATGGTCAGGGAGAGATGAAGAAAATTGATGTGGGTCAGACGATAGGTACATTTGCTTGCCACCAGTACTACAGTACGTACCGGGGTGTAGTGCAGGAGGCGCTACGGTGGTTGGTGGGCACGAGCACAAATCCGGAAGGGTTCAATTGGCCAATGGGGATGCGTGTGAATGTGAGCCTGGTTAGCTCAAGTAAACTACTGCTGCTCCCCAGCATCGCCAGCCAGGCAAGAGGATCCTGGGATGCATCAGCATCACGCATATGGCGTATCATTTGAAAATAAGGAGAGGAATGATACTCCCAGATGGAACTAGTAGGTGCTACTGCTGGGTTGTTATCAAATGTTCCTTGCAGTAACTTTCTGAGTCCGAAGTCCGAACTGAAAGCCTGGGGTTGGTAACCGGTAGAAGCCCTTTTCAATCTGCCAATTTGCCATCGTTCCTTTGAGTCGCGGTTGGGTCGGCTATAAAAATAGTTGTTATAATAAGAAGTCTAGCTTTTTTGAACTAAGAAAGAAAGAGTCTAGCTAGTATCCATGATGCCTTGCCATTGCCATGGCAACCAGCCAACCAGCTCCGCCGCTTTTCGCTTATCTAAGCTCGCAACCACCACTCTCCTCGCAACCCAGGGCGCTAACAAAAGCACTGTGCCGCCAACCACTACCCCACAACATGGCGCACAGTGACCAGTAGAATACTCGCTCTTCTTTTGTTGCACCCCAGTAGCATCGGCGGCGGCGGCATAAGTATATTTGCGACTCAAGCATTAGCAAAAAGCTCGTGCATTTGTTGCAATGATGTCAATGATGCAGAGAGGCTTCTTCTTGCGTCCTGGGCAATACCACCGCCCATCATGTACTCCTACTTAGCACTGACCTGGTGTTACACTCGTGCTCTCATGGTCTGGATGTAACCGTACAATACTCGGACAAACCACACCGCTATGTGTGTATATAGTAGCCAAAAGTACACGCCTCTTTGCTGGTACTCGCTCGCGTGGGACGGATTTTCGCAAAGAAGCGTGCATCCATTTCGTGGGCACGGCTGTTAATGCTAACAATAACGGAATACAGATGAGAGACTGCCCTGGTCGTTTGGCTGGTGGCCGGCGCTGATTTTTACTGAGAGAAAAACACTGCTGACTGGTTGATGGCTGGTGGCTGGCGCTGGTTTTCGCTGAAAGAAAAACACTGTTGACTCGCTGGAAACAACACTGCTGACTGGTTGATGGCTGGTGGCTGGCGCTGGTTTTCGCTGAGAGAAAAACACTGTTGACTCGCTGGAAACAATCCAAACGAACAGCGCTATGGCTGGGACCTGGGGCCGATTCGTCGTGTCGCCATCGAATTAGCATCGTGGACACAAAGTATCATCGGCTGGACCGGGCGGGCGCCGTGGTACTGTCCATTTCATGGCGAGAATGGCACACGCCACCTTCCGGTTCTGCTGTTCCCATGGCGAATCCGAACGAGGGAGCCAGGGGGCGGTAGGGCTCGATCGAGCTCGAGCATCCAATCAACGCATGTGTTGGCGTCGCGCCGGAGAAAGTTTGCTTTTTGCGGGCGGGCCGGCGGGCGCTCCCCATGGGCAAGGCCAAGGCCAAGCCAACCCATCATCGCCGTCATGTGAAAGGCGCCCGCCCCGTTGGCTGGCTCCCGTCAATCCAGGCGAGACAGCCGTTTCTTTCTTTCTTTCCCGGCGGGTCTCGGTTTCGAATCGGCGCGGCGCAACGTCACTAGGAATTGTCTCGTGACCACGAACGCAGCACGCTACTGCGGATCGGCCGGACACCTAGCTTTACTCCGTAGACCGGATCGAAACCTGAAAATCTCAGGCCTTTTTCAGAACAAGCGTACGCCTTTTTGCGCGTCTCGCGGGAGCTCGGCTCAAAATTTTCGCTCTCCCCAGCAATCGCTGGCTCACTGCCAAGCTACTACTTGAGCTAGCACTGGCGGTCCGATCTGGCGGAGAAAACGGCCGTAGTACGTTTTCACAGAAAAACGGTAGAGCTGGAGGCAAACAAGATCCGCGACGGGGATCCTGACGCGTTCCTCTCCTCGCAACGGCTACGGCTACGGCCTCGGGCGCGTGCGCCCGCTGCTCGCCGCATCTCCGTGCCTGCCACCCATCCGCCCTCTCCATCTCCACGCGGAATGGGGACTCACCGACACCTCCTTCTCGCCGTCGCCGCGGCCGCAACAGCGAATCGGCCGGAACGGACACACAGGTGGGCGGCGGCGGGGCGCTGCCTCGCGAGCCTCGGTCACGAGAGGAGACGGGCTCAGCTCTTGCCGAGACAAGGCGAGCAGTTACTGCTGCTACTTATCAGTGCCGCTGGTATCTTTCCATTTCCATCCCACGTCGCTGTCCTGGCCTTTGCCGCGAGTACTCATACGTACAGCACCGTCAGGGCGTAAATTCAATGCCCCCACACAGGTGGCCGCGCCGATCCGAGCCTAGCCAGACCAAAAATCACCCGTCCAATTGAAGCCACGGACCCGGTACCACCATCACTTTCTTATTCTTCTTTTTTCACTCGATGCGAAGACGGTGAGGAAGGAAGAAACCAAGCGGCATTGGGGCGCTGGGCGAGGCCATGCCAAATCGGCAGCGGGACGGGTGGATGATGGGATCTCCGACACCTCGCTCGCGGGGGCGCCAAGAGCCGAGCCGACAGCGCCATCACCGCATTCATGGCGCTTCTCATTGATTAGGTCCACAGATTTTGCAGGGGGCGGGTGCGACTACGCGAGGGCGAGGCCCCCAATTCCCTTCGCTTTCTCTCCGTTCTGGCAATTTTTGGTCTCGCGGCCATGATGGCGATGCCATCCCTCCCTGTGCTGCCAGTAGTGCCAGGAATCGATGCGATCATGGAATGGAACGTCGGTGGAGATGCTTAAGTTAAGCACGGGAGCAGCGGCTTGAAATGGAGATGACGCGGGTAGTGGTAGGTGAACCAAAAGCATCTCCCGGCAGCCGTAACAATTCAGACATACAAATTCTGAGTAATTACATTTTCCGTTCATCTGTCTTTGTCCTTTTAGGGGGTATTATTGCTGATGCAGTAGTGATGAGTAAAATTGTTTGACGGACTGCGATTACTTCTACACGGTGCCAGCCAGCTCCTAGGTAAACTGACTGACAAGGAGCAACAGGCTTGAGCTGCGACTGAAATGTCTAAACCGTGTGGAAGTTAACTGCAAAAGCTCATGCGCAAATGTCTTGGGCACCGTACGATGACAACCCCACAGGAAGATTCCGATCAAGTGATCACCACTAAGCAAAGGCTTCAAAGCTAGTAGCAGTATTAAGTACAGTTTGGTAGCGAGTGGTTGCACTTTTCTTGTATCTCCAGCGTGGCTTCACACCGAAATTCCTCAACACACGTCAAGTTGATCTAAAACAGGTCAATGCGTCAAACTCGGTCAGACCAGACCACTTGCAGTAATTTAGATACTTACCACATGTTCTTCCCTGACCACATAAGCTAAGCGGGAGATGACGTGAACGAGTTCGATCCTTGGCCAGCCCACTTTTCACGTCATGTCTCGTTTATTCTCACAGTTTGGTGATTTTCTCTGTCAAGCACGCCAAGAACGAGACAAACCCCATTTGGTGGTGATAATACAAAGAAATTGATACAAATGTATTTGAAATTTGTAGAGAATTGTGTGTTTAGCTAGAGAAAAGAACTCTGATGGCCTGTTCTTGGAAATTCAGTTACTAGGGCCTCGTTTAGTTCCCGAAAGAGGACCGCCGAATCGGGACTGGCCGGCCTGACGCGCGTCAGGCCGGCCACTGTAGCGTTTCGTTTGCATGTGCGAAAAATTGTCCAAAAATTTATTACTTAGGCTCAAAATATTCGTCTCGCAGAGTACAACAAAATTGTGTAATTAGTTTTTGATTTCATCAACATTTAGTACTCCATACATGTTATGACATTTTGATGTGATGGTGAATCTTCTTTTTGCATAGTAAATTTGGGAGGTGAATTTGGGATCTAAACAAGCCCTAGTGTGCAGTAGGAGTTACCGGCTGCAGCTGGTGACCAGGTACACATCTGTACTTGATATACAGCTAACTTTACTACCTTTTCCCCTCCCCAAAAAAACTTTTACTCATGTCACATTCTGTACATGTATCAATAACTGAAAAAACGTGAACCATATTCCTAGCTAGGAGTAGTGCATTAATCCATGCCTCTTTCGTTATGTTTCATTACAGGAGGAGGAGGGTTAATTAATGCCCTGCCCATTTCTTTATCCACCATCAGGCTCCCTCTGAGGCTGAGCGCTGGGCCACTCGGTCCGCCTAACCCTCCTCACCGACTCCGCTAATCCCCCGGAGTGGCCCCCCTGGAATGAAAGATTTGGCCGCGACCGTACGAGGCGTGGACCCCAGCAAACGGGGAAAAGATTAAAATCTGTTATTAATCTGCCGCGCGTCTCTCGTTTTTTCTTTGCTTAACCTCCTGCTAGACCTTGGCTTTGGGGGGTGGAGCGTGGGGTAGTGTGTATCTTTGCTATATATTGTGCTTCTCCTCCGCTTTCCCAGCCAGCCCAGAGCTCCGTAGAAGAGGGAGAGGGGCGAACCGGAGCCACTCACAGCCAGCCGCCACCGCACCGACTGCCTGCCCGCGTCCCCTGCCCACACGCTCCTGCTGCCGCCCGTTGCTCTCGCCATTGCAGCCCTCGCCGCCGCTGCAGCGCCGCTCCTCCTCAACGAGTTCCCTTCGCCTGGCCTGCCTGGCTTCCGGGTGCGTGTTCTTGGCGCCCTCTTTGATTCGGTTCCGATGCGTTCTTGACGGGAGGCGCTTGATCTGTTCGTGGGTTGTTTGGGTTCTTTTCCTCCGGTGGCTGCGTGGCGCCACCATTTGCTCGATTTAGAGTTCCGTTGCTCCCTTTCCGCGCGGCAGATTTACCCTTTTTCCGCGGTGGTATTTTGCTTGATTTGTTGCCTTCTTTTTCGGTGGCTTGTAGAATCCGGTTTGGCAGCTTTTACCTCGCGCTGTTACTTCTTTCTATCTGGCCCATTCGTTGGTTCGTTAACTTTCCTGCTCTTCACCTCAGGAGGAAGATTTCCACTTCTATTGTGTCTGTCCCTGTGAATCTTTTGTTTGTTTGCTTAAGTGAACTGGGAAAGCTAACGGATCCTTCCGCGTTCTGCGTCTCCATTGCAGATGAGAAGCGGCGCAACCGGGGCGGCGGAAGTGTGGTCGGCCTGAGCGTTCGTCGGAGTCGGTGAAAGCTCCAAGAAGGATCCTGGAGATCAAGCGCATGGGTTCCTTGGAGGCCCGGTACCGGCCGGCCGGGGCAGCGTAAGATCTCCTCTCCCTCCCGATCTAATCCAAATCTTCCCTCCCATCCCCCTCTCACTCTCACCCCTCCTGCCTCCGTTGCTTTTGAGCTGGTTCTGCTCGGTGCGGATAGCGTGCTAATCCAGGGTTCAGGTTCAGATGCGCGCTTTCCCTTGCCATGTGCGGTCATGTGCTGCTTGCTGGATTGACTTGCATCTAAGCTGATATTGATGCCGTTGTCTGCTGTGGTGAGTGACCATCCTCCACGCAGGAGGGTGTTGCTGTTGCTGTGTTGCAGACTTGCAGTGCTACTGCCATGTACCCTGTACAAGATGCCGTTCGTCTCCTGCTGGCCGCCGTTCCAATCGTTCCATTCACCATGCTATGCCCCTCCTCCTTAACTTCCCCTGATTTTGTAGGTGGTGCAGCTAGCGGTGGTTGTGTCTTTATGACATCCTCCACCCGTCCATCCGTTCTTCCTCCCATTCTGCCACTCCCATTCTTCTCTCAAGCTGTGTGCTACTGATGGTTCACCGTCGATGCGTTTGATACGTGTAAATCTGCTCGTCCTCGCTTGTCGATTCTCCCGGTTCACCTGGCCGAAAGCTACGCACTTTTGTGGCGGTTTCGATCCCCTTACTTAGAAGTTAGATGCTACTAACAAGCAACAAAGATTTGCTTCTAACGGAGCAGTTTTTTCCGCTGTAAAGCGCGCAGCCAGGCGTCGGTGGTCATCCATGTGCTCTCGCTGCTGTTTTGACCCCAAAGACAGCTCCTTGTGGCCGCAACGCTATTAAATCCCTGCACTGCACGCATTAGTTTCATGTGCAGTGGCTGCTACGGGGCGATATGGCTGCCACGTTGAGCAGGTCAGCTACTGCTGCTGCACCGTGCCACCTCTGGCCCAGGGCTGTTGAATTGTTGTGCTTGGCGTGTAGAAAATGCTGGGTTTTGATGTTTGACCTACCGGTGATTTCGGCTATCTTGGTCGGGTCCATACTTTCGGGCAAAAATTTCTTCATGATGTTTACCGTAGTACCATCAAGAAAGTGTTTCTTCCCCTGCATCTGGGATTAATCATCCGTGCGGCTTTTACGTTGCGTGTTTCATGGTATTCAAACCGCTGGCGCTAAGCGTGCTTTCGCGATTTGATTTGTGTAAGAACATGGGGGGTTAGGTACCTGGCATCTTCGTGCTTAATGATACTCTGCTTTCCCAAAAGGTGTGACTAATAAAGTATTCCCTGGGGAATAAGAGAGGCCACTGATTTTCTTTTGTTCCCCTTTTAATTCTCAGTGCTGGGGGCGATTTTTCCTTTAGCCTTTTTTTCTTCCATAGCCAAACCACTTTAGTTTGATTGAGCACTTTCTCTTTATACATATGTGATACTGCAAGTTTTTCCTCTAAAAAAGATGTGCTTTGAATGCTTTAGTTTTAGTTTTACAAGGCAGTTCTGTCCGCATATGCCACCACATGTCAGTGGATTGGATCCACCTCCTCCCAATTAAATAATAAAAAATAAGAAATGCAAACTTCTAGGAAACTTAAAACTCCAGCACAGTAATAATATATTACTGTGTTGTTTTACCTTTCTAGAACTAAGATTTAGTAAAAGTTGGGACCAGGTTATGTTGCCTTGTACTAGTGTCATCATTTCAATAATGTAGTTATTTTGGCATGGACCTGCTGAAGATTCTGCATTGCTTGCATTGCTTACAAATTGAAAGTGCACTTATTTCTTCAGGAATTTACCATCCATTATCGCTGCAAATGGTCTGAACATACATTGGCCTTCCAATTTGTGCTGTCTGTCTCGTGTGCACAAGTAGTTGCAGTACAAATCAAACACAAAGTTTATTTCAACTTCTTTTTTGTGTGATGGCTAGGCCTTCCAATTGCTGTTCAAAATACTTGCATGGAAGAGTTCGCTATTGTTGACGTTGTTTTGTTTATATGTTTTTCAGTGAGGATACTGCTAAGAGGAGAACTCAGAAAAGCAAAAGTTTCAAAGAGGTTGAAAAATTTGATGTTTTTGTATTGGAGAAAAGTTCTGGATGCAAATTCCGATCCTTGCAACTTTTGCTCTTCGCTATCATGTCTGCTGCTTTTCTGACGCTCCTATACACGCCTTCTGTGTATGAACATCAGCTGCAGTCAAGCTCTCGGTGAGTATACCTCCATTGCTCCCCATTAGTTCTTGGTGTTTTTCCAATATTGACCTGAGTAGTTTTTTATATAACAATACAATGTATATTACCATGGTGCTTACTCTGGCTTTGATCCATTGCAGACTTGTCAATGGGTGGATATGGGATAAGAGAAGTTCTGATCCCCGATATGTATCTTCTGCAAGCATTCAGTGGGAGGATGTATATAAAACTATCCAAAATCTGAATGGTGGTGAACAAAAGCTCAAAGTTGGACTTCTGAATTTTAACAGAACTGAATTTGGCGCTTGGACAAATATGCTCCCAGAAAGCGATTTTTCAATCATAAGACTGGAGCATGCTAATGAAAGCATTACCTGGCAGACTCTGTACCCTGAATGGATAGATGAGGAGGAAGAAACGGAGATACCATCTTGCCCTTCGCTTCCAGATCCAAATTTTCCAAGAGAGACACATTTTGATGTTATTGCTGTTAAGCTTCCCTGCTCTCGTGTGGCGGGTTGGTCAAGAGATGTTGCACGGCTGCATTTGCAGTTATCAGCGGCAAAATTGGCAGCGGCCACTGCAAGAGGCAATGGTGGAACCCATGTGCTGTTTGTGACCGATTGCTTCCCGATTCCAAATCTCTTCTCTTGCAAGGACCTAGTGAAACGTGAAGGTAACGCTTGGCTGTACAAACCTGATGTGAAGGCTCTAAAGGAGAAGGTCAGGCTGCCGGTTGGTTCCTGTGAGCTTGCTGTTCCACTAAACGCAAAAGGTAAGTTCATTAATGTCTCAATTTTGTAGTAGCTTCCCATTAGAAGACTATTGTTTTCCCAGTGTACCCATTGCACATAACAAGAAAGCCCAGTAACCCTATAGACTGTAGTTGCATCCTTGTACCACATATATACACTTGATACAAACAATACTGCAAGTGCTAAGCATCGAAGAAGAATTTTCATGGCTCAAAACAGGAACAACTTTATCATTTCCTGAAACAAGTTGGCTGGACAATCTATCTTGCTTTTTGTAGGCAGGCATAGTAAACTTGTCACAAAAAAAGTTAAAATCTATCTATTTTCCTTAAGTTTTTCCCTGCGAATGATGAACAATTTCATTTTGATTGCAGCACGACTCTACACAGTAGACAGACGCAGAGAAGCATATGCTACGATACTGCATTCAGCAAGTGAATATGTTTGTGGTGCAATTACGGCAGCTCAAAGCATTCGCCAAGCAGGATCAACAAGAGACCTTGTTATTCTTGTTGATGATACAATAAGTGACCACCATCGCAAGGGGCTGGAATCTGCGGGGTGGAAGGTCAGAATAATACAGAGGATCCGGAATCCTAAGGCTGAACGGGATGCCTACAATGAATGGAACTACAGCAAATTCCGGCTATGGCAGCTTACAGATTATGACAAGGTTATATTCATTGATGCTGATCTCCTCATCCTCAGGAATATTGATTTCTTGTTTGCAATGCCAGAAATCACTGCAACTGGCAATAATGCAACACTCTTCAACTCTGGAGTGATGGTCATTGAACCCTCAAACTGCACGTTCCAGTTGCTGATGGAGCACATCAACGAGATAACATCTTACAATGGTGGTGACCAGGGGTACCTGAATGAGATATTCACATGGTGGCATCGTATCCCAAAACACATGAACTTCTTGAAGCATTTCTGGGAGGGTGATGAAGATGCAGTGAAGGCGAAGAAGACTCGGTTGTTTGGTGCTAACCCGCCAATCCTCTATGTCCTTCACTACTTGGGCCGGAAGCCGTGGTTGTGCTTCCGGGACTACGACTGCAACTGGAATGTTGAAATTCTGCGGGAGTTTGCAAGTGATGTTGCGCATGCTCGGTGGTGGAAGGTGCACAACAAGATGCCAAAGAAACTCCAGAGCTATTGCCTTCTGAGATCAAGGCTTAAGGCTGGGTTGGAGTGGGAGCGGCGGCAGGCTGAGAAGGCAAACTTCACTGATGGGCACTGGAAGCGGAACATAACTGATCCAAGGCTGAAGACCTGCTTTGAGAAGTTCTGCTTCTGGGAGAGCATGCTATGGCATTGGGGTGAGAACAAGACCTACTCGACGAAGAACAACGTGGCACTTGCGCCACCTACGGCAAGCCTGTCGATCTCATGAGACCTGTAGATAGCTTTGTTGAGAGAGTAGTATACCCAGATACAAAACTTCTGAAGCTCCATACATACATAGCAACAACTTTGTAAAGGTAGCTATGTAGGCCTCTTCCCGAATGACTATACCTTTTGTCCACCGTCACTGCTCCAGCGCCCTCCCGCTGCATTCTGATGGCTGGCAATTTTTTTTTTTTGGTTTCTGCTAATAATTCATCAGTATAGGCTATTTTTCTTTCTGCCTTGAGTCCTGTCCGGGGGTCTGTTGCTTCAAATTCCATGGGGCTATTTCTGTGCCGCAGTAGAATAGCCCGGTTTGTTGATGTATGGTGGTTGAACAGTTCAGTGATCAATCTGGAGTGATGCAACTTGAGATTGCTGACCAGCAAACACTGCATCATTTTGGCATGAATATGATGGTGTCACTTTTTATGCTCTAGTGGAAGTTGGATTAGATCAACTGCTGGTGCTGGGGACCAAAAAGATACTGTGCTGGAGTGCTGTTTGAGATGAAACAAAACAACCGTTGTGTTCTGAGGCTTTGAGCTCCCCGCACGCTTTCTGCATTTCTTCTGTGTTTGTTGGCGCTTGCCACCTAACCATGCCACCACTCAAATGCCGTGCCTCCCTGCATCGTCCTGATAGCAGAACAGCATCATTGCATCCATGGATATGTTGTTGGGCGCGACCGCGAAATGCATTGTTGCTCTGTCAAAGAAGAAAGAACTAGA
Organism: Echinochloa phyllopogon; assembly: GCA_033239725.1. Lineage (NCBI taxonomy): Eukaryota > Viridiplantae > Streptophyta > Magnoliopsida > Poales > Poaceae > Echinochloa > Echinochloa phyllopogon. The sequence goes on from BTCW01000005.1 coordinate 52,120,459, forward strand.
TGTGTTGACACGAAAACGCGCCAACAAACTCGAGATCGATCAAACGCGCAGCACGGCCGTCACAACGACCAACTCCTGATCACCCGGGGCAAACCGGTCTGACCGGTCTTAAGAACCGGTCTGACCGCTTCTGGTCGGGAGATCGTGAAGACCTAGAAACCCAAGCTCGGGAGGGACCCCGTCGGAGCTCGAGCTAATCTAGGGTTGCTCTAGGGTCAGCAGGCCACCTAGAACGTCTTTGAACGCCGTAGAGACGAGCAAAGAACAGAATATGGGGTTGGAAAAGGATTAAGGTTTGAGAGATACAAAAATAGAAGATAAAAGTGTTTGATTCGATTGGGAATGCCTCAATCGGCCGTCTAGCCTTTATATTTATAGGCCGGGGAAGTCTTACCCCTTTCGAATAGGTTACAATATGGAATTAAACTCGGAATCCTAATCCTACTCGAATTACAGAACGAAACCGGTCTGACCGGTTTGGCCTTTGGCCCAATTTGAGTGTCAACACATGCCCCCCTGCGTTTTTAGTGAACTTGAGAACTAAAAAGCAAGTAAATACAACTCAGGAGCTAAAAATTCATACTAAGGGCGATATTTAACAATATATCGGCCATTGATCTTCACGCATATTGCCAAACACTTGGATAGAATTTCTTCAGATATCTCCCGTTGATAGCTTTAGGCAAAGGATCTCCCTTCAGTGTCTCCAACATGTAAGAATTCCCAACGATGACTTTGACAACTCTATAAGGCCCTTCCCAACTTGGTGACCATTTACCAAACTTGTTGCTTTTTGATCCAATAGGCAAGATCGTCTTCCAAACAAGCTCACCAACTTGAAAATATTTTCCTCGCACTCTCTTGTCGTAAGCTTTAGCAACCCGAAGCTTATCCTTCTCAATTTCCTTCAAAGCTTTCAATCTTTTGTCGGTTACCTCATCAATATTGTCCAACATCAAATTATGGTAATCAACAGCATCAAGGTCATTTTGCTTAGCCAATCTATAAGCATCCAGATTTACCTCAACAGGTAAAACGGCTTCTTGACCATATACAAGCTCAAAAGGAGTAACTTTAGTAGCACCATGTCTAGATATACGATGAGCCCATAATGCTTCGGATAAAACTTCATGCCATCTCTTAGGATTTTCAGCTATCTTTTTCTTGATCAACTTAATCAAAGTTTTATTACTTGACTCGGCTTGTCCATTAGCCTGAGCGTAATATGGAGATGAATTGAGCAACTTAATTCTATAGGATTCGGCGAATTCACGTACCTCCTTAGAGATAAAAGAAGTACCTTGATCCGTTGTCAATGTTTGAGGAATACCGAATCTATGAATAATATTCTGAGTGACAAACTCAATCACTTCTCGATGCGTCATATTCTTCAAAGGAATCGCTTCGGTCCACTTAGTAAAATAATCCGTAGCAACCAACACGAAACGATGTCCTTTTGATGATGGAGGATTAATCTGTCCAATAAAATCTAATCCCCAACCTCGGAACGGCCATGGCTTAATGATAGGATGCATCAATGCAGCAGGAACAAGTTGCAAATTACCAAACTTCTGACATCCCTCACATCCTTTGTAATACTTAAAACAATCCGCCATCATAGTAGGCCAAAAGAAACCGGCTCGTCTAAGTAACCACTTCATCTTTGGAGCCGATTGATGTGTACCACAAATACCTTCATGGACCTCAGCTATGGCAACCTTGGCCTGATCCGAGTCAAGACATTTTAACAATAAATCTTCGGCGTTCCGACGATAGAGTTCATCGCCAAGCAAAACGTATTTAAATGACGTTCGCCGAATATTTTTATCTGCACCACGACCAGGATCTCTCAAATAAGTAATAATAGGCACTCTCCAATCCTGATCTTCAACTTTGGATTGATTAACACCATCCAAAGGATTTTTGCTTCTGTCAGGGGACGAAGCGGTCTGACCGCTTTCAGAACCGGTCAGACCGGTTCTGGCAGTAAAACCAGTCTAACCGGTTTCTGAAACCGGTGTGACCGGTTCGTCCAGAACCAGAACCTCGGCTTTTGTTCGCATCGGTTTTTGGAGATAGAAATATTTCTTTGCAACCATATAACCAGATGCTTTCTGAGCCAGAGTATTTGCTTTATCATTATCTTCTCTCGGAATATGTCTTATAGTAAATTCATCAAAAGAAGCAATGATATCGAGACATCTATCAAGATATGCATTTAATGAACCATTATAACATTGGCATACCTTTGATACTTGATGTACCACCAGGAGCGAATCACCGAAAGCTTCAACATGTTTTACTCCCATGTCTTGCAAAAATTCCAAGCCAAATAGAAGAGCTTCATATTCAACTTGATTATTGGTTCGCTTTTCTTCCAATCGGTTTGAAAACTCAAAGACGGCACCATTTGGAGAAATCAAAACAGCACCAATTCCTTGCCCATCATTGCAAACCGATCCATCAAAGTATAGCTTCCATGGTGTACAAGTAACATAGCCGACGTCGAACTCACAAGAGTCATTAATCCGATGTTCAACAATAAAATCGGCTACAATTTGTCCTCTCATTGATTTCAAAGGTTCACAAGTCAAATCATACTCAACCAAAGCATAAGCCCACTTGCCGACTCTTCCACTAGATATCGGCTTTTGCAACATATGTTTAATTACATCGGTTTGACACAACACGATGCAAGTACTAGATAGTAGATAATGTCGCAATTGAGTACAAGCATGATACAAGGACAAACATAACTTCTCAATGAAAGTATACCTTGTTTCTGCATCAATGAGCCGTCGGCTTACATAAGCAATCACATACTCCTTATTGCCGATTTCTTGAGTCAAAACAGCTCCAATAGTTCTATCTTCAGCCGCCACATAAAGTTTGAATGAAACCCCCCGCTTAGGCGCCCTAAGAACCGGTGGTGAAGACAAGTACTCTTTGATCTTCTCAAAAGCTTCTTGCTGTTTTGCCCCCCAAGTAAAATCGGCTTCATTCTTTAGCCGAAGTAAAGGAGTAAAAGCATCAACCTTTCCAGACAAGTTAATTATAAATCTTCTCAAGAAATTTACCTTGCCTAAAAACTTTTGTAAATCTTTCTTGCAAGTAGGAGCTTCGACTTTCTTCATAGCTTCAATTCTCTTGGGATCAACTTCTATGCCGTTCTCATGAATAACAAACCCAAGAAACTTTCCAGCCGAAACACCAAAAGCACATTTGAGTGGATTCATCTTTAAACCATACCGTCGCATCCTTTCAAGAGCAAGTTTTAAATCGGCTAAATGAGAATCCAAGCCATCCGATTTAACTACAATATCATCAATATATACTTCCACAATAACACCAAGTAAATCATGAAAGATTAAATTCATAGCTCTTTGATAAGTTGCACCGGCATTCTTTAATCCAAAGGTCATAACTACCCACTCAAATAAACCAATAAATCCCGGACATTGAAAGGCCGTTTTGTGCATATCCTCTTCGGCCATGAAGATTTGATTATATCCGGCATTACCATCAAGAAAACTAACAACACGATGTCCAGAAGCTTCATTGATTAAGACATCGGCTATAGGCATGGGATATGAATCTTTGGGAGTGGCTTTATTAAGATCTCTAAAATCAATGCAAACTCTAAGTTTTCCCGAATCTTTCTTTTCAACGGGAACAATATTAGAAATCCACTCCGCATAACGACAAGTCCGAATAAAACCAGCATCTAATAAACGATTAATCTCTTCTTTTATTCGGTCATAAATAGCGGGATTAAAACGTCTAGCCGATTGTTTAAAAGGTCTAAAACCGGCTTTTATTGGTAAACGATGCTCAACTAAGTCACGACTTAAACCAGGCATCTCACGGTACTCCCAAGCAAAACAATCGACATACTCTTTCAACAAATTTATTAATTCGGCTTTAAACTCAGCCGATAAATTTTTGTTTACAAAAGTAGGCCTAGGAATAGTACCATCACCAATATCTATTTTTTCTAAAGGATCAGCTGATGTAAAACCCTGACCCAATTTGTCCATATCACCAAGATCTTCAATAGCTTCGAACATGCCGGCCGAATGAGCTCGATGATGATCAATTCGGTCTTGAAGCCACTGTCCAGACGCAAACCGGTCTGACCGGTTCCCAGAAGCGGTCTGACCGGTTTGGCTCGATCGGCGCTGTTCAGACCCAAACCGGTCTGACCGGTTTCCAGAAGCGGTCGGACCGGTTTGTCTCTGTTGATTTTGTTGCTCCATTAATTACAGTAAGTAATTCAACCGATTTTCCATCGGCTTTAATGTAGCAGGAACAAAACCATCCTTGGTGCAGCTGATCAACTCATAGTCGGTCAAATCCATGCCCGACAAACATTGGACCTTCTCATTTGCACTAAGAGAATCGGAATCGGCCGTTGCAACAAAGGAAGAATTGTCACCATGGACAACTTCAACTTCATCGCCGATCCACTGAATAAGATATTGATGCAAGGTAGATGGAATACATTTATTTGCATGAATCCAATCTCGACCAAGGATTAAACTGAAGTTACCTTGCACCTCAGAGACGAAGAAAGCCGTAGCAATAGTCTTGCTCCCGACGGTCAACTCCATAGAAGCCACCCCCTTGGCACCAATGGGATCACCTCCACCAACTCCACTGACCGTCATGTTCGTCTTGATCAGTTCTTCATCTTTTCCGCCAATCTTCTTGTAGAGAGAGTATGGCATAAGATTTACAATAGCTCCACCATCGACCAACATACGAGAAATTGGCTTCCCGTTGATGTGCCCTCTCATATACAAAGCCTTGAGATGATTTTCTGATTCACTAGGCTTCTGAAACACAGCATCTCGCGGCCCAAATTGAAGATGAGAAATTTCCTCCTCCGGCACCACACAATAATCAGAAGATAAATAGACAACATTAATTTCCATGTTGTCATGCTCTGGAGAAGGCTCAAAATCAACTAATTCTTCATCTTCAACCACTGGAGGAATCGGTGGAGTGGCTTCGATGATTGAAGAAGCACCAGCCCCGCTTCTGTCATCAAACCGGTCTGACCGGTTTCAGAAACCGGTCTGACCGCTTCTGCAGCGGTCGGCTGACCCAAACTGGTCTGACCGGATTCAGAAACCGGTCTGACCGGTTGTGCTGCTGATTGCACAACGGGTTTAGCTTGCCAAATCTTGGTCCGAGGGATCATAGGCTTGTAGTTGTTGAAGTAGTCATCCCTCATCTTCTCAGCTTCCTGTTCCCTCTTTTCTTTGTTTCTCAAGCGCTGCAGTTTCCGCTTCTGTGTCTGAGTCAACCCAGAAGGACACCACCTTGGTTGAAAAACTTTCTTCACGCCCTTGCTACTGCTAGCCTCATGATCATTAACCTTGATCAGCTTCTTGACTGGAACAGGAGCCGAATCTCCAATGACTATCGGCTTTCTACCCAAGTCTTGCATAGCCACTGGAATATCACCAATTTTTATGAATTCATTGGCTTGGGCTTGCACATCCTCCTTCTTCTCCTTGATACGGTATTCTTGCTTAGGAGGAACATGAATTCTTTGCTCAGACCGAAACCGGTCTGACCGGTTCATAAAACCGGTCTGACCGCTTTGATGAGCAGTCAAAAAACCTGATTGGTATGAGCCCAATCGGTCATGTACAGAACTACCACGGCGCTTGTAACTTGTAGGATCAACCCAATGTTGTGGTGACCTCTGTCTCTTTTTTGTTGGCCGATCAACTTGAACGGCCTTTGTGTACTTGTTCATGAGCTGAGAGAATGTAGGTCCTTGCTTCAGAACCCTCCCTTGAATCTTTGGCTCATTGAATTTCCAAGTACCCACTTCCGGGCGCTTAGGCTTGAAAGTTCTTGGACGGTCTGGAGACAAACCGGTCTGACCGGTTTGGGAAACCGGTCTGACCGGTTTCGCCTGGCTAGCGGACCGATTCTCTTCCAAAGAACTTCCTTGCCCCCCGGGCCTTGATGTGTTAATAGTAATCTTCAGAGACTCTTTTCCATCCAGAGTCTTCCCAATCACCACTGTTCTGACCGGAACTTTGTCATCAACTTTTTCCGGTCTTGGGTCTCCAATCACCACATTCTTACCTTTAGCTCCATCGGCTTGTTCCGGCCGAATCAGCATCTTGGTGTTCACATCCAAGGTATGAACAGGGAAAGGAGTCTTGTCAACTTGCATTTCAGCGAGCACCAATCGACCTTCATTAAGGGCCGATTGTACCTGTCGTCGAAAAACATTGCAATCGTTGGTTGCATGAGAAAAAGAATTATGCCACTTACAATATGCACGATTTTTCAATTGATCGGCTGGTGGAATTGCATCAGAAAGTTTAACAAAGCCATTCTTAAGCAATTCATCAAAAACACGATCACATTTGGCTACATCAAAAGTAAATTTTTCTTCTTGCCGATTTTTCTGAATCGGCTTCAATGAAGGACAAGAACCAGGTTTACTTTTTGATGACCAAACAAATTCAGCGGCATAAATTTCTTTATCATCGTCCGAACTATCAGAATCATTATCAACAACATGCACATTCGAACGATGAGGTTTAGCAGATTCTTTAGAATTTTTAAATTTAAGTTCTAGACTCATAGCCTTCATTTGCAAGTGATTAATAGTAAGGAAATCAGAACCTTCTAATTTTTCCTTGAAATGAGACCGTAAGCCCGCAAAAGCTAAATCTGCTAAATCCTTTTCAGAAACAATGATATTAAAGCATCGGTTCTTAACATCCTTAAATCTTTTAAAGTATTCAAGAACCGATTCCTCACGGCTTTGTTTAACCGATGTTAAATCAGATAATTTTGCCTCGTTTTCTCCGCTAAAGAAGTGATCATGAAATTTTCGCTCCAATTGAGTCCAATTATGAATAGAATTTGGAGAAAGCGAAGAAAACCATGAAAAGGCAGTTCCAATTAAAGATAATGAGAACAACCGTATATGCAATGCCTCATAAAATGATGCCTCTCCTAATTGTAAAATATATTGACTAATGTGTTTCCAAGGAGTTCTATTATCTTCACCACTGAATTTAATAAAATCAGGAACACGCCAACCATTAGGATAAGGAACCAAATCAAATTCAGGCGGATACGGTTTCTGATATAAGCGTGCACTACCCAATTCAAGTCCGAGTTTTGCTCTAAGTGTATTAGCTATGTCTTCTTTAAACTTAGCTAACTCGGCTTGATATTTCTCATCACCTCTGTTTTGTGGAATGCGGGGAACACCATACATCGTACTCTGAGAAGTACTCGGAATCGGCGCGTGAAACGTGCCAGATCCGTGGGGTATACTTCCCGTGGTGCGTGGAATAGTGTAAACAGGACCAGGAGTAGATGTATTAGACAAAACCATTGCACCAGATGCTCCTGCACCCAAAGAAACGGTCTGACCACCAGAGGGGGCCAAACCGGTCTGACCGGTTGTACAAACCGGTCTGACCGGTTCGTGGACCGAACCAAGGTGAGGTGTTTGTCCCGCATAAAAATTCACCGGCATGCCCAAATTAGAATCTAAAACATGTTCTGGCACGCCTGATGAGCTAGGTAATTCATTAGATTCTAAATTAATTTTATTTTTATCAGAATTACCAGTCATACTAGCAATTAATTCACTAGTAGCAGTTTGTGCAGCAAGTAATCTATCATCCATCATGCGAGTAATTTGCTGCATTAAATCAGAGGATTCGCCCGTTACCTTTGGAATCTCTTCAACGTGATCATCTGCCAACTTGAAAGCCGGCATGACGAATTCCTCTACTCTCTTGACAAGACCACCGCGATCTTTCTTGAAGCCCTTCAAGAATTGCGCCTGGAAGTGCCTCTCAGCAATCAAATATCGCTTTCGCTCCTCGTCCGTGAGTTCTTCCATCGTCGCGGTGATGATGTTGTCTTTGTCAAGGTCGCACTTTGATCCAGACATATCCGGAGTAGATTGAATCGGTTTTGGCACCAGATTAATCTTCCCCAGCGGAGTCGCAAAAAAGTATGTTGACACGAAAACGCGCCAACAAACTCGAGATCGATCAAACGCGCAGCACGGCCGTCACAACGACCAACTCCTGATCACCCGGGGCAAACCGGTCTGACCGGTCTTAAGAACCGGTCTGACCGCTTCTGGTCGGGAGATCGTGAAGACCTAGAAACCCAAGCTCGGGAGGGACCCCGTCGGAGCTCGAGCTAATCTAGTGTTGCTCTAGGGTCGGCAGGCCACCTAGAACGCCTTTGAACGCCGTAGAGACGAGCAAAGAACAGAATATGGGGTTGGAAAAGGATTAGGGTTTGAGAGATACAAAAATAGAAGATAAAAGTGTTTGATTCGATTGGGAATGCCTCAATCGGCCGTCTAGTCTTTATATTTATAGGCCGGGGAAGTCTTACCCTTTCGAATAGGTTACAGTATGGAATTAAACTCGGAATCCTAATCCTACTCGAATTACAGAACGAAACCGGTCTGACCGGTTTGGCCTTTGGCCCAATTTGAGTGTCAACAAAATGTCATTGGACGGATCCCATGATCTCGCTCGCCATGTTCACTTCCTTGGCGATGCGGTCTTTTCTTTAGCTTCGCTCGCTCGCTTTCCCTACAGCAGCTCACCTAAAAAGCACGGAGGACTAGGCTGGCTGTACAAAGCTCCGGCGGTGGCACTGTACATGCCCCCGATTGATTCAGTACGTATCCCTCTCCCTTGTCGCTCACGATTGGGGTGGTTGGATGTTTGCGTTGCAAGTGACTGGGATTAGGTCTCCAGCTCCAGCTCGAGTCACGTTTCGCCGCCGGAAAAATCCGAGAGATGCGTCGTCCAGATCTGGCGCCCCGGCCGGTTTTATTTTAGTTTCACTACTAGTTGGGCGCCAGTACACCAGAACCACGGGGAATGGCATGCAATGCACTGCTGCATGATGCGTCCGTCCAACCACTACTCTCCCCTCCGGCTCCGACCCCACGCGCTCGTGGGCGTCGCGTTGCGAGCTCGCTGTTTTTATTTATGCCGCCCCTGCAGGTGCGGTGAGCCAGGGTCCAAAGCGCAGCCCGTACAGCGGCGTACTTGAATATGTTTGGGCGTGGACGGGTTCGAGGCACACGCGGCGGCGGCGGTGGGTGGGGGAGTCCCGGTGGCACCGCCCGCCTCGGCGCGATGGATGGAGCACGAGGGGGGACGCGGCAATCGAACGCCACCTTCCTGGCGGCAGATGAGATACGCATGCAGTGCAGCACGGCGGCATGGGCGTAGGCGCATGGCGTGGACCGACCACTCCCCTAGGCGGCTAGGGCGAGACCACCGCGCAAAGGGCCGGCGCGGCGGCGCCCTGCGTCGAACATCTGTCGTGCTGCAGCTGCAGCCTTGGAGGAGGAGGGCAGTCGGGCGGGGTGCCAGGCTTTGGGGCTTTTGACCGGGCAAAGCAAGGGACAAACAGCAAAAGAGGGAACTGGTCGTGGGGCACAGCGCTGCGCGTACGAGCAATGCACAGTGCGCGCTCGTCACCTGTGCTGGCAACGCGGAGGGCATGGGCTCGCGGAGTTCCGGGTCTCACTACCGAGACGTCGTCGTGTTCCGGCATCATCTGCATGAGACGGGGTCTCCCGCGGTTGATTGGTTGGCCTCTCGCCATCACGACGCGGCGGTGCCGCGCCGCGTTGCCGGTGCGGCGACAACGACTTGGCCCGGCTGACTGGGATGGCGAGCGGACGCAGGGTGTGGGACCCGGCTATCGCGCGACGAGTCGCGCGTTAGGGAATCGCGCGACCCGCCGCCGTGGCCGCCGCAGCCCCCGCCGCCGTCCACCTCCATGGCCCAATGCTAACCCGTCGTTCGTGTTCGCCGGCACCCTCTCCGCCCCCGCCGCCTGCACCTCCCCCGGCTCCGGCCGCCTCCGCCGCCTCCGACCGCCGCGGCCGACGCTAACCTCGCCGGCCGCCGTTTCTCCTCCGTCCCCTCCGCCTCCGCCCCGGCACCGCCCGGCCGGCGGCGCCATCGCCGCCCGGCCCTCCGCCCGGCGCCCGTCGCCCCCGCCGGGCCGGCCGCCGCCCCCCCGACCCCCTTTCTAGGTCCGGCGGCGGTGGATCTCCCCCCAGCAACCCCGCCCCCTAACCCCGGGCACTAACCTGATGGTGCCGGCGCCGGAGAAGACAGCGGCGGCGGCGCGGCGACGACGCGAGCGGCCGTGGGCCGTGGGCCGCGAGGGTCGCGCACTCCGCGCGAGCGCGACCCCGCGCGCGTTAGACTTAGCGCAGGGTGTGGTGAGCTGGCTGGGGCTCCGGAGGCACGAAACGCGGCGGCGTAGGATGACCAGCCCACCACACCCATCAAGGCTGAATGAAGTAGGCAAAGCAACAAATTGGGCCAAGCTAAGAGTGAATGAGTTTCGGCCCAGTGTGGATATGTTGCCCAGTCGAAAATAAGAGAACCCACCAGTTAATAGAAGGAAAAAAGTCCATCTTGCCTCCCTCATGTGTAACCGAAGTTTGGTTTAGCTCCTCCATTTTGAATACCATGTAAGCGATCTCCCTCATCTTACAAAACCGGTCACTTTTCCTCCCTCACTGGTTTTGGACCCCGGTTTTGACCGTTGACTTGCCACGTCGCTGCCACGTCGATTTATAACAACTGGGCTCTTCTCCCCCATCATCCCCACCACACCTCACTGCGTTCACACAGGGCGCCGGCCGGCAGTGGGAGGGCGGAGCGGAGCGAAGGACACAATGCTCCAGCAAGCGATGGGCGCGTGCACCGAGACACCGAGAGCCTCGGTTCCGACAGCGACGACGTCGGCGGGTTCGTCGACGCGGAGATCATTAGCCTGCTTTGTCGCCACCGCCACTACCCGCCGCCGGCGCTGTCGCTGCTGAAGAGTGCGAGGAGGTGGAGGCGCCAGCGTCGGAGGAGGGGAGGATGTCGAGGTGGCGGGAGCTGTTCCCGCCCGTGATGCTGCGCGGAGCGCCGCGGCGGGTAGCTCATCCTCACCGAGGTCCTAGGCGCCGAGCTCATGTGCCGCGAAGTCTTTCACGCCTCCCGCGACGGCGGTGGCGACGCATCCGCCGCCGTCCCGAACTTGAGCCCCCGTCGCTACTTTGAAACCGTACAATCTAATTGTTTTGTTTACGGTTTACACTGAGTCAACAGGGCCCACATGTCACAAACCAACGGGGCAGCAACGTGGCAAGTCAACGGTCAAAACCGGGGTTCAAAATCAGTGAGGGAGGAAAAGTGACCGGTTTTGTAAGATGGGGGAGGTCGTTTACCCGGTATTTAAAATGGGGGAGCAAAACTAAACTTCGGTTACAGATGAGGGAGGTAAGATGGACTTTTTCCTTAATAGAACGCTAATCATCCTACGCTCGGAAATAAAAAAACAAGGCCCAACATGCGGCCCAAGACTTTTCATGATTGTAGCTCTGAAGTTTCCGGCCCATTTTCCATCGGCTGCAGGCTCGACTATAATAGACCTGCAAACTACATCACGGAATACAGCCCGTCTTTTACAGGGTCCGTCCATTCGGGATGACCAGCCTCTGGCTGGCTGGCTGGCCCGCAGTCGATGCCACTCCGGCCCAGCCCAGTTGTAGACAGTTTTTCGTTTGCTTTTGTACTCGGCCTGATGGTTGTTCTCTGCCGAAGAAAAAACAAACATCACTTCGGTGAAAAAAAGAGAACAGCGTTGGGTTCTCTTTATGAAGGCGTGCATATGGGTTCAAGTTTGTTTTTTATAGAATTTTCATTTGCTCGATGAAATAGATTCTATCTAAAAATGTCTCATGAGTCTAATAATCGTGGTGGTGTTTTGTTTGATGGTCTTAGCTTCAAAACACTGGTGGAGTATCAACGTAACTAAAGCCATGGATATAATCAAACATTTCGGCTCTCCCAGCTCCCTTTTGCGACATGGACTCGAACGAGTCATGGCGCACGAAGGCACGCGTCTGGAAGTGGGTGGGCACGCATCCACCACCAGCTCAATCTTGGTTGGGCAATTGGGCGGCGGCGCACATGCGTCGATGAAGAAGGGCACAGCACAGGGAAAAGACGCCGCTGCAAAGGCAGGCAGTGTTGCAGTGATGGATGGATGGACCACCACGAGTGGTGAGGGCGAGCCGACCCTAATCTCATGCCAAGACCTGCTAAAATTGCGGAAACCGCACGCCGAGCTAATCTGCCTGTCGTTCTCTTTTCTGCTCTGTCACGCCACCACCCGCACCACTTCACTCTGGTGTCTCACCCGATCCAATCCAAGCCACTCCTCTCTTGTGGCCACAAAAACTTTTCAAGTTTTGTGTCCATCACGATCGCTATCGCGCCCGTCAGGTAGGTTTATTTCACCTTCTCTCACTTGCTCAGCATTAGCTGCAATCAGGAGCACGAGCACCATGTCAATTGTTCGAGACAACTGTTTTGTTCATCACACATTCTCTACAGTCATACTACACTCTGGGTATCCACTCGTGCCCCTGTATGAAGTTGGCGACGCTGTACGTATCGACGTGGTCCTTGGGCACCTGGCTGCTCCACGCCACCCTCCGGCTAGCCGCGCCGCCGGGCCCGGCGCTGTCGAACTCGCCGTAGTAGAGCGTGTCGAGCGCGAAGTCCCCGCTCCACGCCATCCACCCCTGCGGCTGCACGATCTCGGCGAGCGTGCACCCGACGTACACCGTCCGGGAGTACTCCTTCCAGGGCCGGCCCAGGTAGACGTGGTGCACGGCGGGCCTCTCCCTGTACATGGCCACGTACTCGTCGCTGCCGTTGACGAGGCAGCGGCGGAGCACGATGCCGGTGGGCTGGGCGGGGTCGGTGCGGCCCTGGGCCGTGACGGCGTCGTTCTCGCCCTTGTCGGGCCGCAGCTGCCGGGGCACGACGACGAGGGCCGTGTCGTGGAGGACGGCGGCGGAGTTGCCGAAGACGAAGTCCACGGTGCCGGCGACGCGGCACCGGGTGTAGAAGTGGCGCATGGCGTGCGCGTACAGCGTGTCCTGGTGGCCCAGGAGCTCCACGCCGTCCAGCACCGTGCGGTCGCCCGTGGACCGGAACGCCACCGCCTGGTGCGCGTCGGGACCCGCCGTGTTGGCGATCGTCAGGTCCCGCGCCATGAACCCGTCCGCGAGCACGCCTGCACCACACATCGATTAGAGGAGATTCAGAAATTTCAGCATGCAGTGAGGTACTACTAGGTCACTGGAGAAGCAAGAGGGCATCGTTGATTGCATTTCATAGCACGTGATATGAATGATCCGGCGCAGTTTTTTCTTGGTGGATTGACTACACGAGCCAACATGTTTGGTCTGGTCTGCTCCGGCCTGCCCTGTGTAGCCTGTAGGCGAGGACTATCCATGACACGCAGCACGGGCGAGCTTTGTGTTTGTGGGGCCGAGGCCGACCGAGGGCACGGGAAAGTTGAGGGCTAACCCTCGTGACGCTACGCCGCATTGTCGCTACCCGGCAAGGACCACATGCATTTGCAGGGCACCTAGTATTTGTACATGCTACTATTGGCAAGTGAATCGATTTCGATTTGCTTGTAGCACTGATTGCCTGTCAAGAGCGGATTTGTTGGCAGAGATTTACTGACAACAGTTACACAACCACACTGTCAAGAAATGTATCAGGACTTTAGCCAGATTAGTTGCTTGACACAAACACGTTGGTTCAGAAAGTGGTCGTCTATCTCGAGCAACAAAAATGCACTAGCAGCAGGTGAGCGACAAAAATGCACTAGCTCTACTAATTTTCAAAAAAAGACTACCTCTACGCATGCAGTGCACAGTGCGCCATGGCCTAAAGGCTAAAGCAACTTTACCACTAGACGTTTCTCGAAGCAACTTTTATGTTTATCATGGTCACATACTCAACATTTGAAATTTCCCTACGAAAGATGAAGACTCCACAGAGTATCTGGACAACTTCACAGAGATGAGCTCACCAAACCTAGGCCGCATAAGGTCATCAGGTCATGTGGCATGCCGGGCGCAACGTACAAAAAGCCAAGAATTAAAGGCCTGCGTCACGACATCTATCATACACGGAAAGTGTTTTCGGTGCGGCCAAACGGCTACTACCTTAAGGGCGGCGGTCCTATACCGCATCCATAGCTTTCTCTCTCCTACAGAACCGGGTTCCTAACATTGTGGGACTGATTCCATATGGACCCCCGAAACCCGCTATCATGCATGGAATCAGGTCCTATAGAATAAAATGGGAGAGAGAAAGAGAGAGAGTGGAGATGTGAGACCCGTTTATAGATCCACCCACTGGTTCTATACATTGCCGGCAATATATCAGTACACATCAAATCATGATATGACTCATCTATAAAACCGGGGTGCTTCTATACATTGTTGGAGATGCCTTCGGTCACGAGATCGCAGCGCATTGATTCCATGAACGTACACGCGTACGACGGGAAGAAAGGCAGTTACGCCCGTTTCGTCAGTGCACTACGCGTACGCCGCACAAGGCAACAGGATACGTATAGAGGGGGGCGAGGGGAATACGCGGATTTTTATACGCACCTACGGTGGCGGTGTTGAAGGTGGACACGCCGGAGGTGTCGGCGTTGAGGTCGCCGGTGATCACCGTCTTCCCCATGCCGTCACCCACGAGCACCACGTTCGTCTTCTCCCACGGCACGCTCACCGCCTCCTTGTACACCCCCTCCTTCACGCGCACCACGAACAGCCCCTCGCCGTAGTCCGGCGCGGCCGCCACCGCCTCCCGCACCGTCCCGTAGTCGCACCCGGCGGCGCACACCGTCGCGTTCGCCGGCAGCCCTCGCGGCACGCCGAGCGCGTCCACGTCGGCGTCCGCGTCGCCTGCAGCGGCGGGCGGCCAGTACCCGTCTCGCTCCGTCTGCGGCGGGCGCCAGAGGGAGGTCTCGTCGCCGTAGCGCTGCCTCGCGGCGAGCATGGAGATGTAGTTGCTGTTGACGGCGATGGTGTCGTCGAGGTAGGCCATGGCGTCGGAGATGGTGCGGGAGAAGTTGACGTACTTGTAGGCGGACCAGCAGTCGTAGAGGTGGAGCAGCGCGGTGGAGGCGGAGAGGAGCGACGGGGACGGGGACGGCGAGAGGCGGTGGGAGGAGAGGGAGAGGAAGGTGAGGCAGTTGGTGGCGGCGTTGGAGAGGTTCACGTTGGTGGAGGCGGCGAGGACGGACTTGGCCGTGGAGACGGCGGGCGGGAGGCGCGCGCGGAGCGCCGAGAGCGTGGCGCCGAGGAGGGCGGAGGTGGAGGCGTCGGAGGCGGCGCCGGAGAGCGTGGAGACGCAGGCCGGCTGGAAGCGGGTGGCGTTGCAGGCCAGGAGGACGGCGAGTGGCGCCGTTTCAGAGGATGCCGGCGACGGGGACGGGGACGCGGACGGGGTGCGGTGGTGGTGGTGGCGGGAGGAGAGGGAGAAGGGGAGATGGAAGAGGAGGACGAGGAGGAGGGGGAGGAGGCGAGCCGGAGGAGGCATTGCGTTGTGCGTGCGCGCGCGCGCGCGAGGGGGTGGAGGAGGGGCGGAGCCGCTACTGGAGTGTGCGGTGGTCGGGGTGGTTAATATTGCGAACGGAGGCGGGCAGCCGGGCAGGCTTCGGATGGGGAAGAGTCGAAAGGAGGGGGATGAATGTGATGGATGGATCATTGCAAATGTAACGGAAAGTAGGAAGAAAGCATTGGCTGGATGTGAAGTAAATCCTTTCGGTTGATTTTACTTCCGTTTTTTGTTTTTTAGTCGAACTTCTATTTTTGTTGATTTGGTCACATAATTCAATGCCTCTCATGGTACGTGACTACCAGTAATTAGCCCATCCGTTCAAAAAAATGTAATTTCATTTTTTAAGAAGCCAATCAATTTCAGATTGATAAAATATATAAAATAATATAGATATTTATAATATAAAATAAGTTTTATTAGATTGATTACGAAATATAGTTTAAAAGTGAACTTATTTGAAGGCTTCAATATTGACACCGATTTTTATAAACATGATCAAATTTGAATTTAGTTGACATTTTAGAAACGGGAGTTATTTTCTTTTTAAAATGAAAAGAGTAATTATCTATGCTGAAGATACGTCAAAATCTTGTAGATTTTGACACTTGAAAAATATCAAGAATCATTATTTGTCATTGACGTGTCAACACATGTAAAGATTACATGTATCATGGTAAATAAAGAATTATGCAAATTGTAGCAGCAATAAGACATATTTATGTAATGCATGATTTAGACCAGGATGTCGCATTAGTTTTGGTAAATAATTCAATGACCTGATTATTTCCAGGAAAGGCCGAAGCCAGCTTTATATATAAAGCATCCACAAATGATACTGGGATTACAAGTTTACAATAAAGCACACTCCGCTCAAAGAGCAGCATCCAACAAACCCGCAACGGGACACTCTAGGCCGCGCGCCAGAGATAGCAAGGTACTACTTGCGACAAACAAACTAAAGGACCATGAGACCATTACAAATCGACTGGACCCGACCTTCCGCGGAGCCTACGACTCCACCACCAACGGTTACAGAAAACCTCCAAACAACGCCTTCAGAAAGTCAAAGACGCGGTTGCGTCAGCGTTTGGTTTCACCACGGAGAGCTTCCACGAACCGCCGTCGAACGAGGCAATGACCTGATTATTTGACATTATAATTTATATCTTTCTATGGTTTTCAATGTCATTCCTACGATTGTGGTGCCGATCCTATCTCTCAGTACTGTACCATTGTCGTCATTCCCTTCGCCATATTGTGAAGTTTGTAGCTCTCTTCTCCAAACTCGCCTCGGTCAACATGAGTTCTTGTTGCTCACCCATTTATTTCAACTAGAACCACCATCACCCACTATACCTTCACAAAATGCCACGAGAATGCTGTCAGAAACGACTCGTGACGTGTTTCAGTGTTTGTGGAAAAGACTTGCCAGTGGATTGAACGAATGGATGGAAACTAAACAAAAACACAAGCCACAAAACCACTTAATGGAAGCATGATAATCACGTAAAAGCACTCACCGATATATGTGACTGAAAACACTCTTACCCTGACTTACACATGTCATCTTTTGTTTTAGAGGCCGTGTCTGATGCGGAAATTTGAGGTCACTTGGAAGACATTTCATTTTTCTCCAATGTTCCATGGAATCTAAGGATGCCGTTGAAACCACTTTTCGTCCCGTTTGAAACACGCCCAGACAGAAGCTTACTTGTCAATTTATCAATTGTTTGTTGGTTTACATTTCTGGGTGTGCTCACCATGAAGCAAGCAATCTACAAGGTCTCCAAGTTTATCTGCCAATTCAATTCGTCAAGTCCAACGTTTGAGCTCAAGTTGAGCTCTTTAAGTTTCAGCCAAGTGTTGTTCACTATCAACAGATGCTTACGTTCATCTCGGTACAGCAGGGACACTAGAACTGAAATTGCGCAACCGTGCACAGCAGAAGGCACGCTTGTGATTGTCCCCCTTGCACTGCCTGATTGCCTCAACAGTTGGGCGCATTGATTGATTAATTTGGCACGACAGCTGACGGTTCGGAAAAGGACGAAGAGATTACCGCGACAGGAGGAACACGCGTAATGCCTTCGCGTGCCGGAGTCTGCTGTCCAGTGCCGTTTGTATGATCCGTCATGTGACATTGGAGGTTTCTGTCAGTGTTCCGGAAGTTTTCTGCTCACGGGATAATGGCACATTGGCACCGCCGCAGAAAGGAGACGGGTGGTTTCTCTTGTTGCGAATTGCGAGGCTGCCAACCCCATTCCGGCACCCGGTCACGGGATGTCGGATCACAGGTTCAGAGAAATGGTCGGCGCACCACGCACCGGTATCCACTGCCTGAACTGATGACAGTGGAAAAGCTCCGATGCAACTGCGCAAAGCCACAATATTTTTTCCTCCTTAAGGAAAAGCAGCAAAATAAGTCATTTGACATGAAAGAATATGCAGTATAGATGTCTCATGCGTAAGAATTGAATTTCCAAAAATTTGCAATTGAACTATTGTTACATACAGGTTGCCTGTGATCTGTTTGTATGCCTAAACAGCAAAAAGAGAAAAATGATACAAAACTCTATGCCTCAGGAGTCAGGACTCAGGAGAAGTGCAATCCTGCGTGGGTAGTTGAGAGGGGAAAAAAAAGAAAGGTGAATATAACACAGCTTGCCTGAAGATGCCGGTGTCTCAGAGA
This sequence comes from Echinochloa phyllopogon, assembly GCA_033239725.1. Classification (NCBI taxonomy): domain Eukaryota; kingdom Viridiplantae; phylum Streptophyta; class Magnoliopsida; order Poales; family Poaceae; genus Echinochloa; species Echinochloa phyllopogon. The sequence continues at coordinate 52,138,630 of BTCW01000005.1, forward strand.
CTTCTTGCAGCAAACAAAACAGAAATCATGAAGCGGGGAAAAAATGAGTATATCATGTTAAAAGTCAGTAAGCCAACCCTCGCCAACCTGTGGAAACAAGAGAAAGTGCCAACTCCATCAGGAGCGTTTTAACAAGTCAAAAATAATATGAAGCTCCATCTGGAATTCTGAAGTTAGTATTTATAATACAAAGCTCTATTAAAAAAATAATATTAATAATCATGGATGAGCTCTCTATTCCTCAAATACATCTTCAAGATCAATTATTCAAAATAACATTTCTTAATGTACACAGGCATATACATGTAGTTTCTCAAATATTACAAACTATTTGCCTTTTGACCCTTTACATGGTATTGTTGTGGAATTGCGGCATCAAAGATATGTGCATTGCATATATACAAACCTTAGAGTTTCCAGATTACCTCACAAGTGAAAATGGCTTGCAATACTAGACAATACTAACACACTATTTTACTTGGTTTATTTAGGCACATGCTCTATGAAAATGTCATAAAAGAATGTTTACCATAGCAAGGAACTCACCATTTGTCAACAGGTGGGAAAATACAAGTTCATTCCAAGCATCTGGAACTCCAGGAAGGCACCAGTGGCTGCAATCAAGTATGGTATTAGGATGACTCCAAAGGCCAATATGAGCATCACTTCTGAAGGCTCCCATCAAAGTCACATTTAGTATGGTGACAGGGACACTCTTATTCGCCACAACATCAGCAAGTATATCCCCAAACTCTCTCCTGTCATTTCCTTTGGCCTCAGTTGTAGGTTGTTCTGTTACTTCACAAACCTTTTGATCTAAGCCACTGTAAATATGAAAAAAAATCTTCAATGAGTATACACTTTAGCAAAATGAACTCTGAACTGTGCAGATTTGCTTTTCGTATAACTCCACAATCATAATGAATCTTATAGTATGTGGCTACCTTAAATCTTCAGTTCAAATTGTAGTTTCTTCTACAGTGCAACAAAGAAGAAAACTATGGAATGTACTACGAAAGATATTTGTATGTCAGAAAAACACACCTCCAATGAGATGGTTCATATGTACGGAAGAACACACGTGTTCGTCTTAAATCAACTCTCTCTTTCACCCATGAAGCCCAAGTTTCCAGTGCCATTTTGAAAGCAGCATTAATTGATGTTCCCAGCTTAAGCACACCTCCAGCCTCAAAATAGCAACCCCTGTTTGCAAGAATCAAGCTTGAACATCCACGACATGAAGTTGATATAAATGCAAATCACAAATACAGATGAGTTACAAAAGCCAAGGAACCCAGGAAACTTATAATGACAAATCCATTGAGGGCTAGTCAGTAGCAATCAAAGACACCAAGCATTTTTGCATTCACTTCCTCCATTAAACGTTGAAGTTTCAAAATTACCGAAAGAAATAATACTATCCATTTACTATGCTGTGATCTTTTTTTTTGCGAATACTATGCTGTGATCTTAGAAACATGAACACAATGGAAACAGTGGTCTTACAATGAACACATCTGCAAACCACAGGACACATCAACAGGCCAAGAGAACACAGTAAAAAAAATAATGCCAAGTGAAAGAAGCACTAAACTTCACTTGGCAGCATCAAAATCATAAGGTTCAGTTGGATGGTACCTAGCAAGTATTCTTTTGTGAATTAAACTTAGCCAGTATTCAGAAAAAGACTGATGTAGTGATGTACCAACATCAACCAGAATAAATGAGATAACATGAAAACCTAACATGCTTTTGTGTTGCTATGACTTCAAGGAACAACTAGAACTGATACAGCACCAGCTGTCAAGGCAATCACGTCAATCTTGTAAACTGGATTCTAAACTTTTATCTTCAGTCACTCACAACTTCTGCTAAGAATGCACCTCAGATTGATTCATAGGAAAAGTATAACTTGCTTGAATTCTTGTGAAAAATGACATTGGCTAGCCTCCTTTAATCTTACAGAGTTGCTTAGGAGTGACAGATACTAAATGGTACTGACATCTTCCATATGAACAGTGTGCTGCCTATATAACTTGCCATGGAAAACATCAATTTCATGGATTGTGATGTGTGACCAGATCATGTTGATAAAAAAAATGACTCATGAAAATTTACTAGTTAACTTAAGAATTTTTTTATGGACAATGGAAAAAAGTGTTCTGGTCTTTTGCGCCGCCTGATGCATACAGCCTTAGTTCATTATTACAAAGTCTCATTTTGTATGATAGGATAACTTAAGAGCTACTAGGCAAAGAACAAAAGTTTTGAAAATTAAAGTAAGAGAACTCACATGTCAAATAATTTGCTGGCGGTCCACCAATGCCCTGAGTTGAAAATAAGCACATCTGCGCTTTCCCATTTCCTGCTTAAATCATCCAACTTATCGAGCTTGAGGATCGCACGGACCCTTCTACGAGCATGGCGAAGCGCAGGAATCTGCTGCACAAGGAATACAGACCGGAAGAACTCCACACTAAGGTTGAACGACTCAAATCTCACTCCTAAAAATCGGATAGTCTTTGAGATCTGGTTGCCATTAACCTCATAAACCGTCCTTGGGTCATCCACCCCAGTCATGAGCATGCAAATGAAGGATTCCCATTGGGTTCGGCTCATGGAATCCCCCACAAACACGACCCTCTTCCCTCTCAGCCACTGCAGCACAGCACGGGCACTGAACCGCGGCAAATCGCATCCCCGAGGCTTCCACCGCCACTTGAGATACTCGGTGTCCTTCCTCCCATTGGCGAGGCAATTGAATCCCCTCTCTGCAAAGGGGCACTGGGAGCTGTTGTACAAGGGGTGCCTCTCATCGGGCACCCAGATGCCGTCGAACACGTCGCAGGACTCGAGGTTCTCGCCGGCGGCGAACTCCGCCACCACACGGTCCCGTTCCGGGTGCCGGAAGACGTAGAGGTAGAGCGCGCAGCAAAGCACCAGCGCTAGGGCGGCCACGAAGAAGGCGAAGGCGATGCGCTCGAACGACGGCCCCGACGGCGCCGCCGCCCACCAGTTCCGGTGCGCGGCCCCCGGCGTCGAGACCCGCGGGCTCCCGACGCCGCCCCTCGCTGTGAGCCGCGCCGATGTGCTCCGGCTGAAACTCCCGCTCACCATCGCCCCTCCGCCGCCGCCGCCCGATCTCCCATTCCACAGCTCCCCAGCTGCCAAATCGGCTCGATACCAATTCGGGGCAAAATTCTACGAAAACCCAACCAAAATCACTTCGAATCTCGCAGGCGCGGCTTCCACCCAATCCAGAAATGCCGATGAATCTCTTCGATACTTCAACTTCCGCCCTCCGCGATTCAAATCTGCCCGGCGAATCGACTGGATCAGTGGATCGAGCCGCGGCGCTGCGCTGCTCCAGTCCAAAGCCCGCGCGCAAGCCTCGGGAGGTCGGAGTCGGTCGTTGGGATGCAAAGACGACGACAGCCAACGCAGGGCAGATGAGATCAGGGACTCGTGGCGGTGAGGAGGAGGAGGCGACTCACCGAACTCCGTCAACCGCGATCGCCGGTGCGGTGCGGCGGCGATGAAGGCCCCAGAAGCAGGCCGCGGACGAGCTCCCGATGCGGCAGCGGCGCCCGGGCGCGTTGCGATCCGCGGGTTGGTGAGGTGAGGTGAGGTGAGCTGCCGGCGACGCCCGAGTTCGAGGAGCTGAGGCGGCGGCGACTCTCGCGGTGGTTGTCAAGTGGATGATTTAAAAACTCGCTGTTGATCCAAAGGTGTTTTATGAAGTTCTGGCACGCGGGGAACGGGTATGCGTGGGGCCCGCATGGCGTGACGCCCGCTTGTGCTTTGACTTTGGCGATGCGCTGCGAAATGAGGATCGATTGATCACGTTCGAGGTTCGACGACGACGGTGTGTGTCCAGTGTCCGACTGTCCGGTCGCTGTGTCTGCGACTCTGCGTTACTGACTTCCTAAGGTAGATGAGGATGGTTGCTCCGTGGAGCGAGCGAACCATACTCGATACATCGAACCAGACTAGCTATCATGGATTCGTGGTACACTTCCATCCATTTGTAATATACGTTGAGATGGATGGATGATCGATCCACGGACGGAGACGTAGGTTGAGAGAAAAACATTGTTTGTTGATGGCTGGTAAGCCAAACGAACATGACGAATAAAGACAAGTAAACTCTGACCATCATTAAAGGTAGACGGCGTACTAGTAATATTTACACAATTTATTAATTTATATGTAGGAATGTCACAATAGCACAAAATCAACTCAAGTATCTCAAGGAATGATAACAAGACTATAAGATTCATCTCAGGCTCTCAACGAAGTTAGATATGAAAAGTGTAAATAACTGTGATTCATAAATAGAAGTAGCTACTCCCTCCGTCCCGTGAAGAGTGTAATTCTAGCTTTTTACAGACAGATTAATAACGTTGGTAAATGACCATGCTACCCTCGGTAACCATCCCAATCTCACTAATTTTGGCATAGAGGTGGTTACTGCATGCAAGTAATTATCTATTTTTAGTATAAAATAGGTGGTTACTGCTAGAATTGCATTATTTTGTGGGATTTTTTTTGAATCTCAGGATTGCACTCTTCACAGGACGGAGGGAGTACGTTCATAACATCTATCGTGGCAGACTCTGCAGCCTTTAGCCATGGCACTTGCATTTGTCTGAACAAAGGCAGCACACTTGGAAAATCCAACAGGGTCAATGCGCAGCCAAATAGTCCGAAGTGTCCGGCGATCCATACAATACATTCATCGACGTCAATCTCAGGATTTCTTAGGAAAAAAAAAACCGTCAACCTCAGGAGGGGCCGGTCGCTGTTTTCCTTGGCAAAAGCCATCCTGCTCGTGCCATGTTTCTTCCCTGAAGGCGCCATCCTGTCCGTGCCATGCCTCTTCACTGAAGGCGCGCTTCTGCCTTTTGCCCTTCTGTTCTCGGTGGTGGGTGAATGGGTGATGCGAGTTGCCCAAGCCTAACGAGTTTGGCGCGGCTGCAAAGCAGCAAGACTTGAGCAAGCACTGGCCCAAGAAGCCATGTTTGGCCAATAGGCTGGGCTAAGATCGCTATTACAGGGCTATTGGGCCGGCCGTTGCCTTGCCCTAAACTGGGCTTGGGCTAGCCAGCCTTTCCGGGTGTTTGATCAAGGGGAGTCGAAAAGCTATTTAATCCACGACCATGACCATGAGGCGTAAACAGTCCATGTCCATCCCAGGTCACATCACTCTAGTAGATCGAAGTGTAACTGTAAACTGTGTACTCCGTATCTGTCTGCCCCGTCGTCTTCGTCACATGCGTATCCGATTCCGGTGTCACAAACCGGACGGAGACTGCGACATGTGATCGTGTGAAAGATCTTTTTTCCCAACCAATTTGAAAGACCGAGGCAGCGAAACCACACGCCAAGTTCGTGCGATACTGATCGAAGACTTGCGCGGACGGGCCTCAAGCAAACCCCACAAGAAAACCTCCCGCGAGACAAGTAGGTTTGAAGATTCGGCCTGGTTTGCGGCGGGAGGAGGAAGGAAGGACTCGGGACAAGTCACCGGACAACCGACGTGGGTGGACAGCGGTGGTTGTCCGGTGGGCTCCAGCCCACTAGGCCGTTCTTCTGCCGCGCGTGTCGCCTGCCACAGCGCCACTGGGCTCTTGCGGCACGCAGCCACCGCACGTGCCGCTCCATCCACGGACCAGGCTCTCTCCAGCTGGTAAAATCCAGGGGCGGAGCACGGTGTTTTACCTTAATCCGCCTTGGCTCATCAGCCCTGCCCTCTCGGTTAACGCCAAAAAGTTTCGCTTTGGGTAGATGGTCAACAAAAACAAGGCACCAACAGCCATATTCTCCCATCAGCAGATGACCCAAAACCACAGCGGCCAGGTCATCAGTGTTCATCGACGTGACCCCATCAACCAATTTGAGCGCCGAAAGGCTCGAACTCGAAGCGGACGACCCAGATCAATATGCTGGATGCCTGGATGTCCGTGTTCATGGCTCATCGTCCAACTGTCCACTCCTCGGTTGTCACCGGCCAGACAAACCCAGGTGTCAGAGTCAGTTGAGTGAGACACCCACAGGATTCCGTCGCCCCCGACTTCCCGCTGAAACCCCTCGCAAAACCACTGCACCCACCGGTTTTGCCCCCACAACCACCCACGATTCCAGCTTGTCGCGTCCAGCGTCCCGGATTTATATACACGCGCCCGCCGGCGTTCGCCGTCCAAGAAAGCAACTCACTCGCCACACTCCGCAGTCACCGCGGTGCGCAGCACAGCCGATCGATCCCCAACGATAATGCAGGCCCACGGCATGGCCGTCCGCGCCCGCGCCCCGGTGGCGGCGCCGGCCGCGACCCCGAAGCGCCGCGGGCAATGCCGCGTGTTCGCGGCGGCGGTGGCGGTGGCGGCGCCGGCGGCGCGCGCCCGGGCGACGCACACGATGCCGCCGGAGAAGGCGGAGGTGTTCCGGTCCCTGGAGGGGTGGGCGGCGCGGTCGCTGCTGCCGCTGCTCAAGCCCGTGGAGGAGTGCTGGCAGCCGACGGACTTCCTGCCGGACTCGTCGTCGGAGATGTTCGAGCACGAGGTCCGGGAGCTCCGCGCGCGCGCCGCGGGCCTGCCCGACGAGTACTTCGTCGTGCTGGTGGGCGACATGATCACGGAGGAGGCGCTGCCCACGTACCAGACCATGATCAACACCCTCGACGGCGTCCGCGACGAGACCGGCGCCAGCGCGTGCCCGTGGGCCGTCTGGACGCGCACCTGGACCGCCGAGGAGAACCGCCACGGCGACATCCTCGGCAAGTACATGTACCTCTCCGGCCGCGTCGACATGCGCATGGTCGAGAAGACCGTCCAGTACCTCATCGGCTCCGGCATGGTATGTCCTTGGGTTGGGTCACCGTCATCTTCGATCTCGCGATGCTCCTCCATTATAATGACATTGTTTGATGTCTCCACACATGCTTGACTCCTGTGGCTGCTGCGCCTCGCTGAATTGCAGGACCCGGGAACGGAGAACAACCCGTACCTGGGCTTCGTGTACACGAGCTTCCAGGAGCGCGCGACGGCGGTCTCGCACGGCAACACGGCGCGGCTCGCCATGGCGCACGGCGACGACGTCCTGGCGCGCACCTGCGGCACCATCGCCGCCGACGAGAAGCGGCACGAGACGGCGTACGGCCGCATCGTGGAGCAGCTGCTGCGGCTCGACCCGGACGGCGCCATGCTCGCCATCGCGGACATGATGCGCAAGCGGATCACCATGCCCGCGCACCTCATGCACGACGGCCGTGACATGAACCTGTTCGAGCACTTCGCCGCCGTCGCGCAGCGCCTCGGCGTGTACACGGCCCGGGACTACGCCGACATCGTCGAGTTCCTCGTCAAGCGCTGGAAGCTGGAGACGCTGGAGGGCGGGTTCACCGGCGAGGGCCGCAGGGCCAGGGACTTCGTCTGCGGGCTCGCGCCGAGGATGCGCCGGGCCGCGGAGCGTGCCGAGGACAGGGCCAAGAAGGATGAGCAGAGGAACGTCAAGTTCAGCTGGATCTATGATAGGGAAGTGCTTGTCTAGGCACCTTGTCTTGGTTGCTGACTTCTGAGTTTGACATGATCATCAGGTCATGCCGCTGTCTGTCAGTGTCTTTGTTACAATGTGTTTGTTTATGTATTTGAAATGCAGTAATAGTGCTTTCCTGGTATTATAAAATTGCGGCAGAATGTATGTTCTGGAATCTTGACATGAGCTGGTACGATTTCGAGCCTATGAATTGGTCATGGTAACAGAATTTACCCGTGCCACTGAACTGACAACAGAAACATAACGTGCGAGTTCAGTGTCCAGTTAATCGGTCAAGGGATAGCACAATAAGCATATGGTGATTATTTGATTTATAATATTTCCTATACGATTGAAATGGATGTCTTCATCTTTTGCAGAGGCCGGAGACAATTCTATTTTCTAAAAAAAACTTACATGGGTTTATTTTCTAAAATTATTGAGTTTATTAGATAAGGTAACCATCTGTAAGTTCATTGATTCCAGCCCACAAACAGGAAACTAAGGATCGCTATCTCTATAATGTAGGAGTAGTTGGCACAAAGCACTACTGACTACTGTCTACTGTCCGCATACACCTGGCATTCAGGAATGCCAAGCTCAAGCGAACTGCAGCCTGGAGTCTTCTCGATCCCATGGTGCACCATTTTCCTCCTCATTTGTTCTGCCTGCTCCCATCTCTCTGAAGCAGCCATGATATTTGACAGCATGATGTATTCTGCGTCATTAGATGACCCGCGACCAGAATGTAATCGATGGATCTCATCCGATACCAATCTTGACATCTCTGCGTCACCATGCACTCTGCAAGCCCCAAGCAACGATCCCCAGATCACCTCGTTGGGCTCATCAGGCATGTTCTTGACAATCTCATAGCCTTCCTTCAGTTTTCCAGACCGGCCTAAGAGATCAATCAGGCAGCCATAATGCTCCACTCCCACCTCAACTCCATATGCACCGAAGTTGTTAAAGATTCTTAAGCCTTCCTCCACAAACCCTCCATGCGTGCAAGCTCCAAGCACGGCAAGAAGTGTAATCGTATTGGGCTTCTGTTCTGAATGCTCCATCGTGAAGAACAGCTGGAGCGCTTCATCACACCGGCCATGGCTAGCAAGTGCAGAGATCATGGTGTTCCAGCATTCAGTATTCTTCCATCTCATGCTGTCAAAGATGCGTCGCGCATATGTGAGGTCGCCACACTTGGCGTACATGTCAACCAGACCGTTCATCACAAAGTGGTTCTTCCGGATATGCTTCCGGTTGATGAATTCATGAACCTTCTTCCCCTGCTCTAGCGATCCAAGCTGCGCACAGGCTGACAGCATGCTCGCCATGGTGAACTCGTCCGGCTTGACCCTCTCCTCCAGCATCGCATGGAAAGCCTGCAGCGCCTTCTCACTGTGCCCGATTTGCGCATACCCGGCGATCAGCGCGTTCCAGTTCACCAGGTTCCGCCTTGGTATTCTGTCGAACACCGCCTGTGCAGCTTCAGCATCGCCAGCCTTGAAGTACCCGGTGACCATGGACGACCACACGAACGCGTTCCTCGCGGGCATCCGGTCGAACACCTCCCTCGCCATCTCCATGTCCCCCGCGGTCACGTAGCCCTGCACGAGCACGGTCCACGTGACGACGGTCCGCATGCCCGGCGGCGTGGCGTCGAACCACCTCCGCGCCTCCGCCATGTCGCCCTTCTCCGCGAACCCGCGGATCAGCGTCGCCCACGTGACCTGCGTCCAGGACGGCATGCCACCGGACAGCGCCAGGGCACCCTCCATGTCGCCCACCGCGGCGTACCCGGCGAGCAGCGCGTTGCAAGTGACGACGTTGCGGTCCGGCGTTTCGTCGAACGCCCTGCGCGCGTCCGCGAGGGCGCCGCACTTGCAGTACATGGACACCAGCGTGGTGCCGACGAGCAGGTCACGGGCGAACGCGGACTTGAGGGCCTCCGCGTGGAGGGACCTGCCGAGGCCATGCTCGGCCCGGGAGGCGGCGGCCTTGAGGAGTACGGGGAGGAGGGGCTGGTGGTGCGTTTGGCGCGGCAGGTTCCTGGAGTAGACGATGGCGGCTTCCCTGAAGGAGGAATAGGAGGCGTACTCCCTGAGGAGATGGGCAAACTTGTCAGGGTCTTGGCAGCCACTGGTCAGGTAGATGGCGTGAAGCTGCCTCGCTGGGTTGGCCATTCAAGCTTGCCCTATTCTTCTGATGCAGCCCCCGCCACGGTGCTTATAAAAATGGTTGGTGGGTGTGTTTGGTTCATGCTGTCACCGTGCCGAAGCTCGCCACGCCCCAAGCCACGAGGCAGAGAGACCTCCATGCGATGATGAGAATTCGGTACATCAATTTTTTTGTTTTTCTATACTTATCAAATTCTTTGTTTACTGGCAGAAACCAAATATTAAGAGCAATGACAGAAATAACGCAAATTCTTTGTTGCAATCAGGATCATAAATGACGTTCCAGTCCACAGAGGTCAGATTCTTTCTGCAAAACTTCCTCGTAGCAAATAATGGCGTGGTACCAGCAAGTTCACAGGGATTACGAACTATATACAACGACCATAAGATCATGCTACCGTTAGATAAGTGGCAATGAGGTGTCATCGTTTCACCACACATTAGCCAATTACATAGCTTAGATATGTGACCATTCCTATTCAAAAGACTACAATCTGCCTAGCAGAACTAGCTTGCACATCCTGTACTAAGGACGAGAGGATGATAAAAAAAAGGCAAAATGAACCCATTGCGAGGCAATAGGCATCTCCTTCAGATGTCAGCTGCATCTGGCTTGTCATCATCGCCTGCATCTGGGGCTTGAGCTTCAAGAGCTGGAACTGCATCTGGGGCTGGAGCTTCAAGAGCTGGAACTACATCTGGAGCTTGAGCTTCAAGCACAGGAACTGTATTTGGAGCCTGAGCTTCAACCACAGGGACTACATGTGCCAAAATTATGTCTGCCTCATAGTCGTTGTCATCGTCAGAAGAGCTGCTACTAGAGGAACCCTCCGGAGCATACATATCATCACTATCTGAGTTCTCTACCTCATCATTGTAGTTCACAGCTCTCCTCTGCCTCTTACCACGGCCCAAATCCACTTTGGGGGTAGCAGCCTTAAGAACTTTGAGGTCTTCAACCTTGGGGGAACCAGGCTCTTCATCCTCCATGCCATGAGCAAAGCTCACAATGCTCCCAAGATATCCATTGTCTTCTTTGGAGCACTTATCCTCAGAGCTAGGGTCTAGCTTGAGGAGATTCTCAATGGCCTCATCATCATAGTTGATTGACGTGGCACTAACCTTTTTCCTGTCAATGATCATCTTGGCTCCATGGAGCAGTATAGATTGCAACTCATCTGCATCTGGCTTCTTGGAAGAGTTCATCAACATGTTCTCTATGGCCAACTTCTGCTTCGACTTTTGCAGTATCTTCTCTTCAACTGAACACTTTGTAATGAGCTGGTAAACAACCACAGGTCGGGTCTGTCCAATCCGGTGTGCCCTGGACTGTGCTTGCAAGTCCATGAATGGGTTGAAGTCAGGATCTGAAACGGTGAACCAATAATTAGCATGCAGACCTATAGGTGAGAAGCCTCCATAGAACAGGTAACAGAAGTTACTCACCATATATGATCACTCTATCAGCACCAGGCTGCCAAAACAGAGTAAACATTGTTACATTAATTTGGCTAATTGCTGGTATTCAATAAAATTACCTAACAGGACTATATTCAAGTTAAAGAATAACTAATATGGACAGACTATACATACAAGGTCAACACCAAGGCCACCAGCACGAGTTGACATCAAGAAAATAAATGTTTCACTCTCAGCTCTGTTGTATTCTTTTATGCTTTCCTGTCTTGCTGACAGTGATGTCTGTCCATCAATGCTGCCAAATGCCAACAAAAATATAGAGTGGACCAAACAAAATTTAGACTCCAGGTTATAACGTACCCAAATGCAGTGAACATTGAAATTACAGGAACAGCATGTTGACCCAAAAAAAAAACAAATGCAATAAAACTTCAGAACAGTTCCCCAAAGTAGTTTTTCAACTTGCCAAGGAAGCCTATAAAATGTAAAGTTGATCAAAGAACCATACCGTGCATATTTGTACCCCAGGTAAAAAAGAAAATCCTCAAGAACATCGAGCATCATGGTCATTTGCGAGAAGATCAGCACACGATTTCCTCTTTCTTTCAGTCTTGGAAGCAACTGCAGATCCACAATTTCTAAGAATTATTATTCCCCACTAAGTTAAAAAAAATAGCATGCACTCAGAAAGGGTATGATAGAAGGGGGGGACCTTATGAAGCAGTTGAAGCTTCCCTGATGCAGCAACAAGTGAATGGAAAACATCTTCTGCTTGCTGTTTAGTTTCCAGCCCTTGAAACAGAAACTGAAATTGAGAAATAAGTTAGTTATAATCATCATGACAACTTACAAAGCAAACAGCACATCTATACCAAAAGAAGGGTACTCTGTGATGCATAAATCATCACAGTAATCAGTAATTTATGTTTATACTCCACTGAAAAGGGTATATCAAGGGCAGCACTTTGCAACATATATATTCTGGTAATATCACTTCACTTAAATCATTCTCAAAATAAGATACCACAGTTGAGAAACTTTCCAAAAGCCCAAAAAAAAGAAGAGACTACATTCAAGTAAAGAATCATATGTAAGCAATTAATTTATCAACTAGAATAGAAGGAAAACCCACTGGATGATTGCAGCATTTCCTCAGTTGCATAAGTATGTTGTTCAGAGCAAGCTTCTTGCCTGCAAAAGAACTTGCAGTTAGCTAAGATGTAAAACGTGAGTTAGCAAGAATATTGTGACAGAATCTTAATAATAAAGAGATCTATAAAAGTTCACAAGTGTGTGAGCTCGAACAGATAGCTAAATATAATGTCATTTTGGTAAAAAAAAAAGAAAAAAGATAGGAACAAGGTGAAAGGAATCTTCAGGCTAGTCGAAATCAAACTTGCAGAGCTTCAATGCAACAATTGCAAAAATGACCAAAGTTTCCAAAAAAGGTGGTCAATTGTTTAATGAATAATGAATGGCACAACTCCTTACAAACTGCCTGCACGGAACATTCAGAATTGAGCAAGTGGCTGCCTGAGTTGGAGGCATCGAACAAGGAGGAAGGACAAAACTGGGCTGATTGAGAGCTTGTACGATGTAGAAGCATTAAGTGTGTGCTAATTTTAGTTACTTTAACAGCAAGCTCATCAAGAGTATGCTTTCCTGTCTTAACAGTTTTGCTCATATGATAGCATTTTAACTTGCAAGTAATTTTCCAAAAGCAAAAAAACATAGCAAAACCAGTATTACCAGGTGAAAGTCGAAAAGATTACAATAAAGCAAAGAGTAAAGGGCAAGAGAAATTCTTGCACTGACCATTTCTAATAGCACCATTCAACTTTGAATAATTCTTCTCTAAAATATCAATGTAAAGTTCTCTCTGGGAATCTGTCAGCGCACATGGAACTTCAACCCATTTCTTTGTAGGCATGGAATCTGTTAGCACATCAGACTTCATTCTCCTCAACATCCTAGCAGAACAAACAGGAATGAACTAAGAACCCACATCCAACTGGGGTGAACAGCATTTCGTATTAGAGAGAAAAAATACCTAGGCTTTAAAATATCATGAATCCGAGCAATTTTCTCATCCATACTCAACTCCTTTCCAGACTCAATGGGTGTGAACAGACCATCAGCCTTGGGATCAGAAAACTCAACTGGATCAATATAATGGAGTAATGAAAATAGTTCCAGCATGTTGTTCTGCAACGGTGTTCCCTGTATCATTTGAATAGATAGATGAGGAACAAGAATCAAATGTGTTTACTGCATAATAGAAAAATTGTTACCAGGAGGGTTAGCTGCTATGAATATGTTGAACTACTTACATATAGAATGGTGTTTCAATTTGAGTTACAAAGGTTGATGCAGGCATTATCTAAAATATTATTGAATTGCTAGCAGACTGATCCAGATGCCAACAAGTTAGTAAAAGTTGAAACCAATGCCAATATCCTTACGAAATCAGAGAAAAAACATTTGAACTTTATCTTCACCTTTGAAGATGAAATCGGAACCCCTCCCAACCAAAACAACAGGCAAGACAACATGACAAGTGGCATTCCTTTTAAAACAATTCCTCAATGATTCCACATCTCATAGTTAAGATTCATGGTCTAGAATTTAGATCACAAAACATTGAAGATTTGTGTAAAAAAACTATGAAGAATTGATGAATATTATTTAAAATATACTATTTTAAATGGTAGACTTCAAAATCTAAACCCAACTTAAGATGCTTAAAACTTGATCACAGTTCCTTAACTATATCAAGCTGTCTTGGGCAGTAACACAATTAATGGACAACAACCATTTCAGTTCTAGGCCAACCAATGATATTGAAAAATAACTGTGAAACAACAATATTGGTAACAAGATATGCAAAATTCAGTTTCCCAAATTGGAGAAGAAACTTGCATAGAATAAACAGGACTTACTGTAAGTAGCAAGCGAAATTCAGAACTATAGCGCTTTAGGCAAGTTGCAAGGTTGCAATCAAGCTTTTTCATTCTGTGAGCTTCATCAACTGAAATGAAAAATGTGGAAATACACAAGCATTACACATTAATACGTACATTATTAAGGGTCGCTTAAGCAGTAGAAAACCCAAACACAGCCATATCTCAGGAGAAACTTACTGACAATTGCAGACCACTTAAACTTCTGTAAAACTGTTTTATCAATTTGGACAAATTCATAGCTTGTCACAAGAGCATCAAATAAAATCCTCCCTTCAGAAGAGTACATTTCATGAGCTTGAATGCACTTCCTTGAGTCCTTGTCTCCTTGATAAACAATAACATTAAGATTGTCTCCCCATCGCCCAAATTCCTATTCACAAAGCAGTCTTATTTATTTCTTTGAATAAAAAGCATACTATCTAGTAATATGGTATAGCACAAAGGATAGTTATATTTTACCCACCAATATCTGTCAATTAGGAGTAGTGCAATAATATTTCAAGAAAACAAATTTACTATATATCAAATCAAATATATTCCTGCACCTTGAATATATTCCGGCACCTTTCCTGATACAACACAAAGGACAATATGACAAAACTGCATAAGGGTCTGCATACCTTTTTCCCATTGTAATAGAATGCTCTTAGGAGCAAGAACCAGCGCAGGAAGCGTTGTGAACCTTTCCTTAATTATGTGATTGAGAAAGCAAACAACTTGCACAGTTTTGCCAAGACCCATTTCATCTGTCATTACAAAGACAATTATAATGATTCCATGATTTAGTACAATAATAAAGAAATATAGCATCAGTTTGTAGTCAGGTATGTTCCGCAATAACTGTCTATCAAGACATGTGAAAAGGGGGGAAATGATGTTTGTAATATTATGGGCTGGGCCTTAGCAGCCACAGCACTGTGAACGTCCATGTGCACAAGCAGTAGCCACATGCAAGTTAGTTGGTCCAATAGCTGCTTATTAGCTAAGCAAGAGATATGCTTTGAACAGATAGTTGGATGAAATCAAGTTTGCAAACATCATTTCTTAGGGATCGCTCTATAAAAGATGAGCTGCCACATTCCATTGAATCAAGCAAGAATTTAGGACAAGTCCTCCTTGCTGGGCCGTCAACTTAGGCCCCCAGCCAGCCATGTCTCCTCAACCCTAACCAAATAGTCTATTGAGTGCAACAGGCTTTCAGCGCCCTTTAATATTTCAAGTTGATAACCATTGTGTCAAGGAAGTTAGAAAGAGGTAATAAATTGGTGTAAATAACATGTATTTTTTTCTTTCCCCTTTGCTTACATTTAACTTTTGACATAATTTTTGTCATTTTCGTTTTGCATCAGACCAGCCCAGTACAACCTCAAGGTTCATGAAGTATAACATACAGGTCATGAACTATGGTAGTTCTAGAAAAAACATTCAAGTATGAAGCACGCCGTGCATTACAGCAAGAGTTCATAGAGTATGATGGTTAATAGAGAAATAGAAGCATACAAGTATGAAGGACATGCACTACAGCATTAGAGTTCACGAACATACCGGCAAGAATAACATTCCTCCTAGTTTTGAAGTTATCAAATATCCATTGCAAACCTTGAAGCTGGTAGCTGTACAAAGCACCATTGTGGGCCTCTTTCGTAAACACCCCTTCTAGGCATATTGGGCTGGCGCAATTGGTTCTTTTTAAAGCATTTAGATGCCTTTCAACAAGTTTGGAAATGGCAACCTGCACACCTTCCGTACAACAAGACTCCCATGTAGCTTCACAATAATCAAGGCCTTTCCACTTCACAAGGAACTCATATTCCTCAAAGTCTTTGTTATCCTGAATAGTACTCAAGATATCACATGTACCATCAGAACCAGATTTCCTCCAACAAGCAATAGCACGATCTACTTCAAACCATTCAGGTTTCCGCTGATCCTCTAAATAAACCTCTTTAAGCAAGCTGTGCCAAATGATTTGTAGAATCGTTAGAAAGCAATGAAAAAGGTAAATATTGCCTGTTCATTACATGCACATTAATTACTTATCATAAGGAAAAGATGATTGCGAAGTAAATCAAGCATCCACCATTAATTACTTATCATTCAGAATATTATAGCAAAAAATCATTCAAAATGATTTCATCTGCTATGAAAAAGTATATTTTAAGTCAAACCATACAGAAAGTCAATATTAGTGATAAATATAAAGCATTGGAATAGTTACCTGCTCATAATAAACCCCAGTTATCCAATGGCTGTTTGAAAGTTATGTACAGAGTACATGCTAGTGAATCGATGAATAAACTTTTGTGACTTAATGGAGATGGATGCACTGAAATTACATGTGCACTTATAAAATTGTGGATGACTTAAGAAGCAGCATAGTGCACGAGACTTACATGATCTTTTTCAGATAACTCCGTACTCGTATATGATCAAAAACTTGAAGCCATTCAAGGGGAACCTGGAGCGAGTAATAGTAAATTTGTCATAAGATATAATCAGAATGTTCACAATGATTTCCTTATAATACTCTAAAGTACCTAGCATGACAATAAGTCTTATGAAAGATTTAGATACCTACAAATATACATAATTTTAAATGATTCCAGCTCGTGTGCGCAAAAGTAAAAGGAACATCCGGGTTTATCCATACTTGCTATATTTCTCACAAATTCAAGAAGGTTTAATTTATAACGGTACCAAGAAGCACTAGTATGACAAGTCGCATGCAGGCTGCTACAACCATGCACATTTTCTAGACCACGGAGTAGTCATACCTGGCCTCTGCACCATAAGGTGCAGCTGCCTGCTAAAATCCTGTCAACTAACTACCTTCTATGTTTAGTAAAAGAGACGGAAATTAGCTGGATTAATAAGTTAGATATGCCAAAACAAATTATAATATTTGCATTGAGAAAGGATAGAACATACCCAACAGTCATGATGATGAGAAAGGGAATGCCATTTTACAAGGAACTGATATTGGAAACCAGATTCCTGAATATCCAGCATTCTGTGACCTACATAACTTTGTATCTTTTTGACCAAATTCTGATCTGTTGCCCTGGACAATGAATCTTGATTGCTTTTACATCGAGAACATTCAGATATTCTTATACCATCTTGCAATGGAGGATCTTGGCAGAATGTGTGGAAGCTTCTAGAACAATTAGAATTCTGGCATGGAATAATATGAGAGCTGGCAGTTCCACTCTGGGGGAGAGTAAAAAGTTAAAAAAAAAGGTATTGCATATAAGAATATGGAAATGAGGGGGGAGGAACAAGGATGACATACCTTACAAATCGAGCAAATCGGTCCATGAGAAGATCTTTTGCTAGATTTTACAGAATTGCAAAGTAATTCATTATCTGAAATAAGCATCCAGGGTTTCAGAAAGGTCAGTAGACAGTATTCAAAAAAGTACACTTGAAGAAAATTAATAGTAAAATCCTTTCAGTTCACTGTCTCAATGTCACTCCAAAAGATTGGTGCAGACCACATACAAGCATAAGCACACAAAGATATGAAATGATGGTGTTTTTATCTTTCTGTACTACATATTAAACTCTTGAATGAACCCATAAGGTAGGGTAATCAACTCATGACTGTTTACAAATTGGATGGTAATTACCTGAAGATGAAGATGTTGATACTGCCAACGAAGAAGCTTTGAGGCAGCTCTCCTAAAAAGGAAGAGAAAAAATTCAATCATTGTTTCTGAATAAAAAACTATTGATCACTTTATCAAGAAAGTTCAATAAACTAGTTATTTAATCTGTTGACATACATTAGAAATGTGATCCACTTTCTGTTTCTCTTGTAGTCGCTTTGACGTTCTTCTACATGGAATTGCCTTCTGGTGATCTGTAAGAGGATTTCATAAGGTAATGTAAAATGCAGCTGTATTAAGGCACTTCATTTGTTTTTCGTTCAAATGTGACTGGTACACTACAAAATAAAGCAAATCAACTAAAAGGTGGAGCCAAGAGTTTACAAGGTATCTCAACTGCACAAATTGGTACAGGAAATCTAGTAAAACAGATTATCAAATTTATGCGAGTGCCAAAAAAAACAGTGTTAAAGGTGATAAACTGCATGGTGCACCCAAAAGAATGAAGCAAACTGCTCTTTACTAAAGAGCATCCCTTGTCTCAAAAATGAACAAATTTTAACCAAAACCATGTCCACTTACAATTCATGGCATCACTGTCATCTTCATCATCATTTGGGCCATATTTGGTTCTCAACTTGTAGCACTTTGATCTTCGATGGGGTGCCAAACTGTCATTATCTGCGTAGCAGACTTGGAATTCTGTGAATATGATGTGTACTGTTGATCTCTTGGTAACCATAGACAGTTTTCATCTTACCAAAATCTGAGCTGCTCCGCGATGTATCCTCGTCTTCACTCACCTCAGCATTGACATATTCAAGTGTATTTTTCCTTCGGAGACGCTTTGACCTTTTTGGAACTAACCTCTCATCTGAAAACACGCATAAATAAATTCTTACAAAGCCATCCATCTTAAAGAATTTGATAGAAATCAGCTAGCTTGTCAAGCCTTACCATCCTCTGAGCTACTACGGTTCTCCTCAGAAATGTCACCGTCAGTATCCGCTCCATCCAAGTTTTGAACTAAAACTGATTTGGCCAGTAGGCGCTTTGATCTTCTGTGCTGGCCCAGTTTTTGGCTACCTGACATCAAAAAGAGGATGAAACTGACAAGGTGAGCAAAATGCAAACAAATCAAAGATACAAATAATCATCCCAAACTTTATGCATGAGGAACTCAAATTTATCACTAACCATCCCTAGCAGAAATCTGTCTGATCTCCTTCACAACCTTAGCCTTCCTCTCTGCGACGCCATTCAAAATATCCTTTAATATTCGGTGGGTCTTCAAACTACCACCGGGAGCTAAGTTGCCTGAATCTACCAAAAAAATTAGTGAACACCACATCAAACAGCTTGGAGCATTGGATGGTTTATCAGATAACAACCTTTCAAGTCACTACCCTTGAACTCCACAGAGACATCAACGGCATCCTCCTTGGTGTCTGCAGCATTGGTCTCCGCAGTTTGCTTTCTAAGACGCCTCAGATTCGTTGTAGGAGTTGGTTCCCCAACGTCTGCACAATCTGAACCGACAGTCAGCCAGAAATCTAGAACGCACAGCAACATCATGCACTTCAAGTTCCAATCTCACCTTCCTCGGTGATGTCGCGTGAGTGAGTTTCCGAGGCAGCCGCCGCAGTGCGCTCCGCGCTTGCAATTTTTTCAGTCCGCTGCTTCGTCCGTGGAGAACACTCGTCATGGTCTGAATCTGGAGAAAAAAATGTTTTACAAACACATCAGTTTTCCGATTCTTCCTAGCGAGTACCGTAAATGGCGGGGCGTTTTGTTTCCGATCTTGCGAAAAAAACATATTGCAGTAACAGTGTGGTTAACTTCCGATCCAAAATCCAAACCCAAAAACCCTCCAAAAATCATAAAAATTACCGACCCAGCAACCACCTACCTCGGTATCTCAGGAATCCAACCAAATGCCCCCGCAACGCCAAACTGAATATCCAGGCAAACGAAACGAGATGGGAAATGGAAATGGCATCCTCCGCGGTTCACTCACCGTCGCGAAGCTCGATCGCCTCGGAGAACACGGCGCGCTTGCGCCGCGTCCCGGCGGCGGCGGCGGCGCCTCGTCCGCGCCCCCGACCGCGCCTCCCGCCTCTCGCCGATGACCGCACGGCGGGCATCGGGAACCGTGCCGGTAGGGGTAGCGCTCTTCTGAATTCCCGACGCGAACGACGAGGGGCCGCGTGCGGTGGGTGTCGATTTTGGGGGAACAAACGTGGGGGGTGGGGGGTTTGGGTTTATACCTCACACGGTTTGGGTGGAGGGAGTGGCGGGAGGTCCACGAGACCAGCAGCGGCGGATGGTCGCGGTGTTTACAGTCGTGAGGCCGACGTGTGGGGCCCTAGTGGTGGACTAGCTGTGGCTTCTCGTGGGACTTATCCATGGAGGCGGCACGTGGGCGGGAAGGCGAAGAGCTTTGGAGTATTTTGGGGCCTGGAGAGCGCGGGGAGATGCGTGTACGGAGAGTTCGTGCGGGGAGGATTTCTGCTGACCGTCCGATTGAAACGTGGGAGACTGATGGGCTGCTGCTGTTTTTTCGCTCGGTAGATTTTCTGTGGCTGCGCCGTGAGAGCATATCCGGGCGAAATTTCTGCTACAGAGTGCCAATTTGGCGCTTCCCATGTAAGTACGCGCGCCAAGAATTGCCCTAGATATTTCCCGTCCGGCCTTGCATTTTATTTCGCCTGGGAATGTTTTGGCTTGCATTACGAGGTCAGTTTTATTCACGATCATTTTTTATCTCCGAGATCACAACATACGCACACCGAACTCACGTGACGTGATTTATTTATTTTTTGCGAACAGTGACGCGATTGTGGGTTTTATGATACACCTAGATGATCTAAGAACACTCGCATGCATGTGTGAATCATTAATATTGGAGATTAGATCATGGAGGGTTATCATGCTAAGCTAAGTTGTCCCATTAGACATACATTGGTTTGGATTCTATTTTTATTTTATTTTTTGCAAAAAGAGGGTTAATAAAGAGGACGGTATAATGTCAAAACTCTATGTTTTGCTTTTGCAGATGAGGATGCTCAGTTCAGCCACTGTAATAAATACTAGAGTAAAATGTGCGGGCGGTCCTCAAACTTGCGCGGGTGTGTCATGCCGGTCCACGAACTCACAAATCGTGTCGTTACGGTCCCTAATCACTGTTTGGGTCTCATTAGCCATCCAATCGGGTCCAAATGAGGGATTAGTGGCCGCGTGGCATGCCAGCGTGGATGGATGACATGGAAAGTGAAGACGAATCGGCCGGCAGAATTGCAAAACCCCCCTCCTTTCTCCTACCATCTCTCATTCCTGGCCATTGTCGCCTCTTCGAGTTCCTCGAGAGGCGGCGGATTGAGAGGCGGGGCGGCGGCGTTCGCCGTCCGGCGAAGAGAGATGGCAATCGAGAGGCGGCGGATTAGAAGCAGGGCGGACCCAAAGCAAGCGCCGCCACCGGAGAAGGCCGTCGGCACGACGGGGAAAAATGGTGGCGCGATTGAGGCGGAAATGGGAGGCAGAGCCCGTATATGGTGAGTTGATCGATCCTTAATCTCGTTGCGATATTCCAATAGGTTGTGATTGGATAGTCGTAGGGCATTTAGGCGGTCGAAATACATGTATTTTCCGATGTTCGAATGCCGATTTGGGGGAAATAACTAGGGTTTTGGGTATGAACCGAAGATGCTTTTTTTTGCGCGCAATGTAGGTCAGGGTAATGAAGAGTTCACCATTGAGCTGCACCATGGGGGTTTTTTCCTTGGATATGGTCATCTGCGTTCGTATGTGGATGAAAAGATAGACTGGTTTGATCATGTTGAGTCAGATACATGGTCATTGCCGTGGTTTGATGAGTTTCAGGAAAAGCTAGGATACACAATCAATAAAAGTTTGAAGATTTATTGGCTTCTACCAGAAAAAACCTTAGCATATGGGCTTAGATACATTGCAGGAGACCATGACATCAATGTGATGGCATCTGTTGCTGACAGATACAAGACACTTGTGGTATATTTCGACCATGACAATCAGATTGGTGTAACTGACTAGGATGATGTAGTAGTGAATCCAGTGTCCCAATTGCCAAAGGTCTTCGGCCCAAAGAAAGTTGAAGTTGTGCAGAAGAAACCTGCTGAAAAACTCCCTGTTTTCTACACTGACATCAGAAATAGGAGGGTTGAGCAAAATGTGGCTGATTCAAATGTGGCTGATGCAGAAGATGTGCAACAAGATGACAATGACAGTGGCAGTGATAGCGAGTATGAGGAATTTGTGGATGGTGACTATGACTTAGAGGCTGAAGATGATGACCTATTTGAGGAGCATGTGGATGATGATCTGGTGCAGGAATTGAGAGCAAAAGGGAACAATAAAGCTAAAGGCAGCATACTGAAGGCTTTGAATACAAGCGGACCTGAAGTGGTGACAGATGAAGAATCTGAGGAAGAAGAGCTAGACCTACCACATTCAGATGATGAGGGTGAGGGCCTAAAGTTCAAGTCATTCAGGGATGAGGATATCAATGATCCCACGTTCTCAATTGGACTTGTTTTTCTTAATGTTGAGAAGCTTAGAGAGGCAATTATAGAGTATAGTGTGAGAAAAAGGGTAGACATTAAGTTGCCCAGAAATGACAAGCAAAGGCTCAGAGCTCACTGTGCAGAGGGATGCCCGTGGAATTTGTATGCTTCAAATGACAGCAGAGTGAAGTCATTTGTGATCAAAACTTACTATGGAGGGCACACTTGTCAAAAGGAGTGGAGTTTGAGGAAATGCACATCTAGATGGCTGGCTGACTAGTACTTGGAGTCATTTAGAGCAAATGAGAAGATGAGCATCACTGGTTTTGGAAGAACGATCCAAAAGGATTTGAACTTGAAACTTTCTAGGAGCAAGTTGGCTAGGGCTAGAAGACTCATCATGAAGACAATTCATGGTGATGAAGAACAACAATTCAGCATGCTATGGGACTATGGTCAAGAATTGAGGAGAAGTTATCCTGGCAGCACATGCTATATGTCAATTGATGCATGCAAGAGGGGATTTTTAGCAGGTTGCAGACCCATTATTTGTTTGGATGGGTGTTTCATCAAGACAAAATTTGGAGGGCAATTACTGACTGCAGTGGGTATGGATCCTAATGACTTTATTTTTCCAATTGCCACGTTTGTTGTTGAGAATGAGTCCCTTAGCACTTGGAATACAGGCAACTCAAGGAATTTCTTCACTGTCACAACCTGTTGGGCCATTGCCTCCTAATGAATTCATTGCTTTGAATCAATTGCTCCAAAGACCAGTCCCATTGACAACAAGTACCAAGGCAGGAAAGGCCGCACTTGCAAAGAAGAGACAGGCCAAGCAATCCACAAGCAAGTCAGCAGCAAGCAAGAAGAAGAGGAAGGACTGAAAGTGACTTATGTGCAAGAGAAACAATGTTTCTTCAGCTCTTTTGTGCATGACAATGCAACTTAGTTGAAGTAGCTTAAGCATCATTGTACTTATGTGAATGCTGGTTATGAGTTCCAAAATAGGGTGGTTTCTCATGTGGATGCTTTCTTATCTCAACTATGGTTATGGATTGCACTTGTTCTGCTAAAGTTGTTATGCTAAAGTTCTGCTCTTTTGTGCTAAAGTTCATAAATTGCTTGCAGAGTTGTTAAGAGCTTTCTGCTCAATTATGCTAAAGTTCTGCTCTTTTGTGTGCTGAAATAATGCTCATCTTTTGTGCACAAATTGAGATACAAAATGACCATGGTTACCATTTCCATTCCATTTCAAACAATCCACTACACCATAAACTGGTCACCTCCTCAAAATAGCAAACACGTTCCACATCACTCCACACACATAAACAATGTCAATACACTTCATAACCACAAGTATTTCGTTCCCAATGGCTACTAAATTGTCTATCTTCAGTTCTAGATCACACATCTTCACTTCTTCTATCTTCTTGTTCTCTTATTGTCCCTGCTGCGGCTTCTGTTTCATGGCCTCAACCTCCCGCAAGTACTCATCTTCCCACCCGTAGTACTGGCACCCACGACCGCGCTGCAGCAAAATGAGAGAAAATGGCGCATGAAACCGACGAATCAGAGAAACCCCACCAGCAAATGCCAACAATCCCAGCAAAACCTACTCTAATCAGTACCTTCCCACCACCAGGGCATCTGTAGAAGACCCGCCCCTTGTTTCCATTCTCACTGGTTTGCACCACCAGCTCCAGGACCTTTAAGCGTCCGCAATCCGGGCAGGTAATGAGGGGGATATCGGGATTCACCCTGCGCCTAGTCGCCGCAGAAGAGGAGCTCGACGCCGCCGCCATGGAGCTCAAAGAGGCTCGGCAAGAGGGAGAGGAGGAGGATTCAAATCGAGATGGGAAAGAGAGAGGAGATAGGGAATGGTTTAGTCAGGGGAGAGAGTACTAATGTGTAAATTTACAGCCACATCAACATGCCACGTCAATGGCCGGGCACGGGTCCAGACCCGATTGGATGGCTAATGAGACCCAAACAGTGATTAGGGACCGTAACGACACGATTTGTGAGTTTGTGGACCGGCATGACACACCCGCGCAAGTTTGAGGACTGCCTGCGCATTTTACTCTAAATACTATTCACTCCACATCCAATGAGTAAGTGATGTTTAGATTATCTAAAGTTAATGGTTAAAGGTTTATTGACTCTACATGGTTAAAAAATACAGTATATTTATATTGGAAATAGTTTTCATGATGATGTACCGTGTGCGTTTTTCTAAGTGTTTGAAACGTAACATAACAAATCTGTTATTATTGTGTTTTGAAGTATGGGTGTACTTGGTTTCTCGCCACGCGATTCCATGCCGAAGCTTGGGTGGTGCCACAGAAAACATTAATGGGTGTGTTTAGTTCCAAAAAGATGGTGAAAAAAGTGGTGAAAAAGTCAAATAGAATATTGTATCACTTTTCGTTTGTTTGTGGTAAATATTGTCCTATCATGACCTAACTAGGCTCGAAAGATTCGTCTCGTCGTGTACATCTGTCGGTGCTGGGATCGGTCGGCCAATCCTAGCGCCACACAGAATGCGCTGTGTCCCGTCCCTAACGGTTGATACAAGAGCTAGCACAGTGAGACAAGGGTTTATCCTGGTTCCGACTGTGAGGTCGTACGTCCAGCAGAGTGCGCTCAGGGCGCTACACTATCTTGCACCGGGGTGCTTGCAGTGGGGGGCTACAAGCGAGGCGGGAGAGGAGATGGAGTCTCCAAATCCCTGAAAATGAGTGTGATTGAGGCGAGTGCCGATATCGTGGGAGGCGGTCGTCGTCTGTGTGTCCCTCTCTTCTCTCCTCCCCCCTTTCCCCCCTTTTATAGGTCAAAGAGAGAGAGAGGGAGGAGGAAGAGGTTTACAAGCATAAGTATAGTGCGTGCTACAGGGGTACGCACTGGAGAGCATGGCGTCGGGCGTGCGATCGTCCTTGACCCTGACAGGGGATTTATGGCGAGCCCCGGCTTCTGCGGGTGTCGTGGCCGTCCCTGTGCTTGTCCTGGAGTGGTTTCGAGGGGTGTCGTTGCCGTAATCCGTGTCCAGTTGCCCGCCGCTGGTTGATTCGAGGGCGTGGCAGGTGAAGAAGGACGGGAGTTGGCAGCACAGGGGTCGGCATGGTGGTTGCTATCGACCACAGTGCGCGGCGTGCCCGGCTTACCAGGGAATGGCCGAGAGTTGGTGGATTTGACCCGGCGCTCGTCATCACCGGGCCGCGCCTGATCGGAGTTTGTACTCGGTCGCTGCTCATATATTCGTTCGAGGGTCCTTCATGCCCATTCGAGGGCTGCCCCGGGGGGAAAGGACGGGAGCGGGTGGAATAGTGGTGCGGAATGACGCCTGCAAGTCCGCACAGGGCCTTGCGCAGTGCCGCGTACGTCCGCACAACGCCGGTGAGGACGCATAGTGACCGGAGGAGGTGGAACAACGAGCTCTGTGGTGTCAGCGGCGCAGCGTGGGGAAGGATTGCCTTTTGACTTTGGCGCCCGCCTGATGGGGCGAGCATTAAATGCCGTGGTCGGGCGGGGCGCCGGCGCGCGCCGCGTTGACTAGAGGGGTGCCCTCGAGCGAGGCGGAGTCGGTTCGCCTGCTTGAGGGGGCACGCGACCCTCGAGTGAGGCGGAGACGGAGGTCGCCACCTGGGTCCCCTTGTCAGGTGAGCTCGGGCAGCTATATTTGGGCCGTAAGTTGTGGCGGGCCGCGTTCCCCTGGTGGCCCTTCCGGGCTGCCGGCGATTCGGCCCTTCGTGGTTAACGTTTTTTGAGGGTGATTACCCCGATGATTAGGGGACCCCCTGGGTTTGTCCCCGATAGTAGCCCACGAGCCTCTGCCGGACTAAGGTTCAGTCGGGCAGAGGCTGATGGTTTGTGGGGTCGTTCCCGGGCATTCTGCGGGGATTACTCCTTCTTGATTTATGCACATTCTTCCGTGGGGGCGCGCGAGCGCACCCGCGGGTGTAGCCCCCGAGCCCTTGGAGGAGTGAGTTTACTCGTGCAAGGGCTTTGATTCCCGAAGGTTGTGTTAGTCGCTCCCCACTTGACGTGGCAGATTGCGGGGATGATGTCGAGTTTTTTCGGAATTCGGGGGGTGGACCCTGCACGGCTTCGACGTGTTTCGTACATAAGAGGAGGAGGACATGCTGCAAGGAGCCCCCGAGCTCCTGGCCCGAGCGGAGGCGGTCGGAGGGGCTTCTTGTCTTTGAGTTACGACCCTCGCTTCCCCTTCGCGGGGGAGAGGGGTGAGGTCATTCGTGCAACCCTCGAATCGGGCAGCGTACACGGATGCCTCGGTGAGCTGTTAGCGGGTAGTTCAAGTGGACGTCCGTGCCCCGTTCGCTAGGGGTCGGCTCGTGGTCCGGAGACACGTCCATGTAGCGCTTGCAAAGGTTTGCTAGGTGGGGCTCGGTCCCTTTCGACAGGGACCGAGGGCGCGGAAGCTCTCCCTCGTTGGGATCCCCCCACTAGCTGCCTTTGTCCGGCCTTGAACACAACAGGGGCATCCCCAAACTTCACGTTCGGGGTAAAGCCCGTTGAGCACGCCCGAATTGTCCCTGACTCTGTTGATCCGGAGCACCTGTCGAACCCTTTCGTGGGCCAGGCTTCGTACTCCTGATCAGTGGGGCCTCGCGAAAGGTGCGGGTCACCCTCGAGCAGCGGGCTCGAGGGTTGGTCGAGTGTGACCGGCAGCCTTCGCATCGCTTAATCTGGGGCACTCATCGAATCCTTTCGAGGTTTGGGCTTCGGGCCCCTGATTAGTATCACCCTGCGTCTCGGGGGAGAGGGGCGTCGTTGTCTTTCCTTGGAAGGAACCCAACGGTTGGGTGGTTTGACGTTTCGGTTTGCGGGCCCGTGCACGACCGCTGGCGGACGCGGTCGTGGCTGTCGTGGCACGGAGCGGGCGAGGTGGGCGTAGTGGGCGCGCCTTTTTAGACGGAGTTGGCGTGCGCTGGGGAGAGGCGAGGCGACGGGCGGTCAGGCGCTGCTGCCGCGTCGTTTCGTTTTACCGCGCCGCAGTAAATGCCGCCGCTTGCGCGTGCCGCTCCCCGGGGAAAAGGAGAGGGGCCCCCGGTTGTCATCAATGCGCTACGCGCGCCTGGCCCAGGTGTCAGCAGCTTTGTATGCTGCGGCGGGGGTGAATCTGCTCGCTTCCTCATAAAAGGAAAGCCTGGGGGGAAGGGGATTACTTACCTTCGCCATTCCCTGCAGCAGCTCGCGCCTCTGCCTCTCTCGCCTCCGTGGCCGCTCGCAGCTCTCTGCTCCTTCCGCCCGCCTTCGTTGCGTTTCTCTTCCCGCTCCGCCGTCCGCCATGGTGGTCATTGAGGGTGTTACCGAGTGGACTCCGTCCACCGCCACCGATCACCTCCTGGAGGGTCTGGCGTCCGGCGGACAGCTCTTGCCCCGGGGCGATCCAGCGCGGCCGGCATGGATTGTCCCGCCGCTATTGGCCAGGGTGCCGAACCCGCCGGCGGGGTACGTGGTGAGCTTTACCCGCTTCCACGAGCGGGGCTTCAACGCGCCCGCCAGCCAGTTTATGCGGGGCCTGTGCCACTACTACGGCGTGGAGCTCCACAACTTCGCCCCCAACGCCATCTCTCAGGCGGCGGCCTTCGTCGGCGTCTGTGAGGGTGTGCTGGGGATCGAGGCGCACTGGGACCTGTGGGTCCACCTCTTCTGTGCCGAGCTCAGCACGTCCGGCGCGGGGAGGGGGGTGCGCCGTTCCTCGTGCGCCGGCGGTCTTACGCTCGCGCCGGTCGAGTCCCGGAAGCACCTGTACCCGGCCTGCAGGATGACCACCAACAACAGCAGCTGGGCCAAGGGGTGGTTCTATCTTCGCAACGACGGCCTGGGGTTGTCGGAGTACACCAGCAAGATCCTGACGGAGAAGGCCGAGTCCTGGAGCTATGGTGTTTCCGGTGACGGTCAGCGAAAGAGGCTCCGCCCCGCCCTCGACGCCCTTCGTACTCTGGCGGGGTCGGGTTTGTCCGTGGCGCACGTGCTTGCGTACTGCCACCGTCGCTGGGTGGTTCCCCTCATGGAGAGGCAGCTCCCTCTGTTCCGGATGACAAAGGGCGCTGACCCGGCGGCAGTGGCGGCTTCGCGTATGTTGCCGGAGCCGCTCCTGGATGAGTACGTCGTCACGAGGGTGCGAACGGCGGTGCATCCCGACAACATGCCGAGTGACCTCTGGTCGTTCCGGCTGCGTCCTGATGAGGGCCATGTTTTGTCGGTAAGTCGTCGTCTTCCCTCCCGAGCTGTCGGATTAATTACTTAGGATTCCCTTTTTCGATTCACTTGTGGTTTCAGGAGGTGAATTGCGGCCTCTACCGCTCCCTTGCGCCGACTCCGGAGGTGCGCGCTTCGAACCGCGCCCGCCGCGATTGCGAGAGGGACGTGAAGGTGGTGAAGAAGGCTAGTAGCCAGAGGAGGCAGGCCCGGCGCGACGCGCACTTGGCGGCGCTCCGCCGGTGGATGAGGGACGGTGGGACGCGGCCGTCGTCCCCAGAGGACTCCTCGGACCCTCCCAGCGAGGAGGTGGAGGAGGAGATCGACGCCGGCGGGGCTCCGCCCGCCGGTGGGGAGGAGGGGATGATCGTGCCGCCGCCCGACGCGGGCGCGGCGAGCCTTGGCGATGTTGCGCCGGTGGCGGCGCGGACGGCGGTTGCGCTCGCCCGACCTGCGACGCCGCGGGCGCTAGTGACTCCTACTCCTGCTGCGGGCGCCTCGCGCCGCAGCAGATCGGATGCCGAGGGCTCGAGGGGTTCGCAGCCCCCGAGCGGGTTGAGGGGGTCCTCGAGCTCGAGGAGGGCTCCTTCGACGAGCGGCTCGAAGCGGAAATTGCAGGCCTTGCAGGACTGTGTCCGGTAAGCCTCGCTTTGAGCCTTTCTCGTGATTTTCCATCCCTGTTTGGTTTTTTACTTCGTAATTTCTGTTTTTCCTTTCTGATTCAGCGCTCGAGGCGCTGCCAAGGCCAATCCTAACCTTGCGCCTAAGAAGGCGTTGAAGGTCGGAGCGTTGGATTCCCCTCTCGTCGGGGGATCGCGTTCGCGCGGGACTCCACGTCCAGCAGCGACGTCCGCATCGATGCCGGTGGAGCCGGCGCCGGGGGCGCGAGATCCCCGGCCGATGGAGGTGGAGCGGGAAGGGGCGCCCCTGGCGGCGGACGTGGAGCCGGGGCAGGACGCCCCGGTGGTGGATTTGGAGCCGGGGCAGGACGCCCCGGTGGTGGGCGAGCAGGGGGCCGTGCCACCGCCGTGGCCCAAGATGATGACAGTGGGCGCGCTCCCCTTCGGGGGTGGCCGCGTCCGAGGTGCCGGCGGCGTGTTCCTTGGCCCGGGAACTGCCGCCGCCGCCAGTGGCTGGGGGAGTGGCCAAGTGGGATACGGCCGAGGCGGCGCTGCGTCAGGGTCGGCGCGGCCCGAGCGCATGGCCAGAGGAGCCCGGCGTCTCCGCTCGAGTCTGGCGGGGCATGGCAGAGGAGAACGAGCTGTGGGCTCGAGCGGAGCGGGTTGGGATGGACCTGGAGCGGGCCATCACTGCCGCCGCCGATCTCCATTCCAGGCAGGCACTGGAGCTTTTCGAGGTAACCCCGTGCTCATCCACATCGCTCGGTAATTCGTCGCCGTTTTTTAGTTCGTGGCTTATTCCTGATGGTTCTTCGTGCAGCTTCTGCGGCAGGAGGCGGCAGACAAGACTGCGTGCATTGCAGACCTGTACGCCGACCTTCGTCGGTACCGTCAGGCAAACCTGGACCTGGGTACGGAGGTGACCCAGCTCACCGCCCGGGTGAGGGAGACGGAGGCGGCTGCCCGCGCACACGAGGGCGCCAAGGCTCGCGCGGAGCAGGAACGCGACGCCGAGAGAGGCGTGGCGGAGCGGGGGGCCCGGGAATTGGCCGCGGCGTTGGAGCGGCTCGAGCTTGAGCGCAAGGCGCGCGAGGATGCTCAAGGCCGGCTCCAGCGGGAACGCGAGGCGCTCGCGGCGGAGCGGACCCAGCTCGAGCAGGAGCGCAAGGCGCGTAAGGCCGCACAGTCTCAGCTCGCGGAGGCGGTGGCCCGGGCAGAGCAGAAGGCCCAAGAGGCTGAACAGCTGGGCTGCTCGCTTGCTGAGGCGACGACCTTGGTGGATGGTATGGTCTTATGCTTTCTTAGCTTCCTTGGCTGTTTTTGTGCTGGAGTTCGTCCTGACGTGCTCGATCCTTGTCAGGGTTGCGGAAGGCCGAGGCCGAGAAGGCGGACGAGGCGGTGGCTGCTCAAGCTGCCTACTCCGAGGCTCAGGGGGAGCTCGAAGCTCTGAGGGCTGCCGCTGACGCCGCGTGCCGGGACATCCAGTGCGTCGACATCCCGTCGGGATTGAAGTCGGGGTCGTCACTGCCCAGCCGCCTGAGGTCCTTGAAGGGCTGCGTGGCGGAGCGCCTCGAGAACGCTCTTCACCTTGGCGTGAAGAAGGCACTCGGCGTGGTGTCGACCCATTACGACATCGACCTTGCGGCGGTGGCGCGCGGCTACTTCATCGATGCAGACTTGGATGACGCCGCCGCCCTTGCTGCTCTTGATGAGGCCGATGACAGCGCCGAGGACGCCGCCACAGTGCTTGCCGCCAGGTTCGGTCGTGAGCTTTTTCCCGGCGAGGATGAGGATGGAGATGCGCGCGCCGTCATCGGGTCCGAGGTCGTGGCTGACGCTGAGGCTGATCCTGAGGCTGACGCCGTGGCGTCCCTTGAGGAAGAGCCATCGCCTCGGTGCACCGTGACGACGATGGTCCTGGGCGCTCGCGTCGGTACCTTCGACTGTCGCCGCCGAGGCCGCCGTCGTGCCCCCGCAGGAAGGCGAAGCCTGAAAGGTTCAGGCATAGAGGTTTAAAATGTATATTAGTTTTTAGGAGACTGGCTTTGTACACAAACTAAGTTTGAATTTCGATTGTGCGCTTTGAACTTGTTTCTATTGTGCTGTTCTTGGCTTGGAGAGATTTTGGCCGGGTATTCTGAATCTGCGAGTAATTAAGGTGTGGAGTGGAGAGGGAGATGCCGTATCTCCTCGAGGGCGTAGGCAGTCTCACGGCTCAGCCGGCTCCAGCTTTAGTTAGCTCGCGCCCCGCATCTTTCTAAGCGTCTTGAGTTTTAGCACGATTTTTGAAAATTGGGACGATTAGGGGGGGGGGGGGTAAACCCCCCCGCAGCCCCCGAGGGGGGCTTGGCTTTATCGAGACTAGGTCGAGAATAGAGCCAAGTCCCCCTTATTCATGCTGTTAGTAACAATGTTTCCATGTTTTTCGCAAACTTTTCATCGTTATTGACTAAGAACATGAAGTACTTACAAGAAATACTGAGAGTTTTAAGGATAGAAGCGACGTAGCTGTTGGATGTTCCACGCGTTGGTGAAGACCTCGCCCTTTTCGTTCGCCAGCTTATAGGTGCCAGGCTTGAGGACTTTGGCGACGATGAATGGTCCTTCCCATGGCGGAGTGAGCTTGTGGCGCTCTCGATTGTCCTGGCGCAATCTCAGCACCAGGTCCCCTTCGTGGAGGTCTCGACGCCGCACCTTCTGAGCCTGATACCGCCGGAGTGATTGCTGGTAGCGTGCCGAGTGAAGCAACGCTACGTCTCGCGCCTCATCCACCCGGTCCAGCGAATTCTCGCGGTTCCGCTGGTTTTGCTCTTCCTGGTAGGCCTTGAGTCTCGGAGACCCGTACTCCAAGTCTGTTGGGAGGACGGCTTCGGCGCCGTAGACGAGGAAGAACGGGCTGAAGCCTGTGGCTCTGCTTGGGGTTGTCCTGAGACTCTAGATCACCGATGGCAGCTCAGCAACCCATTTCCGGCCAAACTTGTTTAGCTTGTTGAAGATTCTTGGCTTCAGGCCTTGTAGTATCATGCCGTTGGCACGTTCTACTTGGCCGTTCGTTTGTGGATGTGCTACGGCCGACCAATCAACGCGAATGTGATGGTCGTCGCAGAACTCCAAGAACTTCTTGCCGGTGAACTGGGTGCCGTTGTCGGTGATGATCGAGTTAGGTAGCCCGAATCGGTGGATGATGTCGGTGAAAAACAACACGGCCTGCTCAGATCTGATGCTGGTGATTGCCCGGACCTCGATCCACTTCGAGAACTTGTCGATGGCCACCAACAAGTGGGTGAAGCCCCCGGGCGCTGGGCGGAAAGGCCCCACGAGATCCAACCCCAGACCGCGAAAGGCCATGTTACAGGGATGGTCTGCAGGGCGTGCGCCGGGAGATGCGTCTTTCGTGCGTAGAATTGGCTCCCTTCGCATGTGCGCACGACTTCGTTCGCATCGGATACGGCGGTGGGCCAGTAAAAGCCTTGCCGGAACGCGTTACCCACGAGGGTACGCGGCGCCGCGTGGTGTCCGCACGCCCCGGCGTGGATGTCACGGATCAACTGCTTTCCCTCGGGGATGGGGATGCATCGCTGCAGAATCTCTGAGGCACTGCGCTTGTACAGCTCGCCACCGACCGAGACAAAGGTCTTGGCTCTTCTGGTGATGCGGCGCCCCTCGGTCCGGTCCGAGGGCAGCTCCCCGCGGTCGATCCACGCGAGGTATGGGCTGCGCCAGTCTTGCGGTTGTGTGTC
Source organism: Echinochloa phyllopogon (assembly GCA_033239725.1). Lineage (NCBI taxonomy): Eukaryota > Viridiplantae > Streptophyta > Magnoliopsida > Poales > Poaceae > Echinochloa > Echinochloa phyllopogon. Next base: position 52,171,453 of record BTCW01000005.1, read on the forward strand.
CACGTCGATTTCCATGGCCTCGGCCGAAGAATTTTCGATGTCGAGGGCTTCGAGCCCCTCTTTCGAGGGGTCCGCTTCCATGGGCTCGACCTCTGCAGCCCCCGAAGGCGTCTTGAGGGCTCCGGCCTTTGGTTCAAAGTTGACGGAGGGTTGGTCGAGGTCGCGGGCGAAGACGTTCGGAGGAACGGTGATTCGCTCTGACGCGATCTTGGCCAGCTGATCCGCTTCCTCGTTGTATTTGCGCACGATATGGTTCAGCTCGAGGCCATTGAATTTGTCCTCGAGACGGCGAACCTCGTTGCAATACGCCTCCATCTTTTCGTCGCGGCAGCTTGCGTTCTTCATCACTTGGTCGATGACCAACTGAGAATCTCCCCGGACGTCGAGGCGTTTGACGCCGAGATCGATGGCGATGCAGAGCCCGGTGAGAAGGGCTTCATACTCTGCCATGTTGTTCGACGCCGGGAAGTCCAAGCGAACCACGTACCGGATGTGCTCTCCGAGGGGTGAGATGAAGAGGAGGCCCGCGCCTGCCCCGGTTTTCATCACCGACCCGTCGAAGTACATGGTCCAGCATTCGGCTTGAATCTGGGGCGGTGGAAGTTGGACGTCGGTCCACTCAGCGACGAAGTCCGCCAAGGTTTGCGATTTTACCGCTTTTCGCGGCGCGTAGTAGAGAGTTTCTCCTACGAGCTCCATCGACCACTTCGCTATTCTACCTGAGACGTCCGGGTTGTGGACTATCTCCCCCAAGGGGAAAGATGAGACCACGGTGACCGGATGGGCCTCGAAGTAGTGTCGCAGCTTTCGTCGCGCGAGCACTACAGCGTAGATTAGCTTCTGGATCTGTGGATACCGCATCTTGGTTTCGGTCAGCACCTCGCTGACGTAGTACACCGGCCTCTGGACCGGCAGAGCGTGGCCCTCCTCTGTCCTTTCCACAACGATGACGGTGCTGACAACTTGCGTTGTCGCGGCCACGTATAGGTAGAGGGGCTCGCCGTTCTGCGGCGGCGTGAGGATCGGTGCGCGTACGAGCGACGCTTTTAGCCCGTCGAGGGCTTTTTGGGCTTCGGGGGTCCATGAAAAGCGTTCGTGCTTTTTTAGGAGCCGGTACAAAGGTAAGCCCTTTTCACCAAGTCGAGAGATGAAACGGCTGAGAGCTGCGAGGCAGCCCAGTACCCTTTCCACCCCCTTGAGGTCCCGAATTGGCCCCATTCGTTCCAGGGCCGAGACTTTTTCGGGGTTGGGTTCGATGCCTCGTTGGGAGACGATGAAACCCAATAGCATGCCTCGCGGCACCCCGAATACGCATTTCTCCGGATTTAATTTTACCCCGTTCGCCCGGAGGCAACCAAATGCTATTTGCAAATCATTTACCAGATCGTCCGCCTTTCTGGTTTTCACAACGATATCGTCAACATATGCCTCAACGGTCCGCCCGATGTGGCTTCCGAAAACGTGTTGCATACATCGCTGGTATGTAGCTCCAGCGTTTCGGAGGCCGAACAGCATAGTGACGTAGCAAAACATGCCAAACGGGGTGATAAAAGAAGTCGCGAGCTGGTCGGACTCTTTCATCTTAATCTGATGATAACCGGAATAAGCATCAAGAAAACATAGCAATTCGCACCCAGCAGTGGAGTCTACTATCTGATCTATTCGAGGCAAGGGAAATGGAACCTTAGGGCATGCTTTGTTTAAACCGGTATAATCTACGCACATGCGCCACTTTCCGTTTTTTTTCTTAACTAGAACAGGATTAGCAAGCCAGGTCGGGTGAAATACCTCTTTGATGAATCCGGCTTGCAGGAGCTTGTGCACCTCCTCCCCGATGGCGCGGCGCTTTTCCTCGTCGAACCGCCGCAGTCGCTGCACCACTGGCTTGGAGTGAGGCTGGATGTCGAGGCTGTGCTCGGCGACCTCCCTCGGAATCCCCGGCATGTCCGAGGGTCTCCACGCGAAGATGTCGGCGTTGGCGCGGAGGAAGTCGACGAGCACTGCTTCCTATTTGGGGTCGAGGGTGGTGCTGACCCTCAACGCCCTGCCTTCGGGGGCATTGGGGTCGAGGGGCACCGCCTTGGTGTGCTCTGCAGCCTCGAAGGTGTCTGCGTGCCTCTTGGCGGAGTCGACGGCCTCGTTCGCCATCTTCTCGAGGTCCGCCACCAGGGTCTCGCTATAGGCGAGCGCTTTCGCGCCCTCGACGCATTCGACGTCACAAGGGTAAGCATGCTCGTACGACGATCCCACGGTGATGACGCCCTTTGGCCCCGGCATCTTTATCTTGAGGTAGGCATAGTTGGGGACCGCCATGAACTTGGCGTAGCACGGACGCCCGAGGATGGCGTGGTGCGCTCCTGGGAACCCCACCACCTCGAAGGTGAGGGTCTCCCTCCGAAAGTTGTCGGGAGTGCCGAAGCAAACGGGTACGTCGATCTGCCCGAGGGGTTGGACCCGTTTCCCTGGCGCGATGCCGTGGAACGGCGCCCTGCTTGGCCTCAGCTGGTTTGTGTCGATGCCCATGAGCTCTAAGGTGTGGACGTATAGGATGTTGAGGCTGCTGTCCCCATCCATCAGCACCTTGGAGAATCGCGTGTTGCCGATGACGGGGTCGACGACAAGCGGATATCGCCCCGGATTCGGGACGTAGTCCGGGTGGTCCTCGCGGCCGAAGGAGATGGTCTCGTCCGACCAGGCGAGGTAGGTCGGCGTCGCGGGGTGAACAGAGAAGACCTCTCGGCGTTCACGTCTCTGCTCTCGGGACGTCGCGTTCACCGTGGGCCCCCCCACTATGAAGAAGACATTCTCCACATGGGGGAACTCGTCGTTGCCGCCATCACCCGTATCCTTCTTCGGGCCGTCCTCCTTCGCGGAGGTGCGCCTGAAGTAACCCTTGATCATCCCACACTGCTCGAGGGTGTGGGTGACAGGACCCTTATGGTACGGGCATGGTTTCTTCAGCATTTCGTCGAACAGGCCTCCCCCCTGAGGGGGGCCTCGAGGGCCTTTGCGGCCTCGCTCGACCACGAGGGCCTCGTCAGAGTCCTCGCCCTGCTGCTGCTGCTGCTGCGCGGCTTGCCGAGGTTTCCGGCCCTTGCCGCCTCGTTTCTGCTTTTTAGCCTTTCCCTTGGACTTGCTGCCCTCCGTGGGCAGCTCCTCCGCGCGCTTCCCCTTGGTCTTGCCGTCGAAAATCGCCCCGACAGCCTCCTCCCCGGAGGCGAAGTTGGTAGCGATGTCGAACAACGCGTTGACGCTGGTGGGATGGTTTCGCCCCAGCTCGCGCACTAGCTCCCGACAAGTCGTGCCTTCGAGGAAGGCGTGGATGATTTCGGAGTCACCCATGCTCGGTAGCTCGGTGCAGCGCTTGGAGAAGCGGCGGATGAAGTCTCTCAGCGGTTCGTCGGCCGCCTGCCGGCACCCGCGCAGGTCCCAGGAGTTTCCGGGGCGCACGTACGTGCCCTGGAAGTTACCCACGAACATCCTGACCAGGTCGTCCCAATCGTTGATCTGGTTCGCGGGTAAGTGCTCGAGCCATGTCCGCGCCGAGTCCGCGAGATGAAGCGGAAGGTTGCGGATGATCATAGCATCGTCGGTGGCCCCGCCCAACTGGCAAGCCAGGCGGTAGTCGTTGAGCCACGTCTCGGGTTTCGTTTCGCCCGAATACTTGGTAATGGTGGTCGGTTGACGAAAGCGCGGCGGGATGGCGGCCGAACGGATTTTCCGGCTGAACACAGGGGTTCCCGGGGGTTCCGGCGTCGGGCTTTTGTCCTCCTCGCTGTCGTAGCGACCCCCTCGTCGGGGGTGCCTACTGCGGGGAGGCGCCGCGTCCTGCCTCTTCTTGTTCAGGACGTTGCGCGTGTCGCCGTCGTCGATGGCGCCTCGTGTGTCCACGAGTCGGTCCTTCGCGGACCTCCGCGTTTCGCGGTCGCCGGTCATGGGTGCCTTCCCGTCGTTCGTTGGTCGGTGAGGCGTCCATGCGCCCCTAGGCGGGGTATGGACGGACTGTTCCTTATCCCGCTTGCTTCCTCCAGCTATCGAACTGGCCTGGTGGCGCATGCTGGAGGCGGAACTCTCCGCTTGTTGAACGACCGCTTCTTCGACAAGGGCCTGCACCTGGCGCTGCATGTCGCGCGCCTCTAGTGTCGATGGCTCGGGCATGGCCCGAATTAGGGTTACTGCGGTTACGAGCTTCTGGCTTGCCCGTGGCGGCATGGCAGGGCTGGCGTCGTTGCCGTCACCAATGATGCGCGCTTGAGCGATACGCCCGGCAGCTCACGCACGTTCGCCGCGCTCGGGCTGCCGGGCTTCCAGAGCTGCGCGCAGCTCCCGTACCTGCTGGCGCTCCTGTTGGAGCCTGGCTTCCAGCTCTTGCACCTGCGCGAGCTGCGCCTGCGCGAGTGCGGCTTCGCCCGATGGCTCGGCGGGCGCTGGTGGCGGTTCGTCGTGCCCGGCCCCATCGCGCGTTTCTTCATCCTCTCCCTCGGACTCTACTTCGCCGTCGAGGACGAAGCATTCCCGCGTGGGGTCGTATTCCCCTTCGCTGGAATCGTCAGAACAGGTGAGGCAGAAGTCCGCGATGGCCTGGAAGGTGGTAAGGCCTTCGCGGTCGCGTAGCCCGGAGTAGTCCAGGCCTGGGTGCTCCTGACCGTGCACACTTTCCCCGTCGTCCGACTCGGGCTGGGACCCGCCGGGCGAGGAAGTGTCGAGGCTGCGGATCGAACCCAGCTGGTGACCCGGCGGATCCTCTTGCGCGCTCAGGTTGGTGCTGATTGCCGCGGAGTAGCTCGCGGCCGTGTTGCTCATTCCGTACGGGAGCGGTGCCGACCCGGCCACATTTTCCCGGCGTGCTCCCTCCGCGGGAGCCGCTGGCGGGGGTGCGCCCCCCTGTAATGCGGTGGCGGGCCGGAGCCACAGGTGTGCGTCCCAATCAGGGAGGACGACGCGTGGGGCAACGCGCCGTTCCACGTGAATCTGCAGCTCGTGCAGTCTTCGACGTCTCCTGAGGTTGGGTGGCGTTGGCGGCGCCGGGGTAATAGTTATCATGCCGGGTGCCCTGGAGGCGAGCCGCATGAGGAGGCCCTCACCGATCGCTTCGAACTCCAGGCTTTCGAACATGATCCGGTACCCGCGCGGAAGCGGGCCGGGGGACCCCGGGGCGGATCGTGGCGACATGGCCTTGGCGTGGCCTGCCGTCAAGGGAACTGATCGGGCGAGGTTGATCACAATGCAACCCCCCTACCTGGCGCGCCACTGTCGGTGCTGGGATCGGTCGGCCAATCCTAGCGCCACACAGAATGCGCTGTGTCTCGTCCCTGACGGTTGATGCAAGAGCTAGCACAGTGAGACAAGGGTTTATCCTGGTTTCGACCGTGAGGTCGTACGTCCAGCAGAGTGCGCTCGGGGCGCTGCACTATCTTGCACCGGGGTGCTTGCAGTGGGGGGCTACAAGCGAGGCGGGAGAGGAGATGGAGTCTCCAAATCCCTGAAAATGAGTGTGATTGAGACGAGTGCCGATATCGTGGGAGGCGGTCATCGTCTGTGTGTCCCTCTCTTCTCTCCTCCCCCCTTCCCCCCCTTTTATAGGTCAAAGAGAGAGAGAGAGAGGGAGGGGGAAGAGGTTTACAAGCATAAGTATAGTGCGTGCTACAGGGGTACGCACTGGAGAGCATGGCGTCAGGCGTGCGATCGTCCTTGACCCTGGCAGGGGATTTATGGCGAGCCCCGGCTTCTGCGGGTGTCGTGGCCGTCCCTGTGCTTGTCCTGGAGTGGTTTCGAGGGGTGTCGTTGCCGTAATCCGTGTCCAGTTGCCCGCCGCTGGTTGATTCGAGGGTGTGGCAGGTGAAGAAGGACGGGAGTTGGCAGCACAGGGGTCGGCATGGTGGTTGCTATCGACCACAGTGCGCGGCGTGCCCGGCTTACCAGGGAATGGCCGAGAGTTGGTGGATTTGACCCGGCGCTCGTCATCACCGGGCCGCGCCTGATCGGAGTGTGTACTCGGTCGCTGCTCATATATTCGTTCGAGGGTCCTTCATGCCCATTCGAGGGCTGCCCCGGGGGGAAAGGACGGGAGCGGGTGGAATAGTGGTGCGGAATGACGCGTGCAAGTCCGCACAGGGCCTTGCGCAGTGCCGCGTATGTCCGCACAGCGCCGGTGAGGACGCATAGTGACCGGAGCAGGTGGAACAGCGAGCTCTGTGGTGTCAGCGGCGCGGCGTGGGGAAAGATTGCCTTTTGACTTTGGCGCCCGCCTGATGGGGCGGGCATTAAATGCCGTGGTCGGGCGGGGCGCCGGCGCGCGCCGCGTTGAGTAGAGGGGTGCCCTCGAGCGAGGAGGAGTCGGTTCGCCTGCTTGAGGGGGCACGCGACCCTCGAGTGAGGCGGAGACGGAGGTCGCCACCTGGGTCCCCTTGTCAGGTGAGCTCGGGCGGCTATATTTGGGCCGTAAGTTGTGGCGGGCCGCGTTCCCCTGGTGGCCCTTCCGGGCTGCCGGCGATTCGGCCCTTCGTGGTTAACGTTTTTTTAGGGTGATTACCCCGATGATTAGGGGACCCCCTGGGTTTGTCCCCGACAACATCAAAATTATGTAACTAGTTTTTTATTTACCCATATTTAGTGCTTCATGCATGAGAAGAGAGAGATTTGATGTGATTTGATGTGATAGGTCAATAGTGAAGTTTGGAGAGAGAATTTTTGGAAACTAAACACAGCCAATATACCGTGTATTTGGTTGTGGCGACATGATTGAGGCAGCCATAGCCCTTCACAGTTGATTTTGGATGTGGCGCTCGAATCCGATGCAGTAGCTTAAAACTTCTGTTAGGATTTCTATCAGTCCTTTTCTATCAGAGGTTGAGTTCACATTGGAACGAGTACAGGTGAGATCAAAAGCTGAAGGTTATGCGTGTTTTCGTGGAATCCCATAACGATACACGTGTTCATGGCTTAACTGACCATATCAAATGGGAGGAACAATGAAGAGAACCAGAGATAGAAGATGCCATGACGGCCTCTCTTGATCCAAATGGAAACATCATTTGCAAGTTAATATTCAAGACCCCGTAGTTTGGAACTGCAATAGGTATGTTCAAATCATTCTCTACAAGGTTAAAGAGTAAAGACTACAAACCCAAATAAGCATTTACCGTATTTTACCCAAATTTATTATCTGCTATTAATATCTTTCATTCATGTAGCAACCGAAGAGAAAACATAATACTTTTTCATTCATGTGGGAGTATATATAATTTTTGAAAACTTGGGAGTATATATAATTACCCCCACATCGTCGCACGCGGGTGAGTCGCACCATTCCACTTCCGACAAACTACAAACAATAGATGCCTGACACATATAAAAAACAAAACATAAGTTCTCACGATTCAAAATCAAGGTTCTACTTGGACGTGTCAAATACTCCGTAGCTCTTTTTTCCTCCAAAGGCCGAAGCCAGCTTTATATATAAATCAAAAAGGAAATACTGGGATTACCAGTTTACAATAAAGCACGAGCCGCTGGACGAGCGGCATCCAACGGATCCTAACAAGGACCCTCTAAGTCGCGCGCCCGAGATAGACCTAGTCTACTCGCGACAACCACACTAAAGGGCCAAGAAACCAAAGCAACATGCCAACATCTATTGGACCCGACCATCCGCTGAGCCTACACCTCCAACATCAACGGTTACAAGAAGAGCTCCAAACAACGCCTTCAGGAAGGCAAAGGCGCAACGACGCCAACGTTTGGTTTTCACCACGGAGAGCTTCCACGAACCGCCGTCGATCGAGACCCTGCAGACAACGCCCTCAAGAGGGAAAAGCAGACGCCGTTGCCCGACCCAACAGTCGGGTCGAAGCTTACGCTTGAGGACCATCGCCCGACGAGCCGAGAGTACCTGTGTCATTCATACTCGTTTCCATCCACCGTCCACCTTTGCAGCCGCCGAAGCTCGCCACTAGATTCCATATACATCCGCACAGCGACACCCGACACCTCGGGACGTAGCTCTTTTTTCCACAAAAATGGGGCCGGAGACCCCTCTTGACACGTTCTTGGAATACTAAGGGCTTGTTTAGATCCCAAATTCACCTCCCAAATTTACTATGCAAAAAGAAGATTCCCCATCACATCAAAATGTCATAGCATGTATGAAGTACTAAATATAGATAAAATCAAAAACTAATTACACAGTTTTGTTGTACTCTGCGAGACGAACATTTTGAGCCTAATTAATAAATTTTTGGACAATTTTTCGCACATGCAAACGAAACGCTACAGTGGCCGGCCTGACGCGCGTCAGACCGGCCAGGCCCGAATCGGGGCATCTAAACGCGGCCTAAACATAAGTCTCTGGCCCACTCACAAGTCACATAAAAGTCGCTTTCCTAGAAACGTTCCAAACCAAAAATCATCCGATGGACACCCGGCTTTGGCATGCATAGATACGAGAAAAAACATCCAAAATTCGTTTCCCAATTTCTGCACGTGGAGGATCTGAAGGAAGGAAGTCAATTGCAGCCTTGCAGGGGAAGCCTCCCCCGTCCCCCGGCCCCCGCGACCCGGCGGCCCACAAGTCCTCAAAAGTCATAATGGGGCCCACTTGCCGCCTCATCAGCCTCACTTCTCCGCGATATAAAAACACCCCTGTGCTGTGTGGCCGCGCTTTGGTTCCTGCCCCGCATGCGCCGCACCCACTCCATCTGACGAAACGGCGGCGCTGAGCAGTGAGTACTCCCTTCCCTTCCTCTCCCCATCTGTCCAGCTTTCCTTGCTCGAGCCTAGGTTTTGATCGGATCGTCTCGCGCTACGATTGGATGGTGATTTGGGTGGGCTATTGACTCCATAGTTTCTTGGCTTGCGAGGAGCCGGGGATCTAAGCTTCAGCATAAGCGAGCTGCGCACCTAGGTCTGGTAGAAAGGTTGGAATGTTGTGTCTGATCGGTTTAGTTCTAAGTGGACATGATTCAGTTGTCACATGGTCATTCTAGTGGGTATGTATGTGGTGTAAGTTTTGGCTCGTTAGTTCTGATTTGATCTGGGTGTGAAATCAATCGCTATCTGGCATTTTTGACTCGATTCGTGGGTTCAATCAACGCGTGGAACCAATCGATGTATTAGGTACGGTTGCTTTTAGAGGACTTTTGATTCCACAGGTTCCTGATCAGATAAGCATTCAATGGCACTGTCTTAGAACCCGTCTATGTGGCATGTGTTCTAATGATGATAATTCGATAGTTTGAGTTCAGGAATATACTGATAGCAGGTCAGATAGTTTGATTTGGTCTCTTTGACTTTGAAGTTTTAATTAGGAGCGCACAATCATTTTAGCGAGCCAATTTAGAAACGTCTTATTTAGGCATTCCTTGTCTTCCATATGGATGCATGCTTGATGCTATTATTGCATTGTTCATTCAGGATTCTGACTGTCGCCACTCATGTCTACTGAAGTATGCGAAGAGTATCTCTGCTTTCTTTCTTGCTACTTCTGGTTCATATTATGTGTAAAGTTACGGTATTTCACTTTATACAAGTGGACTCACTGGATTTCTGGTGCTGATAGTGCCTTGAAGGTGAAAGGGGAGGAGTTGTGGTCGGTCTAATCGACAAGACTCAAGTTCTCCCATCCTTCCTGTCAAAAATTCGCCCACCCAAGATCTTCAGCAATCTGGCGTGCTTGTCACCCCGGACTGCTCTTTGCTTGAGTCTTCTTGAGGATTCCTTCCCTCTCATTGTTCTCAGTTCCCACACTTGACTTCTCATTCAGTCATTCTGTGGTTTGCCTGATAGTGTACATCTGTCCTATTAAGGCATTAGTCCTTTTGAATACTGCTGTCTTCGAAGCCCCATTACATCTATTTCTGTGCTTGGAGTAATATCATCTTCTCCAAAAACTGCTGTCTGAATTTTGAAACATCTTACTTTGCTCTCAGACAAAGATCTCCTCTTGTGAGACAAACTTTTCTCCTCTCATTCTGAACTCGAACATTCAACCTGTACTGTGTCTCCATTCTGCCCTGCGTTCCTTCTAAATTTCCTCTTTGAAAACTGAACCAATTTTCTGATCTGATCGAATTCTCCTTGAGTTACTGTCAAGGCTAGTCCTTCCATTCACTGAACTATTTCTGCTAATCTCCTCATTAATATCTTGCAATAATGGCACAAACTTCCCTTCCACCTGGATTTCGCTTCCATCCAACAGATGTTGAGCTTTGTTCGTACTACTTAAAAAGAAAAATCATGGGAAAGAAACTACTTGTTGAAGCTATATCGGAGGTTGAGCTGTACAAATACGCTCCTTGGGATCTTCCAGGTAATTGCCTTGTAAAATTTCTTCTTCTCTCATTTCTTGAAATTGGCAACACGATTTATTTGGCCTAGCATGGCACATGCTGTTTAATTTAACGATAATTTCTTTAGACTGATATTGTGCTTTACATGTAGATAAATCTTGCCTCAAGAACAGAGATATGGAATGGTACTTCTTTTGTCCTCGTGAGAAGAAAGCTGCAAATAGCTCTAGGACAAACCGTTTAACACCAAATGGATTCTGGAAGTCTACTGGGAAAGATAGAACTATTGTGCTTGACACTCGCATTGTGGGGATGAAGAAGACATTAGTTTTTCATGAAGCCAAGGCACCTAGAGCTAGAGGTGACCGAACTAACTGGGTGATGTATGAATATCGAATGGAAGACAATGAACTGGATGTTGCTGGCTTCTCAAAGGTAATGATGACTCCTTTTTTTAGTTACTGTTTTGTAAATTTGTTGTTGTATTATGAAAGTATCAATTTGAAGTGTGCTGGATGTGATGCTTGCTTAGATGCATACAGCATACCTGGTTGCAAACCAATTTGTATTATTCTAAGAATTCTGAACTTACCTATTTGTGTAACATGCGATAAAGAACTTCAATTTAAATATTTAATATTTGAATTAGAACTAATAATACATGTGATCTTTGTAAACTACTGGCACATATATTTACAGGAACCGCTGTCTCAATGATTTGTTGTATTTAATTCTTTGCTTTAATTATTATATGAAACAACATGTGCTGATTATGCAGGACGCATATGTATTGTGCAAAATCTTCAAGAAGAGTGCCCCTGGACCAAAAATAGGGGAACAATATGGAGCTACATTTGACGAAGAAGAATGGGACAATATAAATACTGAAACTGCGTTCCCTTTGATGCCTTGTCCATCTTCAAAAGTGGGTGTTACTAATGAACCACCTGTTCAGCACACTGTTGCTTCTACTTCCAGGGTCATGAAGGAACCGCATGTCCTCACTGTTTCTGCTGGTGGATTACCATTTGAGTTCAGTACTAGTTCCATTACTGCTATTGATGAACTACACCATCACACACTCAGACGTAATGGGAGTAAAATGGTTACTGCAAACTGTGCTTCTGATGCTTTAGATGCATGTGATCCCACTGAATTTGGTGGAATCTCATTGGAGGAGACTGACAAGTGGATTTGGATTCTGACTGATTCTGTGGATAATGATGGAGATGCTAGCAAAAAGGTATTACCTATTAGTTGCTTTATGAAACTTTAGACTCCCTTATATGATTTTCTTTAAGAACTGATACTACATGAATGTCTTAAGACTTGACAAATACTTCCTCATTATATATGCAGCTTGCTGGCCTCCCTGCTATATCTGAAGCTGAGGCTCAAGCTCTTGAAATGAACTCTGAATATTGCTACGATGAATTGGTGAAGCTTGTAGAATCAGGAGGTGTATCTACTGCTAACAACCTGTCCCCTGGCTATGTGAAAACTGAATGTTTGAATCCACCCATGGTATCCAGGCTTGGTGCTGGTGATGATTATCTAGAGATTAATGATCTCTCCCCTCTTGCTGAAACTGCTTCCTTCGAGCTGCCGGCACCAGAAAGTCTGTATCCCCAGCATCATTTGGAGCAGTGCCAATATAATGAGTTGAATCATCACCAATATCACAACAAGAGTACTCTTGCAGCTTCTTTAGTAGCAGGCGACTTGTTTCCACCTATTTCCAGCTCTATGCATGATATTTCAGTTGATGATATTAGTTGCAGCACAAACTGTATGTGGAACGACTGCTCAAACTCAACAGTGTGGTATCCCTTCTCATGAACTCTACACAACTACTTCAGAGGCATCAGTTACTGTCAATGGTTAAATACTGCATATTGTATTTTATTGGTTCTACGAGAATATTTGGTTACTGAATTGGTACTCAGCGGTGTGAAATGATTACCTCTATTGTTGCAACACTGCTGCTCTACTGCACAAACCGAAATTCTCTGCAAAAATGCAAACCACCCTTCTGCCATCTGTAGTAGGTGAATCAGTATCCAAGTCTGATCAATCTTGCAAGAATGTTGACCAAAATCTTCTGAATTTTGTCAATGAAGTCTTCTCCTGAACTTTATTGAATCATAAACTCGTGCATTCGTTGGTAAGGTGAAGCTCTGAATATGTCTCCGTACTTCTCTGAACCAATCCCAGATCCAGTGTTTAGTTGCAGTTGCTGAGGCACCGTCCACTTTTGTGGTATTCAATTGGCAACTATCCGTTGTCATGTACCGGAAATGCTTGACATTGGTGGTGTTCTGCGGTCTATGTTTGCAACTCTTTACTATTTCTGTTAATCTATTTAGTGTCCTGGAACTGCATCTCGCAGAGCAAACTCATGTAGCACATCAAGACGATCTAGTTTGCCCTCATTTTAGTTTCGGGTACTGTGTATAACCGTGTTGCAAGCGTTCAACATTCCAGTACTAGCAGGCGATCTCAGAAACTTAAACATGTACCGTGTTCGACATTGAGATTTTGTTACAGTCCCACACCCAACAATGTTGCCAACATTACATCAGACTGTAATTCCAGGGCGCCATTTGCCTTTCGTACTGCTGCCACACGTTCTGCTCCTGCGCAAGCAACCGCTGCCTCATCTGCAAATCGGCCATCTGAACATACGTCGGCGGAGGCACCACCAGCGACGCGGCGAATGGATCAGCCGCTGTAGTAGTGACGGCGGCGGCGGCGTTGGCCGCCCCAGGCGGTGGCGGCAGTGCAAGCACCGTCGCACCAAGCGGCTGCATCGCCACGCTGCTCGCGCTTCCGGCGAACGCACGCGCCGCGTTTGCCACGGCTGCATCGGCCGCCGCGCGGCTGTACATTTCGTCGAGCACCGCCGTGTCGAGGCCGCCGCCGAGCTCCGCGCGCTGCGTGGCGGGCCCGCTCGTCGACTGCGCCAGTGCCGCCTCCCAGCCTGATGCTGATGGGTCGCCGAACGCCGCCCACTCCGGCGCCGCTCCGGCCGATGAGTCGCCGTCGAATAGTGCCAACGTCAGATTCCGGCTATGCTCCTCGCCGGATGGCGGCGAAGCGTCTTCGTCCAAGTTCAAGAAGTCGGCCATCATGTCATCGACCACGACGAGCGAACCATCAGGCTCAGCCGGCGCCGTCTTGCCGGCATTGCTCTCCTGCTCATCTCCGGGCACCGGCTCAATTTCTTCGACGTCGTACTTCCCGACATGGGTAGACGGCAAGCTGAGCGGCGCCGCCGCCTGCCTGTCGCGGATGAACTCGTCCATCAGGTCCAGGTTCTTCTGCCTGACGCGCTGTACGTCGGGGATGTCGGACGGGCGGCACACGGCGGTGGCCCTGCACCACGCGTACAAGTCGTCGAGCTCGTCCACCAGCTTCGCGAGGCTGGTGAAGACGGAGTGGACGCGCACGCAGGCGGGTCCAGCTCGGCGAATCGGTCCATGAGCAGGACCATCACCTCCGTGAGCTCGCAGTACATCGCCGCGCTCTCCTTCACCAGCCGGTACAGCGCCGTCGTCACCACCGGGTTCGTCCTCGCCTTCCCCGCCGGCCGGCAGTCGATGAACCGCTCCAGGATGTGCTTCAGCTGCTGCGCCTTCGCGATCAGATCCTCCGTACTCGTCTCGCTCGCCGGAGTTCCCCCCGACACGAGCTCCCAACCCTCGTCGGCGCCGCCGCCGTCGTTACCGGTGCTCCAGTTTCCCGGGCTGGCCTCGCCTCCTTGTTGCATCCGGCGCTTGAGGCGGTCGTCATGGTAGACGGCGTAGGCGTGCACGAAGGCGGCAAAGTCCCAGTCGCGGGAGCGCGCGCGGCGGCGGTCGCGGAAGCGGGACATGTCGAGGGCGCGGCGGCCGCGGTGCGTGGCGAGGAACACCTCCTGCTGGAACGCGGGGTCCCCCTCGGCGAGGAGGCGGTGCACGAGCGCCAGCGCCTTGACGGCGACGGGCCACGCCCGGGTGCGCCCGAGCCGGCGCGACACGGCGGCGACGCACGCGGCGACGCGGGCGCGGGAGTAGCGCGTCAGCGCGAGGATCTCCGCGACGTGGCGGTCGTCGGCGGGGAGGGCCTCGCCGTGCGCCGTGGCGCGGACGATGGCGACCTCGACGTCCGCGGACACCCCGTCGTCCGCGCCGCCGCCGGCACGGGCGAGCGCGATGGTCGTCTTGTCCTTGGCCGCGCCCAGCGCACGCCGGAGCTTGCTCGGCGCCATGCACGCGTCGCTGGTGCTATGCGAATATATGGTTCCTTTGATCCTCTTGCCTTTGAGCTGATGAGGTAGGGCGAGGGCGGCAGAGATGGCTGGGCTCGAATCGAGAAGGGTGTTTGCAGTGGAGTCGGGGTTGAGGGGGGAAAGGGAACGGAGGTGATATGAAGGCGCGCGCCGGAGGTTGGTGGGTGGGTGGACGCGTGGTTGCTTGGGCGGCGGAGAGGAGGCCGTTGCGTTCGGGGGGTTTGTGCTGTTGGAGCCGGAACGCCAACCGAGAGGAACGAAACACGGAGGTCCACGGGGGCTGCGCTGGGTGGCACGCGCGCACAGTGGTCGCCGCATCACCTGAAGCGCGCGGCCCAAGAAAACTCGGCCCACGATGAAACACCACGGCCCGCCGCAGCTTTTTCCTCCTCCTTCCTCGCCGCTCGCCCCCGCCGCCGCCGCCTTCCTCGTCTCCGGCGGCGGCCGCCGGCGGATCCGCCTCCGCCACCCGCCGCCGCACTAACCCGATGGGTCATGGCTTCTTCCTCGCCGCTCGCCCCCGCCGCCGTCGCCTTCCTCGTCTCCGGCGGTTGCCGCCGCCGAATCCGCCCCCGCAGACCGCCGCTGCACTAACCAAGCTCGTCTCGCCGTCCCAGTAGAGCTCACCGACACCCCCGCCGCCGACCCCGCCCATCCGGTTGTCATCCCGCCGCCCCCGGCCGGCGGCTCCCGCCGCCGTCCTCCGTCGTCTCGCCCGCCACCACCGCCGGGCCTCTGACCACCCCGACCTCCTTCTTCTAAGCCCGGCGAACATCGGAGAAGCCCACCCCGACAACCCCCGAACCCTAACCGGCGGCGGCGGCGCGCGGCGGCGAGGAGGAAGAAGGAGATGCTGACGGTGGGGCCCACTTGTCGGCGTCTGTCGCGCGCGCGGGCGACGGATGTTCCACTGTCGCGCGCGTGACAGACAGTCGCGGCGGGTTTTCTTGTTGACGCGGGAGTGTCGCCTCCCCGTGCGGTTTGGACGTTTGGGAGAGCCCATGGACCGTGGCCCTGATAGCATCACAGAAAAGGCCCAGCTTCCATGCATGGGTCCAGTATCCAATCCATGCGAATCGTGTTCGGATCTGGCTTTTTCGGCGGCAAACAATTACCTCGGTAAAGCCCACATGTTAATAAGGTTGTCTGGCCCACTGGCCCTGTCTGTTGCTCGTTTCGCCGAATTTCAGATGTTCCAGGATGCAACGCACCGTCAATCTTTTCTGTCAACAGACCGCGGAGGGAGAGAGACCGTGCCGTGCGCCCGTGCACTACAGCCGCCACCAATCGGCCCACAAGTCCACAACCCTAGGCCTACACGTCCATACCATACACACTTCTCCCGTTTTTGTTCCTGTGATCCCGTCCCCTTCGTCGCTTCATCTCCCTCCAGCCGCCTGATTGCGGGCACGCCGGCACCGCGTCAGGGGCGCGGCGGGCTTTGGAAGGAGAGGGTCGCTGGTTCCTGGGCAGCCGCCCACGTTGCCTGCAGAGATCGACGGTCCAATGGGCATGGACATGCTCGTCTCGGCGGCGCTCGAGGAGGTCTGCGCCCGCCTCTCGCGCGGCCTCCAGGTAACCAACCTCTGGGCGGCGATCTCCGGCGCGTCCGACGCGGCCGGCCTCCCTCTCGACCTGGCCGTCAAGCGCGTCCTCTTGGCCCGCCTCGTCGCGCTCCCGGGCATCGACCTCGTGGAGGGTGGGCGGGAGGGGGCTGCGGTCGTCGTTCACCCGGTGGAGGGCGGCGGCTTGGTGGAGGAGGCCGAGCGGCGTGGGGCGCGGCTGGTTGCCTGCGCTGCCCTCAGGGACAACTTCCTCGGGATTTATGACCACGACAGGAGCTCCAATTCGGCGATGAGCGCCGTCCAGAAGGAGGCGCTAGAACATGTCGGGGCAAGCAGGTGCGCTCTCTCATTCGAGCAAAATTATCATATGCGTCCTAGCTACCCCTTCTTCGTTTCTATTACCATTGCCGAGGTTCCTATGAGCTTGTAAGTTCTACGGAATTCGGATATCTTGCATATTGATTCAGTTAATTACATGTCACGTGGTTATCTAGGCAAAGGAGAATTTGAGGGTGCTGAGTAGTTAGTCTCACAGATATATATACGTATATGAATGTACATTTTTGTTGGGCTTGCATTTTGCTTATGCGGTTATTTGTTTGTTTCATTAGAGCATTATCTTATATAGTGTTTGATTCCTAGGATGAGGTCCATGTCCTACTTTTGTGCAAACTGACTTAGCTATGCACTGTATTTGGGAGTTGCCGAATTGGATAGCGGAGGATGGAGAACTCACAAAATACGGAGCTGCAACTAATCCGATGACAGCCTAGCTAGCAATGCAATATTCTCCCCCCTCACCCCCCCCCCCCCCCCAAAAATAGCAATGCAATATTAATTTCTAAAGCTGCACTCTGAAAATCTGATCATACTAATTTCATCTCCTATTCTTCTTATGAGCACATTGAAGTTGCCAGAAGCTAGATATTGATGCTGCAAATCCTTGTTCAAGATTCTAGAAATTGGATGGGGTGGTATGTTATTTCATTGCATGTGCCTTTTCTAGTTATTCCAAGAGGATCAAAATGGTGCAACAGTCCATTGCACATGAAGATGCACAAAACATACTAGAACCTGCTAGTCTGTTGCCAAGGTGAAAAATGAATTGATGTTTCAGGCACGCATTGGCTCACTTATGTGGGTTTAGGAAACTTCAATTTTATTTCTTAAATTTTACCATGCAGGTCTATCGGGATATAGCATGCTAAAGGGCGGACTTATTTACACCCTGCATTTATGAACATTCGCATGCTTCCAGTTTTCAGCAGATTAGCATAATCAACCTTTTCCAAATAGAATAGTCGTTATCCTTGCAGTGTTGGCCATATGTACTTTATGCCAAAATTCATATGTGCATAGTCAAAGGAAATGTAACACCTTTGATAATGGCGACGATGACCTCAAGCATCATGAGTGATGTTTTAGAGGAGGTACATTGCTGGAACATGGCGGGGATGATTTGATCTGTCGTTCTTCATCGTGTCTAATGGCTGTTTTTTCTCTTCCATTATTCTGTATTTTTCTTAGTTTTCTTTTGGTTCAAGGTCAGTCTTGCACTGTAAATTCTGCTTCTTTTTAATGAAATGCTTGATCAGGCAAGTTCTCTAAAAAAATGCCTTTAATAATAATGTGTGCAATCTCCTATATCTTGTATCTGTCATAGGACATCTGGTGTCACGCAAAGTAGTCTAAGAGAAATGGTTCACTTCGAAGGAAAATGCAAAGACTTCTTTAATGTCGTAAAGACACTTCAATCGCAGGGGTTAATTGTTGGAAAACAAGCAATAGTAAAGTTTAATGACCAAGCTGAAGGGGAAGATGCTTCGCGGAATAATCGTGTCACCAGCACCAACTTATTATATCTCTCAAGATATGCCAAAGACTTGAATATGAACTCATATCAAAGAATTGAAATTGAGATTACAAAGCCCAGACTTGTGAGTGATGAAGAAACCAATGTAGGTGCTTTACAAGAAGAAGATGAGACTCTTAGTGTATCTTACAAGAACGATGTATCTATTCATGATTATCTTGCAGAAATGAAAGCCATATGCAACAGACTTGAAGAAGCTAGTGGAAAGGTCGACTGTTCTCTTCCTTTTGTTTGCGTGTTGCTTTAATTTTTCATTTTACTAACTTTGTTCAACTATTTCCTCTCTATATAGGCTCTTGCTGTGTCAGATATAAAAAAGGATCTCAGTTACAAAATGCCATCTGGGCACAGAGCCTGGAGAAATGTAGGTTTGCTTGGAATCACTTGGTGTGTATGTTCCCTATTTTCTGGTTCCTCTCATGGGACTCTACTGAGATACCTTTTTCTCAGGTATTGCATAGGCTTTTAGATGCAAAACTTGTTGAAGAAATCGATGCCAAAGTTGACGATGAGGTGACGTTGACCTTGCCATCCTGTTTCTCAATCACTTGCAACAAAAACCATGGGCAGCATGCCCACAAGTTATCTCAATGATTGTAGCAGTTCTATTCAATAGTACAGTCTATTTGGCAACTGCAACAACTTATGCAACAGTTTCTTTCAGCTGCAATGGAAAAGCGATAATACAATCTGTTAGGCATAAAATGACACAGTTAATCCAGTGTGCAATGCCCCTTTTGAGCTTCGTGCAACCTGCAAGTTATATAAATAATTCCTTTTTCCAGGTTGTTCACTGCTTACGTCTTGTGAAAAGATTTAATCCAAATGAGTTCGAGCCAAAAGGTACAGCCTCAAACTACAAACTTGGCAATAAAGTCCTCGCAACTGATCAGGTTATGGAGCTATCATTAGACGATTGTATATACGATATGATCAATGCTCAAGGGCTAAAAGGTGTAACCCTTGTTGAGGTACTGCTCTGAACCATCACATTATCTTTCTTGATTTGTAATCCCTAATCGAAATAGAACAAAACTCCCTGTCATGAAAATTATTATGTGGGCATATAAAGCGGGTTGAGTGGTTGTTTTCTTTAGTCCAGTGAGGGAACATTTATTTAGTTTTTGTATTTGAGCTTTACAACCTATGGTGTATTTCTTCGAGATCTGTCACAGCTCACATCCCACGGTTAATTTGCTAGTGTAACAAGAATCTTTGATGCTTATCTTGCGTATTTGTTTTCTTTATTTCTTGAAATCAGCAACTCATGTTCTCATTAAACTTCCAATCAGCTTGGCAAACGTCTTGGGGGCAAGTACAGCAATCCAAAAGAACTCCGTAACCGAGTGTTACCTATGTGTGAAAGATTCAATTTGACTCGGGACACTGAAGCTGTAGGCAAAACAAAACAGTACAGATTTTGGACTTCAAAAAACTTTTCCCTTCACAAGGCTGCTCAGCAAAATTGTGACGTGCTAGATGATCATGACTATCGTTCTTATTTGTGGCCTCCCGTTACATCTAAAGAACCAGATTCTCTTTGCCCAGAGGGTGACTCATTTATTAATAAAAGTCTCTTGTTTAAACAAGATTGTCATGATAAATCAGTTGGAAATCATGTCCCGAGTAACCATGAAGCTTATGTTGGAGTTCCTGAGCTAGTTGAACAAGGTACAGTAATCAAAATTCCTGTAAGCTCCTATTTTTCTCTAGAATCGCGCTTAATGTCTCTTTGGGAATTCACCATGCTGCTGTATGGTATTCGTGGTGCCTGAAATTTGGCTTAATTTGGCTTTGACTTTTGATCACCCATAGATCCAAATGGCTCCACGTAATTCCACCCAGGTATTATGCAATGATATGCCCTGTTTCATACATGATTCAGCTAGTATGACCTATTTCAGCCCTGCACATTCTGTTGATAGGTCCCAGGTTAGATGAAAGCTAAAAACAATTTTTTGACAGGCTCAAGGGTTTGTATGCCTGGATGCTATATTTATTCCAATTATTAGAGTTTGATAATTAGAAACATGCTGCCCCAGGCTTGTTTGTTGACTAGTTTTAATTTACCTGTGAAGCTTTATTTATTTATTCATATGTGGTCCCTTCTTTGGTTTCTGTAATGCGCAGTTTGACTAGACACATTCCACATTCTACAAGATTTGAACTTTAACAGTTATTTTCATGTTTTCTTTACTAATTGGAAGCTCACAATCAGAAGTCACTGCAACTAAACCAACCTTTTCTTTTTAATTAGTTGTGTTGCTGAAAAAACTAGAAAAGTTCCATTTTACTACCTTCACCAATCCACTTTGTCCACTTAACCTCCTGAACAAAAGTTAGGCTCATTTTACTCCCCCGAACTATTTTAGTTGGTTCAATCTACCCCTTTGCCTGTTATGTTTCTTCTTACACAGATTGAATTTCAAGTTCAGATTTGGCAAGATGACTTATAACATGATGCCCTATATTAAAAAAATATATTTGGATTTTTTCACGATTTGTTTGCACATAGTTTTGTATCCTTAGCATAAATTTCGTATTAAATGTTTCTAATCTATGAAAATAACCATGAAAAATTCTTAACATATTTTTTTAACACAAGGCATCATGTTTTCTATCTCCCCACAAAAGTTGACTGAAAAACTCATCTTGTATGTGGAGAAAAAAGACAAATCTCATTAGGGGTAGATTAGACCAAATAAAATAGTTCGGGGTATTTAATTGAGCCTAGAGGGGGTTAGATGGACAAAGTAAATAGCTGAGGATAGTAAAATAGACTTTTTTAAAAAAAATATAAAGTTTCAGGTTTGATACATGAATGCCTTGTTGAAATCAACGTAGAGTAAATTTATGGACTGCAGGGACATAGTAATTGTTTGCTCAATTGAAGCAATCCTATTTTTTTCCCTTTTAGATAAAGTTGCCTTTCAGAGGAAGACGTGTCATTGGCCCGCTTCAACTTCTGATGATCAAAGACAGAAAAGGATTCTTCACATATTAAAGGTTGCTTGCTGTGTATTTGTCAATCACTTTTTTCCTATACCGTTATGCTGGAAATCAATGCCCTTGACAAGGTTGACTTGTGGCATGATTTTTTGTGTGTCTCAACACCTTTCCGTTTCCCTTTGCAGAAAAATAATTTTGTACTAATGGCGGAGTTACGTAAGTGGTTAGGGAGACTTGAAAAGGAAAACGGAAAAATAATGGACAGGAAGACATTGATTCGTACTTTGAATAAGCTTCAGAATGAGGGTAGCTGTAAGTGTACCAAAGTTAGTGTCCCTGTGGCTACAAACTATGCTGGCAGTCGTGCCATCGATGTAATATTTAATCCTTCTGTTAAGCTCATGTCACCGGAACTCATGGATCAAATTAGGAAGAGATTAAGGAATTTTGATTCTGAAAGTCGTTCGGGTGCAGCAGCTAAGTTGAAGCAAAAATATGTAGCTACTGTAAATGGATTGGGGGTTCAACGCAGAGTCAAAGTTAAAAGAACATCAATATCAGAAGCTATTCATGCCAACGGATTCATAGGTGCAAAGATGATTCAGGCAAAGTTGTTGCATAAATTTCTGTGGGTATATGTTAGTGGTTTGCCAAATTGGTGCAACCTATTTGATTGTGCGAAAGAAGGGCAGCATGACAAGAACCTTAATCAGTTATATCAGCTGTTTTCGATCACAGCAGCATTAAAAACAATGCCTCTTGAACTCTTTCTACAAGTTGTTGGATCAGCAAAGACCGACAGTATGATAACAAAGTGTTCTCTTGGAAAAACACTTTCAGAGATTCCTACCAATGTATACAATCAGCTCATGGATACTCATGCCAGGGGCCGACTGTCACGCTTAATAAATATTTTAGATAAGCTCAAGGTAACGTTCTTTGTCTTTGATGTTTGCTATTAGTATCGTGAAAATCTCAATCTTTAGGTATGTTCTTAAAACTCAGAATATTGCAAAACTGTTTTCTTAAGTTAATATTTTGCCTGCTGTATTTTTTGTTGTCACTCCAGTTCATATTTCATGCAATTCAACTTGCATGCTATCTTGACTGACCTAGCGAAACAAACTTAAAATGACTGTTTTTTGGGCTACATTTGCTAGTTAATCGGACTTGTGAATGGACATGTAGAGGATTCTGATGTGCAGTCAGATGCTTTGCCTACACATTCACTGGAGCTCAGTCCTTACATTGAAGAACCTTCACCAAGACTTGTTCCATTATCGAATGTCGATGTAAACCATCGTCCAAAATTGAGGCATGATTTTCAGCTTTCAAACCAGGAATCTGTCGATGCTTACTGGGAAACATTAAAGTTCTGTTATTTAACAGTAGGCATGGCCGAGCCAAGTGCCTTCCCTGGCTGTTGTGTGCCCGAGGTTTGTCATCAATGCTACACGTCATTGCACTATCTTTACCTTCTTGAAAGAGGGAGTTGGGGGTGATAGGTGATTGATTCTTTTAGGGGAATTGTGGTAGGGGAGATCACCACTGTATATGGATGATTGATTGACCCCATGCATTCATGTGTATAATTTTCAGATGTTAGATAATTGTTTTATTTCTTTGAGGGAAATTGCAGTAGGGGAGATCACCACTGTATACAGGTGATTGATTGACCCATTCATTCATGTGTATAATTTTCAGATTTGAGATTATTGTTTTTTCTGTGCATTTTTTAATTTCAGATCCCATATTATACTTCATTGGCATCGACCACATCACGTGGGCATGATGTTCGTTACCTAATATAACAATTGATATCTTACATATTCTTAGCTATCCCTTTATGCACTCACTATGTTCTCAAATTTGGGCTCTTTTATGGGTGTTATCATTGACTAGATTCCAGAGGGACTTTTACACTAACCTTTGTTTTATTGTCCACATACCCTTATATTGTTTCTCATCTGGTTGTTGTAAACTGTCCTGCCTATAAGATCCTTTATGCTGAAATGTGCATGATGTATTTGAATAAAGCATTGCAGACTTCTTATTTCATAATTTCACAGGCTTCAACCGTTGCCATCTGTGTATGACTTCAATGCCATATGTGGCTGCTGTTGCTATTAATTGTTTCATTCATGATTGTCTGATGCAGTTGTACTGTCCACAATGAAGCTATTGAAAACCTTAGTCTGATAGATATACGCTATTTCTTGTTTGTAATATATTTTTAACCATACATATTGTCGGCTGCAAGCATATTTTTAGTTGTTGAAAATTCTCCAGTAGTTAATCCTGCTATTTTATGGGCTCAACAATTATACTCAGCCCTTAGTTGTGAACTTATGATTTTCATCTCATGTAGGTTTCTCATCCACGTTCATGGAGTTCACTAAGAGTAATGACTACTAAACAACGTTTAGAATTACAAAAGCGTCTTATGAATGAAAGAGAGAAGGGGAAGCTTTCTTATAAAGTTTGGCGTATAATTGCAAAAGAGTTGAATCCCACTGTGCAACAGGTATGTGTTTGAAAGTCCCCATTTCCATTTGGAGATTCATAAGGATTACTTTTTTCTTATTGTTTTAATTCATCTTTTTCGCTAATGCTTTTTCTAGATCTATCCTACCTATTAGATAATAAATTAACTGAGTCCCATGCAAAATATGTTAAGAAAGGGTAAACGCAAATCCACTAACGGGTCGATATTTGATAGTACTTCAGTATAAGATGGAAGTGTTTTCTAGTCCTTTCCATGCATTGCACTTTCAGGCAGTCATCTATCATCATTATTGTCCATTACTCTACATTCTCCGTTGAAACCATCTTCAGCCTCTACTCCACCGCGTCTTATCCCTACAAACCACATCATTGGCTTCATTCGACCACCAACCTGTCCAAGAAATCTGCCTCTGGATATCTTGCTCGCCATCGTTAATGCATCAATCTGTAATGGATAAGCTCATCCAAACACAAAGTAATGGAATCAGTTAGTGATGTGATGTGATTCTGATACAAAAACACTGAACCAAACATCATCTTGATTCTCGTAGAGGTTGAGTTGCGAGCTATGACACTTTCACGATAGAGGTTACTTGATGACGGTGGTTAATTGAGGATTTTGGTGTCTCTATTTCTGCATCGACACTTTCGTATGGGAGTCGACTCTTTTGTATGATAGTACTGGTGCTATGGGCATTACTTGAGATCCAGTGGAGCATAATCTTGCTTACCAAGGATATTAGTGTTGATGCTTCTTACACAAGGACATATGTGCCTTCTGAGCTTCAGCTGGTGTACTTTTTCATGAAGGCACAAACTGCACCTCACTGGGAATCCCCATGTGTGAATAAGCATCTTGTTTTTTGGGATTGTATAAGGATTTCATGCATATTAGCAGCGAACATGCTTATGTGGGCTTAAAACCTTCATAATAAACACAAGTTCTATACATTTTTTCTAAAATTAGTCACTACATTACCTGTCTGATTGTTTCACCATCACAATTCAATTTTTATGGCTGATTTGTTTCTAATATTTTTGTTTATGAGTAGTATTTTTAATTTTGTACTATCTCTGTGGTTCCCGTCCAATACACTGACTGGACGAATTGGTTTATGCTTATTTAGGTGCTGCGAGCTTCCTCCAAGAATAGACAGATTCATGGTCAGCCAAGTATTTCCGGTACACAAAATCAGCAAAAGAATAGTTGTAGATCAACCTCTCAGAAAAGGAAAAGGTCTGCTGATGGGATTAACATGAAGTTTATTAAGCAGAAGGTTCAATCTAGTAAATCAGTCGAACAGAGTTCAGACCACCCTATCCTGGTTGAAGAAATAACGGAGAGAATTTCTCTGTCGTCTGCTGATCTACAAGAATGTATGCTGGTATCCAGAGCTGGCAGCACTCCCACATGCTACATTGATACTCCCTTGCATACAAATAAGGATAAGGAAAGCAGTCCACTGATCAGTCAATCTACCCTGTTAAGAAAAAGTTGCACAGGGAAGAAAAATTCCATTTGGATATCTGAATCGGACAGGAGCAATGCTTCTAATGACATTGCTGAAGAAATCCCAACTGAGCAGAAGCAGCCGGTAAGTAGTTATCTGTTTCTCCTCAGGAAAACGTATAATTTATTTTTAACACTGATTTTTCACCTTCGAATAATCAGGTTACGCAAGTTGCAACCAGCACAAGTACTGTACTTCCAGAAAGTGGACTCTGTGAACAGGCGCAATTGTGTAGACACTCCGATTCGGTCCATGCAAATAAAAACATGGCAATGGCCTGCAAATTTCATGAAAACGTTATTTAACTCAACAAAACTGAGATTACTAAAACAGTTGCTTCCAAGTCCGTGGCAATTGCCAATGCATTAGAGCTCCTGAAGGTGTTTTTTCTCAACTCATCATTGGGTTCAGAAGTTCAGGCTGCATTAGCAGCAACCTTCCAGCTTTATTCAGAGAGTGAAATTTTTACTGCCCTTTCATTTTTGAGAGAGAAGAATTTCATGGTCAGTACATGTGACTTATCCATCAATATATCAAATCTCCCATCCTACACGTTTCTGTAGTCCCTCCCCTTGTTGGGACCTGCAGATAAAACCAAATGTTCACATTTATTTAAGATCTAATAAGCAATGTTCAGCTTCATAGCTGTAAAATAAGATGGCCCTTTTCAACTTCTAGCAATGAGAGAACTATTTGTGCATATGTAGCAGTTTCATAGGATTAAACATAATATATATCTGAAATGTGGTCATATCACAAACCGCCATTAAGAAATTAGCTTCATACAGAACCTAGATGCACTAATATAAGCTTGCCTATGATGGATGTCGATGCTGAGTTTTCTCATGTTAATGGCCGGAACTATGTGGTTAAACCAAATTATAAATGTGATGTAGTTATATACTGCCTCCTGTTTTGCAGGTTACTGGAAATGAACATGCAACCCTTTCTGGAAAATTCTTCTTCAATGCTTCCCATTCACCTTTCCCATTTGGTTCAGGGAAGAAGGCTTCTGAATTTTCAAAATGGCTAATAGAGCAGCAAAAGAATATTGCGGGCAGTACTTATTTGTATCCAGATATACAATGTGGGGAAATCGTTCACCTCTTTTCTCTGGTCTTGTCAGGAGAGCTGCTCATTTCACCTTTCTTGCCAAATGAAGGAGTTGGTGAGGCTAGCAGCTCCACTGCTTTCATCGAAGATGCCAGTGAATTGGATGGCCATACTCACAAACGCAAGGCTGTGCAGTCCGAAAGCAGTAAGAACAAGAAACATAAACCTTTGCCTAAGATAGATAGTGACTTCTGCTATCGTCGAGAGAAAGGTTTCCCTGGTATCCAAGTGGCGTTGAATCAAGAGGGGATTCAAGCAAGCAATATCATGCAAGTGTTCCATCATAAAGAATGCCATATGTTTACTTTAGCCAGGGAAATGGGCAGCAAGGATGTTGATTCCCAGGTAGAAAGCCGTGACATGTTATCAGATTTAAACAACATCAGTTCATGTCGTTGTTTGTTGTCTGCATCTCATTTGGAGAATTCTTATAGTGGATGGCCTTGGGATGCTATGAAAATATATGCCGAACAGTTACCATCATTATCTTGTAATAAAAATGATCCATCTATTCTTTCTTCTGACCTGTTCAGAAATACATTTTGTATTATTCATCAAACTGGTGAACAAGGAGTTAATTTGAGGGAAATTTCGCAGGCATTGCATCCACTAGGTACTCTTTATTCTCATGAATAAAATTCGATATATTTTTTTTATAGAAGTTGTCGCGTAAAGCTACATCCACTTTGCAGGATTCATTTTGTTTGCTTTTATACCCTGCAGGCATGCAGTCTATCAATTTGGTTGTTGATATGCTTGAGAAATTTCAGCTGGCCATTAAGGTAGAGTTGTGAATATGCGTGTTGTAGATTGGTGTATCTGTTTTTTTATTACTGTTTATCTATGGATTTAGTAAAATTCACTTCATATGCACCTAGCTATGAATATTTCTATTGTTCACATTCCTAGTTCTCCATAAATGTAGAGAGACAGATCTTGGTACATGCTACTGACATTTTTTTGTTTCTATATGGAGTAAGATCTATATTCGCTTCCTGTTTGCATTACTTGTTTTAGAGCTGGGCTGTCAAGTGCCTCAACACCCAACGACGCCGGACCGCGACTACGGAGCTCGTAGCCGCGCTCCAGTCCTCACCGCGAGGTTTTACCCCTCAGCCGGCGGCTTGAGATTGATAGGGAGAGAGAGAGATTTGGAGATAACAAACTTGCTTTTTCTTCTCAATTGTTTGGCTACACTTATATGGCCATAGGCCCAACCGAATATGGAAAATATCTCCTTAATTCTAGGGATTACAAAGATGGTAGTTCAAATCCTTCCTTAGCCACTTGCGCGCTCCACCTCGTCGTGAACGCGTTCCGCGCGCTCGGCTGCCCGGCGCACATCACGGGCGCGACGTCGTCTGCTGTATGTGCGCCATGACCAGGAACTCGTAAAGACCGTCATGGGTGCGGAAGGCGGTCTTGTGGACGTCCTCCGGCCTCATGCGCACCTGGTGGTAGCCCGAGCGGAGGTCCAATTTGGTGAAGAACTGCGCGCCATGGAGCTCGTCAAGGAGTTTGTCGACCACCGGAATGGGGAACACATCTTTGATGGTGAGGACGTTCAGGGCGCGGTAGTCGACGCAGAAGCGCCATGATCCATCGGGCTTCTTGACGAGGATGACCGACGACGAGAACGGGGAGTCGCTGCGGCGGACGATGCCCTACGCGATCATGGCGGCGCATTGGCGTTCGAGCTCGTCCTTGTGGGCCGCCGGGTACCGATATGTGGCTTGAGGGTGATGCGGTGGTCGTGCGCGCGTTGTGGAGGTAGCCCCGTGGGCTCGGCGAAGAGAGACGCGAAGGCGGCCAGGAGCTCGTCCAGCAGGGATGCGCCGGCGATGTTGGTGTTGATGGCCTGGGCACGCGCCAGCGGCACGCCGGTCCAGCAGACGGAGCGACCCTGGTGCCAGAACCACATGCGCCGGGAGGCTAGGTCCCAGAAGATGGGTCCCAGAGCCCCCCAGCCACTTGGTGCCCAGCACCACGTCGTAGCTGGCTAGCGGCATCACGAAGAGCTCGGCGGGGAACGTGACGCCGTCGATGGTGAGAGGCGCCGCCCGGATGACGCCGGCGCACGGAACGCGCTCCCCATTGGCGACCATGGCCGTGAGACGGGAGCGCCGGTCAACGAGCAGACCCGAGCGACGCGCCGCTTCCTCCGAGATGAAGCTGTGTGCGCTGCCCGTGTCCAGGAGCGCGATGAGGGACGCGGTACCGAGCGTCGCCCCGATCTGCATGGTGTCCGCGTCGAGCGCGCCGGTGACGGCGCGTAGGGAGAACACTGGGGCGTCGGCGTCTTGGTTCGCGGCGTCCCCAGCGTCATCTGCGTCGGATATCTCGACGCCGTCGATGAAGAAGATGCGGCGGCACGTGCGGTTATGGCCCCGCGTGTACCGCTCGTCGCAGTTGTAGCAGAGTCCGAGGTGACGGCGCTCCGCCTGCTCCGCTTGGGACAGGCGCTTCACCAGGTTGCCCGCCACCGGTGCTGCCGGCGTGGCTGCTTGCCCGGGGGCTGGCAAGGCGAGGCGCGGTGGCGGAGGCGGCAGAAGGGGACGTGGTGCCGCGCGAGGCGGGGCCGGGATCGGTGTCGCCTGACCCATCAACTCCAGCTGCCGCGCGAGGCTCATCGCGGACGCCAGCGACTGTGGGTTGTGGATGCGGACGGCGTTGCTGAGCGGAGGGAGCAGGCCGCCGGTGAAGAGCTGGACGCGCTGGGACTCCTCCAGGGGGCCTGCGCGAGGCAACAGCGCCTGAAAGCGGTCTTGGTACTCCATCACCGACCCCGTGTGCCGACAATCAGCGAGCTCGAACAGCGGCGCCGAACGCAGCGGCGGCCCGTACCGGAGGTTGAGGAGCTTGGTGAAGCGGCGCCACGATGGTGTTCCTTCGTCCTGCTAGACTTGGATCCACCACATCTGGGCACCTTCCTCCAGATTGTAGCCGGCCATGTAGACCTTGTCCTCCTCCATGATCCGCTGTTGGTGGAAATAGGATTCACAACGATTAACGAAGATGAGTGGATCGGACTTGCCATCATACTTGGGAAAGTCGAGCTTCTGGAAACGTGGAGGAGGTCGATCGGTGTGGTGCTCGCCCGTGGCTTGCTTGGAGCCGGACGTCGACGACGACGTGCGATCGGTGGACAGGGCCTGGATCGCCTTGGCGTTGGCCTCGGCGGTGGCCTGGAGAGCTTTGACGGCCTTGGTCAGGGTCGCGATGGAGGCCTTGATGTCGTCATCGCCCATGACTGGTTGCACAACGGAGGAAGTTGATGGCGGCGATGAAGGCGTGGCGGCTGGCGGCGGCGAGACGGAGCGCGAAGGCGAGGATCGCCGGGATCGTGATACCAGGTTGTCAAGTGCCTCAACACCCAACGACGCCGGACCACGACTACGGAGCTCGTAGCCGCGCTCCAGTCCTCACCGCGAGGTTTTACCCCTCAGCAGGCGGCTTGAGATTGATAAGGAGAGAGAGATTTGGAGATAACAAACTTGCTTTTTCTTCTCAATTGTTTGGCTACACTTATATGGCCATAGGCCCAACCGAATATGGAAAATATCTCCTTAATTCTTGGGATTACAAAGATGGTAGTTCAAATCCTTCCTTAACCACTTGCGCGCTCCACCTCGTCGTGAACGCGTTCCGCGCGCTCGGCTGCCCGGCGCACATCACGGGCGCGACGTCGTCTGCTGTATGTGCGCCCGTACATGACATGGGCACAAGAAGGTAGATAAATGACCATCTTACCCTGAATTAATCTTCTCTAAAGCGTGCATGCGCGGTTAAAGAAATTATTTAATGATGCAATCAAGGAAGGTTGAGACCAGAAAGAATTGGCCAAAACTGCCTAGAAAATTGTAGAACTTAAGTATTTTTAATCGGAGGGAGTGTATGGCACTGATTAAAAATGCCCTGCTTGCATACAAGATGCTGTACTTCACTCTGCCTTGATGACCAAACTTTTTTTTGTTATTCCCACCACATCAATTTACATAATATAGGAGTCTGAATTTTGTTGATGGCTTCACAGGTCAATGCATATGATGGTGTGCAGATTGTTGACTCGTTACATAAGCCAAAGTATCATATAACCACACTTGCCGAATACAGTCATTGCAGCTGTTTGCGAGCTCCGGCTTTTGAAAAAGCGTCGACTGGGGACACCAGAAATATACAGAAAGAGAAGCATGTACTTACTATTAATTTGCAGGGAACTCTCAAAAAGCCATGCGATGGTCACACTGTGACAGTTCTTGATGTTCAAAGGAAGCCAGGCTCTCATTTGCACAGTCAACGTCCTGGAGATGATGAAAGGTCATCTAATTGGCACTTGGACCGTGGTTGCTGTCAAGTTTGCGGAAGCCATATTTATCATCCCATATTAACATGGATAAATGGTGATGGAAGTATGAATAGTTTTGTCTATGAAGGTTCAAGTCGTCGAATTATCGGATATGTCATGCGATATCCAGGAATTGTGGAGGTGTGTTAATTTTTATTAATCAGACCTTATTTTGGATGGTGATTTTTTTTTTCAAAACTGTACTCCCTCTGCTCTAAATTATAAGTTGGTTTGGCTTTCGATTTTGCCTCGTAAACAGTTCGCAACGTCGTCTAATACGGTTTAACATGTTTGGTGTTATATGATGAAGAAAGTATACTTGTTGACAATTCTAAACTTAACGCGCAAAAATGGGAAACTCACCTATAGATCGAATATTGAATACCCTTCATGTACATTGAAATTTCCCCATTGTGCATTTGATGGTTTTAATTAGCTCTGTTTTGTTCTGTTGTACTTCCACTGTGATCATCTCCTGTATATTGGTCTGCTTTTCTGATTCTCTTCATTTCCTGTTGTTCTAGTCACTTAAAGCCCGCATGCAGGTTGTCTTAAATTCATCAGGCGGTTCTTCTAAATGTAATTTATTGCATTTCCCATATGTAGTTACCATTCTATCTATCGTTGTTAAATATCATTATTAAATGTTTTGATCCTTTGCTCTGTTCTACTTCAGGAGGACATTATCCATCGGATGGATGTACTGAATCCTCAGGTACGTTGGCTACATGTTCGTATTTGTAACTGTATATGTTAGTAACGGCATTTTACATTTCCCTCCTTCCAATCATTGGTTTAACTTCTCCATGTGCAGACATGCAGGACCTTGCTGGCAAAGCTGACATTTGATAAACACATCTATGTTTGGGTATTTGATGAACCTGTGCCTACTGCTCCGATCATGCTGCAGAGTCTTCTAATGCAACATGACGAACCACCCTCCAAGCGTGGAAGGCGGTACTTCGCTAATCCAACGAGTACCTTCATGCTGTAGGATGTCACGGATGACTTGTTCTATACAGTATTCATTACTGCTAATAAAAAGCTGTGTAACGTTAAGTATAAATAAAAAAAAACTGTGTAACGTGTGCTATTGGCCTAAGCTTGTCATAACAGAAAGGAGGATTAGGGATTTAGACAGCTTCATTCGATTGGCTTGTTGATCTCTTTTGAGAAATTTGGCGACAATTCCGCTGGTGAATCCACGGTCTTTTCATCCTTCTCCCGACCTTATGTTTCAGGAGTCAATCTTAATACAAAGATACGCAACTCTCCCGCGTGTTCTCGAAAAAAAAAGTCAATCTTTTGCCTACCAACAGTCAGAATAATAGCTGTTTACATCGATCGTCAGTTTTTCTGGCTTCCCTCCAATTGCATGACGAGAGTGAGTGTTCGATACAGTTAAGCACTCCCTCCGGTTCGAAGTACTCTTGTTTTTATTCTTATTTATAACCTTTATAAAAGTAAGTACTCATCGTTCTACAACTTATAGGCAACTTTACCTTTTTTTCAGCCTTATTAATTTATATTTTTACCATTAACTAGTTTGTTTCTTCGTCCCTGCACACTTTATATAATATTAATTGAGAGTAAGATCATTTTATCTATCACGATTCATGTATGTCTAAAACCTCACTCTCGAAGGTAGCACGTGCCACTGCTAATCGATTAGACCACGTAAGGGCTCCTTTGGAAGCCAAGATCCCACCGGGATCCCGGTCTTTTCCCCGGGCAGGCCCCCCGCACGGAAATTGGCCCGGGGTCAGAACAAAGCGACATTTGGGAGCCCATCTCCACGGGGGAGCCCGACCCATTCCGCGCGATATCCCCGGGGCGAGCGCTCCCCACCTCCAGGGTCCGGGCGCCGCAACCCCGGGCGCGGCGAAGCGAAGCGACGCAAGGGAGAGTGCGCCGCCGCCTACCCGTCCACCTCCCCGTCCGACGAAGAGATCCAGCGCCGCCGCCTCCCCGTCCGGCGAAGAGATCCTATGAGCAAATGCCTGAACCGAAATACGTGAAAACTTCATTCTCGATTCTACAAGAATTTTTATGAAAGCGTTTCATTTGCTTCTTTTCAATTTTGTTTATTCTGAATCTTTCTATTCTGAATTCAGCTAACCAGAAATTTGTAACACGAGGCAATCATGCTCTCCAGGCAATAGGCAAGGCTATTTGAAACATAAATGAACTACTTCAAGAATTTGCTAATCATAGGAAGAATTCTCTGTAAAACGCATCATAGCAAGATCGCAATATAGTGACTAGCTCGTAGATCAAGAAATCGATCTGAAGCACACCAAGATCTAGAAGAACTAGGGAGTAGAACTAGCGAGGAGGCGGAGAACTCATAACTCACATACGCGGCCGAGCGGAAGCGGTGTAGTGGATCCACAGAAGGCAGCCGTGCGGGAGCGGTGGCGAGCAGCGGCGCCTGGACGGGAGGTGAAGCAGCGGGGCCTTGCGGGGAAGAAGGAGGACGCGATGGCGCTGGATGGAGGCGGAGCGGCAGGGCGTCGATGGAAGGCGGAGGGTGCGCCTTCTGTGATAACTTAGGCCCATCTTGATTTATTTGTCCCCGAATAGAGTAGGAGCAGCAGGTCTTGCACAAAAGTTGCTCTGACCCTGGCTTGCTTCTGTTTCTGTTCCCTTTCTTCACTTTTGAGGGATAAATCGATATTGTGCCAGCAAAAAAAGAAAAGCAAATTAGTGATTCTGTAAAGATTCCATCAAGTTCTTATTCTGTAAAGATTCCATCAAGTTCTTATTTGCTTATTTGAATCATTTGCAGCCATGTCAACAGAAAGGGCTACCTGGAGTTATACATATGAGAAGGGATTAGTTGATGTAATGAAAGGGCTTGCCAACCTCCCAATGTTGAAAGGACAAAATGGCTGGACAGCAGAGGGTTGGAGGAATATTACAAAGCAGTTCAATGACATGTTTCTAAATGCTCATTTCACCAAGCAGCAGATACAAGAAAAGGAGAAGGAGCTGAAAGCAAGCTACAAAGTAATTAGAGACGCAAGGAAAAGTGGAGTTGGCTGGAACAACAGCTTAGGCATGATTATTGCTGAGCCAAACATCTGGAAAAAATTAATTGATGTTAGTATGCTGTTTTTGTCGCATTTAAGTTTGCTTTATCCCATCTTGGTTATAAGTACTGATGTTTTTTTTGTTGCATTTAATAGGACAATTCCAAAGTTGCCAAGTTCCGGAAGAAGGCATTTCCATTGTATGACAGCTTGGAATCATTGCATGAAGGTAATGTTTGCTAATATTTGCTATTTATTTTCTCCTTTCCAGGAATGCATGCTCATATTCAGTTCTGACAACATGTTTCAATTATTTGTTAATAGGTAATATTGCTACAGGAGATTTGAATTTTACATCAACTGAGATTCTACCTCCAAGAATTGACATGCAAGTGCATTTTTCTCTTCCGCCTCAAAGAACTAAGACGCAGGCTGTTCCAAGAGTGGAATCTACACCTCAAAGAAGCACGTCAGAGCAAAGTATACATAACACGGTGCCCATAGCAAACCCATTCAGATCTGGTTTTGATGGCATAGAAAGCACTGAAGCTCAATCAGCTCCATCCAGTCTTAACTCAGAGGATCAAGATGTCACCGGTGGGAAAAAGCGCAAGCAAAGTCAGATGGCAACAAAACTTGGGGACTATATCGACTATCGAAAGAGCCAAACAGAGGAAACTCTAAAGAAGTTAGATGAGAAGAAGAGGCTCGAAGCTGAATACTCGGTTGGCAAGTGCATTGATGCCGTTGATGCCATGCAAGATCTAACGGATGAGGACAAAGCAGACGCAAATGAGCTGTTTCAGTCAGAAATGAATAGACAGATCTTCATGAAGACAAAGAATCCAAATGTCCGGCGCATCTGGCTGAAAAAGAAGATTTCTAAGGTATATTGTGCTTGCGATCAGTTTTCTGCTCATCTACATTAGATTGGATATAGGAATAACTAAAGAATACCACCTGTATGTAGTTTTGTGCAATTGTTCTGATAGTCTCTACTGAGTTGCTCACTGTTGTGAGCTTTCTGTATAGTGATCTGTGAACACTTCTGCCATGCCATCGCCGTATCCTTCTATCTTCAGTTCATCTTGTACTTTTTGGCATTGCAATGTTTACAAATTAGTATCCCCATAGTTAACAAACTGCAGCAAAACACAATAGCTTATATCATGTATCTTTCATAGGGATCTTTTGTTTGCTTACCATATGTTCACTGAAGAAATGATGTTTCATTATGCAGATGGGAAGCAATGTTTAATCTTTGAGTTGTATGAAGGTAAGGCAATGCCAAGATCAGTTTCAATTCTCATATATTGCGCTTGCTGTTCATAATTCATCAGTTTTCTGCCTATGATTAGCAAATTCTTGAAGTAGTTGATTTATGTTTCAAACAAATTCTCAAGTCTGATATGTTTATATTGCCCAAAAGCTCTCTAGTAGCAGTGTGTTGCGCTTCATTTGGGACCTTTATTTGTGTATTAATTTGCATTAATGTACTTTAGTCTTTGCCTTTATGCTTATAAAACAATAATAATAATACTTGTGATTCCTGAAGAACATTACTTTCCTCTTTTTACTGCAGCTGTTTGTCTCCAGTGTGCTCATTTCATTGCTGCTACTACTTGACACCAAGAAGCCTCCCGCGTGTTCATTTCATTGCTGCTAGAATTGGACACCAAGATTCCAAGAAACCTCTTCTGTGTTCATTTCATATGATGAATTAAACTCCAGTGCTAAGTTATGATCGACATTCTTGTACTGCATATGATGCATGTACTTGAATAGAACTCCAAAATTGAATGCTAGTGGAGATTTAGCCCCTTTTCCCATTTATCATTCAGGTTTTGTAATATTCGCTGCATGTTTGGACTAGCTGCTGTTATGGAAATAGGGTGGTGCAAACATTTCTGGAAAGAAATCGTCTTCCTGGGATGCAATACTTTTTTTTATTTTTGGTCTGAGTGGACTAGTGGAATTTTTTTTTGTGGATATTGAAAATACGTGCAATCATATAACCGGACAGCAGGAGACAATGCATGATACATCAGCCTCAGAAAGTGTATGCGTTTTCTTTCAAAAAAAAAGTGTATGCGTGCTCTGGGGACGGCCGGACGGGCCAGTGCTTGCGTGCTCTGCAGGGACGGGCCACCCCGCGTCCGTTTCCAAACAGCGGCCGGGGGAAGGGGGCGCACTGCCCTGCCGGGGACGGGGTTTCGGATGTCACGAAATTTCCCCGTGCGGGGGATCTACCCGGGGCTGATCTGCCCGTGGCTGCCAAAGGGGCCCTAAAATGAACCAAAATATACATATTTAAGGGATAT
Organism: Echinochloa phyllopogon; assembly: GCA_033239725.1. Lineage (NCBI taxonomy): Eukaryota > Viridiplantae > Streptophyta > Magnoliopsida > Poales > Poaceae > Echinochloa > Echinochloa phyllopogon. The sequence continues at coordinate 52,207,223 of BTCW01000005.1, forward strand.
TCGGTGTTTATGTATATTTAAGTAGTAATTTAGACCTTTTTTTCATTATCACGTAGAGCAGCCGTTCGCTTTCGAAGAAGAGACTAGAAGCGAGGAAGAGGACTTTAAGGGAAGGATAAAAGAAAGGAGCGGCTGGTGAAGCTTTAGCTTAACTGCCAGTCTGCCATTGCCAGCCATCCATTCCATTCCATTCACATCCAATGGCGCTCGCGCTCTCGATCTCCCTCGCTCCGCCAGTAGCTGCAGCTCCCGCCGCTTCCAGCACATGCAGCCCGAGCTTCCTGCGGTCGGCGGCGGTGGCGATGAGCCGCGGTCGGACCAGGCCGCGCGGCAGCGTGGTGGCGATGGCGGACATCCTCGGCGACATCGGCGCGCGCGACCCGTTCCCGGCGGAGATCGAGAGCAAGTTCGGGGAGAAGGTGCTGGGCAACGTGGACACCCTCCACCAGATCCTCATCCCGACCCTCTCCGCGCTCTCGCTCGCCAGCGTCCCGCTGGAGCCCGGCGCGGCGGCGCTCTCCCTCGACGACGCGCGCAAGCTCCTCTTCAAGGTCGTGGGGTGGAGGCTGGTGCTCTCCGACGGCGGCGAGCCGCAGCGGCCGGCGCGGCTGGAGTGCGTCTGGAAGGTCCGCGACGGGCGCTGCGGCCAGGAGCTCATCGCCAGGATCAACGCCGCGCTCGACGGCGCGGGGCACGGCCCGGCGGCGCTGGTCTTGGAGGGCAACCAGGTGACGGCGGTGCTCTCGACGCCCTCCGCCGACGGCGACAGCCTCACCGTCAACGACTACATCGTCGCCGCCAGGATAGACAAAGTCAAGACGCTCGATCTTATCCCGAAGAAACGAGTCTGGGCGTGAACTCCGAGTGACGCGTTTCTCGATCATCAGCTCAATTGAATTTCCTTCCATCGTTCACAATCATTCTTGATAGTAGTGTTGGAATTGGAATTCAGTTGCATGGTGTTGGTGTACTGTACAATTTGTACCACCGTGGGCTTGTTCCAAACGAACAAGCCGACGAAAAATTTTGCAATTTAATTTCTTCTCGTTTTTATCCGAAAAAGATACATTTCGCTATGCATAACTACAGACATATGCGTAGAAGTCATTTTAGGATTGATGCTAAGGTTTACAAAGCCGTCTGCATGATTCATATATTGATCCAGTAAACTGATTCGAACAGCTAACCATAACAAAAGATGTTTCTGTATTCTGGTTTCGCATGAAAAATGGCACCTCAAGTGCATTGGTGCTGACGTGAGAGTGAGTGAGTGACAAATGAGTGGCAGAGGACGGCCAGTTAGCCGGATTCCACAAAGAAAACGGAGATTAGAAGCAACCGAAGAGGACAACAACGTGGGGAACGATAAAAGTTAAGGCACTGGTTAGGTGGGCTTAGCAACTGCCATCCATCCATTCCCGACCTGCAGCGTTGTCGCCATGGTGGACCTGCTTTTGGGCTCGTATCCTGTCGAATTTCTGGGATTCGATGAGGATTCAGGACACGGGCCTATAGATGGGTTTTGATGGCAGTCTCCTCCGATAGAAATGGTCCTCGCATCGATTGAGAAAAAAAGAAGCCCAACAATCAAGCAATCCTGGAATCCAAACCGTGAGCCCAAAAGATGCGCCCCGTCGCTCTCGAATCATATGCGCCACGCCGGCCACCGGTACGGTATACCACCCCACAAAGACGCGCCCGTCCAAGTCAAGCTCGACACGCCTTGCCGGACACAGCAGCACACACTGAACCTGCCAACGAACCGGCACGCGCACCGTGCCCCCGGAACCTCGCTCGTGGTCAAGCCAAGCCGCATCAAACAACACGACCAACCGGGCAGACCCGTGAGCGACGAGCGTCTCCTGCCGCCGGCTCGCTGGCTGCTTCATTGGCCGGCAACGGCGATGATCCAGAATTCCTGGTGACCATGCCATGTTGCAGAGTCAGGAAAGCGGAATGCAAAAGCCAAAAATGCCTGCTCCGGCTCCGAGAGATCCAAAGAATTCCTGTCCAGAGGCAGGCTTGGCTTTATCCCTGGCGTCGGGTCACGTCGGCGCCCGTGTCACTGTGTGCGCGGCGGGCGGCGGCGGCGGGCGCCACTCCCACTCTCGTGCGCGCCTTTCCAACCTCGCTCGGCTCGCTCACTCCGATCCTTTGTCAGTCGAGGACGACAACGGCCTCCCTCGATTCTCCGCTCCCGTGAGGTTGAGACCTTGGTGGGCGTTGTCCCTGACAACGGCGGTGTTTAGATGTTAAATTTGGGATGGTGAATTTGGGAGTACGATGTCACTTCGTAATTATTGCGTCACTGTAAAATTTCGTTTGTATTTGTGAAAAATTGTTCAAAAATTGATCAATTAGACTCAAAATGTTCGTCTCGCAAAGCACAACAAAACTGTGCAATTAGTTTTTGATTTCATCTATATTTAATACTCCATGCATGTTATGACATTTTGATGTGACGGAGAATCTTCTTTTTGCATAGTAAATTTGGGAGTGGAATTTTGGAACTAAACAGGGCCAATAATGCAGTGCAGGGATGTAGCCAAAGCCGCAACGGCATCGGCAGCAGCAACTCCATGTAGATCGATGTAGGCTAGCTAGAGCATTTTTCTTACCGAGTTCAGAACGAAGCATAATTCAAGCTAGAGTCTGCAAAGTCACAGCGGAAGGCATCAGTAGCATTGCTCATAATCTAGCTATTCAGGCAGGAAACCATGATTGGCTTTACGCATCCGTTGAATTTCCATCTCGATTTAAAGGTATGCAGAGAATTCATGAGAAAAAGGAAAAGGCAAGGAACCATTCAAATTCTTTAACAAGGGATTTGCCCTGCACTTATGCAGGCCATCTGCCGATCGAGTCACAGAGGAGGGTCTGCAAAATGCATCCCGGGATCATTTAGATCGTCCCCATGTGCTAGCTGTGTACCAGTTGCTTTCTGTATTAAGCACAAAGGCAATGCTCTTTGCGTACCAGTTGCTTTCTGCATTAAGCTTTGGCATCTAATTCTGCCGCCGCAGCAGAAGCGAAGAAAGATATTTTGAGCCACCGTTTACAGGTTCTAATCAAGGTGACCAGTGCAGTGGGGTCCTCCTCGATCCCTGCTGTAACATTTGCCTGTGCTGTGCACGGACGTTGTGGTCCGGTCTAAGTTAGGTGTGATCACGGATTTGGTTCTGCTGCCTGCTGCAGCAGTTTTTTTCTGTACGAGAAATTCAGCATCTCAGCCCGTACAGCACATTCTCGTACAGGTAGCCTTTTATTTTCTTGGTTGTCATCACATCACGTCTGGTATGGCCTCCGATCGTCGTGTTTGCCATTGCCTTCTGCATTCTGATCTTGTACGACACAAGGTGACATTCCGCCAAGCTGGAGAAAAGAAAACTGACGATTCTTTCTTGTCATCATCTACAATATATACAGGCCGCAGGCCGTGCCCTTCCTTGGTCCTTGCTTCCCCTAAATTGATCGATCAGGAGACCGACTCCATCCATGGACGCCGCCGTGTCGTCGTCACGGCTTGGATCACGCGCGCCAATGTCCATGTCACGTAGGGCACCGGCCACGCACAAAAAGGGAAGAAACGTTGCGTCGCTAACGGTGGGCCGTCGCAGATCGAGGTGCGCACTGGCCCTAGCTAGAGGATCGCGCGCGCGACGAGCGGATATTTGCGTGGCCGGACGCCGGAGAACAGAAAATATCGATCCGTGCTCGCCGCCGGCGTCGGTGGCGGCGGCGGAGCGCACGGGCGCCGGCCGTGGATCGAACAATTCTCGCTTGGCAAAAGTTACACTCACGCAGAGGCTTGGAACTACGATATGCGTGAATTTTGAATTGTGTAGTGCCCGGCGAAGCTAGTACGGTGGCAGATGTCGTCTTGAAGCCAACTTAATTACGGATAGCAGTATGTTAGGCTGCCCCATGGGCCGGGCCGGGCTTGGTTCGGGTCATCCGTCTCCATTCACGATGGCCAGCCGGCCGGCGCTGACGACGAAGGAAAACGACAAGGCAGCAAATGCACCGCGCGCAACGGCAATGTGTTAACCGACCGACCCATCCGATTGGGAGCCGCGACGTACCCAAGCAGAAGCAGATAGATCGACGCTGCTCTGACTCATTTCACCACATCCTTTCACCTGTGCCGGCCCGGCGGCCCACCGGCCGTTGTTTTCAGATCGACGTGGATGTGGACACGCCATTTCCCCTGCTAGCAGTGTCAGATTGCATTGGTGCAAGCAACGGGTTAGTAAGTACGAATAGTACGTAGTAGCAGTCTCGCAAGTACTAACCACTGCCGTAGCTGCACAGCACGCCTGCTATGTAGAGGTCGTCAGGGGCAAGTTGTTGCCCGGCCCTGCTAGAACTGGCACGTTCTGTGTACACTAGAGTCTCCTAATGCGTTGTATTAGGGCGCCGAGACAGCAGACAATAATACGTGTGAACGTACGTGCCAATGCAAGGAGACCAATTTTGAGCTGCCAACTTTTGATTGCTACGGCTTGTGTACCAGCACTACTGTCACTATGCCCTAGTCAGTCTAGTCCATTTCGATCACGTACTATTATATTGTTATTAGGACCCCAGAGGACCCCGTTATCCTAGAAAAAAAAATCTGCTCCAAACAAAAGACAATCCCGATCGTTTTCTGAGAGCGCCTTTTTATCAATCAAGGGCATAAAGTTCTGAAAGATATGCTCAACTGAATGACACGACCTTTTTCTCTCTCTTTCTTCCTTTCCAGAGAATGCACACATACACGGAGAGAGCCAACAGCCAACCCAAAAGGTTATCTGGGCCTGCAAGCTTTGCATCGCATGTGGAGGATAAGACGTCGAATCATTGGGCTGGCAATATGGCATAAGTACATATACGGCACATGATATATATATATATATATATTCTGATATATATATATATATATCATCATATATATATATCCATCGTCGTCCATCGATTAGCCTTTCCGCCGTGTACATCGTCCCTGGTTTCGGTGCATGTAGCCAACACAGGGCGCCATCAGATGGACTGGACTTGACCTCTTGGTCAGGACCACACGCAACGCAATGCGAGATGCTATGCAACGCACGGCGCCCCTCGGCTGTCAGCCTTTTCTAGCTAGGCTCGTGATCGTACGGTTGATCGCCGATGATTGATGAGCCAAAATGATCGTGCGTGCGTAACGGCTCTGGTCAAAGACTGAAAACGATCAGTCCTGCCACGCGACGAAATTGATCAACAATGTTTGTTGAAGTATATTAGCGATGAACCATGCATACACATTTCAGGAACCTAGTGACAGACGCACGACGAAATTTGTCAATGGCCGTTGAAGTAGTATTTCTGAGTTTGCTTATTAGACTTGGATGGCGCATGCAAGTCGACGGTATCAGAGTCGTCAGTCTATGTATGTATTCAGTGTATGCAACTTAGCTGTTAATTCACGGCTCTGGTAGTATGTGAGCAAGCAGGGAACCAGATCAATGAGTTTGATCTGTCATTGCAGAGTTCGTTTCGAAGATATGACTGCAAGATCCGGGACTTGCCTGTCATCATCCGTAATCGTCACGCGTGATGGACAAAGAGTGCTGATCGAATGCATGTACATACACATATGTCTGGATGCATGGCTCGAGCCAATCCGGTCGTACAGTTGCAAATTTGGATGAACTCCTCCTGGCTCGAATCAATCCGGTTGAACGTGATTATAACCGGTCGTACCGCCTGAACATAGCGCCAAAAAGATTAGGAAAAGGAGAGAAAACTGATGGATGACGACTGGTTAAAGATATATACTACTAATAAGTATTCTTACAAAAAAGAAGAAGCTTTGTTTCGTGTCATGAAGATTGATATCGTTTGAGGCATACAGGGTGCGCGCGCGGGAGACGGTCTGAGCTGTTTGGTGATGACTGATGAGCATACAGACAGACAGTGATACAGAGTTGTCCCTGGGTCGAGTCCTGGGACGGAGACATGCATGCGCGTGTAGGAGCAGGCACGACCGCGACAGGGGCACAGGGCAGAGCACGGATGTGTCCGGTGGTGGCCCTGTGCCTGTGGGCAACGGGCATGAAGGCGGGCACGGATGCACCACGATGTCCGGCCACTTTTGCCAAAGGCGAGGGATCGGATGCACCATGCCCACGGCCGGACACAATGGGAGAGATGCAAAGATGACAAGTGACGATGACGCTACTCCGGCAGGCATGGATATGGCTGCTACCAGAGTACGACGCATCGTCATCGGATTACTCGCTCTTGCCACTGATGCGTTGCAATGGAGGGGGTCGTCGGAGCTGCTTTGACAGGGTGAGGTGAGGTCATATGGAAGGCGCCCCTGCGTTATTGTCGGGGCCCGGACACGCCAGGTTTGGTTTTGGGTGGACACCGGTAGCGTGCGGTGCCCATCTTGTGCCGGTGGTACACGACCACGCCCGGGTGAGGGAGGGCGCGGGCACGGGCGGCGCACGGCCCCGGCCGGCAACCGCCGCCGCGCCGATGCCCGCCGGCCCGGGAAAAGGGCTCGGGCGCGGACGGGACAGGACGGCCGTGAATTGCGCCGGCGGCGACGCATCTCCCCGTCGTCTTCTCGCGCGCGGATCCTTCTGTTCTGCTGCCGTGCAGGCTGGGTGGCTACAGCCTACGGCACAGGCGCCGCCGCCGTTTCGCCCGCCCGGATGCTGCTCTGCCGCCGGGCGCCAGCACGTAGCACCAACAATCACATGGCGGCGTATGATGATGATGGCGAATTGGCGTCTTGGCGATCCTCCCGTGAACCCGTACGTGCTCGAGAAGATCCACTGATCCAGTACTCGAGTACTACAAACCCCTGCATCCGCATGCATTTCAGTGGCCAGTCAGTCGGCCATGGGGATGGATTTGATCTCGCCGCGTAACTATTTGTCTCGTGACCGAGGCCACCGCTCGTCCGGCTAGGCACTACACGTCAGCTCTATCTGCAGGCTGCAGCTAGCCGCATGGCTGGCAGGGGCCACACCATCGAGAGGCCGCCGGACGTAGGAGATGAGCTGCCCCGCACGGGCACGGGAGGATTCCGCGCGCTGTCACACGAATTTTGCTGCCCCCCACTCCGAGGATTTTGGGAGGCCGTTGGTGCGGCAGCACTGTACGCCTGTTCCTGCTAAATTCAACACTTCCGTTGCGTGCAAAGCTCGCAAGATAGAATGAATTTGCAGAAACACGCATACGCCTTCTCCGGTCTGCGTATCGACTATCGACGGGAGAGTTGCTCACGTCCAACATCTTTACCACGGCCACCGACAGTTTTTTTCAGGCATTTCACATTTTATTCACTCGTTTGGAACGGCAACTGACAGAGAAACCTGAGCGCACCTAGGAACCAGAAAATCAGACGGCAAGCGTTGCTATCTAGTGTCGCGCTACCGAGTACGAGTACAGTATGCGCGTAAATTCCAAGATAGGGTTTGTTCGGACAGGACTAATAATAATCAAGATAAGATCTCTCCAAACTCCAGTAGCTGTGGGTTGGAGCCCGGGCAGACGTGATGCTTACGCTCACGGCCACCGTCTACCAGCTGAGCAAGCGCTTTTGCTCCCCTTCTCCTACCTCCCAAAATCTCACCTTCCTCTCACCTCTTATATATAGCCTCGCCGCTCAGCTCCTGCTGCACTGACACACACACAAAGACACCGGGTTTGCGTTGGCTTCCCGTGAAGCCGAGCCGTTCAGTGCTAGCTAGCTGTTGGGTGTGCTCCCCTGTACCGGGAAGGACACCATATCTTCTCGCCTCCATTTGGTTTTCAGGCCAAGAGAGGCTCGGCTCAGCTCAGCTCAGCGGAAAGGGAGCTGAATTGTAGGGGCGTAGGCCGAGATGGAGCATATCGCGAGGTTCTTCTTCGGAGTTTCCGGTGAGCGCCATGGCTGCCTCTCTCTGGTGGTCTCTGAATATGCTGTGCTTGTATGCCTCTCTAATGTCTCTTGGCTTTGTTTTTCAGGGAATGTCATTGCGCTCTTCCTCTTCCTGTCGCCTGTGTAAGTTTTGATTCCATGTCCCGGCCTCTTCTGTTTCTGACTGTCTACAATCATGCGTTAAAAAAAAATTACAGAGAAGCAAGGTAGAACAAGGGGAGAGTGTGACAGTAGGGGAAAAAATGTTTTCACATCTTTTAGGTTGAATCTTTTTTGTTTTTACTGAAACCGCGGAAACAGAAGATAAAGAATGGAATCTGGAAGTCTGAATTTCCTGAAAAGCAACATCTTTTTCCTGCCTCCTCCGCCTCAGAAGTGATGGGCACGCCCCATATGTTTCTTTCTGACGGGTGAGAAATCTGGTGAAATTTTTGCAGCGTCACCTTCTGGAGGATCATCCGGAAGCGGTCGACGGAGGACTTCTCCGGCGTGCCCTACAACATGACGCTGCTCAACTGCCTCCTATCGGCATGGTAACCAACTTCTCCCCAACACAACCTGCGCATGGGCAAAGTTCACATCATTTGTGTTTCTTCAGAACAGTCACTTTTTTTTACCTCTCATGTTTATTCGAGTTCAGGCTTCATGCATCCATGCAGATTCATGTTAGTATATACTTAAGCAGGTTCATGTTAGTATATACCTTTTTGTATTCTTGCTGTGCAACATGACATTTGGCTGTAAAACCAGTAAAACTGCCATGTGAAAGCGTAGTTTCACATTTCAGAAATACTGCATGTTTTAATGGATGTTGAAGCACTGTGACATTTGGCTCGTAGCGTAGTAGCCTCTGTCAAGTTCGTCCTGTAGATAGAATGACACTCGTGGACCCACTCGCCAGCACTGTGACAATGACTGCTACGAACGAAAAAGTTTTTATGTGCCACAGTCCGCGGAGCCTGTCGGCACTGCCAGGATGGAGATCCATGACATGTGGGCCACACGGCCCCTGTGCTCGCACATGCCGCTTCACGTTCAAGTGTTTGTACTGGTAGTAGCTCCAAAAAGCTTTCATGCTTTTTGGTTACGGATCTTTTGGCTACGAGGATGATTTTGGCATAGTACTTGTTTTCTTCAGTAGGCAAGAAGAGGCGTGGCCGTTTGATTTCACGCACCCTTGCAGGGCCAAGCAAAGCGTGTCTGCATGGGCTCATGTGTGCTCGTCGATCGGCGATCATCTGAATTTTGTTTGCTGAATTTTGTCTGAATGAATGAACGAACTCAATAATCAATCTGCAAATATATAGGTACGGGCTGCCGTTCGTGTCCCCTAACAACATCCTGGTGACGACGATCAACGGGACGGGCTCTCTGATCGAGGCCATCTACGTGGTGATCTTCCTCATCTTCGCGGAGCGTCAGATCCGGCTCCGGATGCTGGGCCTGCTGGGCGTGGTGACCTCCATCTTCACGGCGGTGGTGCTCATCTCGCTGCTGGCGCTCCACGGCAACGGCCGCAAGATCTTCTGCGGCCTCGCCGCCACCATCTTCTCCATCTGCATGTACGCCTCGCCGCTCTCCATCATGGTACGTATGTACAGTAACGCAGCAGCGCTCTGGCAGTCGATTAGCTGTATGCACTATCTCCATATATCATGCATCTCCATCAATAATATGTGCTTTGTGTTTGGGTGTGCAGAGGCTGGTGATCAAGACGAAGAGCGTGGAGTTCATGCCATTCCTGCTCTCCCTGTCCGTGTTCCTCTGCGGCACCTCCTGGTTCATCTACGGGCTCCTCGGCCGCGACCCCTTCATCATCGTACGCTTCGATTGTCTCGATATCTCTCTTTGATCTTTCTACACACCGGCCCGGCAGATTAATCAGCACCCTGATGTGATGACGAGGATCCTATCCACTGCCGGCCGTACGCGCCTGTCCATCCGATGGGTACTTGGACGGTTGGACCCCTCTAGCTGTTGGCTGTTGTGTTGCCATTGAAGCTGAAACACTGCTGGCTAGTACAGTACAGTATACAGTACCCGTCCATGCGTCGGTTGCCCTTTCGGTGTCCACTCCAACACCCCAAGCAGCCGCACATGCCTGCCGGCCGTTGCCGAGCGCTGCACGGCAGCACGGGCAGCGCATGCCGGCCGGCACCCAAGTCGCAGCAACGCGACGAGCTCCCCGGCTCTCCCCGCCGGCCGCCGCTGGGACGGGCCGGGCCCCATCGGGCCAAGCAGAGCGACAGCGCCGCGCTCTTTCTTGTCGCGACAGCAAACCCCGGCCCGGCCCGGCGCATCTGCTAGCGCTGCGTGGGCCAGTCTCCCTAGCTAATTACTCGATCTGATCCTGGACTGACGTCTTGAACGCGTGCGTGCGTGCAGATCCCCAACGGGTGCGGGAGCGTCCTGGGCCTGACGCAGCTGATCCTGTACGCCATCTACCGCAACAACAAGGGCGGCGCCGCCGCCGCGCCGGCGGGCAAGGGGGAGGAGGCGGAGGACGCCAAGAAGGTGGCCGCCGCGGTGGAGCTGGCCGACGCCACGAACGACAAGGTCGCCGCCACCGTCGCCGGCGACAAGGTTGCCAGCCAGGTGTAGGCTGCTCCGATCCTGCTCTGTATCAGGGCTTGCTGGTTGGGAGGGAGGCGCGCGGTGGTGTCGAGCTAGCAGCCTAAAAGCGAGGCTGCATGCCTAATGGATGATTTGATTTAGTTTGCTGATGATGATCAAACAGATTGTTGTTGTTGCTGCTTTGTTTGCCTTGCATTGTCACTCTGGTCTCGGTTTGATCTCCATGAAAATGTACCTCCTGGGAGAGCTATGATGACACGGTTGTGTTTTCAAGTTGTGTCTCTGCAAGCGTGATGTGTTTTTTCCCCCCCTTTTGTTTCCTGTTTCTCTGAAAAAGATTGTACCGATCCTTTCTGAGAAACCGAGCTGCAAGTTCTTTGCGTGAGCATGCGCCCACATGCATAGTGAAACCTGACCAGCGAAAAGAAATCCTGCATAGACTGGTTTTGGGAGGGTAAATACGGAAAGGAAAAGTAAGGTCTAGTCGCACTTTTTTTTGAAAAGGAATGTCTAGTCGCACTGGGTCCTCATATATTCGCTTGGGCCAAAATATCACATCTCATAGACCGTGCGAAGGCCCAAAGAGTGGCGGAATCAACACATAGCTGGAGAAGGCCCACTGGCAGAACCAGCGGGGGCCCATGCTGAAAAGTCGGCAAGTAACCGGGTAATGGATGCAGACCAAAGCCAATTAACATAAATCCGACACCCGTTAACCCGCAACTCTTCCTTCCGGAGGAAGGAGCCGACGCCCGACGGCCCCCCTTTCGGCGCGCATATAAACCGACGCAGCGAACGCCATCCACTTTCCTTCAAAGAAGAAAGAACCATTCGACCCAGTCGCCCCCACCAACCAGAGGGCGCGATCCAGAGGACCTATCCGTAAGTTTGAGAAAGTTTCGTGGGGAGGATGCCGATAGACATGCCGCGGGGGCTCCCCTTCGCCGTCGACACGTGGGGCCCATCCTCCCGCCACCGGCGCCACCGCTTCCTCACCCACGCGCACCGGGACCACCTCGTCGGCGCCGGTGCCGCCGCCGGTGGGGGCGGCGGCGCCGTCTACGCCACCCGCCTCACCTTGTCCCTCGCGCTTCGCCACTTCCCCCAGGTAAAACTCCCCTCCCTCCCTGTTTGTTCAGTTTTGCCCCCGGCAAAATGTTTCTGTGGCGGCGTGTCTCTGCTAAATGCTAAACGCTCTTGGCCCGTGGTGATTCAGCTGGAGAGCTGGGAGTTCGTGGAGATGGAGGTGGGGAGGACGGTGGCGGTGGATGATCCCGCCGGTGGATTCTCCGTCACAGCGTACGACGCAAATCACTGCCCTGGTAATTTGTTCGTTTCAACCATTCCAGTTCAGTCCATGTCATAACAATATGGTTCATTTCAGTCGGTAATTAGCAAGGTAACGAGAATGTGTGATTTGATCTACAGTATCGAGGATGAAGTGTAATTTGTATGGGTAAAGATCATATGTCAATTGTTGTCTGTTTCGAGCTTGGTGTGCTCATTATGTGCTTTGAGGAGCTAGGGAAGACATAAGGCTTATGCTTGGCTTCATTGGTAATTTCAGGGGCAGTCATGTTCTTATTTGAGGGTCAATTTGGTACTATACTTCACACGGGGGACTGCCGGCTTACACCGGATTGTGTACAAAATTTGCCAATGAAATACATAATGAAGAAAGGAAAAGAAAACATTTGTCGACTTGACTTTGTGTTCCTAGATTGCACCTTTTCCAAATGCTTCCTTAAGCTACCAAGCAAGGAATCAGCAATCCAGCAGGTTGCCCTTTCTTCTGAGATTAGATATGTTAGTGTTGTTCTGACAACAGGGTTAATTACAATTGAGATATGATTCAGTGATTGCAGGTTATAGCTTGCATATGGAAGCATCCACATGCACCTTTTGTTTACCTTGCTTGTGACCTTCTTGGGCATGAAGATATCCTAGTTGAGGTGTCAAGGACATTCGGATCGAAAATCTATGTTGACCAGAAATTGGATTGTTTTAAAGCACTGTCGCTCACAGCCCCTGAGATCATCACTGATGATGCATCTTCTCGCTTTCAGGTATGTTAATCCATGGAACGTATCCAAGAATTTGCATTCTTAAGCCTGTCCGTTGTGGAAATAATTGCCTTTATGTCTTTATAATACACATGGAAGCATAACTGTTTCATTTCCATTTCAAAGAAAAACAGTTACTGGCATGCTAGTCATAACATGATGATTTCTTTGTTTGTGGAAATTGAGTTCTCCGCCTCTTAATTTATCCATTCATCTCAGCTGTGTTTATTGCAACGAGTGATTCCTTATGGTCTTTCTTTTTGGCTGCAATTCTTCAGATGGTCGGATTCCACCAACTATATGACAAAGCAAGTAGGAAACTTGAAGAGGCAAGGGCAAATCTCCAGCCAGAACCCTTGTTTATTCGTCCATCAACTAAGTGGTATGCAATCGGTGCTCGAAGCCCGAAACCCAGCCTAACAGAAGCTGAGCAGGATGACTTTGGAGTCTGGCATATTTGTTTCTCCATTCACTCCTCTCGTGATGAGTTGGAGCAGGCGCTGCAACTTCTGCAGCCTCAGTGGGTCATTTCAACAACTCCCCCATGCTTCGCCATTGAGCTCAGCTATGTAAAGAAACATTGTTTCAAGACCCGATTAACAGCTGATGATCCATTGTGGAGAATATTCAGAGATCCCCTTCAAAAGTCGGTGTCCTCCCCTTGTTCAGTGCTTGCTTCTGAAACACACACAGACAAAGATGACTCAGATTTTGATGACAAGGATGATCATTCGTTGTCCTCCAGTGAAGAATGTGAATGTTTAAACATCAGCACCCTTGAACTGAATTTTGTGCCATCCCCTCTACCTGAGGAACCAGACATTACATTATTTGGAAGAGCCAGGTTTGGATCTCAAGCAATTGACATAATGAAAGAAGAGCTACGCAATCAGTACATCACCTTTGAAGAAGGATGTCTTGAAGAAGTTAGGGGATGTGCACCTGCAGATTTAGTTCATGGTGACATTGAGACAAATTCTGCAACAAATTGTGTTATGAAGCAAGCACCAGCCTCCCATCAGGATCACATTGAAGCAGGAGATGAGGTAGCCTCCGGTCAGCATGAAGCATCCTCAAGGCAATTAGAAGCATCTCAAGCTCAGTCATTGCCCACTGCTCAACGCAATATTTTAGTGCTTGCTGATCAGCATGAAAAGCTTGAAGCTGCAAAAGAATCAAAATCATCGAGTTCTTCTGAAGACTTGAGCCTTTCCATGGTCAGAAGCGGAGAAACAACTAATCGTCAAAAGGAACCCTTGTGCATTATTGGATCATCTGAATGTTTGAATCCAAGTTTGAAGAGGCTTTACAGGTCAAGGAATATCCCTGTTCCACGACCTCTCCCATCGCTTGTCAGACTTTTGGAATCCTCGAAGCGGGTCAAAATGCAACCAAGTACTAATTATAGATCGTTGAATTCACGGCACAGCTTACCCTAACCACATGATTGAGCTCATAGCTGTAATGGCAAAAGGATATTCAGATTATCACGAGTACAGACCTGGATTATCTCTGGAGTGCATACATGTATAGCCTTAATGTAGCTTCCATAGGCTTGTACAGGGGCTTTGTATGATTTTCGAGATGTGGTACAGAGTTGTTGTAATTATGTGACAATTCTATTTGACAAGTTGAGTGATTTGTTCTACCATCCTTGGCTAGGCACCCAGTGGTGTCGAATCCATTGCCGAGTCACAGTTTGATCTTATGAATCGTGCACTGAATATCATGATAATCTCACAAAGATTTTGCTAGTGGAATTCTTTGTTCTCACAAAGATTTTGCTAGTGGAATTCTTTGTCGCAGCCACGCAGGTGAGTCCAAATATTTTCCTAGTTCCCCAATGTATACAGCACCGGATATTCCAGCAATAATTAATTTTATACACGAAGCAGAGTCGACATGTTATGATTTTGTCCTAAAGTACTAAATCAATCAAGCGACAAGATGGTAACATACAACATGGCACCAGGTAATTAGCCAAACTCAATTATTCTGATAAGCAGACATCTACGATTCGGTAAGGTTCCGTTAACAGCCCAGCGGTTCACAACCTTTTACAGTCTGCACTAGGCTCCTAAAATACAGCAATACTAATGTTAACTTCATCAGTGAGCTCTAAAGCTCTATTGCCATGCGGAGGATACGATGAGAGTCTTCTCCCCCCAGCCGAAGTGAAGTCCCCCGTGGTCCTCCTCGAACTTGTACCTATCGCAGTACGATTTCAGTACAGATTTTATTCCAGTGATGACATTGCTGTTAAATGGGCACGGTGTAAAGCCGGCCATTGTCATTCTTGCTCTCCATTTCCCAGCAACTTCGTATCTGCAGCACAAATAACTTCACTGTCAGTTTGAGGACACTGCAGGATTTACATGTTTTCAGAAACAAAAAAAGGGTGAAAAATTTGCAGGATGCATGAGTAATAGCAGTGCCAGGGAGTACCTCTCCACACGATCAGGACCTTCACATGCTAAGATGTTAACAATTTCTCGTGCAAGGCACTGCCTCTCCACATTCATCCTATCTGGACTTTCCCTTGGAAGTGTAGCATCCAGAGAATCAAAAAGTGCGGAATAGTAATCATGGACTTCACGGAACCTGTGAAAGCCATATGTTGATATTAGTACTATAGGTAAAGACTTAACAATTGAGATAAACAATAAGAGTTGAAGCCAAAAACATAACCCTGACCTTATCAGAAAGGGTGCAGTATTAGTATTGGCATCCTGTTCAACAAGGGTCACTAGCTTTGGTTGGAGGCCCTTTACCATGCGAAGGAGCTGGTCTCTCTCATTTATAATCGAAACACTCTCATCAGGAAGGTGGTGCAGCTGGAATGCAAAATTGACAACAAGTGCTTCCCCAGGACGACAATCTAGCATTGCAGGTGTAACATCCACGAGGTTAGCACCCACTGCCCTGAACTCCAAAGATACCCCACAGTCCTCTGCAAGCTGCTCTAGGCGTTGCCCAATGACCTTCAGACCGCCAATTGGCCTCTGCACCGTGTCAGGATCATCAACACCAGTGATCCTCAAATGCCGTGGCTTGTTTGCATTGCTTTTCAGAAATTGTATCAAGGTAATGTATTGGCTGCCCTGATTGATGTCAAAGTCAATAATGTGCAATCTTTCTTCACCTTTGCAGGCTTCAAGTATAGCATAATTAGCAGCCATGAAACCCAGACGGAAGCATGGACATATTTCAAAGAGGATTTGCATTGCTGAAAGCTGATAGAGAGTTGGAGGATCCTTGCAAGTCAAGGCTTTGTAGATGCCATTCCCTGAAGCTACTATTCTTGCAGCAAGGCCCTCCACCAGGTAGGCTGCAATCCTCTGAGAAGGGTCCCCTTGAATTGAGACCATCTGACGGAGATCCGATATGGTCGCCTGTGCTTCATCTATGTTGTATTCAGATAATGCCGTGGCACAATCAAATAGCAACTGCTTTGGAGTCCGTGCGGCTCCACTGTTGCTAACAACACAACTGATGCTTGATTCTGATTCTTTTGGTGAATTTGGAGGCAATATATTCTCCATGGGATTAGCCCATTCATCATTTATGCTACCTTCTTGTGAAATCTCAAATAAGATGTCATTGCTATCATCAAGTAAAGCATGCTCCAACTCCTGAAGCTTCAACCTAATCTCGTCCTCACCAAACTCTACTTCAATTTCAGAGCTCTGAAAATCTGATACAGACTGGGAGTTCTGCTGAGAGTCATTGGAGACCACTGGTGATTCTTTTGTTGCATCTGAGCATGAGTTGGACTGAGTATCTGCAACACTTGGGGATCGTCCATCAGCAGTTAGATGGTATGGTGTTAATGAAGCCTGCTGACTGCAAAATGAGTTTTGAAATGCAGCAGATGGTGATCCAGTGAAACCCATGTGCCTATACTCACCATTGTATGGTTCAGGGCCATAACGAAACAACTGTGTATCAGAGGAAAATCTTCGTGCAGCGAAGTTTGAACTTGGTGCAGCAAATTTATGAATGTAAAGATTGTTTGTGTATGCTGTTGATGGGTCTGCTCGCCTAACAAAAGACATAACTTTTCCCAGACACCTCCGGACCTTTTAGGATAAAGTGTTAAGAGTCTCAGATAACTGTGGATGATTTGCAGCTTCTTCAGATTGAATATGATTGAGAAAACCCTCTGATGCCTGAAATGAGAAAGCAGTACGTCAACTAACCACATTGAAACACAACTAGCAGTGTTGGAAATATATAAAGCTACCTTTGACTGGTCAGCACATTTTCAGTTGTCAAGGTAAACAGAATGCATCATTATTCTTTTGATTATTCCACAGATAAAAGTTAAAGGGCACTCTTTGGGGAAACCACAGCACTGGTAGTAGTCATCACTAGATGATTAAACATTTGAATAGCTGGAACACACAGGTTTTTTCCCCAACTCCTATGATAGCACTAGAATGCCACTTGACGTCTCTGCTGAGCAGATTCAGTTCTTGAATCCCGCGGTTGTCTCAAGCACTCAGGAACATGTTGCAGACATAGGATAAAAGTTAAAATAATGGCTTTTGGTAAAAGGTTGGCGACTAATATGCAGCTTCTAGAACATGGTAAGCATTAAGCAACTAAGCATATCTATAAATTATGCCATATTGACCGAGTGGCCTCCGCTCCATAAGATTGGCAATATTGACTGATTACCATGTTCCACACAAGAAAAGAAAATGACCAGCTAGTGATTACCATCTACCAGATATTGAGGGGGGAATGATAAACGAAACGAGAATAAGCATACCATAAATTAAACACGCTGCATGGGATTAATTATCACAGTCAAAAATCACCATATCAAAGACTACACACTAGAAATGCCAAGAAAAGATGAACACAATATAGCTCATGCGCGCCACAATTAAAATACTCAGCAGCACGCCGTCCTCTTAGGGGCAAAAAAGAAAAAAGAAAAAAAAACTGCTCAAACTTTGATCCAGCCTCCAACTCCAAGAGAGAAGTACTCGAATTTTTGCTAAAACCGAACTTGTTGCACTATACACCAGTGATCCGATCATTAAAAAACTCCCAATTGGCACAAAGCACACCAAGCAGAACTAATCACACGAAAAGCACATCTGTTTCCCCTTCCAAGTTTCCAACATCACCATGGCAGCGCAAATGCTGGGATTCTCTGCAGGCGGGCTTCTTATTGCCCAATCAATTTTACGCACCCGAGTTCTCAACAACATTAGACATGAACAAGCATGAATCAAACATATGTATTTTCAGAGAGATATCAACAAGCTTACATGCCAACTTTGATCACATGAGCAACGCCCTCAAAATCAGCAAGGACGAAAGAAAGAAAAGGCAACCAAAATAGAAGCAGCAAACAAAAGAGTCAATCTTGCAGGAAAGAGGGCAAGAGGTACTCACGGCCAGGGAGATAGTACCAGCAACTCAGCAAGTACAGGGGCGAATCAACGGGGCGGCATGAGCACTCGAACAGGATCGGAGACCGGCGAGGTGGGAAACGGAGGGATGCGACGACGCGGAGGCGCGGAACGGGAAGTGGGGAGCAGCTGCAAGACAGCAGGAAGGGAAGAAAGGAATGAAATGGGTGGGCTGGTTGGTTGGGGCGAGAGGGAGTGGCGGCGAAGTCCTATATGTCATACGGTGGGGGCGCGGCCAGTACGACCGGCGGCTGTGACGCGGATCCTCTGCACCGCCTTCCAACTCTGTTCCCACCACGGGCATGCTACTATTCGAGGATCATCCAATCTTTTCTCTTTCAATGATCGAAAGTGTGCTTTGGAAAAGATTATTTCTGTTTCAGTTGTTGTATCTTGCCGCGGATTTTGTAAAATTTTCTAGAGATTTTACGTTAGTATAGTATGCAGTAGACACTACAACCATTTTTCCTATATAAGACATTTTTTGTAGTTCTGTCTCTGATTTGTAGCGCTAGGAGGAGGGGGACTATTTTTCCTTTCCGTTACTGGTTACTTGCCACGGTAGAGGGATTATCCTTTCTGTGTCTAAAATATGGCTTCCATGACATGCGTCCTGGTTTTATTAAGCAAGAGTAGTTCTCTGCACTCTGTGTAGAGGTGACTTTGTGAAGATGTAAATCTTGCGAGCGTTGAGGGAAAAAAGATAAATAATTGATGCGGTTGAATGACATGTTGAATGCTAGGTAAATGTTAAAGAACATTGTTTTTTTTGCGAAAGAAACATTGTTGACAATTATTCAAGAGGGAAGTTTGTGAAAAAATCGTACATCCACTAAATTTGACAAAATATTGGCTAGACCTGACACTTTTCAAAGAGACAACCTAATGTTCTAGAACACCATCTTTTGCGGCAGAGTCAAGGTCATTGTAGAACAGAAGAGTTTTTTTTTTTGGATAAAGAGAACAGACGAGGCATGCATACCTTTCCTGGTTTATCTAAACCCAGTCATGGAACCAAAGGTTCGCAAGGAGGACTCGATGGCCTTGAGATTTTACATGATTTAAGATTATATATATGCAGTCAGAACGGCGTCGCTGCATGACATTTTGTGGTCAGGTCAACCAAGGCTATATATATGTATATTGTTCCTACTGTATCCCTACAATTGGTTTCACATGCTAGTAATATATATTTCCGTGATCGCCTGACTCGGTCTCGTCCACCCACAGAATGTTGAACAGAGATGCTTGCTTACCCATGCTGCCAATACCTTTCCTGGCCTCAACATAGACATAAATGTCATAAATGGACACTTTAACGACATCTCATCACATCCCAACATTTCATGCAAATAGTATGCATGAATAACATCATCCCAAAATAATTCCTACTTTCTCTGTTCCAAATTATAAGTCGTTTTGACAAATCTAGATTCATAGTTAATAATATATATCTATATATATACTTATGTTCAGATACATACTACTAACTATAAATCTTAAAATCTCAAAACGATCTATAAATTGGAACGGAGGGAGTATATATTATTTCCTTTCACTCTGCAAGTGTGAACTGTGGTTTCTGCAGGTGATTCCGGAAACCACCAGGCCGCCGTCAGCCGTTCCTTTTATCCTGTGTGCTTTGGAGCAAAACTTTGGGCGGTCGAATAAATATACTCCCAAGTATATGCGTGCTGCTGCCGCCACTAGTGGCTCCCTCCCTTCAAGATTAGGCACGCCAAGAATGTCGTTTCGCATGGCGTCTTTTGACAAATTTCCTCACTTCTTTAGCTTGCAGGGCCAGTGTGCGTGATGTTGCCGTGTGACACTGCTAGTCAAATGTGCGTGCGTATGCAACTATGCATGCGGCACCAATCATTCCAGGCCTAGCAAACATTGCAGGCCATTATCTGAAAAAGAAAACAAAAATTGAAGGGAATCCAATACATTGCTGCACCCAATATTTGCATGTATATATATTGGTCAGGTATGGCTCTGTGATCATGTCAGTTATGTTTCTCATATACATGCCGTGCGAGATTGTGCCGTGGCACCGCGTTCGGCGCAACGGCATGTTGCATCATAGAGAATCTAGCCTAGCTTGGCGCAGGCCCGGTCTGCAGGTGCAATATAATGCATGCATGTGTATACGTACATCACGCAGCAACAACGCCTCGTGAAGGCATTGTCGACGACAGCATCTCAGGCAGGACGATATTGTTGATAGTACAAGTGGCCATCTATCTTTAATTCTTTATCATCTTCTTCATTTGTTCGAGCGAGGATCCATCAGTAATCATTTTTTTTTCAGCTGAGAACAGAGCACGTACGCCAGCGATGAGTAATGGAACCGGCCGATAACGTCACCTCCTCCGTCACACCGGAAGATATATAGAGCCTCACCTAGTCACCTGCACTGCATACGACAACTCTCACGGGTACGCTAGGCCACACACTTGTTTCTCGGCAGCAGCTAGCCAGGTCTGCTCCGTTCATGGGCATGCAAATGGACGAACAATGTCGGGGGTCCTTTTCCGGGCGTTGTCTGAAGATGGCGACGGGCAATAATTAATTGGATAAGAGCGAGCCAGCAAGATCAACCGACTGACGACGACGATGGCGTCTGAGGCGTGTAGTTTGAAGCGCATGCGTAAAGACTTCTTCCCTCAGCTTGGTCGATCTTTCTGCCGTTCCAACTGACCAAATGAACATGAACTCCGGACTATTAGAGTTCATCTGGGATCATCTGCAGAGAATTGACCGTGTTTGGATGTCAACCGCGAGGTCGGCCTGTTCAGAACTTCAGATAGAAGAGGAAGCCACAACTCACAAGTCAAGGCACTACCAGCCACACAGGGTCCGCGGTCAGCAGCGTAGGAACGCCAATGCCGCAAATAGTCGCACGGACGACCATGCATGCATGCCTCCTCTGCCGTCCAAAACTAAGTATTTTGGGGGACATTGGTTAGTCGGCAGATGATCATGGAACAAATAAATGACGGAGGCTAAGGCATCAATTGTACGATTATAATAAGGCAGTGGAACAATTTAGGCTTCAACTCAATTCGGTGCTCCGACCTGGTTTGTCTCGTCAGCAGGCCGGACGTAGGTCTTTCGCATGCAGTGACCAAGCTCTGATACATGAGTCGAGGCCTTTAATTTGAACACTCTGATGCATGGTCGTCTGTAAATATGTTTGGGGGTGCAAGGACCATATTTTGATCCTTTGGTACTTCTTTCCTTTTCTTGCATGCATAGCACTTTCCTTTTCAGATGAGGTCACCTCTTTTTTTTTTGAGAAATATCAGGTCACCTCTTCTAGAAGACAGAAAAAGATTGGCACTACAGGCTCCTTTTTTTGTGTGGACACTAGTAGGCCACTGTGAGATTGGCACCTGGTTAGGGCAGGTACATTGCTACACGTCGGCGGTCTCATAGGTCGTCTCATACAGTGCCACATAGGATTTTTGCTGATGTGAAGAAGAGAGAGCGAGGTGAGAGAATGAGGTCGTTGTTTCGCGAAACAACCGCCTCATCAACTAAATTATAGGAGTATGAGACAACTCCCCTACCATTGTACGAATTTGATTGTCATGCAACCAATAATATCTCTCTATTTTTCCATAAATTAAGGGATAATGTATTACTATGAGACAATCAAAACAATAATCTATTGCATAAGTTATCTGATAAGTCGTCTCAAGATTACGTGTCACTGCATGAGACCGGCTATTAGACGACACCAACGTACCTGCCATTAGGCGAACCCGGCCGGTCTATGCTTTTCTTTGCGTGTAGCATACAAAAAACACAAAATGGTAAGAAAACCTGCCCCATGGGCTTGCAACATCCAAGTTCAGCACTCGGAGTGATCCATGGGCTGATCCTCGTCGCGGCGGGCGAAAGGCCCAACAACTCGAACAGCTGGAACGGAGTGATCCATGGGCTGATCCGCGTCGCGGCGTGCGAAAGGCCGAGCTGTGCGGGCTCAAACGCGTGATCCGGGCCCGATGGCGGCCAGTAAGTATTCTCTTTCCCAAGGTCCAATAACTCGGCCGCCCCGGGCCCGGGGGCATCACCTCAAATCCTCAATGGCAATCTCAATAGACACCTCATCTTTCCCTCAAAAAAAAAAAGACACCTCATCTCGTCCGGCGCTGGGGGAACACGAACACGAACACACGTCATCAAGAAGTGACCACATGAACTCTGCGTCGCATATCAGTCCTGTTCACGAGGAGATTAATCTCGTTCACGAGCGAGGCCGTTAGCAACGATCCCAAAAGCCAAGACCACATGTACTACTAGTCCATAATTTTCCATACAATAAACTCTCAACCCTGTCCCTTCTACAGCCCAAAAAGGTTTGGGGTAAGCCACATGATGAGCCACAAGTCCACAACACCAACCGCGCGCGCACAATTGTACACGACGACACAAGCGCCTTCATATAATACAACAGCAGTAACGTACACGCGCGGTAGGCATTCCTCTGAACTCTGATCTGATCCCGGAGGGTGGTCGTGATTCAGTAGGCGTGGTTGGGGAGGATGGGTCGGCCTTGGCGGTGCGGGTGGTGCGCGCAGGCGCAGTGCACGGAGGTGAGGCTGAGGCACCCGCTGATGTTGAGCGAGTGCCGCTCCGGGCACGTGTGCAGCGCCGGGAACGAGTCGCACACCGCCTGCACCGCCGGCGGGGTCAGCGCCGTGCACTGGCTTATGTTCAGGCTCGCCAGCCCGTCCCGCTCCTTGCTGCCGCCTCCGCCGCCGGCGTCCCAGCCACGGCCCTGCCTCCTCACGCGGCTGTTCGCGGCCAGCGAGTACATGGCGCGGTCCGTGATGTTCTGGCAGTAGTACAGCCCCAGGGAACGCAGGTGGGGGCAACCGTTCGCTAGTGCCACCACGCTCTCATCTGCATCCACATCAAGCAATAGTTGGTGACTCCGGTCCCCTGATCATACTTGGTCAGGCATCGAGGTTGTGCACAAATTCAAATGGCACAGAAAAAATATTAAAGAACTGTTACCTGTTATGAGAACGCAGCCACACAAATCTACAGCCCTGAGATCAGGGCACCCTGACGCCAACCTTGTCACTCCCTTGTCTGTAATGCCATCGCACCAGCCCAGATTCAACGATTGCAGCTGGCCGCAGTTACATGCGATGGCCTGCATTGTCAAAACAGCGGAGGATCAATGCAAGCTCATGCAGACAATGCTACATCAATAGAAGTACCTGTAACGCTCTGTCAGAGGCTGCCCTCACACACCCGCACAGGTTCAGACACTTGAAGCTCTTGCACTGGCTGGTGAGGAACACCAGCGCTGCGTCGCTGAAGTTGGAGCACCCGCTGATGTTGAGCCTTGTGAGGTGAGGGCATCCATGCGCCAGGGCGTACAAGGACCGGTCACTGAGCCTAAAGCTTCTGCTGAGATCCAGCTCTCGCAGATCGTGGCAGTGGTTCGCGACAGCCTCCACGCCACTGTCTTCAAGCTGAGGTTTGATTTGGCGAAGAGATAGAACTTGCAGCTTGGTGAACTTGTGAGCCAGAGATATCACCAAGTCATTCATGTGGTCCCGGCACCTGAAAATGACACTTTCTTTCTGTTAATAAACACTTTCCCTTCCACAACATCATTCAAAAAGACCCAAGTGGTTGTCTAGGGACCGTAGTGAACTAGTGCAAATGCAGTGCTCTACTTGCATAGCAAAACAAGAAACTGTAGCACAGAGCATGGAAGAATGGAACAAGCCAAGCAGAATATGTCTCATCCAAAATTTGTAGTCTATAAGTATGCTGTCAAGGTTATATGGAGACATATCACTATAGGCTGCTTTTGTTGTGTCAGAAGAACATTTTCACACCAGTTCTTTTAAATGGCAAAAGTTGTGTGAATGAGTGGATCAAAAGCCATGAAACAACAAACTTTAACCAGCGACACAGGGACTGTTGTACATTTGTAACGTGATTTGGTTGCCATAGTGCCCATTCAATGGGAAGCAGTCAATCTGGAATGTGTTCATTTTTCACGTTTGCCATAGTGCCCATACAATTGGAGAAATGGTCAAACAAGTTGCATCAGCATTTATGGCTTCATTTTTCACATTTTGCCTATATAGGTCAACAACATTCCAAACAAAACGGAACATGGAATTCTCATGTTTGGAGTGGACCCTTATAGAGCATCATATGGTTGACTGTATACATTATAGAAGCTGCAACAGTATTTGTGCCAAACAACAAAAATAAAAACAAAATGATTTATAGCAAGGTCTCTTAAACAATAATCTATTGATGAATAACGATTACGGAATTTGCAAAGCACTACTGCAATAAAACATTATGACCAGATTAAGATTCAAAATGAAACTGACGACAGCTGAACGACTAATCTACTACTGTATTCAACACCCATAGTATGGGAACATCTGAATTCTTATATCCTAATATTTGATTATGAAGATAAGAAATATGAAACTGAAATGGACATGTCTGAACGGAAAATTTCTTACCATGAGAGTGAAAGATTTGCAACTCCCCAACCTAAAGCATCACGCCATCCTGTGCATACACCGGAGGCCACAATGACCATCCTGTCATCTCCAACAACTGACATAATCCGCAGGAGCAGCTCCATAGGAAGGTCTTTCCAACCTGTCAAGCTGATTTCATTTCCAGTATTCTGAGCCTGCTTACTCTCCACGCCACCAGAAACCATAAGAGTATTGAACGAATTGTTCAGTTCCCCGCTGAGTGGCTTCACTATATCCATTTTTTGGCACCCCAAAGAGAATTCGCAGAGCTGATCCTTCTCTAAGAAATGGAAGGCAACCTAAACCTGCAATCATATAACAACACTAATTAAGAGACCTACACTGAACTTGAAGATTGTGTAGCTGTATTAGCAGTAACTTAGTATTAGACGCTTGCATAAGAACTGCTACAAGCTGCAGTATTGCACGGGAGATCATAGCAAAATTCCCCAAGTCTGAGCCTCACCATGGGCAGTATTTCAATGGGCGACAGTATATCACTTACACACACTAAACTAAACAAATCAAGCTAAACCAAAAGGTGTGATACCACCAACACGCAGATGCAAACTTGCACGACTAGCACATGATCAAGGATCTAAATACCAATTACCCCAGATCTTCAGAACTCAGGAAAGCACCACCGGATTTTGTAAAACTAAAGGAGCAAACTTATACTAAAAGATGTACATCAGGATGGCAACCTTCTTGCACAAATCTCCTAACACCCCCACACGAAGCGCGCACAAAGAGTGTGTTCGCCGCAATCAAACGACCGGTTGGGCTTAATCTGAAACGCATCAAGGTAAAATGTACAAGAAACGGCAAGTATAAGGCAGCACGGCAAGTAGAAATGTGCCGAACCTTCCTTTTCGCAAAAGTACCGAAATTTCCGGCAAAAACATCAGCAGCGTGATTTACAACGCAAAGTTCTAACAAACCAAAATAGCAAGCCAAAGGCTTAGATGATTCGAGGCCTGGCCGAGCAAATCCGCCGCAGCCATCGAGAAATCCCAAGTATACGAGGGTAAATGGTGACAAATCCGGTGCAGATAGCATCCGCTCGGGACCCACTGCAAGTATCCGGATGAAAGGAATATCCAGGAAAACAACTCCAAATCCCGCGGCGTTGCAGACTCGCAGTCGCAGTAGCTTTCGCGCACAGACAGCCACAGAAAAGACCACGGAGCGGATGCAAAGGCCCAAAGATTCAACCAAGGAGCCCCAGAAAACCAGAAAAAACTAGCCTCAGAAGGCGATCTCAGTATCAGGAGCAGGACCAGGCCATCCCGATTTCTTTCCAGCAGATGAAAAAAAAACGCGCGCGACCTATTTAGCTAGCTTTCCGCTCACCTCGTCCCAAGAAGAAGCGAAGAAGCAACGGGCTGGCTCCAGGAAGATCTCTATCCTCCCCGAATCGAATCGCGACGGAGAAGGGTGGCGAGCGAGGATGAGTTTCATGTCTCAGTTCGTGAACTGGCGACTGCCTCGGGACGGAGCAGGGCGGGGGTTCTAAATAGCAGAGCAGGGCCGGCGGAGGACACGCAGGACGGGAGGGGGGAGGAAGCCGACGGGTTACGTGGCGGGCGGGCGGGCGGCGGGGGCCCGGGGGACGGGCACGTGTGCGGTGGCGCCGAGAAGGCGACGGGGGCTAGGGGGGAAGCAGAGCAGAGGGGCGGGGAGTTTTACGTTTACCCCCCCTGGTTTCGTGTTCTCCGGATGCGGGGACGGGAAAACGGGAGGAGGTGGTGTCGGGTCCCGCTCCCGCCGCCGCAGCCGGAAGGGAGGAAACGTCTGGAAGTGTCGCGGGCTGCCGTTAGGGGCCGCGGGCCCGGGCTCCCGGCTGGAAGTGGCCAAGGTCCGGGCCGTGTCTGGGCTGGGCTGGGTGGGCTGGCCAAGGGATCGATTCCTTTGGGTTTCTGTAATTCGACAGCACTGTTACGACTATTTTGTTTTTGAAAAAAATGACTGTTTTGATGATATCCTAATTCCTAAATTTAGCATTTTTGTAGTATCGCTAAATAGTTACTCCCGTACCTTTTTTTTCCGTCGTTTTCGCTTCTCGAGAAACAACTTTGATTGAATATAAAAATATATATATTAATATTTATGGTACATAATAAATATCATTAGATAGATATTTGAATCTAGTTTTTTAATAAATTTATTCAGAGATTAAAATGTTGCACGTATTTTCTACGAATCGAATCTAAATCGTGGCACGGAAACCAACGGTGACAGTTAATAAAGGACGGAGGGAGTACCATCTTCATGTTTTATTGAAGACTAGCTACTCCAAGACGTTTCGTCTTTATACGTTTTGTTCTAATTTAAGCATAGAATTACTATTTTATCATTATAAAGTGGCATTAAAAGCTTTGGTATGATATATTGTATGCCTCTTTTTTACACAAGGACGCCTAAATTGTAAAATTGACACACCGTCAACATGACTGGCATTATCATTACCACAACAATCCGCTCTAGTTTTGTATCTTTATCTATATATGACTTCCTTTTTTTTGCGAAGTATTGATGACTATTTTATAAGCTAGACACAACTAAATTCGTATGTTCCTTTTCAGGCCAATACATTGTATCACTTTTAAGACGTTCCACATGTGACATTTCGCCATTTTTTCTATCTCACCAGCGGACTTGATATCATCATTTATAATTCAAACGAAGTTAAGCCTATAAAACACCGACACGTCTGCATCATGTGTCTCATGTTTACAAGATAATAATGCAGGGTTATTCTCTGAAATGATTAAAGTTTCAATTCGTGTGTCTCATGTTTAATAGATAATAACGCAGAGTTATTCTAATCAGGCCATGTATAATCTTTTATCTCGATTTCGAAACTTTTTTAAAAAGAAGAAGAAGCAGGAGCTCTGCTGATTCACTTAAGAAGGTAGAAGTGCTGATTTACATAAGGTTTAATATTACATAACCGAATTATCTCAGGAACTACTATCATGGATAAACATTGTGTGTCCAATTTTTTTTATCTCGATTTCGAAACTTTAATCTTATAGAATCTCGACACGTATACATTGTGTGGCCATTTTTTACAGGTCAATAAGAGTCGTTCCTCAAAACATCCCCGTTTGATGTTTCACCCTGTCTCTTTCTTATCTTGATCGGGCTCGCTATCATCGTTATCCGTAATTCTTCAAAACACGCACCTGTAATTGTACAACCAAAAGATGTCCACATTACCTAAAGCTGAGGCCATCCGAAGAGCCGTCCTAATTCAATGAACTGAGACCAGACTGCATGAGGTCAATCATACCTGGGTTGATTGATTGATCGCTAGAGCCAAA
The DNA here is from genome assembly GCA_033239725.1 of Echinochloa phyllopogon. Lineage (NCBI taxonomy): Eukaryota > Viridiplantae > Streptophyta > Magnoliopsida > Poales > Poaceae > Echinochloa > Echinochloa phyllopogon. Next base: position 52,235,039 of record BTCW01000005.1, read on the forward strand.
GGACACCGGCAGTTCTATCCTGCTCCCTAGTGCCCATTGTCACTCACCACTAATGTTCAGATCTGTTCCAAAAAGGCTGTCGATAACTTAAAGCAGGATGGATTTTGTTTGCAAATGCTCGTCGTTTTGATTTTACAGGATAACATTTTCAACTAACCGCAAAAGCATATAGCCTGATTAGTCAGTGTTAAAACCAAGGAGAGGACTGAAAGGAGACAAAAAAAGTAATTTCACTGACAATCCGAGTGCTACATTATATTGCACAGATACCTCCGGATCGGAATGCAGCCAAAATGGGACAATAGAAAGTATACATGCTACTGCGAGCGCACTTGTCTCCTGCATTGGCGGCCACGAACCTAGCCCAGATTGGTCTCCACCCACAGCTCGATCTCAAAAGGTTGGGCAGGCGACAGAACGTACGAAAGCAACGTGTGGTGACAAGAATAAGATCACCAGCATCTTAGAAAATTAGTAAATTTGCATGGCATGCGGTCCTTGAGTATGTATTGCTCAAGGCAAGTATTGGCTGGACGATCGTTAACTGTAAAGTGCAAACTAGAAGAGCAGCGCGTAATTTCTTGGGAGAAACTTTTGGTTTCTGCAGTGGCGTGATGCACATAGAGGCGGTACATAATTGCTACCGCATTTTTCTTCTTCAAACTAATTACTTTATTCTAAACATCACATACGGAGTATATAATAACGGATGCATTGTTTCCAATTTTCCATGTGCTGCTTATCGCAACCAGAGGCGATGGTTATCTTTCGACGTCACCCGGTGATTTTGACTTGGACGCCCTAGCCGTCAATCATATTTTTTTAAGCTAAGCTGTCAATCATATTTTTTAAGCTAAGCCGTCGATCATATTCAGTTGATCTCCTTAAGAAACGCATCAAGTTGATAGATGGATAACTCATTCATTCTCAAGGGCAATACAGCAGCTGGAAGGATTGTGTATTGCTTTTATCAATACAATCGGGGCTACTTCATCCTTGATTGTGCTCAGCAACGTTATCTAGTTTCTCACGGCTAATCCTCAGAAAACATATACAAACACTTTATCCGACATAGGAATACAAATTTGCCAATTCCACGTCGAGACATGCAAGTTGCTGATCGTGAGATGTCCTTCGAATGTGACACGCTAATTTTCACGGACATATGATTCAGTTATATCAGTGATAAACTCTGACGTATCGGACTCCTATCTGTAGATGCATAAATTGTGTCCGAATCGGTTGTTTTTTTTCTGGCTATGGGTTGAATTCGATAGCTTACAAGATGGGAAATGCATGCAGTGGCGTCGATTTGCAGCACAGTTGCTTGTTGACTTGGTAATTGCTTTACACAAAGGCACGGCAGGGTGATGGGTATGCTCGATCTGTGGCTCGACGATTGTACACCAGAAACTCTCTGGATACCGACTGCGTTACTCCATAACATATTGGCCAATTGTCCATTGTATGGCACATGCCGTCAGAAGATAACATTTTACCCCAGGACAACATGTCAATTGTCAAGAACAGGGTGATCAGGTACCTGCGCTGTCAGCAATTTTGTCTGATCCTGACGACAGTATTGGTATAAGCTAGATGACTCGTCTTCGACTCGCTTTTGTCAAAAATACCAGAGACCTGAGTGTCCACAGTTACCTTCTAATGTTCAACCTTCCTCTTCTTTATCAATGAAATAGGCACTATCCTATGCCCGTTCATTCAAAAAAAAATGTCCAACCTTAGCAGGATATATTCTTTGTAATTGTTTTTTTCAGGGAAAAAGAGTGATTCCTTGTAAGCATTAAAGCTGTGGCAAAGCATGAATTACCCATCTTCGTTCTTCAGATTCCCCAGTTGAAAATAGTTTAGCTTAAATCAGCTTCAGCTTCACATAACCAATAAAATTCAGTTTTGCAAAGGTTTCCAGAAGTGAACAGAAGCTCCATTTCTTGTACATAGAACGGTATGCTTTACAGGTTCTTCCATGGTTGTACATGCAAAACATGCTTTCATTTCCAGTCAGGAGGCATCTGATCCCCTCCAAATCCAAACCCCTGGAATAGTTTGGCCGGCTAATGATGGTCCACAATTCTCAGCCTTTCCACTCAACAAAATGATTGTTCCATTGCCAACTTGCAGGGCTGAGAAAAGGACGGCAGATAGCAACCCACAGGTCTATTCGTTGCTTTTAAGCATGATCCGGAGACCCCTAACTTTCATCGGCTCAATTTTCGTAGAAACTCGATCAGTTGAGGCCAGACAAAGGTCACAAGATGATTCAATGACTTATCATATTCAAGAGAATTCTCTGCCCACAAACTCTGTAGCTTACATGCAGCAAAAATTAATGCACTTGCTTTCTGAGTCATAAGCATCACTCAATCTGCTGCTACATGTTTGAGAGCTCTATCAACCTAGTTGACAAGGCATCTTAACGAAAAGGTCACCACACATCACACAACCCAGCCCACTCATCTTTCACATTCTGAACTCCCCAATTCTTTAATAGCCAGTCAGCTATACAGTGACAAACAAAAAAAAGAGACAAAAGAACAACAATCTGGGAAGATGACATCTCATTTACAGAGATAAGAAAGGAGCAACAAAAAGAGGGCATAGTCATTCCCCAGGTACACACTGTTATATGGGTGGACGAAGCAAACAAAATAAGGGTGGAGAAAGGGAAGAGGGGCAAAAGTGAACGAGAAGCCAAGAAGTGTTACGATGTCACCAACGAGAATGCCGATATGGATTTGAGTTTCCTTCGTCCCGGTGTCAATGCAGCACAGATACTTTAGTAGTCAACTCACACCACAAAATCCCCTTCTATTACTACATCACTTCATGAAATGCGGGATGAATTGTCGTGACAAATCCCTGATATGCTCATTTTCTGTCTCAATAAGCCGAACAACCTGCTTGCCCAGAGATAAAGCGAATTTGCTATAACATTTTAAGCTAATATCAATCGAGATTTTACAAAAACAATATCCAAGATATCGAACAATTTTCAAAACTCACCTCTCCCATGGAAGGCCGCTGCTCTGGGTTTGCCCTGACGCAAAGATATGCAGTTTTGGCTAGATGGTACAATCCATATGTATCATATGTATCTTTAATGCGATCATCAATCAGTTCGTGAAGTGCAAGGCTCTCAACCAATGGCTCTGCCTGGAAAAAAAATCCGAGGTGTTGGAAATTGAATGGTGCAGATGTACTGGAAGCACACACACTGAAGTATAAGCAGAAATCACTAAGAAGAATACCCATCGCAATATATGTGTGCACTGTTCTTCATATTCATCAAGCACCTTTCGACCAGATATCAGCTGGAAAAGAACAATCCCAAAGGCATAGACATCTGTTCTGACAGAAACCATGCCATATTGAGCATACTCAGGCGCCAAGTATCTGATGGACATGGCCAAAAAAAACGCTGCATTGTCAGAAAAAACAGGGTATCATAGAATGGAAGAACTAGTTGATAGCTGTGACAGACCCTGATTGACCCAGAATCCTTGTCTTTATGGAGTCATTGCCAGCCTTCCATTTTGCAAGACCAAAGTCACCAAGCTGTGAAAGGCATAACTTGTGTAATAAGAACGCAGAAGACGTTTGCATATCGACATGTATCAGTATGTAGTCTATTCAATCTTACCATAGGAACAAAGTCATGTGTCAAGAGAACATTGCTTGGGCGCAAATCCCGATGAATGATTGGACCGGCACGACACTCCTCATGTAGAAACCACAACCCTTTTGCTATACCGATAGCAATAGCATGCCTCTTGTGCCACTCTAGTAAGCTTGCCGACTTGTCTGTTTCCACCAAGTAACAAGAGTAAGAGGAGCAAAAGTGAACCTGCCATCATCACAACACGAATTCCTTTTAGCATACCAACAGAACACATACCAAATAAATGCTACTCGAGGGAATTGTTGCATATATACTCGTACACCAAGATGTTGTAGCTTTCTTTACAGCAATAACCAAGCAACATGACGATGTTCCGGTGCCGGGCAAAACTGAGAACTTGCACTTCTGAGAAGAATTCAGTATAACCCTGTGAGCTTTCTTCTTTGCGCAACTTGGCTGCAATGGCCTGACCATCCTTGAGCTGGCCCTTGTACACATGCCCAAATCCACCCTCACCCAGCAAATTCTCATTTGAGAAGTTGGATGTTGCAGATTGAATCTCTGAGAATGGGAATTTCATGGATTCCTTTATGTAAAGAACTGATTTTAGACCACAGCCAATGCACAAAACTGGCCTTTCCGATGAATCATATTGGGATGTAATTTTTTCTTCATATTTTCCTGGAAAGATCACAGGACCAAACACAGTATCACTGCATATGATATAATACATGGCCCTGTAACAGCAAATAAATTGTAGCTTCCAGCAAATTGCATTTATTATTTTTAATTTTGAGAAGAAAATAAATAAATCATGAGTTCCATGTGAATCAATTACCATGACCACAAGGACTACCAATAGTTTTCTGTCTTCCCTTGTCTCAATTGTCTACTGTAACATTTTTTATTTATGGTTTGTTTGAAGAAAAGTTATCTTACCATTAGACAGTGATTCGGTATCGTCCAATGTGACAGACATGCCGCTGAAGTATGGCATGCTGCATGCAGCCACGCTGGAGGACTCATGGACATCATGGTTACTTAGAGAGGCAAAGTAGCTTACAGGTGACGACATGTTTAACACTCTGTGAGTATCAGCACTTTGTGTCTCAGAACTCAGATCTATCGTGACTGCAAAGCGTTGCAGGTCCTTAACTTCAGCTGTGTTTTTGCTTGATGGGTTCGACCATATTGGCTTCAAGGTTTGCACTTGTAAGTGTTCCTGAAATGCTGCAACTTTGCAAGCTATGTGCTTCTCTAAGTGCCTGAAATCTCTCCTGAAGTGCCTGTTAAATTTATTCTAAATTCAGTACTACATCAAGTACCCAGAAGAATATGGGCATTAAAACATTCATTCAGAGTATTCTGTCATAGATGTTTGAATTAGAAATTATGCACAAACCTATCTAGGACAACCCAAGCAGCTTTGCTGGAATTTACTTCATGGATAATGACAATCTTTGCAGGTGCTCCAGGGGTTATCTTGAGGGTCACAGTAATCTGATACAAAATTTCGAGTTTCAGAGTGTAACAAGTATTTCAAGGTTGCTAATGTAACTAGCTAGTAAATCATTTTTTATTCAGATTTATTATTTCTAAAACGTGTTATTCAGATTTTCAGACAGAAAAGGATTGCATGGGGACTAGGGAAGAAAATAGGCATGCTTATATTTCCTAGGAAGAATAATATTTCTGTATGGAATAGATAGATAAAGGTATTTCACCCCAACTTTGCGGAATCCCTCTGCAACTTGGTGAAGCTTGTTTTTGTAGATTTCAGCTATTTTCGCCACCTGATCACCTAGGTATCGGTCACTTGTCCCAGAAAAAGATTCAGTACATGGTTTGGCTTGGTAGCCCACTAAACACACAAAGAAGAAAGAAAAGGATCAGTTTTCCAGCAAACACAATATTTGTTCTAGTGTATCTATAGGATTTAAAGAGAGCATTGGCCAATATTATGACCTTATTACTGCAAATTCAAAGTCTATATTTTTTTTCCTTCTAAACAAATGCAGATATAACGAAGGACACACTAAATACCCATTTGGAGATAGTCCATGGTAGATATTCTATCATTAAAATTCTATGTTACATCACAAAGATGATAGAAATGCAGAAAGGCTAAATGAGAAATGGTGACTCTCAATGGCCATATGAAACTATATATTCTGAAATTCATCATGGGTTTTGGAATTTTGTTAAACAAGCATGCCTGAAGCATTATGCTTTTTTGTGATTCATGTATTGTTGCCCTTCATTGTGTCATGCCATGACACCATTTGTGATTCCGTAAGTCTTCTGTCATGTAGACTACTCATTTTTCTCCAAGAAAAAAGATCCACTGTGCCCGTCCATGACCGTGGATGGCAGTGAACAGCATTGTCTACTATCTATCAGAGGTGAAAATCGTGAACAAAAGAACCAAATGACAATAGGCAACCCACTACACAGGCAGCACAGCTATCCCACATTCTCATCTACCAGCCATGCATGATTGCAATCTCATGTCACAAATATTTAGCTCCATAACTTCCCGATGGCAACTTTTTCCTCAATGCATAACCGTGAAATTCTAAAAGCGAGAAAAAAAACACTTGGATGAGGAAAATTAATTATCGCTATGGCATTTCCATTTTGTACATTACATGTTATGTAGAATTAGATTGGGCTGTGTCAATTACTCCTAAAAATAGGGACATTAAGGGGACGATCCTTACTCGGATGGGTGATGAAGTAGAGCACGCCAAGCACGAGCAGCGAGTCCCCGGCGCGGAGTATGTCGCCCCGGTCGACCAACGCCCTGAGCGCCGTCTTGATCTCATCATCCCTGTGGTCACGCGTGGCGTCCAGCGCCACCACGACCATCTGCGGCGGCGGCAGCGGCGACGACACGGCCTTGGGCGGCGTCATGGCCCCGCCCTCGGGGGTGGCGTAGGCCGTCGCCGACGACGCCGGCGTGGCCTGATCTTCCCCCGCGCCGATGATGGAGGACATCGACATGGGCGAGCGGATCGGGCTGCTCCACCGCCTCCGCCTCCGCCGCTGCCGCCGATGCGATCCCCTCCAGCTGCCGCCGCAGCCATCTTGGCCGCCCGGGAGCGAGGTTATGAAGGCCTCGAGGCGCCTACGCGCCGCGGAGTATATTCGGGAGATTGCAGCGTACATTCGATCCCTGCCGCCGGCTCGGGGGGCATCTCGAAGGCGCCGGGGCGGAATATATCGCCGGCTCCCATCGCCATTGGTGGCGGTACCGAGGTGGAGGCGGCGAATCGCGGAAGCTTGTGGTTGTCGGGGACGCGGTGGGCGGTTGCGCCGGCCGTGGCAGCGGGGAAGCCGAGGCCATTTTTCCACCCAAAAGAAAAGAAAAGCAGAGGGCAAACGGTTTGCGAACTCGTTCTTCCGAGACACTTTGATTCCTTAAAAAATGATTCCTCCGATTATATATAAAGATTCCTCCAAAATAGTGACACTTTATGCAGGGGAAGAAGGAGCAATCAGCAGAAGCAGGGCGGCTAATTCTATGCAGAGGTTTCTCTCCATGTCCATAACCAAAACCTCTGTAGTCTGGACCACAGGAAGGAGAACAAAATTGCTGAAATTTGACCAAGTTTGGCAAGATTTCGAACTCTCATTTGAATTTTGTCCAAATACACTAGCGGCCCAGGATTTGCAAGCTGACACTTAAACTTGCCATTTCATCAGTTCTCCATGAAAATCTGTAATTACTTTGGGTCGTTTAGACGACAGCTAAAATTTTAGCGGATGATCCACAAGAAGACATGCAATCATGCATTGTGAAGACGGGAACTCGTCTGTCTCATGCGAGGCAATACGTATCCAGCTCTGGGAGAACGGCTAAACATATCTTCATTGTGCGTTTCACCCGTTTCGTCATTTTGATTGGGACCTTTCTCAGGAGTTCTCGTTATACCTTTCTTTCTAGAATAGTCTGGATTTATATGTGATATACTCCTGAATTAGGTCATTGATGACACAGAATCAACTACATAATTTGGCATATTATCTGTTCAGTAGAAAATTGAAAGTTATTGCATAAATCATCCGTGCACTCTCAAGGCGAAGCACTTGCCCTTTGAGACAGTCTGTACCATATGCATTTGGGAGGAGGGCCGCTGCTAGCTTACCCAAGCTTCAAAGCAAGACATTTGCAATAATCTGTGTTCAAATGTTAAAGTGCGTACAGGTAAATCGGTAGAGATGTATTGGACAACAATGTCAGGAAGGTGCGTTGTTTATTTATTTAGAGAAGCAGGACACAACTGTTCAGACGGAACTACTACATATCACTCATTTCAGTTTCAGGAAGCAGAAGCAAGTGGCGTTCGTCGAGTGATGGCGTCGGATTCAGCTTCAGCTCCACGCAATGACTCAAACGGGGTGCCGCAGCTCGGCGCCGGCGCCGGCGCCTTGGGATCGGCCGCCTCAAATGCCACGGTTGCGGCAAGTACATTGACGCCTTCTCCTGTGCACGATGGTTGTGTTCTAATTGACTTTAAGACTCGCAGTGACAGGCAATCGCCAAATGTTGCGACCTTGCAAGATAAAAACCTCTCGAAATGCCTTGAATCTCTCCTGAAGGCCCTGCAAATTCAGTACAATTGGCAGCAGGTGGTGAAACTGGCCATCACTTTATTCTGTCGGTGTAACAACAGAGGAAATGCATGTAAACCTATCCAGCACGACCCAGGCAGCTTTGCTGGAGTTGGCTTCTTGTACGATGACATCCTTTGCAGGGGAAGAGGAAGCAACTATCTTCAGGGTCACAGCGATCTGAAAACGAAAATTTGATGTCAAGGTTGCTCAGGGACACTTCAAGATTCTAAATCTACTTAGTTGTTTCTTTTTTTTCTCAGTTTTCTTGATTTTTGTAGTGTTTGAACTTAGCTCAGAGGAGAACAGTGAAGTAAGCACTCCTTATTTTCTAACTAAAGGACCGGCCGGGAGCCTAGTTATTCCGGAATGAAAGACAGTTACCGATACTATGCGAAGCTGCTCCACGTCGTGGCGGAGCATCTCTTGATACTTTCCGAGTTTTATGGCCACTTGATCTTGAAGGTGTGCCGAATTTGTCCCGGTAAGACAAGCAGTACATCCTTCGGTCGGTTTTGTTGCATACATACACAGGTGTAGTCAAAAATCTATACTAGTAGATGTAGATGTGTGATCACAGCAGAGATCGAGTTGCATGGTTATTACCCTTGCTGGGTCGGAGCACGCCGAGCACGAGGAGGGAGTCCCCGGCCCGTAGCATGTCCCCGCGATCGACCAAGCCCTTGAGCGCCGCCCGGATCTCCTCTCGCCGGTCGTCCCGCGTCGCGTCCAGCACCACCACCACTTGTTGCGGCGGCGGTATCATCGCCGCCGCCGCCGCCGTAACGTTACTGTCCTCGGGGCCAGCGTTAGCGGAGTAATCCATGGCGCCGCGCTGCTACTACCATGGCGCCCGTGTTTCGACTTTCGACTTGCCTCCGGATCGACCTGGAACGTCTCGAGACCTGCCTCCGGAGGATTTATAAGCTCGGGCAGCTAGGACCTTTGGAGCCTACGAGCGATGTCAGAGTGGCGTAGAAGCCGGTGTAAAGCGACGGAGAATATGCCGTGGTCTGTGTTAGTACAGACGAAGGCAATGCCTGCCGACCGCGACGCCGGCGGCGGCACCGGCTGCCGCAAAGCAGTAGAAGACTGGTGCTGTCGCGCGCTGTGGCGTGTCAGCGTCGCCGTCTCCCGGCCGAGCGTTTTTTTTTTCGAAAGGCAACCTCAGTTCCTCATTGTGCAGCATTTCGCCTGTTTAGGATTTTTTGGTACCAAAGTAGTTCTGATTTTATTTTAGCTGTAGCATGGATACATCAATTAGCGGTTTATGGTGGAGTGTTGTTCATGTTAACTAGTACAAAGGAGTAGGTTAGCATGGGCCGGTTCGTTCAGGTTTCACAGCCTGAAGTCCAAATTCATTAACAGACAAATGATACGTTACAACTGGAGTCTACGAAATACAAATGGACAATTCCCTCTGTCAAGATGGGATTTATATTGAAAAAAAGGCCCCCGCGTCGCCCCCTTGGGCGGCTCGGGCGGATCTCCGTACCGCCGCCGCCTCCCTCCCTCCCCTCCCTCCACCTCGCCGCCGCCGGAGGGCGCCACCGGAAGCCCGGCGGCCCCCGGGAAGGTGGCGGGGCGTTTCCCCGGCGGCGTCTCGCGGATCCGGCGGCGGCGGCACCCATGGCACGGGGCGGCGGCGACGTCGCCGTGGCGCGCAGGTGCCGACGGCCGGCGAGTGGGCGGCGCTGCAGGGAGCACAGGCGAGGACGACCGGGACGGCGCCGGTGGTGGCCGGGGCATCGCGCGCCTGCGGTCGGCCGGGCGACTCGCGGCCAGCGGTGTCCGGGCGACTCGCGGCCGGCGGTGGCCGGGCTGAGGCGCGCACGGCAGATGCGCGGCTGTCCGGCCGGCGTGGTGCCGGGCGCGGGCGGCCTCGCGACGTCGAGTGGCGCAGCGGCCCCTTGCTGCGCTCCTGCCACCAAGGCTTCCCGGGGGATCAGATCTGGGGTCCGTCCCCTGTCTCGGACTTTGCCTTTTGCTGATGGGTGCCGAGGCGCGTTGCCAGATGCGCCTAGCGGCGGCCGACGTGGACAGCGCGCGACGGCGAGGAGGCGGCCAAGCGCCCGGCACGGTGCGGCGTGAAGGCCGTGGCCGCGAACGGCGCATGGGCGGCCAGCGAGGGCTGACCCCGGGAGGAGATTGCGGAGGTGGCGGCGACGGCCGGTGACAACGGCGTCTTCTGGATCTGACGTCGGCTTGGCCTCCAATGGCGATTCCTCTCTGGCAGATGTGCCTTCGGCCTTGGTGTTGGAAGGGATAGTACCGGACTTTACAACTACATCTGGTGATGACATCTTCACTTTCGCCTTTACTTTTCATATAGATCAGGAGGCATGAGTCACCTTGTCTTCGTTCGCGGATTCTCTTACTCGAAGACGGATTTCATCTGTAATTTATTCCTAGTGGATTATGCACGGGTACCCAGTGGCTACTTTGCACCATAGTATCTCAGGTTACGAATTCAGATGGTCTGCCGGATTTGAAGTAATCGTGGCCGTCTAAGTGGGTCAAGGCTGGTCTATATGGAAGCATTGGCCTGGTAAGAAGGGGGAAGCAATACGAGACTTGGTCGTGGTGGTAATTGCTACTAATTCACCGGTCCGGGAAGAAATTCCTAGGTCTGACCTTAATTAGTTGAGCCTGACAGTGACCTTGTTGAAGGCATTGTTTGGATTAAGATGAATTACTCCCTCGTGAAAACATTTGATCTGGTCTTAATTGGTTGGGTCATTACAATGTCGGCACGTGCGCGTGTCGTTTCCTCGTTGGAGGCATTGTCTTGGGAGCCTACTTCAAAGTCCAAGAGTTGCTTTGGTTTGTGACGCGGACGAAGATGAAGGCGCTTGTGGTAGTTTGCTAGGTCTTGGTGCTCTCATTTTTTATTTCTTTTTTATTTTTCATGGGCTGTGTGCATCTTAGTTATGCAGAGGCCGGGTTGGATCTTATATAATTGTATCACCTCCATGTAATTGTCTAAGATCAATAAAGCTTCTCTTTTCCAAAAAAAAATTTACGAAGGCAAGCCCTGATGTGTCTGTGCACGCCCTTATGTATCTGCATGTACATTGGACGAAGCAAACTGAACTTTTGGATGAAAGGAGAGGGAGGGGAAAGAACGAAGTGGTATCCATCGTCGAGAATATGGGCAATGTTAATTTGAGCTTCAACAGTGCACGCATAACACAAGATTCGCTTTTGATTACCACTTCACTTTGCAAGTTTTGGGATGAACTGTCGAGAGAAATCCCTGATGTGATCATCTTCTACATCAATAAGACGGACAACCTGTTTACCGAGAGAGGAAGAGATCTTGTGGTTACTAAACTTCAATCAAAAATTATCACACACACTGAGTTTACCAAACCAACCTCTCCCATAGAAGGCCGCTGCTCTGAATTTCTCCTGACACAAAGGTATGCAGCTTTGGCGAAACGATACAATCCATATGTATCATATGTATCTTTAATGCGGTCATCCACCAGTTCATGAAGCGCAAGAATCTCAAACAACGGCTCTGCCTGAAAATTTTTCAAGGAGTTGGAAATTGAAAATGGTGCCAATGTTTTGGAGCTCTGGAAGCAGACTGACAAAACAGTAACAATTTTCACTAAAGAATACCCATTGCAGTATATGTCCTCCTCTGTCATCAAACACCTTGCGACCGGATATCAGCTGGAAAAGAAGAATCCCAAAGCTATAAACATCTGATTTGACGGAAATCGTTCTACATTCAGCATACTCAGGCGCCAAGTATCTGATGGACATCACAAGAAATTCGCTGGTATTGTCAGGAAACACAAGAAAATACATGATATCAGAAATGAAAGAATGAGCTGATAAAATATTAAAACTGCGAGACCCTGATCGTTCCAGAATCCTTGTGTCTGTGGAAGCACTGCCGGCCTTCCATTTTGCACGAGCAAAGTTCCCAAGCTGTGTTAAAAGCAGAACTTACACAATAAGAATGCAGAACACGTTTGCATCTTGACATGTACTAATAGGTAGGGAGGTCTAGTACTCTTCCAACTTACCATAGGAAAATAGCCATGTGTCAACAGTACATTGCTTGGGTGCAAATCCCGATGGATGATTGGACCAGGGCGACACTCTGCATGTAGAAAGTGCAGCCCTTTTGCCATACCAATAGCAATAGCATGCCTCTCGTGCCACACTAGTAAGCTTGCCGACTTGTCTGTTTCACCAAGGAATAAGAGCAAAAATAACCAGTCAGACATCTTCAGAACATGGATTTACTTGAAGGTTGAAGCATAATACATACGTACCAAATAAATGCCACTCAAGGGAATTATTGCATATATACTCGTACACCAAAATGTTGTAGCTTTCTTCAGAGCAGTACCCAAGCAGCATGATAATATTTCGGTGCCGGGCAAAACTGTGAACTTGCACTTCAGACAAGAACTCAGTGTACCCCTGTGAGCTAGCTTTTTTGCGCAACTTGGCTGCAATGACCTGGCCGTCCTTGAGCTGGCCCTTGTACACATGCCCAAATTCACCCTCGCCCAGCAAGTTCTCTTTTGAGAAATTAGATGTTGCAGCTTGAATCTCTGAGAACGAGAATTTCGTGGGTTCCTTCACATAAAGAACTGATTTTATGCCGCAATCGATGCACAGAACTGGCCTGTCTGGTACATCATATTGTGAGGTCATGTTTGGTTCAATGCATTTTCCTGCAAGGATCACAAGAGTGCATGTTTGGTACAATACATGTCCGATGTAACATTGCCCTACTGGGAGATACCATCAAATATCTAAATAAAGCGATAGCTTGGTTTGGTTGGTACAGTCTCCTGTTGAGAGAATGCCCACCCCATGTCAAGTATCCTCGATAGAACTCCCCTCTTTTCTGAAGGCAAAATTAGGATGACATCTCCTCCCAGGTAAAGTTTTTACAATTAAATCCCTGAATTTCACCAAGCATGAATTACTATAAAGGACTCTTGGTGTTCTCTACTAACTTAGCATGATGGAGCAAAAATGATTTATTATCATCTATCCAAACGATGTGCCTTGTATCAACGATTCAGGAAAGCACACAGGAAACTAGCATTTCTAAACATACACAAACCTGCTCCCCTATAGCCAGGAAAAGATGCTTACATAGTTTGATTTCATATCTAGCTCCAGCAAACTAGTCACTAATTACTTAAAAAAAAACTCAAATGTAGAGTTACTCATCAATTAGTCAATTTTAGCATCAAATTCGCTAGAACACTTGGATTATGTTACACACATCTAACCAATACTACATCGCACAACTATGGACTGTTCTTAAAGTTCAAGTTGCACATATAGCATCCCAAGACAAGATATAGGAGAAGATCGAGTCCAAGGAGAAGAAAAGGGGCAAATTTTGGCGGTGAACAGATCTGCACCCGGATCGGCGTTGGAGCGGAGCATCGATTCGAGCGAGCGGAGGGAGTCGCCGCCGCCGCGAAGGATGTGTACCTCCCGGCCACCAGCAAACCTCGAGAGCGCCGTCCTGATGTCCTCATCCCGGTGGTCCGGCGTCACCTCCATGGTCACCACCACCGTCTGCGGCTCCCTTGCTGTTGTTGCTGGCCCGCCTTGTGGGGAGGCCCCGTCGTCCTCCGCGCCAGTGTTGAGGCATGGTATCGATTTGGGCATGCTGGCGCGCTGCGCTGCTCCGGCCTGAACCGTTTGCCCTGACGACACCGCCGCCACACGTACGGAATCGAGGCTATTAAGTCGTCGTCGTCGAGGCATCTGCATCTCGATCACGCCGCCTCGCTCCCATCGCCTACGACGACGACCCGATGGGATGGCCGGGGCGTGCTGGCGGAGGCAGCGAGGAAGAGGCAGGCGGCAAAGCAGATAGGATGCCGCGCGTACGCAAGTCGAGACCGTGATGGCGTTTGGATTCAACTCATCGACCTAGTTAGGATCGAGTTAGCCATGAACGCGCGCGGATCATCGATAGAGTTTTACGCACGGTGATGTCTCGATGGCGTTGGAATTGCCGGCGTAGTAAGCATGATGTACGGAATACGCCGTTGTCCTTGTCAGCGACAGCGATGCACGCATGCCCAGCCGCGGCGCCGGCGCCGGCGCCGGACACGAGGCGGCGGCAAAGCAGGACGTGGCGTCAGCCCCGGGGCCCGGGCTTTCTCCGCCGCTGTTCGGCCGCTCGGCAAGTGACGTCTTCGGCCTCAGCGTCGTCCAGCCGTCGACGCCATCGAGCCGGCCAGGCCGGCGTTCTCTGCTCCTTCACCACCATCCCTCCTCGGCTTATCAGACCTGAGATGATGTAGCAATAGTAGCATGTACGATGTACGTGCTGATGACATGTGAGGACTTTTCAAATTATGTTTTCCTTGGAAACTTGCATTGAACATCACAATAACACACGTAGCATTCGGCGAAATGACATGGAAGGACTTTAACGTGCGGGGCTCTTTTAATTTGTGGTCTCGACGGACCTCGCTCGACATAGAGCAATCAACGAAATGTACTGGATAGCGCACATGTATCATGTGTTATATTGTTATATCAACATATAAAGTCGCCCAAGCTCACGCAAATCTTATAAAAAAAAAACTCACGCAGAACCACGACTGGTCCGCAATAAGCCAGGTAGTAGCCTCTCTCTATATACGTACTACACGCGCTAGTAGCCGCGGGCTTTCTATTAGCCAGCACGATCAGCATGAGGAGGACTATTATTCCACGCACGGGATCGGGCATGGCGGCCAAGCAGGAAGATCACCGGAGCAAAGACGACGGCGAGGTCGAGCTGGAGGCGGTGATGGGCAGCTGGCAGCTGGAACCAGGCGTCACCAGCAAGCTATACGACGTCTTCACCGTCGCCGGCCTACGCGTCGACGCCATCGAGCCCGGTCGTGCCATGAGCTGCTCTTTCACGGTGCCTCCTCGCCTTACGGTAAGTAGGGCCCGCGTAAGGGTACAGCTCGTACTCCTGTAAAGATTGCTACGGGTACTTTACGTACTTACATATACTATACTAATACAGTATTATACTATACTATAGTACTGCATCCGTTTTAAATTATTATAGTTCGTTTGACTTTTTTAACTTTAAGTTTGACCCTTCGTTTTATTAAAAAAATTATGTACGTATCTACTTCCTTTGACTTTTTTGACTCTAGCTATAAATTCCTGTCTAGAGACAAACGTATTACCTATGCTCCGTAGCTAAATAGATACACGTTCGTTCATTTTAACATGATGGCATTCGCTCATGTGCATGTACTCACGCCGAATCGATCGGAAGGACGCGAGGAAGCGCATGCATGGAGGGGCCTTGGCATCTCTGGTGGACCTGGTTGGGTCAGCCATGTTCTTCGCCGGCGGCTCGCCGACGACGGGGGTGTCCCTGGAGATCACCATATCGTACCTAAACGCTGCCCGTGCAAACGTGCGTGAGAGTGAGACCAACCGTATATCTTAACTGACAGTGCCTTAATTTAATCGATCAGTAATCATCAGTCAAACTGTTTAATGTATCGGTACGGCCATCTCCAAAAAAAAGTACTCCGTATATTGATCACTAATTAATTACGCGTACAGGAGGAGATCGAGATCGAGGCGAGGGTTCTGGGCATCGGCGAGACGACGGGGTGCGTGACCGTGGAGGTCAGGAAGAAGGGCTCCGGCGAGGTGATCGCGCACGGCCGGCACACCAAGTATCTCGCCACCGTCGTCTCCAGCAAACTGTGATGGATGGATCAGGCGGGGCACGCGCAGGGCGCCGGGAGCGAGCACATCACCACGGTCACACGGCCTTGCCAATTATCTCTGTCTCGAGCTAGCAGACTTTAAATTTCTGTTTCCAGACGTCGTCGCCGAATTTGTATACCATGCTGCCACGCTTGGTCTGTTTGTATATACGGGCTAAACAAAATTGGAAACCGGTATTGTATTCGCATATGGGTCCCACAAGACGTGCATGCACTGTTGGTGCGCAGAATGTCACTGGCGACGTGCACGGGCTGCGTTTGGCGTGCTGCTTAGTTATACACGTGGATCATTCCCAAACACATAATGTGTACCATGCGTTCACACACGTACTCATGCTGCTAGCTGGTCCTCATAGTCATTATTCTCATCACAAGCCACGCTATCAGAGCAGTTGTACCGTGCACATCCAGGAGTATTTCTTGTGTTCTTGACAAAAGTTTATACGCGCGCGGGAGTTTTTCATACTCACGTGCTCACACCACACTTAGCACGTCGCGGGACATGATGTGCAGAGAGCGGCCCAGCCCACGGCCCCTTGGTCTGGCCCCTTGTCTTCTCGGGGCCGGGGTCATGCATAATCAGCGAGCGTGGTCTAGCGGAGCCCAACGGGCTGACTAACAACACAAACTAAATCATTTCCGTCGCGGCGGACTAAACAACTGCGGGAAGACACGACACTAATACGAGTTTAGTCCCACATCGTTATATTAATCTTGCTGCCGGCGTGGGTAGGCTACAAAACTAACGACAGGGCGTACATTGTTACATACTTACCTGGACGGGGCCTATAAGCGATCAAGAAGACTCATGGCCTAGATTAGCGGCCTCCATTGCACTTGGGAGGAGCTCTAGCCTACCATCTCCTCAAGTAGGAGAGTGGACGTCATAATTTGTGATAGAGGGGGTACGCGTTCGCGCGGCCCCTACAGTTTAAATTAAAATGATTTCTTGTGGAATATATAAATTTTATAATTTTATTTATAAAATTTTATAATTTATAATTTACCATTGAATTGATTTCAATTGAAATATTTATTTATGATGATGATTGAAAATGAAAAATGAAAATCTGAAACTGAATCTATATTAAATTTAAATTGAATGGATGAAAAATATCTTGTTTGATTTAATTTAAAAGGCATGATATTTTATGTTGAAACCTCTTGTTACTATGTTCTGTACTTCTGTGTACGCACATAAGGAGATTTGGCCCAGCCTGGAACTGAGGGCTACCCTGCCGGCCCAAGAGATAGGAAGGCCCAAAGTAACCTACACATTGCACTCGCGCGGCGCACGTGACATTTTTGCTGCCCACCCAGCCTGATTGCCGTTTACCCAGCCGAATTCACCGACGCTCGTTGCCTCGATGCCAAGCAAGCCTCGAGTCGGGAGCCAAGCCAACTGCAGCTAGCTAGCCACCCACCCAGAGTCTACACCGAAATATCCGCAGCGTGGACTCGGCCACCGCTCCATTCCATTTCTCCCCTCCGCCTCGCCTCCTCCCCCTCGCCGGCGTCACGGCCGCCGCCGCCGACGGCCCCGTCTCCTAGCCCCTCGATCCCTCCTCCCCTCCTCCGCCCACGCAGTCCCTACCACCCCCGAATGCGGAACCTTCGCCTTTGGTGACCGAACCCCGTCGAGTTGGTTGAGCGGGCGCCGGCCGGTCCCCGGATCTCGCATGCGCCGCCGCCGCCGTCGCGCGATCTAGCGGCTGCACGCTGCCCCGCGGGAGGGTAGGGCTTCTGGGGCCTCGTGTGGTCTGGCGGCGGATATGGCTGCTGAGGCGTCCACCTCTGCGACGGGCGGGAGCTGGGTGGAGGGGATGTCCGCGGACAACATCAAGGGCCTGGTGCTGGCGCTGTCCTCCAGCTTCTTCATTGGGGCCAGCTTCATCGTCAAGAAGAAGGGGCTCAAGAAGGCCGGCGCCTCCGGCGTCCGCGCAGGTGAATTGATTCCGTTCCTGGCTTCATTCATATTTGTCGAGACATTGCGCTGCGTGGTAGATCCTAGTGGCTGAGCCGTCTTTTCCTTTGGTCTTCGGGATGCTATGCGAGCGCGTCGTGGGGCCTCGAGGCTAGTTCGATTATGCGTGGGATCTCTGTTCCCGTGAAATGTGGTTGTGGTGTGGGTGCTCCGGATCTATGTTAGAGTTACGATTAGGTGGTGTGTGTACCCGAAACTAGTTTGGCTGTTGAAATAAATTGAAATAGCTAGGGAGTTAACCTGAATCAATGTGGATCATGTGCAAGTAGCTGTAGATCAGGGGGTTCTTCTATACTTAACACTTGTACTGGAGTTCATATTTAATTAATGGTATCATAATGATGCATTGTATTTTGTTATTTTTCCTTGTGCCATGTAGTTAGTTGAACAACACTTTGGTTAGTAACTGAGTATTCTAGATGCATTCCAATTTGTGTAGGCTGGACTGTAGGAGGGGGTTTGTGGTTTTCTTAACATGGTGGGAAAATGGTCATCAGTTGGCTTGACTTTTCAGAGATTATCTTTGACCGCAGATATGTAGCTGTAGCTGTATGACATGCAGGGATTCTGCAGATTTGGGTGTCTCCCTTTCAATGCTGTTCAGCTACATGATTTTACTAGCAGGAAGTGTTTACCGGTTGACTTTACTAATGCTGGTGGTTAATTGCAGGTGTCGGTGGTTATTCTTACTTGTACGAACCATTATGGTGGGCAGGAATGATTACAAGTAGGTCTATCTATTGTGCAAGTAGGCCTTTATGTCGTAGCGCTGAATAATGCAATACTGAGGTTGTTTAGTCCTATTTTCCAGTGATTGTTGGAGAGGTGGCTAACTTTGCGGCATATGCTTTTGCTCCTGCTATCCTGGTCACACCACTTGGTGCACTTAGTATCATCATTAGGTAAGAAATGTGATTCATACTGTGCCGGTGCTGTTTATCATTCAAAATTTCCTTTTGTGCACTCTTCGTTCTAACATGCTTCTCTCACAGTGCTGCCGTTCTAACATGCTTCTCTCACAGTGCTGCTCTTGCAGACATTATGTTGAAGGAGAAGCTACATATATTTGGTATACTTGGGTGCATTCTTTGTGTCGTGGGTTCAACAACTATTGTACTTCACGCCCCTCAGGAGCGAGAAATTGAATCTGTAGCGGAAGTGTGGGATCTTGCTACTGAACCAGGTGCCCTCCTCTATTACCCAATTAGTTGTTATCCAATATTAGTCATGCCACTTACAGTAAGAACTAATGTCATGACTTTGGGTCCTGCAGCTTTTCTATCTTATGCTGCTATCGTTCTTGCTGCAACTTTTGTGCTCATATACTATTTTATCCCACAATATGGTCAGACGCACATCATGGTCTATATTGGTGTTTGTTCACTTGTAGGATCTCTGTCGGTATGTGTTTCACACTTTCCTTGGCAATAGTTGTATCAGTATGTCATTCGCTGAAAAAAAAGTTGTATCAATATGTCTCTTTTAAATGATTATCCTTTAATTTTTTTCCCTTTTTGCTGTACTGACTTTGGCAGGTCATGAGTGTGAAAGCTCTCGGAATAGCCTTGAAACTGACCTTTTCTGGAACGAACCAGCTAATTTATCCACAAACATGGTTGTTCACTATTGTTGTCGTTGCATGTATAGTAACACAAATGAATTATCTGAACAAGGTAATAATAATTTTCTATTTTTTATTAGTTCTGTAGTGCACAGCAAGCAGTATTAAATATACATTAGTTACTTTTGTGCCGCATGTTTTTCCTGTTCCGTATGGAAGTAATACTGTGCTAGTAAGATATGTCTATGCTTCTTGAGTGACTCACTTGGATTTGAGGGCCATTGGACTAGTGTCCATCGTTTTCCTTTTAGATGAACCATAATGGATTGTTGATTTAAAAAAAACACATAATTCGAATTTATCATCATATTTGGCTCATTCAATAGTTTGGCACTTTGGTACCTTGTTCATCTACTACTGCCTAACTGTTTTTTCTTCCTTCAGTTTTAGATCAAACAATTATGGTGGTATTGTCCTGATATTTTAATTCTGTACTGTGCTTATTTGGTATTAAAGTGCGTACATATGATACCTAGTGTTGTGACTACAGAACATGCACAATTATTAGTGTCTATAATATACTATTATGATTATTATATCTGATCCTGGTTTTATTGTACTCTGGCTTTTTTTTTTACTTTTGTCTTTGTTAGTGCAAGGGATCTTAATTGCAGTAAACTTACTAAGTTTATTTTTTTACAGGCTCTTGACACTTTCAATACAGCAGTTGTATCACCAATATATTATACAATGTTTACATCACTAACCATTTTGGCTAGTGTGATAATGTTCAAGGTAACAATCTTTTGGCAATACTTGATGCATGATGTCTGTTAGCCTACTTTCAAATTTTATGGGAAACATTGCAAGTGCCATCTTTGTGTGACATTAGAAATATTACGAGATACCAGAACCCCCTAGAGGTAGGTGGAACTGAAGAATTAACTTTTCAAAACTGTTTCTTATAAATGCCATCTTAGTACCTGATGGAGTGATGGACAAGCAGTGGGTTGGGGGCAGCTGGAGAAACAGAGATTAGGGTTTGATGGATGAATGCATACATATGCATGTTCATGGTCAGATACAATGTTCTACTGTAGTATTCAGGTTAGCATGGTCCTGAGAGATTGATTGTGATATCTTTTAGTTTGTGACAAAAACCTGTCCTCCCAGAAATGGCCTTTGGTTTTGTTGTAATGTTGGGCAGTTAAGCTGTTGATAGTCAATGCTCCTTGAATTATTTACTCGTGTATAGTCATCAGTTGAAGGATTCGGGCCTTGTTGTCTGTATTTCCGTTGTATGGTTGCTGCTGTACTTAGCGAAAGTTCTCAACATTTTTATTGACAACTACTGTACTTGCATGCAGGACTGGGATCGTCAGAATCCAACTCAGATTGTAACAGAGATGTGTGGTTTTGTTACCATCCTTTCTGGGACCTTTCTTCTTCACAAGACAAAAGATATGGTTGATGGTATGATTTCACCCACTCAACTTTTGAACTGTGCAAAATGTTACACTCCATGGTGACATTTCACTTTGTGGCATCATATAGGTCTCCCACCAACTCTACCTGTCCGAATTCCTAAACACATGGACGAAGATGATTATGCTGCTGAAGGGATTCCTCTTAGATCAGCTGCCGAAGGCATCCCACTCAGATCACCAAGGACAGCAGAATCATTTCGATCAACATTATAACGCATGATGATCTTTGCAGGGGCCATTCTTTCATTTGATATACACCTTTGTAGATTGTACTTTAGGATTCCAAAAAGTAAAGGAGCCGCTCCCCTTGTAATTTTTTTCTGGGACACCGGGGTAGAGTATTGGGGAGCCTCTGTTATACCTCTCTCTGAGATGCCCAGAATGGGCTTAGGTCCATTTTTTGGATATACGTCACGGTGATCCATACAAGACTGTTCCCATCGAGACAGTAACTGTTGTATTCTTTGGATAGAAAATTAGAAAATAGGAAAAGAATCTGAAGAAAGCATGTTGCTAATTTTCTTGAAACTTTGCCTCCCATCCACTTAATGTGTTCTGGTTGTTTATCAGCATTCTGCAGTCCTTTCTTAATGGTTTCATCTATGTAACTATGTTCGTTGCTTCTGTGTGAGGGGAAGGCATAGAGCCTCAGATTGCGTCGATACACTTCCTGAAGAAATTCTTTCTTCCATGTCCAACGTGATCATTTCGTCAAGAACACCGGGCGGTTGATTCTTTTCAACTGTCGCTCGGTTTAGCGCGCTCTTTAATTGGGCTTGTCTGGTCTCGCGTCTCAACCCAACCTGTCTCGCACACTCTTCTCACTCCACGCACGGCATCAATGGCGGAGAAGGAAGAATGCAAGGTCCTCATTGAGCAAACCAGCAAGGACGCTGCCGATCCGCCACGCGAAGACGAGGATGACGACGAGGAGGACGACAGCTCGAGCTTCATCGTGCTCCTCAACCTCGTCCTCGGCGGCACGGCGCGCCTCAACGTCCTCCTCCCGACCGCCACCATCCTCGCCTTCGCCATCTTCGCGCCGCTCCTCACCGACGATGGCAAGTGCTCCCGGCTTAACCGCATCCTCACCACCGCCTTCGTCGTCCTCTGCGCCGCCTCGTGCGTCTTCTTCACGCTCACCGACAGCTTCCGCTCCCCCACCGGCCGCCTCCGGTACGGCGTCGCCACGCCCTCCGGCATCCGCACGTTCTGCGGCGGCGGCGGCGGGCGGCGGAGGAAGGGGCCGAGGGAGCCGGAGCGCTACAGGCTGCGGTGGTCGGACCTGTTCCACGCCGCGCTGGCGCTGGTCGCGTTCGTGACGTTCGCCGCGTCGCACCACGACATCGTGCTCTGCTACTACCCCGGCGTGCCCCGGAAGGTCGTCAACACCGTGCCGCTCGTCATCGGCTTCGTGGTGAGCCTCCTCTTCGTGCTCTTCCCGTCCAAGAGGAGGGGCATCGGCTACCCGTTCCTGCTGCGCACTGACCTCGTGTACCTGCGCCGCTGAAAAGCCTGGGAATCTGATCGAATTGGCCGGACTCTATTTGATGTCTGCAATTCTGGAAAAAAATCGATCTCTCTGTAATTTGCTTGAGGTTTGAACGCACGGCGAGTTTGCAACCAAGATTCGTTGAATTTGTATTTATGGGAAAAAAAATTAGATTGTTCTCTGCTGAAAGTTGTGTTCGAGAAAATTATATGTACATTCTTCATTGCCGCTCCTTCAGTACAAAACCGTGTAAAACAGGAGAGAGTATGGAGAAGCAATTCGAGTGTAGCTGTAATTAATTATTTTGAAATGTTAGCTTCATCATTTCTCGGCATCGGGATCGGGTTCAAGGCCTGCGATTTGCTTCAGTGGCTTCCAGACAAATTTCCTCCTGCATTCAACAGGCCCATGATCGACTTGGTCAGTCACAAATGCCTTCACGTTTCCACATATGCTCCCGTGTGAATTGAGGTGAAGATAGAGATACGGTACATACCAGTTGCCGCATTCCGCAATGACCCTGACTTTGGGGCGGAGGTCCGGGAGCATGGCCAGGAACTGCAGCTCAGCCTTGGACAGAACCTGGAAACAAAAGGGAGCGGATGATGCAGATCATGACACACACACTTGACGAGAGACGCCAGAAGAAGATCCTGCATAGAAGCATACTAGAACAGAGCACCCAGCAACCGTGTACGCTCGCCACCGGCTGCCTCCCGAGGCTCGGCTGCACTCACATACCGCTCACCCCGATCGAATCATCAGTAGAGATGGCCGGCGGCGGGCGGCGGCAGGCAATTATCAAGAATGGCGGAGATGGACACGGGGACATCGAGCGAGCACGTACCGGGCAGACGTGGTGGATCTTGGTGAGCGTGGTCTCCGGGTCGCCGAGCCCCCGCGCGGAGAGGTCGAGGAAGTAGTAGGCTAGTAGCCATTGTAGCGGAGGTGGTTGAGGTAGCGGCCCTCGTACCCGCCCTCGTGCGGCGGGTAGACGGCCAGCGCCTTGTGCTTCTCCACGTCGTCCAGCCACCGCCCCAGGTCCGGCCGCACCAGGTCACCGCCCACGAAGTCCAACAGCGAGCTCCGCACCGACACCGTCGCCGCCCTGCTGCCCGCGCCCGCGCCCGCCGGGGGGCGACGGCGCCGGGAGCGGGGTCACCAGGCGCGCCGCTGCTGCCGGACCACATGATGCTCGAGCTGCTGCGGCGTGCGCGCGTGCGTGTGTGCGTGTGTGGGTGGGAGTCGCTTGGTTGAGCGAGCGAGCCTGCGTGGCGGGAAGCGATAACCGATGGTGGTTAGGGGGGGTAACGGATAAGTCCCGGGTCGAGGCCGTCCGTTGGTGTTCCTGCCGGCACGAGCCCTTTTTGCTAGCCGAACCGAGAGGTTGTTTCGGCCGGTGCGGTTGCGGTCCCGTGGGCTGTGTGCTCATCCGCTCGGCAGATTACCACGCGAGGATGCAATGCAAATGTTGTGGAGGCACAAAAGTGAAAAAGATAAGTCTGGGATCTGCCTTGCAGAGCTGCAAGGCTGATTTGCCGTGGCGCGGCTGCGCCATAGGTGGAATGCAACGAGGAGACTCGGAGCGTTTGGTACGCGGACACCAACCGGCAACCGAACACGGGAAGGTGCTTCTCCCTCAGCGAAAGACGACGACGACCGCAGAGGTCGGGAGTCGCCGGAGGAGCAGAGCCGATGAGGCAAAGCCCAGCTGGAGCCGGAAGAACCCCGGGAGTGTCGCAGGTGGGCAACCCAGAAATTTAGATGCGATCAAAAGGTTATATTTTCCATCATATAAACATCTAGATCGAAATTTGATTAGACCATTGTATTTGTTAGGACAAAAATTTCAAAACAAGATCATACTCGACTATATTTTGATAAAATTATTTTAGAAGATCTTTTTTATGAAGGTGGAATAAATTCATTGCACATCTGAAATAATTGTTCCCTTCACAACTATTATTCCACCTAAAACAAATATTTTAATATAATTTCATCTAAATATAGTCAAATGTGGTCTTATTTTGAAGATCCTGACATAAGAAACATAACAGCGCAATAAGATTTGAATTTATATGTTTATTTTATAAACTTTAATATTTTTTGTGGCTCTTCGTTGTGCATGTTATCCATTGCATATGTCAACATTGTTCCCTCTGACCAAACTTAAACTACAGAATTTTAGAGAGAAAAATAAGTTGCAAGATGTTCTAACTAGCCTAGCCTGGGGTCTGGTCCAACTCTGGATCTGGCCCTGGCTCCCCTACGTGGTTTAATTTTTTGATGCATCAACTGATTAGAAAGGCTTGTGGAGGAAGAGGAGAAAGGAAGGAAACAGGAGAAGAGTCAAACCATTTTATGTTTGATTAAAATTGTAGAGGAAATTATAAAAATTTATGACGCCAGATAGATATATTATGAACATATATTTAATGGAGAATATAATGGTAGTTATTTGATATCATAAATGTTATTACCTTACTATATAAATTTGATTAAATTTGACTAACTTCAAGTGTACCAATTGATACTGGCCCAAAATCCTTAGGACTACCTATAGCTATCGCAAAGTTAGCCCAATGCTGAGGCCTCTTTGAGCAGCTAGCTAGCGGGCCAGATCTTTTAAGCTGCACAGTCACACGTTAGATTTCGGCCTGTTTAGGCCAATATAAAAAGACTGCCAGTGGCAGGCCGCACGAGATACTGCGGACTTTTGTCGAGAGATCCGATCTCAGATTCATGCATGTTTTGGGGTTCCACTGGAACCGTTCCAGTCTTTCAGATAACGTACTAAAGCCAAGCGTGTCTACGTCTGAGGAGTGACGCTGACGACAGAGCCGATGACGAAACGCTACGGCGAGCCGATAGTGAATATTGCTTGGATTTTGATGTTATTCACAAAATAAGCCAGAGCATGTACATAAGGTGTTGAATGTTTATTGAAATCAGACTACTTGGATGGACGCCATACTAAGTGCAGTACGTGCAGCAATGGACTGAATCACTACGGTCACTGCTGGTAGGATCTAGGATACCATATGGTCATCGTACATACGTGTCCCCTGCTCCATGTGTTCCTGGGATTAACTCATCGGAGCATGTGATCTATTCGATTAATATTCTTTCCCAAATACACCGCTCTTCGTCGCCGCGCCAACCGAATACCCTTTTTCTTGAGTAAAATTCATCGACGGCCTCTGAACTTGCACGGTGATGTCATTTAGGTCCCAAACTCAGGATTTTTGATATTTAGGTCTCTAAACTTACATGATGGTGTTATCTAGGTCCGAAACTCATAATTTTTAATATTTAGATCCAATAATTTATCTTGCTGATTAAAAAAAGATTATAGCTAACCCTTATTCGTGGTGTCAACCCCTAACCCTTGCTGTTTGATTTAAGTACCAACTTCTTCTCAATCTCGAAACCGCTGTGGCCGAATATGTTTGGGACCTAGATGACACCGCTATGGAAGTTTAGGGGCCCAAATATAAAAAATCGTAAGTTTGGGACCTATATGACACCACCATGTAAGTTTAGGGACCCAAATATCAAAAATTCTGAGTTTGAGACTAGATGACACCACCATGCAAGTTTAGGGGTCGCCGGTGAATTTTACTCCTTTTTCTTTCTCTGGACATATAGCCAGCATCAATGATAACCTGAACTGGCCGGTCTAACACCGACGTCAGAATTATACACACATATATAATATATAACCAAAAATCGAGACACCAACCGGCAGGTCCTTTGCTCGATCCAAGATCATTACGTCAAGTTGTCGCTACGACAAAGGTAGCCAGCTGCCCCGTGATCCAGGGAGAAAAGGCCTATACATCTTTTCTGCCCACATGGAACCAACTTTCTCATGATCCTCGCCTCGAGCTCGAGCTCTTGCTGAGAAAGAGAGGCGCCAGTCAGCTCAGTATATAGGATCATGGGACTTGGAAGGATGAAGGATCACTTTCCTGGCGCAGCTAGTGACCCGTAGGCCGTAGCTAGACGACCACAAATGCACAGCTCGTGAAGGCGAAGCTCGCC
Source organism: Echinochloa phyllopogon (assembly GCA_033239725.1). NCBI lineage: Eukaryota > Viridiplantae > Streptophyta > Magnoliopsida > Poales > Poaceae > Echinochloa > Echinochloa phyllopogon. The sequence continues at coordinate 52,261,606 of BTCW01000005.1, forward strand.
GTTGGTCAACGGATTACTGCTTGTCTCGGTGTTTGATTCCCACCAGGGTCTGTCTGATTTGTTCTACGAGGTTGGAGCAGAGAACGCCACGGCCACAAATTTTCCATGGCGACTCTGGTCTCCCAGCCTTCCCTTCTCCAGTTCTCCCGCTACAATGCCATGGTCATACACCGCACTGACAGGCCGGACCCACGGGCCATCCACTCCACTAGCGTTTAAAACAGTTCGGGATCATCGAACACGGGCCTCCTCTCCTTCCTTTGCATCGCCGCCTCACTCCAGTTCGACTCGCCTTTCGCTTTGCATCGGGTTCGAGCACGCGGCGGTGCTGCTCCGATCGATCCGGTTCCGGTTCCGTCCGCCGGGAATGGCGGCGGCGTGGTGGAACTGGACGCGCGTCGGCGTCATCGCCGCCGTGCTCGTGCTGCGCCCGCCGGCGGCTGCCATGGCCGACGACGACGCGAACTCCACGGCGGCGTGCCCGCTCGACCTGGGCTACGTGGGCACGTTCCCGTGGGACCACGCGCCGTGCGAGCCGCCGGTGGCCAACACGACGGCCTGCTGCATGACGCTCCTCTCCGTGCTCGGGGTGGGCCTCGCGGCGCGGCTCCGGAGCACGGGCCGCTTCCGCCTCCCCTCCGCGGGGGCCTCGGCGGCCTGCCTCCGCGCCTTCTCCGCCGCGCTCGCGGCGCCGCCGCTCTCGCTGCCGGCGGCCTCCCTCGTGCCGGGCTGCTTCCCGGTGCCCTCCCAGTTCGCCATCTCCCCGGACTACTGCGCCGGGGTCACCACCGCCGCCGAGTACGCCGAGGTCGCCGGCGCCGCGTCCGTCGCCGGGCTCAACGCCTCCTGCGGCGCCGACGTCACCTCGACGTCGGTCTGCAACCGCTGCCTCACCGCCGGCATCGGCGCCTCCGCGCGGCTCACCGCCGCCGCCGGCAACAGCTCCAAGTCCCAGAGCTGCTTCTTCCTCACCGTGCTGTACGCCGCCGGGATCTCCAGCTCCGCCGGCCCGGCCTCCCCCGCCACCGCCAGCTGCGCCCTCGGCCTCGCCCTCTCCACCCCTCCCCCCACGTCGTCGCCTACCTCCGGCTCCACCAACCACACCCACATCGCCGTGGCCGCCACGATCCCGATCGCCTCCGTCCTGCTCGTCTCCCTCGTAGCTCTGCTCCTCTGGTGGAAGCGGCATCACCGAGACACCAAGAACAGGAGCATCCAAATCTCCGAGGAGCGGCGGTCGCGCCCGCGCCCGAACACCGGGTCCGTGACGTTCGACATCCGCGAGCTGGCGAAGGCCACCGGCGGCTTCGCCGAGCGCAACCTCGTCGGCCGCGGCGGGTTCGGCGTCGTGTACCGCGGCGCGCTCGCGGACGGCACCGTGGTGGCCGTGAAGAAGATGCTGGACCCGGACGTGGAGGGCGGGGACGAGGAGTTCACCAACGAGGTGGAGATCATCAGCCACCTCCGCCACCGGAACCTGGTGCCGCTGCGCGGGTGCTGCATTGCCGACGACGACGCCGACGAGGGCAAGCAGATGTTCCTCGTCTACGACTACATGCCCAAGGGTTCGCTGGATCAGTACATCTTCGACGACGGCGACGGCGAGGGCCGCCGGCGGCGGCGGCCGGCGATGTCGTGGACCCAGCGCAGGACCGTGATCCTTGACGTGGCCAGGGGGCTCGAGTACCTGCACTACGGCGTGAAGCCGGGGATCTACCACCGCGACATCAAGGCGACCAACATCCTCCTGGACGCCGACATGCGGGCCCGCGTGGCGGACTTCGGCCTGGCCCGGCGGAGCCGCGAGGGCCAGTCGCACCTCACGACACGCGTCGCCGGCACGCACGGGTACCTCTCGCCGGAGTACGCGCTGTACGGGCAGCTCACGGAGAGGAGCGACGTGTACAGCTTCGGGGTGCTGGTGCTGGAGGTGATGAGCGGCCGCCGCGCGCTGGACCTGGCGGACCCGTCCGGGGTGGTGCTCATCACCGACTGGGCGTGGGCGCAGGTGAAGGCCGGCAGGGCGAGGGAGGTGCTGGCCCCGGCGCTGCGGGAGGAGCCGGGCGCCGTCGCCGTGGCGGCGGCCATGGAGAGGTTCGTGCTCGTGGGGATCCTGTGCGCGCACGTCACGGTGGCGTGCCGCCCGACCATGCCGGAGGCGGTGAGGATGCTGGAAGGGGACGTCGACGTGCCCGACCTGCCGGACCGCCCGCAGCCGTTCGGCCAGAGGATCGCGTTCGACGAAGGCGAAGGCAACAATTTCAGCGCCTCGTCGATCCTGAGCGGCGGCCCGTTCGTGGACTTTGGCGATATGCTCAGGTGATCCCGCCGCCGGTGGATGTGTGCGCAGGTTGCAGGGCGGCTGAAGTTTCAGACTTTCAGGTCGCGGTCACGCATATGTAGATGAGATGTATTCACAAAACTTCACATGCTATGCTACTTCCTACACTGTGTAGGTGGTGGTTAACTGGATTTCGGGGTGATGTATAGGGTTCACCTGATGTAAATGAACTGTGTATCTTATACTGAAATGCCAAATATATGTCATCGACACCAATTAATACTACATATGGTTCAGTGAACACAATCTGTTTATCGTCCGACAAATGCAGCGATTAACTGAGTACACAATACAATACCAAGTTACCGAGAACATGTGCTACAGACCGATGAAACCAGCACATCATCCAACTGACAGTCTGACACACATTATATGTCCTTCCAAACATGCTGGAAAGAAGAGATACAGTTGGCAATGCATGAGGACATACAAAGCCAGTGGTGTTGGTTGAAATCTTGGAATGGGACGGCGAGTGGAGTCGGGGATTCAGCAGCTTAGTTGTTGTCCTGCAAGTTGGGATGGCTGGGCTGCACGCGGAAGGTGATTGGCATCTGGGCTGCAAAGTCCCGGTCAGGATGGTACCCCAGCTCAAGATCTCTCATGCTGCCACTCAGCGCAATATCTTGCTGGTGCTGGAAATAAGGAAGCAAAACAATGGCTGAGGTTAGTTTCTACTTCAGAATGACCTCACTGTCTAACTACTAGTGTATAACTGCATATGTGTTTTGTATCAAACATTCTGTGTAATATTTGAAAACCATAGTGCTAAATTGAGTGATCTTTTACATGCCACCGACTAAATATAGGAAGTTTGGTATTTACTTATTCAGTCTGATCACTAGAAAGAAAACAAATACTAGATGGAGGATGACGATGTAGTTGGTCGATAGGTGCTTTTACATAGTAATCTTCATTATAATTTGTTCCTGCATGAATTATTTGTTCCTTCGACCTTAAAACACCATCAATCATAACAGCATTCGTTATGAAACAGTGAACTAATTTGATCTCCGAAAACTGTATCAAGTACACACAATATGAACATAACAAATTCAAGATAGTTCTCTAATAAAATGTTTCACAGCTTTCCTATGTATTTGAGAAAAAGGTGCTTAGTGTTAGAATTTTCAAGTAAGAGTGAGAGAACTCAGCCTTTTCAAGCAAAAAATCAACAAGTGAAATGTAATCCTACAAAGAGTCAAGGAGACATACCATCTTAAAGGCTAGCAGCTTGTTCTCATCTTCCAGCATCTTATTCTACAATCAACCAATAGCATAATGGATGAGGGAAGGAATTAAAAACAACCATATGTTCAACTGAAATTCATAATAAAGGGTCTATAGTCAGATTAAGCTCATACGTTTCTCACATGCAATTCCCAGTGCTCCATCTGCATCAACATAATAAATCACTTAGTCTAATGATGATAACATAACATCAACCACATTGAGATCAACTGATTTAAATAGATTTATTACAAGTTTCTCGTTCAGGTTTGTCAGCCCATTGTCAAGTGCCTCCTCAATCATGATCAGCTCTTTGGGTTGCAGTGAGTTTAGATCTTCACCTTTCAGGTGCCTGTGACATCACAACAGGAGAACACATTCTCCATAAATATCAACACGAAGAGGATAGGAAAATTCCCAAAAAAGAAAATATAATTTGTTCTAGCTTAAGCGTTTACCAGGATATCAGATTCTCCGTAAATATGAACTTGAAACTAAGAGGCAAATCCTAAAAAAAGAAGCATACAGATTATTCTAGTTCAAGAATTTACCTGAGCTCAATCTGCATGGTATCATTCTCTTTCTTTATACGATCAATCTCAGCACTAAGGCTCTGAAATGTTTCATGTTTTCACCAGTGATCAGTCAATATGCTCAACTAATTCTAGAAGACTAGCAAAACTCTATATTTTAGATCCAAAAAGGGTATTCTCATTCATCTGGAAATCAAATATTACCTTATGTTTTTCATCCCACAGTATCTTCCCAGAGTTGGTCTGGTACTTCTCCAAGATTTTTGATAGCCTATGTCAGACCAAAACGATATCACATATAAAGGCATGAATATTGTTTTCTTTTTGCTTGAACAAAAAGGGCAGCAGCTCTGCCATTCAATTAAGAAGGAAAAGAGGTTTTAAGATACAGGCATGAGTATTGCTACATGTGTCGATTCAAGAGAAACCAAGATTTTGTTTAGTGCTGTAGAAAGTATTGGTGGATTACCTACAAACATAAACATACTTTAAATCTACAAGAAATCAATCGAGCAAAAATCTTTAGACCTACACAAGTTCGTTCATGACAAATAGATGGGAAAAACAACAAAACTGGTAAAAATCCTATCTTTTTTCGCGTAAAAAAATGTTATCTTTTACCTAGTTGCACTATCTCTTCCCCTACCCAAAATAGCTGAAAATTGTATATTCACTGTAGTAGTGGAAAATACAGCAGCATGGCAGTATCCAACAATAGAACAAAATCATACTTAATAAGGCTAGAATCTTTCTCCGGTCCAACATAAATTTAGCAATAATATAGTACCAAGGCGGCATGATAAGATAGTCAGACAGAGGAAGAAAAACAGATAGTGGGTAACGGCACGCACGATGTCTTGGGGGAGCAGAAGTCGTAGAGCTTGCCGGCGCTGGAGAAGATGACGACGCCGACCTCGGCGTCGCAGAGCACGCTGATCTCCCGCGCCTTCTTGAGGATCCCGTTGCGGCGCTTGGAGAAGGTCACCTGGCGGTTGGTGGAGTTCTCGATCCGCTTGATCTCGATCTTGCCGCGCCCCATCCTTCCTGCTAGCTCCGGCAACCTCCCAAGAAAGGCTCACCTCTTCTCCCCTTCCTGAACTGGAGCCTGGAGAAGCCCGGTTGGTGGTGGTGCCGGTGTTGCGTGGTTGGGAGGGGCGGTGGTGGTGGGAGAGGAGTAGTAAAGGGGATCGCCATGGCAGGGAGAGGAAATGTTGATGAGGGGCTTTCGGGTTCGTTCAGAGGCGCGCGCCGGAAATGGCAAGTGCTCTGTATGCTTTGCGTCCGCCGGGCAACTTGGCTCACCCTCTCTGTCCGATTGCAGTTGAAGGCAAAGCCGAAAGGAGGGGAGAAGGGACTTTGATGCGGTTATAATGGCGTCGTGTACTTTTGTGTCGTGTCTTGTCGTCGTTTCTTCTTTTTTTTAATCAAAGGAAGGATTGTATTATATCAAAGTCGAGTACATCATCAAGTTACAAGCACTCTCAATGTACTCACAGTCTAAGTAGCTCCAAATCTCAATTCCAAACCTGTGTAAAAAAGCAACTAGAAGGCCGCACAGGCATACGCTCAGCAAACAGGCTGAGAACAATCGTCCAACGAACGACGACCAACATCCCTGTAGGTTGGAACGAGCACAATCTTCTTCTTCCTTCTTGCGTCTTTCTTCTTCATCTTTCTGTCACCGATGAGGAAGATAGACTGATCCCAATCTATCCGACCCAAGACTGATCGACATCAGCTCGGAGGACAGATCTATTCTCCCAAGCCTTTCACCGTGGTTGGATCTAACCACGATAAAACGGAGAAGTGGCTGGAGAAAATTATTCCACGACGACAGCACCATCTCCGCCTCGATGTCGCCATCCGGAAACCTAAATCTCCATGTCGTCTCCTGAAGAAAGTTGCCGATGTCGTAGATGCCGCCACTTCCTTCGTCGGAGCCGCCATGGAGAAACACAGACCACCCTGTCTCGTCGCCGTTGCCAGAGAGGAGGAGGAGGAAACAAATCTCACATACCACGAACTGCGGCATGGAGAAACCCTAACCCTAACCTAGACTCGATCTATTGAAGACTATTGGGAGAGATGGATCCTCACTCCCTCCGACCTCCGACAAGACGCCGGAGGTGAGAAGGAGGGGGACCAAACGGTGGACGCGGAGGGCGGCCGCTCGGCGAGCAGGCAGCGCCGCCCGTGTCGCCCTCGGGAGCGACGCGGGGGCGGTTAGGCGGACGGACGAGAAGTCCCCTCTCCAAAGAGAAAGTCCCGTCGTCGTTTCTTCTAGGGAAGGACTTCAAGGCCTGGTAGGTGTAGACATTCACGTGTGGTACCAGTACTACTCTAGACTCTAGACGACAGACGTGTAGACATTCCTATACACTACACACCCGCTATTCTTATGTTTTTCAAAAACTCGGCCCAAGCATTCATGGCCTCATGGGCTCTTGTGGCGTGCGTGTTCACCACCTTGTGCGTTGTCCATCCGGGCTGCTGCTGGCCCACTAAACCTGAAAAAACCCACGCGCCCGTTCAAACAGAGAACGAGCCCGTAATGGGCCTAGTCACCACCTACCGGTCCCCAGCCCACGCGCGCCCCTTCCGAAGAAGCAAGGGAGTGAGGGGACGGGTACGCGGCGGCGAGACGAGGAGCCAAGCCAACGGCGACGAGAAATCCACGGCGGTTAGCTCATCGCATCCGGCCGCGCGCGACCCCCTTCTCCGCCTCGACCAAAACCGAGGGCGTTTTCGCCTCCCCCCTTCTCCGAACTCCGGAGCCCACCTCCTTCCTCGTCCACTCCCCACTCCCCTCCGCAGCCCACCTCCTCAAAACCCTAGCTCCTTCGATCTAATGCCGTGACCTCTCGAATTCCAAATTCTCCCCGCCTCGCCATGGAAGACCCCGTGGCCGCTCCCTCCTCCTCCGCCCCGGTCCCTGCCGCCCCAGTAGCTAGGGTTCCGGCGGCGGCGGCGGCCCCTGCGACGTCCGTGGCGCCTCCCGCTCTCGCTCCGCAGCAGCAGCAGCCTGCCACCGCGGCCGCGGTCCCTGAAGCTGCGGCGGCGTGCCGGAGGCAGCTGTTCACGGTGGAGCTGCGGCCCGGGGAGACCACTATCGTATCGTGGAAGAAGCTCCTTAGGGAGGCAGGGCACGCCGCCGCGCCACCGGCGGTTCCAGCGGAGCCGGCGTTCGCTCCACATGCGGGCCCATCCGGTGCGGTAAGCAGCGCTGTTGCGGTTGTTGCGTGTTGGTTGGTTACCTGCCGTGTTGCTCCGGTTTGTGCCCTGCTTATTAGCTTTTTGAGTAGATGTAAATATAGATTCTCTGGAGCCGGGCAGCATTTTGTGCCCAGCTTATTAGCTTTTTGAGTAGATGAAAAATAGAGATTCTCTGTAAGATCTGGAAGTTGAAACATAAAGGCCTTTTTGTGTTTGGTAGACATCAATAGGTTCCCAGTAAGATAAATGCTAGCCAAAGATGGTGAAGGGCACAAAAGTTATACCTAGTTAACCTGTTTGTAGTGATGGCAAGGACAACAACGATGGTATTCTTAATTACAGCTAGTTGTTGATTTATGAAGACAGAACAGTTGCATTTTGTTGGTCTGGTTGAACTGGTATCTTTTTCCTTAGGTGCATGCGCTCTATCTTCCAGAGGTATTCTACAATATTGTTGCTAGTTTATGTTTCTGATATTCTGGAAGTTGACTACTATTTCTCCTCTCCTGTAATCTGCCAAAACCTTGAAAGTCACTGTCCTAGAAGCATTCTGTGCCCAAATTAGTTAAATCTGTTCCTGACACATTGTTATACATGTTCATTCTATAACTGTTCCATTCTTGAAACAATGTTCTCAATGTTCAGTGTGAAAAGTATGTTAAACTTTGGCTTCTACATTTAAAATCTACTGAATTGCTTGACATTTAAGAAGTCCTGTGTCTAACATCTACTTTGTTTTTATCATTTGATGAATCAGGTACATCCTGCAGAAAATGATCCAAAGGATCCAACACAGCCAAATCGGTTTAATGCAGTCATTGAAAAAATTGAACGCCTTTACATGGTAGTAAACAACGGGCTTAAATTTGATCTCAGGATCATCACGCATGATGTTTTGACTCCATATTCAAATTGCTAGGGCAAACATAGCAGCGACGAAGAGGATCTTGACGATATACCGGATGATGATCAGTATGATACTGAGGATTCTTTTATTGATGATGCCGAATTGGTTAGTTATTCAAATTTGTTGCTTATTTATTTCTAGACGAGTGACAAATTTGTCGCCTTAGGAGAGTGACAAGTGTGACCCAAAACCAGTTTGGGTTCATGCCTGGAAGGTCGACCATGGAGGCGATTTTTATAATACGACAACTCATGGAGAGACATAGGGAGCAAAAGAAGGACTTGCACATGGTCTTTATTGACCTCGAGAAGGCATATGATAAAGTACCAAGAAATGTCATGTGGTGGGCTTTGGAGAAGCACAAAGTCCCAACTAAGTACATTACCCTTATCAAGGATATGTACAAGGATGCGATGACGGTTGTCCGCACTTATGGTGGAGACAGTAGTGATTTTTCAAATAAAATAGGTCTGCATCAGGGGTCAGCATTGAGTCCTTATTTATTTGCTCTGGTGATGGATGAGGTCACAAGGGATATACAAAGTGATATCCCTTGGTGTATGCTCTTTGCTGATGATGTGGTGCTAGTTGATGAGAGTAGAGCAGGTGTTAATAGGAAGTTAGAGTTGTGGAGGCATACGTTAGAGTCCAAAGGTTTCAGACTTAGCAGGACTAAGACCGAGTACATGATGTGCGATTTCAGTGGGACTAGATATGAAGATGGAGATGTCAGGCTTGATGGGCAAGTGGTGGCCGAGAAAGATACCTTTAGGTATTTAGGATCGATGCTGCAAAAGGATGGTGACATTGATGAAGATGTTAGGCATAGAATTTCAGCCGGTTGGTTGAAATGGCGTCAAGCTTCTGGTGTCCTCTGTGACAAGAGGGTACCACAAAAGCTAAAAGGTAAGTTCTATAGGACGGCGATTCGCCCGGCGATGCTATACGGTGCTGAATGTTGGCCTACTAAAAGGCGACATATACAACAACTGAGTGTAGCAGAGATGCGTATGTTGCGTTGGTTTTGTGGTCACACAAGAAGGGATAGGATACGGAATGAAGATATTCGAGATAGAGTCGGAGTGGCACCAATTGAGGAGAAATTGACGCAACATCGGTTGAGATGGTTCGGACATGTCCAACGGAGGCCTCCTGAGGCGCCGGTGCGTAGTGGGGTTCTACAGCGGGCCAATAATGTTAAGAGAGGTAGAGGGCGACCCAAACTAACTTGGGACGAGTCGGTTATTAGAGACCTCAAAGAGTGGAATATCTCTAAGGATTTAGCTATGGATAGGAGCGCTTGGAGACTAGCAATTAATGTGCCTGAGCCGTGATCTTTGCTTTCTTTTCTGCTTTCCTCTAACTATTTTTCTGTTTTTTTTTTGACTTTTTGGGTTTCACCTCTAGCCTACCCCAACTAGCTTGGGACAAAAGGCTATGTTGTTGTTGTTGTTGTTGTATTTATTTCTAGACGAAGTTATCTTTGTTGCTTCTGGATCTTTTCTGATATCAGCTTTATGCTTGTTAATCTGACGCCTCAAATGACTTTTTTTTTAAAAAAAAGACTTGATCTTGTTTTGTGCTATAGTTACTAGTATGTAGGTCACATCAAATAATATTGCTGATGTACCCACTTCTTTAATCAATGTTTTCTCAAATCCTGTGTTCTACCTTTCTGAACTCTTTGCTTATTGGTAGGGGAAATCTTATTGATTCTGATATGCCATCGCTACTTGAGCTGTAATAGAATGAGTGATTGTGTATCTTAACAACCACAACAAATGATTGATCTATATGTCTGGATAAGGTGCTTCTAAACATTTCTACCAATTTGAACTTACGTGATGCCGAGAACATATGCTTTTGATGAGATATGCTAAAACATGTTTCTTACATATGCTTTTCTTGACATATGCTAAAACATGTTTCTGTGCACCATCATTACAATTGTGAGAATAAATTTTCTTTTTTATTACTAACTGACTAACTGATGTGCATGCTTGCCTCTTTGCAGGATGAATATTTTGAAGTTGATAATTTGAAAACTAAGCACGATGGGTATTTTGTGAACAAAGGAAAGCTGGAACAGATGTAAGTTCCTCAAATAATTCAATTTGGAGTAAATAGAGATGCAAATAGAATTTATGCTCCGCTTCCTTCTGATAATGCATGTGGATTCCTTTCTGAGTAACACAATTGATATTTGGTTTTAGTTTTTCGATGTACATGCTGTAATAGCTGACATAAAAAAAATCTCATCGGCATTTAAACTCATAACAGTCAACAAAAATGAGAATGACAAATGTTACTGTGCATGTGGCCTTCATAGATGTTAGGATGGGTGATTTACATCAGTTTAATGGAAGCAATGGGTCAAAATAACATCATTACATGTTTACTTGTACACCTGCATTGCAATGCCGATGGCAGCACCAAGCCACAAATGAGATATTCATCAATTTGATCCTCTTCTGCAGTGAACCTGGCACATCTGCAAATGTAGCTCCAAAGAAAAGGAGAAGAAAGGACTCATCAAGTACCTACCTTGAGACTAACCAGCTTGCTCCAGTTGATTATTTCAATATTGGTGACGTGCCTGGAAAATCCTCTGGAAGAGGAAATGTGCAGGCAGGGAAGCAATTAGCCAGTAGCACTGTAGGTTCTTATGGTCAATACCATGAGGACAACAGAGTGGTGAAGAACAAAACCAGTGTTCCTGGAGGAGCCCCTAAAAGAAAATCTTCTGATTACTCCATGGGTGCTGATGCTGCAGCGCGTGCTAAGATTAGTAAGGATGCCTCACATGCTCCTTTGGAGCTAAGAGACTTGGAAAAACATAAAGCTGCAGCACTACCTGTTGACTATGCACATAAGTCAAAAACCAGCGAGACATATGATTATGCTTATTCAGCTTACAGGGATAAAGGCGCTTCAGTGCAACTTGATTTCCAACAAAGAAGGGCAAGCGGGGAAAATCAAGATCCATCAAATAGAATCTATCGCAAAGAGAAATATGGAGCTAGTGAATATCCTGGCATGGCTATGGGTAGCGCTGTCTACTCTACACAAACAGCGGTAAGAGTTCTGTTCTCATATAGTCATATTCTCTTTGTGGGCACAAGAGAGCCTTCAACCTGTGTCTCATGTAGTCATATTCTCTTTACCTGTATCACCAAAGATTTTGTATGTTCTAACACAACTCTCTCTGTTTCAGCACCCAATTGTTGGTAGGGAGGGTTCAGGCACTAAACCCAAAGGCACCAGGCTTGAGCGAGCTATCCGGGATCTCCAGAAGATTGTTGCTGAATGTGAGTTATAGTGTTCCCCTGATTGCTGGAGTCTTTCTATGGACAAAGTAGTGCTGGAAGTAATTTTAGATGTTTGAAACTCTCCTTGCAGATAGACCACCAACAATTGATATTAATGAGGTAGATCCAAATGGACAGGCAGCAGTTAAAAGACGGTTACCTCAAGAAGTAAAACAAAAGCTTGCCAAGGTTGCAAGGTTATCGGTATGTGGCACCACAACCAAATTTACTTCAGATTCAAGCATGGATACTCCTCTGTCTGAACTTTGAAAGTTATGTCCGCATACCAGATATGGATTGGCTTATGCAGTTTTACTCTCTAAAATCTAGCTTACATGATGCTTGAACATGTAGTTATTATTTAAAATCTTGTGGCATTTCTGTTAATTGATTTACCCAGTAAAATGCAATTTTCTTTTATTTGTACTTGTACTTATTGCTAGTATTTAGATTACCTAATCAAGGTCAAGCAATGCGGAATCTTCTTTGCTACTTGTTTTTACTTAGCTGTCCATAATACTCTTGTGTGGTGTAGGCAAATCAAGGAAAGATCCAAGAACATGAGTTGATGGATCGCCTCATGGGCATAGTTGGACACCTTGTGCAGCGCAGGACACTGAAGGTTAGTGATGGAAACTAATAAACTTATCTTGGACTTAACTTCTTGGGTACATAGGGCATTGGTTGGTTGCTTCTTCGTCTTTTGATTAATCATTTTATAACTTCAAATTAGAAAAGTTCAGTTCAGTACCGATTCAACTTGCAATGTTGCCCTATGCTCATCTCAATATATGTTAGCAAAAATTACAATATCGTATGAAGATCAGTTCTTTTGGCTAAATTAACCTACCATTTTATAAATGATCACTTCCAATATCTGTATACGTATTACTGGTTAAGCTAGACAAATTTGAGAGGATGCAATTTTAAATGTCATATTGGGTGGGTGGGTGGCGTGGCAATTAATTTTGGCAAAATTTCTCAGTTTGTTATTTTTCATCAAATGCGAAAACTGTATAATAATTAACTAAAAAAAGACTTTTCAAGCATGCCAGCACAGACCCTTATATGTTTATCTGTATTCTGTAATACTTTTTTTTATGTTGTGAAAGTTTATGGTAATTCGAGAAAAGTTACAGTCATTCAAGTACTCACATACCACAACCAATGCTGATATGTGAGGTTAATATAGGACAATGTGAAACAGGAAGAGCAACAGATACAATGTTTTGATGCCTGATGTGGTTTAAAAAAACAAACCTATGAGCTACCAGAATATCTAACTGTCGATTAGATACTTACTTTCTAGTTTTAAGGGTGCTGATGTTTTGGTATATGATCCTGTGCGATTACCATTCACTCAAACTACATGCCCACATCAATTATTTTAACCTTGTGCATGTCTGATTCCAACTCGAACTAATGCTGTTTTTAACAGAGAAACATGAAGGAAATGGTAGAATCAGGCCTATCTGCTAAACTGGAGAAGGCCGACAGGTTTCAGCGTGTAAAAATGGAGATTAACGAAATGATCAAAGCACGTGTGGCTGCAAAGTCCAAGGTAAAGATATAATTGGTGTTTGAGTTCTTGTTAATTACTTTTCTCTTATTGCGTTTAATGATATATGTATTGTTATTAACATGCTAACAGGTCAACGAACAGCAGGATGGTTCATCTGATGATTTTCAGATTGCCAATGATGAAAGAAGAGCTTTGAAAGGAAAATCGTTAATGGATACTTCATTGGAGGATAGGATATGCGATCTTTATGATCTGTATGTTGAGGTATAAACCCATAAAACATATATGTATTATTTTTTCCTTTTCTAGCCAGAAAATGCTTTAGCACCAAGGGAACACTATTTAGACTTTGTTAGCTTTATCATTTGCAAGTTAGTGAAGGTAGAAGTACATATAATATATTTATTAGTGAAGCACCAAGTGGCTTGAATTTTGTATCCTTGTCAGGGTATGGATGAAGACAAGGGCCCTCAAAGCAGGAAGTTATATGTAGAGGTATCGATGTCCTGAAGCTTAACTTTTGATTCTCATTTTTGTTTCCTTTAAAAGTTTCTTCGCATTCTGAATCTGGTATAGTTCGACTAAATTTTCGCTTATGAAAATCTGTCATTAGCATGTTTGTTTTCTCCCGTGCTCCTTTTTTCTAGCAGAAACATACTTGACTTGCTTTTTCCCTTAATTTACTAAATAATCTGGTCTAGCAAATTAGTTGTGCTATCATAGATAAGGTGACAACTAAATAGAAATGCACTTTGGTTTGCAGTTATGCCCTTAGGCAAAACTAAATGCTATGCTTTGTACTCTCCCAATTTGTACCATGGGCTGTTATTTGTTTATTTTGTGTGGAAGGATTATTAATGTGTTGTTTCTCTAGCTTCCTTGTATGTAAATTTTACTTAGATGTTTGTGGATTGTGGGTCATAATGTATGAATGGGAGGTCAATTCAGCTACTTGTTTTGAGTAAAAGGGTAATGGCTGCTTTTGATGTAGATATTATTGTAAGGAGTTATGATACCGTTTCTTGTAAAATGTCCTGCCCCCACTGCTAGTTTTTGTATAACGGTCCAAAATTCTCTATCCAAGTTCTGTTGAAGTTTCTAATGCTTTTAGCTCCAAAAAAATGTTTTGTTGATTACTTATTAATTCTTGCAAAAAGTGACTTTTTATTTGAATTATTATGGTTGAAAATATTATTTTGTAGATGTGGCATTTATCTAAGCACATCTTCAATCATCACGCTTGAAATGTCATCTTTTACACCAGCTTGCAGAGTTGTGGCCTCAAGGCTACATGGATAATGTTGGAGTCAAAGATGCCATTTCTAGATCAAAGGAGCGAAAAAGATTATTGTACAACCAGCAAAAGGTCATCATATCTTTTTTTTAATCTGTACATATTGAGTTAGAAGTTGAAGCAGATGCAACTAGATTGACGTTATATGTTATATCATTTTGTTGCTCACAGTTTTTGTTTTTAATTTATCTAGGTTCGCAGCGAAGAGAGAATGAAGAGGAAGAGGTTGGCTGCAGCAGCTAAACTGCAAGATGGCTACCCGGTTGTAATGCAAAGTGGAGTTGTTCCGCAAGCCGTGCAACCACCCATAACAAATCCCATCACATACCCTGCACCTGATTATGGACAGAACCAGGGATTGAAAATTTATGAAAAGGTTCGTGAGATAAGCTCTAGTGCAATTCCTGATGACAGCAACAGAAATGCAGGCGAGGTGAAGAAGAACAAAAGAAAACCTGAGTATGATCATGTAGATACACAAGCTAACCCATCGAAGGGTCCCTTGCAGCATGGGAACAAGAAGCAAAAGCCTCCGAAGCCTTCCGATGAGTCAAATGCTAGTATCCAGCTCACGCAAACCGTCCTTGGCCTCCCAACCGTAATTGGTCATAACCAACAACCTAGCTGATTATTTTAGCTTACTATTGGATATTTAAATCACTTATAGGCCCTTTTGCAGCTGCTGTGAGAAAATATGGTATTTCCATGTTCTCAGCATTGATTGTCGAAACTAACATGTATCCGAGTGGAGAGGATATTTGTAATTCGGATGCAGGTTTTCACCATAAATATTGGTTGTAATTACGAATTGTTTTTATTGCTGATCGTCAATGCATGTATTGTTCATAGTGTGAGATCGAAACGCTCATTCGGCGAGCTACAATATCATTTTCCGTTTGTCCTGGTGGATTTTGATTGCCTCTCGAAGAAAATATGAGAAGTATTGTAGATTAGCTCGTAAGGTTTGTTGCTTGTATACTTAGGTTTGAGTCCATAACTTAGTACATGTGTCAGTATTTTTTTATTCAAGAAATTAATCGGTATTATCTTTTAGTGGTAGATGACGATCGCGTTGATATTGAGGTGCGTGTATTGGTATTTCTTCCTTGTCTGATTGAAATTCCATGTCTTTATGGTCGCACTGAAAGTAATAATGTACTCATTAAGGTCAGTCTCACTAGGTTTCATGAGAGTTTTATGATTTCTTCCTTGTCGATTGAAATTTTATGTTTTGCATGGTTGTACTGAAATTCTCACTAAGGCTAGCCTTAGTGGGTTTTATCAAGAGTTATATATGATACTAAATTTCATAACATATGAAAGAAGTTTTATTTGTTGAAAATCCTTCTGGCTCCGTTACCTACTTTACTGTGCGCCGCCGAGAATGATCCAACAACGTGTAGCGTTCAAAAAAAAACTTGAACATTGAACGAACCCGAAAATAAAGTAGGCACAGCGATCGTCCCCTAAAACCTTCGCAAGATGCGTTCAACTAATATCACCGAATCCATTTTCAGTGGCTTAGCTTCTGGTCCTTGTGCGAGCTTATTTCAGTTGGACGATCGACGCGGTTCCCCATTCATTCTTCTTATTATAATAGTTTTCCCCTTGGCCAAGACCTCCCAGACGAATGGGCGGGCTGCGGTCCGCCATGGAGGACAGCGGACAGGACACTGCAACAAGATGCGTTCACGAGTCCCGGAAAGCTCGGCGACACAATGCACATCTGCGAGCTCTTACGCAAGAGGAATTCAGGATCATCATCACCTCCGTCCGGGCGAGTTTATCTGCCGAATTGCTAGTATCCTCTGCCGCGAGTCGCGACCAATCCTAGCGTCCGCGTTATCCTGTGACACATGGCCGCGCTCAAATTAAACCGCCACGGCCACCACCAGTAGATAGATGCCCGTGCTCCCTGCAAAAAAAGCAGGCAGATCCTCCATGCCTTGGGTTGCTAGGTGGTCTGAATTGAACTCTGAAGACGAGCTGAATGAAATCTGCAAGCGCTTGAGGTGAAAAGGCAAGCTCGCGGCTGCCAATGGGCATGGCCACCGCGAGCACCTCCCCCATCCCAAGGCAGCCGCGGCCCCGCTCCCACCCAATCCTCGTCCCCAGAAGACAGCCTGGCCACCCGTCGTCTCGCCCTCGCGCCCCCGATCCAGCCGGGCAAAGCCAGTGCTGCGCCGCGCCGGCACGGACGCGCGCCGCCAATTAGCGATCTCCGGCCGCCGCCACGCTCGGAGGACATGCGATCATTGGACCTTCCTCCCGGCCCATGGCGATGCCGGCCGGCCGTGGGCGTTCCAAAGCCTCACCGGCCACGACGAGGCAGCAGCTAGCTTCACCGGCGGCGAACTCGCTGCCCCGACCTTGCCGCGGTCGCCCGGCCCCAACCGCGCGCGCCCCGACCGTTCGGGGCCTCCCGTGTCGCGGCCGCCGGGCCCTGCCCACCTCGCCGCCAAAGCTTTCGTTCCTCCCTCCTCGAGGCTTGATTGCGTGCACCCCGCCGCCCCGTGCATCGGCTTCTCCCGCCCCCGTCCCGCCTTCACCACCGCGTGGCGCTCTGCTCCGACCGACCGAATCCATGGCTCCGCACGCGCGCTGGGCGCGCAGACGCAGAACCATCACCGCCACCACCGCCCCGCGCCTTCTCTCGCTGCCGAGATCGCGGGATGGGAGCCCCGGAGCCGACACGATCCAGTGACTTTCAACCTGGTGCGGACAAGCTTGCTGATCAATTGTTAGCAGCGTGTATTCATCCATCGTCTTGTCCAATTCTGCTTGCGTAAGCGCCAGCAAGTTCCAACGCATGCTAATTCACTTTCCTGGTAAGTTACACTTTCTTCTCGATTCCAGTGCTCTGCCCAGACATTCATTGCCCTCACATCCATATCTACCATTCTGGCAGGCTTGCTGCAAAGAGTCTCACTGGGAATTCTCGCAGCGCCCGTATTCAATTGTCATGTTCATTCTGAGACTGACACCTCACAATAGCATCGAAACAGGATGGAAACAGAACATATTCGTCCGTTCGTGGTGAGACAGCACATACATGCACTTGATTGTTGGAAGAAGCACATCAGCAACTACATTGCATTCGAGTAAGAGGCTATTCCTGTTTTGCCTTGTTTTCTTTTTCTGTACAGAAGCAGGTGCGTCTTGTATATTCACCATGAGCCTCACAAATATAGGATGTTGCTCTTGTTTTCTGCGTGGAGTCAAAGATTGTGTCTTGTTTGTTGAACCACAGGGAAGCTGAGAGCACATCATGGTTACCTGCAGAATGCTTGGGTAAAGTTCGACATGATAAGTGATTAAACTTGGCAATATATCAGTGCTGCAACTCTGAAATCTACTTGATGATTTTTCTTAATCTTTTGGAGAAAAACACATTACAGGAGCACTTTCCTAGTCACATTTTGTTTTTCGCCGACTGCATGAACATGATATTCTTCAGGGTAGTACTAATTTTGATGAGATGGAGATCATCACTGAATTGGTAGATAGGTATTATCTACTAAGGCTGTGGCATGTATGTACCACGCATAATACCTGAATTGGCTATGTGAAAAGGCTCAGTTTTCTTGACCAAGATAAACAAAACCAAAGAGAAATTTCTTTCCATGAAATTAAATCTGAGCATCTCTTTATGTATGATGCATCTCGAAGATTTTCTTATTAGAGTTCTATTCATTTCACTGCATAAAAACATGCCTGCAATCTGTACAGACCTTATGATTGCAACCTGATCTTGAGGGATCTCTTCAGATATTTGGACACTAACATAGTTCATACCGCAGACAAAAGTGTAGATCACTCTTTTTCATCTTAAAAAAGCCTGTAAATGTATCAAAGCAATCATAATTAACACCCTGCACTCTTTCTTTGGTTCTGGGGAAGAAAGTGAAGTTCATGCACTGGTACATTTGTGGCACTCTGTGCAGATTGCTTAATTCAACAGTTCAACCCTACTAGCTCTAGCAGTGTGAACTGAACATGTATCTACCTCTAAAATGGTAAGTTGGCACTAAAAGAGCAATCATTTTGGAATTACTGGAATTTCCATTAGCAACCAATTTTTTTGACAGAATTGCTAATCAGTAGCTATATTTGGTAAGCCTAAGTTATCATCTAATCTACAATTTTATATGGATGGTAAAACTGATGTCACTGGTTCATTTTCTTATAACTTTTCGTTGAGACAACTCTATTTAACATGTCAAATAAAAAAATCCATGGGTCACATGTCTTCTATAAGAATATTGGTTGTGTGATGAGTTCAAACAACGCCACCAAAAATGTGAAAAACATATGGCTGTATTAAGATATCTGTGTAGTGGTTGTGAATACTGAGCTATATCCCTGTATGTTCTCTCACATCAGATAATTTGGCACAGTTCAATGGCTTCCTAAAAATCTGGTGAAGTAGCAATACAACTGTAAATTTCCAAAAAAGGCTTAAATGGAATAGTAAAAGGAAACTGAGGAAAAGACCCCCTAGGAAGACTCTCACAGGCTCACAAGTTTTGTGGATATCTATTCTTCTGGTAACTTTTAAGGAGCTTCTTTGTCCAGCTTGTCATTATGACATCCTAGTCTGTTTTCTGCTCATATATGCATGTTACGCGTAAGAAGCATTTTTGGCACTTCCAACCCAACAAATTAATGGTATCCATTTTGGCCCTATTAGTATCTTGGCCCTTTGTTTTTTTTTCCTTTTTTAAAAAACTATTCTGTGTTTCCCAATTTTTGTGCTGGCAGCAGAGGTACCCAAAATCTTGACCATCAAGAGCCAAAAAAAAAATCTATCGTGAAAGAGAAGGGGAAAAAGGATATTTTTATAGTTTGACAGTTAAATATTGACCTGCAGTATTCTAAGATGATAATACAGTGCACCTACTTAGGAACATGTTCAGTGATTTGTTCCTATATCACCTGAACTAATATGCAGTTATGTATTCAACTTCTAATTTAGATTTTGAAGCCATCTCACAGTTAAATACCTGCAATATTCCAAGATGATCAAGACAGTGTTATGATGATAAATGGGAAATTGTCCTAGATACTGCTGCATCCAAATGTGTGAAGAGATTGCCAACAAGATTAGAATGTGTCATGAGGTCACTTGATATAGTAAGCATTTGAAAGTAAAATAAATAGAAGACCTAGAAGAAAAATCTCAGAGAACAAATATTTGATTCAACTACAAGAATGTCTCTGTTTCTATTTTTTTTATGAACAACCTTTTCACACTGCCGTTTTAGGTTCCACTCCAGTGGCACATACATCGGAGGGGATGAAGAATTGAACCAAGATGAGCAGTGGAAGTACTCTGGTATGGAAACTTATACTGATGCAGCAGTGCTCTACATCCCATAAAAAGTAACACTAACCTTGGAGTGTTCATTTATCCATCCTATGAAAATACTGTACTGGAAATTTACATTTGTCTTTAGTTTATATAAAAGATCAATCGATATTTACTTCATCCTTCAGAGTTGCAACACAAATATATAGCTGGGCAAAATATCACTTCATTCTTTCAGTTACCAATACTCCGGAACCATGAACAACTACAGAGATATCCAAAGTGATGACAAACATCTCATAAATCGTAGGAAAGGCATGAATCATTTTTTTTGAAAAAAAAAACATCTCAGAAATTGTACTTAACACGGGTAATAACTGAAACACGACTCTTTTAGGGGGATTAAAAAGAAGCTATCAGAAAAAAGGAAGGCTGCAATAAACTCACCTAGGGCCAGAATTTTGTCAGGATCCTCCCCTGGATTGTTAGAAGACGGCAGGAGCGTTGCCTTGATCAATTAAGGAGGAACGCTCCTCCCCTAGTTGAGCTGTATCCAACAGAGCTATCCCTACCCTTTTGGCTGTGCACATCTTCCCTGGATCCCCTTTCCTCCTGCATTCTCCCGAGACGCAGGTCCCTCATCAATCTTCCCCCAAGGCGCGACCAGGCATAGGTACTCTCCTAAAACCATGTCTTTCTACTTGTTCCCCTTGCTTCCTGCCGTCTTGGCCGCGTTTGCCCCCCAAAATTTTCAACTCCTGAATCTATCGAGGGAGAGGATTCTGTTGGGCAAGCAAAGGGCCTTTCTGGTTGGGCAGGGTGTTTTAGGTTGGATTTGCAGGATATGTTACTGCCTAGTCTTTCTATCGATGTTTCTCTATTACAAAAAGAGTTGTTTGGGCCTGCGATGAGAAATTCAATCTGGATCTGTGATGCTGATTATGACTTTGAGAAACTTAATACTGCTGTGTATGAGATGCTTGATTGCAGATTTTACTTCTGATGCTTTTTTTAAAAAATGAGTTAAAGTATCTGATGTTATTTAGTCCATAGATCAAATAGGGCACCATACCTGATAGTTTCCCTAATTAATTTAATCAAACATGCTGGATCTATGGACTGAAGAGTGATTTTGTATTTCTGGGAGAGGGTAATCAGAGAGCAGAGATGCTCTTGGTGGATTGGAAGTTGTTGATGGACAAAGAAACGAAGTGTTTGACATCTCAGATAGCTGGCTGCCTTTCGCAAGGAAGGAAGTTTGTTTTGCTAGGATCGGGTGAATACCTATCCACCTTATTTCCATGTAGCAATCTCTGAGGAGATTTTTGTGTCAAGGTAATCATGGATACTGTTTGGTCAGATGGGAAACCGTTTGCAAGTTGAGTAGGCAAGGGGGATTGGGAGTCAGTGTCTATTAGCTAAATGGTTGACTGATTGTTCAGGAAACAGAATTGAACAGGTCTATCTGAATCAACTTATTCCGTATACAGAATGTTAAATAGTCAGTGTCTAGTAGGCAAGGAACAGAATGTTAACCAATAGACAAACCAGCTTATCTTAAACAAAGACCGATTTTATCTGGAGGATTGGAATCCAATGGTCATCTTTCTTTCCCCTGTCCAGTGGCTTGTTTATTTGAAGTGTGGTCAGCAATTGCTTGGATTTACAAAATAGATCCTGTTCCTTGACTGAATTTCTCTGATTGTTTCTTTGAAAGAAGCATTTGTCAGTTGTTTCAGGCAGCTTCCATGACATGACATGACATGACATGGTGCCATGTTGGTCTGGATTGACTTTGCAGCTCCAAGTTGGGAGTGATTGTATTTGTATTACAAGGAATGGGACACATTTTTATCACCAAACTCTTCTTGTTGTGTCTTGCTTCCATTTTACCTAAATTTCTTCAGGGTGAACGTTTACATGTACTGTTTCCATATACATTTTGGCATTTTTTTTCCATTAGTTCAATTTAGGTTCCCCTGGGAAATGTCGATCGATTTTCATATTCAGTTTTGAGAGTTCTATTATGGATCAAGCATCACTGACCAGTGTTATGCTACCGTGTTTCAGGGGTTGTTGTTGCCTGCACTATGGCGTCCTCCAAACCGTCAGAAACTGCTCTCCGTGGCTGCTGCAAGGTGTGTGCAAAGCCTGAAGAGGAAGACAAGAGGTTCCTGGTCTGTGACCACTCTCTTTGCATGTACAAGTACTACCACATCAGGTGCATGCGTCCTGGCCAGATCGCAAACACTCACCAGATCACCCGTCGCTGGTACTGCCCATCGTGCCTCTGCCGGCGTTGTTTCTGTGACGTCGACGATAGTAAAATCGTCATGTGTGACGGCTGTGATGAGGCCTACCACACCTACTGCATGAGGCCTTCCCGCGCTACGGTGCCCAAGGGTGACTGGTACTGCAAGTCCTGCACTAAGGCGAGGGAACTGGAGCAGCAGGCGAGGGAACTGGAGGAGAAAGTGGCACAGGACGAGGAGATGATACTGAAGATCCACAGGAGGCTTAATGCTCCTCTGGTCAGGAGTTACAGATATGATGCCCTGAATCTGTTGGCTGCCGCGGCGAAGCAGAGAGAGGAGGAAGACGCTGCCGAGGAGCTGAAACGCAAGGAGGCGGCGGAGAAGATGGATGTGGACGTGGCGACCGTCGCAGAATAGGAGCCATGGGGATTGTGAGCAGGTGGATTTGTGTTCCCTGCCATGAGTTCAACCAGCACAGAGTTCGTGTCCGGGGAGCCTCGGCTCTGTCCCAGCTGAACTGAAGACCTGATTGTTGGGACGAGCGGCCGGGGGTCTCTGGAACGTGTGCCGTTTGAACTGATGGTAGCGAATATGAGTCTGTCAGAATTGCTCTGATCTTTTTTAATCGTTTCTTTCAACTTGGCGAGGTCATACTTGAAAAACTTGCCGGTGTCGAAACTTCATAAAGTTCGTGAGCACCCTTGATATACCTTTGCTGGGTACTTAAACTGGAATGAAATGGTGGATGTTGGTAGACTAAAGTATCTATCTGTTGTTAAATGGTGTGGTTTCTACTTTCTGGCTTGTGCATTTGCATTGCAGGCGCAGTTTGATTTGTGGGTGGCTAAGGTCATGATCATATATAGTTCCTTTTTCTTATTGTTTGGTGGTGCCTGAAATCCTGAATGACAAGGCGTTGCTATACTGCAATGCATTGTACAGGCATGCGCCATGCCCATGATGCTCTTACCACACATGGACTGGGCTGGGCCATTTCTGCACAGTTTCCCGTGTCGAAACTGTGCACAGGCCAAAAAATGGGGGAAGTTCTGTTTATTTGCCACCGTAAAGTTCCCGACCACGAATCTGCCGTCGCAGGCAAATCGTCTAATCCGTCACATGCCACTCCTCGTGCAAACCGTATAAGGTTCGGGAACTTTGCAGTGGCGAAGAAAGAAAATCCCCTACAAATGTTGACTTGCAGCAGACTCCGGATTCTCACTGCACTAATGGGTTCTTCCATGGGGATGTATTCTCGAAAAAAGAAAGAACAGAAGGATCATATACCTGCTGATCAGGAATCACTTGGGTTTCAGCAACCAGCAGCATCCATCCTCCCCTGGGCCCTAGAGGCGTGCCTGCAAGAAACAAACAGAAGAGCTGCGTCAAAAACGAAAAAGCCTAGGAATCACTCAACGGAGCATAAAGGACGATTCTCTGCATCAGTAAACAAGCGATACAAGTACGGGTAGAACTGCACCCTTTTTTTTTGTCTGAACTCTGTTTCAGTCTTTCAGAGTTCTTCATCATGGATTCACTGACCAAACTGGTGCAGTACCAAGTGACTACAAACTGCACGACGAGGATGTCAAGGGCAGGCTCGTTGATCTTACCCGTTAGTTGGAGGAGCTTGTCATTGAGCAGCTGACAGACGTAGCAGCACGGAGTCACCATTTGGTGCATTGGATCCTTGATCAGGTGTTGGAACAGAAGCTAGATTCTTGATGCACCAGAAATTCCGGACGTCAAATATTGTTGGGGCCTATCGTCCATGGACAGCACAACATAGCTGAACCCGAGGATCCGCGCCATCATACTTGTCACTCTTTACCAGTTCTAGCGTCATGATCCTCTAACTCTGGTAAGGAGTTACAAGTACGTGTGGTGCATGGCGTAAGTAGCTAGATATAACTGACTGGGTTGTAAATAAGGTAGCCAACAACTTGTCAGCCTATTTTTTTTTAAAAAAATTATCAACCTATTGCCTATAGCACTGATTTGTAAACATGCTTAGAACAACATGTAAACACAGATGAGTGCTGAGTGTTTTGCAGTCTGAGAGAATTGGAAATTGCAGACTGCTGCACTGGAACTGTACCCTTTTTTAAGGACACATCATTGTGCTTCTTTTACGATGGCGGTGTTTAGTTCCGAAAAGGGAAGGTGAAGTTCGGTGAAAACGTCATATCGGACACTGTAGCGTACTGTAGCATTTTTTATTTGTTTGTGGTAATCGTTGTCCTACCATGACCTAGCTAGGCTCAAAAGATTCGTCTCGTCGTGTACATCAAAACCATGTATTTCGTTTTTTTATTTACCCACGTTTAGTGTTCGATGTATAAGGAGAGAGATTTGATGTGATAGATGAATAGTGAAGTTTGGAGAGAGAATTGTTAGGTTTCGAAGGAAACTGTACAGGGCCGATGAACCAGCACTGTGCGCTTTTTTTGTTAGTAAAAACATGCACTGTGCTTGAGTGGATACTAAAACTCCTTTCCCTCTCGCCGAGCCCACCATTCACTTTTATTTTGAAGGACACTATTCACTTTTAAGCCCACGTGAAGGCGCGTGGCGTGATGTTGAGAGTGAGACCAAAGGACAACGGGAATAGACTCGGATGGGCCTTAGTCGAGGCCCACCATGACCCAAGTTGCAACCGGGACAGTTGCCTTTCACACGTCCGGGCAGCAGCTCTTGTTCATCTCAGTTTCGAGGGGCCATCCTGCCTACGAAGACAGCGACAGCCATCGCTCTTGAGCTTTTCCTCTCGTGGGATCACACTCTGATGAGATTTGCAAGCTGCCTTAATCATGTCCTCATCTTGCATCAGAAAAAGCTGTTTGAAAAATCCATACTGCCAACATGTCAGCGAATCCCGATTTAGTAATTGATTGGCTCGACGAGAGTGATATCAATTTTCATGCGCGGATTGGCTGCTCCAAAGTACCCTAGACTACACCTTTCTCAGGGGAACAGAAACATGGGGATCCACTGCCTAATTTGCCATTGGGGACAGCACTACCATGCCTCCCAAGTCAGCTACTAGGTGATAAGTCAACTGGGGAAGGACAATATGACGCCTCCACTAGTTTTGGGGAGGGACAGGGAGGACATAAGACGACTTAGGCGATGAAAAATAAGATGAAATTTAGAAATCAGGGGGGTGTCGTGTCTCAATTCAAGAGAAATAGGTGGATGATTTGATTTTGTGACCATAATTTTTTGGTGATACCAGATCTAATGCCTCAAAATCACACATATTCTTCGGTCATGCCAATTTTGTAAATCATAAATAAGGACGAGGCTAACGCGCGACAAGTCACCACGCGGAAGGGAAGCGCGTGACCCGCCACCGCCGCCGCCGCCACGCTAATCCGCCGCCGCCTTCGCCCCGCCGCCGCCGCCACGCTAATCCGCCGCCGCCTTCGCCCCGCCGCCGGAGGCCCCCCACCGCCGCGGCCAAAGGCGCCCGCCCCACATCCGCCCATCGCCACCCCCCCCCCCCCCCCAAATCCATCTTCTAGGTCCGCCACCAGCAAATCTCCCTAGCAATCCCAACCCCCTTAACCCGCACCGCCGCCGGAGAAGAAGGGGCCGCGTGCGCGACCCCACGTGCAGTAAATTTAACCCATAAATAAGGGGGCATTGTAAATCACACCTGATTCCTTGTATTCGACCAAGTGATTCCACAGACATCTTTCGAGCTTCCGTATACGTCGTATACGCACAACCTGATCGTCAAATCTCCAACATAATCCTCTTTTGTGTAGGCTCAAACCCTAATAAACTAGAGCGAGAGGTAGTGGACGGGGACATGAGATGGATCTAGAGTTAGCTGGCTAAGAAGATGAGAAGAAATCGAGTTGGATCTTACGATGGTCTACGGCCGTGTGGTAAGAAGGGTGTTGCGGGCTGCCATATTTATAAATAAAGGTGTAGGGGGAGGTGGGAGGGGCGGCGGCGGCCAAAGGATGCGTTGAGAAGCGAGGCTATTTAGGGTTAAACCATTCTAATCCAACGGTGTGGATTGATTGATAAATAGAGATTAAGAGAGGCGGGAGGGATGGCGGCAGGACGGGTGTCGCGAAAGTGAGGAGAGGCTGTTTTGCGTTAATTTGATGGCGCATGTTGGCGGTCACGGTGGACAGTGGCTGTGGTGGCAGAGGTGAGACTATTTAGTATTAAAGCACATGGGCGACGAAGGTTGGCGAGAGGGTTATCGATGGTGGACGGATACAGTAAGAAGCGATAGAAAGCTATTTATGGTTGATACTCCCTCGGTCCCGAAATGTATATCGTCGTTGGTTTCCGTGCCATAATTTAGATTCGATTTGTAGAAAATGCGTGCAACATTTTAATCTTTAAATAAATTTATTAAAAACTAGATTCAAATATCTATCTAATGATATTTATTATATATCATAAATATTAATATATATTTTTATATATTCAGTCAAAGTTATTTCTCGAGAAGCGGAAACGACTTATATTTAGGGATAGAGGGAGTACATTCTAATTAACTCAGTAGTGTTGGCTGACTATTCTAAATTTTTTACTTTTTTACAGTTGCATGTTGTCCATGCCCCCCGAGTAAAGTACAACTTAACCGCTTCACATTCAACATCCCAATGTCACCCAACGCGCATCGCGACCGGGCGTGCGGGCGGAGCAGCCGGTGCGCGGGCGTGGGCGGCCGGGACAGCGCCGGCGGTGGCCGGGCTGGGGCACGCGCGCACGGTCGCCCGACGGCTTCGCGGCCGGCGATGGTCGGGCCGTCCCGCGCGGCTGTGTGGCTGACCTTCCGGCGTGGGTCCGGGCGCGCGTGGCCCTGCGGCGGCGCGGCGGCAGGCGCGGCCTGCTGCCCCCCCACCGGCTTCGTGCTTCCCGGGGGCTAGATCTGGGGGCTCTCCCCCGAGGTCTGCGCCCCGGCCCTTGCCGGCGCTGACCGATGTGGCTGGTATTGGTGGAGTGGCGGGGTATCGCGCGCCGCCGTGGTGGCGGTCTGGTGTCCCTAGCTTCGCCGGTGCTCGTGGCTTCGGTCGGGGTTAGGGTTGGGCTCGGCGTTTCCCTGACGGTGGCGGCGTCTGGGGAGGCGTCGGCCTTCGCCCTGGCTCCTTCCTACGGCTTCTCCTTGGCCGGCGGTACCGTCTCCGTCTTCGCGTCGTCATCGAAGTTGTCTCCGTAGCGCCGTCAAGTTTCCGCCGCTGGGTTCATGCTTTCTATCTCACTTAGTGAAGCACGATGCCGTCTCATTGAGGGAATGACAGAAGATTTGGGGACGATAGAGGTCCCAAACCTTCCCGAGGTGTCGGGTGTTACCAAAACGGGTGCATATGGGACCTAGTGGGCGAGCTTCGGCGCCTGCGATAGTGGGTGGTGGAGAGAAGCGAGTGGGATCGGTCCAGGTGCTCTCGGCTCGTCGGGCGGAGGCCCTTAAGCGTAAGCTTTGACCCGGTGTCGGGTCGGGCAACGGCGTTCGCTCTTCCCTCTTGAGGGCATTGTCTGCAGAGGCTTGTTCGACGGCGGTTCGTGGAAGCTCTCCGTGGTGAAAACCAAACGCTAGCACAGTCGCGTCTTTGCCTTCCTGAAGGCGTTGTTTGGAGGTTTTCCTGTAGCCGTTGGTGGTGGAGTCATAGGCTCCGCGGAAGGTCGGGTCCAGTCGATTTGTAATGGTCTCTTGACACTTTAGTTTGTTCGTCGCGAGTAGTGCTTTGTTGTCTCTGACGCGCGGCCTAGAGAGCCCTGTTACGGGTTTGTTGGATGCTGCTCTTTGAGCGGAGTGTGCTTAATTGTAAACTGATAATCCCAGTATCCTTTGAGGATGCTTTATATATAAATCTGGCTTCGGTCTTTCCTGGTATTAGCCAGTAGCCACCAATGCGTTTTCGACAGCTTGGGAAATCCATTCCCCTGTCCAGTTCGCAACCAAAAACCACTTGCCAGCCGAGGCCCTGGACGAGCCAATGAGCAAGCAACACATGACACTGGTACTTGTGTCCAGTACCATGAGCTCTCAACTCAGTTGTCACAGCAGCAGCCGTTCCCCTCTCACACACAAAGGGGGAAAAAGAGCATTCGATCCTACACAATCCACTAGCATACCAGCGCCATCATAGATCATCATATCCGCTTGGCCCTGCAACTCTGCAAGAGTCAATCACCGCGAACCCGTCCGTGCGGCCTCGAATCGAGAGCGAGCGACGGCGAGCCACTGCGGCGCTCGGTAAGTGCGGCGGCGCCGCGCCGGGTGCCGGGTGCCGCGGCGAGCGCAACGTACCGGCGACGGCGACGACTGCAGTGATCCGGTTTGCCACTGAATATATGCCAATCGTCACAGATGGAAGGGTGTAGCTTTTCGCTGATTTTGACACGATGACACGGCCACACGGGCAGACGGCCCCTTTGTCGCCCCTTGGTCTGTGGAGCAAGCTGGCTAGTCCGATGGTCATGGATTTTTTTTCTTTTATAATAAAGAAAAATCCGTCTAGTTAGTTCCTCTCAAGTTAAATCTAATTTTTTTAATCATTGATTTGTCTAGAACTTAGCTGAGCGGTATTGTCACGAGACTCACGCCTAGCTGATAAGAGCATCTCCCGTTGTTCAATAAATATTTTTCAACAATTTATAAATATTCCTATTTCCTTTCATGATTATTGCACGAGTTGCTTCTCCAATCCAATTACTATATTTATTGGTCCATCCCAATAATTATTGGAAAAGTGAGGTAAAGATTGTAAAAGTTCTGCTCGAACACTATTTTTTTCACCAACTATTTTAAAATGCTGGTTGGATTTGAGAATTATGCTCTAGGCTGAGAGAAGTGATTATCTACTAATTCTGTTGAGTGATTCTCTGAAATGAATTAAGAGGCTAGGAGCTGAAAAAAACTAGTTTCTCCTGATTCTGTAAAGTGATTCTCTATTCTGATTTTGAGAGTTGCTAGAGAATAAAAAAGAATCACTTTTAGCTACAGAATCACTTCTCTCGGAGAATCAGCTCCCATAGAGAATCTGAATCGGACAAAGCTCTACCAAACAGGCCCTAGGACAGAAACAGGGAAGAAATGGACAATATGACGATAGTTTTGTGGTTGTAATGTACCTTAGTTTGTACGGAGTACTATAGCGCCATAGTTTTCTTCAAAAAAAATATAGCACTATAGTTAGAATTTGATGGGTAAGAGATGGAGATGCCTTTGAGGGTGAGGGACTGAGGGCAGGCAAGGCTGTGGTGGAGTTTTCCCTGCCACTGTCGCTACAGCCATGAGCAGTCGGCTCGGCCCTAGCTGCTACGCAACTTGCAAGCACAAGAAATTAAAGAGGGCAGTATGTTCCCTAGCTAGATGTCTACGGAGTAGTTTCTTGGGGTCCTTGTTGATGCTTTGTCTTCTTCACGTACATATACCTGTTGCGACAAGAGCCCTAGACACTGTGTGCAGCGTAGGCCAAGTTGATTACCGGCGGGGGCAAAAAATGAAAGAGACCATCGAGCATTTGAACTCCTGCAAGAGACGCCGACACGCAGCCAGGGAGCCCTACCTCCCGGTTCCGTGGGTCCCATGCGTCAGTGGGCATAAAAGGTAGGTAAGGCTTAAGACAGTGCCGGATACGGCGGATCCATAATCTGACAGTTTGTGATATTTCGGACTTTTCGATGCCTCCACAATCCACAGCAAACTAACAATGGCACGTGCCTGATGCCGCGAGATGAACGTACAGTCACAGTGCATCGATCTATCATCGTTTTGTCCTCGAGGGCAGCGTACGTCGATCCAACAAGCATGTCCACGCCACTCCATGCCTGCTTGTTGCCTGAACAAACATTGACAGAATCTGATCGGAGCTTATTAGCGAGATACATACTCTCTGATCAAGCATGGCATTATTGCACGCTAAAAAACTATCTCTTCTGCTCTGGATCTGCAGATTACTACGAAGCGGATGCTGCCAAGCAAAAATTAATCTATCCTGGAGTACTGTCCTGTAAGCCTCAGTTCGTCTGGACTGAATGAAAGGGGGGAAAGGTAGTGCTAATAATGCATGAATAAGTGTGCACCTGTGCAGGTAGGCAAACAACAATCTTGCATTGTACCCTAGCGCGTCCAGGATCTCAAGAAAATATATCCTACTCGTCTCGTCCCCAGGCTAGCACTTAGCCTTGTCCCCAGGCTCGATCAAGAATGGACAAAAGAACGAAACATGACAAATAAATGCACGGTTCTATATATGGATTATTATTATCTTTTTTCCAACGTAAAATTAAACTGGAAGGGCCTGCCGTTTATTATATATATAATAAATTATTATATTATATAAACAGGCTCTGCTATGGATCAGTATTCGTGTTTTAGCATTTTGCATTCCCAGAAAAAGGGAATATAGCAGTACAAGCTGATTGTGAGGAAGAGATGAGATAGATAGCACAATCAGCACAGTATGGGCACCTAGCTAGTAGCCAGCAAGGAGCCGGCACATCCAGCTCCAGGGATTCCAGATTGCGATCGCAGGTTGTGGCGTAGCAGCCATGACACGCCGGTGCCCACAGCGATTGGAGGCCCCCACGCGTTTATCCACTCACTCACACACCTGTTTTTTTTTGTTAGATCTAATAACTGTACCCCAGCAAGCTAAATGATCTCAGCTAAGCTGGCTTACTCCGGCAGTCAAGCCCGCTCTCCAGACTTTTCTTTGAAAAGCTGCTGATGGGTGCACTGTTTCCTGAAACCAAGACAAGTTAACAGACAATAATGATGGATATGAGATGCTATGGACTGATAGGAACCTGAAGCCAACAGTCGCCGAGCTTGGTACAATCAGCTGCCTCGATCTATTGTTTTTTTAGTTTCATTCCCTACGCACATTCTGATTAATTGTTTGGTCGTCCCAAAAGATCTCTGTAATGTTAATCTGACTGTACTCATGCGTCACAGATACCCACACTTTTTTGCTAGCACAGTCACAACCCGTCAAGCAATAGTCCTTCCACTACCCAATAGGATCCCGAACTCACAACAGTCGACCATCACGTCCCGCCAAAGGTATGGTCCCAACTCCCCTTGGCCTCGGCCTCCTCTCTCTCCTCCATCTAAAGTTTTATTTCAAAAAAAAGTTAGATTTTTGTTTGTATACACTAATTCTCTCCTAATCTACATGGGCTAGAGTGTAAAACAAACTAATTTCCTTCTCAATACATATGGATTCAAGGCTGTTTGCATTGCATCAGAACTGCAGAGTTATTACGATATTCAAGGTTATCCATCATCTTCGCTCACTTGATCAAAATTCAGAAAGTAGACAGGTTTCATCATTGATCTTTTCCCCCCTTGCCAGGGCACTTAACATTTTTCACTTTTAAAATGAGGCGATTCCCATTGTCACTGACACATGGGGTCAACAGCAGTGGGCCATTGTGGGTGTGGAAAATCTGTTGCCACTCACCCCATAAGAGTCACATCAGATATCGATTAATAAGTAAACAATTGATCCTTCCTTTTAAGAATAAAATAAAGAAATAACACCCCAAGGATTTTATTTAGAAATTCTAGCGATTGCGATACTCATAGCATTTATGTATGTGCCGAATAAGCAAACGGTAGCTATCATATGCCTTTCTAGTGCCGATAGACTCCATGCCGCATTTGTCCTGTAGTTCTGAACTTGAGCTATCATAGCAAGTGAAGTATCCGCAAAAAAAAAACGAAGTAGCCCCAGGCTCGGCGAAGAACGAAACCATTCAAGACTGTTTGTTCTAATTCGTTTGTTTGATTTCATGGTTTTTGCTGCACATCTCTGTCACCACAAGACCGATGAAGGTTGTTGGTTGACCCCGGAGAACGTTGAGAGGATGCCGATGAAGGTGCGAAGACCCGCAGAAGGCAAACACGCTTGCCAAGTGAAACTTGGGGTCTTTGGCACTCCTTGGAGTCATGAGCAAAGAAGAAGACAGGGGCTTGAGATCTAGGGCTTACATGTAAAGTGTCAGTGTTGTATGAAGTAGATTTGTTTTTATTTTAGTGCCTCAGTATATTCCAAGAATGTAGTCGTTGAGGGGTATGTACAGAAAAGATGTAATTATAGATTCTTGGGCTTCCTATAAATAGCCTTGTGGTCCCATTTCCACATTATAAAGGACAGGATGAGGTAGTTTATTTACATCGCTATTTATTTTGCTTTCGTTATTCTTGCATTATTTTGGAGTAGTAGCTAGTTGAAGTAGTAGGAAGTTCTAGTTCATATGTTTGTTTGGTCTTCGGTGTCCTAGTTTGTCACATGAGGGTCCGAAGATGTTGTTGGGTATGTCCCTTCACGGTCGATTTTCTACTCCAATAAAACGAAAAGGAAAGAGTAACAAAGGACTTATTGATGCCGATGTTGAAGATGAGGAGGTCTTCGGGGCTAGAGTTCACGACTTCCGGGATTCTATGGCTGTCGGATCTAAAGGGGTTGTTGGGATGTCACCGAAACTACACAATTTATCAACCCAAACAGTCATAGATCTACAAGCTTGTAACCCGATGGTTGCAATACTTTAGTAGCAGTCTTAGATCGTGGGTTTGACTCCTCGTGCGAGAGAATTTTCAGCTTCTAAACGGAAGAAGGGTTTCTTCTTTTTAATGAAAAAACGTGGGGCAGTCTTACCCATCGGTCTAGTTTTTTTTAAGTTTAAACCAAAAAAATATTTAGATAACCAATGTAGCACATCAATCATGGTACAGCTGACTAATCAGAAAAGAAGGACCCCTTTTCTGGAGCCTAAAAGATAGATTGATATTGATTCCCGGCAGGGCAGCTAGATTGGGAGGCTCTCATCTCATCAGTTGGAGTGGATGTAGCAAAGTACTGCTCTCTTGTGATCACTCGGTGGTGCAGCCGTGCAGGGCTTCACTGCTTCAGGATGATGTACTTCTCCACTAAGCAGATCAGCAGTGCAGAGATGAGCAGAATGCCGGACAAAAGAAGGAAAACAACACAGAGTACAGTACTGTCCTAAAAACAAGTACAGTACAGGTGCAATTGAGCAAACGCATGGTGGAAGCGCAGGTAAAAATTTCAGCGAAAGTTTGGGACGTAGCGACAGCACTTCATCGCAAGCGTCCAATTCAGTGCCAGAAGTATCATGTAGTGCTATCTGGGTGCCCGAGATGCTCGTGTCCCTTATGGAGCCACTGACGCGCTCCATGACAATTTGAACCAACTCGATTGGAATCGAACACTAGCTAGGTGTGGTTTTGCACTTTTGCGCCCAGATCAGGATCCATTTGCTAAGAATTGGAGAATATTTTTTTGTGGTGTTTCTAATTGTTAATGAAACCCATATCCCATTGGTGCCATGCATAAGCTGGTCATACATACTAGTCCAAATTGCAATATGGAGTACTTTCCAATTAATGCCTATTTGGTGAAACAGGGACGAAACTCAAACACGTGAATGAGGTATTGAGCATCCTGATCCATAACAATATATCTTTTAAAAGAATACACGCGCATGTATGCATACTCACTTCCATCAACACATGAATGCACATCCGATTTACTCCTAGGAACATGTACTGTCGTCCACCACTACAAAAATTAGTGGTAAATGTGAACAATTACGCTGAGTTAGAGACTACAATGTAGGTAATCAGGATAAAAAAAATTAATTGAGTTACGCTTGTTTCATAACAGTTACCACGTATATGTGGTCGCAGCGGCAAAGCTATGTATATAGTCTCTAACTGGTGCTAAGGCACCCATACCAAAATGCAAAATCATTGATTAGGAACAAATTTTTACCATGTACACATATCAAATCTATAAACCCACAAGGCAGGCGCACCCTATCCAATCTGCTCTAGCTTTGCCACTGCGGTGGTGCATAGCCTCTCTCGAGCCACTCTTGCATTCCTACTAAAATCGAGAAAATAGTTATTATCTCTTAAAATCAATGTTTGTATGCGTCGAAGTAGTTTGGTTTCTCATAACTAGTTGATACTATACAAGGTATCTATGCCAACTCAAGCAGCATGCGTGGAGCTAGTATTATTGGAGGGCGTAGGGCAAAAACTCGATGATTGGGAGAAAGAACTCTGGGAAAGAAAAAGGACATGCTAAAGGAGAAATGACGTGTTGGGGGTAGAAATAAAGTGGACCCACGTGGATGAAGGAAAAGAAAGCCATTTCCCTGTAAGGAAACCGAACGAGGACAGCACACAATGCCATTAGTGTGTGGATTCCCTCAAGGCACCAACCATGCCTCCATGAGCTTACAGGGTCCAGGAGCGCACACAAAATACAATTAGTGTATATACGAATCAACAAAAGACTCTCAACTCAGCTTCGGTTGGGATCTCGAACAAACAATCTAGTGGGGGAAGATTCCTATCTCTTCTCTTCGACCTCTCCAACGTGAACTCATTGGCTCACTCTCTCACTTTCAACCCAAAGACACAAATATTAGTGTTATATATTCGTTAGTTATGCAATCTTGTATATATGTTAAGTACGTGTTCTTGTTTCGGAATATATGGACGCAACAAGAGACAAGTATATATGTCGGATGAACCTCCGTCTCATGCTTTAAGTTGTTTTTAGTGGCAGATCAGCCAAAAATCTATAGAACAAACTTCTAAAGCACAATGAATAAGCACCTAAGAATTTGAGGTGCGGTGAAAGAAAAGCCTACGCACATTACGATCAACCAACCATTCATATCTGACCTACCTCCTGTCACTCATGAGGGTGGACAATCGTCCGACTATGTACTCTGTTTGCTAGATGCTATAGCAACAGTTTTGGGGCCAGAGGGAAGCTGGCAGCAGGCCGGCCATTGCCCCGTCATGGTCTAATGTTTTCTATGAAACCCTCTGGATTAAGAAGTTAATCTTTTAATGTTCTAGTGGTCGGTCCACTAGTTGACTTATATTAAGAATCAATGGATCTCATATTTTGTTCTAATGAGGCCGGACAACCATGAGACTGTAAAATCTATTTGATATATATCGTAGAACATAACTTCTTTTTTTACGAAAGGCACCAGTACATAGGCAGACGTTTACACATAGTACTTATTTTTATAAATACATACTACGCAAACTCTATTTCTATTAACAACTTTGAGAAATTGAACCGGCATATATGAAGTTGAAACGTAGTTCAATATGGTTTAGCTTTAAAGTTAACCGAGCAATATAAATCAGTATGGTTTGGCGACCAGTGTGCAGTGATTTGCCTTTGGCAATTGAGAATCTGAGGTGGGAGCTACATACTGTAAGATACGTTAAAACAGGCATGTCAGTCCAGGCCGGTCATATATGTACTCGTAACAGTAGCTCAAGCTGCATGCACACTGTGCTTCTGTGCGCACCGTTTATTCGCTGACGTGTCCGTGTCGGGGCTCACGAGTCACGACAACGACGTGCTGCGCGCTCCACATCTTTGCACGCGCACGCCACGCGCGTGTAGTGGTAGTACTACGTGCTAAACACCATCGCATCGCACCCAACCACAACGCCGAATGCATGAATCATGAATGCGCACGCGGCACGCCCCGTCTTGCATATGCATGTTGACGAGTCAAAAGTTCTATCATCACAACGACCACCTTAAAAATTAGGTGGTGTTTAGATGTTAGAATTGGGAGGTTGAATTTGGGAGTAAGATGTCACTTCGTAATCATTGCGCTACTGTAGCATTTCGTTTGTATTTGTGAAAAATTATCCAAAAATTGATTAATTAGGCTCAAAATGTTCGTCTCGCAGAGTACAACAAAACTGTGCAATTAGTTTTTGATTTCATCTACATTTAATACTCCATACATGTTATGACATTTTGATGTGATGGGGAATCTTCTTTTTGCATAGTAAATTTGGGAGGTGAATTTGGGATCTAAACAAGCCCTTAGTTTTGCATTCCTGTCTATGCATCCGAACGAGTATAGTCCCGCTCCCGCCATTTTTAGAATATAGGCGGTGCAAAGGTTAAACTTATTATACCACATGAATTAATTGAGCGTTTTTTCCTTTTCTTATTTAACACAAAATATATTGTAGTGTCCGATTTGTTCTTAAAAACTTCTCTCTTTGTTATTTGCTATCGTCTTTGTCTTCAATGTTTTATTTGGAAAAGTGTTAAAGTGCTGCGTGAAAACACAAATTTTCTAGATCTCCACGTACAAAGAAATGTATTGTCATATCATGATTTACCTTTTTTACATGGCAAATCATAATTCATATTGATGGGTGCAAATTCATTCTTTTCACAGGGCATGAAAGTAAGGACAAAATGGAGAAATAGTTTTTAGGACCAAATTGAATACTGCTTAATATTCCAGTGTAAATTAAGAAATTCTCTCGATATCTGGTATCCTTTTTCAAGAATATTCTAAGATTTATATCAAATCTCCAAGAAACAAGTGGATTTCTACCTCTAATTACATTCGCTAACTAAATGAAAGCGGTTGTGAGAGTGATGTGCAATGGTGAAAGTAAATAAAATACAATAAATACACGATAGGTAAGAACATCTCCCTAGGGCTAAAGTTCACTTACGTGTGCAAACTACTATAAGGATTGATATTGTTGTTGTCCAACCACTGGTCTAGAATAATCAACGGCATTTCTAACACACGTTAAACGAAAACGTTTTTAAGAACAAATCGGACACTACAATATATTTTGTGTTCCCTGATATATCCGTGAGAATATATCCCAACCACCATGTTGCATCTAGCCCAAATAAACATGGGACACGTTAGGGTAAACAACATGAACATAAACACATGAAATGGGCACATATCGATATAAGCCATAATAATATCAAAGGTTCAAAAATATTTAAACTTCAATTAAATTTGGATCAGCCCCCTCCTATTCAATTTCTGGGTTCAGCCCTGGTCAAAGTCATCATACGTGCATAGCATTTTATTGAAAAAAATAATGTTGTTAGTTTCTAAAATAAATTTAAAAAAATACGAGTATCCTTACTAGGCATATACAGTATATGATATGAATTCGGGTGGACATATTCCACCTTAAAGAACCTACCTAACCGACACACTGTCTGCATGCATGAGTAACATATGAAATTAAAGGTAAGACACATCGTGCATGCGTGGTGAGAAATCAGTCATAACGAAATGTTGTTCCACCGAGAATATAGAGATATGTTGATAGTAATTATGTGTCGAGAGAATGGAGTTCACTTCGTGGGATAACTGGTTCATGCATGGTTCACCCACTAGCTATAGTTCAATGATACGATATGCTCTCCACATCATGGCATCGTTGGATTTTAGCATGTTAATGTTGGCAACAGCGGCAAAATCCAATATTAGACAGGATAAATAACGTGACGTTATTTCAAAGCTCTGATAGAACAACAAGGGCCTTTTTCGTATTTCATTGAAAATTTAATGGTAAAATAAAGATTCTAGTAGACTAAATAAGCCAAATAAAACAAGTTAATCCATTGTTTAGGTGCCTTTTCGGCTGTATATGGGCTGCCCCTGCCTGCCTCCAACGAGACCCCATGGCATGGCCTCCCCTGTGGGCGGTCCCACAGTTTGCTGCCTCGCTTGTCTTTGTCGTTTGCTTGCGAACTCCCCTTCCTTCTCCGCTGCTAGCTGCTACAAATACCCCCACCGGCCCGGACAGCACCCCTGCACACTCGCAGCTCGCACATCTCATGGTGGTGTCCCAAGCACAGCAAGAGCCAGCTCTGCCTCGCAGCAGCAGCAGCAGCAGCCTCGCCAAGCGCGCAGCCGCCGCCGCGTCCATGGACGCCAGCCCGGCCCCGCCTCTCCTCCTCCGCGCCCCGACTCCCAGCATTGACCTCCCCAAGGCCGACAAGGCCGCCGCCGCCGTGTTCGACCTGCGCCGGGAGCCCAAGATCCCGGCGCCATTCGTGTGGCCGCACGACGACGCGAGGCCGGCGTCGGCGGCGGCGCTGGACGTGCCGCTGGTGGACGTGGGCGTGCTGCGCAATGGCGGCGACCGCGCCGGGCTGCGGCGCGCCGCGGCGCAGGTGGCCGCGGCGTGCGCATCGCACGGGTTCTTCCAGGTGTGCGGGCACGGCGTGGACGCGGCCCTGGCGCGCGCCGCCCTGGACGGCGCCAGCGACTTCTTCCGGCTGCCGCTGGCCGAGAAGCAGCGCGCCCGGCGCGTCCCCGGCACCGTGTCCGGGTACACGAGCGCCCACGCCGACCGGTTCGCGTCCAAGCTCCCCTGGAAGGAGACCCTCTCCTTCGGGTTCCACGACGGCGCCGCGTCTCCCGTCGTCGTCGACTACTTCGCCGGCACCCTCGGGCGCGGTTTCGAGGCAATGGGGTAAGAAGACTAAGAATCGAATCGAACGAGCACGTACATAATCTTGGCATTGCAATCCGACCGGCGGATTACATACGTATGAACCAACCAAACAACCAACATGGCATGGCAGGAGGGTGTACCAGCGTTACTGCGAGGAGATGAAGGCGCTGTCGCTGACGATCATGGAGCTGCTGGAGCTGAGCCTGGGCGTGGAGCGGGGCTACTACCGGGACTTCTTCGAGGACAGCCGCTCCATCATGCGGTGCAACTACTACCCGCCGTGCCCGGAGCCGGAGCGGACGCTGGGCACGGGCCCGCACTGCGACCCCACGGCGCTGACCATCCTGCTGCAGGACGACGTCGGCGGGCTCGAGGTGCTCGTCGACGGCGACTGGCGCCCCGTCCGCCCCGTCCCCGGCGCCATGGTCATCAACATCGGCGACACCTTCATGGTATGCTAACCCATCCCCCTTGTCGTCCTGCTCTGTTTCCCAAATCGTCGTAATCCTAATGGACCTAATTGGAGACCGGATTACACAGCACGCACACGTAGGCACGTCGGGTAGCCACCACCGTACTGTGCTTGATGCAAACCCCGGACATGCGTTCGAGTTGGTTCCATTCCATCTCGGCGGGCTACAGCGGCCGCGGGTGCTCCCTCCCTATCCGCGGCTGCGGCCCGGCGGCAGGGGAGGAGCACGGAGCACCCCCTCAGTCCCCTGTTGGTTTGTGCCGTTGGAGCGTTGCGGGAGAGGGAGGGGTTTTTGATTTGTTTGTAGGCTTGCCCACGGCGGCGCGGGGATCGGATACTAGATAGATGGCGCGGGCGGGCGGCGCTTTCGGCGGTGGCCCCCGCGCCCAGGTGCGCGTGGTTTCGTCGGCTTCCCCTGTTTTGGTGCCACCTCTCCGTGTCCGGGATTGGAATGGGTCGAGGGCGACCGAGACGACACCCAGCGGTGGTTTTCGAGTCCTCCGCTCGCGCGCACGGTCTGATCCACGGCGCCGGCGCCAAGAGCCGCCTGGCCTGCCGCACGGGGCGAGCCGCGGCTGGAGTACAAGGTTGGCTTTGTTAGTTGCCAAGTTGGGTTGCCGGTGGCTGCCTGGCTGCCCCTGGTTGCCGCTTTCTTTCTAGCCGTTTCCGCTGCGCTTGTCGCGGTTTCGCTGGCGATCCGGCACGCGGCGCCCACCGCGGGGCTCCAGCTCGGCCCCGCCTTGGCCCTGTGGGTGGGTGGCAGGCGTCGCTCGCTGCATCGTCGTCTCATGCGCCCTCGGCCCCGCTTGGCGCGCACCGCAACAGGGATGTTTTCCCCTCCTGTGCTCTGTCAATCTGCCGCAGTAGACTTTTCTTTTCTCTTGGAGTTTATGTATATATATGCAAAAAAAACATCTGTGGCTGCAGCACGTATACGGGAAAGAACGTACGAATCTTCTCTTTTCGTCGTATGCATGAGCAATGAATCCGAGGAGAGAGTCTCCATCGAGCGATTTACATGTATCCATCTTGCCAGTTGAATCTGATTGTGTTCTTGTGTGTGTCTGCACCGCAGGCGCTGTCCAACGGGCGTTACAAGAGCTGCCTGCACCGCGCGGTGGTGAACCGGCGGCAGGAGCGGCGGTCGCTGGCCTTCTTCCTGTGCCCGCGCGAGGACCGGGTGGTGCGCCCGCCGCCCAGCGCCGCCGCCCCAACAAGGCGCTACCCGGACTTCACCTGGGCCGACTTCATGCGCTTCACGCAGCGCCACTACCGCGCCGACACCCGCACGCTCGACGCTTTCACCCGCTGGCTCTCCCACGGCCCGGCCCAGGAGGCGGCGACCTAGCTGGCGCGCCGGGCCAGGAAAGCCGCCGTCTTGGGGGGCCCGCGTGGGGTTCGCCCCCACGTGCGCGCCCAGGTGGGTCGGGGGCCGTGGGCAGGTGGCGGCAACGTGGCCCGCGGGCCCCGCGCCGATTTTGGACGCTGCCGGGAGGCGCGCATGCCAGATGCGCGCGTCGACGGCCTACTACATGCCAGTAGTGTACATATACAAACATACATATATATTTATATATTTAATATATATAAGCAAGCGGCCCGCTGCCATTTCCTACTTGTTTTGTCGATAATGGCTCGTCGATGATTCGATGGATGGATGGATCAATGTTTGTACGCACGTACAGTAGATGGGCTATGAAATTTCGGAATCTGGACGGACGCACGCAGCTCACGTGCGTCATCCGTGTCCCGTAGCGGCGCCAGCTGCAGGCCCAAATGTTTCGTGGCCCCGGAGGAGCTCCGCCTCGTGCAAACAAAAAAACAAAAACAAAAACAAGAAAGAAAAAAGAAAAAGGTGGCCACCCACACGGCATCCGAAAGTTCTACACGCTTCAACACCGAAATTTTCCTTCGCGGCGAAAAGTTCCAGGTGTCTTGTTTCCCCGTTGCCACTGGCCACATCGTCCCCAACAGAACATCTCGATAACCCCATCGTCTTTACCCATCGAGCCATGACGGCATGACGCCTACTGTTGCGTCCGAAACGTTTGATCGTCAGGATTACCAAAATTTTGTGGTCCCTGGTTTCTTTGCTCTCTATCCTTGGACACTTCAGAAATGGAGGTTGCAGGTGAAACCCGAGGCCTGACTTGTCCGGTTCCTTACTTGAAGTAGGAACAAGTAGGTTACTACTAGTAGATTCATCGGAGACGGAAGATGCTGAGTGAGTGACCAATAATAGATTCAAGGGAGAAACATGTGTACCTGCATTTCGGTGAGAGCCGAGACAAAAACGGAAACAAAAAAATCTGACTGTAATGCGATCTCTGCATTCAACCTCTTCCAACCGTACCGCATCCTCGTTATTTTTGTATCTTTCCCGTTGCCCAGTAGCGTTCTCGAGCAGTTGATAACGTGCAATCTTTGCACCACCGGATCCAGTGTACTGGACGCAGTCACTAGTCACGCAGACGGCAGTGTCACTTTTACTGTTGAGTGTCGAGCAACAACTTGCACGACAGTTCAAACATCGCCGAAATTCCGGATTGTTCGACTGCTATCCGACAAAGTGAAAAGGTACAAAATGGACTAAATGTACCTGTGATTTCCAGCACTATCTTACAGCAATTCTGTGAAACAAACAATTGAGGAAAAAGAACAGACGTATTATTCTACAGTTACGCCAAAGATTGTTCTTTCAGCATCAACAAGAATCATATGCATATCTAGAGCCAAAATTCGTCTAGTGTACCCTACCCAGTGCCCGTTTACAAAACACATTCACGTGCTTGATTCGAGCTCCTTGGGCCGCCACATCGACTTCTCGACGCAGAGCAGCCCTTCGTTACCCTTGGTGTAGGTCATGCGCACCTTCCACTTCAGGGACTTGGCCATGCTCTCCAGTTCGTTTATTGTGTCCGCCGTGTCCCTCACAATCAGTTTGCCTTGTGGCCTCAACACACGGTCAACCTCGGCAAAGACCGCCAACAATTTGCATCTGTAGATAAGCAACACAAATTTAGTTCTGGAACAATATGCTAACAACACATTTTAGTTGTGCGAGAAGCATGCAAACATGCTACTGCTACATACGGAGCATCAAACAAACACATGAAATGATTTTATTTTTATTTTTTGCTGAACTGATCACATAGTCAGTTTTAACTTCAGACTTCCAATAGTATTGTATATATCTATGGATGGATTCAGTAATGTCAGAAATAATCCTTTGAGGGTTGCTGTTGATAAACCTTAGCTATTGACAACCATGACGAAACTGCAATCATTCATAATGGAAGGACGAAATACCAACCTCTTTTTCAGCTTAGAGAACAGATGATCTGCGTGCAGAAGGTCATATGTTCTTGGGTAAGTGCTGAAAGACTCACACCAGTCATGGTACATACCAAACAAACCACGCTCATAAATGATGGGCAGGGTGTCTGGTGAATCGATTGGCACGATATTCATAACCCAGACCTTTTGGTCCTTCAGAGCTGCAGCAAAACTGCCATGCGACAATGTAAAATGTCAGTTAAGAAACAAAGATAATGAGGCACTACAATGCGTTTGTCAAACAGTATTCGATATAAAATAAGATTAGTGTCTTCAGATCCAAACTAAGAAAATAAATAGTTTTACATTTCCCTAGCTTCACTAAAAAATGCTTATCGACTTATGGACAGATTATCCCTTATGTTTTTTGCTAGTGCTGTCCCAGCTTGGATTGTTGGAGGCGTTATTGGAATTGCCAAAAAAGAAGAAGAAAAAAGGTTTGTCAAAGAAACTGAAGGAGAACCACTTACCCTCCATACACCGCTCTCATGTCCATGACATTTCTCACTTTGGACCAGTCAATTCCCATGCCATTCAAGTATGATTTACTTACAACCCGTTTCCAGTGAGCATTGTCTGACTCGAAGTCTTCATTCGCAGGTTTTCCATAGACTCCAACCTGGGAACCATCAATCCAGAAAGGGGTCTTATCAAGCCTTTGTGGCCATGACTCTGGCCATTTTGCTCCTCGAACTGTCTTATCAATAGGTAATTTGTGAATGCATGCTTCCAAAGGCACGTTCCTGAAAATCAAAAGGTTGTGTAAGCAAAGCGGATAAATACTTCATTGCACTGAAAACATATCCTTCTCAAAGAACTGAAATACCATGCAGCATCTGCAGCATCAGATTCCTTGCATAATGGTGGGTTGTTTTCTGATCTTTTCTCGTAGCAATTGTTGTCCATTGGTTTCTGATATATGGCCATACCAACTTGGTTTAATTTATCCTTAGTCTTGATGACCATCTTCCAGCACATGGACTTTGTCAGAGTGGACATGGCTGTAAAGAGTAAGTTATCGCATGTTAGACATCAAATTTAATTTTCCACAGTTGGAACATATCATGTATTTTGAATAAATGCAAGCCTGCCCCATCCATGAAAGACTTGGTCCCTGATAATAATTAAAATTATTCGGTAGTTTCACTCATCAACAGCTGAATTTGTGCCGCCAGTAGTTGCTACAGGAAAAGCAGAAGTAAAGAGTGCTAAACTTCCACAAAATCAATAGTGTGATGTTTTCATTGTGTGTTTCAGTGTTTGAACATAAATCTTGTACGGACATGTCACAGCAGATGGGATGGTGTATGCCTGCATGATGCTTTGTTTTGACATAACAAATCAAGTTACCAGCTATCTACTTATGGATATACACTACTCTTGCAAAATGATAGTATGCTCTTTTGATATCTAGGCATTAATATAAAATTGCATTCAGTTAGGGTGAACTAAGGAAGCAGTTACTGTAATACCATTCCAAATCTCGACATCCTCTGGGAGTTTTTGGTAAACAGGAGTGGCGGACCAGACAAAGTAACCACCAGGGCGCAAAAGACGGTTCAATTCCAGTAAAAGCATGCCACCTGAAAGTAGCAAGAGTAAGCAACTTGATTGATTTCTATAGCAAATTGATAAAACTTGACTAAAAGAAGGCATGTCAGCAACAAGACAAACCTTCAATGTGCCAAGGGACCCTGCAGCGAGCGCAATGAATGACATCAAAGACCCTGCTGGGGTATGGCAGTCTCTTGGTGCCCATTACAGCTGATATTGCTGGAATTCCCCTTTCTAGCGCAAATTGTACTTGAGCTTCATGCTCATCTTTTGGAGCAAAAGACATGGTAAGCACATCTCTGTCAAACATGTAGCCTCCAAAGCTGGCAACTCCACAACCAACATCTAGAATGACGCGGCTTCGTTTGCCCCATGCAATATCAGGCAGTGCCTGCAACCATCACTTTAATCAGCATAGAAAGAAAGCGAGTGCAATAAATCAACTTAAAATGCAATGTGAAAATCTCATTATCACGGTTCAGTATTCTGCTTTCTTGATAAATTAATGTAAGGAGGACATTACTAAAAAAAAGGCAAGTTTTCACTGTCAGAAGAGGGGCTGAAAGCACAGGTATGAATTGAAAAGCCTGATGTTGTTTAGCCTAACACAAAAACTTTTGAGAATCATTGCAAATTTCCGTAAGGATATCATTTAGGCCCTTGTCTATGAATTATGTTCGTGAAATGTATGAAAATAAATCAATCACTGATGCTCAAAAGTGGAAGATAAGTTCAAGTCTAAGGGATGACCTCTAATATGGGATGCCGGGTAACAATAATATACCTGCTGAATAGTATCGATGTAGTGGAGGGCACCATTCTTGAACTGAGTCCCACCCCCAGGGAAAAGGAGATGGTCACCAGAGACTTTAACCCAGTTTTGGTGACCCTTGTACTCTGCAAGCTTGGTGTGTGGAACATTGCTATACCATACCTGCAGAATTAGTAGAATTTTAATAAGCAAATAGATATCATGGTCAGCTACAGATAACTTAGTGGTATAAAATGGAGAATAGACAGAATACCTTGTCTCTGCTCGTAGGCCATTGAATTGGGCGTTTATATCCTTCTGGGAGTGGAACAAGGCAGGTAGGGGGCTCCTCAGGGCAATGCCTCTCACGATGTTCATAATGTTTGGTAGTTCTAAGCTTCTTGATAGCCTTCTCATTGTCAAGGCAAGGAATGTAATCTGTCGAGGCACTGCTATTGCATAGTTTCCAGCTATAGCTGGTCTCATCGCCTGAAGATTTAGATGATGCTTGAACTTCCTTCTCATTCTTTGACTCTGCAGCCTGCGTGGGGAATGAACCATTCTGGGTATTTGACTCCTTCAGAAGCTCTGATTGAGCCCCATCAGGAAATACCT
The DNA here is from genome assembly GCA_033239725.1 of Echinochloa phyllopogon. Lineage (NCBI taxonomy): Eukaryota > Viridiplantae > Streptophyta > Magnoliopsida > Poales > Poaceae > Echinochloa > Echinochloa phyllopogon. Next base: position 52,306,527 of record BTCW01000005.1, read on the forward strand.
CACTAGAGTTTGAGCTCTGTTCCTTCTCTCCATTTTCTTCCACCTTCTCTTCTATTTGAGGTTGCTCCTCCTGAGTGGCATCGCCTTCGGACTTTTCTTCTTGATCGTCCTTCCTCTCACCATCAGGTTTCTCATCACTACTCTCATTTGTGATCTCATCATCTTTCTTTTCCTCGCGCTTATCCCCACCATCATCATTCTTCACATCATCTGACCGCCCTTCTGATTTTCCATTCGCATCATCAAACATACCCTTGGTCTCCTCTCTCTCCTTTACTGGCTCCGGCTCCTTTTCTTCAGGCTTCTCCGGCTTGTCCACCGTGTTCTCAGTGAACTTCTCTTCCTCAGGAGCTTCCTTGTTATTCGGGTCCTCTGGCACTGTGGTGTCGTTGTTGTCGGTATCCTCAAATTTTTCAGAACCTTCACCGGCATTGCCAGATGCTGCCCCCTCAGATGCACCAAAGTTGACAGGCGCAGGCTGTTGCTTCACCACCGGCTTCTTAATCGACGAAACCTCCAGCGGGAAGACGGTGGACGACGTCATCATCCACGCGCCGACCAGGCAGAGCGCCACAAAGACGACGACCGTGGTGGTCGTGCAGAAGGAAGAGGACGACGATGACGGCCGGCGGCCGTCCATCTTTCCACCTCGGCCAAATGCCATCAGTCCCTCACGCACATGTACAGATCACCAAGTTTCACGCCGTTTGTGTGCACCAACTACCCGGTCGACCAAGAACCCCAAAAATCGCAGCTTTGTCTGCTCCCCTAGGCCGCGCGGCACCTGAAGCAAACGACACCTTGTCAAGAACTGAAATCGCTAGGGATTTAAAGCAATCGGTGGATCTAAAGAAGGAAACCCTGGATCTAGTGAAGCAACAGCGCAAGAGAGATCCGTTCTTGGTGCTATTGCCTTCCTGTTTCCTACTATACATCAACTCTTTCCGAAAATAAAGGTCATGGAAAAGCAAAGAAGTCATCTTCTGTGGCCAAACATGGGAAGAAATTTACTAAACGGCGTGCACTAAAACCCCTCGCACATCCGTTCAATTCCTTGCACACATAGCTACCGGATCTGCGGCGGATTGAGCTGGTTCCGAGCTGGGCGGAAACGCGCACTAATCAATGGCGGATTCCATAAAAAAATAAGTACAACAATGAATCCACCAGCTTGGTAGATAGCTCATCGGCGGCACGAAGGAACCAGCTCGCTGGATCCACGCCGGCAAGCGGGTGCAAGAGAAAGAGGAACGGGGCAGCAATGCGGTCGGTACCTCGCCGGAATTGGAGCGGTCGAGGGCGGGCCTCCGCGCGGATCTCGAAGAGGAGCGAGAGGAGCCCGAGTAGCGCGTCCTTGGGTTCGCTGCCTCCCCGCTGGCCTCGCCGCGTTATAAAGGCAGCAGGCGAGCGAGCCGCGCACACAGCTAGCGCGAGCGGAGAAGGGCGGAAGTGGGGGTGGCAGCGGCAGTGGAGTGGATCAGTGGAGCGCCACCGGTACTAGGCTACTAGTGTGTGAGCGGAGCGGAGCGGAGGAGATGGGGACGCGTTTAGACGACCGTACGTATACTACGGATTAAATTACTCGGAAAATCTTGACCAAAATGCCCGATCCGTGTTTTGGGGTATTTGCAGATTTGCCCTTCCACGATCGCATTATCCCGTACCAGCGGCCGTGAAAATTATATTTGCTGTTCGCTATAGTAGATGTTTTTTTTAGAGAGAACTATAGTAGATGTTTGTGGAGACTCGAGATTGAGACGAAAGGGATTGATAGGTTGGCCAATATTAAGCCAAACAATTTTTGTACCAAGGAGTGGGGTGCAAATGCAAATATTGGGCCAAGGAATGCGAGGTGGTGTGTGTGAGTGGGGCCGACCGTGTGGGAGTAGTAGTACTCCGTAAGTGCGAGCGCGCCGCCTCGCCCGCCACCACCACGCGCGCCTCGTGCACTGCACCGCCCTCCGTCAGGATGGGAATGGGCCGGGTCGACCCACTGGGTAGTTGGCCCGGCCCATAAAAACAAGGCCAATGGGTCGTACGGGTCGACCTCAAATAAAAAATAGGGTCATAGAGACGGACCCTACCGACCCAATGGGTATGATAGGGCCGACCCAAAAATCTCGTGCAATTTACATCTATATATGCAATTTGGCACATAAAAATTAACTTTGCATCTCTATGGGTGCATATAAAATGTTGGTTGAATAATTTTTTTTCATGTTAAGGCCCAACAGCACATGTATAATATTTTTTTCCTTCTTTGCACGTCATTACCGGTAGTATTATAACAACACAATTATTTTTCTTTTTATAAATTAGCAATTGTCAAGTAGCAATATGATCAAAACTTATCCGATTGTCTGCTCAAACATAGCCTAAAGGATGAACAAGGCCGACCCATATTACCCATTGGGCCATCGAGACCGTAGTTAAAGATTAAATTGGGTCGATCCACGGCCCTCTAATATTGACCTTGAGGCCATGGGGGCCGGGTCCAAGGCCAGGGCCGGGCCGGCCCATTCCCATCCTGAGCCCTCCGACAGCCCGGGCCAACGGCGCTGCTCGTCCTCCGCGGCGCCGTGAACCGGGCGCGTGCATCCCGGGCGTCGTCGGCTTGCCCCGCCGGTGTCGGTGGCGGCCGTCGGCATCGCGCGCGCCTGGGTCGATCGGGTCGCTCTGGGCTGGAGCCGCGTCACGACACGACACGATGCTGATTGGGAGCGAGTGGGGCCCGGTTCGGGATAAACCCACCCGGCAGCTGGCTAGTGGCTGGCTAAATGCCGCCTGCCCAACCGACCCCCTTCGCCCTTGTGCTCCATTGCTATTGCTACTGCCACGGCCCGCGGGTTGAGCCGCGCCGAACTGCTCCGATCGTTGCTAATCTGAGTGGACTCCTCACGAGTCACGACTCGTTCGCCCGTCCTTTGGAGTTTGGTCGGTATTCGTATTTGGAGGCAGCTGATCGAGACCGTTGACTGTTCCTCACTGGAGTAGCCCTCTACTCCGTACTACGTAAATGTCAGAGTTTGACTCTCCGTTTCAAAGCAGCGGTGCGAGGCTGCCTGCCGGTCAGCCGCCGGTCCTTTTTTATATTGAAAAATCGTTCTACATGATATTACACACGTACGCTTCTGTGTATGTGTTAAACAAAAAGGTCCATCGTCTCCGTCGCGCCACAGTTTTCATGCGCACCGTGTCATCGGCGAGAACCAGTGGTCGTGCCTGCAAGTATCAGAATCAGCGTTAACTAATTTCTGTGATTTAGATCGTACAGTACGTTTTTGTCGGCGCCAGGTCGCTAAGCACTTGAAACGATAGGTTCTCAGAGAGCCGCCGATCGATCGACTCGACGAGCAGAGTATAGAGCTACTAGATCTGAAGAGAATGCAAAGGAAGCACGGTTAGATGCGGCACCCACGTGTGCTGCTCCATGATCCGATCCAGATCAACAGCTCAGGTTCAGCCGTCGCAGCAATAGCAAGCAGTTGCAGTGCTCGCGCGCGGCTGCACGGTACAGAAAGAGAGAGCCGGAGCACTTTGCCGACGCGCACACGAGCGAGGGGCCACAATTAAGCTGCCTAGTCATGACTGTCGGCTCATCATTTTGGCCGAGGATTTCCTTCCTGAGTTTGCTCATGCTCCATGATCAGGTAGGAGTCGCGAGACTTTATGAGCATTTTTTAACCGGATAGACTCGTATACAGGGAGGGAGTGGAGCAATCAGCTGCTACACCCGGACAGGCAATTTTAGGTGCAGAAGATAAGAGAGAAAGGTGCGAGGTTTCCGTTGCTTGGAACGCACCTCACCTCTGACCTGACCTGACCGTGAGTGAGGTTGGGGCGTTGGGCAACCCACAACCGAGTGTAGTAATCTAGTACGACCACCACACCAAAAATCACATCAGTTGGCGGTTGGCTTATTTACAGTTTATATACTTGCTTTTGCTTAGCTTTCCTTGTAGGGCCATGCCATGGGAGTGCCGAGTGCGAGTATATCCGATTCCAGCCACTAGAGGAAACCTACCGACCCACCACGGGTTCCATCCAAGTTCAGCGTGCCCCGCATGATTCCGAAACCCCTTTCGCCGGCAGTTGCTGCTGTTGACGTAGAATCTCCTATGTTTGGAAAAAGTCACCTATGCTATGTCCAACCAAGCACCACTCAAACAGACGATGCGATGACGGAGCAACGAGTGCTATAATCTTCAGGTATAAAGTGTAGTATGACCAGTCCAAACTGGCGATCGAGATTAATTACAACGGCTTGCGTTGCATACAGATCAGTTGGTTCCCATCACTACTTATGCTTCCAAGCATTTTCCGTCACCACCTCCAGATTCTGCAGCGAAGGGGGACCATGGATCAACGTCCTCCGGCACTCGCTCAACATGTGAGTGCCAGGATGGCTGCACTCATCAGCGGAGATGTAGGGTTTCAGGGTTTGTCCTCTCCTCCATCACACATCTCAACCTTCACCGCCACTTCCAGGTTTGGCGGGGTGGTCATCGCCAACGCCATTCATCTCCTCCACAACAGCGTTGCTGCGAGCCTGAAGCCGTAGCGATTTGCGCTGACGCCCGGGCATCCTTTTCTGTCAGTCTCTGGCTCTGTGCACCCATGGAAAATTTAGACGAAGATCGACAAAAAAACCGCCTAAATTCTTGGAAATGCGAGAGGAGGTGTTCGCCGGCGCAGGAGTCACCGTTGAGTCTCTCCAGTATCTGAATCCCAATCGACGGTGACGCCCCGAGTAAGGAACAGGAGCAGAGGACTGGGGGGCTTTGGAGCCGTCGATCAGATTCAGATGGGCCTGGCCTGCCAACCGGTTCCGAGTCCACTGCGCGTCTGCGCAACACTGACATTTGATCATATGGGCCTAAATCCCTCAAGCAGCCCCGAGATGTATGCAAACTGTAAAGGGCCGACGCAAACACTAGCTACTTCGTGGACCGTGCCATGGGCCTAAGTGCAAATCCTAGAGGCGGCGGCGCCGTGCGTGGTGAAATCACCGACTCGATTCCGGCCACCGGACGAAACGTACCGACCCACGCCGCGATCGCTTCCATCGGGGTTCAGCATACTTGCGCAGTTCCTTTCACGAATTCTGGCCAAACAGACGGGGGGATCCTCAAATTTCAAATTCTTGTGCTTTCGTCTCCCTGATCGACCAGTAACACTTTATTGTCCTCCAGCAAAAATACTGCAGTAGTATATACTTTCTATGTGCAGTGATCATGGTACACAGTAAGAAGCTCTACATACCAGCTGGTGTACACCAAGTACAGATGAGCAGACTATGAACAATGACCCGGCGATTTAAATTTACAGAAAATCATATGCATCAACTAGACTCGAGTGACTTGCGCGACTGGAACACTCCGCCGCCACAGATCCTATCACTCTTTGGCATGAGCCGCTCTGAAATTCTCCAGCGAAGGGATCATGAGCTCGACGTCCTTCAGCACGCGCTCAAAATCCTCGAACAACGACTCCACCAAGTACTTCCCTCCACGGGCGAAGTAGACGAGAGAAAACCCCCTAAACATCCCGTTCTTATTGATGCGATGCATCGTCGAGTTCCTAACTAGGGTGGAGGCAGGGGCGACGGTCAGCTCACTCTCCACCTGGAACGCCTTTGTGGTGAGGAAGCCGTCGATGCACAGGGAGACATGCTCCAGGATCTGCTCGAGCAACGCAGACTCCCGGGGAGATGGCGCCACGAACGGAGATGGCGCCACGAACGCATCCAGTGGCCCGATGTCTTTCAGGACGTGAAGGATTGTGGCAAGAACTCTCAAGTTGTCCGCTTTACTTTCGAGGGAAATCACACTGCTGTGCTTGGTTTTGGTGGCGTTGTCACAGCTCGAAATGGCTGCAAGAATGTCATACTCATCACTTCATCATCAGATAAAAAGCTAACACAAGGGAGGATGAGGGGAACTATTGTGAAGGGACGACCGCGTACCATGCAGCGGGATTTCCATCCTGTCTCCTGCTTTCCTGAACGCACCTGGAATCACCAAACATCAGATAGATACAAATGCACTAACAAGATGTCTCATCAAGTCCTATAAAATAGCCTCAGCTTTCTAGAGCTAAGTTTTAACAGACTCACCACAATCCAAAAGCGCCAGCCCCCGAAGAGCCTCAGGCCCGAACTCATGCCACAGTCTCTGCCTCCTCAACATATCAGTCAAGTTTGCAAAGGCATCGTGTACGCTAGAAGAGATCCCTTTGATCAATGCAGCAGCATAGCGTGCAAGAACAATGCACTGATCAATATCCTCGATATAGTTCAGAGATTTCTCTGGATGGACCTTCTGTTTATTCATCCACTGATTAATAATGTCTGCCGCGTCCTCGCCGAATCACCTGTGAAGTTTCTCAGGATAAACCACAGCTCCCACCTTATCCATAAATCTAAGCATGAGTCTCAAGCAAGATAGCCTTAACTCATGCACATACTCGAACAATCTTCCATCAAAAAGGCCATTTGTTTCCTCAACTCCAACTGCGAAAAGCATCACTTCATATGTTTCTGGCAAAATATAAAGAAGTTAGAAACATGAATGTCAGGATGATTTAAATATTGTCTGCGCACAATGAGTGGGTCTTTGTAAATTTTAAGTTTCAGTTAAGCGTGGTAAGAAAATATGCATAATATAATAATACCTCTTTCTCGCTTCCGAGTAGTAGTACTGATAGGTTTGCATACATCTGAAGAGCCAGCCATCATGTCAACTGCAAGAACGAAATTTTAGAGCAGGTGGGAATTTATCAATGGCACAGCTGGTGCAAAGTAATCATTTTCAGTTACCTTTTTTTACATGTGCAGAACTAGATGCTACGTAATCTAGTAATGCATCAAGAGATTTCTTCTCTCTGATGTCAGGAGATAGGCCAGCCAGGCCTGAACATTTAAGATCATGCAGTACCAAAACCAATTTGTTATAGAAGAACGCATGGACTTTTTCTGTACTCCAGTTTGGTCCATGTTGGTACATTGGGCCCACTTCAGGTGCTGAATTGGTTCGGGTAGTCAGAAAAACGCATGGACTTTTTCTGTACTCCAGTTTGGTTCGGGTAGTCAGAAGAACGCATGGACTTTTTCTGTACTCCAGTTTGCTATTCTGTACCCTATCGGCACCTGAAGAACGCATGTTGGTACATTGGGCCCACTTTTGCATCGGATTCTCATCCAAGTTCTGACCAACTCATCTTCCCCTCATCTCGGTTCCCCTCATCCCTCTCGCCCAGATCGGCCATGGAAGCGTGTCAAAAAAAAAAGATCGGCCATGGAAGCTGGAAGGTACCTCGTCTTCCTAGATCACGAGAGCTCCATCATTCTACCAGTGGCGATAAGAAGAGAGAATCACGATGCTGACGGAGTTCCAACCTGGGCGTCAACGATAATGGTACTCTGAACTTATCTGAATTCCCATTTGTGCATCTAGTGTTGTTTTTCTCGGTTATTGAAGTGTAGAACCTCCTTGAGCGGTTCCGATGGAGCATGCGACAGCGCTTAGCTGTTACCCCCTTCATTCTTCAACTTTCAAAGGTGGAACCAACATGGTCGTGATTTGTGAATTGTGATGTCTATCTAGTTGGCGATTAAAATAGTTTGGTTTTGTATCAGTGAATAGTGACTAGATTGTTTTGTTTTCTCAATGTAGCCTTTTTGTGCTTGGGGAGTTTGATTAAAATGTTTCTACGAACCGTTGAAAACCCCCAGTGAGTTTGCAAAAATCTACTACTCTTAACTTTGTACCATTATTTCTGAATCACTATTCATATGCTTATGATATAATTCTCTAGCAATGATGATTCTTTTGTGTAGTTTCCAATCACATAAACAATGTGATTTCATAATTAGAAAGCCAATTTCAGTACCATAAACAAACTAATATAAGATATAACATGAATGGTAGCTTTTTTTTTTAATTTCTGTGGCATCTTTTCTCCCAGGAATAGAAGTAGTCCTAAAAAAAAAGGAATAGAAGTGAAAGGAGAAATGTTGGTCAATAACAGTTTGAAGTGGCCATAAAGGCTGTCGCAGTATTGCCTTTCTCCACTTCGTATTTGAGTAAAAATTTCTGTTATAACCATGATTTCTAGAAGAAAATGATGGCATGACGAAAGTGTTTATGACATGACAAAACTACAAAATCTGGAAGTGCCTTGTCAACTAGATCCACGAGATCATGTCTCCAATAGGTCAACCAGCAAAGATGAGGTGTGGCCACAATTTCCCTCCATTGACAGAAGTTGGTACAATAATTCGGCTTGAGTTAATACATGCTCTGCCTGTAAAACATCCAGATGAGCACGATCTGTTATGTTGTAGCTAACATATTGCTTATGCTATTATTCTAAAGAAAACAAGATATCGGTCGACAATGCGTCCTTTGTGATTAAGCAAACATACCGTCTTGAGCTCCCCAAAAAGCAGACAAATACCACCATATGCCTGTGTGTGGTGTGTGGCCAATAAAGCTGGGTTGTTCATGATCACATTTTGCAAAAATAAGCTAGCAATGGTCCTGGAAACACCTATGGCAGTTTGCGCCAAGTCCAACCGTGAAGCGTCTTGTCCAGCAATTCATGTTTGCACCCCACCCTTGAACGAAAGTATCCCTGCACCCTGAAATTGCATCTGATGGTTTGACAAATGAATGGTGGCGCCATTGCACACTAGCTATGCTGGTCCTCATCATTGTAGGATCTAGCACATGTATTTTTCTTGAAGTGAAATCCCAGAAATAGTAGATCCACCTCCCATCCCAAATGACAAAGACAACGATTCGCTTGAACAATAAGTCAGGAAAGTCCCATTTGTTCAGTATGGAAGTACAATGTGTTCCAGTTTCCTTTTTGTTGCTAATAAACAATATACAATGGAATTATAACATTGTAAGATATGAAACATTTGCCAATAGCAGTGCATTCTCCATTAAGAAATTTAGCCTAGTGGCTAGTGTACATCGAATTTAAAAGAAATTTACCAGAAAAAACTTGCCTATTCTTGCTGCAAATATATCATTCATCTTCAATTCTAATTCATGGCGTTTCACTGCCATCTTCGACTCCTTACTTTCAGATTCTTGGTGTTGCTTTACAAATTACAAGCTTCTTCTCCATCTCGGCCAAGGCCTCTCGAGCAGGGGAGAGGAACCCGGAGCTCTTCATGCAAACAATCGTGTGTTAAAGACGGCCGAACAATGCTCCACCATATCCGCCACAAAACACATAAGAACATCTTCCCAAAACTCAATTTTCTCCACTTAAGAACATCTTCCCAAATCACATAAGAACATCTTCCCAAATCTCAAAAGCTTCTTTTTCATCAGGTGAACATGCCATTTCAAGGTTTTCATATGTAAACAGTTGCCTGCAAAATTATTCTGCATAGCATATCTGTGCGATTTGTGGAGAATATATTAACATCCAAAATTCCGAAGATAGCATGAGTTGGAAATACTCAAGTAGCACAGCCAACAGCGATGCATCAGGACGCATATATACTAACCCACACGACATCAGCATTGCGGCACATGAAGAACTTCCGGCCGGGATTGGCAAGTGAATCTCGCCGGCGGTGCGCGGGATTCGCAAATGTATCTCGCCGGCGGCAGTGTTGAAGATGAACCGTGGGAACAGATGCTCTGATTGGGGCTGCAAGATTGGGATTGGAGAGGGGAAAGACTCAGGCGCCGAGCATCCATCACCCTGTAGGGATCCTTGGGGAGGGGCTGCGAGATTGGGATTGGAGAGGGGAAAGACTTAAGGCGGAGAAGCGCTTCTGGTCTTGGTTCGATGGAGAAGAACGGGAGGAGATGAACCCTGACGAGTGGGACCTTGCAGCAGAAAACGAATCTGCCTGGGGGAGGAGCAACGAGTCAAATCCAGGCTCCGGCTCAGGCACGTTGGGGCACGGTGGACATTATAAAATTGAGTTGAATGGCACAGCACAAATCCCAACGCATGAAGATCCAACGGCAACAAAACTACCGGCCCGGGCCGGTACCGGTGGGAAACCAAAAGCCCTGTTGTCTTGGCCACGATACAATTAAACTAAGACCACTCTCGGCCTCTGCAAAACTAGGATGCACAGAGCCATACAAAATATAAAAGAGAACGACATGGAAACTAATGTCATACTGAAGCGAGCTACAGCACACAAGCAATCTTCATCCTCTAAATTTTGTAGAGCAGAACAGCTTTGTTGGGGCTGCCGAAGCTGAGAAATTGCTTTCATTTTAATAATGGTGGTGGATAGGAATGCTGCAAGCCTGAAGGCTGAAGCTATGGAATTTGGTGTTGCCAATGCTAAAGAACACAGCAGTAGTGCTAAATTCCCATACTTCCAGCAAGTTGAATTAACACAAAGTTGAATGAAAAATGTTACTTACCATTTTTATGATTCAAATCCCAAATTTGTGGATTGATCTCTGCAAGAGTACTGCTTAGCTCTGTAAGCTCCTCAACAGCAGATATCGTTTGTGACACCGACATACTATGGTAACTTGCAGGATCCTTCAAATCGGCACACCGGACACCTGTGAAAGAACAATGTGAGAACTAGGGTAAAAAAAAGATAAAAACTCAAAATCTGTCACCTGAGAAGACATTACAGTGCATGCACGCATGCCCTAGCTTAATTTGGCCTTTGTAAAGTGTAACTGAATGTTTCTGTCGAATGCTGAATGCAATGAACAAACCCCAGGACAAATGTTGCACCACATTACCTTTCGTGTTTCCCTTGGCTTCATTGTATGCAATCATACATCGGATATGTTTCTTAATTTCACGATAGTAAACAACTTCGTTATCAGATGGTGGGTCATAAACACGCAAACGTGCCAAGCAAAGGAGGAGAGTGAAGATTTTTTCTAGGTAATGTTCTCGACCCGCAAGAGGCTCCAGAGATTCAGAGCCATCAGACTTCATGTCCACTTCTATAACTTTGTCTCCAGTGCCTATGTTAAAGGTACAAAAAGAAATGTTAGGCAGGATACGTATTAGATAAATACTGTACGTTTTCACTGAAGCCAATACTGAAGCACAATCTCAGTTCAATTTCAGTGAGACAACGGGCAGAATTGCCTGTACCTTCTGTCTGAGAGGCCACAGCTGCATTAATCAGGCATTCAAATACATCATGAAATAACCTTTCTCCAATTTCAGGTACTGGATCAGCTGGAGATGTCTTCATTCGCTGTGTTATCGACATGATATACTCATAACGACTACCAAAGCCATACATGCTCCGACGGCACCTCCGTAACTTCCTACTAGTATGCACAATTGTGCGCTCTGAAAAATATCATGGGTGAATCACATGGGTAAAGTGTAAACCACTAGAGCATAAAAAAGATCAAGAACAGTCTACATTTGGTCAAATATGATAAAACTATTTGATTTGCTACTTCAGAGGTGCACTTTTTATACTTCAAATGTTCCAATTTACACTCAGTTAGTACCATCCACAAACACAAACTTGCCCATGCAATAGCTTATCACATAACACAAATTGACTTTGTTCTGATCAGGGATCACTAAAGAACTATGAAAACAGCAAAACTCAGGGTAGTTCATTTGTGAACTGAACGAGCAAATTACTTTCCAGTTTATGTTTAGAAATTAGAATTTGTGAAATGTTGGTGTATTATTGCAATTGGTGAAAATGTAAGGGACCAATGTGAAAAGTTAAGTAATAAAGAGAAGAGAGTGCTGTGGGAGAAAGTAACCCAGCCAATTTTCCCCCCAAATTCAACATGGTAATCAGAGCCGATAGGGTTAGGGTTCAACTGGAACCTCGCCGTCGCCGCCGGTAGCTGCCGCCGACGAGCTCGCGGAGGAGCGGCGTGGGGCCGCGGGGAGCACGCCCGCTCGGCGCAGAGGAGGCGCGAGCGCGGACGCGCGGGGGCGGCGCTCGGGCGCGCGCGGAGCGGGCCCGCGGACGCCGGCGCGGGTGAGCAGGCGCGATAGACTCGCGCGTGGGTGCAGGCCTGCGGGTCGCATCGCGGCAGCGCGCGGAGGCGGACGCACTCGGCGACGTGTGAGGCAGCAGACGCGCGGGAGCAGCGCGTGCTGCAGAGGAAGAGCGAGCTGCGTGGTGCGTGCTGAAGGAAAAAAAGGCATGCGTACTGTGCCTGCTGCGGTGATGCGTATGTGCTGAAAAAGGAGAAGTATGTGCGTGCTTGCGTGAGAAAAAAAGGGGAAGAAGGAGAAAAAAGAAAGGGAGAGGTAAGGAGTGGAGCTGTGCCAGTCTGCTGGTGTACGTGATCACTTGCTTGTACCGGTGAGCGTGGCCTGTCTACAGAAGAAGAAGGTGGTGCTCGCAGCTGGAAGTGGAGGAGCTGTTGCGTGGAGAAAAGAAAGGAGAGGAGAAAACACTGCTATTGGTGGCTGTGTTTGGGTCGGCGTTGACACTTGCTTGTTGCTTCTGTGTGGAGAACAGGAGAAGCAGAGTGTGCTAGCTGTTGAGGAAGAAGAAGGTAGGAGAAAAAGGGGAGAAGTGAGGTAGCTGTGTTGAGAGAATGGTAAAGTCTCTGTGGCTAGAGAAAGAGAAAGTAAAGATGGATGCAAGGCTGGCATCCTTGGGGGGGAAATTTGTCGTGGCTAAGGATGAGGATAAGAAACAAAAATTGGTGATTGAGGTGGCTGCAAAGAAGGGGAAATCTGATTTGATGATGGGAGGAAATGATGTGTCTCGGTTCGAAGTTAGGTTCATTGAGAAGAAATGCAACAAATCTGTTGTGAAGGTTGAAGATCTCGAAGCTGAGAAGGCTAAGTTAGGGATGGAATTGAAGATGTTGGGTGCCAAAAAGGCGGAGATGGAGGCGAGAGTGGAGTCATTGGAAGCAAGACTTGCAGCTGCGGTTGCAGAGATGGGAGCACCCATCAGTCACTTCGGTAATGTTGCCAACTACGCCCATACGGGCGAAGGTACTCAGGCAAAGGCACTTGCATCCTCATATAGGCATCACATTGATTGGGTCATAGATTCAGGAGCATCAAAGCATGTCACGGGCAGGTCTAGTCTCTTTAAAACATACACTCCATACACCCATTCTGAGTCTGTTCAAACTGCTGATGGCACATCCCAACAAATCCATGGTGTGGGGTCTGTAGAGTGTACATCATCCATTAGCCTATCATCGGTCTTGCATGTTCCGTCATTTCCAGTCAATCTTCTGTCCGTTAGTTCCATAATTGACCAATTCAAGTGTATAGTTACTTTTGATGAGAATGCTTGTGTCTTTCAGGAGAAGGAAACTGGGAGGAAGATTGGGACTGGAATCAGACGTAATGGGTTGTGGTACATCAACCATGAGGAGTTAGCAATGGCTGCTAATGCAAAAGATGTTGAGAGGGAGATTATACTACACCATTGTCGGTTGGGACATCCATCCTTTGACAACCTTAGTAAGTTATACCCTGGCATCTTTAAAGGAGTGGACAAGAGTAGACTTGTGTGTGATGCATGTGAGCTTGGAAAGCATACAAGATCAACTTATGCTAGGATTGGTCTCCGTAGTAGTGAACCTTTCATATTGATACATTCTGATGTTTGGGGTCCTTGCTCAGTTACTTCTGTGAGTGGTTGCAAGTGGTTTGTCACCTTTATTGATTGCTATACTCGTAATACCTGGATCTATGTGCTCAAACACAAGAGTGAGGTTCTTCGTGCATTCCAAGACTTCCATAAATTGGCAGCAAATCAATTCAATGCGAAGATTCGGATTATTCGCACTGATAATGGGACAGAATATATGAATAATGAATTTGCCTCATATACTTCAGATCAGGGGATCATTCATCAAACCACTTGTCCTGGTACTCCACCACAAAATGGTGTAGCTGAGAGAAAAAATCGTCACTTGTTAGAAGTTGCAAGGTCTTTGATGTTTCAGATGAATGTGCCTAAGTATTTATGGAGTGAGGCGGTGATGACAGCTACATACCTTATCAACCGTATGCCATCCAGGATACTTGGAATGAAGTCACCTACTGAACTTCTATTGGGACAACGGGAGTTTAAAGTCCCACCTCGAGTATTTGGTTGTGTATGCTTTGTGAGAAAATTGGATCCTCAAGCAGTCAAGTGTATATTTGTTGTCTATTCTTTTACACAAAAGGGGTACAAGTGTTGGGACCCTATTGGGAGAAGATTGTTTGTGAGCATGGATGTGACGTTTCGAGAGTTTGAACCATACTACACGAAGAAGGATGATCTTGACCAATTCTTGGAGGAATTCTCTACAGTCAATGATAGTGACAGTAGAGAGGGGGAGAATGAGTGTGAGCAGTATGGTGGAGGCACTCAGGGGGAGGTAATTGTTGGAACAATCCCGATCCCAGTTCCAGCTCATGTTCCAACTCAAACAGATGAGACTACCGAGGCATTGGATGGTGGTGCCAATGAGAATGAGAGGGATGATGTCTATGAGGACAATGAAGTGGTGGTGGTGGGGACGATCCCTTGTCCCACTGATTGTATGGGAGAGAATCAAAGTGAGAGGGTTAGGATGGATGAGACAAGGACAACCGAGAAGGAACCTATTGTATATCAACGAAGGCGCTTTAAGAGTCAGGGGGAGCAGGTTGAGCAACCGCAACCACAACAGATGGAATCTCCAGTCCCAATTCTTCCCTCGGATCCTTCTCCATCAAGCTCAGCGATTCCTAGCGGTAATGTCTCTCCCACTCCTGATCATGTAGAATTACCACTTGCACAAAGTAGAGAGCCTAGAGTCAATGCTGGGAAACCCCCTTCTCGTTATGGTTATGAACATGACATTGCTAAGTATGTTTCGTACTCTAGTGTCCCTCCTGCATATAGAGCCTTTATTGCATCACTACAGGCAGTGCCTATTCCGAAGGATTGGAGGTGTGCTAAGCAGATCCAAAGTGGAAGGATGCGATGAAAGAAGAGTTGTTTGCTCTCCAAAAGAACAAGACATGGGAACTTGTTCAACTTCCAGAAGGGAAGAAGGCGGTGGGTTGTAAATGGGTCTTCACTGTGAAGCAGACTCCTGAGGGAAAGGTGGACAGGTACAAAGCAAGATTGGTTGCGAAGGGATATAGTCAGACATATGGAATTGACTATGATGAAACCTTTGCACCTGTGGCGAAGATGGGTACTGTGAGGACCTTAATCTCATGTGCAGCCAACTTTGGTTGGCCACTTCATCAGCTAGATGTGAAGAATGCTTTTCTTCATGGTGATCTTCAAGAAGAGGTCTATATGGAGATTCCACCTGGGTTCGCTAATGAACAGACTCTTGGGAAAGTGTGCAGACTCAAAAAGTCACTCTATGGCCTGAAGCAATCACCACGTGCATGGTTTGATAGATTCAGGCGAGCAGTGTGTGATATGGGGTACTCTCAATGCAATGGAGATCACACAGTTTTCTACAAACATCAGTGCTCTCGTATCACTATCTTGGCGGTTGGCGGTTTATGTTGATGATATAGTGATCACCACTACTAGATTCCTAATCTTTCCGATGGGTATTAGCTAGAACACTTGGAGATTATAATGTCCGACTGTAAACCGTCGGCAACTTCCCCTCGGCGACTCTTTGTCGGGCATTGTATCAATTGCCGAGGGTTCGTCGGCCATGCAATTACCTACGGTGAATGCGTGACGGTTCACCCTCAGGCAGTTGTTGGCCACGCTAATAGAACCTCTGGTCGGCCATGCATTTCCCAACCGGGTGACTACACTCTTGGTCATTTTATTTTTCAATTAAACTTTTTTTATTCCATTCCATTATTATATTATTGTAAACTAAATTATTTGCATTCAGGTCTTTATGTGCTTGCATGTACAACTTCTACCAAAAATAAGAACCGAAAATCATATTGATCACACGCTAATTTCAAAACAGTCTATCAAATTAAGACATTAACCTCATATAAATTTTACATATGCCTCACGGGTAGGCTGGTACATAGCTAAACCAAAAAAAATGACAATTGTTACATATACTAAGTGAAAGGTCACGCTGTATATCCTAATCTAACACCAGAAA
This sequence comes from Echinochloa phyllopogon, assembly GCA_033239725.1. Lineage (NCBI taxonomy): Eukaryota > Viridiplantae > Streptophyta > Magnoliopsida > Poales > Poaceae > Echinochloa > Echinochloa phyllopogon. The sequence continues at coordinate 52,322,567 of BTCW01000005.1, forward strand.
CAAGCAATCCATCTACTAGGCTTCAGCCTTCACACTCAGCGTTGTCATCATTGCAGTTGCAGCTCCGAATACCCTTTTGCAGATTCAATCTTAATCCTATTTGACCGCAGATCTGAATCAGAAAAATACAAATAGATTAGAACAAATAAATTGGATTCAAGTGTATCACTGTGTTAAGGGGGAAAAACGACAGTATTGAATCCAAACGAAGGAAGAAGGATTAATTACCGGGGACAGGAAAGATCCTTTGCCAAACTGTACCGTGCCTGCAAACATCTAAATCGAATAGTTAAAAAGGGATTCCTATATTGAAGTAAAATTGTTCTTGTACCTAAAACAAACGGATCAGTGGGGCATGCTGGCATCTATCGCGTGATGCCATCAATCAGGATACCACACGGCGGCGCGGTTGCAATTGTTACTGACCTCTTGTGGCGGCGACAGGCAGGTTACGGGAAGGATCCAGGAAATCGGTGCCGCTCCATTCGTCGAGCAGTCGTCGAGGTAGATGCACCACGCTGTCGATGGATCCGACACACGGAAGCGCGATTGCTACTCGTCTACTCATAGAGCAGCATGATCACGAATATCCATGAAGCAGAACAAGTTGCGATCTGTATATGAGATCTGTATATCTGAGGTCTGCAGAGTTTGGAATGGCTGCTAGCGACGTGCTAATATAGATGTGGCCATCATAAATTGGAGGGCTGTGATACAACTACAAGATCTGACGATGTGGGTAACTAAGACGTGGGGTACCAGTATCAGGAAGTGCAGCGGCAGTTAACAAAAAAAAAATGTGCTTGCCTAATACGCATAATTTTTCTGAGTGTACATGAACATCGGCGACTGGGATAATCCACAACCCTCGGCAACTTCAAAAAGTTGCCAACGGTGGCAAGAAAAACAGTCGGCCACAAATATAACAGTTGGCTATTCATCAAATACCCGAAGGTGTTTAGTTCTACAGTCGGACATTTCAAAACCATTGGCCATTTGTAGTTTTACCGACCGCCGGTCGGTAACTCATAAAAACACTAGGCAAAAGTTAGGATTCTAGTAGTGCACTGGGGATGATGTGAGGAGATCAAGAAATTGAAGGAAAGGCTAGGTATAGCCTTTGAGGTAAAGGATCTCGGACCACTTCGATATTTTCTTGGGATTGAAATTGCTAGATCAGCAAAGGGAATTATTTTATCCCAAAGAAAGTATGTCCTTGATCTATTGGCGGAGACAGGGATGCTTGGGTGTCGCCCATGTGGCTCACCTATTGATAGGAATCACCAAACATATGGTGAATCTGGTGACCCAGTGGATCGGGAAAGATATCAGAGGCTGGTTGGTAGATTGATATACCTTTGCCATACAAGACCTGACATTGCTTATGCAGTGAGTGTGGTAAGTAGGTATATGCATGATCCTAGAACTGGGCATATGGATGTGGTTTACCAAATACTGAGGTATTTGAAGGGGACCCCCGGCAAATGGTTGTGGTTCAAGGCGAACAAACACTTGAATGTGGAAGGATATTGTGATGCTGATTGGGCAAGCAGTAGGGACGATCGGAGATCCACATCCGGATATTGTGTGTTTGTGGGTGGTAATCTTGTTTCGTGGAGAAGCAAGAAGCAAGCTGTGGTGTCTCGGTCTACGGCAGAGGCCGAATATAGAGCAATGGCCTTGGCTTTGTGTGAGATGATGTGGCTGAAGGGTCTTCTAAAGGAGCTTCGGGTGTTGAAGAATGATACTATGTCACTCCATTGTGATAATGTAGCAGTCATCAATATAGCAAACAATCCGGTGCAATTCGACCGAATGAAGCATGTGGAGATTGATATTGATAGGTTCTTCATCAAGGAGAAGATGGACAGTGGGGTGTTAAAGCTAAAGTATGTTAAATCTCGTGATCAAATAGCTGATTGCCTTACAAAAGGTTTAGGTCCTAAGGATAATGAGTTGTCATGTAACAAGATGGGCATGTTGAATATTTTTAGCCCATCTTGAGGGGGAGTATTGGTGTATTATTGCAATTGGTGAAAATGTAAGGGACCAATGTAAAAAGTTAAGTAATAAAGAGAAGAGATGACTGTGGGAGAAAGTAACCCAGCCAATTTTCCCCCCAAATTCAACATGAAACAGGAGAAGCAGGGGGCATACGAACTGTTGCCTGTATGTGATGTAACGAGATGCACCCACAGCCAGTACCAAATGCCAAATAAATAGGGGGAAGTGACATGGAAAGATAATTGCAAAAGAACATATCGTCTGGCAGCACTGCCAAGACAGCAGGACGGTTGCACTCACCAGCAGAGATGTCGGGCTTGCTCTCTCCACTACCACCACTCTCAGATTTTACTGCACAATGGCCTTGGCCACGCAGAACTACACAGAGAAAAATCGACCGTTTATGCCGGTATATATACATCTCCTTCCCAAAAAAACAAAACAGGGATCAAGCTGATGATTCACCATCGTCCTCGTCGTCGTCCATCTCCTCCTTCACCTTCACCGCGGCGGTTCTGCGAGCCTGGATCCGTAGCGATTTGCGCTGGCGTCCAGCCATTCTGTTTGTTAGCGTCAGCTTGTGAGCCCACAGAAAAGTTAGACGAAGATCGAACAAGCGCCGCACACCGGCCTATAAATCCTAGGAAACCGCGACAGGGGTTGTTCGCCGGCGGAGAAACGCGGCGGGGCAAGGGAAAACAAAAGGAGCACAGGCTCGCCAACCTGAATCCACTCGTCGCGGCCGTCGAGTTCGCCGAGGTCGAAGTCGAAGCGGGGATTTGATGACTTCGCGGTTCGGAGTCGTCATCGTCGAGTTCTCAACAAGCGTGTGTTCTGCGGGCTCTCCTCTATCTCTTTCGGCCCCCGACAAGACGGAGTCCAGTCCGGTTCAGAGTTGGAGATGTGCCTTAATGTCTGTTTCGGCAGCCAGCAATTACTAGTAGGCCGGAGACATGAGAAACAAGCCCACGCGATGCTACTTTTCTGCTTGGACCGTCTCCTGGGCCTGGTGCACCTACGAAAGTCCAAATTGTACTTGCGGGAACAGATGGCAGGCAGAGGCAGGTAGTGTGGCAAAATGAGACCCCGTCATTCCTCCTTACTTTGCTAGAGGCTGATTGTAATCATGATCAGTGATGAATGAAAGCCTTCGAAGCTCAAAAAAAAAAGATGGCAGGTAGGCCTAGTAGTACAATAATATCCCAATTGATGCGCAAGTACATCATCAAACAGTTTCGCAAAAAACAATGTTTATCATCAAACAAAACACTTAACAGTACAAGATTTGAGCATTCCTGCACATCAAGCATTATTTTCTCTCTTTGTGTAAACTAATCCTTTGTGCCAGTACTGAGTAACATAAACCAACCATTTTTTTGGGGGGCAGTGCATATGTTGTCTTTGATGAACTAGGTCAGACACTTGTCCTTTTTTTCTAATACTAGCAAGAACGCACGTGCGACAGCACGTTTAATAGAAAATCTATACTATAAAAGATCACGTTTAATAGAAAATAAGATTATATAATGGATAGTTGGTCAGAGACCGTATTGGTTACGAACTCGACGATTCCACGCAAGCGCGTGTTTTTTTTCCGTGATGAGACGTAACGTTTTATGATTTTTTCAAAAGTGTGACTAAAGAGTCCGACGAAAATCGTGGGTTCGAAAAAATCTACTGTGGCTGATTTGTGGGTCCGTCGGCCTCGAAAGTTTTGGGTCTTTGTAGTATAGATAGATAGATAGATAACATTGGTACAAAGTTTTTGCTGTTCTTTTGGAAAAAATAATAATAATCAGAAGAAGACACGGAAGAAGACATTGTCCGAAGCAAACAGAAAAAAAAGGCAAAACCAATCGGCGCCGCATCCCCCTCCTGCCTCTGTTTCGGCGCCGAAACTCTAGGGCACAGTGTGGAACAGGTAGTAGAAAGAAGAGAACCACGGCGCCGACGCGAGCAGTAAACCAACCACGCCGCGGTTCAGCTCCGATGAAAGGCGAGCTGCGTAGCCGCCGTACGCGATGGCGACAGGTGCACCGGACAATTCCCCCGGCTGTGGACAGGACAAACCCCCCTGTCGCTGCTTGGCTGGAAAGCTCGGCGACGGCGACGCCGCCGCCGCTTTCTTGGCTTCCGGCTGGCCGGTCATTGGATCGACAGCGGTGTTATCTTTATCTTATCATCAGGAGCGACACGATCAGCTGTTTTGTCCCGGGCTTAGTGGTGGTAACAGGAGTCAGGACAGCTCGCCGTTGGCCCGGTGCCAGGTCAAAAGCAGTGGTACGGTGCAGACCAGGATGGCTGCAACCGAGCTACAGTAACCCTGACAGTATCAAGATCAAACGCTCGAGTCACTGCTTACTCAGATCAGCAGTGAACTGAACAAGAACAAGCGTATGTAGCAGAGAACAGACAAGGAAATCCCCAGCTGGAAACAGTAACCACACTAGTTAGCAAAACATGTGAGATTTGACAGTTCGCCGGACGAGGTGCAGAGGCGATAGCCACGAAGAAGATACCCGTGTGGACGTGGAAGCTCAGGCCTGGCCGGCCGCCCTTGAATTCTAGGACCACGACACGACTGCGGCCGCCTACACTACACGTGCTACATTGACCACCAGCCGCCGCTGGCGCGTCGAGCTGATCTGCCTCGCGGTTTTCTACGAACACGTTTACTGAAAACGTGGTTCAAAACGCTCCTACGTGCATAAGCTAGCGCCGCCTCTGGCTAGCTGGAATACAACTGTTCAATGTATTTTTCCCTGGAAATTCTAGCACGACTGGTCTGCTGTTGACATCAAAACGCAGGCAACAACCCTGCTTGCTTGCCTGCTTGGTCAGAAGAGATTAAAAGTATTGTTGTGTATAACACGACGGCCGATTCTGAATTTCCCCTTTGAAAGAGCCGATGCAACCACATCTATACAATAATATACTAGTATATAGAACTTTTTTCTTTACGATGATTATCCTTGCAATGGACGAATGGCTTACACTAGCAGTCTGGCACTACGACCACTGGATCGACCAATCCCATACACTACAAGCCCCCTTAAAATATAATAACTAATTAACCAATGAAGGAACAGAAACCCTGCACCGAATCAACCATGTCTGTATATGTACAAGTACACACACATGCCACTGCCACGATCGACCACCAATGCAACGCGCCATCATCTCCCGGCCGGGCCACACGGGTCTCATTGCCGCCTCAAATCGCAGTCCCATCTTTGTTTTAGTTTATGAAATCTCCGTCTAATCCATCATCCATCTTTAAGCTCTCTTTAGTAGTCAACTATGGCGGCTCGCCTGAGTCAAGCCCACACCGCGCGGTTGCGCCGCCGAGATGGCAACTGACAGCCAACCGCCGCCGCCGAGGATGGGGCTTCATGCTTTGCCGTTTCCTCGGTTTGCGTACGCACGCACGTCTTCTAGAACGGCTTGCCCCAGTACATGAGGATGTCCTGCAGGAGCGGGTCGCCGCCGAGGCCGAGGCCGCCGCCGACGCCGCCGTGGTCGAGCATGGAGCCGGCGGGGTTGACGGGGTCGGACGCGAAGGTGCGCTCCCACTCGCTGATCTTGGGCTGGCTCTGCACCTCCGGGAACGGCTGCTCCGGCGACAGCACCTGCTCCGAGCAGCTCGAGTCGGCGTGCAGCCGCGGCATCGAGTCCGACGGCCGGTCGTAGTACGCCGCCAGGTCCGCGAACGCCGGTGGGAGGCCGCCCGGAGCCCCCACGAACGGCTTCTGCTCCGGCGGCGAGCCCGCCGCCGCCGCGCCGGCGTTGTTGCCCCCCGCGGCGAGCGCCGGCTTCAGGGCCGGCGGCGGCTGCTCCAGCCCGCCCTTCTTGTTGTAGATGCGGCACAGGACCCAGTCATCCAGCTGCACGGATCAAATCAAAGAAAACAATCATTTATTCAAAAAATTTTATAAAAATATAAAACAAATAAGTATACTAATAATAAAACAAGTCATAGCAAAATAAATAATATATTCATAAATTTTTTAAATAAAATGTGATACACGAAAATCGAAAAAAGCTTATAACGTGGGACGGAGAGTACATACATGATCACGTAAGCACACAACAACCAACCAACCAAGTTAATCAATCTGACAGCGCCATTTCGACATCTATTCCCAGACCCCACGAGCACACTAGCATTATTATCCTATTCACATCGCCGGGTTGTTCTCCGGCGTGATGCTTTCGTGCCCGTTGCCGTCGCCGTCGCAGGGCGCGCCGCTCGAAAATGATTGGCTGGCCATTGGGCATCGAATGCCTTCACACCGACGACAGCGACGCGCCGCTCGGAATCATTTGGGCAAGTTGCGCCCGGTGCATCCCCCCTAGCACCATGGCCCATCACCATCTCTCCAAGCGAAAAAAAAAGAAAAATCAGCGGCCCAAATCCGTGGGCCACGCCTTATCCCCGCATTCATCGCGAAAGCAACACGTTATTTATCGTCGAGTTCTTTTTCCTCTCTTTTTGTTTGTTTCGGGAAGATGACACGAATTTAGCAGAGCACCGCCGTCGTTACGTTCGCGGCGACGGCGAGATTACTACGCGCGCTTGCTTACCCTGAGGCTGTTCTTCTTGCGGGCGGAGCGGTCGACGTCGGCGAGGCGGTACTCGTGCATGATCCAGTTGGTCTTCTCGCCCTTGGGCGCCTTGCCGGCGTAGAAGACGAGCGCCTTCTTGATGGCGAGCGGCTTGGGCGTGCCCACCGGCTTGTCGGCGCCGGTGGCCTTCCAGTACCCGGACCCGGCGGCGCGGTTGGGCCTCGACCCGTTCGGGTACTTGCGGTCCCGCGGGGAGAAGAAGTACCATTCCTTCTCGCCGTACTGCGCCATCTCTGCACACACAAATCCATCAGCATCTTCAGAGGAGCAGATCGCTGGAAACGAAATCAGTAGTCACGTATGTGCACGGATGCTAAGCAAGATATGGAGAACACGTACTGGGGAGCTGCCATGGATCGAACTTGTAGAGGTCGATCTCGGCGATGATGGGGACGGCGATGGGCAGGCCGGCGCAGCGGCGGCAGAGGTAGTGCATCACCAGCTCCTCGTCCGTCGGGTGGAACCTGAACCCCGGCGGCAGCTGCAGGTCCTGACGGCAGCCGCTCATCGTGTCTCAGTGCCTCTCTCGATCGATCGATCAAATATTTCTCTCGATCACTCGATGCTGCTGCTGCTCTCGATCTGCAGCCTGTGTCTGTGTGTTCTTCTCTTCTCTTCTTCTGCTAATGGTAGGAAGAGGAGGGGAGGGCTTGAAACTTGTTCCGGGTGCGGAGCCGGGCATTTATAGCGTGGGGCGACGGCGACACGTGTGGGCGGGGCGGGCGGCCCGCGCGGTGGCGCACACGTGGAGGCCCGCTCTGACCGGTTGACCCCGACACGTGGGCGACGGGAGGCGGCGCCAATTCTGTCACTGCTTACGTCAGGCTTCTTGGACGGACGCGCGCGCGCGTCAGCAGGGTGGGGCCCGGGCCCGGGGCGATCCGTTTCGGGAATGGACCGGGCCGCGCCGTGGGCCAGGCGGCCTTCCGGTGGCGGCGCGACACGTCGGGGCGCGCCCAGCGGTGGGGCGGCCGGGAAAGTACGGAGGGGAAGGGGAGTGAGGAGGAGGTGATTGGTTGGATAAGGATGAGTCGACGACGAGATGATGCGGCGGCCGTGAGTTATGCGCGGTAGGTGTGGAGTTGGGAGTTAGCACCGGGTTGTTTTTAGGGCGAAATGTAGGGTGATAAAGGAGGGCCAGCTAGCAGATTTTTGGAGCATTTAGGATTATGATTTGGCGCATTTCTACTAAATTATTGCTGCTATCATTGAGATATACAGGAATTTAAAAAGGTAGTACATATCCTAGCTTGCTTATCATTGAGAGACAGATATTGTGTTCAATAATGCATCATGGCATGAGCATAGATCAAAGTCTATGACGAAATGAGATGTTAAAACAAAGTTCTTCAAAAAAAATTGTCACCATGTACCAGGATATGGACTCTGCATAACACGAGTTGATCAATAATTTCACACTACTAAACTAATTTTAGAGATAAATATTTACGCTCTCTTCGAATGACCCACTAAGTCTGTACTCCCGATTAGGTCCGTCCAACTTGTTTCCCCCCAAATGCACATATACTCTTGCTTCATCCTTTCATCATGCCTATCCATACTTAAACACAACCTACACAATGCAGTAATCTTGCCGTCTATCATAGCTATAGCTATAGGTTTTGATGGTCAGATAAACTTGTATTTAGAAATGGACAGATTATTGCTTAAAGAAATGCATAAATATGATGTCTATTTATACACGATCGAGGTGGGAACTTGAGCCATGGCTAGCGCATGACCAAATTAACACGCCGCATGCTTTTACCGCATACTATGTTCAATTTGCTGTTTGTAGTCGAGGAAGTAATGTGATATCAAAACGACCATGTGAATGCAACAGATTTTAAAAAGACACTATGATCATCTCATCATTATCTACCACCGAAAAATAGTTAACAAAAAATACGAGAACCTATACATCGTATAAATATCCACTAAAAAAATAGGCTATGTTTTAGTTCAAAACTATTATTAATCTTTATTAGTTCATTTTTCTAAAAAATAATACAATTCTCACTCCTAATAAGTCAATCAATTTAAAGTTTTATATAAAATAATATTTATATCTATAATACAAAATAAATATTATAAAACTAAATACAGAGTATATTTTTATAGTAAATTTATTTAAAAACATAAATGTTACTATTTTATTGATTTAGTCAAAATTTAAATTATTTGACTTTTTAAAATAACCAAAGTTGTATATATTTTCAAGGCGGAAGGAATATATACCCGGAGTAGCCCCTTGATGCTCGACCACCCTAGGAGCTGGATCGACCCCCCACGTGTACGTATGATCGCAGAAGTCCCGATGCCGCACACAAGCGAAGACATTAAAAAGCCGGTGGACCAAGTTCTCCGGCGCTGCTAAACCAAACCATGAACGACCGCGCGCAAGAACAATGCAATCCCGCACACATCACACGTGACGAAGAGAAAATTGTGCATGCGCGCCGATGATGCGCACGCTTGGATCGGGAGATGTAGATATGCTTCACGAGACCCGTTCAAAGCCGGCCGCACGCACGCACGGCCACGGCGCGGTCTTCTATCTCAGGCGCTAATCAAGCTAGCTATTGCTGCTGGTGACGAAGCCCCGTGGTCCGCGGATTAGGTTGCCTGCAATAGATTGCGACGACGAGCCCGATTAGATACGTGTCAGTCAACGGTTTTTTCCCCTCGTGATGTTCCCCTTTCAGCTCGATCCAGCTAGCTAGAAAAGCAGTGTTCTGGCGGCGCCCCAACTCAGCGACTTCCTGTGCTGCGCGCTATAGCTTGCTTGCTCTGGACGTGGCTGCTGCTTTCAAGGCCAAGGATTATTCGATCGACGATCGAGAGGAAAATTAAAACAATCGACGCGCGCGCTAGCTGACACTTGACTCGATCGTGTCCCGTCTCGCGTCTCGATCTCGCGCGTGTTCGATCGATCGATCGATCGGTCGCGTCGTCGTCATTTCTACGTGGCTATCGATATCGTCGTCTATCGGATCCGGCCGTGGAATATGCTTGGACGGACAATAATGTTAAGAGCATGGTTAATAGCCTAGTATAAAAAACCGAACCGGTTCGCCGGTTGAACCGGAAAAACCGTGAACCGGTGACTAGACCGGTTCGGTTTAGTTAAAAGACCGGTCATGCAATTGAATCAGTGTGAACCGGTCGAACCGGCCGGTTTTGTGTTGAACGATCGGTTTTTTCGTGAAACATTGATGATGTTTGGATATTGGTTTTTCAATTTTAAACAATAGACTATTATGATATAATTATGTTATACCATCTATTATGTTATATGTGATATCTTTTGGTAATAAAACTTACGTATTATTTATATAAATCATGTGAAATAAATATTATATTAATAAATAATGAACCACTGGTTCGACCAGTGAACCACTGGTTGGACCGATGAACCAGTGAACCAGTAGCCAGACCGGTTCAATCTCCGGGCTTTTCGCACTTTGCGTTAATAGCTGCGCCCGCAGCCGGCTGTAAACCAAGCTCCGGTTCTTTTTTTATTCAGCACAGCAGATGTAATTTATTCCTTCCATGACTTCAGCGGGTGCTCCAACCAATTGGAAGGGAGAAGCAGAGCGCTACAGTGCATCCGCCCGCTTTTAGCCGGCGCCTCGCCAGACGCCCACCTCCTTCTCTTTCTTCTTGTGTGCGTTTCATCCTTGGAACACACGCCAGCGACCGAGAGAGCGAGACCCCAAGAAAACGTACGGGTGCGGCGCCGCGCGTGGCTGCTGACTGGCTCGTTCTGCGCGCGCGGGTGATGCCGTGCTGTAAAGCTCGGGGTAGATGGTGGGATGGGTGTGGATGGTGGTGATGGGACTGTGACTCTGTGAGGCTGTGAGCTAATGACAGAGCTTGCCGGCTGGCTCAATATACGCTACACGCGTGTGTGCAGCAGATCGTCTAATCACGCAGCTAATCACTGTGCACCCTTTGCTGTTAGCTACTGTATCTAGCTTTAATTTCGCCGGGTTAAAGCAGGCGATGAGAGGCCCGCCAAGATGCCCGGGCCGGATAACACTGATGCATGCATGGTTAGTCAAAAAGGTGCTTAATCATATTCCATCACCAACGTAGACATCATGCTTATCACCTCACCATTATCCTCGCCGTTGTCGTCTTCTTCTTCGTCCCGTAGCTACACGGTCGAAAGTCTAGAGGATTTACCGCGAGAGATGCCGATGATGCGTACCGGTTCAGGACACCGATCTGCTAGCTCATGCATAGATGCTGATGTACACTGCTCATCTATCGGCATGGTCCAGGTCCAGCAGCTAACAAAAAGCAGATCGATGGCTTAATTAAGCGGAAAGGCGATGCGTCATCTATCGACTTTGCATATCCTCTCGTCGATCGCATCGCGGCGCAGTTAATTGCAAAATATTTGCGTGTAATCACGCGCGGTGTGATGAACCGTTTGGCAACAAAAACAAGGATATATATATGCTCCTTTTGTTAAAGCGTACGTGTGAGTTCAGAAAAAAAAATAAAGTTCAGATGAACCAAACTACTGGAAAGGAAAGGAAAAGAAATAAAAAAACAGTGACATGCATGATGAGTCATACCTACGTAATACGTTCTTATCTCTAGAAACATGTTATCTGTACATGTTTACGTATGCACGAAGCACCATATATCATCATTACCTGTAACTAAAATCCAAATTGGAGCTATAGTAATTTAGCTGTGGCTTTCAAACACATATGATCTCCTCTTTTAAAAGGGTCACCTAGCTGCTTCCATCGAGTTATATTATATACACACACAACTAGTACTAGTTTAAGTTTAATCCACACGTCCTGGCTGGCTGTCTCTCAATCACTCGGCACAAAGAAACCTTTGTCTAATGGCGTCTGATTAGGAAGCCCAGCTGGGACGAAAGCACCCGCTAACCTAACTCCATGTACACGATCTCAATCTGAGATAACGCCAGCGGCATTTGTTTAAGGGATCTGGATGATTCCACGGTTTGTTTATGCTTGCTCTGATGACCTCGCCGATCAGGGTCGATTAGTATATGGATTAGTGGCGCATTAGCGAGTAATCAGTGTGCAGCTACCGTGCATGGGACAGAGCAGGGCCGTGACTCCTAGTACGCAGACAGGTTTCGACATCCTCTGTGCGCACGTCTGCATTTCAGATTTGGCCCTGTACCACACTGAATATGTTAAGGGCGTTGGGTGATTAGAAATGTTGCGTGTCATCAGCTCGAGAACGTTGACGTGGGCCGTTTGATAAAGGACTCCACCTCCACGGCCACGATCAAACTGCCATAGAGTAGTGAACGAAGGCTGACCAGAGCATGCTCCAAAGAAACTCACAAGTTTGTCTTTACAGAAGCCAATGTGCATGAAAAATGTAGGGGGTAAATTCTCTGATGATAACATAAGATGGGTGATAAAAACAATTTGGGATAATACGATTTGAGCTCCCAACACAAGCATTGAATCAGCCTGTTAATCTTATTTCAAAGTCTATTTAAGTTGTTTACTCTGGGCACTGAATCCAGATTGAGGCGCCCAATGTTTCAGCGGCATACTGGCATGTGGACCGAGTATTCTATCCCCATGGGCCATCACGGTATCACCGGGCCCTATGAACCTCGGTCCGTACACGCGGCGCGGACGAAAAAGGCCGCGTTGCGGGCCCCACATCATGCGAAAACGGGGCCCAACCCATAGTCCGTGCAGAGGCCGGTACAAACCCAGCAGATGGGAATCTGCGATGGGCAGCGGGACCCGCGTGTCAGGGGAGCAGTTACTGCCGTCCCGCGGACGGACCCTGTCGCGTCCCTGCACCAGGTTCATCAGAGACCAACGTCTTCCCTTCCTATTGGTCCCACACGTCAGTTGGAGAAAGCACCCGGAGCACCGTGCACCTATACCACGGTTCCACCCCAACACCCCCGCCCGCCCTCCCCGGGCTCTCTCTGCTCTGGTCGCTGCCGCCTCTCCCCCTCGTGTTCACACTCCTTTAGGCGGCTTCCCTCGTCGCCTCCACCCCGCGTCCGCCTCGCTAGCCGCGTGGAGCTCACGGCGGCGAGCGCCATTGGAGCTTCCTCCGGAGGTACGAAATCGCCTCTCTATTCGCCTGGAATGCCTACCGTCCTTCGTTCGTAGCCTTTCCCGGTCGCCGTGCATCGTAATCGTGTCGGCTTGATTGCTCAGTATCGGACCGTGCAGTTCGTTCGTGCCGCATTTGTGCTTAGGTGGTGTTGAGGTGCTGTGATTGGAGGGGATTAGAGCTTGATTTCGCGCGCAGGTGCGTAAACCTGCGCCCGCGAGCGCGCTCCGAGGCTGCGGTCGGGATTAGCAGGAGGTTTTGAGGCGATCCTGTGAGTTTTGACTTGGATTGTCTCTGTGATCACGGAGTAGTTAGGGGAATAGGGCTGAATCTAGTGTGTTCTGTGACTGTCTCCGGGAATGAGCTGATGAATAGTGTGCTCTTTGGACTGAATCTAGTTCCTGATCGCCAGTTTTTTCGAACACTGAGTACGATGATTCGTTGTTCTCATGCTAAATTTCCCCATTCCAATAGGTTGGAATAAAATTCTGTGCAATTTATGGTAAACTAAAATACAATCGATAGGCTATACCGAAGATCACTTTATGTGATGTGCTTGCATTCGTGATTGTCTATGTTTTCTTAAATAAGACCCATAAATGGTGTTTGAAATTTTGATAAGCTGTACGAGAACTATCCAGTCCATCCTTTTTATTTCGGTGGCTTATGCAGCTAAAGTAGACTTGCTTTTATGTTCTTCATACAGGTCAATGGGGGAGTCAGTGCCAATGTCAATTATCAACAGTATTTCAAACTTCCGTGTCCTGTTTTCCAGCAACGTTGTTGAAACTGAGCTAGTTAAGAGATATGGAAGGAAGATTGATGAAATCCTGGATCTTCTGAAGATAGTCATAGATGGAGTTTTAACCCAGATCACTCCAGATGATAAACTACTAGAGGTGCTTCAGCAACTAGATGTTACCATCAACAAGGCACTAAAGCTAGTTGGAAGCTGGGATTGGACGATGAGCAAAATTTATTTTGTAACTCCCTTATCCCTTCCATTTACTACTATCCTTTACCTTTTTGTTTATATTTTATATAATCAGAAGGGGTTTTACCCCTCCTGTTCCATAAATAAAAAACTCATAGCATACAAGTACAGTGCTTTCAATATTTAATTCACTGTATGATACTTTCAAATTATTGCATGAAGGTCACACAGGTGGAGCCCCTTATTACCAAGATGCAAAAATATGTGCTTGAAGTGTGCCAAGTTGTCTATGCTCTCATGTTACCATCAGAAACCAATTGTATTTCAGTGTACTTGGAGGTAATAAAAAGCTTTATAATGATATCAATGCCACCCTTTTGATATTATCTCGTCTTCCAATGACTGGACATCTTGCAATTTCAGAAAGCAAATAAATTTCACTGTGAGAAAATGACGGCTGTCATTTGGGAGGCTTCCAGGGATCTTATAGGGAAAGTTATGCCAAAGTCAGAGACATTGTCAAACATCCAAATCTCGTTGAGCTTATCCACAAATCAAGAATTGCTGATGGAGGCTGTTGCTCTGTCCAAGATTAAAATGAGAGTCAGCGCTGAGGATAGTGCAGAGGTGGATTTTATCAACGATATCTCTAAATTAGTCAACTATATGCTTGATAAACATGTGGAAGAAAAGCAGATGCACACCATTAATGGAGTACCCATTCCTGCTGATTTTTGTTGCCCCCTTTCCCTTGAACTAATGTCAGATCCAGTGATTGTGGCATCTGGCCAAACATATGAACGGGTTTTCATCAGGAAATGGCTTGACTTGGGCTACAATGTCTGCCCAAAGACACGTCAAACATTGGGGCACACCAATTTGATTCCTAATTACACTGTCAAACAGTTGATAGAAAATTGGTCTGAGATACATGGCATAATGCTACCAGATCCTGTGGAACTCTTAAGGTTGAGCTTTCCTGTTTCCCTGAACCTGGCAATTGATAGTACAAGTGATACATCTCGTCTCTCTGATAACTCTCCAAGGTCGAACAAGTCTGCCTCACCAGACCATAAGGTTTCGTCAGATGACTGTCATCATCATAATTTGACGCACGAGGATTCTGACTCAGATGACCAAATCTCCAAGGTGTCATCTTTTGAATACACAGATGATTCTGAATCTGATGCTTTGAGGTTACCATTGGCAGCAATTGAAGCAAACAAATCGATATGCAATGAGACAGGCTGTGAAGCCCTTAAGCAGTTGAGAAAGGATGCTCTCGATGCTTCTGATGTTGATCAGTATCTCTCAAGCAGTGGTAGCAGTAGTGATATTGGCACAGGTACTTCATCGAGCAGCAACCATCTTGAAGCTGTTGCGAAGCATAAGGAGGAACAGGTCTCAGGTAACAGTAGTGCATCAGAAACTACAAGAAATTATCAAATTGTCACCAACTCAAAGGTAGAACCAAATTGCTTGCCAAGGTTTGGTGGTGTTCGTTCTCGAAGTCAATTAGCCTGGCGTCAACTATCAGATAAACTTATTTCAGCGGATTCAAGATCTGACTCTCCTGGTGTCGATGTTAAAGTTGGTAAACTTATTGAGGACCTGAGAAATGAGTCTACTGAGCTCCAGAGAGCAGCTACAGGAGAGCTGCTGGTTCTTTCCAGGCACAGCATGGAGAATAGAATTGCCATTGCAAACCACGGCGCAATACCCTTTTTGGTGGGTCTTCTTTATTCTGCAGATCCCAGCATGCAAGAAAGTGCTGTAACAGTACTCCTGAACTTGTCAATTAATGACAATAACAAGATCGCCATTGTAAATGCCAATGCCATCGAGCCTCTCATCCACGTTCTTGAGACAGGTAACCCAGAAGCAAAAGCAAACGCAGCTGCAACTCTCTTCAGCCTTTCAGTAAATGAAGAAAACAAAGCTAAAATTGGACGCTCTGGTGCGATCAAACCGCTAGTAGACTTGCTTGAAGATGGAAATGCACAGGGGAAGAAGGATGCAGCGACGGCTCTCTTCAACCTATCAATATTTCACGAGAACAAGGCCCGGATTATTGAGGCGGGGGCTGTGAAGCCCCTGGTGGAGCTTATGGACCCAGCAGCCGGAATGGTTGACAAGGCTGTCTCCGTCCTTGCAATCCTTGCAACGGTGCAGGAGGGAAGGAATGACATCGCTCAGGCTGGTGGTATCCCCGTGCTGGTTGAGGTCGTCGAGCTTGGCTCAGCACGGGCGAAGGAGAATGCCGCTGCCGCCCTGCTGCAGCTCTGCACGAACAACAGCAGGTTCTGCAGCCTGGTGCTCCAGGAAGGCGCCATGCCGCCTTTGGTGGCGTTGTCGCAATCAGGAACGGCCCGCGCAAGAGAGAAGGTACTGCTGCATCTGCAGTCCATACCATGACACTTTTAGTTCTGTGCTTTCACCAGCTTACCTTTCTTTTTTGGCTATGTATATGGCAGGCACAGGTTCTGCTCAGTTTTTTTCGCAACCAACGCCAAGTTGGTAAGGTCATTAGGCGCTAAAATTCAGACAATGTTGTACTCGGATCTTCTGATGTAATTACGATTGCTTGTCCTTACATTCTTGCGCAACCATACTGGTTGAGCAAGAGGTGTACATCCCATAGTGGCTGTAGGATAGTAGTGATATTCTTGGGTAGCGAGTGGTTGAAGAGTGATTGGTGTAATTCTGTAAGACCGTCTCCATTGTACATCACATGCTAATCATTTACTGTTTCCATTGTACATCACTTGCTAATCATTTACTGTCTCCATTGTACATCACTTGCTCCATATCATTTTGAGTTGATGTATCCAAACAGGGCTAAGCGGTGTTTTAAAAACAACACGAATCAATTGCCGTCCTGGGCTCTTGCATGAGCAATGTGGCTGGGGAGCTGGCACTTCTGGCTTCGCCTGATAGCCCACCTCCGCCCGTTGCATGTTGCGAGAACAGACATCAAATCACATGAGTCTGACTGATTTACCATAATATATGCTGACCCAACTCAAGTTGCGTATGCGAAAAAAGGAAAAAATATAGCTATGAGCTGCACGTCCGACACAGACCAAATATTTTACACCCACATATTCCCGTCTGAATTCCAGCAGGGCAAAAGGCGGTCGAGAATGAACAAAGGTATCTAGTGTCCAGAGTTCAGACCCAAAAGGAAGCGAGGGGAGAGTGAGCAGGCTATATATGCATCCTGAAGACATCTGTAAGCAAGATAGCCTGCTCCGCCGTCTGCCCCGTCCTCCACACTCTGAAGTCCTCGCGGAAGAAGCCTTTCTGTTTCCAGAGGCACAGTTGCACCAGCGCGAATGGCCCTCGGGTGTCTCCCTGAGGATCCACGTAATGCCACAGGGGCGCCTGAGGTGACACCCGGTTATTGGCTGCGCTTGCTGGCTTGCACTGCGCCGGGTGAAGAACCCCATTCGTGGCTGCAGGTGCTGGTTCGTGCTGCTCAGGGGGGAGAAGCCCGTTCATCGTTGCAGGTGCTGGCCGGCGCAGCTCCGGCTCAAGAACACCATTCATGGTTGCAGGTGTTGGCTTGTGCTGCTCCAGGTGAATATTCATGGTTGCAGGTGAAGGCAAGGCTGACTCCGATTGCTCAGCACCAAGAATACCACCAGCCTTTGGAGCATGCATCGATTTGCCTGCTGGCTTATGTTGCACCGTGGGAGGATCCTCATCGTCACTGTCTAGATTGATAACTTCTACTTCATTAAACTTTGTCAGGTTGTCTTGCTGGGAGTGGTCACTTCCATTTCGGTCAATGTCCATGGCTTGAGTTGGGCTATCATCTGCATTAACATAGAAAGGTTATTGTGGTTGCAGAAAAGGAGGAAACTGGTAGAAAGTTAATGACAGGATTGAGAATAGCATGCCATAGTGTATCTTCACAGGAAACAGTTAATGCACAGCTATTTCTGCAGCAGCAGTATATGATCAACACCAACCGGGCTTTGTTCTAAGAAAGTGCCATGCTTCAAACCCAGGTCGGGACGGAAGTTTCAATGGTCCTGTTCGCTTGACTTCAGCTGATGGCTTATACTGATTCGTTGTGAGAGAAAAATACTGTTGGCTGATGGCTTATGCTGATTCGTTGTGAGAGAAGAATACTGTTGGCTGGATAAGCATAAGTCAAGCGAACAGGGCCAATGACTTCCGGAGTTCAACGCTCTAACCGGTCCACCGCAAAAAGCTAGACGAATACAATCAGAATAACAATGCATGTGTTTGAATGCCGAAAATGCAAGACAAAAAAACAGTTTGCTTTCACAATGCTCAGTCATCTAAATTCTACTTGACGCTTATCCAATACGACCAAACTCAAAATATTAAGAAACGGAGCTGAACATGCAACATAAGAAACCTGCAGAAGCTCTTCTAAATTGACTTAGCGAAGGGGTTGAGTAGCAAACCTTGAGTACTGTGCATTTGAGAATGCAGTCCAGGATCAGGAGCACCACCACTGAAGCAGGCTTCATGAGCTGCATGGAAAATGAATACATAAGATCCAAAACTAGTAGTACTAATTGCATAGAATCAATATACCAGAACAAATGGTTTGATGGTTAAACATGTCGAAGGGACAATCTGTGCATGACATACATGATCATTAATCATAATCCTTGGAATGCAGATCTGAGCTGCACCTTTCTCTCTTCCTAAAAATTATACCGAACATCAAAACCATGGTACACCCTCTATTCTACATTATAGTTCATTTTAGTTTTGTGCTAAGGCAAACTTCTCTAACTTTGACCAAATTCATAGGAAAAAAACATCAACATCTATGACATCAAATTAGTTTCATTGAATTCACTATGAAATATGTCCTGATAGTGCGTTGAATTGGTATTGTAGATGTTACTTTGGAAAAAGCTAAAATAAACTATAATTTGGAATGAAGGGAGTGGCACTCAGTGGAGTGGGTAACACTAGATGCCAGCGCTATTTGCATAGGCACTCCCACCTTGTGGCCACTCATGTAGACGGAGAAGAGGGAGGGGGTCCACCGATACCGGCGACAGATGCCTCGCTTGGAGGCGAAGGGGATAGGCTGATGGTGCAAGTCACAGGAGTTAGGAGTCTTTTTTTTTTCAACGGGGAATGCAGGCTGTGAATGTGCCCATCTAGGCATCTAGGTTGGAGTTGATGTGGGCAATGGGCCAAGTCTTGGGGTCATCGGCGCACGGCTCTTGCTTGTTTACTTGTTGGGCAGGACTGTTAAGGTGCTTAGCTTGTTAGCTCCTCACCGGCTTGTTAACAGACAAACGAAACAATCCAAGTCAGGTTGAGCCAATCAAGCTAACCAGCCACGGTTTTTTTTTGTCTAACCCTAGTCATTAATAAATATCACATAATAGTAACGACCACCCTTCGAGCGGCAAGGTGCATGATTCCGTACATCAAAGTGAACTAGATCAGAAGGACGAAGAGAAACAGATTCACTAGAACGATATGAAAGCTGTAGCTGACAGACTATAGAGGAGGAAAGAGAGGAGGAAGAGGAGAGGCTGGAGCTTCTGTCACCGGATACTAATGGGGATTCGCCGGTGAACTCTGGAGGCAGAATCTGGTGCTCAAAGAGAGAAATGTGGAAGTCAGAGCTATAGTCCAAGGACCCGATGGGTAAAAGTGCATGTGTGTACATGTGCAAAGATCAACTATACTAGGGGAGAATTACATCTAACTATATATACACATCTAATAACAATTAACAACCCTAAAGCAGTTTTAAAGTCGTCAAACTCAATTAGTGCTGCAAATAGACGCACTTTTCCTTTTATGCATGGGTAATTCGACATCCCATCATCCATTTATCTCTAGTGCCAATCAAGTTCTGATTAAAAATTTCCACTGTTTTTTAGAACACTTTTGAGTTGATCGAATGGATATATAAATCAAAATGTTTGTCTGATGTGTTAGCACTAGATATACCCCCTACTCCCTCCGTCCCGAAAAAGAAGTCATTTTAGAAATCTTATGACAGATTAACGAGAAAGTAAAATGACCTTGATTGCCCCTAATTGTTAGCTATATTTGAAACTAATTGGTTGTTGCATGCACATACACCTGCTAAATATAGTAGAATGACTTGTTTTTTGGGACAAATTTTGAATCCTAGAGTGTCTTCTTTTTTGGGACGGAGGGAGTATGTTACAGTGACTATTTTTGACAGGCAACCCCATAAGAGGATCCCCTGGAAGATGAGCAATAGGGAGCTGCAATAATCACAATACAGTACCTTTAGGAGGAGCTTCACAAGTAGCATCACCTTGCTTAGATGCAGCTAATGGCAGACAAAATCACCAACAGCCATAGACAGTGGTTAGTTACGTAAGGGAAGTTATAAGTATCAATTGAAAACAGGAAGAGCAATTTTCCCGAACATTAACTACCCAAAACATCACAGCGGAAACAAACCTTCTGATGATTCTTTGTTAAGAAGGTTCGAAGAATCAGGTATTTGCTCCGTAGCACCTAGAGATAAGCACATAAGCAGGATTAGTATTATATGGAGAAAAAGTAAACCCACCAATAGTTCCACATAATACTGAACTGTAGTTCAAAACAAAAAGTAGACCCAGCACTTAACAGAGCCTCTTAAACAGCTAATTGCCCTATGCACCTGCAGGCAAGCAATGTAAGCAGGCCTTCAGCTCTGATCGGCATTATGATGGATTTCTAAAAGCACTTATTTCTTTTCTAACTTTGGACGCAATATTTAGTTGATACCATCTTTTCTGGTGGTTTGTCAGCATAATCATACTACAATTAGTCACGATTTCACTAAGAAGATTCAACAGCGCAGCATAGCTACCACAACCCCTAGCCCTTATCTTAAAGTACAAAGAGATGAAGAAAACAAAGAGTTGTAAATGAATGAAATGATACAGACAGAGGGTCGGGTCGGGTCGGGGTGGGGTTTGGGGGGGGGGGGGGGGGCATGCATGTTTGCCTCTCAAAATGTAAAATAATCAAGAGGAAAAAGAAGCAAGGCAAACAATGGAAAAAAAGAGTAGAACGATTTTACTAAATACTAGCTGACAAAGATATCGACCAAACCTTTTGATGGTTCCCCATTAAGACCATTCAAAGGATCAACTCCTTGATCTGTGGCACCTGGAAACAAGCCGGGCAAGCATGTCATAAGGGAGTGATCAGGGGAGTCCGCATTAGTTTCACTTTCATCTAATACTCAGTTCAAAGTGGCACATAACAACTATCTAAGGGGGGAAGGCAGAATGGAAATACAAAATTGTCTCTTTTACCTTTCAAACATGCATGGCCACTGTCTTAAAGAGAATGGAAATTCCTTAAATACAATCGAACCTTACAAAGCATGATCAAAGCAAATACTTTAACCACACTGATATCAGAGCACACCATGAAGAGCAACTTAGAAGGAAAGTTGAAGGAATTTGGGGACAGCACCACGCCATGGAACATTAGAGGACAACAAATGGCACATGGATCATAACACCTTAATTAAGTGGATCACAACACATTAATTAATGAATATTGTTATTTCAATCCACCCACTTAAAATTCCTTCCTGTTTTTTTTGGTTGTGAGAACATGTCAGCTTTCAGTGTGGAAGTGCAAGGTAGACAAATGAAAACATAGAATCATTTTCCTAAACATCATAACTGATAGCTGAAACCAACCTTCTGATGATTCTTCATTGAGAATGTTCAATGAATCAGTTAGTTGATCTCTTTCACCTGGAGAGAAGCAAATATTAGACACAGAGCAGGCATATTCCACCATTCAATGTGGTTCAGATAACGAAATTTGGTTATATACTATAGAAAGTTCACCAGTTCAGATTTCAACCACCAAAAGATGCCAATTCATTTATATACGTCAAAAGTCGCCTCTGTTTGGTAATTTAAGTATTTAACACTCACAATTTATACTTCCTGCCACCAGTATCGGTTGAAATGCCCCTGGCATAGGGCCCGGGGCGGAGCTATGTTATAGCTCCTGGGTGCGGGCGCACCCACAACAAATTCAAACAGCTATTGTACCCAAATTTTTTTACCATGTTTGCTTGAATATCATGCATACATTCAGTAGTGTCGCACCCCCTCTATTTTTCTCAAGCTCCGCCCAATCTGGTTTGGGCCACTTTGTGCAAAACAGTTTTTTTTTCTCGAACATGCAGGAGAACAACTATCTTCATATTAGAGAGCCCGTACCCCCCTTCTCACACTTAGAAGAGAAGAGAAGAGAAGGTGGTTGTGCAAAAATGGTTTGAACGTCACTACCCTGGCCCAACCCTTACATCTCATATTCAATAACCTTCCTTACTAAACGCTATTACCACTTGCCTACTTGCAGACAACTTGTTTGAAGCCAACATCTGCATCCTGGTGGCCATGTTCAATGTAATTGAGCATCCACGACTTGAACAAGTTGGCTGGCGACTAATAGTGACAGGCGTGCCACCAAAGTGTTCGCTCAACACTTCAACAAACGGCCTTCTAGCAGATTGGGGACGGACGGTGAGCCCTCACAGAGGGTGAGCAGGTGGCGTATGGAAGAGCTCGATGAAGGTAAAGGTGCTAGCTACTGCTGTAGGACAGCCAACTAGGGTTGGGCTTGGGGCTTGATACCATGTTAGAATGAGAGGAGAGGATGGATATCTGTATTGAGCAGCCAGAAAGGGGTATATGTATACAAGAGACACCAAAACCTTAGAATAGAGTGTCCAACTATTACTATGAATAGTAATATGCATATCTCAGCCATCCGTAGGCTAATCTGAATCCATTTGATTGCTGATCCAGGCACAATAAGTCCTTATGATTACCACTCTGATACTTAAGCCCATCCTTTCTGTCCATAATAACTAAAGACAAACCTTCTGGTCGTTTCTCCGTGAGGACTTTTAAACAATCAACTGCATCCGCTCCTGCACCTGGAGACAAGCAAGGCAACAAGATCTAAGTAATTAAGTAGAGAAAGAAGTAAACCCACCATTAGACATCAGAACTGAAACAAACCTTTTGGTGGCTCCTCTGCAAGATCCTTTAAAGAAATAGCTACTTGCTGTGCTGCTCCTGAAGACAAACTCACCGTCAGTTTCTAGTGTGCAAAATGAACAATATACCCACAAACCCTATATTTGTATTGCCTTTTCAGATTCTAGTGTGCACGTTCATATCCAATATATATCCAACCCGTAAGTACGTTAACTGCATTCAGAACCAAATAAAACAAATGACAAGGTGCATGCTATATCCTCTCCAAATCAACTCATCTGAACACTTACATTCCAAGTATGGGTGCAGATGTTGTGGACGCTTTTACCGGTAAAGCGGTCTACTCACGAAGGAAGAAGAAACCTCTTAGATAATTGTTAGTTGGTTTGTTAGGGACTGCTCTACTTAAGGAGATCGGCAGAACAGTTGTGAGTTAAGCAAGAAGGAGCGAGATCTCCTGTACCTCCTTGCTATCCTTATTATCGTCAGTAATATAGTCATATCAGCCGATCTAGTGGAAATGCAAGAGATTTTGAAAATGGTGAAAAGTCATCCAAAAGCTTACTTTGAACTTTGACTTACCAATTTTTTTTGAAACTTGGCACATCCGTAGTTCATGTTATGATATACTTTGTCTCAAAAGTTGAAGCTCAAACGCATTCTAGTTTAATTCATATGGAAACGGGCAGCCACTACCTTTACAGGAATGGAATTCCATTTAGTAAATACATAGCCAGCTTTTGCAGGGGAAAATATATGTGCATACTGTATTTGTAATGGAAAATTATGGCGTTTTCACAGCAATATGATGCACCGACAAAGCAATGTGCTTAGTTTTCCACGGTGATATTGGATCGAGCATGTAACGATTTAGGTACTTTAGCTTTCAAAAACAATTTAGGTATTTGGGACCATTATGAGTGTAAAACATATGATTTTGGAAATGATGAATAGTTGCTTTGTCGATATCTGCAAGTGCCTTGTTACAATTTGATACTCTGTCAACACTTGAGTTTATTGGCATGAAAGAGACTCAAACCTGAATTTTTTGTGGGAACACATGCTTTGGTCCAAGTTTAGGTTGTTGTGAGGCATGATATAGCACGGTTTTTGGTAAATTTCCCTCTTACTCTAGTAAGGGAAGGAAAATGTGCTTTAAGAAACCAAAATTTGAAGTATCTGCACCTTTTTTCTCTTGAGAAGAGTTGTTAGCTGCAACTTCGAGTTCAGTTTCCTTTTCTTCGTATTCTGTATCTGGAACAATTTCGGGAAGCTCTTCAAGTCGACGCTGTCTTTCAGCTGGTGTACTTAGCAGTTTTTTTTGGCGCAGTAGTTCTTCCAGTGTAAGAAAAGAATGAGTCAAGGAAGAAACCTTGTGGGAAGTTTCTTCAGTGTCCAGACAACAATATACTACTAAAGTACTGATGATGAAATAGGAAACCAAGATGACATTAAAAAAATGAAACAATACAAGTTTATTAATTAATACGTGATCATCAGTCTGAAAGGATATTCTACGCGCCACCCTTTGATCTGTGCCCTGTCAATATTTTTTTCCAGTCTCACAAGTTCACTTTCAAACCACTGAAAAATAGCAATTTGGTCAATAAGAGTGGATAAGCATAAGACAAACACATTTACTGCAACAGTAGGTTAAATGAAGTGCTGAATCTTGCATGAGAACAAATAATAAGGGCTAGTGGACAAATAATTCAAGTTTCAAAGCAAAAAAGAACGGTGATAAACTATCCATGTACAAGTTTCAAAGCAAACTAGGGCTGATATTGGTATTCAACCATGCCTACAAATAGCACAAAATGTTTTGCTACATGGTGCACTATGTTCTCCAGCACGAGTTAGAAAGTACTCCCTCTATCCTTTTTTATATGACGTTCAGACTAACAATCTTGGCCTGTACACAGGCCAACAGTCCTGTCCAAAACGTCATACTTTCCCGAACGGAGGTAGTACTTTTTAGCTGATTCAGATAACCAGTTACTTGTTAAGATTTTCTAGTTTCTTCAATCATCATAGATTTTCCTTCCAACACATACAAGCATGAAATATAAAACCAGCAGCATTCACTGAACTCCCAGGTGCACTTACATGATTTACTATGTCTGCATGTACAGTTGCTACCTTTTCCTCGAACTCAGCCTGCCAAAAAGAGCGAACTCAGAAATCTAACAAGGAAGCTTAGCGTATGCACATTAGAAGCTCAAGTAAAACAGGAACAGGAGACCCGACGATCTTTAAGTATTTCCAGTTGACAGAAATTAGTAGGTGCAGACTTAGGTAAACAAGCTGGCTTATATGGCAGCAAGACAAATTTTCCTTGTTCGTAGTGTCCCCAAGAGTACAGGCAAGCTGTTTGAAGTTTATATTGTCATATCTTTGACTGTATGAAAAATGATACTTGTAGATCCGTCTTGGAAACTTTCTTAACAAGGTTATGCAATAGCGGTCCAAGCTGAACTTACAAGACTTTTTTTCCTCGAACGACACAGGAGAACTGCGCGTCATTTCATTAAGAAGGAGCATAGATATAGAGCGTAAGGAGCATAGATCCTCCTGAGGCACTTGTATATCAATTATCATCTTGCTTTAGGATTGGGATAGGCTAGATGAATTGGTGATTTGTTTGACATGAGACACAGTCAAAGATTTGTTAGTAATTAGCCTATGATAGCATGAGTGAGAGCCATAACATTGATTCGCAATAAATGGACATATACATACAACACATTTAGATACAAAATGTTCTAATCGCTGTAGAATGATTGTGAAAGTTAAAGAAAGAAACCATTTAGTTGATAGCATGGCCATTTACTCCATCCAGTATCACATGGTTAGGTATTGCATTAAAAAACGAAGCTTTCAGAATGAGATCTTACAATGGTAGCCCTTTTCAGGAGTCCTTTCTTAACTAAAGAAATAATGCCATTGCATTCGTCCTGTTACCAAAGGAAAAGGTATAATTATTCTACCACATCTTTTTTTCAGGGAAAAATTTAATGTTTAATGAACTGGTGAACAAATGTAGTACAGACTACTCTAGGTAGTAATGACAACCTAATTTAGAGTAGAAATAGCACTAATTTTGATTTTTCATCAACTGAAATTAATGTTACTTGTTACTTGATTATTGAAAATCATACCTCTTGAAAGTCCTCATCTGAGAGCATTGAGATCTGGATATCATCCCACAAACCGGAAACACATAAGAGAACATTTGTATATGTGTCATTGATCTTGTATTCTTCTGAAGACTTCTTGATACCTGTTACTAATTTATATAAGAGCAGGTGAGAAAGTTTGCTTCCTAAAGTATAGAATATACGGTGTTAGACCGTTAGGCCTCATGTACAAAATATGGACCAATTTGGACCCTCTACCCACCTAAAACAAAAGAGCAACTCCTATGACGTTTACCAAAGGGGGGAAATGGTGTTATAAGAGCGATCTGATTTTGCATCGTACTACTAACAACATTCTTTACATTCTTGACAAATAAACTAGACCATCGAGGCTAAGAAAGAATGCTTGCAATTGATGTTTACCTGTTACAAGTCCAACCTGGAATGCCTCTGTACAAATTTGATAGGTGTGCACCGTCAAGGGATTCTTAAGTCTAACAAAACAGCCAACAACTTTCTGTTCAAATGTATCTGGATGACTTAAAAGACTAACAACTAAAGTTCTTCTCAGATAGATTAGATTGATGTTTTTCTGAATAAGGGATGCAAAACATATCTTGCTTCGTTCTGAAACCCTCTTAGCAATCTTCGGCTGCAGATCATTCCGAGGTTTCTTTACGATAACAGGAACATCATCATCTTCAGAACCATAAGATATTTCATCCTCTGAAACAGCATTTGAAGCTAGATGCACTGACAAGAACCTACGGATCATTTTGCACCTCACTTTTCTTCTCGTGAACAGAGGCTGCAACTTATCATCACACAAGAAACTAAGTTTCTTATTGTCCCGGTACAGATTCTTCTGTTTGATGTACCCCTTGACAAGTCCAACAATTTCGAGTTCATCAACAGGTTTTGTTGTGTCCTTGCCAAAACTTGACAAGAATGCAATTAGCTCTTCTGAAGCCCAGCCAGCATATGTCTTCTTATTTGACTTGTTGTTCTTAAGTGATGTGTTCACTTTATCCTGTTTGCGCTTAGAATCAAAAGTAATTGTTTGATCATTGGCATCATTGTCAGCTAATATATTTTCATCTGAATTGTGATCAGCACCTGAAAATTTCGCTGAATTCACTCCTTCACAGTTAAACTTTCTATTAAGAAAAACACTAGCTTCTTCCAGGTCAACCAATGCCAAATGTTCTCTGTCTTTAATTACTTCCCAGTAATCTTTAAACAAAATGTCACCGATCTCTGCATCTCCATGATCTGTCTTTGCCTGGAGATGCACATGAACTGTTATTACAGAGACAAGAAAATAACAAGTACATATTGGAGAGATCAAATCAGCTTAGCCTAGCGGTTAAGACACTCGAGCGGCACTCCACAGGTCCTGAGTTCGAATCCCCGTGGGAAAGAATTTCAGGCTGTGGTTAAAAAAATCCCCTCGCGAGTCCCGTGTGCCAAAGCACTAGTTAAGAACCGACCCAGGTCGGCCTGAGGACCGTGTATGGCCCAGGCAATTCCCAAGGGTTACGGATCCTAGTGTCAGGACGGGGCCGGGGTTCGGGGGTTTTCTCGGTCGGGGAAGCCGATGCTTCTTCTTAAGATAATACCGGTGGGGCGGTCTTTCCCCACCCGGCCGAGTTTTTAAATCAGGTTCCTAAATAGCGTAACCTACCTTGGCATATTTTCTAAAAAGAAATCCAAGAAAAATATGAAGGGGAAGAAGTAACAAACAGATATAATATGGTGAAGAGAAACGAAGTTTTTTCGAGAATTAACTGATAAAGCTAATGTTGTGACTCAAAAAATAGATGGGTATATGCATGCCATTACCAAATCAGCATCAGCATTCTTCTCTATCAAGATAGCTCGGTTCAAGCACATACTGCAGAATCCTTTCTTTTGCTTCCTCAGTTGCACAAATTCCAGTTTTTCAAGGCAGGCGCAGCAAACAGAGTAAAGTGGACAACAGAGGCACTGATAATCAGAACTGCCTCTGCAGTTGATACACATGTGCCAGTCTATAAAAAGTCAAAATTAGGCCCATGAATCAATACCATTAGATTACCAAAGTATAGATGTAAAAACAGGCATTTCATAAACATAAGTCCATAGTTAGAGCAATGTAGAGCAACTTTGAGGTAAACTTTCATGATCATATTTCATATGCCATATGAACTTGTGGAGAACTGCTGATTATTTGTGACTATTTTGGTGAATGTGTACGCCAGACAAAAGTAGTAGTGCCATTAATGTTTTGAATTTTTTTATTGGTGGCACTGAAATGCTGGTTATATTTCTGTTTCATGTTGCATGATGCTGAAATAGATAGCTAGGTAAAATGGCGAAGAATTTGAAAGATTAAGTGTCCAGCAGATCAGTCGTGTACAGAGAATAAAAGTATATCCAAAAGGGAACAATGATAATTTCATAAGGTGCCTTATACTTTAGGATAGGTGGCCACAACCAAGGAAACAAGTGACCAGCATGATATGCGTATTCCAATGTGCTGCCCCCTTTAGTCAAAATACAAAAGGTGGACAGGCTTCCAGTCAAATTTTTAAGCTTTGACAATCAATAAATTCCAAATGTATATGTTAAAAATATGAAAAACATATGAATGATTTGCCTCGCAAAACACTTTCATAACACAAAAATATATGGATTTTATAAATACATCCCAATGGAAAATAGCGGTTCAACCTATGTTTCTTTAAAACATAGCTCAAGAAAAGAATATCAGTCAAAACTACTGAACAACAATTTCATAGCAGTCATGCATTATGGTGCATTATCAAAACACTAGAAAGATTAGCGTATAACTGCTCCGAACAATTAGCTAAAGAAAAACACTTTTCCCCCGAAAGGGATCATTGCAGGTTCATAAAGCCATGACAAAATTTAGGATGCAAAGGTCATATTCACCATGAGTGTGATATGTCATGCAAAATGCCGATGAGAAAACACCAATGGAAACTATTGTTCGAAACTAACATAGCACTCAAAAAGGACTCACCGCAAATGAATGGCTCATCAGAACTAAGAAAAGAATCTCCCTTTCCCACACAGGCGGGATGGTAAGCCTTGAGGCAATTCCTGTACAGTACCAGAGGAATATTAGCTGGCATCGATTATATTGGAAAATAAAGAATCCGCATCCCATTATTGCCCAATCGTGACAAATCATAGCCGTTTTTTCGCAACAAACGACAAAACCAATCGACGCGAAACCCACGAAAACCACCCCGCATGTTCACCACCTATCCAAATAAAATAATCGGGGCGGACGGCGGCGGAATCGCGCGAATACAAGACGAGGGAGCCTTACTTGAAGTCGCAGACGCGGAGGTCGTTGCCGCCGTCCTTGCACGAGAAACAGCATTCCTCGGCCATCCCCTCCTTGTCCTGCCTCTTCCTCCTCCTGCCCATCCCCCTCCTCCCCTCGACGCGCGGCCGCGGGCGGGGCCGCCAAGGGAGCCGGCCCCGGACTTAAACCCGCCAAACCCTCCGCTAAACTCCCCGGATACCCCTCGCCTCCGCGATCCCCGCCCGGAGCCCCACCACGCCGCAGAGAACGACGGCCGGCGCGGAGGATTCGGGGGGAGGGGAGGGCCGGAAATGGCGGCGTGTGGGTCAGGGTCTGGAAGAAGACGAGGGGGGTTTGCGGGGCCTAGAAAGCGTGAGGGCAAAGGGCGGAGAGGGCTTCCTGTGGGAGGGCAAGTGAAACGGCCGGAGCCTCGCGCCGCGCAGGCGGAGGCGCCGCCGAGAACTCCGTCGGGTCAGTGCCTCCGGCTCTACTGACGCGTGGCTACAGCTCTTTTGTTTGGATGCTAGCGGCTCTTCCGAGTCCTGTCACGCTCGTTCGTGTGACGGTCCTTGGAATAGAAGCAGTGACTGGCGCGTGGGGCCAGGGATTTTTTATTCTGTACAACTGTTTCTATGTTAAATGCTTTTGAAGTTACTGTTCCTTTACCGTTTCACGACAATTCAATGTGCTGCACTTTTAATTCAGCATTTTTGTGCTGAATTATTTATATCATCATGGCCGCTGTCAATCAATGTGCTACCCTTCATAGTAAATATTTTCTATTGTAAAGGCGGTCCCGTACACAGTTTTATTATACAGTCAGTGAGACTGAAAACCAGTTAGTGAGAACTGAAAACCAGTTAGACTGAAAATCAGCTAACTGATGAGTTTTATGTCCTCTCCGGTCACATGAAACTCTCTCCTCTTTTTTTAAAAAAACCGTCACATCAGCAGATTTAATGTTATAAAACTAGTTTCATTACGGTTATCAAAACCAAAACTATGTAACCTAGTCAGATGAGTTTTGTAGGGATAAAATAAAACACATCACATTCGTTAAACTCTCTTGTTCTCTTCTTTGTCAAGTTAGTAAATTTAATGTTATAAAACTTTATTAAGATTGAGCTTAGAGGAAAAAACGGGAGAAGTTAGGCCAGTCTCAGTGGTAGAGTCATGGGCACAGTTAACAAGTCTGCCACATCAACTTTTTAGCATGATGACCCTGTCACTCTCAATGCAGAGGGTCATGGGCACAGTTTCATAGATAGAATGCAACATTTAAATCTTACATATGTTGTAATCAAATGGAGGGTCATGAGCTCTCAATGGAGGGTCGTAGCATTAGTATCTGTGTCGACCCAGGGTCATCACCATGACCCTGAGATCTTCTCTCCCTTCATTAATTTCGTGACATGTCATAAAAAATGCCTATGTGACAGTCCATTAAATATTGATGATCCTATTGAGACCGACCTTATTGACGGTGGATAGTACTGAGGAGACGGACCGGTAGAAATTGAGGAGGACAAACAAAAGTCCACCAATAAAGTGAAAAGGAGGTAGACGAAGATAAGCACTTTTATGACCATCCGACACAACAAATGGATCGCTACTTTTGTCTACAGAGGCATAGAATGCCATTTAATGATGAAGATATTGTCCACATGGGCCATGCATTTGGGTGGTGTTTAGATGTTAGAATTAGGAGGTTGAATTTGGGAGTAAGATGTCACTTCGTAATCATTGCGCTACTGTAGCATTTCGTTTGTATGTGTGAAAAAATTTCCAAAAATTGATTAATTAGGCTCAAAATGTTCGTCTCGCAGAGTACAACAAAACTGTGCAATTAGTTTTTAATTTCATCTACATTTAATACTCTATACATGTTATGACATTTTGATGTGATGGGAAATCTTCTTTTTGCATAGTATATTTGGAAGTTACTTTTTGCATCTAAACAGGCCCTTGGTGTTCTGGACGTTGTATATATAGATGAGCACTCGAACACTTTACACTTCCACGACCATCTAACGTACACAGCAAATGTGTCTGTGCAAAATTAATTTGTCCATATAGATGATATAGCAAACGTATAGCAGGATTCGAACACGCGCAGGAGCTGAAAAATGAAAATGATATAGCGGATAAAAAACGTGGTCGGCAGGATTCGAACCTGCGCGGGCAAAGCCCACATGATTTCTAGTCATGCCCGATAACCACTCCGGCACGATCACGTTGATGACGATTGTAACTAGTATATTTTGAAATAGGTTTATATTTCTGTAACATTAGTCCGCCCTCCACAATAACGAATAGAGAAACGCATGGTGTAAAAGGAAGTTGCCAGTGGTTTGGGGACTGGGTTTTACCGCGTGAGTGGACGTTCCTCGTCACGTAGATAGCGCTATGGCATGGCATGGACGACATGGCTTGAGAAACTTTGAGTTTATCTGCATGCCATCGCTTCGACCCCAGAAGATGACAGACAAACCACTGTCTCGAATCCAAAAACTCAACTTTGTGTATCTTTTTTTCTATAAAACTTGCTGATTTGAAGAATGTTTTAGGCCGATATATTATGCATATTCATACTAGTTACCTGGAAAATAAGGAGTCCCGTTTTCTGCTTCAGTGTTTAAGAGAGAAAACTCTGGTAGAACGTTCTGTTGAGAAACCAGATGCAGAATGAGGCGATGATCAACCTGCTGTGGCTGTAGCAAAGCATATCCCGACAGACTGATGGAGTCACTAATTGCCTGTACGAAGTGCAGTTTCGTAGGGACCCGGTGGTATTTCCAAATGGAACTGTCTGTCCTTGACACATTACGGTCTGTATTCTTCCGTATACCCTCCAAACATATACAAAGTAACAAAGTCTCAGAAGATTGGTCCACAGATACAGCCTAACCCTTCTAAATATGTGCTGAAATCCCTAGCCAGGCACTACAGCAAAATGTAGATGTATAGTGAATTAAAATTAGATCAAAAGCGATGGAACGACGCTCAGCACAGAATCCAATTACCACTCTGCATTCATTTACGTGTATGTCATATACATCCACACTAACACCGGTACTTCAGTAGTTCAGTGTCATATATATACATCCCAAACACATAAGAAAATAAAGATGTAACACGGGTACAAAAGAAACACGAACTAGGGTAGGCCTAAATATCATTCCACATGAATGGAAACTTGCAATGTCTTCCACAACTGTGTAGTTC
This sequence comes from Echinochloa phyllopogon, assembly GCA_033239725.1. Taxonomy (NCBI): domain Eukaryota; kingdom Viridiplantae; phylum Streptophyta; class Magnoliopsida; order Poales; family Poaceae; genus Echinochloa; species Echinochloa phyllopogon. The sequence goes on from BTCW01000005.1 coordinate 52,354,904, forward strand.
CAAATTCCAAGCAGTCCACACATCTGCTGACTGCAGGATCTTGCATAGTATGCTCGCTATTGGCAGGGCCATTGACACTGGTTGGCTGGGGACTATGGTATTACTAGTGTTAGGTTGATCTCCCGGTCCACACGGCCCAAAGGCCGTGGGCCTTGATCCGCGCCCTGATCGGGGGCGCCCAACCCAACCGTTGGTTGGTGGGCCCCTGTCACCCTGCGCTATAAAGAGAGGTGGGGGCCGCCGGCTCGATGGACGAGGTTGACCTGAGCCGTCAGACCCACTGAAACACCAATCCGATCTAGGGTTAGCGCGGGCAGTGACGGGAAGACCCGCCACCGCCGCCACGACGTCATCGCCGTACTCCGTCGCCGTCCCGGGCCAGTGCCGGTGGCGACCAGAGGGCCGGCGCGACCTGCTACCGCGACGCACTCCTACGACTACACTGCGCGACGCTGCCTTGAGCAGATCCTCACCAACAGAACCGGCCATGGCGACTGGAGCCGCCGCAACCGGCGGGGATGGTATACACCCGAATCCCATCTCCTTTATTCAACACAGCACACGCACATGTACACATACACACCCAGATGCACCTATTCTATACATGAGCGACCCACAGATCTAACAATGGTATCAGTTAGCCTCGTTGTTAGTAGATCCAACTCGGGAAACACGAGAAATCCGAGAAAAAGAAGCAAATCGAACTCAAACCCTAACCCTAACCCTAGATCCAGAGTTGACTTACCTCGGTATGCCGTCCACGGGCGGCATCACCACCACCCTAATCACCCCTACAGATCTCCTCGACGGAGCCGCGCGCGAGACGCACGCGACTCCGGCGAGGAGGCCCGCAAGGGCGCAGAGCAGTAGCGGCGGCGTGACGACGCTAGCCCTACGCGCACAGATCCGAGCGCACTGGATCTCGCCGGCCATAGTGGCGGCGAAGATCCGGCGGCACGCCGGCGGTAGGCCACCGACCGAGCGTGCGCGCGTGCGCAAGACCTAGCTACGGCTAGCACAGAGAGGGGCAAGAGAGGGGTGGAAGAAGAGAAGCACCGCCGGCCATGGCTCACCGGCCATGGCGCGGCGGCGCAGAGGAGCTACGGCGCGGCGGCGTGAGGCCGCCGGCCGGGGAGAAGATGAAGCTGCCGGCTCTCGCGAGGAGAGCGCGGCGCGAGCGAGCGAGCGAAGTGACAAATGAATTAGGGTTTAAGGTTTTCCCCGGCCGCGACTGCCTTTTATACCACCCGAGACACGCGCTCGTCCGTTCGATGGAGATCGACGGCTCTGAGTGACGCGGGGGCGGGAGGCGCTGCGGCGCTGGGCCGAATCGGCGGCCCAGGCCCAGGTTGCGGCCTGGGAGCGCGGCGGCGTGGCTGGGCGGGCCGAAAGAGCGGCTGGGCCGCACTGTTCGCGTGCGCGAACGCGAGCGCGGGCCGCGGGCAGAATTCGGAAATGGGCCGAAAAACGAAAAACAGTGCACAGTAGCTTTTCGCATTTATTTGAATTGATTTCAGTCAATTTTGATCAATTTGAATAGAAATTTGAATAGAATTTGCCCCTGTTTAAATTTGAACCAAAGGGATAATTCTCAGAGGGTAAATAGAGTATTTTGCTACTGTTCATATGAATTTTTTAATGTTTCCGCTGCATAGAGATTTATTTTGACTTGTATTTAAATTTGAACCAAAGGGATAATTTAAATTCAAGTCATAGATAAAATTTCAGAATTATTATGATATTGTTATTTTCTGACCAAAGTTGATAGTAACAATATTATAACTTTATAGATATTGCTTATTGCATTATTAATTTTTCTGCCCAAAGGTGATGAAGTTTTAATGTAATTTACACTGTTATTATGTTATAATGTTCTCACTTGATATAAATTAATTTCAGCTACGGGTTCCATGATGGTCTCCATCAAGGACATTCCGATTCTCAAAGGAGATAACTACAATGAGTGGTACAAGAAGGTGGACTTCTTCTTTACCATGACAGAGCTGGACTGGGTCCTCACTGCACCGATTCCAGCTGAGCCTGAGAAGCCGGTCAGAGGGGCTGATATGACAGATGCTGCTTGGCAGCAAACAGAGCAGGCCTATATGGTCAGCAAACAGAAATTTGACACAGATAATGCCAAATGGATCACTGCCAACAAGAAGTGCTTGGCAGTGGTCAAGAACACAATAGAGCCTGCCATCTTTGGGGCAATTAAAGATTGTCGCAATGTGATAGAGTACTTGGCGAAGCTAAAGAGTCAGTATACTGGCTCTTCAAAGACCTACGCATCTCAGCTAATCAAGCAATTGATCAACGCCAAGTACACAGGCAACATCAGAGAGGACATACATCGCTTGATCCACATAAACAATAAGCTCAAACCAATGGATGAGGACTTGAAAGAGAGTACCATCATTCACTTGGCTTTTGCTTCATTGCCAGACTCGTTTGAGAACTTCGTTGTTAACTACAATGTTAGTTCTGAGAAATGGGACATAGAAAAGACCATAGCGATGTTGGCTCAAGAGGAGGAAAGGATAAAGATAGCACGTGGTAACACTGTTAACCAAGTGCAAAAGAAGAAAAATAACAACAATGCGCCTAACAGCGCAAAAGGAAATCCCTCCTCCTCTAAGAGAAAAGGAATTCAGCACTCCCAGCAGCACAGGCCTAAGGACGGGCAAACCACAGTGGAGAAAGATCAGTGTCTCTACTGCAAAGAGAAAGGGCACTACAAGAAAAATTGTGCTGCCTACTTAAAGATGATCATGGAAAGGAAAGGTGAGAATGTTATTTCATTCATAAATGAATCTCTGTATATAGATTATTCCACATCTACTTGGTGGATTGACTCAGGAGCAACAATTCATGTTGCAAACTCTTTACAGGGATTCCGTTCGACGAGAACTACTCAAAGAAACGAAAGGCGAATTAAAGTCGCAAATGGTGTCGAAGCAGAAGTGAAGGCGGTGGGCGACCTTCTCCTAGAGCTCGACACCGGATTTGATTTATTTCTTAGAGATGTTTTCTTTGTGCCTAGTTTACAGAGGAACTTAATAAGTGTATCTCGTCTAGATGATGATGGATATGGATGTCATTTTGGAAATGGCATGTGTGTAATAGATTTTAAAGATACAGTTACTAGTATTGCTTTTAAGAAAAATGATCTTTATTTGTTATCACTACGTGAAAGTGTGAATTCCGTATGTGATGTGAATGCGCTTGTATCCCCACCTACAGCTCATAATAGAAAACGAAAGAGAACTCAAGACACGTCGTCGAAATTATGGCATTGTCGTTTAGGCCATATTTCGAGGGGGAGAATAGAAAGGCTGGTTAAGAATGACATTCTTCCTCCTCTAGAGTTCTCAGACTTAGATAAATGCGTTGATTGCATCAAAGGAAAATACATAAAGATTACAAAGAAAAATGCTGAACATACCGCAGGTGTTTTAGAGTTAATTCACACAGACATCTGTGGTCCGTTTTCAGTTAAAAGTATAGATGGTTTTGACTCGTTCATTACTTTTACCGATGATTATTCCCGTTATGGATATATTTATCCAATAAAAGAAAAATCAGAAGCGTTGGATAAGTTTAAAATATTCAAGGCTGAAGTTGAGAATCAACATAATTTAAAGATAAAGATAGTCCGTTCCGACCGTGGAGGGGAATACTATGGTCGGCACACCCCATATGGCCAAGTTCCAGGACCTTTCGCGAGGTACCTAAGGGAACAAGGTATAGTTGCCCAGTACTCTATGCCGGGCGATCCTCAGCAGAATGGAGTCGCTGAAAGACGTAACCGTACCCTTATGGATATGGTGCGAAGCATGATCAGCTACTCTACACTACCAGTGAGTTTATGGATGGAGGCTTTAAAAACCGCCACCTATATTCTCAACAGAGTTCCCAGTAAAGCGGTGCCAAAAACACCGTATGAGCTGTGGACAGGCAGAATACCCTCATTGAATCACCTACGGGTGTGGGGGAGCCCTGCTGAGGCAAAGATATTCAACCCGACCATTGGGAAGCTAGATCCCAAGACAGTGAGTTGCCATTTTATTGGCTATACAGAGAAATCAAAAGGATATCGTTTCTACTGTTCTGACAAGGTCACAAAGTTTGTGGAAACGAGACATGCTGCTTTTCTTGAAGAAGAAATGATACGGGGGAGCATGGAAGCTCGAAAGATTGATCTTGAGGAGAGGCGGGTGTGCGCACCCAATCCAATGATTCAGGAGCCATTTTTCGAACTACCTGTTGAGCCTACGCCGACGGTGCCAGACACTGCGGCTCCAGCTCCTGTGATGGTTCCTCCTGTGGCAACACCGAATGCAAATGTGGAACCTGTCCCTCAGGATCCTATAGAAAATGTTGCTGCAGATCAAGGGGAGCATCAACAGCCTCCAATAGAAAATGTTCCAAATGTAGAGGCCCCTAGAAGGTCTCAAAGAGCAAGAAAGTCAGCAATTCCTGATGATTATGAAGTGTATAACACAGAAGAGTTTCGAATGGAGGATGATCCTGTTTCATTCGAACAAGCCATGAGAAGCGAAAATTCATCCAAGTGGCTTGAGGCCATGGAAGATGAAATGAAATCGATGAGTACCAACCGTGTTTGGGACTTAGAAGAAATTCCTAAAGGAGCCAAAACAGTAGGCTGCAAATGGGTCTACAAGACGAAACGTGACTCCAAAGGGAATGTAGAAAGATTTAAAGCGCGTCTTGTGGCGAAGGGTTTTACACAAAAGGAAGGAATAGATTACAATGAGACTTTTTCTCCGGTCTCATGTAAGGATTCCTTCAGAATCATAATGGCATTGGTGGCGCATTTCAATCTCGAATTGCACCAGATGGATGTAAAGACGGCATTCCTTAATGGGGATCTTGAAGAAAAAGTTTACATGGCTCAACCCAAAGGTTTTGTCGTGGAAGGAAAAGAACACATGGGATGTCATCTAAAGAAATCCATTTATGGGTTAAAACAAGCTTCGAGGCAGTGGTACTTGAAGTTCAACGAAACGATAAAGAAGTTTGGGTTTAATGAAAATGTTGAGGACAATTGCATTTATGCAAAATTTCAGAAAGGAAATTACATTTTCCTCATCCTTTATGTGGATGACATTCTACTGGCAAGTAGCAATGTCGACCTATTATTGGAAACGAAGAAGTTCCTGTCCTCGAACTTTGATATGAAAGACCTTGGTGAAGCCTCATTCGTTTTGGGAATCGAAATTCACCGAAATAGATCAGATGGGGTATTAGGATTATCTCAACAGACGTACCTGGAAAAGATTCTAGAAAAGTTCTGTATGCAGAGAAGTAAGCCTACTCCTGCGCCAATAGTCAAGGGCGATAGATTTGGGGATTTTCAGAGTCCTCAGAACAGTTATGAAAGGGAACAAATGAAGGCAGTTCCATATGCTTCAGCTGTCGGAAGCTTACAGTATGCACAAGTGTGCACACGCCCTGACCTAGCATTTGTTACCAACATACTTGGCAGATATCAGAAAGATCCAGGCCTTGAGCACTGGAAATTAGCGAAGAAAGCTTTACGGTATGTGCAAGGCACAAAAGGCCTCATGCTAACGTATAAAAGAACAGATTCCCTAGAGATTGAAGGGTATTCAGACTCGGACTTTGCGGGAGATGGAGATGATAGTAAATCCACGACAGGCTACATCTTCACTCTCGCAAGGGGAGCTATATCGTGGAGAAGCTCCAAGCAAACAGTGACAGCAACATCTACGATGTATGCAGAATTTATAGCATGTTACGAGGCATCCTGCCAAGTTGAATGGCTAAAGAAATTTGTACCAGGATTGAGAGTGGTAGACAGTATAGAAAGACCACTAAAGATGTACTGCGATAACCAGCCAGCAGTGTTCTATGCTCATAATAATAAGAAAAGTACGGCTACCAAGTCGATAAAGATAAGATTTTATTCTGTTAAAGATAGAATCCAGGATCACACCATAAGTCTCGAGCATATTAAAACAGAGAAGATGCTCGCGGATCCGCTAACGAAAGGCTTACCACCCAACGTGTTCAAGGAACACGTAGCCGGCATGGGACTAAGGTATTGCCTATGATCTCTGGATTAACAGGGCCAATAGATTAAAGAATCTATTTCTGAATAGGGGCGTGTACAGTAGCTATTGATTCTATCGACGATTGAGTCAGGACGATGAGATATGCTCTGTGCACAAATCTAGGATGGAATAAGGAAAATTGTAAAAGGTAAAAGAAAAGCGATTGTGAGATCAAAGGGGAGATTGTTAGGTTGATCTCCCGGTCCACACGGCCCAAAGGCCGTGGGCCTTGATCCGCGCCCTGATCGGGGGCGCCCAACCCAACCGTTGGTTGGTGGGCCCCTGTCACCCTGCGCTATAAAGAGAGGTGGGGGCCGCCGGCTCGATGGACGAGGTTGACCTGAGCCGTCAGACCCACTGAAACACCAATCAGATCTAGGGTTAGCGCGGGCAGTGACGGGAAGACCCGCCACCGCCGCCACGACGTCATCGCCGTACTCCGTCGCCGTCCCGGGCCAGTGCCGGTGGCGACCAGAGGGCCGGCGCGACCTGCTACCGCGACGCACTCCTACGACTACACTGCGCGACGCTGCCTTGAGCAGATCCTCACCAACAGAACCGGCCATGGCGACTGGAGCCGCCGCAACCGGCGGGGATGGTATACACCCGAATCCCATCTCCTTTATTCAACACAGCACACGCACATGTACACATACACACCCAGATGCACCTATTCTATACATGAGCGACCCACAGATCTAACAACTAGCTCTATGTCACCGATCACACATCTCAGAGGTGCCCCAGCACAGGCCATGGAGTCACTCCATTGGCAGGAAGCATAGGCTTAATGATTGGAGCTCGCCGCATCCTTGATGTGGACTCATTCAGACGTGATGCTTGGCCCTTGAACTGAGATGCCTTCTGCAGAGACGTACAAGCCCAGGATAAAACTTTCAGTCAGTAAGAAGCATTGCAAAGTGCATGCAGAGCTAAAGGAATCACGGTGTTTACATAGCAAAACTGGTAGGACAGAATGAATAAAGATCGATCAGAGCATCATATCCCAACATTTCAACCAGAGATTCGTCGTTGATTCACAATACACAATTTCACAGGGCTGTGCACAGAGCTATAGGGAAATACTATGGTATTTCAATTCTACATTTGCTCTGTTCTATCACTGGGTCCTAATCAGTTGAAGCAGCCACAGATTTTACTGGGAGTAGCAAGACAAACTTATCGATTTCGTTTTGTTTTCTTCTCTGCTTCGCCTTCGGCATAAACAGCACAAGACAAGCAGGGAACAGTGTCTGATGAAGGGAAAGTCCATCATGGCAGTGTTCACTTCCCTTCAAATCCAAAACTTCCCCCAAACTTTCTCTCTCTAGACTTCACTGTTCACTATCACATCAAATCTCTCTCCTCATGCATGGAGCATTAAATGTAGGTAAATAAAAAAACTAAGTACATGGTTTTGATGTATACGACGAGACGAATCTTTTGAACCTAATTAGGTCATGGTAGGACAATGATTACCACAAACAAACGAAAAGTGCTACAATGTGCTACAGTGTTCGATGTGACATTTTCCCCCAAATTCACGTTCCCTTTTCAGGGAAGTGAACACCGCCCATATATTCAGAGAAAGAAAAGCACACACAGTGTCTAATGAAGTCACAGGACTGGTTATTGCTAAAACTCAGTATCAGTTTCTACAAGCGATCCAGGAAGCAGCGTGTGAAGAAGGCGAAATTCACAAATCACAATTCACAAGCAAGACGCTTGCGGGGAAGAGGATCGAGAGACGTCACCTTTTCGTCGAGGACGAGGCGGACACGCCCCATGGCCTTGCTCTGGCGGCGCATCCGGTACAGCCGGCGCCCGAGCACGGCGAAGCCGAGCAGCGCGACGGCGAACGGCACCGACCAGGCGCTCCTCGCCGCGCGCAGGGCCCACACACGCAGCGCGTCCAGCGGCAGCTTCCACCACCGCACAGGCCCTCCTCCCTTCGCCACCGCTCCATCGCCCCCCTCCGCCGCCGCCGCCGCCGCCGCGCCGGCCTCCGCGCTGGTCCGCTCCACCGGTTCGGCCATCTCGACCTCAGGCCTTTCCCCGTCGGAGGATGAGTCCGACCACAGCGACGCTCGGTCACGGCCGGGGAAGAGAAGATCATCCGGGTCCGGCTCCACCCAGCTCGAGTTGTCCGACGCCGCGAGAAGCCCCTCCACCTCCTCCCCCTCCTCGTCCTCCTTCGACAGCGACGCCCTCCTGGGGTACTTGGCGTCGGAGCCGAGGTCGAAGTAATCGTGCTTGATGGCGCCGGCGTCGTCCTCCCCGCCACCGCCGGCGTACGGTTCGGCCGCCGCCGCCGCCGCCTTGGGGGACGCGAGCAGGAGCTCCCAGTCCTCTTCCATCTTGCGGGTATGGCCGGCTAGGGTTCGGGAGCGGAGCTTGGATTCGGAGGCAAAGATGAGAAAGGGGAGAGGTGTGTGGCGTGTCGGGTGGGGAAGGGGTTCGAAGATTCGCGGGATTGGAAGGAAACTGTGGTTATTTGCTGTTGCTTGGAGTTTTGCGTTTGGGGGAGAAAGGGAAGGAATGGGATGGAACTGGATTCTTTCTGTTGGCCGCATGAGTCATCTTCTGATGATGCCTCGTGAAGTGATTCAGTGGTCGTTAGTAAACCGGTGAATTTTACCGACCTGTGGTCTGTGGGCATTTGATTATTAGAGGCCTACATGCAGAACGTGTGCTTGGTAGCAGCGGCTGCGAACCTGCAGATTTTCCATGGTTTTGGAGGCCTCCCCTGACAACGATTCGTCGCGGTCAAGAATTAACTTCAGATATTTGTGTCGCCGAGCACACCCACATAATCCCGATCGTCCGTTGCAGGTTTTCTCTGGTACTGAAGGCATAGAATGTCGCGTGAGAGTGAGGTTTTGGAGCCTACTCGTCGTAGTCTTAATTGTTGGCAAAACGAAATTAAAATTCGATGTGTTTCAGTCAAATTTACGGGCGGTTGTTCGCCGGGCCCTTCGAGTGCACTAGCGACGCTGAAAGTCTGAAACGGCGGAAGGGGCGGCTAATTTGAAAGGCACTAGTCTCAACGTCGACGGACGACGGCTCCGTTCTTTCTTGTCAGCAATGGAACAATGATTCTTTCAGCGTCTGTGTTTCTTTAGGATGGAAAATTTTTTTTACCCCGTTGGACCAATAATTAAAGGTATTAAATAAAGTCAGTTTATAAAACTATCTTCACAATTCTGGATTAATTCATGAGACAAATCTAATAAGACCTTTGACCGTACGATTAAGAATAGTTACTGTAGCAGTAAATCATGGACTAATTAGACTCGTTAAATTCGTCGCGTAAAATTGCACTCATCCCTAATAAGATTTTGCAAATAAACTTTGTTTAATACTCTATGCATGTAAGATTTCCTTTGAAAAAAGTTTTTCGGGGAGGAAAGAAACACAGCCGTGCATATATCATGGACTAATTAAGGCTTTTTTTCTGATGATAATCTCTGTTTAGCCAGGTAAACCGACTCACACAAACGATCGCAGTACGTGCGTGCTAGCTCGGCCTTGTTCTCTTCATCGTCGTCTGTTTCTGGCGTCCCCGGCCTCCAGCATTTCCTCTACCGAGTGAAACACAAGGCTGTTCGATCGTTCGTTGAGAAAGGGAAATGGTCCATGTTTGCAATGAAGCTTATGGACAGGCCGCAGCATCTCGTTCAACGCCTCCTCCGATCCAGCTTTGCATGTTTTGAAATTTGAAGTCCACAGGCAAGGGGAAATATCTGGGACGAAGGCGGACTGGGACTCAGCAACCGGTACAAGCCCTACTACAAAGGAGGAGGGATCGATCAGTCCATGTCCGGATCCAGATCGATCAAAAGTCATTCCCAGTTGCTCCGTGCAAAGGGCACGTTGGATTTCTGAAAGGCTGAGAGCGAAATATGTCCAGTACACGTTTTAGTTGCTCAAGTTAGTGGAGAAAAATCGACCTGCACATCGTTTGTTCGCTGAAGCCTGGAAGTCAAGCGATTGGTCGGTTTAGTCAGCGAGAGTCTAGAGTTTGGCCGCCGGCGGCGAAACTCGGTGCGTGCAGCTGTAAAAGGATCATCGGCCGTACGCCGTTGCTGTTTTGCGACCCAGGCATGCAGGTGAAGTGCACACGCCTCAGGTTGACTGTTTGAGCTCTTCCTACCACGGCGCAGCCTGCACTTTGCACCACGGAAAGACACCTGGTACTTTGAGTGCGTTTTGAGATAAACATGCGCCCCTGGTCAGCCCCTGGTCTTTCAAACAAAAGAAAAAACATGTTGAGTCATCACCCCTAGCTTAATAGCTTCATTCCATGGAGGTGCCCTGGGTTAGGAGGTCCACGTTGGCGCCGTATCGCTGCCGAGCTCACAGGATTAGACACTTACCAGCTACCGTGGTAGTACTGCAGTTCCAGGAATAACCAAACTCACTTAAACTATGAGTCCTGATCTTCAGGACAACTTATGCATAGCGAGGTCACCTGAATTTTCAAACCTGCTTTTCTCTACTTTCCCATTTCTCCGAGTTTTCGTGCACTAGCTCTAGCTTAATCGCGTCGCGCGAGAAGGAGAGACCGATGGATTGCACTAATTTTACCGTGTCTCATAGCAGTTTTTTTAGTCGATCAAGGCCATGATCACACTCTCTTACGCTAGCTTCATAATAATAACCATCTTCTTTAACATCTCGTCCATATTGACATGGTGACACCGCCGCCGGCGCCGCCGTGGAGCTGCACACGAAAATGTATTGCCGGTAGGACGTATGCGAAGCATTGAGGCACGAGGCGCCATCGCTGCACCTGACGCGAACGTTCCACCCTCGGGAATCGCGGGCACTATCCAATTCCACGGGCACCGGAGACCACGACGGCCCAACGGCGGCGATGGCGTTGCCGGCGGGCACGGGTCTGGTGTCCTACAACGCGGTCATCTCCCGCTGCGCCCGCGCGGGCCTCTACCCGCGCGCTCTCGCCCTGTTCCGCGAGATGCGCGGCCGTGGCCTGCGCGCCGACGAGTACACCCTCCCGCCGCTCCTCAACTCCGCTGCGCTGCTGCGCGCCCCGCCCGTGGCGCGGGCGCTGCACGCGCTGCTCCTCCGCGCGGGCCTCGCGTCCCACCTCCACGTCGCCAACGCGCTCGTCGACGCCTACGCCAAGCTGTCCAGCCCGGGCGCCGCGCGCGCCGTGTTCGACGAAATGCCGCGCCGGGACGTGGTCACCTGGACCTCCCTCCTCACGGGGCTCGCGCGCGCCGGCGCCCACGACGCGGCCGTCCGCGTGTACCACGGCATGGTCGCCGCGGGGGTCGCGCCCGACGAGATCGTCGCCGCCGCCGTGCTCAGCTCATGCGCGGGCTCCACCAGGCTCGAGCTGGGGCGGTCGGTGCACGCCGCCGCGGTGCGCCGCGGGCTCGAGCCGTTCCTCTCGGTGGGGAACTCGCTCGTCTCCATGTACGCCAAGACCGGCGCTCTGCGCGACGCGCGGGAGGTGTTCGACGCGATGCCGGCGCGGTGCACCATCACGTGGACGGCCCTGATCGTCGGGTACGCGCAGAACGGCCGGGGCAGGCAGTCGCTGGAGATCTACGCCGACATGGTGCGGTCCGGGTGCCGGCCGGACTACGTGACCTTCATCGGCCTCCTCTTCGCGTGCAGCCACGCCGGCCTCGTCGACGCCGGCCGGGCTCACTTCCGGTCCATGGTGACCGACCACGGCGTCGCTCCGGGGCCGGATCACTACGCGTGCATGGTGGACTTGTTAGGCCGGGCGGGGCGGCTGGAGGAGGCCATGGACCTGCTGCACCGGAGCTCGACGGAGCTGGACGCCACGGTGTGGAAAGCGCTGCTGGGCGCGTGCCGGGTGCACCGGAACGCCGAGCTCGCCGAGCGCGCCGCCGAGATGGTGTGGAGCTTGGACCCGGCGGACGCCATGCCGTACGTGATGCTCGCCAACCTGTACTCCCGGGCGAGGAGATGGGGCGACGTGGCCAGGGTCCGCTCGCTGATGAAGTCGAGAGGGGTCAGCAAGGAGCCCGGGTGCAGCTGGGTCGGGGTGAACGGCGCGACGCACGTGTTCCACGTCGAGGACCGCGGGCACCCGCGCGCGGCGGAGATCTACGGGAAGGTGGAGGAGATGACGGAGAGGATCAGGGCGGAAGGGTACGTGCCGGACACGGACTGGGCGCTGCAGGACGAGGCGCCGGAGGGGAGGGAGAGGGGGCTTGCGTACCACAGCGAGAGGCTCGCCGTGGCATTCGGGCTGCTCGCTGTGCCGGCGGCCGCGCCCATCCGCGTGTTCAAGAACCTCAGGGTGTGCGGCGACTGCCATGCCGCGATCAAGATGGTCGCCAAGGTTTATGGCAGGGAGATCATATTGAGAGATTCGAACTGCTTCCACCACATGAAGGATGGGGCTTGTTCCTGTGGTGATTACTGGTAGGGAGATGCGGCGGAGTGTTCACTGTATGATTTTGGTAGATTCACAGTAGGTTTGTGACTGTTCATGACGGAGTGAATCAGCGGTATGAGAAAATAGGAATTTTCAACTCATTGAGAACCGAGACCACAATGACGATTGACCAGACATCAAATTCCCTCAGAAAATTGCTCTGAATTTCCATTAGATGATTGCACCAAAGGTGCCAGTGATGTACAATACAATGTGCTAGTATACTACTATCCAGAGCGCCCTTTCTACTAGTGTGTCCTACCATTCTAATCGTCGATCTCCTTTACAGCGTCCTGAAAAAGCAGAAGAAAGAGAGCAATCAGTATTATTTATTAATCCTGATGTAACTGAGCAACAAATTAGGCGTGAAAATATTTCCCAAGCATTCACCGGAGTTTTGCTATGTCGGGATATATAATAAATAAGTTGTTATGTCATGCATTTTGCAGGAATCTCATTTGTGAATTGCCACATTATATAGTTATGTATATAGTCCATACCAAAAACAAAAAGTCGTTACCTTTGCAAGCCTTGTTACATAAAAAGCGGCAACGGCTGTAAATAATAACCCTATGCCCAGTGTCCATAGTTGGCCATGACCATTTCCTCCCAAACCAATCTCTGATTCATCTTGCTGTGAAAATGAGAAAGCAATATTATTATTCCATTCAAGCCACTGATATTTTTTTTTCAAAGGTCATACAACACCTTCAATTCAAATAGGAAAACTATTAGGATTATTTTGCTCATTATAGTTGCATCTTTCTCATCAGTCCTCACCCAGAAAGGGTATCACTATATTAGGAATCAACAGAACTATGTGATACTCTTATCGCCAACACCAGATTCTAGTACTCATGAAATATTTAAACTGCTACACCAAAGATAAGAACAACAACTGCTAAAGATAATTAAACGTTAAGTGATATCTTGAGGTGTTCTAAGATGTCCATCAAAATATGTCAACATCTCAATTCTCAAGTATTCTTGCCTAGAATGAACTCTTCATAATTGTCATGCTGGCTGCTGTACACTAACTAGGTCAATAACTCTCGGGGTGCAACATATGAGCAGGAGCCCATATGGACCCCATATGGCACGTGCACAGGTGTTCTTACTAGCAAACTTGGAATAGAGCGCCTAGCAGATATTAGAAGCTGGAAAATAACTTGATGCTACAAAACATGTGGATGTTAAAGAACAGATCCACTTCTATGGCAGTGGAAGTTCTTTTTATTGAAGATGAACCCAAAAACTACTAATGATTGAAGAACTTACAATTATAGCTCGCCCGAATGCACCAGCACTGACATAAGCCCATGATCCTGGAAGCATTCCCAACCAACTGCACGTGAATGACACAAAATGGTTATATCAGAGCTAACAGGATTTTTGAAGAAAATAACCATAGAGTTAGTCTCACAAGATAAAGTTTCAACTGTGGTTAACAAGAAAGTGATAGTCTCAACAACATAACCTGGTATCATATGGAATTTGCTAGAATTATTTTTGTCTCATAAAATACACATTTCCAGATTGGTAATAATGCATCTCATGGCATGCAGAAGTAACTAGGTTCTCACTAAATGCTATGAAACAGAAGTTATGACCTACACGGTAATTCTCTTATGTACACAGATGATGCCACACTGGACAGCAAGCACCAAGCAAAAAAGAGAGAAAAACTAACCTGCCCAAGACATAAGGCAAGAACTTCACTGAAGTCAAGCCATATAGGTAGTTCCCAAGGGAGAAAGGCAGTAGGGGACTCAAACGAAGCAGAGTAACAACCTTAAATCCATTTTCACCAATTGCTTTATCGATTGCTAGAAACTTCTTATTTCCTTCAACCAATTTGAGAATTCGCTCTCTGGCAAAGTATCTAGCAATAAGGAAGGCTATCGCTGCAGCTACCTACAGATCAATAGAGTTCAGTAAGGAAATGTAACTGTTTGCAGAATTAACAGCACACGTGATATTGATGCAGGGTTACTTACTGTTCCACTGATTGAAACAATAATTGTACCAGTGACACTGCCAAATAATAGTCCAGCTGACATGGTTAAAGGAATTGCTGGAATTGCGAGAACCTGAAATGAAGAAAAATAATATTCATAAGCTATATGATGCATGTGGCAAAACTTATTCAACTTTATGTTATAATCTGAAGGTGACTGCTACTGCCATGGATATGACAATAAGATGCTACAACAACATCATGAGAATGAACTAAGGTTGCTAACTTGAACATACCTCCAATCCTGCATATACAAGTACGAACAGAGCATATCCAGCAGGACCATAACCTGTTCATATAAGGCAACACAACAGTTAAGCCCCCAAAAAATCCAAGGAACATGTACAACAATTCCATGCAATCGATTAGTTCTGTGGTTCTTATTTTCACATGTACTCCGTATCACACGGCTAGACCATATTGCGCAATGCACAGAGTGACCAAAATGGGCAGACAATGACTTAATATTAGGATTCCCAGACAGGGGTAAATGTTGATGCTAACGCTATCATTGTCACACGATTCATGACCCAATAAAGACCTGTACTTCTTTGGCACCCACACATTGCAAACTGTACCCATTTGACATGTCGTTGAAAACACCAGTTCAAGTCCACTAACTTTGATCGAAGTCCAAAATAGTCGTATCCAATCACCAGCTAAGCATAAGCAAGCAAAAGGAAATAAGAACTGAAGCGCAAAGGTTGATTAGCCCATTACCATCAATGAACCCTGAGAACTGCGTGAGGAAGGAGTTGATCTGGTCCTTGTACACGTACCCGGCCGCCCCAAACCCCCCTACGACCCCAATCAAAAGCGCTCCAGCAAGAAGCGTCCCCGTGACAGCGCCGGCGCCGCCATCGCCCTCCGCCTCCTCTTCCTCCTCCTCATCGGCGGCTGGGCGGCGGTCCTTGGGGTTGCCGCTCCCGCCGCCGCCGCCGAGGCGGAAGGGGACGTTGGGCGAGGCCTTGCGGAGCGTGGCCTTGTTGGGCTCCCGCAGCGAGGAGAGCGGGGGCTGGAACGCCCGCCCCCGGTGCAGCAGCCGCCGCCGCCACGGCGAGGCCCCGAGCGCCGCCGGCGGCGAGAAGTGGGAGGAGAGGACGGGGGAGGGGGAGAGGTGCGGCGAGAGGTGTGGCTGCCTCATGGAAGGGGCGTGGGAGGGTGTCAGGGAGTGGGGCCCGTTGGCTTCGTTTACTGCGTGGTGGGGTGTGAGGCCATTAGAGCGCGGAAGCGATAAGAGGACTAGAGGGAGCGAGGGGAGGAAGGCGCCGGAGGGGAGAGGAGAGGAAGGAGAGGAGCACGTGGCACCATGTGGGGCAGTGGAGGCGCGGAACGGAACAAAGGGAAGCTGTGGGGTGGGCCCGGTTTGTCAGTGTGATGCCGGCCTGGTTCTTTCAGGGGTATCAGAGAAGCTGCTGGTGCGATTCCATCTGCGTGGTCTGCAAAATTCTTTGGTTTCAGAACAGCACGGCACTTGGGTTGATCTTTTCAGCAAAACGAGTATGAAAGAAGTATCCAACCGAACAAATGTTAGGATGATGATGATGACATGAGGTCTCATTATCTCACCATATAGGTAACATTGTTCTGTTCTGGGGCGAGTCGGCAACGTTTTCTGGTTTTTGGATCGCTGATACTACCGATGTTCAAGCTGCACACGCAATGAGCATGATGATACACCAACATCTGATTTTTAACATTCTTGCTCGGATGTCTGCACCCGACAACGTAGTTACCAGTTTGCTCGGATGTCTGCGTTTGATAGATTTATGCATGTGTGTCTTTGTGCTGGATGCCTTATTTGATCGTTCAGGACCTTGTCGATGTTGAGAGGACCCTGCCTCCCTTTTGAGTATCATTTGACCGATGGGCAGTTAAGCCAGTAATATAGAAATTTTGCAGGAAGAAACCTGTACATTTTGTCAAAAACTGCATGGCAATTCACAGAATTTTTTTTTAGGGTCAATTCACAGAAGTTTAAATCAGTACATATTTTCGAACACAACATCTGAACTGGACATTTATCCAAGATGAATTGCCCGTCCGATTTCTAGTTTCAAAAACATGCCGCACTTAGCCCACTAAATACTTTGGAGGCTACCATTACAGCTCATCTTAACACTAAAGGAAATATCAAAGGTATAACCACACCGATAAAGCATGGCTATGAGCATGACTGGGAATCAGATGCCTTTTCAGAGACAGCAAATGAGAAATGAGCACGAATACATAGTATAGGGTATCTTGAACTTTTCCCAAATGGGGTGTTTGAATACTTATCAGGTCAAAAGAACTATGGTGGTGTGACATTTCAACCACCGAATAAAAGCTCTTGCCATTTTTTCCCCAACAAATAAAAACATTAGAACTACGTGTTCAACTGCAAAAAATGAATTGTTGCTCAATTTGTATCATTATTTGAACTGCAAAAAGAATTGCTACTCTTCATCTTAGGGCCACAGCAGCACCCTCATCAAGCGGTTGCATTCTTCAGGTATGCAACGAGATCAGCACGTTCCTGTGGCTTTTTCAGTCCAGGGAACACCATCTTGGTTCCAGGAATGTACTGCATAGTAAAAACAGAATAATTTTAGTGTTGCTGTGATATTATATTAAATCAAACAATGGCACTTCACATGGCAAGAGAGAACAATCAGATGGATAATGTTTGGTAGTTCATCATTTCACAGCTAGAATTAGTAGCAACTATACAAGCTGTTCTACGTTAATGAATATCTACAGAGAGTAGGGTCTCAAAGCATATTACTTATGCAGGCAGTGAGAACAGAAAGAACCAGTCATCAATATAAAAATGAGATACAAGTACTAGTGAGTTAATTTGTTCTCCAGAGTACTAGAGTAGCAAATATCACTGATTCAGGTGTAGGACATTGTAGCTTGAAAACAGACATAAGTATAAGCAATCCCAGGAGTAAGCTTGCAGGGTGATATCAATTCAACTGAGAACAAAGCTGGCAATGCATTCCGTGCTTAGCATTGCGATCTACAACACGTACATGGTGATAAACGCACCGGCCAAGGCAGCAAATGACATATCTTATTGAAATTTACAAATATACATGGCAGAGCTGCACATTTATTAACATACACTGAGGATGTGGATGCAACATATGCTGGTGATAGACAATGAATGGAACTATCAAAGTTCAGGGAGAATGAATGCTAGTCGTACCTTCTTGGGATTAAGCAGGTAGTCATACAAAGTTTTCTCCTCCCAAATCACAGCCATGTTCTTGTTAGCTGACGAGTAAGAGTAACCAGGAGTAGTACCAGACTGCCTCCCAAACAGACCATTCAAGTTAGGCCCTGCGAAGAATCAAGACACGATTAACATTGCTAGCTTCAAATGGTTTGAATCCCAAGCCAAGTTTATATACTACTATTTTACATAATATAAGAACATTGAAACTAGCAAATGTTCACTTTTTTTATACTTAAAGCACATGTGCACTTGAGCTGCAGTATCATGAACCAACTGCGAAGTACTACTTAGATTGCTAGGACATAAAATATCATTGTTCAAAATCCTGAGGCGTATACAGTACTCAATATAAGAGATACTACTTATTTGCCTTTGGCTGCTGGCCGGTGGCTGGCGTTGGTTTTTGCCGAGAGAAATACACTGTTGGTTGGTTGGTGGCCGGTGGCTGGCGCTAGTTTTTGCTGAGAGAAAAACACTGCTGGTTGGTGGCTGATAAGCCAAGCGAACAGGGCGGTTCGGTAATACAAATTTTAAACCAGTTTATAATATAACCAGTATGCGCAAGGAAACGCGCCGCTCGGTAATACACAACAATCTCTAACACAATCGATCTCCAAAGGAATCAGGTACGGAGATACTCTTATAGCGTCAAGGAATTATCTCTGGCGCTCACCTTGCTTGTGTCCGGCGCCTTTGTCGACGGTGTGGCACTGCGCGCACTTGGTCTTGAAGATCTTCTCGCCGGCCGTGGGGTTCCCCGGGGGCGCCTCCGAGAACGACGCCATCTTCGACGGGCACGAGCGGGGGGACCTGAACTAGGCTTAGGGTTCTGATCGCAGTCGTAGGCGGCGGGCGGGCGGCGCTACCGTGCGCGTGCTCGTTTAAAGAGTGGAGACGAAGCAGCAAACACAGCCAGCGCCCAGCCACAGAACGCGTACGGGTACGAGGTCGCGACGCGAGCGGCACGCCAAATTACCGTACTGCCCTTCCGTTCGAGGGTTTGAGGAGCGGGCCGTGTCCGGCTGGGCCGACCTGTGTCGTGGGCCTCCATGACAAAGCTTATAGAGCCCAACTGATGCACGAGACGAACCGCCCGGGCTCAGTTCACGTGACCCAGAGCTCGGAGCGCGTGCGCGGAGCTGAGCTCCCAAGGAGACCACAGCTGCTGCGGTGCGAGCCCCGCCCACAGCTAAGCGTGGCACTGCCAGTTTTGTTTTGCCACCGCAAGGGGTCGTCGCCGGGCGCAACGGCGGCGGCGGCGCCGGCAGGCCACTCGAGAATGTCGTCGACAAATTGGCACTTGGCACGTGAGCTCGCTCGCCACTTGCGCCAAGCTCCGGCTCCCTCGATCCCGCGAGAAAGATGCGCGTCCAACAAGGACGATTCTGCCAGGACTCGGCGATCCACCTGGGGTGCTGCGACTGCGAGCGGGGACCACGCGATAGATCCATAGATCACCAAGAGAACACGCTGTTCTTTTTCTTTACGATGCGGTGGAGCGAGTTGGTTTGGAGCGAGTGCTCGATGATTAAACAAACGGCGTTGGGTGATTTGTCACCAAATATATGAAGTAGTAGGAGCACTAGTTGGCTTGGCTAGTGGCAGTGCCAGGGAAACGCTGTGAATGTGATGCTCCCGATGCACATGCATGCAGCACGAGTCTGTACTGAACGTACGTGCGTGCGTGCCCTCTATGCGTTTGAGCGTCGCAACTTGCAAAAGACGGTCCACACTCCACGGGAACTTCTTTGGGATGCGGCTTTTCTTGCGCTGCCGTTGTACAAGTGAAATACAATAAGATGAACATTTTTTAAGAAAAATACAGTAGGGGCTGTGTTTAGTTCTCAAATTTTTTATCTCCAAACTTCACTATTCACGTACACGACGAGATAAATCTTTTAAGCCTAGTTAGATCATGATAGAACAATGTTTACAACAAATAAACGAAACGCGTTGCAGTGCGCTACGGTGTTTGATGTAACTTTTTCACCCTCTTTTTCAGTAACTAAACACCCAAGATACCAAAATCACGGGAGATTCGCGGTGATAAACACAGCTTCCAGAATCGGTCTTCCATTCCATCGTGAACACAAGAAAAGAGGAAGACGGAAGAAACCGAGGTGGCGACAGGTTGTTGCGTCAGTTCCTTTTGGGATGTTCAGGTCAGTCAGTGACAGGGCTTTCCCACTTTGCCCAGTACAATTAGCAACGGTCACTCCGCTTTGCTCCTGTTCGAGAGATGAGTGGTTCCAAAGGGTACTATTATAAAACACGAAACAGATCCCACACAAACTAATGATACTTATTTCAAAAAAAAAAATTATGCCCACCCATAAACAAACACATACCACAGGCATTTTAGTACTATGCAACAACGGAGGATGCACGGTCGAAATAAAATTAACAAATAAAATAGGAGCGCTTAGTAGCAGAACTGCCCGTGTGGCTCCGGACCCAGGAATCCGATGATGTACTGACAGAGAACACCAGTGCAGTAGAAAACTCGTAGCAGGACAAAATCCACGGCAAAAAATAACCGAGCTTGCACTGTGCAGTTGACTAATTACCTTGCGAGGAGGGGCTTTGGATTCCAGTCCAGGTAACGGGCATCTAGATCATGCACAGCTCTATGCATAAACATTTCGATAGAAACATCCGCAGACCTAGGCATGGTCAACAGCAAGCACAAAGACAGAAGGTGTGAACCGCGGAAGACTCCAAGCCAGCTGGTGACAAAATCCTTGCAAAGACAAGCTGTCAACTAGGGGCCATAGCAGGTCTTGGGCCCTTCGGCCATCTACCACATCTGGTCTAGTGATATCAAATTCATTATTCATACAACATCCAACCATCCAGGTGAAAGTGAAACACAAAACTGAAGGGGAGAGGGATCTGAGTGGAGTCTCAACAAGTATTTCTCCATTCCAAAAAAAAAGAGTATTTCTCCTAATTTGGTCAGACATTTGCTACTACCTTTGCTGTTAAACTGCTTGTTTGAACAGATAAGAAAAGTGTGTACAGATATGGAAGGCCTTGGTGGTGGTCCTTGGTCCTTAGTTACCCAGCGTATTATACTACTAAATTTCTCCCAGCCATTTATACCCGGCAGCCCCTTCAATTCATGGCCTAGAAGCAAATATAATATACTCATCGCACAGCTGTCACAGAGAGGAACAGCTAAGGAATAGACGACACAGCAGAGGCCCATTCCAGCCTAGTCCATGGTGTAACTTATTGGCTAAGATATTATGAGTTGTGCAGCAGCAAAACCAACCAAAAGTGAATTCCAACTCAGCCTTCTCCAGCCAATGCCAGTGCAAGACCTAGCTACTTGCTAATTTGATAAATGGAATTAGAGTACTGGGCTAATGATGAGTCAAGCTACTTGGAAAACTTTACAAAAACCTTTTGATTGCCACAAAACTGTTATCATTAAGGTAGTAAGAGAAGAAGAAGAAGAAGAGGGAGGAAAAAAGGGAGAACATAGTAGAGGGGCAAAAGGCACAGGTGAATACTTCTTAGTATCTAGGTACTTCCTTGAGAGGGAGCATGGGCATTGCAGCGCTTGGCGAAGATCCTGAGGGTGATCCAATTTGGACACCGCTGCGAGAAGAGAAGCCGATCTCATCTGCACCATCCTGCTGGAGCTGGTCTTCCCTGATCATTGTGCGGAAGGATATGGAGCCCCGCTTCGTTGAAGTGTCAGAATTCCGCTCAATTTCTCTAAAACTCTGGTTGGCCACAAGTGATGCACCTTCATAGTAGTAATCATCATAGGGCACCATCTCTGCTATTTCCCTGTGGCCTATATCTCGGAGGGCCAACGAATCAGCTACAGGGTAGTAAACCAGCAAGAGTATCCCAACAGTTGTGCAGGACAGCATCATCAAGAATGAAAGGAAGATAATGCCCTCAAAGGCAACATTTCCCGGCTTGGGTAGCACTGAAAACCCAAGGAGAAGCACCCTGATAGGAAGGAAGCAGAGCACTGACAGCATCAGCAGGGAAACCCTCCTTCGCAGTGCCTTGTTGATGACCAATGATAGCACCCGAGATCCAACATACGATACATAGCTCATCAGGATAGCATCTACAAGTCCCAGAAAAATGGTGCCAAACAATGGGTAAGTGCAAACGCTCGTATCACCAAACGCCATGGATGTCCGTATGAAGTATTTAGCAATCTTTCTCCTCCCAGGTCCATCATTCTCATCTCTAACAAACTTTGGCCCAACAAACACTAGGACTGCCTGCACAGAGAATACTGGAATGCAGAAAAACAACATGTAGGCCATGGTCTTCCAATTCCATCTTTGGTTCAAAGTGCCCAGCTCCCTCCTCTGTAATGAGCCATGGAGCAGTAGCGCAAATGCAAATAAGATCCCTGGCTCTGCAAATCCTAGATTGGAAAGTATGTACACGTCACATATATTCCTCTGCCACACTAAGCTTGAGAACAACTTTCTCTTCGAGAAGCTCAACCTCACTATCTCCCCTACTCCCCACCAAATGGTGATCACAATCAGAGCAATGCGAGTCACCCATGGACCGTTAAAGTAACCAAGCGGAAGGAAGGAGGACCCTCTCCGAACCCGACACCTGAAGTAGACTGACTGGAAAATGCAGAAGAGGCCCAGAGCAGCGAACAGCGCAAACAGTGCAATTGTCAACACACCGAATGCATCGGCAGCTACTCTGGTCAGGGGCATCACCCGAAGAACAGTTGCCACGCATGCTCTCCGCTCGCATGGACAGCACAATGGCCCACAAATACCATATACTCAGCTGCCTTCTAAGTCTCGATGATGGCCAGCTTCTACAGCACTGCAATCGACAAATAACTGTATAAGATTGATTACAACAAGAAAGCGAAGTTTGCAAAGACTACATAGTAGTACCAAAAAATAGTTAATTTCCTTCACCACCAGACACATTAATCCAACTTTATTTGATTTGGGTTCATTGTATCCTAGACCTCCAGGGCTCATACAAGGACAAATCCATTAGTGATTGCGTGTGCGGTTGATACAGTACTTCAAATGCTGTAATTTGATCAGCTAAACTAGTTGGCACATAACCTAGGGCATTTAAGTTGGTGGCAAATTACTTTGAAACAGCTAGCTAAAATCTTACCATTCCTGCACTAAAACGACCATTTTTAACTCCTAACCACTTCAGAAATAGCAGGAATAGCACTTGTTAGGTCTCATAAATACTCCAATAAGCAACATATTTCCTGGCTCCCCACAGCTAAACGGTTCAAACCCATACCATTAACCACCACAGTAAGCACAGGATCACAATAAAAAGTTGCCGAAAAAAGCCTCGGAGAAACTGCTCGAGCTCTCAGGAAATCACCTCAGCGAAGGCTGGAGGGCGGCGGGGAGCGCCGCCAGGGGCCTCCCGGCGGCGGGAGCTGAGGCGGCCGAGGAACACCACCGAATCCGGCGATTCCTAGGTCGAACCGGCGGCGGCGGCGAGGCGAAGTGGGATCCGGCGGCGGCGGAGGTGGAGGGGAATGGAGCCCTAGCGAACGGAGGCGGTGGAGCGAGGCAGTGGGGAAGGGGGAGGGAGAGGGAGGAGGAGAGAGAAAGGGAGAACGGGGAGGAAAGAGAGCGGAGACAGAGCGAAGAAGAGAGTAGGGAGGTGGGAGACAGGCTGTCTCCAGTTGTCTTGCGGCTCGGTAGGCGCCGGACCTCCAGCCTCGGTCGACCCCACCCGAGCCTGCGTGGAGCAGCGCGAATTGATACGTGTACCCGCCCATTCCACCACCAGGTTTGATTATTCTTCCCTTTGCCGACGGTTGCGTTCCCTTTGCCACCGAATACGGTCACAGCAAACAATAGAGTTAGATCGATGAAAATTATAATGTTCTCGACGTCGACGAGTCTTGTTACAAAACAAGCTGTGTATAAGCCAAGAAAAATATAGCCTTACGGTGTTATACATTTTTTATATAGATATAATAGTGATACTGATTCAACATGCAAAATAAAATTTTTATTTAATTCATTTGTTGTTATAAAAAATATATTAATAATCAATTATATATAATTATTTTAATATTTAATAAATATTTTTATAAAAAAATAATTTAAGTCTTTTTTCACTTGAACCGACTATAGTGCTTACATGGTCTACTATCTTCGTTATCATGCTAAGTTGCTAAGCCATTGAGTTTTTTTATTCTTGACTGTTCTCACTAGACATCCTTTGGCATCATAATGCCTTGTTGTAGAGTGCTGCACCCATTAATCCCTCTACCAATAGCCAAACTTTCTCAAGTTCATTCACTCGAATTGGTAACCTTAAGTTCAAAATTTTCGAATCCCTAATACAATCTTTCTTAAGAAGCCTAGTCTCACCTAAGGAGGAGAGGATGGCAAATGTTGCAGCATCTGAGACCGAGAAAAGTGGAGATTGTTGGTCTATAACTAGATACCGTGAGTCCGTGACACAAAACTTTAGAAAGTTGTCCATTTCTTAAATAAGTGTTTGGTTTTCCATACAACTGTAACTAGCCGCACTTGTTAGCTCAGCATTCTACGTTCGACTTAGTTCTTTGCTATCTTCGATAAAGTGTTGCTAATCACGCTTATGTAAGGTTTAGCAAAACAAATGATAATGTATGGAAGCAAACTAAATAGGTGACATACAAATGATGATTCCTTAAAGTCATGCTATATTGAGTGGCGATAGCAGATAGCAAATGCCACGCTAGATGCAGCATTATAACATATGCAAATTGAAAGATGAGTTTTATTATGAGTATAGAGTATAGTGTTATGGAGCCGACAATGCACACCATATTTGGACAGTTGGTTAAAAAGAAATGCTTGATCCTCATGAAAACAAATGTATGCAGGCTTTGTAAGGACATAAAGAGTTCTGCGCATATTATATTTATTAATCTTTTGTCTCTAGACGCTAAGTATAGGTCTCAAAGCTAAAGAAATCGGGCTAAACAACACCATTCAAATGAAAAAAAAATCTCTTAGCATTTTAAGCTCAAGGGTAGAGCCATAACGATGACGCCAAGTGAATATAAAGATGAATAAAAACCGTCACTTTTTATCTTTCTATCTATTTGAATGACTCATTGCTAAGTCACTTTCACACGACTTAAAAAAAATAGTGTAATCATTATCATCATAGGAGAAATGGCCAAATTATGTTACATACTCTTGTTAAACCGCTTCTTTCTAGTATTCCATAACCCTGGTTTTCACCCACAGAGTCTGCGTCAGTCCAACGAAAAAGTGTACTTAAAAGACCGACCGAACATCATCTCTAATAATAAATAAAAATAAGTAACAACAAGACAATAGGGCCGAGAGCACGAGACAATACGTGCAAACATCACCCTGCAACTTAAGGTAGTCCTCGGAACCTAGATTACATTTCTTTTGTTGACTACTACGTGATACATCGCACTTAGCGGGTGTATTTGCCGCTTGACAGTGCGCCGCCGCCGTGCGCCCATGATCACGGGCGCGACTGGGCAAGTCGATCGCAAGATCCTACCGCGCAACCCCATCTTCACACTCTCGCCATGCATGTTCGGCCGCCCTGCTACACTAGCACCGGGCCAGGTTCGAAGTAACCACGCATTATTCAGTGGTACTGGTTCCTGTAGACAACGACATGTCGCGCCACGGTTTCTCCGCGCCCTGCCCCTGTTCGCTTCGCACGTTGCGTTGCTCGGGCAGCCATGCCAGGCCAGGCGCGAGGTCAGTCAAACGCGATGCATGCGGGTGACCCTCACGGCCCCTCCTGGATCTCCGCCGACGGAGTGAACGGTAGCCCAGCCGCCGGGCGGACGGAGGTCGGAGGTGGGGATCCGCCGGCAGGCAAGGGAGGTACAGTTGTTGCCGCCGGCCGGTACACGACCCCTTTTGTTTTTCCATGCTCATCTTTCACAGCCTTGCGAGCCACGATTAATGATGCATGGGTGCAGGCAGGCGGCTTTCGCTTTGGTGCGAGCGGGATGGGAGATCAGGGGAAGGATGGATGGATGGATCGCGCTGTCGACGCGGGCATCAGCATCATAGGATGCCGGAGGTATAGAATTCCAAACGGGCCGCCCGACCCTAGCCCGATGTGGCCCGGCCCTATAGAGGCCCGGTGGTCTTTAGTGCCGGGCCGGGCCGGGCCACCGGGCCGACCTGGCAGCTAAGGCCCGGCACGGAGGCTTGTTTTCCGGGCCGGGCCGGCACGACGACACGATCGGCCCGTCGGCTATGGCCGGCCCATCGGGCCTTGCCAGTCAGACGGCCGGCGCGGTCGGAGCATGCGGCCAGCGGCGGCGACGGCGACGGCGCGGGAGACCCGCTCGGACGGGAGATCCTCCCCGCGGCGGCGGCTGCTCCGGTCGCCGGCGCAGATCCTAAACCGGAGCAGGGGGTGGAGGAGGAAGCCGGCTCGACGGCGGGGCAGGAGGCCGGAGAAGGAGCCCCCGCGGTGGAGGGACGGCGCGGGCGGCGGAGATCCTCCCCGCGGCGGCGGCCGGTGCAGATCCTTGGCGACGGTGGAGGTGCCGGCTCGGCGGCAAGGGAGGGGGCCGATGCGGCCGCTACCGAGAGCATGGGCGAGGAGGGGGCCGGCTCGGCGGCGGGCAGGGGGCCGACGCGGCCACCAGCGAGGCGACGAGGGTGAGGGGGGCGGCTCGGGAGGGGGAGGGGGTGAGGGTGAGGCGGAGAGGGTGACCGTGAGGGTGAGGGGGGCGGGGGCGGCTCGGGAGAGGGTGAGGGTGAGGAGGTTTAGGGTTTGGAGGGGGATTATATACTGCTGGACCTTCGGAGGCCTCGGGCCGCTATCGGGCCGACCATTTTCGTGCCGTGCCTCGGGCCGGCACTACGGGCCGAGGTGGCGGCACAGGCACTAAAGTCCCTTCGTGCCAGGCCGGCCCTAGACACTATCGATCGTGCTTAAGGCCGGGCTAGTGCCGTGCTTTTTAGGGCCGTGCCTCGTGTCGCCCACGGTGCCCGGTCCATTTGGAATTCTATAGCCGGAGGTGGCGTGCGTGCGGTCCTGGCGTTGGGGCGGCGACCCCAGCCTCGTACCGCGTGCCTGCGCTCAGATCTGCTCGCCCGCTCGGCTCGCATCTTTCCTGATCGGAAAGCGCCCCTCGTCGATCCTCTCCATGCCCTCTGCCCCGTTTGTCTGGCTGAGGGTCTGAGGCCCCCTGACCCGCGCCTTATCCCACTGGCCGGAGTCAGTCTGCAGTCGATCGTGCTCGTGCCGTGTCGGCTCTCGGCCTCGGCTGCACAGTGCACACGCGGGAGAAACTCCCTGTCCCTGCCAAATGTGAAGGGCGATTGTAACAGCCTAATGCAGCTAGCACTTGTGCTACAGATCACAAGGAATTTCGTGGCCTTAGACATGGAACTTAACTTCCGAACAGCTAGATCTCCATGCCCACTGAATTTCAACTGTAGGGGGTGCTTGTTTCATTTCAGAGGGCGAAATCTCTATCCTTTGACATGCAAAAAAAACAACCACCTATTTCGCAGAAGCACACCCACCGGAATGCGAGGGAAATTCATCAAGGAATCCAAGTAGCCAAATAAGCTGAAAAAGGAGGGCTTTCATTGCTAATGACATACATGGATGTTCACGAATATGGGGGCTGAACTTACCTTAGCTAAAACCGCAGACTTATTTCCAGGTATTTACACTGTTCTAAGTTACTCGGACGATTAAGCTACGCACTGGTGGATATGGTACGCGCGACTACATACACTAGGCTACACTTTGGAGCTGCTCTGCAAAGGAGAAGAGGAAGGCCAACAGAGAGGTACTGAGATTTACGGATACACCATACAAAGGGAGAATGATAATGACGTTTCTCAGATCCATCATGTCCCGCAGACCACTACATCGGATACTTTCTGCTGGTCTCCACTTCATCAGTGCCATTGTGGTGCTGAAGCCCTGCATTTGCATTGGATGGGTGAGAGATGACCTTGGTAAGAGTGCGAGACTGTAAAAGCGCTTATTTGAGAAGATTGCAGTGAGGCATAATAAGATGGCTTTCTGATGTTCATGATGGGTAGCATACTTTGGCTTTCTTCTGCCAGTCGTTGAGGTACTGGTGGTTGGTTTGCCCATCATTCGTGATGGCCGACGTGGTGGAGGTGGTGGTGCTGGAGGCTGCAAAAATGGGTATGGCAAAAGGTCAAATCTAATGAGAAAACATCCTCACCAACAAATATCTTAGAATTCTCAGAGTAAGTCATAATAAGGTTACTGTGCTGTGTGCAAAGTCGTACATTTGGAGCCCTCGTCTTTAGGTTCCCAGTCTGCAAAGTAGCTGTTCTCTTTGGAGTGGATACCCGAGATTGCACTGTCGCCTGAATGCCCTACAGAAAGGTTGGCAACAGTTGTTAGCATCTGATTTAACTGTGCGTTCCATCACATTAACAGCCTCATTTCAGGTATAACTATTTCCAGAGGGATGATATGTAAAGATTTGGTGGTGTGATAGTTTACAAATTGCAACATGATAAAGAATTATTGTTATTCAAGTAAGTTGACCTGAAGAACTAGACTAAGCAATTCGTCCAGTCCAGTCGCACTGTTGGGAGCATCGGTACATCGCAATCATATTTATATATGTGCTGTGTCTAGCAGAAGCAAGCCCACAGTTGAATTGATGAGGTTTAACAGGAGATGGCATCTGGACTGAAATGAAGATATATTATTTTTTTTCAGGAAGCATTGAAACATACTCAAAGTCCATTTTGTTACCAGGCATTAATTACCCAAAGTTGCAACTAGTATAA
The DNA here is from genome assembly GCA_033239725.1 of Echinochloa phyllopogon. Taxonomy (NCBI): domain Eukaryota; kingdom Viridiplantae; phylum Streptophyta; class Magnoliopsida; order Poales; family Poaceae; genus Echinochloa; species Echinochloa phyllopogon. Next base: position 52,383,465 of record BTCW01000005.1, read on the forward strand.
CTCAGGGTAATCATTGGGTTGAAACTACCAATTTTCTCACAACTCACATACATAAAGAGGCAAAAATCATAGATAAAATCATGAGCAAATTACCTCTTTCTTTTTTGTCCTACAAATGGTTTCCGCTGCTGGTTCTCCAACCCTAGAACTGAAAATTTTCCTTGGAGGAAGATTAACAGAGCTACAAAAGCAGAAATTATTGTTACGAAATATGGCAAAAATGATTTTTACTTTCATATTTTAGAAGCATCATAAGATTTTTCCAGCACTAATTTAGAATTAGAACCTTGATTTTTGTTTGTCGGACACTTGCAAGTCCATTCTTTTAGACCTAGTAGAATGGCTATCCAATGCTGAAGGTCCCTTCGGTCTGTTGTTATTGCTGTTCATTGAAGCAGAGAAAGAAACGATGCAATCAAAATCCTACACACATACATAACCCATGTTTTCAGGAAATGCCAATATGTTTGGAGGGTAACCTTTTGGTTTCCAGCTTGCTACTTCTAGCAGCATTTGGAGTGACAGCCCTTTTTGGATTGGCCTGCATGAACCAGTAAAATGTTAAGAATCAATGCAGTTGAACCTTTCCACGTTAAACGAACATGTAAGTAAGCATTAATCCAAATGAAGATGCTATAAACTACAACTGCTACACAAGGTGCTTCAGTCAAATTAATGATAATCTAGCTGAAAAAAATGTTAGTTAGGAAAGGATTTGGAGCATACCACTGTAGTTGTTTCACCCTTTGGTTGAGCCACAGTTGGTCTTGCCTTGCTAGGCGTCTTCACATCCGTTTTTGGAACAATATCTCTAGTAACAGAACGGCGCTCTCCTGTAGAGGGCCGACGTACAGAGGAAATATCAGCATGCTTTGCTACGCTCTCTCTTTGGACGGGGCGTCGTTCAGAAGTAGATGGTCGGCGTGGTGTGGTGACACTGGCTTGCTTCTGTGCATGATCTCGGGTGACTGGGCGTCTCTCAGCAGTGGAAGGTCGGCGTGGTGTGGTGACACTGGCTTGCTTCTGTGCATGATCTCGTGTGACTGGGCGTCTCTCAGCAGTGGAAGGTCGTCGTGGGGTGGAAACATTAGCGGGTGTCTTTAGGTCTGCCTTGGGAACGGGGCGTCGCTCTCCGGTAGAGGGCCGTTGTGCACCTGCTGAGGAAGGTCTTCTGAGACCTGTAAGCCTGCTCCTTTCTGGAGTGCCAGCCATCTTCTGGGGTGCTGCATTTGGCCTCTGCACCGGCTTAGTCTTCTGGTTCATACCTGTACCGTGCTTCACTGAACCAGGCCTCTGAAATGATTCAATTCATGTAAAATGTGTTATGAATTTACCAAACAATTCATGTTGGCGGGCTTATAAAAACAAAATATGCACTCATCTAGTTAGCTGAATACAATTCAGTGAGTAGAGAAACAGAAAGGTTGAGAGAAAGTATGCCAAATCAAAATTAGATGCACTTATATTGCTTGTATGTAATGTCAGACCTCAGAAGTTTATAGTATGGTAGCAGATAGCAACAAAGTTTTCTATATGGTAAACAAGTGCAGAACCAAAAATTGTGCTAGTACCTCACTAGCAAATGTGTGATCCACAGCGCTTTTTGAAAGGTTTTTGATAGATTTTGGTATCATCTTCGGAGTGTGTCTGAGCCTGGAATCTTTCTCAATAATTCTTCTAGGAGTCCTGGCAGCTTCATATGCTGTTCTAGTGTCATCATGATCAAAACTAGCGTTCTGTTGCCCCACATCCATTTTGCTGGCAGAATTATCACCACAGACAGTTTCTCTAACATCAGGGTCAGTTTGCTGCAGAACCCCAGCTGATGAAGAAAGATCATATGAGCAAAATTCTGTATTGAAGTTTTCGTTCCCTTGGTCATCATAGCGCTGCAATCCGTGCTCTGACGTAGTTTCATGAGGAGCTTCTTCCGCATAATCATCCACAGGTGCTCCAGATGCAGAGGGAGTTTCAACATCAGCACCCTGCTCATCTTCTGCTGTTTGGCTAGAGTCACTGCCATCACCACTGTATTCCAGTGTAAGTTCAGTTTGCTGGTTTTGCTGCTGTGAAGCTTTGAGTTCCCTGATCTTCTTGTAATACTCTTCAAAATAAGCCTTCTTCTGAGCGACTAAACCGTTGAATTTTCCAAATTCTTCACTGCGTCTATCATTAGTGAATACGGACCACTTCTCCCACGACAGTGACTCCAACTCAAATCTTCCAAAGGAAATGGAACCATGATCAAGCGTCTGCGATACAGATACTCCCTGAAGAAAGAAAAGAATTGCATCAGAAAAGGGAGGTGAGGCTACTAGCCATCAATGATAGTTGCCCAGAAGGAAATTGTCCAGATTTTCTTTTTTTCATCGGATGAGCTACTGGCACATAGTATAAAGAATTTGAGAAAAACTCATCACCTAAAATGCATCAGGAAACTTACTTGAGGACCATCTCGTTCAGTTGACTCTCCTTGTGACCATGCAAAATAAGTTTGATTGACTTCTGCCGCCATCATGTATGGTGTGCCTAATTCATCATAGTTGAGCAAACAACAGTGGCAAACCCTGAAAAACGTTTGCAAGAACATTTAAAATTGAGGCATAACAGCATAGATGAAATTTGATCTAAAATGCTAACAACTGAAAAGGAAGTTAGATAAACACTATTTGGTGTGTCCTTCGCCGCAACTAAAATTTGTAGCTTAAGATTTAGGAGCACATCAGTAAGTCTACAAACTATAGCCAGGGCAAAGGAACATGAGTTCCTCAAATATTTGCACAAACACCACAGCTGAGAAGGGGTAAAAAAAACAATTCTAGAACACTTTGCAAGAACACTGGAAGCTAATAACATGAAATATTCATCAAGTCAATTCTACTTGAAGCATCCAGCCCTCTACTTCAGCACCTATCCTTTCCTTTCATCAAGTTTTCAGACACAAAATTCCAACCTTCCAAGCTGCAGTTGAATCCCCCAAGCATGAAACCGGATACAACCAGGAACGCGGTGTTCTTCTCAACAACCCATGTCATGGCGTTGTTAGTTCACATGCCAATGACTCGAGCCAGTTTCAATCCAAAGGATAAAAACATGTATGGCTAAGAAAAACAGAGCACTAACATGAAATTAACAAGAAAGAAAGAAAAACCCATGGAATCCCTAGAACCAGCTAGAGCACCAAAGGTATGTCTAATGTCTATCCTTGAAACTGACCTGGTATACGCAAAATACAGAATTTGGCACAGAACTGCACCTGCAGAATTCAGCAATTCTTGGTGCTACCAGAACAAATCATAAATGCAGATAGAGGGTGATTTGGAGCAAGGAAAAAAAAGAATAAACTTGGTAGCTCCTGTTCTACGCAACTGTGAACAGATGCTGAATTCAGGACGTGTTCTACCAAGCCCCCCAGCATCAGTGACACGGAACGGAACGGAGCAGAAAAGTGAAGGGAAGAAAATAATAGGAAAGAGAAAACGGGAAAAGGAAAGGCGAAACTGTCTGTAATCAATTAATCATGAGGAGCCATCAAACCCGCTAAACAATATCGTCAAAGTGAGAATTTAAACTCACCACAGAAAAGAAAGGGAAAGGCAAGGAAAGAGTGGCCACTGAGCAGTTATACTTATACAGAACGAAAAAGGTTGAACTGAGGAAAGAGAGCACTTTTGAAGAGCTGCAGCACTCAAAAACAAATTTTCTGTCAGACAAAAGCTGAATGGAAGGTCCAACATCGTCAGTGCATAATTCAACTTCCCCCGCAACTCAACAGTCTTTTTAAAAAGAAAAAAGACTCCGGCAGGATTACTGCTGGTCTATGTATTGACAGAGAAGAAAGAATACATGGAAAAAAATACAACACACAACAATCACCGCATACAACCACAAGGTGAAAAGCGACCCCACGACAAACACCACCATAACAGAAACCACAAGCCTCAACACAACAACATACACCGGGGATTAGCAGACGCCGACCGGAGAACCGGCACATGGTTTTTCAACCATAACCCCAAAGCAGAGAGAGGGCTATCACACAATAATGACTCCAACAAGGGGTGTGGCCAAAGGTGTCACCATTGTCAACCTCGGCAAGAAGCCAAGCAGGGCCTTAGCCAGAAACACCCCCTGCAACCAGATGATGAGGCAATGACAGCAGCGGGCTGCCACCAGCAGGCTATCGCAGCCGTACCGACCAAGTCACAAGCATGTGTGCCTTGCCGCCACGGTGCCAGCCGTCGCTAGCCCACCGAACACCAGCAGCCATGAGTCGCCACACCAAGTTACTGCACCGGACAATGCCTGCTCCCGCCGTTGTTGCACAAAGGCACCCAGAGAGCTTCAGGTGTCGCTACCGAAACCCCGGCACGAACTAGAACACAAGGAGCCGCCTACCGCAAGATGTCGCAGCCGCAACAACCGACCAATAGCCACGGGGCCGGTCCATGAAGAACCAAAGCCGCCAAGCCGCACATCAAAACCACTTCCAGCTTCGAGCCGCCTCCGGCCACAGCAAAACCACTTCCAGCTGGCCATCGCTGTCGCATCGAATCAAGCCGCTGTGAACTAGGGCTTGTCGTCGCTGCATCGGGCTCCAGAGCCGCCTCCGGCCTCACCGTCGCTGGTCACCAAGGGTCATCCCACCAAACCTTCCACCTCCAATTCCTGCCTGCATCAGCCGCGGGCACCAGCACCACCACCAACACGGTGTCGCCCAACTCCTTCTATCCGGCACCGGAGCAACCACAGGCACCACCGTGAAATGCAGCTGCCCAGCTCCACCCGACCCTGCTCTGCTCCTCTTCACTGGTCGCCAGGGCCGCTGTCGTCGTCCCTGCACGCGCAGCCCTCTCCCTCCTGCCGCGCCTCTTCACTGGTCGCCAGGGCCGCTGTCGTCGCCCCTGCACGCGCAGCCCTCTCCCTCCTGCCGCATCGCCTCCACAACTCCACACCCGAAGCCACCGCCGCCACAGACCGAGGCGTAGCCGCCGTGGCCCCGAGCCTGCGCCGGGCCCCAGCCGCCTCCGGACACCTCGTCCCGCACCGCTGCCCACCTGCCTGGAGCGCGTCGAGGGAGCACCTCTGCGCCCGTCGGGGCACCGCCGCTCGGGGCCGGCACCATCCAGATCCGGGCGAATCCGCTCCGAATCCGGCGATTTGGCCCCGACGCCGCCCTCACAGCTGCCACACGGACTTCCGGTGGTCAGCTCCGGCGGCGGCGAGACGGGAGGGGGGTTCATTTTCGTCTACTCCGTGCCCCCAACTCGACAGTCAGGCGAACTAGCAAAACGAGGAGAAGATCAAACACCTCGTCGAAGAACTTCATCTAAAAAAACCTCGGTGAAGAAAAGGTGGAGAAAATTACGCGTCAGTGAACCAAAACTTAAGGAAGTGTTTGGAGATGCTTGGGGCTTGGTTCAAATTTGAACTGGATCTCAAACTTCCAAATGGAGCACCTCCAATCAAACCAAGCTACCGGAAGGAGACCGAGAATTGCTCGCCGATGGCCAAAATCCGGCAAAACTGCTCCGCATTGCAGAATTCCACACCAGCAACCCAACACACCCATTCCGCATCACAAAACCATCCGCCAAAATCCCGCAAGCACCACGCCGCGCCACCCACACGCGACCTAGAGCTCCAAATTAGAGTGACCGGCAAGCCAAATTCTCAGTTACCTGACACCGAGGCCGCCGCATGGGCTCCGCTAGCCGCCGCCGCCGCCCCAGGCTCCGGACCCAGACAAAAGTCCACGGGTAGCCCACCCGCTTCCCTCGGTCGCTGTTCAGCTCTGCCGCCGCCGCCGCCGCCGCTGTGCGGTGCGGCCACACAGCTGGGTGATGGGCCGAGACCGGGAGAGAAGAACACAACAACGCAGACGCAGGTACTAGTGGGTTGGATGGAGCGTGCGCCGCGAGGCCGAGGCGGGGGCTCTTAAATTCCGGGCGTGATTAGCGCCCTCTAATGGCCGCCGCGGCGGAGTAATTACCCCGGCGATTCGTTGCGTGCTCACGGGAGGGAAGAAAGAGAGGCTACTGCCTTCACTGGGCGAGAGTGGAGAGCGTGCTAGTAATAATAACGCTCGGCGCGCGCCCGCGCGTGTCACTGCAGGTGGGGCCCGCGCCCGCGTGGGAGTGGCTTCCGGGGGGGCGTTAGCTATAGAGGAGGTTTTTTTTTTCAAAAATGAAGATTCGAGTGAGGCAGTTAATCATGGAGATTAGATTTCCAAACCACTCTAATTTGACTCCTGCATGAGCATGAATGATGGCTAGTGAAGTGAAATTGACCGAGATGCTAAAGGCTACCATTATCATTTTGTTGTTAATGTGATGACACTCCACCAGCTAACTTTTGAGGGGTTTTTTTTTAGCAAAAGCTTACTTTGAGTTTGAACAGTTCCGATTTCCGCAAGGACACGAGAGGCCAAGGTAGGTTGGTCGAGGATAAGACTAAGGAGCACATACACACAATGACACAACCAGCAAGCGCATCCCAATTATTGGATCTTAATAGAGGAGGAGACGGTGACAAATAGAAAACTTTTTGAGAGGCTTCCAAACCATTTCCCTGCCCTGCCCTACCTACGCCCTAATCTTCATCATCTTGTCTATTTTCTCGTGTGGGGGCAATGCACTTGTTGGCCCAGCCAGCAGTTCTCTTGTCCTTTTCCTTGGTCGAGTCAGGGTCGAATTAAGGGCAGAACGGTCCGTCATATTCTAATTGGCCTCGGAGGCAAAGGTGAAGCTAATGCAATGCAAGTATGGTTCAACGAGGCTGAACTTGTCGGTCCCACCTCGTGCATCCATTTTTACCTTTACCCAACTTCACCGGATGGAGCAGCTCATGCATGGCCGTTGGCCTCATATTTAACGTCCAAGATAAGATTGTATGATGACTCGTGAGGGTAATATATCGCTCTGATCGTCTGATTATGACCTGCCTACACGAAGAGTTCAAGCAACACGGCAAGACAAGGTTAACCTTGAAGGCTCTCCCATGCGAGATGATGCATAATTAGCTCAGATAGCGAATGCACTCTCGGTAAACAAGGCAGAAGAGACTTTTCGTGCACATCACAGCAGTGAATCAGCATCACCACCTTTTTCCGATCGGCCGCCGCCTGCTCGTGCTCGCGGGCACCGCATGCAAAGCACCGTTACGCACGTCATCGACGGCATCACGCCAAGTACTAAACCGGGCCGGGAGCTGTATTTTTCCTGTTCCCAGGAAAAGTTCTGGGTTCATCCATGTCACGCATGAGCAGCGTGAGCTTTTCACGCACGCTGAACGATCGATCGTGACGATCGGCCGGGGGGCGGAGATAAGATAATACCTAAAGCAAAGCATTTGCATATGGGTCTGGATCTCGGGAGCACGCAAGAAAGCAACGGAAAAAGACGGCAGGCAGCAGGCAGGTAGGCATATGCAGCTACGAGCGCACGTTGCCATTGGCGAGCATGCCACATGCTGCTCGATCCGTGGATGGACGGGCCGGACGGATCTCATCTCAGCTCCGGCATGTTACCCTCGTTCAGCTCCCCTCCGTTCTACCACCACCACAAGCATGGCACCATTCTACAGCGCGCCCTACAGGCGCGCGCGGCAGCGGGAGAGGTCTCGGCTCTCTCATGATCTTGTCCCGCGCGCTTATCCGTTTGGGCACCGCGCCGGTGGCCGATGGATCCACGCACGGAGCAGACAGCCAGCCGCTCGTCCTCGTCCGTCGCCGCCGTCGCGCGCGGCGTCGTGCTCGTGCAGTGCCCATGCGGCGCGCAGTGGTCTCGTGCCATGGATCCCACAGTACCAGTATTCTCCTCTCTCTCTCTCTCTCTCTCTCTCTCTGCTTGGGAGGAGCAGAGGACGAGTCCAATCATGTAGCACAGTGGCGTGCTGGTGGCACCGTGGTCCGTGGCTACCTACCAAACGGGAGGGCGACGTCACATGGCCCAGCCGTGGAATGCTCCACGGCCCTAACGTGGCATGCCGCCCATTGGCTCGCATCTTGGGGTTCAGTAGCCCGCCCCTGCTCTTCTGCTTCTGTGCGCCCCTGTTAGATCGTCTCCCATGGATGGATATTCTAAGCTCGTCAAAGGCGATACACATGCATGCTGCTTGTAGTTAATCTGAGCTAAAGACAGCCGAGGGATGTTCTGCCGACATCACATGCAGCCTGGCATGGCCTTATTCTTCTTCTCCTTCTTCGGTAAACTGCCTGCCGATTAGCAGTAGAATTATTTCGCTAGTGGCCAGCCCCAGCCAGCTGAATTATCTCGCCTTGGCTCTGGTGGCCCGAAGAGCATCAGGCTGGTCAGATCTGACGTGTGAGCAGCCTCACTGACGGAGCCTCGCCTTGGCCGGCTAGGGTCAACATGTCGGCCAGGGTCCCACCTGCCAGTGACAACAAGGGTCGCGTGCCGAATGCAGGGGGAGTACGTGAGTTTCCGATTCTCCGAGAAGCGTCCAAGGATCACCCACATGAAGGCCACATGGTACTGCATAGTGCATGTGCATGCAAGAGGTGTTTGTACGCTCAACCCATTATCCTACAGGCATGTCCGGCCACCCGATCGATCCCCCGGGATATTAGCAAGGAATCAGAATAAACGTATGCCTGCCTGACAACCTCAGAGCACAAAAGAGTATTTTTGCCTTCTCGGATCAACCAACAACCACTGGCTTCCACGCTCACCTTAACCGGTAAAGGTCAACAGAATCAGACCATTAGGACAGTCAAACCTTGTCGGCAGGAATCACAGCACTACCAGAATAACCAACATCCACCCCACTCAAATACCTCGGTAATATTTAGACCCGGTGCTAAAGGGTGCATTAGCACCGGGTCCAATGGCTAGAAGCAAAGCGACATGCAAATATGGCCGAGTGGAGGTTATTAGCACCGGATTGTGGTAAAATCCGGTGCTAAAGGTACCACATTAGCACCGGTGGCAGCTACCAACCGGTGCAAATATGTCCAATCTCATTTAGCACCGGTTGGTAGATACAACCGGTGCTAACGAGAGCATCGGAGGGGCAGCCCTCTTCTACTCCTTTATTTATCCGCTTCTCTCTTCTTCAATCATATCTTCTTTTCTCTCTTCCTCCTCTCACTTTCTCTCTCTTCTTCTTCCTCCTCTCGCAGGCAGGCGCACGCGGCGGACTGCGCGCGGGCGGGTGCGGGCGCGGCGCGTGGGACGAGGTTGCCGCAGGCGGCGCGCAGGCCGGCGCTGGCGGGTGGCGTGCTGGCGCGCGGGCGGCGCGCTAGCTTGTTGCTGCCTCTGCTGCCGTGCTGTTTAATTAAATTTGTGTGCTGCTGCCGCTTGCTGTTGTAATTTTTCTTTGAATATTGCGTGCTGCTGCCGCTTGCTGTTGTAACATTCTTGTATTGTAATTTTCTCTTTAAATCTTGTATTATAATTAAATTTTAGAAGTTAGATTTTGGATGTTTAAGTTTCTTCTTTAAATCTTGCTTTTTTCTGTTCTTGAAGAATGTTTCTTTTACTCATCCATTTCCCTCCCCTCTTTCTTACCGCCGAGGCATCTTCTCTGCCTGTTCTTATTCAAGAACATGGGAAGATGTCTCGGCTGTAAGAAAGAGGGGAGGGAAATAGAGAGTAAAATAAGCATTTAATTTTTTTTACGCTTTAAAATTTTTAGCACCGGGTGAAAACATCAACCGGTGCTAAATGTTGTCTTTAGCACCGGATATTTGATCCGGTGCTAAAGATAAGTGCCTTTAGCCTCGGCAGTTTAGCACCGGTTGAGATACCGGTGCTAAAGCCGGTTCCAACCGGTGCCAATGCAACGTATTCTGGTAGGGCAGCGTGCTCAAAATTCAGATCACCAGTTAGTCCGGCCGGGTACAGTACGGTGACTGATTGCAGTGGAGCCTAGTGTCACTTCTGACCCAGGACAGCAGAGACCACTGTTTGTTCCTCTTCCAAAAAGTGCAGGTGAAAGCACTGTTTCGCTAACTAACCCTCTCTAAACAATCAATCAGCAAGGCCTCAGGGCTTCAACCGCAGGCCACTGCTGCCCAGGCCCAACCGCTACCTAGTGCTAGAATCTATGCGGTGTTTACTTCCCTGAAAAACGAATGTGAATTTGAATGAAAATACATCAAACATTGTAGTGTACTGTAGCACTTTTCGTTTGTTTGTGGTAATCATTGTCCTACCATGACCTAACTAGACTTAAAAGATTCGTCTCGTCGTTTGTGGGAGAAGTTTTGGATTTGAAGGAAGTGAACACCGCCCCGATGCCAACCGCACCAAATCATGCAAAGGTACGGCTGCCAACAAACCCAAGCACTGAAACACCCAACCCCTGATCAGTGAAGATATCGGAGAAACGGACGGATGAGCAAGGACGGAGGTTTGAGCCTACCAATCTGCCATCGTCCTCTCCTTTTGCACGAGCGCCTGCCGGATCATCGATGATGCCGCCATTTGAACTTTTGGCCTTTCTTTCTCTCCCGATCACCTCGCCCCTTTTCGAGCTTTCCAATCGGTTGGCCCATGCACAGGAGGCCAACTGCAATCCTGCACGATGCAAGCGGAGCCCGTGACGGGGCCAAGGTACCCTCCATTCGTGGGAATCTGATCTATTGGCTTTAGATGGTCACTGGACCTCGCTAGATTCTACTCTTTTGTTTTCTCGCTAGCCCAAGCTATGGATTAATCTGCTAGCAATCCGTGTTCTCTACTCGATCTAGTTGTGATTGTGAAGAAACATCAGCCTCCGGTAAAAGCACGGCGTACTAGCGTGTGATCATTCAGCTTGTCTGACCAAAATTTCAAGGGGGGCAAATCCAAATAGTCAAGAAACACTTTTCCGAGAGCCTAGGAATATTCGGCTGGGGAACTAAATTTGCCGGGAAGAAGGAAAAAGAGCATATGGGTGTGTGAAGGAAGAGCATGGATGGGGATAGATAGTTGGGCCTTGCCTTTCCATATGTTTGCGTACTTGAAATTGAGTTCTTCTCGCCCTCCCCCGTCATCGAGACATATCTTAACATAACACAGGGAAAAGAAACCTTTTTTCCAAATGGATTAGGTGAGTGTCATCATTCCAGACACATGCGAGGATCGCGGCAAATCTCTGCGTTCAAAATAAGAAATTTGAAATCTCAGGTCAAGATGTCTATTCAGAACTTCTTTTAATTATATACTTCATCGGTTCAGATTTGATTGCTGCGAGGCCATGAACAGTTTGAATCACAGAATGCCAAGCAACGTAATAGAACATCGACGCCTACGGCCTACCCCAGAATTTCATTGTCCAAGTGGAATTAAGCAACCTAAACTATGTGTCAGTGGATAGGTTCCCGTGAATATAAACATGCGGCGGCATTTGGTTTGTGAAATGGACAGTTAGCTATATACTGTATCTTCTTCTTTTGCGGTTAGTGGCAGTTGAGAGGGAAAGTGTCAGTGTGCGATGTACAGCTGGCAGTTTGTAGAAGATAATTAACAGTAGCAGTAGTCTTGTACAGCCACTATAGATATTGCTTCGACAGAGTGGTTGATAGTTCCAGCAGCAGAAGATAGCAAGCACACTGTAGATACGGTGTCAAGGATCATGAGAGATTTCCAGATAACGACCATAGCAAAGCATCAAATGGATATATTGGATTATTCGATGATAACAGCAAAACCGCTTGGAGAATGATTGTAATGCCTCTTCCTGGGGTTATCTCTGTTTACACAGAGACAGCATTCATGCAGCCATGAAGGAGGTCGATGTCAATTCCTTATCCAATGAATATCCACAACTGAAAAGGCGAGGAAAATGCAGCAGACATGGAGATCGATCAGGATCCCCTGAAAACGTGTGTACCACAGAAGCCATTGTCGCTGAACCCGGACGGTTGGTCCGGTGCCGCTCGCCCCCGCGTCGTCTCCCTCGGGGCGACACGGGCGGCTCCCCCACCGCCGCCGGGAACCACCCTCTCCTCCCCTTCCCAACCTCGCCGTCGCCGGAGCAGGGCCCCGGAAGTCCGTGGGCGCGCTAGGATGGCGACGGCGGGGCCTCTTCTCGGCAGTTCCTCCTCCTCCCTCCCCCTCCCGATCCAAGCTCCGGCGGCGTCAACCATGGCAGTGGGGGCGGCGACCGGCGGCGGATCCGGGGCCCTGGGCACCGGATCCGGCTCCCCCGAGGCCGGATCTACACGGAGAGGAGGCGGTTGGGGCGGGATGACGCGTCGGCGGCCAGCCGGCGGCGGTGGCGGAGGTGCAGCGAGGAACCGGCCGCGGGCAATGGCGGCGGCCATGGCGCGGGCAACCGCAAGCGGCGAGCAGCGGCGACGGCTTTCGGAGGCGCAGGGGATGGCCGTGGCGTAGTTCTGGGCTGCGAGCGGCGGGCGCGCGAGGAGCGCGCGTGCGGGCCGACGCGCCAGGCAGCAGGCGGCCGGGGCGCACGACGGCGGCCGGCGACAGGCGTGTGCGGCGAGCGACCGACGACCTGAGGCGCGCCGCGCGTGACGGGCTGCAGCGGCGGCCTGGGGCGGCGCACCGAGGACGGTGGCGGCCTGCGACGGTGCCGCCCAGCAGGGGCGTCGCCGACGTGTGCGGGCAGGAGGCCGTGGCCAGGTGGAGGCAGCGGAGGGTTTTTCCAGCGGCAGAATGGTGTGTGGCAGCGCGGCGGAGGCACCACCATGGTCTAGGTTCGGAGTGCCAAGCCGGGTACGTGCAGCATGGGTTGATGCTCCGGGCGAAAGCCCTCGCCGGCGTTGTGCCGGTGCAGATGACGGCGGCACCTTATGTGTCGCTTCCCCTGTTGAGGGCGTCATTGTGGCGCTATAACCCTGCTGCCCGGGGTTCTCTGGGTGAAAACCCTGTCTAGTGATGGACAAGCGACGACGGCGCATCTTGCGTCGTTCCCCTCGTTGGAGGCGTCGTCTTTAGAGACCCTACTCGGTTTTGGCACTTTGCTCCGATGACCAGTGTTGACTACTCCATCGTGGGACATGCTCAAGGGTGTTGATTCCTCCTCATGTGGGGGAAGCAACGCGGTGAATCTGACCAACGGCGTCGGTCTGGTTGCTTGGTGAGGTGTTTTGGAGGTGGGGCATCATGCTCGCTGTCTTGACGGCAACACAAGGAACGAGTCCGAAGCATGGAGGTGTGGCGGATGTGGCGTGGCCCCCGCGCACGAGAGGCGTCCAACGGCGGATGAGGCGAGGCCCCCGCGCGTTGTTTTGCTCGGACTCAGTGTCTTTCATCCCGTCGAATAGGTCCTGCATGGTTGCAACGTCCAGCGAAGGCGTCTACCTTCCTTGTTTTCTCTATCAGCGCCGGCTAATGGCGGAGTTCGGATGTCTGTAAGGGTATGGCGTGTGGGTGGGAGCTGCGGTTTTGGTCTCTCTCCGCTGCAGGTGTGTAGGTTGCGGCCGGTGAGTGGTTGTGAGCGGTACCCCGCGTTGATGTCCCAATCCAACCGGACGAGTTTTAGTTTTTATTTCTTTTCTGTTTTCCTGCCTATGACCTTCTAGAGTTGTAGACTTGTATTTTTTTCTGGTATATCAATGAAACACGCACTGTCTTGTGCGGTTCGTTAAAAAAAAACCCGGACGGTTGGGCCGACGACGATAAGTCCAAGGAGACAACGCGATCAATGTCTTTTGCAGGCTTGCAGGCGGAGGAAAGTCACCTTGAACCAGCATGACTTTCGTTTCCGTTTGGTTCGGCTACGAGAATATGACGTAGAAAGTAAAACGAAATGTTTTCTTTGGCAAGGCTTGTTTTGTATCAAAGGAAAAACCGAGAAGAGCAAACCTGATGGCACCTCTGACTGACAAAAATAAGAAATGCAGTTTTGTCAGAAAAACGATAGCGGCAGTTATTTACTCTGTACATGAATCACTAGAAGCTGCATCAGTGGCTGCATATGACATTCTAATCCTCTGTTGTTGGGCCGGGCTGTGCAGCTGAATAGCTGGTCATCATTTCTATTAACCAACCGCTAAAAACAAAAAAGGTTCAGATCAACGAACCGTCTCATCATTTCCCGCGTCAGTTGAAGAAAATTTGATCCCGAAGACCAACACTGGCAGGACGCTGCTCAGCTGTTACGGTAGCATGCAAACCTCTGTCCCAGCTTAGTAGTACGGCCCGTGCATTAACACTTCTAGGTGGATCTGTTTGTAGGAAGACAGAGAGATGAGTGTGATGTCCGAGCTACCAGCGACGCCGACTGATCAGATATCCCGTAATACCAAGACACAGCGAAACTCCGCACTGGCATTCATGTGCAAACTGCAAACGGAGGACCAGAAACAGACAGAGATATCTCCGTTCTTGCTTGCATTGGTTCCATTAGATTAGGTTATTTTTCCCAACAATCATTAGTCAGGAAGATTTTGTATTTTTGTATATTCCCTTTCGACGAACGTTTTGAACGAAGGCGTGGTACTGGCAAGATCGATGACCTCGTGCACTTGGTTTAAGCCGTTCAACTATGTCGTCTGCATTGCACCGTGCAATCCGCCACTAGATCGAACAACACAAGAGCGGCCATTGGCAAAAATACTACGGGCCAGATTGGTCAATCTCAGAGTGCTAATCATCCAATCAAGCCCATCAATAACCAGCTGCACCGTGCTAACAGCCATCAAAACCGGCGGCGGCCAGTGTGTCCGCGCAACGTGTTGCGCAGCGGCTTTTGATCGAGCCGTGGAGCCAAGCCCACGCGTGACGGCGTGTGAGTTGGGCAGATTGGGCCAGGCGCGACGCGCGCCGCTCCTGAACAGTTTCCGTGCACGGCAGCCGCTCACAGGGCTCGGGGCCAGAAGGGACGGACGCGCCGGAGAGGCCCGCGGGCCGCGGCCCGGCCTGCGGCACGGCACGGCACGGCCACACGCGAGCGGCCAACGTGAGGTCGTGAGCCACCCGATTCGTGCGGGCCCCAGCCCGGGCACCCCACCCTCTCACCGACCACACACGCCGACACGAACGCTCTTTTCCCCGCATCCAACGCCACCTGTCAGTCACTCTGTGTTGACGCAAAGATGTGCCAACACATCCGAGAACGCACGAACGCGCAGCACGGCCGTCACAACGGCCAACACCCTGACCTCCCCGGGGCAGACCGGTTTCAAGAACCGGTCGGACCGCTTCCAGGCGGGAGATCGTGAAGACCTAGAAACTCGAGCTCGGGAGGGACCCGTCGGAGCTCAAGCAAGCTAGGGTTGCTCTAGGGTCGGCAGGCCACCTAGAACGCCCTTGAACGCCGTAGAGACGAGCAAAGAACAGAGGATAAGGTTTGAAAGAGATTAGGGTTTGAGGGATAAAAAATAAAGGACAAATATGTTGGTTCGATTGGGAACCTCTCAATCGGCCTTCTAGCCTTTATATTTATAGGCCATGGAAGTCTTACCCCTCATGAGTCGGTTACAATATGGGATTATACCAGAAAACCTAATCCTACTCGAATTACAGCTTAAAACCGGTCTGACCGGATTTTAAAACTGGTCTGACCTCTTTTCCCGAGTGCAGATCTTGCCGAAGTCATAACTCTCTCATCCGGAGTCCAAATTAGGCGTTCTACATATGCATTTTGATCGTCTCGACGAGAGCTACGCAATGGTGAAGTCCAATCTGCATTTTTATCAATATTATCCAAACCGGTATGACCGGTTTGTGCACACCGGTCAGACCGGTTTGCATGGCGCTGCCAATTTTGGGTGTCAACATATGCCCCCCTGTTTCTTGGTAAAGCTTGCGTAGCAAGAAACATTTCTTCCAAGCCAAAAACTGTACTGGAATAATGATAAGCACTCGCACATCAGTCACATCTTGTCTCTAACGATGAAGAAATCCAATTATCCATATATCTTGATTGCTCAAAGCGATGATTTCACCATGCTGCTCATATTCCTGTATCTCCCATGAGATATGAATCTGAGTACACACCACTTCGGCTGTGATTGTCTAAAATTTGGCTCAAAGTCCATCTCGTACTTCAAACGTCTATGAATGCACAACTTGACCCGATTACAGTGGATAGCAATTGGTCTTTTATCTTTTATAATCGCAACTGAAAATGTATAATGAATATATAGCATCCACCAGCCTCATATCCTTGAAATCATAAACCTTTAGCCGAAGTGAAAGAACCATATTCAACTTACTTATTAGTGCAAAATATTCCAACCGGCCTCGTTAATGAATATGCCGCAATCACGACAAAAATGGCCAAGATCAAATTACCGTCAAGATCCAACCTATGAAATTCTTGAACAAAACCATCCTTACAATTGTAAGCCATCACGGATGCATAAAACGACCAAATTACTTTAAATGTTAATTGGTCTTTGAAATACTTCTCAACTTGAGAATTGAAGAATGATAAATCAATTCAATATTGCATCCATGAATCATTTTGATCACAAAAAATGAGCAATCGCCCTAAAGAATGAATATAATACTGATAATAGCCGGATTACTCATGAACTCTTCTCTTGCTTTAATGATCTTACACATATCTCCGATAGTGATCGATTTGCTGCTGGAGCTGCTCTAAATTTGAATATCCTGAGCAAACCGGTCTGACCGGTTCCAAATCCGGTCTGACCGATTTTAGGCGACTTCACTTGCATGAGCCATTGATCATAGCAAACGAAGCCGATTTTTCATCGGTTTTAACGTAGCAAGGACAAAACATATTTGTTGCAACTGAATAATTCTTAATCGGACAGACAAGCCCGATAAGCCCTTAATGTTTATCATGTGCATCAATAAGATCAAGATCGGTCATTGGAAAAATAATTATCACCATGCACCACCTCAGTCTCATCACCGATCCACTGAATAAGTAATTGATGCAAGGTAGACGGCACACATTGATTTGCATGAATCCAATCGCGTCCAAGAATTAAACTAAAGTTACCTTGCACCTTTGCAATGAAGAAGACTGTATCGAGCGTCTTACTTCCAATTGCGAATTCAACGGAAGCAATTCCCTTTATATTAATATGCTTATCTTCTCCCACGCCGGTAATCGTCGCATTTGTCTTCATCTTTCCCGCCAAGTTCCTTGAAGAGAGTGTAAGGCATGAGATTCACAACAGCCCCTCCATCGACTAGCATCCGTGAAATCGGCTTTCCATTGATATATCCTTTCATATATAAAGCTTCCAAGTGATCAATCGATTCCTTAGGCTTAGAGAACACAGCATCATGAGGTCCAAAGTGGAGACAAGCAAATTCTTCCCCTGTCACCACAAAATCATCGGGAACCGAACCAAGTACCACTGATTCGGCTGACTGTCTTATACCGGATCCTCCGAAACCAGTCTGACCGGTTGGCGAAACCGGTCTGACCGCTTTGGCTGCTGGCTGGCCACTTGACTTGATTCGCCACACCTTGCCTTGAGGAATCATGTGTTTATGACTGTTAAGTTTTTCACTTCTCAGCATCTTTGTTTCCTGCTCCCTTTTCTCTTTATTGCGCAAGTGTTGCAACTTTCTTTTCTGTGTATGATTCAAACCCGATGGACACCATCTGGGTTGATAGTATTTTTCTGCAAACTTGCTACTGCTAGCTTCATGATCATCTTTCTCGACTGATCCTTTATTTGCAACAGCAGCCGAATTTCCAATAACAATCGGCTCTTTATTCAAATCTTGCATAATTGCTGGAATATCACCAACTGTCACAAACCCATTAACTTTAGTCTGCTTTGGATCAACTACAGGCTTCACATCCTCCTTCTTCTTCTTGACACGGTACTCTTGTTTAGAAGGAACACGTGGCTTCTGATCAGACCGCAACCGGTCTGACCGGTTTGATGAAACCGGTCTGACCGCTTTAGTGGCTGGCGCCAGACCTGATTGGTAGGAACCCAATCGGTCATGCACTGGAGTCCTGGGACTTTTCCCCATATAATCCTGACGTGGTTGTGGCATAGGGAGGTATTGCATCCACACCCCTTGATCCCACATCGTATATTGAGAATTTAATGCGGGAAATACCCATGGCATAGTAGTATACAATTTTTGTGGGGGAAACACAGTA
This sequence comes from Echinochloa phyllopogon, assembly GCA_033239725.1. Classification (NCBI taxonomy): domain Eukaryota; kingdom Viridiplantae; phylum Streptophyta; class Magnoliopsida; order Poales; family Poaceae; genus Echinochloa; species Echinochloa phyllopogon. The sequence goes on from BTCW01000005.1 coordinate 52,401,480, forward strand.
ATAACATCACCTTGGTGATTGCTATTCCCTCTTGGAGCTGTAGAATTATTCCGACGTGATGTTGCTTTTGATTTCTTTTTTGTTGGCCGAACAACTTGAACGGCCTTTGTGTACCTGTTCAGGAACTGATCATCCACCTTACAAGTACACACTTCCGAGCGCCTAGGTTTGAGAGTTCTTGGTCGATCCTCGGACAAACCGGTCTGACCGGTTTGAGAAACCGGTCTGACCGGTTTCGCCTGATCAGCGGACCGACCTTTTTTAGGTGAACACTCTTGCCCCCCGGGCTTAGATGTTTCAATAGTAATCTTCAGAGACTCTTTTCCATCCAAAGTCTTTCCAATCATCACCTTTCTAGCCGAAATTTTGTCATTGACATTATTCGGCCTTGGTTCTCCAATGATCACATTTTTCCTTTGGCTCGTTCGGCTTGCTCCGGCCGAATAAGTATTTTGGGATTATTCAGATTCAAAGTATGAACAGATAGAAGAGTTTCATCAATTGTTGTCTCAGCTAATAACAATCGTTCCTTATTAATGGCCGATTGTATCTGTCGACGGAAAATATTACAATCATTAGTTGCATACAAAATAGAATTATGCCACTTACAATATGCATGCCCTTTCAGGTCCTCCGACGATGGTATAGCATGAGACAATCGAATGTTGCCTCTCTTGAGCAGTTCATCAAAAACATGCTCGCATTTGGCAACATCAAAAGTAAATTTCAGTTCACCTTGCCGATTTTTCTGCATCGGCTTGAGTGAAGGGCGAGAACATGGTTCGGCCTTTGATGGCCAAACAAACTCAGCATCACAAATTTCTTTACCCTCATCGTCCGAACTATGAGAATTATGATCAACAATATGCACGTTGGACTGATGAGTTTTAACGGGTTATTTTGTATTTCTTAATCTATGTTCTAAATTCATAACCATCATTTGCAAAAAATTAACACAAGTAAATCCTTCAACTTTTTCCTTCAAATGAGGTTGGAAACCCGCAAAAGCCAAATTAGCTAAATCATTCTCGGAAATTGTCAAACCTAAACATCGGTTCTTAACATCTTTAAATCTTCTAAAATAATCAATGGCCGATTCATCGCGGCCTTGCGTAACCGATGTCAAATCTGTCATTTTAGCTTCGTTCTCTCTATTAAAGAAGTGATCTCGAAATCTACGCTCTAATTGACTCCATGTTTGTATAGAATTCGGAGCGAGCGAAGAAAACCAAGCAAAAGCCTTTCCAGTAAGAGATAATGAGAATAAGCGCACACGCAAAGCCTCGTGAAAGCCCGCTATTCCTAACTGGAGAATGTATTGACTCACATGATCCCAAGTTGTACAAGTATCAACACCATTAAATTTAGTGAACTCGGGAACACGCCAACCAGCAGGATAGGGAACAAGATCAAATTCCTGAGGATATGGTTTTTGATATAAACATGAATTACCTATACCAATCTCATTAGTTCGACTAGAAGCGGCCAAACTAGGCATTGTTGAAGACAAAGGACTACCAACCACAAAAACGGCCTGACCAACTGTGAAACTGGGCAGACCGGTTTGGAAAACCGGTCTGACCGGTTTGCTGGCCGATGGTACATGTGATGTCTGTCCAGCAAAGAAATTCGTCGGTATGCCCAAATTTGGATCTAAAATATTTTCTAGCACACCTGACGAACTAAATTTTATGTCATCCGATGAAAAAGAATCATCTACAATATGTTTATTCTTTTTTAATGTACTTAATTCATTGGATAAAGAAGCAAGCCTATCACCAATAATATTTGCTACTAAAAATTTCTCATCCACCATAAGTGATAATTGCTTCATGAGATCATATGGGTCGTTATTTACCTTGAGAAATTCTTCCACTTGACTATTAGTCAATTTGAAAGAAGGCATGACAAATTCCTCGACCCTTCTAATGGAGCCACCACAATCCTTCTTGAAACCCTTCAAGAATTGCGCCTTGAAGTGTTCCATAGCGATCAGGTACTCCTTGCGCTCCTCTTCAGTGAGCTCCTCCATCGTCGCTGCGATGATGTTGTCGTTGGCGGAATCGGAGATAGAACCCATCTTCTTTGGAGAAAACTAGATCGGTTTTTAAACCAAGATCTTTTTCCCCAGCGGAGTCGCCAAAAAGTATGTTGACGCAAAGATGTGCCAACACACCCGAGAACGCACGAACGCGCAGCACGGCCGTCACAACGGCCAACACCCCGACCTCCCCGGGGGCAAACTGGTCAGACCGGTTTCAAGAACCGGTTGGACCGCTTCCAGGCGGGAGATCGTGAAGACCTATAAACTCGAGCTCGGGAGGGACCCGTCGGAGCTCAAGCAAGCTAGGGTTGCTCTAGGGTCGGCAGGACACCTAGAACGCCCTTGAACGCCGTAGAGACGAGCAAAGAACAGAGGATAAGGTTTGGAAGAGATTAGGGTTTGAGGGATAAAAAGTAAAGGACAAATATGTTAGTTCGATTGGGAACCTCTCAATCGGCCTTTTAGCCTTTATATTTATAGGCCGGGGAAGTCTTACCCCTCATGAGTCGGTTACAATATGGGATTATATCAGAAAACCTAGTCCTACTCGAATTACAGCTTAAAACCGGTCTGACCGGATTTTAAAACCGGTCTGACCTCTTTTCCCGAGTGCAGATCTTGCCGAAGTCATAACTCTCTCATCCGGAGTCCAAATTAGACGTTCTACATATGCATCTTGATCGTCTCGACGAGAGCTACCCAATGATGAAGTCCAATCTGCATTTTATCAATATTATCCAAACCGGTCTGACTGGTTCGTGCACACCGGTTAGACCGGTTTGCACTGCGCTGCCAATTTTGGGTGTCAACACTCTGGTTACCAGCCACGTATCACGGGGTCCCACGCGCCAGCCTCTTGGGCTTTGGGTTCTCCGCCTCCACCTTTTTCCGCCCGTCACCTCGACCACAAAAACGAAACGAATAAAATGACCATTTTTTATGGCGACGAAAACACACGCCGATTTGGATCGTCTTCGGTGCGCACCCGCCCCGCCCCGCCCCCCTTTGCTGACCCCACTCGCTCGCCGGTGATCTGATGGCGGCGGCGGCCCGCGCGCCGCCGACGCGCGCGGTCGGAGCTGGGGCGGCCCTCTCCGCCCCGCGACCCGGGGCTAGGGTTCGCGCGGCGCGGCCACGCGAGGTACGGCTCTTCCTCGCTTGCTCTGGGTGCCCAAAATCGTCATGTGTTCGCTCGCCGGGTCGGAGCTGTAGGAGCTAATGCTGGTTCTGGTTACGGGTGCTAGCCTCGTATTGTCCGGTTGAAGCTAAACGCGAGGTTTTGGTGCAATTTTGAGGGTGCGAGGTGTGGGGAGGTGAATTGGTGATCGGCCTAACGGAAATGCGATTGGGTCACCTTCACCATAGAATCTCATTCCATTGGAGCGTCTAGACTGTTATGCTGATGCATTTCTTACATTTTCACTGACCTGCTTCGATTGTTTTGATTTCATAGCGGGAGCAGTGGACTGTGTTGGTCTCATTTTGTTGTGGTATGATTGCCCTAAAATACGATATGTAAGGAGGGAAAAATGTTTAGGGTAGTGGGAGTAATGGTCATGGAGTTCTCAGTCAATGTTACTGCTTCTTACAACTGTAGACACAAGCCACTGATTTTCTCTTTGGCGATTTTAAGTGTTTGTGTATTGATCAGTGTAGTTTGCTGTGGTAAGCATAGGTCTTCTGTGGGTAATTTGAGAGAAGGTTCTATACTGCAGAGACATGTCTTACTATGGCAATAGCTAAAGAGTATAGATTGCACATCTGTTCGTATTTACTAGTTCTACTATTTCTGTCGGTTGATTTTAGTCCAAAAAATACATATGACGGCATAGGAGGTAGATATGGAACTTAAATCAGGGTAATGACGGAGAGTTTATAACATAAAAAATCTTATTACATGAACTCTGGCTTGCCTGAATGAATTCTTGTTTTTGGCCAAATTGTCTGATTTATCTACCGCCAACAGATATCTTAACTTTTCCCTGTGATTGTACATTTGCCTATTGGTTTCAGGAGAATTTTCATACCCATCGCTTGTTTATATCATCTGATCTGAATTCAAGGTCGTTGGTCTGCCCTCCATGCAATTGTGCTCAAATGGCTTTGGCTGAAACAAGAATGGCTTATCAGCCTGATGTTGACAAGCACGCTGGAGTTCTGGTATGGAAGTTGGGTCAGTAAGTATGGATGAGTCCTCCTCCCTTGTTCTAACAAGTGTTTCTGTTCACCTGTAGGCCTATGAACTGGTCCAAGGGAACCTTGTAAGTTTTGCTTTAACTTCAATGATCTGTCATTAATTGTAACACCAGCTGAATGTTGAAAGGTTCTTTTGCTATCAAGATAAATCATACTCAATACTTCAGGTGCAGTGGAATTCATTTATGGACAAATCAATACCTGACCCACCAACTGCTGTTCTCCTTCATGGTATCCTTGGCAGCAGGAAAAATTGGGGTAAATGAGTAGTGCTCAATATGTGCCTGTAATATGCCTTCATTGTGTATTGGTGCATTTCACATTTTGTTATGAGTTTGCAGTTGAGCAACATAACTTGATACTTCTATGTTTTGGTTGTGAACCATGTTACTAACAAACTATTTTATCCATGAAGGATCTTTTGCGAAGAGGTTAGCTCAGGAATTCCCAATGTGGCAGGTCGTTATATCTATCATTCTGATGATGCTTTAAATTGCTCAACAATGCAGAAACTAAATAGGATTGATATTTGTTCTCTTCATGCAGTTTCTCTTGGTTGATCTGCGCTGTCATGGTGACTCAGCATCAATTAAGAAGTGCGGACCACACACTGTTGCCTCAACTGCTCTTGATGTTCTAAAGCTGGTTTGTAGCTGCTTGCAATTTATGCTTTGGTCGCTCGGCTTCTAATGTCTTCAGTCTTCATTTTTGGTCAACAGAACAACATCTGTACCTTATTTGAGAATAAACTGCACATATGTCTTGCACATTCATATTTATTGCAAATCTAGCCTTATGCATCCGGGGACAGGCTGGATCCCAAGTGTTTTCAGACTTGACCTAACTCTTCGTGTCATCTTACCTACATCAGAATAAAATGCAGATTTGAGTTCCCTGTAATTTAATAGGAATCACTATGAACTAAATTACAAAGTGATTTATGGCCTGGCACTACACCTGTTTTAAAACTTCTAAGTTATATTTACTCCTATCAATTGTTTCTTTGTTGTTCAGACCTTTTCAGCCTACTTATCTTTTACTTTATCTAAAAAATCCAACAGATAGTGCAGCTCAGGCTAACTCCTCGGGTTTTGGTTGGTCACAGCTTTGGAGGAAAAGGTTTTTTATTTTTTTATTTTTTTTATGCCTCTACCTTTTAGAAATGGCATGCTTTACATTGAAAGTAAAGTAAATGTGTCTTGGTACTCATAAAATGTCCTTTGCAGTGGCCTTGAGTATGGTAGAGCAGGCTGCAAAACCACTTGCTCGTCCTGTTAGAGTGAGCTCTACTTCTAGTTCTGCATATTTTAGTGTAGTGGAAGTGAGATTGCAGATATTATTTCTTCTCTTTTTGGTTATTTTCTTAATATTCTGTTCCTTAAAAGGTGTGGGTCCTTGATGCTTCTCCTGGCAAAGTTCGTGCTGGAGGAGATGGCGAAGACCACCCAGCTGAACTTATTGAGTTCCTCAGAAGAATGCCTACGCAGGTTGGTCCTTAAAAGTTGTTAAAAACTTAGATAACACATTTTGGTGCTGAGTGACTGCTGCTTGAATTTTTTTTGTGCATTTTATTGTTGAAATCCAGGTTTCTTCAAAGCAGGAGGTTGTCGATGCTCTTGTTAAAGAACAATTTTCTCTGGATGTTGCACGGGTATGATTGAATACTATCTGCTTATTAAAAACTAGTACTACTCTATTGGATGTTGTCTCCAATGAAACAACAGGTATTTCCTTTTTTTGGTTGGTTCTTTGTTTCAGTGGGTGGCCACAAACCTACGCCGAAGCATTCTATTAGGTCAGCGATCATCTTCAAGCTTCTCATGGACTTTTGACCTAAATGGCATCTCCGAAATGTACAAGTCTTATGAGGATACTAACTTATGGTAAATCTTCATCGATGCCAGTTGAGATCATCTAAAGAAATTATATTGTGACTAATGAATGTTGCATTGTTTAGGAGGATTGTAGAGAATGTACCTAGGGGAGTTCATATTAATTTTCTGAAAGCTGAACGAAGTCTGCATAGATGGGCTCTTGAAGACCTCCAAAGAATTCATGCTGCTGAAGAATTAGCTGCAGATGAGGGTGGAGGAGTTGAAATGCACGTGCTTGAAGATGCTGGACACTGGGTATTTTGAGATCTGCGTTTTCTTTTTACTAAAGTTGCAAACAGAACATTTGATTATTTGCATGTTTTCTTTCAGGTTCATGCAGACAACCCAGATGGTCTATTTAGGATTCTTTCATCAACCTTCCGAATCGAGACTACTATAAGAGGAATGCAAGACTAAATAACAAAGCTTAATTGATCAAGTGATGATATGAGTGAGGCAATGAAATGAACAGAAGATGTGTATAATACAAGAAGGGAGAGGAAACCGTCAACAATGATGCTAACTGCTATCCTTGACGTGTTTGTTCATTCATTCATTCTTTTCCTGTATCGCGTTTGAGGAACAACCTGTAACTGTTGTACACTGAATGCATGAGAAACATTTTTCAACTTGTCCCAGCATTGGCCCCGACCACTTCAGTTGCGAGATTCTGGATTAAGCTGCTTGTTTCGCGGGCTTGGTTCACAAGCCTGTGGCTGAAGTTGTGTGCAAAAGGGATTTTGTACGTTTTGAAGGTATATTCCTATTATTGCAATGTTATTATCATCAGAAGCTCAGCTTCGTCAAGTCATGTTGTGGTTAGCGGATAACTTAATACCTTCCTGCAATACATGACCATCTTCTAATCTTTACTCTGACTGTTCAATGTGGCCCAATGTGACTGTTCAATGTGGCCCAATGTGACTTATGCAGCTGTACTTACACTGTACAGTTATGTATGCAGTCAGATTGCCCACGCAGTCTGTCACAATTTCTCAGATTGTACCACAATGCTCTCAGGCCTGTCACAATTTCATCATGTAAGAAATCTCCAGTTGTCTCATCATGGCTTGTGGAAGCCCGGAAACACTTCAACATTGGCAAACCGAGCTGAGATTAGCAGTTTTTAAGTAATATCGATTCTGTAAAACTGGCTTCTTTCTAGTTTCTACTTGAATGAAATTGCGGAGCTTTTGCTTTCCTCGAACAAAAAGAAAAGAAAAGATTGTTTCGTTCCAGCAAGCATAATGTCCACGTTTGACAAAAATAGCTCACCGGATTTCGATTATCGGGCTCACCGGACTCCCTGTCTCCCTTCGGATGTTGGATCCCTCAAGATAACTCCGGCGACGCCGCCGGTGACGGCGAGAAATCGATGACCCCCAGCTTCCCGGTCCCCTCAAAATACAAACTCCCGTCCACCGCGGCCGCCTCGTCGACGACCCTGTTCCTGACGGGCACATGCGACAGCCTCACCTCGCCGATGTCGTACTCGTGCGCCGACCAGCGGCTGTAGATGAAGCTGGGGTCGTCCGTGTCCAGCACGAGCACGACGACGCGGCGGCGGTGGGCGCGCCGGAGAGGTCCATGGCGGTCCATGGCGGGGAGGGCGATGCTCTCGCCGGTGCGGGGGTCCCAGAGGTGGGTGCTGGAGGACCGGCAGGGTGCCGAGCGGCGGGCAGCTTCCGGCGCCTGAGTTGGCCGATGTGTTGGTGCTCTCGTCCTATGGTTGATTTCCACGCCGCCGATGAAGATTATCACCGGCCATCTCCATCAGGACGGCGGCGCTTCACGTTCTCACGGCTGCTCATCACCGGACTCCACCAGGACGACGACCGCCATCTATACCTGTACGAGTACGGGGTCTCTGTCCACCGCGACGGCCAGGTCAGCATGTGAGCTGCCGCATCGCGCTCCCGCGCCTGCCTGACGGGGACGAGCGAGTCGCTGCGGCAGCCCGTTCCCGATCTGCGCCGCACGTGCTCGATCCAACGGCCAGCAGGACCCCAGGGGTGGTCGGTATTTCAAATACCGTCCACCCCCAGGTCGGTACCGTCCCGGCGAGCGCGCCGGGGAGACCGGAGCGCAGCCGCACCTCCCGAGCCTCCGCGTGGCCGGGATGTGGTCTCACCATCCGCGAGCGCGGTATGGCGCCGGCGCCGGCCTCGCTGCTTCGGATGGTCCGCGTTCTCACGGCTGCTCATCGCCGGAGTCCACCAGGCCGACGACCGTCGTCATCTTTCTACACCTCCACTCGTACTCCGCCGCCACGCGCAGCTGTAGCGCGCCCACTAGGTGCCTGCACGGTGACCGCTTCCGCATGGCGGAGGCTGCCGCAGCCGCCGTCGTTCACCGGGGCGCGGCGCATTGGCTACTTCGACGCGCGCAGGCCCCGATACGGTAGACAAGACCTGTACGCACTCAGCGCTAGCTGAGCACGGGGCACCTTCTCCTTGACAAAGCTCCCCGCCATCGTCTTCGGCCGGTCGCAGTACATGTTCCTGTCCACCGCCGGAGACGTGGGTGGAAGTTTGGACCCAGCAGCATGCATGGAGACGACGGCGGCGGCGGTGATCCCACGGTGTGGCTATGAACTCAAGCGAGCCATTTATTACCACCGGCTGTGCCAGTGGAGGACTACTGCTCCTCGTTGTTGCCACTATAGTGGCACCGGCAGCATCACCCTCCAAATCAACTGCCCATCAGCTCGCCGCGTCGTCAAGCCAGCGCCTTCAATTCCCGGCCATTGCCACAATGCTAATCGATCTGGCGTCTTCCCATCTTCCCCGCCATAAGACTAAATCCTTTCAATTGGTGGTCACTGCATTGGCTATCCACTGACTGATATTCCAATCGCCAATATACTAGGCATGATCCTTAATCTGATCTTCAGAATTCAGTCATACGATTCAGTTCACTTGCTTCCTCCGGTGACCAGCGCCGTCTGCCGCCGGCCACGAGGTGCACCGGTGAGCGAGGAACACGACTTGAGGCGAAGCTCCAAGTTCCCAAAGCTGGCGCTCTGGTCTCGCCGGCCCAGCGACAGGTACGGTGGCCGAGCGTGCTGCGTGCCTGCGTACCTCATTGAAGCCATGAACCGTTCAAACATCGTCAAGCCGAGCGCGACGACGGCGGCCACTCGCCGACGACCGCCGCGTGGCGCTCCCGCGCCTGCCTGACGAGGACGAGCGAGTCGATCGCTGAGGGCAGCCCGCGCCCGATCTGCGCCGCACGTGCTCGATCCAACGGCTGGCAGTAGCCCAGGGGTGGTCGGTATTTCAAATACCGTCCACCCCGGGGTCGGTACCGTCCCACTCCCACGCCAGGCCAGGGGACGCCGGCGAGCGCGCCGTGGAGACCGAAGCGCAGCCGCACCTCCCCAGACGAGAGCCGCCGCGTGGCCGGGACGTGGTCTCACCATCCGCGAGCGCGGCAGGGCGCCGCCGGCGCCAGCGCCGGCCTTGTATATATATATACTGCCGCGTTGGGAACGCCCAGTACGACATCGCGATCATAGCAACGCGCGTGGGGCTAGCTGCCACCGGATCGAGTACGCGCCGCCGATAGGAGGAGAGCCATCGAGGAGACGGGAAAGCTGGGCGTCCTCGTGTTCTCGCCGGCGCCGGAGATCATCAGCTACATACCACGGCTCTTCACGCATGCCGAGTTCCCGGACGGGTCGTCGAATTGCTCCAGGTCGTTCGTGGTAGTGGTAGCGCGTGTCCGGTGGCGAAGATCCGTTCGGCTTTCTGATCGATATCCTCACGGTGCGCGTGTACAAGTTCGACAGTACCTGTCGGTGCCGATGACAACGCTAGCGAGGTGCACCCGTGGGCGACAAGGTGTTTCGTTCTCCTGATCGAGCTACATACCTAGTTAGCCGCTGTGCTCGGCGCGCGAGGGCGAGCAAGTAATACGGAACCGTGTCGGTCTACTTCATACACAATTTGATGAAGCAGGGGAGCCGGCTGGATGGCGGGTTGCTGCACGTCTTAGACCTGGCCGGGGAAACAAGCGCGCGCGTCCAGACCGTGCGCCCGTGCCGAGATATACATGACGGAGCTCATGCATGTGCAGCCCATTTTAGATGTTGCCCTCCGATTATATGACAGGTGCCCAGGACGCAGCTGAGCGTACTAGTTAGTGCAGTACGTGGTTGGTTCAGATTTAGTCATTCAGATGCCGGCTGTTTTCTGTGCAATCCCGGCCTTGTGTTTAAGTTGGATTGTCCTAATTCATTCTTGCGTTAAGATTTTCCATCAAGGAGCAACAGTGGAAAAAGAGCAACGTACGGAGTATGACGGAACGCCATCCAGATCTTCTCTCGCTCGTACCAGTCTTGATCTCTTCTGGGAATATCGAGATTAGTGTTCACGTCCCAATGTCCCATCCGGCCATCCCTCGTTTGCGTCCATTACAAAAAGTCTCAAACAGTTGAGTTCCGAGTGTATTCGAAACAAACCACCTGAGTCCACAACAAGAACATCTGACTTCACGGTACTACCTGGCTGAGTTGATCTCCTCAACCTCAAGAGAGGCCACCGAACGAACTTACTAGCAAACTGGCATAGATGCAGTCCGGCCTGTATTGTTCCCCATGAAAAAAATTCCAAACCTGTAGAAGTAGTACTGCTCCATCCAATTCTTGGAGGGTCTTCCTTTATCTTCTCCAAAGCACCAAATGGGCCGGTCCGACTTGAGCAAACTTGTCTGACTAGCTAGAGCACCACGTGCCAGCGGTTCAGCATCCTGCTAGGGCTCCCATCAGACTAGCATACAGAAAAAGGAAACTGCTCACATAATTATCCACCTCGACCTCTCCAAGAAGTAAATGCTGCAGTGCTTTATAGTAATTCCTAATTGAAAAAAATATAAAATAGACACTTTCGTCCTTCAACTTTTTCTTAAGAATCAAATTCGTTTCTCAACTTTAAAATTGACCAATTTAGTCCCTTAATTTACATTTTTGGATCAAACTTGTCACTCAACTTTCAAATTCACCAATCTAGTCCCTCAAGTTTTGTTTTTTATCAGATTTATCCCTAGAGAACCTAAAATTTTTATATCTGAATATATTAATTATCCCCATACACTTTTACATATATGTGTTACAAAAGTCGTATGCTATTTTTTTAATCTAGATAAATATTCAAATTAAGTTTGACAAGAATAATTAGCCTAGAAGTCTGGTTAATCATTTGATCACATCTATACAATGATAGAAGTATATTTTTTTAAAAAATAATTGGTCCAAACAGATAAGTACAGTGGTCAGTTTGACAAAGTACTCGAGCTATAATTTTGCATGAATCTCCAGGCCAAGGTCCCAGACTCCCGGGTCTTCTTTGATCTTGCCAACCACTTCGTGCAGCTGGAGATTTATCCCCTTTTACGTAAATATTGAATAGTAAAACTTGCTTGCTTTATACTTAAAAAATGAAATGGCAGGCCTTCTGATTTCCTCTTAACAAAAGAAAAAAAAAGGCACGTGCGTCTTTCATCGGACCAGAGAGGTTCATTTCATTTCAGCAAGCAGCATGGTGTCTGATTTCTGAAGCATGCCATTTTTTTTAAATGTACAGCCTTTGGCCAGAGAGAAATTTTTAGAACACGATTGATGCTGGTAATTGAACTCTATATATCGGAACCAGTTGGCTAGCGTTCAATCGCACGTGCAGTTTTGATCAGTAGGCATCATCCAGAAAGGATTGCAAAGAAGCTCCTCCATCTCCGGACACGGTCTCAGTGCCTCTAGGCTCTTGCACTCCATATCGTAGATGTACACGAAACCTCCGTCCAACTCTTCGGTTACATTGTGGTTGAAGTAGATACAGTTCCGCCTGACTCCATACTTGCTTGCCGAGCACAGCAGCTGCGCGTTTGGGTAGCTCACTAGGAACGTTCTGTCGCCCAGATCGTCCAACTCGCACAGTGTCGGCGCCCCCGACAGGTCCATCCTGTACACGCGCACCGTCATGATCTCAGAAGTAAACCCCTTGAGGAAGATGCAGACGTTGAAGAGCTCCCCACGCGATTCCACCATGTACTCCTTTTTTATGTTGGATCCGTCCGGGTACTCGACATGCTCGTACTCCAAGAAGCTGAACACCGGCTCTGCTGATGAGAAATCGATGACCCCCATCTTCGCGATCTCCTGGAAGTAGAACTTGCCGCCCACCGCCGACGCCTGATGGATCACCCTCTTCCGGATCGGCGCCGGCGGCAGCCTCACCTCGCCGATGTCGTACTCGTGCGCCGACCAGTGGAGGTCGCCTGCGCGGCAGTAGACGAAGCTGGGCTCGTCCATGTCCAGCACGAGCACGACGCACGACGACGCGGCGGCGGCTGTGGGCGCGCCGGAGAGGTAGCACTTCCAGTTCTCCGGCAGCTCGCGGTCCATGGCGGGCAGGGCGATGCTCTCGCCGGTGCGGGGGTCCCAAAGGCGGGTGCGCCGCGAGGGGCCCGGCGCCACCAGGAGGACCCAGCCGTGCGGCGTCACGTGGTAGTAGTTGGTGGATAGCTCCGGCACGACGCTGGTGTGGAGGCTCTGGTCGGCGATGGCGAACGCCGTCTGGAGGTTGTTGTCCGTCCCGTGGTCGTACATGAGCACCGGCAGGGTGCCGAGCGGCGGGCGGCTTCCGGCGACGGCGCCTGAGTCGGCGGACGTGTTGGTGTTCTCGTCCATGGTTGATTTCGTCGCCGCGCCTCTTGTAAAACTAAACAATTTAAAATGATCGTTTTGTCGATATATCGGAACGGTGGATACGGCGAAATTTCTCGGTCGCCTATCGATATTTATGGATGCCGTGCCGTGCGTCGGATTACTGCGCGGCAAGTCGAGTCCGCAAGCTAAACATATACTACTCCGTATGTCCCTCCTAATCGAACTCCAGTCCAATCTTTCACGTCGGTAGTAGAGCAAGGATTCTTAATATAGGGGACTTCGTAGATAGCTGGACGGACTAGGATCCGAGCTGATGTGGAGGACTGTAAAAAGACCCGCTTGCGATTTTCTCGTCGGTAACTCTAAAGTGATCGAATCGAGGATGTCAGAATGTGTGTCCTGGCTCCTGGTTGCATTCGGATATATATTAGTATATGAGAGATGAAAATTTATCACGGATGGGATCTATATATATTTTTCCTGAACATGTACCGGAGCTACTATGGACGTGAAATAGATAGCGGCTAATTAACTAGGATCTTCAGAGACGCCTTTATTGTATTTTATTATATTCCACATCATAAAAGACACGTGGATCTAGTAGGTAATCAAAATCGAGAACGTTAGAGCGTGTGATCCTATTCGATGACTGTTTTTTTGGATGCAGATGTTACTATTTTATAATATGGAAAAGGATTAAAAATATAACAGGATAAAAAAATATATAGGATCTACATTTTTTTTGAAAAAAGTCCAAATTACTACCATAAAATATGGACAAAGTCCGGATATAACTCTTAAAGTATGGTTTGGTTCATTTTACACCTACAAGTATCTCAATCAATAGGTTCAATCTGCGCCTTCGTCAGATTTGTTTTTTTTGTTTCTCCACGTACAATTAATGTTTTAAGTAAAAATTTTGTAGGGTGATGGAGGACCACATAAAGTATTTTTAAAAATATAATATATTTTTTTATCATTATTTTAAAAATCTATAATATGTAATAATAAATTAACCATATTGATATAAAATTTTATGAGAAATAATAATAAAATATTATATTATATTTTCTAAAAATACTTTATACGGCTCTCTATCATCCCATAAATACATGTTATATGTAACGTCATGTTGAATTTTTTTCGTAGTAGTAATTAGCTATGTCATTGGGCTAGAATTTAGGATTGGAGAATATTTCATATCATCTTATCATCACTCTTAGTAAAAGATTGACCGACTTACTACTTAAAGATGGCATTGTTTGAAGACTATAATAATCGTCGAGCCAGTATTCTTACATCTTTCAACGAGAGTTGTCGGATCTAAGACCCGGCAATCTACTAGGGGATACCCGAGTGGTAGATTTATAGGAAAGGGATCGCCTAGCGAGCAGCTTGATGGTGACACAAGAGGCACTGTTTTAGACAGGTTCAGGTTACCCGGAGGTATAATATCCTACATCCTGTGTCGGTGTGTGTTTGTATTGCTGGAACTCGACCAAGCTTCAGGAAGTAAGGACGCGAGTTTGGTTACAATGGTTGCGTTTCCATCAAGGGGTTGCCCTAGGCCGCCTTATATAGGGTGACGGGCTAGTATTTACAAGTCGGTTGTAATCTAAACCTCCTAGATTACAACATAGAATCTTATCCGACTAGGTTTCCTCTAATATCTCAAGATTTTCGGGATGCAGCCTGTCGCGCCTTTATCAAACTTGTCCATCAAGTCGTGGATTTCTTGTGGGCCACCTAGGGGTCGGCCCACAACCTTATCAGTCGTGGGCCCAGACCGGCGCTAATCTCCTCTGACAGTAGGCCCAATAGTACTTGTATCCTATAATGTATTTATGTCCTTTATATTTTTGCTATTCTATTAGAATCACCTATACTGTCTTTTCAATTTGAAATATTTTTTTAGATCTTGATTTGATTCTTAATATGTCCAAGAGAATAAAAAAAGACATTGTATCTAAGTGTTTCTTCTAACTAGCTGCATATATGTGTAAATTAATTATAAATATTAATGCAATGTTCTCAGACAATCAGAGGATGTGCATATGGGGACTTGACAACGAAACCTGGGAGTTAAAGCACTGCGAGTGCCGAATTTATGGAGAATATTTGCAACTTTAACCACTACTACCTTATAATGATAGCATGCAGCGTGTGATCAATGAATCAATCGTATTGCTAATTTTAGTGAGGCTTGGCTCACTGCGTTCATAATGGAAAAAGCAGTTGCACTACGGATAGAAGACATGTTGGATTGATAAGAAGTCTTTGGTTTAGTCATATGCATTAATCCAGCTTTACTTTACGAATGTTTATTTTAACGCAAAGTTGGTGTAGTTAATAAATGGTTTAGAGCTCATGAAGTTTAACATCATATTTGAGAATGTGTCAGGAAGAACAATGGATTTAAATGAACTTGGTGATTTGGAAATTAAGGTTGAGTGGAATTTTTTTAGAACTGTCGAGGTGTTTCATCAGATTGCATGAGGACTGAGTGATTATATAAACCGTCTAATGCGTTGTTTGATGAGTGGGTGCAATGCTCCAAGTGTAAATGGTGGTTTCACCATCTTTGCGCTAAGATCAGTTCGAAGGAGGCTATATTTAAGATGTACTAGCGTGAAAAATGTGACTAAATTCATGGCACTGGTAGTAGTGAACTCACTATACACGATGATGATTTAAACTTAGCATTGTAGTTGTATGATTGTAATTTAATTTTTGAAATTAGACATTTGAATCTTGCTTTATTTTATCTATGTTTCACAACCACAAGTTGGGTTTTCTTGGAACCACACTTTTGGTAAAATTTTGCTTTGCCACTCAAAAAGCTTTATTGTAACCGCTAAATGCATAATGGTTCCAAATGTATATAATTTTAGTGAAAATGCAGCTTGATTTGGATAGTTAGGTTCCAATTAGTTAGGAGATAAGTTAAAATTAGATTTACCTTATGATAAAATTAAGTAGTTAATAATTAGCTAGTGGTTCTTGAAAGTGCATCTAGGCTCTCTCTAGTGGGTTTTGGTTGAATGATGACAAATGTAATCAAAGAGCTAATGGTTTGATTGAGTTCATGGACAGGTCACAATGTAATAAAATTCATATTTGAAATGTGATGATGTATCCCTATGGATCATGATGGACGGCATGGAGAATGAATGATTTAAATTATTTTCCATTTTGAATTTGAGTTAGGGATGCCGTACTATCAAGGGGATGCGTGTCGATCATGTCATGGATGTTTTAATGCTCAAAGAGATCCAACCAAGTATCTATGAGAGACACAAGTGCACTCACGAACACACTATTCCTGCTGTTTTTCTGGAGCAAGAATATCCGGGACAGGCCCAGAACATTTTTATTCCGGGTACCCCTTCGGGTTTGGGGGTTCTCGGAGTATCCAGGGTCGTCCCGGAGTAGCCTGGTACAGAATTAGAGTCAAGTGTCACGTTCATTTCTGGAGCAAGGTATTCCGGCCAGGGGTCGGAGTATCCGGGTCAGATCTCGCAGACAGCACAACGGCTAGTTTTGGGGGCCCGAGTATATATACCCCTTCGCCCCCTCCTCACTTGCCTGCCGACACCACACGCAAGAAACACACTTTAGAGCTTCCCCTTCACTCCCTCAACCTCCTAGAGCTACTCCAAGTGAGATTTGAGAAGGGGGATTGAGTGAGTCCACAGATCTGAGAGTATGAGAGCTTGAAGTCCATCTCTTGAGCATTTGAAGCATCCTCGGCCATCGACCCGCGTTTGTTACTCTTGGAGCTTTTGCTCCTAGACGGCTAGGCGTCTCCGGCGAGCGCTCAACTCGTGTGAGCTTGCCCCGGAAAGTTTGTAAAGCCATCCCCTCGGGGAAATCATAGTAAGTAACCCTAGCTTGGCTTTTGGGCCCTAGGGAGAGGGTAGAGTTGTGGCTCAACTCGGTCTCTTTGGAGGCACCTCAACGGAGACGTAGCTTCTTTTGGAAAGTGAACTTCGGGAAACAAATCACTTGTCTCTTGTTGTCGTGCTTGTTTATTAAGTTCATATTTGTTCATCTTGTTCATCGTGTTCTTGCTAGTTCATAGTTGACTTTCATAGATTTGCTCCGATCTACTCGTGTGTGAAGTTTGTGGTGCAGCCCTTAGGTGGAAAAGAATCCTTGGACGATTTCCCACCTTTCTATTCAAAGGGAATCAGCTAAGTCGTTCGAAATCATTGCATCACGTGCTCACTCTTTTCTGTCATAGGAAACTCCGAGAACCTGCCAGATACTCCTGTCATCTGAGCCAGAGTATCTGATAGGGTGCCGGAAGTTCTGGTAACTAATCCGATTGTGAGATAATTGTGTGCAGTTTTTGAAGAAGATCCTATTCACCCCCCTCTAGGCATCTTGTGATCCTTTCAATTGGTATCAGAGCTTTGGTCTCCGGATTAAAGCTTAACCGCTTGGAGAATCAAGATGTCGGGAGAAGAAGGAAAGGAAAAACCCGAAGGATCGAAGAAAGAGGTGAAGCCCAAGAACAATGATGATCGTGAGCTTGAGACCCTCTCATCCGATGATGACTCGGATTATGAAGAACAAGAGAGAAAGAAGCAGGAGAATAAGGCTAATCCTCAAATTCCCTTTGATTATTCTCGCTTAAGTTATTCAACTACATATACTTCTATCTCCACGGGCAAACCTCCTCGTTTTAAGGATACTACTTATGCCTCATGGAGAGATGAGATGTGTCGGGGACAAACCCAGGGGGTCCCCTAATCATCGGGGTAATCACCCTCAAAAAACATTAACCGCGAAAGGCCGAATTGCCGGCAGCCCGGAAGGGCCACCAGGGCAACGCGGCCCAACACGACTCACGGCCCAAAACGGCCACCCGAACTCGCCTGACAAAGGGACCCAGGTGGCGACCTCCGTCTCCGCCTCGCTCGAGGGTCGCGTGCCCCCTCAAGCAGGCGAACCAACTCCGCCTCGCTCGAGGGCTGCGCACTCCCTCGAGCGGGCAAGACAACTCCGCCTCGCTCGAGGGCACCCCTCTACTCGGCGCGGTGCGCGACGACGCCCCGCCCGACAACAGCATTTAATGTCCGCCCCATCAAGCGGACGCCAAAGTCAAAAGGCAATCTTTCCCCCACGCTGCGCCACTGACACCACAGAGCTCGCTGTTTCACTTGCCCCGGTCACTGTACGTCCTTGCCGCAGCTGTGCAGACGTACGCAGCACCACGCAAGGCCCCTGTGCGGACTGGCAGGCGTCATTCTGCGGCACTATTCCACCCACTCCCGTCCTTTCCCTCCGGGGACACCCCTCGAATAGGCATGGGGAACCCTCGAGCGAATATGTGAACAGCAACCGAGTATAGACTCCGATCGGACGCGGCCTGGCGATGACGAACGCCGGGTCAAATCCACCAACTCTCGGCCATCCCCTGGTGAACCGGGCACGCCGCGCACTGTGGTTGACGGCAACCACCACGCTGGCCCCTGTGCCGCCAACTCCGGTCCTTCTTCACCTGCCCCGCCCTCGAAGTCAACCGGCGACGGGCAGCTGGACGCGGACTACGGCAACGACACCCCTCGAAACCACTCCAGGACGAGCACAGGGACGGCCACGACACCCGCAGAAGCCGGGGCTCGCCATAAATCTCCTGCCAGGGTCAAGGACGGTCGCACGCCCGACGCCATGCTCTCCAGTGCGTATCCCTGTCGCACACATCACGCGTACTTGTAAACTCCTTCCCCTCCTTCTTCTCCTTGACCTATAAAAGGAGGAAGGGGGCGACGGACAGAGGGAGGAAGAGAGGGAGGAAAAACACGACGACAGACGAACACTCACACACACACACCGCCTCACGCGATATTGACATTCGCCCCAATCACACCCGTTTTCAGGGACTTGGAGACTCCTTCTCCTCTCCCACCTTACTTGTAGCCCCCTCTGCAAGCACTCCGGTGCAAGATAGTACAGCACCCCGAGCGCACCCTGCTGGACGTACGACCTCTCGGTCGGAACCAGGATAAATCCTCGCCTCACCGTGCTAGCTTTTGCATCAACCGTCAAGGGACGGGACACAGCGCATTCTGTGTGGCGCTGGGGATTGACCGACCGATCCCTGCACCGACAAGATGGTTGCACATTTGATCGGGGTCCACCCGACCCTTTGGAAGATTGTGTGTGTAGGTGTCAACTTTCCGAAGGACAACTCTCCTCTTTCCACGGATCAAGAACATGAAATCCATCGCAACATGCAAGCCAAAGCAATTATTCTTAGTGCCTTGGAACTGGAAGAGAAAGAAAAGGTGGATGGGATACAATCCGCCAAGAAGATTTGGGAGACACTCCAAATCAATCATGAAGGCACAAGAAAAGTTAGAGAGGGAAGAATTCGATGCTTGGAAGGAGAGCTCAATAGATTTGTGATACTTCCAAGTGAGTCACCACAAGAGATGTTCTCTAGATTGAACAAGATCATTAATAAGATTAGAGCACTCGGAAGCACCAAGTGGGGTGACCGTGAAGTAGTTGACAAGTTATTGAGCGCATACATGGCAAGAGATGTGAACCTTCCTACATTGATTAGAGAGAAGAGAGGTTTCAAGAGGTTCACTCCCGCCGATGTCATTGGAAGATTTGAAGAGCATCTCAGGACCGTCAAAGAAGCTCAAGTATCTCAACAAATGTCACAAATCTATGAGCAAATTGAGAAGGGAAGTGGTGTAGCACTTCAAGCAAGCACCAAGAGCAAAGGCAAGGAAGTGGTCAAGGTTCAAGAAAAACTCAAGAAAGAAGAGAAGGAAGAAAGTGATAGTGATAGTGATGATGAAGAAGAACTTGCTCTCTTCATGAAGAACCTTAAGAAGACATTCAAGAAGACCGGTTTCTTCAAGAAGGGAAACTTCAAGGGAAAGACAAGACGAAGGTCCAACAAGCCATGCTTTGGTTGTGGGGAAATTGGTCATTTTGTGGCCGATTGTCCAACACCCAAAAAGAGAGATGAAGAAGGCCACAAGAAGAAGAAGAAGCACACCGATGAAGCTCACCTTGGTCAAGAGTGGGATTCAACCGAAGAGACCTCCGATGATGAGGAGGTTGCAACAATTGCGGTGCAAGCTACTACCACAAGCACATCACTCTTTGGAGAGCTCACCGATGATGAAGATGATACTACTCCCACTTGTCTTATGGCAAAAGGGGTGAAGGTAGTTCCTCAATCACTCTCTCTTCCTCATGATGATGATGATGATGATGATAGTGATGATGATGATAAAGAAATTATGTATGAAAAACTAGCTAAGCAATTTGGTAAAAAGGCCGCTTGTAGAATTAGAATGCTAGCGGAGGAATTAGAGGTTAGGGAAGAGACTCTTGAGGCTCAAGAAGAGTTGATGAGGCGTGAGTAAGAGAAATACATAGCCCTTGAGAAATCCCTATCCCAAGAAAGAAAGGGTTTCAAGGAGCGAGAGGACTTGCTCAATGCCAAAATTGACAAATTTCTTGAGCTTGAAAAGTCTCTAGCTAAAGAAAAGGAAAATATTGAGAAGTTGACTAAGGACCTTTTCTTAGCCAATGAATCAAATGCTAACCTAAAAGGTGAAAAAGAAATACTTCAAGAAAACTTATCATGTTTGAATGCCAAACACATGGCTGTTGAAGTACAATTCAACACTCTTTGGGATAGCACCTCCTCATGCTCTAATGATGCAACCAAATCCTCTATTCCCTCCACTAGCAATGGTTGTGCTAGATGTTATAATGTTGATATAAAATCTTGTGGTACTAACATTGCCGAAGCACAAGCTATGAAGAAGGAAATAGCAAGGCTCACCGATCTTCTCAAGAAAGAGAAGCCACATCTCAAGATAAGTGAGTTTGAAAGGTACTCGAAGGCTTTTGGTACAAACTACATGAAGAAATATGGTTACAAGAATGACAAGGGTTTAGGTAAGGATGAGAAAGGTGATAGAAATCTTATCCCCGTCATCAAGAATAACAAGACCTCCGGCCTTGGTGTGAAAGGTGGCTTGTTGAAGCACTTTCAAC
The DNA here is from genome assembly GCA_033239725.1 of Echinochloa phyllopogon. Classification (NCBI taxonomy): domain Eukaryota; kingdom Viridiplantae; phylum Streptophyta; class Magnoliopsida; order Poales; family Poaceae; genus Echinochloa; species Echinochloa phyllopogon. The sequence goes on from BTCW01000005.1 coordinate 52,422,292, forward strand.
ACACAAGGTATCCTTGGAGCAAGGGGGAGGAACACAAGGCCAACTACACCAAGCCTATGAGTTTTGAGTCCTCTCATATTGTGTCTTATGAGTATGAGAGACCACAAACTCAAACTCAACCCAAGAAGGAGAAACTCACCAAGACCAACTTGAAGCAAGACAACAAAGTGAAGGCACATGCTCCACAAAGTACCTTCTATGCCGATTATGTGTTGGCTTGGGACCATCGTGGTAGGGTGGTTGCCAAGTATGTTGGGTATCGCACTAGAGACACATTGATCAAGAGAAATGTGTGGGTGCCCAAAGTTCTTGTGACTAACGCCAAAGGACCCAAATCTATTTGGGTACCTAAAACAAAAGCTTGATTTGTTTTTGTAGGCATACTCCTCCGGTGGAACCAAGTGGGTGCTTGATAGTGGACGCACAAATCATATGACCGGAGAGAAGAGTATGTTCACTTCATTTGAGGCAAATGAAAATTCAAGTGACAACATTGTGTTTGCCGATAATAGCCAAGGAAAGGTAAAAGGTTTAGGTAAAATTGCAATCTCTACCGACCATTCAATTTCCAATGTTTTCTTGGTCGAATCATTGGACTACAACTTGCTATCCGTTTCACAACTTTGTGAGATGGGTTACAATTGTTTGTTCACTGATAAGGGTGTGACCGTCTTTAGAAGAAGCGATGACTCCATTGCTTTCATGGGTGTGCTCAAGGGAAAGCTTTATCTTGTGGATTTCACATCGGAGAAAGCTCAACTTGATGCATGCTTGTTAGCAAAGTCTAGCTTGGGTTGGCTTTGGCATCGCCGACTAGCTCATGTTGGGATGAGAAATCTTGACAAACTTCTTAAGGGCGATCACATTCTTGGACTAACAAATGTTTCCTTTGAGAAAGATCGTCTTTGTAGTGCATGTCAAGCGGGAAAGCAAGTTGGTGCACCACATCCACCCAAGAGCATCGTCACCACCAAGACTCCGCTTGAGCTTCTACACATGGATATATTTGGGCCCGTGGCCTACATTAGTATTGGTGGTAACAAATATGGCTTTGTTATTGTTGATGATTATTCTCGTTTCACTTGGGTGTTCTTTTTGCATGATAAGGGTCAAGTGCATGAGATATTCAAGAATTTTGCAAGAAAGGCCCAAAATGAGTTTAATTGGAAGATCAAGAAAGTGAGAAGTGACAATGGCACCGAGTTCAAGAACACCAACATTGAACAATTTCTTGGAGAGGAAGGAATTGGGCATCAATTCTCTGTGCCATACACTCCTCAACAAAATGGTATTGTGGAGAGGAAGAATATGGCACTCATTGAGATGGCAAGAGCAATGCTAGATGAGTACAAGACTTCGGACCAATTTTGGGCCGAAGCCATCAACACCGCATGCCATGCCATCAACCGTCTCTACCTCCACAAGCTCTTGAGGAAAACGGCATATGAGCTTCTCATAGGTAAAAAGCCTAATGTGTCTTACTTTAGAGTTTTTGGAAGTAAGTGCTTCATTCTAAACAAGAAGCCCAAAAGCTCTAAGTTTGCACCTAAATGTGATGAAGGTTTTCTTCTTGGTTATGCATCAAATGCCCATGGCTACCGTGTTTTCAACAAGACCTCCGGTTGTGTTGAAATAGCGTGTGACGTGGACTTTGATGAAACTAACGGCTCTGAAGTAGAGCAAGTTGATCCAAATGATGTAGATGAAGAACCTCCACAACAAGCAATTGAGAAGCTAGCCATTGGAGAAGTAAGGCCTCAAGATCCAAGTGAGCAAAACAAGCCAAATGAGGACCAATCATCACCAACACAAGTTGAACCATCCACACCAACCAACGATCAAAATCAAGCACCAAATGGTGTCAACTCAAGTCAAGATGATCATGATGATGATGGTCCAATCCAATCTCAATCAAGTGTACCACATCCAAGAGTCCACCACACTATCCAAAGAGATCATCCCGTGGACAACATTCTTGGAAGCATCCAAAGAGGGGTAACTACTCGTTCTAGATTAGCAAGTTTTTGTGAACATTACTCGTTTGTTTCCTCTTTGGAACCTCTCAAGGTAGAAGAAGCACTTGATGACCCGGATTGGGTAATGGCCATGCAAGAAGAGCTCAACAACTTCAAGAGAAATGAAGTTTGGTCATTGGTAGAAAGGCCCAAGCAAAATGTGATTGGAACCAAGTGGGTCTTTAGGAATAAGCAAGATGAACATGGTGTAGTTACAAGAAACAAGGCAAGGTTGGTTGCTCAAGGCTTCACTCAAATAGAAGGTTTGGATTTTAGTGAGACATATGCTCCCGTAGCTAGGCTTGAGTCAATTCGTATTTTACTTGCCTATGCTACTCACCATGATTTCAAGCTACATCAAATGGATGTGAAGAGTGCATTCCTCAATGGGCCAATTTCCGAATTGGTATATGTTGAGCAACCACTGGGCTTTGAAGATCCCAAGTATCCTCACCATGTATACAAGCTCCATAAGGCGCTCTATGGGCTCAAGCAAGCCCCTAGAGCATGGTATGAATGCCTTAAGGACTTTCTCTTAAGGAAAAATTTTCAAATAGGCAAAGCCGATCCTACTCTCTTTACACGCAAGCAAGATAAAGATATTTTTGTGTGCCAAATATATGTCGATGACATTATATTTGGTTCTACTAACAATGTTTGGTGTGAAGAATTTAGTAGGATTATGACAAAGAGATTTGAGATGTCTATGATGGGTGAGTTGAAGTTTTTCCTTGGATTTCAAATCAAGCAACTCAAAGATGGCACCTTCATTAGTCAAACCAAGTACACCACCGATATGCTCAAGAAGTTTGACATGGGGAATGCCAAGCCCATCAAGACTCCTATGCCAACCAATGGACATCTCGATCTAAATGAAGATGGAGAGGCCGTGGATCAAAAGATATATCGCTCCATGATTGGCTCTCTACTTTACCTTTGTGCATCTAGGCCCGATATCATGCTTAGTGTGTGCATGTGTGCAAGATTTCAAGCTAACTCGAAAGAGTGCCATTTGATGGCCGTTAAGAGAATTTTTAGATATTTAGTGCACACTCCTAATCTTGGCTTATGGTATCCCAAAGGCTTAACTTTTAGTCTACTTGGCTATTCAGACTCCGATTATGCCGGTTGTAAAGTAGACCGAAAGAGTACAACGGGGACTTGCCAATTTCTTGGTCGGTCCTTGGTGTCATGGAGCTCAAAGAAGCAAAATTCGGTTGCTTTGTCAACCGCCGAGGCCGAGTATGTGGCGGCCGGCGCTTGTTGTGCCCAACTACTTTGGATGAGGCAAACTTTGAGTGACTTCGGTTGTGAGTTTAGTAAGATTCCACTCTTGTGTGACAACGAGAGCGCTATCAAGCTAGCTAACAATCCGGTGCAACACTCCCGAACAAAGCACATAGATATTCGTCATCACTTCTTACGGGATCATGAGGCAAAGGGAGATATTGCTTTATGTCATGTGAGCACCGAAAGGCAACTTGCCAATATCTTCACTAAGCCACTAGATGAGTCAAGATTTTGTGCTTTGAGGAGTGAACTAAATATTTTGGATTCTCGTAACGTTGCTTGAACTCTTGCACACAAAATTGGTTGATGACTAGATAGGAAAAATGTTTTCTTTGTGTGCGTTCTTAAAAAATTATTTGGTTCTTGTGATCTTTGGATCATGTTTTGGCTATTGTGATCATAGTTATGGTTGTTGTTTGTTGGCTGATCACATGTGCCAAAATGTCTTTTATATGTCCATCTTTCAATCTCCCAATCTATAGAAGAATCTTGGTCAAAACTCCACATCTTTCTCTGCTGTTTGTCTGCTGGAAATTCTGTGGCCGGACACTCCAACACTGCTCTGGAACAAAATTCTTCCGGGAAGGCTTTCGGGAAAACGGGTTCTCGGAACATCCGCTGCCACCCTGGAGTATCCGACTCTTATCTGACAGAAGACCCTATGTTGACCGGTATCCAGTCTTGTTGACCAGCGCCAAGTCTCTTTCTCTCTCTTTGACTTTGACCCGCTTATCCCTTCGATGTTGACCCGAGTCCCTATCTTTGACCTGGGTACCCCTTCACGAATCAACCCTATCCACTCGTCACACCTCTCCCTCCCGTGGGGGCGCCGCCACCCGTGTTCTCCTCTCCGGCGACGGGAGGGGATCCGCCGCCGCCGTGGCCTCCTCCGCCGACGAACCAGCGCAAGAGCTTCGGGCCGGCCTCCTCCACCGCGTGGGGACCCTCTCGTCCGCCACATTTGCTCTCGCGCATGGATCTCCGTCCTCCCCATGGCGTCCAAGCTGTACTTCGAGGGCTCCTCAAGCGACTCTGACGAGGCTGCCAGCGAGGACAACCAACCACTTGCTGCTCGGGCCAGAGGTCTTCGTGCTAATCCTCCCCGGGCTGCTCGTGATGGAGGGACAGGTGGTGCGGGTAGAGGGGTTGGGGCTGCTGCTGGTGGTGCTCCCCCCACCGCTCGCACTGCTCGGGCTGCTGTTGCAAAGAAGAAGGCCCCCAAGCGTGCTCCAGGGGCAGCAAATGAGAAGCGCAAGGCTGATTCACGGCTGTCAGAGGCAGATTTGAGGGGGCAGGGCAGAGGCAGAGGTGCTGGTGGGGTTCACATCAGCGAGGCAGGGTCCTCTGATCAGGCCAAAAGGGTAGGCAAGGCAGCTGCAGGCAGATCTGTGAGGCATCCTTTGGATGTGGGTGACACCGTGCTTCGTCCCCACAATCCAAAGAGGCTCCTCACTGCTGACTTTCAGGGAGAGGGGACAGATTACAGGAAGGGCACACATGATTTGTGGAGGAAGAGGTACACAAGTCCCTATGATCAGCCCAAGGACAGCTCGGTCCGTGATGCTCGGTTTTGGAATAGTTTCCAAGCTGATTACTACAAGTGTGCCTTCATGACTAAGGATGAGAAGACCGTGAGGATGCAGTGGGTCGATTGGAAGCATATGAGGGACCAAGACAATGCAACTTTCAACCTCATAATCTCCAATTGTGAAAGGAAGAATCTTTATCAGATCATGCAGTTCACCCATGATTGGAATGAGGAGATCATCTGTCAGTTCTTTGCCACTCTTTGGGTTGATGAGTCGGTAGAGCCTCATGTCATGCATTGGATGACCCAAGGAGAAAGATTATCGGTCACCTATGATCAATTTGCTGAAATCCTAGGGTTCGATGCTAGTGACAAAGAGAAGCATCATATACATGAGGATGCCGTTTCTAGTGAGGGAGACATTGCTTTCATGTACAATGAGCGGTATGGGACAGTCACCTATGGGCAGCAAAGTGGAATGAGACCATACTTTCGATATCTTCACAACCTCTTCCGCAAGACCATGGTGCCTAAGGTTGGTGCTGCATCCGATGTCCTTAACACCAATAGAAATCTGCTAGTTTGGATGTCACCTAGGCGAGTTGAGGAGTTTAGTGTGTTTGATTTTATTTGGAATGAGATCATTATCACTTCTACGCTTCCCTCCAAGAGCGGTGTTTATGGTCCCTATATCATGGCTATGATTGAGAGTGTCACCGAGAGGACCTTTCCTTGTGACATGATGCATAAGCCATACCGTCCTCATGTGATAGATTGGGCAGCTAGGGCAAAGGGCAAGAAATCCAAATCTGGACAGCCACCTTCCACCGCTGCTCGTGACCAGCCCTCCTCCTCTCGAGGCCCTGTTGCCTCCTCTTTTAAGGGCAAGAAGAACACCAGCTCCTTCTCCTTCCTCGGCCGGGCCATTCGAAGCTTGTTCCAAGTGTGCACCTTCCAAGCTGCAGAGATACATCGACAGGGTGTGCGCCAAGCTGTGATTGAATCAAGGCAGAAGGAAATCATGCACAAGCTGCAGATGCCCTACTCCCCTCCTCGTGAAACACCACCCCCTATGCCTCAATTTGACAATCCATGGGCTGAAGAAGAAGAAGATGAGGCTGCTGCTACAGAGGAGAGTGAGGATGACCTGCTAGCGGACTTGGGAGGACATGCTGCTGCTGAGGGTGAGTCGGAAGGGACTGCTGGAGATGATGATGACGACGGCGACAGCTTCAGCAACATGTTCTGATCCCCTGCTGTTGCTTCCCTTTTTGGTGACTTGATGCCAAAGGGGGAGTAGTTCTAGTGTTGCTGTGTTGCTGTTTGGGCTGCTGATGAATTCTTTTGGGCTGCTGCTGCTGAGCTAATGTTGTGTAGCTGCTGCTGCTGATGGTCAAATTTGTTCTGTTCTTTTGGTTCCAGGCCGGAGTATCTGGGTCGGTGTTGGATACTCTGAGCCTGATGTTGGTGGTGTGCTGCTGATGGAACTCTTTTAGCTCAGCTTAGGTTTTATTCTTTCATGTGATGGACATGTAAAACTTTATTATGATGGTGTTATGTAATGGTGTGCCAAGTGACACATTTGAACTTTTAGGGATTAAATGTTAGTGTGATGCGATCATTTGCTACTTATTCGATGTGATGCTTATGTTATGGTCTTATGATGGTGTATTGTTTATTTTCACTTTGATGGTTGTATAAGCATGTCATGAGCATCACGTATTTTTTTTATCTCACACTCTGCACCCCACGAATGCATGGATATAGGGGGAGCCCTTGTAAATATGTGCCATATGTTGAGAATGACATATATGTTGGAGAAGCACATATTTAGGGGGAGCCACCTATATAGATGGATTCAAAATAATTATGAATTTTATTGTGAGCTTTGGTTATGTTGTCATCAATCACCAAAAAGGGGGAGATTGAAAGTGCATCTAGGCTCTCTCTAGTGGGTTTTGGTTGAATGATGACAAATGTAATCAAAGAGCTAATGATTTGATTGAGTTCATGGACAGGTCACAATGTAATAAAATTCATATTTGAAATGTGATGATGTATCCCTATGGATCATGATGGACGGCATGGAGAATGAACGATTTAAATTATTTTCCATTTTGAATTTGAGTTAGGGATGCCGTACTATCAAGGGGGATGCGTGTCGATCATGTCATGGATGTTTTAATGCTCAAAGAGATCCAACCAAGTATCTATGAGAGACACAAGTGCACTCACGAACACGCTATTCCTGCTGTTTTTCTGGAGCAAGAATATCCGGGACAGGGCCAGAACATTTTTATTCCGGGTACCCCTTCGGGTTTGGGGGTTCTCGGAGTATCCAGGGTCGTCCCGGAGTAGCCTGGTACAGAATTAGAGTCAAGTGTCACGTTCATTTCTGGAGCAAGGTATTCCGGCCAGGGGTCGGAGTATCCGGGTCAGATCTCGCAGACAGCACAACGGCTAGTTTTGGGGGCCCGAGTATATATACCCCTTCGCCCCCTCCTCACTTGCCTGCCGACACCACACGCAAGAAACACACTTTAGAGCTTCCCCTTCACTCCCTCAACCTCCTAGAGCTACTCCAAGTGAGATTTGAGAAGGGGGATTGAGTGAGTCCACGGATCTGAGAGTATGAGAGCTTGAAGTCCATCTCTTGAGCATTTGAAGCATCCTCGGCCATCGACCCGCGTTTGTTACTCTTGGAGCTTTTGCTCCTAGACGGCTAGGCGTCTCCGGCGAGCGCTCAACTCGTGTGAGCTTGCCCCGGAAAGTTTGTAAAGCCATCCCCTCGGGGAAATCATAGTAAGTAACCCTAGCTTGGCTTTTGGGCCCTAGGGAGAGGGTAGAGTTGTGGCTCAACTCGGTCTCTTTGGAGGCACCTCAACGGAGACGTAGCTTCTTTTGGGAAGTGAACTTCGGGAAACAAATCACTTGTCTCTTGTTGTCATGCTTGTTTATTAAGTTCATATTTGTTCATCTTGTTCATCGTGTTCTTGCTAGTTCATAGTTGACTTTCATAGATTTGCTCCGATCTACTCGTGTGTGAAGTTTGTGGTGCAGCCCTTAGGTGGAAAAGAATCCTTGGACGATTTCCCACCTTTCTATTCAAAGGGAATCAGCTAAGTCGTTCGAAATCATTGCATCACGTGCTCACTCTTTTCTGTCATAGGAAACTCCGGGAACCTGCCAGATACTCCTGTCATCTGAGCCAGAGTATCTGATAGGGTGCCGGAAGTTCCGGTAACTAATCCGATTGTGAGATAATTGTGTGCAGTTTTTGAAGAAGATCCTATTCACCCCCCTCTAGGCATCTTGTGATCCTTTCAGTTCTATATCCTAGGCACGGAGTTTAGGCAACACCCACTTTTCCGTTGCAAAATTTCCCTTCATTAAACAATGATTTTGGCAGCATATATTGGTTTTTATAGCTCAATTAACATAGATTGGCCCCTGGTTGTTTGGTCAAGCTCCGCCACTGATCTACATAGCCAAACTCGGTTCTATATCTATATGGTTGTGATTGTTGGATAAATATTGGATTTTCATATAGATAAGCATGTCGGCACATTCGATAATAGTAACTAGTAAGATCATAAAGAGAGAGGAAGGAGAGGAAAGAGTCCATGAGTTTCTAATGAAGACAGGATTCTTTTTAATTCTTATTTTCTTTGGTTGAGATCTGAACTATTAGACTTTGAGCATACAATAATTGATTTTTTTTTCTTTTCTTCTATTATATATAATGTATATTTAGCATCCCAGTGGAATGCCGCCGACCTCCAATGATCTTAAATAACCGTGTATTCGTAAAAGTGTGATAAGTAATGCTGAAAATAGCAATGTATACTTGAGAAGCTTCTAGAAGAATTTAGAAATTATAGAAGAGAAGATATTTTCCATGCAAGTTTCTAGAGCTAGCTTCATGGCAAAGTGAGAAATATGTAGAACTTGTTTCGTGGCAAATTTAGAAAAGTGTAGAACCTAGAAAATTTCTAGGGCATGGACACTTGCTACATTGTTCATGGCTCACCTAGGCATATATATAGGGTGCCATCCACTCCAGCAATATCTCTAGGGTTTACCGATTTACGTGGCAAGTGGATTGCAGAATATGAGTAGGTGAAGCGTACTGCTCATCCTAGTATACCTAGTGGGTGGTGTGTTGCAGCTATCTCGCATCTTGCTCCTCCAGGAATCCAAGCATCCAGAACCACACGCGCGCTAATCCTGCATAGGAAGCCTAAAAAATAAACATATGTATTCAGGTATCTTTATCTCTAAGCTTTGTACTTTGTTTGTAATGTCTTATCTTTCAGCTCTATACCATCAACATGACTGTTTTTGTTTTTGAACGGTTCAGAAAAATGAAGTACTGAGCATTGATCGTTAGATCGTTGCAGAAGGATGAAGCGCTGAACAATTGGGACCACTGTACTCAAGCGTGTCATTTTCTATTATACATTAGCACTCCTCGTCCATTGAACATACTCCTATCATTTGACAAAATACCCCCGGCATGCTCATCTTGTGAATTGAAAAAATACTCCTCAAGTCAATTGAATAAAGTCATGAAACTTGAAAAAAAATACTCCTCTATGTAATTAAAATACTCCTTAGCTGGGAAATAGTCTTGACATTTGAAAATGCTCCTCATAGTTGAAAAAAAAATACTCCTCTTGCCAATTGAAAAATACTCGTGATATTTGAAAAAAAACTCCTAACATTTGCACAAAGATACTGATGGAATTTTGGAAAATGCTCCTGATATTTGGAAAAAATTTACTCCTATTAATGATTGAAAAATACTCTAGTCAATTTTAAATAATCTTGTCTTCTGAAGAATAAAGTAGTAATTTACATACATGGGAAAGCTAGTAGACACTAAAGAAGTAATATTGTGGAACAAAGAATAATTGTTCTCTGGTATTATGAAAAACACGTCTCCGATATTAACAAAATGAGTAATTTACTTCTCCATACAAAAGTAGACATTGCTCGTTGGTTTCTTTCAAATACGTACTGTTGTCTACTGGTTGGAGAAGAATTCAAAGGCACAAACATGCTTTAATCATGCTGCATATCGAACCTGCTCATGCATGTATGTGATCAAGTTATTTTGTTAGCTTTTAATCAAGTAGTTGGTTGATGGTGTCTCTTTACAGTTGGGTGGAGTGGTGGTGGTTTTTTTTATAACCGTTGTTTTTTCATGTATTTTACATTGTATATTAATATATGACGGGCAGTAAATCTGGCGGCTCCTGTTAAGCTCCTTCAATTTGTGAAATCTCCCAGACAGATCACCCCCTTCAAATCTGCCTAGGAAGTAGGGAAGTCAATCCACCCAAAATAAATGAAAGTATTTATGAAAGTATCTCGTCAAAATTTACGTGGCATGACACACCGGTATATCCAGCCTACAAACTGCCGACCTGAGGCCGACTGCAGCCTGCAGGCCGACGTTGTGCAAACAGCAAGTAGCAACCAAAAAATCCGGCTGGAAGTCAACAAGAAACTTTCTTCCAAGACGTGTGGTCATCTCAACACGTGACAGTTGTATTTTGTGATATCTTCTATGCCTTCCAGTATCTTGTGGGGCCCGGATATGGCAAGAAAAAAAACAACATATCAACAAAACGTCATTTTTTTTTCGAGGAACAAAACATCAATCTATCGTTCATGTTACGGAGTACTCCGTATAACAATATCTACGAGTTAGTGCCAGAAATAGGCTTAGAGCTTAATTTGGAGTGACAAATTTGCTCTTCAAATATTTGGTGTGCATAAGTCGAACTCAACAGAGCATGCTAAATTAATTATATGAAAAATGTCAAAAAAAACATGCCCTTAGAAAAAAAGACTACTCGCTCCGTTACAAAATATAATGTTTTAGTAGATCAAACTTTATTTAACTCTAACCAAATTTATAGGAACATGCGTAGACATCTAAATATCAAATCAGTTTAGTTAAATACTTAAATATACCAAAGAATATACTTTATTAGCACATTTATTTGCTATTTTATTTAATTGAAATTAAAAAAACAATGAAATGAAGCTAATGAACAAAACTAAATCGATCACATTTACCTAAAAAAAAAGAGTCAAACAAAAAAAAGATAAGGGACGATTCGAGCCGAAATGGACGGTATCTCTCGTCGTGTCCATATACCTTGCAGATGATATATGCGGACGGAATTGACTGCCTTTGGTCTGGTCCATTCACTTTTTTTTAGAGGACTTCGCTCGGAATTGACCCAGCTTTAATTGGGCACAGGTTTCATGTTTGTCGCGCAAAAATAAAATTGATGCCTGCCTAAATGAAACGAACGTGTCCTTGGGGTGAATAGGCACGTAGTGCGTTTGCTGCATCCCTTTTGTCTCATTCAGACTGAAAAGTGAAAGAGACACGATCCAATATGCACTCTTGGCGGTCTGGACGGAAACTGCCGCACTATGAAGAGACCAGGGTGGTCAAATGGTTCTTTAACTTTTGAGAGGATGCAAAGGCCTTGAAGCGTGATAAATGTTTGGGAAAAAAATCAGCGTATGAAGTGTAAGAAGATCAGCCTATGAAGTATAAGATGTAACCAGATCAGTGTATGAAGTGTAAGAAATACTATAGGAGCTAGTACGAATTTAGAGAAAGTGCTCTGTTCTTGAAAACAACAATCAGAAGGTAATTAACCTTATTACTGAATTCAGGAATCTGAACTTGGACTAATGAATTTTAACCCCTGCAAAAATATCACTGAAAATGACGGCGAGCCTACCTGGAGCACCACCAAGGTGACGTACGTTCAGGTGACCATGAAGCACACAGTTTGACTGGCCCCATTTGAAAATTTTGACCCAGCTTCGAGCGTTGCTCCCCGACCGACCTGCCCGCCACCGCCCACCACCACCAGAAATGTCACCGCGCCGGCCTTGCAGTCCGCGTCCACTCTCCAGCTGCTCCATGTATGTCAAACCCAGACCAAATCAGGGCAAGGTCAACCCCCCTCCGGGGTCTTACTCCCATACCTATAAGTACGCGCAATCCGTGCACCTCCAAGGTCAGCTCGTGCCGGCGCCACCTCGAGAAGACGAGAACGCAGGTCGCGAGCTTTGAAGCCTTGAGGAGAGGTTCGTTAATCAGAGCAGAGCTATCTCAGGAGGGAGGAGGAAGCTCTCTGGGGCAGCACGGGCGCGCGCGCCATGAGCCGTGCGGAGCGGGGCGGCGAGGCGGAGGCGGAGCGGCGGCGCGGGTACAAGGGCGTGCGGCGGCGGCGGTGGGGCAAGTGGGTGTCGGAGATCCGGGTGCCCGGCAGCCGGGAGCGCCTGTGGCTCGGCTCCTACGCCACGCCCGAGGCCGCCGCCGTCGCGCACGACACCGCCGTCTACTTCCTCCGCGGCGGGGCCGGCGCGGGCGCCGGCGGCGACGTCGCGGCGCTCAACTTCCCAGAGCGCGCCGCGGCCGCGTACGGCGCGGGCGCCGGGGCGCCGCGCCTGTCACCGCGGTCCGTGCAGCGCGTGGCGTCGGACGCCGGCATGGCCGCCGACGCGCAGCTCGTGGCGGCGCGGGACGGCGCGCCCGTGAACCGCACCGGCATTGGCATTGGCATTGGCATCGGCAGCGCGCAACCCGGCGGTGCGAGCGCTCGGCCGCGTGATCAGGACGCCGACGGTGACGGGTACATGAGCCGCGCGCATGCCGGCAGGAACGCGAGCAGGGACCAACTTGTCTCCGGGGAGATTAGCGTGGATGACATGGAAATTCTGATGTAACTAGGAAAAAGGATAGTGCTCGAAATCAAATGATGCAATAAAATTCTTTTTGGCACTTACAGTGCCATTGCCAAATGCATAAACCAGATGCTGAAAGGAGAGCACGACGCATTTCTATCTCGAGCAAGCTGAGGCTTTGTCAGTCAGAAAACGAAATTTCTTTGTCTTTCCTAGCTTGTCTGAATGTCCACCACTGTTGCTCATCAGCTCGGTGGAGACTCAAAACGAACCCATATATCCAGTCAAATCCAACCGTTGGTTTTGGCAGGTAAAACGGATTTAGCGAGCGTCATGTCTTTGATCGGTAAAACGGATTTAGCCGCAACTGAGGACGGTTAATTTTGACTTGGTTGCTGCAGCTTTGACGTGCTCCTACTTGTTACTGGGTGATGTTGAGGTGAAGCCGACGACTATGCATGGTTATGGTCCTCGGCTGTGGTCGTCAGTGTACTAGAAGTCTAGAGGATAGAGGAAGAGGTTGCTGCATGTTCTGGAGAAGGTAGTGACTAGTCAGAGTTGACGGTTGGAACTGTAATCCTGCATCAGCATCAACCTGAGCTCGTCTTTGGAGCAGGGAGGCAGAGGATGTAGTCACTGTCATCAAGAATACTCCGTATACTAGTACTAGTAGTACAAGTGTAGCCGTCTAGGCGTGCGTTGAACTGAACAGTTGAACACCTCGAGCTCCAACTTGACAATTACTGCGTCAAGGAAATAACCCGGGACTGCTGTGGATCGTTCCGTGGTTGCCGTGAATAACCCGCAGTAATTAACTGGGCAGCGTGTATTTATTCCCATGGTCTACGAGGTTTGGTCAAACATATTAGATAGATACGTAAGCGATAAGATAAGCCGAAAGAGAAGCATGCCGGCAGAAGGAAAGGGCAGGCAGATGGAGACCTGCAGGCGGATACCGGCAGACCAGAGCCGAAACAGAACAGGCACTTTGCCATTCCTGTCGATATCGCTGATATCCCAAACTTTGGCCTTACGCGTTTACCATATCTTGTGCTTCTCGCACTCTCGAACAGCCTTCATTTTATCCCAAATCCCTTTTGTAGAGCACACGGAGATTCAGACCATATCGTACCTGCATCTCATAGTTGTATCAGTAGGCAGTTTGCCACTAAAAATGCTTGAGATGTCTGTTTCTGGACCACACGAAAGATCCAACCAGATATGGCTCATCTCATAGCAAATTTCTTATTTTTGAAAGATATAGCAAAAATTCTTCAGTCGTATTCAGGCTTCCGCAGTTCCGCAGAAGTTATTCACAAAAGACTTTCAGCTTTCAGACAGTAGGCAGGAGTCCTTGGAGCAAAGCAAGTAACAAAGCAAAACGGTCCAAAGCTTTGGGCACAGCAGGCAGCAGAAGTTATGCACATCAGAGAAGAACGTCACCACTGCTATTAGTTCTTTTTACCAAGTAACAAAGCAAAACGGTCCACAGCTGCACCTACATAGAGCAGAGCAATCACACAGCCTACAAGTAGCTGAGATTACTCGAAATTATGTACAAATTGGTCACAAAGATCGTTGCAAACTACACTGCAAACAAACAAAGTTACACCCCATCTTGCTTCGGCTTTTGGCTCAGCTCCGAGTATTGGCCTCCCATCAGCTGCAAAATCTCAGTCCACAAGCAGGAGGGGTCTGTCGTCAACGCGTCGGTTATCAGGCCTGAGCTGCAGGAAGTGACAACCCAGTATCCTGCATCAATCTCACTTAGCAGCTGGTCATGATCCCACGCAGAGTACCCCACGTAGAACTTAAGGTCTTCAGGCTTCACTGTACCGTTATTAATCAGAGCACCAGCCTTCTCCAGGTCAGTCCGGAAACCGAAGCAGACGCCTGGTACTACCTCTTCAAACCCCTTGATTGGTTTTCCCTCGGTCGTCCTCATCAGGAATAGGCTCATATCGACAGGGCCTCCAAACTGCAGGGAGCAATCGCCAAAAGGGGTTGCTTTCTCGCCAAAGGATGGGTTCACATGTTTCATCTTCGTGTACAGTGGACGATTCAGGATGATACCAAACGGGCCATCATAGGCATCTCTTGACCCTACTCTTAGGAGAAGGATGACAGTTCTTTCAAAGGTGCCATTGCCATCAAGCTCTTCAGTGGCGACCAACACGCATCCAGACTCTGGCATAGAAATGGAATGAGCCCATTTCCGGGGAAGATGATACACTTGTCCATCCTTAGCTGCCTGTGGACTATTGGCATCTACTGTTTGCTCCTGATTTGAATACAGGAAATAACAAATTAGAAAAACAAGTAGGACCAAATCAATAAGAGATTTCTTAACCAAAAGAACAATAAGGTTCTTGTAGTGACAAGCAATTGCTTTGCTAAATGAAGGAAAAAAAATAAACGAGTCTATCCGTACATCTGTCATCAAGTGAATATACAGGACAGAATGAAAAATATTTGGGACAACCATAAAGGTAAATAAGACACTGGATGCATTAACAATATGGCACTGAAGATTCTGCCCAAAAAAAAATATGGCACTGAAGATCTTGTCACACTACATAATGGAAACTGTCTAGCAGTAGGATGCTGTTTCAGGTGAAAAAAACTCCCATTCTTTGTTTACATAAATTGCTAGCTAGGAAGTTCATATATAAAGTTCATATATATACTAGTATAACAAATAGTCACAGTGAGAGCCATAAGAAATTCTTAATCAAAGTAGGGCATCTGCACATAAGTGATAGTGAGAAAATTGTTCTAGTCAACTGAGGTCGAAAGGGGAGAAATGCAGAGAAAAATAATATCTACTAAGATAAAAAATTGAATATGGGATAAAATACATTTTGTACCATGGACAGTCTAAGTTTTCAAAGTCTCATGGGCCCATTTTAGAAGCTGTAACATTTAGGTACAGTGTTAGGTGATTATACAGTGCAAGTAAACATTCAAAAATTGATCTTTGGTCTTCTTTCCTTTTATGATGTTAACAAATGAATGTAGGTGAGGTAAAATGGTAGTCAGAGTTTCAGATTCTAAGGCCATTTTTATATAATCACAGTGAGCTAAACTAGGTTCCTGTCAGAATCTTTTGGCACACTTTCTAGCACAAATGAAATAGCAAAGAACAGATCATCAAAATCTATATACTTTGGCTTCACCAGTAAGATAATGGAGCTACAGTTGGAACCACTGGGCAGAAAGTTTGGTCTTACCAACTTTGGGATCACAAAGCTAGCTCTTACATCTCGCCAATATGTCAGGTTGCTAGGTATATACATTGTGTCATTTGACTTTGGATCGCCCTGATTTTGGCTTGTTCTGTTGGAAGCATCTCCACTGGGAGTAGATGCATCACCTTTTCCTGCATGCAGAAAAGAGATATCAGGATTCACCAGCTCAACACAGGAAATAAACAGCCTTTCTACCAAATATTTAACATAATCACATCAACAAAGAACTAAATGCTGCAATTACATGTTTATCTGATGTAGAGTGACGGAAACATGAAACATTCCAACACTAAATGACCGAAGAATTCCCAATTTTGCGGACTTTCCACTATAATTTTGTATATAACAAGTCAAGAGACATCAAACATGCTTTGTTATGCTGATTAAACAATGCGCGCCTGAACAAAAACGCTGTGGCTGGAAAATTGAAATGTAGCAATCAACTTCATAGATCACAGTTTATACATCCAATATTTGAGATCAGTGCAGTTATTGCAGCAAAGTAATTTTCAATCACAAATTGCACCAGAAGTGCGTCAGACTCCAAATGGACCTCGAAGACAACGTCCACGGTTATGCCAATTCAACTAGGGCGGGTAAACCTTTGCATCACAAATCACACAGTAACCAACACAACCTCGATGCAAAGATCACACAATTCAACCGACGAATTTCATTACCCAGCGCCAACCATTTTAATCCGCACCCAATCTACAGACGTTTGACCACTTCCCACATGCAAATCGCCTAGATCCCCACACCAATCGCGCCAATCGACAGAGCATCAGAGCACGGGCAAATAGTACCTACCAGAAGAGGAGGCCTTGTCCTTGGACTCGTCGCCGTCCTCTCGGCTGCTCTTGCTCTTCCTCCCCGACGCGCTCACCACCAACCTCGGCCACCGCGCCGGCTGCCGCCCCCACCTCGTCAACCCCACAGCCAGCGAGCCGATCTCGCCGGCGGCGGCAAGGGGAGACCACGTCGCCGGCTGGGGATGCTTCGGCGTGAGGCACGGCCCACCGGCCTTCAGGTTAAGGGCTAGGGCCCACATGTCCATTACTGCGCGAGGGGGCTGGACGCTGGAGTGGGAACGGGAGAGATCGGGAGAAGAGAGTACACAGGTCGCTGGGGGTGGGGACCTGGGGCCTTCTGGGCCCTGGTTCCCCTCCCTTTATCTCATTTCGGTTGGTCAAAATTCTTGTTCAAGTCAGTCAAAAAAAAATTATGTTAAGAACACATGATTTTATATCTGAGAAAGAAGTACTGAGATGTTGGTTAAAACAGAATGAAATATGCTACAGTCTTTTCGGGAGATAGTCCAACTACTTCGTGCTGAGTAATTAAACAACACAGTGTTACGATTTTTTTTTGAGATTCACAGTGTTACGATTTACAAATCCCCGTTTCTAAATACTTAGCATTGATGATAATAGTAGGCAGTTCAGGTTTCTCAAAACATAATTTTCAAGGTCCACACTTATGAAATACTTATTGCAATAGTCTCCAAACACATAAATGTAACATTATTATAGGACAAAATGTGGTCAAAAGCGTCAAGTATTTTGAGACGGAGATCGGTAGATGCAAGTGTTGATAATCTGGCTTATTATCACCGCCCTTACCGCACTAGCACTATGGAATTTGTCCTGCAAAAGAAACAAAGACACAAAATAGATATCTTAAATAGCTAGCCGAAAACTATCCTAAAAACAAGCGAAGATCAGGCAAAAAAAAGGTGCTTACAAGAAACACAAAATATCATCTTGCTAACAAAATTATGTAAAATGAAAAAAATACAAAGGAAAATGAAATGGAGTGAAATACAATTTAGGTCCACATTCTGAACCAGGAACTATCAAGATGATCATTCGGGTCTTCACTTTCCAAAAGATCTTCCAAGTGTGAAACCAGATTGGAAAAAAAAAGACGAAAAGAACACAAAAGTTTGAAAATATCTATGATCTTTGCAAAAATACTCAGGTGGTGGGTCCATTTTCTTCACTATTCAAAAGACTTCCAAATATGAAAACCAAGTTCGTGATCAGGCAAAAAAAAGGTAAAATTTTTTAGAAGTTCATGATCAGACAAAAAAATTGAAAAGTTCATCAACAGACAAAAAAGAAAAAAAATACCTTTGAATTTTGCAAAAATGCTCCCGGCGGGGCTCGAACCCGCGACCTTCGGCTCATAAGACCAACGCTCTAACCAACTGAGCTACGGGAGCGAACTGCTTAGTTCTCATTTGTGTAATACAAAACTATTACAACGCGGCCGACTATTGCATTCAGGTTTTGGACAGTCCACTTGGTCAGCGCCTTATTCTTCCATTCAACCCTTTCCTGATTGTGATGTGAGTCTGTCCTGTGTGCTTAGTTTAGTGAAAAGAATTCCAAAATTGTACCAGAGAGTGGCCTCTTCTACAACACTTTATTGGCACAAAGTTTGGATTCAAACCTGCATTATATCACAGGATCTTTTTCGGTTGATGTCTTTCTGCAGGTATTTTCCATCAACAAACATAAAAGCTATATCTCGATATACTTGAAATCTCGTGCAACTCAGTCTTTCATGTTTTTCATCGGAGAATTAGCAACTCAGTCTCGTGCATCATTTATTTGAGCAGCAAACCTGCAAGTTCATACATCTATTCACTTGTTGAAAGGCATTCATGGAGTTGTGCCCAACTACGGAAGTACCCATATCCCTTGACAATGACAACCTGAATGCCAAATCTCCATCCAGATAGACTATATATATGCGACTAATTTGTTTTCTGACTAGTATGTGCGCGCGCGGGTGTTGCAATTCCAGCCTACAAAGTTGTTCTGTTTCATTTTGGGGTTTCTAAAAACAAATTTTGACTTGTTTTTACTTGGCTTGTAACAGGTGTCCTGACGAAAACTGTGCATGGAAACCTGGAGTAATGTAGGTATATATGCGGCCATAATCTTGCCCATCTATCAATATTTAGCATTTGTTAGTGCACCCTAACACATATATACTTGCGTGGACATATAAAAGGTCTACCAAGCTTCTAAACCTGCTTGTCTGATGGACTTGCTAATTCAGACAGGGCATATTGCATAAGATGGCCCACATGCGCCCATAAATTGGGTAGAGTTGGAGGTGGAGGGGTCCCTTTCTCCATCTTCAATCACAAAGGTCCATTTCTTCTCACATCAGGTTCCCATTCATAGCAATGGGCTCTTTGCTGAGCAACAGAGGAAACTTGTGCAAGAATCAGGCAAGGTTGGGTGGATGCAATTGACCTCCATTACATTCATGTGGTCCATCCCTTGGCTAAAGGGTGTCAAGTGCAGTGCAACTGTCAGGAGGTGAAATCATAGAGTGTGTAGTGTATGTTCCTGTAGAAACCCATCTGAATGGAAGGCAACAGTCAAGGACGTCATAGATCTGGTCCATCCAATATGCTCCTACGGTTCAGATTTCTTCCCATCTGAATGGAGGGCAGCAGTGAAGGTCAGAATTTGTGAATTATTTTGACCTGTTATATAGACATAGTTTGCTTCTTGCGAGAAAGAAAAATAACACTGGCAGTGTTCTGGAAGCTGGATATTAGTTGCTTCTGTAACTGCATATATGATAAAACTGGGGCATGCATCTTCTGTCGAGATCAAGTGTTGGAACGACTCGTCACTACCGGAGCCGGGTAGTCTGCGGCGCACGGCAAAGCCCCGAAAACGCACGGCAAAGGCTTTGCCTTGCGCATTTAGCCCATGCGCACGATAAAGGCTGCATGGCATAGGTTTGTACGGCAAAGGCGTCTTTGCCGTGCGCACGGCAAAGACCTTTGTCGTGCGTTCTTCGTGGCGCACGGCAAAATAAAGCGCAGACGGCACAGTGACGGCCGATGCTTTGACGGCGGTAACTGACAGCTGGAGACATGGCCTTTGCTGTGCGCTGCCAGCCTGGCGCACGGCAAAGGTTGGGCGTTTGCCGTGCGCTGCCAGCCGGCAAACGCCCAACCTTTGCCGTGCGCCAGGTTGGCAGCGCACGGCAAAGAGCCAGACTTTGTCGTGTGCCTGGCTGGCAGCGCACGACAAACTATGGCACGTTTGTCGTGCGCTGCCAGCCTGGCGCACGGCAAAGTTTGGCACGTTTGTCGTGCGCTGCCAGCCTGGCGCACGACAAACGTGCCATTCCAGTGTACAGGATTGGCACGTTTGCCGTGCGCCAGGCTGGCAGCGCACGGCAAACAAGCCAAAAAATTCCTGTTTTTTAATTTTTCGATTTAAAAGGACCTCATCAACCAAATTTCACAGGCATCATATATATATCATACAAACCATCATATGCATTATATATATAGCACAATAACCATTATTAAATCCATAAATACATATATATCACAAACTAGACATGGACAAGTTCACAATTCATTCACGAGTACATAAACGAGTTCATAATCTATCCTCGAGACCATAGTACAACCACAAGCTCATACACGAGCTCACTGAGGAGGAGGTGGCTGGAACGGCGGCGGCGGGGCTCCGATCGCAGGAGGGAACAGCTCCTGGGGGTTTAACCCCGGTGGTGACACTTCAACATTGTTAGATGCCGCGGACTGATTCTACAAACAAAAAGGAGTATTTTGTATCTAAGTTATTCTGTCATTTCTATCAATCTCTAATATCTCTAGGTCTCTAAGCGAGTTGAATTGAATGAAGCGAGGATGCAAGTGACTTACCACTGGAGTTGTCGGAAACGTAGCCGACTGCGGAGTCAACACCAACTGTGGCACCGGAGGCATCTGAGGCATCGCCGGCATTGGTAGACTACTCGAAAAAGCAAGGGCGCATGCCTGCATGTACTCGGCCATAAGCTGCTGCTGCCGAGCCATGTGCTGGACCATCAACTGTTGATGCTCGGCCACCTGTGTGGCCATCCGGTGCTCAACCTGGGCTAAGGCCACCTGGTGTGTCGCTGCTTGCTCATCAAACCGGGCCTGCAATTACAATGCAAAGAACACATATGTTCGTCTCATTATCAAAATGCAAAGGAAACATATATATGTAGAAATTGAGTGACGATGAATATTTCAGAAATAATCTGAAGTCGGTCCACTTGGACCTGTGTCGCAGAAGGCCGTGGGAGTATCGGAGGGCTACTGCCCGTGCTCCTGGCTCGGAGGGCCGCGAGAGTGGGAGTAGTCGTCGTGTCTACCTTGCTATCAGCAATATAGTAGCGGCCATGCTTCTTTCCTTCCCCAACCCTCATGATCACCTTTCCATCAAGCGGCGCACGGGTCGGATCCCACTCTGGCCCATGGATCTGCGTACCCATCTCCGTGTACGAAGTGATGCGGCCGTGGATGGAGGGGTCGGTGTATGCCTCGGGCGGGTCCTCGGGGTTGTAGGTGGCCTTGGACGACGTGGCCTTGCCCTTGTGCGACAAGGCCCATCCCATGAACTCGTTGCACGTAGCGCCTCCGTGTGAGTTGGACTGCGACCAAAGAGCAAGTTGATTACAAATTATGCAAAATTGAACGTTACAACAAACAAATGAGGCTCGCTACATACCCATCGTGCCCTGTATTCCTCGTTGTTGAGGTTGCCTTGATGGTGAGAAGGATATTTTTTTCAGCAACCGCTTCTCTCGGCCTTGCTCGTGCTTCTGGATCCACTTCGGCGTGAACCACTTGTTGACGATGCGCTCCCAGCAATAGGCATCGTTACGACACTATTTCACGGGCATCTACACGTCATCAATTTAAAGACAGGTAAGAATATCATATTAAACAATGTATTGAAATCGAGAATAAAACCAATTTCACCTGAATGTACTCCTCTCGGGTCAGCTTCACGGTTCTAGCTTCAATTTTGCCAATCTTCCGCCCTAACTTGTTGACGGAGTGGTCTATGACACATTGCACTTGCGCCTCGTAGTGCATGTCCAACACTAGCTTCGGGCACACCGTCTCCATCACCTTGTCTGCCGCGTCGACATATCCATCCTGAAGCCTGAAAAAATCCTGCATACAAAGACAATGATCTCAAGTCAATATTGAAAAATATGCAGTAAATATGATGTACCGAACAATTTATTGCAAGAAAAGACTGACCCAGAGTTCGGCTTTCACCCGTGCCGCCTTGCTCGGGTACGACGCTTGGGTCGTATCCCTGTTATCCTTTGCAAGGTGGTAGTGCGCCCACGTCCAGGCCAGCTCCTCCGTGGTCTCATTGACCCAGACCATGCCTGGAAAGTGTTCCCTGCACAATAGGCCCAGGATGCTCTTGACGTGGCGGTTGTGACCAACACGCTCAATTTTTGTCCAACCCCTGCACAAGTCAAAAAGATGAAATATTAGTTTCTATTTCAATTTTAAAAAGACCAAATAAAAAGATATGGACAATGCACAAACCTTTTGCCCGAGGGTTTAATCAGCGGACGTAGATCTGGTGCTATTGGCCTCGCCGGGAGTCGTGAGGGTCCTCGCTGCCAAATGGTCACACCAGAGCTTCCCCCTGACGTCCCCCTGACACCTCCGCGTCCCCCTCACTGTCCCCGTCACCGTCGACCTCATCGTCCTCCCCCTCCCCCCTGCCTCCTCCTCCTCCCCCTCCCCTACCACGTACTCCTCATCGGAGTCCCCCTGCTCCTGCTCCTGCTCCTGCTGCTGCTCCTCCTCCTCCTCCTCCTTCTCCCGGCGCACCTCCCGCGCTTGGCCCTTCTTGGAGGCGCGCTTCTTGGGGCCACCCTTCCCTTGACCCAAGCCTTTACCTCTCGGAGGCGAGGGTACGTCGACTGCCCGCTTGGCGACTCTTCTGTACGCGGAGGCGCACGCACGCGCAAGACCGCCGCCCACCATCTTGCTCTATCACCTGAAATTAAATCAGAAAATTAGTCAGTAAACAAATAAAGATTACATAATTAGTAAAAATAACATGATATTGCAAAAAAGAAATAATATGATATCGAAACATACATGTATTAGAAATAAATATTTGTATCGGGATTATCTGGATGGTACTCATCATCACTATCTATATTGTCCAAATAATTTGGTTGTTCATCCGATGAAGAAATGTCTTCATCAATCCCTAATTGTACTTTCTCAAGTAGTTCTACGTCCTTGTCATTATTAACCTCATCCCCAGCGTCCGAGTCATCATCATCTTCTATTTCGATCGCTTCGGTTAAGTCTATCACAAAACTGCCTGATAGCCCATTCTCTTGGAAGAACTCTCCGTCGTACGTATTTGGGTCTATGTTAGTAATCTTCATTATTTGGGATAGGTAGTCTACCGTGTGGCGATACCTTGTACACGACGTCCCAACCCAGTAGATTGTCATTTTTGCACGGGTATGAGAGATAATACACTTGTGTGGCTTGTTGAGCCACAATATAGACATCGTCTCCTGCATAGACAGATGACTGGCGAATCTCGACTAGTCCAATATTAAGGTTCTCTCGCTTAACATTAGGATCAAACCAGTGACATTTGAATATGACAGGTTTAAGTTTTTTGCGACCAGGAAACGTGAGTTGATAGATTTCTTCAATTCTTCCATAATAGTCATTGCCATCATTGCCTTTCATACAAACTCCGGTGTTTGTGGTTCTTCGATTGGGCCGACTCTGCTCGTGCCTATGTGTGTGAAAGCGGTACCCGTTCACATCATAGCCGCCATATGACATGACCCTAGAGTCACACCCACGCGAAACTTGTATCAACTCAGGATCCATAGACCCATCAGTTTGGCCCTGCAAATACAAGCAAGACCTTTCGTTTATTTATAAGCACGTACGAAGAATGTGTATTGTCGAACATATATAAAGTACGACCGTACCTTGTGCTTGAACCAAGAAATGAAATCAGGGCTTCCATGTCCCGCGCCCGTAGCAAGAAGGGTTTCAACTTCCCGCTGGGTTGGCACCCTTCGTTGCTTCCAGAATTTTCTAAGAAATTCACTGTATGAACGAGAGAGTTGGATACCATTAATATAGTGATCATAAGCTAGAAACAATAGATAACTACTTTGTTGAGAACTTACTCAATGTATGGTTGCACTTCAGATAGATTGGTCAACACATAAATCATGATTGCGCGTCATTCTTCATATTGCAAGTTCTTAGGAGTCGAAACACTTGCACTTCCGAGTTGCCCCATGAAGAGGCTAAGGTTTGACTCATTATCATCGGCATTGTAACGGGGGGGGGGGTGGATTGTGCACACTAGGAAGAGTGTCAGCATAGTATCTTGTTGTAAAGTTTGTCACCTCCTCGGTACAGTATGACTCCGCAATTGAAGCTTCAATCTTGCATTTGTTTTTACATTTGGTTCGAAGAACCTTTTGTTGTCTTTCAATGGCATAGCACCAACCTTGTGGGAGCATATGCATTATTCCAAGTCTAGGTTGTTGTGGGAATTGATATAGTGAGACTTTGGTTGAATTCTATTTCTGCTCCTAGTATGGTGAAAATCTCGGTTGTTTATGCTTTCAAAATGAAAACAAAGTTCCTCATTGGTCATATTACCTACCAGAGCCATATGATAGGATTAGTTCTAAACTTTCTACCATATGCTGCTTGTCATCTTAGTGAGCTTTGTCAAATTGTTATGACCTTAGTGAGGAATCTTTCATGCTTCTAAGATCGAGATGCACATACACTCCACCTCTCACTTGCAATTCCTACACTGGGAGTTAGCAAAACCATGCCATCATCCATCCCACAAAAATAAACTTCATGTTCTCTGATTCCCTCTCCAAATATCTTTGAAGTAGAGGCATGGGCTATGCAAAAAGAAAAAGAAAAGCATGCCAAGTGGCATGGCAAAAATATGAGAAAAAGAAAAGCATGCCAAAAAGGGCATGGCAAAAAAAAAAGGGGAATAAAAGATAGCCCATGCTCTCGAAAAATAAATCAAGGAGAGGAAGAATCATTCCATGAAATTCCGCCAAATTCCACTCCACATATTCCACTCCACATATTCCACACACTTGCACTTCTCGATCTAGAGTGTGATTTGATTCTCCTAAGATCCGGTCTTTGACTTAGCAATATATCAGATGCTTGTATGCCTTCATCCTTTGTCCCCGAGCCACACAAAAGCCAAATTAGATGTTAGGATGAAAAGAAGGCAAAGCCTTTGGTGATGATTCAAATACACTTGAGCGATTGAGTGAGCCAATGAGGAACAATTTATCTTTTCACAAAAGGGTGAAAACTCCGAGATAGGATCCTGAAAAGAGTAGAGTGGAATAAAACTAAGTTAAACTGTTCATCCTTTCAACCGCCCAAGATAAGGAGTTTGCTATAAGCTCCATAGGTAAAATGGTGAATTAATACTTTGCTAAGTGATTCAAGTCAAATTTGAGTACTAGTTGTTTATAAAGTTACCTGCAAGAGAAATGACATTGTAGCAACTCCTGATCCACCGAGCCTAAGTTTTATCTTTGCTCGAGGACGAGCAAAGAGCCAAGCTTGGGGGAGCTTGTTGGCGGTCGTTACAACCCAAATTCGACAACCAATACGCGGGAATAAATGAGAGACTATGCAACATTCCATGTACTTAGGTTTTATTTCTAATGGAGTTCCACGAGTTTTGGTGAGTGTCGCTTGTGCAGGTACAACATTGCGAAATACGTGCTATAGGGGTCGGAAATGACTGAATCGGCCGAACAACCCGTTCGGCCGGTTACCCCCCTTAGCCGTACAGGCCACCGGGAACCGTCCACATCTACAACAACCAAGCAACGACTGTGCAAGCCACGTAGGACGCCCGCCAACTCATTTCGGAGAACCACCACTTCATCCTGGGTCAGTACAACTCGAAGTCAAGCACCAGGAGCTAGCCAGAAGGGCCCACAGGGCAGGGGATGCAAGGGAGAGCGCTGCCAGGCCACAGGGCCAGTTCGGCCGAACGGCCCACTTCGGCCGAACGGCCCACTTCGGCCGAACCGCCCCCAGGACTCCACCGCCTCAGCAACCGCCTCGGCACCAAAGCGGTGCCACGTGCCCGTTCGGCCGAACACCCCGGTTCGGCCGAACCGACCTCTTCGGCCGAATGGCCCGGCACCGCCCCTGAGTAGCCTTGGCAGCTACTCCACTCCACCGTCCTTGCTCCCCTATAAATTGAGGGCTCCTTCACCTACAAAAAATACAACACAAGAGTAGAGTGCAGGCGAAGAGCTGTTAGTTCTCCACTTGTATCAGTAGAGATAGGGAGAGAGGAGAGGTGAGCGTCCCGGAGAGGAGCCGAAGTGTCGGCCCCTCTTCCCGCTGTACCTCTACGGATGCAACTTCACTTCGACTAACATCCGGGTCGTGTCTGGTAACTCTTGTATCTCTCTCTGATTAATTGAGCATTCAGTTCTTACTTTTATATGCTTGCTGGTTCTTCGTTCAATGCTTAGTTGATTGGTATAACTGTATACTGGTTGCTTAGCTTGGGTGCTTATCTTTCTATAGGAGATAAGTATTAGTTGACTAGTGTAGGCGTGGTGCCTATACTTGAGACTAACTTAGTTTATTCCCGTCGCAACGGAGGTGGTAGCCGTAAGGTGGTGACAGCCCTTCCGGTCTTTGTAGCCCATCACGTTAGTTCCGGTCCGTAGGATCCCCCAGTTGGGAAATAGTGGCACCCCTTCTCATCCCTTTCTGTGTGTCCACCGGTTCCCTTGTCCCGAAGCAAGTATCTATCTGTAACCTCTGATCTGCTCGATCAATCAGTAGAATACCTCTACCAGACTCGTACCCTCTCTACCCTCCTATCACTCCTCTTCTCTCTTTGTTGTTGTCATCCACCTCATCCATACCATTCACTCCATTTCACCTACCTAGGACAACTTAGTTTAGAATCAGTCCACTTCTCGTTCTCCGTGGAAATCGATACCTTGGAATACTCCCGGGTGAAAGCTACATCGGTATCCGTCAGCTTGCGGATTTATCTGTAGGCCGTAAGGAGTGCCAACAATCTTCTCCAACTTACAAAGCAAGACCGGAGCTAAACCTTCCAATTGTGCAACCAGTGTCCGAGATAGCTCCTTAGCACACAGGATGCGGAAGAAGTAGCTTACCTCTGCCAGCACTAGCCAAACATGGTCAGGAAGATAGCCTCGAGTCATTACCGGAAGAAGCCGCTCAATCCATATGTGATAGTCATGACTCTTGAGCCCATTTATTCGCATAGTAGTTAAATTCACCCCCCTTCTTAGATTTGCGGCATACCCATCGGGAAACATTAAAGTTTGAAACCATCTTAGTATTTCCCTCCTATGATCCTTCGGCACGACGTACGGGGCCGGCGGCTTTTTCCATTTCTTGCCATCTTTGGGAGGCGGAATGTTGTATTTTGGTCTATCGCATAACCTAGCTTGATCACATTATCCTTTGTCTTATCAGGAATGTCCATTATAGTACCCCAGAGTGCCTCCCCCCAATTCTTATCCGTGTGCATCATATCGAGGTTGTGTGGAAGAAGAAGGTCATCCATGTACGAAAGCCTCCACAAGCCCGACTTTTGAGTCCAGGAATGTGAGACACCGTATCCCACAAAACCACCCCCTTTCTTTTCCTTGAGCGCGTCTAACTGCGCACGAACCGCGGCACCTGTCAAGATCTGCGGCGGGGGGTCATCAACCACGACACCTTTTGTAAAGTTCTTGATGTCTTGTCTGAATTGATGATCCATAGGAAGAAATTGTCGGTGTAAGTCGAAACAAGAATATTTGCCACCCTTCTTCAACCAGATGAACCTGAAAGCTGCCTTACATACTGGGCATGGGAACTTCCCGTGGACACACCAGCCGCAAAATAGACCATACGTCGGATGGTCATGCAGGGAGTACATGTACCACACTCGCATTTTAAAGTTTGTCTTTGTACCTCGATCATATGTGTCCACCCCGTCCTCCCAAGCATGAAGCAAATCATCAATAAGAGGTTCCATGTACACACTCATATTGTCCCCCGAATATCCTGGAATTATCAACGACAAGAATATGAACTGCCGCTGAAAGATGACGCCGGGGGGGGGGGGGAGATTCAGGGGGATAACGAACACGGGCCAACAAGTGTGTGGCGCAGCCGTCATTCCATATGGATTGAACCCATCTGTTGCCAGTGCAACGCGTACATTTCGAGCGTCTTCTGCTTTCTCACTGTGACGTGTGTCAAAATATTTCCACGCATCACCATCGGCTGGATGTACCATGTTTTCAGGACGATATCGTATGCCATGTTTGTGCCATGTCATCTGTTTCACGGTTTCCTCAGTCATGTAAATCCGTTGGATCCGCTCTATGAATGGAAGGTAACGTAAGATTTTCACTGGAATGGAGAGTTGTCTCTTTTTACCGTCACCGAAATCTACCTCTAGGTACCTAGATGCCTTGCATTTCGGGCACTTAATTGCATCTGCATGTTCTTTCCGAAACAAGACGCATCCTTTCGGACAAGCATGTATCACCTCGTAAGGCATCTTAAGTACCCCAAGCATCTTCTGTGCCTCATACATGTTGTGTGGCAGATTGTGGCCTTTCGGAAGCAGGCTGCCAAAGACGGTCATCATCTCATCAAAGCCGTCTCGACTAATTCCAAATTTAGTCTTTAGGGCCATTACGCGGCCGATGGCATCGAGTTGAGACACGTCAGTGTGCTCGTGAAGTGGCTTCTGTGCACTTGACAACATATGGTAATAAGCTTTTGCGGTTGCCTCTGGAGGCTCCTCCGTATCATGGCTCGGCCCTCCATTGAAGTGTGCTTGATGATAGTCATCCAACATGTCTCCGCACCTGCCTTCAGCATCATAATCATCGATGCGTTGCCTGATGACCTCGTCTCTCACACGATGGGCTTCACCCTGACAGATCCACTGGGTATAGTTTGCCATAAACCCATATCTACAAATGTGTTTACCCATTTCAAGCTGAGCTTGGTCTTTCTTGTTCTCACATTTTTTGCAGGGACACGGAGCTTTACGCTGTCCTTTGTCAAATGCCGTCAACAGGAAATCATTGACATTGTTTATGAATTCATTGGTCCAGTCACTACTACTTATCCAACCCGTGTACATCCAGTCACGATTATCCATCCTTCAACATATAATATATGAGCATGTGATATAAAAATCGTTTGCAATTACACGATGTCTATCATGCTCTAATAGGTAAAGATAGATCCTAATCCCACCCGAGGATGTGTAGACGGGGTTAGTTTCCATGCTCTGCTCCTATCCAAGACAGAATTTCGGCAGCACCTCCCCGTTGTTCTCCCGATACATGTCCAGACAAGGAGATTGTGTATCCGGAGAACAACAGGGAGGTGATGCCAAAATTCTGTCTCGGATAAGAGCAGAGCATGGAAACTAACCCCGTCTACACACCCTTAGGTTGTCCAAAAAGCGTGGACAATTCGAAACAGATACGGTCATACATATGCAAGTTAATGCAAATTTGCAACTGTATCTCTTTCGAATGGGAGACACACCTAACTATAGGTTATTGGCCTAATCTACGAACATTATGCGCAAAAAGGAGAGTTATGCATGTCCTCACCTAGTGACTCGACGGCGAGGCGGGGGCGGACGGCAAGACGACCTCGGCGAGGCCTCCTACTCGACAGTGCCACCGGCGATGGGAGAAGTCCTGCAAATGTCGATACATCAACGCTTAGCAATTTTGAAAAATTTCTACAGCACCTCCCCTGTACGGTGAGGTCACCAAAACCCCACAACCTGCAAAAAACAAGCCACGAGGCGAAGGTCGGGCTACACAACAATTTTCTTCCCACGGCTCGATGGTCGGACACAAGGCATGCACCGCACGCCACAAGGCTCACCTAAGGCTCACTGACGATCTCCACCTCCTCCTCCTCCAACGTCCAAGTGCCGCAAAGAAGTAATCCCCTCCTAATATTGATATGCATGCCATGTTAAAATTTAAT
This sequence comes from Echinochloa phyllopogon, assembly GCA_033239725.1. Lineage (NCBI taxonomy): Eukaryota > Viridiplantae > Streptophyta > Magnoliopsida > Poales > Poaceae > Echinochloa > Echinochloa phyllopogon. The sequence continues at coordinate 52,452,004 of BTCW01000005.1, forward strand.
ATCTATATTGCTATCTAAAACTAAACCTATCTAAAGTAAACCCATATAAACTAACCTATATAACATAAACTAACCAAACCTATATAACTAACTAAAGAAGGTAATCTACAAACTAAACTAACCTATATAAACTAAATCTACATAAAAATTGCCTGCATATATATAAACTAAACTAACCTATCTAAACTAAACTAACCTATATAAACTAAACTAACCTATCTAAACTAAACTAAACTAAACTAAACTAAACTAACATATCTAAACTAAACTAAACTAAACTAACTAACCTAACCTATAACATAACTAACCTAATCTATATATAAACTAAACTTAATTAACAAAAAAAATACCTGGAGCGGGTGGCGCGGCCGGGGCAGGGACGGCCGGACCGGGCGGCGCGGCCGGCCGGGGCAGGGGACGGCCGCAGCGGGCGGCGAGCGGGGCCGGCGTCGGGGGCCGCGACGAGGACGGCGGGAGGCGGCCGGCGTCGGAGGAGGCGGCAGGAGGAGGCGACCGGCGGCGGGCCAGGCGGCCAGCGGGCCGGGGCCGGGCGGCGGGAGGAGGCGGCCGGCGTCGAGGGAGACGGCAGGGGATGGAGGCGAGGAGCGCGGCCGGCATCGGGGGCGACGATGGGGACGCCGGCCGGACGGCCGCGGCCGGCAGCAGGCCCGGCGGCGAGCGGGCCGGGGCCCCGGGGGAGTAAGACATGTTTTGATGATTTCATGCAAGCAACAAATTCATTAATCTATAAATTCAAATTTTTATTTCAATTCACAGGTACAGCTTGCCACTACAGTCTACAACATGGATAACATTTTTACAACACTTTTTTTATTTATTCATTAACTTATTGTTCACATTTAAATTTATATGTTCATTATAATGCCATAATTAGAGTTAATCTACTAAAATTATCAAATTTATGCGAAAAATTTCCATAAATTCACATGAGAGATCCTAAGTTGTGCGTTCACCATAAAAAATGTTGAGAAGTCCAATTACATTTTCAACTTTTTCGTAAGGCTACAAACTCAGAGACGTGACTCTCACAACTCTGAAACTTCTAGTGAGATTCCTGACTTTTGAACACACCCTACGTAACGACTTCCTCAAAATGATATCTACTATTTACCACAACATCCACATAGGATATCAATACCTCTGGACAAATATCGTGATTTTCAAACTTTTTTTCCAATTTATACAATTAAATAACAGTTCTACCAGGCGTGAATCTTCATGCTTCGCTGACCAAATGTTTAAAAATTTCAACTAAATTCATGGGTGAGGTCTTAAACATGTCTTAATTACATGAATATCATTTTTCCAAGAACATTGATCTATTATTTTATGCACTTGTAGTTCAAATTTGACTTTAACGAAATAAATCCTTTAAAGGACAGAAAATTTTTAAAAATAGCAAATATACCAAGAAAAGTATCACATTTGGGTATGTAGTACAAAATAATGCTATTATGTTACAAAAATACACAGAGGAGCTAAATTCAAAAGTTTTTTAAAATGTTTGTCGTGCGCCACTAAAAGACGCACGGCAAACCTAGTTGTTTGCCGTGCGCCTGGATCAGACGCACGGCAAACCAAGTTGTTTGTTGTGCGCCTGGGTCAGACGCACGGCAAACCAAGTTGTTTGCCGTGCGCTGCTAGGCACGTGCACGGCAAAGCTGGCACGTGCACGGCGCGTGCGACGGCCGTTAGCTATCGGAGCGACGGCCGTTCGCGCCGTGCACGAGCTGCGCACGTGACGGTTTTTCGCCGTGCGCCACCCTAGAGGCGCACGGCAAACAGAACCAGTTTGCCGTGCGCCTCCAAGACGGCTCACGGCAAAAGGAAACGGCCGTTGGCGCCGTCACCGGCCGGCCGTATGAGGATGGGGCCCATGTGGTTTGCCGTGCGTCATGTAGCCGGCGCACGGCAAAGATTCAGTTTGCCGTGCGCTTTAGATTTGACGCACGGTAAACTGCCCTTCTGTCGTGCGCTGTTACTTTGCCGTGCGTTGCCTTGTAGGCGCACGGCAAAGGTGGTGTTTGCCGTGCGCCCGATATTTAGCGCACGGCAAACAGGCTGGCGCACGGCAAACTACCGTTTTTCAGTAGTGTAAATGTCATGTGGCGCGCACTGGTGGGCTGAACATGAATGCATGCATGTGCCACCCCTGCATTTCTTTGGAGGTTGCAACTATATATATTTGGTCCTGGCCTGATATGCCGTCTCAAAATAGTTAAAGGCTCTAAAGTTGCAGCGAGCCTTGCAATAGGAGCAAGCTTCTTGAAACAGTCCGGGATGATGTGCCTGTAGCTTTGTGTCGAAATGGCAAGTGTGAATCTAGCTATAAGGAGCCCCTCTAGGAGATGAGAGGGATCAGATCGTACTTGTGCTGCACGTACGCACGCGTGCCTTACATTCGGTGCACGAAGTTATGTTGATGCTGTTGTGTGTGTATATGGCCAGTGCAGGACAGAAGTACTAGTAGTGTTGCTGTTGGTATACAGCTTGTGCTGTTGTGACTGTAAGGATGAGCCCGTTCATGTTTACGAAACGAACATTTCACAGGACTGTACGTCTGTACATACGGTTCGCAGCAGAGTAGTATTGATCACACGTACGTGCCTAGCTATATGCAGGGTTAAGTTGCGTTAGCATTCGAAAAGCTTCAGTCCCAGGGCTGTTTTCTGTGCAATTTTGCGTGCATGCAAGCTTCTGCACTTCTTTTTGGCTATGAACGTGCCAGAGAATTCAGAAAACTGGAAAACTGGTAATGTTTAGTACTGACATATTAGTACCCTGCAGACCATATATCCGGCGCCTGTGCCATATAGTAAGGTAGCTGATTTCAGATATAGATGCTAGGAGAAATGAACACACACATTAGCTGAAAGAAAACTCCTAGGAATGAAGTTGCATGTACATCTAAATTGCTCGAACTGAACACTACTTGTAAAACCACATTAGTCTTAAGCTAGGTATGCATGCATGCATGGCCTACAAAATCCCACGAGTATTCTAATCGGCATTTTGCCGTGCTGTTTTTTCTGGGAAGTAGAGGAAACCTGAAGGGACCAAGACCGATGCAAAATGCATATGCCTACACACGCCCATGACCCCGAAAGTCTTTCTCTCTTTCTTTTTTTTTCGACCAAGTGACCCCGAAAGTCAGAGCAGCGGCACATAACCACTCTCCTTCTTTAAAAGGAAACCACGCTGCGCCCGAGGCTTCTCCATGCAGTTGCCCTATCTTTTTCCTCACCCCATCCCATCGGCCATCGCCTCGCGCAGTAAGCCCAGAGATCCCATCATCCCCATCTCGATCTCTCCATCAGATAGATCGATCGGTAAGAACACCTACGCAGAACTCAGCTCGATGAGTTCTTAATTAGCTCACTGTGATAATCGATGCATGGATCTTCTCTCGTTTCTTTTTCTGGCCATTTTCCATGTCTTCTTCTGCTATTTCTTGGGGCTATCTAGTTTCAGTTTTGCCGCAAATGGGATCTGTAGAGAGAACTGCAAGCCCGACGAGCTGCAACAGAAGCTGCGCCGCCTGATGATTAGTAGCTAGATCTTTTGCGTGTAAATTCGTTGGATTGGCTTGCTATTTTTGCATCTCAGTATGCAGATCTGGTTGCTCTTGTAGCTAATGAGGTTTCTTGCAACGTGTGCTTTCATTTATTTGCGATTCTAAGCTCAGTTTGATCAAGTGTAACTTTTCTTGCTTTCTTCTCGAATTACCCTTCTTGAGATAGCTAGTGAGGCCTTTGTTTTGCCGGATGCTATATATTACCCTTCTTAAGATAGCTCTCGTACGTGTTCTTTCTGTTAGCTAGCTATATCCAAATTCAGATCTATTTATGCTTCCTTAACAATTTTCTTCTTGGAAACATATACAGTATGCTTTAAGATCTCTTTGACCTGAAGATCGAAGCAGCTAGCTACGAATTGAACCTGCTTGAGCCTTGAATTACTGAACCTTTTTCTGTGTGTCTACTCTGCCAAGATTTCCCCTTCAAGTAAACAGAAAAGTAGTAACGTCTCTTGACATGTGTGTACCAGGGAAATGTGTTTGTGCTTTTTAGTCTCAAACTCGTACCTGCTGCAAATATATATCTAACCAACAGTTATTTACAGCTATACATAAATCAAACTAAACCTAGAGCTATATATAAACCGAGCTGCTAACTGTCTCTCTGTCTTCTTCCGTATCCGGTCAGTTGTGTCGGAAGTTGTTTCTCAGATTCATCACATCTAAAGACGATATGAGATCAATCCCTAGCATCCGACCTATAGTACCCTTGCTACTAAGTTCAAATATGATCATGCGCATGAACTACTGAAATAATTCAGTAAGGATGCATGGGGAGGGGAAAGATTGAGATCAAGAGGATCGAGAATTCAGTATGAATAATTCAGAATGATCATGCGCATGAACTACCCTTGCTACTAAATTTTCCTAGCATCAATAATTCATATCAAAATATTGAAAAGTTCGCATGAACTACTGACCATCAAGAGGTATCATGCGCATTTTTCATGTATCCTACTGATGACCTATCAATTGTTCTTATCACCAGGCTTTGCCCAGCTCTAGACGGATCAACTGTGTGTCTGTGTGATTGTGCGTGAGGATGGGGAGGGGAAAGATTGAGATCAAGAGGATCGAGAACACCACGAGCCGCCAAGTGACCTTCTGCAAGCGCAGGAACGGGTTGCTGAAGAAGGCGTACGAACTCTCCATCCTCTGTGATGCTGAGATCGCTTTGGTCGTCTTCTCTAGCCGAGGCCGCCTCTATGAGTATTCCAGTAACAGGTGCGTAAATGAGGGCTTGGCTAGTTCTCGTTTCATTTTATGATGTACCTTTTTTAAACTTCTTTTATGATGTATTTGATATGCTATAGTTTTGACAGCGTAGTTATTATTAGGACTTAGCTTGAAGATAAAAATTATGCATGCCTTGGTGTAACATTTGCGTGGATCTAATTGCGTCAACTTGTACATGTACGGGAGGCATATAGCTAGTGAGCGTTAAGCTGCGCGCCTGCCCCATCTGTTATGAGAATTTCTAAGCAAAATGATTCATTTCCATGAACTCCACTGATTAGGTTTATAACTTACTAGTTCCTTCTGGGATTTTTGGCATCATTAAAAATCACTGTGTTAATTTTGAGCAATCACTACTTTAGTGATGATATGAATATATAGTCAATCAGAAAAATAACTCGCCATTTAAATTTTAAGTAATCACTTCATATATTTATGACCTGAATCCATGATCAGCAATAAATCACCGTGTGAAATTTTGACTGATCACTTTAGTTATGACCTAAATACTCGATCAACAATAAATTACTCATGATAAATACGGAGTACATACTACTGGGTCCAGTTCTGGACTTCTGGTTAATTAGCACGGCTACTTAGCATTTTAGCACACTTGTATGATGGAAGCGAACGCAAAAACAAAGTTGATATAGACAACTTTCTTTTCCATCGTTTTGCTCGTCTTTATAAGCATAATGACTTCATTCCAAATTTTCATCACTAGTGTCCATACAAACAAATATACTCCCTCGCATTTGGTAGCCTTTTGCGTTTGTGCAGATAAGGTACATTAAAGAAGCATACTATACTGTGTGATTGTTTGGGACTCTGGTCGACCTCTTTTTCATTCATGCACGAAACAAGCGAAAGTGTAGTTACGTACTATAACCTCCACAGTTGCAAGTTCTAGTCCTTGGGAACTTCATCATGCCGTGCCATGCATGCACTCATGAATCATCACATGCATGCATGGGCCTCCCTGAAAAGGTTCTTTCATTCATTTCATGTGCACACTGCACAGACGTCGCACTCTACTGTGTGTGGGCGTATATATTGCATGGAGATGGAAACTGTAGTTCTCCCTGCCCCCCTTCCTTGGTGGTGCTAAGGAATTAAAGAACCTTTGGTTATTGCTAGTGTTTTTGCACCGATCGAAAACCTCTCCTGGGACTCGACCATTCAAATGATGTGCACGTCTTTAGGCTTTTATTTGCATCTTTTGTGTGTCCAACGTGTGTCCAGGTATACTTGTCAAATCCTAACCAGCTGGCCACAGTATTGTGACATCTACGTGCGCAAAGATGAAACTGGAGGTTACCTTTTATTTTTCCTCAGCAAGAGCTTGACTTTATTTGAATAACATTTGTACAGCGTAAGGTCAACAATTGAGAGATACAAGAAAGCCTCTGCCAGCACTTCGGGAACAGCTCCGGTGATAGATGTCAATTCTCATGTAAGAATTTTTAATTTGATTTTCTTGAGCTTGTTTGAAAATTAACGGTTATTTATAATCACACACCTTATCCATATCAACTTCAAAACCTTAACGAGTTATATAGCTTTGGTCTCATAACTATAAGATACGCACAGAGCTGATACTGTGACTGTTCCATTTTAATTTCTTCGCACTGGAATTTTCACAGCAATACTTTCAGCAAGAAACGGCAAAACTGCATCAGCAGATACAAACCTTGCAGAATTCAAACAGGTGAGCCACCGAACTCGTTTCTGTCAACTGTTCACATTTGATTGGTGTCCACAGATACCGTAGCGCATAGGCTTCTTGTTCAATCCCTTTTTGTTAAATACTACTGAATTGCCAGGCACCTGATGGGTGAATCAATTGGCAATATGACTGCAAAGGAGCTAAAGAGCCTTGAAAGCAGGCTTGAAAGAGGCATCGGCCGAATCCGGTCCAAGAAGGTAAACATGGATCAACAAGTCATCAGTACTGAAAAATCCAATGGCGTCGAGGAATTAATTAACAGCACTGTATAATTTTTGAATGTTAGCTAGTGTTTTTCAGCTAGATGATTATGCATTTCCCCCTATTCTTCAAAGTCCAAACTCGTCGTGCTTTTTAGCAATAATAACATATGAGTCCAATACTTAACAAGAAAGAGAAAGGTAGACCATAGTTTTATTATATGTAGCCCCTTTTTAGTTAACAAAGAACAAAGGGACAAACAACTTACCTCTCGCTTGTAATAAATATTAATACACCACAAGCTATAGCTGATCATGTGTATGTCGATTTACATGTGTTTGATAGCAAAGAAATCGAATGTTAATTTGAGATTAGGACTGACAAAAGCAAACTAGTTAATAAACTAAATGAATTTTTTAATGCGGCTGGGATATTAATGAGTATTCCCTTTTCTAAAAAAAACTAAATGAATTTGACATTGCAAAGGTCACCAGTCCTCTAACAGTACCTTTTTCCACCTTTGTTTTTTTTTCAGCACGAACTGCTGCTTGCAGAGATCGAATATATGCAGAAAAGAGTAAGTTCATTCAGACATTCGAAGGCGTCATAAAAACACTCAGAACTTTATGTTATCGCGACTGATATTCCTCCAGTATATATGAAACATGAACGTGGAAATCCCACGTGCATTTTGGTTGACACATGACAGCGGCACAGCGCTCCTCTCCCTCTTGTAAACTGATCTTATCTACATGTACAGGAAGCAGATCTGCAGAGCGAGAACATGTTCCTGAGGGCCAAGGTACGTACACTGATCACTACTACATTCAGCACAAATTGAAGGGAACTGAATGGTAGCAGCAGTATCCTGATGATGATCTTGATCATACGGGCTTGTGTTAGTCAGTAATAACAATAATGTAATCCGCAATAGGTTGCAGAGGCTGAGCGAGCTCATCAGGAGGCGGCGGCGGCGGCAGAAGACCAGATGGCGCCGGCGGCAGGTGGAGCAGCAGCGTCGACGACGGAGCTGCAAGCGCTGCCGGCGTCGTTCGATCCGCGTGGCTACTACCTGCAGGTGCAGGCGAGCATGCTGGCCGCCGGCGGCTCTGCTGCCTCGTCTTCGCAGTATTCATCGGAGCATCATCCCCATCAGGGCCAGGCGGAGCACCACCAGACTGCCCTCCACCTCGGCTACCACATCAAGGTTGACTCCTCCGACAGCAAAGGCTTCCTCTAGATAGCTGCACGCACGCAGGCTTCGATAGCTACAAGCTACCTGCATGCCTGCGTACGTCTCAGTGTTCATCAACTAATAACGTTAACGGCCGGTGATCAACTGAATACTGATCATCTTGTGCCACCATCGATATGATATATGATCAGCTAGCTGCTGCTATATATATGACTACAAGAGAGAATAACGCGTCGATCTCAAGTACGTACGCTGATATATATTGGGTGTGGAGAACTACTAGTAGCTGCCGATATGGATCAGTGTGTAGCTAGCTACAGTCTACAGATATACGCGTCGTTTGTTCTCTATCAGTTGGTGGTCATCGTTGTGCTTGTGAAGAGGATAATGTATCCATGCAGTTATGTTTGACAATGTATATATGGTGTGATGAATAATAATACGCCGCATGTATGCAGTACTGAAACTCTTAAGCATTTAGTATTTTCCTTCATATCATACGTTTCCCCGGTCGTTTTTCCAGTGCAAAGACTTTTCTTCTTGTGGATCGATCAATGCACATTTCAAAAAAGCGTATGCATCCTGAGAAGTATACTTTGCACGTTCATGGGCCGTGCGTGCGTGCGGATGCCGAAGAAGCACGTTCCGGCCCATGTAGAGAAGCTGCTGGGTTTGTGAGCCAACTGGGCCTGACGGATCGGCAACTCAGCATCCTTCTGACTTGTGCGATCCAATCGACACCAGCACATTACAAAGAGAGGCTAACGTTAATCCACAACCAATTTCCACACTTTTTAATTGCGTGCATCTGATCTGATCATGAATAGCGGCGAGCTATTCCTACTTATCAGGTGAGCCGGCTGATCGAGTATATATGCAGACCCTTTTCAAAAGCAAGATTATATTTGCCTAGCGATCGCGGCCTAAGTTTTAAACTGAACCCCGAGGTCCAGGATCAAGATAAAGATAGGCTCGAGTGATTGGTAGCGTGTGCTTCTTTAGGCGAAAACCAGGGTCCCACAAACTCATTAGGAGCTGCGTCAGGCTCCGGCTAGCCACAAATCAAACCGGCCAACAGCTAGCTGCCGTTCTGCCGAGTTATTGCTTCGGTTAGGTTGCTTTCGTCAAATCATTGCTACACGTATTCTGAAAAAAGAAATTCTGACAAATATCTTCTTCTGTGTTTTTTTTTGAAACGAATCAGGCAGCTCTTCTGTTTTTTTTTCTTTTGTGAAGGGCGTAGTTGATTATGAGTTTATGACATGTCGACACTGATCGAAACCAAATGAGCTAAGATTTTATAAAACAGACAGCTCGGGTTCAAACAGACTGACTAGCCATCGATTGAATCTTGGTTCACATATTCCAGTAATTCTCTCTTTAAAAGAAGATGGCAATAGGAAAGAAAAGGGCAAACCGAGATGTTTCTTTCCATGAAAATTGCCAAATTAACCTATTTTTTTCAAAAGAAAAGTACAGTATAGTAGACGTTTTTCTCATTCGACGAACGCTGCCAGATCAATTCAATATAATGTACTGAAGCGTGGTAAACGCCGTACTGGACCTAAATAGGACCCGGCCGCGCCGTATCTGCGATTCCGTATCCGTAGCTGTCAGTAAACGAAGCAAGAGGTTAATGCATTGAAAAGGACTGTGTTTTCATGCATGCATGCTACAGAGTACAGGCACGCCAAAAATCCTGAGCAAGAATAAATCGGATTCACACTGGAATTATACTGGTACCTAGCTAATGGCGACAGTTTAATTTCTAAGGAAAAAAGATAAACACAAATCAAAAGTGCCTGCTGGCCTGCTTTGTCCGTGGAACACAGCTGGACAGACAACTCAGAAAGTAACGGATGTGGTCGTAGAAGAAGAAATGGCAAATCTACAGGTCATTTCTTAATGCGACAATATGAAAACGTATATGAGCTGGTACTTTTGGTGTTTCCAGAAACAGTATTTTCTTAAAAAAATTATTTCCATCATGATACGCGCCATTAGTCTCCTCCTCTTGTTGTTTCCCCAACAGTTTTTGCAGCAGCAGGCATGTCTCCATCATCCAGCGAAAGCTTACTATCCTCACTACAGGACGCTTCTTCTGATTTACATCGATGGAGATGCATGTTTGGTCAGGCTTTAGCTGCGCTAAATTATCTTAAATATAATATACATGATTAGCCTATGTAATCAAGCTAGCTTGCTCCATAGCCATGATTAGTCATGATCCATGCAACCCATAGCTAGCTGTTGAATGAAAATGAGCCCGATCTCCAGGTGCCTAACTGGAACTCGTGTTCCGTTGTGGCCGCTGCTCTAACACGTTATGAGTGTGCCCAGTATTCTAATGCAGGCGCTTCATTGTCTGCCTGTCTGTCTGATTGTCCCCAGTGCATACGTGTCAATGAAATCTCCATTTTTTTATTTATTTGTCCAGTCAAATGATGACCAAGCCAACTCTTGATCGGTTCAGTATACTATTAGATTACAAACTCTGGCAGCAAATAAAAAACATAACAAAAATGTCTCAAATAATGTGTGCAAAACTCCAGTGATTTTTTAGGCCTAATTCCAAGGAAGCGGCGGCCGCACAAGGCTAAAAAAAAAAGCTCACAAGACAGTGTGTTCCAATGATTGAGAACACGGCCAAAATTGCCTGCTGAAATGTCGACGGCTGTTGCATGCTCTGTGGCGAGGTGATTACTGGTTAGCTTAGGGGCGTAATGAACGATCCAGATGGAGAGGATCTGTGAGTGGGGACGGTTGCGCATAGCTAGCTGGAGGAGTCAACGCCCCTCAAACGGACACCTAGATTCCGTTAACTGAGTCCAAAATTTTTTAAACTACTGCGACACGGCTAGGGGTACACGGGAAAAGACCCCGAACATGTTTTTAGTTTGCATTGCATCGATTCACTTTGCAATGCCAAGTAAATAAAGATTGATCCTATAGTTTGCAAGCTCTCGATATAAAGTTTTAACATATATAGTTATATACATGATTAATATCATTTAAAATTATATTAACTTCAGGAAAAATATTAAACAAATGATAAACTAGTGTGAAACGATAACATGTTAGCATCATTATATTTATGTGATATGAATTATATCTATGTAGTAGTTAGCACTAGTACTATCTAACAGTATGGCCACACTAAAAACACGAGCAATTTCTTTCATGGACAATATAAGCACTCATTAATGTTCACATCGAATACAGATCCTATGATTCATATCATATCTAGTAGGAGGATTTAAATTGTGTGGTGTCCTTTTATATAATTTTTTATGTTGATGGCCTTTAACCAATATATGAGTTTAACCAAAAAATGTTTGATCACGAGTGTTGCTGGAACAATTGGGGTGGGCGTAGCAAAACGAGTAAAGAAAAATACAAAACAAACGTAATAATGCTTGAAAGGAGGAAAATTACAGAGGAAACTCCAGAAGCAGGGAGACCTCAATCATCTTGAATTCTGCGACATATACTGGAAGGGGAGAGAATCCAAAGCCCTCCTTTGGGTTTGTCTCTTCCTCTCTCTCCTCCCTTCTCCCACCCACCCCTTCTCTCTTGCTGTGGGTGTGCTGTGGAGAGGAGAAAGGAAGGAGAGCAAGAACCAAACCAAGAGCTGCTGCCAACCCTGCACAGCCTGGGCTTTAATCACTGATTGCCCACCTATTACCTTCCTCTTTTGTGATTTAGAATCACCTGTGTATCCCTATATATCTATTCCCTTGGTTCTTTGTGAACTCTCCTCTTCTAGATTTCCCAGGCCTCAAGATAGGCCTCGGCACCTAAGCTTGCCGAGTAGTAGCTGTTCTTGGTTTTCTTGATTTACTAGTTCTTGGATTTTTGGGTTCTTAGGTCTTTTGTATATTTCCCCAATCTTGCAAAATCTTGTGGAGAAATTTGTTCTTTCGGCTGTTTGGGGACCATGGATGAGAGGATTCCACCGCCGTCCCTCTTGCAATACTCGCCGTCTCCTGTTCATTCTTCCCCTCATCCCCTCAATTCTCTGAGGTATTCTTCCTCTGAAAAAGAAAGGTGAGTGTCTGTTTCGCTATTTTGTTCTTATATTTTATTTTGTTTTCCGTGCGATTGTTTTCCCTATTGTTTCAAGTTCTGTTTTAGTTTTTGATCCTACCCTTTCGGAATCTTTCTGAGGAGCACGAGATTTGATGCCGCTGGTGGAGATTTCCGGTTAATTCTAAACTTCCGGATGTGATGTTTGGCCTTGATCAATGCTGCGATTGCGATGGAGTGATCTGTAAAAATAGGGATGTTTGTGATCGCTCGCTGGTAGATTTGTTACTGCTGTTCCCCACATGGGAGCTGTATGTTTGGCTGGCTGCTAATGGGTGTAAAATTTGCTTGTAATAAATCGCTCATTGGCGATGGTCAAATGTAAATTTTGTTTGACGATTCGTGCTGTATATATCATATCAAAGTTCTTGCCATTACATTTTCATTCTGTGGTCTTATAATTATGCTTCGAATTATATGCTTATTTTTTTTATGTATCAGGTGATAATAATTTCAGTAGTGGCTACTGTAATACTAAGAACATTGCTTGTTTGGCAGGTATCTGGCTGAGCTGCTTGCAGAGAGGCAGAAACTGGCCCCATTTGTGCAAGTTCTTCCTTTCTGTACCAGACTTTTGAACCAAGGTTTGTTTCCTTTGCCTCCAGGCATTAATAGTGTTGGCTAGTTTATATAAATTTATGTTGCTTCAACTATTCTGTTTGTTAATGGCGTGAAGCATTCACTATCACTAGTTGCTATGTGTGGTTTTCTTCAACTTTTAGGTTAGGGTGTCTGTTAATCATGTATTCCTGTGAAGTTTTGATGATGATTGACTCTGCACTTTTGTCTTGGATTTACTCCATAACATCATGTCTGGTATACTTGGTATCATACTATTTGTTGATGTAGCTAGTTATAGGTTTGTTGTGACTGACTGGATTTTATTGTTGATTCATTTTTCGAATATCCCAATATCCTATTGTAGAAATGTAATATTCCTAAGCTGAGTAAGTTCTGGCCCTAAACAATATCTTCTGCTCATGTAGTTGACTTCACTCACACTCTGAAAATGGCTGTTGTTATGTCAACCACAATTTTTTTTAATCTTAAGAATGGTAATTTTGCAGCTCATGCTATTTGTAGCAAAGTGAAGTTTTTTACTATCTCATTGGCACAAGTGCAGTAGTTAATGTCATTGTATAAAATTTGGAAATCCCGAAAGATTGCTTTTGTCCCAGTTTAGATTAGAGTGGCATACAAAATATTAATGTCATTATTATTTCTATCTTATATGTATCATTGTTTATCTGAGTTCATGTTATATTTAATGCAGAGATTTTGCGGGCATCTACTATGGCGCCTAACCATAATTTTGTTGATCCTGAGAGAATTGAGCATGGTAGCCCATTAAGGTTACCTGGCCACCCGGTGAATGGTCAGCCAATGGATGTGGAGGTCTGGCCAGGGATGCAAACAGAGGTGCGTGCATATTCAGGCAACTGTTTCTTTCCCTTTCATTCTTGTTTTTTTTTGGGGGAGGGGGGGGGGGGGGGTAATTACATGCTTGTTTGGTATTAAAGTAGAAAATGCAAATAGGTGGTAATCCTTGCATACTCTTAGCACTTTACTTTGGAGCCGCCACTGATTGTGACCAATTTAATTTGCCAATAGAATAGTTTCTTTGGACACTTGGACATATGAAGATTGTTACTTCATGTCAGATAGTTTGGGGACTTAGACATGCGATTAAATAACATGACTTGTAAACTGTAATAAGGAGAGCACTGATAAATGGGTTATTTTTCCATGTCAGATTTTATTGCTAACAAACATGAAATATTCTGTTCCTGTTTTTTGAGAGTAGTCATTGATTGAAATGTTTTCATTGAGAATCTAAATTATTATATTAATTCTTCCTTAGCTACATTATCAGCTTATCTTAATATTGGGAACTGTTCTGTTCTTCTCAGCATATGGGAGTGCTACAAGCATCATCAATGGGCTGGAATGGTGCTCCTGCACTTGTGGGCACTCCTGTTGTCAAGAAAGTTGTGAGGCTGGATGTTCCGGTTGACAAGTATCCGAATGTATGTGTGGCTTTTGTAAATTGTTTCCTTTTATTTAATTTCCTTGAATGTGTTGTGCGATATCTTGAATGCTTTACTCTTTGGATGTGATTAGTACAACTTTGTTGGTCGTTTGTTGGGGCCCCGAGGTAACTCACTGAAAAGAGTTGAAGCTTCAACACAATGTAGAGTTTATATTCGAGGACGTGGTTCAGTGAAGGATTCTGTTAAGGTAACTAAATGCCCATTTTAACTTTTATTTTTAAATTTCTCCATATTAATAATATCATTGCTATAAATTAGAATTGTATTTTTTGAATGCACCATGTGTAGTTGAGGTACTCTTTATGTGGATTTTAAAAACTAAGTATATTTGCACATGGTTAATTAGAAAACATAATAACATATTGTGTCACTGATATCATGGACAAACTTTTTGGCTTGCCCTTACTGATATGCCATTATTACCGAGTTAATTTCAATCAGTTGCTTTACAAAAAGCTTATATTGTGGTTCTTCATGCAATGATAATTATATTGGAGGTATTGTGGAAAATTCTAAAATTGTCCATTTTTTTTCATGTCAACTGCTTGAGTTATCATTTCTGGTATCAACCTGCAATGTGGGGCTTAGTAAGGATACAATTTCTATTTAGGACTAGTCTCAGAGTTTACTGGGTTCTGTTTCCAGTTTACAACATTAAATGTAGCATCGGTGTTTAAATAGAAACTATTTAGTTTAGACATAGTGAGTCAGCATTTATGTGATGCCGTTTAGATGCGTTGAATGACTGTATTCTCTATCAACACATAGCCGTTTCCTGCAATTTCATAATAATTTACCTCAGAAATCCGTAGTTGCATTAATGAGCTTCAAGGTACACGCTACCCTTGGGCTCTTTTTTTTTTGAAAAAAAAAATCTCTGTGGCAGCTAAGATAGTAAATATTATGGTCATCACTGTCTTGTTACATCCATTTTGTAGCTCAGTGTAACAAGTACCAGATCTAAAGTAATTATTGGGTTCATTACATTTTTTATACTTCTGCTTTATCATGCCCAGTCCTGCTGCAAATAATGTCCTGAAAAAATTATGATTTCATTCACAGGAAGACAAGCTGAGGGATAAACCTGGGTATGAACACCTCAACGAACCACTGCATGTGCTTGTGGAAGCAGAGTTTCCAGCAGATATTGTTGATGGGCGTCTGAATCAAGCTGTGTCCATCCTAGAGGATCTTCTGAAACCAATTGTATGTACCCCCATTCCTCTTTTCTGCCATTCTATATAGTATTTCGATATGTGCTGTTAGCTAACTGGAGCTGTTGTTAGGACGAGTCCATGGACTACTACAAGAAGCAACAGCTGAGGGAATTGGCGATTCTAAATGGCACTCTGAGGGAGGAAAGCCCAAGCCCTCACCTCAGCCCTAGTGTGTCCCCCTTCAACTCCACCGGGATGAAGCGTGCGAAAACAGGGCGGTAATCCCGCTGCTTCCTTAAGCTTCAACCTCCGGAATCAATCGTGGTTCAATTTTCAATTGCAAGCTGCTGCTTCTGTACTGCTGGAGATGATTGGTGATGCATATGCTGGGATCATAGTGCTGCTGGCTTATGCCTGTCATGATCTATGCGCTTATCGACGTACAACATGTCTGTCCTTGGACAAATGGTCTCTGTGGGCTTGTGTTTGACTCTACTATTATTTATTCTTTGTGCACCTGACTGCATGCCTAAGTATTAACATTATTGGTTTGGGTAAGTTAACAAGGCCTCGTTGGCCAATCACTCTAGAAGCTGGGGTTCAATGTGTCGGACAATAATAAGGTCCCGTTGGTGTACCTGAAATAGTTGTAATATGTCAAGTGCTGATGCTTGTGTGTGGTGCTGGTACTAGACAACCAGACAGCTATAGTTGAGACAATGATTATTTGCATTCATACATGGTGTCTTTGTCATGCTTTCTACATGGTTCATCTCATCTACCTGAAATGAGATCCCTGTAAATCCCCTCTGTGAGCGGTGTCCATGCCTTTTGGGTCTCATGATGGAGACGAGCAATTGCTTAGCTGCAAGCTTTTGTTTCCATGTTCCTTGGGCAGGTTGTGGCCAAGATCTCATGCGCATTGTGGCAGTTCAGGCCATTAAAGCGCCGGCAAGCCTGCGAGTGGGGCGCAGAGCCGACCTGGCATGAAAGGCCAGTGCGGCAGCTGCAGCAGCAGAATGCAGAAAGGCTCTCCCAATCATTCGCACGGGCATTCGCACGGGCGTTCTCACGATCTTGCCAGGGCAGCAGCTCAGCTGCCTCTAAAACGTCATGGATCTTTCGCTGGATTACTTGCCCTGACACCTTTTCCATTCCATGTGGTCCCATGAATCAACAATCCTTTTTGGCTTTGCAAATTCTCCTCCGTTCACGCCTTTTTTTTATATAGACGTAAGCATTGTCAATTTTGATGCGAATTCCGTGCGCGCAGAGTTGCTCGAAATCGACATGCCTTTTGAGATTTATGGAGATCTTGGTTTAGCACTTGGGCTGCAGGGTACAAACAGGGTCCATTTTAGCACTCTGATGAATGGACTACGACTCCAAGGATAACTCAGTCTATTATCCTCGAGTAGCATGGAAGAAGAAGATTTCCCCGTCATCTTATGCAACAAGCTGAAGTGGACGTGTGCGTTAAGATGACACTATTCAATTGCAGCCTCTCCCACGGAGTAGGAAACGTCGATTAGAAATTCGAGACGCCAGCAGCATTTCGCTTTCACCTGACGTCGGGATCGCTAGCTAGGACTTTGCACCATACAGGAACGGCGATCGTGCCGAACAATGACGCCGGAAAATCAGGATTTCCTTCAGGAAGGCAGCAAAATTATATTAAAGAAAAAAGCATGATCGTGTTGACAACATGCAAGATGGGTGGTTTTGTTTCAGTCAACATGTGGGCGCAATTAAAAAAAATATGCATCCTGACAGATATTTCGATACGAAAAATAGCGCACTCCACAAGCGCAGCACAAGGGTATCGACGGCGACGTCGTGGGTGATATTTCAATTCCAGGCGGCGTCGCAGTCACATGGTGTCGCATCCCAGCACATGGCTGAAAAAAACTAATCCTTTTGATCATCAACAGGCCAAGAGTATCGGGTAGCATATCTCATGCATCGCTGAAAATATTCGCTGCTTGTTAGCGAACGAGCAAAAGCTCAGTTCAGTTCCCACAGAGGCACGTGCAGTGCCTCCGAGATCTTCTCGTTCTGAATATAAGCGGTTCCTATACAGTATGCTGCTTGCTCTACATCCGCCTCCACTTATCGATCTCCTTCGATGTTGCTTTGATCAGCTTCCTGGTGCTCTCCATCAGCTCATCAAACACGATGTCAAATTGTTCGCTGCAAAAAAATGACAGGATCATGTTAAAGTGGATATTGACTGTTGGTAAGTTCTTGGTGCATACATGAAATAATAATACACTAAGCACAGCCTAATGCATCCACCATAGTTAGTATGCAATAAATTCAACAAACCCAAACTAAAAGTAGGCAGCACATTCTGATCTCCTACTGGTTAAAACCACTTGTAAGTAAAACTCAATGACGAAAAGCGCATATCAAGATAATAGGTGATGAAGCCACTCTGCATTTGCATGAAGAAGATATGTCACTTACTCATAAGCAATGCTTCTGGAGTTCTGGAACGGTCTCCTGATGTTTGAATATCTACCGCTTTCATCATATGCAACACCTTTCCCAATACCATAACCAAAACCTATTCCTATTCCACATCCAGCACCAACTCCAAATCCCAACTGTAAACCAGGGAATCCAGCTCCAATTCCTGCCCCTGTGGTATGTAAAGTGAGAAGGAACAGAGCAATCGGCCATCACGTCATCCAAACAAGATGGATTCTACTGTTTTAACACTGAGATGAAATAGCACAAGATAATTGGAGATATATGGTTATGTCAACCATCACGTCATCCAAGCTATGATGCTTTCAGCTCTGCTGTTCCCAATCACAGCATGCACAATATGGTCTTGAGACCAAATGGTGTTTTTGGGTTAGCTAATTAATTACATGGCATGCCATTTTAGTTCACTTCTCTGAGTTCTCTCCCCTAAATTAATTAGGTGGCATGCTATTTTAGTTCAGCTTACCAAATTTTGGGTCCATACAATGACCCAAAACAAGTGGAATTTA
Organism: Echinochloa phyllopogon; assembly: GCA_033239725.1. NCBI lineage: Eukaryota > Viridiplantae > Streptophyta > Magnoliopsida > Poales > Poaceae > Echinochloa > Echinochloa phyllopogon. Next base: position 52,470,253 of record BTCW01000005.1, read on the forward strand.
CATCCCTAGCTCTTGAAAATGATACCTATTCTGTGTGAAGTTCAGCCTCTGAAGGAGACCCACGTCATGCACACAGCAGAAAAGGACAAAGACCAAACAATGCGGACAAAAATTGAGTAATAAGTTACTCACAATCACAATAAGCACCATACACGGTGCAGATATCAATTATTGATAATCAGGTAACTCCAATAATCACTGCAATGGAGTTACATGGACTCGGGTGCGGCTGTCGGTGTCTGGCTCAGGTACGAGTATCCGATTCGGTAGGTTTTTTTATAGAGACACCAAATACCACTTGGAATCCGGGTGCGGGGTGTCTGACTTGGCAGAAAAATTAGGACACCAGGTGTCTGTGTAACACTGTTCCTAAAATGGTACCAATCTGAGAATAGCAGTGGGATACATGATTAAACACATTATGAAACCCAAGCCAATCATTAAATCTCTAAAATTCTCTTAATTCATTGAGAGATGACCTTTGTGGGCTTGTATCTTAATCTGTTCCTTCTCTGTTTTCTCTCTGAGATACTGGGTCTCGGTTCAGCATCTATCTGCGCCAGCAGGCAGCACAGCTCCTCCTTTTTCTCCTCAATCTACTCCTAAGGCCACCTAGGGATACCTAGTCTACGAGAAGACTTGCTTCATGACACTCTAGAGAGGCTGTTGGCTCTTGGTTGTTTCCACAAGCCTCCGGACCTGCGGCAGCAGGTGGACCTTAGAGCCAGATGACTAAACACAAGGAGCCAGATGGTTCTTGTTTGGTGATTGAGGATTACCACCAGAACCAGTGTAGAAGAGGCAAAATGAGGCGGCTAGGCAGTCAGCAGAGAAGCCTGCCACTGCTAATCTGCTATGAAAGAGGAGACCTGTACATAAGGCCAAGGCTGCAGGGCTGCAGCATAAGGCAGGGGGCTGCACCTCCAGCTGTGGGAACACAGGGATTATACCACCTAAATCTTGCTAGCAGGTCGAAGAAATGCTGCTGCCCTTGAAGTCATGATCAATTGCAAAATCTATCCTACCCTTCAATGATTTATGGAAAAGGTGCAGCGAAATAGCAGGGATATCCACCACAGCCACCATGTCACCTAATCCTATGATTATGATCCAAAGGGTGCCTTTACACATGATAAGCGTATTTCATTCTTTCAAAGAGAAACAAGCGTCAATTTATACGTTTGTCAAGGGACTCCCTCCCCAATCTGGCAATCCATTATCCATATGACCATATCCACCGACGGCACGGGAAAAAGGATACCCCTATATCACAACAGTTCCAAATTTCCAGTGATTAAACCCCTAACGGCGAACAAAATTGCACGGCTCTAGGATCAAACAATCGAGCTGCAGGAGATAAGCGTGCCTAACTCGAGCGTTAAAACCCTCACACAATAGCACCCCAGTTCGCCGGTCTGGTATGGTGCTCCACGAGCGCGTCTACGGCGGCGACACACGAAGTAGGACGAGGAATATACGTCGGAGAAAGGACACGCACCTCCGATGACGCCGAAGCAAACGCCGACGCCGCAGCCGGCGCCGATGCCGAAGGCGGGGCCCAGCTTGCCGAGCGCATCCGACCTCGCCACCGGGAGGCTCCACAGGGGGGCCCTCCTCCTGCCACCCGGCATCTCTCCCCAATCCTGAATCCCCGCCGCGCCCTGCCCCTGCGCCGTGCGCCTCCCACTCCCACCCCACCCCACCCCTTCGAAACGAGGGGAGGATAAAGTCCTAGACCTCTCGAAGTCTCGAGACTCCCAGTCCCAGCCCAGTGAGTCCCGTGCTTCCGGGCCCCCGACGTACGGAACGGGATTGGGAGGAGGAGGTGCCAAGTGGTCGCGCACTCGCGCCTCGCCGCCGGCAGCCCGATCAGTGCGCGCGAAAGTTCGTGGACAAGGCCGACGCATCGTGGGCCAAGGCCCACTCGTCACTTTTCTTTATCCCAAACTAATACATTCACGAGTCATGCAGATACGAAGATTCTGAAAAACTACCAATGGTCCGAATCCAGGAAGTCAGAGTTTCAAAAACATCCATATCATGTTACATGTGGGTGTTATACTTTCTACTCAGTACACCTGATCCTGTGTGCCTTGTGAAAAAGCGCCTTCTTATCATATATCAGTAAAATGATGATCTTTACAGCTTTGCCAACAGCAATTGAGCCGCCCAGTTGGGGGCAGCAGGAAAAAATGGGGAACAATTTACTTGGCAGGACGGTTGCTCAATCAAAAGGCAACTCCTGCTTACATGAATTACAACAAATGGCGCTCTGCATCTATCTGCTCCTCAGAGCCCAGCAGGAATGGGAACAAATTACAGGCAAATTTGGTGAGCAAGAAAGAGCTTGTGTGAGTGTTGGGTAGACATGTTACATGATGTACGAAGTTGGTAAGAACTCAGCATGTACGCTTCCTCCCGCCCTTACAAGCTAACAATTCTCGACAGAATGTACGCCTCCTCCTGCCTTTTTAGTTACAAGCTAACGATTCTCGACAGCATGTACGCCTCCTCGAGCTCCCCGGCCAAACCATCGTTAGTTTCCTGTGTAAAAACAGATGTTAGCAGAGCAAGTGGAAAGGTCTATTTTCCATTTCAGTGCTAAATTTCACCTACAAGGATATAACATAATACCCCATAAAGCAAATATGAACATGATGAGTGGAAATTATATGCTTTTGATCTGCCATGTAAGAAAGAAATTTCTTGGTATTGTTGTTTCTTGCTTGATAGCGTCTTACCCGTAAACTCGTCACGTTAGTTCTTGTTATGTACTGATCCAATGCACCATCTCCTCGGAGAATTTTAGCCCCACAGCCAGGCCGATCAACAGATCCAATTGCCTCCTCATCAACCACAACTGCGTCTACTCGCTCACTTCCTGTTTTCTCGTCTGGGATCTGCTTAAAAGGAGACTCAGAATGTATGGTTCAAACTTGCATATTGTTACAGAAAGGATAAAAGGCCTACCTCATACATGGCTTCCAATAGAATGGTTTCCAAGATGGCTCTTAAACCACGAGCGCCAGTATTTTTAGCTATTGCCTTCTTAGCAATCAATCTCAGTGCGCCATCAGTGAAGTGCAGTCTAACCTGATGAACCAAAAGATGTAATACAAGATTAGTAATTGATCGATACAAGAAGATATGTTATGATGATAAGTTTTGGTGGGCTCACTTTGTTCAGGTTAAACATTTTCCTGTATTGTCTGGAAAGTGAATTCTTCGGTTCTGTCAGAACCTGAAAGCAGATCAAACCATTTTAATGAGCTTCAGCGTGCAAGAGTTTTTTTTTAATTATAAGTACTGGAGTAATAAGATATCGTCATTATCATTACTGCTCAGCATCAGTGCATATGTCTGCAGCATGCTACCTATATTCTTATCTCTGAGTACAAATGCCTACAGCACGAGCAGCATCGAGTAAAAAAGTTGCAAAAATGCTACATTTTCCAGAGCTACCTGAACGAGCTGATCTTCATTCAGAGCTGCCAAGCTTACTAGAATGGGCAAACGTCCAATGAACTCCGGAATTAGACCATATCTTACAAGATCGCCACTCTCAGCCTGGCAATGAAAATGGATTATCCAGTTCACGAGTATGTGAGGAACAATTTTTGAGACATAAGACTTTTGTAGCATGATGCAAAAAAAAGGTGGAGAATATGCTTACAGATTCTAACAAAGATGAAGTAACCGTTGGACTGCTAGCTCCAGAACTTCTCATGTTTGTACGAATGGGTGCCCCAAATCCTATAGACGAATCTTGGCGCCTGATTCATGTTTCATGTCAGAAGTCAGTTCAATTTCTGCGTGCAATTTCTTTGGATAAGCAATGCAAAAATGAAGTCTGCGATACCTTTCAGAAATAGTCTTTTCCAAGTCCACAAAAGCACCACCACATATAAAAAGAATATCTGTCGTGTCTATCTGCATTATCATGAGATTCTGTTATAGGCATGTCATGCTGAAAACAGAGGAGAGTGAAGATGGATCCACGATGTCAATAAATACCTATGCAAATAGACTGACAAATGCGTAATTTTTATGCCTTGTACATTTTTACCACAGCCAATGTGTTGCTGTTATTTGGTTGTCAGGAAATGCTTTTGAAGTAGCAATACTTCCTTAGTTCACTATGTACTCTAGTACAATGTCTTTTTGACCAAAAAAAATATCTATCTATCCAAATTTGACCTATATAATATACAAAGAATGTATTCATCAAGGACCATGTAGAGTACTAGATTATGTGACCTGTATACTTTCATTGCGAGAATTCTTGCGCGATCCTTTCTCAGGAATACTGACAACCTGCATTAGAAACATGCGTAAGCACTCAACATACACAGGATCATTACTGTAGTCTCTTGACATGCAGTTCAAGTCATTACTGCAGTCTCTTGGAAACTCCTAATTCTGCAGCCATATAAAAAGGCCAGTAGCATGTGGTGTTACTTACAGTTCCTTCTAGGATTTTCAACAATGCTTGTTGAACACCTTCTCCAGATACATCTCTACTGACATTTGCACTCTCAGCCTGAAGCATGTTACTGTTTATAAACCTCAAATATAGATTACCCCAAAAAAAATAAAGATTCAGTACCTTCTTTGTTATTTTATCTATTTCATCTATGTACACTATCCCTTGCTGTGCAGCTTGAACGTTATACTCAGCAGCCTGAACAAAATTTAGAATGGCATAAGAATTCTGGAATAGTTTGAATTTTTCTTCTCCTTATTTTCCCTATTTGTGAATCTACATGAAGTCATGAACAGATAAAATGCAAATCAACAACTAAAGGAAATGCATGTAATGGTCAGCCACACATACCACTAGTAACTTCTGAAGTATCGACTCTACATCCTCCCCTACATATCCAGCCTGTATAATGCAGCAGAATTTAGTTCCGGTACCAACTTCAAACTCACATTCTAGCATAACTACATATATCCAGCTTCATATACACAATGCAATTAAGATAGCCACATGTCAATAACAAATGAACATGATAAAAAGGAGGAACATATGGAACCATCAATGCCAGCTCACTGTATACAAATGCTAGGCACAAATTACTTTCCACATAAGCTCAGAAGTGAGTGGTACGTATGATATTGAATAATTGGGTGAAATGTGAAATCCAGAATAGTGAAAGAGCACAAATAAAGTTTAGCAGCAATGCCAAGTGTTGAGCAGGGATATTTCCTAGCCATTATAAGGAAAATAGCATTTATAAGTCAGTAATGAACTTGCCTGTGTTAATGACGTTGCGTCAGCTATAACAAATGGTACATTTACAATGCGTGCTAATGTTTTTGCAAGCAATGTTTTTCCTGTCAGCAGATAAAATGGAGAAAGATTTAACTGTCAGCTCAAACTTATATTAACTCTAGTTATACATGTGTAAGGCATCCTTGGGGGTATGGAGGATAATATCTTTAAGAAAAAAATAAACTGACCTGAGCCAGTTGGGCCCATTAGGAGTACATTGCTTTTATCTATTTCTACAATATTTTGATCATCATGTGTGGTGTCAGGAAACCCACAATTGGCAGCAGATCTGGATAAACAGCAACACATACACATCAGGAAAAAGGCATGACATGGCAATTGGCAACTTGCATTTACATGCAACCTTATGAGTCCCACATTACAAATGTGTAGAAAACTTAGTAACTTGTGGCTGCTATTGCAGAGGTATGTTAAAAATGCAAAACTAAGGCAGGTAAGTTAAAGGGCAGAGACTAACTCTTTCTGTACATTTGCATTATATATTCTCTTGTAATGGTTGTATACAGCTACGGATAGCACCTGCATAGAAAAAGTATTTGTGATAAGTATGTCGAAACTATACTTTACTCTTAGAAAAGTATCACGGTGCCTGAACACTTGTCCATTTAACTCCTCTCCATGAGCGAAAAGGACGGGCATAGTCAGTAACCCTGCTTTTAACAAGATGTGTCACCAATTACTTTCTTTCAACTAAAAACTAGCACACCAGACTATTTGGTCGTTTTACAAATAGAAGTAAAACACTGGTGACTCCTCCAAATTTAGTTCACGACTTATCCACGTACTCAGAAACATCCTCTACACAAAACATGCAATTGACTGCATAATTTGGTAATTTCAACAGGCCATTACTCTCTGCAATTGATGTATCAATAAAGCCATCTAGTCTCCATGTTAAATTTCCACAACCAAGTTTAGGAACTCCTGCAGTCTGTACCAAACCACCACCCAAAATTTATCAACCTAGATGCAAAGCTGCTATTGTAACTCTAACACCAGAAACTTGAAAAAAGGGCACAGTGGCAGTATTAGCATAGGATGAAGAAACTGGGGAGGTTGCCTTCAGTGACAGTGACATGTTAGCAACAATCATTTAGCTCATCAATGTTACCAAGTCCCATCAGCAATCAAGATCACACAATACAAGTTCCATCAGTTCAAAAGGACCACATTCCCTCGTCTATCTGTATTCAATGAAACATTCCAAGTTTAAAGTCAACGAAGCAGGAAATGCAAGAACTTGCATGGTGAGTTATCATTCGATAACAACAGCCATCTGTACCATCTTGAAGATGCATTGAGGTGGCAAACACAGAAACAAACGAGACCGCAATGCAATGCAATTCTGCATGGCTTCAATTATTCATAGTTTGAGGAGTCTCTACTGATTCGCACGTAACATCTCGAATTCGCCAACTCAGAAGTCAGAACTAAGCTACCGCACTACACAGCCTACAGCATTGTTTCACTCACGACCGCACTAAGTCACATTAACCCGAAATTCGCACCAATTGTGAAAAGGAAGGCAGAATTGGGACATATTGGGGCACCTTTTTTGCCTTGGCCTGCCCGATGACGAACTCGTCAAGCCTCCGGCTCATCTCCCGAGGCGTCGGCAGCTCATCGCCCAGGCTGGCTCCACCCCACCACTCCCTCCTTGGCGAAGCACTCGTACCCTCCCCTCCGGATGATGAGTCCCCGCCGTTACCGCCGCCGCCTCCGCCTCCACCTCCTTCCTCCCTCTGTCTCCTCCTGTGCTGTTTCCGTCGCGATGGGGCCGGCGGCATCGGCATCGTGGGCGATTGCGGCAACGGGGGAAACTCATCCGGCGGGCGCTCCGACAGCATCCTCTTGATCCGATCGGCGAATCCTCTCCTGTCCTCGTCCTCTTCGTCGCCCCCGATGCCGCCGGGGATCTCGAGGAACGCGCCCCGCAGCGGGTCGATCCGGTGGGCGCGGAACAGGAACGCCCCTCGGCACGCCGGGCACACGCCCGCCCCGTCATGGTTGTGATTCTGGACGGCATCTATGGCCCCGGCAGCGGCCGGCGGGGGCGCTGGGAGCTGTTGGAGGGAGAATTGGACCGACATGTGGGCGTCGCAGCGCGGGCAATTGGCGTCGGCCCGGATCCGGCTGCCGCCGGAGCATCGCCGCACCGCGGATGCCGCGAGCGGCGCCGCTGCATCCCGAAGCTTCGTGAAGGTCCGGAACATGGCGATGTGGGGTTGGGGGTGGGCGAAGCCGACCGGGGAGGACGACGATGCGGAGGTGGAGGATGGTGAATGGGGAGATAGGGGGGAAGTGGGAAGTGGGTGAAGAGGTTCCTGTTTTTATACGAGCGGAGGTAGTGGGAGACTGAGATTTGATTGGGGAATCTGCAGCCGTCGGATGGGGGTGACGTGGAGGAATCCGGAGGCGTCGGCTCCGGAGCAAACTGTCCTGCGGCCCGGAGCGGTTAACGGCCGGGGTGGGTGGGGTGGGAGAGTGTCGCGGGGGGGGGGGGGGGGGGGGGGGGGGGTTGGGGGGGAGGGGGAGGCCGACGTGTGGGGCCACCGGCTCACGGGAGAGATCCACTGCCATGTGGGGCACGTGGGACCAGCTGCGGAGGGTAAGAGCCTTATCTGCCAGGGATGGGTGGGGCTTGCGTACCCGCGACGCTCGCGCCGCGTTATCTTCGGGATCGTCAAGCTCCGGGGCGTGCGGGCGCCGTGACGGTAGGAAGAAGAGGGAGCCCGAGCCATGCTCTTTCCATGCCCTCTCGGGCTCTCGATCGGCAGCTGCTATGGTTAGTGGCTTCACGCTTCAGCTTTCGCGTCTCTTTCAGAAAGCCGCGATGCCATTGTTTGTGCAATTTCCTTTCAGCATGTTAGCTCATGTGGCAAACCGGCTGGTTACCGGCGCCACAAGCAAGTGTTTACATGGAAAGAGAATAACTGATCGAGTCTTTTTTTTTGTTTTAGAGAAGATAGAAAAAGGAAATTCGTGAGTGCCAAGGAGTCTTATCTGCCTATTTGGAACCGGAAGTGGAGTGAGTGATGAGTGTGTTTAATGCCTAACTCTGAGACTGACCTTCGTTCATGTGCAAATGTCAACGTCGATAGCAGTACGAGTAAAGCGAGGTTTTCGCTTTCCGATGTGGAATGAGTAGGAACCAAGAAGCATATCCGAGCTGAGCCATCATTAAATAGAGATTATGTCTGACCAGTATATTCGCATTTCCTTTTGTTTTTTGTTAAACACCTTCGCCTTGTATTTTTTACACCACGTGCACGCACATGACGTGAGGACTAGATCTCGATCCTCTGGGTCCAATCGCATGTTGTGAACCTTTTACTATGCGCGGTGAATTTGGTTAGAGAATAGAGAGTGTCTGAGAGACGTAGGACCTGACGCACTTAGTAGAAAATTTATTTATTATACTCAAGAACATTAGTGGTTGGTTGGACCACATGGTATGCGTGAAGGTTTTACCACAGGGAGAGGGAGAAGAGGGGGAGAGAGAGATGGCGTGCCTGCAGTTGCTGCCAAATGTAATAGGGTTAATTGGATATATGCCATTATAATTTTTCTGTTTCTGAGATATGCCATTACAACTCGCGATATTGGAAACTTGCCATTACAATTCGTTGAATCGCTGAGATGTGTCATTTTGTACGCGTCTAGCGACCTTAGGCCCACCTGCAGGCATTCGTATATCCGTATTGACCTCAGTGCCCCTGTCTCCTTCTTCCTCCTTCCATCTTTTGTCCCTTTCTCTCTCCCTTATCCTCGTGCATCCGCCGCTGCCGTGCTCCATGGCGTCGCCCCACGAGCGCCGCCGTGCTTCGTCTTGGCACCCGCGCTTGGGTCGGGCGGCTTGGTCGCCGGCAGGAACGGGAAAGCGGCGGCGCCGCCAGCTCCCGCGGCGGTGGGTTCGCCGGAGAAACGCGAAGTCGCGCCACGGGCCTCGATTCGCAGCACGCCTAGGACAGGGAGGAAGCGGGGAGCTTGGCGAGTGCGACTGGCTAGGCCTCGACGACGGCCACGCAGCAACGACGGCTGGCGATGGCGAGCGGCGGCAACATCGCTCCGGCGAGGACGCGCGACAGTGGTGGCGGCGCTACGACGCGCGAGATCGGACGGGAAGTGGCTCAGATGCACCCTTACCGCGCGGCGAAGGTCATGGCGAGGTCAAACGGGGCGGAGCGGCGACGAGGCGGCGGATCGACGGCGGCGCGCGAGCTCGGGTGAAGGCGGCGGCTGACCGATGGCACAAATGCGTTCGCGCGCTCATGGCCTTCTCCGATGACCTCCGCATCAACCGACGCCAGTGTCGCCTCCTCTTCGACGCCTGTGCGCTCGTCGTCGCCGCCGAGGTCCGCGCCCACCTCCGCTTCCACGAGCGGAAGGTCGGGGCGGTGCGGCGCGAGGCTCGATCTCCAGCTGTTCCGGCAGAGGCTCGACGCCGAGGCCGGTGAGGGTGGCGGCGAGGCGGAGGCATGGTGTCTCCCGCGGGGCAGGGCGGCGGGGGTGCGAGGTCGGGGCGGCGCGAGGCCGGTGGCGACGGCCCGGGGATTGGCGGGGCGTCTGAGGAAGAAAGGAAGGAGAGAGGGGACCGACATGTGGGGCCCACATGTAAGCAGTATAGGGTAGTAGCGGGGGCATTTTTGTCCATACGAAAATACCAGAGCATCAACGTGGGTCCAAAAGCATCAAAGACGTACAAAATGGCACATCTCACTGATTCAACAAATTGTAATGGCAAATTTCCAATATCGCGAGTTGTAATGGTATATCTCAGAAACGGAAAAATTGTAATGGCATATATCCAATTAACCCAATGTAATATTGGGCTTCCCAGTGAGGGCCGAATAGGATGCGCCTTGTGGATTGTGCGGCCCAGATGTAACATATAATTAAGAGGAAGGAAATTCCCAAGGCCCATTCGTGGTTGTGGATACTTGTGCAGTTGTGCTCTCGGTGGTCTGGCCGGCCTGTCAGCAGAGAGAGCTCCACTTCATTGCTCCGTGGGCTGGCAGGAGATTTTGTGACAGGCACAGCTCGTGGCCTCATACTTTGCACTACTGCACCTTTGCTATACTTTCTCCCATGGGCTGAAAAGTGAAAACGAATGAGATTCTTTTCCACTAAACTGAGCAGATGCCGTCAAGAGGACTCGAGGCTCGTCTACGCCTCTTTCGGTCCCAACTCCCAAAGGGAGGTTCAAATTGAACCCTTAATGAGCAGAGCGGGGTCTTCTTTTCTTTTTACTTACTTATCAGAGCAGTCTTTGTATTTTCAGTGCGTGTGTCTTTTTCGTTACTTTGCATTTTGACGTGAAGCATTCATGGAGAGAGAGAGAGAGAGAGAGAGAGAGAGAGAGAGAGAGAATGCCGGTGTGTATGCGAAATTCTCTCGCCCACGGTCCCGTCGTACTTCGCCACAAACATTCAGAACTCGACGGCAGCGGGGTACACAACCACCGGCTTGCATGCGACTGGATATCTAACCAGGCACACCTCATCTCCTCCCGTTCCACGTCAGCGCCCCTCTGTGATCCGTTCACGTTCAACATGATGACTGTACACTACGTACACCACCACCTAAGGAAAACTACTCACAACTAGTGGAAAAGCGACGGGGTGTGCTGTGTGCAGTATGGCATCGTATCGTACGGGTATTTAGGCTGGTTTCACCTGACTCCCTCTCCAGCACTGTGTATATCACTGTAGCCGAGTTGGGAGAAACCTTCCAAACCCAGCTCCGACGCCGGTGAGCCGGAACTGTTTCTTCTTTTCATTGCTACAGGGCGGCAGTACAGCGACGCACGGTATGAGTCAGCAGAGCCACTGCGAGCAGAGACCTGCCAAAAAGGGGCTAAAGTCGTGCATGCATGGCATGGGTGCACAAAGCGATCATTAATCAACCGATCTTCTCTCGCGCAAGCATCATCGGGACGTCGGGACGCCACGCGTGCAGTTCGCTGGTGCAAGCTCATATGCCTTCCTCTGTTGACACGTTCACGGTTCACGGATGCAAATACTCAATATATAAACATATAACGCAGCTGCCGGGGCGCGTCTGGTCAGCTACTCCAAGAATCTGATGGCCATGCCGTGCTCTTTACTGCTACCCAACAAAGTCCTTGATTAATTTTATGTTCCTGCAAAAGTCTCCCTCGATCCGTCGGCAGCAGCAAGACACGCGTGAGGAAGGGAGATCATACTCCAAGCAAGTATTTAACCGGAAAAGGAAGGCGGGAAGCACCGATGGCTCAGCATGGGCTCTGGAAATTGCGGGAGGTGTCAAACGGTGCGTGCGCTTACGCTTACGCGGACGCGTTCTTCAGAGTTCAGGCGCGCCCAGCGCAGCAACTCAGCAAGATTATGTGACGGTTTCAGAGTTTCAGTTCAGATACGGGAGGCCGCGCCCGCCGGTCATGCCGTTCGGGCCGGGTCCATTCGTTGGACTTCTTTCTTCGGTTTTAAATTGCTCCTCTTTGCTAGCTTTGCTGTGCCCGCGGAATCCAAATTGACCGTGGAAGTCAAGTAGAAGGGTTTGGGTTAGGTGTCATTCGTTGGTCAAAAGTTAAGTAGGGGCTAAAGAGCCCGCGCGACATGTTGGACTCCCTCCCGTTGCTATCCAGTTGACACAACTGATGAAATTTACCATTTGTTCCTTTTTTTTTGAATGAACGAAGACTGATTATTATTACCACTTTTTATTGACTCCGTGGCCGTCATGGCATGCATGTCAATATTGCGTTTGGAGTCAATCGCCGAGCATTACTAAAGGACAGAAGCAGAACTAAGTTATGATAATTCTAGTCTAGGATAATAGCGCTTCGAGGCTCTTCTTAATTTGTCTCTGGCATAGCGTTCATCGCTTAGCTCAAGAAACATAACATTGGACGAGGCGGTGGAATAAACGGAGACTTTTTTGTCAGAGATGCCTAATCGAAGTTCTCTTCAACGCGAATAAGCATTTCTAGTTCTACTAAAAAAGGAACAAGCATTTCTAGTGTAGGTTCCGTCCAAAACAAAAGAGTATTCTTTCCGGGTTTTTGGGTATGCAATGAGGTAGCACCTTCCTCGTGAACCAAGACGTACGGGTAGACACAAAAGAGAACGAGGAATTGTTTCCGAAAACGAAAGTGCCTTTGTTCTAATTGCTCGATCAGGGACAAAGCGTGACGTGTCGTCAGTCATCACCCAGAAACAAAAATTAGTCAGCGTTCGTCCTCATCCCGAACAGGTGAACAGAACCGCAACGAGTCGGTAGCTGAAGCAAAGTGTGCAGACCGCGGGAACCAGAGGGGTGTCACGCCAAACGTGCCGGACGCGAGAACGCGCCCGAGCGGTGAACCTGGAAAGAAGCTTTGACCACATATATATACCACCACGACTCTGCGCCGAAACCGTGCGGTACACGAACACATGAGCGCGCCGCCGGTATTCAAGCTCCGGATCAGCATAAATTTCATAAAAAATTGGTTCAAATGGCGGCAGCTAGCTTAGCTAACCCACCACCAAACTTTCACCTGCTTGTTATTGTGTGAGCTAGTCAATGCAGTGCTTGGCTCCAACAAGCCAAGTGAAACTTGAGCAACCTGTACATCGAGCACGAGCACGGCGCAAGGGGAGGGAGGGGGGCAACCAGCCATGCGCGCCAGCCGAACTTGGACGTGCACGGGCGCACGGGGAAGGAAGCAACCGAGCCGATGAGCGGCAGCCAACTGCCAACCACGACCGAGACCGCCCGCCCGGCCGAGGCCGAGAACGACCGATGGGCGTCGGCCACCCCACCGGACCAGACCGCGCCACGGCGGCGCGCTGACGGGACGAGGAGGGGAATAAAATTCTGGGCATCGGCCGGCCGGCGCGCCAGGGGGGGGGGGGGGGGGGGGGGGGCGCAGTGCCGCCGCGCCACGAGGCCACCAGCCCGCCCGGGGAAAACAGCGGCGCGGCCCAGCCCCGCCACCTAGACCGTGGCGCGACCGTCCGTTTGCTGCCTTGCACTGCACACGGGCACACGGCTGCACCTGCGCTCGTGAGGGTGCCTGCTGACTGCCCGGACAGCGGCAGTGTCCCCGCTTGGCTTAGGTGTGTCAGTATGTGTGGGCTGGGGCGCAACAACGGTCGGTCACATGACGAGTCACGAGCGACGCTCCGTGAGGTTTGCAGCTCGCAAAGGAACGAGGATGGTAGGAGACTCGCGGAGTACAAACGTGGGAATCTCGCGTGAACTTTGCGAATAACATGGGCTGATGTGAGTATGTGACCGTGTGAGCATGTTTCGCAGTTTTCTGGCTAGAAGAACTCGAGGAATCGACCACGTAAGGCGTTGTTCACGTTGATACCAACACATGTGTACGTTTCATGACTATTATCTTGACAGCGATTATACGGGCACCGATTATCTTGACAGCGATTATGGGCATTGCACAGCCTTGCAAATTACGAACGCCGCACGCCCTGGCCAGTGGCCACAGTAGACCCTCTACGGAGCTGCACGCCAAGACCCTTTTCACGGCGCTGCTCACCTCGTACTTAACGCCCGAGCAGCCAGAGGCGCTGAATTTCCTGGCCTGGCAGAGCGAAGCGGCCACACGCCCCAAAAATATCACGGTCGCCCATGGACCCCCGACAAGTCGACCTCCTCCCCTCTCAGCCTCGCATCCCGCGGTCCACCTGCAGCTTGCCCACCACCTCCGTCCCCAGCTTTCTTCCTTCTCTCTCTGCCGCCCTCACAATGCTCAATGACAGGTGGGCCGTAGCAGCAATCCTACCCCACCGGCCATCGGGACGGGTAGACAAGTAAAGTAGGTTGAAGCTGTTGTGCCCGCAGCATTTCGTGTTTCTGGTGCCCGACGCCAAGCTGGACCACCACATCCTCCCGCTGGAGTACGGATGACGGGTGGGCCCTTACTGACCTGTCATCAAAAGGGCGAATAAACTGTGTACATTATTTGGTGCACGTAGATATCAAGGGAAATTTATAGCACTCGCATACCGCTATAAAAGCCTTTTTCTCTCTCTACTCCTCGGCTCCTCTGCATCTTGGCGTTGCTCGCGTCGTCCTCGTCCGCCTTTTATAACCCCCTCCCTCTCTCTCTCTCTAACCACTGCCAGCCACCTCTGCGCCTGCGCCCGTCCCGTCGCGACCACTCGCGAAGTAATTTTCGTTCCGTCCACCTGACTAAGCCGAGGCCCCGGCGTCGCCTCCGGCCGCCGGACGCGGAAGCCATGGCGCCGGCGGTGGGGATCAAGCGCTCGGCGGCCACGCAGACCATCACGCTGCCGCCGCCCGTGGTGCGCGATGTCCTGCGGTCCACGATCCCGTCGCAGCCCGCCGAGGCGCCGGCGGCGACCGCGGAGAAGGCGGCGCCCGCGGCGGCGGTGGAGGGGTTCCTGTGCCTGGAGGAGGTGGACGGGAGGCGGTGGAGCTACGTCGTGGACGGAGGGGGAGCCCTGAAGGGGAGGGGCCGGGGCCGGGCAGCAGGCCCCGCGGGAGCCTCCGTCAGGGCCGTGCCGCTGCAGTCGCCGCTTCCGCCGGCCGAGGTGAGCAGTTGGGTAGGATTGTGACTCGCTGTTAGGTTCGGTGTTTGGCAAACTTACGGTTCAATCTGAGGGGCTCATTGGGGAGAATTGGTTGCGGCTTTGGGGTAATTTGATTGATTGATCAGTAGGTCGTTTTTCGATTGGATTGATGTATGCGAGGCATAATTGATCTAATCGGGTATAGATATGTTTTCCCGCTCATAGGAATAGGCTGTCCACTTTCTGATTGGAGTAACCCGATGTTTTCGAGGCTTCAGACAAAATTGGGGAAAGTTTGGTTTGATCGAGAATTCCGAGGTTGTGAATTCGTCTGTGGTTTTAGTCCCCTATCCTACTTTTTCCTTTGGATAATTTCTAGTTTGTTCACGTGAATTCGTGGAGAACTGGACACTAGCGAATTATATGCGAGATTTATTGGTCTCACTGTGTGGAGAAGTCGCAGTTAGTGGGTGGATGTTGGTCTCAATCACTTGGAAGGTTGGATGCTTATTTATTGTTGTGCCGCCTAGTGGCAATTAATTCTAGCTCACCAGTTTTGTTGATTTTGGTGTTAAGTTATGTACCAAGTTTAATGTAATTTATCCTGTCTGTTTAACTTTTGGTTTTCCATCAGTATAAGGATTGGCATGTGAAATGTTAAAAATAAGTGTACTGTGGAATATGGCTGCAGGAAATAATGGCATTCATAAGATCATATGTTGTACCTGAAGGGTTTCCAGACAGTGTTACTCCATCATACGTCCCATACATGACCTGGAGGGCTCTAAAGGTATATTGTAGGACTTTTGTTCACTAAGTAGTTGTCACTGCTAAATTCAAACAAATCAGGCTAAATCCAATTGTTTCTTCATCATTTAGCATTTCTTTGGTGGAGCAATGGGGGTATTTACGACAAGAACCTTGCTGAGCTCTGTTGGAGTCTCTCAAAGCAAGGTAACACCAGGTGCCATTGCTATCAACTGGATCCTCAAGGTAACTCACCAAACTAGTCAGTACAATGTACCGAAACCATAACTGTCAATCCATTAGCATGGCCACAATCAAAACCACAAACCAGTAAACGAAAACCAATAGTAGGCTAATTGTCTACTTCAGTCATTGTTGTTAGCCATTTTATTTGCACAATATAGTAGCCATATACTCTGTTCCACTATGCGTCTGGTAATGTAATTTAAATTAAATGTGATTGCACTTGTACCCCAGGATGGTGCTGGGCGTGTCGGAAAAATGCTTTTTGCACGTCAAGGAAAGAAGTTTGACTATGACCTAAAGCAGGTAAACATGTATTGATTTTTTTACAATCCACTCTAATTCCAATTTCTTGGTGTCCTATGTGAATTCTAACTGAAAGAAAATCATCTGCAGCTGCGGTTTTCTAGTGACCTCTTGCTGGAGATAGGAGCTGGTATTGAATTAACTACTGCAGCATTCCCTCAGTTTTTCTTGCCTATGGCTTGTGTAGCAAATGTTGTAAAGGTCTGCCCTCACCAAGCACTAGCCATTGCATTTTGGGCTTACTCTTTTTCAAAAGTGTTGATGAGCAGTTTTTTTTCCTCACACAATCTTTAGAACGTTGCTGCTGTTACATCAACCTCAACGCGCACTCCAATCTACAAGGCCTATGCAAGAGGAGAAAACATTGGTGATGTCACTGCTAAAGGCGAATCTGTTGGGAACATTGCAGATCTGGTAATTATCTTGTGTTACTTTTACATCTTTGTTGTCACTCAGTGACAATTGGACATGCAGCTTTAACGTCTTTATAGTACAAGTTGACCATGTTTGACTAAATTTCATTTGGCTTGTCACCATACTATAGATACAGCAAGTGCAGGGCCTTTTCTTGCTTATGCTTATATGTTAAGCTTGATTTAGCAGCTACACTAACTTCTCTTTGTCTGTTTCACCTGAAGCTGGGAACTGGTCTGAGCATCTTTATCTCAAAAAGGAACCCATCATTGGTGACTTCGTTTGCCCTCCTGTCCTGTGGGTACCTCCTGAGTTCATATCAAGAGGTTTGCTTTCATACTTGTGTATTACTGAGCAAATCTAGAATTTTCTGAAACACAAAATTCGGCAATTATAAAATTGATTGTCTTTTAACAGGTGAGATCTGTTGTGCTGAATACCCTAAACAGGGCGAGGTTTACAGTTGCAGTGGATTCTTTCATTAAAACTGGTACTCCAAAACTCACAAACTTATGTTCTAATTGTTCTGGGAAGTGCTAGTATATTTGACGATTGAAGCAGTACTTCTGTATAAAATAAACTTGTAATCCATCAATCATATGAAAGCGTAGAGGGGTTCAGAGCTAGATTTTAGCAGCACCTAGATTGTTTTGGGCAATGCTAAAACATGCTGGAAACTTTTTTTAGCGTGATGCTGCAATGTTTTGGATCCATAAAAACTGCATACTGAAAATGAAATCCAAAGATTTTTAAACACACTTATGTTTCATTCACATAGATAAGTCCTATTCTAAGCTTGGAAGCCTGTTTATGATCTTTCTACACTCTTGAGTATTAAATAGAAAATCTGAAATCATATCATCTGGCTCTACTTTATCTTGTATTTCTAATCTTTAATTTTCTATGTTACAGGTCACATTCCCTCCTTGAAGGAAGGAAACTCGCAGGAGACAATATTTAATCCACCTTGGCGGCATGAGCCAGTTGCAATAGGTCTGTGCAAGTGCTACTCATATTGTGCTCCTTTCTTGAGATGCTGGGGACAACCTTTTATAGTCTATTTTTAACTATATTTCAGGTTCACGATTTGGAGAAGCATTTCAAGAGCCTGCTTCATTTGTTGCCATAAGGCCTCTATTTGAGGTATGCCCTCCCCAGCCACCAGCAATGGGAAACATACCCATATGCTAAATATTCCCTTCTTTTAAATATATAAACTATTTGAGGTATGACCGACTTTTGGTATCTTATTATAGGATGAGAGATACATGGTAACATATAACCCAACAAAGGATAAAGTATATGCTTTGCTCAAGGACCAAGCAAAACAAGATGATATTATCAAAGCTGCTTTTCATGTAAGCATTTTTCTCCCTGCCATGCAGTAGCTACGGGTGTTCTGGTTTCTTTATCATGTACTCAGACATGATATTATGTTTTACAGGCGCATGTACTGCTGCACTTTATAAATGCATCACATGCACGGAGGCTAAAGCAGAAGCAGAAGCAGGCAAACCCCGACCGATCAGACTATGGAAACCTGTACTCGAGAAACATGGATTTCCTGGCACACATTGCTGAATCTTGCAAAATCGTTTCTTCATCATATGGAACCTTCAAGAAGAAAGCAAGGGAACAGGTAAAGGCTCCCTGTCTTTATGATAAATGCACCTATTTCCATTATATGTGCGAGTTAGTTCTGACAGACACAACCAACCACTTTTTCGTATTGTGTTTCAGGGTTGGATAATGTCGGAGTCACTACTCAACCCTGGCAAGGCTCGATTATGTGGGATAAAACCACAATGAGTCTACCATCCTGTTTAATAGCGAGGGGATGATATCATCCCATGTTTGTCAGTTTGTGAGACTAACTTTCCTGGCAAGACGGAATGCTCAGCTGTTAGGAGCTGAACTAACATATGTTGGCGCCCAGCGCTTGGCGTGAAATCGGTCAACTGCAACTCCCAAGGTACCAAATTCCAGGGAGAGCAAGAGTTATGCCATATGTAAGTTCCCCCACTTTTGCATCTAGGGCTCTTATGCCGAACTGTCGGTTACTGATCATTTTCTCAACAGAGAATGCAACATGAAGGGAGAGTTGGGGCGCTGGTTCGCGCACGAGCAAGGTGTCAACGAGGGGGACTTGAAACTGCTAACTGCACAGACTAGAGCTTGTATTTATGTTTGCTGCTGTACCAGATATGGTGTGGCCATCCTGCTGTTACCTGTTTTGCGTGTTGGTCGGCTGCGGAGCTTCTTGTTTGAGTGTTCGTGGAGTTATTTTTCTTTTTTCCTTTGGTGACTTGCGGTACTGTAGAGTTGCTGCTCCTCTTCCTTCTAATTTAGATCCTTTAGTAACTTTCAGTTTCTCAATGAGGAGTCATCGGTCATGCCGTCGACGATGGTTTCCATCTTGTACATACATGCTCGGTAATAACTTCAAGCCTTCTTTCTGTTGCTCTGGTGTGGTTTGGACTTCTGGGCGGTGTTCACTTCCCTGAGAAGGGAACGTGAATTTGGGTGAAAATGTCACATCGAACACTGTAGCGCACTGTAACACTTTTCGTTTGATTGTGGTAATCATTGTCCTACCATGACCTAACTAGGCTTAAAAGATTTGTCTCGTCGTGTACATCAAAATCATGTACTTAGTTTTTTTATTTACTTACATTTAATGTTTCATGCATGAGGAGAGAGATTTGATGTGATAGTGAATAGTGAAGTTTAGAGAGAGAAAGTTTGGGGGAAGTTTTGGATTTGAAGGGAAGTGAACACCGCCCTGGTATTGTTACTGTCTGTCTATCCTACTGCAACTCGTGCTGATTATTGCTTAGTCTGAATGTGGGCGAGGCACCGAGCCCCCGAGCTATTCCTGCACTCGTGCCTCTGCTTGTTCGGAAGTCGGAGCTGATGCCGTGACGCGAGAGGGTTACTGGCTAGCAAAGCAGGACGATCCTCTCGAAAACAAAGCACGACCAGATCTGCAGCCAAAACGGTTCCTTTGAGTCAGTCGGATTTCCTAATGGCGGCGTTTCTTATGTTGTTTTCTTTGCAGCTTGCTTTTGACGACCCACATTGTACACCAACATGGACTTTACTGAATTCCGTCACACGTGGAAAGAAACTCGATAAGTTTTACATGGCCTAACTTATGTTGACTGCTCCCTATAATATATCGAGGACCTGACATTCAAAAACTTCTCATTATTCAACTGAACGATATATAAAATTTAGCTAACCATTATGTGGTGTTCATGGTTCCTTTCTGAAAATGGGCTGATACTTCGAGCAACACCCAGGCAAATCCAAACATACACCTACTTTAAAATTTAATAAAATTACTGCCGCAAAACACCGATGATGTAAAATTAATTAAATCTAAATAAACTAATTACTCAACAAAAATAATCTAGTTATAAAGAAGTTGCGATTGGCAGCAGACATTTGAGTAGAACACGTGATGGGGAAATGGAAAAATGTGGACGGCGTGGATTGACCGGAGCACGTTAACACACAGACAGAAATGCTGCAGCAGCCTCCGCCTCCATTCCGGCAGGCCGGGCGCCCACCCATTTGTCGCTTCTCTGCAGTCCATCGTCGCCAACAGCCACCATCCACCTTGGGCTCCCCCCTCGCGTTCGCAGCGGCCAGCGCCTCCGAGATGGAGCTCCGCCTCTGCCTCCGTCTCCACGCGCGCCTCGCTCCTGCCGCGCCGCCGCCGCCGCCTTTTCCGGCGCCCGTGGTGCTCCCAGCCTCCCGCCGCCTCCGGACGGGTAAGGGTTGCTTCAGCTCAATCAGTCGCCCTTGTCTGTTTGTTTGGGCGTTTGGCTCCGTCCAAATGCCGGGCCGCGCGCAACCCTCAGCGTGCAAATTTCGGCGAGTTCCAATTGGATTGTTCAGTGGTGCTACCGACGCTGAGGGGCCTTGATTTTGTTGCCGCTTGTGATCACAGGTGGGAGTTACGGGGTTGCTCTTAGGCGGAACACGAGGCGTTCGAATCCGGCAATTCGCGCTGCTGTAGCCGACGGCGCGCAGGTGCGATGTCTATCACAGGCCCCCGGGCGCCTGTGCTGTTGACTGAGAGGAGAAACACTGACGTGAGGGCTGTTTTGTCAGGGTGTGGCGGTGAAGGAGAGGAGCGTCTCGGTGATCCTCTTGTCCGGAGGGCAGGGGAAGAGAATGGGGGTATGTTGTTTCTTCTCGTCAAACTTGTCTTCAGACTTCAGTTTTTTGTTGCAACAGTGCAAGGCACTTGCTCTGTGGATTTATACATTGTTTCAGTTTGGTGATTCTAATCTGGGGACAACAAGATCACTATAACTGTCCTTCAGTCACAGATACTGGGGCCTTTGAGCAAGAATTGATTTACTACTGTACAAGAAACATAATGCATCAAGGCTGTGCGCCCTATTGAACAATTGCAGGGAAATGAACAGATTAAGCAAATGCGAACAGATTACACAGTCATTCTTGTTGCTATCAATGCCGATGAATTGCAGTAAAATGTTCTATTCACTGTGAACCTGTGAACTTAGCATATCATCCCAATGCTGGATCATTGTCTAAATTCTGCCCACCATTTTTAACAGGCAAGCATGCCGAAGCAATATCTGCCACTATTGGGACTACCAATTGCATTGCACAGGTTCATTTCTCCAGCATATATGTTTTCGAATTTCTCAAGTCGGCGAGGTGATGTGGACGCATGAACATATAAATTTTGTCCATAGTTTGAAGACATTCTGTCAAATGAAGGAAGTCAAAGAAGTCGTGGTGGTTTGTGACCCAGACTACATTGATGTATTTGAAGGTTGCAAAATCATCCACATTTTCTTAAAAAAAAATTCACATTCATTCTATTTTCA
Source organism: Echinochloa phyllopogon (assembly GCA_033239725.1). Classification (NCBI taxonomy): domain Eukaryota; kingdom Viridiplantae; phylum Streptophyta; class Magnoliopsida; order Poales; family Poaceae; genus Echinochloa; species Echinochloa phyllopogon. Next base: position 52,491,645 of record BTCW01000005.1, read on the forward strand.
TTGACTTAAATTCAAACCATATTCAAAAGTGTATTAAGTCATCAAAAATCGTTATCCACTTCCACAGGTGCTATTGAAAACTTGCAAATACCTCTTAAATTTGCACGCCCAGGAAAAGAGAGACAGGATTCTGTTTTCAATGGACTTCAGGTCAGTGATAATCCACTTTTATATTTCTTCATCTGCTCCTGTGCATAAATACCAGAGATCTTGTGTATTGATTGTTCACAGGAAATTGATGGGAATTCGGAACTTGTTTGTGTCCATGATTCTGCAAGGCCCTTAGTTTCTTCTGAAGATGTAAAAAAGGTTAATTCTATTGTCCATGATACATTATTGGTAATATCATAGTATTTCGGCTCAGATGTTTGCTTTACCTTGGTCTTTCTTTGTAAGTACTGAAATATATCTTTCCCAGCCATGAACCTGCATATAGCTCTTCCCTGCAAGTTGCAACTTATATTAGTGCAGATATACAACATGTGTGGCTGTTTGGAATTTATTGCCAAATAACTGATCCAGATTTTGTTTTTGAATTTTTCTTATTTAATTCTGTTGCTTTGTTATATTTAGAGGAAGTGTATTTCCTGAAAACAGACAGCTAAAATTGCTTCACAGTTTGTTCAAGCAATAATAGTATTCCATTTTACTGATTAGGTTTTAGAAGATGCTGCTGTTCATGGAGCAGCTGTTCTTGGCGTGCCTGTGAAAGCTACAATAAAGGAGGTGAGTGTTTATACTGTCCAGATGATTGTCAATCTGATCTTATAGATATCATTGAGGAACTTCAAATGTGCAACAGACACGCAGTGTTGCCTAATAAATCTTATGCTTACCTTTTTCGCTGTGCAACTATCCATCCACATAATGCATTCTCGATGGGGGTATAACATTCCTTTCCACCCATACTGCCTTCAGGCCAATAGTGATTCTTTCGTTGTAAAAACGCTTGACCGGAAAACTCTCTGGGAGATGCAAACTCCACAGGTAATCATCTACTTAACTCTGCTATGGATTTTATTTTTCTTGTTTTTTTCCTCCTGTTCCCACGCACAGTTTTTTCCTTCACCTTTTTTTTCTATTTCTTTTTGAGAAACTGCAACACTACTAGAGCATGTTTTCTAATTGTAGGTTATGAAGCCCAATTTGCTCAAAGATGGTTTTGAGCTAGTTAAACGGTTAGCCATAATTCTTACCTCCTGGCAAATCAAAATAACAGATATACTGCTCCTAAGCTTTCTGCTTACTTAATGTTGACATCGCAGGGATGGCCTAGAAGTAACTGATGATGTATCCATTGTAGAATACCTCAAACACCCTGTCTATATCACCGAAGGCTCTTACACAAACATTAAGGTATTCCAAAATAACGTTTGATCCATAATGTTGTGAACCCGCTTGATCTGAAGACATAACTGTCAAAATGTGAATTTATTGCAGGTGACCACTCCTGATGACATGCTTCTGGCTGAGCGCCTGATGAATGAGAAATGATAGGCAAAACTAACTGTTTGCCTGATTTTACAAACAAATACGATTTTGTAGTATGGCATCCATTAGCACTTCCACAGTTTTGGAAATCAGAAAATAATTATTGAGCTCGTACACGCTGACCTCTTTGTAAACATTCTTTATGTATCAATGAAAAAAATGCTCGAGGTTTTCTGCTGAATTACCATTTTAGTTTTCACCCAATGGCGATATTTTTTTTTAAAAAAAATCCATAATGAATTTAAATGTAAGAGATTCATTTTATTAGAAGTATCATCAAATGATGATATAACACAAGTTAGTTACAGCTTATCTAATCAGCAATTCAGCACATTCAGTTCAACCACCTCTTGCTTGGCGAGTGGTAAGAGTTAGTGTTAACAGGGAGATTCATCCGAAAAAGATAGTACACTGGCGTTGGAGAACATTGAGATATATGCAATACAGAACAAGGACACTCTGAAGAATACAAGCTGCCTATTGACCATGTTTGGGCCAATCTTAACTGACATTTGAACATTCTTTAAGCTAACAGAATGGGTATAACCCCAAGGTTTCCCTTGAAATCATAGCTCCTGAGTTCCGAGCAACTAGGCACTTGGGCTATGGTGCATTTGAAGGCGACAATTTTACAGATTTCATCTTAGAGGCTTCAGTCCCTGCACAGAAAGATGAACAGTTATACTGATTTTTTTAATTAGGTTATCATATGCAGTAAATTAGTGGAATGAATTATCTTTGAAGATTTAGTGCTGGCTATCAACAGTTGTCTGTTTAGACAAGGAGCTCGAGGTAACATATTAAACTGGTAGCCTAGGTGTCGCTATGTGACATGATCATTGGACTCCAGATTTTAGAGCCTAATGTTTGGAATGTGTTACGTGATATTCTCTAATCAACAACTAGACATTTATGGCCACATATTTGCAGTGTTACCTTCGAAGCTCGCAGTTCATTTGCAGCTGTTCGGAGAGAATCATCTGACAGAATCAATCTTGACAAAGCACCAGTGCTTAGGCTGCATTGCAGTCAATAGTTCAGTAAAATATCTATGAGGTGGCTTCAATGTAAAACTAACATACATGCTGCCCTTGAGCATCTGTTTGCAACCTTAGAATATGTAAGTGATGCATTACCCTAAAATCTTTGCTGCAGCCGATACAGAACCTTCAACAGCAAACAGCAGATCTAATAAAGCTTGCATTCCCTGCCCAGTAGAAAACGAAGGGCAAAGGGGGTGTTCAGGTATGCAATCTCGAGGACCAAAAAAAAAATGCATTAGGCACATTAACATACAGGAACAGGTGCATACTGGAGAAAATTTTGAGTTTTTTGGACCAATTTGGGGACCAACATCTTTTCCTCGAACGGTGGACTTCAGAGGCAATATCTGAAGAAGCTCAACTGGTGGAGTGTAGTCTTCAAGGTTTATCGGCCTCCTAACTGGTAGAACCAAGTTGTTAATGATCATGGAGTCTTATGGCCATCAGGCTGTGTGAGAACTGAAAATGGAAGTGGAGTGTCTTAAGCACCACCAAGTTAGTAAGTAACTAACATTTGAGCTCTTATGCAGCTGGGCAATGCTGTGCAGGCTCGTGGCTCATGTATATATTTGCCAAAGCATTTTAAGTTGCAAATGTAATGTATGATGTTTCTTGAATTACTCGAACTAATAGGCACATGCTTATCCAAAACAAAATGACAACTTGGAGCATAGCAGATTTACCTTTAAGAGCAATCAGGATTCGAAGCCGAGACAAAGCAGATGCTCGATTCATATGTTGTGACCGATCCTCCACAGCCTGTGAGAAATCACACTAAAAATAAATTCCCAAGCAAAAGGAGAAGTAGTTCTAAATTGTAATGTTCTGTTGCGTAACAAAGCACGAGATGTCTAAACAAAGGAAACACAAGAAATTTATCATTTAGTTTAGCTTATCTGAAGTTCAATTGATCTGTGATTGCATTTACCGAACCTCAACCTTCCAATCATTCAGACTCTAGGAGGAGCACAGACAGGAGGCATTGTATGAAATGCCCATTTATTTAAGTTGTGTCCCGAATGAAGCTATCAGGTTAATTGAGAAGGAATCGCAGCTATAATTCAGCAACTTTTACGACCTGGGCGATGATGCCGGTGGGGCGGTGTTTCAGCCGGACGGCGGACTCGCGCTTGTTGCGGTGCTGGCCGCCGGGCCCCGACGCCTTGAACGTGCCCATCTCGCACTGGTCCATCAGGTCCTCGTCGCTCATTCCCAAGTAGTCGACGTAGCCGCCGGTCTCCGAGCCATCCTCTTCCCCCTTGCGGCCGCCCTCGGTGGAAGCATCTGAGCTGGTGGACACGGACGAGGCGGGGTGGGAGAAGGGGACGAAGCGCAGCGGGGACGGCGCGTGGCGGCGGGGCAGAGGCAGCGGCAGCGGCAGGAGCCGCGGCGGCTGGGAGAGCGCGGATGAGGTCGGCAGAGGCGGGTGGCGGGCTATTCGCAGGAGCAGCGCTCGAGCCATTTCGGCGGCGGGCGGCGGCGGGCGAAGCGTCACCGCGACCGGAGGTGCCAGCCAGATGGAGGGATGGGATGGGGGGGGGGAAGGAAGGGACGAACGAGGGGAGGAAGGCCTGTTTTCTTTGTGGGCCTAGATGTACTGGGCCGTCCGATTGCGTCGGCGTCGCACGGAGGTCACGGCTCGAGCGTTTCGCGGCGAGGGCGAGCGGGGTGACCGCGAAGCTTGTGCTGTGCCGCGCAGGGAGGCGGGTCGAACGCCGGAGCATTTGAGCGGCTGGGGTTCGCTTCCTTCCTGCTCCGGCGGCTCGTGTGCGCAACGCCATGACGCCGAATTCGCGACGCCGCCGCGCTCCCGGTGCGAGGGCGGCGGCGGCGCGCCACGAGTTCACCTCGCCCCCACGCACGCCGTCCGCGTCGCCCTGTGTGTTCAGGCAATCAGGCCCCGTACACCTCGACGGCCACGGGAGAATCCTGATTTGCCAGCGACCAGCGGCATGCCAGCATTTTGAATGTCACGCCTGGCCTCCTGGGTGGTCGGTATCTCGAATACCGACCGGGTCTGCAACTTCAAATCCCGATGCCGATGTTATGGGTGCTAAAAAATTCCCAGATAAATTCATGTGGACGGGGACTGTACTTACGTATCGTGCTGTAAAATTTCAGAATCTAGTTCAACCTTTATAGGCAGAGAAAAAAAAGACAGTTTTATACTTGGGTGGTCGGTATTTCAAATACCGACCGGGTCTGCAACTTGAAAGAATCTCCGATTGGCGATGTTTTATGTCTTTAAAAATCCCAGATAAATTCATGTTGGCGCGGGCTATACTTCCGCATCGTCCTGCAAAATTTCAGACTCTAATTCGACCTGTAGGTAGAGAAAGAAAAAGGACAATTGTATGACTGGGGTGGTCGGTAAATGAGATACCGACCAGGCCCACCCTCGTGAAAAATCCCAATTTGCGGGAGAATTCATGGAGCAAGCAAATAGATCGGCGCATCATGCTGGAAAATTCCAAGCTCTTGCGCGATCTCTAAGATTTATAGAAATTAAAAAGGCTAAGTTTATGTTTCTGTGGCCGCCCGTAAGACAAACAGCATCAAGCAGGACTGGCGCAGAATGCAGACGATGCATGCCTGTGTTTGACTGATCATCGCGTCGCGGCGGCGGGAATGGGTCCGATCGGTTGCCCGCCGGAGCTACAAAATGTTCAGCCCGCGCGGCCGGTGGCAATGGTGGGCGAGCTCAACGCGCGGTTCGGCCGGCGACGTGTGTTCGTGGGCGTGAACACGCAATGATACCCCCAACGGCTTCATCGGCGGCGACCCCAGGGCGAGGCGCACGGTCTGGTGACGGCTTCTGGGACGCCTTTCATCCCACAGATTCATCATGAATTCACTGCTACTAGTGCAGTCCGTCGAGCACATCACACATTCGCACGCATGATTACCACATTCACACGCATGATTTGATCTCGAGGTGTCATGTAAGTAGTGTCAGTACGCCTCGTCTTTTACTAAACGGGTCGGTGTGATGACAAATTCAGAGCAAGGGTGTTTAGCAGAAACAGTGGCGACCGGTTGGGGAAGAGGGGAATCGCTGGCCGTGCTCCCCTAACGCCATGGTGGCGCCGTCGCTGCAGAGCGCGCCACGAAATTCGTCATTTCGCTGCAGACGCAAGCAAAGTATAGAGGAAAACCTGATTTGAGAGAATCATATTCGACCCAACCATGGGGAAGGAATGTTGTTCACCATTCATGTACCAGCACACTTGCACAGCAAGATACAACCTTCAGCAATTCAGAACCAGTACAAATCCTGGCTACGACAAGCAGATGCTGGGTAGTAGGAACAGACAAGACAGCATAGGCTACAGTCACTAGTCACTACTGCACGGCACGAATAATGAAGAAATGGTCAGTTGAGAGGTACCTTCAGCGACAAGGTTTACAGACTAGAGGCTCACGTCAACACTCGACACAAGAAAACCATAAATAGAAACACAGGTTTACAGGCTAGGAAGCTATGCCATATCTAGGGATCTCGACACCAGGAGAGGATTTCCTCCTGACAAGTTGGCCGATGATGCTTGATTACTCACGCCCTGGCCCTCTTGTTGGTGCAATCCGGGCACTTGTACTGCTTGATGTGCTCAGCTCGGGCGGGCGTGATCTTGACGCACTTCCCATGGTACCACTTCTCGCAGTTATCGCAGCAGATCCAGAATTGGTCCTTTCCGTCGTTGGTCCCGCAAGTTCCACACAGGGTGTTGTCGTGCTCTTCCGCCTCCTCATCCCCGTCATCATCACCGCTCTCTTCTTCATCTTTGGGGACCTTGGCCTTTGAACGAGACTCTGCTCTTGACTGCTGCAGATACAATACAAGCCAGTGTTATCAGCAAGAATTAAGGCTGGATGCCAACAGAAAAGGGCGTGATATTTACCACTTTCGAACTAGGCTTGTTGCTCTTGCTGCTGCTGTTAGGTGTCTTCTCCTTGGCCTGTTTCTTGGCCGATCCTGTCACTACCTCAAATATGGTAGGCACGTTGTTTATCATGCTAAAGAGTCGCCTCCTGCATAAGAACAATCAAGTATCATAAGATGCAACTCTGGAAGATAAACTAGCGAATAAAAGTTGTTTCTTACAAATAGAAAAGAAACTTTAAACATGCCAAAGTCCACCAGAGTCCCAGTTCGCCTAGGTTAAGGTATTGGAGCCATTTCAAAGTAAGTTTCTGACATGATCCAGATATTCCCCAACAGAAGCAAAGAAACAAGATTTTTTTCATGATACTCGGTTAGGAGTGGAGATAATCAAGTAGGACGGTATTCCCATCATATTGTAGGAAATTTTACATATGACCCATTTTTATATCACACCATGAAATTACAGCCAATTTCTGACAATTTATATAGATCCCTGAGAGATAATTAAGATGTTCTCTCGTTTGTGTCCAATTGTTGTGCCATTATCCCACGTGACCATATTTAAAACTAACATTACAATGCTCAAATGGTAGACACTCACTATATAAGATATGGACTCAATAAGAGACAGGTTAGTACTTAGTTGGAGCGAACCCTTCACGAGTAAGATGGGAAAACAAATGAGATGAGATGAATGGTAATATTTATTAATCTGAGGGACAAAAAAGGTTAGATGATCCAGTCACCTCAACACTTAATTCTTAACATGCTCGGATATTGGTAATTCTAGCTGGGAACTGCTATGTACTAACATTTCAGTGATTCTAAACAGGAAATTAGTTCAGTCAACTGCATTAATCTGATTCTGTAACTACATGATACACAGCTTCCTACAATACAGTGCATACTTTCTATGCCTGGGACAGTTCCACAGTTTAGTTTTGGGTATCTTTAAAGGTACACCGTGCCATGCCAGATGACATAATTTTTGTTACAAAATGAGCAAAAATACAGTAGTATTTACTCTTGAGCTAAATCCTTTAAACAAATGAAATCCATCTTTCAAACAGAAATGGTGGAGGTCCATGCCTATAATTAGTTTAAAGTAATAACTACTAAATATCAATACCGCAAGTACAAAAAAGTAAAAGGTTCAATATATACAACAAGGATGAGATCTAAAAGGTAATAATGCAACTTCATGTAATGTTAATAGCATGTGAATCAACATCATTCATCCCTGCAGGCATGCAGCAATCAGCATATACACTCACTTGTATCTTTCTTTCTCCTTTCGACACTTGATAAACAGTTAAATAAAGGTTGACATATGTCTATGGTAATAATGCAATGTCGTAAATATATGATGTTTATGAAATTAGGAAGAGCCGTCAATGCTATATGGGCGCTTTCAGTAATGCATATAGTTAACATCAATGGTCTGGCATTATACATGAAAGACATAACTGGATATAAGTTTAAGGATACATAAGTCAAAAGCTACGCAATCATACTGCAGCATTTGTGCAGTTATCGACAGTGAAGGTAGTGGCAGAATTATGCTAAAATATTTTCACTTCCTATTTGCTATCCATGAAGATTAGGTGAAATGATTGCACATGAAACCCATACTGTATGATACAAGACATAATAAATTGCATCTTCTAAAGTGAAACTGCATTTCAAAACTCTCATGCCCTCCCCCATCCACATTATAGCAGATTTCAAAAGTCTCATGCCCTCCCATCCACATTACAGCAGAGGAATTCAAATTCCCAAATCCTAACTGAAAAGGGGAAATTGTACAATGTGTGTTTTTCAGAATTCATTTTTTGTGAAATGAGCATAACAACAGCACCAACAGAATAATGATAAGAAGATAAGAACATAATTCATTTAGGAATTCCATATTCTTAATTTGCCCTAGTACTTGCCACACAAATGCAATCCCATTTTCTCGTGTCCAGAACTAAGCAAATATTTACAGGACACAATTCATTTTACAATCCCAACATTCAACAAAAAAAATGTTCACACTGTTCAGAATTCAGAATATCGAAACTACCGCGTAGGAGCAACAAGGAACCGACCAAATCACGAGTAAAACATTCACCCCCAAACTTGGGCGGATGTCATTTCCATATTAAATGAACTAAAAAGTGCATCTAGAAAATGGCAAATTATCAAATCAGTTAATTAAGGCGCATCTGTACTTACTGGTATGCCATATTGAAAAAGGCAGACAACGTAACTGGTTATGAAAACTGCAGAGTTCATTAAGAGCAGAACAATTACCTAGCTTCTTTGTCAAACCCAAACCGGGCACCGAAGTAGAATGCAACTGACAGTAACCAGGAATCACTGTGAACTGCAACTAGTGCCAGCCAGTCCTTCTCATTCATGCCATCCCTAGCAAAGTTGATTCCTAATGCTGGTTCTGGGATCTCTGGGGGAACTTCCTCAGCTGGCAAGGTCACCTCCCACGTTTCATTGGGATACCCATAAAGGCACAAGTTCTCCTTTTCTGTTCAAAGCCAATGGAATTAGTATTCATAACAAGATATTGCATACCATTATCCAGCAGCATTCAAATTTTAGTAGTTGTACACTAACTGTGCACTGCTGCTCACCAGGGTGCAACCATGCAAGGCTCAAGCAGAAAAAACTGCAGACCATGCCATAATATTTAATAATGAGAAGCAACCAAACCCCGCAATAATTACATGAATAGAGCAAGCAGCGAAAGCAACCAAGTATTTCAGTCAGTCGTACAGTGCTATCAATGCACTGAAAGAAAAAGATTTTCTGATTCAGCATAGCTATCCAATTATGTCACTGACTCCACTCAATTGACTGGGCCAACAACTACGGAATAGAGTATAAGAAACAACAGACATCACACCTTAGCAAGCAGTTATTTACAAATCCATGCCCACGTAGACGATTAGTCGATAATCCGCATAGAGCTTATGAGCTACCAATATATCATTGGTAGCAACACACATAGTGCTAACAGCCTAGCAGCAAACAAATGCCAACCACTAGTTCCACAGTTACAACCAACCAAAAAGCATTTTTATCTCCACAAAACTGTCATATCACCCCTAATATCTCACCAAAATGCAACAGATACAGCATTAATGAAAGCTACACGACCACAATAATTCGAATCCCAGGCATATGTTGCGAGAGAGAGGATAGAGGAGACAGGGAAAGGGGAAATTTCTCCAAATTTAGCTAACAATCTCCCAACAAATCAACCAAACACAAGCAGAAAACCCACGGAAAGCTCCTTGGCTAAAAATCCCCATCTCGGACGAGGAACCCGAAGAGATCGAGCGCACTCACCGGGGTCGCAGAGCTTGAAGAACTTGTCCACATCTGCACAGCATAAGGAAAAAATACCGCATCAATCACCCGAATCCACGCAACCGCGCGAAAATCAGGAGCCCAATCGAGGTCCAGCGGAGGCGTACCGGTGGTGAGGGCCTTGATCATGCCGGCGCGGCGGGCGCGGTAGTCGCGGAAGACCTCCTCCGCGGAGCGCGCGGCGTACGGCGCCGCCCCGGAGCCCCCGCCGTCCATCGTGCGCGCGGCGCGGGGGCAATGGCGGACGCTAGGGTTCCGGCGCGGGGGAGGGCGGCCGCGGGCGACGGCGAGACGAGTAGGCGGTGGTGGTGGTGGTGGTAGAGGGAACGGGGGAGATGGAGGAGGAAGAGAGGAGTTGGAGGAAGGGGGAGGAGTGGGTTTATATTTGTTTGCGGGGAATTTTTTTTTGTGTGTGTGGGCGTTTCGGCGAGGATTTGGGCCCGGTTTATTTGATCCGGGTGTTGTGCTCGGCAAGTGGGCCAAACCGCTCGTCGTCCTCGTCGTCCTCGTCGTGGTCTGTCCGTTTACGGCCGGTAGAACCGGTCCACGGTGGACCAGGAGGTGTTTCCTATTGTTTTCTTGGTGGTCTCGGTTTTCTTTACTGTTACCCCCGTACGTTTCATCTCCTTTTGTAAATTAAAAAAATCATATATTATTAGTATACAAATATAAACGATTTATGGCATTCATCTTGAAGAAACAAAGTCAAAATCGTTGAGAAAAAAAATCATCAACAAATGAAGTCTAACGCTGACAGGTCTAGTTGGTCTTCTTCTATGGCATACGGTGTTCCAACCAAACCAGATTGTTCAACTGATTTATGTAGTTGAACAATCGAGTTACACCCTCTATACTAGCAATCTCCCTGAACTTTCGGATAGCGACACTTAAACCTGCAGGTACAGACATACATACAGTGTCATGAGCCAGACAGGTAGCACAGGGTCTGGACACATATATTCAGTTTTGGATTGTTCCAACCGCAAAGGACATTCTTGAGGCTCGAGCGGCGATCGACCCAGGAGAGAGAATTCTCAATTCTGAATCCACACGTCCTAATCTGGGCGAGATTTGATTTCAACGGTCATAGGAGAGGCGCAGGCGAGCCTCGGTAATGACAGATTAGCAGCTCAGGCTGAGTTCGCATCACCTGCTTCCACTTGCTGCTCCTCCTCACGACCGAAACATTCAGAGTTTACTCACCATTGCGCTTCTCTTCCGACCTCGCATTGTCCCCCTCCACTCTTCAGGTGAGGCGTGGTCAGGTACACTGTCAGGGTCAGAGATGCCGAGCATGTGTTGCATTTGGTCATACAAAACGCCTGTTTAGCTTCGCGTTTTCCTCGGATCATGTTCACTGACACTGTCATGCTTCCACTGTTTGCCGGACCCATTCATTGCCGAGCTGGGACAAAGAACATGGAAGACTTCGTACTTTAGTTTCAGTTATGGAAACAAATGAGCATGCTGTACTTTTATTAAAAAAGGATGATTGATTCATTTGTTGAATTGATAGGATATTAGGATCTCGTTCTGAAAACAGTGAAGGATGCGTGAAAGGACTCAAAGAAGAGACACCACAGCTCACGCAAAGAAGTTCAGTAGAGAGAAACACTTCGTTCTGAAGAAGCGCGCCAGTGCAGAGTCAGAGACCGCAAACACGCAGTTCCGAATCTTCCACATTCCAAACTTGCATTAATAAAAGAGGATTACGTTGACAGCCAAAATTGGCTTTGGCCCGGCCAAACCGGTCTGACCGGTTTGCCAAACCGGTCAGACCGGTTTAGGTTCTGTAATTCGAGTAGGATTAGGATTCCGAGTTTAATCCCGTATTGTAACCTATTCGGAAGGGGTAAGACTTCCCCGGCCTATAAATATAAAGGCTAGAAGGCCGATTGAGGTATTCCCAATCGAATCAAACATATTTATCCTTTTCTTTTTATCTCTCAAACCCTAGTCTTTTCCAACCTCCATATTCTGTTCTTTGCTCGTCTCTACGGCGTTCAAGGGCGTTCTAGGTGGCCTGCCGACCCTAGAGCAACCCTAGATTGCTCGAGCTCCGACGGGGTCCCTCCCGAGCTTGGGTTTCTAGGTCTTCACAACCTCCCGACCAGAAGCGGTCTGACCGGTTCTATAAACCGGTCTGACCGGTTTGCCCCGGGAAGTCAGGAGTTGGCCGTTGTGACGGCCGTGCTGCGCGTTTGATCGATCTTCGAGTGTGTTGGCGCGCTTTCGTGTCAACATACTTTTTGGCGACTCCGCTGGGGAAAAGATTAATCTGGTGCCAAAACCGATTCAATCTACTCCGGATATGTCTGGATCAAAGTGCGACCTTGACAAAGACAACATCATCACCGCGACGATGGAAGAACTCACGGACGAGGAGCGAAAGCGATATTTGATTGCTGAGGAGCACTTCAGGGCGCAATTCTTGAAGGGCTTCAAGAAAGATCGCGGTGGTCTTGTCAAGAGAGTAGAGGAATTCGTCATGCCGGCTTTCAAATTGGCAGATGATCACGTCGAAGAAATTCCAAAGGTAACGGGCGAATCCTCTGATTTAATGCAGCAAATTACTCGCATGATGGATGATAGGTTACTCGCTGCACAAACTGCTATTAGTGAATTAATTGCTAGTATAACTGGTAATTCTGATAAAAATAAAATTAATTTAGAATCTAATGAATTACCTAGCTCATCAGGCGTGCCAGAACATGTTTTAGATTCTAATTTGGGCATGCCGGTGAATTTTTATGCGGGACAAACACCTCACCCTGGTTCGGTCCACGAACCGGTCAGACCGGTTTGTACAACCGGTCAGACCAGTTTGGCCCCCTCTGGTGGTCAGACCGGTTCTTTGGGTGCAGGAGCATCTGGTGCGATGGTTTTGTCTAATACATCTACTTCTTGTCCTGTTTACACTATTCCACGCACCACGGGAAGTATACCCCACGGATCTGGCACGTTTCATGCGCCGATTCCGAGTACTTCTCAGAATACGATGTATGGTGTTCCCCGCGTTCCACATAACAGAGGTGATGAGAAATATCAAGCCGAGTTAGCTAAGTTTAAAGAAGACATAGCTAATACACTTAGAGCAAAACTCGGGCTTGAATTGTGTAGTGCACGCTTATATCAGAAACCGTATCCGCCTGAATTTGATTTGGTTCCTTATCCTAATGATTGGCGTGTTCCTGATTTTATTAAATTCAGTGGTGAAGATAATAGAACTCTTTGGGAACACATTAGTCAATATATTTTGCAATTAGGAGAGGCATCATTTTATGAGGCATTGCGTATACGGTTGTTCTCATTATCTTTAACTGGAACTGACTTTTCATGGTTTTCTTCGCTTGCTCCAAATTCTATTCATAATTGGACTCAATTGGAGCGAAAATTTCATGATCACTTCTTTAGCGGAGAAAACGAGGCAAAATTATCTGATTTAACATCGGTTAAACAAAGCCGTGACGAATCGGTTCTTGAATACTTTAAAAGATTTAAGGATGTTAAGAACCGATGCTTTAATATCACTGTTTCTGAAAAGGATTTAGCAGATTTAGCTTTTACAGGCTTACGGTCTAATTACAAGGAAAAATTAGAAGGTTCTGATTTCCTTACTATTAATCACTTGCAAATGAAAGCTATGAGTCTAGAGCTTAAGTTTAAAAATTCGAAAGAATCTGCTAAACCCCATCGTTCGAACGTGCATATTGTTGATAATGATTCTGATAGTTCGGACGATGATAAAGAAATTTATGCCGCCGAATTTGTTTGGTCATCAAAAAGTAAACCTAGTTCTTGTCCTTCATTAAAGCCGATTCAGAAAAATCGGCAAGAAGAAAAATTTACTTTTGATGTAGCCAAATGTGATCGTGTTTTTGATGAATTGCTTAAGAATGGCTTTATTAAACTTTCTCATGCAATTCCACCAGCCGATCAGTTGAAAAATCGTGCATATTGCAAGTGGCATAATTCTTTTTCTCATGCAACCAACGATTGCAATGTTTTTCGACGACAGGTACAATCGGCCCTTAATGAAGGTCGATTGGTGCTCGCCGAAATGCAAGTTGACAAGACTCCTTTCCCTGTTCATACCTTGGATGTGAACACCAAGATGCTGATTCGGCCGGAACAAGCCGATGGAGCTAAGGGTAAGAATGTGGTGATTGGAGACCCAAGACCGGAAAAAGTTGATGACAAAGTTCCGGTCAGAACAGTGATGATTGGGAGAACTCTGGATGGAAAAGAGTCTCTGAAGATTACTATTAACACATCAAGGCCCGGGGGGCAAGGAAGTTCTTTGGAAGAAAATCGGTCCGCTAGCCAGGCGAAACCGGTCAGACCGGTTTCCCAAACCGGTGAGACCGGTTTGTCTCCAGACCGTCCAAGAACTTTCAAGCCTAAGCGCCCGAAAGTGGGTACTTGGAAATTCAATGAGCCAAAGATTCAAGGGAGGGTTCTGAAGCAAGGACCTACATTCTCTCAACTCATGAACAAGTACACAAAGGCCGTTCAAGTTGATCGGCCAACAAAAAAGAGACAGAGGTCACCACAACATTGGATTGATCCTACAAGTTACAAGCGCCGTGGTGGTTCTGTACATGACCGATTGAGCTCATACCAATCAGGTTTTTCGACTGCTCATCAAAGCGGTCAGACCGGTTTTATGAACCGGTCAGACCGGTTTCGGTCTGAGCAAAGAATTCATGTTCCTCCTAAGCAAGAATACTGTATCAAGAATAAGAAGGAGGATGTGCAAGCCAAAGCCAATAATTTTATAAAAATTGGTGATATTCCAGTGGCTATGCAAGACTTGGGTAGAAAGCCGATAGTCATTGGAGATTCGGCTCCTGTTCCAGTCAAGAAGCCGATCAAGGTTAATGATCATGAGGCTAGCAGTAGCAAGGGCGTAAAGAAGGTCTTCCAACCGAGGTGGTGTCCTTCTGGATTGACTCATACGCAGAAGCGGAAGTTACAACGCCTGCGGAACAAAGAAAAAAGGGAACAGGAAGCTGAGAAGCTAAGGGATGAATACTTCAACAATTACAGGCCTATGATCCCTCAGACCAAGATCTGTCAAGCTAAGCCCGTTGTGCAATCAGCAGCACAACCGGTCAGACCGGTTTCTGAATCCAGTCAGACCAGTTTTGATCAGCCAACCGCTGCAGAAGCGGTCAGACCGGTTTCTGGAACCGGTCAGACCGGTTTGACGACAGAAGCGGGAACTAAGATTACTTCAACCATCAATACTACTCCGCCAATTCCTCCAGTGGTTGAAGATGAAGAATTGGTTGATTTTGAGCCTTCTCCAGAACATGGCAACATGGAAATCAATGTTGTATATTTGTCTTCTGATTATTATGTGATACCAGAGGAGGAGGTCTCTCACCTTCAATTTGGGCCTCAAGATGCCGTTTTTCAGAAGCCTAGTGAATCAGAGAATCATCTCAAGGCTTTATATATGAGAGGGCACATCAACGGGAAGCCAATTTCTCGTATGTTGGTTGATGGTGGAGCTATTGTAAATCTTATGCCATACTCTCTCTACAAGAAAATTGGCGGAAAAGACGAAGAGTTGATCAAGACAAACATGACGGTCAGTGGAGTTGGTGGAGGTGATCCCATTGGTGCCAAGAGGGTGGCTTCTATGGAGTTGACCGTCGGGAGCAAGACTATTGCTACGGCTTTCTTCGTCTCCGAGGTGCAAGGTAACTTCAGTTTAATCCTTGGTCGAGATTGGATTCATGCAAATAAATGTATTCCATCTACCTTACATCAATATCTTATTCAGTGGATCGGCGATGAAGTTGAAGTTGTACATGGTGATACTTCTTCCTTCGTTGCAACGGCCGATTCCGATTCTCTTAGTGCAAATGAGAAGGTCAAATGTTTGTCGGGTATGGATTTGACCGACTATGAGCTGATCAGTTGCACCAAGGATGGTTTTGTTGCTGCTACATTAAAACCGATGAAGAATTGGTTGAATTACTTGCTGTAATTAATGGAGCAAACAAATCAACAAAGACAAACCGGTCAGACCGCTTCTGGAAACCGGTCAGACCGGTTTAGACCTGAACAGCGCCGATCAAGCCAAACCGGTCAGACCGCTTCTGGGAACCGGTCAGACCGGTTTACGTCTGGACAGTGGCTTCAAGAGCGAATTGATCATTTTCGAGAAAAAACAGAAGGTACGTTTGAAGCCATTGAAGATTTGGGTGATATGGATAAACTGGGTCAAGGTTTTACATCAGCCGACCCTTTAGAAAAAATAGATATTGGTGATGGTACTATTCCTAGGCCAACTTTTGTAAACAAAAATTTATCGGTTGAGTTTAAAGCCGAATTAATAAATTTGTTGAAAGAGTATGTCGATTGTTTTGTTTGGGAGTACCGTGAGATGCCGGGTTTGAGTCGTGATTTAGTTGAACATCGTTTACCGATAAAAGCCGGTTTTAGACCTTTTAAACAATCGGCTAGACGTTTTAATCCCGCTATTTATGACCGAATAAAAGAAGAAGTTAATCGTTTGCTAGATGCTGGTTTTATTTGGACTTATCGTTATGCGGAGTGGATTTCTAATATTGTTCCCGTTGAAAAGAAAGATTCGGGAAAACTTAGAGTTTGCATTGATTTTAGAGATCTTAATAAAGCCACTCCAAAAGATTCATATCCCATGCCTATAGCCGATGTCTTAATCAACGAAGCTTCTGGACATCGTGTTGTTAGTTTTCTTGATGGTAATGCCGGATATAATCAAATCTTCATGGCCGAAGAGGATATGCACAAAACGGCCTTTCAATGTCCGGGATTTATTGGTTTATTTGAGTGGGTAGTTATGACCTTTGGATTAAAGAATGCCGGTGCAACTTATCAAAGAGCTATGAATTTAATCTTTCATGATTTACTTGGTGTTATTGTGGAAGTGTATATTGATGATATTGTAGTTAAATCGGATGGTTTGGATTCTCATTTAGCCGATTTAAAACTTGCTCTTGAGAGGATGCGACGGTATGGCTTGAAGATGAATCCACTCAAATGTGCTTTTGGTGTTTCGGCTGGAAAGTTTCTTGGGTTTGTTATTCATGAGAACGGCATAGAAGTTGATCCCAAGAGAATTGAAGCTATGAAGAAAGTCGAAGCTCCTACTTGCAAGAAGGATTTACAAAAGTTTCTAGGCAAGGTAAATTTCTTGAGAAGATTTATAATTAACTTGTCTGGAAAGGTTGATGCTTTTACTCCTTTACTTCGGCTAAAGAATGAAGCCGATTTTACTTGGGGGGCAAAACAGCAAGAAGCTTTTGAGAAGATCAAAGAGTACTTGTCTTCACCACCGGTGCTTAGGGCGCCTAAGCGGAGAGTTCCATTCAGACTTTATGTGGCGGCTGAAGATAGAACTATTGGAGCTGTTTTGACTCAAGAAATCGGAAACAAGGAGTATGTGATCGCTTATGTAAGCCGACGACTCATTGATGCAGAAACAAGGTATACTTTCATTGAGAAGTTGTGTTTATCCTTGTATCATGCTTGTACTCAATTGAGGCATTATTTACTATCTAGCACTTGCATCGTGTTGTGTCAAACCGATGTAATTAAACATATGTTGCAAAAGCCGATTTCTAGCGGAAGAATCGGTAAATGGGCTTATGCTTTAGTTGAGTATGATTTGGCTTGTGAACCTTTAAAATCAATGAAAAGCCAAATTGTAGCTGATTTTATTGTTGAACATCGGGTAAATGATACTTGTGAATTCGACGTCGGCTATGTTGCTTGTACACCATGGAGATTATACTTTGATGGATCGGTTTGCAATGATGGACAAGGAATTGGAGCTGTTTTGATCTCTCCAAGTGGTGCCGTTTTTGAGTTTTCAAACCGATTGGAAGAAAAGCGAACCAATAATCAAGTTGAGTATGAAGCTCTTCTATTTGGCTTGGAATTTTTGCAAGACATGGGAGTAAAACATGTTGGGGCTTTTGGTGATTCGCTCCTGGTGGTACAACAAGTATCAAAGGTATGCCAATGCTATAATGGTTCATTAAATGCATATCTTGATAGATGTCTCGATATCATTGCTTCTTTTGATGAATTTACTATCAAACATATTCCAAGAGAGGAGAATGGTAAGGCAAATACTCTGGCTCAGAAAGCATCTGGTTATATGGTTGCAAAGAAATATTTCTATCTCCAAAAACCGATGCAAACAAAGGCCGAGATTCTGGTTCTGGACGAACCGGTCGCACCGGTTTCAGAAACCGGTCAGACCGGTTTGAATGACAGAACCGGTCTGACCGCTTTGTCCCCTGACAGAAGCGAAAATGTTTTGGATAATGCTAATCAATCCAAAATTGAAGATCAGGATTGGAGAGTGCCTATTATTACTTATTTGAAAGATCCTGGTCGTGGTGCGGAAAGAAATATTCGGCGAACATCATTTAAATATGTTTTGCCTGACGATGAACTTTATCGTCGAAACACCGAAGATTTGTTGTTGAAATGTCTTGATTCGGATCAGGCCAAAGTTGCCATGGGTGAGGTCCATGAAGGTATTTGTGGTACACATCAATCGGCTCCAAAGATGAAGTGGTTACTTAGACGAGCCGGTTTCTATTGGCCTACTATGATGGCGGATTGTTTCAAGTATTACAAGGGATGTGAAGAATGTCAGAAGTTTGGAAATTTACAACTTGTTCCTGCTGCATTGATGCATCCTATTATTAAGCCATGGCCGTTCCGAGGTTGGGGATTGGATTTTATTGGACAAATTAATCCTCCATCATCAAAAGGACATCGTTTCGTGTTGGTTGCCACTGATTATTTCAGTAAGTGGACCGAAGCGATTCCTTTGAAGAATATGACGCACCGAGAGGTAATTGAGTTTGTTACACAAAATATTATTCATAGATTCGGTATTCCTCAAACTTTGACAACGGATCAAGATACTTCCTTTATGTCTAAAGAAGTACGTGAATTTGCCGAATCCTATAGAATTAAATTGCTCAATTCATCTCCATATTACGCTCAGGCTAATGGACAAGCCGAGTCAAGTAACAAAACTTTGATCAAGTTAATCAAGAAAAAGATAGAAGATAGTCCTAAGCGGTGGCACGAAGTTTTATCTGAGGCATTATGGGCTCATCGTATATCTAGACACGGTGCTACTAAGGTTACTCCTTTTGAGCTTGTTTATGGTCAAGAGGTCGTTTTACCTGTTGAGGTGAATCTGGACGCTTATAGATTGGCTAAGCAAAACGACCTTGATGCTGTTGATTACCACGACTTGATGTTGGACAATATTGATGAGGTAACCGACAAGCGATTGAAAGCTTTGAAGGAAATTGAGAAAGATAAGCTTCGAGTTGCTAAAGCTTATAACAAGAAGGTGCGAGGAAAGTATTTTCAAATTGGTGAACTTGTTTGGAAGACGATCTTGCCTATTGGGACAAAAAGCAACAAGTTTGGTAAATGGTCACCAAGTTGGGAAGGGCCTTATAGAGTTGTCAAAGTCATTTTTGGGAATTCTTACATGTTAGAGACACTCAAAGGAGATCATTTGCCTAAATCTATCAATGGAAGATACTTGAAGATATTCTATCCTAGTGTTTGGCAAGATGCATGAAGACCAATGGCCGATATATTGTTTATATCGCCCTTAGTATAATTTTTAGCTCCTGAGTTATGAAATACTTGCTTTTTAGTTCTCAAGTTCACTAAAAACGCAGGGGGGCATGTGTTGACAGCCAAAATTGGCTTTGGCCCGGCCAAACCGGTCTGACCGGTTTGCCAAACCGGTCAGACCGGTTGGTTTAGGTTCTGTAATTCGAGTAGGATTAGGATTCCGAGTTTAATCTCGTATTGTAACCTATTCGGAAGGGGTAAGACTTCCCCGGCCTATAAATATAAAGGCTAGAAGGCCGATTGAGGTATTCCCAATCGAATCAAACATATTTATCCTTTTCTTTTTATCTCTCAAACCCTAGTCTTTTCCAACCTCCATATTCTGTTCTTTGCTCGTCTCTACGGCGTTCAAGGGCGTTCTAGGTGGCCTGCCGACCCTAGAGCAACCCTAGATTGCTCGAGCTCCGACGGGGTCCCTCCCGAGCTTGGGTTTCTAGGTCTTCACGACCTCCCGACCAGAAGCGGTCTGACCGGTTCTATAAACCGGTCTGACCGGTTTGCCCCGGAAAGTCAGGAGTTGGCCGTTGTGACGGCCGTGCTGCGCGTTTGATCGATCTTCGAGTGTGTTTGTGCGCTTTCGTGTCAACAGATTCCTTACACAAGGAATTAAGAAATTAAACAACAGTTACACGATGGGGCTCTTCAAAATCACAGTTGCAAGATTGGTCGCATCACATTATTTTTTCCGTTAATACTATCATCGCACTGCTCCGGCTATGGCTGTCTGAAGCTTCACATCATGGGCCTCTCAAGCAGAGCCGAGATGTACCACTCGTCGGCGTTGGTCCCCTTGTCCAGCTTCCTGCCGGTGTTCCACCGGAGCTTCCTGAACCCGACCTTCTCGATGATGGGCACGTACACCTCCGTCATCTCCTTGCCGGTGCAGAAGAAGTGGTCCAGCCAGAATATCCCCCCCGGCCGGAGCACGCGGTAGATGTCATAGAGCTCGGCGTCCAGCACCTCGCCGGGGATCCACCGGCCCAGCGCGTGCATCGAGTGCACGATGTCCAGCGTGCCGTCGAAGAACGGGAGCCTCCCGGCGGCGGCGCCGAGGTGCAGCGGGATGAGCCCGCGCGACGCCACGAAGGCGCCGAACGGCGCGCCAAGGTCCAGCGTCGTGGTCACCACGGTCACGCCGCGCTCCGCCATGCGCGCCGCGAACGTGCCCGTGCCGCCGCCGATGTCGAGCCCGACCCGGACCGTGCCCCGGGGCTTGGACGCCAGCACGGCGTCGATGTCGTAGTCGAGGCCGTCGCCGCCCTGCCCGTGCCCGACCCACCGGCGCTGCTCCTCGCCGGCGAGGTCGAAGCAGGCCTTGCAGTCGCCGTCGCCGCCGTGGCTCCCGCTCCCCGGCTGGCGGCGGCGGCGGGCGCGGCCCACGAGGCACGAGTAGTTCTTGCACGAGTAGGGGCCCCACTCGACGGACTTGTCCGGCGGGGTGGCCCACAGGCTCTCCGGGAACGGCGTCGGGTCCGGGAACCCGGCGGGGCCGCGCGCGCGGCAGCGCCGCCTCGGCAGCGGCTCGCAGCCACGGAGCATGAGGCTCTCGGCGAGCGCCTCGTCGGAGGGGCAGTCGCCGGTGACGTTGTACGTCATGTACTTCTTGAGCTCGTCGCGGTGGCGGTGGCACGCGGCGCCGAGGGCCGGGTAGAGCTTATCGGAGTCGAGGTTGGGGGTGTAGCCGAAGGGGAGCGGGTGCGGGCCGAGCGCGAGGGTGAGCTCCTCGTCCGGCGTCAGCTTGGGCGGCGGCTCGTCGCGCTTCATCTTGGCGGAGTTGGAGATGAGCCTCTTGATGACGGCGTCGGTGGCCTCGACGCGGCGGTGGAGGTCGACGGCGAGGCTCTGGCTGGAGGAGAGGACGCTGAGCGCGAAGTCGAGCGGGGAGTCGCCGCCGCCGCCGCCGCTGGTCCCTACGCCGGTGACGTGGGAGAAGGAGACGGACAGGAGGATGGAGACGGAGTTGGTGACGAGGAAGAGGAGGAGGATCTTGGTGCGGTCGGAGTAGTGCCTCTTCTTGGCCGTGGCGTGGTGAGGCGCCGGCGGTGAATGTGCATGGGTGCTGCTGCTGCTTGCACCGGCGGGAGCTTCCATTTGAGACTGGTGCTGGGTGTTTGGTTTCCTTGGGTACCCTTCCATGATGCCCATTTGCAGTGATTGCTGTATCTTCTTCATCAGATCGGGAACTATATAACGCACGAGTTGTCGTTATTTTTACCCTTTTTGGATTTTAAAATTAGTTCGGGACTCGAGAGAAGGTCATCCATGTTAGCATTACGTAAACTCCACTGGTCGTTTCTGATCTGACCAAATAAATGACGTGAAACTTTCCAATTGGAGGATTGTTACTCGTTAGTGCATTTGGATATTGAATGCTCTGTTAACATGAACTAGCGGCCCGCATGACACGCGGATCGTTGCACACATTTCAAATGTGATATTTGAGATTTACTGCAGAAACGAGTGAGTAATCTGTTCTTTAAGTGAAAGAGTGGTTTCCTTTGCGTATGTTGTCGTTCACCTCATGTTGACTTCGCGTATCAGCATCGACAGAGCAATTGTTTTTTTTTTGTTTTTTTTGGAGGGAGGAGAGCAATAGCTAGTGGGTGGTGATCTAAATCCTTCCGTTAGGGCCCAATTAAGACAGCCCAAGATACGGCCCATCCACGCCTCCCCTGCATCCGCTGAAACCTTCGCCACGAAGGAGCCGTGCGTCGCTATTTCGTTGTTTGGCTGGCAGGTGTCAGTTAGCAGTTCTGTTGCCGAGCTAGTGCGCTCGAAGAGGTGGTGCCGAGAGCTCTCCAGCCTCCATGGCGAGGTTGATCCGGCGACACGGGAGCCGAAGACTCGGTCGGAGATCACGGGCGGAGAGGAGGCGGCTTAGCGAGGGCGGAGGTTGCGTGAGTGCCGAGGTGCGTCCCAGTCAGTTCGATCTCTCGTTTATCTGCTCTGCTGGTGCCCCATTTCTCGTGTATCTAGTCTGAAATATGCATTTCTCGCAGGTGCCCCAGGTCCCAGCACAAGATGATGACCAGAACGAGGACGAGAAGGTACAAATCTCTGAATCCGTCTTTAATCAGGTGGATTTGAATCTGTGTGGATGATCTTAAATTATGAACCATAATAGTTGTGGATTGTGCCTTTGAAATTGCTTGGTATTTGGTGTTTTTGAAACCTTTGAAGATGTTACGTGGTCTGAAAATTAAGAACCAGACAACTGCGTATTTGGTGCGTTATTGAAACCGAACAGAAGATCAACAGTGTGTACTAATATAAAATTTTGGAAAAAATCAATTTTACAACCTCCAACTATCACAACAGTCTGATTTTCAACCTTAAACTACAAAACCGGATAACAAAAGCCATTTAATTGTCAAAACCGTGCAAATTTAGCCCTTAGGGTGGTTTCAAATGTGGTTTTATACTTTGTAAAAAAATTTAAAAAATCCAATTATATCTTAAAAAAATCAAAACTAATTCATCTTCTATCAGAAAAATATGAAACCAGTATCAAAAATTTTCTAAAAATGTAACATATCTATTATTGCTCTATTTTAATCTTAATTATTAAAAAATAATAGGCATAACTATAAGCAACCAAATACTATGGACATAAAAAATGGATCCGATTAACTGCCAAATATAGTGACAATAGATAGGTTACATTTTTAGAAAACTTTTGATACCAATTTTGTATTTTTTTGATTTCAAATGAATTACTTATGAATTTTTAGTTTAAATTTGAATATTTTTAATTTTAACAAAATGGAAAACCACCTTCGAAACCATCTTAAGGGCTAAATTTGCACGGTTTTGACAGTTGGATGTCCTTTGTTATCCGGTTTTATAGTTCAAGGTTGAAAGTCGGACTTTTGTGATAGTTGGAGGGTGTAAAATGAACTTTTTCCTAAAATTTTTGAGGAAGCACTAGCCTTTATTTTTTTAGAGTTTCCATGCCACACCCCCAGTCCGAACTGCGAACGCATTGTAACAAGGATCAAAATGATTGGTTCAGTTTGATAGCACAGAGAACACAAGCGCCACTTGCAAATGATCCAGCATGCAGGACAGTTAAATTCTTGGGAGCCAACAGAAGAGCATCATTTGCCCTTATACGTTACAAGTCAGACAGAACATACACCTCTCAACATTTGCCCTTCTACATTACAAGTCAGACAACACACATACCTGTCATGGCCCTGGTTAATGGGCCTGTAATAGGAGCATGTGGGCTGGCATTGTGGGCCTGTGAGCCTGTTGTGTGCTGGGCTTGGCCCATGTAACAAACATATATGTGTTGCTGGCTGCCGGATGAGAGGCATCGATGAATACAGATGCGAATTGGCTTGTAGTCCAATGGTAGGACGGTCCAGTGGGACGCTACCCATCAGGGTTCAAATCCTGGTGTTCGCATCTTTTTTTGGGATTTATCAGGATTTACCGACGCTATGCGTTAAGTGGTAAGCGGCATTCCCGTCGACAACGAGGCGCCAATGATGACTCCGGGAATCTCCAGATCTGCCGGTGCTCTGCTCAGTCCTTCGAGGTGCTCATATGCGTTAAGTGGTAAGCGGCATTCCCGTCGACAACGAAGCGCCAATGGTGACTCCGGGAATCTCCAGATCTGCCGGTGCTCTGCTCAGTCCTTCGAGGTGCTCATAGGGGTAGGGTTTGCATACGTGTATTCATAGAGTTGAGCGTGCGTGCGTGAACATCTGCGTTGTACCGTGTAATCTAAAAAAATCAATGAATACAGATAAACATATCGTCGTCCTCCTCTCATCGTCGCGCGCAATTCGCCGGCAAACCACTCTAGTTACCCGTGTCGGTCTTAGGATCGTCACATTTGGTTATCATAGCCTCGTCCTCCGGGCGTCGGTTCCGTTACCACTACCTCACCAGATCCGCCACTCCGCCCACCACTGCTGCCGCCGCTGTCACAACCTCACCAGATCCGCCGCTCCGCCCACCACTGCTGCCGCCGCTGTCACAAACCACCATGATCACCACCACCACCACGTTCGTCGCTATCGACCTCGCTTCACCACCACGTCCGTCGCTATCGACCTCGCTTCGATGAGAGACGACCTGCAACGTCGCATGCAGAGGTTGGAGGAGTTGTTCTCCACCAAGCTCTCGCTTCGATGAGAGACGACCTGCAACGTCGTATGCAGAGGTTGGAGGAGTTGTTCGACGCGCTCTCGTGCCTGTGGTCGCGACAACAGTGCCTTCATCACCCTCACCTACAGTCCTATTGGCGTCCAGAACCCCACGGGCCACGGGCCGCTCCAGTGGGTGCCCGGCTGGTGTTTGATGCAATGCCAATCAGGTACACAACCAGTGCTTCCTCTCCTCACTCCGTGGGTGTAGTACTGTTGTGTTCTGCCGTGGAGGTACATGAGGCCCAAGAGGTGTTTGAGACAGTGACCATTCAGAGTGCACTGATGCTATGGCTGTCATTCACCGATAGTCTAGAGGTTGTGCAGTTGAGGCATCCATGGCCTCCAACTACACCTGCTAGTATTGCATCTGACTATGGGCAGTACAGAGATGTGAGGAGTACATATGCTGCAGTAGAACTCCAACCACCACCTTGGCCATCCTTCACCTGTCCAATTACTCAGTTGTGGTTCAATTCATGGTTTAATTTCAGTGGTGATGCACAAACCAAGCTGACATGGCCTTATCCTCTACTGAATTGCCCAAATGAGTTTGCTGCTGTTCAACTCAGTCCAACACCTCAGCCATTTTGCACCTCTCACATTACTATGAAATGCAAAGATTATAGTGTGCACTTGCAGCGGTTTGGAATTCTTTGGCCACCACTTGCATTGGTGTCTACTACTTATTGTGTGTTTGACTGTGGAAAGAACAAAATGGGTGAACTGACAGTTATAGTATGTTCAGATCAGTTACAGTTATTACTGAACCAAACTATCCTAATGCAATTTCAGACCAGTTGGCTTCTTATGCTCAGTTACTCAGTTGATGTGTCTCAACCCATATCTGGGCACTATTTTGTTCGAAGTTGAGGCATTTAAGTTATGCTATCGAGGGTTACTAGAAATACATGCACATTGCATTACTTGGATGTTACAGTGTGATACATGCAAGAACTCCAAGCACAAACTGTATGTTCCTTGCATACAGTGGTCTAACATTTGGCCACCACTTGCATTGGTGTCCTGCCGTAGAGAGGAATTGGCTGTGATGACAATTTTCAGAAATGCACAACTTTCATTTCAGTGCTATTGTTATGACCGGCATAGCATACAACAGAAGAAGGAAGCCAGCAACCTGAAGATAACGCGGACATAACAACAGCAGGAGCGTCAGGCAACCGGGCAACGCTCCCACGTTCTAGCAGTTAGGGTCTTTTCAAATTATGTGTGTGTGTTCAGTTGTACTCTAAGGAACCATAACTATTGTACTGTACGAAGGAAGGGCAAGCTTTGAGATCATTTTGATCTCAGGGCCTTTGTGTGCCAACGAGTCTCTGTCTGCTTGCTCTGTTCGTTTGACGCCGGCGTCAGCACGGCGTCGCACGCTCGCCGCCGTCGGCAGCCTAGCCCTCGTCCACCTACATCCCACGATTACAATCTCAGAAGGCCAAGTTCCAACAATCTGGTATCAGACTCCATGTCTGGGACCTCCGCTGGATCTTCCACCTCCGCCGCCGACACCATGTCCTCCGTCGCCTTGTCCACGCCGCCGCCCCCATCCATTGCGCCGCCTCCACCCAGCGCGCCGCCCTCCACAAACGTTCCGGTCGCCGCGCTGGACACACTGACGACGGCGGTCTACAACCTGCATCAGCAAATCGGGCAGTTCGCGCATCGTCTCACGGCGATTGAAGTTCGTCTGTCCGCGACGACTGCGGCCTTCCGCGGACCATGGACGCTTCACGCCGGAACGCCTTCGCTCCCTGCTGCATCGACATCCTTCGTCTCCGATGCCGGTACGTCTTTTCCCCCGCCCATTCCACCACCCACAACTGCCATGACTGCGGCATGGCCTTTCGGCATGCCCGGCTATGGCGGCATCCCCTCTACTTCCACTGCTCTTCCGGTGTCTACAAC
The DNA here is from genome assembly GCA_033239725.1 of Echinochloa phyllopogon. Classification (NCBI taxonomy): domain Eukaryota; kingdom Viridiplantae; phylum Streptophyta; class Magnoliopsida; order Poales; family Poaceae; genus Echinochloa; species Echinochloa phyllopogon. The sequence continues at coordinate 52,518,182 of BTCW01000005.1, forward strand.
TTGTCCATTTCTCATTCCGCCGTCACCCTCCACTATTGTTCATACTTCCAATTCCACGCCACCATTGTCATCATCGCGTCAGATCGACGCATCTCGCCCCTTGCACATCCAACAAATTCCTTTTCCACACTCTCCATCGGTAATACCAATTCTTCAGGAAGCTCCGCTCGGCTACCCTGACCAACCCATGGCTCCGGCTTATCCTGCCTCCATGCCTCGTTTCCAAAAATGGTCTTTTCCCACATATGATGGTGTGGAAGACCCTCTTAGTTGGCTAAACAGATGCGAACATTTGTTTCGCGCCCAACACACCAGTGATGTTGATAAAGTCGAGATTGCCGCCTTTCATTTAACTGGTGTCGCTCAGCATTGGTTCTACCTGTTAGTTCATGATGCCGGCTCCATTTCCTCCATCAGTTGGTCACTTTTTCGCGATTTGTGCAAGCAACGGTTTGGACCACCATTGGGTACCAACCATCTTTCTGAACTTGCCCGTTTGTCTTGCCGTGGTTCAGTCAAGGATTACCAAGAGGCATTTCAGGCACGTCTGGCTCACGCTGGATACCTCACTCCACAGCAGCAAGTAAACCTCTTCACTGGAGGCCTGCCAGAACCGGTGCGTACTGATGTCGAATTGCAGGCTCCACAAGATTTGCAGCGAGCCATGTATCTGGCACGCGCTTATGTTGCAGCGAGCCATGTATCTGGCACGCGCTTATGAACGTCGTGCCCTGCCAATTTCCACAGCTTCATCACACAAATCCCGTTTTCCTCCACGCCTTAAATCTCCTACCCCACCAACAACAAACTCCACATCTTCACTGGCAACCACAACAGCAAGCCCAAGTTCATCTGTTAACCCTCCCCCACGGCCATTTCGACGCCTCACACCGGCTGAAATGACTGAACGGCGTCGTATGGGCCTTTGTTACAATTGTGATGAACAATATGTGAGAGGCCACAAGTGTCCAAGGCTCTTCTATCTCAAAGTTTCTGATTTTGATGATGCAGATCAAGACACTCCTGACAGTGATCATCCAACAGAACAGTGGCGGAGGGAGGGAGGGGCTGAGGGGGGCCTGGCACCCCCCAACATTCTACTAATCCTCTATATACCCTATGTAATCTTCCGGTAACAAAGCAAGAGGCCTCTTAATATTATCTGTTAATCACTAGGTAATTACTAGGATTAGCCTACATGGACCCCATCAATACTCTACAGTAGCCTAACAACAACCCTCGGCCCAACGTAGTAGTAGTATTTTGCCAAAAGAGAGTAGAAGTAAACTAAATTATAATAGCCCAAGCCCATAATATTTGTTTAACCTGAAGCCCTCGTTAATAGAACTAGTATGTTTTTTGGTCCACCACTCCACTGAGTTGTTGCTACTTAAATACCTAGCTTTAGTTGTGATAACGATGCCAAGATTGATCCTAACATTTCTCCAATTTCACTTAGCTTTAGATGTTTATACTAAAAATAATTAGATATTGTTTGTGTATATGCACAATACAATTTTTAAAAACTATTTTTTACTTTCATTTCCACTTCCATCTAATATATTTGTTTTTTTGTTCCCGGTTTACGCTAGTATGGAGAAATTTGTATACAAACATTGCTAATTTCAAAAAATTACCGCTAATAGTCAATGGATCTAAATAGTACTATATATATCCAAATGATATCTACTATAGATGATATACAAGCATGTTCTTGCTTTAGCTCTCTTTGGATCTTTGGTGTCGCCCTTTGTCCTTGGCCCCCCCTATACTCAAATCCTGGCTCCGCCCCTGCAACAGAAGATTTGCCACCTCTGATTTCCCTACATGCCATTACAGGAATTCGAACTGAGGACACCATGCAAGTGAAGGTCAGACTTAGTAACCATCAATTCACTGCTCTTATAGATTCCGGTTCTACTCATAATTTTATCAGTGGAGCTGCTGCAAAACATGTTGGCTTGCATTTTCATGATAGTAATGGGTCCAGTGTGATTGTGGCAAATGGTGATTGGGTAGCTTGCAGAGGGTTAGCAAAGGATGTTGCAATCAGAATTGGGGATGAATTCTTTCAAATTGATGCATATACTATTCCACTAGATTGCTATGACATGGTACTTGGAATTAAATTTCTCAGAACATTGGGGCCTATTCTTTGGGACTTTGAAGATTTATGCATGGCATTTTGGCATTTGGGTAAAAGAGTATTGTGGAAGGGCATTGGATCTACTCGTTCTGATATTCCATCAACTAGCAGACTCCATGCTATGCAGCATTCTGATTCCAACTTGTTGCAACGTTTACTGGATTCATATTCTGATATCTTTGAAACACCATCCGGTTTACCTCCACAACGCAGTTTTGATCATCGCATTCATGTTTTGCCTGATGCCCATCCAGCAGCAGTAAGGCCCTACAGATACCCACAAATTCAAAAAGATGAGTTAGAAAAACAGTGTGCTACAATGCTTGAACAAGGGTTGATCAGGCCTAGTACTTCTCCTTATTCAGCTCCAGTTCTTCTAGTAAAAAAACAGGATGGATCATGGAGATTTTGTGTTAATTACCGAGCATTAAACAACATTACAGTTAAGGATAAATTCCCCATCCCTGTTGTAGAGGAGCTCATTGATGAGTTATATGGAGCAAAATTCTTTACCAAGTTGGACCTTCGGGCAGGATATCATCAAATTCGTGTCCATCCAGATGATATTGAGAAAACAGCTTTCCGGACCCATGAGGGCCACTTTGAGTTCCTGGTGATGACTTTTGGCCTCACCAATGCACCTAGCACCTTTCAGTCACTCATGAATTCTGTTCTCAAACCATTTCTTCGTAAATGTGTCCTTGTCTTCTTTGATGACATACTCATCTATAGTTCTTCATGGTCTGAACATCTTCAACATTTGAGATCAGTATTTTCAGTGCTCCGAGCTCATGACTTGCATGTAAAGAGATCTAAATGTGAATTTGCTACCACTTCTGTGGCATATCTGGGTCATACAATTTCAGCTCAAGGAGTGGCTATGGACCAAGACAAAGTTACAGCTGTCAGAACTTGGCCTCAACCACTGTCAGCAAGAGGTTTACGAGGGTTCCTTGGCTTGGCTGGGTATTACCGACGCTTCATCAAAAATTTCGGTACAATAGCAGCACCCCTAACTCAACTTCTTCGCAAGGATTCCTTCCAGTGGTCTGAATCAGCAACTGAAGCTTTCAACTCTCTGAAAGAGGCTCTTTCTTCAGCCCCAGTCCTGCATTTACCGGATTTCGGTCAGACTTTCACTGTCGACTGCGATGCATCAGGGACAGGATTCGGTGCTGTACTTCATCAAGGCGCCGGCCCATTGGCCTTCTTCAGTAAACCTTTTGCTGCTCGACACTTGAAAACAGCTGCATATGAGCGTGAACTCATAAGATTGGTGCAAGCTGTCAGGCATTGGAGACCATATTTGTGGGGCAGGAAATTTGTAGTCCGTACTGATCACTATGCACTTAAATATATCCTTGATCAACGTCTGTCCACCGTGCCACAACACCAATGGGTCAGCGAATTATTTGGCTTCGATTTTACGGTGGAATACAGACCGGGACGTCTCAACATTGTGGCTGATGCACTGTCCCGACGTGATCAACAAGACTGCTCTCTCCACATGATCTCCACTCCATCATTTCAGTTCTTTCAAGAGCTCAGGGATGAGCTGCAGAATGATGCTGACCTGCGCCAATTAAGGGACACCATCGTAGCAACAAGAGGAGAACCATGGACTGTCAAAGATGGTTTGATACATAAAGGCAATCACATTTTTGTACCTCGTACATCTTTATCAGTGAACACTGTTTTACAACTAGCTCACACAACTGGCCATGAGGGAATTCAGAAGACCCTCCAACGTCTCCGGCGCCATTTCGTCATTGACAACGACTGTGCACTTGTCAAAGAATTTGTGAAAACCTGTACATCTTGTCAGCGTAACAAAACTGAAAATCTCCATCCGGCTGGCCTCCTGCAACCTCTGGAAATTCCCACAACAGTCTGGCAGCATATATCTATTGACTTCATTGAAGTATTGCCCAAAGTTCATGGCAAAAGCGTCATCTTGACAGTAGTTGATCGCTTCTCTAAATATGCTCATTTCATCCCCTTGGGTCATCCATACACTGCCAGCTCAGTAGCTAAGGCATTCTTCAACGAAATTGTGCGCTTACATGGCTTTCCTACATCAATAGTAAGTGATTGCGACCCGGTATTCACAGGTCATATTTGGCGTGATATCTTCAAGCTAGCAGGGGTCCAATTGCGTCTCAGTACAGCATTCCACCCGCAAACGGATGGTCAATCAGAGGCTGTTAACAAAACTATTGCTATGTATCTCCGATGCACTACTGGAGACCGGCCAAGAGCTTGGCTTGATTGGCTTCCATGGGCAGAGTATTGTTACAACACAGCATTTCATTCAGCTCTACAGACTACTCCATTTCAAGTTGTCTATGGTCGTGAACCTCCTCCACTACTACCTTACAAACCATCTACAGCAGCAACCACGACTGTTGACACATTGTTACAGGAGCGAGATGTTTTTCTCAGAGATGTCCATGACAGACTCTTACAAGCGCAACAATACGCCAAGAAACACTATGACACAACTCATCGACAGCTGCAATTCGAAGTTGGAGATTGGGTTTGGCTTCGTGTCCTCAATTGCCCAGCCCAGACCCTTCTGCAAAGTCCCAAAGGAAAGCTCAGCCCAAGGTATGCCGGTCCGTTTCAAGTGCTCCAACGAATTGGTGAGGTCGCATATAAAGTTCATCTGCCTGAAGGTGCCCGCATACACGATGTGTTTCACGTCGGCCTCAAACCATTCCATGGAACCCCTCCAGAAGCCCCACCGCAGCTGCCTCCTCTTCACAATGGCCGCATACTGCTTGCACCAGAAAAGGTCCTTCAGTCTCAGCTGCGCCGTGGCATTTGGCACATCCTCATCAAATGGCAAGGTCTGTCCGAAGTTGATGCCACTTGGGAACCTGTTCCAACCTTCACAGCAACCTATCCGGACTTCCAGCTCGAGGACGAGCTGTTTCCCGAGGGAGGGAGAGATGTTATGACCGGCATAGCATACAACAGAAGAAGGAAGCCAGCAACCTGAAGATAACGCGGACATAACAACAGCAGGAGCGTCAGGCAACCGGGCAACGCTCCCACGTTCTAGCAGTTAGGATCTTTTCAAATTATGTGTGTGTGTTCAGTTGTACTCTAAGGAACCATAACTATTGTACTGTACGAAGAAAGGGCAAGCTTTGAGATCATTTGGATCTCAGGGCCTTTGTGTGCCAACGAGTCTCTGTCTGCTTGCTCTGTTCGTTCGACGCCGGCGTCAGCACGGCGTCGCACGCTCGCCGCCGCCGGCAGCCTAGCCCTCGTCCACCTACATCCCACGATTACAATCTCAGAAGGCCAAGTTCCAACAGCTATTCAGGAGCAGTATGTAGTTATGTCTCTGATGTGGTGTGCCATCGATTATCCATTATATCTTGGAAAGGTTTTGCATGCATGTATTTGAACAGTACCAGAGAAATTTTGCTAGCAGATCAGGGTGTTTTCTCTATTGGCTATCTACTTACTGCTAGTGGAAACTCTGCAATGCACATGAGTGTCATATTTTTTGAGCTGTTCTCACACAGTTATTCTATGCCCTGGTGTTTCCATGACTCTGGTGTTTTGGATACAGTCAAACAGTTGATAGCAGATAGAGCAAGAGAGGCTGCATTACAATCACTGTTTGTCAAGTGTTGGATGCTGTGGGGAACTCCATGGCTATCATTCACCTATCATACTATAGTGCCTGGCAGTGGGACAACATCTTCTAACTGGAACTGTGGAGATCAAGTCCTCAAAGTTTCTGGGAAAACTTCTGATGGTATCACCATGAACAAGCTGTTGTGCTCTGCTCTATTCAAGCACAAGAATTGGACTTCTAGCGGTCTGCTTGAGAAAATGAAGTATGTGCAGTCTGAGTGCAAATGGAGAAATTTAGGTGATGGGTGGTTAAACATATTGAGCTGCAGTCTGGGTGCAAATGGTGAAATCAAGGCCGAGTGTTTCCAAGTTATGGGGTATGTGCTGCTAAAACTGTTTAGCATCAACCATATACCACCACTTGCTGGGAACCCAATGATAGTGACAGAAAGTTGGGTACAAGACTGGAAGCACACTTCACCTCCAGAATCAGTTTCTAGTTTGGTATCTAAACCTGAAGCATCATCAAGAAGATCAAGGCAAAGAAACATTTTTGATCTATTAGCTCAACCTGAGGTCTCACCTCGAACAAAACACCAAGCTAAAAAACAGTGGACCAAAGCTCCAAGATGTGATGCTGGTTCCATTAAATTAAGTTTTTGGTTACAGATGCTCAGCATGATCTCTTTTCTTGGGCTGAATCGCAGTCCTTGCACTGTTGGTGTGCTAGCCCTCTGTTAAAAACTGTGGTGGCCATTAACCTCAAGGCTGGAGACATGATAATTACTACACTGTCATGTTTTTGGGCACTATTATTTCTGCTGGCAATATTGGGAGGACTGATAGAATTATTTTGACAAGTACTGGACCTCCAATTGCTGCAAGGCTTATATATGCTCCATCGAGTGATTGGCTCCAAATATATTGCAATATACACACTCCACTCAGACAATTGCTGCAAGTACTGGACCTCCAATTGCTGCAAGGCTTATATATGCTCCATCGAGTGATTGGCTCCAAATATATTGCAATATACACACTCCACACTCCAATTGCTGCAAGGCTTATATACAAGCATGCTATGCTTGTCTTGTTGTCAATTTGGCCATTGTCAGGAAGAACAGAGATCAGTCCTGGTTGCTTTAGACAAAAGGCAGAGCTGTTGCTATCTACATTCACTGTACAATCCCGGTCCACGCTGGAAGCATTACATGTGAACAACTCAAGAACTTCTGGACGGGCTATGATATCGGGAGAAGTGGTGCTGTTCATAAAAAGAGGTGTGCCATCAATGAGCTGCACCATACTATGGGATCTTCGGTATTCATTTTTCTTAGATGGTAAGCTGCCTCCAGCAGCACTACACCGCCAGATTATACAGCTGAAGCGTAGTGGGGTTGATCCTGGTGATATACATATGTGCTCTAAAAGCTATATGGTGCTTAGTATGCACATATTCAGAGACTTGACGGATAGAATTTCAGATGATACATGGTTGCAGTGCACTGAAAGTGCTGTTCAGGCACAACATTCTACTGGCAATCTGTTTCCTATGATTATGACACTCCAATGTCTCAAGAAGGTACACTTGGTGAGTGGTGAGTCGTCTGTTACTCCATTTGTGCTTCCAAGTGCTTCTGTCGTTCAACTCAGTGAACCTGCAAGTCCAATAACTCTTGAAGACAACTACCAGACAATGAAACGTACATCATGGCTGAAGCTCCAGTTCTACGGCTTGCTAACTTACGACCCTTAGAAGAGACAACAATTTCAAGATCTCTGGTGTCCAAGCAATGCTTAATTGGTCATTATCTGGTAGTTTAGTGCTTCACAGCTTGAGGGCAAGCTATTGCTTAAGGGAGAGGGAATGCCATGACCCTGGTTAATGGGCATGTAATAGGAGCACGTGGGCTGGCATTGTGGGCCTGTGAGCCTGTTGTGTGCTGGGCTTGGCCCATGTAACAAACCTATATGTGTTGCTGGCTGCCGGATGAGAGGCATCAATGAATACAGATAAACATATCGTCTTCCTCCTCTCGCCGCCGTGCGAGCTTCCCCTTCCTCTTCCTGCTTGAGGCGGCGCCGCCGACCTCGCCGCCGCGCGCAATTCGCCGGCAAACCCCTCTAGTTACCCGTGTCGGTCTTAGGATCGTCACAATACCTCTCAACTGTACATCCAACAAAGTGATGTGAGAGGTATGTGTTCCTACCTTCTCCTTGCATCCAGATTCAACACAGCTTCACCTTGTATTATTCACCAGGTCGACTCCGTTGCCCCATTTCGACGCAGAAGCTGCTCACCCTGTAATTCCCAGCCCCATATCAGTGCGAACTGCTCACCAAGATTGCCTCCGGTTTTGCTGCCATCACCCTCACGTCTGATAACTAGTCTCTGTATCGCTGAAGATGTTCAGTGGGGAACAACTGCTCCTAGTTTATTATCATGGAGAGAATGTGTAGCCACAGCTGCAGAAAACCGCAGCATCTGCCATTTTGAGAACACAACTTATTTTGACCTTTCCATAAACTCCACTTTTGCCTTTATAATTTTGTAATATGGTGGTTTCTATTTTTCTTTAGAGAAACTGGTTAGGTACTCTGTTTTTACATATTAGCTAAACAGGAAATTTGGATACGGACCTTGCTCCATCAGAATCGTTGTTTATTACTTTTTAGTTGTTTACTTTCCAAAAGCTAGTTGCAACAATCTGGTGTCTTGCTGTATGAGGTGGAAGATGCGTCCAATTCATTTTTCCGGTAACTTTAGGCTGCCACCACATCACCAGGATCTGACAATGTCAAGAGGATCAAAGGGCGAAAAGAAGGAATGACGAGCTGCAGGATATCCTTGAGCACCTGGAACGGGACCTAACAAGTACAAGGCTTGGACAAAGTGCAGCCGAAGCAAAGTACAAGTGGTACGCTCGTGTCGTGGATGATGATGTCTTAGGAGACAAGGAGGGACTGTTGTTTGGCTTACTAGGTCATGTATTTAGGCAGGAGGACTACTGATCATGTAAGAGACGTGGGGTAGGTCTAGTTGTCACTTATCTGGGGTTTTGGGATACATAGAACAACCGAGTGAGATTAGGGAATCTGAATGTGTTTACTTATTCATGAAGTAGGAACAGAACTGGTCCGTGTATTTGATCCGGAGCTCTAAAATGCGATCAAACTGAGATATGACGTGCTAGGAAGTCACTTGCTTATTCACTAAGTTTGAATAGAACATGACAACAGGTTCTAGAGTACTACTCTATATGATGTTATTGATATTGATCTTATCACAAGTGAAGGTGAGGGAGATTCAAATCTACTGTCGCTTTTATATTATAGTAAATATGTCTGTGCGACACGCGCATATTATTTTAGGCCTCTGTCAAATGGTTCTCCAGAGAGAAGTGATCCGTCTGATTTTGAGAGTTTATGCTAGAGAATCAAAGAGAATCACTTTCAGCCACAGAATCACTTCCCTTATAGAATCAGCTCTCATAGAGAACCAAATAGGACCTTATTACGTGTTATTTTAGACTATTTGGTGGGTAAGAAATTCTATGGTGAGAAAATTAATGTCAAAAACAACAAAATGTAGAAACATCGTTTTTTTCTTGTTGGTAAAAACTTTCCACGTCTTTTTCACCGTTAGACCTGACATGTGAATCCTCTGTGAGGAGTGGATAGGAATTATTCAGGTAAAAAGTGTTTTTAAAAGAATTAGATCCTTATAGTATATATAATAGATAGACTAGCAAATATGCTCGCGCGTCACGCGCGTGCTACCTTTATTGTGGAAGGGGTACCAATCCCACTGTCCTTAATCGCCAAAACCCAAGATCAAGCAGGATGCAGGCAAGTCAAACCCCCTGCTAAACGGGGGGCACTTGTCTCCCTCCCGAGCGGATCGGAAAGGGCAAGGTAAAGAAGACGTATAGCGCTTCCCAGGACACGCCAGGAAGCATTACACTCTAACAAGACTCACGCCTGGACAACCGCTTGGGACCTGCTAAAGGCGCGTGGCCTGTCCCCGAGCCGTTTCAAGGAGAGCAGTGACACTTGTCAAGATGAATGCCGGCCTCTGACCCCCCAAGGGCTAAGGCAGGCCATGTTGCGTCCACGTATCCAGAAGCCTAAGGGTTAGGCACCCCAACCCACGTATTGGGCCTTGTGAGAGTTGAGGCCCATGCCTACTTTAAGTGACCTAACCCATAGCTCTCTGGCCTAGCGGCAGGCCTATGAAGGAGCCGGCGCTAGAGGCACAGACCTCAAATTGAGCGCAGGCTTGACAACCAAGCCACCAGGAGGGCTCGGGGGAAGAACAGGTGGCACCCCGTCACATCAATACAATGCGGTGGTGGTAATCCCCCCCCCACACACACGTTAACACACCATAATTATGAAGCCCTCGGTAGGCTCTGACACGCACATGATGCAACAGTACCAAGGCCAAGCCTCGATCAGCCCGAAGCGACTCGGGCATGGAAGTGGAGGAAGGCGGGACCTACAGCGGGTCCCAGGACAAGCACTCGGAGGGCACTCCAAGGCGCTCGGAAGCCTCCGAGCACATCCTTTTCTTCCTTCTCTCTTTCTCTTTCTCATATAACCAATCCTCAGACATATATGAGGGGGAGAAGGAGGAGGCGCGCAAGCATGCGACAGACGCGCGCACGATGCACTCTTTGGCAACCACACACGCAGCTCACAGACACGACACTATGCAGATGAACCTCTAATTGCACACCCGGCTTGCAGGCCCGAGGCATCCAAGCTCAAGGAACACGATCGCCTCAAACTGGATGTAGGGACATTCTGCCCGAACCAGTATAACCCCTTATGTTTGCATTGCCTACCATCGCGATCCGCGGAGAGACGCCGCATCAGCAACAACAAATTAGACAGCCGGTGTGAGAAGCACCGACATTTATTATGAAGGTTATTTTAGATTATTTGGCTGCTGGGTACGTGGGGTGGGTAAAAAAATTTCATGGTGAGAAAAGTAATGCCAAAACGGCAAAAACTCTCTAAAAACATCACTTTTTTCTTGTTTGTAAAAACTTTCCACGTCTTTTCCTTCAATAGACCTAACATGTCAGTCCTCTGTGAGGGGGTGAGTAGGAATTTTTTGGATGAGAAGTGTTTTCAAAAGAACTGAATCCTTATAGTATACTAGCAAAGGCACATGTGCGTACGCACATGTTTATGAAGAATTCAATATTTATATATTAATACAAACACTCTAAATGTAAATGGTTTGGATGCTTCAACATAGTTAGAGGTATGAACATTTTAAACACAATTTGAAACTAAAAATACCACCTTGTAAAGTCGTACAGCTAGCACAATAATTAAAATTGAACCATGAGCCATCCATTTTCTACGGTCTTTATTCAATGTAAAGAGTATAATAATAAGTTTTTTTATACAAAAGTTGCATCTATCTAACTTGTAAAATAAGCAGAGGAATCAATTGGACATGATAAACACATAATAAAGTTTATGATTATGACATGACCAAAATTCTGAAAAAAGCACCAACCAATTCTTGAGGAATTCAGTAGTGCTAAACTTTTTAGCCTTGTAAAAAATGGAACAATAGTACGAGTACAAAGTTAGATGAATATAACATGCAGTGGGAAAGTCTAAGAGGAAATAAATTACTTGCATTTAAATGAATTGCACATCGCGTTCTTGCTTGCAGAACAGAAGTGCCCGCTTTCTAGCTGATCGGTGCCTCAAGCCACAAGGCTCTGCTGTGTTGTGGCCACTTTCTCTGGCACTTTACAAAATGCATGCCTCAGCATACTACTGCACGGAAATATACCTGGATCAGGAAGCAAAATCAAAAGAATACATAATTGTGATAACAGATTAACAAAAAATGAGTGCCCGCTGTTAAACTCTTAATTTATTCATAGAAAGACAACAAACGGGGTGCAACAATAATGCATTAACCACCAACACGCAGTCATCAAAAACATGGTGATGATCATTTCAATTTACTTGTCCACCCGGTGCCTCATCTTGATTAGCTTCAAAATGGAGTTTGATAGACCAACAGTATTCAAGACATCTAAAGCTTTCTTTTGAGCACTCTACAGTGCAGTCAAGGTGGATATTAGCAGGGTGAATTTAGAACATCAAAAGCAATAAAGATCGATTGTGGCCTCGTTAATCTTTTGTTCTTAGTAGATTTTTTTTACCTTAAGTCGATCCCTCTAGTCCGCGAATTTGTGAAGGATAGCCGCGCCTATCTCATAAGCTTCAACAAGCACTACGAGCTGACTGCATTACCTGGGCTTTATCATCAATATTCTAAGAACATATGAGTATTCATCATTCGGCAACAGGAATTTAAAACTCTTTTAATCAATTGAAATCATCATACAGAAAATAAAATGATTCAGCTTTGCTTAAAAATTTTTTACAACTCTCTCAAACAGCTCTGTCGTTTAGATCTGAATGTATATACATAAAGAAATCACGATGCTACAACTCCTATACAGTAACCGGCAAACATGCGACAAATTAACCAAAACAAATAACAATTACCGATTTTGCTGAAAAATCTGAATGCATAGTATCAAAGTCAACAGGCAGATCTGAATGCATATAAATAGCACATCCCTGAGATAATTATTAGTAGTCATAAAACAAATTAACTAAAGCAAATAACAATTACAAAGTCATCTAAACTACTACCGTGAACATGCAGCACCTCCTATTCTTAAAAAAACGAACTCAGCTTGTGTGCTTGCATCATCCCATTAGTTTTGCACCGAGAAATTTAGCATCACCCAAAAACATACGGCAACAGCCAGGACGCGGCCATGGCCAGTTATCGGTGCAGGTAGATGAAGGATGGTGACGGATCCGTCAAGCGAGAAAAACTCCAAGGATGAAGTTGCGATGTCCCCGCTAACAGATTATGTTCGCATTGCGTGCGTTGCAGGTGGATCAACCTGAAATTTTGGGCGTATCAGATCAAATCTCCCAGTTCCATTAGTTCATGTGGTAAAATATCATCGATTTCAACTGGATTAATGATGCATGTTATCACTGGCCGGGCAATACATTTGGCGGGAATAGTCTGCTTACTGGTTGCCTATATATGTTCGATCACGTTGTACTCCGGGTACTAGTCTGCCAGGAACCGGGCCCGACGATGGTGGTGTTGAAGCTGCAGCAGATTTACCTGCCGGACTGCCTCTGACTCGGCCAGGAACACCTCGGCGTGGCAGAGGTTGACCAGGTCAACGATGAGCGCCCCGCCGAAGGTCTTCTCGATGCCTTGCGCCCAGCGCGGCCTCGTCGCCTAGACTCTCTTGGTCTGGGTTGAACAGCAGCAGCCTGCGGGATAAGAAATTGAATTCTGTGATTATCTCTGGTAACAACAAAAAAGAGTACGTGGCTAGAATTTAAAAAAAAAACAGTCCGGTGACTGTGGTTTGCCAGTTGCCACGTAGATGTTGTTGGTATGGACGCGCCGCTCGATCCGCCGGCCGGGGCCGGGGCCGAGGCCGCTCAACGCCTCAACCAGCAGCCGATTGACATGCCGATGAGCTAATTGACACATATTATTGCTGATTGTGTTACAGATAACATACAGGACTGGAGAGATATACGTGAAGAGCTAGCGACAGAGTAGGGATAAGCATGGATGAGAAGGTTCGCCGCAGCGGAAGCAGCTCCGGCCGGCGCCGGCGTTGTTTTGGGCTTCTCCGTGCTCCCCTCGGCATAACCGTCCTGACAAGTTTTCGTCAACAAAGCGAAAAGCATTGGTGAGTGATTTCTGAAAGTTTAAACAAAAGCTAACGGAAATCAACCACATCGTATGATCTTCATGGCAATCCTATGTATTGCCATGCTTGTTGCATGAAGGCGTTGTCTCCTCTCGGATTTTCCGGTCAATGCATGCGTCACTTACACGCAAAGTGCGTCAAGTCATGCGCATGCGCCACATGCTGCATGCATATGCTTCACGTACCTTGGGTCCTTGGCTGATGACTCGCTCTGACGACGATTCACCGTCGCTAGTGGCGGCCGCCACCGGAGCATCCCCTCCTTCCTCCTCCTTCATGCACAAGCCATACTCAAATTCCTTCTACGCATCTGCATACACACAAGATCGGTGCATGCCATGGATCATCAGCTTACGTGAAAGTGATCGGTGCATGCACAAGATCGGTGCCAAAGTCCTGTTTTGATTCATGGTAGCTCTGTTGAAACTCAAGCAGATCCCTTTTCCTCCTTATTTTTTATCAACCTAGGAGAATTGGCGGTGGCGAATCAGGATTCTTTTCTCGTTGGTTGTGCCGAGGCGAAGGGCTGCTGACCAGTAACACGGGGAGGTAGAATATAGCATTTGGAAAGAAAAAGAGAGAAATGGGAAAGAAAGGAGAGAAGGTTGAATCCCCTTTATAAAGGGAAAAGGGAACACATTTTTTCTCCCCGAATTCCTTTTTATGGTAAATTACGAGATAAGCTTTTATGGTAAATTACGAGAAAAGACCTCTTTTCTCAATTTGCTGAAGATGCTCTTAGTTTAGGCAAATCTTAAGCTAAAAATGTATGGGCTCAGAACCTTATTCTGTCCCAAGTTTTAAAAACCCAAATAGGCGGCTTATTGTTTATTGTTTCTTAGTTTTTTTTGTAAATTTCATAGTCATCAATTATTCTAATTTATTTTATGAATTTTGTTGTTGTAATAATAATAAAATAATTCCCATAACTAATCTTTGTTTATATACCAATGGTGCACCTATTGAGCTAGAGGTGTGCACAAACACAAAATCAGAATTTATTCTTGCATCTGCTAGTAATTGTACAAACACAGAATCAGAATTTATTCAAGAAGGAAGCGCTAGGTATTGCGGAGCTCGCGAGGTCTTATAACAAAGAGAATGGAAAATATGTACACGAACATAGTACAATATCTCAAATCCAACTAATTTCCAAGCCATATCCTATCATGAAAATATTTCAAGCCATTGGATGCTAAAATAACAAGAATCTTCAGTATCGCCTTTAAAAAGGGCCAGCTGCAACATATATCACTTGAACATTATTTGTACCGAGCACGAAAGTCCAACGCCAAGCTGACTCAGTACTGCGTCTTGCTCAAATTTGTTTCTTGGAAATATGGAACCTGTCAAAGAACGGCTGTGATTGCTATTGGCTGCATCACAACCTTTGCAGGGATCTTTGTCTTCCAAAATAACGGTCTCCAAACTGGAGGCGTAGTCCATGATAGATCTGATAAACTGCAAGTGTTTCCTAATTGCCATAAAACCTCCAAATTCAAGCCTTGTTAAATACAAATGCTTGCAACTGTTCAGCTTTATATTTTTCTGCCAAGGGTTGGTCCTTTTGGCAAATAGGCTCCTAGTCTCTTCACTGTTGTCCTCACATACATGATCCCACACCTAAATAAAAATGGGCATGAGTTGTCGTTAGCCTTCATCTTTATTATTTGACGAATAATAGAACTCCAACCTATCATATAAATGTACATGGCAAGCATGAGAGAAAGTGTACAGCATCAAATAAAGCATTCACGGATACCTTGATACCAAAAATCTTGAGGTATGGTGCAGCTTCAAGAAGCGTTTTTGTCCATGAAAGCCCAAAGCTGACATAGATGCCATGTATGAACAGCTTTCTTAAATTTTTGAATGAAGTATGGAGCTTCGGTCCTTCAGGCAGTATCCATACCTGCATAGAATGGGTTAGCCATCATTTCATCATACATAATAAACAATAAATACACCAATTGCCAGCTTATGTTATTCTAAATATAGATGGAACAAAATGAGCAAGCAATGCAAAAAGCAACACCACCATATATAAATATTGCTTATTTGGAGTATGCAAAAAAGTAATAATATGATGATAAAGCATGTAAGTAAATCTTTACCTTCTCTCCTTGGAAATCCAAAGTAAGAGCATGCAATTCGTTTGTACCATGTAGAAGCTCACTTAAATTGTGTCCAGATTGATAGTGTGCCATAGTGCAAACAAGACGCACTTCCTCCAGGCATGGAACAATGCTAAAAGAAAAGGGGGTGTTGAAAGAGTACCATAATTCATAATGCAGCTCTGATAGCTTTGGAAGGCACAAGAACTCAACCTTCTCAAAGAAACATGAGCAGAGTTTTAGATAAGAGA
Organism: Echinochloa phyllopogon; assembly: GCA_033239725.1. Taxonomy (NCBI): domain Eukaryota; kingdom Viridiplantae; phylum Streptophyta; class Magnoliopsida; order Poales; family Poaceae; genus Echinochloa; species Echinochloa phyllopogon. The sequence continues at coordinate 52,534,080 of BTCW01000005.1, forward strand.
TCTTCGAGTTTGGCATGTCAATCCTCAGTACAGATTCATCCCCAGTATCACAATTATTAAGCACTAAATGCTGCAGTTGTTCGCAACTATTTAGCAGATGATGCATTTGCAACTCATCAAAACGTGCATTGTGCAGAATCAGCCTCGTTATGTTGTAAATGATGACGAATAAACGACAAGAAGTAAAGGAACCAAACCGTAGGAGACACGAGATTTTAACGTGGAAACCCTCCCAATGTAGAAGGGAAAAAACCACGGGCGCCAGCCAGCAAAACTTTACTATATGAGGTGTGTGTTTACAACGCCTATTGGCGGCTTACAATAGGATGATCTATTCATCAAGGGCAAAGCTCTATTATATAGGCAGCTCACGTGACCGAGCTTGGTTGCGTTGCCGATGTGGGACTAAACTGTGCGCTCATGAGAGAAAAACACACAGTACCCCTTGCTCCGGCCCAAACCTCTGGTGATGGGCCTCCGCTTCGCTCCGTCTGTGAATTTGGATCATATCACAACAAACTCCACCTTCAGACAAATTCTCTTGCAGCATCTTCACTTCATCCTGAATCATCACGAAGAAAAATACGACTGGCGCCAAATAGCCTCTTGGGCTAATTAACTAAACCAACTAAGCTTGAGCATAGCTCCAACTTAGCAACAGGAATAGGTTTAGTCATCATATCAGCTGGATTATCATGAGTGTTGATCTTGCATACTTTCAGCTTACCTTCCTCAACCACATCTCGTACATAATGATACTTGATGTCAATATGCTTTGTCCTCTCATGGAACATGTGATCTTTGGTAAGGTAAATAGCACTTTGACTGTCACAATATAAATCAATGCAAGAAACAGCCCCAACCAGCTCAGAGTACAATCCGCTCAGCCAAATTAATTCTTTGCACGCCTCAGCAATAGCCATATATTCTGCCTCAGTAGTAGACAAAGCCACAACAGACTGCAAAGTGGCCTTCCAGCTCACAGCACAACTGCCAACAGTGAACACATAACCTGTGAGCGACCTTCGCCTATCAACATCAGCAGCAAAATCTGAATCAACATAGCCAATAAGTCCCTTCTCAGTTCTGCCAAACTTCAAACAAGAATCTGCAGTGCCTCTGAGGTACCTGAAAATCCACTGAACTGCCTTCCAATGTTCTTTACCAGGATTAGTCATATATCTACTAACCAGACTCATAGCATAAGATAAATCTGGACGAGAACAGACCATGACATACATCAAAGAACCAACAGCACTAGAATAAGGAACTCTAGACATGTACTCAATATCCTGATCTGTACTAGCACACTGAGCAGCCGACAATTTGAAATGAGCTGCAATAGGAGTACTGACAGGCTTAGCATCATCCATGTTGAAACGCTGAAGAATTTTCTGAATATAATTCTGCTGACTAAGAAATAGCACACCAGATTTTCTATCTCTAGTAATTTCCATGCCCAAAATTTTCTTGGCAGCACCAAGATCTTTCATGTCAAATTCGCTACTCAATAATTTCTTCAACTTAGCAATTTCGACTTTACTCTTGGCAGCAATCAACATATCATCAACATAAATGAGCAAATAAATAGGTGATCCATTAACATGCATGATGTAGACACAGCTATCAAATTTAGACCTCTTAAAGCCGTGCGGCAGCATAAATGAATCAAACCTTTTATTCCACTGACGAGGGGACTGTTTCAAACCATACAAGGATCTCTTCAACTTGCACACAAAATTCTCCTTGCCTGGCACTATGAACCCTTCTGGCTGGTCCATGTATATATCCTCCTCAAGTTCACCATGCAGAAATGCAGTCTTCACATCTAACTGCTCGAGCTCAAGATCATGTGCAACAACAATACTAAAGAATGTTCGAATGGAACTATGCTTTACCACAGGAGAGAAAACATCATTATAATCAACACCAGGAATTTGACTGTAGCCTTTCGCTACTAACCTTGCCTTATACCTTGGAGGCTCGCTTGGAGATAAACCCTCCTTTCTCTTAAAGATCCACTTGCAGCGGACTGTCTTCTTCTTCTTTGGCAATGGTACAACATCCCATGTGTGATTCTTCTCAAGTGACTGCATCTCCTCATGCATAGCAGAAATCCACTTCTCTTTATCAGCACAATCAATGGCCTCAACATATGTGGTCGGCTCATGTGAATTCTCCACCTGTTCAGCACAACTCAAAGCATAATGGGTTAGATTACACTCATCAATGAGACGTTTAGGAGGTCCACAATTTCTCTTTGACTTGCGTTGAGCAATAGATAAATCCTCCTCTAGCTGCAAATCAGGTGGTAAGTGCTTAACATCATCATGAGCATCATCATCAACAGCTTGATTTTCCTGATCATCCACAAGCGGCTCCACCTGCTCGTCTGTATCATCATCCACATGCTCCACCTGCACGCTCATATGCTGCAGCCCTTTATTAAAATTATCTAGAACATGATCTGAGGACAAACTGTCATTAAACATCACAGATTCATTGAAAACAACACTCCTGCTCATGAAAGTCTTTTCAGTTTCGGGATTCCACAACTTATATCCTTTAACTCCCGAACCATAACCAAGAAAAAGACATTTAATAGCTCTAGGCTCCAATTTTTCATTATCAACATGAGCATAAGCAGTGCAGCCAAAAACTTTCAACTGTGAATAATCAGCGGGTGTGCCAGACCATACCTCAATAGGTGTTTTCTTATTAAGTGGAATAGAAGGCGACATGTTTATCAAGTAGCATGCGGTGTTAGCTGCTTCAGCCCAAAAGCGCTTGCTCATCCGTGCATTGGACAACATGCAACAAGCCTTCGAGATGATGGTCCTGTTCATGCGCTCAGCCACACCGTTTTGCTGCGGAGTATACGGTATGGTGTGGTGCCTGACAATGTCTTCCTGCCTGCAATAATTATTAAATGCAGCAGAACAAAATTCTCCACCATTATCAGTACGAAGTACCTTCACCTTCCTATCAGTTTGCCTTTCTATCATCACTTTCCAATCTTTAAAAGCAGCAAAAGTATCATCTTTATTTTTCAGAAAATAAGGCCATACTTTTCTAGAGTAGTCATCAATAATAGTAATCATGTAACGAGCACCACCATAAGAAGGCTTACGAGAAGGACCCCATAAGTCAGCATGTACATAATCAAGAGGACCTTTGGTGGTATGAACAGCAGTGTTGAACTTTACCCTTTTATGCTTCCCGAAAATACAATGCTCACAGAACTTCTTGCTACTCAAAATACAACCATCCAGTAGGTTTCTCTTCATCAATTCTGTCATACCAAGTTCACTCATATGTCCAAGACGCATATGCCAAAGGTTAGTCTTACTAGGTTCAGCATTAGTAACAGCAGCAGCAGAAACAGAACCATGTAAAGTACTTCCTCTTAGGACATATAACTTTGCAGAATTCAGATCACCTACTAAACAAACAAGAGAACCTTTTGATACCTTTAAAACTCCGCCTGAACCGGAGTACTTGAATCCTTCTGCATCAAGTGTGCTGAGCGAAATCAGATTTCTGGTCATCCCTGGTATGTATCTCACATTCTGTAGCGTGCGTGTCATGCCATCATGAGCCTTGATCTGAACTGAGCCGATCCCCACAAAGTGACACGGATTATCGTCTTCCATACGCACAACATCTCCTTTCTGCACAGGCTTAAACGAACTAAACCAATTTCTGTTAGTGTAGATATGAAACGAACATGCAGAATCAAGTATCCATTCATCATGACCAGAAACACAATCAGCAAGAACAATCAGACAATCTCCTGAATCAGAAGTATTCCCAGCACCAGAAACAACAGAGGCATTACCATCCGAGTTATTTTTTCTGTTCTCTTTGTTCTTAAGCTTCCAACACTCAATAAAATGTGATTTCTTCTTGCAATACTTACAGAACTTCTTGGGTGGTCTGGTCTTAGAACGCCCTCTACTTTCTTGGCTCTTGTAACGATCATTACTTTCATTGGAAGATCTGTGCTCCGGTCTGCCTCACTTGCAAAGCATCGCCCTTGGACGACGACAATCCGTCAGGCTGCATCATGCCTTTCATCTTTTCCCTTGATTGGAGTGCCTCGTAAACTTCCAAAACGGTTAGTTCATCACGGCTAATCAACAAGGTGTCACGGAAATTTGCAAAAGAGTTTGGCAGAGAACATAACAATAGGAGACCTAAGTCCTCATCATCATACTTAACCTCCAGCGACGCTAGGCCAGAAACGATCTCATTGAACACAGATATATGGCTCATCACTGAATCACCCTCCTTCATCTTGAGCGTGAACAGCTTCAACTTCATATGCATTTTACTGGTTAGATCCTTCGACATGCAGATCGATTCCAGTTTCAGCCAGAGTGCTGCAGCAGTCTGTTCCTGCAGACATTCTTGCATAATATCATTAGACAGATAAAGCTGAATTAAAGACAGCCTTACGATCCTTGCGCTTCTCCTCATCAGACCATTTGTTGGACGACTTGCCAAACTTATCCAACGCCTCATCGAGATCATGAGTTTGCGCCAGAACAGTCCGCATCTTGACTTGCCACAGCGCGAACCTCGTCTTGTAATCCAACAGCGGTAGATCAAACTTCATCGTCGTCGACATCAAGGAAACCGAATCTGAAACCGGCTCTGGTACCACTTGTTGTAAATGATGACGAATAAACGACAAGAAGTAAAGGAATCAAACCGTAGGAGACACGAGATTTTAACGTGGAAACCCTCCCAATGTAGAAGGGAAAAAACCACGAGCGCCAGCCAGCAAAACTTTACTATATGAGGTGTGTGTTTACAACGCCTATTGGCGGCTTACAAGAGGATGATCTATTCATCAAGGGCAAAGCTCTATTATATAGGCAGCTCACGTGACCGAGCTTGGTTGAGTTGCCGATGTGGGACTAAAATGTGCGCTCATGAGAGAAAAACACACAGTACCCCTTGCTCCGGCCCAAACCTCTGGTGATGGGCCTCCGCTTCGCTCCGTCTGTGAATTTGGACCATATCACAACACGTTAGATATCGAAACAGAGTGGTAGTGGCATCAAGAAAACAAATTAGGTCCTCCGCGTGTTGCAACATATCCATCTCCTTACAATTCGAAGAGAACTTCACACTTGGTAGGTCAAGCTCCACACTCTTCACTTCACCATTGTCAATAGCTTTGCAAACTATTTTGCCAATGTCATACAAATAATTGGTAGTGAGCAAAAGACGAAGGCTTACTTCTTTCATGATACCTTTTCTCCCAGGTGCAGCCAGTGATATCCTTGCTACTTTGGTCATACATGACATCGCTGCATCTATCGCTATAGGATCCAAAGCATTGTCCTTGTGCTGAAAGTCTGAAATGTCTAGGCTGATATAAGGAAGTAAAGAAGGGAGGTGCCTCCATCGAGTTGACAAGAAGCTGGCCTTAATGCATCCAACTATGCTGAAGAATAGAAATCACGCGATTAAAATTCCGCAAGCACGGAAAAGAGGATACTGAGCATGGAAACCAAGTACAATCTGAGGCGAGAAAGGAAAGATGGGGTGATGATGAATCTTGTACCGTTTGTGGAGGCTAGGGCATCCAGACCAGGCGGCACGCATCTCGGCTAAGAGAAGACGATGCAGTCTCGAGCATACCCTTCTTTAAACGCATCCGGTTTTGGGCGGCGACGGGCCGCCCCGGAGACTGCTGAACTTCGTTGAGAGGGAAAAGCCCAATTTGCCTCTCTAAGTGCTAGTTTAGCAGCCCACTTCCCGCGGGGTTCCCGGCCATTTCCCCGAGTAGGAAGGCCGCATTTGGAAGCCTGCAACAAGGGGGGTATTCCGGCCCAGTCGAGCCCAGTTTCCACGCGGAACCGTGCCCGACCTACACAGGCCGGGCAAAACTCCCCCGTCCCCTCCCTGTTGCGCTCGTCGGGCCCCCGTCACTCTCGACCTCCAGATCGCCGCCGCCGCCGCCGCCGCTGTGCATCGCCCCGCAGCTCTTCTCCTCCGCTGCGTGCGGCTCTTCTCCACTGCCTCCGCATCAGGTTAGCTTACTTTTGCCGCATCTCCCTTCCGTGTTAGGGTTTCATTCTCCTCTCCTCACACCGTTTCTTGTAGATATTGGCGAAGGAGCTGCGGTCTGCGGCCATGAAGAGTTCGATCTGAGGCAGCTTGCGGCCATGAAGAGTTCGATCTGAGGCATCTGGTCCTGGGCCCAGGATCAAGGCACTTTCTCCTCCTCCCGGACCTCTCCCTCGATTTCTCTGCTCCAGTATGCCCCCCTGCCGCCGTTCCTCTTCTGGCTCATGCCGTTGCGATGTGCCCTGGGACGTATCTTTGTTTGTGCATACTAGCACTTCAGGGTCTAATAGGGGACCATATACATGTTTGAAAAGAATCGATCTATTGGCTTAGCAACTAAATATGCTTGTGTTCTCGGCTCGTCGTGTGCAGCAGCTTCTTTTGTTTGCACGAGCTCTGTTCTTTGGCTTGCTTGGATAGCTTGGATATATAGCTGTAGGCTAATGGTACATCTCTTATTAATCAACTTATCTTAATAACTGCCAGTAGATCCTGTAGTGGCACGGTCAGTTTGACATATCAGCAGAGTTCACATAATCACATGCATACATGAATATATACAAGTCAGTTCTATGATGTAATAAAATAACATGACTGTGCATGATGCTTATGACATTTGTTGTTATTTTTAGTACTGGTTCTTTGTCAAATGATACTGATCAAGTTAGATGCTTATGGGATTAATCTGGTATGCTGTTAGATGCTATACTCTTTACTAAAAACAATCTGTTAGAAGAAATTAGCATAGTTACCCTGCTGCAGCTTCTGTGTGGGCACTCATGGCTTGATGGCACCATCTGTTATATTCTTTTATCATTTTTACTTGTTTGTTGGCACATCATATTCATGAATTTTTTGTGCTTTGAATAATTTTGATAATCTTTTTACATGATGCTAGTATTTCTCAAATTATGGGATTTGGTGTATGCTAGCTGAGTCATGTAACTGGAGAACAGTACAGATTTTATTATTGTTTGATTGACTAACCTCCAATTTTGAAACAATTTTTAGTTAACATGTCTTCTGTTTGTTTCTCCTGAGCTGCTAATGAGATACTATATGGGAACACAATTGCAGAGATCCTGGCTGGTAGTTCACAGCAAAAGTCTAGTCTATAGCTTTCATCTCATGAATATTGATTATAGATGGTTAATCATTGTCATTTCCACTTTTCTTTGGATATCTATTGATGTTTTAACAGCACCTCGTTCTGAGTTTCCCCGTGCATGCATATTGTTTCTCTTGAGATTTAAATTTTCTTCTTCAGGAAAAGGAAACATTCTTACCTTGCTGAAAATGAAACATTATTTTGCTTAAATGCCTTCTATTGCACATTCTTGCATATCACAACTTTTTGTGTGTGTGTGTTATTTGCAGAATGCTTGGTGGAAGCAATGCATAGAAGAGAACTTGTGACCTGAGTTGCGCAAGAGCAGATTTATTCCCCATGCTAGGCTGGAGACATGTAGAAGATCTAAACTTATCTTGTGTAAAATAATGCTAGCTGGTTACATTGGGGGTGTTTAGTTCCTGAAAAAAGATGAAAAGTGAAGTGAAAAAGTCACATCGGACATTGTAGCCCAGTGTAGCACTTTTCGTTTGTTTGTGGTAAACATTGCCCTACCATGACCTAGGCTCAAAAGATTCGTCTCGTTGTGTACATCAAAACCATGCAACTAGTTTTTTTATTTACCCACGTTTAGTACTCCATGCATGAGGAGAGAGATTTGATGTGATAGGTGAATAGTGAAGCTTGGAGAGAGAATTTTTGAAAGTTTGGTGATGTGACTGGGAACTAAACATTGCCTAGTATCCTCTGAATTATGTTACCGGATCTTGCGAGAACAAGTTTTTTTTAGTTTATGTACACGGTATTTATACTAGTAGCATGGACGTGCGTGCCGCACATGTACAGAGAGAGCAACCAGAAGATTTACCCATATCATAATAAATTTATTTTTGCGTCAAAAAACGTTGATTGAGATGAAATAACCCATGTGAGCCACATAATGTATCGGAATAAATTATTTAAATATTGATTATTTTTTATAGCGCATAAAATAACCTTCATTTAAAAAATTCTAAAGTCTAGTCTAAACTTATAAATTTCAAAAAAAGATGTTTTAGATCGGAAGAATATAGTTTTATATCTTTTCCGAAATTATGTTTTCAGCAAGAAACTAGTATGGCTCTAAACTAGCCATTAAAAGAAAAAGGAAAAAGTCCAAATCCCTACCCTAAACTATGAGCGATGTTCGGATAACCCCCTGTACTATTTTTTTGTTTATTTAACCCCCACTGTTTCTTAAACCGGATCACTATTCACCTTTTGACCAAGTCAAACCCGATTTTGAGGACGTGGCAGTGGTTTTGGGGGGTAATGACGCCACGTGGGCCATCCGACGTGGCATCAAGTTTTCTCGCTCACATAACCCCCTCCCCCTCCCGTACCTAGACACAGACCGACGCGTCTTCTTCCCCATCTCCCTCGCGTGGCGGCGGCGACGGCGGCGGCATATCGAGCAAGGTGATGATTTAGCGCCGGAGGAGTCGATCGACGTCAATCCCGCTGACAAGGTATGTCCTCGTGGCCCTAGGGTTCATGCGGATTGTGGATTGGATCGAGGGTTTAGGGTTCTTGCGGTTCAAACTAGGACGAGGTGTTTGGGGGCAGAATCCATCTTGGATGAAATTGGATGAGGTAGGATTGAAACGGGTAGTACCCAGGGTGTGTAATCGGCGGAAGGCTGCTAAGCTTAAATCATTCGAAATAGATATTTCGGATAGTGCATTTTATAATGTCATCTTTGCCCCCGGAGTTTTCTCCATTTACCATCAATTATAATGCTATGAAAACTAAGTGGAGCATTGATGAAATGATAGCCATATGTGTTCAGGAGGAAGAAAGGCTTAAAGATGAGAGAGTTGAGCACATTGGTCAATTTCAGACCTCTTAAAAAAGGCAATACAAATGGCTTTTTAATGATTATTTGAAACCTAAGAATCCTCAGTTTAAGAATAAGAGGCAAACATCTAAGGTTATCCAGCAGAATAAGCCCCGCAGAAACCTCAACAAAATGCCAATACAGATGCTCGAAATGAAGAAAAGAAAGATGGATGCCACTTCTATGGCAAGCCAGGACATTTTCAAAAGGACTGTATTGGTTTTCTGAGGTGACTCAATAAGAAAGGTAATGATTTCATTACTTTTGTAGATGAGCCTTGTATGTTGACTATGCGACCAATACATGGTGGATTGACTCAGAAGCGACTATTCATGTTGCTAATTCTTTGCAAGGATTCGCTACATAGATAACCCTAGGAAGATGGGAAAGAAAAATCAGGGTGGCTAATGGAGTTGAAGCTGAAGCTAAAGTTGTTGGTGTTTTTACACTTTTGTTAGATAGTGGTTTTAAGCTTCAACTTAATGATGTATTATATGTACCATCCATTAAGAGAAACTTAGTTTATGTACCATGTTTAGATGATGATGGTTTTCAGTGTAACTTTGGGAATAAGAAATGTATAATTACGTATAAAGAGAATAATGTTGGTCTTGCCATCCGACAAGACAGGTTTTATCTTATTTCCACAAATAATACCATCAATAATGTTGTATCCACTCTGAATAATAAGAGTAAAAGAGACAATCAATAATATTGTATCCACTCTAAGCCATCGCCTCTGCGTCTGCCAAACTCAACAGACAGAGAGACAGGAGAGAAGCAACTCGAGCCGGCGGCGATCGCCACTCCACGACGAAGAATCGAAGACGCGCGTCGGCGTTGACACCAATCATGCATGGCTGCAACCGCAAAGACTCTGACGCGACGAACAAATACTCATCACAGGTTCACAGCTAGCCACAGTAAATATCTTACCACATCGATCAGGAACGTTTTGCGTTCGGAGTCAAGAACGCGGTTGGGCTCCCTGACCCCTTCTACAAATACAGACTAGTATCATTAGTCCACTACGAGGACGGCAAAGTAGCAACGCATACGCACGCAAGGTAGAGTCCACGCCGCACCTGACCCGATCCCTTCTGCCCTGTTTAGTTTCCTTCTAAAGTCAAAATTTCTCTCTCCAAACTTTCACATCAAATATCTCTTCTCATGCATGAAACACTAAATGTAGGTACATAAAAAAACTAAATACATAGTTTTTATGTACATGACGAGACGAATCTTTTGAGCCTAGTTAGGTCATGGTAGGACAACGATTACCACAAACAAACGAAAAGTGCTACAGTGCGATACAGTGTCTCATGTGACATTTTCACCAAACTTCGTAATCCCTTTTGGCGAAAAACACCCAGACTACTAGTTGAGAGACAAGACAAGCCCCCCGTGCCGTGCGCGAGCGAGGCGATGCCGACCTCGTCCCGCAATTGGAAGCTGGAACCGCTGGTCCGATCCATGGAGGAGATGGACCGCGTGATCATGCGCCACCAGAAGCTACCGCCGGCGGGCACCAAGCGCAAGCAGCCGGAGGCGCGTCCCTGTCCTCCGCCCAGCTATTTGCTGACCTTGGATCAGAGAATCGCCGATTTAAAAGCCGAAGGCATGCGCCTCTACCACGAGGCGATGAAGGAGCTCGACGAGGTCGAAAAGTCTCTGGCTTTGAGCAACGGGGAGGAAGAGCAACCGCCGCAGGAGCAGGACATCATGATGCAACAGGATTGAAACACGACTCGCCGTCGCAGCGGGTTTTCAGGCCGTGGAGGTGTGGCATCCGATGGCTGATGCTACTGGATGTAGAAACTGAATTTTCCCATTGTGGCCAGTTCTTTCTTCTTTGAAAGTCTCTTTTAGCCGAGACATTATATTATTGCAGTTGCAGTGCACGTAGAAGTAAAACAGATACAGCTAGTTAAATAATGGTGTTAATTTAGTATCAAGCTATCAATGGTCAATCCTCATGGCTCAATTCATTCTCTCACGTACGATTTGATGTTGTAGTAGTTTGATTGCAGAGAGACAAGTCGTTTTCTGAATATTGGCTGCATACAGTGCAGCGAGATTCCGTTTTCCCGTGCTTTGCTCAAATGTGCTAAAAGTCTTTCAATGTAGATGAGATTCACACGAAAAAATTGTTCCAGTAAGTCCAAATTCGAAGTCCACGAATTGCATATGACTTTACACATGCTCCAAATCCAAAGCCGACTATGTTTTGGGACGGAGGGGGCCAGCTAGCGACTTTTTCGCCCTCCTCGCCCATGATTCTACGCGAATTCTGCCCGTGTGTGGGCCATCCGCCTCTTTTTTCAGCGCGGCCCAACAATCGATACGGGTCCCTTCGGCCCATCCTCGAAACAACGCTCTCGTCGTGCGCACGACCCATTGGCAAAAGTCAGCACGAAGTCCTCTTTTTCTTTGGAAAGGGCCGCACGTAGCCCTTCAGCGCCCTCGGCATCCACAGGCATATCATATCCTCTTCAGTTGATGTCTGTGCCATCGCCGGCCTCTGCGTCTGCCAAACTCAACACAGACAGAGACAGGAGAGAAGCAACTCGAGCCGACGGCGATCGCCACTCCACGACGAAGAATCGAAGACGCGCGACGGCGTTGACACCAACCATGCATGGCTGCAACCGCAAGTCCGCAAAGACTCTGACGGAACGAAACAAATACTCATCACACGTTCACAGCTAGCCACAGTAAATATCTTACCAGTTACCATCCGGTGCCCTGGAACAGCGGCATTCCCAAGTCAAACCGGACAGTGAAAGTCATCTCGTTCATGAAAGCACTCTCGGCCCGGCCCGGCTCATGCAGCGGAGACTCTTCTCGCCAAGACGCCAAGGGCAGCCATTGCTGTTGTGCCGTCCCCAGAGGGAACGAAACAAACACTCTCTGCACTGCAGGCTGCAGCACCGGCACACGCTTACATCAGAGACCCACACACCCGGGGTCAACCGGTCAAAATGGGAGTCAGGAAATCCAGTCAGCCGCCAGCGCCGGCCGTGGAAATGTCGTCGAGTCAACAAGTCTAGAAAACCACGAGATGCTCGACAGACAGCAGCTGGGAGGGGGTCTGACTCTGACTGGCCTCGCCTCTGAATATTACTGCTTGCTGCTGCATCTGAGATTAATGGGGTAGGGGGGTACAGTACAATGCAATGCAACCGGCCATAGCGATGCTTCATGCTTGAAGAAGAGTTACGTCGGGTAATTTAAGACGGCAGTGAGCTACCTCACCGCTGGAATTCAATGGTCCACGCGTGCATTTACATTCAGTATCAGTATTTCAATTTTCAACCTGACGCGTTACATTCAGCTGCTGAATGCGTGCATGTACATTCAGTATCAGTATGTCTCTTTGTCAAAGCGCAGCAATTAAGCTGCTGAATGCGTGTATTTACATTCAGTCAGTATTTCAGCCTGATGCATTGCAGATCATGGGCATATGTACCAGTCTTACTAGTAGAGTAGCTCTGCATTGGAACCGTTCTGAAATGAAGTAGGAGTATTATATTTGCTGCAAATAACTCTCTGTCGGCTTAATTTACCATCAGCAGGAAATAATATTCAGCAAATCAAGTAACGATGGTATTGCAGAAAGAACAAGTAGCCAGTGGTTTCAACGTGCCACTAATCTCATTTTATATTATTTTCTCTTACACATGATCCGTCGTCCATTGCATCTGAATTCATTCGCTATCACATCAGGATCAGGCTTCACCGCTCCTGGAGCCGTCTGAAGAATTGTTCGTCACTGATTACGATTTCTTCTTCTTTTCTTCTGTGTGGACCAGACACATCGGCCGCCGCGATTTCAATGCGCGCGCGTTAAAAATTTCCGAGATCAGAACCTTCTGGCGTTGAGACAAAACTACTGGATTTAATGATGACAACGACATTAATTGTACGATAACTTCTGGGTGATTCAGTTCACTTGTCAATGCAACAGTACGTACAGCTCCATATACCACCTCAATAGAAGATTGATTAAGGTAATACAGTAATAGGGACGGTCTCGTGTGTGTCATTTATATTAAAAGTAAGTACGGAGTAAGAGATACATTACCCTATGAACAGTGAATGGGATGTGTCAGCGCACGAGCTGCATGGGCTCATAATTTTGGAGGCAAGCGCTGCCGGTGCATTGTGCCATTTTGTACGGTATTGACCTGTCAGACGTACACCTCCATCTATATCCACCTACGAAAATAATGGACTCTTCTGTATAAGTTCGCAGTTCGTGAATACGTACACACATACAGTTGCACACGCATACGAGAGACGCCAATGCACCCGTACGTATACATACGTGGTCCCGGGATCCATGTGTACATGTACATATGCAGCATATACATCCATCGGCACGTCGTCCTAGTCTGCAGCTAAGGACGTACATCTACGTAGGTAGAGAAGATCTAGCGCTCTCTAGCAGCATGCCAGCCTGAATGTCCGATGTCAGTACGAAACAAGCTCGATCACATGACTGTACAAAGACACTGTTGGATCGCTCCGTAAACTTGTGTCAGGCTTGGTCACTAGCTTGGATCAGATCAACCTGGCTCGAAAAGTAGTAATGTGAAGAACAAATCGGCATGCTTGCGTTGCGTGTGCAACATTTTTGGATGGTCTTTTAAGCTAAAGTACTAATGGGTTTCGCCGTTTTGCTACAAATGCTACTGCATGCAGCACAGAGAGAAAGTCAGAGAATTACTGACGAGAGCATCAGATCAGATGCTTTCTTTAAGCGTCAGATTTGTCCGTCTAGATTTGTTTCTTTCTTTCACGAGGAGCTAGAGGTACGTGGCAATAATAGAATTGAGGTCCCATGCCGTGCATGCTGCATATACACACTAAGTGTATGTGCACAGTCGTACAGTCGTCGACACTCTGCCGAGCTAATAGAGCAATGGAATCTCGATCTCTGGGTCACAAGTAGGGCTCACGGCCGGTTTCTGATATGATGCTGCGCCCTACTTAATTATTAGTTCGGGGCTTCTTTAATTGCTTGAGACCTGCAGTACGACGTGGATGATTATTTGTCATTATGCGAATGTCTTTTAGCCACCATGCTTTGTAGGAGTACATTTCTCCTTGGATTCTTCTTGGATTGATCCATGGCAAATAAAGCTAGGTTTTCCGTGTTAATTAGTCATGGAGGTTAAATGGAATATATATGATTGCTTATGTGCTTTTGCCCCCATTGTATATCGATATTGGTCTTAAGTGACCAGAGTTGAGAAGCTCGTGTATGTAAAAAAAAAGTTGGGTAAAATCGTCATTATAAATATAGAGAAAACATAACCTAAGAGAAACAATAAATACCTAGTCACTTGATTTTTTTTTCTACTTTTACAATTACAAGGTGACGCGCACGCGTACAAACTATCAGCCAATCACCTTGGTATGTAGGAGGGTGGAGTCATCTTTTTTAAAGAAGAAAACGAGAGTTAATTAACCTTAACATAGGAGTATTAAACTCGGCCCTACCAGAAGGCCTTTGTCTAATCTCATGGCTTTCTAGCTATAGCATGATGCACCATCTTTTCATGTGGACGATGTTTCTTAGTTTGTTTCGTCGAAACAAATTCCATGTCATTTTCATTTGGAGAAAACATCTCTGAATAAAGCCAAAATGTGGTAAATTTCCAGAGAACAGGACGAATTAATACTCAAAGGTGGACTTCTCTCATGGTAATATGCTGGCATGGCATACATATTTCTTTTGACTTCTGAAAAAAAGTCAGAGTAAAAAGTGTCTAAAAGATTACAATTAAAACTAGTCATTATGTCTACTGGTTACTTTAGTACAGGGAGCCACGCAACCACCATTTGTCCATATACAATTGCAAAGTGATCTACAGTGTGACACGTACGTGTTATGTGCTAGTGGTGGAGATAGATCGAGACAATGGAGCTAGCGTATGGGGCAAAGCTAAAAGAGAGATAAATCTGAGGTTGGCGTGGTGTGACTGTGACATGTACATCGTCTCTGCCTCAGCCTGTGCACCGGCCACCGTACCGTATATACCCCAACTTGTCTGCACCAGGCCATCATCAGTAGTGTACAACAACCCCTCGCTCGTCTGCAATCAATGTAAAAAGTTCCTGTTGAAACACATTGTGCGTGTGGTCTCAACCAACCCGGCCAAGATCCATGAAAACGATATAGAGATATGGCGAAACTATGCCACAATAATAGGCTTCAATTCGCAGCAAATGGGGACACTCCTCGTTCTGATGAGGTAGCTGGTTGGCATGTATCGTGGTCACGGGCTTCACTTGAGCTAGTCCTCCCATCCTTGCATGCACCGCATCGCACCAGCCAACTGATTTATGCATTTATCCTGTTGAGATGTACGTGTAGCTAGATCGATAGTCTCTGGTCTAGTAGTAAATAAGTGCCAAGCTCTAGCAGCTTTGATGATCTTCTTGCTTCAGTAGTTTGGTACAGGTAACTCGGTAGCTCTAGCATAGTCTCTGGAGTAGATGGTTCATTCACTGGTTCGGGACTTTATTTTTCCCAAAAAACAAAAGATGAAGCTCAGAAAATGACAGTAGCTAGGAAGAGTATGCAGCCATGCATTGAACCCTACATGTCCCCCTTTCTGATATCAAATCAAACGGCGGGTCGTCTTATGTCTGTCACGAGGCCTGAACTTCTTGCGAAGCGTTTTCGGTAGGCACACGGCTAGATGGGACGTGTCCGAATGTCAGTAGGATAAAAACTGCCTAACCATCTCATCCTTACCTAAAGCTGCCTCTGGTAGGGACCGGCTTTGGGTGTGGCAGCAGCGCTACACACTGGTAGCAACGTACGTAGTTTTTTTTTTCTTTTGGGGTCCAAGGGCTTATAGCAATGGCATATATATGACCATGGTCCATGGCCATCCACCAATACATGCACATGCTGCCTTGTCCAGTTCCTGCAACTTTGCTAATCTGACATTTCTACTTTCAATCCATAGATGACAGTCCCTGATCGATCAACCCTGAATTTCTGTGACTGACGACTGATCCTTCACTTCAAAAGTTCAAAAGTGAATCTTTCCATCTTTACCATTTGCCGTGAAAAATAGTGGCCTGCCGTATCCTATCTTTTGCAATTCCTAAAATCTAACCGGTGAGGGCTCTCCCTATAGAGCTATCGCGAGAGCCCCTCCCATCGCCGTTCGCTCTGCATCGGACGCGCCCGCGCGATGTACCTCTTCCTATTCTGTGCGGGCCCACGCGTCAGCCAGAGAATTCGAACGGTTGCAGAGGGAGCGGACTCGAGGGCGCCGGATCTTAATCGTGTTTGAAATTTGGGGAGTCGCGCCTGTCATTTCATTTCCCATCTTGCCTCCTTTCCCTCTCCCGTCCTCTCTTTCCTCTCCTCCGAAATCTCGCCGGGGGACGATTCGACCCGCTGCGGCTGATGGCGGCAGCGCGCACCTGGTGAAGCGAAGGCGGGCGCGGCGAGCGGAGGCGCATCAAGTTCCCCGGCGAGCGGAGGCGGGTGCGAGGACGGAGGTTGGAGGAGGGCGGAGGCGGATCACGGCTATCGGCTAGCGGAGGCGGGCCAAGGGTGGAGGAGCTCCAGGGTCACCGGTGAGCTGAGGTGGCTCGAAGACCCTGCTGTCTCACCCTACCGTTGGTGGTGCCGAGCGCCCGGCAGTGAGGCGAAGACCGACGAGCTGGGGAGCGGCTTGGAGCGACGCCTCGTCTTCTTCGTTCAAGGGGAATCTCCTTCAGCAGGCGTCGTGCAGGCTAGATCTAGTCTTCGTTCAAGGGGATCTCTTCGAGGTGAGTCTTATTTGTCTGTTCATTCTGTATGTTCAGTTTGTAGATCATTTTTTTAGGATCGAAGTGTTGCTATCCATGATTTTTATTGCTATAGGCCATAGATCTATGAGAGTTTGATGCCTGTCTTAGGGTAGATTCATTGTTTTGCATACTGTATCCTGCCAACTACATGTCATTGGCATGCTGGGAACCCTAAATATGTGTTCCTGATGTATTGTTGTCCATATACGATGTTGACTTCTGTATAAAAGTTGTTCTGGATAGTAACTTTGTCCTTTTACAGTATTGGTGGCATGAAATTGTGTTTTGGTTTGGCTTTTTTCGTCACTGCATGATGGTTGCTGGCCACATTTACATTTAGGGTATACACACATTTTGGTTTCCAGCATGGTTTTCAACACTTATACCATAATTTTTTTTGGTATTCTATCTGGATGAAATTGAGTATTGTTTGTATCTTAAAAGGGCTAATTTAATTAGGTGATGCAGCAAGTATTTTTTGTTGCACTTGTTGATTAAGATTGAGTGCTAATTAGATGAAGGAAGTAGCTTAAAAGGGCTAATTTAATTAGGGCTAAGATTTATTGCTGTAATTTTAATTAGGGCTAATTTATCATATGCTGCTATCCATGGTTTGCTAATTAGATGAATGAAGTTGTTCTGTATAGTAACTTTTATCCTTACAGTAGTGGTGGCATGTAATTTTTTTTGGAGTACCTTCTGTGACTGCATGATGGTTGTGTGCCACATTTAGGGTTTACACATGTTTTTGATGCCCAGCATGGTTCCGATGCTTATACCATAATTTTTGGTTCTCTATCAGGATGAAATTGAGTCTTGTTTCTATCTTAAAGGTCTGATTTAATTAGGTGGTGCAGAAAATCATTTATGCACTTGCTGATTATGATTGAGTGCTAATTAGATGAACTGCATAGGGGATCACAGGTGCAGCATTCTGTATTTTGTTTTTTCTCAGAGTATGTACTTTGGGCTTAACATTTTTAGTGCCTAAGGTGTGTTCATTTTTATCGATCTTTTATTATTTTGATTTGCTCCTGAATAAGTAACTTTGTCAGTATATATGTGCATTAGGAAGTAACTTGTCTATATATATGCAGCATTAGGAAGTAACTTGTCAGTATATATGTGCATTAGGAAGTAACTTATACATAGTTTATATAACACCAGGAGTATTTTTTTAAATTTTTTTTTGCTGCTGAAGTCTATTGTTCGATCCAACGGAAATCCAGCGAGTGGCTTGTGGTTTGTGGGTTGAAGTTTTCATGGTTTGCAATTGCACTTTTTTTGCACACCTGATCATTTCAGCCTGCAGAACCCTGTAATTCCCGGTTTGGTGGATCCCCGGATGAATGCAGCATCTTGTTTTGTCTTCTTTTTATTTTTTGCTTGTAGTAATGTTTAACTACACTTACAAAGTAACTTAGTAATGTTTCAATTTTGTGCAGCAAGTAAATGACCAATCCACTTGTAGAGTCTACCTAACCTGGCCAACGTTCTTCTTTTTTTTGTTCTCATGTGAGCATGCTACTTGTTGATGTAGATTTGTTGGATTATTCTAGGGTTTGCAGTTTATGTCATTGAGGAGTCTATGTTTTGACGGTGATATGTTTCTAAATATGCCCTTCTTGTTTGTCGTTGTCTATTACATGTTTGGCCAGTGGTTTTAGTTCTGTACCAGATTTATGTGTTGTCACTATTACGTTCAGACTCCCTATTATCTGCCTTTTTTGTTCTGTACTAGTGCATTGCTTGTTTTTTCAGGGGCAATATGAAGTCTGTTGTTGGAGAAGATCCTTCAAGCAGCAAAAGTAGATGTCAAAAGTTCAAGGGCAAGCTTAAGCCTGTTGGTGGTACAAAGAAGAAAGTCAGTGAAGGTACTTCAACTGCTGGAGGTGGACAGAATAGCAAAGCAGCTAAGAAGAAAAATCTTCAGGTTTGTTTGTCAGACTATTTTTTCTGACTTTTCCCCATCTCTTTTCATAAAATTTTGTAGATATCACAATTTGCAGTAATTTCATAAAGCACAACATCTCACTTTTAACTCTCTTTTCATGAAATTATGTGCCTGGTAGTTAACATATAATAAGCATTGAACTAATTTCTATCTGTTTTCATGATCGTAGTTCCTCCATGCCCCCAAATTCGTTTCTCAATTGCCTATTTTTCTTGATGCATTTCATTTGATGAATCATGATACTCATTACTTAGAATTTGACTATATAAAAAATGTTTATTGTGTATTTTCTGAATCTTGTATTGTAGTAGGATGTCCACCCGAGGTCTGGACTAATTTCTATCTTTCTTTATTTAAGAAATGATTTTATCAAAGTTTACATCTATATTTTCGACATTGCACTGTATTTCTCGCCAGTGTTATAATTGCAGCTGACCTGATAGACAGTGTTGGCAGTAGCTTTCTTGTGACTTTAGGTTTAGGCTTATGTATATTGAATTATCCTTCACTCAATTTTTTATTTAAAAAATAGTGTAGCTCATTTGCCCTTTCTAATGTGAATTAAGAATTAACCTTTTTAGTATTTATGTGAACTAGGGAGTAACCTTTTACTATTTCTGTTATTTAGAAAGTAACTTATCAATAATTTATATGAGATACAAAGTAACTTGCTACTAGTTTGAAACATAGAGAAAGTAACTTCTCAATACTTTAGTGAACATATGGTAGTACGAATTCTAACTAGAACAATTTAAATTCCAGGTACTCAACCAACATTGTGCTGTGTTCATCTACCTAACCATATTTTTAACTTCTCAATACTTTTAGTATTTATGTGAAATTATGTGCCTAGTAATTAACATATAATAAGCATTGAACTAAACAAGATCTTAGGAAAGTATGTGGCTTTATTTTGTATGGGGGTGGTAATCTGCCGAACCAACTCACTTTTACATGTCCTGATTTGCAACACATTACAAGTAATTTATTATTGATTTACATGAGATAGGAAGCAACTTGTTTCTGCTTACAAACATATAAGAGTAACTTACCCATGATTTGTAACTCAATTGGAAGTAGTTTGTGATTCTTTTCACATTACACAAAGTAACTTACATTATTTTTTTTTTGATATTGCAGCAAGATAACAATCGTGGCTCTCCAATGGCCATCGTAAAGCTCTATGCTAACATGTCAGACTATCAGCGTCAACTTATTGATGGGGCAGGATTTGGGGGTCTACTTAACTGCAGCTGCTCCCAAGTTTTTCCTGATTTTTGTCAGTGGCTGTTGGAGTCTTTTGATGCAGATTCTTCAGAGCTTATTTTCCCTGGAAGAGGAAGGATCCCAATAACCGAAGCTACTGTGCATAGGGTTATGGGTATACCAAGGGGCAGCAGTACAATCAAGTGTGAAATTGATGCAAGATCAACATTATTTATGAAGAATGAGCTTGGTTTTGAGAGGTGTAGTCAGCTGAAGATAAGTGATCTTTCTATCCTACTGAAGAATAGTGCAAATGCTGATGACAAGTATCTTAGGACATGGACTCTTTTAGCTGCTTGTTCTGTCATTTGTCCAACTTTCAGCACAAAAGTTAGTCCAAGATTGTTTCCTGCTGTTCTAGATGCCTCCAAGATTGGGCAACTAAATTGGTGTGATCTTGTCATCCGTATTCTCAAGGAAAGCTGCAAACCTGGTTCCAAGAAGATGTTCTTCAAGCCCTGTCTCACATTTCTCATGGTACATTTTCCCCAGCTTTTTTCATAGTTTTCCTTGTTTTTTGATTGCTCCCTCATATTATTGTTGTTTGCCTTTGTTAGATCCTATATGTCGACTCGTTGAACACCGACTTCAAGAGGATCTCAAAAATAGGATGTCGTGTTGCTGTTTGGACTACAAGATTTGTAAGGAAAGCAATTGAGAAAGATACCAAACCCGACGGAACCTTCGGCGCCTTACAGGTTAGTATCCTGCATCCAAATTCCAGTTGGTGTTCTTTTCATTCATATAAAGTCTATTTTTCAGATGTACTGTTATTTTTCAGAACTTCTGTATTTTTGTCTAGATGTTGCATATGTCCATTTTTTTTGTTGCACATAAATGTTTTACTCTGTTTTTTTCTTCATTGCTTAGTTGAAGCCAGATTTTGTTGGGCAAGATAACATGTTTTTTGGTCACCATGTTCCACTGGATAGTTTCATTAACTCCCATGTTCCTGACAACCTTGGTCATCAGGTATGTTTAGTGCTATGATTTCATATTCTTTATGTTCTAGTTATGTCTTTTTTTATTTATAGTAAGTTATCTGTGTTTCACATTATTGTTTTTAAAAGTAACTTTATAGTGTTTTATATATTTAATGAAGTAACTTATTAGCTGTACATATTAAACAGAAAGTAGATTAGTAATATTCAACAATACTTGAAAAGTAACTTTCCAGTTTTCTATCAGGTTGTGACTTGTCATGCTCCTGGACCTAGTTGTAGGTGATAGTTGGCTTGTTGAGTTATGGAGCTATAATTATGCTTTAGGCTTTTATTTTTGATGAAGTACTTGTTTTTGACTACATTTTATCTCCTCATTATCCCACCTTTCCGAAAATTTTGTATCTGAATGCTCTGTTAGTTTAAATGTCCTTTTATATGCTTCATTTTTTTTAGTCTGAAAATTATGTTTTTATTCTCTGTTAGTTGTAGCTGATACTTGGTTTGGTCTAGCGATTGTTCAGTAATAGCTGAAAATTATGCTTTTGTCATTTTTTTGCTACAGGAACAACTGAAAGCAAAAAGAGCTGTGCAGCAACTGTGCTCTGGTTTTTCAAAGTTGGTGTCCAAGTTTCTGGAAGACATGTATCATCCAGCCCCTCCCAATTCTGATCAGCAATGTGGTGGTAATTTACTGGAAACTGATGATGAAGAAGACGTAGCTTCACAAGAAGATACTGACATTGGAGAGGATGGCGAAGATATAGGATTTGATGATGATGACACATCGGAGGAAATCCATGAGGAAGAATGGAATGGTGATTCAGAACATGTTGAAGATGAAGAAGAGGCTGGAAAAGGTCATGACAGTGTTCATCAACATAAGGGGTCGAGTGCTTTGTATTGGGATAGCGAGTCTTCCACTGATGATGAAGACAATGGACCGAAAACCTAAGGAGTGAAGAAATCTTAGATAGGAGTGTCGCGGGGCTGTCATATTGTTGTAGTACTTTTAATTTTATGTTTTGACTGCTTCCATGTTTAAAACAGTTTAGTCATGACTTTATTTGCTAATTTGTTTCAGTAACATTAGTACCTGTTTAATCTCATCTTTCTTTGTTTTGACTGTTTCCATTATTAGTTTATCTCTCTTTTATCCAATATCTTATCAAAAACTGTTAGATTTCTGGTTTTTTATTTAAGTATTTGTTATGTTATGTGGTCATGCAGAAGATGAACATCAGCATGCTGTTAACAATGTGCACTCCAAACCCGGTGATCCAAGTCATGTTGTTGCTCAAACTTCTGAAGGTTAGTACTCGAACAACCTGTTTTCTGTATTTTTGTTTTTGCTCATCCTGGTAGTAATCTGATCGAATCTGTTGTCATGTCTAGAAGTAACTTGTCAATATTTTTTGTTATCTCATATGCAGAAGCTGAACAACAACATGGTATTGGCAATGTGCATCCAAAACCCTCTGCTCCTTGTGATGTAATTGATCAAACATCTAAAGGTTAGTAATTCAACAACTTATTTTCTGTAGTTCGTTTTTGCTCACATTAGTTTTTTTCTAGAGTATTCAGAACTTTATGTGCTGTCCTAAAAAATGCATTCTGTTTCTACCATAACCAATATGTTTTATTCAAATGCAGGAGTGAAGTTAGATTATGTTCCACAATCTGGAATCATCGATTCTGCTCTTGCATTTATACAATGTCAAACGGATGCTAATGGGTGTAGTCAAGCAAATATTCGCCTTGGTAATACCTTTTCTTTTTATTTTTCTGATTTTCCTCCTGAATAAGTAACTTTGTCAGTATATATGCAGCATTAGGAAGTAACTTGTCAGTATATATGTGCATTAGGAAGTAACTTATACATAGTTTATATAACACCAGGAGTATTTTTTTAAAATTTTTTTTGCTGCTGAAGTCTATTGTTCGATCCAACGGAAATCCAGCGAGTGGCTTGTGGTTTGTGGGTTGAAGTTTTCATGGTTTGCAATTGCACTTTTTTTGCACACCTGATCATTTCAGCCTGCAGAACCCTGTAATTCCCGGTTTGGTGGATCCCCGGATGAATGTAGCATCTTGTTTTGTCTTCTTTTTATTTTTTGCTTTTTTGCTCCATAATTACTTTTTTGTGTTATTTATTTTTCCCTTTTATGATATTAATATCTAAATGTTTGGTCATAATGTAAAAAATCAAGTTTAAATCCATGATTTTTTTTCAGTTCATAACCAAACAGATATCATTGAAGAGCATTTAGCTGTAGACACTTCCCCGATCTGTAGCAGTTTTATCAGCCTTGTTGCTCCAACCCAAATGCAAAACTCTTCTTCTCAGGAAGATGTTGATGCAGGTAATTTTTCTAAGAAGATGTTGATGCTTTTTTTGCATAGTCTGATCTTAGCTTCCTAATCTGAAGTAGCAAAGCAATTTTTTTGGCGTTTTGTGGTGATACATTTTTCGTTTCTTAAACAGAAGTAGTGTGCTATCAGGCAACTTATTATCTACCAGTTTCTTTTTTTTTCTGCTGCACAAACAAGTTGATATGTTCCTGTTTTTTAATAATTGTATATGATACTTGGTTTGATCAGGTGCTAGTTTAGTAATAGCGTTATATTGCAGTATGTTTTAGTGGTTGCTGCTTAATTTTTCAGTAATCAGTAACAGCATGCTTTGGAAGTAACTTATTTGTTTTCCATATTGTACAGGAAGTAACTTAGTAATGTTTAACAATCTTAAAAAGTAACTCTTTAGTTATTATATAATCATTTAAAGTAACTTTTTAGTTATTATATGTTTGATGAAGTAACTAGTTTTTTTCTATTTGTTTTTCAGTTACAAAGAGTCTAGTAACTATGGACTTGGACACAGTGGACAAGTTTGTGTCGCAAGATTATGGAACACCTGAAGAAACTAGGACTGAGTTAGAAGCAACAATACCAAAGATAAGATCATCCAATAGCAAACAGGAAAAGAGAAAGGAATTTGATCTCAGAGAAGAACCTAGAAGTAAAATAGCAAGGACGGAGTTGGACATTTTAGAGAGTACATGGAATGCCCAACAAGATGAAAATGAAGCCAACAAGCTCACTTCTACTGAGAAATGGGGCCATATTCTCTCATTCAGCAGCACTGCATCCGGCAGCAATCTCAACCGTGAGTCGACTCCACTGCACTCAAGCTCCCTCATTGCTGATAAGCACAAGACAATTGCATCACTCTCTTTTGAGCCACCGAGCTTTGACCTAGGGATAGATAATCTGTCTCAAGACATAAAGAGTCAAGAAGGAAATGCTATTGTTAATCAAGAGGTCAGATTAGTCCCAAGTATGCGGTTCAGAAAGACGCTGCAGCTGCCCCCTCCACCATCTATTCCTGGTGATCATATTAGCAAGCCTCCTTCAACTCAATTCCAATCTCTAGCTCCTGCTGTCAGCAACACATGCAAAGAACAAAATGATGGTGATAATGTCGCTGAAGTAGTATCTGTTGATTCTCAGAGTCAAGAAGATGGTGACAGAAAAGCTCCTATCATTATTGATTCACAAGAATTAGATGGCCTGGCTAGCAACCCAGTCCGTGTTGATTCTCAAAGTCAATACTGTGACATTTCAGATGAAGCGATGATGCAGCTAGCCCTTAAAGTTGACCTTTGGCAAGCAGAGCTATCCCAAGCTAAGGATTCTGGCTCTGTACAAACAAGCCTACCTATTGTAACACTACCTGAAGGCATCACACCCGTCCCCCATGTTCGACAACAGAGGGTTTCCAAACCTGGTCCATCTAAAAGATCACCATACATCAACTATTCTGTGAAGCTCTCATTCAACATACTCAAGCATGATCGTGAGATTTACCAGAAGGTTAGCCAATTTGGTCGTTCAAGGAAAACAAAGAAAAACAAGTATGTTTAAGTCTTTCTAGTTTATATTTTCAGTACATTTGTTATATTCCATATTCTATATTCCAACGATTCACAAGTTACTGAATGAATCCCTGTACAGCTGGTTTACCAATATGTTTGTTTCACTCATAGTTTTCTATAGTTGTTGCATCTGATAAATCATACCATGATTTTTCATCTTTTTTTTGTTGTTATTGTTCAGCGATCTAATTGTTAATTACGGTGCTGTCAATACTACTCTTGGCGACTTCGCTGATTCATTGAAGCCAAGAGGCCGTCTCTCCAATGAAACAACAGATTGCATTCTTCATATAATTAAAGAACAGCAAAAGACCAAAATGAAACTCGTCTTATCACACCGAATTGCAGTAAGTAGTGGCTTTTGTAGTTTTCCTTTTGTTTGTACAAAGTAAGCTATCTACATTTTTTGAATAGTTTGCTCTTTTAGCTGAAGTATGTGCTGCACAAACTAGTTGCTCTTTGAAAAAATAGTTCTTTTTGTCTTGGTTTCTATGTACTGTTTTTGCCAGAATTTTTTATGACCAATCAGGAAGTAAAAGTTTCATTATATTCAAGTCGCAAAAAGTAACTATCTTCATTCATCAATAGTGTACAAAGTAACTTTTCTGTTTTCCACATCACAAAAAAGTAATTGCCATCATTCTCTTTTTCCAATGACAGACTTTTGCCATGAGTGGAGAGTTCGATAGGACTGAAATGAAGAGCAATTTTAGCTTCTCCAAACGTCTAGATCATTCAAATATGGTTAGGCCCAACTCCCCCTGCTTTTTTTTGTGTTCTTATCATGTTTTTAATTCGTCATCTCTTGCACACCTGAGTTGTTATTTTTTTATTGTTCATTTCTCTGATATTTTCTTTTTCATGTGATGATTGCCATCATATGAAAGATCATGTTCCCCGTTCTTGAAGGTTTGCACTGGTTCCTTCTTTGTCTTGATCTGAGGGCTCAACGGTTTGAAGTCCTTGACTCGCTGAGGGAAGAAGATGATACTGATCTACTACAATCAACATCCAGTATTATCACAGGCATCAAGAAGATGTGGGCATTGAATTATTCAGAGTCACGTATAGACATTAGCAACTATGAGCTTCTGTACATTGATGCTCCCAAGCAGGCAACAACGTAAGCGCTTCACATGCTGACTGAACCCAATCTGTATATGATTTTTTAATGCAAACTGTCTATGATTTTTTTTTCAATGTTAACCCAATCTGATTATGTTTCTTTTTTCACTGAGTTTGTCCAGATATGACTGTGGCTATTACATGCTCAACTTTATTGAGTGCTGGGATGGTAAAACAATGCCACAAATCAGTGAAGATGATGTGCCAAACATTAGAGTCAAGTACATGACCACCATGCTCAACTACGTATCCAATGTAGTACCATGGCGCCAAGTGATCAAGTGATGACAATGTAAGCAATTCACAAACATATCAGTTCATGTTACCCCTTTCATTCAACTTTTTTGTTCACATACCATTCAATCAAAATCCATAACACAATAACTTAAAAATGAAACCGATATTTAGATGCATTATATGATAATTTTTCTGCAGTGCATACATGTGTTACACTGCAGCATGCATACCATAGTTAATAAATTACAAACCCAATAACAAATATATTACAGCAGTTCATAATTCTCTAATTTTTATTACAGGCAGTTTTTCTGCCACTTTTGATAATCTAAAAAGGATCTAACTCTTACATCCTTCCTCCTCTTTTTTCTCATTTCTTAGCAAGCTTGCTGAGACATTTGCTTGCTGTGTGTTCATTTGAGCCACAGATTTTACAGCCTACATTGTTTGGCTTAGCTTGTAGATTAAAACCTGGCTTTATTCTAGTGGAAATTGGCCTTCCCTTTGGTTTCGAAGCTGGAGGGTCATTCACATCCATAGCTGCATTTTCAACACCTTCTCCATTCTATGTTGTCTTCTGTCTTTTGGTGTTTTTTGCCCTGAAAGCTGCTACATCTGCTCTCATCTCTTTCATGTGGTCCCGCAGAATCTGAGTAGTTTTTTCATTTGTGCAAGCATCCTTTGCAACCTTTGCAAATTCACTACATAGTGTAGCATACCGTATAGTCTTCAACGACTGTTGCTGCTTGGGATTCGCCCCTTCAACCATTGCCAGCCCATCATTTCCTTGTTCTGCCTCATCCACACTTGCTGGCAGCGGAGTGGCATCTTCCTGATTGGACCAGCGGCGCAACAGATAAGCTGATGGTATCTCATCGATGTAAACCTGTGTCATAATCTTCAATATGTGGCAGCAAAGCAGACCGTCTCTTTCCATTTTAGAACACTCACACATGTAACTCTTGCTCGCTACATCAGCAAACACTTTGTAGTCTCTTCTTCCGTATCCTAGGACAAATCCTTTCACTGGAGTCATTGTGTAGTTGTATCCAGAAATATTAGTGATTTTGTAGCTGGTTGACTGTTTAAGTTGTTGCTGAAACTTGTAGTACAACACTCTAGTGTAGAACTTGGACACCTGCTCCTCGAACGGATATCCAGTGAACAGCTCGCTAGGGATCTTTTCCTCTGATGTAAACTCATTTTCATGCTCTTTGCTCGTTATTTTTTCCTGGATCTTCAAGTACTGTTGCACGAAGTTTAGAATGCTCATCTGTGGGTTCACATATCTTTTTAGAACAGCATTAAACCCTTCGCTGCGAGCTGTACTCTGAAGGAAAGGGAAAAAGGAGTGCATGTAGTATGCTGGCACATATAACTCCCTTAGTTCAAATAGGTACTGTAGATGCTTGTTATCACCTGCTGAGTGTTTCTCTATGATAGCTGTCCACGTTGACTCGTACTCAGATTCGCTTACGCTGTAGTCCATACATTCATTTAGTTCTTTATCCATTCCCGGCTTTTTCTTCAAGTACAGTGTCAGAGGACCTTGGACCTTGTTAACAATATGCCACCTACAGTTTTGGTGCACGGTGTTTGGGAACACATTAGCGATAGCCACTGTCATAGCTTGGTCCTGGTCTGTTATGATTGTGCCGGGCGCCACACCACCCATAGCATATAGGAACTTGGTGAAGAGCCAAGTAAAACTTTCGATCGTTTCATCCTTCATGAACCCACAACCAAAATGAATAGACTGACCATGGTTGTTAATGCCTATAAAAGGGGCAAAGGGCATTCTGTAGCGGTTGGTCATATAGGTGGTGTCAAAAGAAATGCAGCCTCCAAACTGCTTATATGCAGCGCGGGCTGCACCATCGACCCAAAAGAGGTTCCTGACTCTATCTTTGCTATCCAACTCAAATGTGTAGTAAAAGTTTGGGTCCTGTTTCTTTAACTCTTCAAAGTGTTGAAAAGTCTCTGTCATGTCCTTGTACTTTGTGCCTCTCCCTAGCTTAGCTTTGTAGTTACTTACGTCCTTTGTGTTGAATGTGGTGAACTGGTGCCCTCCACTGATATCAGCAAAAATCTGCATCATTCTCCCTGCCGACACATTTGAACCATCTAGTAGCTCAATAAACTTTTTTTCCTCATCTGAAATACCTTTGTGTGACCTAAGATACTTTTTAGCTGAAACTTCATACACACAGGATGGTTATGGTCCTCATGGAAGGTGGTAACATGCCATTTTTCCCCTTTTTTACTAACTGTCATGCGTGCTGTACAACCTGTCTTTTCTGTTTTGTTTCTATTTCTTTGCTTTGCAACATGTCCTTCATTGTTCACTGGGTTAGAGCCATTTTTGTTGCAAACAAACATGACTTTGTTCTTTTCACCTTCTTTCTCTTTCTTTTTAGATCCTCCTATTTTGATGGAGAAACCAACTTTTTTGGCGTACTTGTTGTAACAAGATTTAGCTTGCTGCCAAGAATCATAGACTGTAGTTGACAATGCAAACGGATCTTGGGGTGTACAGGACACCTCCTGCGACTGGATCTCATCATCATCATCTGAGTTTTCACTTGGCAGTGTCTCCCCAGTAGCATTTGTGTACAACATTGTACTGGCTGTGTTTTGTGAAGTAGTTCTACCAACCAAAGTTTCGCTTTTTTGTTCATTTAACAAGTGGCTTCTACTGTCTTCATTCTGTTGCTGTTCCAATTCACACTCTGTTGCTGCTATGTTGAGGTCAAAGAAGCCAATCGATGAACCTATACAGCAGCAAAGTTATTGACAGTCCATTAGCTACAGAATGTAACTTGGCCCAAATAATAAAGTATACAAAAAGTAATTATCCAGAAAAGACTGTTTATATAATGTAACTTTCAACATTTTGTTACTTTCTTCTTAGCACTACAAGTCATATATCTGTGTTCTGTTAAAATGAATGTAACATTCAGATATGCTTTATATTTTTTTTAAGCAGTCATCTGTCCTCACCATCTTTCTTATGTTTTATTTTTGCAGGCATTTTGTAGGGCAACATTGATTCAAGAAAGTACAAATTCCTCAAGTTTTCTGTTTTTCTGGTGATGTTGCATGAATGTGAAGGGATCCAAGGAAGGACAAATTCCTGAAGATTTTCTTTGTTTCTGGTGATGTTGCATGAATGTGAAGGGATACAAGTTTCTGGTGAAGTTGCATGTATGTGAAGGCTGGGCAGAAAACAAATCCAAAAGAAATATGATCATGTCAAACTGTCTAGTTATGAAAAGTAGCATGCTCACAGCTATATGATCATGAAATGGATCTTTTGTATAGCCTCCACTATATTATATGGAACACTGTCGTGAATTTTGCAAGGAAACAGATCAGGACTGGGAGAAGTAACAGTACCTGGACATTCTTGTTCACCTATGATGTTTTTACTTCTCCTATTTGATTTTCTGTTGATTTTTTGTTGTCTATACCAACTGATTTCGGGGCGCCATCGCTGCTGCGTTGCTCCTGGGGGCAGCGGCGTTTGCAAAGGCGGCGACGGCGATCTGGGAACCGTGCAAGGGTTTCCTTTGTGTTTCTCTTTCTTTTTTGGGGCTTGGGCTGGATGGGCTTGGGCCTTCTTTTTTTTCCCGCCTGTTTTTTGTCGCTTTCTTCCCCCGCGAGAGGCTGGCGGTAAGTTTCCCGCGCGCCCGTTTCGCGGCGTGGGTTGGCGCGGGCGGGGCGGTTTGGCGGACCGTGGGTATTGGCGCGCGGGCGGGGGGGGGGGGGGGGGGCGTCGGTTGCCTGGAGCCTTCCTAAAATAGAATGGCGGGGATGGGTTGCCATATTTGGGGGCTCTCCAGATAGGACTAACGGGAGAGGGCTCTCCCTGTAGTCACCTCCTTTGCAATTTGCTTGGACCGTACTGTGTATCGTGTACTACCGTGATACGTAGATCCTTCTATTGATCATTAATCCATGCTGTATCGTTTCCTCGGCTCAACGCATCACCCATAAATCATCAATGGAAACATCTAGTATTGTCTCACCACTTCACTTCCCCCTCCGATCAACATCGATCATATCATATCCATGCTATAATCTGCTCATGATTCGTTCAGGGTCCATGCACAAAAATAAATGCTCACGAGCCATCAGCTGAAGAAACACTATGCACACACAGAGAGGGAGTTGCTGGTTCACTCCTGCCCATGCTTTCCGATCTCCTTTACCTGTAGCTCCGATCCTTTCTCGCGAAAGTGGCGTTCGAAAGGAATGTCTCGGAAGCATCGCACACTGCACGCCTTTGGAATTCCACAGACACGAAGCAGCAGCACAGCACTGTCTGTGTGGCTTCATGCAAGCACATCCTGCGCATGCACCCAATGCAAGCAAGCGCGCGTGCAGATCGATCGATCGTTGAAGGCGAATCGGAATCCAACGCGTCGAGCTCAATCTGTTATCTGTTCACACATGAAAAGCTAGCTATAGCAACAACCACACTGCAACTGCAGCTAGCGAAAATTTGTGTGTCGTCCCATCCCATGAAAGAAGAGAGGAGATGTAGTATGGTTGCACACACACACACACACATATATATATATGGCCTTTTCTCCTCCCTTTTCTGCTAGTTTTCCATTAACTGGCCGGACTTTGGACATATGTAAACGCGGAAAAAGGCTAGCTAATAGTAGCGTTTATGCAGGTCGTCAATATATGTGACAAGACGAGATGCATGCTAACAAGGATCATCACTATCGCCAATGAAAACAATGGAAACCGATCTAGCTAGCTAGCGCCATCGCCGTGCACATCATCACCGGCCGGCCCCGGCGAGAACACCGCTCACACAAAACACAATGAACACAACAGCAGCAAGGCAAGCTATAAGGCGATGGACGACGAGGGATTGATGCCGGCCGGCGGCAACCGCCCATAGCTGTCCTCTTCCTGTGCCGTCGCTTTCGCCCTATTTAACTCGCTCCGCCGTCGCTGTCCCCTCCGGCCTCCTCCTCCACCGCTCCGGCCCCGCCATTCATAATTCTCCCACCACCTCCGCTGGCTCATGTCATGTGTGGTGGCGTGGCGTCAGCCGTCAGGCCTCGCTCATCGCATTGCGTCGCTGTGGCCTTGCCGCGCCTGCTAGAGACTAGCTGCTAGCTAGCTAGCTAGACGAGTGGTTAGAGAGACCGGCTGGCCGGAGACTAGCAGCAGCAGGCAATCACCCCACCCGTCGGGCGATCGATCAGCTAGCCGGTAAATTCATATGATATATAATCGCTGGCTTGGCTTTTGGTGTCGATGATATATATTTGTCCCGGGCTGGACACTAGCTAGTAACCTCTTATCCTTTCTCCTCTCAGCTCGTCTCCCCCCCACTTGCGCCCGCGGGAGCAGCGACGCCGACGCCTCCTTTTTTCCAGAGGAAGCAGCCACTGAACTCGCTCGTGCTAGCTGCCTACGCACATATCTAGCTGCTACCTAGCCAGCTACAGCCGCCGCTGCCCTAGCTAGAGAGAGGCGAGGCAGCAGCGGCATAGATATGCGGGGGAGGCAGACTAGCTGAGGGCGAGCAAGGAGCAGAAGCAGAAGCAGTAGACGGCCGGGCGCGCGGACATGAGCGGCAGGCACGAGAACGGCCATGGCGCCGCGGCGGCAGCGGCGGCGGCGGCTGTGGTAGGAGGAGGAGCAGGAGGAGGAAGCAGGGCGGGAGACGGCGGCGGCGATGGGCATGAGGACGATTTGGTGATGCCGGGGTTCCGGTTCCACCCGACGGAGGAGGAGCTCATCGAGTTCTACCTCCGGCGGAAGGTGGAGGGCAAGCGCTTCAACTTCGAGGTCATCACCTTCCTCGACCTCTACCGCTACGACCCCTGGGAGCTCCCTGGTCTGTCCACATCTCTCTCTCTCTGATATATGCTATTAATTAGCTCTAGTATCTGCAGCTAATAACCCTTTTGCATCCAACAACAATTACTTGCTCTCGATCTTCTGGAATTGAGGGGAAATTAAGGGAAAGAAACGCACTACAATTAACATAATCGAGGCTGGCTGATCGATGCATGCAGCAATGGCCGCGATTGGGGAGAAGGAGTGGTTCTTCTACGTGCCGAGGGACCGCAAGTACAGGAACGGGGACAGGCCGAACCGGGTGACGGCGTCGGGGTACTGGAAAGCCACCGGCGCCGACCGGATGATCAGGGCGGAGAACCACCGCCCCATCGGGCTCAAGAAGACGCTCGTCTTCTACTCCGGCAAGGCGCCCAAGGGCGTCCGCAGCAGCTGGATCATGAACGAGTACCGCCTCCCGCCCGACGACTACACCGACCGCTACCACAAGGTACGCTCTGCTACACGCATGCATCTATTCGATCCGGGCACACCATGGCATATCCAATTGGCCCATGATACGAGCTAGTTAGTTAATTTGCAAGCAATTCCAAAACGCGGGGATCAGACTAGGGTTTGGGTTGGGGGGGTTTTCTTGGAGTTGTCTTTTGAGAGGCTCTAATTTTGGTCTGCACAATTTTGCTTTGAGCTCGAATATATATGGTGCATGTGCTTTCTCTAATGTATTACATTTAGGGTTTGTTCATCTTCTCCTTTGCATCTTTGGTGTTCCTGCCATGAATTTTGATGCTCATATACATGCATACCTAGAAACGCACCCTATTCGATTTCTATAGCTCCTCTAGGTGCTATATATCATGCATGAGTTTGTGAACCTAGCTAGACTCCTAGATTCCACAATTCTAGATGTAATCACTGAAATCTGGACTAAATTTTGGGGGAGTCATCATCTCGTAGCATCTCCTTTCTGGCTTTCTGATTCTAGCCCAACTAGCTTGTTCCTGCCAAGCTACTTCCTCCAACAAGTTCGATTCCACTTGTGTCAATAATGGATTCCATTTCCTCCCACACGGCATTAGCATCATTTCGATCCTCATGATGGGTAAATTTGGCAATTTGCAGACCGAAATCTCCCTCTGCCGCGTGTACAAACGCACCGGCATCGACGACGGCCACGGCCATCCCTCGGCGCGCTCGGCGCCGTCCCGGCGTGCCACGGCCCAGCCAGACATCACGCAAGCGTCGTCGTCGTCCACGCCCACGCCGCCCACGACTCCATCCAAGATGATGCAACTTCTCCACGGCGAGTGCACGTCGCCGCCGGCCATCAACCAGGAACACGCCGCGGCACACAGCAAGGCGGCGCCGGCGGCGCAGCGGCAGCTCCCCGCAAAGCCGTGCAACCACGGCGGCTACCTGCTGTCAACTGCGACCTCCGCCGCCGCGGATCACCCGCTGCACGTGGGAACCGCGGCAATGGCGGCGGCGGCGGCGTCGTACGACCAGCCCGCCCGGAACGCGAACGCGTTCGCCTCCACGTACTCGCTGCTCAGCCTGGTGAACGCCGCCTCCATGGGCGGCGGAGGCTCCGCCGCGGCCATCGACGAGCTCAGCTCGCTGGTCGGACACGGCGCGCCGGCGGCATACTTCAACCATCAGGCCGGCGGCGGCGGTCACAGCCACAGCTTCCTCCCGCTGCCGACGCCGTCGTCGCAGGCGCCAATGGCGCTCGGGACGCTGCCGATGTCGCTGGCCGCCATCTCCGACAAGATCTGGGACTGGAATTCGATCCCCGACCCGGCGGCGCCTAGAGATTACAGCAGTGCCGAATTCAAGTGAGACGGCTACTGAATACTGATCGAGCGGCGGCGTGAACTCCGCTAGCACCGCGCGCACGGGTGCATGGCGGCGCACATTCCGACCGCCGGCCCTAATGGTACAGCCATGTAGTAGATCTTGTTTCTCTCTCGGTCTCGATCTCTCTCCCCCGGTTAATTTGTTGGCGGTAAATTCTGAGGAAACCATCACGTACGTACTGTAGACAACTATATATATACCATTTTAATCAGACAGACCATAGATCATATATACCAGCTTGTACTAGTAGTATGATCAAGAATTCAGGATAGGTATGTAAGCTGTAATTCCTACTGAGTTGCATATAATAACCTAAGCTCTCCTTTAATCGACGTGACTGCAGTCAATTTCTACTTCACTCCATTCAGTTGTTTACTCTTGTGTCAAGTACTCCACCAACCGCCACAGGATTCAGGGCATGGTAATTCGCATGCCCGGGTGTGGTACACGTACGTACTTGGGAATGTTTGTCTAGTCAAAAGCGCCTCTCTTTTTTAACTGTCTGACTTTGGACACTGCACTGCACATGAAATAATGCCAGACGGTTGCATGATTGGGAGAGAAGACCATGGCAGAGATTGCCTCCTCTCCTCGGAATGATTGGGAGAGAAGACCTGTAGGGGGTGAATGTCGGCTGTGCATCCAGCCTGCATCGTCTCTCACTCTCTTCTCTCGATGGATCGTCTCTGTGTAATGCAGGACTGTGTCAGAGAGATGCGAGGATCTTTGGGGACAATCATGTGATCGCAGCGTTTGTCTTTTCGTTCTGCGTGCTGTCAGAGCTGAGGCCGAGGGTAGTCTCAGGATCAGGGACTAGCTAGCTAGCTACCGAATTACAACTGTAGAAAATGATTATTCCTCTTTGGCTGCTCGTGCTGGCTGTAACTTGTCGTGTGTGTCATGGGCGGATGAAGGATGATCAATGGGGTTGGACCGAGTTTGGCTGTTTGGATTCTCTGATCTTTGAGGGAAGAGAGGACGTGCTTGATAGATTGGACACACGTCCACGCATGATACAGTGTATTGGTAGGCCTAAGATAGTTTATCTGTATACCTTTTGATTTTGTTCTTGTCGTGCCAGCTGTGATGGACATGCCTGATACCTAGTCTCATAGAGAATCCACAACCATAAGCTTCAGATCTAACCCAACCAAAGAGAACAAGTGAAGGTAAAGCTTGGAATGAACTATATTCTTCGGCATTTCCCTTTAAGGGCCTGCAAAAGTTTCATGAATAACTTCCACAAAACTACACGAATATTGTTTATCGAAGTTATCGCAAAAACAACATATTTAAGAAGATCTGCATCATCACAAATTGCAGATTTAGGCATGTCAAAGTTTCACTGAACTACATATACTCAAATATTATATCAGAAAACTACATATTTAATGCATGCATCAATGTATCATCATATCATCGTATTATAAGGATCCAGTTCTTTTAAAAATAATTCTCACATAAACAACTCCTATCCACCCCTCACAGAGGACCCACATGCCAGGTCTAATGGTGAAAAAGATGTGAAAAAATTTCACAAACAAGAAAAAAATGATGTTTCTAGAGAGTTCATGCCGTTTTGACATTACTTTTCCCACCATGAAATTTGTTTACGCACCCCACATACCCACCAACCAAATAGTCTAAAATAACCTACATAACAAAAGTAGCACACGCTTGTTGCGCGGGCATATTTGCTGGTCATCATAAAAAAATCTAAAGATGAATGAAATATGTAGTTTTGCGATACATATGGTATGCTAAATTTGTAATATCATGTGGTGTGCAACTTCTAAAATCTTATATTTTGTCATACTCTACGGCATGTTAAATCTCAGGTTTTTTATTAAGCTAAAACGAGTAATTCCAGCCTCGCTCAGCTATCACAGTTTGACAGCCTACAGCCCATCCAATAAACGCCAAATGCAGTACTCAGACTGCACACGCCAACAGGCCTTACATAGGTATAAGAAATATATACAAGAACCAGAGACCAGATAAACCGACTCCTAATCCATGATTTTATTCCTAAAATTCCAGCCAGCCTTGTTGAAGATCTCCATGATTGTTACCTCCAACCTACAACAGCTCTCTTTTAGGATGCTTCTATCTTTTTCTTTAGATAGCAGTGATGACCAACACCTGATCCAGTAAGTCCCCCTTGAAGATGACCTTCCATGCACTCCAAATTAAATCTCAAGTTTTATGACGCAACTTCTTAATTATGTTATTTTCTAATAACTTAGACATGCAATCTATAGTTTGCAAAATTTACCCAATTTTGTCTATCAATTCCACAGAGTGAAAAAAAACATAGAACTTTTTTGCTCATGACATGCATGGCAAATTAAATGTGCTGACAAAATGGACATAATTAACGGCATTCTGAATATCTTTTTCGACGAACCAGAAGCAAAGTCCTAGATAGCAAAGGCGAGCGCAATATATCCACATCATCCTGGCTATAGAGATACCAGCATGTGGATTGTTTCTGAAAAGCGGGGTCGACAGATTAAGGAAGCACTCGATGTCTTACGACGTTGGTGGATGACATCATTCCGTGATTAGCATAGATGCGCACGAGAGCATGCAGCCAGGTACGTTGTTCTTTCACAGAATACATCAAATCGCCAGGGCCCCTTGAGAGCATGCGGACACGGGAAAGGCGCAAACCGGAATCGGAGAAGCGAAAAGCGAGCGACAAAAGCATACAAGCGTATTTGTGGGTTCATTCAGCTAGCAGTACAGTATCAATTTTGTCAGTGTGAGGATACTGACAGACGATTGCATCGACTTCCTTATTATTATCTTGCACAGCATGTAGCCATGTACGTAGTGTATTTTCTATTGATTGACAGTTTAATTAATTATTCGGGAGGACTTTCATGAAAAAATTATTCGGGAGGACTATCGTTTTTATATATATCCGTATACCGTATAGTATGACCACATATTTATGGTGCAATAACGACAAAAGTTAGTGCTAGTACAAGGAGAAACAGGGAGCTTGGTTGGGAAAAGGCTTTGTAGTTGGAGTATAAAAAAACAGGCATGGACCGATCGCAAATGACACGATCATCGGAACATCAACAGATCCGTACGTGCTTTACACACGCGCGCGCGCGCGTGCTTACGCACCCGGCTAAATAAAGATGATGATGAATGCGATCATATGGAGCTGATGAGTTGGCTCCCAATGCATCGATCCATCAGTCCATGGGCAGATCGATCGAGCATGCAGGCGGCGCCATGATGAGACGAGCACCACAACCTCCGGGCAACCGCGGTCCATTCACTCTCTCATTCTCTCCCCGGCCGGCCCGGATCGCTAGCTTTTGGCCCACGCTGGCCATGATCTCGATCCCACTCTCCCCCACGCGCGCGCTACTAGTACTACACACACGGCTACACCACGACAGGCAGGGGTGTCCGGATCGGATTCAGCGGGCTCTGATGACTGATGATTATGAGCTAGTAGGCGCGGTTTAGGATGCAAATGAAAAGCGAGCTTTATTTGCCGGGTGGGAGGTAATAAAGGTCGTGCCTTTGCGCACGCGCGCGGTTACTGTCCCGCTCCCGCGCGGCCGTGTTGCAGCATGCGACGGCGCATATGATTAGCTCGTTGAATTGAATCCTGGGGGAAGAGCTGCATGTCAGCGCGTGTGTGCTAGTAGCTCATCTGTCGACCGGCGCCATCATACACCTTTTCAATTCCTTCTGGTAGCGCTGATTGTTATGCTGCCTAGCTTTGGGTGGGAACCGAATACTAGTATGTGTAGCACTTTTTGTTTGGCTAGTCAGGGACCATGCATGAATGCATCATATCATCTAGTACTGATGGTTAATTCATTCTGGTATCCACACCACCACCAGGGAGCTGCTAGGGACGCTGCGGGTCAGATCGAGGAAAGCTACCGTCGGGCCGGGGCCCGGGCGCATAGTCCGCGTGCCAGGTTTTGTTGTTAGGAGGAGCTAGCAGCTAGCATGCCGGCCGGCCTCGATCGAGTGATCGACAGCAGCAGCACACGCTCGGTTCCGGCAACGTACGCGGGCGGCCCCCGCTCGCGCGTTGGTATACTGTACGTGAGAAGGAACGTCCCGATCGACGACGCGGACAAGGCCAGGCGCGCGGGCCGTCCTGCATGGAAGCAAAGCCAGCACGGTGACGGTGCGGCCGGCGACGCACGCGGGCATGCGCGCGGCGAGGTTGGGCAGCAGCAGATCGAGGCACACGGCGAAAGTCATATTTACACGTCCCTAACCAAACGACGTCGCTGCTGGACTGGCCATGTTTGGATCCCTAGTGTTAGTGTTAGTGTTAGTTTTCAGCACCCCAAACTAACACGTAACAAATTAACACCAATTGTGTTTGGATCCCTGTGTTAGTTTGCATGTAAAGCTACTTTTACAATCATTAAAAGAGGGGAAAGTGGAGTGAATAGGGTGAGACCCACCAGAAATAACACCAATTACCACCTCATGGAGGGGTTAGTTTTTTAGGGGGTGTTAGTCCCAACTAACACCAAAATAACACATATGTTTGGATCCAAAGTGTTAGTTTAGAGTTATTTTGCTCCAAACTAACACTAACACTTGGATCCAAACAGGGCCTGTTGAGAACGTGCGGCTTTTAATTCAGCCCATGTACGGAGCAAAGTTGGACTGGGCTTCATTCAGCCAGCACGAATCCTCAAATCCAGGGCCCGTCATGCTTCAAGAGCCGTTGAAAAGGCCCACATAGAAAACCAAAAGGAGGCCCAAAACTGCGTCATTTGCTTATTTGCTGGTTTGCCCGGCCCAGGACGATTTGGAGAGAGAATCGTACGTACGATGGTACGGAAGTACATACAGCGCAGCAATCCAAGTCAGTCGTACTCGTACATGAAACTGTATAATGGAATCCGCGTTTAAAGTCTCCGCCTTCCAACGAATTCAGCCGTGCTGGTGAGCACGCGCGCGTTCAAAAAAATTGTTGCTGAACCGACCAGTGCAAATTAGTCTGTACACGTACGCATTTGCCTGCCGGCCTGCGGCTTACTAGTCATCAATATGGCACCTGGGGTTTTTTTTAATGTAAAGGCAGGAGCACTGTCATATCATTTAAGAAGAGGAGCAAATGTACATAACGAGCCGAAGCTTACCCAACACCACACGACAAACACATACCAACACAACACTACACCACCACCACCTGGGAGAGGAGCTGAAAGGAAGCTATTGAACTACGCCGTTGTCACCAACGCTGAGCCACGTCGAAAGCCGCAACTCGCTGCAAGCTCGAGCAACCACCGAGACACCTCCACCACGGGAGTATCACCCTCAAGCTGCACACCCACGATCGTCGATCACTCTGCTCCAGTGTTGCCTCAGAAGAAAATCTCATCATGGTACCAATAAGAACCACTGATCCTGGCCATTCTGCGTGGGGGCCTCGCCTCTTCCACCGCCTCACTCCTCTGCCAAGGACTCAGATATCTGAAACCACTTTAAGAGCACCCCCTCCGCCCAACTGTTGCCGAGATCCCCACTGCCATGTGCGCCAACTCGAGACCTCCAGCACCCGTAGGCCCTCTGCACCTTGCCGCCAAAACAAAGACCTTGCGCACCTTCTCAACCGCCGCACACGGGCCAACCGGACCACCTCCACACTGGCGCAAGCCGAAACGAGTCTCCATAAGTGTCGCCTCCAAGGAGGGAAACGACGCCGTAGGCGCCGTCGACACTCGTCCAGCGAGCTGGACCGGGTTTTCACCCAAGACCCCGTGCAACATGACATGGCTCCCCATAGTGATGTCCCCAACAGGAAGACGACGCCCATGCAGAACGCCGCCACCACTACCACCTGCAGAATGCCGGTGGAGGCTTTCGCCCGGAACCACACCACGCCATGCGCACAAACTCAGACAAGCAGCAGCACACTAAATCCCCTCCCATCTGTGAACTCCACAACCGGGACAATGACTCGGGACCTCCTAGGGATGCCGCCACGACATCGCGAGAACGAACCAGTGCTGGAAGCACCCAGTACAAGCCGCCTGGCCCCGCCACCGCGACGACGCCGAACCCGCACGAGGAGAGGAGAAAGAGGGCACCGACCACCATCACACCTCCATCCCGCTGCCCGCTTGCAGATGTCCGCCGGCTATACTCGACCACCGTGGCCAAGGGCAGCCAGCCACTCGGGCGCCCCCCGCCCAGGGCCTCCCACGACACAGCCGCCACAGCGCCCTGCGCCTTGCAGGCCGCCGCCGCCGCCCCCGTCGCCGCCATCCCTACGCGAGAGACGTCAGCGCACCCCCGGCCTCCACATCGACCGCCGTCCACACCAGCGCCGGCAGCTAGCATCTCCGAACCACCGCGCCAGCCGCCTCCACCGCCAAACGCCGGCCGAGGCCAACGCCGTCGCCGTTGCCCACCAGCGCCACCCGCTGCCGCCGGGCCCCCACACCTCGCCCCGCCACAGAAACGCGCGCCCCCACCGCGCATCCACCGGATCCGGCCGGGACGGCGCCGGATCTGGCGGCACCATCCTCCGCCATGGCCGGGACGCCGGCGCCGGCGAAGGCCCCTCCCAGGTGACCAGGCGGCCGCGCCCAGCCCCAGCCACCCGAGAGAGAGGGAGATGGCCCCGCCGCCGCCTTCCCCGCGAGGCCGTGCGGCAGCCCGGCGACCTGCTCAGGCGACGGCGTGGCAAGGAGGAGGTGGAAGAAGCTGGCGGCGGGCTAGGGTTGAGATCCCCTCGGTCGCCCGCGCGAGGGCGACGCGAGAGGGAGAGGGCGTTTTTGCTTTCTGCAGAATGCAGCCGTCCTGACAGTCAAATGTAACTATTGCTCCGCCTGCGGACAGTGTCTCCGTGGACCACCAGCGCGTGTCCCAATTGGTCGCGTGGTCCTCGCCGCCGGCGGCCCACAGGCAGCCAGGAACGCGCTACAGTTCGTACCGCGCGCCCACGGCCCACCACGGCACCCCTGAATCCCTGATCAACGCGAAACGCGGCCCGGAGTCGCAGGCCGCGGCCCCCGTTCGAGGCCTCGAGCCCTCGACGCGGCGGCGCGGAGGAGCTCCGGCGGCAGCCGTGACAAACATGGAATGGAATCGGCTATGCTCCTGAAACGGAGGTGTCGCGTGTATGAGTCCCGTCATCCCAAATCCGAAGCGCCCCCCTTGACGAGAGCGCGCCGCATCGGTTGCTTGTGTTTCTGCGGTCGGCGGCGATTCAGTAATCAGTAGTAGTAGTGTCCGGACTCCGGAGAGCGGATGGTTCGCGGGGCCTGCTGTTATGCTGCACGATCAGGATACGGTGCCTTCTGGGCTTTGGCTCAAGGTTCAGCATCATCAAGACTTGAACTTTGTATGGAAACTGGGCATTTGGCAGCTTTGCACGAGCTAAGACAAGAGATGGTGAGAAACGAAGAACACGAAGACACGATCGTGCGTCGGCGTGGCCCGACAAGTCTGAGATCAAAAGGTGTGGGGATTGCTTTTGCAAGTTCCATCTTCTGAAACAACCACTTGTTGGGTGCAGACTTTTAAACAGTTGCCAGACGACCCCAGCCGAGTGATGGAGCGCTCGAGTTGACACGCCCGTGCTCAATCTATAGGGGAGAGGAGATGCTATTATGGCCTCCAGGATTCGATCCATTCGTGTCCGACGTTGCCTTTTGCATTGCCGGGACTATTTGCAGTTACAGTCAACTGCTGCACATCCATCGATAAATCACGCTAATTTCTCTCTTCATTCTCCGTTCCCGTTCTGCAGTGCTCGTACTGTTCGTGGAGTTGATGGGGTTTCCCTTTCCTCTCACGGTCACGGCTCACGGCACCAGGCAGATGAACTCTGCCAGAGTGCCAGTGCCGTTCATCCAGGGCCAGCTTTCTCACGGGCGAGGCTCGCCAGCCAAGCCCTTCACTTTCACCGACGCCACCACGTCCTGTACGTCCCCTGTCAGTCACAGTCAGTGAGCAGCCATGGAAAACAGCAACGGGACACGCCATGGCAACAGGTGCCGTGGCCATCTTTCACCATGAACGGGGCCCGTGCTACCGCCATCGATTCCAGCAGCTGCGCCTCCATCCCGTTCCGTGCACCGGCGCCGCTAACACACGTGGTGCCGGTGGCCGTGCCGCCGGTGAGCGATTCCGCGCGCCGGCCGTGCCTATTTAGTGCGGCAATAACGCCATCCGCGTTATTGAAACGTCGTACGTTGGGCTAGCTAGCTAAAATGCCCCGCACAAGACGACGCGCCGCGCATTGAGTTTTTAGCAGAGAAAGGCTGCCGGGGTTCCAGGCGAACCACTCCACTACCGCCCGCCGCCGCGCCGCGCTGCTCTGCGCACCTGCAGGCAGTAGACACTGAGCCCTGCAGGGTACGGTGCCGGGAGGGAGAGGCGGGAATGGCGGATGGAGGCGGGGAATCGGAGTCGACGGCGCTGGAGTACACGCCGACGTGGATCGTGGCGGCGGTCTGCTCCCTCATCGTCGTCATCTCCTTCGCCGCCGAGAGGTGCCTGCATTACCTCGGCAAGGTAACCGGGTTTGATGATGTCTCCTTATTACGTTTCTGAAGTCTAAACGCGTCGTTTCTGCACACTGATTGGTGTGGTGTCTACTGCGAGGGCAGACGTTCAAGGGGAAGAACCAGAAGGCGCTCTTCGAGGCTCTCCTCAAGGTCAAAGAAGGTATCGATCTGTTCTTTTCTACCATTCAGTTCATTTTCAGGTGATGTTCGTCTAGTGTTTCTCCTTGATTTTCCCTGTTCATTTCTAAATTCAGAACAAGCTGTGACTCAGTGACTGTGATGCTACACTACAACTGACTTCAACACCTTCCCATTAATGTATCCGATGCAATTTTGCAGAGTTGATGCTTCTAGGTTTCATCTCCCTGCTGCTGACGGTGTCCCAAGGGATGATCCAGAGGATCTGCATTCCTCCAGGGTGGACCATCTACATGCTCCCATGCCATAGCGCCAAGGAACAGTCTGAGCTGAACCCCTGGGAGGCGCATGGTCTTGCTGCCGGAATTTTGGGCCTCTCCCGTCGGCGTCTGCTTGCCGAGGGTGGGTCAAGGGCCCAGCACTGCCAAAAGAAGGTGCATGGACGAGTTAGAACAACACTTGTTGCTTCATGCTATTTCAATCCAGTGCTTGTGATAGCAGCCTATGCTTCCAATCATCGACACACCTTCCTGAATTTTTCTAGCATTCATTACTAGTATTTATATTCATATGCTAGTATCTGTATTCATATGACTCGTGCTTGATGTAGTATGCTACTGGTCAGAAACTTGAGATTGCACATGGGCGGTCTTACTTTATTCCCAATTGCCATTTTAGTGTGTAGACAAAGAAGGATACATAGTGGGTTCCCTTGTATCGGCTATTGTCCAATGAAAATTATAGGGAGCCTGAAATAGCCTCAACTGACAGAAAATGAGTTGAAGTTGTATATTCGTACAGATTCCTCATTAGAAAGATAACAAATTTTATCATGTGGTATCTTGTATCCCATTCTGAGATTAATTATGTTGCCTTGTTTGCTGAATATTAACAGTACAGGGGACACAGATAGTCGGTGATCCTTGTATTTCCTTATGATACAGTTGCTATGTGTCAGAAACTTTTCTTTCAGAACATGAAAATATGTGACATTATGGAGCATTGAAGCTAAGGTTCCAAAGCATCCATTATTTTAGCTCTAACTCCAGCATCGTTGTCACACAGGGAGAAGTTCCTTTGCTGTCAGTTGAAGCGCTACATCAGTTGCATATCTTCATTTTCATTCTGGCCATTGCACATGTGATCTTCTGTGTTTTGACTATGCTTTTAGGAAGCGCGAGGGTAAGGTATCTATGCCATTTTATTTAATTCTTGTTTATATTAACCTATGTTTCAAGTTATTTGGCC
The DNA here is from genome assembly GCA_033239725.1 of Echinochloa phyllopogon. Classification (NCBI taxonomy): domain Eukaryota; kingdom Viridiplantae; phylum Streptophyta; class Magnoliopsida; order Poales; family Poaceae; genus Echinochloa; species Echinochloa phyllopogon. The sequence continues at coordinate 52,577,976 of BTCW01000005.1, forward strand.
CAATCTTGTTACTCAGATTCGTCAATGGAAACACTGGGAAGATGAATTTCAGAAGGATGCTACAGAAAATGGTAGTAGCATCTATCTTGTTTGCTTCTCATGTTCTGGTCAAATGGTATTCTTGGTGGTCTAGTAGCAAGTAGCAACTGTCCTTTTGTATACAAATTAATGCCAAAGTTCATGAGAAAAAAAATAATGCTGCCTTTTTAGTACAATCCTATGGAACTGCAGGGCCTAGGAAGGTGACCTATGTGCATCAATGTGAATTTATCAGGGAACATTTCAAGGGTATTGGCAGAGATTCAGCAATATTGAGCTGGCTGGTAAGAGTTCATGTTGGTTGCAGTCAAAATAGTGCATCTTCTTTACGAACTATAGCTGAATTAATTTCATAATCTTACACCGCCCCTTTCATCATACGATCTAGTTAACTTTGGGGTAGACAGACGCTGCCTGGGTTTTCTGACAGACTTCTGTAACTTACGATGTTGTTTCTTCTGTTCCCTCTTACACAGTTCCAGACTTCTTATATATTGTATAACTTCCTAATTGTCTTTTTAAGCAATCCCAAACCAAAATACACCTGAATGCTTATTTCACTATCGCATCGTTAATGCATTGTTACATGGTAACTTATTATCAAGTATCAGTTTAACCAACTCATTAAGCTTTTACTTTCAGCATTCTTTTGTTAAGCAGTTTTATGGGTCGGTTACTAAATCAGACTACACTACAATGCGACTTGGCTTCATCATGGTAAGGATAACACAACAATATTCAATTTTTTTGTTCCCTTCTAGACTATAACAAGTAACATTTTTTCTTCACAGACACATTGTCGGGCAAACCTAAAATTTGATTTCCACAGATACATGTTACGAGCTTTGGAGGCTGATTTTAAGAAGGTGGTTGGAATTAGGTACTCTAGTCAGCGAATTAATACATTTTCCCGTTCATGCACTAAAAGTTGTTGAGAATAGTTGATGAACTTAACTATCTTGCCTTTTCATTTCTCACTTAGCTGGTACTTGTGGATATTCGTTGTGGTATTCATGTTGCTGAATGTCAATGGTGAGTTCAATCTCACCAGAAGAATTTAAGCCTTTCCTTCTTTACAGAACTGCCTTTCCACTGCTTGTTTACTGTAGTCTTTCTAGTATTCACTGTAAGTGTAAACCAATACTATTATTTAGTGTCGATGTTAATGGTCATCTCTCTTGCAAATCTACAGGTTGGCACACCTACTTTTGGATCTCTTTCATTCCTCTTCTTGTAAGTGTTTCTTGAAATCTAAAAATGAGTTTCTTGAAAAGCTGCAAACATAATTTGGTGAAATTTCAGATCAGGCTTGAATTTTGCCTGTGATCCGAGATTGTGAAATTAATGGACAATTCTTTATTTGCTTCTTGCAGCTTCTGTTGGCTGTTGGCACCAAGCTAGAGCATGTCATCACGGAGTTGGCAATTGAGGTTGCCGAGAAGCACTCCGCAGTCGAGGGCGACTTGGTCGTCAATCCGTCGGATGAACACTTCTGGTTTGGACGGCCCAAAATCGTCCTGTACCTGATCCACTTCATCCTCTTCCAGAACGCGTTTGAGATCGCATTCTTCTTCTGGATTCTCGTAAGTGCAACCAAACTCCGCAACGAACAAATGAACTAAGATCAAAAAGCTTAACGCTTGTTTTTTGCTCTCTTTGCAAGACGACCTACGGTTTCAACTCCTGCATCATGGATCACGTCCCCTTCATCGTGCCGAGGCTCGTCGTCGGGTAATTCGCATGCCTTCCAGCTACTCATCCCGTTCGAACAATCCAAGCATGCTACAGGCTCATGCTGTTAACTTTGCAGGGCCATCATCCAACTCGTCTGCAGCTACAGCACCTTGCCTCTGTATGCAATTGTCACCCAGGTGTGTAGCTGTGTACCAATATTTCCCAGACCATCGTTTTGGCGATTCAGAGAAAACCAAGATGAAATATGGTTTTAACTGTTTTCTGGTTTTCAAAGATGGGGACCTTCTTCAAGAAGGAGATCTTCGACGAGCACGTGCAGCAGAGCCTCGTGGGCTGGGCGCAGAAGGCCAAGAGGAGGAAGGCCCTCAAGAACAATGGCAGCAGCGGCACCGCCGCCGGATCGGCACATCCGTCTGCGAGGCTCGAACTGGTGAGGCGGGCTGCCGCTCTTGAAGAAGGCAGCACCGGTGGCAATCGCAGTGAAGTCTAGTGCAATCCAGCGTCCAGAAACTTGCAAAGCTACAATAGCAAAGGCGTGGGAGACTGTAAGAAGATGCAGGTGCCATCAGTGGTGGTTAGATAAGAAGATGCAGGTGTCATCAGCGGTGGTTAGATAAGAAGTGTCTGACAACCAGAACGTGTTGTGATATAATGCTTGTATGCTTTTGTATTGTGACTTGAGTGAGGCATAATGTTATGAAGTGGGGAGATTTCTGTAGTGTTGTTGTGAATTGCTGATGGAGACGCAGAGCCCCCGAACACATAAATTTGCCTTGCCGGCACAAAGCCAAACTCAGCCGCGAAGCGTCCGCCCATCACGAGAGCAAACATGTATTCTAAGATATTCAGTTGGTAAACAGAAGCATCATTTATCTGACACAACCGTGTACAAAAGGCACAACAGAAAAAAAAAATAATGACAGAGTTGATTCTGTAACAGGCGGGGCCCCTCAGTTCTAGTTCTACTGCCGTACAAACAAGTATGCTTGATCTAATCTTTTAGCAGTGCAGTATGAAGCGCCGGAGGTACTCAACCATCACCACTTGCACGCCTGCCTCTGGATTTTGGAGTTCATGGTGCCCTTCCCCTTGTCCTTGTAGGTGTTCCTGGACGTGGGTCTCCTCCACCCATGGGCAGCTGCGATTGCCCTTTTCCTTTCCTTGTTTAATTGTTTTGTAAGTTCAGCGTCTTCCTCATCATCACTATCGTCTGATGAGTCGTCGTCATTATTGCCGTCTTCCGGGGAAAGCATCTTGCCGCCTGATTCAAGAGGTTCCATTGCATCCCCATTGCTACCTGAGGGAGGCGTTTCCAATCGGTTCTCACCGCTACAGCTTGTTACATGCTGCACAGTAAAGAAATGTAAGAGTCCATCAAAAGTTTGTTTATTCATTCCAGTGGATAGATGACTAACCTCTTCAGGAAAACTTCCAGGTCCATCTGAATCCCTTGAGACCAAATTACGTTCAGGCTCATCCAAACCGTTCTGAGAAACACCACCAAAGTACACTTCAATAACAATGACTTCAAACTAGACACTAGGCTGACTTGAATAAGTACACAGTCTTAACATATTCAAATTATCTTGTTAGGCAGATATACCTGGTCTATCTTCAATGAATCGATAGGCACAGCATCACAAATCTCATCGTCATCACCATCATCATCTGAGCTGGAATCATCTCCTTCAGCATCTTCTTCCTCAATGTACTGTAAGAGAGTTTGCAAAGAAAATTAAGCCAGAATTCAATCTAATGTATGCATGAATAGCAAATTTGCAGAAACATCTGGCCTACTTTCTCAATCTCCACTTGCTCCTTCCTGGTAAATCCACTGGCAGCTAGTTCCTTGTCCAATGAACCAGCGGCCTTTTTCACAGACAGAAAGGATGGTCTACTATTCCCTTCACCATCACTTTCAGATCCATCTTGTTCTTCATTTCTCTCCGACGTAAGATTAAACCTAATAGGAAGGAAAAAATATCAATAGAAAATTGTATTCAATACCAAATTAGGATGATTTGAAGTTATCTTGCATATACTACAAACCTCTTGTTGAAGAACTTGTAGATACACTCAATGTCTCGGTCAAAGAACCTGCAGATGCAAAATCCATTCTTTTTTATAAAAAAATAGAAGGCACTATAACATTAGTTATCTGAGTAGGCTACATACATTTGGGCATTACGATGAGAAACAGATACCATCTGTGGAAAGTCAATAACTGTAATTTTTTCATCGTCGTCAATCTGCATGACATCAGCATTGATGAAAGTAATTATACACTGACATGTAAAAGTATACCATATGTAGTATTATTGTATACTATTGCAAAACTATAGGTGCTGGCAAGCAAAACCTAGAAATTATTTGTAACACCCTAAAATTCATCACAATTAAATTGTAGCAATCCTCTGAATTTTTCTAGGATTTATTAAGGCTTAAATAAATTTTCTAGAATTTAATTGGAATTTCTAGCCCTTTTATCAATTTAAATATCACATTAAATAATTATTTTAGTCAAAATGAGTTTTTGTTGCATTCATGTTGTTGCATATATTTTTTTGGTTGATAGTAAATCAAGTTGGAATTTAAATTATGTTTAAATTCGAATTTGATTTGCTTTTGTTTGAGTTTTAGAAAAGTTAAAATAGGCTGAGTTCAGTTTTGGCCCCTGAACTCTCGCGAAGTCCGTTTGTGCCCCCTGGACTTTTTCTCCCGCTCGCTTTTCCTCCCCGCTTTCTTTCTCTTTCCCCGAGCCGATTCCTTTCTCCCCGCCCGGCCTTCTCCACTTTCGGTCCATCTTCGGCCCGCTCCACTTCTTCCCCCGTCGCTCTCTCTCTCTCTCAATGACGCGTGGGGCCCACGCGTCAGCTTCTTCTCCCCGACGTCGCCGACCCGGACTCCTCCCCAAGTCCGTCTCCGCCGCGCCGCCGTGTCCAACTCGGGCACGAACGCCTAGGCGAGGGCCCGAGCCCCATCCCCGGCCTATAAAACTCGGCCGCCGCCTCCGCTTTCCCTCCCATCAAGCCGAGCCCGCAACCCGAGCCGCCATCGTCGCCGCCGCCTAGCTCTGCCGCCGCGCCGTCGATCCGTCGTAGCACCGCCGCTCAGCCCCTCTCGTCTGCGCCAGAGGCTTCGCGTGAACGTGTTGAGGCCGCCCGAGCAGTTTCCCCTCGTTTTCCCCTTCGATTCGGCCGTCACCGCGCTCGCCGTTGTTCTCCACCGCCGCCGGCCGCCGTTCATCGCCGTCCGTCGTCGTCGTTGCTCTCCCCTCGTCGAGACCTAGCTCAGTGAGTTCGCCGTTCCCTCCTCTCGCTTCTCGGCCAAGTCCCGTCGCTTTTCGTGCTCCGTAGCGTTTTTCCGAAGCTTCTCCGGCGAAGCTCCGCCGTGGGAACGCGCGGCGCCGTCGTCCCGGCCGTCGCCGGCGTCGACCCGAGCAGCCAAGCCATCCTGAACGTCCGATCTAGATCCCACGACCCAGATTAGATCGAGCATCCAAGTCAAACCAGTCCGTAACGGTCAGCGCTGGCTATTTTGCTAAAGAGCCCCTGAGTTTTCTGGAAATCAACCCGCGGTCCTAGTTAGTTCAAAAATAATTACGTTTAGGTCCTTTTTCTTCTGTTTTAGCCCCTGCAAGTTTTAAAATTGTGCCCGAGGTCCAAGTTTTGTCTTTTTACATGAAAACCCTCGTAGTTTTATACAAAATTATGTTTTAGCCCCTGGTTTTTCACAGTTAAGCCCCTGAAACTTTTAAAACTTTGCCAGCAAGTCCCTGAACCTTAGAAAAGCCATATCTTTTGCGTTTTAACTCCGATTTTAGTGATTCTCGCGCTCACGCGTTCGTTGTAACGCCTAGATTAGTTTTGTGCTGTTGTTTTCTTTTATTGGAATTGTTTGGTGTATTGTTTCTTATTTGTTGTATTGCTTCCTTGCATGTGAATGTGTGATGCGATTAGGAAACGACCAGTTCGAGGATTTCTCTGAAGAACCAACTGTTGGAGAAGGATTTGAGCAGCAACAGAGTTGGGAAGAAGGCAAGTGTATTATGTCATGCAAATGTCCTAATAATTATTAATTTCACCACCCATGCATGTGTCTTAATTTGATGGGTTCCTATTTAAGGATTTGCCTAGCCACTATATTTTCCTGTCCCTGAAACTGGGTTATTTAATTAACTTTGATGGTAGATGATGCTTAGCTTGCTTAACTGAGATTGGTTAAATGAACCCCTGCTCTATGTTCCAAATACTCTTTGAATTAATTAAATGGCAAGATCGTATCTTTTTAATTGGAACATGGAGAACCACCCAGGAAAACAGTACAACCATGAGTGCCATGTGGCTCTGGCTTTGACTGACTAATTAGGTGCTCTAGTTTATGGTAGCTTTACTCGAAAGGGGCATGGGGGGCGGCGGTTGACGGGGTATAGCTCGGTCCTTTTTAGCTATGGGCTTTGGTAAGAGACAGACCTCATTAGGGAGGGTTATGCTTTGCTTCTGAACCGGAAACCTTAGCGGGCTATTATTTATTAGAGTGCTTTTGTAAAGGTCTCATAGTGAAACCCAATATTCGGTCCACGTGGTGTGGGAAGGGTACAATGCTTCGGCAATGGGGATCACAGCTTATGGTGAAAGTGTACAACCTCTGCAGAGTGTAAAACTGTTATAACAGCCGTGTTCACGGTCAAGAGCGGCCTGGACCCTTACATGATAATCATATTTGAACATGATCTAAATCGTGGTTATATGAATATGTTGGGAATATGACATTCATTAATTTGTGGGTGGTATATACTTTCACTTGCTAGTAAATAGTTGCTTAATAAAATTTGGCCAACTAAAAGTGCTTACTGCAGTATGGTCAGCCAACCTTTTTGCCTCAGCCTTGTATGTCATATTACATTTGCTGAGTACGTCCATGCTTGTTGTTTTTCTTTCTTTTACTGCATCTACTACACCCGGAATGCTACTCAGATTGGGAGAATTTTGAGGATTTCACTACTGATTTTGAGAAGTTCTAGACGAGTCTCCCCCAGTCAATGCCTGTGGAGTTGGAGTCACTTTTGCTTCGTTAGATGAACGTTTAGTTAAGTCTTCCGCTATGACATTTGAGTCAACTCTGAGATTGTAATAAATGCACTATAATACTCTTTCGTTATGCATGGTTATGAATATTCACTTGTAACGTCTACCATATGTGTGTAAACTGATCATGGCGCACATATGAGATGCACCTGGTTTTGCCTTTAAAACCGGGTGTGACATTATTCAAAAGGACGCATCCAGGTCATGTGTTTGCCACAAAAAAAACTATTGTACCATAGTCTTATCCACCTAAAGTTTTAGTTATATGAATGATCAAGGATTTAAAGTTTAGAAATCAACACAAACTGGGAAAGGAAAAAAGAAGAAATACCATGATATTGAACTCGTTAAAGTCACAATGTATCAGTCCATGCTCTGCCAAACGAACGATAAGACCGAGACTTGTGTCAAAAACATCATCTGGATTCTGTAACTCCTTCACTTGAACACTGCATAACATAAAGCAGCTTGTATCAGGCTCTGCGTGAAGGAACATACTTGTAGACTAATATAAGAGTCCACATATGATACATATATGCTTACAGAGGATATCCTTGGACAAGTGACATGATCACACAATGCCGATTGCAATCCACAGCAGTTGGAACAGGGAAACCATGGTCTCCTAGAGCCTAGAAAAATAAGCAATCGAGGATAACCAAACAAAAAAGGTAAATCAAAAGAGTACATAGTTCAGATATAGTCCACAGAAGTATGATGAGGAAAAAATACCTTCATAAATGCAAATTCCTTCAATGCTGCAAGTCGTGAGAGATACAGCCAATTAAAGCTCCTTCGATGCCTTAGATAGTCACGCTTAGATTTCACAGCCCTAAAAGATGTCCTGCCCAACCTATGAAGCTTCATGGCAAGCACTGTACCATCCTCTGTCGCAACCTCAAATATATCTGGATATCACAGATATTAGAAATATAACTCTCTTTTTTTAGATCTATTAGAAATATAACTTCTTAAGCCCCTGTAAACAGAAAATAAACAGTAAGATCACAACATACCTGACTCCTTTCCAACACCGATCTGACGGCCAACTGAAGCAAAAACCCCTCGATTAACCAAAGTCTTGATGGCAAGGAAGTCATATCCGAGATAGGTGAGCCGATATCCATCATCTGCATCAAACCGAGCCAATAAAGCAACAAAAACTTGGTGCTAAAGTGCTAGCAACCAAAAGTTCCATAATCTAGGATGAACCACCAATGACTCACATTTAGCAGCATCATGATGCACCAACTTGTTCTTCAAAAGATTCCTCAGCACTTTGTATGTGCCTCCGTGCCTAAATTTACAAAGCAAAACAAATTCCACTGAGATAAAATACAAATATATCCACCCAGCAACAAATAGTTTCGTTTTGTTAACTGGCAGATCAACAATAAACATTAAGAGTAAGCAATAGCTGCTTTGAAGCTTGGATGTTCAGCCTAGTTAATTTTCAGCACACCAATGTTTATGCAAAAGAATTACAACATATAACTTCATTTTTGCTAACTGAAAACATAAGCATATAAGATGGGGGATTTAGTGCCATTATTTATTATAAGAGATTAAGAATATAATCCGCCTGACTGTGCACCACAATTTGGAAGTTGCAAGGCATTCCTGAACTAATAGTGCAAAGGTCCAAATCCCAGCTGTACCACCTCCAATCAACATGCTAGATTGCAATTGCATCTCAAAACGAATAATTGGAATATCGCACGAAACATACAAGCTAACACCTAAAACTAGCAACCACAAGCATACCACTAAGTATAGTCACAAATTACAGGATTTCGAACAAAAACGTCTTACTTCAGTCCAGCGATCCTGTCGACAAGCTCTGCGGGCACAATCTCGTGCTGTGATCAGTCCAAACAGCAAGATAACGTCAGGTGCAGAAACGAGTAATCTCTCACACGCATAGTATGTAACGAAATGAGAGGTTGGGATACAGGGTTTAGGGGATCTCACGTTGCGCATGCCCATCTCAACGGCCGTGAGGACGCGGAAGTCGTCCTTGGTGAGGTAGCGCAGGGCGTTCACGTCGAGCTTCATGGTGCTCCCCTTCTTCTGCTGAAGCTACAGCGCAGTCAGGAGGCGGCGGCGATGGGGTGAGCTCTTGCTCGCCTAGTACCCCAGTAGGCAGTGGCGTCGATCGACGGGGCTGTCCAATCAGAGCTCAGAATCCCCGCGAGGCAGGCGGCCTCCTCCGTACTCCTCAACTCGGCCGGCGACGGTCGCCGCGGATGCCTACGAGGACTGGTATGGCCGCACGAGAGTGGAGGTGCGGCCGCGCAAAGCTGAGCGGCGGCTGGGGCGCGCGGAGAAGCTGCAGTGACGGCGAGGGACGGGAGGACGGCGTGGAGGTGGCTGAGGGCGGAGGCGGCCGGCAGCGAGCGGCGTGCGGGAGTTGCGTAGCCGAGCCAAACAAGGGCTAGGTTTTCCCTTCGCTTCTCCCGTGTTTGGGCTAATGGGCTAGACACTGACTACTCTTTTGGTGGGCTGGCTAGAGGCCCAGAGTGGGTCTAGCAATGCCGGCCATATGCCTATATGACGTGTCAAAAAAAATGCCTATATGAATGTTTGCAGTCTTGTTTTTGCAATCTTGCTTCCCTCAAGAAAAAAAAACAGCCGCTTGCTTCCCTCAAAAAAAATCTGTTTAACTACATTCTATCCATTTAACTTTCCGAACAAAACTTGGACTTGACTTACCCCGCCAAACTACTTCAACTGGTTCAATTTGTTTGCTAACAATATTTCTCTTTTTATCCGTCTTACGGATTAAGTCTTAATTTTGAAGTTTATGAGTAGATAGATAACATGATCATGTAATTAGAAAATAAACTAATAAATGTATGGTTATTTAAGCATTTGATATGAAATTGACTAGTGATACAAAATTGCATATGAAAAGTGACCACAAAAAAATGCTAGTGTATTTTTCTAATTTATTTAAGACATTGTGTTATAGATCACACCACAAAAAATGAATAATAAAAAATAACGTGTGCGCAATGAAAAAAATACAAGTAAATTGGGCCAACAAAAATAGTTTGAGGGAATAAACCAAGTCACATTTTATTTTGGCGGATAGGTGGGTTGCACCTAGTAGTGAACTAGGGCCTTGTTTAGATGCAAATTTGGGGGTTTGAGGTCAGATCGTAATCATTACGTCACTATAGCATTTTGTTTGTTTATGTGGAAAATTGTCCAAAAATTGATTAATTAGGCTTAAAATGTTTGTCTCACAGAGTACAACAAAACTATGCACTTAGTTTTTTATTTCATCTACATTTAGTACTCCATGCATGTTATGACATTTTGATGTGATGGGAATCTTCTTTTTTCATAGTGAATTTAGAGGTGTAAATTTGGGAACTAAACAAGGCCTAGATGTTTTTTCATTTTCATTCTTGCCATTTTTGCCTTTTTCCATGACCAAATATACAATAATTGTGTTTTAAATCATAGAAAAAATGCTATTGTCTTAGAGTATTTTTAATTCGATTTATTATTCAACTAGAGTATCTTTATTTTTTAGTAAACTTCTTAAATGGATCATAAGTGGAACGATTCTACTGTATTATTAGAGAAAATGTTTATTTAATCAGAATTTATCATAAAAAGGTTTTTTTTGGGGGGGGGGATGAGGAATAGGATTTTTTTTGGTTTATTTTCAATCAGTTTTCACGTAGTTTATTTTTTATTCAACTAGAACACTTTGATTTTGTTGGGAATAATTTTTTGTAATGACCAGCTGCATTCTACACCTTTCACTACGTATCACGCATGTTCAAACAACTATATATGTGTTCAGCATTGTATAAGTCATTAGCCATTTATGTTATCTACAAATGAGTTTATAGGCCCAATGGCTCCGCAAAAGAAATACTCCGTATAACATTCTCCATGGAGGAGCGGGGTGATAAGGGAAGAAGTGCCCCCCTACCATTGATGCACTCACTGATGCGGCCAAAAAGCACAACACCAATAACGCCAGGCATACTCTTCGGAAGAATGGCATCAGAGATGGGAGGATAGGGTGGAACAAAGCAAATTCAGTCGATGGCAAGTAAAGTGATATCCATCTTGCTGTCAATCCTGATTACGCCACAAATAATTATGCTTCAATTTGAAATGGATATCCAAATCAGTGAAATCACTCGAAGCATGAGATTCGCCGAGACAGTAGTAAAATACAACCTACAATGAAATGAGATGCATAGGCATGAATGCAAGCACGAGATGGAGATAAGAAGCAAATTAATGGTTGCGATCTTTATTACAAGTGGTTAGTTTGATGCATTCTGTATTTTTTTTTCGATCGTTAGTTTGATGCGATATCTTTGAACCTGGCCACGGGAATCCCTTCTCTCTTTTGCAGCTTTACTATGTCTATTATATAAAAGCAATGTGGGTGAACTGAGAATCGTGCTCTGGTGTAATCCGTTATCCCTCCACCGCTCAGCGCCTCAGCCTCTTGCATTGACATCGACAGAGCCAGTCGCGGGCGCATGATTCCGCAAGTAGAAAGGGACATGATTTGTACGTACAATCATACTGCCGCGCTGCCGTCTGCGTGTCCGTCCGTCCCCTCCGCCAGGGGGGACGAACACGATCTCCCCCGAGCAGTCGAACACTGAACCTGTAGGCAGGCAGCCGTCCGTCGCCGAACCTGTCGGCCGGCTCGCGGCACGCGATCGAGGCCGGGCAAGTCAGCAAACCAAAAGGCGACCAACAACCGCGCACCGCACCAGCATCCCACGCCGCCGCTACGCACCCAACGTGACGACTACCCCCTGCTACCATCCCTGGACTTCGCAATCCATCCATACCCCCCTGCCGCGCCGCGCCGGCCACATACACCGCACCTGCACCGGCACCGGCCGAAAAGGCCCGTGGGTGCAGGGATCTCTCGGGGCTCGGGCAACCCCCCGGGCGCTGATCTCCCTGTCTCGCGCGCGCGGAAGCCCCGTACGGGCAACGAGCCGACTGGCGTCTGACGGTTCATGGAATACGAGGTTCCCCGACCCGGTCAAAACGTGCAGCTAGCTGCGGCATGCGGCGCGCGGGCAAAAGCACATGCGCTGCTCCTAGGCCTGGATGGACTCTCCCGCGTCGTTCAACGCACCTGCGCTCCTGCTTGCTTGGTGCTTAGCCAGCAAGCATCCGCCGCCCGCCCCCAACTTGTATATTAGCTCAGCTCCCGTTCATTCGCAGCCTTCCCTTCTTAGGCTACACAACCTAGTGACCGATTCCCTTGGGCTGCTGATCAGAGATTCAGAGAGGGTACGGGTAATTGTCGCTGCTGAGTTTCAGAGGAACGGAACATCTGGATGAGCTTTGCGATCGGCAGCTCTGAGCCTGAGCTTTGGTTCTCGATCCCATCGTCAGACGAAGAGTCTCGTCAGTTCACGATGGAGAGGAGGCCGGCGCGGAGGAGAAGCGACCCTACTCACCGGAAGCAGCAGGGAGCAATGCACGGCGTCGAGCAAAAGCATCATCTCCGGCCGCAGGGGACGGGGACGACGACGATCCGCGGCCAGCAGGCGCCGCCGGCGGGGTACTTCACGGCGGAGCTGGTGATGGCATTCCTGTTCGTGGCGGTGTCGCTGGCGTTCCTCCCGCTGGTCCTGCCGCCGCTGTCGCCGCCGCCGTTCCTGCTGCTGCTGGTGCCCGTGGGCCTGCTGGCCGTGCTCGTCGCGCTCGCCTTCGTCCCGCTCGACGCGCAGAGCCACCTCGTCGGCTCGTCGTCCCGCTGATCCGAAGAGAGCAGGGGTTGCCGCCGTACATAAATTGCTGCTAGAATCAGACAGATTAGCTAGGATTATTTTTTGGTTGAAGTGTTTTCGTTGTAACCTGATGTCTGATGAGCTCGAGAAGCTGGACTCGAGGAGCCATGCAGCTTCGGTTCATCGATTGATCCCATGAATTTGATCCATCGAAATGCAGGAATCAGGTGCCAATCAAAAAACACCATGTTCTTTCCTAAACGAACATATTACGCTTCTTTTTGGGCGGTTGGTACATGAAAAAAAAACTCTGAGACAGTGAGATAAAGCTGCTTTTATTATTCTTCTTTAGAAAGAATCTGATCTCTCTCCCCCGCTGTAGAATTTCTTCATCAGAGCTAGTAAAGGAAAAAAACACGCACGCATCTCACGTTTTGGCCATGGCCGGCGCTGCTTTTTCCGTACGCTGTGATCCGATCCGGGACGGCGGCGGTGGAATAGTCGCACCTGCATCACATGCGCTCTGGCGAAGAATGGCGACGTGCTCGCCGGCCGAATCGATCAAAAAGCCGCCAAGTGTATATAGAAATAGATACATCGATCAAATTAAGCCGCCAAGTACATTGGTATCGTCTAATAGACGGTCTCATACAGGCACACGTAATCTTATGACGACTTATCAGATAACCTATATAATAGGTTATTGTTTTAGTTGCTCGTAGCAATACAAAATCTCTTGATTTATGGCAAAATAAAAAAATATTATTGGTTGCATGACAACAAAACTCGTACAATGGTGGAAGAGTTGTCTCATAGTCCTAAAATTTAGCTCATGAGACGGTTGTTTCGTAAAGCAACGACCTCATTCTCTCACCTCGCTCTCTCTCCTCTACATCAGCAAAAATCCTACGTGGCTCCTACGTAGCTCCTACGTAGCTCTGCATGAGACGATATATGAGACCGCCGACGTGTAGTAATGTACCTGCCCTCACACGCACGGGCTAATTAGAATCGATCCGTCCCCAGAAGACAGGGGAAATGGCGTGTGCACCACGTCTGTTGCCGCTGACGGATGACGTGCACAGCACCAACCGAACACACCGAAGCTTCCTGCTTGGTGTGTCGAATGCAGGCGGGTTCGCGCACGCCCCCTGCGCGTTGTAATATTTTCCACGTACTGTAGATGGGTCCAGCCGACATCTAATTCTTCTCCAGACGCCCGGTCCACGGCAGATTGCCGCTACGGGGGCTGCGAGCGCTCGATCGAGCACGCGTTGACCCTATCGAAGCTAGACGACGGACCAAAAAGAGGTTCTCGTGATGGGGAAAGATGCTTGGTACAAAATGTACCTTGCGTCCCTGCCATTCCCAATTTGAATGCCTCGTTCTTGATCTTTTCTCCGTACAGTGTAGCCGGTCGTCTCGTAAGCTAGCTGGGCGCATGGTGCTTGATCGAACAGCCGCCTGTGACGTGCACATGTTACCTAACGGTATGGTGCCTCGAGTGTGGGCGTGTAACATGTAAACCATGCATCCACGATCCATCCTCTGACTGTGGGGGGGCATGGATTAGACTCCGGATTCAGATTAGGACCAATTCACGTGATGGTAGTTGAATTAAGAGTGAACGGATGTTACTACATGTATCCGAGACAGGCGGACAGGCTCTCGACAGGCGACAGCTACTCTTTGGTCCCGACCCGACCCGACCCGACCCGGGCCGAGCAACACGGGCCTGCAAGTACGCTGACACCTGCTCGTATCCGGGCCTGGATGGAGAGGCCATCGAGATGGAGTTCGTCTTTTCCGACGCACCAACAGGATTTGCCGCGATGGCGATGGCAGATCACATTCAGATCACACATCTCTCTTGTGAAAACAAAGGTTGGACCAGACATATATGGCTGGATGATCTCTCTAACACGGCTCAAGTACTTTTTCCTTAACTCAGGGTGGGCCCCACTATGAAGCACTGGACGGATGATGCGTTGAAAGTTGAGACAATACTCCCGTTGGGCCCGGCTGCTGCATTCCTGCCTGCCTGGTCCTCCTGATCCGGAATCCCGTCACGGGCCGACTGGCCCCGATCCACCAATTCAGCAGCAGTGACTCGCCGGGCCCTCCATGGGCCTGCCTGCTTATCTCTCTCTGCTTCTGCTGTCCTTAAACTGCAGATACTACAGCTTGTATACTAGATGTCCAGGCTCAAAAAAAAACTGCAGGCTGATGGGGCCCGTATATCTCAATTACTACTCTTCTCTCTAACACGGCTCAAGTACTTTTTCCTTAACTCAGGGTGGGCCCCACTATGAAGCAGCGATCGCATTCATATCGAACTGATCACTGATCAGGGCACTGTTAAGATATCAAAGCACATAGCACTACCATCTGTTGGTGTTGATACTGAATGAGTAAAATACACCAGCGGTCCTTAAACTTGTTCCGATGTGTCATCTAGGTCCCTGAACTCTCAAAATACATATTTGAGTCTCTAAACTTAGTAAATTGTGTCATTTAGGTCCAAAATTCCAAAAATACCCCTATATTATTGATGTTTGTCCATCTCTTGATCTATAATTATCGATATGGTACAATCAAATAAAGTTATTTAATTATTGTGATGGAAACAATCGATTTAGTTAGAGAAATAGTATAAAATTTCATGCTTAATTAGCAGCCATGTCATCATGCATAGGGGTATTTTTGAAACTTTAGACCTAGATGACACTGTTTAGCAAGTTCAGGACTCAAATATGTATTTTGAGAATTCGGGGACCTAAATGACACCTCGAGATAAGTTCGAGGACCGCTGGTGTATTTTACGCTGAATTGAATTGAAGATGATTAGATGGACATAGGGCACACCCACGCTTCTGCCGGTCGTCCTCGTCTCCACCTTGATAGGTCGGGACAAATAACCGTTCAAAGAAGCAAGTACCCCTTTCCCGAGCTCCGAAAAGGTAACGACGGCCTTTGTCACGAGGCTAATGGCGTTTACCATGCTGTCCCTTGCTAAGCTCCACAGCCATATTCTTTACTGTTTTAACTGGCTGGTATGGTACCATAATGTCTTAAGAGTGGCCGGAGCACAGTGTGCGTTTCGTTCCTAATACATATATTCCCTGGATTACTTTTTTTATGTATTTTTTGATTTGTTCTTACCGCTGAGACTATTATTGACGTGTGTTTGTCTGATCGTAAGATTAGCAGTAATTTTTTTGGGAGGTCATATGATTAATACTTTGATTGAAGTACCATGCACGCTTGAACTTGGATTGAACTGCTGGTTGATTCTTGGACTCGAAAAGACAACAGGGACCACGGTACTCTCGGACTGGGAACCATTCAATTCTGTCTACTGCTAGCCGCGACCATGAACCATTCCCACTCATTTCAACAAAAAATAGAGGAGATTTCAGGCTCAAAAGGAAAGTTGAGAAGTTTTTATACAGTATTTGGAGCTAGTAATATCATTGAGAATCACTTTAAAAAATACTCTTTCTTCGTGCTGCATGGACCCTGAACCATACTGTTAACGCATCTTACATCTTAGCGGGTGTGCATGACTGCGTTCAGCAACGTAAAACGAATCATCTGGAAGAGAAGAGATGGCCGGGCAGAGCAGTGCTTACATTGGTAGGCTAATTCTTCTGTGCCACCCAGGACAATCAACGCTGCGCCCTCTGACCTCCTCTCATGTGCCGCTCTGCGTGCCAGCAGGCTGCCACACCCACACCAAATGGCCACTCCACCCGATGCCAAACAGAAGAGCCGGGACGGCGCGCCCTCCCTGCTCTGCTCGCTCCCTCGTGTCACCACGTACGGACCACAGCAAAGCATAAACACAAAACACCACCTCGCTCTAAGCTGCAGTGGCTGACGATGACGACAGTGCCGCATGAACGGCAGCGCCCGGCCAAGATGAACGCGAGCACGGAGACAGTGCACGCACTGGAGTCTAGCTAAACCTAAACGGGGAGAGGAAGAGGAACATGAAGAAGACGAAAGACGAATATGAGAGCTAATGAGTGAGCAAATCAAACATCAAATCCACTCCGTTTTGCATGCCACATACTACTGTAATATCGCAGTGACGCAGAATCTCCAACAGCGTAACCAGCAGCATTCATATCAGCTCGACTCGCCTCCAAAAAGAGGCGATGCATTTCTACATATTACTAGATTAGCATTCCAATAATCCCGACACCAACTCCAAGACATGTTTCATGTTTTACGAAACAATTTACAAGGGATGCTTCTATCAGGACGCAATGCTGATACCCTCTCCTCGCTCGGTTCCTTCCGGCGGCGGCGGCTCCTCCTCCGTCGCCGCGGCGGCCGCCACCACCGGGGCCCCACTGGCGCCGCCGCTTTCCTCCTCCTTGGCCGTGGTGAGCATGGAGGCGCCGACGCATGGGCCGCACGTGCGCTCCACCCAGGTATCCAGGTCGTGGCCGGCGGCTTGACCGGGCGCGCGGCGCCCGAAGCAGAGCCGCCCCACGGCCAGCGCCGCCGCCGCCAGCACGACCACGACGGCCAGCATGGCGATCACCGGGCCGTACGACCCTCTCGCGGCCGCCCCGTCGGGCGCGCCTCCGACGCCGTACGCCACCGGTACCGTGAGCGCCGGCGGAGTCGGAGCCGGCGGCGGCGGGGGCATGAACGCCGACATTGCCCGCCTACGGCGCCGGGCAGCGCGCTGCCTCCAGATGAGTGAGTAGCTCCCTAGGGTTTTAGAGACAGAGAAAGAGCTTGCTTTGGTATCTCAGGGTTAGAGAAAGAGAGAGAGCGTGTTGGAGTTGGAGCAAGATGAGATGAGACTGTGAGAGTAAAAAGAGAGTGTGTGAGAGTGTGACTGTGTGTGGAAAAGGAGCTTTAGCGTTTGGTTGGTGGTCCGGTAACGGTAATGTAAACGTAAATAGATTGCGGTGGTACCAGCGGTGGAACCAGTGTTTACGGACTTTGTTTGCTTGCTCCGGGTAACGGTATTAAATAACAATACAAGCGGTTTGGTTTGCATCTCAGGTATCAGATTACAGTCTCCACTTTTTTAATACAACGCTTGATATTGAGACATGACATACATTTCTAAGAACACGATGAGCACCAAGAAAGCATGCAGTACCTTTTGTTGAGTTGCTAACAGGTTCAACCAAAAAGAAATGTGCAATACGAAAAAATTTGTTACATAACAAGGACCTGAACCATATCCAAACAATGGATTTGAGTTAAGCAACTGACAGATATATTGCAAACCTCTAGAATAAGCTGTCAAGCAAACTACAAAACACAAATTTGGGACACTCTAAAGAGAAGACATCAGCATATCACACTCTAAAGAGTTCTGGCATCTTTATTTACTTGATGTAAGATCCTAATAAAAAATAATAAATAAATAATAATAATATTAATATACACTATGCTTAAGGAGTAAATAAAGAAATGATAATAACATACATCCGTTTTTCTCAAAGGAGAAACCATGTTTGCAGTAGATGAAAGCAAAAGAAGCAAAATAACAGCCGTATGCTTGTCCTCATTTACGTCATGATGAGCACGGTGCCAGCGAATGGATGAGGCCGGCTCCAACAGATAAGGATGCACGGTAAAAAAATAAAATAATAAGAGTAGTAGTGGAGATAAACTTGCCGCCTCCCTGCTGTAAAAATCTCTCTCCCCTACACTCTCCTCCCCAGCTATAAATAGTGATCTTGCCTGCACTTCTGTTGTACGCCAGCATATCACACCACACACACATCGTGCTAGGAGCTCGCTAGGGGAACTGCTGAAAGGAATAGCAAGATCAGGTACCTGTCTCTTTCGGTCCCTCCTTTATGTAGCTTAGCCGCATGCAGCAGCAAAGAATAGGAAGTACTAGTTTAGTCACTGGGTGTGTTTGTAGCCCAACTATTCATGATGGTGTCTTTCATACTTTCTTATGAACAGCATGCCGCATGAATATATTTAGCTACCATGTTTTTTTTTTAATCAAATGTTTTTAGATAGCGTACTGTTGCATGCAGATCTAGCTTTGCCCAGCCTTTTTCAACCGGTACTGTTGTTAGGCAAATTAATATGACTAGTAATTTAATTTACTTCATTTAATCAGGGAAATCACCAGCAACGAATCCACCGGCCAGTCAAGGCAAGACTGCGCATATCTGCTAATCTTATTTACTTAATAATTTAGTTGTTTTCACGTGAAATAATACCGTCACTATCTTGGGTAAGTAAGTAGTATGCTCGGCCTAAGACGATCAAAGCCTGAAATAATAAGCCTGAAATAATGATGCACAGACGGCTGTGGTATGTGTGAGTAAGAACAACTCACACAAGTAGGGCTTTTGGTGACGTGATTCTCAGATGAAGGGCAGTACTCTATAATAAAATTAAAGGTGGAAGATTGGTGACGGTACATTCATAGCATATCTCTGTAGAGTGTATGTGTATATAATTATTGGAGCTAATAAGTATTTATTTAATTATCTGATTTTCTAATATTCTTGCTGAGTATGTGTAAGCATACTCATGTTAGCTCTCCCTTGTGATATGCGCAGAAGGTGGTTCTGACTTGAGTGAGATGGGTGATGGTGACTTGCATGCATAGCTAGGTTGCATGGGAAAAAGGCTCTACCTGCTACGTCTTCAAGAATAGGATGCGTGGAGTGATGGGAAAAATAAAATAAACTTGATGTACCCTTTTATGTAACTCATAATAAAAATAAGAAAGGTGTTGGCTGAGCTATGATGATGTTCACATTTTTGCCTTGTATGTGTATGGAAAAGAATCAAAATTTCATACGCATGCGGCACTGTCATGAGATTTGGGTCGTGACAGTTAGTGGCATCAGAGCCAGGCTAATTAAGTAAAAAAAACTTAACATTTAAACAACAACCTAAAAAGGAAAGATAGATGGGATTAGATGCTAGTAACCCGGGAATAACACCTAACATGTACTTGTGCGTAAAAATAGGCATATGCATTCAATCGGTACATGCAATCAGTGGGGACTAGAATGTTTGATCTAAGATGTGTATTTTGATTTCTATGCTCTCTCATGGAATATTATAAAATGTTGTATGCATTCCTCTTACAGGATGGCTAGTTATATTGAGGTTCCTGCTAAGCTTTTTCTAGAAGAGTTTGTGACCTTGCTGGGACTTGGTTCACCAACTTTCAGTGGCCGTCAGGGTGATGATGGCATGGCTATTGTTGGCGCCACGGTTATTCTGGGTCCAACTCATGATGTTCTGTTCATATATCATGAGGCAGCTAGGACTACGGTGGCTGAGGCTGAGCAGGCTGCATCGCTCATGGTTATCCATGCCTTAGCTGCCGAACACCATGTGGAGATAAGGGATGTGAACTTCCCACAAGTGCAGTGCCTGCGCCATCAGGTGGTAGCTCTGCGCAGTAGGGTGGCGGAGGCGGAAAAGCTTTGTGTAGAACTGATGGGTATCATTCGCTCTGGTGAAAATGAAGTGATGTTTCTTGAGCGGCTCACTCAGAGGTTCTACCATCGCATCCGCTCCCTGAACGAGACTATTGCAGCACTGCAGCATGGTGGGGGAAGGAGCGGCAGCACTGGTGATAGCAGTGCTTGATCTTTTCCAGAAAAGAAGTCAATAATAAGCCTTGAGCCTCTGTAGTGTCACAGAAAGGATGGAGCTATCTTTTAGCTATTTCGGGGTAGGTAAGCTACAAGTTTACTAGATAGGTTGGCTATAGCTTGCAGGGTTGTGTGAATGGGATAGGCCAGGGCAATGTCTCATCTAAGCACGACATTTTGTGTAAAAGTTTGTACTTTGCATGCAAGGTTGCTGGGTGTAGTTGTAGTTATGGCAAAGACGATGTCTCTACTCCACATAGGGCATCTTGTAAAAGTCTATGCCGGGTTAGTGTTTGTGTCTCACTATTGCTTGCTTCGAAGATGTACTTCTAAGAGGAAAAAGCCTCTGGCGGCTTTGGATCTTCAATAAAAATGTATAAAAGAAGTACTCATATATCTGTGTGATATGGGTTACAGAATTTGTTTTCAACTAAAAAAATGGAGAACAAGATATAATAATAAATTATGTCGAAATTGATAGAGAATGGTTAAGGTTCTTTACTAACTGCTTAGCCAGCTAGACTAAAAGAACTGAGTACCTGCATGCATGGCGTATCGACTAAAAAGAGAGAGAGAGAGAGAGAACTATTGCACTACTGTACCAATCTGACACAAGGTTACTTCAAGAATCCACTGAAGGATTCTTGTGTACAGTGCACTATTATTTAACCTTCCAAGTATCTGTATACTATACATTTATGTTGCTGCCATTTCGTTTATTTAAATATCTTGGTACGTCAACAATAAGTATCTAAAGCTAACCATAAATCATAGCAGATGGGAGATAATCACGAGAACAACACTAGTCAGGTTGGACAAGAAACTAGTAATGGGGCTGCTAGATTAGTTGTCCATGATCAAGATCCTTTGGCTAGTATGCTTGCTAATATATTGGGAAAGCAGCAAGAGGCCCATGAAAGACAGATGGACATTCTTGAGCGTATGGCCAGGAAGGAAGGGAACAGGTCAGGTGTAGGAGAATTTCATAAGCTGAACCCACCGGCATTCCAAGGGTCAGCTAATCCACTTGAAGCTGAGGATTGGATTGTTGCAATGGAGAAGGCATTTGAAGCCATGGGGTGTAGTGATAGAGAAAAGGTCACATATGCAGTTTATATGCTTCAGTCAAGTGCTTTTGAATGGTGGGATGCTCATAAAAAATCGTATCCGGAGAATACTATAGTAACATGGGATTTGTTTAAGGAAGCATTTTACAGAAAATATTTTCCGGAGAGTGTTAAGAGAATAAAAGAAAAGGAGTTTCTAGAGTTGAAGCAAGGGAATAGAGCAATAGGGGAATATGAAATTGAATTTTCCAGACTTGCCAGGTTTGCTCCAGCATTTGTTCAAGCTGATAGCTCCAAGGCTCGCCGTTTTGAAAGTGGATTACGTCAACCACTTAAACGACGTGTTGAAGCATTTGAATTAAACACATTTAGAGAGGTAGTATACAAGGCTCAATTACTGGAGAAGGGCTATCAGGAAGAAAAGAATGATTCAGGACAGCCACACAAAAAGTTTAAGTTTAATAATATGCAAAGTACGAACATAAAGGCAGGAAAATATTATGCGCAGGGCAAGGGACAACCTTCTGGTAACCAAGGAAACAATTGCCCCATATGCAAGGGAAATCACTATCCAACCATGTGCCCTTTTTGTTGGGGGAGATGCTTTCAGTGTGGAGGATCTGGACACACCAAGGCTCAGTGCCCACAGCTCCCAAATAATAACAATAATAATATATCAGTATCTCGAGCAAAGCAACCTGCAACTCTACCACTATCCACGCCACCATTATACCTACTTGCTCCTGCAACAACAACTAGTACTTCTAAGACAGAGCCACTCTCCCAAACTCAAAATAGTCAAGGGGTAGGATGGAGCAATAAATCGAAGCAGCCTCACGGTGGGAATCGTGCTCGAGTCTATAACCTGACCACGAAGGATGCAGAGGAAGCTGACAATGTGGTTACAGGTAATATTTTGATTAGTGCACATCCGTGTTTGGTTTTATTTGATTCAAGCGCAACCCATTCTTTCATATCCTTTAATTTTGTCAAAAAGCATCGGATACCCTACAGTACACTAGCGGAAATTATTAGCATTGAAACCCCTGTAGACAGTAGGACTGCTACATTAGTGTGCACGACATGTCCTATAGAAATTGAAGGGTGGAAGTCTATTGCTAACTTTATTATTCTCAGGATGCAAGACTTTGATATTATATTAGGAATGGATTGGTTGCAGAAAAACAGAGCCACCATTGAGTGTTCTGAGAAACAAATCACACTCAGACCCTTTGGTCAGCCTGAACTTATATATCATGGCAATAAAAAGGAGCACAATGTAGTCCTAAAAGCAGAACTTATGGGTAAGGAAAAGGGGTTACAGAAAATTCCAATAGTAAGTGAATACCCTGATGTCTTTCCAAGTGAATTACCAGGTTTACCTCCAGATAGGGAGATTGACTTTGCTATTCAAGTGGTTCCAGGAACTAACCCAATATCTAAAGCACCCTACAGAATGTCCCCTGCTGAATTACAGGAGTTGAAGAAACAACTAAAAGAATTAGAAGATAAGGGATTTATTCGTCCCAGTGTCTCACCATGGGGAGCACCAGTCCTATTTGTTAAGAAAAAGGATGGTAGTTTAAGATTATGCACTGATTACCGAGAATTGAATAAAGTAACTATTAAAAATAAGTATCCTCTTCCAAGGATAGATGATTTATTTGATCAACTACAAGGATCTAAGTTTTTCTCTAAAATTGACCTTCAGTCAGGGTATCATCAACTCAAGATCAAACCTAGTGACATAGAAAAGACTGCTTTTCGTGCTCGTTATGGACATTTTGAGTACTTAGTCATGCCGTTTGGATTGACTAATGCACCAGCAGCCTTTATGGATTTAATGAATAGGATATTTAAACCATATTTGGATCAGTTTGTTATTGTTTTTATTGATGATATATTAATATATTCAAAGACCAAAGAAGAACATGCTAAACATTTAAGAATAGTACTACAAACACTGAGAGAAAATAAATTATTCGCAAAACTAAAGAAATGTGATTTTTGGATGACCCAAGTATCATTTCTTGGACATATTATTTCAAATGAGGGTATCTCAGTGGACCCTGAAAAAGTTAAAGCAGTATCTGAATGGAAAAGGCCTTCTTCAGTAACAGAGATACAAAGTTTTCTTGGTATGGCGGGTTATTACCGTCGTTTTATTAGGAACTTCTCAACTATTGCAGCACCCCTAACCAGACTAACAAGAAAGGGAGTAAAGTGGGAGTAGTCTACTAAATGTGAAGAGAGTTTCCAACAATTAAAGGATCATTTAATTTCCGCACCAGTGCTTGCTATACCTATCGGAGGTGAAGAATACACTATTTACTGTGATGCTTCAATAGTTGGGTTGGGGTGTGTTCTCATGCAAGGAGGAAAAGTAATTGCTTATGCATCTCGGCAACTCAAACAACATGAGAAAAATTATCCCACACACGATTTAGAATTAGCAGTAGTAATTTTTGCTCTTAAAATATGGAGACATTATCTTTATGGTGAGCACTGTGAGATATTTACTGATCACAAAAGTCTTAAATACATTTTCACACAAAAGGAGTTAAATATGAGGCAAAGGAGGTGGTTAGAATTATTAAAGGACTATGACATAAATATTAATTACCATCCTGGAAAAGCTTATGTGGTTGCTGACGCATTAAGCAGAAAAGCATTTTGTAATATGGCCACACTTGTTACACAAGATAAGTATATTCTACAGGACTTGGAAAAGATAGGAGTTGAGGTAATAGTATTTGCACCGGGTGTAACTTTGACAGCACTTCAAGTCAAACCAACACTGGAAGGACTTATAAGAGAGAAACAGCTAGAAGATCAGGAACTGCAAAAGATAAGGAAAAATATAGAAGCTGGCAAGTTACCTGACTTTAAAATAGTAACATGGTTTCCAGAAAGAAGGAGAAGACGTTTCAGTTCACTCCTTGAGGGCTTGAGGGTTGGGGTAACAATTAGGTCAGGTGTAGTGGCAGTGGCAGCGACTCGAGTCTTTGGCGCCAAGGGGGCGAGGTTTTGGCCCTACGGGGAAAAGCTTTCCCTTCCCTTGCCTGCACACTGCCGAGTTCCTGCTACCGGTCGGCGTCGGTGTCTACTCATCGCCGTCCGTTCCACTGTCCTGCCGTATAAAGGTAGACGCGGTCAATTTATTTACCTCTTGGTAGGCAGAATCAAAATCTTTTTACAGTCGCTCGCTCGTTCACATGTTTACGTACAGCTGGGCTCGGTCCTCAGGCTGGTGGAAAGGGCATGAATGGGTTCAATTGCAGCCGGCCTCCGGCCGGAGCACGGCCTTTTCAGGGTGTCCGGCTCCGGCAACGGCCCACCATGGGACTTGGTAGTATTAATTAGCCGCGAGATACGCCTCGAGATGCGTGGGATCCTCGACAGTGACACCCTGTTTGTCAGCCCTCGGTGGGCCCTACCGGTGTCCAGCGGGCAAGCAATACGTTGATGATGGATGCTCGGCGTGGCGATGGATCGTGGTTTTTAGGTCTCGGCCGTGGGATTGTACGTGCGTTGCGTCTAGGCCGACCACCGTCCTGTGGCTCGCCCGTGGAGATTCTCCGGCGTGGGGACGAAGGGGGGCGGGGTCCGGGGCTCTGCGCCGCTCGTGGCCGCGGCGAGCGGTTGCCGCCTTGCCGGGCGAGACCGGCCGGCAGAGAGCGCGCACGAACGCACTAGCGCTTCGTCTTTCTGCTGGGTCCTTTGCCCCGGGCCACTGCCACTGCCACACAAAAGAGCCCTCTGCGATCTGCCGGGGCGGTCACGCGCGCGCACGGCGCACCGCCGCGTGCGTCGCCCATCGCCCCAGGCGGGCCGCGGTCCCAAGTTGTAAGATCCGTCCATCATGTGGCGCCCCAAGTCCGGCCCATGCGCTCGCGTCTACGTTTTACCGCCTCGTCTGTGGAAATTTGAGCCCGTCCAAGACGCCATGATGCGCCAGATTGGTGCCAAGGACCTACACCATCCAGGAGTTGGGCCGGATGATGAGGGCGCAATTGGAAGCCCAGTATAGGCCTAGCGAGAAAAATCTTCACTGACTTGGAGTACTGTTCTAAATAATTACTGAATTTATTATCATTTTTATATTTTTATTATTCGTTTTATTTAAAATTACACAAGTATTTATAATTTGTTTACCATAAAAATATTATAAATATAATTTATTATCTAAAATATTAGATTAAGTTTTTAAATAAGATAAATAATCAAATATCATTGAATAATAATTTGAAATAGAGGAAGTACTATCCAACACTTTAACTGAGTTCTTTTTTTTTGCGACCCCTCTGACTGAGTTCATTCATCTAGCAAAGTGAAGGATTGACTTCGTTAGCTGGGGCATTCGGCCTGCACCAGTTGATAGGGGACTGAGTATAATTCTCAAAAGTTAATTAAGTTTGTTTGTAGGCGTAACTTGATTGTACCTAAAAAACTTAGTCTATAGATCAGATCAGGATTTGTGTATAATTTAGCGGATGGAAACTCGACCTGCGAAGTAGGTGCTGTTTTGCAAATTGAGAATGAAGCACTAGCAGAGAAATACCTAGGCCTCCCAACAGCTATTGGACGCTCATCTAAGGAGGCCTTTGAGTTTTTGCCAACAAGAATGAGGAATCTGATAGTTGTATGGAGTGGGAAGGAGGCGAGCGGTGCTGGAAGAGAAGTGCTTATTAAGTCAGTGGCACAGGCGGTGCCGACTTATCCTATGAGTTGTTTCCTTGTTCCCAAGGATACCTGTCGAAAGATGAAATCAGTGATATCGAACTATTGGTGGGGTGGCTCCGCTATCAACAGGCACATGCATTGGCAGCGTTGGGAGCATCTCACACGACCAAAAGAGTCAGGTGGAATGGGTTTTCGTGATCTGCGTATGTTTAATTTGGCCTTGTTGGGTAAGCAAGGCTGGAATCTGATCAACAAGCCAGAGACTTTATGTGCAAAGGTGTTGAAAGGCCGATATTTCTATGACACAGACTTTCTGTCTGCTTCTAGGAGAAAGCATGCTAGCCAAACTTGGCGTGCTATCCTGGCAGGAAGAGATGTATTGGAGAAGGGGCTTCTAAAAAGAGTTGGAGATGGCACCTCTATAAAAATTTGGCATGACCGGTGGATCCCTAATCATTTTCAGGGGAGGCCGCTGGTAGAACTAGATGAGCCACATGTGTCTCTAGTGTCTGACTTGATGACTCCTAGTGGAGGCTGGAATGAAGACTTAATCAAACAAGTGTTTGTAGAGGTTGATGCTCATGCTATTCTGCGGACACCAATCAGAGGAGCAGGAGAAGATTTTTGGGCCTGGGAGCCGGAGATACATGTAATGTATTCGGTTAAGTCGGCATACAGGCAGCTATACAATGAACATTGTGGCCAAGGGGGGCGTGGTGAGGCGTCGTGTTCAAGCAATCAAACATGGAAACGCCTCTGGAGCCTATGCGTTCCACCAAAGGTTCGAGTGTTTTGGTGGCGAGTGGTGAATGGTTTTTTGCCGGCCAAAGGGATTCTTCATCGTAGACATATTGAACCTGTGCCAAATTGTGATTTGTGTGGTGCAGACGTGGAATCAATTAGTCATGTTCTAATGTTCTGTACAGCGGCCCGCTGTTTCTGGGAACGAGTTCATGAACTGACATGGGTAAAGTTGCCAAAATTGCATCCAAATTCATGGGCAAGGGATCTCATTGAACCGAGCTGCTGTCCGGAGAAGTCAGTTGCCATTCTCCTGTGCGGTATGTGGTCACTATGGATGGCCAGGAATAAACGAAGACATGGTGAACCGGGGATACCAATGATCAAGGTTGTGGACTGGGCCATTGATACAGCCTTCGATTTATGGCAACTGGAGCACCCGATCAAAGAGAAGGAGCAAAGGAAGGCATTGCAGTTCTGGAAGAGTCCTCCTTCAGACTGGACTAAATGCAACGTTGATGCATCCTTCATCAAGGAGGAAGGGCGTGGTGCGACGGGGGTGGCACTGAGAGATCATGATGGGAGAACGTGTGGAGGACAAGCACGATGGTATGATCATTGCCTCAGTGCGCTATCAACAGAAGCGGCAGTGTGCCGCGATGGTCTCCAATTTGCAGTGGAACGGGGAGTCCAACGGTTACAATTGGAGACAGACTGTCAGGTTATTGTTAATCTGTGGAAATTACCGGCAGTTTCAGCACTCGGAGATTGGTCCTCTTCTTCAGCAAATCGAGGAGTTAAGCCGGAGTCTAGTTGATTTCTCCTTTATTTTTTCTAGCAGATCTTGTAATCAGTTAGCTCATGAGTGTGCTCGTTTAGCTTCCTGTTCGAACCAGGTGGTGGAGTGGCTTTTGCCACCACCGGTGCTATGGGATACGATAGATTCTGATTGTAAACATGCTCACGATGAATGAATGAAAATCCGGCAGTTTCCCCAAAAAAAAAAAAGAAACTCGACCTGCGCTCAATAAGGGAAACAAATTAATTTGGATACACGGTAGGTTGTAAAAGCCAAAAAATTCTAATTCCAATTTATTATTTTGATGATTCCAGTTTATTATGCCCCAACCACATTTTTTATTTTGCGAATGTGCCCCAACCACACTTCAATGTTCATGCGTCTGGGAATCTCCCCTAGATATACCATGCTCGTTTTTTCTCCTTCCCAGTTAAAAACTTCATTTCACAATTACCTGCATATACATCTTCTACGAAAAAGAAACAGGGATGATTCTTCAAATGAAGAAACGGGGACATTGTTGTATGTACACTTTGGTTGGATATAACACGGTAGTACACTCCCTGCACAATTACTCCTTACTACTACCTCAAAACTCAGAAACACCACCAAATTCCTTCACCCCCGCCGGCTCCTTCGGATGCAGGTATGCAGCAAGCTAGCACGGAGCCGCGCCCACCGGCGGCCGCCGGCGATCCTCACATGCCGCCGATGCAGGAGAAGAACCTGGCGCTCCGGCCCCTCGGCATCGCGCCCGGCTGCCGCCACACGGGCGAGGCCCCCACCTCCCCGGCCAGCTCCTCCAGGGACAGGTGCCGGCGGTGCGCCATCTCGCTCTCCGCGGACACGACCTTGCCGCCGCCGACGCCGCCGCGCACGGCCGCCTCCCACTGGTTGTTCCCGTCCCAGGAGCTGTCCTCCACGCGGACCCTGAACCGGCCGTGCGCCGAGCCGGTGGAGCTGCACCGCGAGTAGCTCCGAGTCCGGCGATCCTTGATGGCCCTGTAGATGAACGGGATGAGCCCCTCCATCTCAGATTCTCGGTGACTGGCTATGCCTATGGCTGGCACGACGCGAACGCGACGACGGCAATCGCTGGCTGCTGCAGCTTGCTGGAGAAATAATGGTGGTTTGGTTTGGCTGACGCTTTGGCGGTGAAGCCTCTGGCCGGGTGAGGGAGACGCTTTGGGTGTTTTTATAGGCGGTGGCGGCGCAGTGGATTTCTATGGGTTTGTTTCACTTTCAGGGTCAGGAGACGGGTTCAGAAGCGTCGCTTGACACGGCTGCTTGCTCTTCGTTCTCTTGCGTGTGGTCCTGGTCCATTGCCTCCTGGTGTCGCAATTGTGTTTTGGCTCCGGTTGCTTGTGCCTGACTGCTTGATGCCGATGGTTTCGTTCAGTTTGTAGCTGGTGTAGCCGTGTACCTCGTGCTTTTGATCTGAATTGTGGTGGTAGTTTGGGACGGACACTGCTAGGTAACTGTAGTTATCTGCTCCTGCTAGTGCTAGCTGTAGCTGATGCAGTTTTTGGTTGGCTGCCTGGTTCCCTTCGCAGTTAGTAGCAGTTAGGTGATAAAACAGAGCCATACACGCATTGTTAGGTTTACTGACATATCAGATTGAATTTCTGATGACCTCTGTATCTGTTGAGAAACTGGAGCCTCAGGATTTGCCTAATCATTTCACTATGGTTGGCTAAAAGAAATTGACGGAGGGGGAAAAATAATGGGGAAGTAAGAAAAAGAATGATGTATCCATTATTCTGTCGTGTACACACATCAAAACTGACTTCTCTATACAGAAATTGACGACAGAAATCGACGGTGGATTCGATGGGAAGAGTTTTTTTTTCTGTCGTGTTGCTTGTTAAAGTCAGTTTTGATGTGTGTGCGTGGCAGGTAGATCAGATAGCGTCGAAAGGTCAGCGCGGCGGTGCCCTGACCCCTGACGCCATCGCCAAACAAAATTCTCTAGAGGCCAAAAGATGCGGTTCATTCCAGGCTCAAGTATTGAATTGCACCATGTCGCTAGACATGTTTGACAAGCATCCCAGCTGAGCAACGCACGCTCAATCATGATCTGCTTCATTTCGTTCTGTTTCTTAGTCTGAATCGATGACCAGATCACTACAAATTTCAATAAGGGGACAAGCTGACGAGAGGGCTAACAAACTTTGGATCCCAGCTTAGCTTTGCACAAATTTGTCCAGAAATGCGTAACCATTTTTCGGGAACGTGCGAGCACGTATAACGTATTTCTCATTGTACGAAAAAAAAGAAATGCATAAACCGATGGCATCTGGTAACATGAACACCAACAACCTAACATGCTTCGATTCCTTTTGCAAAATACAAGATGTCTGGTTTTGTTTATATATTCAGGACAGGCAACCGGTGACGTGCAACGGCGGAACGACCACACGAACGCCACGCAATTTAGCATACTAATCGTCTAATCCTGAGGTCTCCGCATCTTGAACAGAAGAAACAATGCGATAAGATTTTATAATTAGCCTACTGCCTGCCGATCTGGTAGCATACTCGCATCAGCGTTGAAAACTGAAAAGCCAAGATTGCCTCCATGGGATTCCGATCTTGATTCAATTCTCTGACGTGCTGCCGATGTCTAGCAGCAGGGGAAGCTTGATTCTCCACGGAATGTTTCTGCTCTAGACTTGGCCTGGATAACAGGGTGGTTCTGCTTTTGCAGATGTGTACTGATCTTATGGATGCAAATCATTTCGATTTAAGATTAGTGTACACTATCTCGTTTTCTACTCTCTTCTCTTTGTTGTTTAATTTGATCCGTACCTATCTGTTTTAGCATGGGGTTAGAATGGTTTCAAGTACATGTGCCTCATTTGAAAATACAGTATGGTTGCCCATGCCTTTCCCTTGACCCGAAGGGTTTAGAATATCATCCTGATAGTGTTTTAAACTACCAACGGATATGGTAAACAAATGAGTTTATAACTTCATCTGGAGGGCATGTCGTGTGGTGTTGAGTTCTCTGTTTACATGTCGCTATTTTCTCGGAGAAGCATATACTACTTGATTAGTTGATTTGCACAAATTCCTAAACTAATGTAACCCGGTTTTGAAATGGAACGTAACAACCGCTGCTTTTATAAACAGATAATAAGACTTGCCAGAGTTATTAGTGCTAATTTTATACAAACAGGCCGTTGATGAAACCCAGTGCTTGTGCTTGTTCTAGTCAACTGGCAGTAATATCTGTCACAGAGCTGCAACTCATATCAAATATGTACTGAAACTTTCCCCTCAGCCCGGATATATGTTCTAGCGAACAGTGTAAACTATGTGCTAGTTAACTGGCGGAGCTGGAGATGAAATCAATAAGCTGTACCCTGAACCTTCCATGCAACTTGTCACATTGAAAACGTGGAAAGCGAGCGAAGCAATTGCAAGAAGACAGCCGAGCAGTTACAAGTAGCAATCAAAGCAGAAGGGGGATAAAAATCATTGTCTGTGGATATATATATTTGTATTCGACATCCGACAATCTTCTTGCTTTTCCAAAAAGAAAAAAGGAACTGTTCTGGATATCGTCCATTAGTATTGGGTGCACAAGTGTTTCAGTTGTTCTGACGAAAACATAAATCCATGTCATCAGGGGTCGTCATCACTCTAACAGGATTATACAAAACATGTTTTGGTGAGGCGTAAGAAAGTACTGTAGGTTGATGGGATCATCTCTCCAAGTGGACTGTATGAACTCGGAGGAGACAGAGGTATATCTAAGCTTCCAGAAATGCAGAGAGATAGCATTAACAAATACGATTCAGCCATGCAGGTCGCCGTTGAAGTCGCCTAGTGGATGGGATGGCGGCTGCCTGGAACAGACATGCTAGAATTCAGTGGGAAGTTTGCCGATGCAATCCATGGAGCATCAGCCTAGCCGTTGATCCAGCTGACCAAGATTTCCAATCCACGCTTGTACTGAATAAATAAAAGGCACACGTTGTTCTCAAGTTTTAGGTGTTGGTGTTGACGAAGTGAGAGCATTGGGACACAGGAGCAGCACCACGTCAGCACTCAGTGCGATAGACCGGCTACCTAACCCAAGCCAAGCAGCTGGCTTCAACCTCCGTGACTCAGTCCGAACTCATCCATCCATCAGAGCTTCCGAGCAGATATTTGCTATCTTGTCTTTTGCTTCCATTTCTGCAATTAGGACGTGAGAGAAACGATCTGGATTGCCGGATTGGCTCTATCAGGTGTATAATTCAGAGTGTTTCACCATTATGTTAGCCACATCCAAATTAATCTTGTCCAGCAGAGGCCGGAACTTCCTTTTTCAAAAAAAAAAATTAAACCTGTCCTTGTGGGAGTATTAGTCTCTCTTTGGAAGAACACTTCAGATTACCTGACGAGAGTTCTTTTCGTCATTTTCTCTGATGAAGGGAATTGGGTGTCGGGTCAGCAAAAGGCGATCGATGTTGACCGGCGTCAGGAGAATCTGCGGACTCCGGCGGCTGCTGCAGGCAGCCGTTGTTTCGCCGCCGTTTCGTCCCGATGCCAGTGCGCCCAAGCCCGAAAGCATCAGGAGACAGAAGAGACTTGCCTCGTCGTAAAGAAATGCTGAGCAAATCCACTAAACCGGCTGACGTGGTAGTATATTGGCACATCGCTAGCAAGTTCAACGCGACATGATGGGGTTGTTGCTAACAGTCTCTCTTGCGTCTCATCTTGACAAGGTTTGGATAAACCTCACCAAATGCTTTATCAGAGTTCATCAGAGTCATGAAGCCGCCAAGTTGTGTATTACGCAGTCACAAGCAAAAAAGAAACCTATCATTTAAACGGGCCCTTATGGGCCGGCAGACATAGGCCATATTGACTCGAGTGAAATGCATGCCTATCCTGTCCAGGCCTGGCCCAACCAACAGGTCAACAACTACGTGTGCTTCCTCTAAATTGGGTCTTCCTCTAGGAAAAACAACGCCGAATTGCGTCACAAAGAAAATATAAATCACGTCTTCGTAATTCAATCGATCACGTTTTGAGTTTGAAATTATAAATTTTGACGAGAGTAAAGGGAGCAGGTCTTTTTAGAAGAGACGAAAAGCGTTGACAGATCAGCAGCACGGCGAGCTCTCGTGAGCAGTTAGTTAGTTATCCCCCCCTTCTGGTAATCCACCTCCCGATGCCGCCGAAATCGAAGGCGGCGGCGGCGGCCGCCGGGGAGCCGGTCTCCGTCGAGGACCTCTTCACCTCGTTACACCGCCACATTCAGGCCAAGGAATTCAAACAGGCCGCCAACGTCGCCGACCAAGGTCACGCGCTACAACCTCCTCACCCCCGCGTGTGTCGGAGTCTAATGCCAATGCCCTAACCCCCTGTTCGAATCCGACCCACCCCGACTGGCTCCGCAGTTCTCAAGGCGGCGCCGGGCGACGAGGACGCGGTGCGATGCAAGGTGGTGGCGCACATCAAGGCCGGCGAGATCGACGAGGCGCTCGCTGCGATCCGCGCAGCCGAGCGCCTCCCCATCGACCTCAGCTACTGCAAGGTGACTCGAGTTGCTACCCTTGTAAACGCTTTGACTCAAATACGAAGCAATTCAATAGCAATGCGTGAGACCACATTTGGTATAATATTCAGTCCATTGCCTAGTGTAACTGTTGTTCATATAAGATCAATCCATCCAGCTCAAACATCTTGACAGGGTCAACTCTTTTGATCCCACACATTTAAGTATCTAACTATAAGCTCTATCGTACCTGTTTAATTGTTACGTCTGGATCCTGTTGCGTTTCAGTAATATATTGTATGCTGCAGTTAGAGTAAGGCTAGACTCAATTCTCTATTGAGTGCTGATATTTGCCTTTTCATTGAGATTCCTTACTTCCGTGCTGTTTGTTTTTTGGTAGATTTTGAATTAAAATGTCATGTCGGAGAACTGTGCACTAATTTTGGGTCAAATTTGGTGCTGGGTATCATTGTTTTTGTTGCTAAAAAGAACAATTTGTCTGATCAAACTAAGTATTATTGTTATTATTATTCAGGCCTATTGCTACTACAGGCAAAACAAACTGCAAGAAGCTCTGAATCTTGTAAGAAGTCAAGAAGAAACTGCAGCTATTCTCCAGCTGGAATCCCAGATTTTATACCGGCTAGGAAGAATGAATGATTGCATGAATAGCTATGAGAAGCTTCAAAAATTTAAAATTGACTCAATGGATCTGAAGATAAATATCATTGCGGCTCTTGTTGCTGCCGGAAGGGCTTCTGAGGTGCAGGCAGCTATGAGGGTGCAAAAGGTTGATCTTACCACGAGAGCACTCAGGGATGCTCGTAGCTTTGAGCTCGCATACAATTCTGCTTGCTCCTTGATAGAAAATAAGAAGTATTCAGAAGCTAAGGAGCAGTTAGACTTAGCTAAAAGGTGAATTTCCTGCTGCAGAAATTGCTAGAATGAACGTGTTCATTCAGTTCACTGAACTGATCCATCCATTACCACAGCATTTAAATACTGTCAGATTGATAATTTAAGAAAACTATGATTTTTTTCAATGCTTAACTGGTTTAATTATTCCCATTTGTTCGCATAGTGAAAATAGGCTCTTATGTCTTGCAAGGAAAGGCTAAATTGTTCCTTCGTGATCCCAGATATTCTTTTAACCTCTCAGCTCATGAAATAATGCAAGATCTAGGCAGTCTTCAAGCGTAAACAACTAGATGGATCATAATGTCCTTTTGTTTTGTACTGCAGACTTGGGAAAGAAGAGCTTATGGTGGAAGAGGAAGACTATAGTGAAGATGATATTGAATATGAACTAGCTCCTGTATCTGCTCAGCTTGCGTATGTGCAGCAGGTAATTAAATTTTGAGATTTTTTCTTACACAAAGTTCAACCATTATTCTGTTAACTTGTCTTCTTCATTATATTTTCAGCTACAAGGACAATCTCAAGAAGCTAAACAAACCTATGTTAATATGATAAACAAGAAGTCACCTGATTTATCACTTGCTGTGGCAACAACAAACCTTATTTCACTAAGAGGTACAAAAGATACTGAAGATAGCTTGAAGAACATTGAGCGGCTTATTGAAAAATCTGCTGCTCCAAACCAGTTGCAACTTATTGAAAGCCTTGACTTCGAGTTATTCCCAAGGCAAAAGGAAGCTCTGTATTCTGCCCGTGTTCTTTTACTCCTCCATGGAAATAAAACTGTTCAGGTCTGTTTTGCAAATTTTATTTGATCTCCCGCTTCTATTTTGTGAAGAAATCACCTATTTGATTTATTTTTAATTTTTAAGTGAGAGGGTGTAGTGAGATCATTCAGTTATCTGAAATTCTTTTCTCATACTTGTGAGATTTATAAATCCTATTTCAGTAAGAATTTCTGGCGAGTTATAATTCTAACCCTAGCAGTGACATGACTGATGGGTCCTATAATGATATAAAAAGTAGTATTTCTTCTACTTGAGGAATGAGGAATGATTATTGGATTGCAAACTAGTGTGGAAGGTCTTTTAGTAAACTAGATTTGTTGCATACACATAATGAACCTCCTGACACTTTAGCAAGGATATCCCAACTTGTTCGGTTGCACAGAATAGTTTTTTTTTTCTTTTTTGCTTTCATTGTTGTAATTGAATTATAACGTTGTCAATTCAGTTCATCATATGTGAAATGACCACGATCGGATATAATTATGTTTGATTGTAAAATGACCCTTGCATGCAAAAATGTTCATGTGTCTATATAATCACCTCATGTTAAAATCATCATCATCATCATCATCATCAGTATCCCTATCATTTGTTTGGTGGGCAGATTCTATGGTGAGTCTCTTAGCGATTGCTCATTTCTGTTCTTAATCTTTTTTGTAGGCACATGAGTTGATCAGTGGATTGCTCGGTATGTTTCGAGAAAGTATATTCCCAGTTTTGCTTCAGGCCACTGTTCATGTGAAAGAAAAAAAGGTCCAGAAAGCTGAAGAAATTCTAAGCCAGTACGCTGAGAAGCATCCTGAGAATTCTAAAGGGCCCCTCCTTGCACTTGCTCAGATTGCCGCTAATGCCAACCATTTTCAGCTTGCTGCAGACTCACTGTCAAAAATACCTGACATCCAGCACATGCCTGCAACAGTTGCCACACTAGTGGCTCTCAAAGAGCGCCTAGGTGACTCCAATGCTGCAGCTTCTGTACTTGATTCTGCTATCCAATGGTGGAAGAATTCCATGACCGATGAAAACAGATTAGATAAGTTAACGCGGGAGGCTGCTGCGTTTAAGCTCAGTCATGGACGTGATGAAGAGGCTTGTCAGTTGTACGATGAACTTGTGAAGAGCCATGGAAGCATTGATGCTTTGGCTGGGCTAGTAGCGACTTCAGCACGCACTAACCTGGAGAAGGCTGAACAATACGAGAAGAAGCTGAAGCCATTATCGGGCATCAAAGGAGTTAATGTCGAGAGCTTGGAGAAGACATCTGGTGCAGGGTATGTTGAAGGGCCTCAAGACCTGAAGGTAGATGTGCCTGAGGAAGTGAAGAAGCAAAAGGCAAAGAAGAGGAAGCAGAAGCCTAGATACCCAAAATGCTTTGATCCAGCAAACCCGGGGCCGCCACCGGATCCTGAGAGATGGCTGCCCAGGAGAGAGCGATCCAGTTACCGTCCAAAGAGGAAGGATAAGAGGGCTCAGGTCAGAGGTGCTCAAGGAGCTGTGACTAGAGAGACAGCGGCAACCAATGCCAGTGCTTCCTCGAAAGGAAGCCAATCCACCAGTTCATCAAAGACTCCAGCTGCAAACACCGATCAGCCAAAGGCTAGCAACAAATCTAGGAAGAAGAAGTCGAGGTCTTAGATGAGAAATTTAGTTAGAACAAATTGACAGTGCAAAAGGATATGCCCATTTACCTTCTTGACTTGCAGTTCTGATTTGGATTGCCTGCGCATTTGCAGTCATCCCTACTATAGAAAGTTTTGTTGAGCTGTATCGCGATGGGATTTCACAGTAGATTTCTGTTTTCTTTACAAGTTTATAATCCTTATTACTCACTTCGCGCCTGCATATGCACCAACACTGTTACATTAACCGGTTCATAGCAGCACACGGGTACATCTACCGTCATGACTGAATTCGTACATGCTTTGCTTGCAATATTCGAATCAATCAGCCACCGTGTAGTTGTACAAATTTAAATTATATCTTGCAAGATTGAAGCGTGTGAATGTGTCCGCGTAAATGCTTGGAGCCTTGAAGAGTGAAGCTTTTGGATGCTTGCTTCTTTTGAAAGAGGAATCCCCAGGAGCAACGGTCGAACCCAATGGGCTTGAACAATTTGTTCTCCGTGACCGTGAGGCTGAACTTGTCAGCCACAACGGAGCGCACAGCCAGCGAGCCGATGCACGGGAATGGACTCCATCCGCAGCCTCCTCTATCCTCTCTCCCCCGTTCCCCCCGTTGCTTGCAGTTGCAGAGGAGAGCTTTTCTGACTCCACCGGTTTGCCAGCAGGCTCTCGCGGTCGCGTTCCTGGGTTCGTCGGCGGTGCACGGCCCCCGTTCTCGGCCGGGCGCATCTCAATCGCCGCTTCATCTCCACCGCTTTACAGAAAGGTACTATTTCTTCAGTGAGGGACAGTATTTAGACAATTAAGTATATCCGCCAATGGAAACTTCAGTTAGGGTCTTTTAGGGAGAGTAGGAACCTTGATAAACTTTATAAATCACAGTTCATCTTAGAAACTGGATGTAAGTAGAACTCTCATCAGCCTCACTGAAACCATACTTTCAGCAGGGCAGCAAGAGAACAGGGCCAGTGGCTCCAAAAGTGACTGAAAATGAGGCAGAATGCATTATCAGCGGCAGCCCGACTTCTTCGAGGCGATTCAAGTGGAGCAAGGACTGGACCAAGTTCCTCACCAATTACTTGATGCAACAGGCTTCAGGTGCCAAGGGGAAAGATGCATTGTTCAGGGAGGATACCCTACGAGAAGCTGCAGATTCTGTTTCTCAGCAGTTTCAGCATGAGTGTGGTGTCGCTGATGTACAGAGGAGGTTGGCAGCTCTGAGGGAGAAATGGCAAAGGTTAGAGAAGATGAAAGCCTTTGGTTCTGCGTCATGGGATCATGCCACTAGGACGATAAGCATGCGAGAGGAGGATTACCAGAAGTATGTTATGGTAATGCGAAGATTTCCCCTTTTAGTTTGAGATTTGCAAGTTCTAAGTTACCTTAGATCCTACTTAAGTTTAAGTCACTTTTTATGGTCCTTGCAGTGCAATGCCAGTATTAACTGTCATGGCTGAGTTTTTTTTTTGTTTTCTTTGCGATGAAGGATCACCCCAAGGATTCAGGGATGCTAAATAGGCCTATTGAGGATTATGATGTGCTTTCTTTTATCTTCAGTGATGAATATGATCCATCAGCAGATGGAATTCAGTTAAAAAAAGGGCCAAAACGCCCGCTCCGACGATAGTAAGATATTCGAAGACCCCATGGAGCATAGGATAGCTAATGAGGACATCCGCTACTTAGTTCTTAAGATTGGGGAGTTAATAGATGCTATAAAAAGCTTAAAGCCCAGAGACTTTGCTGACGACTTGTGGAAAGCAGTTACAGCTTGCGGTTACAACGACAGGATGTCAATCACTGCATTTGAGTATTTTCTGAAGAACGAGGTTGAAGGGAAGATTTTCCTTGTGCGCAGCCCAGATCTTCGCAAGGAATGGTTAGCCAAGTTCTTCTCTAGCCTTTTGTAACCATTTTTGATCTGTTCTATCAAGCAGTTTAGTTCGGTATTTTGAGTTCACTTTTCCTTTTTTTTTTGAAGAAACAGGAGGGGTTTTCCCCTACTGATTAATTTTTTTTTTTGAAAAGGGATACTTTATTATTTTCCAGTTAGATACATCGAGGTGATACATTCGCCTGAAAAGATCCCGGCCTCTGCCAAGTGACACACAGCCAAAAAGAAAAAATAATGTTCCACAAAACTCCGGGCCTAATTAGCTGCCAATCCTAAGACTAGACCGCCACCCATATGCCCGGCCAAAAATAACCGTGGCCGCTTGGACCAAACGCTGCGACGCCACCACAAGACTGTCCCGCGATGATGGCCGTTGAAGGATAGACCAACTGCGGAGCAAGTGCGCCGTTGTGAAGATAACCTGCAAGAAATTTGGAGACTTGTTATCGAAAACCACTGCATTTCTGCAGCACCAAACCGCCCAACATAAGGCTGCCGCGCCTACAAATATCAGAGGTTTAAAACTTGGTGGTACAAAATTCAGCCAACTATTAAACATGTTAGTCACACTAGATGGTTTAGGTAAACCCCAAGCCGCGTAGACCGAAGCCCATACCATACGTGTGAATCGACACTCCAGAAAAAGGTGCTGAATGGTTTCATCTTCATGACAGAAAACACATTGCTTACTGCCATTCCAATTTCGTTTCGCCAGATTATCTTTAGTAAGAATAACACCTCGCTTTAAAAACCATAGGAAAATTTTAACCTTAAGGGGAAGTTTTGATTTCCATAATCTCTTATTTGTATTTGGTACATTTTGGTAAATCAGCGCCAGATAATGTGTTTTCACAGTGAAAACACATGTCGGGCTCAGACTCCATTTAAATTCATCTTCTTCGTCAGTAAGGTTTATATTTGCCAGCCTTGCAGTTAAATTATTCCACATTATCAGTTTAGGTCCAATAAGATCTCTACGCCAGGATATATTGGGAATCTCCGTACTAAGTACTTCAGCCACCGTATCCTGCTTTTTCCTCGCTATATTATATAGTTGGGGATACTGCTCCATAAGAGTCCTATTACCCAACCATATATCTTCCCAGAATCTTATCTGAGACCCATCTCTGATAGTGAACATGCCAAATTTGAAGAAGTCATTCTTAACCTTCATAAGCCCAGCCCAAAAGTGTGAATCCCCGCTTTTCCATTGGACCTGAACCAAAGGCTTGGTCCCTAGATATTTGTTACGTAGAATTTGTTGCCAAGTACCATCCGTTGTAAGCAGACGGTATAACCACTTGCTGAGTAAGGCTATGTTCTTAAGTTCTAGATTGTGTATCCCTAGTCCTCCTTGATCCCGTGGGAGGCATAAGGTACTCCACCTAGCTAATCGATATTTTCTCTTATGCTCATCACTCTGCCAGAAAAATCTAGACCGGTAGTAATCCAGCTTCTTACGAACTCCACTTGGAATTTGGAAGAAGGACATCATATACATCGGGAGACTACTAAGAACTGAATTGATTAAGGTTAGCCGGCCTCCGTATGAAAGGTTCTTCCCTTTCCAACTGCTTAGGCGGCTTTCAAATCGCCCCTGGATCCTCAACCAGTCATTATTAATCAGTCTCCGAAAATGTATAGGAATGCCTAGATATTTGACAGGAAAGGTTCCAGGGTTACAACCAAATAGTTCTTTGTACTGATCTTCGTTGTTCTTAGCCTCACCAAAACAATAGATTTCACTTTTGTGAAAGTTTATTTTGAGACCCGATAACTGCTCGAATGCACAAAGAATATTCTTCATGTTCTGAGCTTGTTCCAGGTTATGATCTAAGAACAAAATTGTATCATCAGCGTACTGGAGTATAGAAAGGCCGCCATCAACTAGATGGGGCACCACACCCTGTATCTGATTATTCGTTTTAGCTCTATTGATTAGAAGTGTGAGCATATCAGCCACTATGTTGAAAAGGATAGGTGATAGCGGATCACCTTGTCTGAGATCCTTTTTTTGTCTGGAAGAAAGGACCTATTTCGTCATTGACATTGATCGCGACACTGCCACCCGAAATAAAAGATTTAGTCCACTCAATCCACTTGGATGAGAAACCTTTTAATCTGAGTGTCTGTGTCAGGAAATCCCATTTGACTTTGTCGTATGCCTTCTCAAAATCAATTTTGAATATAACTCCATTCTGGTTTCTTCTGTGCAGTTCGTGTACTGTTTCATGTAGAATTACTACTCCTTCCAAAATATTCCTACCTCTCATGAAGGCTGTTTGTGTAGGGCTGATAATGTTTTCTGCTACTGAATTAATTCTGAGTGTTGCCACTTTCGTAAAAATTTTGAAACTGACATTCAGTAAGCAGATGGGTCTATATTGCTGTATTTTATTAGCCTCTTTAACTTTAGGTGTCAAAGTAATGACTCCAAAATTGAGACTGAACAGCGGTAAATCTCCGGTGTGTAACTCATGAAACATAGTCATCAGGTCACCCTTAATAGTCTCCCAAAAGTGCTGATAAAACTCAGCCGGGAAACCATCCGGCCCTGGTGCTTTGTTATGTTCCATGGTAAAGATGGCTTCTCGAACCTCTTTTTCAGTAAAAGGGGCCGTGAGAAAATCATTTTCAGCCTGACTTACTTGCGTAATATCATTTGTTCGCTCGTCCAGGCTAAAGTGACTCTCCTCCGGAGGACCGAATAGACCCTTGTAAAATTGGGTAATGTATTCTTTGAGGTGTTGTTGTCCTTCTATTCTATTGCCTTCATAATCCAGGGAGAATATTCTTTTTTTCCTATGTTTACCATTTGCCACCATCTGGAAGTACTTGGTGTTATTATCTCCCAACAGGACATCATTCACTTTGGCTCGTTGATAAAACCTCAATTCCTCCTCTCTTAGGAGTTTTGCGAGATCATCCCGAGCGTTTTCCAGTTGTTCTCTCTCTACCTCTGTTAGGATTCGTTGTTCGGCTTGTATATCAAGTGTTGTCACAATGCGTTGGAACTGATCTTTTTGGGTTTTGTACAACCCATGGCGATGTCGAGCCCATCCCCGGATATGCGTTCTTAATGCTCCCATTTTCCTATTCCAACGTTGGACTGAGTTTTGCCCTTGTACCGGACGATTCCAAATCTCTCTGACCTTCTCTTTAAATTCCCCTTGAGTCAGCCAACTAAGTTCCATCTTGAACTGTTTAGGCTGACCAGAAAAGGCTGGGTCACCCGTTTCTAGTAGCAAAGGAGTATGATCTGAAATCCCTCGATCTAACGCCCGAACAGTTACCAAGGGGTATTTGAATTCCCATTCCGTGCTCATCAAGACTCTATCTAGTTTTTCATAAGTCGGGTCCGGAAGAGAGTTAGCCCAGGTGAATTGTCTACCTGACAACTCAATCTCCCTAAGATCGAAGCTATCTATGACTGCATTGAAAAGGAAAGGCCAACGGGGATTAAAATTATTTTTATTCTTGTCCCTACTATGCCTCATGATATTGAAATCTCCTCCTATCAAAGCTGGCAGAGGGTTCTGTTGGCAGGTCCGTACTAATTCCGACAGAAAGGCAGTCTTAAACTCCTCCTGAGCCGGACCGTACACCGCCATCAGAATCCATTTGAAATCATCTTGTTTATTTCGCAGATGGAATTTAACAAAAAATTCCCCTTCAACGATAATAGATAAATCAAACACTAGGGAATTAATGCCCAAGAGGATTCCTCCCGACCTACCCCTAGGTGGCAAGCAGTGCCAAACAAAATCCGCACCCCCTGAGAGACGATTGATATTTGCACGAGACATATCTTGCTTGCCAGTCTCCATAATTGCAACAAAGTCTAGACCATGTTCTCGTATTGCCTCCGATATATACCGGTATTTAGCCAAGTCTGATAGACCTCTGCTATTCCAGTAAATGCCTTTCATTGAGTAACCATGTTATGTTTGTTTTTCTGCCTATGACGTCCTTTATTTTTCTTAGACGCAGACTTAGTTCTTCGACCCGATACTTGGAGATCACATATTTTCGTGTCCAAGTCCAAGTCCAAGTCATCTAAATCCACATCTGTTAAATCCTTGACTAAATGCGATAGAAGATCATTATTAATCTCATGTTCCTCCCCAGCACTATAGTCAAAAGGATTATCTACCGGATTAATTTTTCCAGCACTGTGAGATTTAGTTTGTACCACAGTTTTGTCAGCATGGATCCGCTTAAGTGCACTGTACGATAGATTAATTGTATCTATACTCTTACCCAACGAGACCCCAATAGAATTTAGATTCGTAATGCACAAACTTTTAGATGGCTTACCTCCACTGGAGGGTGTCGTAGTGATCGAGTGCTGCGATGCCAGGTTACCATCCAAGTTCCGAGCCGCTGCACGTTTCATAGCCTTTTCCATAATCAGCTCATCTGCAATCGGTAGTCCAACATCAGACAGCTTATTATTAGTTCTTGCACTACGACGTTTGCCATCCATAAGTAATGAACCAGTACCTACGCCATCAGGTCCCGAACCTGTGCCAGTCGATCCCGAAGGTGTTGTTTTAACCGAAGTTGTCGGGCACATCACCGGGCCATCTGCAAACACAGTAGGATATGATGAGATATCTCGATGGACAGGGCTTAAAACAACATTCAAAGGTGATTCAGTCTCACCTATGCCAGACACCAATTTCTGTCCCTCGTTCATCATATCCAACATCTTGGCACCCGTAGCAGGTGTGACCGCCTCCTGGCCGCGTCCACCCGGACTGGCTGCCTTGCCGGCCACCGCCGCTTGGTCGCTGGCCACAGACAGGTGAACACCGGCTGGCCGCTGATCCCCAGCCACCTTGTCGCTGACCTGCTGGCTGCACTCAGCAGCTGAGTGCTGACCGCTAGCTACCTGCTGGCCGACTGGATCCTGGCCGCTGGCTGGCTGGCCTCTGTCTGGCTGGCCGCTGACTGGCTGGCCGCTGGCTAGCCGGCCGCCTGGCTGGCCGCTGGCTGGCTGGCCGGCCGCTGCCCGGCTGGCCGCTGGCTGGCTGACCGCTGGCTGGTCGGCCGCTGCTCGGCTGACCGCTGGCTGGCTGGCCGCTGGCTGGCCGCTGGCAGGCCGCCACCTGACCACCGGCAGACTGCTGGCTGGCTGCTGTCCGGCAGCCACTCCCTACTGATTAATATATTAAAAAGAAAAGGAGTTTATACAAGAGTTTATATACACACTTCAAATGATGTGTGTCAATGTGGAAACCCTTAAAAGCTGCATCTGTATGAGCGGAAGCCTTAGCATAGGACAATGGCAATATGATATAAGATGATCTGATTTTTATTTCTTTGGATCCTTTAAAGGTCAAAATGTAAATTCTTGCAGATATTCATCAACCTCGAGCAGCAATTCTAAAGACTAACTTAGTACAATCACAATTCACAATAAAACGTACACAACGATACACAACTGAAAGCCTGCACACCAAACGACAAGGTTGATACAATTGCTACGGATCGCAACCTAACGTCCTAACCCTGCACAGCTATGAGCCTGGACACATATGTGACTGCTAGTCTGCTACATATCACAACCTAACCTCTACTTGTTATTCAGCAAAGAATCAACATTCGGAGTCACAATAACATGCCGATTCTCAATCTCCCCAAGGACGCAACAATGTTTCTCTGGAGTGTTCAGAGCTACTACATGTTGCGCCATCCTAGTCTCTGCTCCTGGGTTCACCTGCAGCAGAAGAATTAAGCGCTTGTTCTGAAATATATGCAATATCTTGCTAAGCTCTGAACAAAAAGGCAAGAAAGTTGTGCACTAACATCAAACATAACATCTCCTAACTTCATTTTGATCTTGCCGCTCTTGTATACCAGCATTTTTCCCAAATAACCCTGAGGCAGCTGCTGCAGGTTGGATCCTTCCTTCACCTCCTTGCCAATGGCCTTTCCTTTCCTTTCAACTATACTGGATGGCCTTCTAGGCAAAGGAAGAGATTTTGGGAGCTGGAAGAGGAACATTCTTTCTTTGCTATCTTGTTCTTGCTGCTACAGATTGCAAGTGAGGCATGTGAGTGTTCATAAACTATGAACCCAAATACAATTTTGCAGAGCTCAGAGGTTCATACAAGCAAATGAAGCTCCTCTGCTGGACATGTTGAAGCTTCGCATTCAACTGAACTTGGCTGAATCTCCTGCAACTCAACATTGTCATTATCGTCGTCATCATCGTCATAGTCATCGTCGTCGCCATCATCACTCTCTTCATTGTAAAACATTCCTGTCAAGATTGAATATTCCCATGAAAATTCTTAGTCGAAACTGGAAAGCATTGTTCAGAAGAATGAAACTCATCAGTCGCACATTCACCTGAACTGGCAGCAACAGGAAAGGATCTTGGGATTTGGAGTGGCTTCTTTTACAGTGAAACAAGACAACAGAAGGTACATAAGACAAGTCAATAAGTCTGTAAAGAAACTCAGGATGTTTTCTAATACAGCAAGGCTGAAACTGAGAAGTTCTTTCCTTCTCGGGGCACTCACCGATTGATTTTGCCTGTGCACTTCTGATTGCACTGGTGACAAGCTAGCAACATCTGCAGAAGGTGGTGTC
This sequence comes from Echinochloa phyllopogon, assembly GCA_033239725.1. Taxonomy (NCBI): domain Eukaryota; kingdom Viridiplantae; phylum Streptophyta; class Magnoliopsida; order Poales; family Poaceae; genus Echinochloa; species Echinochloa phyllopogon. The sequence continues at coordinate 52,622,742 of BTCW01000005.1, forward strand.
GAGGGGGGTTTCTGTGTTGAGCGTTCGTCTACAAATAATATGTCAAGTCTGATTATTTTGAGACTACTGACTAAATCTATGACAGTACAGCCCATGATCTGTATGTGCATTTTTCTGATATGATAGAAAGGCCTGTTGCTCCTAAATCTTAAAAAAACGCCTGACAGTATTATTACCTTTCGTATTTGGTGCACTGTTTACAGCCACTTGGCGAGTCTGAAAATAATAGATATACATTCAGCCATTGAAAGAATGTGCTACTACTTTTTGTTTTCTCCTATGCAAATTAGAATATTATCTGACATCAAGACATGGCAATGGATAACCACTTACCCTCAGTAACTTCATCAACTGCTCATCAATTGGTTTTGATTCTTCCTGTTCTGGCCTGAAACAGAACAATGCATCGTGCTAACGGTCGCACAGTAGGCAAAAAAAACCTGAAAGACACAGCATACACCTAAAGACAGAAGAATTACTTTTCTGGGGTCAATCTCTTTGGCTTCGGTGGTGGCACTTTCGGTTTGAACTTGAGCTTCTGAGGGGTTAAGAGAAAGAAATGCAAACAAGACGTTAATCCATAACCTTATTGACAATTCGCTGAACCATACACATACAGAGAATGAAATTAGTGAGCCACCTTCACGACGGCACGACGAACTGGGCGACTTCTCTTGGAGCTGCCACCTGCATCCATTTTTGTTACTCTGCCATAACGAATCATTAAGAGCATAAGCACTTGCTTAGCAATGAGTATTTTAACTAGAATAGTATCTTTTTCCTACTGAACCATGTGCGCTTCTGTCTCGCTAGCAGTATGGGGAAATCCAGGCCTCTCTACCTCTCAGTTCTGTCAGCTAGATTCCTCCAACCTTAGCAACGTCAGGAGTCCTTTTATAGTAATACCTTACCGCCGTACAGTTTTCTGCAGGTGTTCGATGGATCTATGCACTCCATTTACCTTCCCCCCCTCAAAAAAACCATTCCTGTTCCGATTTCCAAATTGAACCTAGCTATTTGGTTCGTTCATGAAACTATGCAAGGAAGCAAGCAAGAGCCTGAGTCGCAACAAAAAGAGAGTTCTCGCCCTAGAACAAGTGCTCCCTGGAGCGCGCAAAAGCTAAAATCTCCCGCCCTGCACCCATGAATTCCGATTTGGTTCTGGGGCTCTGCTGTACAGCCCCAAAACGAAGAGGAAGCTAGAGGCGAGCAGAGAATTCGCAGCTCGCATGCGTAATCCTAACCCACACCCTGCTCAGAAGCACACGTACCTGCAAGCTGTGGGCTGCAAGAGCTAGAGCTCTCCCTCCCCGGAGAAATGGCTGCCGGCTGCCGCTGCACCCCGAGCTGCAGCTGCAAGCATAGTCGTAAATTCCATTCCGGTACCGGCCGGAATGGCCCGTTCCGGTGCCCACCGGTAGAAGGGCTGAAATCTCGTACCGGGTCAAATACCGGTCAATTCCGGCCATTCCGGCCAATACCGGCCGAAACGGGTCAAATACCGGTCAATACCGGTCACCGGTCATTCCGGCCAATACCGGCCGAAACGCCTGTTCCGCTCATTTCGGTACCGGGCTAAAACCAAATGATTGTGTTTTTATTTTCCATGTATGAGCTATGGAGTATGAAATATGGTTATGGTCAGGTGAACTTAATGAATTATATGTGAGTTTGGAAAAAATATCAGTGTGATGAAGCGTAATTATGCCGTAAGTATATATTTATATGAATATTTATGTATACGTATATTCATATATTTTTAATATAATAAAATCCGGAACGGTACACCGGTATCGGCCGATACCGGAATGTTCGGTTGCAAGAGAAAAACGGAATGACCTCCGGAATCGAATTTAAGGTCTACCGGCTGCTGCCGCTTCGAGGGAGGCGTTGAGGAGGGAAAGGAGAAGGACAGGTAGGACAGTTCTACAGAGCACTGCCATGTACGGGCTCACTGTTCCGTGAGTGGAGTATGGAGGAACCGGTTCAGCCAGCGACATGAGGGGATTACGGGGAGGATCCTATGCGGCGATGTTTGCAGGGAAGGCGGTAAGCATAGCAGCTGGGAATGACACGTGTGGAGCCGTGGTGTTGGGTGCATGATTGGAGCCAGGTGTGGGCGGTACAGGGGATCGGATCCCGGGCGGTGATGCTGCTGGCGCCGGATTTGTGAGTCGGTTAAGTCCGCCGAAGCATCGAAGGGAACGGAACGGTATACGTTATCTCGCACTCGGTGGTTGTTTGGGAGATACGCCGTCATCCGTTAGGCCCAGCCACAGTCTTTTTTTCTTTAAGGTAAAAACTGTATTTTTGACCACCAGAAGTCTAATTTTAACTATTGGACATGAAAACCAGATATCTTTGATGATCAATCAAACCGGATAACTTGCTCCTTTAGCTAGTTTCAAAATTGATTTTTGCAACATATGTATTTTCTAATAATAATAAAATCTGGTTTAATTTCTATAAATACATGACTAATTCGTTTTAAATTAGAAAATATGAAACATGCACAACTTTTTTTCTAAAAATATAGCCAGTCTATTGGTACTCTATTTAGAATTATTTGGATCTTATTAATTTATTTTTCTAGTATTATATTGCTCATAGTCATGACATTTAATTATTTAAATTCATTTTATGCTTTACTTTATGCTTATTACACGGTTAGTTAATTACACAATATTTTAGCACAATGTTGTCTCAAACATATTGCCTAGTTACGCAATCAAAATAAAGTAAAGGGCGAGCCATGCAATATCTAAATAGAATCTATATATGGTGAAGCATGGTATTTGTGATGTTGGTGTTACCTTTTGAGTTGTTCTATGTATCCAGAGTTTGCTAGATCGTTTTGGCCAATCTCTTGGTCTAACATAACACGCAAAGATAATTTTAATAAATAATGTGCAAGCCCACAAGCATTAAAACACTAACAAAAGGGGAAATAAAACCCAAATAGCTCTAAATACATCACTAATAGATAGATTATATATAGAAATTTGTTTGGTGCTGGTTTCATATTGTTTTGACTTAAAATGAATTAGTTATGCATTTTTTAGATTAAACCAGGTTTTATTATTTTTAGAAAATACATATATGGGCAAAACCACATTTGAAACCTGCTAGAGGGCACAATTGTCTGATTTTCGTAGTTTGATGGTAAAAAAGATTTGGTTTTCAAGTTCGATGGCCAAAGCCAAACTTCAACAATAGTTTGATGCTCAAAAAATAGATTTCTTCCTTTTTTCATACTTATTACAGCGGTGAAACAGAAAGAGAGATTCTTTTGAACAAAACAGAAAAAAGAGAGTACTCCTATATCTGGTTGCTTACGTTTGAGAGACTAGTGAGCCCCGGGTAGGCCGGAGCATAATAATGTTTGTTTGTTGGGACAGTGAAGATAAAGAGAGCGTGTGTTATAGTGTAGACAATATACATAGATTACTTTGTGGAATTTATTTTCCTTCGTTCCTAAACATTCTTTTTTTTTGCCAAATTTGTTGTGATATTATATAAAAATCATATTTTAGTATTATAGACTTATTGTCATGTCATACATCATAACATGCGGCACTATAATTTATTTCCTATTGACTCATACACACATGAATATGGAAGTGGTCATCGAACGGTGCATATTCAACAAGTTGTGTATATCGTGCCTTCGTCCATGGTAAAATGTACATGGCATGGGGAAGACGATATGGAAGTCGTGTGCACCTAAATATAGATTCATCTTTTGGTTGGCAACCTACACGAGGTGCTGGAGGTTTGAAACTTTGAAAGGTTGATTTAGCATCGGTTGGCCAACAATGACAAATTGTGCATTATGCTCTTACGAGGAGGTGCCGGCTTTAGACCATCTATTTCTGGAATACGTCTTCAACAGAAGATGTTGGTTTGAGCAGCTGCATATCTCAGGTCATCGAGCAATCCTACCTCCACCTAATGCAGAATTACTGGAGTGGTGGTTGACAAGTATGAATCTATTTACTAAAACTTTGAGGAAGGATTTTGACATTTTATACCGATGGTTCTTTGGAATATTTCGATACAGCGGATTGAAAGGGTTTTCAAAGACAAGACAGAGACGGTACGTTGTCGAGGAGACTATTTACTTGTTAACTTTAGTCATATGCCATTTCTTCTTTTTCCTAGCATTGTAATCGAAGTTTTAGTTTTGGCGTGAGTTTCCTTCTTTTCTTGTTAATGAAAAGTATGTCCAGATAAGTTTCCGAAAAAAAACACACATGAATTTCAAATTTTCAAAGATGATCAGTGCGAGTTTTCTTGTTGGATTACGTAGCTCGAAAAGGCAGTTTTAGATTTAAACCTTCCGTAGAAAGCTCAGCAAAGACAAGGAGGAACTATTAAAACTTGATCGAAGATTAAGCTGGCACTAAAAAATGTGAGCAGAAAACATGGGGTTATAGGCGTAGATAATAAGTTGTGCATTAAGTTTCAAACACGCGTTATTCCTACTCGAGTTCGGTATGTATATCAAGTGAAGCATGGAAAATCAGTGGCATAAAAAGAATCATTGAAAAGATGTCACCGTAGAAAACAACTACTAACAAAAAAAATATATATCTTAGCATGAATACAAAAAAAAATGTTTATAACGCCATTACCAACCTATATACTATAGTATATATCTTCCTGTTGTATACAGAGAAAAAAATATAGGAATTATATATGGGTGCAAAATTCGTTGCTCTCCCGTACCAAATCACAAACTAATCGACCAATGCAATTTAAGAGAATCAAATCCAAACAAAACCTAAACCTTCCATAATCGGGAGAGCCCAGTCCTCCTTCCACTTTGGCCGGCTGGCCGGGCCTACTGCGGTTGCTCGTTGGCAGCCGACGACGATCCCTCCGCCTCGCCGGACCCCTGTTGCTCTGACGGCGGCGCTTGTTCCTTCTGGCCGATGTCGATGTCAATGCCAAAGAGACGCAATCTACCAGCTACCGCCGGCGCCGGCGGCCGCCGCTCCTCCGTTATAGTCGACAGCGCAAGGGGCGCAAGCCTGAGGTCGGCCTCGCTCACGGCGGCGGCCATGGCGGCAGGCTTCCTGTGCTTCTTGTGCACGATCGGTGGGCCAGTGTAGTGCATCCTCATGTGTCCGCCGAGCGCCACCCCGGTGCGGAACACCTTGTGGCACTTCTGGCACTCGTGCCGCTCCTCCGCCCTGCGGCCGCCGCGCCGGAGAGCGGCGAGGAACTCGCCGCCGCCGCCGCCGTACTCGGCCATCGTCCCCGCGGCCACCGCCGCGGCTTCCAGCTCCTTCTGCCTGTTCCTGTGCCCTGCCGCGTGGCCGCCTAGCCCCTGGTGCGTCGAGTAGGACTTGCCGCACAGCTTACAAGTGTACTCCCGCGGTGGCTGAGCAGGCCTTCTTGCCATTGCAGGCGGCTGAGCTTGCTGCGGTGCCGCCGGCGGCGGCGGCACAGCTGGATGGTGGTGGACTGAACCAGCTGGCTCTGACGCTGGAGGCGGCGCAGCATGCTGGTGGGCAATGACTCCTCCAGTAATGGAAGGATCGGCGGCTCCGGACACCAGAGTCGTCGCCATGGCCATGTGCGTCGGCTGCGCGCTGTCGCTGCTGCTCTCTTCCCCGGAGAGATTGGTTCTCGTGGAGAGGACGGGTGGCTTCGATGGCAGACTAGTGATCGGGAAAGCCATTGGGATCGGTTCCAAGGGATGTGCGTCGTTTGAATCAGAATTCAGAGTGTCAGCGACTGAAGAAGGTTTGCCGCCTGACCAGCCTCGCTTCCCGGTGACGGCCCAGCCGCCACTGACCGCCGCCGCCGCCGCATGGTGTGCGTTCCCGTGGACCCTCATGTGGCCGTCCACGGCTTTCGGGCTCATGAACCTCCGGCCGCAGACGTGGCAGGCGAACCTCCGCGCCGGCGGCCGCGGCTCGCCGACGGCGGAAGAGGCGGCAGTGGGGTTGCCGTCGTCGCTGATCGTGCCATCAGATTCGCACGAAGGCTGCAGGCGGCGGTAGCCGCCATCGTCGTCGGTGTCATCAGAGGAGGACTCGTGGCGGCCGGGGACGTACTCGCCCTCTTCGACTTCGAGGTCGACGCCATCGTCCTTCAGGTCGCGGAGTGGGAGGCGGCGGGAGGAGGAATCCATTGGGATTTTGGTGGACTAGGGTTTAGTGGCGATCGAGTAGTAGTAGGGCTCTCGGTGATCGGGGTGCTTCCTGGGCTTCGCTTGCAGGTAACAGTGGGCTTAAATAGCGGAGAGATAAGGTTGCGTACTTGCGTGCGCGCGTCGGGGCTGGGTGAGATTGCGCGCCAAGCAAGTCGAGTGGGGATGCGGGACTCCGGCCACACCGAGTAACCGAACTGCTGGACACTGCAAGCAAAATCGAGAAGAAAATCAATAGGATCTGTTACGCGCTTCGGCTTCCCGTTTAAACCGATCTGCTCAAATATAGCTGCGGTTTCAGGGATGATATGATTTAAACGCTAGCTGAATAGGGAAACTTTGTTTGAAATCTTCGAGATATTGTCTACCTAGTGTAGCCTAAGCAAACTGTAGTCTTAATAACGGCGCAACAGAGTGGAGATCAACAAAAAGGAAATTACATTGCACTAGTACGTTTAATTGTTAGCTGGCACGTAAAAACTAGTAGCTCACAACTCGATATAATCTGGAGCCTTTTATTTCCCTGCCGTGAGATTTAAATTTCCATAGTTGCCATGTATTAGGGGATATATCTAAAACTTGGGCACGAGGTTTGAATATTTTCTTTTTACCTTTTTTGCAACGAAAGGTCTGAAACCGTCATTATTGTTTGTTTTCACACGTCTACTCGTGTTTATATATATTGAACTGTGGTTCCGAAAAGGTGAATCACGATCCATTACCGCCTACCCTTCTAAACTGATACATTTGCGGATATGAACTTGACTATCTATGATATGCTAGCTGCTGTCGCACTTCTTTTCTTTTTGTGTGCGAAATCTCAATTATGTTTTCTTGAAAAGGAACTCATTATTCTGCTTCTCGCAATATAAAAACGAAAGAAAATTTAGCATGTTCGGCCAATTGCATTCAGTTATGTGACACTCTTGTGGTCAGTCAATTTTCATGAAAAAAATCACTAAAACTACAGTTAATTGTTAGATCTGAAATGGCTCATACTGTTTTCGATTGCCCTCTCGGAGCATCTCTAAGAACCTATTTAAAATATAATTTTTAAATTATTATTTGGAAAGTTATTTGAGTAAAAATTATTTTCTATATCTTTATACTTTCCAACGACTTTTTTATATCTTGTGCGCAGTCTCGAGAATCATCTCGCTCTCCATCTTTAGCTAGCGAGGAATCCGGAATAGAGGATATCTATATTTGAATATTTAATTAAAAAGGCTGGAGGGTATTTTTTTTTCACCAAAAGTCTCTTGGAGATACTCTCACTCTAATCGCTACATTTAGTTGGGTATTTGGATCCACGATATGTTTGCTGCCAGCTTCTCCCTAACTCAAGAGGATCCATGATATTTTAAATTTCTTAGTAATTTAGAACTAGACTAGAGGAAAAAATATATTGCTTGTAAAAATATAGTTAATTTATAATAGTTTACAATAGTAAATAACCATGCCAGTTCAAAAGCGTATTTAAAGAGATTTTTTTTATTTTTTAGGGGAAAGAGATATTTTTTGATAAACTTGCAAGTTACATGGCGACTCGTGGTGGGCTTGTTGGATGAGAGAGCGGAAAAGGTCAGCCCACAACGTCTTGCACCTCGACATGTCCGGCCCAAATAAGTTGGATCTATCATGGAATTCCATCTATCATCCATCCACGATCCCGGCCTGAATCTATACATGGGCTGGGTCGCTGTAGCCCGACCAAACGCTAAACCACGAAGCCCACTCATAGGTCGTAGCAGCAACAGCAACGCCGCCTGCTGGAAGAAGAAACAAGCGGCATGCAGCGGAGTGTTCCGCGTTCCCTGAAAAAGCAGACAGTTCTCTCTCCTTTGGCGCTAAGCTAAAGCTAATCGCTATCGCGCACATGAGTGCACATGACCAGGCACAGCCGATCTGAATCGCCTGCAGTAATAAGCCGTCACGATCCACGTACAGAAACGAGAGCATCCATCCTTTTCGTGCACACGCGCGCGCGCGTACGGACTCCATCTTAATCAGGGCACGCTCACTGGCCCTGAGTCCCTGTCCGCTCGCGCCACGACGAGGGGGTTTTGGACAAGTGCCTAGCTACACGGTGACACCGCTGTGACACGTCCAGAGCATGCAGAGAATATAATAGTGACGCGACGGCGGGCGATCACTCGGGGTCAACAGAACACGGCCCCTCCCCAATCACGCAAAGCTGCTGGTGTTTTGGGAGCAGCAGCACACAAATCGTCGTTGAGCTCACCGATATACCACTCGTGGTCGTGCTCGCGCGTGCACAGGCCATGGCCACTGGGCATGCAGCTAGCACACAAGAAGACGAGAGCGCGCGGGTGAGGAATATTCTTCGGCTAGTCGCAAACGAAGGGACCGGTCGGTCAACCATCCCCGGCCGGCCTCCGGGCTCCGGCTGGCCGGCTGAAACAGACTGCAGGGAGGTGTCAACGTGCACTCCGAGGTGAGGTGCCCTCGCTAGCTCGCCGGCATTTACTACTCGCTGCCGCAGGCACGGGCGCGCACGATGACACAAGACACATTCATTCACTCATTCATTCATTCGGTCTCGGTCTCGATCGGTCTCTCGCATGCTGCTGCTGCTGCCTGCGCCATCCTGCTCCCAAAATTCCAAGGACCTGTCACTTCCAGTCAGCCTGCACGTATGTACCCTGCACTCGTCGTCCTATGCCATTGCCATTGCTGTTCTTCTGCGCTTTGCTATTGCTATCTACCGGGCGCGGCAGCGTATTAACGCAGCCCGTCGCCCGGGCACAGCTAGCCGGCGTGAGACGACGTCGGCAGCTAGCGCAGCTCCCATTGCTTGCCTGGCATTCATCTCTCGCACGCCGATGAGATGGACCGAGTGAATGGATGAATGAATGAATGAGGGAACGGGAGGAAATGGAGCTCGAGCGATCGAGTGCGTACACGCCGAGTGCAGAGGAAGGTTTGGTTTGGGAAAGATGGACCGGGGCTTTCTTCGGCATTAGTAGCAGCTAGCGGGGGACGGAGGGAGAAAGGGGAATGCCACAGCCCACAGCGGGGAACTGATGAAAAGTACGGGGCGGGGCGCATGCGGGCGGGCATGGGGTCCGAGTCGGATGGAGGCGAGCAATGCAATGCGATCGGGGGCGATGGGACGGCTCGCCTCTACATGCCGCGCATTCACTCTGATCTCCACTCCCAAGGGCTGCTAGCTGCTGCTGCTTGTTCAGCCGCATGCTGACCCTGAGCCGAGGGACGACGACGACGCAGGCCATCAGAGGGAGGCTACCGCTAAAGGCGAGCGAGACAGACTAGTAGGAGGAGCCGCAGCAGCGGAGTAGGCAGAACCACCGGGCCAGCAATAACTCCCTCGTCATTCTCTCTCTCGCCTCCGGCCCACCCCCACACCCTGCCCCTGCTGCCTTCCCCCCGTTTTGTCCCCCTGGGACGACGGATGGGGCCTGGCCCGCCCCGTACGCACGTACCCGCGCGCCCATCTGACGCTCTGGGCCCCCACCGCCTCTCTGCCCATTCTCTTCTGCTCATTCCTCCCCCCTCCCCTCTCCTCTCGCCGCCGCCCACACAATCCAAACATTCAAAACGCACGGCCTTGTCGACTTGGCCTGTCCCTTGACGATTCTTCACCCCATTATTGATTACGACCGCTGCTGCTTCCTCACCCCTTCCAAACAAAACCGTAACTATCTCGATCTCTGCAGTGATCGGTCGTCGACACGTACGTACTTACACCCTAGGTAGTCGAACAAAACCCTTTCACACCAATCAGGCACACGCCGAGGATGGAATCCTTCCCGAGATCCCATCCACGAACAACCAATCTTATCCGGCGCCGGCGGCCGGATCAACACGCGCGGTGGCCGGCCGGCAGGGGTATAGGATCGGCGAGGTTTAAGGGCGCGCGGGTCACCTCGGACGACGGGACACGAAACTTTCTTTCTCCGATCCCCCTCCCTCGGCGGGCGCCCTCACGCTCTTTCAATTCGCCCCGCGCCGCACCCAGGTGGCCCGTGCCCGTTGCTTTATTTCTGCGTCGCCGTACGCACCGCGCCGCCTGCCCGCGAGAACCACGCGCGCGGCGGCCGCCCAAGCCCGACAAGAGAGCCCCACGCCCACGCGGCTCTCCGGGTGCGGGGATCGCCATCGCGGGGGGTGTGATCTGTGATGAGACGGGCGGCGGTTTGCACTGTTAGCAACCACCCAGTGCGTGGCGGCAGCTGTTGGATCGGTCGTCATCACTGACCTGATCGATCATATCATGGAACAAACACGCACGCCGGCGCATATATGCGGTGTTGGATCGATCAACGAGACGTGCTGATCGCTTACTGTTAACTGAAACATGCGCATGATCCACGACGACGACGCGATTGGTGTGGCAGGTTTTGACCAGCGCGCGGATAAGATCGATCGACTAGCAAGCTAGTACGTAGTAAATTGCAGATTGCATCATCATCATCACCCCAACATATGGATCGGTGTGGTAGGGTACCACGCGCACGCCGCGCCGATGATATGATCGATTAAACCTCATGTGAAAAACCGCCGGCCGGCCGGGATTTAATGGCCGAGCTAGAAATGGCAGCCGGCCACCTGCCGCGGTCCAGCCCCCCGCCCGGCCGGCCCTCTGTGCGAGCAGCACAACCTGTCGATTCGACGACGTACAACTCTCTCTCTCTCTCTCTCTCTCTCTCTCTAACACATACAGTACTAGCACTCAAGACTCAACTCCTCCCGCCACAGCCGGAATTACGAGCTGAGAGGCTGCGGTTGCAACTTCATTCCCGACGAGTAAGTAACGCAGGAGCAGTGGTACGTATGTACTCGATCGACATCTGCTGCCATCGCATCATCGATCGATGGTCCGGCCGGGGTTAAATGAATGAATGAAATCATGAATGAATGAATGAATCAGCGAGTGAGCGATCGAGCTAGTAGGGGACTCGAAGAAATCCTCCTAATCATTCGTACGGGCTGCTGCAAGCGGGCTTGCCATCATGAGAGTCTGGTTTGTCGACGCATGAGTTGTGGCCATCACGGTATTGAATTGGAGGTCCTGACGGGGGGTTGGAAAGGGACGCCGAGGGCGCTAGCTGCCTCCTCCCTACTGCTGCCTGATCAATCATGCATGCATTGCTACTGTACTACTCCTACATGCTGCATTCAATAGCATACTTGGGTGTGTTTAGCCCGCCCTGGGCTGCTCTCTGATTGGCCTGCCGAGCAGGACGGCGTACGGTGACCCCATTTTCTGACGCGATCGTGAGTGTCAAATGGTACGATGGGGCCAGTAAGGGTTTTATTCGGGACATGCTCCTTCTGACTGCCCTTCATTCTTATGGGAAACATGTACATGCATGGTCATATAGTCTACATCCATGATCTTCTCTAAACAACCATGGATATGATCCCAGAAAGGTTGAAATAATGCATGTCAAGTCAAGACATTTAGGTCGGATTTGGTGCAAAATATTTTTTAAAAGTATATTTGAGAAACACCATGTTTTACAAATACTAGCAAGGCTGCAATTAGTATAATGTACTCGTCTTAGACATTCTTTCTTGAGAAACGGGTCTAGACTTATTTGAATAAATCCAAAAAAATACGACACATATGCCGAGACAATGACCGGAACTCAGGTGGGTAGGTTCCACCACAAGAAACCTTACCAACTGATCTATAATCAATTCACAAACATAACATTTGTTGATTTTTTTTGCTGTTTTTTGTTCCCAAAACTTACTTTACGGTCATCGTATATATTTGAAGATTATAATTGCATTTAAAATAAATGTGATATATAAAAGGAAGGTATATAATAGAATCATATATATATATATAGGAGTGTGGTAATATTCAATACGGAAACATGGATTACCATTCAAAGTGAGATGCCAAGTTCAACTTAAAAATAATTAAAAATAAACTAATTTTATATTATTGGTACATGATCGAATATCCGTAGTGGACAATATAATAGGAGGGAGGAAGATAACAATACTAATTGGGATCAAGACTTGTAGCCTATGCGGCCGCCGGATCGCGGCCCGATCCGTCCTCTCGGACTCCGCCACGCAGCCATCCATTTTTGCATAAAAGCCCTCACACTTCGTCGTAATCAGTCCGCAGTCCAAGCAAATCCCAGTGTACAATAAATCCGTTCGATCTTTTTATGTTTGGGTCTCTAGACATAAGAATATTTCAATACAAAGCAGAGAAAATTCGAGATTTGTGGCTAATTTGCACGAAGACGCCCGCCGTCGCTTTTGCAGAAGACCCCCAGTCGCTCCAGCCCGCTGAGCAGTCTGGGGCCCGAGCCGATGCCCCTCCCATTCCTCTCTCTCCCTTCCCTCCTCTCCCTATCTCTTGCTCCTCCACCGACGGCTGCCGCCTCCGATGGGGCTCGCCATTCGTCATCGCTGTCGTCATCCTCCTCCTCTCCTTTCACAGCAGAGGGCGCAGGCCCCCCCGGTGACACACTCTCCCATACTTCTCCGTTCACTCATCGCCGCCGCCTGCGTCATTCCCTCCTCTCCTCTCCTCCCTCCCACCGCTCTCACTCCCGGCGCCCTCGTCGCCGCCCGAACCTCTCTCCTCCCTGGATTTACACCACCAGCCTGGCCTCTCGTGAGTGTTGTGGCGGATGTGCGTCCGCGAACGCCCGAGCCCCAGGTTCGGCGCCCTACACCTTGGGTCGCAAGCCTGGCAGCGACGGCGGACGGCAATTGCAGCTGGTCCCTCCCTCCTCGCGCGAGCTCTTGTATATACTACAAGATCACAGATAGGGGCGCACTTGGTGTGGTACGTGTTTGCGTCAGACTGAACCTTGGTACGTACTTCACACATCAATATACGCAAGTTGTAAGTAAAAAAGTTTCTACACAACCTGTTAGGGTAGGTGCATTGCTACACGTCAGCGGTTTCATAGATCGTCTCATGCAGCGCCACGTAAGATTTTTGATGTGGAGGAGAGAGAGCGAGGTGAGACAATGAGGTCGTTGTTTCGCGAAACAACCGCCTCATGAGCTAAATTTTAGTACTATGAGACAACTTTTCCACCATTGTACGAGATTTGTTGGCATGCAACCAATAATATTTTTTATTTTTCATAAATTAAGGGATTTTGTATTGCTACAAGACAACTAAAACAACAACCTATTATACAATAGGTCGTCTGATAAATCGTCTCAAGATTACGTGTCGCTGTATGATACCGCCTATTAGACGACGTCAATGTATTTGCCCTTACGCAGTAATGCACATAATTAGCTTCGATTGCAATGTTCTGTTTAGCTCTTTGGTGAGCATGCACATGCTTCATCACATGCAAACATGTAGGGATAAAAGCTGCATCAACATTTTCTGTATGATAACCTTATATCACATCACTCGGAAGATTTATGAACCAGATATGAGGTGTATTAGTTCAATTGAAATTATTCGTGGTTAGTGGTTGGAATAAAATTGCAAGCTTAGAATTTTATATAAAGATAAAATACAAATTAAAACAAGTCTAGCGCTTAGCTATTTTCAGGAAAGTGTGGGTAGAATATCAGCAATGCATTTTTATTTTTTTAGAAAGCAAAAAAAAGAATGTTTACACTTTACATTGGCACACAAGAAACGATGACGTAGAGGATCAATACAGTCGATTCCATACACACTCTCTCTCTTCCTTAATAGCTACTCATCATCCAATAAAGAACACAGATATCAAATTCCATTCTTTAACCTTCCCTACCACCTCCCTCCGCTATTTCGCGTGTGTTTCTTTCCTCCTGGAAATAAATTTTCAAAAGGAATCTTTCATGCATGGAGTATCTAAATAAAGTCTATTTGCAAAACCCATTTAGAAATGAGTGTAACTTAATCCATGTTTTGCTATAGTGATGCTACAGTAACTATTCTCTAATCGTACGATCAAAGGCCTCGTTAGATAGGTCTCGCGAAATAGTTCAATGTTGTAAAATTAGTTTTGTGGACTGACTTTATTTAATACCCTTAATTATTGGTCAAATGGAGCGGACAAATATTTCCACCAAAAAAACACAACCTTCTTCCCCTTCCTCGCAACATATACCACACACCTCACCGTCTTTTCGTGTCCTCTCTCTCTCTCTCTCCAGATCGAACAGACACTCCCAAATTTAAACAACGCGAGCAGCAGTGAGGAAAAAAACAAAAGGGAGAGAAAAGGAGAGCCGGGTTTAAAAGGAGCAGCACGCCGCCTGCCGGGCGGAGAGGAAGGCGAGGAGCGCGGCGAGGAGAGGAGAGCGGAGGCGAGGAGTCGGCGGGCGCGCGGGTGCAGAGATAGCGGAAGGGATCGCCCAAAAAGGGTACGTACGCAGCCATTCACCGCCGGCGGCGGATCCGATAATATCTTCCTTCCCTTGTTTTTTTATCCCCTCTTTCTTCTTCCCTTCTCCGATCCCTACACGGACGGAGTCGCACTCCATCGTCTTATACGCCCGCCCAAGTCACACTCTTTTTCTTCTTCTTGGTTCCAATTAACTAAGAGTGCGGTCATTGATCCAAGAAACGCACATGCGGGGAGATTTGTTTATAGGCTATAGTAACTTGGATATTTCGCTCACCATGGGCGCAACAAAAAGTCTTGCCATTTTGCAAAGAAACCTAGCTAGGTGTCAGACTCTGATCTCTGCTGATCCTAAAAGAAAATTAAACCTCTTGATTTTTTTTGGAAGAAGATGTAACAGACAAGAGAGAACTCAATTTTGTTTTGTTTCTTTTGGTAGCGTTCCTTGTGCGCAAAGTTTCTTGTTTTCCTCGGATGGTAGAAATCGTGATGTGATTTTTTTTAATTGCCGATGTATTATTTTGGACTATGTGTTTATTTGCTTCCTTCTTTTAGATCGAGGGATAACTGACGCACCAACATTTTTGTATGGTTTCCAATGTATTTGAGGCAGTGATCTTCATTTCTGGCAATAGGGAGAGGCCAGCGAGATTTCCTATCCTCCCCCCTTCTGATTTCCAGCAGCTTCCATGATAACTTACTACCAAAGAACGCAAGAAAACTCCTAACAGCACAATTATTCTTGATCCTTTTTTCGCCAGGGCCGCCGCAGGCAGCAGACGGACGGGATGGCTTCGTCGGCGTCGTCGATGCCGGCGCCGTCGGGCTCGGTGATCACCGTGGCGTCGTCCTCGTCGTCGGCCGCCGCCGCCGCGGTGTGCGGCACGGGCTCGCCGTGCGCGGCGTGCAAGTTCCTCCGCCGCAAGTGCCAGCCGGACTGCGTGTTCGCGCCCTACTTCCCGCCGGACAACCCGCAGAAGTTCGTGCACGTGCACCGCGTCTTTGGCGCCAGCAACGTCACCAAGCTGCTCAACGAGCTCCACCCCTTCCAGCGCGAGGACGCCGTGAACTCGCTCGCCTACGAGGCCGACATGCGCCTCCGCGACCCCGTCTACGGCTGCGTCGGCGTCATCTCCATCCTCCAGCACAACCTCCGCCAGCTCCAGCAGGACCTCGCCCGCGCCAAGTACGAGCTCTCCAAGTACCAGGTGATTCATTGAGATTGATTGATCGTTAGCAGCGAATCATTTCGTCACACCGTATGTACCAGTTGTTGTTGAGTAGCGCATGTAGATGTAGCAGAGAAATATATATAAGAGAACGTGATAGTGTCGCGTTGGCTAATTCTTGCTTGCTCTTGTTCTTCTTCCATTCAGGCGGCGGCGGCGGCGTCTGCGTCGAACGGGCCGCAGGCGATGGCAGAGTTCATCGGCAGCGCGATGCCGAACGGCGGGCACAACTTCATCAACATTGGCCACTCGGCGGCGCTGGGCTCCATCGGGGGCTCTCCGGCGGCCGTGTTCGGGCAGGAGCAGTTCGGCAGCGCGCAGATGCTGTCCAGGAGCTACGACGGCGAGCCCATCGCGAGGCTGGGGATCAACGGCGGCTACGAGTTCGGGTACTCGGCGGCGATGGGCGGCGCCGGCGGGCCCGTCTCCGGCCTCGGGACGCTCGGCATCAGCCCGTTCTTGAAGTCCGGCACCGCCGGCGGCGACGAGAAGCCCAGCGCCGGGCAGTAGGCGGGTCGGATCAATCAATCTTTGTCAGGTCTGGCTTGTTTTGCATGCCCGCACAGTGTTCTTACCCGTTTTTGCTTCTGCTTCCTAATAATTCGCGAGTTTGGTAGAGTGCGGTTAGTTCGTTAGTTTGCTTGCTACTAGATAGATGCATGCATATGAATAATCAGGGTTTCATCCATAGCTAAATATAGCTTAATTAGTGCATGCATGATGCTAATTGGAGCGTCGTCCTTGCGCAAACAAACATTGTAGAACTGTTTGTCATACTGCTAGTGGCATGTGTACTTTGTGCATTAGAGCTGTTCTGGTCAACAGAATCCAGAATCTGTTTTGTCATACTGTTTCGATCTTAGGTGATATACACGTTAGCATCTAGACACACAGCACACGGTGTGGTGAACAAATCTTTTAGGTTTGATCTAGGAGCCTAAATATCTTTTAGGTTCTGATTTACCAAGATCTGTTTGAACATTCCGTAACATGCGAATCTATGCTTGCACACGCCTAGCTATATAAAACATAAAACTACTCCACACGCACACAGCATTACATGGACGTGCACGTATATGTGATATCATATACGAGATGGCATTGCCTGATGTGTCCTGGTAGGTGTATGTACTTCAGTACTTTGAATATATAATATGTGAAAGGTAGGGCGTTCTCATGCACCTTCAGCAGTTTGTGTGGCAAGCAGTTTGTATATATATATATGGCAGTGTAAAGCTAGTGAAAGGTGAACTGAATGAAAATGATCAGCTTTTAAGTACGTAGTATCACCAGCAGCTATAGCTAGCCAGCGATCTGTAATGGCAGCTTGGATAGAACTGAACTGATATTTCATGTCCTAAGAATGGAAGCCCAGCAGATATAAAAAAGGGAACTGATTGAACACTGAATTTTGGAGCAACAAGGCAAAGCAAAAGCATGATCACCTTGCTGCTGGGTACACGTACAATTGGTTTGTGCTATCAGCTTCAACACTGTACTAAGAACCCCAGTATACTGGTTTCTAAAATAGCAGTGTTCTTTTTGTCTATTTATAAGAAGAGAAATTTACCATCAGTGTGTCAGCTCTATTTAGCAGTTACGGCTTGCCCATTTTTAGGGTCAAACACAGTCTTTTCCTGAATACTCCCGTTATTATTTTTAGTACTACATTTCATGGCCATATTATAGTTTTTCCCGTTGCCAACTCATGGACATTTGCAGTTGTTTTTCCAGGTTATTGACGTGAAGTGAAAAAAAAAAGAAGTGTTGAAGACCAAATGAAATGGAGTGCAAGGATTATCCCAAATGTCCACCGTTAGGAGGGCTAATTTTCAGTCAATTTTTACGTGAAGAGTGCATGTTCATGTTGTTTAATTGCTTGTTGCTTAACTACCGCGTGTCTCTTCCATCCACCCACAAGATGATCGAACATTTCATGCAAAGCATCCTTCACAAGTGTCTATGTTGTTGCTGCTGTATTGCAAGAAACATGCATATGCTTGTCCCGGGCTTTTACCACTCGGACGGCTAGCTCTTTTCTCTCTTTCTCTAGTTTCTACTCCTATGTATTGCTAGATTTGGCTATACTATCAAGTTGACCTTGAGAAAGTGCTGCATCTTCAGACCTGATGGGTGTATCTGTTTGATACTGCTGCGTATCCTTGCTTTGACTTGTGCTGAGAGCTACGCGCGCTCTCGATTGAACAAGGCATGCTAATGGCCTCGTGAAGATAGGCATGTCAGGGCTGGAAATATACTGTGTCATTGCATGGAGATCCTCACTACAAGACTCAGCTCGACCTCGGCGGGCATTTATGCGCGTGCTGCACATCTCTTTCTGATCTCTCGCTGGCTTTGCTTGCGAGAGAGGCCAAAACGGCAGCAGGCTGCTATAAAGTCCCTGGCTGGCTGCCTGCCCTGGCCATCTCTCTGATCTGAAATCCTGAATCCCCCTTCTGTTTCTTGGTTGCAGCACCGTACCACTTGGCTACTCTCGTGCGTGCAATCCAGAGTGGGCAGCATGGATCGCAAGGAGTAGCAACCCCCGGATACTAGGGCAGCTGCCAGGTTTAAATGGCACCTCGACCGAGAGCCATCAAAATGTCACATCCTGATGCGGTACTGGTCAATCCAGATTGCCATCTTTTCGTGGTGAACCCAAAAAAGATCACACATCCCTCAGCTTTAACTGGTAGGTTTAGGGCTTCCTGGGGTGCAGTGCTCAGGGAGCAGTAGGTAGCGTAGCACGCAGAGCATTTGCAGCCCAACTGCAATCGAATCAGACATGACATTTCACAATGGATCCGCAAAGATTAAAAAAATCACATTCATAGCCCTAGGAAATAAAAAGATTACAAAAGGGATATCCGGGAAGGAGAGCCTGCGCTATTGCTTGCTCCATTCCCTGCATAAATGCACCAATAGTTTGCATTGTGCTTGTGCTTGTGCAGGAGGGCGACGATACGTTACACGAAGCGCCCTGTTGCTGCGTGTTCTCGCACTGCTTCACACGGCGCATGCATGCGACATGCATCGCCGGGGCAGCAGGGCGCACTAGGGGAAAAAAAGCTGATGCTGTGCTGAACCAGTGGCTTCGGGGCATTCTGTTGCCTGCTTATTAGCTCCTCGTTGACCAAGCTCAGCAGCGTCGAAGGACCCGGTCTCTCTCTCTTTCTGAGAATTTGGGGGTGCTGTTTGACACGGCAGAAGGCATTTTCCGGGCAGTGACACTGTGGCAGGAGTCAGGACAGAGGACGACACGGCCAAGGGAAACGAGAGAGAGAGATGGCATGGCCATGGCGTTACCGTCATGAATGTGAGAAGGAGGAGGCGCGCAGGGGTAGCAGGCCGCCCAAAAATGTCGTCCTGCAGGAGATATTCAATGCACATCCCTGCATTCATACATAGCAGCGGCCAATGCCCAGCACAGTCGCGCCCCAGCAGTGAGGCGCATTGTCTAGCCCCGGCCCCCTAGTTTAGTCCCTCGCAGACACCACCACAGTGCACAAACCTGTGTCTCTCTCTCTCTCTCTCCACATCACTAGTACGTGCACTCGTGTTCTTATTCATTTCTGATTGACTTGAAACCACTCGTCAACAAATCTATTTGAATCCCAGGCGGTGTTCACTTCCCTTCAAATCCAAAACTTCCCCCAAACTTTCTCTATCTAAACTTCACTATTCACTGTCACATCAAATCTCTCTCCTCATGCATGGAGCATTAAATGTAGGTAAATAAAAAAACTAAGTACATGGTTTTGATGTACACGACGAGACGAATCTTTTGAGCCTAGTTAGGTCATGGTAGGACAATGATTACCACACACAAACGAAAAGTGCTACAGTGCGCTACAGTATTCGATGTGACATTTTCACCCAAATTCACATTCCCTTTTCAGGGAAGTGAACACCGCCCAGGACGTACAGTAACACCACTACTTTGGTACGTCCGGGGATCCAAACACCCCGGTACTCGTGTTTTTATTCATTTCTGATTGACTTGAAAGTTGAAACCACTCGTCAACAAATCTATTTGAATCGCAGGACGTATAGTAACATCACTACTCCATTCGAATCGGGGTGAGTGTGTGTGCTTTTTTTTCTGAAGAAGAAGAACTGCGCGCTAGTATATACTACAGGCTTGTCAATGGAGACGGTGGCAGGCTTTGCACGGACAGAGACACATGCGCACACGAGAATGATGCAGGCATGGCACTAGATAGGCGTGCACTGCAACTGACGCGCGCGAGCGTACTGTGTCTGTGTGACTGTGTGGCCGGGTCGTCTTCATTCCTACTCGCATTCATTCAATTCGTTCCATGGGGATGGATGGATGGAATACTGGAATGGATTGCAAGAGGCCGCGCCGCGCCACGCCACGACGAGGCGATCGCAATGATGGCGCGGCCGGGGGAGCGATCGGAGGTGAGAGGGGGCCGGCCGGGGCCGCCGGCAATGATGACGATCGACGGTGGCAGCGACCTGCAGCGCAGCACAGTGTGTATGCGGTCGGGGGCGACGCGCGCAGCGCAGGCATTCCGATGGATGGATGGATCGATCGATCGATCGGTCGCTGCTGTGCCGGGCCGGGGCGCGCGCGCGTTAAATGCGAATGCTTCCGCCTGCTGCTGCGCCCGCCCCCTCCTGCCGCGCGCGGCGTCGCCCACGAGGCCCTGCCTGCCTGCCTGCCTGGTCTGCCGCTGCCCGTGCCCGTGCCTGTGCCTCTGCCTGCGCGCGGCGCGACCGCCCTCGCACACGTCTCCTCAGCTCGCTCGCGCGCGCGGCCGCGGCCGTGGCTGTCGTCTGCCTGCCCGCGCCGAGCCTGCATGCCCTGCCCTGCCATGCCCCGTCGCCGGGCCGGGCTGGGCCCCATCTGCTCGCTAGCTGATCGATCCCACCGCGGCGCGACCCCCCGGCAGGCGCGCCGAGTTAATGCGGCCCAACGGCCGGCGCGAACATCCCTTTTGCCGCCCGGCCCCGGCCGATCGCCACGCCACGCCGCCGTTGGATCGCTTCGGGATGGCCATGCCAATTGCCAATGCCGTCCCCGCCGCCGCCGTCTGTTTCGTCCTCCAGCCTTGTCGTTGTCTCCCTAGCTCGCCGCCGGTCGCGCCCCGTCGGGCCAGCGCCAATGTACTGTTGCCCCCCACGCACGCCCGTTCGTCGCCGCCTGCCGTGCCCGCCCTCGTCAGTCAACTGGCCACTACAGCTCGGCGACGACCGACGACGATTTGACCCGCCGGCGCA
The DNA here is from genome assembly GCA_033239725.1 of Echinochloa phyllopogon. Lineage (NCBI taxonomy): Eukaryota > Viridiplantae > Streptophyta > Magnoliopsida > Poales > Poaceae > Echinochloa > Echinochloa phyllopogon. The sequence goes on from BTCW01000005.1 coordinate 52,643,693, forward strand.
GCGCATCCCTCGCGCTCGCGTGGACAGATCGGACAACAGCAACACTCCATGCATGTCTCCATGGCTGCTGCTGCTGATGATGGATCGGAGCAGCGCCACGCCACAGCCAGCCTGCAACGCTTCGTCCAAGGGACCCTATACTAAACCCTAGCCAGCTACACCCCCACGCACACGCAGGCCCCTACTACCCACCGCCGTCGCGTCGCGTCAGGCGCTCACCAACGTGCTGCCGGCCGCGATCGGACAGGGGATCATCACCAGATCGCCCCAAGAATTAACTCACGCCGCGCCACGCGTCGGGACACACGGAACAGTCGGTAGAAACAAGGGAAACCCGGCGATAGCGACGCGGTGAAATCATCATGAGAGGTGAAAACATCAGGTAGGAGCGCTAATTATGGCTGTACTTCTGGATTTATACCTGCCTGCAGGGATAATTGAGTCCCGTCCGGCCCGGCCGACACGCGGACACGTACGACCAAGGCATCGTCATCTCGCCAATCGCCATCGATCCGCTGCTGGGCGCCGTCGCTCACATTCACACGAAATCATGAGATATAATGCCGTTGCTATCAGCGTCAGCAGCAGGAACTGAGATACTAGTAATCAGTACTGCCAGGTGGTGTTCCAGCTAATTACGGTGCGATGATCGAGATCGAGACTGGACGAAACAGAGCTAATCTTGGAGTTGGAGTGGATGCTGATGATGAACGAGCGAGCAGGGCGTGTAGTACGTACACTAGTACCCTCTGCTGTCGCCGTGCGCCTTCAAGCGTTGCTCGATCGTCTTGGCATTTGACTCGCTCTTTATTCCGGCATGGACAGGCAGCACTCATGGTGATCGTCACTCCTCGGGAGTAGTATCAGGGTACCACCAGTAGCAGCAGAGGCCAGGCTGGGCAGAGGCAATTGTGAAATGTTATACTCGTGCAGCAGGGAGGGAACAGGTCAACAGGATGGCTTCCACAGTGGGTGCTGCAGCCTGTGGCTAATTACCGCGGTACGGAGAGAGACGGTGATACATTTTTAAGTGTTCCTCCGGTATATCTTTTCCCCCACAGAGTATATGCACCTCAGAAAATACGATTTGGAAGTTCAGCTTGCCGTAAGAAGCAATGATCGGACACACGGACAAAGTAAATAATATAATCTGTCCTGGAATAATATCAAAATTTGGCCTATTAGCTCAGTTGGTTAGAGCGTGGTGCTAATAACGCCAAAGTCGCAGGTTCGAGACCTGCATGGGCCATTGTCTTTTACTCTTTTTTTTTTGTTCGCTCTGACTTCGTTTGATGATCCACGTGACGATTTTGAAATTAGCAAATCTGAGCTCATCGATTTAAACTGTTTCTACAAAACAACGAATCTTCATCTTGTCAGATCAATGTTGTTGTTCAGATTCATTCACTTAAAGGTTCAGTTCGTCGTCATGAACATTTGGTCCTAAACTTGTTTGTTGACAGAATTTTCTTGACCATATACTTCTGCAAAGACATAGGGCAAAATAAGAACTGATGCACGAATATTTTCATGATTAATATGCTGCTCAGCGCTCTTTGTATGGAAAGTCTGAAATTAAATTGTAATAGGACCAGGAACTCTAGACTGGAAATTCTGAAGTTCCGTCCTTGATTTGGAGAAGCTTCTATCATGTGTCTTCTCGTTTGAGTGCAGCTGTCATAGATTCATCAACTTGCAGAGTGCAGACGGCAAATAGCATCAACTCCTTGAACGAGTGCTAAAACTTCTGTCTGTATGGATGGCGCATGAACTTATCAAAATCTGAAGCTCTTTAACAACCGTAGTAGTGAGAAAGGACTGAATGTAGATGCATAAACCAGTGCCGGCAAAATTCGAGCTAGAACAACTGCCGAACGGAAAAATGCCACCACAAAAAGTTTCAAGTCACATGCACACTGTCATTTTGTCCTCACTGCATTTACATCCAATCAACAGTACAACAAACTAGGATGAACTTTAACAGTTACAGAACTATCCAATCAACAGTACAACAAACTAGGATGAACTTTAACAGTTACAGAACTAAGAATTCACCATGGCCTCAATAGCAGAGGGGAAAAAAGGAAATCCAACGCATCCTGTGGTCTTCTTTGAGGTGATCCCCATCAATCTTCTCAACATCAACGGTTAGAAGTATACAAAAATGTTTGTGCAGGAAATGATTGCTTCTCACTTTGAGTTTCACACATGTGATTGTCCTGCATTGTTCTTAACTCGTTGGTTTTGATGGCGTTGGAGATGACGGTGGCTTCAAGTCAGGGTACTGCACGATAAACTCAGAGGCTTGTAATTGCTCGTACAGTGTATCATAGTTTTTTGGTCAGTATGCATCATAAAGAATGAAGAAACAAAGGAACATGAACGAGTGTAGATATTTACATGCAGAGCGAGGGGCTATTTAACAGGGCAGTCTGTCTTGTCTATAGTTTATATCAGTAAATAGCAGTTAGACTACAGTTCACTGTCCTTGCCAATAGTAATTTCTGTGGACCTGAATGGTGCCATTTATATGCCTTGAAAATTTCATTATCTAACTTTCATTTCGTTACCATGTTAACAAACATGAGGAGGAGATCAAGCATGAGATGGCTCAGAACCGCATGGCGACGGGGAAACCAGAGTCTGTTTAGTTATCGTGTTAACAAACTTGTCAAGTTTTTTGAGTTATTTAAATTTTATGTAATGTCCATCTGTATGAACTTGCATGGTTTACTTTTTTTAAATGATATAGCAGTGCTCCTGCTTTTACTTTAAAAAATAACTTTCAGGTAAAAATAAAGTTAAGCTCCAATTAATTTCTAAAAAATTAAAACAGTACTAAAATGGCTTGCGCTATCATATCATGATTTAATTTCTTCCTAAAATTATCCAGACAAGGCTGTAAAAGGAAAAATCATATTCATAACTTGAGTCTAGAAGTATACAAATACAAGCAGACATGCCCATTGCTTCCTAAATTATTTATCGTTTTGAAAGGATGTGAGTCAATAGTGTTTAGTATGTCTAGCATTGTACATATTAGTGTGACAAGTGGAGAAAACATAATTTCTCAATGGAGTCTACTGTCAGTGAAAAAACAAAGCAGTAAGATGTTAATACTGTTGCTATTTTGAATCATATACTCAATGGTAATTAGTTGGATCTATGGAGAAAAATTTATAACAAGCAGAATAAGTTTGAGTGTTGTGGTGAAAAAGAAAACGAATCATACGTTTGGATATGGCGATAATGGTCTCCTGGTTTCATGTTTTGCAGCAGTTGTACTTCCATTGGGATTTTCATTAATACCTTTGGATTCTTCACCTGCATTGACTACAATGGTGCTTGGAGGAGCTAGTGGTTCCCCATCTTCCTCCTGCTGATCATCTATTCCATCAGCACTCACATCTGTGTGAGCTAACTTTTTGCCCTTCTTTTTCCTTGGGAAGACATGTACAGATGGGGGAAGATAGTTTTCTTGAACCGCCTAATGGAGAGGAAAGACTTAGAGAAAAATGTATTATATGCTATTCCCTACAGAATAGAACCTTACCTGCCACCCTTCTGGGCCTCGCAAGCCCCCTTTGATTGCATAAGCTTCCTTGAAGCCATTCTCGATCAGTAGCTCAGCAACTTTCAAAGAATTACCATCAAAGCTACCTTACACAACATAAATTTAGGTTGGTAACTAGATGGCAGCAAGATAAAAGACCTGAGGGATTCTGTAGCAGTTCCAATATAATTGTTTTCGCATGAAGCAAATATTCTACAGTTTTGAATGAAAGCTTTCATCATAGCTGCTGAAGTAATAAACTGATCAAGAGGTGACAATTTTTAGTGGCATCGATTTTAATCAGGTTGAAAAATAGAAACCAATGGGGAATAACTTTTTTCTACATTTCTTTCAATCAAACAGTTATGTAAATCAGAAAATTATTGGATGGCAGAGTAAATAAAAAAGTTCCCTACGTTGAAGTTCCTTGAATCAGAACCAGTGATTTTACAAATTGCAACATAGTGGTGCTCCCTACGAATTATTTATCCTTTCTGAGAATTTAATTGATGGTATTTAACGTAATTTATCTAAATTCAGAGTTGTAAAACTAAAGAACCATTTAGTTTGTACAGCTATATGCTTTTTACAGAAGGCATGCTGCTGCTCTCCATTCATAAATTATAAGTTGTTTCAATGCTTATAGTAAACATATAACACTATGTACACTAACATGTTGCAACCTTCAATTCAATTGTGATGAATTCATTTTTCTTATTGTCCTTAGATATTACTTAGCTGCATTTGAGGCCACAAAACCTATCCAATCTACAAGACATCAGAATTCCATCTGGCACTACAGCTAAGTAATTCAATCGGTGGTTTCGATGTAGCACTCACTTGTCAAGGACGCAAACGATGGTGTTCGCGGGGTCTGGGAACCTCGCCAGCACCTCCTTGACGAACCCCTTCTCGTCCTCCTCATCAAACTCCACCTGCACGGTGCTCTTGTCGACAAGCTTCAGGTTCGGCGGCGCCATGAACCGCACGCTCTTGCCCCGCCTGATGTCCAGCAGCTGCGCCTCCGGCACGTCGCGGAGCTTGCGGAACGCGTCGATGGCGCTCACGGGCTTGTACTTCTTGAAGACGTACTCCTGCACCAGCGGGATCACCACCAGCCACACGAACACGACCCCGGCCACGAAGAAGGGGTTGCGGTTGTTGAAGTCGTCGATGGCCACCACGATGGACTCGAGGCTCACCTTCCCGTCGCCCTCCGCCGCGAGGGAAGGGAGCGGCCAGGACGCGACCGCCGCGGCGACGGGGACGAGGGCTTCCCGCCAAGGAGCCGCCCTCCGCGTCCGCGCCAGGATTGCGGCCTTGGGCGCGGCGGCGGGGGCCGGGATTTCGGAGGGGGTGGCATTCTTGGCCGCATTGGGTGGTAAAAGTTGGTTCTTGAGAGGATTTCTTGCGGGTTTGACGGGATTTGGGTGGTGGGAGCTGGAGATTCGGAGGAGCGAGCACTGTTCTTGGAGTCGGAGGAGAGCCATGGGAGCTCTCTGCAAGGATAGCAGAGCTCAGGCTCTGGGCTGCGAGCTGGATTGCCACGATTTCAGTTAGCTATCCGATTGATCCGCTTTTCCTTTTAAAAAACAAACATATAATAATCACTGAATATGTGGGGTGGAGGCCTTGGGCTTTCACGACTCAGTTGGGCCTTTACGAAATATATGGGCTTGGGTGAGAATTGGGCCGAAAGTTTCTACAGAAGCTCGTTCGTCGCGTACACCTCAGAAGCTCCGTCAGAGTCAGAGAACTTGTTCTTTTTAAAAAAAAAAAGCTCAGAGAGACTTTGGATTTGGAGACATTTCAGAATACATTCTACTATGGTTAATAACCGTACAATACTACAATATATACTCCGGAAATTTTCCTAGGCTCTCTTCAGTAATCAGTACTAGTAGTATTCTATACAAGCTTCATGTCAGGAGTACATCGTTTTCTTGACACATACTCTCGTTAAATTCGTGCCGCTATCAGAGACTCAGGTCGACGGCAACCCTGAGAAGAACTCGACGTACTTGGACGGATCGGCGAGCACCTTGAGCGACCTCGGTATGGGCGGGACGTTGACGTCGACGAGCCCCTCCAGCACCTGCACCACCATCCCCATGGTCGGCCGCAGCTTCTCGTCGTCCTGCACGCACCAGCACGCCACCTTGCACGCCCTCTCCACCTCGGCCACGTCGGCGCTGCCGGCGATCCGCCCGTCCACCGCGCCCCTCACGTCGCCGTCGAGCAGCATCCGCACCGCCGTCGACGGGAAGAAGTCCACGCCGCCGCCGCCGCCGCCGCCGCCGTCGTCGCGGTGCCCGACGTTCCGCCGCCCCGAGACGATCTCGAACAGCATCATCCCGTAGCTGAACACGTCGGCCTTGGCGGTGACGGCGGCGCCGCCGATCCACTCCGGCGCCAGGTACCCCACCGTGCCCCGCATCGTCGTCAGCACGCGGCTGAAGTCCCGGCCCATGAGCTTGGCCAGCCCGAAGTCGGCGACCTTGGGCACGAACCCTTCGTCCAGCAGGATGTTCTCCGGCTTGATGTCGCAGTGGATGATGCAGTCGCGGCACTTGTCGTGCAGGTACTCCAAACCCCTCGCGATCCCCAGGGCGATCTGGTACCTCGTCTCCCAGCTCAGGACGCCGCCATTGGTGGTCCCGAAGAGGTGCTTGTCGAGGGAGCCGTTGGGCATGTGCTCGTAGACGAGCAGCCGCCGCGTCCTCCTCTCGGAGCAGAAGCCGAGAAGGCCGATCAGGTTCACGTGCTGGATGGTGCCGATCGTGCTCACCTCGGCGCGGAACTGCTTCTCCCCCTGCCGGACGCCCTCGAGCTTCTTGACGGCGACGGGGGTCGCGTCGGGGAGGGACCCCTTGAACACCGACCCGAACGCGCCGCCGCCGAGCTTGTCGGAGAAGTTCTTGGTCACGAACTGCAGGTCACGGTACGTGAACGCCATCAGGGATCCTTCGACCCTCCTCAGCGACCTGATCCTCCTGCTTCTCATGGTGAAGATGGTAACCAGAACGATGGCCGTGAACGCGGCGGCGAACCCCGCGACGACGGCGAGCCCGATGATCAGCTTCTTGGTGTTCCCGGCGCCGGAGAACTCGGACGCCGCCAGGCGGATCGAGATGCTGCTGCCGCCGGCGCCGCCGCCGCTGGTCGTGTCCTGAAGGTTGATGAGGTCGCCGTACCACAGCGAGCAGCCGCCGGCGGCGGCGGCGTAGGAGTAGGCGGTGCAGGAGCAGTTGCCGAGGCACGCGCGCTCGCAGTCACCGGCGCTCGCCGCGGCGGCGCTCTGCGCGTTGCTCGGCAGCCTCACGTTGGGCATCGTGTAGAACCCGTCCTCGTTCTTCTGACGCCCGCCGCCGCCGCAGGGCATCTGCAGGGCGGCGTTCCTGGCGCAGCCGGCGGTGTGGTCGCTGCGCCGCCACTCGCCGGGGTGCCGCGGCCGGAACCCGCGGGGGCAGCCGCACGACGGCAGGGCGTTCTCGGTGCAGACGCCGAAGGCGCCGCAGAAGGCGTAGACGTCGCACTGCAGCTTGGGCTCCGACCAGAAGAGCATCCACAGGCCGGCGCCCTCGACCCAGGTCAGGAACTTGATCTGGCCGGTGACGTCGACGACGAACCGCGTGACGACGGACTCGTCGGTGACGTCGTAGACGAAGTAGCTCTCGTCGGCGCCGTCGACGTAGCCGAAGGTGTACCGGGACAGCGGCGACGTGCCGGTGGGGGTCATCTCCGGCACGGCGGTGAAGGCGTGGCCCGTCCAGTTGCCGCTGCTCCAGTACTGCGCGCTGCCGTTCCAGTTGAGGAGGTACTGGCTGGAGCCGCGCGGGTCGAGCTCGAGGGAGAAGAGGCTCGGCGTCGGGTCGCCGGCGCCCTTCCACGCCACGAGGTGGGTGACCTCGCCGGTGAGCTTGTTTCGGCCGAGCTTCCCGCCGGGGAGCCACGTGTCGCCGAAGTGGTCGAAGCTCTGCCACCGCACGGCGGAGGTGTTGGACGCGTCGGCCAGGACCAGGTTGCCGGTGTCGAGGATGACGCCGACGGTGGTGGAGTTGCCGCCGGCGAGGCCGGTGACGTTGGTTGACCAGATGGGAGAGCTCCGGTGGTCGAGGATGACCATGTTGCCGTCGCTGGAGATGGAAAGCTGGGAGGACGCCGGGTCGGTGATCGGGGTCTCCCGGTTCGCCACCCACACCGTGGTGTGCAGCGAGATTTGGTTGTACCAGATGCCCAGGTACCAGTGCTCTGACGAGTTGTCTGTTGCACACATTACACAAGAAGCGTTGATGATTACTTACATGATGATTTACCATTTTTACATTGCGCAAGAGAATCCGCAGGTACCCCTTTCAAAACATCAATAGTAACGAGAAAAACGAACATGAGTACTACTCTACCTGGCTGGAAGAATCCGAGCCTGAACTTGCCGCGCTTGGACACCAGGCTCTCCCCGCCGGACAGCGGCCGGCCGGCGGCGACGGTGTCGGCGGCTTGCGACGGCAGCAGGAACATGAAGCCTAGGAGGAGCAGAAGAGCACCTGCCGGAGCCAAGCTTCCACCACGAGGAGTCGCCATTGCTCGCTCGCTCGCCCAAGAACAAGAGCAGGAACGGAGACGAGAGGATCAGCTAGCTCATCGCGCGGCCGGCCAAGTAGACAACTAGTCGTACATGTGGTGGACGTACTTACTGGTGGCTAATCAGCGGGGGCGGGCACTCGAATGCGACGAAGGAAAAGGGAAGGCCGGGGGGAGAAAGCGAGAGGGGAAATGGATGGGAAGAGGCGGCCTCCGCTCCGCCCTGGCCCCGGTGTTTGGTGGTGGACTCGCCCGACGCCCCGACCGGTGGTCTGGTTCTGGTCACACCCATGGGCCATGGCTGGCGTCGCTAGCGACGGTCTCGCGGCTGCTGTGGGGATGAGCCAGGAGGGCGACGACTGCAAGCGACCGCGGCGGGCCGCGGGGGTTTAAATGCGGCCCATAAAGCAGGCGTCGTCGTACGGGAGTCCAGTGGGGGCCTGCTGCCTCCTCCCTCTCGCCTAGTCGACTGCTCGGACCGGAACCATGTTGTGACGGAACCGGAATATAATGGATCGGGGATAGGTCGTCATTAACGCGAGTGGGGCGTGCCCCGGCCTGTACCGGCGGCTCAATTTGCAGGCTAGCCGCGCGCATTAACGAGCGAACGGCGACGCGCCACCGAGCCAGAACAGGGCCGGAGGCCGGAGCCGAACCCCGCGGCCGGCTCGCCGGGTTGGTGTCGCACAGCGACCGGTGCCTGGAGCCAACGGGGGGTGCAGCGGGCCGGGAGCACGTACCGGTCATGTGGCCGCCCCGCCATCAATGCCGCGCAGGGAGCGCGAGCCGGCCCGGAGCTCCGCCCAGGGGCGGGCCGCGCGCGGGACCTGAGACAACAGAGCGTGGCGACCTCATTCACCTGCGGTCTTGGTCTTTGTTTTCTCTTTAATTCTTCGCCTCCGCGGGTGGGATGGGTACGTTGCTTCTCCAGCCGGACAACCTCGCCGTCGCCGTGCCCATCGGGGCGTGGAATGTTCAAACGCACGGGCCCCGGCCGCGCTAGTTTAACTTCCTCCACCAGGGACGTCGTCCTCTCGATCGTTTTCTACCGCAACCATGCAAGGTTTCTTCGGTTCTCATGCGGCTCCGGTCCATCACGTGTGAACGACGCCCGCACACACACTGTGTCCGTGGCAGCGACACGCGTGCGATCTTTACTCTCGGCGACAGCGTCGTGTACGAATCAGACCTAACTAAACTGTTGTTGGTTTAAGACGCAAGTACATATGTACGGCCGGACCACATGGGATCGGTGCTTCTGGGTTCTAACTACTGCTAGTACATGGGTGGAGTACGTTTCAAAAGCACTAAGCAACCAAGCTAAACCACTCTGAGTTCCCAATCTCTCGACGCATATATGTGCACAATCACAATCTCTACGACTACTCTTACCACCCATACTCCCTATGTTCCTTATGCATAAACACCTTGCTCTTCAGCATCCGGGTTAAATCGAAGACTTCACGGCGATGGACCTAACCGATAGGCCACTGTCGATTTAATGTGATGGCAACAGGCCTTGGATAATGATAGGCCGATAATTTGTGCTTTCACGTGGGCTTTCCTTTTTCTTTTAAAGCACGCCTGAGGACAACCTTAAGGCCCACTGGTGCCTCATAATGAAGCCCACGGATCTCTCGACAAAGCAGGCCATGGAGGCACACCAATTCCTTCCTGTAACAAGATTGTCTGCCTGCTCCAACTTTCGACAAAAATCGATCAATGTGTCAAAACTCAAAAGATTCATATGACTAATTCCAGAACAGCGATTGAAAGATAATAAGCAAACTAAATAAAGAGGGAAAAGAATGCGATGGCCAAAAACCAGATAAGTCAACAAGTCCCTAATCAGTAACTTTGAACCTCGCATAGGCCGTTGCTGCTTCCTGACCCTTGACTGCATAGTCATCAAATCATCTTGAGCTGCTGCCATCCCCTGGCATGGTTCTTAATGTTTGTTAAAGCACTGCCGGCACCATAATTCGCTATTTATTTACCAATTCAACGATTCTCAGAGCTGGAGAATAAAGACACAGTACAAGTCAGCCTGCATAGCATATACCCTAATATATAATCAGAATTGTATGGTATTGTTGACTGAAATGTACATCCAACGAAGGGCCTCTTTTAACAAACGGCTTCAACATCATGAGCACGTCACAAGTCAGATTAATGCTATGAGTTATGACTAACATGAGCAGCTTCACATATAAACAGCCAATGTGTTTCTGAACTGTGACTTCAATGCAAGTAGCCCTTTCTCACCTTGGAAACTGAAGACCGTATTTTTTTCCTTTGATTTCTTGTATGGCCACCTGGCTTTGTTCTTGCACCCTCTCCTTGCTTTTACTGCTACTGTCTCTCCAACAGTCTCCATTGCATGCCTCCGATACCCTCACCTCAAACCAGCAGCTCACCGGGGAGCAGAAGCTAATCTCTCAGGACGGCAATTTTGCACTGGGATTCTTTCAGCCTGCAGGTGAGTCTTAAAGGAAAATACATATAGACATACAGATGAACAAACTGTGAAGTTTCCAGAAAGTGATCGGTAGAGAAGCACTAAGATGATTTACACATAATATAGATTTTCACGTTCAAGTTCCAACCTTATAAGTACTAGGAAAAGATAATAAAACCTTCCATATCCATGGTGATCTCTGAATTGGAGTGCAAGGAGTTAATTTTTTTGGTAGCATCATTGGTTTATGATCTAACCTTTCTCCTTCTATATTTTATTTGTAGCTGAAGGATCCAGTGGCAAGTGGTACATAGGCATCTGGTACAATAGAATCCCAGAGCAGACTATAGTGTGGGTGGCAAACAGAGAGAAACCAGACGCTGACCCAGTCTCATCAAGCCTAACCATATCAGATGATGGTAACTTTGTTCTCATCATTAACCACTCTAAATCTCCCCTCTGGTCTACCAGTATTAAGAACAACACAGCTGCTAATTCTACAGTTGCCGTGCTCCTCAACAATGGAAACCTTTTAGTCAGGCATGAGTCTAATACCTCTGCTGTGTTATGGCAAAGTTTTGATGATTTCACAGACACATGGCTCCCAGGAAACAAACTCAGCCGCAACAAAAAAACTGGTGTGATAAAACGGATGATCTCTTGGAAAGACCGAGGTGACCCAGCACCAGGGATGTTCTCCATTCAGTTGGATCCTAATGGGTCATTGCAGTATATTCTCCAATGGAATAGCTCGGTAGTGTACTGGACTACTGGCAACTGGACTAACAATGGATTCAGTGGTGTCCCAGAGATGTCACCTGTCAATCCCTATCCCAGCTCAAGGTTTATCTTCCAGTTTGTTGACAATGATGAAGAGGCATATTTCACGTACAATATTAAGAATGATGCACTAATATTTACAAGAACTATTATTGATGTGTCAGGCCTGTTTCAGACTTTGGTATGGGCAGAGGCACAGCAAGCATGGACAAACTCTTTCACGAAACCAAAAGCTAAGTGCAGTGTTTATGGTGTGTGTGGGGAATACAGCAAGTGCAGCCAGAATGCTGCTTCACCATGCAGTTGCCTCAAAGGCTTCAGCGAAAATCACCCAAACAATTGGAAACTAGATGACCGGACAGCAGGCTGCAGGAGAAACATCCCACTGCAGTGTGGCAACAATGGCTCAGTGAACATGAAGCATGATAGATTCTATGCTATTAATAGTGTGAAGTTGCCAGATAACGCAAACAGAACCGATGCAACCAATGTTAATGACTGTGAGTTAATTTGCCTGAACAACTGCTCTTGCACAGCTTACTCTTATAGAGGCACTTGCTTGGTTTGGTACAACCATTTGATGAATCTTCAAGATAATATTGATGGATCAAGTGATAGTATCTTTATTAGAGTGGCTGCATCAGAACTATCTAACTCAGGAAATAAGAAGCTCTGGCTTATTGGGATCATCGTTGGTGGATTTATCGTTCTAATTTTTGGAGCGTCCATATTATATTTTCTTCATAGAAGAAGAAGAAGAACAATAACTAATGGTTTAAATCATGGTGATGGGTCTTTGATCAGTTTCAAATACAGTACTTTGCAACTCCTAACAAGAAACTTCTCAGAGCGGTTGGGTGCAGGGTCTTTCGGCTCTGTATTCAAAGGGGTTGCATCAGACACAACTGCAGTGGCAGTCAAAAGGCTTGAGGGCTTTCATCAGGGGGAGAAGCAATTCAGGGCAGAGGTGAGCACCATAGGAAATATTCATCACATTAATTTGATTCGGCTGCTTGGGTTTTGTTCTGAAGGAGTGAAGAGATTGCTTGTATACGAGTATATGCCTAATGGTTCACTTGATAAACATTTGTTTGGTAGTAGGTGTACCACTTTGAGTTGGAAAATAAGATATCAAATAGCTGTGGGGATTGCCAAGGGTTTGGCTTATCTACATGAGGAGTGCCGGGATTGCATCATACACTGCGATATCAAGCCACAAAATATATTGTTGGATGCTTCATTTGTTCCAAAAGTGGCAGACTTTGGGTTGGCCAAGTTATTAGGCCGGGATTTTAGCAAAGTTCTAACATCTATAAGAGGAACCGTTGGATATCTTGCACCAGAATGGATAAGTGGTGAAGCCATCACAGCAAAGGCAGATGTTTTCAGCTATGGAATGGTCCTTTTCGAGATCATTTCAGGAAGGAGGAATCTGGAGCACAGAGGGACAAGCATGGAAACATTTTTTCCCATGTTGGTTGCGAGGAAGCTGCTTAGAGGAGAAGTACAGTCACTGTTGGGCGAAGGATTGCTCAATGGTGTAAATGAAAGGGAGCTAGAAAGAGCGTGCAAGGTTGCTTGCTGGTGTGTTCAAGGTAATGAAAGTTCCAGACCAACAATGGGGGAAATTGTCAAAATTCTCGAAGGGGTGATAGATGTTGAAATGCCACCGGTTCCAAGGTATCTTGAAGTTCTTGCTGAAGGTTCAGAGAATGTGAAATTCTTTTCCTGTGAGGAAACTAAGTGAATATAGTTTAGGAAAAATATGTTCTCTAGATGCATATGAGTGTGATCCTATACTGTAATTTTGATAAGTGCCGTGTGAAACCCCCTTAAGTGAATCATCCTGACAATGATTTGGGAAACAAACTAACTCAAAGGTCGGCTCATTTGGTTATTCTACTTGAGCTACCAGCCTTTGTCCCTCTACCTTCGAAATGCTCGAATTGGTTCCACCTCCTTTACATGTAACCTGACGTGGCACACTGGGTTGGGTGCTGCAGGCTCAATGAAGCCTTCGCCCAAATTACTCATGTCCCAGAAAATTCCAATGTAATGCCGGTTCTGCAGCTTGGATTGCAGTGGCAAAGCCAGGATTTCAACCCATCCCAAGCTGAAAACTAACTGGCTGAACACATATGCTTCCAGGGCAGAAGCCGGAGCACAAATAAGCGATTAAAACTAAGTTTGAACTCGTCGATTAGCCGCATAACAAAATGGATAAAACATGACAACATCGACACAAAAACACTGCAAGATGTATCCTACATTTCCCAGACAGTAATCCCTAGTAAACACATCAGAATCAGACATTATCACAATATACTCGAGCGGTTCATATCACACATTTCAAAGGCTAGGGTAACTTACCCAGGACTCCAGGAGACACCACGCACGACGATGCTAAATTGTTGATGGTCCGCAAGGAACCAATGGGCCCAGGAGGGGCCGGCCGCCGAACGTCGGACGTGGGGCTGAGGGAGTACGCGGGGTTGGGAGTTGGGACCGGCGGCAGGGAGGGGAGATTTCGGCGGTGGCGCGGTCAGCCGCGGTGGTGCGTCGGAGTCGGAGCCGTCGAGCCCGCAAGCCGCAAGCGACACGGAGAGGAAAGGGACGAGAGAGATGGGGCCGTCTGGAGCGTGCCATTCGCTTCTGTTCTACGTAGTCCCTCCGTACCACAAAATATAAATATTTGTTTTCCGTTTAATAGTTCGTCCTATCAAAAAAATTATAAAAATATTATTTATTTTATTATAGCATGTTTTATTATCTTATATATTTTAAATATATCATAATAATTTTATAATTTTATATTTTTTAAATAAAATGAATGGTCAAACGTGATACGTAGAAATCGAGAAATGTTTATATTATGAAACGGAGGAAGTACTTCACTTCTACTGGGCTAACTATCACTGTATCAGTGTGGGCTTCGTGGACTGATGCTGTTGCTTGGCAGTAAATGATGCAAAGAGCGTTGGAGGAATTCGATCCACACAGAAAGCAAAAAATCCTATCAAAATGCAAAGAACATACGATTGTTTCGAAAGAATGTTTTCCTAAACATTTTGAAAGAATGCATCTTCTATCTATCTTTCCATAGTTTCCAACGCATCGATTCTTTATCTCTCCTATCCACCTCTAAAATTCGTGTATCTCTTATGATGCATCCAGAATTCCAGATAACCCATACGAACACTTCTTCTCTGTTTACATTTGACAGGATTCGAGAAGCTAGGCAACTGCAATCTTTCATATTTCATAGTTCTGTTGGTCTGAGAATTGAGAATACTTGCATTCCGAGGAGGCCTCTAACCACATAGATGAATTTTAGTTAGGATTATTAAGTATCAACATGTTATACCGTAGCAAAATGAGTCTCCTGCTCTAACGTGGCTAAGGAGAACCATGTAAAAGGAAAATAAACAGCTGGTATAAATGGAGTAAATGTAATCGACCTGTATGGATATATATCACACATTCATATGACTGGCACTAATTCTAGAAGGGGAAGAAGATGGGAAAGGTCAAAGGTAAATGAAGGAAGAAAAATCCTATGACCAAAAGACCATAAAATTTGGTGCGGAGCAAGCCAGAGGACAAGATACGGTTTAGAACAAACCCCAAAATTGTCCACTATCGCTGCTTGACCATTGTCTGGCCATGACAACTGTCGCTGCTTGACCGTTGTCTGGTCATCGCCAAATATTTCTGACACCACTCCTTGTCGGCTTGTCCCTGACCGTCTTCCAGGCCTTATTTTCCTTTTACCAATTCAACCCCGAGATATATTGCAAGTCACCCGGCCTAATAATCATTGGTCAGAATTAACTGAACATCACATTCAGAGAAAAAAGGGGGCAGGGATAATGTCGACTGAAACTGGACGGCCATGGAGACATCAAAGGCTGCTGAAAGCTGAAACTAGAAGACAACTCAAGCCAGAAATGTGGATCCAATGAAGTGATCTTTTTACCAACGGCTTGAACACTGAGAGGGCAACATAGTAGTGGGTTTCCAACGAAACAACAACAAATACAAAGTCAGAATAACGCTACGACTAACATGAGTAGATGCTGTGCATATAAACAGCCAGTGTGTGTGCGCTTGTGGGTTCACAACAAGTTCTTTCTTACCTTAAAAAGAAACCATCCTTTTTTTCCTTTAATGGAGACCTCTCTTCCTTCATCCACCCTATCGTTACTTGTACTGCTTCTTTCTCTCCAATACTCATCTCAAGCCTCTGATACCCTTACTGCAAAGCAGCAGCTCTCCGGTTACCAGAAGCTGATCTCTCAGGACGGCAACTTCGCACTAGGATTCTTTCACCCTGCAGGTGAGCCTTTCTTTTATCACAAATCTGTCGTGAGTGTTGGGATCTAAAAGGCGATCAGTAGAGCAGTAACTGCTAAAGTCATCTACTGTGCTATAGAATCTCACTTCCAATCAATGCTATCAGACTCTTGATCCCATCCTAGGCAGAATCTTGAGAAAAACTATGATCCAAGACAAAATGAGTAGTATTATTTTAAATTTACATATGGTTCTACAATATTCTTGTTGAAACTACAAGGAACAGATTTACTGCATCTGCACTATAACATTGAAAAAGGATTCAAAAGTATCATTTCTAACATGCTACTATAATGCACATAGAACTACTTCCTCTGTCCGCATGAAGAGTGCAATTGTAGTTTTTTTCCCTAAACAGATCGGTATGGTTGACAAATGACCTTTGTACCCTTATTAATTAGCACATATTTAGGCATGCCGCTGGCGTAAATCACGGCATGCAAGACAATTAAGAATGATAAATCTGTTTTGGCCACTTGATTAGGCATTAAGGTAATTAATTGGGCCTACTCCAATTCCTAAGATTACACTCTTTATGGGATTTTCTCAAATGCTAGAATTGTAGCTTTCATGGACGGAGGGAGTACCCATTATTTGGTCAATCTGCATTTAACTATTTGTGCAACCATCATACTATTGATGAATGCAACTATAACTCTAAAAGGGTGCCATTATGAGTAAATAAATACTAAGATCACCACTAAAAGATCAATCTAAAATGAGATCTTAACAATGGTCCAATGATTTCAAGGTCACAATTTTGAAGACTAGTTCCAATATCAGTATTGAGATGTCAGCAAAGCCTTTCATGATGATTTCAGAATTAGTAGAATACAAGGACTTTAATTTAGTATGGCATCGTCAATTTCATTATCTGACCTTGATATTTATTTCCACGGCTCTTGTAGAAGGATCAAATGACAAGTGGTACATAGGCATTTGGTACAACAAAATCCCAACACAAACTGTAGTGTGGGTTGCTAACAGAGGCAAACCAGTCTCTGATCCAGTCTCATCAAACCTAATCATCTCAGATGATGGAAATCTTGTTCTTTTAGCTAACCATTCTAAATCTCCAATGTGGTCTACCAACATTAGGAACAACACAGCTACCAGTTCCACAATGGTTGTGCTACAGAACTCTGGGAATCTTGTAGTCAAATATGATTCCAATAACTCCACTGTGCTGTGGCAAAGTTTTGATGATTTCACAGACACATGGCTCCCAGGAAATAAACTCAGCCGCAACAAGAAAACTGGCGTGATCAAACAAATGGTCTCTTGGAAAAACAGTGGTGACCCAGCACCAGGACTGTTCTCCATCCAGTTGGATTCTAATGGCTCACCCCAATACATTATCCAATGGAACAGCTCAATAGTGTACTGGGCTACTGGTAATTGGAGTGGCAATGCATACACTGGTGTGCCCGAGTTGTCTCCTACCAATATGTATCCCAACTCAGGATATACATTCCAGTTTGTTGACAATGACGTGGAGACATACTTCACATACACTGTTAAGAATGATGCAAAAACATTCACTAGGGCTATTATTGATGTGTCAGGTTTGTTCCAAGCTCTTGTATGGACAGATGCAGCACAAGCATGGACTACTTTTTTCACGCAACCAAAAACTAAGTGCAGTGTCTATGGAGTGTGTGGGGAAAACAGTAAATGTAGTGAGAATTCTGCATCATCATGCAGCTGCCTCAAGGGCTTCAGCGAAAAGTACCCAGACAACTGGAAACTGGATGATCATACAGCAGGCTGTAGGAGAAACGTCCCACTGAAATGTGGGAACAATGACTCAGTGAAGACAAAGCAAGATAGATTCTATGTGATAAATAGTGTGAAGTTGCCAGATCACGCACACAGCATAGATGCAGCCAATGTTCGTGACTGTGAGCTAACTTGCCTGAACAATTGCTCTTGCATGGCTTACTCTCACAACAGCACTTGTTGGGTTTGGTACAATCATTTAATGAATCTGCAAGATAATATTGGTGGGTCGAGGGATAGTATATCTATTAGATTAGATGCGTCAGAACTACCCAACTCAGCAACCAAGAAATGGTGGATCACTGTAATCATCATTGGTGCGCTTATTGTTCTAAGTTTCGGAGTGACCATATTGTATTTTTCTTGTAGAAGGCAAATACACATAAGTGGTCTAAATCATGGTGATGGATCTTTGATCAGTTTCAAATACAGGGATTTGCAATTCCTCACAAGAAACTTCTCAGAGAGGTTGGGTGCAGGTTCTTTTGGATCTGTGTCCAAAGGGGTTCTACCAGACGCAACTATAGTGGCAGTAAAAAAGCTAGAGGGCTTTCATCAGGGGGACAAGCAGTTCAGGGCAGAGGTGAGCACCATAGGAAATATTCATCACGCGAACTTGATTCGTCTGCTTGGATTTTGTTCTGAAGGGACGAAGAGACTGCTAGTCTATGAGTATATGCCCAGTGGCTCACTTGATAAACATTTATTTGGTACTAGTTCTACCCCTTTGAGTTGGAAAATAAAACACCAAATTGCTGTAGGGATCGCCAAGGGTTTGGCTTATCTGCATGAGGAGTGTCGGGATTGCATCATACACTGTGATATCAAGCCACAAAATATACTGTTGGATGC
Source organism: Echinochloa phyllopogon (assembly GCA_033239725.1). Lineage (NCBI taxonomy): Eukaryota > Viridiplantae > Streptophyta > Magnoliopsida > Poales > Poaceae > Echinochloa > Echinochloa phyllopogon. Next base: position 52,662,049 of record BTCW01000005.1, read on the forward strand.
TTCTTTTGTTCCAAAAGTGGCAGATTTTGGATTGGCAAAGTTACTAGGTCGGGACTTTAGCAGAGTTTTAACGTCTATGAGGGGCACCGTAGGATATCTTGCACCGGAATGGATAAGTGGTGAAGCCATCACAACAAAGGCAGACGTCTTCAGCTATGGAATGATGCTTTTTGAGATCATATCAGGAAAGAGGAATCTGGAGCACATGGGGACAAGCACGGGGGCATTTTTTCCTGTGTTGGTTGCCAGGAAGCTTCTTGAAGGAGAAGTACAGACACTGTTGGACTCACAGTTGATCAATGGTGTCAACGCGGGGGATCTAGAAAGAGCATGCAAGGTTGCTTGCTGGTGTGTTCAAGATAATGAAAGTTCCAGACCAACAATGGGGGAAATCGTCAAAATTCTGGAAGGGTTGGTGGATGTTGAAACGCCTCCGGTTCCAAGATATATTGAAGTTCTTGCTGAAGGTTCAGAGAATGTGAAATCCTTTTCCTACGAGCCAACTAAGTGAATAGGTTACAATGGCTTACAAGAAATATGTATTCTGTATGCATATGAGTGTGATCCTATAATGTAATTATGATGACTGCGGTGTAGAGCTGCTTAAGTGAATGATACTTATTATGACTAAACAAATAAAAAATAAATCAAATATAAAAGATTGGCACATTTGGAGCTCTGTTTTTGAAATCAGATTAATGGAATTGCATGTAATCTGGCATGGCACCCTGGAGGCCTGACAACGGGCTGGATGCTGCTGAGTGCTGACTCAAGTAAGCTTTCGACCATAAGACTCATCACATAAGAACGCCGCAAAAGATATAATACCGTCCCCCATTTGGCTAGTTCGATTGCAGTAGTAGAGCCAGGATTTCAGGTTTCCATCATCCCAGGACTGAAAACTACTCGGCTAAATACCAAATGGTTCCCACGCCGAGGCTCAACATAAGTAAGCAAACATGACACATGCTATTAGAGTGAAATGTGAACTATTAATTAACAGTACAACAGAATTGATAAAACATGTCGACGATTTACAAACGAATATTGTATAATAGTAGGGCGACACAAAATTTAGCACAAAGCATTGCAAGATGTGTCAGCAGTCTCTTTCCTAAAAAAGATATGTAATCGGCTGGTAAACACATCGCAATCAGGCACACTATACTCGAGAGCATCGACCCAGATTTCAAAGGCTAGGGTAACTTACCCGTGCCCAGGGGCACCATACTTTGATGCTGCTGAATTGCAGAGAACCGCACGGGAAATGAGCCCATGAAGAACTGACGCAGCACCGCACCGGAGAGCCACGCATTGACCGGGACGGAGTCAGGCACACGAAGGGACTCTCTGTTCCTGCCTGCCGGGGACCGCGGGAGGGAGGGGAGAGTGCGGCGACCGGCGGCGCGGTGGCGGGTTCTCCGACGCCGGCTCGTGTCCGGCTGGGCTAAATGCCAATGTGGGCCTCTTTGGACCGACATGTTTTCTGAGGCCCAGCGCGCAGTTGGCTCGGGCCTCTTTGAACTACTCATCCGTATGGGCCTCGGGAGTTTTACAATATATGTAGCGTTTTAGTATTTAGTTAAACAAAATGTCTGGGTGGTGTAGTTGGTTATCACGTTAGTCTCACACACTAAAGGTCCCCAGTTCGAACCTGGGCTCAGACATTGATTTTCTTTTTTGAAGAACTCGTGTTCCATCTCTGAAGCAGCTTCTGTTCTTCGTCACTTCTATTTATTTTTTTGTTAGCATAGCTTCTGTTCTTCGTCACTTCTGTTTATTTTTTTTAGCATTAGCACAAGCTACAGATACGGATTCTTTCTAAGTATTTTAAAACCATCAAAATGTCAAACCTATTTTTGGTCAGCGCCTCAGCGGGATGCATAGACAAACCTTTAGCTCCAGCCTTGTTCCACCTATTTTTGTCGGAAACTGAAGATACCGATGTCTTCTTCCTATTTTTTTAAAATCACAAATGTTAATTCTAGATTCAAATATAACAAGTTACTCAATGTTTCTGTCTGATAGAATCTGGATCCAGACAATTCTTTTTTCATTAAAAAACAGAACTATTTCTGAAATCCTTCCCCTTTTGTCTGTTGCAAACTGAAGATATGAATATTTTATTCCTATTTTATAAAACCACAATGTTAGTTCTTAATATAGGAGCCTATAAATTAGCCGATGTTTCTATTTGATCGGTTTTGAGGCCCTATTACATTCTTTTTATATTTTTTGAAAAATATAAAGACAAATGATGCAGCCTGTTCATTCCTTCAGTTATATCTTCCTTCCGGGATGCTCCCCCTATAGGAAGGAACAGGGGGAAACCAAGCCAGCCGTCGGCATCGGCAACCATTCATTTCAAAATTCGAATTCTCCCCCACTTTCCCGTGGTAGACCTGGAATCCCCTCCTCCAGTGTTCTGTCTCCGCTGCCGCCATAGCCACACCTCGCCTTCCTTGTTGCTCATACCACCCAATTTGATCGGAAGCTGCCGAATCCTGTCCCCATGAAGATCTCCGAGCTCTCCCCCGAGTACCGGCAGCCGCCGCCGCACGCCGGCCTCCTCACCGACCTCACCAGGGTCGTCACCGACGTCGAGGCGTTCGAGACCTCCGATTCCTCCCCCCCGGAGAAGCTCGCCGCCGATCTCCGCCGCATCCTCACCAACCTCGCCTCCGCCGCTTCCTCCTCCTCCTCCTCGGGTCTCAGCGAGGCGTTCAGGCTCAAGGTGTGGCACCTCGCCTTCCGCCTCTGGAACGCGTGCGTCGACCGCGCCAATTACAACTTCCCGGCGGCGAGGGTCGCGGAGGCGGAGATCCGGCAGGCGGCGCCGGAGCTCCTCCTCGTCGCTGGCGTCCCGGAAGGCATCCCCAACGCCGCGGCGAAGGCGGCGTCCTTGTTCCATCGCACCGGGCTGGTGTGGATTGACCTCGGCCGCGCCGACCTCTCCTCCGCCTGCTTCGAGAAGGCCACGCCGCTGGTCTCCGCCGCCGACACGGAAGAGGATCGGGCCGTCCTGCTGGAGCTCAACCTCGCGCGGGCGCGCGCCGCGTCGAGCGCGGGCGAGCAAGCCCTCGCCGTCGCGCTGCTGAGCCGGTCCAGGCCCCTCGCGGCGGTGTCCCCCGAGGGGATCGAAGCCCTCGCCGAGGGGTACCTCCTCATCGGCAAGGCTGCTCTCGCCACGAAACCCCCGGATCCCGCCATCGACGCGCCCAACCTACTAACTGAGGCGCTTGATCTCTGCGAGAAGGCCGCGGGCTCCCCCTTCTGCGCCACTCCGCCGAGCCCGAGATCCACTCCTGCAACTCCGAAACTCCAAGTGATTAAGGATCAATGCCTCCGCTATCTCGCCGCGGAGCGTATCGAAGCCAACGACTACGAGGGCACCCTGCGCTGTGTCAGGGTCTGGAGAACCTCGTTTGGGCTGGGAGAGGAGCACCCGAGCATTGGAGTCATGGCAATGCGCGCGTGTCTCGGCAGCGGGAACTTGGCGGAGGCGGAGAGGGAGCTCGAGAGGCTCATGGCGAACGCCGGAGCCCCTGACTGTGTGTGCGTGTCGGCGGCTGAACAGTACCTTGCCAGCACGGGGCCGGATGCTGCGTTTAAGGTGCTCATTGCGCTTGCCGCACGGTGCCGCGCCGGTGCTGCAACTGCTGCAGTGAGGGTGTTGAAGAAGGTGGTTGAGAGTGCAGGCGGCGGAACTGGGCGCGCTAGAGCAATTGCTGAGCTCGCGTCGGATGAGAGGGTGGTGGCGTTGTTCGATGGCCCTGCTAACACCCACGAGCGCAGCACAATGCATGCACTGCTGTGGACCTGGTTTGCATTATCTTACACTACTAAATTTACATGCAGTACTTCATAAGAAAATGTGTGCACATGCTGAAGCTGTCATTTGAATTTTGGACAGTGGCACTGAGCATTTCCACGCAAAGAACTACGAGATTGGTGCGGATTTGATTGAGAGGTCGATGCTTTATGTTTCCCGTGATGAGGAAAGCAGATCCCGCCGCGCAGACTGCTTCCGAGTACTTTGCCTCTGCCATATGTCACTTCAGCATCTCGATCGAGCCCAAGAGTTCATCATTGAGGCCGAAAAGGTACTGATCTTTCTCCCTGTCGTCTTGTTAAATGATCTTGTGTGATGATTCTTATGTTGGTTCAAAATGTATATTGCTGTAGGTTGAACCCAGTATCCACTGTGCTTTTCTGAAGGTAATAGTCTGTACATGCTGTCAGTTTTAGAAGGACCTAGTGTTAGCACTTCTTACTAATACATATATCCTTTTTAGTTTAAGATCCTTCTGCAGAAGAAGGAGGAAGATGAGGCTATCAAGCTCATGAAAACTATGGTGGGTTATGTAGATTTCAACCCTGAGTTCCTGACACTCTCAATTCATGAAGCTATTGCCTGCAAATCTGTCCGTGTGGCGGTTGCTTCACTAACCTTCCTTTTGGGCCTATACTCTGCCGGAAAGTCAATGCCAATGACAGAAGCTACTGTCCTCCGCAACCTTATAACCCTCCTTCTCCGTGAGCCAGGATCTGAGGCTGAGATCCTGAAGTACTCAAGACGTGCCAAACTACGGATGGTTGAGCTTGGCGTGGAAGCTATTTTTGGGAAGGGAACTGTAGGGCTGCGTGAACGGAATTGGTTTGCTGTCAGTACATGGAATATGGCTCTAAAATTGGAAAAGGAGAAGAAGTATGATTATTGTGCTGAGTTCTTTGAGCTTGCAGCTGAATTTTTCAACTCTGGTAATGGTGAAGATGATGCTAATCGTCTCTTGGTTTGCAAATCATTGATCATGAGTGTCAGTGCCATGCACAAGGTTGAGGAGCTAAACAAATCTCCATTATCAGACTCTGATCTTAAAAAGGGTGTTGAGATGCTCAGCAGAGCTGGCAAGGTAAAAATGGAGCTTCCCAATTATCAAGAGTCACTGATATCTATGTGTTCGTAAGTGATTTGATTTTTCTTGGACATTCTTTTGATTCATTTGTGCTTATCTGCAGCTATTACCCCTGACTTTGCCTTTGGCTCCAGTGACCTCTGACCAATTGGAGGATAACAACTTGCCGTTTCTTCATACTTTCTACTTCTACCATCTTCTCAACAGGATGGACACTAGTGCACATCCTCAGCAACTCCAATTAGTCAAGAATTTTGCGGCATCTAAATCATGTACACCGGGCCATCTTCTCATCCTTGGAGAAATAGCTTCTCAAGGTACACAACCAAACCTGCAGGTTGCTGAGTTTCTCCTGAAGGCCAGCATCACTACTGCCCTTGCTTCTCACTCGCCAAACTATGGGATAATCAGCAATGCCCTCAGAAAGCTAGTATGCCTTGCTGGTCTCCAAGACTTCAGTGGTAGCATGAGTGATGCAGTCTATGATGTATTTCGACAGGCTTACCAGATTGTGGTTGGACTTAGAGATGGTGAATATCCATGTGAGGAAGGGAGGTGGCTTACAGGGACTGCATGGAATAGGTCATTTTTAGCTGTGCGGCTTGGACAACAATCAGTTGCTAGAAAATGGATGAAGATGGGAATAGATCTGGCTCGGCATTTTGAGAGCATGAAGCAGTACATACCACAGATGGAGGGAATCTTTGAGCACTTTCAGAAAGTATCTGGTAAAGAACCTGATGAGTGCAGCCAGCAAGATGGGGCACCAAGTACAGGCATATCTGGTAGCGTGTCTCAACCAGGATTAGTTTAGAAATTTGTGAACGGTGGAGTTTCATGGCTGGATATAAATAGAGCATTTGTTTGAATCATACATATCAATATTCTTCATCTGATTGATGTGCACTCACATGTTTTTTTTCATTTGACGATTTATGAACAAGTAGATGGATTTTTCTTTAGTTGGCAGTATAAATGTCCATGAATTTAAGCATGCTTATGTGCAAGGAAAAGTCTTTTTTTTCCTATTATATTAGGTGATTTCTCTAAAAGTATGTGGATGCTTGTGTTGGCAGGAAGGGCACCCTTCGATTTTAGCATGATCATGTGCAAAACAGATATTGATTATGTGCATTGAAAATTATTTTGATGGAAAACTGGATTTCTTAGATTGGTTTTCTGTTGAAGACAACTAATCATTAAACTCTGATGGAACCTGTTACCATTTCATTACCATACTATATAGATCTCATAGCCATCCAAATTATTTTCCGAGGGTTGAATATGCGCAAAAGCAGGACAGAAAACATTCTACACCACCAAAGACCACCTATCTGACATACACTATGCTGAACATATCAACGGGGGTAGAAGTTAATCCTTTTCCATCATGGAATGACCGTTTTACCCTTTTGTTATCAATTTTCTATTGCCTTACACAGGGACCAGGTTCTGATGGTGATGCACGGCCATAACCAGCTAGTGGTGCAGCAGCTACTCCTCTTTGGTTCAGCAAACACCTGAAGCGTGCCAATCTTGATGTGACTAATCTTGTGTCATTTGCAAGTTTCTCAGTCGGAGTCCACAATCTCTCTTCAAGAAAATACAATGTAAGAGGATTGGTGAGTTAGAAAATGCTCATACAGATGGTACTGCATCATTGGTATATATATATATATATATATTTTGAGCAATATTCATTGGTATATTAGATGAGTATTTTTCATTAAGAAGTTGTGCACATTCGACACTATTATAAGTTACTAGGTTGCATGTAAACTCTGGTTCTGTTATTCTTAATCATGCCCTTAAATGATATTTTGATATACTATAAATTATATCAACCAATTATGAGAGCAGTTATCTATCATTGTTCAACAAACTGCAAAAAAAGGTTTACCTTTGAGAATTTATACTATGCATCGTAGGTCTGAGCTGTAAGCATATATCTGTAACCTTTTTTGCTAGGAATTTACTGACATACCTTATTATTACTATATGGGAATATGAATATCTGGTTGTTTTTCAATGTCCTCATATTTTTTTCACTCATATGTCCATAGGTTATGGATGCTGAATATATGGGGTGAAATTTATCAATTTAAGTAGACCATGCTACTGCTCAAAGTTAAGTGGTTGGGGTACTGTGCACATACTATATTTCTCCTAGATTCATAAAAAGAGAATATAGGTGTAGTACCTTGAAAATAAGAGTAGTATGGATAATGATGTGTGCATTCAACTTGAAATATTTCAAGGCCATTAATCAGGATGCTCAAGCCTTTATTGGTCACTTACCTGCAGCTGCTGCAGCCCGTGGCCAAATTGTTTGTTCAATGTCTGATGCATCAATTTCCTCTCCCCACATGCATACCTCACCACCAATCACCAATTGTTGCTGTTTTGTGTCATTGATACCTTTCAGGGGTTCGTTCATGTAAAATCCTTCCCATGAGGCATCCAAATGATCCAGGTACCACTTATCCTGATTGCTTACTATGCATCTAAGCCCTGTAGCAACCACTTTTGGTGCTACATCTTCTCCAAGCCTGTTAATTCGTGGGAAAATCTGTCAATTGTCAACACTCAAGTATTGATAACAGTAAGAAGAACTCGAATGAACTTAGTATGAATATGAATCGCAATGTAAAATGTTAACTGAAATTAAACCTCTTATTTCACTGAATATATAACCCTAAAATACTATAAGCATGCATGCTGCAAACTACTATAAACTCAAAGGAAAGCATCATATAAAACTGGGAGTCATTATGCTACCGCTGGAAGCAAAGCCTTTCTTTCTTTTGAAAAAGAAAGCAAAGCCTTTCCAGTGTTACAAATCAAGCACAGTGAGTAAAGTACCAGTTATGCACTACGGTTTTACGATCCAGTTTTTCTCCAAAGTTGTTAAACGTTTCTTCCCTGTAAGCATGAAAGAAGTCTGTTAAACTGTTAAGGGTTAGTGTCTTCTTGGAGCTGATCATATTGGCAAATAGGCATACCAGTTAATGATATCGTAGCCATGTGATATTGCTATCTTTTGAGATCTTAATACAAAATCTCTGTATGCATCTGATACATTCATATGGTTATTATTCAACCTGTAAAAGGATTATCTTGAATCAATTGACTTTTACAAGAACATGGCCAATTTATTTTCTAGATATGACAAAAGAAGTCACCAAAACACCCAAGTTATCAAATTATGAGTTCTCTTATTTGCATAAGAATATACCATCCTTCAATGTGGGGTGTCGTGGTCCAGCAGCCTGAAATTCAGAGAAAAGAGTGAATGGGTATGATTTATAGATTCGATCACTGAATTATATCAACTGGACGACTACAGATGCATTCCTTATGCTTACTTGTATTGACTTCATCACCACCTAAGTGGGCAAATTTGAACTTAAAAACCTTGCTAAAATCTGAAAGACATCACAAATTTTGGAACTATGTTAGGCCGTTGTTTAAGATATTTACTATTTTTTTAAAATTATGCAGAAAATTTATTCATTATATGCATTATGAATAACTTGTTCTTTCAGGACATGCTCACAAACTAATGATCTTTTCAAATAGCAAGCTTAGGAGCCACTTCATTTTCGTTAAACAAAATCTGTATGATGCATCACCTGAAAGAATGCCATCAATGACTTCAAATGTAAAGTTTTTACTGACATCAAGTGGTTCTCTGCAGCTATCTGATGGCCACAATGATGGGTATCCAACACCCCTGAAAAGGTACAAGTTTCACAATTTTACTTATTGAAGAACTCTAGTGAATATTCTTGACTGGCTTCAACGCATAATAATGGGTCTTGCCCACCGGATGATTCCATGTAATCCTGGAGCATATGATTTGTAGTATTGTATACATCAATGAACAACGGAACATAATGAAGTTACTTACCATGAACGGGCATGGCCAGGAACATCAATCTCAGCCAACACATTTACACCTCGCCTTTCAGCATACCTGCAAAAGGAGAGGTCTAGCGACCTAAGTTTTATGGTAACATCTAATGGAGGACAAAAACTGGACAAATTGAATATGCAATAAAGATGCTCAGCTTTTGACCAACAAATCAGCTTGCTTATGTGTGTGCTTATAAAAGTCTAAAGGTGTCATTGAAGTGCGTGCATAAATTGTTCTTTAATCATACTGCTTTAGTGCTTATGTGTCATTGCCTTGGGCCTATTAAGGCCTCCATTGTTGGAGACATCCAAAGATGTGGCTGAACATGAATATATTAAACTTGCAAACTCTTCTGTTTTATGCTTTGTTTATTTAATTATTTTGATACCAAATTATCCTTTTTATGTACATAGTTGTCGAACAATTACAGAAAGAAAGTCCATCTATTGGACATGTTGCGATGTTTCCATTACTTTGAAGGCAATCACCTCCAATTTTTCAGTGCTGTTATAGTATTGGTATTGTAAAACTTTGGCATACTGGTAATGGAAATAAAAACGCACCGTACAATGTCGATTGCATCAGACATTGTGTATCTCTCTGAATAAGAGTATGAACCATTCCACAGTTTGGGGTATGAAGGTATTTCAATGGGAAATGATTGCTCGTCCACAATGTGCCAATGGAGAACATTCTGCGAGATGAAATAACAAAATATTAACATACAGTAACAGTAACTGTTTTAGGAACATAGACAGATTACCCAACAACAGTTCAAGTCTTCTATAACTTATGAGTCAAGCAGTTAAGGAATTAAAATTGAATGACCATCAAACCTACCAATTTACTGTAGGTCATTGCATCAATCACTCCTTTGATTATCTTAACAGGTAGGTAGTGCCTCGCAGTATCTGCCAGTATATAAGCTTAAGTTAATGGTTGTAGTGTTCAGTCACTGGACGTCCACATTTAACATTTGGTATGTAGAAGCTTGTGAAAGTTGGAAGTGCTGATTATGTCTAACCAATAAGCAGTCCCCGGTAAGGAAATCTGGGTGTGTCCGTAATTATCCAAGGAGCTGAATTGAGTCCAATTAGCCGTGATGTGAAATCAAAGTAACACAACTGACCAAATGTCTGCATTGATTAAAAACAATACTGTTGGCTACAGGATTGTGAGCCTAAATCTTGCTTACCTTATGTATTGCTTTAAGTCTATGCACCATACCAAGTACTTACCTGTAGGGCATGGAGTGCTCCGAAAACGGTTTGAGCCTACAAAAATATTGCAATGTGCCATGCCGTCAGTATGAAACTATTTGAAGTGACTGCATTGTGCATGTAAATGGTAAATGTGATTTCATTACTGGTTCCACTTTCTTTTGCAGCCTAACATATCCCATGTCATGAAAGTTTAAACATGGACACCTTGGAAGGAAGTATTACATTTCATCATTGAGCTGATGTTATATTACATGATACTAATGCTCAGGATTAGCTTGTGATTTGCTTGTAAGGGTCCATCTGTTGTATACTTGTATTATTATTTTTTCTCAAACACGCATGGGAGCTGTGTATATTTGTATTAAAGAGAAAAAATAGAATAATCAGGCCCTTACAACAGCCCTAATACCTCACCTAGGAGACCATAGTCCATAGGGACTGTCAAAATCAAACAAGAAGCTAAATCACCGAGGAAAAATATATTTTACTTTGTATACTTGTATTATGTTTTAATTTGTATTTCAGAGACTTTATATGAAAAACCTACCAAGAGGGTTTTGGAGAGCAATATGCATGCTACAGGAGATACTGAAGGCATGGACTGTGCTAGGTTCTCTGAATCCATTATCAAGAAGAAAAGAATTGCAGAAATCCCGAGTAAGCTTCAAGTATCTTTCTAAATGATGCCACTATATAATGTTCACAACATAAAACAATGAGCTTTTACTAACCTCGATCTGTGCATACAGTGGATCTCCTGTTGTTGGAACGGTTAAGTTATATGACTCATCCGTCCCAAAGTTGAGCTGCAGAAGATGAACAGTGCAAAGTGTTAACAGAAAGAAAAAAAATAATATGTAGATGAACCTGCAGTTCCTCAGATCAAGCAGGCAGGTTACCTCATCGTCAGGTGTGTGGACCACTATATTAACACAGGTGAGAACCAAATAACTTGGGTTTATTCCATCAATGGCGTGGTTCAGTGTGATCAAATCAACCATCCTCTGGAAGGCGTCCTTCAGGATTGATTTCTCATCAGAATATGTGCTTCCCACCATTGACATTGTGATATCTTTCTTGACGTAGAGCTTCTGTGTTCCATGGGACACCGTCTTCGGCATCGGCCACAAGTCGATGTTATCAGCAGCGATGCAGGATCCAATTGCCAGAAATGCAAGAAGCAGCCTCAGAGCCGGTGCCATCTTTGCAGAGTGGTTCATAACCTCCTCCACAGAAACTCCAAATGCCTAGAGCAAGAAAAGAATCAATGCGTTGTGAGTTTTGACAGACATCCCACAACCACTGCAGGTGACACAATCTTTTCTAGGCAAGCTCGGATGACCAACCTCACCTCAGAGAAAAAGAAATGATGGACAAAGATAAGTCACAAGGAAGAAAGCACCAATCTGCAAGCGCAAGGCAAGTACCTTTTTCTCTCTCTTCCTACACCTGTCTGGAAGAGAACCAATGGGAAAGCCTGTTGAACTCCTATCTTAGGATGAAGACGAGCGACGAGGAGGTATAAGAGGAGGAGGGCCACCACGGCATTGCAGACTGGGTTCAAGGAGTGGTTAGATGGAGGGAAGAAAAGGCATGCACAGGCACTGGTCTGGTGCACTTGGGTGACCCAGAACAGGTACGGATGGCCAGGCAATCAGCTCAGCTCACTGATGCTAATTTTGGTAGCTTCACTGCTCCATGCCTCCATATAGCCTATATGACCCATGGCTGACTCATGACCAGTGTTCAACACTTCAACGTAGTATTATATTATATCGCAGAAATGCTGTGCAAAAAGAAAACATGAAAAATACGTGCCTAAACTGGCACGTTCTGCCATTTCGTGCTAATACATTTATGACATATAATGTGAACCGGATTGCTGATTATATATTCCTGGTTATTTGCAGATTGCTGCGTCTGCTGTTGTGCTGGCGAGATGGCGGGAGCGGGGAGGTGCCGCGGGTTGTGGCTGGTAAAAAAGCGTGACAAGGATCTGGTTGATAGGTTGATCACAAGTTGTTGCCCGTCCTCGCTGTCCAACGAAACGTCACGGTGCGGCCCTCTCTAGTGAACCATTGCTTGTTGGCCTTCTTCCCCTGCTGTTGGTTAATCTTGTTGGCTTTCCCCTGCTTTTGGTTAATAGAGCATTTATATATATTTGCAAAAGCTGTTAGTTAATCTAATGATGGCCCATGCTCATGAAGGCATGCTGCCAAAACTGTGGTTAATTTTTGTCTCACAATGTTAAAAAAAGTTTGCAAGAACAAACAACATCGAACCTGTTAACACAACAACTCTGGGTATCTGGCTGTTTCCTCAGGTGGTGGCGGCATGGTGTGGGATGCGATAGTGGGACTAGGAAGATGTCACATCAGTGCAGGAGCAGCCGAGCAGGATTGAGGCTACAACTACTCCGTAGGTAAGTCATTCTGAAGGAGCTGATACACGGAATTTGCGTGCTGGTAGTGGTAGGCTGAAAGATGAAGGGTGCGAAAGAAATGGATGTGCACGACACTTTTTTTTAAGGGACGGCTGTGCACGATACATCGACACGGGGAGTTGGTGGACTGGTTCGTGGTCTTGAAAACCCACGGCATGAACTTGGGCCGAGTTCAGTTAAACCAATTCTTCTTTCTCGGACGGATGTCATATGGGGCTGATATGGCCCATGCACCTAAAACTGGATCGCACTACTATTTTTGGCCCATCATCACTCTTTAGACGTTTGTCGCTAACGTTATCTTGTGGATGATCACGCGGTAACATTATCTTGTACTGTAGCTCCGCGCACGTTGCACCAATCATTTTTTAAAAAAAGCACTAGGTGATGGTGATTCCGTCATTGGTGAACAGGAAGCCAAGCCTAAGTCTTGTTTGCTTGAACGAAGTAGTTGTTGACTTGAACACATGTGCCAGGTCTGCCAAGGCTGGGTTGAGACGTACCCAACCCACCACTGCAGCACTAGTCAAATTTGCTCCCTCGCAACAGTCACGCGCTCAACCCAACTATCTTAGGTCTTTGGACTGCTAGTTCGACGAGACCACATGTTCCTTAGTTTCTACCAGCGTTTCCACGAGGAGGGTCGTTTCAGATGGTCAAAAGATTAATCGTCTTGTAGCCAGTTTCTGCTGATGGTAGTAGAAAGCGAGGTCGATGAAAACCTAGCTAATTGCATGAGCCTCCAATCTTGATTCCAAATGCGGATAGAGAAGTTGGTGAATGTTCCACCAACTAAATGGCTCTAAATAGGTGTAGATTCAGAAATGGAATAGCTTTAGTTTCAGTTGGTTCATCAAAAACCTTTCGTTATTAATTCTTGAGACGCTTTTTTGGAAAGGAAAAAGTCCAATTTACTACCTCCATGTATAGGCTAGGTCCAAATAACCCCCTAATGTATTAAATGGTTCATTTAACCCCCTCATTTTGCAAAACCAGATCATAACACACCTTTGACAGGTTTACTAGGCTGTTTTGCCGATTAGGATATCCATGTCAGCGGAATTACGTGGCAAGTATGTTTAAGATCAAATCACCCCCCTTACATCTCATATGTACATACCCCTTTCATCTCATGTTGCTAGGTCACGGCCGGTGGCGGCGCTATCATTATCGTTGTTCCCCAGTGTGTGCCAGCCCCAAAGCATCCAGATCAAAGCATCCACTTGCAACCAGCGCCGGCATTGGTATGCCTTGGATTTTGCTAGACAGAACCATGTATCTCTGGAAACACCAGGCCAGAACTCAAAAGTGCACAGGAAGGAAGTATCTTCAGTAAAAAACAGTTCATCTTGCAGCACCCAGAGTGTGTTGGTACATCCTACCGGCTTGTGTTCTCCATCCAATCTCTAAATTATTGACAACTGCTTGTCCTTATAGTGTGCCACCAAACAAAACAGATTATGTGTCCATCAGTTCCTTTGATTAAAATTACATGATGTCAGGTCGTTTGGAGAGACCACAAAATGCAGAAGGCAACATATTAAAATATGTAGTCATCTCATTGTAGCAAAATTACAGCCAACTCAATTTAACTTTTTGTACATCGTTCCATCAGAGCCAAATTTCATCAAACACATATTAAGCATGGGTTAAAATGTGCATTGCCTCATCCTTGGAGTTGATGGTGCCACACCATCCCAACAAATCAACAGATCCCCCTACGGTGGCGTCCATACAGAGCAAGGCACCGGCCGAGGCCAAGAAGCTCGAGCACCGTGCAGCAGCAAGCGACGGCGCTAGTGCCAGCAGCGACAGCGCCAGGTGCCGCGCCGAGGCCGATGGATGGGCGACGAGCAGCAGGCGGCGTCGGTCGGTCATGACCTGGAGGGGCGCAAGCTCCTGGATCACAAGCACTAGTGGCTGTAAGGCTCCCGAAGCAGATGCACTTCACAGCCAGCGGCGGCAGAGCGAACAATGGACCGGAAGCAGGGGATACGAAAGGCCTTAAGGGGTGTTGTGGACCTAAATATATTTGGCCATAGGCTGCCTACGTGGCAGTCCAGTCAAAATAAAACAATTTGCAAACCGGCCATTTGGTGTAAAAGGTGTGTTATGACCTAGTTTTGTAAAATGAGGGGGTTAAATGAACCATTTAATACATTAGGGGGTTATTTGGACCTAGGCTATACATGGAGGTAGTAAATTGAACTTTTTCCTTTTGGAAATGAGGGCTGAAGTTTCTGGTCATTCACGAATTGGCTTGAAACGGCTTTGTTTCTTGATTATTTTGGCAGAGTTCAGCAAGTTTCAAACTCCACATGTCAATGTCAGGCTGTCAGCCATCATACTCTTTTGTGAAATTTGGAGCTCTTCTCCGGATGGCCTACAAGCGGCAATAATGAGCGTAAGCTGACGATGGCACCTTCTTTTGGTCTAGTGATATTAGCGGTCCTGATGGGACTGGAGTAGTTGCATTTGTCCGTAAGTGCCAGAAATACGCCCCAATCTTGACGTGTATTCGTGGTGAGCTCCAACCCTGCACCGCTTATGAATTCATGCAACCATCAACAAATTCAGTGACCATTCGATCATCTATCCAGCTCTTCATGCAAAGTAATTCTGGAAGTCATAGACAATGTGTTAACTTGCTGGCCCTCTGCTACTACCTATCACTCGGAAAAGGCAGCACACGCATGGGAAGTGCGCAGCCTTCCATGAGTTGTTTCCAAGAACTCACCAAACACAAACTCTGTCCAGCCTCCAATAATGGTCAACGCCGCATGTAAAAGTTTACTAACCAACCTGGTTTTCGTCTCCCAGGTTAGGTTTCTGAATCTCGCACTCAATTGCTTACCACGTCCTGATGAAATGCTCTCGAATTCTCCCCCTGAATGCACTTACGCTCTCGAGTTCTTGCTCGCCCACTTTTTACTCATTCCCAAATTTAAATGTTACCCCGTGTCAACCAGAGCCGGCCGGTGGATGTCACCACTATAAATACACGTGTGCAAAGTCATCACATCATCGAACCCATACCTAACTATCACCTGCAAGCAAGCCTGCGGCATCCCAACTTGGCCATGGCCATGGCCAAGCCTGTCCTGAGCTTGCTCGTGCACCTGCACGCCGCGCTCCTGTTCATGCCGGCGGACCCGGCCGCCGGCGCAATGTACAACGTGCTGCGCTACGGCGCCCGCCCCGACGGCGCGGCGGACGCGGCGGGGGCCTTCCACCGCGCGTGGGCCGACGCCTGCCGCTCGCCGCGCCCGGCCACCGTGCTCGTGCCGCCGGGGCGGTTCCTGGTGTCGAGCGCCACGTTTGGCGGCCCGTGCCGCAGCCGCGCCGCCGTGACGTTCGCCATCGCCGGCACCGTCGTCGCCCCCGCGGGCCCCGGTGGGCGCGGCTCGTCGGGGCGGTGGATCACGTTCGAGAACGTGAACGGCCTCGTCGTCTCCGGCGGCACCCTCGACGGCCGCGGCAGGGCGCTCTGGGCCTGCAGGCAGCGCGGGCACGGCGCCTGCCCGACCCCCACGTCGGTAAGTTCGCCGGCGGTGAGCTTGCTACGCCTGACGATCATTGGCTAACTTATTTGGTGGGCATGGTGGCCGTGGTTGCAGTCGCTGACGATCGCGAACTCGAGGAACGTGGTGGTGGCGGGGGTGCGGTCGGTGGACAGCGAGCTGTTCCACGTGGTGGTGCTGCAGAGCCACGGCGTGACGGTGCGGGGGGTGGCGGCGGAGGCGCCGGCGGACAGCCCCAACACCGACGGGATCCACATCCACAGGTCGAGCCACGTGGCGGTGTACGACGCCAGGATCAGCACCGGCGACGACTGCATCTCCATCGGCCCCGGGAACTCTCACCTCTGGATCGAGCGCGTCGCCTGCGGCCCCGGCCACGGCATCAGGTGCGTAATACGCCGCCGCCGTCCCGTTTTTGGAATTAAATTTACTAAAATCAAAGCGGAGATGGGAATGGTAGCTTGAGCTAGTGCATGGAAACCAATCCATTATAGCTGCTGGTTTGACTGAAACGTACGGCCTTGAAAGATCTTGAACGAAGTTAAGAGGCACTAGTGCGGTAACAACGTTGTTAGTGGAAACAGACCAGACCTGGGCCCAGTTCATATAATGTACTACTAGCTAGGTCGCATGCATGGCGTGTACTACACAAGTTGTTCACATTCAGTTAATTTGGATTTGTACCTAATCCATCCACTAACGAACGAAACCGGCTTTGTCTTGCGACACTGCTTGTGCAAATAGCAGCATCGGGAGCCTGGGAAAGCAGGAAGGCATGGCGGTGGAGGCGGTGGAGAACGTGACGGTGAAGACGGCGTGGTTCACCGGCACGACCAACGGGCTGCGGATCAAGACGTGGGGCGGCTCCAAGCGCGGCTTCGTCCGGGGCGTCACCTTCGCCGACGCCACCATGGCCGGCGTCGACAACCCCATCATCATCGACCAGCGCTACTGCCCCGGCGGCGGCGGCGGGTGCCCCGGCGGGAGCTCCAGTATCCGGATCAGCGACGTGAGGTACGTGGGCATCCGGGGCACGTCGGCGACGCCGGTGGCCGTCAACTTCGACTGCAGCCGGAGCAACCCGTGCAGCGGCATCACCCTGCAGGACGTGGCGCTCACGTACCAGCAGCAGCCGCAGCAGAGCCGCCGGGCCGGCGGCGGCGGCGCCGCCGCCAGGTCCTACTGCCGGAACGCGCAGGGGAGCACGCGCGGGCTCGTGCTGCCGCCGAGCTGCCTCTGATGATCGATAATCAGACGAGACGGCAGCCGAATGGACCAGGTCGATCATCAGTGGCATGTATCATCACGTCACGTGTATATAGATGATGCATATATACGTCGAGTTTGTCACGTATGTGGGGAGTGCTTAGCAGACTCACACGGGCAGTTACTTTAGATTATTAATAGTAGAACATCTGTTGGTTGTTTTGTTCTCTCTTTTCAGTGTTACCCTTATCATAGAATGATTAGTAGATGGCAGTGACTAGGTACATATAAAAGGTCACTTAGGATCTGATCGACCGGTGTAATTATCTAACATCATCGTACAAATAAGACCATTTAATCTGTTTATTGCCTCCATACACATGTACACAACTCTTTTTCAAGGCGAGAAATGCTTAAATAGCACAAGGTGGGAAAAAAACAGACGCTCAATCACACGCCCCTGCTGCGCTGCCATTGCAAATGCCCACGCCTTTGTCTGACAGCCTCGGCTTTTGGACAACAAATCTCCTGAACTTAGGCCGAAGCCCACCACAATCCGTTAAACTGTTGCCGCGGCATCACGCTTTCACGGCCCGCAGAGCACAAGGAAGCCCAACCACCCCTGACGCGGTCCATGGCTAGCCCTATGCAGCGGCCCAACAACTCCCAGGCCCACCAAGCCCCGCGTCGTTGGCACGCGTAGTCGTAGCACGTGCACACATGGCAAGACTGCAGGAGCAGGAGTCAAGCCGCAGGCCCGCAGGCCCGCAGGCCCACCCACCCTCCGGTCCGTCCGATTCAACCACCACCCCCCGGCGCCGCGCACGAGTAATAACTGACTCCCGGCAGAAGAAGTGAAGCACGAGGCCAACCAAACCCCAACCTGCTGCCGCTGCTGCTCGCGGACGGGGACGGCGGCGGAGATGGAGAAGGAGGCGGCGGCGGCGGCAGCGGTGGCGGTGGCGAGGAACAGGAAGGTGGTCCTGCGCGGGTACATCGACCGCGTGCCGAGGGAGGACGACATGGAGCTCGTCGACGGGGGCACCGTGGAGCTGCGCGTCCCCGAGGGCGCCGGCGGCCCGGCGGTGCTGGTGAAGAACCTCTACCTCTCCTGCGACCCCTACATGCGCGGCCGGATGCACGACTTCCAGGGCTCCTACATCCCGCCCTTCCAGCCTGGATCGGTGAGTTTTCTGTCCTCAAATCGTTTCCTCAGCTTGGGCTCGGTTGTTAGTTACTCGCTGAAGCGATCTGTTGCGTGCTGGTCTTTGTGCAAAGTTCTGGGATATGTTCACTGATTGAGCGATTTGATCTGTGAAGCCTATTGAAGGGTTTGGCGTGGGGAGGGTGATCGATTCCACTCATCCAGGATTCAGTGCTGGTGACTTCGTTTCGGGGATGACTGGTTGGGAGGACTACAGTCTCATCACCAAGCCTGAACAGCTCGGGAAGATCCAGCAAAGCGACATACCGCTCTCTTATCATCTGGGCCTTCTTGGTCAGTTCCTTACTCATGTTTTTCCTCCCAATTTTCTATCGATTACATCCTAAGCATAGACAACACAAGTGATGTGGGTCATGTGGCTGATAAGCAGCAGCAGTTGGATTTTGGTTGGAAGGACTAACCTAGTTTGAACAAAATCACTGCATATAAGGGACAAGAAAAGGAGAGTTGGATGTAGGGGTAGAATGAATGATAAATAAACCCATTGCCCCTCACACCTTGTAGACAGAATGCTGTGACAAGATATAAATAGACTGAATGAGTAGAGGTTGTCTGATTGAAAGAAATTTGGCACTGTATATTCTTCCTTGACTGAATTACCATTAGCATTGCCACAACAAAATTTAGTCTACACTGTACTGTGATCATTGCAAATTCTCTTTCAATGCTACTCTTAACTTCAACAAGCTCATATCTCTTATTATTCCCCACAGGCATGCCTGGTTTTACAGCTTATGTTGGATTCTATGAGATCTGTTCACCGAAGAAAGGGGAATTCGTCTTTGTTTCTGCTGCATCTGGAGCAGTTGGCCAGATTGTTGGTCAACTTGCAAAGCTCCATGGCTGCTATGTTGTGGGAAGTGCTGGAACAAATCAGAAGGCACTTACTAATACTAGTACCTTCTTTTTAATGAAATTCGCTCCAATTAGTACTTGCTTGCATCACCTGTATAGTTGCATCATCCAGGATCCACAATATCTTTCAGGTTGAGCTCCTGAAGGAGAAGTTTGGATTTGATGCAGCTTTCAATTACAAGGAAGAGCCTGACTTGGCTGCTGCCTTAAAAAGGTCAGAATTTCTCCTCCTCAGGAAAATGATATCATTATCAGGCTACCAGGCAAATTGATGAACCAAGCTAGGATCTAAAATGTCTGAATTTTTAATTTAATCACAAGCATCTTGTTAATAACTATATATTGGACCTAGTAAATTGTGCAGCAATCCAAAAGCTCTTACCTTCCTTGGGCATAGTATTTGTGAATATACCTTATGCCCTTATTCATACGGGTCACTGTATCATTATAATGCTTAAAATAGTGAAATTGTGGATGCAATCTCATAGGAAGAATTCAGATCATATAACAATGCTGTGTTGTTCTCCTTTGTAGGCACTTTCCTGAAGGCATAGACATCTACTTTGAGAACGTAGGTGGACCGATGCTTGATGCTGTACTACTCAACATGCGTGTGCACGGGCGCATTGCAGTATGTGGGATGGTTTCCCAGCACGGGGCAACTGCTCCTGTAGGGATCCACAACCTGTTCTCCCTGGTAAGCAAGAGGATACATATGAAGGGATTCATCCAGAGTGACTACCTCCACCTCTTCCCACAGTTCGTCGACGACATCGCCAAGTATTACAGAGATGGAAAGATTGTGTATGTGGAAGATATGAGTGTTGGTCTGGAGAATGGACCTGCTGCTTTTGTTGGTCTGTTCAGCGGTAAAAATGTTGGCAAGCAGGTTGTCTGCGTGTCGCAGGACTGAAAGACTTTTGTACATTACAGATTCTAATGCCAAAACCTTTGTTGGTTCGAATATAAAAAGAGAAACCTCTCATTGAGTGGGGCTATTGCTGGATGTTTCGTTATCTTGTTCAGACCTCACCTTTTTTTTCTCCAACTGTTGGGGTTTATGTTGTCTCATTGAATGTACCAAGCCAGAAGCTAAGTTTGTTGATTGTTAGAACATCTTCCAGAGTAACTAGAAAATGTCCTAAAGATTTGTTTTGGACCTTGCCAAAAACTATTTGGACTGCAGCCCTCCACATTAAGAGAAGTTACTGCATTTTCGAAACAATGGTCTGATTAAGAAGTTCCTCAGACCAGCCCAAACAAAGATTTTGCCACCGTGATCTTAGGAGCTACGGAGTACTAGCTAGCAATCGGCAGCTTTGGCTTGGTCCGGCGGCATGAGATATCCGCGCGCGGCTCGCCTTGCGGCGGCGACCCTGAGCGTCTCCTCGACATGGTTGCTGAGCGCGGCGGTGCGCGCAAGGTGCAGGCCGAGGTGCTGCAGCATGTGCGCGTAGGCCGGGTCCTCCCAGTAGTTACACTTGAACATCTTGTCCGTCTCCCTGTCCCCCAACTCATCGTCGTGCTCGTGTGGCCTCTTCCGGCTTGACCCCGCCGCCGCCGCCGCCGTCTTCTTGGCTTCCGCCAACCTGCCGCGCACCGCGTCGTCCATCTCCGGTAGGTCTCCGCTGCCGGCGGCGGACCAGCGCCCTCCCCTGGCCGGTTTGCTCAATTGCTCTCTCTCTCGATCACTCGCCGCCGGCCGGTGGTGTGTCGCACGTACGTACGCGGTAGTTCTATTTTCGTGTTTTAATTTTGTCGCCCTCCGGCACTCTTGTATAGATATACTACATGGATCGAGTTGCCTTCTTCGAGCTGGACTCCGACCCAACAACACCTGATGGGAGTCCTGGTCCGAGCTGGTCGTACTAGTACCTCGTGGTCCGAGTCGATCCACCCTGTTGCCTTGACAGCCTCGCCTTTTTAACGCACTAACACATTCTCTGAACTTGGGCCGTTTTAATAAACATGTAACCAAGCCCACGATCGGCGAAGCCCATCCCCCTTGCCGCGCGCCCAACTCTATCCAGCGGCCCAGCAACGCGCAGGCCCACCGCAGCCCCGCGGCGTTATTGGCACGCGTAGAACGCAGTCATCCCCAACCTCCAGTCCGTCGGATTCGAGTTCAACCACACCATCCGGCGCTACGCGGCCGGGGCGCGCTCGTTGTCCTGTACGTACTCCTGTCCCATCACGCGCCGCGCAGCTACCCGCGAGCAAATTCCTCGCGAATCGCACAAGTAACTGCCGGCAGAAGAACGAGACCAACCAAACCCCACCCTGCTGCTCGCGGGCGGCGGCGGCGGCGGCGGCGGCAGGGAGAAAGAGGCAGCGGCAGCAGTGAGGAACAGGAAGGTAGCGCTGCGCTGCGGGTACATTGACCGCGCGCCGAGGGAGGACGACATGGATCTCGTTGATGGGGGCGCCGTGGCGTTGCGCGTCCCCGAGGGCGCCGCCGGCCCTGAGGTTCTGGTGAAGAACCTCTGCCTCTCCTCAGGAAAATGCTATCATTATCAGGCTACCAGACAAATTGATGAACCAAGCTAGGATCTAAAATGTCTGAATTCTTAATTTGATCACGAGCCTCTTGTTAACTATTGATGAGCCTAGCAAATTTTATAGCAATTCAGAAGCTTCTACCTTCCTTGGGCATAGTGGCAATTCGTGGAAAAATTTTATTATTTAGGTCTCAATTCGCACGTCTTTCAGGATTTGATACCTTGATCCGCATGTCATTGATCCAGGATGACCTCACATGTCATTGTGATATAGGTGTCAAATCCTGAAAGGTGCACGAATTGAGACCCAAATAATAAAGTCCGGACCTTATGCCCTCATTCATATGGGGCACTAATCATTATTGCTTAATTAGTGGAATCGTGGATGTAATCCATGCGCATCATGTGATCAATTAAACTTGTATAAGAATTCAAATTATATGGTTCTGTTCGCTTGACTTATACTGATGGCTTATGCTGATTCGTTGTGAGAGAATAATACTGTTGGCTGATGGCTTATGCTTGATTCGTTCAAGGGAATCAAGGGCGCATTGCACTTTGCAGTATGTGGGATGGTTTCCGAGCACGGGGCAACTGCTCCTGTAGGGATCCACAACCTGTTCTCCCTGGTAAAAGAGGATAGAGATGAAGGGGTTCGTCCAGAGTGATTTCCTCCACTTGTTCCCACGGTTTGTCGACGACATCACCAAGCATTACAGAGATGGGAAGATTGTGTATGTGGAATATATGAGTGTTGGGCTGGAGAATGGACCTGCTGCCTTTGTTGGTCTGTCTAGTGGTAAAAATGTTGGCAAGCAGGTCGTCTGCGTGTCGCAGGACTCAAAGACTTTGTGCATGACAGTGAATATTATAGGATCCTTCTAATGCCAAACCTCTGTTGGTTCGAATATAAAAAGAGAAACCTCTCATTGAGCGCGGCTATCGCTGGATGTTTCGTTATCTTGTTCAGACCTGTTGGGGTTTATCATTATGTTGTCTCTTTGAATATACCAAGTGAAATGATTGACTATGAATGAAATCGAGTGCTTACGAGCTAGGAGGGATATGATCTTTACTCTTCACAAACACAAAGTTTAGCTACCCGTCATATACAGCTTAATTAGTAACTGTCTAATAAATCAGATACATATATCCAATTACTCGTCTCCCCTCACCAACAGGTAGATCACTTGAAATTAAGGAAAAAGTCTAAATTACTACCTCATATATGGACAAAGTTCGGATAACCCCTAAATATGTTTTGATTCATTTTACACCCACAATCATCTTAATCATTACAATCTACCCCTTCACAAAATTTATTTTTTTTATTTTTTTCATGCATGAGTGGTGTTTTAAGTTCAAATTTTGTGGGATGGTAGAGGGCCACATAAAGTATTTTAAAAAATATAATATAAAATTTTCATCATTATTTCTCATAAAAGTTTATATGAATATGGTTAATTTATTATTACATATCATAGCCTTTCAAAATAATGATGAGAAATTATTTTATACTTTTCAGAAATAATTTATATGGTCATCTATCATCGTACTACAAATTTTAATTTAATATACCACTTATGTATGGAGAAACAAAAAGACAAATCTTACGAAGGGGTATATTGGATCGATTGAGATTGTTGTGGTTATAAAATAAACCAAAACGTACTTTAGAGGTTATCCGGACTTCTTGAAGATAGTAATTTGGACTTTTTCTAAAATTAAAGGATATGCACGAGCTGGCGTTGGATGGTGGACGGACGGCAATGGAAAGGGCTCTCGCAGTCTCGCGGTTGTTACAAATGGAGAGCCCTCTCCTCCTGATAGAATAGGTTATATAATTTATCATATATAAGCTGGATTTTATAATCTACCAGGAAACAAACAGGTCTTTTTCCTCGGAGAGAAACAGGTCACTGTCCTAATAAATCAGTGATGTGATGCACCAGTGCAGAAAGTTGTACCATATGTTTTTCCTCGGTAGCGTCAGTCTTCGGAGACTGGTTCGTTCCGGAGATCTTTTTCCTTTTAATTCCGGAGACCTTGACTCAGGGCAACTGCTTATAAGTCTCAACTCCCAAAGTCCCAAGTGAGCAGGACCGTGTGGAATAAGAAGGAAGGATTCTATATCACTTTATAGAGCTGTGTACATGTGCCCCTTCATCTGCCGGGGGGTAGTGGATTCTGCGTAGCGTGGATCAACACGTGAGATATATCTTATACACCTTATCTTGTCCATACACTAGCAAGAAGTACTTGCATTAGCAACATCTAGTCAGTAGTATTACTTTAAATAGCTATATTTTGATATCGATGCCTGCTAGGAAGAATATGCTTCTTGCTTGCAACTGGTGTGCTTGAGTATTCTTACACAAGCTTTGAGCAGCCAAGGTGGGATAAGAGAAGCTGCAACTTTCTGCTGAGAACCCCATTTCCACTCCATGTCTAAGATGGCTGATGATATTAGGTTGGTGTTAGGTTGATCTCTTCACCAATGGACCCAAAGGCCCATTGGGCCCTTGACCCACGCCCTGATCGGGGGCGTCCAGCCCAGTTAGGCTGGTGGGCCCTGTCGCGCAGTGCATACATAAGAGGAGGTGGGGGTCAGGGGGTCAGCGTTTAGGGTTACGAGGTTCAGTTCCTACCACTGCCGCCACCTCCACAGACCCTACCGATCAAGGGACGTGCTGCCAGCGACGGGATGCGTCACCACGCCGCAGGTGTCCTCGCCACCGCGACAACAGCACCGTCATCAACACCAACGCGAAACAAGCATAAACAGAAAATGTACCATTCAAGATTTATTTACAGAGTTATTTTCCCGTCTAGATCTATATCTAGATGATCCAAATAATCTAACAATGGTATCATAGCCTGCTAGTTCATAGATCTAGATTTTAGGGAAACTAAGAACCACCGAATCACGATCCACATCAGATCAAAAAGTATACACAGAAATTACAGTCGGATCCAAATCGGATCGAAAGAAACACGAACATATCAAATCGGATCAAAAGAAATTCAAAGACTAAGGCCGGCGTCGCGGGCCATCACCGCTGTCGCGCGGGAAAGGAAACCCTAACCCTGGAGAAATGAAGCCCGACGGGGTTTACCTTCGGCCGCTTAGGCACCACCGCAGGGCCGCTCGACGGCGGCGCGCTCACCTTCGGACGAACGCGCATGCTGGCGAGGGGACCAGGGGCGGCGCCGTCAACCCCTAAAAGCCGCTATGGGCGACCGTTCGTTTCGTGGCCGTGAGGGCCATGGAGCAGAAGGGGAAGGACAGAGCCCGGCCATGGCGAGTCCATGGCTCACCGGCCATGCGTGCGGCTGCGTGCCGCCGGTTCGGTGAAAGAGACAGAGAACAGAGAGCGCGTCGGGCGGCGACGACCGACGCGAGCAGCGCAAGCGGCGCGGTGGCAAGAGGCCGCCGGTCGTGCGTGCAACAGAGAAGAGAGAAGAGGCCGGCCATGGCGCGGCCATGGCGGCAAAAGGCCAGCCGGCGGTGCGGGACCGAGCGGCGCGCCGAGAGAGCAGCAGCAGCTGTGCAAGAGAAGCAGAAAAGGATTAGGGTTGGAGAGGCGCTGGCCGGGTGTTAAATATCTCCAATCTGTGCGCTGAGCCATTGGATGATTTCGACGGCCAGGATCGAGCGGTGCCGAAACCCTAGGCGGAATCGTGGGCTGGGCCGTGCTGGCGTGGCTTGTGGGCCGCGGAGCGCGACCAGCTGGGCCGAGCGCGCAGAGCTCCGCTGGCGGGCCGTGCAGGCCGCGCGAGTGAGCAGGCCGAGAGTAAGGGCTGCACGCGGGAGAGAGAGAATGGGCTGCGCCGCTGACCCAAGTTGCTGGGCCGCAAATTTGAAACAGAAGGAACAGTAGCATTCTTTGATTGATTTTGATTAATTTTCAGTCAAATTTTGCATAGTTATGAATAGATTTTGAGCGTATTTCACATGTTTACCTCCATTAAAATTTGAACAAACGGGATAATTTTTCCAGAGAGTAAATAAGAGAAATTTTCTACTGTTCATGTGTATAGTTTAACGTATTTTCCGCTGCGAATTTGTTTAGAGTTTGATTAAATTCGAACGAAAGTGAGAATTTAATCAAAAAGAAAAGAAAAGATATTAATGACAATGAATTTTTTTAAAGTTTTACTCTACTCAAATTTGATAAATTGGGATTAGAGAATAGATGATTGAGTCTATGCTACAAAGTAAAAGTTTGTCCTCTAATTAAGTTGGAACCGATGGTGAAATTTAATTAGAGGAGTAGAAAGATATTTGTTTAAAGTTAATTATGGTACTGTTATTTTCTGACCAAAGTTGATGATAACAATATTGTAATTTAAGACTTTGTGTTTAAAAGATTGAATCTCTGATAGTTTTGCATCATAGTGATCAATTTTCAGAGAATAGAGAGTTAAAGAAATGCTTCCGCTGAAATGATGATTATTCTTCTCGTTAAATTCGAACCAATGGTAGAATTTGATTCGAGGAGCAGTATTTTAACAGATAATTGAGGTTTTAGAAGCAATTCTGATGAACTATGTATAGAATTTGATCTCTATTTCATTTTCAACTAAGGTGATGAATGTCTAGAGAATAGATGAAAGTTTTGCTTCTAAATAGAATAATGTTTATGTTTCCGCTGCATAGATAATTGTTTTGACTTGTATTTAAATTTGAACGAAAGGGATAATTTAAATTTCTAGTCACATATAAAGTTTTTAGATTAATTGTAATATTGTTATTTTTTGACCAAAGTTGATAGTAACGATATTATAATTTAATATATGTTTACAGATAAAGTTAGATGTTTACAGATAAAGTTTCAGATTAATTGTAATATTGTTATTTTCTGACCAAAGTTGATGATAACAATATTATAGTTTTACAGATGTTTTATTCGATTTTCTTGTCATACACATATAGAGTACCAGATAAAGTTTACAAAGAATAATTATATATTATTGGCGAGTTTTTCTCAGACTAAAAGTTTTCATGTTTTCCATGTGAAAGCAACAGACTGGGTACTTGTGACCCGGAAGATGACCAAGAAAAGAGAAATATCGTTGAGAGTCCAGAGGAATGTCTTTCTTGTACTCTCTATTGTTTTCAATCATCATGATTTGAGATGTAACATGCAACATACATGTTCAATGTGACCAAAGTTGCATTGAGCAGGTGTGTCAAAGAGTTTTCGAATTTATTTCTGAATTTGATGATTGAATACACAGTCAAAAGAGTCAAGTATGGCATTGATATCCTTTTCAGGAAAACTACCCGCATAGCGGGAGAAGATTGAAGAAGATACTCGCATGACGAGATAAAAATGACATGATATTTATGACAGAAGAAAGATGTAATGACTCATGTGCTCTTAATGAAAAGTATGGAGTAGCTCTTGTGCTTTCCTAGCATCGATCGTGCATCTTATGTGTCGTAATCATTAAGCACTCGATGAGTCTAAAGAGAATAAAGATTACAGATGAATCCAAAGATAGGATTGAAATGTGAGCATGGCTTACAATATTGATAACAGAGGACCTCGTTATGTTTTGAAGTGAAATGAGGAAAGAGTACTCTCATGTGAAATAGAAATGATATTGTTTGCATGATATGATCATGCCTAGAAGTTATAGAACTATTCCTCGTTCACAAAAAAAAATTATGAATGTTTTCGAAATTGTGGTAAAAGTTCATACCACATTTCGAGGGGGAGAAAAGTGATCTATAAAAGTTGAATGTGATCGTCTAGGGAGTACGACAGTCGCAATATTGACAGTATCATCATCCAATATGAGCAGAAAGAGACATATTCCCGATCTGGGGAGTACGACCGTCTTGATGATGATAGCATAATATCCGATGAGTTTTGATAGACTAAACCCAAGTAAAGAGATTAAAAGAGATTCAATGATGAATCTCGGGAGCATGGTATGTAAGACTAGAGGAGAAGTTGGATCTCGTGTCCACTTCAATGACTCAAAGAGCAATAATACCTGCTGATGTTGTATGCAACACATCTTATATACAAGAGAA
Organism: Echinochloa phyllopogon; assembly: GCA_033239725.1. NCBI lineage: Eukaryota > Viridiplantae > Streptophyta > Magnoliopsida > Poales > Poaceae > Echinochloa > Echinochloa phyllopogon. Next base: position 52,689,898 of record BTCW01000005.1, read on the forward strand.
TAGAATCAATTGCCTGTGGGTAATAAAAGAGCAAACAACAACCCCACATGAAAGGAGTGGCAATAGCTGAGATGAAGTGTAATTGATTAATCCCAATATTTTGGGATTTAGAAGAAATTCCTAATGGAGTCAAAACAGTAGACCGTCATGGGTCTACAATATAATGTGTGATTCCAAAGGGAATACAGAACCTAATGAAGTCAAAATAGTAGGCCGTTATGGGTCTATGAGATTAAATGTGACTCTGAAATGAAAATATGTTACATGCCACAACCAGAGTTTTATGAAAAGAAAAGAACCTTGAGACATCGTCAGCAGAAATGCATTCATGGATTAAAGAAAGAGATAGATTAAAGACAATTTTGGGTTGTCTTAAAGTGCGAGAGGACCATGGCATTTGTATAAAAGCTATAGAATGGGAAATAGATTTCCAAATCCTGTACAAGTGGATAACATCTTACTTGGAGTAATGATGTAATTCTAATACATGAAAAGAACAATAGTTTTCTCCTCAAGATTTGATCTTAGTGAAATCTCATCAAGATAAAAGGAAAAGAGTTATTAAAGAGTATCACACGAGCATGCTAAAAGGTCTCTAAGTATGCGTGCGAGAAACCTACGCCTGTTCTTATAGATGGTCACGGGTAATGATTTTGGGACTTTGGCATTCCCAAGAATCAAGATAATATGAATATGGTACCATATGCTTCAGCTATTAGAAGCTAGATGAAAACAAAGATAATATTCCCCTGACAAAGACACGGAATTCGGGTTGTTTTGGCAATGTCCAATCCAGATATAGATCACTGGAATGGAGTATAGAATATCAGAATATCAGCCTCATGCTATGTTGAAAAGAACAAGTGCTCACAAGAGGTTGTGAACACGAAGATAGAGCCTACGAAATGTATAGCGAAATCCACAATTGTCGCTAACATTCGCGATTGGAGTTTTTGTGTGGAAAAACTCTAAAGAATGAAAATAAGTATCATCAATGTGATGAAAGACATGGCATAGCATGATACAAGGTTGAGGGACAGGCAAAATGTTTGGGGGAACCTATACCCGGAGTTGAAAAGTTTGCTCCTATGACAACGGGTCAAGTGTGGTGCCAAACACATGGACACAGAGTTGTACGTTGTAAAGGAGAAAGTCTGGAATCATGTTGTAATGCTTGGAGCATAAAAGTTACATACAAGTGTTTGCGGATCCGCTTATTAAAGGCGTACCGCCCAGTGTGTTAAGAGAGCACACAGTCGACATGGGTTTATGGTATGACCTATGATTTCTGGACGATGAAAGGCCCAAAGAAAATGGAATTCGTTTCAGAACAGAGGAAAATGTTGTAGCTGTTGATTCCATCGGCGATTGGACCGTGACGATGAGACATGCTCTGCATATAATCTGTGATGGAACTAGAACTTTGAAAAGTGTTATCTCTAGTACAGAAGTTAAAAGTGAACAGTGAGATCAAGGGGGAGATTGTTAGGTTGATCTCTTCACCAATGGACCCAAAGGCCCATTGGGCCCTTGACCCACGCCCTGATCGGGGGCGTCCAGCCCAGTTAGGCTGGTGGGCCCTGTCGCGCAGTGCATACATAAGAGGAGGTGGGGGTCAGCGTTTAGGGTTACGAGGTTCAGTTCCTACCACTGCCGCCACCTCCACAGACCCTACCGATCAAGGGACGCGCTGCCAGCGACGGGATGCGTCACCACGCCGCCGGCGTCCTCGCCACCGCGACAACAGCACCGTCATCAACACCAACGCGAAACAAGCATAAACAGAAAAGGTACCATTCAAGATTTATTTACAGAGTTATTTTCCCGTCTAGATCTATAGCTAGATGATCCAAATAATCTAACAGTTGGTCCTTTGGTTGCTGCTATTGAGCAGCTCATCATCGTGTTTTGGTTATTATCATGATGTTCAATGTTTGAAGACTCTGCAAGAATCAGTGATCGATCCCAACGGCATACTAAAATCCTCGTGGATTTTTGACGACGGTACCGCGGGTTACATCTGTCGATTTGCGGGTGTGGACTGCTGGAATCCTGATGAGAACAAGATTATGTCGCTGTATCTCAGCAACCTCGGTCTTGAAGGCCAATTTCCTCGAGGTCTTGAGAATTGCACAAGTATGATAAACCTAGACCTGTCAAATAACAGTTTTTCAGGACCCATCCCTCTACACATTTCATGGCAGGTTCCGTTTCTGACATCTCTAAACCTCTCGTACAATAGATTATCAGGGGAAATCCCGGTCTCCATCTCAAATCTCTCATACCTGCGCACCCTCAACCTTCAGCACAACCAACTCAGCGGTCAAATTCCAGGGCAATTCTCACTGTTTGTTCTGTTACAATCGTTCAATGTTGCGTACAACCAGTTGTTTGGGCCTATTCCTCTTGCATTACAGAAGTTCCCGTCATCTAACTTTACTGGTAACCAAGGGCTTTGCGGTCCACCGTTGGATTATTACTGTGCCGCCGGTAGAAGCAAACGCAGGCTGATCAACGACGAATCCAGTATTGGCGCGGCTGCTGGGTTCGTGGTGGGATTTGTGGTGGCCTTCTACTTCCCGCACCAGTTCATCTTCTGCCAGAGGCTCCATCCCTACGTCGTCCGCATGTGATCCGCTTGCTCTGAAACTTCTGATGGAGATGAGATCAACCTCCGGAGGCCAAATGAGTTTTTTTTTTCTTTAACTTTTGGCATAAATTTGGCCTCACATAGTAATTTGTTTACCCAGCAATTTAGCAAATGGGGTGTTTCATTTGTACTCTAGATTTCAACACTTGGAATATCCAAAAATGATCTCGGTGGGCGGTGGTGTATATCGGGCAGTGATGATTCATAAATCCCATCCCTGTTGGATTTTTCTACTGAGCGGGTAAAAAGTGCTTCCTCCAGAGACATTTCCATGCGAAGAAAGCGAGATCAACAACTCTAATCACAGTTACACAATACTAAAACAACTCCGAACTATACTGAACGCACCAAGAAATGCACACGAGCATACTTGGTATGTCATCGGCGTGATACCTGGCAATTTTCGTTGCCCTCTATGTTCTCCTTGTCTAACAAACTCTGTCCAGGAGACAGCAAGTGAAGAACGTGTGCTTAAACGGTGCCAGTATCCAAATTCTTCTCTAGCTATTAACGAATTTGACACCGTTACAGTTATTATCGTGGGCCAAACAGCCTGATCAAGCTAGTGACTGCCCCTGCTACTACCTCCACATGTTCCCTTGACGAGTCCATGAGACTGGAGGCAGGGTCGGTCTTTTCTGTCGTGTGTTGCACTCGGCTGGCTCCTGTTAATTTACTGGTGGTGACAACGTAAATACTTAGAGCTTTGTTACGGTACTTGGCCGGAACCACCGGTTCCTCCCAGGCGAATTTTACCGACCGTTGATTAAAACACGATTAATTAATTGGACTTAAGGACAGTTTAGTCATTGCAGTATATTAATTAGCGATAGAAAAAGAGGAGCCCGTTCTTTTCCAACCATCGCAGGCCTGCCGATTCCGAAATCAGAACCATCATCGCGCGCTTGCGATCCGCCGGCCAAGTCCTCGCCGGCTCGCTGCCGTTTATCCCGAGCCTCCTCGGCGGACAAGGATGCGCCCACTGCACTATTTATTGCACCCTCACCGCCGGCTCGCCAAGAGCCCAGGATCCGCGCCGCCCACCAGAAGAAGCCGCACCGCCGGCGGTGACGAGCGCTGGCCAAGATTCCCAAGAATCGCATGGCCGTCGGAGTCGCCGAACGCGTCGCCTGTGTGGATCGACTGAAGATTTCATTCGTGATCCAAACAATGCTTATGGCAAATACGAAATTACCCTTTTAATTAATTTTGGGTCTAGTTCCTGGCCCACCAATTTTAGGTACCGGCTCACGATTTCGGTTCCTGGTTCCTTCTATTTTTAACCATCGAATCTAGAGGAATAGACGATTGTTAAAATTCACAAGCACTGTAAAAATTCTCAAATACTTAATTATTTTTCGGGTTCTTCCGTCGTGGAAAAGAAAACAGATCAACACCAGTTGGCAATGATTTTTCAGATTTACTCTGATATCTCTGCAAGCAGCACCGCGGCATCTCCACATGTGACTGGTGAGCGTGTACTCGCCTTTCCATCTTTTTGCAATTCTTATCTTTGAGTGCATACTTTTTTTTGAGTGTATGCTTTTAACTTTGTGTGTTAAACTTAGGCCCTGTTTAGTTTCCTTAAAAAGGGAAAAATTCTCTCTCCAAACTTCACTATTCACCTATCATATCAAATCACATCAAATCTCTCTCCTCATGCATGAAACACTAAACGTGGGTAAATAAAAAAACTAAGTACATGATTTTGATGTACACGACGAGACGAATCTTTTAAGCCTAGTTAGGTCATGGTAGGACAACGATTATCACAAACAAACGAAAAGTGATACAGTGCGCTACAGTGTCCGATGTGACATTTTTACCAAACTTCACATTCCCTTTTCGGGAACTAAACACCCCTTACAGTTGTATGCTAGAGAAATATATTTCTTTATTGTTTAATTTTGTTTCAACTAGAGAATTAACTACTTAAAGTCTTCATGAGCAGCTGATGCTGGCCTCGACCTGTCGACTTGTTCTAATCTTCACCTTCCATCATGGTGAACTTCATGATCGGCTGGCTGCTTCTCCTAAGCAGCTTACCCCCTGGTGTGGCACCGCCAGTGATGTCCAGTCCTTTACAGGAGGCGAAAGAATCTGAGTGATCCTAATGGTGCACTCTCATCAAGGAAGTTCTCTGACAACGGCACCGAAGGAACTGGATGCATCTGCTGATGTGCAATTCACCAGTGTTGACTACTGTTATATGATTTTCCTAAGGATGTAACAGCCTAGCTACCATGTATAGTTTTCAGAAAGAACAGAGGGCTTATATGATTTTCCCTCTCACTGTTGTTTTTTTTTCTCACAAGATTTATCTATATACTAAAAGGATCTGGAGAATTGAAAACACTTTTCACCCAAAAATCCGCACCCACCCCCTCACAGAGGACCCACTTGTCGGGTTTTGGAGGGGGAAGAAGAACAGGAAACACAAGAAAACAAGAAAAAATTTAGATGTTAGAGAGTAGAGACACTTTCTGTATTTTTGACTCGATTTGTTTTCACCGTGGAAAAAACATACCCGCCCGCGTACCCACCCCCGACCCGCCTCCTTCAATCACGGACCACCTTACCTTTCCAAGCCACGGCCGCTCCCTTCCCGATCCTTCTTCCTCCCACCATCGACTCGCGTGCGCCGCCCCTGCCGCCTCCGCCCCCTCCCCACTCGATCTGCACCCTCGCTCCCCCGTCGGAACCCTCGCCGCCGACGCTGCCCCCTCCCATCCCCTTCCCCTAGCGGCTCAATAGGACGGAAGCTTCGGGGTCAACGCCGCCCGCCGGCCCTCGCTCGCTTCATCCATGCCGCCGCCGGCCCGCCCTCGCTCGCTTCATCCATGGCGCCGCCGGCCTGAACACAATGACCGAGCATCTGCCTGCCTTCCTGGCCTCGTTCCATCTCCGGCGTAGGATTCGCCTTCCAACCCATCGACATCATTGGTTGGTGCTCTCGCCAGATGGAAAGATTGCTCGGTGGGTGTTGAGCAGGGATGTGTCAAGCCCCGATCCACGCGGTTGCCGCGGCGAGCACCATCGCAGCCAATGGTGGTGATGGCCGCCGCCGCCACCGCAGGTCACCGGTGGATCCACTCCTCTCCAAGCTGCCTTGTTGTCTCTTCCCCTCTCGTCACCATCCTGTCCCCCAACCGAAATTGCGAGAACATGGCGTGGATGTTCTTGCAGACGGACCTGCGACGAGTACCAGCTGCTCACCAAGGGGATAGGGGCAGGGAGGACATGATATGCTTCTGGCCAAGGGAAACAATTGGAAGATGTGCCCCAACTGCCAGTTCTTCGTGGATAAATTTGATGGATGCGCTCACATTGGATGCAGGTACCGAGTATCAGCATTATTAAATTGCGGTATCACATACTTATCAGTTTTTCATTTTCCAAAAAATAGAGATAGGTCATGAATAAATCTGTGAGCACGAATCAGACTTTGTATTGAAGCTCAGTATTAGAAAATTGTAGCTCTATGTCAAAAGCTTTTAGATTTAAAATTCAAACAAGCTCATTTAATCATAATTTTGCTCAAGATGAAATCGGTAGTTTAGTTGCATCTGTATGCAGGTTATTTGTATAGACTTGAAGGGATCATAGCAGCACATGTTTGGATAGTGTATCTTGCATCTCATAAGTAGGCTATGTACATCTGGGAGCTGCAACATAATATAGCTTATGCAGTTCTACTTTCTTAATTTTTTTCTAATTTGTTGCTCTAGCACTAGCATTTTTTTAATCCTTTTAGTATAGATTATGACGTCCTCACCTCCCTTAATGCTATCTGCGTACTCTTCAGGAACAATTGCTTGATTCCTAATATTCCTCTCAATCATGGAACATCTCACGGGCAGTTGTATTGTCTATTTTCCAATTGTTTAGGAGTTAGCATAGTTGCCTTTTTGAAACTTTTAATATCCGCTAAAATAATTTGAAATGGTTCATTGTCTTTACTAACTAATGTTTTTTTTCCATTATAAGGCAAATTACTAATGAGTGAAGTAACTATCAAATTTTGCTTGCAGTCAATAATGAATTTCTGTTTTTTCTTGGAAGGCATAGCACTTTGTTGGATGCTAAAATTGCTTCAAGCATTAGATGCTAAAATTGTTTTTGCTTCAATTTTCTTCTCCTCTTTGGTGGTTGCCCCTGTCCATCCCCTTCGTGCTGCATCAAAGATGGCACCGCATGCAGGAGCGAAGGCGGCGCTGGAACAGAGGGAGAACGACAGCACACCGGAGAGGAGCAGCAGCATCGTGCAAGCAGTTCAGGTGCGGCTGCAGGTCCTTACCACTAACGTGCCACCTCCCCTTTCCAGGTGAAGGACCTCCCATCCTCCCAACATTGTATCCTCTCTTCTCTTTTTACGGATATTGTTGCTCGTAACAGTACTTTAAAAAATAAGAAAAGAATCCCCTCTTCTCGCTAGGGCTTCAGCTCATGAATTTTGTTTGGCTCTTAAGTTCTTTCTGCAAATTCAAAACATCTTTAGATCATGTGCTCCCCATATTTATGTCAATTATTTAACGTTTCAGTTATTGTAGAAGCCTGATTTGTCTGAATAAAACAAGTGAGTAACTGATTTCAAAACCTTGTTTTTTTTTTGTGCAGGATCAGGGGGCCCTTGGAGAGGTCCATTCCTCTGCTTTGGTGTTCTGTTATTGCTTTCAGATAGCTGGATTCCAACCTGTGTACAAGCCTTTGCTGTTTCTGAATTGATTACTATTTGCAGGACTGATGATATTAATGCAATGAGGATTTAATTTCATATGTCTACATGGGATATCGTGGCTTCCCATCTTGAGTGACAATCATGGATAATCTCCAGGTATTAGAGATGGAGAGAGAGAGATGTAAGCCTCAATCTGAAGGTGAAAATCAGGTAACAGTGTAACACACATTGCTTTTTCACACTCTAGATTGAATAGCAAGGTCAGGAATCTGCATCGATGGTGCTTTCATTTGCAATCTGAGGTCAAATTCCAACTGCTATTTGGAGTCAATTGACTCCCAATTTATTGCCATGTCTGGTGCAGTAAGTGATCTGATATGCATAATTTATAATTTTAGTACTATTGTGCTACTATGTATTAGTAGTATGAGGTCCTAATTTGTCTTGGCCATGGGCAACTAATAATAAAACAATTATGTTGCTATGGTCATTTTTGTTCAGTTCAGGACAGAAATTTTAGAGGGAGACAATTTTACATGTCATCAATAGATGAACATTGTTAGCAGGTTGTGTTACCAAATATCACTCCATAAACCAACAGATCTTCTAGACAAGTATTGATTGTAGTCATGGTGTGTTCGTGTAGCTTGGCAAATCATGGTATATGGTTGATTAATGCCTAGGTCACACCATTGGTTCGCTGCTGCTATTCCAGGCCTAGACAGCAACGTGCGTCCAACCTTCTTTTTTTTACAATAATATGATTAGCAATGTATGTTATTTTCCTATACAGTAGGTTCTTTTTTTAACTATACACGATTCCCTTTTTTATAAACCACTATGACAACTCCTCTTTGATTCATAATTAATTCCTTTGCACTTATAGTATCTGTTGTCTGTAGGCAGATCCTAACTGAAAAGCAAGAGATAGTTTTCTATATTTCTCCTGGTCATGGTTGTATTCTAACTTCAGCGTGCATTGACAAACTTTTAAATAATTATATATCACATACATACTTTGATATTTGCTGAAGTACAGAAAACTACTCTCAGGGAAGACGGGAGGATGGTAAAACTAAAGTGAGTTCAGTAAATATTTTCAGAACTGTAAAACTCTCCACTACCTTCTGCAATATAACTTTGAGAAGCTTCCGTCAATATTTTCAGTAGTGCAGACACTTGGGCGTGCACTAATGTTGGAATTCAAGTTTTTTGCAGGGTGGCACAAGCATAGCAGTTGTTCCTGCTTTAACAGGAACCATGGAGGTTCGACAGAATATGGTTATAGAAAACATGCTTTTTAGTGTTACCTGACAGGGAAAAAAATGTACTTGCATGCTTGGTTAATAAAGGAACTTGAGCACATAGTTGTTTTGCTGGCATCAGTTGTAGGCTGTCAAGCTGTTTGGGTATGCGGACGTTGTGTAAAAATGGATTTGTAGGGGAGCAAGGCCGGCCCAGGCAGCAGGAGAGTTGCCTTCAGAAATTACTGTAACTGAATCTTTCTGAAGGTTTATTGGATTGACAATTGTGCAACAGCACATAGGGTAAATTATGAATTTTAAGAACTCAATTGTGGGCTATGATGATTGGCCCCATTTTTTTAAGCTTAGTTGTGATGCTTTAGTTATGATATATGAAAGGATATATATTGATTGACATGCAAAATTGGTCGGAAACAACGGTGTAAATCAATGCTGTGTTTTTGACGAACGATGAAGACACGGTGTTTTCCCATCATACTCTATTTCCACCTTAATAAGTATGTTTTGTTATCTTGGGTTTTCTTTTTTATCTCAGTCAATGTTTAGTGACATGGATTCAGCTAGATTGCTATTTTTACACACGTGCGTGCCGCACGTGCACGCTACTAGTGGTAGAAAAGTATCAAACATGCCTGCTATTAGAAATTATGAATTTTTATTGGTTTTCAGCTGTTTGATCAATGACTCAACTAGATATATTTAGTATTCATTGTGTTCCGTGTATGATACTCGTGGCCTAAAAGAATCGGACAACGTGACGGCGGCGAGGCGATCACAGGTCACAGCCAATCGCACACAAACCTGACTGGTTCGCAGTTGCCGGCGCGCCAAGGCGGGAGGACGACAGGCGTGGCGAAGACTGAAGTCAAACAGGCGGGCCAGCCGCCAATTGGCCATGTGCCCCATCCGCTTACCGGAAACAACTGTACAGTTGCCCCGGCGGCGCCGGGTCGGCGACGTCTCGTCTCCGATCCCTGACTTTCAGCTCGCACGCTCCGGCTACCGCCGCCACAGCGTTCCGTTCAGATCCGGCCAAACTGCTCGCCCAACCGCCCTAAATCATCTTGCCCTCCGGCTGGGATCCATTCAGATTCGGCGCCCCGCCGGCCGCCGGCAGGATTCTTCTGGGCACCTCCACCGCGCTCCTCAAGCCCGGCCGCGGTGTCGCCGACATCATTGACGTCCCGTCCTCGCTCGGCGCCATTATAGTTGCTTCTGCCTTTTTTGCCTGGGTCATCTGGGAACCGGTAAGTTCTCTGAAGTCTGAACCCTGTATCATCTGGGAGCCGATGACACTATTTCACATCTGGAGGCTGCTCTGAGGCATCTGTATTTTTGTGCTTCTGCACGAACAGTTCCTTCTTATCAGGTGCAGTCAGTCGAGCATTTCGGTTCATAGAAGCTCTCCGTTTATAGTTTTCTACACCATGTCTGGGATGGCTGGTAATACCTGGTTCCTCCTTTGGCTGCTCCTCCTGAGCAGCTCATCACCGTGCTCCGGTTCTGATTTTGACATCATATGCCTGAAGACCGTAAAAGAATCAGTGATTGATCCTAAAGGCGTACTGAAATCCTCATGGAATTTCAACAACAGGACCAAAGGTTTCATTTGCCAATTTATAGGTGTGGAGTGCTGGAACCCCAACGACAGCAGGATTATCGCGTTGCATCTCAGCAACTTGGGTCTTGAAGGCCAATTTCCTCAGGGCCTCGAGTACTGTACAACCTTGTTTGGGCTGGACCTGTCAAATAACAATTTTTCAGGACCCATCCCTTCGAACATCACAGGGCAGCTGACATACTTGACATCTCTGGATCTCTCATACAACAGTTTTTCAGGCGGAATTCCAACCAATATTGGCAAAGATTTGAATGTCCTAAACATTCAGCACAACCAACTCAGCAGTCAAATTCCAGAGGAATTCGATGGGCTTCTTCGGTTAACATCGCTCAATGTCGCAGACAACCAGTTATCTGGGCCTATTCCCTCATCTTTATCGAAGTTCCTGGCATCAAGCTTTTCTGGTAACCAAGGGCTTTGCGGTCCACCATTGGATGATTGTGGCAATACAAACAAACCGAGTCTGAGATCAGACGTGATCAATGACATGATCAATGACAAGTTCATTATTGGTGTGGCTTCCGGGTTTGTGGTGGGATTCGTGGTGGCATTCTACTTTCCGCACTTTGTTTTCTCCCAAAGGCTCCATCCATACGTCTACCGCGTATGTTGATATATGCCGGTTTGTTATGAAATGTTGTCAACACCAAGTGAGTGATTAGACTGCAATATAATCTTTTTCCCCTATCAGCAGACAAAAATGAAACGTTCTTCAAATTTGTGTAGTGGAAACCTCACAACTTGTTACATAATGCGGATTTCAACATTTTCTATTTCCAAAATGATTTTGGGGCACCAGACAAACAAAACCCAGATGGAGGTCTACACATGATTGTTAATATTTCCATCCAAGGAAGTCCAGCTAAATAAACTCCAGGCAGGCAGCACAACCAAAGGAACTTGGTGGCCTGGGAATACTCGACTTGGAAAGATTCAGTAGAGCACTCCATCTTTGCTGGCTTTGGCTAGAATGGAAAGAGCATAAGACACCTTTTGCTGTGACGGAGGTGCCTTGTGATGATACTGGCAGGCAAAGAGTTATCATAGATGATGTGAACAGGGCAAGCTTCTGGCATTCAAGCTGGCTCAATGGCAAAGCACCCTGTAGCAATAATCTGCAAGACTGACCTTGTTTAGATGTTAGAATTGGGAGTGTAGAGAGATAGAATGGGGGAAACACCACACCCAGCAAGGGGGGTGATCTCTCATATATATAGCCAATATGGCTTGAGTTACAAGGAAACAATCCTAGTATACATGGTAAGCTATATTAGCTATACAAGGTAGGCTAAATCACCTATACAAGGTAAGCTACAATCAGTCAGCTATACATTTCCTAATACCCGCCCGCAGTCGCAGCGGGAGGAGAGCGGACGCAAAGACTGGACCTAAACTCGGTGAAGAGCTGTACAGGAAGGCCCTTGGTCATGATGTCAGCGAACTGATGAGTGGAGGGAACATGAAGAACCCGAGCCTGTCCAAGCGCGGACGAAGTGAATGTCGATCTCGATGTGCTTCGTGCGCCGGTGGTGGACAGGGTTGGCCGTCATGTAGACGGCACTCACGTTGTCACAATAGACAACGGTGGCGGAAGCGAGTGGAACATGAAGCTCCTGAAGAAGCTGGCGAATCCAGCAACACTCAGTGACGGCGTGAGCGATCGCACGGTACTCGGCCTCGGCACTGGACCTGGAAACCGTGGTCTGGCGCTTCGAAGACCACGAGATCAGGTTGTCACCGAGGAAGACGCAGAACCCGGAAGTCGAGCGGCGGGAGTCCGGACAGCCTGCCCAGTCGGCGTCGGAGTAGGCGGTCAGGCTGTCGACAGAGCCGGTGCCGATGTGGAGACCGGAGGAGAGCGTGCCCTTCACGTAGCGGAGGATGCGCTTGACCAACGCGAGGTGAGGCTCGCGAGGATCGTGCACGAAGAGGCACACCCGCTGGACGGCGTACGCCAGGTCTGGGCGAGTCAGGGTGAGGTACTGAAGAGCACCCACCAGACTCCTGTAGTCGGAGCTGTTAGAGGCAGACAGCGGGGCACCGTTCGACGCCGAAAGCTTGGCCTGAGTGTCAACAGGAGTTGCTGTAGAGTGACACTCAGCCATGCCGGCGCGCTGGAGAAGATCCACGGCGTACTGTCGCAGGGACAGGAACAGACCGTCGGTCGAGCGCGTAACGGAGATGCCGAGGAAGTGGTGCAGGTCGCCGAGGTCAGTCATGGCGAACTCGGAAGCGAGTTTGGCCATGATCTACTGAAGCAGTGTCGAGGACGAAGCCGTGCGGATGATGTCGTCGAGTAGGCGAGGCTCGCGCCCTCTTGGAGCACAAAGAGGGAAGTGTCGGAGGCCGAGGCGATGAAGCCGAGCTGCTTGATGAAGGAGGCGAACCGCTGGTACCACGCTCGCGGCGCCTGCTTGAGCCCGTACAGGGACTTCTGTAGGTGGCAGACGTAGTCGGGGGTGGCGGGGTCGACGAAGCCAGGCGGCTGCTGGCAGTAGACGGTCTCGTCGAGGTGTCCGTGAAGAAAGGCGTTCTTCATGTCGAGCTGGTGAATGGGCCAGGCGCGGGAGGCGGCGACGCTGAGAACAGCCCGGATGGTCGCCGGTTTGACCACCGGGCTGAACGTCTCGTCGTAGTCGATGCCGTGCTGCTGGGAGAAGCCGCGGATGACCCAGCGCGCCTTGTGCCGAGCAAGAGTACCGTCGGAGTGGTACTTATGCTTGAAGATCCACTTCCCGGAGACAACGTTGGCACCAGGCGGTCGCGGGACAAGACGCCAGGTGCCGTTGTCGAGCAGAGCCTGGAACTCATCGGCCATGGCCGCGCGCCAGTTCGGGTCGGCAAGCCCGCTGCGGTAGTTCGACGGAACTGGCGACGGGACGATGGCAGCCAACCCCTTGTACTGCACGCGCTGAATGATGCCAGACTGTGTGCGGGTCACAGGTCTGGGGGGCGCCGTCGGCGGCGCTGGCGCAGGGGCGGGTGCTGGCGCCGCAGGAGGGGGCGCTAGGGCTGGTGCTCGGGGTCGACGGGTGTAGACGAGCAGCGGCGGTGCCGGAGGAGGTCCTGGCGGGGGCACAAGACCACACCCGCCCGGACCTGCAGGCTCGGAGGAGAGAGACGACTGCTCAACGTTCGCCGGGAACGGAGCTACCATGGGCGCCGAAGTAGAGGGGCGAGCTGCAGTGTTAGTAGAGCAAGACATAGTATCCACAATATCATCATCAGTCAGGAAATCGAGAGAGGAAGCTGGGGAGGCTGGAACATCCGCAAAAGGGAAGTGTGTCTCATCGAAGATGACGTGTCGAGAAATGATGACGCGTCGAGTGGACAGGTCGAGGCAGCGATACCCCTTGTGAGCGGAGGGATACCCGAGAGACACGCAGGCGGCAGAGCGAGGAGCTAGCTTATGCGCAGAGGTGGCCTGGAGATTGGGGTAGCAAAGGCACCCGAAAACTCGCAGGTGATCATAGCTAGGTGACTCGCGGTACAAGCGTGTGTAGGGAACCTCATTGTGAATGGAGGACGACGGGTGCCTGTTGAGCAGGTAGCAGGCAGCCACGAGAGCTTCGGCCCAGTAGGCCGCAGTCATGGACGCATGGAGCAGCAGGGTGCGCACGGAGTTGTTGAGCGTGCGAAGAACACGCTCGGCCTTGCCGTTTTGTGCAGACGTGTACGGGCAAGAGAGACGCAATAGGGTGCCGCGGGCCGCCAGGAAGGTGGACGTGGCAGTGTTGACGAAATCCGTGCCGTTATCAGCCTGAAAACACTTAACGGGCAAATCAAACTGAGTGCGAACATATGCGACAAAATCGACAATAGTCTGGTGGACGTCAGACTTGCGCCTGAGGGGGATTGTCCAGCAGAAGTGAGTATAATCGTCCAAAATCACCAGGTAATAAGAAAAACCAGAAATGCTAGAAACTGGTGAAGTCCAAACATCACGGTGAACAAGCTCAAAAGGTCCAGCAGTATAAGAACTAGATGAAGCAAAAGGCAGGCGAGTGTGTTTGCCAAGCTGACAGGAGTGGCAAAGAGAGCGGCCTGCTTTATTACAAGACAATAAATTGTTCTTATGTAAACGATCTAAAGCTGCTGGAGCTGGGTGGCCGAGACGCTGGTGCCACAGGGAGCGGGAGGCGGCGACGAGTGCGGACGCAGTGGGTGGGGAGGGCTGCCAGGTGTACAGGTCCCCGTCGCTATTGCAGCGAAGAATCACACGCCCCGTCGGAAGTTCCTTAACAGAAAACCGAAAGCGTCAAACTCAATGGAAACGTGATTATCGCGAGTGAACTGACGAACAGAAAGTAAATTCTGAACTATCGAGGGAACGACAAGGACGTTATTGAGTGCGAAAGTGGATGCAGTGGTGGACAAGACGGAGTGACTGTTAGAGGTAACTGGGATACTAGTATCATTGCCTACTAAAATAGAGGAAATAGAAGTGGGTTGGCGACCGAGGAGTATACCATCTGATGACGTCATGTGGGAGGTGGCGCCGGAGTCCATGACCCAGGGGGAAGTCCCCTAGACCGACATCTGTTGGAGGGCCGCAATAAGCCCAGCCTGATCCCAGTTCGGCTGCTGGGCCGGAGGCGCGGCGAAGGGCCCAACAAAGTACTGCAGCGGCGCGAAAGCGGTGTGGGCCTGCTGTGGACCGGAGCCCAGCAGGCCAGAGCCGCCACGCCACTGTGGCTGCCCGCCCGGCAGCGCACTGGGCCACTGCTGTCCGCCTAGTGGCCCGCCTGGCGCGGTCCAGTACTGGCCCCCGGGGGTGAAACACACCCAGGGCCCAGCGGGAGACGGGCCGCGCGCTTGGCCGCCGAATCCGCCGTGGCCGCCGCTCCCGTAACCGCCGCCGAAGTTGCCGTGCCCGCCGCCGCTGGATCCGCCGCCGTTTGATCCGCCGCCGCCGTCGAAGGGCTTCCTCCCGCCCTTCTTGAAGTTGCGGCGTGGGTCGCCGCGCTGCTGCTACTGCGGCGGCGGCGGCTGCTGGGACGGCTGCTGTCCGCAACAGCCGGAGGCGCCGCAGGAAGCGACGAGAGCAGTGGTGGCGACCTTCTTCCCATTGGCGAGGCACAGCTCCTTGAGGGAGAGTTGGTCTCGCGCATAGGTGAGGGTGAGGCTCGTGGCGGCGACGTGATCGGTGGTGCCGGAGTAGTCCTCGTTCAGCCCTTTGAGGAGATTGAGGACGAGCTGCGGCTCGTCGACGGGATGGCCGACGTCGCAGAGCTTGTTGGCGGTGGTCTTGACACGGAGACAGTAGTCGTCGATGGAGGAGTCCCCTTGAGTCATGGAATGAAACTCATGGCTCAAGAAGATGGCCCTCTGCGCCTTGTTCGCCTGGAAGAGACCGTCAATGGCAACCCAGAGCTGGCGAGCAGTCTGGGTGGTGCTGGTCGTGGCCATGTCGAGGACGGCCTCGGCGACGGAGCCGAAGATCCAACTCCGGACGCAGCAGTCCGCCTGCTGCCAGCAGGGGTCGGTGGGGGACGACGGAGCAGAGCCGTCGACGTGGTGAAGAACGCCGAACTTGCCGCACATGGCGAGGAAGTGCGACGACCAGTGGGCGAAGTTGCCGCCCTTGAGCTCCAGAGTGGTCGGCACATGATGCTTCACATTGATGGATGCGAAGGGGTGGACGAACAGGGGGCCGACGGAGTCGCCCTGTGTTCCTGCAGACGAGGAGTTGGCCGCCAAGGTGGTCGAACCAGAGGAGGCGGACGTCATGGCGGCGTCCGTGGGTAGTAGATTGGATCAGGTGAGAGAGGGTGCTGCGGCCAGGAAGGGAGGCGGCAGCAGGGGAGGGAAGAGCCGCGGCCAGGAAGGCGGCGGCGTGGGTAGGCGCCGAGACAGAGGCTCGGCACGTCGGTGGTGAGAAGTCGCGGCCTGGCGGCGGCGACAGAGGGTTTAGCGGAAGGGGGAGGAGCCAGGGGGGACCCGGACTCTTGATACCATGTAGAGAGATAGAATGGGGGAAACACCACACCCAACAAGGGGGGTGATCTCTCATATATATAGCCAATATGGCTTGAGTTACAAGGAAACAATCCTAGTATACATGGTAAGCTATATCAGCTATACAAGGTAGGCTAAATCACCTATACAAGGTAAGCTACAATCAGTCAGCTATACATTTCCTAATAGAGAGGTTGAATTTGGGAGTAAGATGTCACTTCGTAATCATTGCGCTGCTGTAGCATTTCGTTTGTATTTGTGAAAAATTATCCAAAAATTGATTAATTAGGCTCAAAATGTTCGTCTCGCAGAGTACAACAAAACCGTGCAATTAGTTTTTGATTTCATTTACATTTAGTCCTCCATGCATGTTATGACATTTTGATGTAACGGGGAATTTTTTTTTTATAGTGTATTTGGGAGTTGTTTTTTGAACTAAAAAACAAGGCCCCTCTTCAGGAATCAGGACCGAACTGTGCTGCATGATAGCAGTCCAGAAACGGTTGTTATCTTAGTTTTCTGATCTCACCAGCTTCTCTTTTTTTTTTTTGCTTCTTTCATATAGATTCTCTGTACATATTTGATTGCTCCCTTGGTTGTAAGCTCTCAAACGCTGCGAGGGTGGAGACTGGTTTATCCGTTATCTAATTTTGTTTTTTGATTGCTCCCTAGTCCCTACTATAATGAAATGGCAGAGCACCTACCCGATTGCTCAATTTTTTTTATTTTTTTGGCAAAGCACCATTTGACATTGGCCCAAGCCTGTGTAAGCTTGCATGGTGGAAAAACAAGTCAGCGAGCACAATCGGACCCGTGGCCTTTCGTGCATGACCTCAGTTCAGAGTTTGTTATTCTCTGGGGTTCTATACAATTCAACAACGAACCATATGAAATTGTGTGGAGATGGAAACAGGATGGCAACTACATTCCCAAATCCGCCTACCTGATATAGTTTTGATACAGCTCACTCGATTGAGCGTTTGTGTCTGGTGATCTCCAAACACCATGCTTGGGGGAATGTGTTGTCTCTCTAACAAGTGAAGTACTGGTTATGCAAATTCTTTTGTTCTGAGTTTTGAAAAGAAAATGTTCTGAAGAATCCTAGTTCCTTAATAGTTAGAAGATACATTGTCTTTTTTTTTTAGAAACTGGAATAACATCCCGCCTCCACACTCCCTGGAGAGTGAGCACAGCGTTCATCACAACCAACAACCAACAGCAACAACAGTACTCAGACTGCACCGGCGCAACACCACGCCTTACAAATTCACCCAAAAAAGCCACCAGCAACAGCAGTACTCAGACTGCACATACGCAACACTACGCCTTACAGATTCACCAAAAGCTAAACTTACGCCTACCAACACGCCTAAGCGCCAATTCAAAGCCTGGTCTTCCAACCAAACCTGCTAAAAAGCTCCATTGCTGCCACTTCCAACAGGTTACAGTTTCCAACCGGAGATACATTGTCTTTACTCACAAAGTTTTAGCTGTCCATCATATGTGTTCATATATAAGCGATGCGATGGCATCAGTGCAGAAAGTTTTACCAGTTGCGTCAGTCTTCGGAGACTGGTCATAATGTAGACTCAGGTAAACTGTTTGCAAGTCTCGTGACAGCAAAAGGGGACCTTGCTTGCCCTTATAGAGCTGTGTACATGTGCCACTTCATCTATCGCGGCCTCGTGGGTACTGGCTTGGCTTCTGCTTTACGCGGATCAACTGGTGAGTTTTCAGTTACACGTTACACCTCATATTTTCCATTCACTTGCAAGTAGTTAGATATTGAACATCTATTCCTTGTTTTTCCATTCACTAATTTTTTCCTTCCGCCTGCCGGCCTGCCATATACCGTGTAACTTAGTCACTGCCCTCATTAATCAATGATGTGATGGCATCATCAGTGCAGAAATTTCTAGCACCTGTTCAGCCTTGAGGCTCAAACTGGAGACTTCGTCCTTTTACGGTATTTACTTTAAATTCCGGCAGTCATTGCGACAATTGGCAACTGCTTTGTATAAGTCTCCGAGTCAGCAGGACTAAGGAAACTAACCGAATAAAAGTATATTCCCCTTTTAGAGCTGAGTGCATGTGCCGCACATTGCAAGAACTGAACTAACAGAAGAGAAGGCTATTTTTCAGTGAAGGGAATGAGGGATTCTACATTTATGTACCCTTATAGAGCTGTCTATATGTTCCCCTTCATCTATCGAGGGTAGTGAATTCTGCTTTGCGTGGATCAACAGGTGAGTTTTCTGATACACCTCATCTTGTCCATACACAAGCAAGTAGTTTGCAATATCTAGTTAGTAATATTACTTTAGAAAAGCTAAACCAGTAAATTACTATTTTTTTTCTTTGGTGCCTGATGATGAAGGATGCTTCTTCTTTGCAAATAATGGTGTATTTGAGTATTCTTACACAAGTTTTGACTTTTGAGCAGCCAAGGCGGAATTGAGAAGCTACAGCTTTTGGCTAGGAAACTGTGTGTTTTTACCTCACGTATGGGATGGCTCATGATATGAGGTTGGCCCTCTGGTTTCTACTATTGAGTGGCTCAGCATCGTGCTCTGGTTCTGATCTTGATGTCCAATGCTTGAAGACTGTACAGCAATCAGTGATTGATCCCAAAGGCATACTGAAATCCTCATGGATTTATGACAGCATCGACGAGGGTTTCATATGCCGTTTTACTGGTGTGCAATGCTGGCACCCTTGATGAGAATAGGGTTCTCGATTTGCAGCGCGCTTCCTTCAGAAACTTTTCTTTTATGAAAAGTCGGTTCTGCAACTCTGTCAGTCGTGAATCTGTTATAGCTGAACCGATCGACAAAAACACACGAGCTAAATTCGTGACAGAATTAGACACCCTGTGACGTTCCTTCCCTTGCCTTTCCTAGTCCAAACGCACGCTACGTACTGGGAGGCACAGTCCAAATTTTCTGACCACCATTTTTTTCTGGGCGATGAAAGTCTTCGGAGAATGTTCAGACGAGACTCTTCGTGCGCAGCCAATCTTCTATAACCTGAATAGTCAGTAGCACTGTAGGACTAAGGGTGGAAAAAAAGGTAGTCTCCCCCTGATCTACCCAAGCTCCTGTTCTTTAAGAGCTATGTACATGTGCTCATTCTTATCGTAGCTACTGAGTACTGACTTCTGCTTTGCGTGTATCAAACTGGTGAGTTTTTTACATGCCTCATCTTGTAAACAATCTACGGTATTCTAGCAAGTACGAAAGTGGACGTTGTACTCTTTCCGTAGTATTTGTTGCATGAGAAGAACAATAATTATACTACGGCATCTCTGTTGAATAGCTAGTAAGTAGAATTGCATGAAAAGAACAAAGTAATTTTACTTTGACTTCCTTTTTTATTTGCCCCCCTGCAGCTGGAGGTATATATCTGTATTTTGTGTCTTTGTAGGAACAGATATCCTCGTTGCAAGCGGTGTGTTTGAGTGTTCCTACACAAGTTTGGCTAGGAACTGTTTCTGTTCCATGTCTGGGATGGCTGGTGATATCAAGTTCCTACTTTGGTTGCTGCTCGTAAGCAGATCATCATCTTGTTTTGGTTCTGATCTTGATATCCAATGTCTGAAGACTGTACTGGAATCAGTGGTTGATCCCAAGGGCATACTGATGTCCTCATGGGATTTTAGCAACGAAACCAGTGGACACATATGCCAATTCATCGGTGTGGAATGCTTTCAGCCTGGTGAAAATAGGGTCCTCTCTTTGCGTCTCAGTAACTTGGGTCTTCAAGGCTCATTTCCTCAAGGTCTCGAATATTGTGCAGGCATGTCCGGTTTGGACCTGTCAAGGAACAATTTTTCAGGACCCATCCCTTCAGACATTGCATTGCAGCTGTACGGTCTAACGTCTTTGGACCTCTCATACAACAGCTTTTCAGGGGAAATCCCAATCCTCGATCCATACTTGAACACTCTCAACCTTGAGCACAACCAACTCAGCGGTCAACTTGCAGGGCAATTCTCACAGCTTCATCGGTTACAATCGTTCAGTGTTGCGTACAACCAGTTGTTTGGGCCTATTCCTTATGAATTACAGAAGCTCCCGTCATCTAACTTTACTGGTAACCAAGGGCTTTGCGGTCCACCGTTGGATTATTACTGTGCCGCCGTTAGAAGCAAACGGATGATCAACGACGAATCCAGTATCGGCGCGGCTTCTGGGTTCGTGGTGGGATTCGTGGTGGCCTTTTACTTTCCCCACTAGTTCGTCTTCTCCAAGAGGCTCCATCCCTACGTCTTCCGCATATGCTGATGACAAAGAGGCAAAGAGCAGCTCAACTGTAAAATTAATTTGTTTCTTCTGAGTCTGACCCTCGGGAGGCCAAAAGAGCAGCTCAACTGTAAAATTAATTTGTTTAATTGCTTTCATCCTGGCTTTATATAATGTATGTATCCATGCCTCCTTGGCGGGGGAAGGAAACAAAACTTTTCGCCGCATTTGTTTTCCTTTTGTCTTGATTTCTTTCCTGAACTTAATTTAGCAAATGCCGTGTTTCATTTGTAATGCAGATTTGACACTTTTAATTCCCAGAATTATTCGACATGTTTCTGGGCGTGACAAATTATAAAAGGGAAAAGTCCATTTTACACCCTCTAACTATCACAAAAGTCCGATTTTCAACTTTGAATTATAAAAGCGGATAACAAAGGTCATCCAACTGTCAAAACCGTGCAAATTTAGCCATAGGGTGGTTTCGAAGGTGGTATTCCATTTTGTTAAATTTTTTTAAAAAAATCAAATTTAAACTAAAAATTTCATAAGTAATTCATTTTAAGTCAAAAAAAATATAAAATTGGTATCAAAAGTTTTCTAAAAATGTAACCTATCTATTGTCACTATATTTGTTAGTTAATCGGATCAATTTTTTTATGTCCATAGTATTTGGTTGCTTATAGTTATGCCTATTATTTTCAAATAATTAAGATTCAAATAGAGGAATAATAGAAAGGTTACATTTTTAGAAATTTTTTGATACTGGTTTCATATTTTTCTGATTTAAGATGAATTAGTTTTGATTTTTTTAGATCTAATTGGATTTTTAAATTTTTTTATAAAATACAAAATCACCTTTGAAACCACCCTAAGGGCTAAATTTGCACGGTTTTGGCTGTTGGATGGCCTTTGTTATCCGGTTTTGTAGACCTGTCAGGAAATAATTTTTCAGGGTCCATCCCTTCTGACATTGCTCGGAACCTGCCATATCTAGCCTCTCTGAACCTCTCGGGCAATAGTTTTTGGGGTGAAATCCCACTCGGTATCTCAGATATGGTATACCTGGACGACCTGTATCTTCAGCGCAACCAACTCAGCGGTCAAATTCCTGGAGAACTCAGTCGGCTTGATCGGCTAACATCGTTCAATGTTGCAGACAACCTGTTATCAGGGCCTACTCCATCAGCTTTACAGAAGTTTCCTGCTTCAACCTTTGCTGGTAACCAAGAGCTTTGTGGTGCACCGTTGGAAGTCTGTCCCAGAAGAAGGAAATCGAAGCTAAAAATCAATGATGAATCCATTATTGGTGCGGCTGCTGGGTTCGTCATTGGTTTCCTCGCGGCCTTCTACTTCTCACACGTGGTTGTCTCCTCCAAGAAGCTCCATCCCTACTTTCATATGATCCGTTTCAAAAGGACTTGAAAGCCAAATGGGCACTTCGGCTGTAGTCATGGTTCTTCTTTTACCTGTTGGCAGCAGTTGGTTTTCACCCTTTTTACCCAGTCTGTATGTGCAATAACTTGACAGATACATTTTGGTTTGCGATGTAGATTTCACTTCTTGTTCTTTTGCGAGAATATAATGGACACATTTTTGGTGTGCTGTCTCGGTTGACATTGTTCAGTGTTGCAGACAACTTGTTATCCTGGCGCATTCCACCGGCTTTGCAAAATTATCCGGCTTCAACCTTTGCTGGTAACCAAGAGCTTTGTGGTGCATCGTTGGATGCTTCATGCTTGCCCCGGTAAAAGGAAATGGAGCCCGAAACGAATCAGCTTGCGTAGGCTCAACAATGAGTCCACTATTGGAGTGGCTACTGGGTTCGTGGTGGCCTTGTATTTCCCACAGTGCTTCGTATGCTCCCAGAGACTCCATCCTACATCTTTCGCATCTGTTGATGTCATCCATTTGGTCCAAGACATTGTCTGACACCAAGCGAGCAATTGGACTGCAGGCCAGGCTCCTTTTCTTTTGGGGTCAATAAAATTAAAAGAAAAAGATCACTGTATTTGTGTACATGGGCAACTTAGCAAATGAATGAGGGGTAACTAGCCTATCTCATATTGAGGTTTGGAAATATACATACGAATGAAATTGATGATGATGCCTGTAGGAAAGAAAAACTTGGGAGCAGAACACAAAGACTTTCCTTCAACGAAAGCGATCTCAATGACTCCATTGCAGCGGATTCAGAACTCATATTGAACCAACAAAGAAGTATAAACGTGTGAACTGTACAGACTTGGTTGGTCTCCTTGCCGTGTGCTGTCGATCGCCACAAGCGGCCCAAGCGCAAGAACCGGCAACTTCCGAGTATCTCATGGAATTACCGAGCTAGCACTCGCTTCCGAGGATGTGGATGTTCCTGTGGAATCTCAATCATTCATGTTGGAAAACATATTTCCTTCGCTCAAGAATCAGGATTATTTATTCTTTATATTTTCTGTACTGTTTTCAACTTGGCAACCTGGAAGAGGATAATTGCACCTATTACAACCTTTTTCGCTTTTGTGTTTTTTCCTTATATCTAATAAAAACTACGGCAAAGCTTGCCGTCCCGTTAAAACTGAGGAAACAATGCTATATATCCGGACTCAGTCGTTATGGAGGCAGTTAACTACCACATGTTGGGTTACATGGGTACTTGCAGTCAATCTGTTTCACCCCTTTCCTTCTACCAAAGTACCAATCTCCAACAGCCTCTGCAATAGTCTGATCACCCAAAAAAAAATCAGAAGGAAATAAAGAACAACATTGTGCTTCGCTATTGCAGTTTACTATTCAGCAATTTAGTCCTCACCTTGTTACCAAGCCTTGGGGAGGTCGGTGAATGCCAGACGCTCGAATCAGTTTGGCAATGGGTGAAGCATGAATCGATGAACAGTCCCCAGTCCCTTTTACCTTCAGCAACCTTCAAGGCATGGATGAGTTCCCTCCTGAATCCTGCAACACGGCCAAGGAAGAAAACTTTTTGCATCACAGAGGACAGGATGGGCACCACCAATTGAAGGCCGAAAACAGAAGAGATTGACAAGCTAGGCTAACCATGTAGGACATCCATCTGCTTGGAACTGCAGTCCCCAATGTTTTCTCTGCAATTGGTCCATGTGTCTCCAGGATAGGATCCAACTGGCGCGACAACATGTCGGATCTGGAAAATATAGCGAATTTACAGCGGTTAGGATGTTACGAAACTGACAGATAGAAAGAGAGTAATTAGTATGATTGTAATCACCTGCCAAGAATCATATTCTGAGTTCACAATAAACGTTGGGGTGCTGATGCTCTTGATAAGTTCAGCAGGGAAGAAACACTGGGTTCAAATATAGAAAACATGTTGGCAAGAGCCTGGCACCATTTCAAGGAGAATTGAATTCCATAGGCAATATGAGCACTGAGCAACTACATGTCTACAACTACACACCTCTGCCGGATCCTTCTTTGCCAGGCAGTCCTTGGGCAAAACTCCGCTAACATTCTGCGACAAAAGTCAGAAAGGAATATTAACCCAGTCACCATTTAGTACCAAACTGCAGACGGATGAAACAGTTCCATCTCATTCTCATGCATCATAAACGGGAAAAGGCCTGAGTCCATAGCTAACCTGAAGCTGAACAACGCCGTTGAAGAGCAATCGCATAGACCTTTTTCCTGATATATCCATTCTGTTGAGGAAAAGCCATACTTGACTTAGTAAAGCACAATGTCATCACTGCTAGTGGCGTATGCTAATGTCCAGAGACTTACGCATCAAGAAAGAATCCACCATCGGGGAGGCATTTGACTGGGACCTCTTGAGGAAACCTCTCACGAAAATTATCGCAGTGCAGTATGGTAGATAGACCACCGGCAGAACAACCTGCAAGTAAGGCCTGAAAAGTGTACGACAAAAATGGAGTTGGCCATGGTATTTGATTATCACAATAGTGGTTTAAATTACTACTAGAAGGCGCATGCACTCTGCCCGGTCGTTCAAAAAAAAAAAAGAAGGCGCTTGCACCGGAATACGAAAAATCAATAGTTAAACCTGTTTAGCAGTGTCCATTCCCTTTTCCATGAGTTCATCTATAACTGCTTCCCAGATGCGCAATCCTCTGAAGTACAGTTTGGTTCCGTCCTAGATTAATTAGTTAAGCCAGCATCAGTATGAGGAATTCAGATAGGCAGCTCAAATTAGAACCTAGAAAAAATCACCTCTGCTTCACCCTCTGCATCCCCAGAAAATGATGCACCGTCACAATACCTTACAAAAACTCTATTCCAGTTGTAGAAATCTGATCACAGATTCACAAACCAGTTGGAATTAGTCAAAGAAACATTGAGCTCGCAGAAGCATCAAAACTCTACTCAGAAGTTTCGCCGAGACAAATAATTGTGACAAGGAAAGCGATATAGCTGACTGACCCAGTAATGCTGTTAAATTTGAAAGAGACCCATTTCTGAATAGTAATAGAGGCTCCATGAAAGAAGCATCTACACGGCTACACATACCGGGATTTTGCTGTTGCTGGTCGCTGAAAATCCCACCAAACGTTATTGGTCCCATAAACTTGGACGAACCAAGATCAGTTATGCTACGCTCGGAACAAGTTTCGGTGGTGTTGTTGCTGCACCAAGCTCCTCCCTGAGTTCCATTTCATCAATGTAAAATCAGCAACGCTGCCAATCGCGCAGTACATCGGATGATCATCTCATCCTCAACGTTCAGAAAGATCTGTTCCTCTAAATTCTTTCTTGCTCAAAAACAAAAAATCGTTCACGAAGACGTAGCAATTTCCAGCTGAAAAAACGCAGAGAGACGCTTAGTCACCTACTCACCTGAAGAAAGACGGCCCAGCTGTGGGATCCGGAGCCGGAGCCTCTCTGCAAGTGGTAAGCAGGCGGGCTACCATCCAAGCACACTGCAACAACGCATGCACATACAATACATGCAGACTATCAAGGACAAGCTCAAGCCAAATGGAAATAATGGAGGAGGCGATCGACTTCGTCGGCGATATATATACATACCCGCGCCCTTCTCCTGCGCGCCGGCGACGAGCGTCAGGTCGATGAGCCCCGGAGAAGAGTCCGCCGCCACTTCCACAGGTGATGAGACGGAGAAGGCGGCGGCCAGCAGAGACAGGAGCACGAACGGTGGCGCCGCCGCGGCAGTGTGGCCTCCTGCAGGTCGTCGATGCTTCCGGCAGACTACGAGCGGTGGCGACATGCGCTCGGTCGCCATGGCCGTGGGGCGCGCGCGCCGCGAGGAGCCGGAGCTACGGGGTGGCTTGTTGGCGTCGTCGTCCTCGTCAAGCCGCGTGATGGTATCGTTATATCATGGATGGGAATGGAACCCGCCAAGTGAGTCCGGGTACAAATAGGAGTAGCAGACTAGCAGCAACTACCTCGCTCCCTCCAAATGTCAAGTCTACTGTACTCCGCAGAGAGACCAGGGACGACGACTCACTCTAGTGTGAGTCGTCTCGACGCGGAATCCGTCGTCGCTCCGGCGCTCCGCCGTGTGTGGTCGACGAGGCGACGACGAGGGTCGGCTGCCGGCTGCCGCTTGGAATCCCTGCCGAGACGTTCACGTCCCAGTGTCCCACACTCTCTCCTGCAGAAAAATTCGCCAGAAAAAGACGTAACCAGTAGTTGTATCTGGTCGCATCGGCACGGTGACACACAAGTGCCGTGACCGTGAAGTCCTCGCTTACAGGCGGCCCCACACGCACGCGCTTGAACTACTCGCTGCCTTTTCAAAAACCCAAAATCTACTGGGAGAGGCTCTCTCTTTAGCCTTATCCCGATACCCCACTAATCTCCGCTCCTTCCGCATCGGACGCGTCACGCGCGCTGTGACCTTTCCCATTCGGTGCTGGCCCACACATCAGCGATAAAACGCGAGCTGTTGCGGAAGGGAGCGGACGCGGGGCGCCGGATCTGAATCATTTTGATATTTTGGGAGTCGTGCCTGCCATTTCATTTCCCATCTCGCCTCCCCACTTTCCTCTCCCGTCCTCTCTCTCCTCTCCACGAAATATCGCGTTGGCGATTCGATTCACGACGGCTGATGGCGGCGGCGCGCACCGGGTGAAGCGAAGGCCGGCGAGCGGAAGCGGTCGCGAGGACTGAAGCGCACCAAGTTCTCCGGCAAGTGGAGGCGGGCGGAGGACGGAGGAGCACCAAGTTCACCGGCGGGAGGAGGACGGGCCGCACCAAGTTCATCGGCGAGCGGAGGGCGGAGGCGGACCATGTGGCGGTCCAGGGTCATTGGCGAGCGGAGGCGCAACCAGCAGTGAGGCGAATACCGACGAGCGGGGGATGGGGGCGTCGCGAAGCCTCGTGTTCTCCGTTTGAGGGGATCTCGTTCAGGAGCCGTTGTGCAGGACGGATGTGCTCTCCGTTGAAGGGTATTTTGTCGAGGTCAGTTGATTTTTTGTCATTATGTATGTTCTAGTTTATAGATCCACGGGGGCGAAGACTTTGTTATTCATGATTTTTATCGTTTTAGGTCATAGATCTATGAGCTATTTGTTTCGTTTGATGCCTGTATTCATAGATCTATGAGCTATTTGTTTCGTTTGATGCCTGTATTCTGTGTGTTTAGGTTGATTTTTTACGTCGTGTTGTGCTCTGTGTGTCATCAGTAGCTTAATTAGCTTCCTAGTACTAGTATATATACTACTAGTGGCTTTGCTTGTGATGGATCGAGCTGAGAGTGCTTGAGTAGCGTGGTAGTGATGACTGATGAGTGGTTCTCGTGACGACGTGTGTGTGTGTGTCTATAAATTTCAGTCGTCGCGGGTGTTTTGATCAATAAGCTAGACACACATGGATGAATAAAATGAGGATTTTGAGATCTTGCCGGCCGTGCGTCGTGAGTTCTCCAATCGCGATTGATGAATGAAATGATGCTGTCAATCTGTCAGGAGTTTCTATTTGCAGTTTGCTCTCGATCACTTTTGGAATCCTCGACCACTGCTAGCTGAATCTGCATGCAGCAATAAAAACACAGTCTGCAGTCAGAGTATCGTCAAAGAGACAAGCCTGTTAATACAACTGCTTTCTATAGGGTCTATGCCAGTTAAGGTAGAGTTTGTATTTTTTCTGTTTAGAGGTTGTGAGTCGTGTAGCTATATTTATGCTCAGGCTAGCGGTTATTGGTTTACTGATGTTATTATGTAAGATGATGATTTCCTTAGAATATGATTCTGTAGTTATTTGTTAATTTTGGTGGAATTATTTTGAATTTGCCTTAATGATTGAAAAGATAGTGCACTGATTGTTGGATTTTGAAAACATTAAATACAATTTTGCAATGTTTCTATTCAATCTTTCTCAACTATGTTGAACTTGGTTCCCTGTAGATCATTTTGTTACTATTCAATCATGTCTTCTGTAATGAAAACCATAGGTCATTGATTTGTCTAGTTTATCCTATATTTGTGGTGGTTAATTATGTTGTTTTTACAAATCAATGCACTATCCTATATTAGTGCTAGTTAATTATGTTGTTATCCTAGATCATTTAGTTACTATTCAATCATGTCTTCTTTAAATGAAAATCATAGGTCATTGGTTAATTACTTTGGCCCGATGTAGTACTGTGAATGTATAGACTTGATGCTGAAATGGGTGTCCCTTCTGTTTTTTTCTGATTAAGTTGGCTTTATAGCTTGTGAGCATCTTAAGCTAAGTATTTGGTTATGTATTTATAGCTAAGTATTTTGTTCTATATTAGGTCCTAATGTGTGTTCAGTTTATCTGTGTGCTTAATTAAATATGAACATTATAATGTGTGTTCAGGTTTTGCTGTTTAGTATCTTTTTTCTGGACTATAAAGTAACTAGACAACATCTAGGTGTGTTTTAGAAGTAACTTGTTAGTATTTTTTATTTAGAAAGTAACTTTTTGTAGTTGTTGGTTTTTTAAACAATTGTGTTGAAGCCATTAGATTAGAGATCTATCATTTACGGTTATAGTATGAAGCTCTACAATTACTTCAAACAGTCGCCAGTCCTCTTCCCTAATAGGTGCTAGAGCAATTTTACAGAAGCCTTAATATCTGCCTAGTTTTATAATGGTAATCCTTGTTGCAAATATGACCAATGATGCTGGTTCTGTTGTTGTTCTACTACTTCCCTGCTAGTTATAATTTTACTTCTTCACACTCATTTTGCTTGTTTCGTTTATCTGAACTACAAAGTAACTAGTCGACATCTAGGTGTGTTTTAGAAGTAACTTGTTAGTGTTTTATATGATTTAGAAAGTAAATTTTTTCTAGTTGTTTATTTTTTTCATATATTATATGATAAGATTCATCTCAGCTTTTTTTGGACGAATGTTTCTATATTATGTGCTAATTATAGCTTCAAATGGCATAGCTCACCACCTTTTGTAATGCGAATTAGGAAGTAACTTGCCGATACTTATGTTTCTTTAGGAAGTAACTTATCAGTGTTTTATATAATATAGAAAGTAACTTGTCACTGATTTCAACCATGAAGAAAAGTAATTTTAATATATTTTTCTCCTATATTAACTAGGAAGTAACTTATGTGGTTGGTCACCATAGTTGGGATTTCTATATGAGTGTTTGATTGTGTGCCTGCGTGTTTCTTACTTTATGGCTTTTGTGCAATAGGTGTTTGATCTGCCATGCTTTGAAGGTCCAGTTATTTGTATTCCCCTCATATTTTTGCTTAGTGTGTTTAGGATAGCAATGTCCATGGTTTACTACTTGTGACTTTTTCCCTAGTTATACCTTTGTCAGGTCAGCGTATGTTGGGTGCCGCACAACAAGGTGTAGAAACATTAAATTGGTACATTCCAAAGCCATACCTCCCACATATGTTTCTTTTTACTGATATTATTTT
This sequence comes from Echinochloa phyllopogon, assembly GCA_033239725.1. Lineage (NCBI taxonomy): Eukaryota > Viridiplantae > Streptophyta > Magnoliopsida > Poales > Poaceae > Echinochloa > Echinochloa phyllopogon. The sequence continues at coordinate 52,719,172 of BTCW01000005.1, forward strand.
TTTTCCTTTTACTGGTCAGTATTGCTTTGATTAGATTGGATATTCTGGTTTGCATTATCAGGCTAGACCAAAGTTATCTTACATTCAAATTTCTTTTTGGGAACATATGACACCCTCCATGACCAATCTTATTCGTAAATGTCAGCATAACCTCACTCATGTCATGATCGAGGCTTGTTCTATCTTTGATGGCAGGCCATTTGCATTTATCATTTTGTTATTTTTGTGTCCTGTTGTGATGCTGGTACAGTGAACCAGTCTAAGTGGGTTCAACTTACCTCTGATTTGCATTCCTTTTACGAGGGATGGTAAACAATAGCTATTTTGTTTCACTTATTGTCATTCTAATCATTGTTACCTTTTGCTACATGAGCAAAATGTGTATGAATTGTGGGCATTTCCTCATTATTTTCTCAGGTAGACTATATGGTTGCATCCTTTTTATGGAGCTTTTTTTAACATAGAGTGTGCATGGAACTAAACATGACATAAAGGAAGTATGTGGCTTTAGTTGGTGTGGGGGTGGTAATCCACTGAACCAAGTCACTTTTACATGTCCTGGTTTGCAACACATTGGAAGTAACTTATCAATGATTTATATGATATAGGAAGTAACTTATGCTTGTTTAGAAACATATAAGAAGTAACTACATATTGATTGATATTCGATGCGAAGTAAGTTACCCCTCACTTGGAACTCAACAGGAAGTAAATTGTGACTATTTTCATATTACACGAAGTAACTTTTGATTAATATGCATGATATGGAATGTAACTTTCACTTTTTATGCATTACAAATATGTAACTATGCCACTATTTCCCCCTATTTGTGTGCATATTTTTTCATAGCTAATGATACACCTTATATATCTGATATGATTAGTACACCCCTGCAATTGTAGTCTAAGTTTTTTTGCTGATTAGTGCTACCGATGTTGTAGCGCGTCTCATGCTGCTGTAGGATGTCTCCATTTTATAGCAGTTCAGTACTTGTATATCTGATGAAGTGCTCATTTCTATGTAGAATTTTTTCCAAATGACCTATGAATCTGAACTTTTGATTATCATAATACATACTTGTTATGTTTCTGTTTTGGTAATTGTAGCTCATGGTTGGTTTGGTCAAGTGCTAGATCAGTAGTAGTGTTATCTTGCACTTTCTTGTTCAAATAACGATTGGCGTGTACTTTCTTCATTTTGTTGCTGCTCCAATTCACTCTTTGTTACTGCTGTGTTGAGGTCGAAGAAACCCATCGATGAACCTATACAACAAACAAACTTTTTTTTGTCATAACCGAAATCTGTGTATGGAGTAATTTATTCATTTGAGAAAGTAACTTATGCATATAGGAGGTCAATATTTCTAGGAAATATAGTTAAATAGAATGTAACTTGGCACAAATGAGACTGTATACAAGAAGTAATTATCCAAAAAAGACAGTACATAGAATGTAACTTCTATCATTTTGTAACTTTCTTCTTTGCACTACAATTCAGATATTATGCTCTCTATTCTGTAAAGTGAATGTAACATTCAGATATGCTTCTACTTTTTTGTGCTTGTGCAAGCATCTTTCCTATGTTTGTTTTTGCAGGCACTTGTAGGCCAATTCTAACACAAGGAAGTACAAATTCCTCTAAATTTTCTATTTCTGATGAAGTTGCATGCATGTGAAAGCTGAGCAGAAAACAAATATGGTCGCAACACCATGATTCTGAATTGGATCTTGTCAAATTGTCTAGTTCTGAAATGAAAAGTAGCATGTTCACAGCACTATGATCATGAAATGGATCTTTTGTATAGTTCTAGTATATTATCTGCAAAACTGTCGTTGAAATTTACAAGGAAAACAGATCAGGACTGGAAGAAGTAACAGTACCTGCACCTCTTTACTCACCCATGATGTTTTTTTACTCTTATTGGATCTTCTGTTGTTTTGTCTATATCAACTGATTTCTAGGCACCATCTCCTATTGCGTTGCGCCTGGGGAAAGCGCCATCTCTCTTTTGAACCGGGGTGGGATGGGCTCGGACCTTCCCTTTTTTTCCGCGCTTTTTTCCCGCGTCTGTCTCCCGCATGCGTTTGGCGGTAATTTTTCCCCCGCCTCGTTCACGGCGTCGGTTGGTGGGCCCGAGGGGCGGACCGTGGGTGGCGGCCATCTCGGGGGGGGGGGGGGACCGTGGGTGGAGGGACCGGTGCTTTCCTTAAATAGAATTGCTGCCAGCGGGTGGCCATATTTGGGGGGCTCTCCAGATAAGACTATCTGGAGAGGGCTCTCCGTGTAGTCGCCTCCTTTCAAAAATGTATTCATCCTGGAGTTCAAATTATTTTTAATTTGATCGAATTTATAGAAAATAATACCAACGTCTATGACACCAAAAGCCAGTTGAGCTTGCCTTAAAACTCCACTTGTCTGTGGACGGAAATAAGGACATCTTATTAATTAGGGTAATAAATATTGGCCAAGTGATACTCGTGAGACAAAAATTAATATAGGAGATTATTATTCGGATTTTTTGCCATAAGAGTTATTTGGACTTTTTTCCTTTGTTTTCAAACACTAGCAGTAACGCACGTGCGACACGCACGTTTCATATAAAATATAACTGATAATTGGCCGGAGACTGTATTGGTTACGAACTCGACTATTCCACGCAAGCACGTGTTTTTTTTTTCCACGGACTGTTTCGTCAAACTCTTAAAGACATGAGGGGTAATGTTTCAATGATCTGTGGGCCCGTTGACCCTCGAAAGTTTTCGAGACACATGTGCGCACGCACATGTATAAAATAAATCAAATATAACATATAAAATATAGTTGCAATACCCGCGCGGCACGCGCGTGCTAAACTCTCTTCTATACATTTGTCTCAACTCATGTACCACACACGTTTATTGATGACATGTAGGTACTAAAACAGTGTCACTTTAGTGGACCATGGTAAACAGACCAGCCGTGCGAAGCGCTTTTAAAAATACTTTATATTTGCTCTCTCATGTATAGAGAGGTTTATGTATTCTCAAAACTCAATAGTTGGCATTTATTTATATGAAGAAAAACTCTTCGATTTATTGTCTATTAGTAATACGTGATAATTGTGTATAGATGTGGGTACAAATGATGGTATATTTAGGGGGGTCCTTTTTTGGGTGAAAAAAGTTGAGCGGGGAAACAAAGCCTGGAACATGCAAAATTTTTGATGCTTTCTAGTTTTTCCCTCCCACCAAATCCCGACAGGTGGGTCCTCTGTGAGAGGGTGGGGTGGGTTTTTTGGTGGGAGGTGTTTTCAATTCTTTAGGATTCTTTTAGTATAGATGCACATTCTAAGCAATCATATCTTAGGGCTCGTTCGGTTAGTCCAGATTTCACAAGAAATAGTTCCAGCTAATGAAAAGTTAGTATTATATAAATTAAGTAAGCAATGGTTCCAGGCTACAATTCCGTGGGAACCGAACGAGCCCTTGATTTGAGAACTGAGAACTGCTCAGCCTTCTACTTTCGCCATTGCTTATATGCTCTGGGAGGCTCCATCCCTGCATCGTCCGCCTATGTTGACGTGCAGTTTAATTTTCTTTTCGCTGTCAGCAGCAAAAATTTTTCCACCGAATTTCTGTGGTGTGGCAATTTAGCGAACGAGGTGCATGTGAATATATAGCGTTCGCTGAAATTTCGTCAAAGGAGTTTCGATTCAGTGTTCGCTGAATAATCAACCAAGATTAGTACAGTACACTCCACAAGCCGGTGAAACTTCAAGCGGAGTCGCTCCGCGGTCCACGTGGGGTGTGTGTGGTGTACGTGGGCTATGGCATCGAGAGGCCGAGAGCATTTCTAAAAGATTTGCTAAAAAAACTAGTCAAGTTTACTGGTTTAGCTACTCTCACAAATAGATTTAACTAACAGACAATAAAGTTGTTGACGTAAAATCCGCACTTCACGCCAAGCACACAGCAAGCCGAATTAGCTAGCTTCACACGTGGCCCGAGCGTTTGAATCCGAAAGCGTGCCAGTCAATTTTCCTGAAAACTGACAAAGGGAGAAAGGATGTTTAGATAACACCTGGAACGTGCCGGGTGATACCAGACAGTTCCACATTTGCGGCTACGGAGCCAGCTTCGAACGACATATAGCTACAGAGAAGCTATCTGTCAGCAGTCAAGGCATCATTCGGCAATCGGCAAAGCGTGCAGGAAAACGCACTGCCGAATGCGTGACGTAGACATGACGAAAGATCGACAGGGCAATCGGCAAAAAGCACGCAGGAAGCGCACTGCCGAATGCGTGACGTAAGCATGACGAAAGATCGGTATTTGACTGAATAAACATTGTAGCGCGTAATCATAACCAATTAACGAGGAACAGAGCATGATAGATAAATAAAAAGGCGAAAGCATGACCATAGTTTCATAATAAACAAGAATGCATAGATTAAAAGCGCTAGTCTACCGCATGTCTAGGCACTTTCAACCCGTCAAGCATGAAAACAAGCAAGTTAATCCACCGCATGATACGACTTGCTTGGAATCACACCACCAACCAAGAATAGACCAATCCACCGCATGATACACTCTAATCATGGAAGGCTAAAAGCATTCTTTATTTAAAACAAAACCGTGAGCATGTTTCACTTGTGGCGATACTGCCGAATACAGCTATATAGCCGAATCGGGTTCCGTGAAGAAGGAACATGCTTCGTTGATGATGATAGATCTATCAGATCGAATCGAATTCTAATCCACCGGATGATTAGCTCTAAGACGACCCAAAAACCTGCATCTACCGCATGATACCCGGTTCTGTCAAGATCTACACAAGACCAACGAGCTTGAACCCGCGACACGTGGCAATCTAGATCGACTTCGAATTCGGCTATGGAAACGCAGTGCATTATGAGCTAGAACCGAATCTAATCAACCTAGACTGGGCAAAAGAGTGCTGTAATGAATTAAACACAAAGGTAAAATCCAGAGCAACACGGTAACTTAATGAATCTACTAGATCTTGCCAAAATCCAATAGAGCCGATAACTTGTTCCAAGCTAAAACTTAGCCCACCGCATGGCTCATGATCTAACAATGGAACCTTCCTGAACCAAAGCCTAAATCCACCGCATGATACTAGGCATGGTGCAGGGTTGCCGGTACTTACGGAGGTCGACGGATCGATGATTCCTCTCGAAGAACTCGACGACTCGACTAAAGGACTCGAAGTTGGCACGGGGCCGGTTTGTTGTATGATTGATTGAACGATGCTTTTACAATCACCATGGGTTTATATTTATACCCAGGTTCTCGACACGACTCCTAATCGATTACGATTACATTATTTATTTCCTAAAAAAGATAAACGCCGGGGCACCGTACCCGTCTTGCATTCCAAGTCAAACCAGCCCTTTTCCTTATCCTTGATCCACGTCATCACGCACTCCCGAATGCCTTTTACGGAACAGTTCTCTTGCCGAATGACGATGCGTTCCCGACCGCAGAACGTCTTTGCCGAATGCTTCTGGGGAAAAACTCCTTTGCCGAATGGTATCTCTTCAATGAATCCGGCCCACATGTCAGCCTCTTCCTGGTGCCAATTTTTGGTGTCAACACATGCCCCTTCAATTTCGGGATAAAAGATAACTTTATCTCGGAATTGACCAGAAGCACTCAATATTCCCAAGTTAGTTCTGTTCGGCACCCGCTTCTCCTTTTGAATCTTCAGAGCTTTCACCCGGATCCGAACCTTAGGTCATCGACTCCCAAGATTCAATCTTCAAATGGCGAACCAAGATTTTGCTCTCCAGGTAAGCTTCAATCCCCTCAAGCACATTCGGCATTCTTCTTTCGATTTGCATCTTAAATTTCTTCTCATCCCCTTCCATTCTTGATAGGCCCTAGCTGCCGAAATCCTCATCCCTGTTGAGGAAAAAGCTCCATCCTATTTCCTCGGTCCTGTAGGGGATTCAGATCCTTCCGAAATTATCGCGGCCGAATCTCAGAGGGTCCCTTTCAAGATTTCATTGACAAAACCTCATGAGTGGCAGGACACCTTCAAGAACTGGCCTTTGCCCCCAATTGCTGGCTGGAGAAATTGGTATAAAAGGATATCTGATGACAAAAGCCCCCAAACACAGAACTGGGACCATCTGCGTATTTCTCATTGCCTGGAGCTGTCATTGGCCGAAACACCAAAGAACGAGAATCTTCTGATTGCAGCTTGCCATTTTTGGTCCAATGGTGCAAATGCTTTTCTCTTCGGCCATGGCCCAATGTCTCCTACTTTGGCCGATGTCTACATGATGACCGGCCTGAATGTTACAGGAACTGTATATCCATATGACCACAAAGGTTCCTCCAAGCAGACAGGAGTAAAAACAGGGGTTGGATACAAGAAATACATCCAGAACCATATGTCTGATGGTCCTCTGACCGATGTTGAATACAGAGCCTTCCTGAATATGTGGCTATGCAGATCAGTCTTCTGTGGCAAAGCCAATGAGCCAACTCTGAACCATATCGTAATGGCTGAAGAGCTGGCTGCTGGAAAACTCATTCCACTTGGGAAATACCTCCTGGGAAGCGTATACCACATGCTCAATCAAACCACCCACCTGATGCATACCAGCAAGAAAATCCCCTGTGTCAATGGCCCTTGGTGGTTTGTCCAAATGTGGCTGCAGTTGTACATGCATCAAATCGTCGCTATCGACCTCAACAGCCGAGACTTCCCTTCAATCAATTACAAAGAAGGAGAAACCCGGAGAACCAAAGGTTGTCAAACCTATGGAGAAGCTGCCTCCACTGTATCTATTAACAAGAACATTGGTGAACTGTTTGAGCTCTTCTTCAGAGGCTTTGCTCACCCTCTTTGGTTCCCATATTTGGACAATGACAACCTCACTCTCCCTTGCGAATTCAGCTTCGAAACTGGATGCACTGATGTACAATCTATAGCGATTTTCAATGCCTTCATCCAGCCCTGCATCCTGCCAGCCGAATTCTGCGGAGGGAGACTGGTTCAAAGCACTTATGAATATTATCAGCCAAACGTGATGGCTAGACAGTTGGGATGTGGCCAAGTGCCCCCAAGGCTGTTTCTTCATGAATTTCTCAAGCCTAGGGAGATTGTCAAAGATTCCATAGAGACAAGAAGGATTTTCACTTATAAATGCTGTGGAACCATCTATGCACCTGAGCCTTTTGTGCCAATAACATCTGCCCATCCTTCTTTTACTCTCTGGTGGCAAGAACTCCATGATCATATCTTCAACATGCCAATCCATCCCTTCTGCCTTGAATTAATGCCTGATTATCAGCCAACTGCAGAGGTAATATGTTTATCCCTTCATCTGTCTCAATAATATTAACCCCAATTGACTCTGATTCTGTCATTTTGCAGGATATAACACCTGCCCCTCTTGCCAGGGCGATTTTGTACAAAGCTGCAGGCCCAATATCTGCTTTGGGGCACCAGTCTCCTACCTTGGCTCAACTGATGGCTAGACAAGCTTCCCTGGACCCAATACTTACTAGACCATCATCTGTTAAAAGAAAAACTCTTTCTCTAACTGTTCCCTCAGTTGTAAAGAAGAAAAGAACAAGCAGCAAAAAGGTTATCAGGGTCAGAGCCTTCTTCCTTCGACCACAATGCCACTGGTATTTTTTTTTTCTCAGGTTTATTTCTCCTTGGTTTCAGGTTAGAGCACAGCAATCAGCAATCAGTGCAGATCCTGCCGATGCTTCATTGACTGGTAAAATTCTACCACTTTATCTTCTCAACTTTTCTTTCATCAGTACTCATCCCTTGTTATCTGTAGAACAATCCTCAATGGATCCAATCTCAGAAAGCTCTCCTTCTCATCATGACTCATCTCTAGCTTTGCAACTTCTTCCCCAATCAGAAGCATTATCTCCACCAAGAAGTCTTCCAGTTTCTCCTCAGCAAGATACACAGAATCCTTCAATTGAGCCTGAAAGGCTTCCCTCTCCCATTCAGGAAATCAGGAACGAGGTAAACATAATCATTTAACTTTCTCTACTCTTTTATTCCGCAGATTATTACTAATTCGGCAAGAACTATCTTCCAGGAGAAATCCATTTCATCATCCAGCTATTCTTTTGCTGTGGATGACTTGGTTGCCGAACAAGGGGAAGAAACATCTTCTGGCCAAACTCTGTCAGAAGAAAATCAAACAAAGCTGAAAGATATCCTTGCTTTGCTGCACAAGAGTATTCAAGATCAAGTTAAAGATGCTGATCTCTTAAGGGATGTACTGGAATCCATTGACCAAGAACTCCCTGATGCTATCAAAACTTCTTTGGAACCAGTTTCTCATTTGGATCAACAATACGCCGCAGTAAAGCAGGCTCTAAAGAACCAATCTTCTCAACCAGCCCTGGAACAGAGGAGGTCCACAGCCAAACAATCTGTGAAAGACCTGCATACTCAAGCTCAGAATAGCAAGGAATTACTGGCCAAATTGGAATCTGAACTTGAAATTAAGGAAGTCAGAAAAGCTGCACTTGAAGCCGAATTGAGAGATCTATCGGCCGAAATTGAAGCTGATAAGAAGAAGATAGTCGAGCTTCCCAAGTTAACAGAGAAGATGCGAAAGGAAGCTTCAGCAGCTCTAAACGAAGACAAACAACTCAAGGCAAAGCTTGCTGCTCTGGCTAGAACCCAAGAAGCTGACAAAAACTTATTAGAGAACATTAGCAACATGATATCAAATGCCAAAAATGCAATCTCAAAGTTCTTGGGTTTGTAAATGTAACAAACAGTTGATAGCCGAATGTTTTATCAATCCTGTAATCTTGTCATTTCTTATCTCTGTCCTTTCTCCATTGTGGATAACTCATTCGGCAAAGCTGGCCATAATAGCGTCAGACCCGAAAACGCTTCAACTACGATATAGCCGAATCTCATCCAGTCAAAGCCGAATACGACTCGATAAGAATCTCAAACGACATGGGAACCGACCGGTTGGAAAATCCTTTCCACCTTCCGAACCTTTTGGGATATGCACCACAATCTTCAGCCACGATCTCTTCGTTAGTTCCATAAATAAGAACCTTGAGCACTCCTAATCTCCCACCAAGTCTCTCAACTCGAACTCTCTGCTAGCCTGAGTCTCTTCCTCTTCCAGCACAGTAGTCTTCAAGAAACCCCGATGTCCAACAACAGAAGACGCCCGGCCGTTGACGAAGCCGAAGGGAGCCGCGCAGGTGCTCGTCGGAGGTGATGACTGTCTGCCTCTCCTTATCCTTCTTTCTAGATTTTGCCTTACTCTCAACTTTCCTTGTGCTTTCAGGCTCATTCAATGGAACCCTGTCACTGCCTCGCCTGCGGCTCCTGCTGCAGCGGATGATTCTTCGGAGTCATCTAGCCGACCCTCCAGGCCCGACTGGGATCTGCGCTACTCAGATAGTGATGCCCGCCGATTCAAACAGGAACGTGATGATACTCGGCACGAGCTGGAGGTCGTCTCCAAACAAGCAGGGATCGCAGATCTGGAGTGGCAACACCAGCGCAAGCAGCTGCTCGAGACCATCGACGGTAATTTCTGTGGTTCGCTTAACTTTAATCTGACCTTGGTCTAACCCGTCGTTGCTTCGTAATCCCACAGATCGCGACGTCGAACTCGATCGGCTGAAGACATTGGTCGAGTCTTTGGCAAACAAGGTGAATGCTCCTGGGGGCACGCCAGAAGCTCGCCTGGGTGCAGTGGCAGGCCGTATCGACGAGGTGGCCTCACACGGCATCCGTCTGGGCACTGCCGCAGGCCTAGTCGTCATGTCGACGCACACCGGCACCGACTACTCCAGGCTACCAACCGGCTTTGCTAATGGCAACCCGGAGGAAATCGATGACATTGAGGCCTCCATAGATAGCCTTGATGCTCATGGCGCTGCCATTGCCGATTCCATTCATCCCCAATCTGTTCTGAACAAGCTGTTCCATTAGTTTGTACTAGGGATCATGGAATTTCGGCAATAAAATTCATCTTTTGTAGTCCTTTCTGTGATAACTTGGTCAAACTCATGATGCAAAATATTTGTACTAAGGGCAATACACTCTGATATTGGCCATTCCCTCTTCTGTCAATATTTTGTTCTAAAGACGGCTCCTTCCCGAACGCCGGCTGTTTCAGTTGTTCTGACATTGAATATTTCAATCAGCGATCAATCTCAATGCTAGGATAGTATTTCTTCAAGTATCTCCCATTGATGGCAGCAGTAAACTCCTCTCCTAGTAAAGTTTTCAGGATATATGCATTTCCAGGCACGCATCTAACCACTCTGAAAGGTCCTTCCCAGTTTGGAGACCACTTACCGAATGCACTGTATTTAGTCCCAATCGGCAATATCGCTTTCCAAACCAAATCTCCTTCTGCAAATTGCTTGACTCGCACCCTCTTGTTGTAATATTTAGCAACTCGCATTTTATTTTTCTCAACATTTTCCAAAGCCCTGAGACGAATCATATGCAAATCTTCTAATTCGTCCATCATTAAATCATTATAATCTTTAGAACTTAAATCTTTTTGCAACTTTATTCTCCTTGAGTCTAATTGTATCTCCCAAGGCAAAATAGCATGATGCCCATACACCAACTCATAAGGAGACATCTGTGTAGCCCCATGTGGAGCCATTCGGTAAGCCCATAAGGCTTCATTGAGTACCGAATGCCACTTTCTGGGCTTCTGATCAATCTTCTTCTGTATAATTTTAATCATAATCTTGTTAGAAGCCTCTGCCTGACCATTAGCTTGGGCATAATAAGGAGAAGAATTTAACAATTTGATGCCCATACTTTCAGCAAAATCTCTGAACTCTGAAGATGTAAATTGAGTCCCTTGATCTGTGGTGATTGTTTGAGGAATCCCAAATCTGTAAATGATATGTTCTTTAACAAATTCAACCATATACTCTGATGTCACCTTCTTTAATGGAATCGCCTCAACCCACTTAGTAAAATAATCGGTTGCCAAAAGCACAAACTTATGCCCCTTGCTAGATGGAGGATTTATCTGGCCAATCAAATCTATTCCCCATCCTCTGAATGGCCATGGCTTGATAATAGGATTCAGAACTGATGCTGGAACTCTCTGAATGTTTCCAAATCTCTGGCAATCTTGGCATCCCTTATAATATTCAAAGCAATCTTTTAACATTGTGGGCCAATAGTACCCAGTTCTCCTAATAACCCACTTCATTCGGTACGCCGATTGATGTGCTCCACACAGCCCATCATGCACTTCATTTATCAGCCTTTTTGCTTCTTCTTGATTCAAGCAATGTAACAGAACCCCATCCAAGGATTTATAATATAAATTATCATCAAGAAGAACAAACTTTAAAGCTTTATACCTGAGCTTTCTAGAAACCTTTCGGGATGGATTCTCCAGATAATCAACAATTTCTTTTCTCCAATCACCTTCCACCAGATTACTCCCGAAAGCATATTCATCATTAGCAAAAACTTCTTGAAGCTCTTTATAACCTGAAGCACTTTGAGCTAATCTGTTCGCCTCTTCATTGTCTTTCCTAGGAACATGCCGTAGAATTACTGACTGAAACTCCTTTAAGATTTGCATGCATTCCTCATAGTAATTCCTTAAGACATCGTTTCTGCACTCATACTCGCCATTTAGTTGCTTTATGACTAATTCTGAATCTCCAAAAATTTCAACTGCAATGGCTTTCGCTTCTCTCAAGTATTGGAGTCCTCTGAGCACTGCCTCATACTCGGCTTGATTATTAGTGACAGTAGGTTGAATAGGAATAGCAAATTCAAATACCTCTCCTCTTGGCGAAATTAACAAAATACCTATTCCACCACCTTTGTCACATGAAGATCCATCGAAGAATAATACCCAAGGAGTAATTTCAAGCAAATTAATTGATGAATCGCGATGCTCAGTAATGAAGTCAGCAATAATCTGTCCCTTAACAGCCTTTGCCGATTCAAACCTTAACTCAAATTCAGACAAAGCTAAAATCCATTTGCCAATCCTTCCGTTCAAAATCGGCATAGACAACATGTGCTTTATCACATCAAATTTCGAATACACAATGCATTCGGCATGCAACAAGTAGTGCCGAAATTTTGTACAGGAGTAGTAAACACATAAACAAAGTTTCTCGGTAGCCGAATACCTTGTTTCGGGATCAAGCAATTTTCGGCTAAGGTATGCAACCACTCTTTCCTTTCCCCCAAATTCTTGTATGAGGGCCGATCCAATAGTTTGGGTATCGGCCGCCACGTACAACTTAAAAGGCTTGTTTAGCTGTGGAGGTACCAATACTGGTGGTTCTTTCATGTATTCCTTGATTTCATCGAAAGCCTTTTGTTGTTCGTCACCCCATACAAACTTCTGATCCTTCTTGACTTTCAGCAGTGAAGAGAAAGGCAACACCTTCTGTGATAAGTTTGATATGAATCTTCTTACAAAATTGATCTTACCAAGTAATGACTGTAATTCCTTAAGATTAGTTGGAGGAACAACTTCATCAATGGCTTTCATACTTTTCTTGCCAACTCCTATTCCTCCTTCATGCACTAGAAATCCCAGGAATTCTCCTGCCGAAACTCCAAAAGCACATTTATTTGGATTCATCTTGAGCCCATGTTTCCTAGTGCATTCTAGAGTTTTCCTTATGTCGGCCAAATGTGCTTCATGATCCAATGATTTAATCACAATATCGTCGATATATATCTCCACAATCTTGCCGATCAACTCATGAAAAATATAATTCATGGCTCTCTGATAAGTTGCACCAGCATTCTTCAAACCAAACGTCATGACAACCCATTCAAATAACCCTATATGTCCTGGACATCTGAAAGCTGTTTTCGCTATATCTTCCAATGCCATAAAAATTTGATTGTACCCTGCATTACCATCCATGAAACTAATTACTTTATATCCAGCAGCAGCATCAACCAACGAATCAGCAATAGGCATCGGATATCCATCCATGGGTGTAGCTCTGTTCAGATCTCTAAAGTCTATGCAAACTCTCATCTTCCCATTTTTCTTGTACACAGGAACAATATTAGAGATCCATTCTGCATATCTGCATGGCCGAATAAAATTTGCTGCTATCAATCTTTCCACTTCTTTCTTTACATCGGCCAACACTTCATCTTTGTAGATTTTCCGGGGTGGTTGCTTGTAAGGTTTATAACCAGGCTTGATCGGCAATCGATGCTCAACAATGGAACGATCTAAACCAGGCATCTCCGAATAATCCCAAGCAAAGCAATCTTTGTATTCTTTTAACAACTCAATCAACTTCTCCCTGAAAACCGAATTCAAGCTAGCGCTGATGAATATCGGCCTTGGTTTGTCACCATCTCCAATGTCTACTTCTTCTAATTTATCAGCCGACACAAATCCATGTCCTAGCTTCCCGTCAGTCCCATCGATTGGATTATCCATTAAAAATTACTAAAAGAGCCGACTGCTTTGATCGGCTGCTGATCACTGCTGACTGGCTCAACAGGACCTTCTCCCCAGTCCTTACCTGAGAAACAATCTATGCCTTGATATTCCCAGAAGGCTGGTTCCACATTAGCCACGCTAATTGAATCATCTGCCGGGACAATTTCCACTTCATCATCTATCCACTGAATAAGCTGCTGATGCATAGTAGATGGAATACAGCAATTCGCATGGATCCAATCCCTTCCAAGTAACAAGCTGTATGCCCCTTTGCCTTCAATAACAAAGAAGGTTGTAAGCAGAATCTTAGACCCAATCATCAGATCTACATGTACACATCCTTTAGTGTCCGAAGGATTCCCAGCAAAATCATTCAAAATTATGCTTGTTGGCGTTAAATCTCCAGGGCTCATGCCAAGTTTCCTGAATGTATTGTATGGCATCACATTAACAGCAGCTCCACCATCAACAAACATCTTCGTCAGTGGCTTTCCGTTGACATATCCTCTTAAGTAGAGTGGCTTCATGTGCCGATTCTGGACTGGCTTCTCGAAAATAGCTTGCTTATTCAATATCAATTGTGCCATTAACCCGCATTGCTCGGCTTCATCCACTTCTGACAATATCTCTTCCTGTACAATTTGATTAGCTGGAGCCATGAACTCATTCGGCAAGAAACATACCATGCATGTAGGAGCCGAATGACCCGATTCGTCGGGTTTGTCTTTTGGACGCCATATCGATCTCAACCTGGTTCCTGCTTGCTTCAACTCTTGATTCCTCAGGCGTTGGACTCTTCTCTTCTGGCTCCTTCTTAAACCAGGCGGACACCACTGTCCTTTCTGCCACACATACTCACGATCTTCTTCTTCATGATCAATCCATCTACGATCAGCATGTCTTTTCCTTGGTTGATCATCACTCTTATGTATTTTTAGACGCCGATCATCACTAGGATGTATCCTTCCAATTCTTTCGTGGACGGATCGGCGACTGGCAGCATTTTGCCTATGTTCGATATATCCATTATTGCACTCAGGACAATTATTCCACGTGGGCAACTTTAAACCCTCGTTCCAACAGTGTCTGAAGAAGACACAACTCCAATGTGCACGTTCTTATTCTCGGATATATTTCTCTTGTTCTTCCTCATACCTTTTTTCTTCGCACCTCCTCTTCTCCTCCTCGTACTCACATCTCTGATAGCGCTCTTTTTCCTGCTGACGCTGCCATTTATTGAGGAGAATGCGCGATGTGACTCTGGTTTTAGAAGATTTTCCGATTTCAAATCGGCTATTCGGGAAACGAGGCTTTTCCTCGTGAATCTGTTCGATCGTGATTTGCCGATTAGGATCGACTGAGCCTTTCTGCTTCGCTTTCTTCGACGTCAGGACTCTCATCTTTCCCTTTTCTCCAGATTCGGCAACATTCACCATATTGATTGAGAGCCCAATCATGTTCTGAGGAAACGGGTTATTGTCCAACTTCATCTTATTGTCAAATTTCAGATGCCCTTCTTGGATAGCTTTCTGAATCCTCACTCTAAAAACCCTGCATTCATTGATGGAATGAGAATTTCTATCATGGAATCCACAGTACCTTTTATCTTTTACTCCATCAGGCCGAAGCATAGAATGCCCCTCTGGTAACTTGATCCGGCCTTCTTTTACAAGATAGTCAAACAATTTATCTGCTTTCGTTACATCAAAATCATAGGTGCCCTTATTCTGTTTAATCCACCTCTGATTCACCATGACTGGTTCTTTGCCCCACACTATCTCTGCTGCGGCTATCTCCTCGCTATCTTCATACTCATCTTCTTGATCTGCTCTTTCAAGGAATTGGTTATAGATGTCAGCCACATCATTATTTTTAGCAAATCTGGCATCTTTCTTGAAACCATATGCCTGGTTACTCATTAAGGCCAATCTGTGTGACAACTGGCCCAGATCATCAAACTCCATCCCGAATAGCTTTTCCCGAATGGCAGGCAGCATGCCAGCTACTGCCATACCAGCTAGCTGGTCATCAGGTATGTTCAGAGAAAAACACATGCTCTTTGTTTCCCTAAATCTCCTGAGGAACTCTGTAGGTGTCTCATTATTCCTCTGCCTTAAGCTGGTCAAATCAACCAACTTCTTCTCGGTACTGCCAATGTAGTAATGAGCATGGAATTTCTGCTCCAGGTCTTTCCAAGTACAAATTGACTGAGCCGGCAAAGATGCAAACCATGTAAAAGCTGGACCCGTCAGTGACAGAGGAAAGTATCTGATTCTGAAAGCTTCATCTGCTGAAGCTTCTCCAAGCTGCATCAGATATCGAGCTACATGTTCTACAGTGCTAGTATCGTCTTGTCCTGAGAACTTAGTAAACTCTGTAGGCACCTTGACTCTATTCGGCAATGATACCCTTTGGTACCATTCTGGGAAAGGAGACGAGTACATGTACCCCTGATTTTTAGGCTTCAGACCGAATTGATTTTGCAATACATCGGTCATTTTTTGCACCATGAGGTCAATATTGGTATCTTGATTCCCTGGTCTCCCAACAGGCATCCCTGTAGTACCAACATACCCGGGATTCGGGAGAGCGTCGATAGCATTGTAATCCATGAATTCTGAATATCCGTTCCCATACACATCTCTTTGCAGCCGGTTGTTCAGAGGGGATATCTTGTAAGCAGAAGCAGGTGGATTTCCCGTGGTGCCGAATGCCATATCACCATATGTGCGAGGTTTCGGCAATGCATGCTGAAGCTCTTGCTGAATCGGCTGTCCATTCGCGTCTTTGACTCCAGAGGCTTCAGTTTCTTCAGCACCTTTACCATGACGTTTTGGAACCGACGCGTGAACATTGAAATATGTCGGGCCACCAAGTTGCCCGTGCGCTTGCTCAAAAGGCTTATCCACGTGTTGACCAAAGATGTTGACCAGTATGAGCCGAAAACTGTTCAAGAATGCAGCATTATGATTGGTCATTGTTTCTCCTAAAGCCTTGTACAACAAGCTAGAGAACTTCTCCCTTTCTTCATCTTCAGTAAGATCAGATTGTCCCGGCAAAAGAACTCTTGGTAGATCTGACTTGAGAAACGGTGCACCACTCCTGTTCTTAGCAAAAGATAGCAAGCATTTCTTGATGAACTGATCTGCAGCAGTCTTCACCATTTGTTGATGTTCATCAGACAATTCTTCAAAAGTGACATCCAGAATGTCTTTTAATTCAGGCATCTTCGAAGCTTGTGTCCCACCGGGCGTGCCAAAAAGTGTGTTGACGTAAAATCCGCACTTCACGCCAAGCACACAGCAAGCCGAATTAGCTAGCTTCACACGTGGCCCGAGCGTTTGAATCCGAAAGCGTGCCAGTCAATTTTCCTGAAAACTGACAAAGGGAGAAAGGATGTTTAGATAACACCTGGAACGTGCCGGGTGATACCAGACAGTTCCACATTTGCGGCTACGGAGCCAGCTTCGAACGACATATAGCTACAGAGAAGCTATCTGTCAGCAGTCAAGGCATCATTCGGCAATCGGCAAAGCGTGCAGGAAAACGCACTGCCGAATGCGTGACGTAGACATGACGAAAGATCGACAGGGCAATCGGCAAAAAGCACGCAGGAAGCGCACTGCCGAATGCGTGACGTAAGCATGACGAAAGATCGGTATTTGACTGAATAAACATTGTAGCGCGTAATCATAACCAATTAACGAGGAACAGAGCATGATAGATAAATAAAAAGGCGAAAGCATGACCATAGTTTCATAATAAACAAGAATGCATAGATTAAAAGCGCTAGTCTACCGCATGTCTAGGCACTTTCAACCCGTCAAGCATGAAAACAAGCAAGTTAATCCACCGCATGATACGACTTGCTTGGAATCACACCACCAACCAAGAATAGACCAATCCACCGCATGATACACTCTAATCATGGAAGGCTAAAAGCATTCTTTATTTAAAACAAAACCGTGAGCATGTTTCACTTGTGGCGATACTGCCGAATACAGCTATATAGCCGAATCGGGTTCCGTGAAGAAGGAACATGCTTCGTTGATGATGATAGATCTATCAGATCGAATCGAATTCTAATCCACCGGATGATTAGCTCTAAGACGACCCAAAAACCTGCATCTACCGCATGATACCCGGTTCTGTCAAGATCTACACAAGACCAACGAGCTTGAACCCGCGACACGTGGCAATCTAGATCGACTTCGAATTCGGCTATGGAAACGCAGTGCATTATGAGCTAGAACCGAATCTAATCAACCTAGACTGGGCAAAAGAGTGCTGTAATGAATTAAACACAAAGGTAAAATCCAGAGCAACACGGTAACTTAATGAATCTACTAGATCTTGCCAAAATCCAATAGAGCCGATAACTTGTTCCAAGCTAAAACTTAGCCCACCGCATGGCTCATGATCTAACAATGGAACCTTCCTGAACCAAAGCCTAAATCCACCGCATGATACTAGGCATGGTGCAGGGTTGCCGGTACTTACGGAGGTCGACGGATCGATGATTCCTCTCGAAGAACTCGACGACTCGACTAAAGGACTCGAAGTTGGCACGGGGCCGGTTTGTTGTATGATTGATTGAACGATGCTTTTACAATCACCATGGGTTTATATTTATACCCAGGTTCTCGACACGACTCCTAATCGATTACGATTACATTATTTATTTCCTAAAAAAGATAAACGCCGGGGCACCGTACCCGTCTTGCATTCCAAGTCAAACCAGCCCTTTTCCTTATCCTTGATCCACGTCATCACGCACTCCCGAATGCCTTTTGCGGAACAGTTCTCTTGCCGAATGACGATGCGTTCCCGACCGCAGAACGTCTTTGCCGAATGCTTCTGGGGAAAAACTCCTTTGCCGAATGGTATCTCTTCAATGAATCCGGCCCACATGTCAGCCTCTTCCTGGTGCCAATTTTTGGTGTCAACACATGCCCCTTCAATTTCGGGATAAAAGATAACTTTATCTCGGAATTGACCAGAAGCACTCAATATTCCCAAGTTAGTTCTGTTCGGCACCCGCTTCTCCTTTTGAATCTTCAGAGCTTTCACCCGGATCCGAACCTTAGGTCATCGACTCCCAAGATTCAATCTTCAAATGGCGAACCAAGATTTTGCTCTCCAGGTAAGCTTCAATCCCCTCAAGCACATTCGGCATTCTTCTTTCGATTTGCATCTTAAATTTCTTCTCATCCCCTTCCATTCTTGATAGGCCCTAGCTGCCGAAATCCTCATCCCTGTTGAGGAAAAAGCTCCATCCTATTTCCTCGGTCCTGTAGGGGATTCAGATCCTTCCGAAATTATCGCGGCCGAATCTCAGAGGGTCCCTTTCAAGATTTCATTGACAAAACCTCATGAGTGGCAGGACACCTTCAAGAACTGGCCTTTGCCCCCAATTGCTGGCTGGAGAAATTGGTATAAAAGGATATCTGATGACAAAAGCCCCCAAACACAGAACTGGGACCATCTGCGTATTTCTCATTGCCTGGAGCTGTCATTGGCCGAAACACCAAAGAACGAGAATCTTCTGATTGCAGCTTGCCATTTTTGGTCCAATGGTGCAAATGCTTTTCTCTTCGGCCATGGCCCAATGTCTCCTACTTTGGCCGATGTCTACATGATGACCGGCCTGAATGTTACAGGAACTGTATATCCATATGACCACAAAGGTTCCTCCAAGCAGACAGGAGTAAAAACAGGGGTTGGATACAAGAAATACATCCAGAACCATATGTCTGATGGTCCTCTGACCGATGTTGAATACAGAGCCTTCCTGAATATGTGGCTATGCAGATCAGTCTTCTGTGGCAAAGCCAATGAGCCAACTCTGAACCATATCGTAATGGCTGAAGAGCTGGCTGCTGGAAAACTCATTCCACTTGGGAAATACCTCCTGGGAAGCGTATACCACATGCTCAATCAAACCACCCACCTGATGCATACCAGCAAGAAAATCCCCTGTGTCAATGGCCCTTGGTGGTTTGTCCAAATGTGGCTGCAGTTGTACATGCATCAAATCGTCGCTATCGACCTCAACAGCCGAGACTTCCCTTCAATCAATTACAAAGAAGGAGAAACCCGGAGAACCAAAGGTTGTCAAACCTATGGAGAAGCTGCCTCCACTGTATCTATTAACAAGAACATTGGTGAACTGTTTGAGCTCTTCTTCAGAGGCTTTGCTCACCCTCTTTGGTTCCCATATTTGGACAATGACAACCTCACTCTCCCTTGCGAATTCAGCTTCGAAACTGGATGCACTGATGTACAATCTATAGCGATTTTCAATGCCTTCATCCAGCCCTGCATCCTGCCAGCCGAATTCTGCGGAGGGAGACTGGTTCAAAGCACTTATGAATATTATCAGCCAAACGTGATGGCTAGACAGTTGGGATGTGGCCAAGTGCCCCCAAGGCTGTTTCTTCATGAATTTCTCAAGCCTAGGGAGATTGTCAAAGATTCCATAGAGACAAGAAGGATTTTCACTTATAAATGCTGTGGAACCATCTATGCACCTGAGCCTTTTGTGCCAATAACATCTGCCCATCCTTCTTTTACTCTCTGGTGGCAAGAACTCCATGATCATATCTTCAACATGCCAATCCATCCCTTCTGCCTTGAATTAATGCCTGATTATCAGCCAACTGCAGAGGTAATATGTTTATCCCTTCATCTGTCTCAATAATATTAACCCCAATTGACTCTGATTCTGTCATTTTGCAGGATATAACACCTGCCCCTCTTGCCAGGGCGATTTTGTACAAAGCTGCAGGCCCAATATCTGCTTTGGGGCACCAGTCTCCTACCTTGGCTCAACTGATGGCTAGACAAGCTTCCCTGGACCCAATACTTACTAGACCATCATCTGTTAAAAGAAAAACTCTTTCTCTAACTGTTCCCTCAGTTGTAAAGAAGAAAAGAACAAGCAGCAAAAAGGTTATCAGGGTCAGAGCCTTCTTCCTTCGACCACAATGCCACTGGTATTTTTTTTTTCTCAGGTTTATTTCTCCTTGGTTTCAGGTTAGAGCACAGCAATCAGCAATCAGTGCAGATCCTGCCGATGCTTCATTGACTGGTAAAATTCTACCACTTTATCTT
This sequence comes from Echinochloa phyllopogon, assembly GCA_033239725.1. Lineage (NCBI taxonomy): Eukaryota > Viridiplantae > Streptophyta > Magnoliopsida > Poales > Poaceae > Echinochloa > Echinochloa phyllopogon. Next base: position 52,739,721 of record BTCW01000005.1, read on the forward strand.
CTCAACTTTTCTTTCATCAGTACTCATCCCTTGTTATCTGTAGAACAATCCTCAATGGATCCAATCTCAGAAAGCTCTCCTTCTCATCATGACTCATCTCTAGCTTTGCAACTTCTTCCCCAATCAGAAGCATTATCTCCACCAAGAAGTCTTCCAGTTTCTCCTCAGCAAGATACACAGAATCCTTCAATTGAGCCTGAAAGGCTTCCCTCTCCCATTCAGGAAATCAGGAACGAGGTAAACATAATCATTTAACTTTCTCTACTCTTTTATTCCGCAGATTATTACTAATTCGGCAAGAACTATCTTCCAGGAGAAATCCATTTCATCATCCAGCTATTCTTTTGCTGTGGATGACTTGGTTGCCGAACAAGGGGAAGAAACATCTTCTGGCCAAACTCTGTCAGAAGAAAATCAAACAAAGCTGAAAGATATCCTTGCTTTGCTGCACAAGAGTATTCAAGATCAAGTTAAAGATGCTGATCTCTTAAGGGATGTACTGGAATCCATTGACCAAGAACTCCCTGATGCTATCAAAACTTCTTTGGAACCAGTTTCTCATTTGGATCAACAATACGCCGCAGTAAAGCAGGCTCTAAAGAACCAATCTTCTCAACCAGCCCTGGAACAGAGGAGGTCCACAGCCAAACAATCTGTGAAAGACCTGCATACTCAAGCTCAGAATAGCAAGGAATTACTGGCCAAATTGGAATCTGAACTTGAAATTAAGGAAGTCAGAAAAGCTGCACTTGAAGCCGAATTGAGAGATCTATCGGCCGAAATTGAAGCTGATAAGAAGAAGATAGTCGAGCTTCCCAAGTTAACAGAGAAGATGCGAAAGGAAGCTTCAGCAGCTCTAAACGAAGACAAACAACTCAAGGCAAAGCTTGCTGCTCTGGCTAGAACCCAAGAAGCTGACAAAAACTTATTAGAGAACATTAGCAACATGATATCAAATGCCAAAAATGCAATCTCAAAGTTCTTGGGTTTGTAAATGTAACAAACAGTTGATAGCCGAATGTTTTATCAATCCTGTAATCTTGTCATTTCTTATCTCTGTCCTTTCTCCATTGTGGATAACTCATTCGGCAAAGCTGGCCATAATAGCGTCAGACCCGAAAACGCTTCAACTACGATATAGCCGAATCTCATCCAGTCAAAGCCGAATACGACTCGATAAGAATCTCAAACGACATGGGAACCGACCGGTTGGAAAATCCTTTCCACCTTCCGAACCTTTTGGGATATGCACCACAATCTTCAGCCACGATCTCTTCGTTAGTTCCATAAATAAGAACCTTGAGCACTCCTAATCTCCCACCAAGTCTCTCAACTCGAACTCTCTGCTAGCCTGAGTCTCTTCCTCTTCCAGCACAGTAGTCTTCAAGAAACCCCGATGTCCAACAACAGAAGACGCCCGGCCGTTGACGAAGCCGAAGGGAGCCGCGCAGGTGCTCGTCGGAGGTGATGACTGTCTGCCTCTCCTTATCCTTCTTTCCAGATTTTGCCTTACTCTCAACTTTCCTTGTGCTTTCAGGCTCATTCAATGGAACCCTGTCACTGCCTCGCCTGCGGCTCCTGCTGCAGCGGATGATTCTTCGGAGTCATCTAGCCGACCCTCCAGGCCCGACTGGGATCTGCGCTACTCAGATAGTGATGCCCGCCGATTCAAACAGGAACGTGATGATACTCGGCACGAGCTGGAGGTCGTCTCCAAACAAGCAGGGATCGCAGATCTGGAGTGGCAACACCAGCGCAAGCAGCTGCTCGAGACCATCGACGGTAATTTCTGTGGTTCGCTTAACTTTAATCTGACCTTGGTCTAACCCGTCGTTGCTTCGTAATCCCACAGATCGCGACGTCGAACTCGATCGGCTGAAGACATTGGTCGAGTCTTTGGCAAACAAGGTGAATGCTCCTGGGGGCACGCCAGAAGCTCGCCTGGGTGCAGTGGCAGGCCGTATCGACGAGGTGGCCTCACACGGCATCCGTCTGGGCACTGCCGCAGGCCTAGTCGTCATGTCGACGCACACCGGCACCGACTACTCCAGGCTACCAACCGGCTTTGCTAATGGCAACCCGGAGGAAATCGATGACATTGAGGCCTCCATAGATAGCCTTGATGCTCATGGCGCTGCCATTGCCGATTCCATTCATCCCCAATCTGTTCTGAACAAGCTGTTCCATTAGTTTGTACTAGGGATCATGGAATTTCGGCAATAAAATTCATCTTTTGTAGTCCTTTCTGTGATAACTTGGTCAAACTCATGATGCAAAATATTTGTACTAAGGGCAATACACTCTGATATTGGCCATTCCCTCTTCTGTCAATATTTTGTTCTAAAGACGGCTCCTTCCCGAACGCCGGCTGTTTCAGTTGTTCTGACATTGAATATTTCAATCAGCGATCAATCTCAATGCTAGGATAGTATTTCTTCAAGTATCTCCCATTGATGGCAGCAGTAAACTCCTCTCCTAGTAAAGTTTTCAGGATATATGCATTTCCAGGCACGCATCTAACCACTCTGAAAGGTCCTTCCCAGTTTGGAGACCACTTACCGAATGCACTGTATTTAGTCCCAATCGGCAATATCGCTTTCCAAACCAAATCTCCTTCTGCAAATTGCTTGACTCGCACCCTCTTGTTGTAATATTTAGCAACTCGCATTTTATTTTTCTCAACATTTTCCAAAGCCCTGAGACGAATCATATGCAAATCTTCTAATTCGTCCATCATTAAATCATTATAATCTTTAGAACTTAAATCTTTTTGCAACTTTATTCTCCTTGAGTCTAATTGTATCTCCCAAGGCAAAATAGCATGATGCCCATACACCAACTCATAAGGAGACATCTGTGTAGCCCCATGTGGAGCCATTCGGTAAGCCCATAAGGCTTCATTGAGTACCGAATGCCACTTTCTGGGCTTCTGATCAATCTTCTTCTGTATAATTTTAATCATAATCTTGTTAGAAGCCTCTGCCTGACCATTAGCTTGGGCATAATAAGGAGAAGAATTTAACAATTTGATGCCCATACTTTCAGCAAAATCTCTGAACTCTGAAGATGTAAATTGAGTCCCTTGATCTGTGGTGATTGTTTGAGGAATCCCAAATCTGTAAATGATATGTTCTTTAACAAATTCAACCATATACTCTGATGTCACCTTCTTTAATGGAATCGCCTCAACCCACTTAGTAAAATAATCGGTTGCCAAAAGCACAAACTTATGCCCCTTGCTAGATGGAGGATTTATCTGGCCAATCAAATCTATTCCCCATCCTCTGAATGGCCATGGCTTGATAATAGGATTCAGAACTGATGCTGGAACTCTCTGAATGTTTCCAAATCTCTGGCAATCTTGGCATCCCTTATAATATTCAAAGCAATCTTTTAACATTGTGGGCCAATAGTACCCAGTTCTCCTAATAACCCACTTCATTCGGTACGCCGATTGATGTGCTCCACACAGCCCATCATGCACTTCATTTATCAGCCTTTTTGCTTCTTCTTGATTCAAGCAATGTAACAGAACCCCATCCAAGGATTTATAATATAAATTATCATCAAGAAGAACAAACTTTAAAGCTTTATACCTGAGCTTTCTAGAAACCTTTCGGGATGGATTCTCCAGATAATCAACAATTTCTTTTCTCCAATCACCTTCCACCAGATTACTCCCGAAAGCATATTCATCATTAGCAAAAACTTCTTGAAGCTCTTTATAACCTGAAGCACTTTGAGCTAATCTGTTCGCCTCTTCATTGTCTTTCCTAGGAACATGCCGTAGAATTACTGACTGAAACTCCTTTAAGATTTGCATGCATTCCTCATAGTAATTCCTTAAGACATCGTTTCTGCACTCATACTCGCCATTTAGTTGCTTTATGACTAATTCTGAATCTCCAAAAATTTCAACTGCAATGGCTTTCGCTTCTCTCAAGTATTGGAGTCCTCTGAGCACTGCCTCATACTCGGCTTGATTATTAGTGACAGTAGGTTGAATAGGAATAGCAAATTCAAATACCTCTCCTCTTGGCGAAATTAACAAAATACCTATTCCACCACCTTTGTCACATGAAGATCCATCGAAGAATAATACCCAAGGAGTAATTTCAAGCAAATTAATTGATGAATCGCGATGCTCAGTAATGAAGTCAGCAATAATCTGTCCCTTAACAGCCTTTGCCGATTCAAACCTTAACTCAAATTCAGACAAAGCTAAAATCCATTTGCCAATCCTTCCGTTCAAAATCGGCATAGACAACATGTGCTTTATCACATCAAATTTCGAATACACAATGCATTCGGCATGCAACAAGTAGTGCCGAAATTTTGTACAGGAGTAGTAAACACATAAACAAAGTTTCTCGGTAGCCGAATACCTTGTTTCGGGATCAAGCAATTTTCGGCTAAGGTATGCAACCACTCTTTCCTTTCCCCCAAATTCTTGTATGAGGGCCGATCCAATAGTTTGGGTATCGGCCGCCACGTACAACTTAAAAGGCTTGTTTAGCTGTGGAGGTACCAATACTGGTGGTTCTTTCATGTATTCCTTGATTTCATCGAAAGCCTTTTGTTGTTCGTCACCCCATACAAACTTCTGATCCTTCTTGACTTTCAGCAGTGAAGAGAAAGGCAACACCTTCTGTGATAAGTTTGATATGAATCTTATTACAAAATTGATCTTACCAAGTAATGACTGTAATTCCTTAAGATTAGTTGGAGGAACAACTTCATCAATGGCTTTCATACTTTTCTTGCCAACTCCTATTCCTCCTTCATGCACTAGAAATCCCAGGAATTCTCCTGCCGAAACTCCAAAAGCACATTTATTTGGATTCATCTTGAGCCCATGTTTCCTAGTGCATTCTAGAGTTTTCCTTATGTCGGCCAAATGTGCTTCATGATCCAATGATTTAATCACAATATCGTCGATATATATCTCCACAATCTTGCCGATCAACTCATGAAAAATATAATTCATGGCTCTCTGATAAGTTGCACCAGCATTCTTCAAACCAAACGTCATGACAACCCATTCAAATAACCCTATATGTCCTGGACATCTGAAAGCTGTTTTCGCTATATCTTCCAATGCCATAAAAATTTGATTGTACCCTGCATTACCATCCATGAAACTAATTACTTTATATCCAGCAGCAGCATCAACCAACGAATCAGCAATAGGCATCGGATATCCATCCATGGGTGTAGCTCTGTTCAGATCTCTAAAGTCTATGCAAACTCTCATCTTCCCATTTTTCTTGTACACAGGAACAATATTAGAGATCCATTCTGCATATCTGCATGGCCGAATAAAATTTGCTGCTATCAATCTTTCCACTTCTTTCTTTACATCGGCCAACACTTCATCTTTGTAGATTTTCCGGGGTGGTTGCTTGTAAGGTTTATAACCAGGCTTGATCGGCAATCGATGCTCAACAATGGAACGATCTAAACCAGGCATCTCCGAATAATCCCAAGCAAAGCAATCTTTGTATTCTTTTAACAACTCAATCAACTTCTCCCTGAAAACCGAATTCAAGCTAGCGCTGATGAATATCGGCCTTGGTTTGTCACCATCTCCAATGTCTACTTCTTCTAATTTATCAGCCGACACAAATCCATGTCCTAGCTTCCCGTCAGTCCCATCGATTGGATTATCCATTAAAAATTACTAAAAGAGCCGACTGCTTTGATCGGCTGCTGATCACTGCTGACTGGCTCAACAGGACCTTCTCCCCAGTCCTTACCTGAGAAACAATCTATGCCTTGATATTCCCAGAAGGCTGGTTCCACATTAGCCACGCTAATTGAATCATCTGCCGGGACAATTTCCACTTCATCATCTATCCACTGAATAAGCTGCTGATGCATAGTAGATGGAATACAGCAATTCGCATGGATCCAATCCCTTCCAAGTAACAAGCTGTATGCCCCTTTGCCTTCAATAACAAAGAAGGTTGTAAGCAGAATCTTAGACCCAATCATCAGATCTACATGTACACATCCTTTAGTGTCCGAAGGATTCCCAGCAAAATCATTCAAAATTATGCTTGTTGGCGTTAAATCTCCAGGGCTCATGCCAAGTTTCCTGAATGTATTGTATGGCATCACATTAACAGCAGCTCCACCATCAACAAACATCTTCGTCAGTGGCTTTCCGTTGACATATCCTCTTAAGTAGAGTGGCTTCATGTGCCGATTCTGGACTGGCTTCTCGAAAATAGCTTGCTTATTCAATATCAATTGTGCCATTAACCCGCATTGCTCGGCTTCATCCACTTCTGACAATATCTCTTCCTGTACAATTTGATTAGCTGGAGCCATGAACTCATTCGGCAAGAAACATACCATGCATGTAGGAGCCGAATGACCCGATTCGTCGGGTTTGTCTTTTGGACGCCATATCGATCTCAACCTGGTTCCTGCTTGCTTCAACTCTTGATTCCTCAGGCGTTGGACTCTTCTCTTCTGGCTCCTTCTTAAACCAGGCGGACACCACTGTCCTTTCTGCCACACATACTCACGATCTTCTTCTTCATGATCAATCCATCTACGATCAGCATGTCTTTTCCTTGGTTGATCATCACTCTTATGTATTTTTAGACGCCGATCATCACTAGGATGTATCCTTCCAATTCTTTCGTGGACGGATCGGCGACTGGCAGCATTTTGCCTATGTTCGATATATCCATTATTGCACTCAGGACAATTATTCCACGTGGGCAACTTTAAACCCTCGTTCCAACAGTGTCTGAAGAAGACACAACTCCAATGTGCACGTTCTTATTCTCGGATATATTTCTCTTGTTCTTCCTCATACCTTTTTTCTTCGCACCTCCTCTTCTCCTCCTCGTACTCACATCTCTGATAGCGCTCTTTTTCCTGCTGACGCTGCCATTTATTGAGGAGAATGCGCGATGTGACTCTGGTTTTAGAAGATTTTCCGATTTCAAATCGGCTATTCGGGAAACGAGGCTTTTCCTCGTGAATCTGTTCGATCGTGATTTGCCGATTAGGATCGACTGAGCCTTTCTGCTTCGCTTTCTTCGACGTCAGGACTCTCATCTTTCCCTTTTCTCCAGATTCGGCAACATTCACCATATTGATTGAGAGCCCAATCATGTTCTGAGGAAACGGGTTATTGTCCAACTTCATCTTATTGTCAAATTTCAGATGCCCTTCTTGGATAGCTTTCTGAATCCTCACTCTAAAAACCCTGCATTCATTGATGGAATGAGAATTTCTATCATGGAATCCACAGTACCTTTTATCTTTTACTCCATCAGGCCGAAGCATAGAATGCCCCTCTGGTAACTTGATCCGGCCTTCTTTTACAAGATAGTCAAACAATTTATCTGCTTTCGTTACATCAAAATCATAGGTGCCCTTATTCTGTTTAATCCACCTCTGATTCACCATGACTGGTTCTTTGCCCCACACTATCTCTGCTGCGGCTATCTCCTCGCTATCTTCATACTCATCTTCTTGATCTGCTCTTTCAAGGAATTGGTTATAGATGTCAGCCACATCATTATTTTTAGCAAATCTGGCATCTTTCTTGAAACCATATGCCTGGTTACTCATTAAGGCCAATCTGTGTGACAACTGGCCCAGATCATCAAACTCCATCCCGAATAGCTTTTCCCGAATGGCAGGCAGCATGCCAGCTACTGCCATACCAGCTAGCTGGTCATCAGGTATGTTCAGAGAAAAACACATGCTCTTTGTTTCCCTAAATCTCCTGAGGAACTCTGTAGGTGTCTCATTATTCCTCTGCCTTAAGCTGGTCAAATCAACCAACTTCTTCTCGGTACTGCCAATGTAGTAATGAGCATGGAATTTCTGCTCCAGGTCTTTCCAAGTACAAATTGACTGAGCCGGCAAAGATGCAAACCATGTAAAAGCTGGACCCGTCAGTGACAGAGGAAAGTATCTGATTCTGAAAGCTTCATCTGCTGAAGCTTCTCCAAGCTGCATCAGATATCGAGCTACATGTTCTACAGTGCTAGTATCGTCTTGTCCTGAGAACTTAGTAAACTCTGTAGGCACCTTGACTCTATTCGGCAATGATACCCTTTGGTACCATTCTGGGAAAGGAGACGAGTACATGTACCCCTGATTTTTAGGCTTCAGACCGAATTGATTTTGCAATACATCGGTCATTTTTTGCACCATGAGGTCAATATTGGTATCTTGATTCCCTGGTCTCCCAACAGGCATCCCTGTAGTACCAACATACCCGGGATTCGGGAGAGCGTCGATAGCATTGTAATCCATGAATTCTGAATATCCGTTCCCATACACATCTCTTTGCAGCCGGTTGTTCAGAGGGGATATCTTGTAAGCAGAAGCAGGTGGATTTCCCGTGGTGCCGAATGCCATATCACCATATGTGCGAGGTTTCGGCAATGCATGCTGAAGCTCTTGCTGAATCGGCTGTCCATTCGCGTCTTTGACTCCAGAGGCTTCAGTTTCTTCAGCACCTTTACCATGACGTTTTGGAACCGACGCGTGAACATTGAAATATGTCGGGCCACCAAGTTGCCCGTGCGCTTGCTCAAAAGGCTTATCCACGTGTTGACCAAAGATGTTGACCAGTATGAGCCGAAAACTGTTCAAGAATGCAGCATTATGATTGGTCATTGTTTCTCCTAAAGCCTTGTACAACAAGCTAGAGAACTTCTCCCTTTCTTCATCTTCAGTAAGATCAGATTGTCCCGGCAAAAGAACTCTTGGTAGATCTGACTTGAGAAACGGTGCACCACTCCTGTTCTTAGCAAAAGATAGCAAGCATTTCTTGATGAACTGATCTGCAGCAGTCTTCACCATTTGTTGATGTTCATCAGACAATTCTTCAAAAGTGACATCCAGAATGTCTTTTAATTCAGGCATCTTCGAAGCTTGTGTCCCACCGGGCGTGCCAAAAAGTGTGTTGACGTAAAATCCGCACTTCACGCCAAGCACACAGCAAGCCGAATTAGCTAGCTTCACACGTGGCCCGAGCGTTTGAATCCGAAAGCGTGCCAGTCAATTTTCCTGAAAACTGACAAAGGGAGAAAGGATGTTTAGATAACACCTGGAACGTGCCGGGTGATACCAGACAGTTCCACATTTGCGGCTACGGAGCCAGCTTCGAACGACATATAGCTACAGAGAAGCTATCTGTCAGCAGTCAAGGCATCATTCGGCAATCGGCAAAGCGTGCAGGAAAACGCACTGCCGAATGCGTGACGTAGACATGACGAAAGATCGACAGGGCAATCGGCAAAAAGCACGCAGGAAGCGCACTGCCGAATGCGTGACGTAAGCATGACGAAAGATCGGTATTTGACTGAATAAACATTGTAGCGCGTAATCATAACCGATTAACGAGGAACAGAGCATGATAGATAAATAAAAAGGCGAAAGCATGACCATAGTTTCATAATAAACAAGAATGCATAGATTAAAAGCGCTAGTCTACCGCATGTCTAGGCACTTTCAACCCGTCAAGCATGAAAACAAGCAAGTTAATCCACCGCATGATACGACTTGCTTGGAATCACACCACCAACCAAGAATAGACCAATCCACCGCATGATACACTCTAATCATGGAAGGCTAAAAGCATTCTTTATTTAAAACAAAACCGTGAGCATGTTTCACTTGTGGCGATACTGCCGAATACAGCTATATAGCCGAATCGGGTTCCGTGAAGAAGGAACATGCTTCGTTGATGATGATAGATCTATCAGATCGAATCGAATTCTAATCCACCGGATGATTAGCTCTAAGACGACCCAAAAACCTGCATCTACCGCATGATACCCGGTTCTGTCAAGATCTACACAAGACCAACGAGCTTGAACCCGCGACACGTGGCAATCTAGATCGACTTCGAATTCGGCTATGGAAACGCAGTGCATTATGAGCTAGAACCGAATCTAATCAACCTAGACTGGGCAAAAGAGTGCTGTAATGAATTAAACACAAAGGTAAAATCCAGAGCAACACGGTAACTTAATGAATCTACTAGATCTTGCCAAAATCCAATAGAGCCGATAACTTGTTCCAAGCTAAAACTTAGCCCACCGCATGGCTCATGATCTAACAATGGAACCTTCCTGAACCAAAGCCTAAATCCACCGCATGATACTAGGCATGGTGCAGGGTTGCCGGTACTTACGGAGGTCGACGGATCGATGATTCCTCTCGAAGAACTCGACGACTCGACTAAAGGACTCGAAGTTGGCACGGGGCCGGTTTGTTGTATGATTGATTGAACGATGCTTTTACAATCACCATGGGTTTATATTTATACCCAGGTTCTCGACACGACTCCTAATCGATTACGATTACATTATTTATTTCCTAAAAAAGATAAACGCCGGGGCACCGTACCCGTCTTGCATTCCAAGTCAAACCAGCCCTTTTCCTTATCCTTGATCCACGTCATCACGCACTCCCGAATGCCTTTTGCGGAACAGTTCTCTTGCCGAATGACGATGCGTTCCCGACCGCAGAACGTCTTTGCCGAATGCTTCTGGGGAAAAACTCCTTTGCCGAATGGTATCTCTTCAATGAATCCGGCCCACATGTCAGCCTCTTCCTGGTGCCAATTTTTGGTGTCAACAAAAGTAATCTAATAGATTCTGTAAAGATGACTAGTGAGGTAGACTAGTCAAAAATAACTAGCGAATGAGGTGGATGGAGAGCCACTAAATTTGAAGTGTCATTTACAGAGTTTGTTGGAAATATTTTTTCTTTAACAATAGCTAAATTTAACTTTAGAAAACGATTTAGTTTGTCTCTTGCAGACGCTCTGATGCCAGTGTGGAGGGAATTGTGTCCCTTCAGAAACCTTCCATTGCTGTTGACAAGTTTTTTGCTAGTGCAGTATATTTGTCTCCTGTTTTCTGTGAGGAGAATAGTGTGACAGGGTTCAATAGAGTTTTCACGATCAGGTGTTGCTGGCAAGTGGCAAGTCCTACGCAGATTATCCTCTTGTTCTGGTTTCATCCAAGGTTTTTAATTCCGGTAGAAAAAAAATTTCGGGACCGAGCGAAAAAATCAAAATTCCAGGAATTCCGAGAATTTCGGGTGAATTTTAGGTACGGTAGCATTTTCTTTTTAAAAAATAATTAAATTTTCACTAAAAAACAAAATTTCGGAGGATTTTTTCCGTTCTGGTACCCAGCGAAAAAACCAAAATTTCGGGTTTTCGGCGAAATTCCGGCCGGAATCGTGAACCATGGTTTCATCAGCGACGAGCAGTGCCTGAATGACCTGAAAGAATCGGTGGGTGATCCTAATGGCGCACTCTCCACGTGGAATCTCTCCCCCAACGGCTCGGAAGGCTACATATGCAACTTCAGCGGCGTCAAGTGTTGGCGCCCGGACGAGAACCGCGTCATGTCCTTGAATCTCAGCAACATGGGGCTTCAAGGTTCTTTCCCTCGCGGCCTTCAGTTTTGCACTAGCATGAAAGGCCTGGACCTGTCCAGCAACAACCTCTCAGGGCCCCTCCCGGCGGACATCAACCAGCAGCCGCCGTACCTGGAGTCCCTGGACCTCTCCAACAATGGCTTCTCAGGTGAGATCCCGGGCGCTCTCCAGAAGTTCGCGGCTGAAGACTTCGCCGGCAACGACGGGCTCTGCGGGCCGCCGCTGGACCGCAGCTGCAACGAGTATCTCATTGATGTCAAGCTGCGCAAAATCAACGACGCGTCCAGCATCGGCGCCGCCGCCGGGTTCGTCGTGGGGTTCGTGGTTGCGTTCTATTTCCCGCAATGGTTCCTCTTCTGTGGAAGTCTTCGCCCCTATATTTTCCCTGTGTGCGTTTAGTAGTTATTATCAGTCATCACTTTATCATTGCACAATATGTAATCGGTAAAAATGTTTTACCCACCTAATCAATAAATTTGTTTTCTTTATGGTAAAGTCTTAAAATTGCCACCGCCCTAAATCATCTTGTTGCTCTCCGGCCGGGGATCATTCAATCCGACACCGGCGGTCACCGGTTGGATTCGGACCAGTGGCCACCTGCGCGCCTTCATCGTCCTTTCAAACCTAGCAGCAGCGGCCGTCACGCCCTCGCTCGATCGTCTAGAGTTGTATGCATATCCTTGTTCATCTCTAGTTGCTTCTGCTTTGCCGGGATTCAACTGGGAACCGGTGAGTTTTCTGAAACTTCCAAAGCTACTTCAGATATTGTGATTTGATTTTACCCTCTGTTTCTACCGATATGGAGGCTGTTCCAACAATACATTTTTAATCAGGTGGAGCCAGTTGAGAACCTTTTGGTTTAGAGAGCAGAGAAGCCTTGTGTTTGAGGTTTTAGAAATGTACCAAGTAGTGTCAGATTAACCAAAAAGGTTGCATTGTTTGGCTGGGGAACGCAAACCTAAATGTAAACGTTAACAGCTTGTGATGTGATCTGATACAAATCAAATGATTACTTATTTTGTTTGGCTCAGATCTGTAATGGAATCGGGTGGAGATATTGGATAACGCCCAAGCACGAGGTGTAACAGATTTCCACGCGCCGGTATCCGATTACAGCGCTATCTGATTACAGAGGAACCAAAACAAACAGGATTTAGTGGAAACAATTAGCGTTGTTATCAAATAACGTTACAAAAACCCAAACCAAATACCACATATATTCCATACGACTATGATTGGTCATATATGTATTTCACTTAGCTCCACAAACGACTCCAAATTTTGCATGGAAAGAGATTAATTGGGTTAAAAACTGTGAAAATGGGGAAATATTCAATATCAGTTTGGCCCTGTGTGGATTAAGCAGTAGGCAGAAGGCTACTGCATGTGGGGTTACATGGGTACTCGCAGTCAATATATTTCACGTCTTCCCTTCTACCAAAATACCAATCTCCAACAGCCTCTGCGATTGTCTTTCATGCCAAAGGGAAAAAAAATAGAAGAATTCAGGAGATATCAATGTCGAAACAGTAAACAGACAGGAGTTGCGCTTTCACAGTGTAGAGTTCAGTGATCTAAACCTCACCTTATTATCAAGTCTTGGGGAGATCCGTGAGATCCATGAGATTCTGAACGGTGTTTGACAGTGAGTGAAGCATGAATCGATGAACAACCCCCAGTCCCTCTTATATTCAGCAACCTTCAATTCACTGAGTAATTTATTCCTGAATCCTGCAGCACAGAGAATGAAAATCTACAGTGTCAAAGGAACAGGATGACCAACAAATTAGCCTCGAGAACAAAGAAATAGGCAAGCTAGGCTGACCATGCAGCACATCAATTTGTGTGGAACTGCAATTCCGAATATCTGTTTTGCAACTGGACCATGCTTGTCCAGGATAGGATCCATTTGGCGCGAGAGCATTTCGTATCTATAGAGAAGAAGCGGTCAGGAATTGTAACCATTTGGCAGGTGGAAAGAAACTTAGAGGTTGAAATCACCTGCCAAGAATCGTAATCAGAATTCAGAATAAATGTGGGGGTGATGATGCTCTTGATCAGTTCAGCAGGAAAGAAACACTGGATATTAACAGATCAGTAAGTGTTTCGTACAATAAAAAAACATGTCAGTAAGTGAATTTTGGAACATCACAAGGAGTTCCGAATAATATAATGGGAAGATACCTCTGTTGGATCCTTATCTGCGAGGCAACCCTTGGGCAAAGTTTCTCTAACATTCTGGGAGAAAATTAAGAAAATGTGATTCAATCAACATTTATTACCAAATTGTGTATGTGAAACCGTTTTATGTCATCCATCCTCTAATCGGATCTCTTGAAAGTGAACGACTCTGTTCCATGGCTAACCTGGAGGTGGACTATTCTGTTGATAAGCGACCTCAAAGACCTTTCTCCAGATAAATCCTTTCTGTGGCAGAAAAAAAAAGTGTACTTCAGTCAGTAAGTGTAATGCTAATGGGCTACACTGATTTTCAGAGCCTTACTCATCAATAAAAAATCCAGCATCAGAAAGGCATTTAACCAAAACATCATAAGGAAATCGTTCACGAAAATTATCGCAGTGCAGTAGTGCAGCCAGACTACCAGCAGAACAACCTGTAAGCAAGGCCTGCATAGTGGGGGAAAATGAAGTTGGACATGGCTTGGGACTTGTGGTTAGATTACTAGTGCTAAAGCTTTGTAGCATTCTTTGTCAAATTATATGGGACCAACATAAACCTGTTTAGCAGTGGCCAGTCCTTTTGTCATGAGTTCATCAACAACTGCGTTCCAGATGCGCCATCCTCTGAAGAAAAGTTTGGTTCCATCCTTACATAAATGCCGATAGGTCATCAGTTTGATGAATTAAGATGGGCAGCTCAAATTCAGAATTCAGAAAATTCACCAGATCTTCACCCTCTGCATCTCCAGCAAATGATGCCCCATCACAGTACCTTATAACTGTAAACTCAGAGGCACAGATGGGAAACACCGAGCCCTATCTCGGGTCTACGGTGTGCTGCGTGTTCAATAGTGCAAGGAACAGCCCCTCGCGTGGCTTTACATAGGCATGAGTACAAGGGAATAACGATCCAGGAGAGATTGGTTGAGTTCTTGTTACAACAGAATATCTACATCAACAAACCTACAACAACTTAGCTCAAGATCTCAGCCGATCACATCTTGGTCGTTTCCACAAGGATAAACACAACACCTATTACAATTATCTCTTTAACAGCCTCCCTCAATCATAACCGTGCTAAGGTTAAGATTGGTCTTGAAATTTTCCAGCAGTCGAACTGACAATGCTTTAGTAAAGCCATCGGCAACCTGATCTCCTGAAGGAACATAATCAATTTCTAGGAGTCTTTCAAGTACTCTCTCTCTGACAAAGTGATAATCCACTTCTATATGCTTAGTCCTTGCATGGAAGATAGGATTAGCAGATAAATACTTAGCACCAATATTATCACACCATAGTTTTGCAGCCTTCGGAGTTGAAATCCCTAACTCTCGAAGCAAAGTCTGAATCCACATAACTTCTGCTGTTGCATTGGCTAGAGCCTTGTACTCAGACTCAGTACTGGACCTTGAAACTGTAGCTTGCTTTCGTGCACTCCATGATACAAGGTTTGTTCCAAGAAATACAGCAAAGCCACCTGTTGACCTTCTGTCATCCACACAACCAGCCCAATCTGCATCTGAAAATGCACTCACCAAGGTAGACACAGACTTCTGTAGTTTGAGTCCCAACTGAGGACACTGCTTTATATATCTCAGAATTCTCTTTACTGCTGCCCAATGTATAGTGGTAGGAGCATGAAGGAACTGACATACTTTATTTACTGAGAAAGCAATGTCAGGTCTAGTGAGAGTTAAATATTGTAATGCCC
Source organism: Echinochloa phyllopogon (assembly GCA_033239725.1). NCBI lineage: Eukaryota > Viridiplantae > Streptophyta > Magnoliopsida > Poales > Poaceae > Echinochloa > Echinochloa phyllopogon. The sequence goes on from BTCW01000005.1 coordinate 52,755,046, forward strand.
CTACTATGCTCCTATATTGAGATGCATCACTCGGCCCAAGAAGAGAACCTTCATGTAATGACAATTTTTCACTTGTTGATAGAGGTGCACTAACAGACTTGCAATCTGACATACCGGCTCTTTTCAAAATATCATTAGCATATTTTTCTTGTGTTAAAATAATACCATCACGTACCTTGTGTACCTCTATTCCAAGAAAATAATGTAGGTCACCTAGATCTTTGAGTGCGAATTCTTCTTTCAGATCACAAAGTAGAGCTTTTGTTGCCTTGTCTGTTGAGCTAGCCACTATAATGTCATCAACATAAACAAGTACAAACATGGTTATATCACCTTTACTATAAAAGAAGAGTGACGTATCTGCCTTGGATGCCTGAAATCCAAGAGCAATCAGCTTGGTACTTAAACGTGAGTACCATGCCCTAGGTGCCTGTTTTAGCCCATATAAAGCCTTGTCAAGCTTGCAAACATAATCTGATTTAGTTGCATCCACAAAACCAGGTGGTTGTTCCATATATACATCTTCTTCCAACATGCCATGGAGAAAGGCATTTTGAACATCTAGTTGCCTCAGACTCCATCCTTTGGACACAGCAATTGAAAGAACAATACGAATAGTAGCAGCTTTGACAACAGGGCTAAAGGTATCTTCATAATCTATGCCATATCTCTGCTTAAAACCTTTTGCTACTAATCTTTCTTTATACCTGTCTAGACTCCCATCAGATTTTCTCTTTATCTTGTAAACCCATTTGCACCCTATCACATTCCTGCCTTTATGTGGTGGAACAAGGTGTCAAGTTTTATTTTTTATTAGAGCATCATATTCTACTCCCATAGCATCTTTCCAATTCTTATTTTCTAGTGCTTCCTCAACATTATAAGGCTCACCTGATGCAGTAAGAAAACCATGCTTTCCATATTTAATTGTGCCATCAGTGTATACCTTTTCTTTCCTTATTCCTTTTTGTAGCCAAGTTACTGGTCCGCGGACCACAGGTTGCTCCTCCGCACCAGCTTGGGCCTGAGGAGGATCCTGATGATGCGCCGCCTGATCGCTGCCTCCCTCGTGCGAGACAGCTCTAGTGGCTGGTTGACACGGGCCGCCTGCTGGTTCGCTCGCAGCTGGACGGGGTACAGGCGGTGTTGGCGCAGGCCGCGTGTCGCCCTCATCTTGGCGACTCGTGCCTGACGAAGATTCCCTGCCCGCGGCGTCCGACGTTGTCGCGCTGGGCACAAATCCCGGGATTGATCCGGTTTCCTGGTTCCCTGAAACGCCGTGTGAATCAGCTCCGGGTCCTGTGCCCGCTCCTGTTTCTTCCTTAGCAGCGTGATTTGTTGTAGTTTGGCTCCAAGTTTGCTGCAATCTCCAGAAGAATGATCAGTAGGCTCAGGTAAATTATTAGGCACATGATCTACTATTGTAGTATCCCCATGTCCTGGATTAAGAAGAAAGGATGGGAGATGAATAATTTCAGTTCCGAGCCTTGCTCCTGCATTGGCATGAAGAGTGCTGAGGGGGTACACCGTTTCATCAAATACAACATCCCGGGAGATATAAACTCGCCCAGAGACAACATCTAAGCACTTGAAGCCTTTATGCATATCGCTGAACCCAAGGAACACACATTGTTTTGAGCGGAACTCGAGCTTTCTTTTGTTGTAAGGCCTAAGATGTGGCCAACAAGCACACCCAAAAGTTCTCAGGGATTCATAGTCAGGGGACTTCTGAAATAGGCGATCAAGGGGTGTGGTGTTATTAATGACTTTGCTGGGAATGCGATTGATCAAATAAGTAGCAGCAAGGAATGCCTCATCCCAATATTTTAGAGGCATGGACGTATGAGCTAGAAGAGATAGGCCTACTTCGACTATATGGCGATGCTTACGTTCTGCTGACCCATTTTGCTGATGAGCGTGAGGGCACGAAACATGGTGAATGATCCCAACTTGCGCAAAAAAGGAGTTAAGTTTTTGATATTCTCCTCCCCCCAGTCAGTTTGCATGGTGAGAATTTTTCGATCAAATTGTCTCTCTACCATAGCTTGAAATTCACGAAACCTTTGGAAAACTTCAGATTTATATTTCAGCAAGTAAATCCAAGTAAATTTGCTGTAATCATCAATAAAGCTAACATAATATTGTTTTCTCCCAACTGATTCTGGTGCAGGACCCAGATCATCAATAAAGCTAACATAATATTGTTTTCTCCCAACTGATTCTGGTGCAGGACCCAGACATCAGAAAATACAAGTTCCAAAGGAAACTTAGACTCACTAGTTGACCTAGGATATGGCAATTGGTGACTCTTTGCTTGCTGACAGGCATCACATACAGACTCACTAATAGACATATTTAGGCATGGGAGATTATTTCTACTGACAACTTGTTTAACAATAAAAGATGAAGGATGGCCAAGACAACTATGCCACCGAGAGAGAGGCAGCTTGGTGACACCGTGTGCTTGCTTTATTATGGGCGGAGGAAGAGGATAAAGACCCTTGTGGCATCTCCCTTTAAGAAGTGTGTTCTTCGTGGCCTGATCCTTGATCAAAAAGAAATTAGGATGAAACTCTAGAAAAATTGAGTTGTCAGTAGTAAGACGATGAACTGATACAAGATTTTTTTTAGCTTCAGGAACATACAAGACATTGTTGAGATTGATATCACGACAGGGGGTACGAACAGTAGTACGACCAATGTGACTAATATTCATACCTGAACCACTGGCTGTATGGATCTGATCACCACCATGGTACTTGTCTTTGATTTGTAGCTTCTCTAATTCCCCAGTCACATGGTCTGTGGCACCGGTATCAGTATACCAGTTTGTATCCACACCATATGAGCTTGTGGCTGCTGCAGCATGCTTCTCATCTGGGGTGTAGTCTTCCTCAAAGCGGTGCCAACACTCAGCTGCAGTGTGGCCTTTCTTGGAGCAGACCTGGCAGATGGTTTTTTTGTTGGTGTAGTTGTACTGGTGATTGTTGTTGTAGCCTCCCTGGCGCCCATTGTTGTTGGCGCCGGCATTCCCGCGACCACGGCCAGGGGCAGGAGCACCCCGGCCACGGCCACCACGTCCAGGACCGCGTCCTCCGCGACCTCCTCGCCCAGCCCAATTGACCGAGCCGGGATCGCCTCCATGCATGAGATCCATCCTGGTCTCAAAGTTCAGCATCTGGGAGTAGAGTTCTCTGGTCTTGATCGGTTCAACCCTTGCAACAAGGGCCGAGACCAATGACTCAAACTCTCCCCCCAGGCCGGTGAGGATGTACTCGACGAGCTCTCCTTCATCGAGTGGACGGCCTGCTGCCGCCATGTCGTCGCCAAAGCCCTTCATCTTAGAAAAATAATCAGCCACAGACATGTTACCTTTCTTCGTCGTGGACAGGGCAATGCGAAGATTGACGATCCTTGCACGAGTCTGCGAGGCAAACATGGCCTCGATGGACTCCCACACTTCAGCCGCCGTCTTTGCATAAGCGACGTGCGTCATGATGTCTTTTCCCAGCGATGCGAACAAAAAGCTCAGGATCTGTTGATCCGTTGCTTCCCATTCTTTGAACGCTGGGTTCGACTCCTTGTGGCCTTCCTTGTTGGTGATCTCCGCCGCCGGTGCTTTCATGGCACCAGTGAGGTGTCCTTCCAGCCGAGCGCCGCGCATGGCAGACCGCACCTGAGCTCTCCAGAGGGCATGATTAGCCTTGGAAAGCTTCTCAGTAACGCAGTTCGCGAAGAGAGGATTGAACGGGAAAGGGGCGGACGAGGTGGACATGATTGACGAAGATCTAGGAAGGTTTGGCTTTGATTACCATGTAAACTCAGAGGCACGGATGGGAAACACCGAGCCCTATCTCGGGTCTACGGTGTGCTGCGTGTTCAATAGTGCAAGGAACAGCCCCTCGCGTGGCTTTACATAGGCATGAGTAGAAGGGGATAACGATCCAGGAGAGATTGGCTGAGTTCTTGTTACAACAGAATATCTACATCAACAAACCTACAACAACTTAGCTCAAGATCTCAGCCGATCACATCTTGGTCGTTTCCACAAGGATAAACACAACACCTATTACAATTATCTCTTTAACAATAACCACTATATTCCAGTTGTGGAAATCTGATCACAACTGATTGGAATTAGTGCCAAGACACATTCAGAAAGTAGTAGAGATCAAAACTCGATCCAAAATCTGATCGACAGGAGCAACGTTCTTATACCACATACCAGGATTCTCTTGGTGCCGGTTGCTGAGTATCCCAGTGAACTCTACTGCTTCCATAAATTTAGATGAACCAAACTCGGTCCTTTTACGCTCAGAACAACTTTCTGTGGTGTTGCACCATCCTCCTCCCTGAGATTTTTTGTAAAACAAAATCAGAAACGGGGTCCCCAGTCAACTAGGCATCCTATCGCATCATGCTGGAAAGAACTCGTTTGATTTAAACCATTTTCGCCACACAGGTTAGCCATCTGAATTATCAGCTCGCTTGCAGATTTCAGGCAGGAGTCTTTGAGATGCACGCGCTAGATTCATGAAAACGCACCAATTTTCAACTGTGGAAAAAAAAACACGGGTCACCTGAAGATAGACGAGCCAGCTGTGGGCGCCGGAGCCAGAGCCTCTCTGCAGGTGGTAACCAGGCGGGCTCCCATCCAAGCACACTGCAACAATAAGATACAGTCTGTCAGTATTCAGTAACCACAGCTTCTCAAGACATAACATCGAAACAAAGGAAAGGATGCTACGATTAGGACTGAATATACCTGCGCCCTTCTCCCGAGCGCCGGCGAGGAGTGTCAGCTCGACGACCTCCGGCGAGCTCACCGCCACCGATGAGCGGGAGAAGGCGGCAACGGCCAGGAGCAAGAGCAGGGGCGCCGCCGCGGCGACGGCGAGGCTCCGTCGTCTCTGGGGCGGGAGGAGCGGCGACAGCAGCTCGATCGCCATGGCAGACTGACCGTCGGGCCCGGGCGTAGCCGAAGAAACTGATCGCGTGATAGATCAAAGCCCAGGCTGACTTTACCTGATCGGCGGATACGCCTGGCGGGGCCATACCGCAGCTCGCCGATGTGGACCGCGCTGCCGGCCGAATGACCTCAAGCTGGTGGACCGCCGCGTGAAATTTTTCCACAACAACTGCATATCCAAATCTAGATCGACATCAGTGCATCACTATAGTCAAACGGTTACGCGATTCCTGGGCAGGAAAAAATTACGAGGTCCCAAGCTATGCAGCATAGCACACTTTCTCTAAATCCAAAAGATAAAAGAACTTTATTCTCCAGATACCAAGCAGTATGTCAGAGTTCTTTAAAAACGTGTGTGGACATTTATATACTCACGCTGAAACCTCACCTCACACACCCTCCATCTCCATCTTCATGTACACACACCAGAATCCAAGATATATAAAAGTAAAATGGTAGCATGATGACCACATCCATATTAAGATTGGCATATGGCCCCGGATGACAGACATGTCACAATCCCATTGGAGATTTACGCCCGTAAGGCAATGATTTTTATTTGGGAGTAAAATGCACGGCCGGTACATGAACTTGGCAGCCGGTGTCATCTAGATCCCTTTACTCCTAAAATGCACATCTACCTGCATAAGCTTGGCAGCCGGTGTCATCTAGGTCCTAACGGGCGTCGCCCAGACCCGCATGCCTACGTGGCCTTCTATGTGGGCCGAAAGCTGGCCGGCCCAGTCCAACTTCTCCCCTCCAACTTTTTCTGTGGCCCAAATCTGCCCCTTCACCTCTTCTCCCAGCTCAAATCCCCACCTTTCTCCTGCTGCGCGACGCGCGCCGCGGCGGCGGCGGGGATGGGCGCCGGCGGGCGGCGGCGGCCAGCGTGATGCAGCGGGCGGCGGGGATGGGCGACGGCCGGCGGCGGCGGCCAGCGTGATGCAGCGGGAGGCGGCAGCATGTGGGGCGACGCGCGGCGGCAGGGGGCAGGGGTCGGCGGCGGGCGCAGGCGGGTGGCGGCTCCCCGTGCGCCGGCCGCGGACGGGCGGCCTACGGGCGATGCGCGGCGGCGGGCGGCGTGTCGCGGCGGCTCCCCGTGCGGCGGCCGCGGGCGGGCGGCAGGGGCGGACGACGGCGTTGAGCACAAGGAAGCGCGGACGACGGCGTTGAGCATGAGGCCACTGCGACCGAGCCCGCCAGCCCCAGTGCCCGGCATCGCGCGGACGACGACGACGAAGCCGAAGGCGACGGCAACGGCGCCGCGCTTGCGCTGCCCACCGGCGGGTGGCATCGTCGGCGGCGGCACCTAGGCACGCGAGGGACAATAGCGGCGGCACCGAGCGCGGGAGGAGCGGACGGCGACGGCGAGCCCGAGCGGGAGGGATTGCGGCGACTGTCGGGCTCACGGGTCCGTCCCGGACCCGATAGGACGCGTGTCGACGCCGGAGTCAAGATGTTGTAGCTATATGTGCATTTTCTAAGTAGATAGACATAGATGACACCAACTATCAAGTTGTTGCACCGCCCGTGCGTTTTACTCTTTATTTGGGGAACTAGCCCATATAAGAAATCCTGTTCGGCCAAATTCGTACACTGAACTCAGATTATATAACACAAAGTAATCATTCCGGCCAAATTCAAATTTTCAAATAGCCACAAGATTTTATTACCTTTTTCGGGAATAAAATATCTTTTTTAAATTGAGAGGGAAACAAAAAATTATTTTTCTTGAACCGAGAGGGAAACAGAAAAGATTCTTTGAGCAGCCCGCAACTTCGCATACGCTGCGGGAATGATTAGCTGCTTGGTTGGACACTAAATTGTGCCATGCCAAAACCATGGCAAGCCAAAATTTTGGCCAGCCAAAATCAGGGTAGACCAAAGTTATAGCATGAGATCTAGGTAGTCATTTGGTTTGGTGCCAAAATATGGCAACCAATATATTTTTTTCATTGTGAGCTTTAAGAAGTTTCTAGAACTTGTCCATGGTTTTGGCTACAAATATTAGTGTGCCAACTTTTTAGTAGTGAATCAAATGATAGCCAAAATTTTTAGGCATGCCTTGATTTTGGTTGGGCAAATATTGGAAGCCAACCAAGCAGGCCCCATATTCCCAATCGCTCGGACGCTGCCACATCATTGCTGACCAATGTGGGAAATGGGTTGGGAAGCCTGTTCAACTTGGAGCGGATGGGCTTCGGCTTGTTCTTGGGGGAAGGTCGGTCCGTTGGATCCAGTGAGCCCAGAGCCTCACCGTTTCGCCCACGGTCGAAGCCATTTCGGCTGGGGGCCTTCGTTTGTCGGCCCTCGGAAACAACTAGGCCCGATCTATTTGGTCTTTCAAGCCCATTATCATACGAGCAGAGAGGACCCCGGGGTCGGATGGATCCTACACGTTCGTTCCCGATCCGACGATTCCCACAACCCCAGGGGGTGGTCGGTAAATGAAATACCGTCCACCCCTGGGTCGTAGACACCGGACGGCCCCCTTGCCGCGGGCACCGCCACTCCCGCCGCTGTTCGCCGGCCGACGGAGCGCGCCGCGAGTCAGATGACGCAGTTGCTTGGGAACGGAGCTCTCCTGCGTGTTCTCGAAAAAAAAAAGGGAACGGATGCCTGCCGTGCGGCCTTTGCCTGGCCTCACCCCGCCGTGCTGCACTTTTGAACTTGGGGTCTGCAGAGACTGACACTGTAGGTTAGTTATCAAGTATACATTTTCCGTATGGCACTGCAGGTGTGGCTATATAATCAGTGAGCTATTGATCTGCAGCCTTTCATTTGTTCCGGTGCATCTTTCCTCGCATATATTGTTATATATGCCTCAAATTCAAAAGCTGTGCCGTAGGCAGACGATTGCTGCATGTGGCGCTACACCTGACAGATTGTAAGGTTGATGATCTATTTTGCATTACAGATATCTTGTCACCCGTAGCAATGCGGGCATATCATCTAGTAAATGTGAAAATTAGGAAAGACTGTGATCTCATTACGGTCCGTGGGAATCAAGTAGGCAGACGACTGCTGCATGTGGGGTTACATGGATACTCGCAGTCGATCTGTTTCACGTCTTGCCTTCTACCAAAATACCAATCCCCAACAGCCTCTGCGATAGTCTGTTATGCAAACAACAGAAAGGAATTCAGAAGATATCAGCCCAAGTAAAGACAGAGAAACAGTAGCTGTGTTATTGCAGTGTATGATTCAAATGATTTAAATCTCACCTTGTCACCCAGTCTTGGTGAGATCGCTGAATGCCATGAGATATTGAATGGCGTTTGGCAGTGGGTGAAGCATGAATCAATGAACAGCCCCCAGTCCTTGTTATTTTCAGCAACCTTCAATTCACTGACTAATTTCTTGTTGAATCCTGCAACATAAAGAACGAAAATCTACAGCATCAATGAAAACAGGGTCACCATTGAGTGTAGAAAGCAAAGAGATTGGCAAGCTTGACTGACCATGCAGTACATCAATTTGTGTGGAACTGCAGTTCCGAATATCTGCTTTGCAACTTGACCATTCCTGTCCAGGATACGATCCATCTGGTGCGAGAACGTTTTGTATCTAGGGAGAAGAAGCAGTTAGTGTTGGATATGTTCCAAATTCACATCCACGATATAGGCCATGCTTGGGCCGGAGCGAAGCGGAGGCCCATCGCGCCGTGGTTTCTCTCAGAAAGTGCACAGTTTAGTCTCACCTTGGTAACGCAACCAAGTATGGGCGCGTGATCTGCCTATATATATGTAAGCCTATGTAGACGGTAGGGTAAGACAAGACAAGGCAAGACAGATAAGCCATGTATCATCCCTACTTGTAAACTCTCCTCAATAGTGATTGTCTTCCGTGGTTTTTTCCCGCAAGGGTTTTTCCACGTTAAATCGTGTCTCGTGTTCGATCTTGTTTTCCGCATTATTTGCTAACAGTTAGGGTTTTAACCGTTTAACAAGTGGGAAGAAACAGAGTTTGAAATCACCTGCCAAGAATCGTAACCGGAGTTCAGAATAAATGTGGGGGTTCTGATGCTCTTAATCAGTTCGGAAGGAAAGAAACACTGGGAGCAACAGCCAACATGTCAGAAAAATGAATTTAGCAACATCATAAAGATAATCGAATTAGATATCGATACATACCTCTGTTGGATCCTTATTTTGGAGGCATTCCTTCGGTAGAACTTCTCTAACGTTCTGGAAGAATTAAAGAAACAAAAAGTAATTCAATCAAGGTTTACTACCAAACTGCGTATGTGGAGTTTTTGTCATGCATCCCAGAAAGTAAATGACTGTTCCACAGCTAACCTGAAGGTGAACTGCTCCATTGATGAGCGACCACATGGACCTTTCTCCAGATAAATCTTTCCTGTGGCAGAGAAATGTACTTCATTCAGTACAAGTACAATGCTAATGGCTAATACTAGTTTTTAGGGACTCACTCGTCAATAAAAAATCCAGCATCAGAAAGGCATTTCACTGAAACCTCATGAGGAAACCGTCCACGAAAATTATCACAGTGCAGTAATGCAGCTAGAGAACCAGCAGAACATCCTGTAAGCAAGGCCTGGAAAGTGGGGGGACATAAAGTTGGACATGGTTATTGATTAGGGCTTGTATTCTCAAGCTTTGTGCAAATTATAGGACAAACCATACGAAAGCAATGAAAACCTGTCTAGCAGTGTCCATTCCTTTTCCCATGAGTTCATCAACAACTGCTTTCCAGATGCGCAATCCTCTGAAGAAAAGTTTGGTTCCATCCTATACAAATGCTACAACATCAGTTTGAGGAATTAAGATGGGCAGCTCAAATGAGACTCAGAAAATTTACCAGATCTTCGCCCTCTGCATCCCCAGAAAATGACGCCCCGTCACAATACCTTACAACAACTATATTCCAGTTGTAGAAATCTGATCACCGCTGACAAAAATTAGTTTGAAGATACTGAACCGTTAGCAGCATCACAACTCAATTCAAATTATTTATGATTAGAAAAACGCCAACACAAAACAATACAGCATCATCATTAATCCAAATTCCAAAATGAATGATTGGGGCATGAAAATGATAGCACTAGCAGAATAGTTGGTGCTCCCTATCAACAAAAGTAAATCCATGGCAGAAGCAACATTGTATACCAGGATTTTCTAGGTGATCATTGCTGAGTATTCCATTGAACCTCACTCCTCTCATAAACTTAGATGAACCAAGTATGCTCGTGCGCTCGGAGCAACTTTGTGTGGTGTTGCACCAACCTCCTCCCTGAGATTTATCAACGAAAAGTCGGTAATTCTACTAGACATCTCATACCATCATGCTGCAAAAAGCCTCATTTAAGTTGAACCATTTTTTGTCACCTCGGGTTTATTATCTCAATTCTCAGGTACTTTTAGATCAAAAAATGGACACCTTTTTACAGATTTCAGTAACAAAATTGTTCAGAACATGGGACGATCATTTGTGTAGGAGAGGTGCACGTCATGGATTCAGAAAAACAACAGCAACTCGCAAGGAAAAGAGGATTCAGTCACCTGAAGATAGATGAGCCAGTTGTGAGCTCCGGAGCCGAAGCCTCTCCGCAGGTGGTAACCGGGCGGGCTCCCATCCAAGCACACTGCAACGATTCGATGCAGGCCATCAGTAAAACCAGTTCCAGAGATGGGCGGCGCTTAAAAAGAAAATAAGGCTACGGTTAGGGGAACTGAGTACCCGCGCCCTTCTCCCTAGCGCCGGCGACGAGGGTCAGGTCGACGCGCTCTGGAGAGCTCACCGTCGTCAGCGGTGAGCGGGAGAAGACGACAAGGATCAGGAGGAGCGCGAGCAGGGGCGCCGCCGCGGCGACGGCGAGGCGCCGTCGGCGCTGCGGGAGGAGCGGCGACCGCAGCTCGGTGGCCATGGCCGTCGCGCGCGGCTGTAGGTGTAGCTAGAGCAAAATGTGTGGTTGGAGACCATGATTGGAAGCTGCTTCCCAACCTGTCTCCTCTGGGCTCTGGCGGATACGATTGCGATTGGCGGGCGATGCCAAATGCGCCGATGCGGACAGCAAATTTGCAGTCGACTCGACGAATCCGCTCGGATCTCAAGCGGGTGTGAGTGTGTGACTGTTGGCCGGCCTCTATCACAAGGCCAAGCAGATTCCATCAGTAGAAGACTCCATCGATAAATGGCCGGCAAAAAAGGCAGTTCTTTTCTGCCAAAGGGTACCTGTCACTAATCACTACCATCGGATTCAACCGCGGTTCAGGCAGATCAATAGTAGGCAAAAAATTTCTGCGTAGCATATGATGGAGACCGCAATGGAGGTCAGAAGTGGCAACTGTGAAATCTGGAAGCGTTCGTGTAAAGTGTAAACGTAAACCTGACACTTTTGGTTGTTATTAATATTATCATCTTTTCCTGTGTCGTTTCTGATTTGCAATAGCGAAAAGCAAAAGAAAAACCACCATTACAGGTCCAGTTGACTGCTACATGTTGGGTTAATACATGGAAGCTCGCAGTCAATCTCGTTTACTCCATGGCCTCCGCCAATATACCAGTCTGCAACAGCTTCCGCGATCGTCTATTCCGTGGAAAAACAGAAAGAAATTGAAACCAAAACATATCAATCCCAAGTCAAAGAAGACGAAGAAAAAATTAAACGGCAGACTACTGCGTTTAAAATCATGCAGTTTACGGCAAAGTGCCTTGCACAATTGCACCTCACCTTGTTACCAAGTCTCAGGGAAATCGGCGAATGCCATGTGATTTTGAATGGCGTTTGACAGTGGTTGAAGCATGAATCAATGAACAATCCCCAGTCCCTCTTGTGTTGAGCAACTTTCAGAGCCTCGATAAATTCCTTCCTGAATCCTACAGCGTGTAGAAGGAAAATTGACATGATAGGCACCAGATGAGGGTAAAAATGAAGCCTAAGAGATTGACGAGATAGGCTAACCATTGATTGCCTCGATTTGTATGGAACTACAGTTTCGAATGTCAGCTTTGCAACGCAACCATGACTCATCTGTTAGGATTGATCTCCCGGTCCACACGGCCCAAAGGCCGTGGGCCTGATCCGCGCCCTGATCGGGGGCGCCCAACCCAACATTGGTTGGAGGGCCCCTGTCACCCCGCGCTATATAAAGAGGTGGGCTCCACCGGCTCCAAAGGGAGTTGAACCTGAGCCGCCAGAACCACTGACACACCAATCCGATCTAGGGTTAGCGCGGGCAGTGACGGGAAGACCCACCACCGCCACCACGACGTCCTCCGTCGCCGTTCCAGGCCAAAGCCGGTGGCGACCAGAGGGACGGCGTGATCTACGACCGCGACCGTCGACCCCTGCACTGCGCGTCGCTGCCTTGCGCAGATCGTCACCGACAGAACCTGAGATGGCTTCCTCCACCGGAGGCGATGGTATAACCCTATTCGTTCATCATGTTCTTGTTATTGTTCATCATGTTTTACTGTCAAGATTCAAGTTATTCCCTTCTAGATCTGTGACTAGTGATCTGTTAATGCTAACAATTGTATCAGTCGCCTTACTAGCGCATAGATCTAGAATTTTGGGATAGAAATCAGACGAAAATGGATCCGAATCGGATCGAAAGAACCAACACAGAAACGCGTTCCTCATCGGACCGCACAGAAGCACAGAAAAGAAACCCTAACCCTAACTTACCTTGCACGGTCGTCGCCGCCGGGGGACAAGAGCACCACCACGGAGCCCATCGACGGCGGCGCGCGCACCAGTAGGTGCACGCGCGCGTCGGCGAGGGGCCCGCGGCGGCGCCAAGATCCATCTCCTCCGGCCGCCTAGGGCGCCTAACTATTTCTTTGGCCATGAGGGCCATGGAGAAAAGGAGGAGAGACAGAGAGCGGCGCGGCGGCGAAAGGCCACCGGCCGGGTGCGCGCACACGCTGAGCTGCTGAAGCAGCCGTTGCTGCTGCGCGAGAGAGAAAAATGAGGAAGTTTAGGGTTACAGAGGCGCCGGCGGGGTTTTTTATACCTCCTATCTCCACGCTGCACCGTCTGATCTGCTGAACGGCTGAGATTGCGGCGGGCGGGGGGAACTGGCGCGGGGCTGGGCCGTTTCGGCGGCCTACCCGTTGGCTGTTGGGCCACGGGCCCGTCAGCAAGCCACAGCGCAGAGCGAGCGCACAGCAGGCCGCGCGGAGCGTGCGCATGCGAGCGCGAGCGAGAGAAAGCCAGACCGCACGCGCATGCCAGCGAGGGAGCTGCGTGCTGGGCTGCTGCGGGTCGAGCAAATTAGCGGACCGTGCGAGCCAGTCCGCTGGGCAGTGCTGGGCTGCGCACGCACGCAAAGAAGATTGGGCCGCTGGCCCAAGTTATCGTATAAAGTGAATACAGAACTGAACAGTAGCATTTTGCTGATGGCTTTTTGATTGTTCGGTAGTCATATTTAATAGAATTGAAATAATTTTACCTCTGGTTAAAATTTGAACCAAAGGGATATTTTTTTTCAGAGAGTAAAATAACAGAGTTTTGCTACTGTTTATGTGTATTTATTTACAAGTTTCCGCTGCATAGATGATTAATTTTGACTTGTATTTAAATTTGAACCAAAGGGATAATTTAATTTCAAGTCACAGATAAAATTTCAGATTCATTGTGATATTGTTATTTTCTGACCAAAGTTGATAATAACAATATTATAATTTTATAGATGTTTATCGTTGCATTATTACTTTTTCTACCCAAAGGTGATGAAGTTTTAATGTAATAGGCACTGTTATTATGTTATAATGTTCTCACTTGATATGATTTAATTTCAGCTACGAGTTCCATGATGGTCTCCATCAAGGACATTCCCATTCTCAAAGGAGATAACTACAATGAGTGGTACAAGAAGGTGGATTTCTTTTTCACCATGACAGAGCTGGACTGGGTTCTCACTGCAACGGTTCCGGCTGAGCCTGTGAAGCCAGTCAGAGAGGCTGATGTGACAGATGCTGTTTGGCAGCAGACAGAGCAGGCCTATACGGTCAGAAAACAGAAGTTTGATACAGATAATGCCAGATGGATCACTGCCAACAAGAAATGTTTGGCGGTGGTCAAGAACACTATAGAGCCTGCTATCTTTGGGGCAATTAAAGATTGTCGCAGCGTCATTGAGTACTTGGCGAAGCTAAAGAGTCAGTATACTGGCTCTTCAAAGACCTACGCCTCTCAGTTGATCAAGCAGATGATCAACGCCAAGTACACAGGTGGGATCAGAGAGCACATACATCGCTTAATCCACATAAACAATAAGCTCAAGCCGATGGATGAGGACTTGAAAGAGAGTACCATCATTCATTTGGTTTTTGCTTCATTGCCAGATGAGTTTGAGAACTTCGTTGTTAACTACAACGTTAGTCCTGAGAAATGGGACACAGAAAAGACCATAGCGATGTTGGCTCAAGAGGAGGAAAGGATAAAGATAGCACGTGGTAGCACTGTCAACTACGTGCAAAAGAAGAAAAATAACAACAATGCGTCTAGTAGCGCAAAAGGAAATCCCTCCTCCTCTAAGGGAAAAGGAATTCAGCACTCCCAGCAGCACAGGCCTAAGGATGGGCAAACCACAGTGGAGAAAGATCAGTGTCTCTACTGCAAGGAAAAGGGGCACTACAAGAAAAATTGTGCCGCCTACTTAAAGATGATCATGGAAAGGAAACGTGAGAATGTTATTTCATTCGTAAATGAATCTCTGTATATAGATTATTCCACATCTACTTGGTGGATTGACTCAGGAGCAACAATTCATGTTGCAAACTCTTTACAGGGATTCCGTTCGACGAGAACTACTCAAAGAAACGAAAGGCGAATTAAAGTCGCGAATGGAGTCGAAGCAGAAGTGAAGGCGGTGGGCGACCTTCTCCTAGAGCTCGACACCGGATTTGATTTATTTCTTAGAGATGTTTTCTTTGTGCCTAGTTTACAGAGGAACTTAATAAGTGTATCTCGTCTAGATGATGATGGATATGGATGTCATTTTGGAAATGGCATGTGTGTGATAGATTTTAAAGATACAGTTACTACTATTGCTTTTAAGAGAAATGATCTTTATTTGTTATCACTACGTGAAAGTGTGAATTCCGTATGTGATGTGAATGCGCTTGTATCCCCACCTATAGCTCATAATAGAAAACGAAAGAGAACTCAAGACACGTCGTCGAAATTATGGCATTGTCGTTTAGGCCATATTTCGAGGGGGAGAATAGAAAGGCGGGTTAAGAATGTCATTCTTCCTCCTCTAGAGTTCTCAAACTTAGATAAATGCATTGATTGCATAAAAGGAAAATACATAAAGTTTACAAAGAAAAATGCTGAACATACCGCAGGTGTTTTAGAGTTAATTCACACAGACATATGTGGTCCGTTTTCAGTTAAAAGCATAGATGGTTTTGACTCGTTCATTACTTTTACCGATGATTATTCCCGTTATGGATATATTTACCCAATAAAAGAAAAATCAGAAGCGTTGGATAAGTTTAAAATATTCAAGACTGAAGTTGAGAATCAACATAATTTAAAGATAAAGACAGTACGTTCCGACCGTGGAGGGGAATACTATGGTCGGCACACCCCATATGGCCAAGTTCCAGGGCCTTTCGTGAGGTACCTAAGGGAACAAGGTATAGTTGCCCAGTACTCTATGCCGGGCGATCCTCAGCAAAATGGAGTCGCTGAAAGACGTAACCGTACCCTTATGGATATGGTGCGAAGCATGATCAGTTACTCTACACTACCGGTGAGCTTATGGATGGAGGCTTTAAAAACCGCCACCTATATTCTCAACAGAGTTCCCAGTAAAGCGGTGCCAAAAACACCGTATGAGCTGTGGACAGGCAGAGTACCCTCGTTGAATCACCTACGGGTGTGGGGGAGCCCTGCTGAGGCAAAGATATTCAACCCGACCATTGGGAAGCTAGATCCCAAGACAGTGAGTTGCCATTTTATTGGCTACACAGAGAAATCAAAAGGATATCGTTTCTACTGTTCTGACAAAGTCACAAAGTTTGTGGAAACGAGACATGTTGTTTTTCTAGAAGAAGAAATGATACGGGGGAGCATGGAAGCTCGAAAGATTGATCTTGAGGAGAGGCGGGTGTGCGCACCCAATCCAATGATTCAGGAGCCATTTTTCGAACTACCTGTTGAGCCCACGCCGACGGTGCCAGACACTGCGGCTCCAGCTCCTGTGGTGATTCCTCCTGTGGCAACACCGAATGCAAATGTGGAACCTGTCCCTCAGGATCCTATAGAAAATGTTGCTGCAGATCAGGGGGAGCATCAACAGCCTCCAATAGAAAATGTTCCAAATGTAGAGGCCCCTAGAAGGTCTCAAAGAGCAAGAAAGTCAGCAATTCCTGATGATTATGAAGTATATAACATAGAAGAGTTTCGAATGGGGGATGATCCTGTTTCATTCGAACAAGCCATGAGAAGCGAAAATTCATCCAAGTGGCTTGAGGCCATGGAAGATGAAATGAAATCGATGAGTACCAACCGTGTTTGGGACTTAGAAGAAATTCCTAAAGGAGCCAAAACAGTAGGCTGCAAATGGGTCTACAAGACGAAACGTGACTCCAAAGGGAATGTAGAAAGATTTAAAGCGCGTCTTGTGGCGAAGGGTTTTACACAAAAGGAAGGAATAGATTACAATGAGACTTTTTCTCCGGTCTCATGTAAGGATTCTTTCAGAATCATAATGGCATTGGTGGCGCATTTCAATCTCGAATTGCACCAGATGGATGTAAAGACGGCATTCCTTAATGGGGATCTTGAAGAAAAAGTTTACATGGCTCAACCCAAAGGTTTTGTCGTGGAAGGAAAAGAACACATGGGATGTCACCTAAAGAAATCCATTTATGGGTTAAAACAAGCTTCGAGACAGTGGTACTTGAAGTTCAACGAAACGATAAAGAGGTTTGGGTTTAATGAAAATGTTGAGGACAATTGCATTTATGCAAAATTCCAGAAAGGCAGTTACATTTTACTCATCCTTTATGTGGACGACATTCTACTGGCAAGTAACAATGTCAACCTATTATTGGAAACGAAGAAGTTCCTGTCCTCGAACTTTGATATGAAAGACCTTAGTGAAGCCTCATTCGTTTTGGGAATTGAGATTCTCCGAGATAGATCAAATGGGGTATTAGGATTATCTCAACAGACGTACCTGGAAAAGGTTCTAGAAAAGTTTTGTATGCAAAGGAGTAAGCCTACTCCTGCGCCAATAGTCAAGGGCGATAGTTTTGGGGATTTTCAGAGTCCTCAGAACAGCTATGAGAGGGAACAAATGAAAGCAGTTCCATATGCTTCAGCTGTCGGAAGCTTACAATATGCGCAAGTGTGCACACGCCCTGACCTAGCATTTGTTACCAACATACTTGGCAGGTATCAGAAAGATCCAGGCCTTGAGCACTGGAAATTAGCGAAGAAAGCTTTACGGTATGTGCAAGGCACAGAAGGCCTCATGCTGACATATAAAAGAACCGATTCCCTAGAGATTGAAGGGTATTCAGACTCAGACTTTGCGGGAGATGGAGATGATTGTAAGTCCACGACAGGCTACATCTTCACTCTCGCAGGGGGAGCTATATCGTGGAGAAGCTCCAAGCAAACAGTGACAGCAACATCTATGATGTATGCTGAATTTATAGCATGTTACGAGGCATCCTGCCAAGTTGAATGGCTAAAGAAATTCGTACCAGGATTGAGAGTGGTAGACAATATAGAAAGACCACTAAAGATGTACTGCGATAACCAGCCAGCAGTGTTCTATGCTCATAATAACAAGAAAAGTCCGGCTACCAAGTCGATAAAGATAAGATTTTATTCTGTTAAAGATAGAATTCAGGATCACACCATAAGTCTCGAGCATATTAGAACAGAGAAGATGCTCGCGGATCCGCTAACGAAAGGCTTACCACCCAACGTGTTCAAGGAACACGTGGCCGGCATGGGGCTAAGGTATTGCCTATGATCTCTGGATTAACAGGGCCCATAGTTTAAAGAATCTATTTCTGAATAGAGGCGTTTATAGTAGCTATTGATTCTATCGACGATTGAGTCGGGACGATGAGATATGCTCTGTGCACAAATCTAGAATGAAATGAGGAAAATTGTAAAAGTAAAAGAAAAGCGATTGTGAGATCAAAGGGGAGATTGTTAGGATTGATCTCCCGGTCCACACGGCCCAAAGGCCGTGGGCCTGATCCGCGCCCTGATCGGAGGCGCCCAACCCAACATTGGTTGGAGGGCCCCTGTCACCCCGCGCTATATAAAGAGGTGGGCTCCACCGGCTCCAAAGGGAGTTGAACCTGAGCCGCCAGAACCACTGACACACCAATCCGATCTAGGGTTAGCGCGGGCAGTGACGGGAAGACCCACCACCGCCACCACGACGTCCTCCGTCGCCGTTCCAGGCCAAAGCCGGTGGCGACCAGAGGGACGGCGTGATCTACGACCGCGACCGTCGACCCCTGCACTGCGCGTCGCTGCCTTGCGCAGATCGTCACCGACAGAACCTGAGATGGCTTCCTCCACTGGAGGCGATGGTATAACCCTATTCGTTCATCATGTTCTTGTTATTGTTCATCATGTTTTACTGTCAAGATTCAAGTTATTCCCTTCTAGATCTGTGACTAGTGATCCGTTAACGCTAACATCATCAGATCCGTCTGGTGACACAACATTTCCTACCTAGAGAGCAGTTAGGATCTTAGCCATGGACAAGCAGAGTAAAACACTTAACAAAGAGTGTAATACCTGATATGAATCATAATCGGAGTTCCGAATGAACGTGGGGGTGCTGATGCTCTTAATAAGCTCAACCGGAAAGAAACACTGAAGCAAAGGAACAGATGTAAGCAAATGTGTTTGGCAGTATATCAAGGAGTATGTACTACATTAGACAATGAGCAACCTCTGTCCGATCTTTCGTCTTTGCGAGGCAGTCTTTGGGCAAAACTTCGCTAACATTCTGTGACAAAATTAAGAAAATTTGACCCAATCAGCATTTGCTACCAACAGAGAAGAAAAGGAAAGGCCTGGGAAATCTACGTCCACAGCTGCTAACCTGAAGGTGAACAACTCCACTGAAGAGTGACCGGATCAACCTTTCCCCTGTTAAACCCTTTCTGTGACAGAAAGAAAACTGATACTCAATTCAGGATCAGTGTATATGTACTAGTAGTTTTCTTAGCCTTACACGTCAAGAAAGAATCCCGCATCCGTAAGGCATTTTACTGGAACCTCCCGAGGGAATCGTGAAAGAAAATTGTCGCAGTGCAGTAGCGCAGCAAGACCACCAGAAGAACAACCTGAAAGCAATGCCTGAAAAATGAAGTTGGACGTGGCTCTGCTCACAGGCTGCTGTCAGATTGTCCACAAAGGCTGAGAACCTTTGTGAGTAAAGGACATACAAAATCAAAAGCTCAATTAACCTCTTTAGCAGTGGCCAGTCCTTCCCCAATGAGTTCGTCAACAACTGCTTCCCAGATACGCAATCCTCTGAAGAAAAGCTTTGTTCCATTCTACATCAATGGCCATTACACCATCAGTTATTCAGTTTGAGTAATGAAGATAGGCAAGATGCTCAAATCTGAATTCACAGAAGAATCACCCGATCTTCGCCCTCCGCATCCCCGGCAAATGACCCCCCATCACAGTACCTTATGTCAACCTTATTCCAGTAGTAGAAATCTGATCATCCACTGATTAAGTTAGTGCAGAACCCATTTAGCAGGGAGAAGCATCGAACTCAATATAAAGTTACTCCAAACGAATAACAAGGGCATGGACAACCAGAGACCAGCTAACATGTGTTTTCTGAATCAAGCATAACGACCAAGGAATACGTACAAGGATTTTGTGAGTGGTTGCTGCTGAGAATCCCTTCAAACTCTAACGCTTTCATGAATTTAGATAAGCCAAGGTCAGTCATACTGCGGTCCGAACAATCCTGTGTGGTGTTGCACCATGCACCTCCCTGGATTTTATTCATGGAGAATCAATAGTGGCGCTCGCGCTGCATTGAGTCAAAGTAAACACCCCCCTCATGCTAGCAATAAGCATAAAAATATAAAATCCGTCGCAGTTTCCAAATTTCAACACACACCCAAAAAAAAAGAAATCCATCAGTCACCTCAAGATTGACGAGCCAGCTGTGCTCACCGGAGCCAAAGCCTCTCTGGAGGTGATAAGCCGGCGGGCTACCATCCAAGCAAACTGTAACGCGTATGCATACGCGATCAGGAACCAACCTACACGCAACAGATGAACGGAAGGAAGCGATGTGCTTATAGTCAAATACCCGCGCCCTTCTCGCCAGCGTTTGCAAGGAGGGTCAGCTCGACGAGGTCCGGCGAGCTTGTCGCCACCGCCGCCGACGAGCGGGACAAAGCTGCCACGGCCAGGAGCATGATGAGCCGGATCGCCGCCGCCGCCGATACAGAGAAGCTTGGTAGATGCTGCGGGACGAGGCGCGACCGTAGCGCGGTCGCCATGGCCGTCGCGCGGGGCTTGCTTGGCTGCTGCAAGTCTGCAACCAAGCGCCTGGGTAGTTGCGGCGTCGTGGAAATGGAAATTGTCAAACCGCGGGATGGAATGGAATTATAAGAGCAACTCCAAGAGGCTCTCTAAATTCATCATAATTGCTAGTTTTAGAGATTTTGATTAAAAAGACACCTTTCAACAGCTTTTTTATTTAGTTATGTAAACATAGTCACTTTCTATTCCGGATTTCTCGCTCTTCAGATATAGAAAAGAGAATAGCTTTTTAGAGTGCACACAAGATATAGAAAAGCTGTTGAAAAACGAAAATATATAGAAAACGATTTTTATGCAAATGACTCTCTAAATAATGATTTAAAGAGTGGGGTTTAGAGAGACTCTTGTAGATGCTCTAATATTGTAAAATGTATCCGCCAAGGGCTGAAATGCTTGTGATCTGCAGCAGACGTCTCTGGTTCTTTTTCTAGAAAAAAATTGCAGACGTTAGTTGCGAGTAGTAAGTATAATTGGCCCATTCATACAAGGCACATATTTGACCTGGATATAAAACATCCCCTAAAGAATTGTTTTGTACGGACGGTGGGTGACTGATTTTTTTTTTGAAAAGTAAAGAGGGTGACTGATTTTCCCTCTCGGATACTCATGATCTCTTTATGTTTTTGTTATAAATAAAATATCTTTAGGTTAGATCATCACTCAATCATGCACTCAGTCCTCACAAACTATTTGTAACGCAACATGTTTGGACCGAGTTTTAATTTGTCCTAATTTGTACATACAAACGTCACTCTCGGTTCAACTGGGTCGATGCACCGGGGCCCGTGGGCCTTATACCGTCTCCCATCCCCAGTTGGCCCACCCACGACCCGGTCCGTGTAACTGTTGGATCGATGCGTACTATTGTTATGTGTAATTCCTCCTGAGTGTTCTTTCCCCTTCTACAGTTTTCTCACAGGCGACTCCGAGGCGATTCCGATTTCTCCGCCGATTCGACCGCCGCCTCGGCTTTGGCGCCCATGCCGGCGTCGGAGAAGGAGGGGGATCAGACGGATCGGCGGAGGATTCGTGTAGTTTCCTACTAAATAGGCTAGTTTTTAGTAGTTTAGGTCTCCTGGTGGTCATGGTGACCACCGGTGTTTTTGTTCCTCCAGGGTATCTCCGGCGAAGGCGAAGGCGAAGGCGACGGCAACGGCGATGGCGTGTTCCCCGAAGACGATCTTGTGAGGTTTGTCTGCTTCTGGCTCGGGTGCTCGGGTTGGTTGATTTCGCCGACGCCAGTTCCGCTTCCCGGTTGGTGGCTGTGATGGGCCAACTGCCGGCGCTTTTGTCCCTCCGAGGCTCCTTCGGCGGCTGTGGCGATTATGACGCAGCTCCTAGTGGAGTTCTTGTGAGGTATGTCTACTCCTCCCTTGAGAAATCGGGCTGGAGTTTCCCGGCTGCCTCTTCGCTGCTGGTCGATTTAGAGTCGCTGGTAGCCCTTGGGGCGCTAGATCCCCTTCGTCTCGGCGAAGGTTTTACTGGGCATTCAACGATCTATGTGTACATTGATTTCTTCGATGTGCCAGCACGTGCCAAGCTTGGTTCCAAAAACCTAGATGTGGCTTCGTCAGAAGCTTCCTCGTCGAGTTGGAGATCGGCTTCAAGTTACATGCTCGCCGTTTCTTTCTTCCACGGAGGGAACGACGAGCGGTGGCTCCGGTCCTCAGCAGTGAGGATCACCGGGAAAGAGTTTTAAGAACTTAGTTGTAATTATCTATCTTCTGAGGTTGTTCTTGTAAGCTGTTTATGTAAAATGTTATATTAATAAAATTACAGCCCGGTTTCTTGAAAAAAACTGTTGGATCGATGCGGTCGAGATCCTCGTGATCGATTTGATCCGCCATCGCCCATCGAACCTATGGGTGTGGGACCACCCGTTCTTGCGGCTGTTGCAAGATGGACGCCGGCGGCGCGAGCGTGTCGGCATCCGAATCTCCCCTGTTCCTGACGTGCTAGTTCCGTTGAACTTGAACCGGACGCGCCTGCGCCAGTGGGCTCCTGCTGGTGTGCGTCGGCGGCGTCCACGCGTCGGGGCCCTCTGAATCCTCTGGTCCGAGCTGTGCTAGAGCCATTGCTATCACAAACCACCAAGGCACCAAAGCTACTGCGATTATCATAACCTGATGGTGTCTTGTCACTGCATATTTCCCGGCAAAGTTCCCGTAGCGCGTCCCTGGAATCAAGGACAGGCGAGACCAGTTCAACGCAACAGAAATATCCTGCACGTGCAGTTGCGCGCTTGCTTCAACGACGAACTTGTATATCCTCCATAATATGATGCACGAAAGAAAGCTAGCTTCCCCATGGAGCACGAGACAGCTTTTGAGCTGTCCAGCGTAGAGCACGGGCGACTCGGATCACGACGGACGCCACGGCGGATTGATTCGACGACGACCGGTCCGCTCCGATCTGGCGCCCAAAAGTTTATGTGAAAGCAGGGGGCCACGGCCATCCATCCCATCTCGACATGCCATTTCGTTCTCCTGGGACCAAGCGGAAACGGGAAGCACGCGCGCAACGCAAGCGACGCAGTCTTCGATCCCGAGTACGGAATACTCTGTACTCGTGCCCGTGCCCATGGCTAAACGCCATAGTCGGCGACGTGCCGACGTACCTGTGGTGGAGAAGCCTCGGTATGGTGTAGATAGCGGCTGGGATGGCCGTCGCAGTCTGCGCGAGAGACCCTAATCCGACCTTTCGGCGTCAGCGTCGAATTTAATAAAACCCTCTACTAATAATTCTCTTTTTTCAAAAGTTTAAATTTCATATAGGGATGCCTTGAAATCTCGCGTAGGGATTCAGAAGTTCGCTTTGGGAGGAAGTTTAAATTTCCTTTTTTTTTTGAAATAATTGAATTTGGAATTTACATGATCTTGTCCTAGAACCATAAAGAAGATGCGTGAATAAATTGGCGATACCGGTGGTGGTCGGTGTTCGCATGAACCCCTTGACCGGGCACTTCATTTTCATGTACTTGTTTGACGACGATTGGTATAAGTCCACATTTTCCCGTAAAGATCATTGTCTAGGTAGTGAGTGAAAAAGATGTGCCCAATTTTTCAAGAGAATTGTGCCTGTTCGTTGGCGCTTCTGCTTCAAAGCAATGCATGAAAACAACTTCATTCCATTCTTGCAAATCAAAGGTATTTATTTTAGGCCAAGAAAGAAAAGGGGAAAATGATGTCCATAGTTTTCCCATTTTACAATAAACAATGAAAACAGTTAAGAACTACAAACCCTTTTCAAGCTGCCGAAATAGACCAGTAAAAACAAACTAAGAAAAATTTACCAATCCTGATATGCATTGACCTGTATTCTGTCAGACATCCGAGCTGGTGACAGCCTACTTCACTCACTTCCCCAATCCCCACTCTATTTCGGCTACCTTTCCTGACTATGACCGTTACCATTATTCTCAAGAGTGAATTTCACCGGAGGTCCATAAATTTTTTTCAAGATCTCATCTAGGTCCACAAACTAAAAAACGGTCATCTAGGTCCATCAACCTTTTTCGAGGTCTCATCTAGGTCCGCAAACTAAATAAGTGGTCATCTAGGTCCATGAATTTTTAAAAAGCGGTCATCTAGGTCCAAAGTGGTGGCGACGATCCACGTGTGGCCACGGGCAAAGGCACAATGCAGCCCTCTCCTCCACCGTCGAAGCAGCACCACATCCGCGCCTCCCACTGCCAGGAGGCTCGTCGCCACCTCCTTGGATCTAGACGAACGATCTTTAAAAGTTAATGGACCTAGATGACCGCTTTTTAAAAGTTGATGGACCTAGATGACCACTTATTTAGTTTGCGGACCTAGATGAGACCTCGGGAAAAGTTGATGGACCTAGGTGACCGTTTTTTAGTTTGCGGACCTAGATGAGATCTTGACAAAAGTTCATGGACCTCCAGTAAAATTCACTATATTCTCAACGGTATTTCAAAAAAAAACGCGCCAAAGATTTCATCTTATTACCAGCCTATATATATTTATAAATAAGCGTAGCTAACTTTAGCTTCCGCTCGCCCCCCGGGAAACGGGGCCTTCCTCCCGCTCTTCCCTCTCCTCCCCTCGCCATCTCCTCTTTCTCCTCTTCTCCTCTCCTGGTTCACGAGGCCCAAGCCTACCCGCCAAACTTCTCGATCTCCGCGGGGCTCTCCGGCGCACTTTCTCGTGCCTCGGGGACCCCGATCCGCCACCGATCGAGATCAGATCCCCGTTCACGGATGCACCACTGACCGATCGTACGTATCAGCTCATCGATCAAGACTCCATTCCTTTCGTCGGAGAAAATGGCGGCGAACGGCATGAAGGTGGCGCTGCACCGGCAGGTCTCCGGCGGCTCGATGAAGCACAACGCGGAGCTCCGGCGGCAGGCGTCGCTGGAGTCCCCGCGGACGGGGCGCGCCACCAGCCGCTTCCTCTTCGGGCGGCAGTCCTCCATGGACCCCAACCGGCGGCGCGGCCGGAGCCAGAGCCCCGTGGCGTCGGCGTCCGCGGCGGCGGAGAACCTCACCGTGCCGGAGAACCTCGACGCCACCATGCAGCTGCTCTTCTTCGCGTGCCATGGCGACGCGCTCGGCGTCGAGGGCCTGCTGCGCAGCGGCGTCGACGTCAACAGCATCAACCTCGACGGCCGCACCGCGCTGCACATCGCCGCCTGCGAGGGCCACCGCGACGTCGTCAGGGTGCTGCTCAACTGGAAGGCCAACATCGACGCGCGCGACCGCTGGGGTAGCACGGTGAGCCATTCTCGATCACTCAGTCACTCCCGGATCAAAATTCCATTTCTGTCGATTTTGCTGCAGATGATGAACTTAACTGATGATTTTATCCGTTTCTCCGATCATATATAGGCAGTAGCTGATGCCAAGTTCTATGGCCACATGGGGGTCTACGATCTCTTGAAAGCTCTTGGTGCAAAAATCCCGGTATCTTCCTAGCCGCATCCACTGATGATTATAGTATTATATGTTTGGTTGGTAACTTGACAAGGTGGATCAGCGAATTAATTCGCCCTTCGTGAGCTGATCTGTGATGGTTTCTTCAGAAAAACAAGAGGACGCCGATGATGGTGTCGAACCCCGGCGAGGTACCGGAGTACGAGCTGAGCCCCGGCGAGGTCCAGTTCCGGCGTGGCTACGATGTTACACCGGTGAAATTCTCCTTCCAATACAGTACAAACAGTTTTGTTTCTCAGATATTCTTTCAAGAACGGACAGTGACGTATAGAGACATACGGGGGAATTGACTAATGGCGCATCCAACAGGGCATGTATCATATAGCGAAATGGAATGGCACCAAGGTTTCCGTAAAGATACTTGACAGAGAAGGCTGCTCCGATCAAGAAGCCGCGTAAGATGCAAATGCCTGTGCTCAATTAACAACGATTTTTTTTCTTTTATAAAAATCATCTCTTCTTTTTGTTGCAGAAACTCTTTCAGGCATGAGCTGACTATACTGGAGAAGGTCCGGCACCCTAATGTCGTTCAGTTCGTCGGAGCTGTGACACAGCACATACCTATGATGATTATTTCTGAACTCCATGAAGAGGTAATAATAGCATTTCAATCTTATCATCTTCAGTAATTCTGAACATACCAGCAATATGCCTATTGCACATCATTGTTAAGAATTCGGATGGACTGACGTCTTTCTTTCTTTTCCCCTAAAACTCAGAAAGACTTAACAGCCTGTATTCAGAAGAAAGGGAAGTTACATGCTCAGAAGGTGCTAAGATATGGCCTTGATATTGCCAGGTAATTTCTAGGCTTTGATTCCAACAAGGGTTGAGGAATCCAAATATACACCATATACTAGTACTAGCTCTTTACACTTTCAGTTAAAGATAACAGTCCATGTCAAATGCACATTATTGGTACTAACAATGTTTCTCGCTGCTGCCTTGAGTCTGTAGGGGCATGACCTATCTCCATCAGTGCAAGCCGGACCCCATCATCCACTGCGACCTAAAGCCAAAGTAAGATGAGGAAATGAAGCAACTAGCCTTCTCTTGTTGCATTCTTGGGCCACAAATTCCATTCAAATGCTGTCTTTCACGGTTGTCCCGTACTTTACTATTTGAATCTTGGTAAGGTGCCAGAAATATCTTCCTGGATAGTGGAGGCAACCTGAAAATTGCGGGATTCGGAGTGGCAAAGGTGTCGAAGATCGGCTCTGACAAAGTGAAATTGGTCAACCACGAGGATCTTGTTGACAGCTTCAGTAAGTATGAGATAATGTCACTTATTTCCTTTTTACCGGCAAATATGCTCTAATCGGTAACGACATTCATATTCCTGTGTTTAGGCTACCACACTGCGCCTGAGCTGTACAGAAATGACCCATTTGACACAAGCGTTGATGCCTACTCGTTCGGTTTCATCCTCTACGAGGTCAGTAAATCTCTGTTCCGGATACAAAAACAACAACAAAATATTGGTTCGACGATTCAAATTTCATTCTTTGTGTTGTTAACAATAGATGGTTGAAGGATTAGTGAGAACACCAGAGGATTCAGGACACTCAATCAGGTTCGAGGGGATGCGGCCGCCACTGAAGGGCAAGCTGAAGGGCTATCCCCCAGACTTCAAAGCGTGAGTTCTGAAAAAAGAAAACAAGAGTTCTTTCATGACATCTCTCATGTGTGCCAATATTCAGTTCAGTATCATGTGTTTCACAAAATTCAGAGCAGCACGCTGCATCTAACTAACTGCTCTTCTTCTTCCCGGGGTCTCTGCAGGCTGATCGAGGAATGCTGGGACCCTCAGGGCATGGCTCGCCCAACATTCTCGGAGATGATCATCCGGCTGGACAAGATCTACGCGCACTGCGCCAAGCACGGGAGCTGGAAGGACTCGCTGAAGATTTGGTTTGTATCCCGGCGAATTAAGCGAATTAAGTACCGCTCAGTGAAGAGCAGGATCCACACTGAACTGTGAACAATAATGTTCAGAAATAAGATCTTGCATTCGGTGACTGACTGAGCATTTTTTTTTCTTGGAAAGGAAAATCGCACGTTGACTGAAAATTTGCTCTGCGTTGCCCTGTGTTTTTACAGGAAATGACATGACACGGCCTGCACGCCTTCTTTGTGTACATATCGCTGCGAACAGCGTCTCCTTCTCAGGGGAAGCTTGAGTGCTGTTGAGGTGGAGGATCACGTGCCATGTTGATTTTGTTTTTTTGGTACGGATTGTAACAGGATTGTGAGTAAACTTGGAGAAAACAACACGTATACGTCCTTTTTTTTTACTGCAGTGTCCAAGTGAGTGTGCATTTTTTCTGCTATTCTCCTAGATTGTACGTAGTAGTACATAAAATAAAAAATATATCATGAAAAAATGTAAAATGAAGTTGTTTAAAGCGATGGCGCCCCTCACTCCCTCAGGGATAGCCTGCGCTAAACGCTTTGCCGCTGGGCCATGTAGTCATTGCCGACAACGTTGGGCCACAAGGCCCATCTATGTGGGTTGAGAGGCCGGCCCGAAATTGCGCGCGGCGTCGAGCTCCCTGGGCCTCCGCTCACCAGAACAGCTGTCAGTGAACTGCGAAGAGCAGGCCGCTGTTTCGACCAACCGATCCATGAAGAGGGCACGAGTTCAGACAATGCGGCACGTAGGCCGTAGCAGCGCTGAAGTCTGCAGCAGCGGAGCTCGTGGTGGGCTGGTGGCGCGGAGGCCGCGACGGCGCCGTTCTCATCGACCAGGCCGCGCTGTAGTTGGTCCATTAACGGCCCACCATTACCAACCACCCCAACGGCCCGGCGTGGCCGCAGCAGGGAAACACAGGGCACTGCGGTGTCCTGATCAACGTCTTGTGTCTGTCAGCAGTCATTGACATGGCAATTGCCCTCTGAAGTCTGAGGCCGTGTTTAGTTCCCACATTTGCACCCCCAAATTTACTATGCAAAAAGAAGATTCTCATCACATCAAAATGTCATAGCATGCATAGAGTACTAAATGTAGATAAAATCAAAAACTAAGTACACAATTTTATTGTACTCTGCGAGACGAACATGTTGAGCCTAATTAATCAATTTTTGGACAATTTTTTACACATACAAACGAAATGTTACAGTAACGCACTGATTACGACGTGACCTCTTTCTCCCAAATTTGGCCCCCAAGGCCTTGTTTAGATGTTAAATTTGGGAGGGTGAATTTGTGAGTATGATGTCATTTCGTAATCATTACGTCACTGTAGCATTTCGTTTGTATTTGTGAAAAATTATTCAAAAAATGATTAATTAGGCTCAAAATGTTCGTCTCGTAGAGCACAACAAAACTGTACAATTAGTTTTTGATTTCATCTACATTTGGTACTCCATGCATGTTATGACATTTTGATGTGATGAAGAATCTTCTTTTTGCATAGTAAATTTGTAAGTTGCTTTTTGCATCTAAACAAACAGGCCCTGAACTAGCAGTATGCCATAAGTATCAGAACCGTCAGCTTCGGATGTGGCTGTCCAATTCTTGGCACACCCATCACGGCTCTGAAACTTCAGCGTCCTGTCCTTTGCAAGAGCTCTCTGCAACTCTGTCTGTTCATCCTCCGCAACGCATCTCTGATGTCTACCGAGCACCTATGCAGTTTCTTTTTTTTTCGAAATAGCTGCAGGAGCACCTATGCAGTTTCGGCCTTCTGAAATCCGAAGCATTACTGTAACCTTTTACTAATGAGGGTAGCTTTGTACCGCGAAAGCTGAACACGATCAGGCTTACCTGTCCGCTGTACCTAACTACCACCCATCCGTCTTCTCAAGGTAAAGCCTCTTCGTTTTCGCTTGCCGGCCTGGACGTGGACACCTCGAATCAAAAAAAAAAGTTCCGTGCAGCCAGTGTCATGGATGACACCAGCGGCGCCGGTGCCGCCCTTGTCGTGGAACAGGACAAGGAGAGGTCGGTACCCTCTTGCATGGAAGAAACAAAAAGCAGAGTTCTCCAGAGCATCACCAAGGGGGAAAAAGGTGAGGGAGAAAACGAAGAGCCAATTTCCGGTGACAATAACTTTTCAAAAATTCCTGGTGACAAATATTTTTCCCACTCTGAACTGAAGGTAGGGATGGGAATTGCCGAATTGGGGATAACGTGCAGCACTGTTTGACTGAGACTCCTGTTGCTGCAGCCTGCAGAGGAGCAATTCCAGCTACTCCGACCACACCTTTCCCCGGCCCCACTTGCAGTGTCGTGAGCAAGGTCTGGCCCTGCGCCTTCTCCTGTCCTGCTGGACCAAAGGCGCCAGGCTCACACAGACACATGCTCGCTGGGCGGCGCGACGGCGCCGGCGCCTCGACGCGTGGCGCGTGGCTAGTGGCTCGGTTTCGCGTCCTGTCCACGTGAGTCGGCGGCCGCGTCCGGCTACTTGCCGATTCTATTCCTGGCTCTCATCGCACCCGGCCCGGCCTTGGGTGGGCCTTGTGGGCACGCGATCCTCGTGTTCATCGCCGCTGACATGTGGGGCCAGCCATCCGTGGGGGCCACTTGACAGGCTGATTGGCGTTAATCCAGAAGGCTTTAAAAGCTTTCGAGCACTGACGAGGACGCGGTGCTGAAGCTCCCTTTCCTTCTCGTCCGCAATCTCTTTTCAGGGAGGCTTTGCAGTTTTGCACTCCAGCGTCCAGAGCCCAGACTGATTTCAGGTGAGCATGTTGATGCGAATTCTGAATACAATTCTCTCCTTGGTTTTTTTCCTCTGCTACCTTTCAATCGATTCTCTGGTGTTCCAAACGATTGGGTTTCGATAGTTCAAAGAATGATTCCTCTGATTTCTTGTTTGCCGGGCTTTTGGTGAAGGTTTTTCTGACTGGAATTCTCAGATTTCAGTAAGGAACCTGAATTTCGCCTCCGAGAGCGCATGAACGTAATCATGCGTGTATATTTCTTTCGGCTCGTTGTTGGCAGCGGTGGAGCGCACTGAGATTTTCTTCAGTCTTTCCTGCAGAGATTCTCACATCACAGTTTTTCTAGGCTTGGAAGAAAAAAAAAGAAAAATCAGATGCTCTTAGATTTTGTGCTTTAAAGAACTACACCACAATCAGCACACAGGAATACCAAGTATTTAGTGAAGAATTGATTCGCGTCTACTTTTGCTTTCTGTCGCTTATGGCAGTCATTTATTACTACTTGTTCTTTCTGAACCTGCCTTGAACAAACAGTTACTCCTATTTGTTTCAGTATATGGTATGCATTGATTTTCAGCTAACATTTCCCCCCCTTTTCAGTCAAGGCAGGGATTGCATAGTTGATGGAACGCCTTGAATTCGACTCTTCTGATTTCTTCTTGGAGGGCGATGCAATCGACAGCCTATTGGACATCCATCGTGACTCCGATTGCTTAGCAGGCACCAAAGCCGTGCCGGATCATCTCCGGCGTGCTCAGGTTCATTGCAGCAACGCCCCTAATCCACCTCCGCTGCCGGGAACTTCTTATGGCGCGAGGAGAAGTTCTAGGACGGCAAGGCTTTGCAGGCGCATCCCTGAAGAGGTCCTGGATTCCTGGGACAGGTTATTCTTAGAGGGATACAAGGCTGATCTCCGCGTTTCGACAGATGACGGCACTGAAATTCTGTCGCATTCTTGTGTTCTTGTGAGTACACTTCTCTGAATCTTTTCATGTGATAGGGTTTTGCATTTCTGTAGCACACAGCAGGTTCGGGTGTTCTGTAAGAGATTCATGTTTTCCTCTCCCTGCAGGGTGTCAAATCTCCTGTTCTGAGAGCTATGGTGGAAGACGCTAAACTGGAACATGGTTTTCGGTCCATCCAAATTTCTGGTGCGCCTTCAGAAGCAGTCCATGTTTTCATCAGATTCCTTTACTCTTCAAGGTATGATATAATTCGTCTCTGTACCTTTTGTGCTTATCCACTTTTGTTTAGATTTATTAGATGGCGTTTTGTTCTCTGAAGATCAGTTTTCGGGCCAAACAGTTTCTAGTGTCTGAAACTGAAGACAGTGCAGACTGTTTTCATCCTGAAATTTTGATATGTGCTCCTCTTTTCAGTGTGATGAGAGCGATTTCCAGTAAGAAACAAAAGTTTTGAATCTTTTTTGTTTTTTTTCTGTGGTGAAGTTTTGAGCAGGAACAGATGAACAAGCATGTCCTGCACTTGCTTGTACTTTCCCATGTCTTCTCGGTTTCATCTCTGAAGACGGTCTGCATCAACCAGCTGGAGAGGAATTTCCTTGCTCCTGACAACGTGGTAGACATGCTGCAACTTGCCGGATTGTGTGACGCGCCCCGGCTCTCCCTCGTCTGTACCCGTATGATCATTGCGGATTTCAAGACCATCTCTACGACAGATGGGTGGAAAGTAATGAGACGGGTGAACCCGAGCCTGGAACAGGAGCTGCTGGAGTCCCTTGTCGAAGCTGATGCAGTGAGTTCTCTGTAACGATCATCTCATCCATTCAGAGTTTCAGTCTGTTCAGTTCAGTGTTTCAGACTGTTGTGCAACCCTGTTTGAATTTCCAGGGTTTTTTAAATGATGCTATACCCAATGCTTTAGCTGGCCATCTTTGATAATATGTTGCATTGCATCTACTAATTCTTATTAGTTGTGCACGCCTGCTTCCCTGCTCTCGTTGTCTGAACTTGCAGAGGCACAAATAATTCAGCAGTTGTGCATGTCCACAGTACGACTACTTGCACTACCGGTTTGAACCTTTTTTTTCTTATTATCTGAATTGATGCAGAAAAGGCAGGAAAGAGCTAAAAGGATGGAAGAAAAGAAGACCTATCTGCAACTGTACGAAGCAATGGAGGCTCTAATTCACATATGCCGAGATGGATGCAGAACAATTGGTCCCCGAGATCAAGCGCTCAAGGGCAGCCGAGCAGCTGTCTGCAAGTTCCCTGCCTGCAAGGGCATCGAGCTGCTGGTGCGCCACTTCTCAACCTGCAGAGTTCGAGTTCCTGGTGGCTGTGCAAACTGCAAGCGTATGTGGCAGCTCCTTGAGCTGCATTCTCGCATGTGTTTGACTCCAGACATCTGCAAGGTCCCTCTCTGCAGGTGAGCACATCTCTTGGTTGTTATGCCTGCCAAGCAGTGGCAATCTAACGATGCAAAATGCCGCGATCTTCCATTCTTGTCAAAGAAAAAGGGCACTTGTTTGATATACCTATGTGATACCATGCAGGCATTTTAAGGAGAAAATGCAGAATCTGGGCAGGAAGGAAGAGATCAAATGGAACCTTTTGGCGTGCAAGGTGCTGGAGAGCAGAGGACCCGTTGGTCTTATCTCTGGAAAGAGACAGTTTACAGCCCTAAATCCTGCTGGGAGTCATCACGTGGCTCCTCGCCTTGTAGGACCGATCTGAAACATCGGAAGAGACATTGTGCAGAGGAGTTCGGTTTCAACAGGAACGAAGATTCTCATGACAGAAAGGCAGGGTGAAGAGTTGTAGTGTGGAGTGACGATAAAAATGTGTTGGCTTTAGAATCTGAGTATGCTCATGAGAACTGGTAATGGAACCAGACGAAATCGTCAGCGATTTGAGAATCATAGTAGCCCTGAATATGTCTAACAAGTAACATGTACTGCCACAACTTGGTGCGGGGATGAAATCTTCAGGTCAAAGTAATCGCGCAGTCACAGTTTCGTGCAGTTTTCAGCAGGATCTTTTTTCATGAGAAGAAAGATGCATTGATCTTGGCCCATTACACCGGCCCTTTTACAAACAGGACCCCAAAGAAAAGAAAAAATACAAAGAAGTCTAAAACTCCTGTTCATCTTCTTCGAAGCCTTCGGAGATCCATTCGTCACCGCCGCCGAAGCCGCTTCCCAATCGTCGCCGGGCACCAAAACCAATCTCCACAAGGTGGAGGCCGCAGAGGAGGGCTTACTTCTAGGCGAATCAGCCGAGTACACTGCCTCCCAGGCGCATCGGCCAACTCCAGTACCCACGACGCATCCTTCGATTCCACCGCCGGCAACCCAAGCAAAGCTCAGATTTTCACCAAAGATCATCTTCCTCGAGATTAACAGGGTCAACACCATCATCATCTGAAGAAGACGACGATACGCCAGCCCTCGACTCCTGGACAGGTCTCCCCAGCCCCTCCGTTGACGTCGGAGTAGATCGTCATCGGAGAACGGAAGAAGCTGGGAGAAATTATTCCTCTGCAACGTCGTCGCTTCCGCATCGCCGGCGCCGCCAGGAAAACCAAGCCGCATATGAGCCATGCTCCTCCGGCAAAACCTAACTCCACCACCGAGCATCGGCGGCGAACAAACCCGGCGAACAAACCCTAAACCTAGAAGGACTCAATTAGGACTCGATCTAGTAAAAGGACGGACTCCCGCTCCCCTTACCACCGGCTAGGAGACCGGGGGCGAGGGAGAACGGGGGCCGGAGGCGAGCGGAGGCGGCGCGCACGCACCGGCGGCGGCAGTTCCGCCCGCGTCGCCCCACAAGGGCGACGCGGGGGACGGGGTCGAGTCTGGCGTGGCCTCCTTTCAGCAGGATCCTTATTCCACCACAGTTTCCACTGCACCTAACGAAACATGAACATAAAAATTACAGGATGAATTCAACTGAAGATGATCAGGAAACCTAGTTTCCAAGTTTACATCTGACAGTTGTTTGTTACTGTTCCCTTCCCAGGACGGCAATTTTACACTGGACAGTGGCTACAGACAGTCACAGTTATTAGAGAAGACACATATGGCAACCGTTACCGCAGACAACACCAGCGCTACGACAGGTGTTCAGACTCCAGACTACTCCGTATATGTTAGTGAGCTCGGACACGGGACACGGCAAACATACAGAGTACTCCATCCATGATGGACTCGGAAAACTAAATAAAAACCTTGGCCCTGTGATGTCGCGGTGGTAAAAGCGTAAAAGTCATCATAACCACTTGATTATTTGCATACACAAATTACTCAACCCACATTTATCATTCACTGAATACTCAACCTCCAGTTTTGGGACAGACTGCTAGACGCTAGTCTTGGATTGCTTTTCGAAACCTGCATAACAGACGCTCATGAATTACAGAGATGATCAATAGTGAAGGCATAAAAAGACAATGTTTCTTTGGATCAGGAATGCAAAAGTGCTCATTCAAAATATGGCAATACCAATTTCATCAGTAACCTGTTTTACTGATCAACTTGTTCTTTGTACACATATCTGATATGATCCTCTCATACTGAAGAGTCATCATGAACTTTACGATCATCGCATCACCAAAGCATTCAAGGAAAAGAAAAAAAAGCACTGGAATACTGTCTTGTGACTTCAACAAGCTTCCAGTGACAAAGGTCAAAGATTGCACCCCGATGTATTTCTCAGCAGTGACAGAATCAAGGAAAAAGAATAAGGGTGAAGAATTTGAAATGCTATACTAATATCTTCAAACGGTTTTGTAACCACTATTATCAGAACTTTGTGAAGGCTCACACAATGAAGCCTTTGCTCAATTAACCTGTGCATTCACTGTACATTTCTTCAACCGCTGTGGTATCTACAAAACCTTGACCATTTAGCTGTTTCTGAGGAATCAAGAAGTAGATGTTTGTATCAACTCTGATGATCTGATTTGTTGATCTTGCATCTTCTCTTTCTCACCACACACCTTATTCTGCAACAAATATGAATATGATCATCCAACTCATTCAACGGCTACATAAGCATGTTAGTTCAAACAATGAAGTGAAACTTACCAGCACCAGTGGAATGAGATAGCCTGCAATTGCAAAACATACCAAAATCACAAAAACTGTAGCAGACAACTGGTTCAGTTTGCCCTCGTTCCTCCAATAATTCTGGAGCAGCATCAATCCAATGTGAAAGATCACTAAAAGAGTAATGCCGATCATCCCTACCCAAGTTGCAAGCTTTGCCACTGAATGCTCTAAGCTTGTCCTCCCAAAAATGGTGCATCCTGCTCCAATGGATGACAGCGTCCAAACAAAACCCACAACAAACAAGACTGCCACCTCATTTGTGCGGAAGGTCCCGGGTTCAAGCCCCAGCCTCTGCACATTTGTGCGGGTAAGGTTTGGGCGCTATTACAACCCTTCCCCAGACCCCGCACGGTGCGGGAAGCCTACGGCACTGGGTACGCCAATTAAAACAAGACTGCCACCTGATGATCGGGAGGGAACCCCTTGATGAGTTTCTGTGTAGTTGGGAGCAGTGACATTATGCCATAAAGCACGGAGTCAAAGATAGCAAGTCTCTTATGAATTTCTGAGTCAGGCTGCACAACGAAATGAAAAGAATCTGGTGTGACACAAGCTATAATATGCATGAGAACGAAATTGTTGGCATGGCAATTAAAGGACATATGGTTTTCTACAGCGCCCAAGGAACTATTGGGGTTGCCAAGAAGCAGATAGAAATCTCAAACCTGTATATCCTTTCCCCCCTATATCTCTTCTAGGACTTCTCTTATATACTATTAGAATCTATGTCTTTGTACCTCTACCCAATTCTTTTTAGAGTTATATATAACAAAAGCCCTGGTCCATACGCATACCAACAGGACCAGAAGATTAACGTTTTCAGTGCAGATTACATCACAGTTCAGAGAGATTGCTGGGTCCAGAAATAGGGACATTTCATTGTCCAGAGCTAGCGAAACAATGAGGTAACCATGACTACGCAAGCGATCAGAAACAACCAAGGTGAGTATTGCCAGCATCACATTGCCGCCTGATAGCCACCATGACTACAGGCTGATAGGCCTGAATTTTATTCATGTTACTGACCCTATTTTCTTTTGGATGGGTATTATTAAGGAAAAATTCAGCCCAGAGAGGTCCAACTCTCCACCCTGGAAGGCTCTAAAACCCAAACTATCTTCTAGATAGAATGTAGTCTTTGTACCTCTACCCAAATTACATAACTAATCCTACTTCTAGGTGTTTTCTGAAACGAGTACTGCTAGGTGTTTTCTGAATCGAATACTGCTAGGTGTTTCTTATCCCAATTCCACACTCAATCCTACCGCTAGATTGCGAAACTCACCATCAAATCGCAGTGCCACGTCTGAAACCATGCGATGATCCTGGTCGCCCTACCGCCGCTGCTGGGTACTGAAGCCGGGTGTATGACTGGAAGGCTGGGGTTCCTCTTCCTCCTCCAGAGAAGACGACCGAGGAGAGTGGGCTGGGGCTCGTCGTCGCCGGAACCCGTGCCGTCTGTGTGGACGCTGCTACGCCCTCCGCCGCTCCCGCCCGCACGGATGTCGTGGCCCCTTGGCCTTGGCGCCGCTCCAATCAGGCGCGACAGAGAAGTGTACGGCGCCGCTCCAGCCTGCTGAGGCGGCGAAGCTGAAGCCGGTGGAGGGCGGGGAGGTGGCGAGGTGGATGGCGCCGCGGTCTGCGGCGTCGGGCGGGAAGGGCCCGTCGTGGAGCGCGGGGGCGTCGAGGATGACATCGGGGGCGGCGGAGATGGCGTCACGGGCGGCTGGAGCAGCGGGGGCGGCGGAGGTGACGCCGCGAGCGCCACGGAAGGCGGGGTAGGTTCGCGCTCGCGCCCGCAGCCGGCGCCGCCGGGGACTTGTCGAGCAGCGGGTCGAACATCTTCGTCAGCAAGGAACCCAACGAAACGAGAGGGAAGAAGCAGAGGGGTGGTGAATTTTGGTTGCGAGAGGGGGCGGGCCGGCGGAGGGGATGGGCGAATTTGGCCGTTGGCTTTGCGCCATCGAGTCCGCAAAGGCGTAATTACTGGCGTAAAACGGAGGCACATTCGGATGACGGAGACGTATTTTTGTTTATATTGGAAGCGGAAACCTGCGAGAAGCATTTTTTTTAGAGTTTCCTGCGAGAAGCATTTTTGCAGGAAGCACCCACCCTTTCCGAGTTTCTGACTTGTGCACCCCTGCTCCCCTCTACCTCTGCGCCTCAGGATCATCACCGGCGTGCTCAGGTTCATTGCAGTAATGCCCCTGATCCGCCTCCGCTGCCGGGAACTTCTTATGGCGCGAGCAGAAGTTCTAGGACGGCAAGGGTTTGCAGGCGCGTCCCTGAAGAGGTCCTGGATTCCTGGGACAAGTTATTCTTAGAGGGATACCAGGCTGATCTCCGTGTTTCGACAGATGACGGCACTGAAATTCTGTCGATTCTTGTGTCCTTGTGAGTGCACTTCTCTTAATCTTTTCATGTGATAGGGTCTTGCATTCCTGTAGCACAGCAGATTCGAGTCTATGTTTTCATCAGATTCCTTTACTCTTCACGGTATGATATAATTCGTCACTGTACCTTTTGTGCTTATCCACTTCCGTTTAGTATTTGTTTAGATTTATTAGATGGCGTTTTATTCTCTGAAGATCAGTTTTCGGGTCAAACAGTTTCTAGTGTCTGAAACTGGTGACAGTGCAGACTGTTTTCATCCTGAAATTTGATATGTGCTCCTCTTTCCAGTATGATGAGCGATTTCCAGTAAGAAACAAACGTTTTGAATCTTTTTTTTCGTTTTTTTTTCTCTGGTGAAGTTTTGAGCAGGAACAGATAACAAGCATGTCCTGCACTTGCTTGTACTTTCCCACGTTTTCTCGGTTTCATCTCTGAAGACGGTCTGCATCGACCAACTGGAGACGAATTTCCTTGCTCCTGACAACGTGGTAGACATGCTGCAACTTGCCTTATGTGTGACGCGCCCCGGCTCTCCCTCGTCTGTACCCGTATGATCATTGCGGATTTCAAGACCATCTCTATGACAGATGGGTGGAAAGTAATGAGACGGGTGAACCCGACCCTGGAACAGGAGCTGCTCGAGTCTCTTGTCGAAGCTGATACAGTGAGTTCTCTGTAACGATCATCTTAGTATGGGTCGACTATTTCCTACTTTATCTTGCTAAATCTGCTCATTCAGAAGCTTAAAAAAACATATTCATTCAGAGTTTCAGTCTGTTCAGTTCAGAGTTTCAGACTGTTGATCTCCCTGCAACCCTGTTTGAATTTCCAGGGTTTTTTACATGATTCTCTACCCAATGCTTTAGCTGGCCATATTTGATAGTTTGTTGCATTGCATCTACTAATTCTTATTAATTGTGCACGCCTGCTCTCGTTGTCTGAACTTGCAGAGGCACAATAATTCAGCAGTTGTGCATGTCCACAGTACGACTACTTGCACTACCGGTTAGAACCAATTTTTTTCTTATTATCTGAATTGATGCAGAAAAGGCAGGAAATAGCTAAAAGGATGGAAGAAAAGAAGACCTATCTGCAACTGTACGAAGTAATGGAGGCTCTAATACACATATGTCGTGACGGATGCAGAACAATTGGTCCCCGAGATCAAGCGCTCAAGGGCAGCCGAGCAGCTGTCTGCAAGTTCCCTGCCTGCAAAGGCATCGAGCTACTGGTGCACCACTTCTCAACCTGCAGAGTTCGAGTCCCTGGTGGCTGCGCAAACTGCAAGCGTATGTGGCAGGTTCCTCTCTGCAGGTGAGCACATCTCTTGGTTGTTCTGTTTGCCAAGCAGTAGCAATCTAACGATGCAAAATGCCGCGATCTTCCATTCTTGTCAAAGAAAAAGGGCACTTGTTTAATATACCTATTTGATACCAATCATACCATGCAGACATTTTAAGGAGAAAATGCAGAATCTGGGCAGGAAGGAAGAGACCAAATGGAACCTTTTGGCGTGCAAGGTGCTAGAGAGCAGAGGACCCATTGGTCTTATCTCTGAAAGGAGAAAGTTTAAAGCCCTAAATCCTGCTGGGAGTCACCACGTGGCTCCTCGCCTTGTAGGACCGATCTGAAACATCAGAAGAGGCATCGTGCAGAGGAGTTCAGTTTCAAGAG
The DNA here is from genome assembly GCA_033239725.1 of Echinochloa phyllopogon. Classification (NCBI taxonomy): domain Eukaryota; kingdom Viridiplantae; phylum Streptophyta; class Magnoliopsida; order Poales; family Poaceae; genus Echinochloa; species Echinochloa phyllopogon. The sequence goes on from BTCW01000005.1 coordinate 52,794,311, forward strand.
GAACTATGGTTTTCATGAAAAAAAAAGGGGAGGGTGCAGATTTGTAGTGTGAACTGATGATAAAATGTGTTCGCTTTAGAATTGTCAGCGGTTTGAGAATCAAAGTACTCCTGAATATGTCTAACAAGCAACATGTACTGCCACAACTTGGTGCGGATGAAATCGTCAGGTCAAAGTAATCGTGCAGTCACAATTTTGTGCAGTTTTCAGCAGGATCCTGATTCCACCACCTAAACTAACTGTTTCCCTCCCAGCACGGCAATTTTACACCGGACAGTGGCTAACCGTCACAGTTACCAGAGAAGACACATATGGCAACCGTTACCGCAGATAACACCAGCGCTACGACAGGTGTAGCTATCACCACGATGATGGGATTCGGAGCAGACGGGAGAGCCGCCATGAGTATGGCTTCAGTAAACCATACGAAGACAATGGTCATCACGAAGGTCTGCAAACAACAAAAGGCTAAGAGTCAGCGTATGTGTATCCACACATTCTCCGAAAAAACAAACAAACAGGAGCAGGCTCACCACAAAGAACGTCGTGCCGCAGCAGGAGCAGCCGACCCCTAGAGGCGAGTCGTGGGCGCGACACGCTGCCCCTGCCGTAGCCGTGTGCGGCGGCTCGCTGTGGCGCGGGCAGCAGACGGACGCCTGCCTCCCGTTGTTGCCGTCGCCTACGAGCAGCGGGTAGCCGAGTGCCACCGCGCGGTCGCCTTCCTCCATGCCGCGAACCGTGGCGTCGTCCTTGGCCAGGGCCATATGTGCCCCGTCGTCGACGGTGGCGATGGACGCGCGCAAGAGGCCGATGACGACGTGCGCCACGTACTCTATGCCGGATCAAATTGAAACAAATCCTTTGCGCGGCGCTGTAAGAATCGGACTCGAGCTGTTCTTCTGTTCGATCAGTCGACTCGGCGCGCGGGGTACAAATCCTTTGCGCCGTCAACGCTGATGTGCTCTCCTCTCGACGTGACGGAGTCAGATTCACAGCGCATGTTACGAATAAGATCGGTGGGATGAGAAAGGTGATGGGAGAACATCTGGAGGTCGCGATGGCGCCTCGGTTGCACCACGGTGGTGGTGGTGGAGTCGTCCAATCTCTTTATTTAATTGTCTTTGTTTCAAAACTGTTTCAACTTTGACGAAGTTCTCTTTTCTTAAAAAAATACGAACACCGACAAATGCACTATCAAGACATACTTTATTGTGAATTTAATGAAACTAATTGAGGCTTTGAATGTTGGTATTCTCTTCTTCTATATGAAGATTAGTTTTTTTCATTACAAATGCGAAAACAAAACAAAACAGGGTCAGTTAAATTCAAGTTGATAAAGGATTGCGGACAAATGCGTAGGATTTAACACAACACAGATATTGCCATACATCCAACAACGCTCGCAGCAAATCCCAATGCCACGACAGGCAGAAACACCAGGACAGTGAGGGGGCTTGGCGCAGACGCAAGAACCATGCTCAAGAGGATCTCTGTGACCAATACTAAGACAAAGACAATCATAAAGCCCTGGAACAGTAAGGCGGATGTGTCAGTAGTCAGCGACCCTACAAGTCTGCCAGAAATACAGATTGTGAATATGGCCACATACAAACCGTAGCGTTGATTGAAAAAACAAGAGTGTGCAGGACAAATTAGACATGCCTTCGGTAAAAGAAAAGAATCTTTTTACAATGGTTGAAAAAATTTTGGATGGCTCACGTCACTCGATCCGACGGCTGTAAGTAGAGGAGGTACCCAAATGGGAGGTACCAAGAGGTACCCGGTACATACTAAATGGTGGGCCAGTGTGCACTAGGTGCATACTGTTTTGGTGAGACCCGCAACAAAAAAGAGAGTTGGGGATAATTACCATTTCAGGATTAGTTTTTTTATCAAGGATAAAATAGTCAATCCATAATGATTGGAATTTTATTGGACCCTAAGTTTTTCTCTCGTGGCCGCATCCAGGTTTGTAATGGGCTGGATGAGAAGTATAATTATAGGCAGAAGATTTGGCCCAAACACTTCCATTGCCATCTTTTTGTTGATTTCTTTCTAGTGAGGATCTTAAGCTGCGATTAACAATATAGTTACTTCGAAAATAATTTTATTCAAAACAACTGCTTGTTATATGTGTAACATGATTAAGTGATCTCGAAACGACAGGTACTTTGGGAATACGTGACAGGTGCACCGGCAGCGGCAGCAGCTGCTCATCGGCCATCGCCACTGCTGAGTTGGGAGGAGACCTTGCTGTTGGTGGCGCCGACGTCAGTGACCGTCTCGTCGGGGTCTCCGGTGGTGAGGAAGCTCGTCGACGACGGCACCCACCTCGGCATGACCACTTCCTCGGGGAACTGCGCCCCCACTGCGCTATAGTCCCTATCCTGTTTGGTTATGGAGACTTAAAGACTAAATGTCATTAATAAGCTCAACAAAGACCAAAATACCTTAAATGTCATTAGAGTATGTTGATCTTGTGCCTAAGGGCACGTACGCCCGCTGCGAGCCGTCGCCATGCAGTAATTTTTTTGCAAAAAGCCCCTCCGAGAGCTGCAGCCGGCGAGGGTCGTCGCCTCGTTCGTCTACGGCATGGCTGCGTGCTCCAATGCAAATCGCCGACGTCAGGCACGCGTTGTACGATTCCGGTCGATGGCAGCAGGATCCCTTGCACACACGCAGCCGCGCAGGTGCAGATTCTTTCGGCGGCAGCAGCTTGCATGTGCCTTGTAGCCGCGCAGGCCCAGCTTCCTTTTGCAGCAGCAGCTTTTGCATGTGCTTTTTTCTCTCATGGCTCTTTTTCTCTCATGGGATGTGTTGTTCCAAAAAAAAGTTGACAAAATTTAGCAAAAATATCCCATCGGACATTGCAGCACACTGTAACATTTTTTGTTTGTTTGTGGTAATCGTTGTCCTACCAGGATCAAACTAGGCTCAAAAGATTCGTCTCGTCGTGTACATCAAAACTATGTACTTAGTTTTATTTACCCACGTTTAGTGTTTCATGCATGAGGAGGGAGATTAAATGTGATAGGTGAATACTGAAGTTTGGAGAGAGTATTTTGAGAAGTTTGGTAAAAGTGAACACAACCATGGCTACAAAGATCAATTGAGCACTAGATCAACATGAGTTTATGTGTCACATGATGAATTAATTACCATGCAGACGGCCAAACAGACAGCCCATTGTACAAGCTGTCTGTTCAGCTGTCTATTTGTATCAAAAGGACAGCAGCTGTCTCCACCGTTGTACTTGTCCTAATGCCTCTATGCCCTTGATGAGGTGCATTAAACGAGGGGTAGCTCTTGGATCACTTTTAGCTCCTATAAACAATAATTTTAGGATTATGGACTTATAGCTTGGGACCCAACTTTAGTCATCATGTCTGACACATTTGAGATTTATTGGGACTTAAGTTTAGCCCTAAAAATAAGTAAGGGGAAGCCAAACAGAGCCTAAGTCAAAAAAAAAAAATCAGCCTTTTTTGTCTTTTTTCTTTTAGTTTTTACGACCATGCTACTACAGTTAACGTTTGTGTTTCCCTATGCAATCACTGGGAATAATCAGCAGCAGCCAAACTTAACAAAAAAAAGCGCATCATTGTCGTCTCTATGTGAGTTTTTTTTCTAAAACACGTGTCACGTGTGGTTGAAGAACCTTTTGCGTTAGATGCAGCGGCTCACCAGCAGGAACTTCTTGCAGGATGAGCAGCCGTTCTCGATCGAGGAGGAATCCTGGAAACGATGCGGCGCCGGCGGGTAAGGGATGCGTGCTTGCATCGTTTCCTCCATGCTGCGTACCGCGGCCTCGTCGTCAGCCGGAGCCATGTGCGGCGTCGCGCCGGCGGTGTTGTGCTGGTCGCGCTTTAGCTATTGATCAATCTTAATCGGCAGCGGATTTGAATTTCCTGGAGACTTGGAGAGGTACGTCCGTACTCGAGTTTAACCCTTTGATAGGGCATGATGGATTCGGAAGAGGAGGTGGTGGTGGCAGAATTTTGGTTGCGAGAGGGGGCGGGCCGGAGGAGGGGATGGGCGAATTTGGCCGTTGCCTTTGCACACGATGGCGCCGTGTCTTGACTCCGTAATAACTGGCGTAAAACAGAGGCACATTCGGATGCCGGAGACGTATTTTTGTTTGGTTTGGAAGCGGAAACCTGCGAGGAAGCACCCTTTCCGAGTTTCTGCCTTGTGCACCCCTGCTGCCCTCTACCTCTGCGCCTTCTTCATGGAGACGCGCGGCGAGCGCCTCCTCCCCCTCGTGCTGACCCTCGTCGCCGCGGTGGTCACTCCATCCGCCGTTTCCCACGACGAGAGAGAGGTGGTGGAGGTGTCCGGCGCGCCGGATGGGGTCGTATGGGTGGCCCAGCTCTCGGATCTCCACTTCAGCGTGCACCACCCGGAGCGCGCCTACGACTTCCGGCGGTACGTGGGCCCGGCGCTCGCCATGGTCAACCCCGACCTCGTACTGATCACCGGAGACCTCACTGGTACGTAGTAGATCCTCCCTCCGGCCCTCATCTCCGTCCTGTTTGACCCCCCGTGGTTTCAGGGCTGATCCATTGCGAGATGAAATTACTCAATTAGCGATTGAGTTGATGTTTTCTGTAGTTCTCAATTGAGCGAAAACCACAAGGCCCAGCACATTCAGTATGGGACAGTACCAATTTTTTTTTCGAACCAATGGATAGTAACATTTTAAGGCAGCACCATCCGTCTAGTACTACATTTTAGGGGCAAGTGGCCTGCCCACCAGTAACGAAGGCCACTACAGGTCTCAATTTCACCATTAGAACAAATAATCCGTAGAACAAAGTAAAAGTTCTCTAGATGAGATACTAGGTCATAACCACATATTATTAAGAACGGTAAACCATCAGAATTGTAGGGCGCGCTTTCCTACATTTAAAATAATTTGATATGGAATAAACGCCAAAGCAATAAATTTGAACTTTAAAGGACTATGCAATTGTAAGATTGAGCTAAATGAACGTACGGTCTTAGCATTGGAAAATGATAGGCACCTATAAGTTTGTAATATTGATCAATATTACACAAACTGCTCCAACAAGTGTAACTGACATGGTAACACCGTCTCATAAACGAAAAAATTCATTACCAAGGTGATTTATTTTAATTTTTAATGTGTATCTTGGTTTTTTTAACAGATGGGAAAAGCAAAGATCTGCTAACAATGAAGCAGAACGAGGTTGAATGGATAGAATATGAAAGTACAATGAACGATGTCATGCGAATTAGTAGGCTTCCAAGAAAAAAATTTTATGATCTGAGAGGAAATCATGATAGCTTCGGTGTACTAGCATCCGGTGACGACTATGACTTCTATCAGAAGTATAGCATCAATGCCAAGTTAGAACGCTACGAGCGTGTCCAAAGCATTACTTTGGAGGTCAGTGGTTTCTCTATGTATGACCGACACTTATCTTCTGCAAGAAGAAATATGTGGTGCCTCTTATCTTGCTGCCATCTTGTAGTTCATGTGTATTGCAATTTGCTACCTATAGTTGTGTTTGCAGTTACTTTTTAGATTACCCTTGACGCTCTATTTATGAATGCTGTGCAGAATAGTGGTCGGAAGCATCTATTTGTTGGCTTTGATAGCACAATGGAGTTCGGTCTTAGAGGCCCAACCAATCTATTTGGGCATCCAACTGACAAGCAGCTTATCGAATTGGATCAAGCATTATCGCAGTGGGATACTGGCTTTGACAAGGTTCCAGTAACAAAAATTGCATTTGGGCACTTCCCATTGGCTTTCTCAGCATTAACAGAGTCTGGGAAAAGTATCAAGGATATTTTTGTAAAGCAATCATTGGCGGCATACTTGTGTGGACATCTTCATACAAGGTTTGGGAAGAACTTGAAACGATACTACCATCGAGCAGTCCAGGAACCATCATTATCAGAACATTATTACCAATTTAACATGCACCAAGGATATGCAATCCAGAGTAATAAGGAAAACTGTTCTGAAGAAGAAGCTCGTATTGAAGAGTTCTGGGAATGGGAGATGGGTGATTGGAGAAAGAGCAGAAGTATGAGGATACTAGCAATCGATGATGGTTATGTCTCCTATACTGATATAGATTTCAGATTAGGCTCAAAGAGTATAATTATACTACCTACCTTTCCCCTTGATTCAAGATTCATGCAGAGAGCTTCTGCTTCTCGTGATTTCACATGTCATATCACGGGGGCATCTACTTTTGATACAGTGAGAGCTCTTGTATTCTCTAAACATGAGATAATATCTGTTAATGTAAAGATATATGACTCAAGACCAGGAACTCTTGAAGTAGTCTTTGACTCTGAAATGAAAAGGGTGGATTCCAATGATACTAGGGGACATATGTATTTAGTACCATGGAACTGGAGGGCATTTGAAGATCCCTCTCCCAGCCGGTATTGGCTCCAAATTGAAGCGATGGATATAACAGGTGATGCAAGTGTCAGCCAGTTGAGACCATTCTCTGTTAATGGCTTGACTGCAAGAGTGAACTGGACATGGAAGGAATTTTTTGTGATTGGTATTCAGTGGGCTTCAATATATGATCCTGCTCTGTGCTGTGCTCTTTTTCTGATATTTTCACTGCTTCTGGTACCACAAGTTTCAGCTGTGGGACTCAAAGATCAGTTCACATATAAGTCTCTATACACAAATGGTAATCAGAGGACGTTGTTAAAGTCTCTAGTTGGTGGTTTTGTCTGGCTCTTTGTTGAACTGGCCAGGATGATTCTTGTATGGTTTTTGCTCTTGGTGTACACTATCTATTTAATTTTCCTACCTTGGCTGTTTGGTCATCCTGTCACTGAGGATGGTAACCTCACATACATGACACATAGAGGCTGGATTCTTAAAAGACCCAGCAGTGGCAACAAAGTGGTTCATGCTGGGATTCCAGATGTCATGGTCATTGTTCTACCTCACCTTTATTTTGTGTTAGTACCCACAATTGTGATTTTAGCTGCTATGGCTGCTGAGAGAACAGCATATCGAGAGCATTATCTTTCTCGGTCAGGAAAGAAGAAAGATGATTACTACCAAAAGAGCAGGAGGCAGATAGAACATGAAAATTTTTGGAATGGTCGCTGGATTAGGAAATTTCTGTGTCTTCTTTGCCTGGTGGTTCTATGGAAACATTGGAAGGTATAAAACCACATGTAAAAGTTTCTGTGCTTGCTTGCAATTGTCTCATTTTTAAAAAAAAATCTGACGCCTTCTCTTTATGCAGCTTTGCAGAGCTCTTGTGAAAGCTTATTCTATGAACCCTTTGCTCCACTCTCCTGTGCTCTTCTTCTTCATTCCTGCACTCATGGGGTTTGCCATCTACAAGACATCATCCATTTAGCTGTTTGGGAGCTCTGAAGATGTGCTATAAGACTGGCCTACAAAATCGATCAGAAAAATGATTGTCCTACAGATGGATCATATTAATCTATCCCATATAGCCATCATTCGAATGGAGCTTCTTTCTGTGAAGACTGAAGGTGTGCTACCTCCATTTTTTCTCTCTTTCAGAGGGCAGATTTGTTAGATTCTCTGACAGCATTGCGCTGCATATAAATGAGAGACTACACGGCATTTCATTAGAATTACGAGTTAGGACTGAGCCAAGTGAGAAAGAAATTATAGTTCTCATAAAAAATTTCCTATTTCTTTTTTCGAGAAAGTTTTTTGTTCCCTCCTTTCTTGACCTACCAGCTTTTTTAGTACCATTTATCCTTGTGAGACTTTGATGATGTATACCTCTTGAAATATTAGCATTATCCTTTGAGGAATGAATATTACACTACCTATGCAATCCTGGCTGCCTTTTATTCTGAAATGAATTATCCTTTGAAGGGAAGGGGCATAGCAGCAGCTGACTGTGGGATTGCTTGCCACATTGCTTGGTATGTGGTGTGCGATCATGTGGTTTACCCATTAGCCATGGTGGGAAGTTAAGGCAATAAGGGAGCATTGCTTGCTATATTCCTTGCATAGCTTACCTCTTAAGTTTCTTCCTTCATTTCCTCAAAAAAAAAAGGTTTCTTCCTCCATTTCTTTCCTTTGGTCGCTGTGTTAATTTTGGGTGATATGGCTTCTGATGTATTGTTCACCAATTGTTATCGAGGCGGCGAAGTGATATATTAATGATGAATCTCCAAAGCTCACCTTTATTGAGACAAAGGTGGTGACCGCTTTACTTGCAAGATGGGTGAGTTTCATTATTCTGAACAAAGATTAGCTATGTGATTCATTGCCTAATTATTTGGTGAATTTTTTTACAACTGATTATTTATTTATGCCGGCACTCTTACATTAATTAATCTCGGATTCTGACAGTTCTCAGCCAGCTGCACCAAAGAAGTTAGGCAGCCCTTGCACAGATAAATTTTCCATTCTAGGACTATCAGAATTTATTCTCATTCTTCTTTGTCACCTTTGTTTTTTGGTATTGCCAACAGTTGTGATTTGGTTGACATGGCCACTTTATCTTTCTCAATCAGGAAAGAACAGAGATGATTACTTCCAAGTTCCAAAAGATTACAAGACAAATAGAACATGAAGATTTTTGGTATGGTCATTGGATAAGGAACCTAGAAAAGTTCTATCTTCTTTGTTGTGTGGTTCTATGTAGGCATTGGAAAGTACGGTCACACGTGCAAGTGCAAGTTTCTGTTCTTTGAGTTGTCTCTAGTTCAAACTTGGAACAACTTCTTGATCCATTTTTGTTGTTCAGCATTGCAGAGTTCCATGAGCTCTGATGGTGTATTATACTAGATTGCTTTAAAAGTGTATCGAGATCTGTATATGAAGATTGTATCCTCTCTGAGCAGCATTCAGGATGAATGAGATGACAAATTAAAGCAAGATCTGGTGGAAGGAGATCACTGAGGAGCTCCACGCGTAGGCTAAGTCTGCAGGAACGCTAGCTGAGGTTACTCTGCCTGATTTGATGCCTCGCTTAGCTCTCTATTAGTTTTTCAGTCGCCCAGGGAGATCAATAAATTGGAAACAGCTGACTGCATCATTGTTTGCTACTTTGTTGTCTTGCTTGCTTTGTCTGCCTATTACTCTATATCCATGATTGGTCAGAACATGAACCACACACCTTAATGCAGTGCTGATTGAGAATTGAAACCTTGAGATTGTCAAAGAAGAGTCTGCTTATACTTGTACATACATATACATTTAAAAAAGAAAAGAAAAGTGGAATGAAATATCTAAGGTTTCTGACATAGATTGTTCTCTATGTGTTGTTAAACAATGAAAAATAAAGTATTTCTTTTCCTTTTCACATAGTAAAACATGTAGACTTCTTGACATACTGGTTGGTTAAGAGAAAACGAGAGGAGCACATATTCACTTAATTATTACTAGTAGGAAACTAATAAAGGGAAGCTTATATCGATTGTAGATGCTGTTGGAACGGAAGTGGGACCAATTTATTTAATACTACATCTCATGGAACCGAAGAAACCCTACTGGGCACCTCAGCTCAGATGGAGATGCTATTGGGGATGCCCTTGGCGGTGATGCCAGCGGCATTGCCCTTCTTGTCGGAGGTGTTGGGGTAGAGCAGCGTGTAGGGGAACTTGGCCGGGCCGTTCCGGTTCTTGAGCCGCGGATCCGCGTTCATGGCCGTCACGCGCTTCTCGATGTCGACCAGCCGTTCGCCGAAACGCTTGAACGCCTCCTGCGCCTTGGCGTCGGACGTCCACTCCGGCGTGCTGCGCTGGCCGAGGTACACCTCGTCGGAGGAGTGGCTGGACAGGATCTCCAGCAGGCTAAGGCCAACAAGTGCCTGGAACTGGCTGGTGATTGTGCCCAAAAACACCTTCTCAGGGCGGCGCTCCAGCTCCTCGTACTCCTTCGTGCCCGGCTCCGGCATCGGCCGCCGGCTCACAGACGGCCGATTGGGGACATACCCACAGTAGGGGTACTGCCCGAAGTTGACGGCGGCGTGCAGCGCCGACGCGATCCAGATGATGGTGGCGCAGGACCTGCCTAGCTCCGCCACCGTCTGCATCGCCGGCCACCATGGCGCGTCCTTGATGTCGGCGTGCCCGACCTCGCGCACCTCCTTCCACCACGCCTGCAGCTCCTCGTCGGCCTGCACCACGCCGTCGTTGGGGTAGTAGATGGCCAGGTACTCCGTCACCCACTGCTCGATGGCGTCCCAGATCGCCAGCCCGTCCGAAGCGTACGGGTAGTCTTCGACTAGCAGCTTCACCTTGTATGGGCTCGATGGGTCTGGCACCGCCATGCCCCTGCATATATTGACATTTGCGATCTTGGATTCTTGGTGATGTTGATTATACATACTGTCGGTGTATCGGTTAATTATAATTAGGAGCATCACACAAGACTTTACCTCTTGATGAGGTCGTCGGGGAGAGCCTGCTCGGTGAAGTTCCAGCCCGCATAGACTTTGGAGGAGATCTCGAACGAGTACTTGCGGGAGAAGACGGTGAGCTCGAAGATGCCGCCGGCGTTGATGAGCATCTTGCGCGCGTTGGAGTTGATGTTCATGGTGTCGCGGTAGTGCGGCTGCAGCAGCTTGTGCACGGGGTGCGCCACGCTGAGCTGCCGGTTGGTGGCGATGACGAAGGGCTCCATGACGGCGTGGGTGTTGAGCCAGTGGCTGATCAGCTGGTGCTAGCAGTAGTCGTTCACGTTGGCGTAGGCCTTGGCCAGGTGCCACACCCAGAGGCCTCGGCGCCGGTCGTCGAAGTGGGCGTGTACACCGTGCTCATGGCCGTGGTCAGGCCGTCCCTGAGCTCCGGCAGGCTGAGCTCGATGGCCACCGGCGCCAGCGTGCCGTCGGCGCGCAGGAACAGCAGGGTCCTGGTGGCGTAGATGAAGTTGCTCGGAAGATTGTTGATCTCGACCAGGAACGGCATGAAGTTGTCGTGGTGGTCCAGGATGTAGAGCCGGTTGTCGTCGAGCGCCTGCTGCACCGTGAGGCCCTCGTGGTTCTTGTCGATGTGCGCCGCCGTGATGGTGCTCGTGTGGTCGCCGTACTTGCTTGGGTCAAGAGTGCTTCTCGGAGGGAACTCCTGAACAGAAGCAGTATATGTTGTTTGTTTTTAGGGAAGACATTCTATGTCCTGTATACGTCTATGCAGGATTATATGATCGGTCATTCACTGACCGTGAGGCGCTTGATGATCATGGGGTTCACGCCGGCGAGAATCTCCCGTGCAAACTCATCGTCGGTCATCCAAGCTTTCTTGTCCTCTGTATGAACGAACGGCACAATTTAACGAGAAGATGGCACGGGGGTGAAAAGTAAAAGGTTTAATTTACCCTTAGACCAGTCTCTGTGTTTCACTACACATTAAACTTTTCTCTCATGCCATGAAAGTCTCATTTCTTTCTCCTCTACCACATCAAAAAATTTAATGATATGGAACTCTCATAAAACCCACCACTGAGACTGGCCTATACTGCAGTAACTTTAGCGAAAAAAGACATCCTGAAAGACTTTGATCGTGATAATTAATTGACCTTTGACGATTTGCGGTATGTATGGGGTGCTTGAGGAGGTAGTCACCGCCGACGGGGAGGAGATCCTTGATGAGCTGTAGCGGGAAGTGCTTCCGCAGCTCCGCGATCTTGGGCAGCCTGATCCCGCCCTCGTACACCTTGAGGACGTCCTTGAAGGAGTCGTACTCGCCCGGCGTGACGTCGACCAAGGTCCGGATGCCCGGCACGACGGCGTTCACGAACGCCTTGATCGCCACACCGTAGAAGCCCGACTTCTTGATGTGCCCGAACCGCTCGTCGCGCGGCACGTAGATGTCCCGCGGGTCCAGCAGCGTCAGCGTGCTCTCGCAGGAGGAATCTGTGCGCCATTTTTGTAGAGTTGTCAAATAGACAAATAGTAAAACAGAGGAGGAAACACAAGATGGGAATGGGAGACGACGCGCGCGCGCACGCACCGGTCTTGGTGGGCTTGCGGCCGGTGCGGGTAGGGGAGGTCCTTGGAGCCGCCGAGGATGGGGCGCGGGTTGTCGCTGTCGGGTAGGCCGATGTCGTTGTAGACGTCGTAGCGGTAGACGCGGTCGTGCTCCTCGTACGGGCCCGGCTGGTCGTCTCCTCTCAGGTTCCGGAGCTCGTCTTCCCGGAAAGGCTTCAGCGCCGCCGGCATCTGGTTCGGCAGGTACGTCTGCAATCAACGCATCCCTGTGTTAATTAGTACAACAAACCCATGACCATGAAAATTTCGTCGAAGATAATTCACTTCGGAGCTAGAGTGAAGTGAAGGAGCAAGACTGATGACGACGACGCACGTCGTTGGTGAAGAAGACGCGGGTGTAGCGGTGCTTGGACTGCGGGTAGATCCAGGAGTTGGCGACGAAGACGATGGTGCCGCGGCCGGGGACGTCGTCGAGGGTGACGGTCTTGAGGAAGAACTCCGAGGCGTGGTGGTTCCTGACGATGACGCCGCCCGGCACGCCGTGCTTCTCCACCTCCCAGTGGAACTTGACGCGGAACGTGGACTCGCCGGACGTCAGCGAGGGCAGCTTCGTCAGCCAACGCTCCAGGCTCGCCTCCGCGCACACCTTGCCACGGTTCCCGTTGTCTGCGCCACCCGCGCCGTTGGGCGTCAGTGTCACGAACCCAACCCACGATGTAAAACGAAGATGAAGGAGACACAGATAAACAGGTGGGGTCGGCGACGGTGGAGCTGATAAGCTGGCAGGTGACGCCGTTGCCGAGGAACTCGCCTATATTGTCGATGACAGCGGCACTGATGCTGGTGACGTCCAGGCCGAGGACGCTCTTGCGCACGAGCACCACAGAACCTTTGATCCTCCCTTTCTGCTTGTTCCCAGTCAGCCCGCCGATGACCCCTCCAATCATCTTGGCTTCTCACTCACCGGCCTAGCGCGCTGTGGGTGAACAAGTGTTGCGTGAGAGCTCGCTGCAGCACGGTATTTATAGAGGATTCATGTGGTGAGCCGTGAGCTTTATATCATAATAAATAGTCGATTAGGGAAATTTGCCAAAAGATAACTAGTAATTCCATATCAACTTTAGGTTCAGTTTGGTTGGTTTATATGACCTCATTCCTTACATTCTCATTACCATTTCTTTATTGTTTGCCGTTGTCATCCTTGATTGGCATCGACCTTATTCTTTTCTCGACAAGACATACATCTTAGAAGTACTGTTGAAATCAAATGGCTTCCAATTGAAAACCAAACTCGTTATGTAGTACACCACAAATATAAAGGGGTGAAATGAAATCATGCCAAGTTAGTAGGTGGGCCTTTTCAACCTTTGAATTGAATATGAATTCGAATTCACATACTTGAAACGAATTTGGATACATCAATTTTACCAGTGCGACCATTTTTATTTTCATTTTAGCGGATATTGAATTTTTTTTTATATTTGCGATCTAATTTTTTAAAAAGGAAACGATAGGAGCACTGCTCTCAACATACTCGATCGCGATTGAACGAAGTACGTCCCACGTCCACTGTGCACTTCTGCAGTCATTGCACATCAATGACATATGCGGTGGTGGTTGATGTGCATTCAACATACTCGATCGCGTTTGAACGAAGTAGCCGCTGCTCCCGGCCCGGCCGGCTGCTGCATTAACCTCGATCGTTAACGTTACGTGCTTGACCTTGACCTTGGTGCAGTGCAGTACAGTACACCAAGGTTCATGTTCCATGGCCTACATATGCGTTGCGTGTGGAGCTGTGTTCAAGGAACCACGCACGGTACGGCGCGTACACACCACTCGGTCTCCGTCAACGAGCCCAAACGTCATCCGCTCGACGTCAGCGACGATGACTTCAGCGTCATGTCAGGGTGCTACTATAGGCTTCAGCGCGTATGTTATGATGCTTGATCAGAACCAGTACTACCTCCGTTCTCGAACATATGTCAGGGTCGTTTAGGACAACCTATTTAGTTCAAAAATGAACTAAATTGCTTGTCCTAAACGTCATATATTTAAGAACGGAGGGAATATCAAACTTTCATTGCAATTAGCTAGCCTTAATTGCTATCATCAAACTAACATTGAGCGCAACTTCTAACTCTCGGCCATAAAAATCTAGCTTTAAACTGGGGGTTGGAAAGATTTTTAATTAGGAAATTTGGATTATCACTATTTAAATATCGGAAATCTGATTGTTTTTTCTTTCTTTTCCTTTTGCCATACAACTCTCTCTATCCCCCCTCTCTCTGCCATGCTTAGTGGCGAAGGGTAGGGCCAGTAGGGCCATGGCCCTAGGCGTGGGCTGATTTTTTCCACACTGTAGCTACTGTAGCACTGAAGTCCCAAGTCCAGCAGCTAGAATCGGCCCTTTACTGGCCCTAGGCGTCGGCCTGGTTCATGTCCGCCCCTTCCATGCTTACTTAAAATAAAACCCATATACTCATCTGGATCTTTATCAACAATAAAGTGGCCCATCACATTGTGACTTCTATCTCCACATCTTTCGGACCAAGTTTTGCATTAGATTTGTTCCTGGAATGAAACAATAAAGCCTCCACGCTTGCATTTCATTCCTTGCAAATACTCCCTCCGCCCCATGAAGAATGCAATTCTGGTATTTTTCAGACATATTAGTGTGATTGGCAAAAGACAATGCTACCCTTTATAACTGTGTCAATTCCAGGTTGTTGGTGCATGCAAACAATTACTAGTTTTAGAATGGGGACATATCTAGTGCAAACCAACTACTACATGCAAACTTTGCAAACCAACATTCATGGGGACATGCAGGAGCAGTGGGAGGCCCACTGGATCAACATCGTGTGGACCAGATTAAAGTTTGCAAAGTTTACACGGAGGGGTTGGTTTCCACCTGATACGTTGCCTTTTAGAAACAAGATAGTTAATTACCACTAGAATTTGCATTATTCATGGGACGGAGGGAGCAGTGAATTTTGCTCCGTGGTGTGAAATTACTACATGCACATCTATGTATATTGCATTTTGATGAGCACCAAAGAGAAAGTAAAATCTTATTTGCAAGCCCAGAACAAATTGCCTCCATGGTATCAATTCACAAAGTACCAAATGAAACTGACTTATTCATTGCTCTATAACAAGGACATCAAAGTTCTGACAAAAAAAATATTTCCTGGATGCAGACAATATGATGCGGACATTTCGTGTTTGTTATTGAACTCCATCTTTCTCATTTGAGGTCTAGCGATGTGCTGCTCCATTGGTTTCATGAACGAGCAAAACAATGCAATTGCAATCATTTGCTGAATTTATGGTACAACTGATCAAGCCCCACAAGTGTATCCTCTTCAATGATAGTATTAGAAATCCCAACGGTTTTAATTTCCACCCAATATAGTCTATGTTGCAATATCCACATATGACTCCAACATAGTCTTTCCTCATCTTATATTATTTACTATTATTCTAATACACCTAACAGTGTAGAATTTTTCTCTTTCCAATTGATTAATGTTCCAATCTATAGTACCTCTAGACTCTAGATGAACATGGTGACTAATTACATACATGAACTAACTACATAGATGAGGGTATCAAAATATTTTTATTTCAATTTATGAACTAACTAATTATATCCACATGGGTTAATTTTTTATAAGTAATTTGCTTATAAATATGAATGGAAATTTAAATAGCATTTTCATTATTTTTATTTAAATTGAGTTACAATTTTATTTTGGCATAGACTCTTTATTTCTCTATTATGCTTCAAATTAGCTTTAAATATGAATTGGGATACTTATTAATCATAATTAACATGTACCCGTTGGATTAATCTAGACCATTATATTATCATAAAAATCAACTGTGTAAATTATTTTACTAGCATGGTAATTTCAAGACATTTCAAAACTTACTAGCTAACTGATTATCTTCTACATGTGCTCTTTATGTAAGATTAATTTGCTTTAGTCCTTCAACACAGAAGACAGAACAGTGAAAGAGAACATAGAGAAGGGGAAAACACATTGCCCTAATTATTTGGAAACTAAATTAAACGGAAAAGCCTCTTACATCAATTGTAGTGGCTTCCGTGCCTACTTTCACAGTACCAGCAGGCAAATGGGTCCAATTTATTTAGTATTACACCTCACGGAACGGAAAAACCACTACTTGCTCCTCAGCTCAGATGGAGATGCTGTTGGGGATGCCCTTGCCGGTGATGCCGGTGGCATCACCCTTCTTGTCGGAGGTGTTGGGATAGAGCAGCGTGTAGGGAAACTTGGCTGGGCCAGTGCGGTTCTTGAGCCGCGGATCGGCGTTCATGCTCATCACGCGCTTCTCGATCTCCGTCAACCTCGCGCCGAACCTCTTGAACGCCTCCTGCGCCATGGCGTCCGACGTCCACTCCGGCGTGTCGCGCTGGCCGAGGTAAACCTCGTCGGAGGAGTGGCTGGACAGGATCTCCAGCAGCGAGATGCCGACGAGGGCCTGGAACTGGCTGGTGATGGTGCGCACGAACACCTTCTCCGGGCTGCGCTCCAGCTCCTCGTACTCCTTCGTCCCCGGCTCCGGCATCGGCTTCCGGCTAACCGACGGCCGGTTCGGGAGGTACCCGGCGTAGGGGTACTGCCCGAAGTTCACGGCGGCGTGCAGCGCCGACGCGATCCAGATGATGGTGGCGCAGGCTTTGGCCAGCTCCGCCACCGTCTGCATCGCCGGCCACCATGGCGCGCCCTTGAGGTCGGCGTGCCCGACCTCGCGCACCTCCTTCCACCATGCCTGCAGCTCGACGTCGGCCTGCAGGATGCCGTCGTTGGGGTAGTAGATGGCAAGGTACTCCGTCACCCACTGCTCGATGGCGTGCCAGATCGCCAGCCCATCGAACGCGTACGGGTAGTCCTCGACCAGCAGCTTCACCTTGTACGGGCTCGATGGGTCCGGCACCGCCATGCCTCTGCATCATTGCACATTTGCAACTTATCATTCTGCTTTGATGTCGTTTTGAAACGGGGCATGTGTTGGTGTTGATGCCAATGGCAAGATCGAGACTAATTAACTAACCTCTTGATCAGGTCATCGGGGAGAGCCTGGTCGTTGAAGTTCCAGCTCTTGTAGATGACGGAGGACATCTCGAACGCGTACTCGCGGGGGAAGACGGTGGTCTCGAAGATGCCGCCAGCGTTGACGAGCATCTGGCGCGCATTGGAGTTGATGTTCATGGTGTCGCGGTAGTGCGGCAGAAGCAGCTTGTACACGGGGTGCGTGACGCTGAGCTGCCGGTTGGTGGCGATGACGAAGGGCTCCATGACGGCGTGCGTGTTGAGCCAGTGGCTGATCAGCTGGTGCCAGCAGTAGTCGTTGACGTTGGCGTAGGCCTTGGCGAGGTGCCACACCCAGGCCTCGGCGCCGGTCGTGGACGTCGGCGTGTACACCGTGCTCTTGGCGGCGGTGACGCCGTCGCCGCGGAGCTCGGGGAGGCTGAGCTCGATGGCCACCGGCGAGAGCGTGCCGTCGCCGCGCAGGAACAGGAGGGTCCTGGTGGCGTAGATGAAGTTGCCGTCCAGGCTGTTGATCCTGAGCAGGAATGGCATGAAGTTGTCGTGGTGGTCCAGGATGTAGAGCCGGTTGCCGTCCAGCGCCTGCTGCACGGTGAGGCCCTCGAGGTTCTTGTCGATGTGCGCCGCCGTGATGGTGCTCGTGTGGTCGCCGTATTTGCTCGGGTCAAGTGTGCTTCTCGGAGGGAACTCCTGAATAACACGAATAATAGAATTATTAAGCAAGCCATTCAAGTATCAAGGTCAAGATCCGGTCTGGAACTCTGAATCGATCGTGTTGACTCACGGTGAGACGCTTGATTAGCATGGGGTTCACGCCGGCGAGAATCTCCCGTGCAAACTCCTCGTCAGTCATCCAAGCTGTCTTATCCTCTGCGTGCATAATTGAGATCTCATTGATTACTTTATTACCTAACAAAAAAAGACACAGGTGCCGCGTTTGCTCGGCGCAGAGAATAACTGAATAAGCAGATCCACTGACCTTTGATGATCTGCGGCATGGGGAGCTTGAGGAGGTAGTCGCCGCCGACGGGTAGGACATCCTTGACGAGCTGGAGCGGGAACTGCTTCCGGAGGTCCTCGAGGGCAGGGATCTTGGGCAGCTGGATTCCGCCCTCGTAGAGCCTCATGATGTCCTTGAAGGAGTCGAACTCTCCCGGCGACAGGTCCACGTAGGTGCGGATCGCCGGCACGACGGCGTTCACCAGCGCCTTGATCGCGTACCCGTAGAAGTCCGACTTCTTGATGTGGCCGAAGCGCTCGTCGCGCGGCACGTAGATGTCGCCGTCGACCAGCGTCAGCCTGCTCTCGCAGCTCGGGTCTGCAGCAAATCGTGCCGATAGCATCAAGTTAACATGTTTTATTATATATATATAGATATAGATATCGGAGGCGCGCGCACCGGTCTTGGTGGGCTTCCGGCCGGTGCGGCAGCGGCGCGGGTAGGGGTGGTCATCGGAGCCCCCGAGAGTGGGGCGCGGGTTGCCGCTGTCGGGCAGGCCGAGGTCGTTGTAGACGTCGTAGCGGTAGACGCGGTCGTGTTCCTCGTACGGACCCTGCTGGTCGTCACCACGCAGGTTCCGGAGCTCGTCGTCCCGGTATGGCTTCAACGCCGCCGGCATCTGGCTCGGCAGGTACGTCTGCAATGCAATATGCGTACGTCAATGATGAGTTCGTGTTGGCGATTCGATCACGTCGGAGGGTGGAGGAGCATTACTTAATATATGCAATATATACAATATATATGTATACTGACGTACGTCGTTGGCGAAGAAGACGCGGTTGTAGCGGTACTTGTACTGCGGGTAGATCCACGAGTTGGCGACGAAGACGACGGTGCCGTGGCCGGGGACGTCGTCGAGGGTGATGGTCTTGAGGAAGAACTCGGAGGCGTGGTTGTTCTTGACGATGATGGCGCCCGGCACGCCCAGCTTCTCAACCTCCCACTCGAAGGTGACGCCGAACTTGGAGTCGCTGGACGTCGTCAGCGACGGCAGCGCCGTCAGCCACTGCTCCAGGCTCGCCTCCGCGCACACCTTCCCGCGGTTGCCGTTGTCTGCACCGCCATAAGCTCGATCGTGTCAGTGTAGAACCAAGACATGCATGCAATGCAAGGACGACGAGGAAGAGAAAGAGGGCGGCGGCAAATTGATCGATGCTCACTTGGGTCGACGGCGGTGGAGCTGATGAGCTGGCAGGTGACGCCGCGGCCGAGGAACTCGGAGATGTTGTCGAAGACGGTGGCGCCCAAGTTGGTGACGTCGAGGCCCAGGACGCTCTTGCGCATGAGCACCACCGAGCCCTTGAGCCGGCCATTCTTGTTCCCGGTCAGCCCACCGATGATCCCTCCGAACATTTTCGATCGGTTCAGCTAGCTAGCTACTACTACGTTGTTCCTAGCTTATTAGAACAGATTGCTCTGCAGGCTTCACGTACAGTGGCTTTGTTGGATATATTGCTTGCTGTGTGGATGTTGTGTGAGACTTCGGTGAGGCTGCCGGCTATTTATATAGGCCGGGTGAGAGCCAGAGGTGAGCTGAATTCATGGAGTTAATTAAGTTTATGATAAATATCAACTCGCCATTTAGAAGAAGATAATGATGGCATACACCTACCTGCGTGCGCGGATAGACACTCACACTCCTGCTGCTCTCTAGTACTAGCTAGCCAGCATTATATTGCAGCTCGTGTTGCACGCGTCTATGCGCTCTGCATGGGATCCAAATGCTTAACCACTCCTAGATTATTGTATTCATCAATCAGACATGGACCATGCGAGTACTAATTTGATTATCTAGCGTTACGACTTCTATTGCGCCGAAAGGAGTGATCCGTATGTAATTTGTTTATTCGATGACAATGTGGCACACTGGCACACGCATGTGCGCAAACTACACTTAGACACCCGTGAGCGCGCTCATACTCTCTCTCTCTCTGTTCTTTTTTTCACGTCACATTTATTTTGTGCTAAATCAAAGTTATCAAATCTTGAGATCAAATTTATAGAAAAAATATAGGGAAAAGTCCATTTTACAACCTTCAATCATCACGAAAGTCTATCAGACATTATAGGCCATACAATTTTTAAAACCGTGCAAATTTGGACCTTTGGGTGGTTTCATAGGTGGTTTTTTTATTTTTTTTAAAAAATAAAAAATAGTTTAATATTGAAAACAAATCATGAATAATTCAATTTAAATTTAAAAAATATGAAACTAGTACCATAAAATTTGTAAAAATGTAAGTTATACGTTGGTGCTCTATTTGGTGTTATTTGGATCTTATTTATTTTTGTTCCTTATTTTTATTGCTTCTAGTCCTACTTATTATTTAGTTAAATTATTGTTTTGCGGTAGTGCACCTACATACATGTTACATTTTTAGAATTTTTTTAGTGCCAATTTGATATTTTTTTTATTTAAAATAAATTAGTTTTGATTTTTTTAAGATTCAACCATTTTTTTAAAAAATACAGAAAATCGAAAACCATCATTGAAACCACTCAAAGGTCCTAATTTGCACGGTTTCGACAGTTGGATGGCCTATGATGTCCGGTTTTATAGTAGAGGGTTGAAAATTAGACTTCTTTGATGGTTGAAGGGTGTAAATTAGACTTTTACCAAAAATATAACATCTATAATACCAAACATATGCACTATCAAAATAAATTGCATAATGGATTCAATGAAAAAAATTGGTATTGTAGATGTTTTTATATTTTTTTATACACTTGGTCAAAGTTGAACAAGTTTGACTTGGGATAAAACAAGTATAATATGCAAAAATAAACAGCAAGAATATCATATCATATTTTGTAAGATCAATCTCGGTTTAAAGAGTTGCATCCGGTCATATTGCTAACTGATCACAACCAAATCGAACAAAACTTCTTACTACCATCATCAGGGAGGTATCATTACTGTATCAAGGGACACGGCTAAATATAACTTGAGATGTACCGGAATTCAATTTTTGAGTTACCAACTTTTGATACTAGATATCGTATTCTATGTTAAAATTTTAATGCCTCTTGGTCTCTTCCAAGCAATTGGCGAATCTTTGATTCTTGTTGTGGCTGAGCGCTGTGTGGGAACTGAACGTACTCGCCATTTTTCATTCCCATGAGACGCACGAGTTATGTGTTGGGACTTGGGACTTGGCCACTTGGGACGACGTAGATTGAAGGAAGACCTTATCTCCAATCCTGCACGGCCCGACAAGTCCAACAGTCATCACCAATAATATACTATGGTTGCTGTCATGCCGCGGCAAAGTCCATGTTCCAGCGTACGATATACTATGTTTTTTCCCTTTCCATGTCCTACCGCGTATGATGAAAAGAATCAAGTCATTAGAGCGGTGGATCCATTCGATCTCACTTCTCACAGATGTAATGCTGTCTGCAGCTTAAATGTATTTGAGCACCTTAACTTTAAAAAAAAAATCCAAAGCTCATTTGTAGTTATAACTACAGTTTTTATATATAAACCATGCGTGTCTTGATCCGTTTTTATGGAAAAAAGATATGATTTCAAAGGTTTTTCTTTTATCCTGTAGGGAGGGAGGCTTGGCAACCAAGTGATGGTGTGACTCAGAGTGGTATTGTATGAAGACCCATCCTACACACCTAAAAAGCCCTAAACGCTTGAACACGACATGCATGATGCAAGCACCACATCAGGCAATTCCAGGCCGATGTGGTGTTGGCACGGCATCCACGTCCTGCTGCGTCACGAGATGCCACTAATAATCGTCGTAGACCGCATGAACCATCAATAATTTCGGCCATAGGAGTTAGCATGAAAATAGGAGCTTTTGAAGAAAAAAAGCTACTGGAGTCTCCTGACTTCGCGTCGCCTAGCAATGATATTTCTAGCCGTGAACTTTTGCATGCAATGTCTTTTCTCGCTTTCATATGCACGTGCATGCATGAACAGAAGCGTGTAAAGCCAGACGAGTTCTATCAAACCACAAGATATAGAAAAACTGTTGGAAAGTATAAATATATATAATAACTTTTGCTCAAATGACTCTTTAAATATGTATGTTATGATATTTTAACGTGATGAAGAATCTTCTTTTTAAATAGTGAATTTGGGAGTTGTTTTTTTGAACTAAACAAGTACACGGTTCCCCTTGCCACGTGTTCTGATATGCTGGAATAAAGTTAAACCCCCTCCACTTTGGGCAATCTCTTCCGGAGATCATGCCTGCAACCTCGAAGATTGTGTTCTTTATTAGCCTCGGATGCTGGAGTGATTCTGGTCCTTCGTGCGTGTTCCGCACTTTTTTTTT
Organism: Echinochloa phyllopogon; assembly: GCA_033239725.1. Lineage (NCBI taxonomy): Eukaryota > Viridiplantae > Streptophyta > Magnoliopsida > Poales > Poaceae > Echinochloa > Echinochloa phyllopogon. Next base: position 52,816,611 of record BTCW01000005.1, read on the forward strand.
TGAGAGAGAGAGATCAAATTGTAGCTGCGCATGCGCCTTGTTGCACCTAAAAAAAATTACAACCAGTGGGCACACATTTTTAGGTAAAGGAAGTGAAGACGTTTTCAGCATCTCTGTAGAGGCGCAAAGCCCAGTTCATTGCCATGCTAGGGCAGCGTTGTTTGTTGAAAAATAAAAACCCACATGGTGCTTCAGATATCAAAGGGACACATAGGCTATTACTCCTGAACACCCATTTTCTTGATTTTACAAAAGATTTCATTCTTAGGAGAAATCCTTGGTATCGAGGAGTAATCGTTCTTTTACTGTACAGTTTTTTGCTTTGTGTAATTCTTTGACCAAGATCTTTGTACGGCTCTTCTTTATAAACATAATTCTGGCAAGTCTTGTTGGCGTTACGTTTTTAAAAAAATCATTTATTTTTAGAGAAAAGTCCATTTTACAATCTCCAACTATCACAAGAATCTGATTTTCAACCTTAAACTATAAACCGGATAACAAAGGCCATCCAACTGTCAAAACCGTGCAAATTTAGCCTTTATGGTGGTTTCGAATGTGGTTTTGTATTTTGTAAAAGAAAAATTAAAAATCCAATTAGATCTAAAAAATCAAAACTAATTCATCTTAAATCAGAACAATACGAAACCAATATCAAAAAATTTCTAAAAATGTAACCTATCTATTATTGCTCTATTTGAATCTTAATTATTCAAAAATGACAGGCATAACTATAAGCAACCAAATACTATGAGCATGAAAAAATGGATCCGATTAACTGGCAAATATAGTGACAATAGATAGGTTCATTTTTAGAAAACTTTTTGATACCAATTTTGTATTTTTTTTACTTAAAATGAATTACTTATGAATTTTTTAGTTTAAATTTGAATATTTTTAATTTCAATAAAAATGGAAAAACGCCTTCGAAACCATCCAAAGGGCTAAATTTGCACGATTTTGACAGTTGGATGGCCTTTGTTATTTGGTTTTGTAGTTTAAGGTTGAAAATAAGACTCTTGTGATAGTTGGAGGTTGTAAAATGAATTTTCCCTTATTTTTATCACTTGGAATGTCATATTTATGTCCTCCGTTCCTTTTGCATGTGCCCAATAAAAGATTTTATTTATTTTTGTGACAAGGACATAGATTTTAATTTAGTATGCTGCCGTAATTTTTTTTTTGCGCGAAGTCGCCAATTGTTCTAGTGTTCTACCACCGTCCTACCTCAAAATCCTACCGGCTATAATAGTTTTCTTCCACCAATTCTTCACATTGCAAATAAAGCAAACACCGTGTGACCAGGACATTCACTTCATTTTTTATTGGGATACCAGAAGGGAAAACTTACAAAGTTGCAAGTCAAGCACACAACCAACACCTCCGATCGCACACGCCCAAGCAAGGCTAACAAGCCTTTATTGTCCCCAACTCCCCATACATCACTACTCTCTCATGGATATATGAAATGAAGCCGAACGGGAATCATCTCAGATGGAGATGCTGTTGGGGATGCCCCTGGCGGTGACGCCGGCGTTCTCCTTGTCGGAGGCGTTGGGGAACAGCAGCGTGTAGGGGAACATGGCCGGGCCGTTTCTGTTCTTGAGCCGGGGGTCCGCGTTCATGGCTGTCACGCGTTTCTCGATCTCCGTCAACCTCGCGCCGAACCTCTTGAACGCCTCCTTGGCCCTGGCGTCCGACGTCCACTCCGGCGTGTCCCGCTGGCCGAGGTACACCTCGTCGGAGGAGTGGCTCGACAGGATCTCCAGCAGCGAGATCCCCACGACGGCCTGGAACTGGCAGGTGATGGAGCGCACGAAGAACCTCTCCGGGTCGCGCTCCAGCTCCTCGTACTCCTTCGTCCCCGGCTCCGGCATCGGCCGCCGGCTCACCGACGGCCGGTTCGGGTGGTACCCGCAGTAGGGGTACTGCCCGAAGTTCACGGCGGCGTGCAGCGCCGACGCGATCCAGATGATGGTGGCGCAGGCCCTGGTCAGCTCCGCCACCGTCTTCATCTCCGGCCACCATGGCTCGTCCTTGAGGTCCGCGTGCCCGACCTCGACCGCCTCCTTCCACCACGCCTGCAGCTCCACGTCGGCCTGGAGCACGCCGTCGTTGGGGTAGTAGATTGCCAGGTACTCCGCCACCCACTGCTCGATGGCGTGCCAGATCGCCAGCCCGTCCGACGCGTACGGGTAGTCCTCCACCAGCAGCTTCACCTTGTACGGGCTCGACGGGTCCTCAACAGCCATGCCTCTGCATTATATTATTGGACAATATTTCCAACAATTTGGTTGTTAATGTGATTGCTCTTCTTAATTAGTGATCATCAGTTATGCTTATGCATCGATCTGGATGCCATGTATGTCAGTGTGAATTATTTTTAGTTTTTTACCTCTTGATGAGATCGTTGGGGAGGGCCTGCTCGGTGAAGTTCCAGGAGCCGTAGACCTTGGATGAGATCTCGAGCGCGTACTTGCGGGGGAAGACGGTCATCTCGAAGATGCCGTCGGCGTTGATGAGCTTCTGGCGTGCGAGGGCGTTGATGTTCATGGTGTCGCGGTAGTGCGGGAGGAGCAGCTTGTGCACGGGGTGCGTGACGCTGAGCTGCCGGTTGGTGGCGATGACGAAGGGCTCCATGACGGCGTGCGTGTTGAGCCAGTGGCTGATGCCCTGGTGCCAGCAGTAGTCGTTGACGTTGACGTAGGCCTTGGCGAGGTGCCACACCCAGGCCGCGGCGCCGGCGGTGGGCGGCGCCGGCGTGTACACCGCGCTCTTGGCGGCGGTGACGCCGTCGCCGCGGAGCTCGGGGAGGCTGAGCTCGATGGCCACGGGGGTCAGCGTGCCGTCGCCGCGGAGGAAGAGCAGCGTCCGGGTGGCGTAGATGAAGTTGTCCTTCAGGCTGTTGATCTCGATCAGGAACGGCATGTAGTGGTCGTGGTGGTCCAGGATGTAGAGCCGGTTGCTCTCCAGGGCCTCCTGCACGGTCAGGCCCTCCAGGCTCCCCTCGATGTGCGCCGCCGTGATCGTGCTCGTCTGGTCGCCGTACTTGCTCGGGTCCAGGGTGCTCTTCGGAGGGAACTCCTGATGACAGAACATAATCGATGACGCAAGCATCAGTATCTATCAGTTCAATCCAATTTCCAAGACATTCGTTCGATTAATTTGCCGTCGTTGTCGTTCACTCACCGTGAGGCGCCTGATGATCATGGGGTTGACGCCGGCGAGGATCTCCCTTGCAAACTCATCGTCAGTCATCCAAGCCTTCTTGTCCTCTGTATTCGAGCGAGAGCAGAGACGGAATATGAATATAGGCCAGTAACATCACCGCTCATTCACATATTTATTTGAGTAAACACCATCATGATCGGTGATGGATAGATGTTAACCATACCTTTGATGATCTTGGGCGTGGGGAGCTTGAGGACAAAGTCGCCGCCCACGGGCATGAGGTCCTTGATGAGCTGGAGCGGGAACTGCTTGCGCACCTCCTCAAGAGCCGGCACATCAGGCACCTTAATCCCTCCCTCGTACAGGTGAATGATATCCCTGAACGAGTTGAACTCGATGCCGATGTAGCCCTTGAGCGCGGGCACGATGCCGTCGACGAGCGCCTTGATGGAGTAGCCGAGGAAATCCGCCGACTTGACGTGGCCGAAGCGCTCGTCGCGGGGCACGTAGACGTCGTCGTCCAGCAGCGTCAGCCGGCTCTCGCAGTCCGGGTCCGTCAGCGTGGGCTTCCGGCCCGTGCGGCCCCGGCGAGGGTACGGGTGGTGCTTGGAGCCCCCCAGCGTGGGCCGCGGCTTCCCGTCGTCCGGGCTGCCCAGGTCGTTGTACACGTCGTAGCGGTAGACCCGGTCGTGGGCCTCGTATGGGCCCTGCTGGTCGTCGCCGCGCAGGTTCCGGAGCTCGTCGTCCCGGTATGGCTTCAGTGCCGCCGGCATCTGGCTCGGCAGGTACGTCTGCAATTATATTTGTATATTTATATATATAATATGCATACATCCCCGTGTTAATTAGTAAGTTCGTCGGTTAGTTGAGGACGTACGTCGTTGGCGAAGAAGACGCGGTTGTAGCGGTAGTTGGACTGGGGGTAGACCCAGGAGTTGGCGACGAAGACGATGGTGCCGCGGCCGGGGACGTTGTCGAGGGTGATGGTCTTGAGGAAGAACTCGGAGGCGTGGTTGTTCCTGACGATGATGGCGCCGGGGATGCCGTGCTTCTCAACCTCCCAGTTGAAGGTGACGCTGAACTGGTTCTCGCCGGCGAGCAGCGGCGGCGGGTTCAGCAGCCACTGCTCAAGGCTCGCCTCAGTCCCCACCTTGCCGCGGTTGCCGTTGTCTGCGCGCAATAATGTGTCAGTGTTGCCGCCACAGGCCGGAGATGAGAGAAAATTAAGAGGATCAGACAGAGGGTGGTAGCTCACTGGGGTCGACGACGGTGGAGCTGATGAGCTGGCAGGTGACGCCGCGGCCGAGGAACTCGGAGATGCCGTCGAGCACGGAGCCGGCGATGCTGTTGACGTCGAGGACGTTCTTGCGCATGAGCACGACGTTGCCCTTGAGGTGGCCATTCTTGTTGCGGCCCGTAATGTCGTCGATGATCGGGATCTTCACTCCTCCGAACATCTTCGATCACGTACTTGTGTGCTAGCGGCAAAGCTAATAATTAAGCTGCTGCGAGTGCTGCTGTGTGAGAGATCGCTGGGCGAGCGCGCTATTTATAGATCGAGTGGGAGACAAGGTGGGCGCGCGTGGGGTTAGTAGTTCATGAGTGTCATGGTGTGCGAAGCGGAAATTAGTACTAGTTCTAAATTAATCCGTCTAGCATATATCACTCACTCACAGAACAGCCTGTGTGGATCATATCGTCGCCATGGATTTAGAAATTAGAACCCAGCGTGTGTCAATTATTGTGGGTGTATTATTGTACTCCGCGCGCCCTGCACGGGCTCGTGTTGCACGACAATACGGCAGGGTCCAGCCCAGCCCAGCCCCGGTGTTTAAACAAAGTCCTCACCTTTCACACTCAAATCATTGTTACTGTGGGATTAACGTAGAGATCGACGTGCTCTCATCTCCGGTCTCTGGTACCATGGTCAACTCATCCTCGTCGTGCGAGTGAACTTAGCTCGTTTGGCTAGTGTTCTAACCTATCCAAATTAAGCTCGTCGATCTTTTTCAAAAATTAATTAGAGAAGAAATTATGCATGTGCCTTCTCCGTGTGCTCTGCCTGATGTGTTAATATATATAGGGGCGAAAACATGGGCCAAGGAATTTTACAAAACGCAGGTACGCAACAACCGGGCAGGCCCAACCATGGGACGCCCTACAAGAAGTTACAACAGACTTGATCTATCTAACGGATAAACAACAAACTAGAGCACCTATAGGTCGGGCCACAACCAAAGTTGTTGCATAATATATGGTCCAATGAAAAATACAATTCTAGTTATTTCTAGATAGATTAGTGTCATTGGTAAAAGATCACGCTGTCCTTAATAATTATCTTAATTCTATTAATTTACGGAAAGGTATAGAAGTTGTTAGTATATGCAGTTAATTATTTATTTTAAGACATTAGAATTGCATTTTTTTCGCTAGAATTGCATTTTTTATACTCTAGAATTGCATTTTTTATAGATTTTTTTGTTTTAATTTTAGAATTGCACTCTTCGCAAGTAAAACAGAGGGAATATGACATGTTACATGTACGATTTGTCTATACTATAAAGAGAATTAGATTTGAAAACACTTCTCACCAACAAAAAAACCCACACCCACTCACATAGGACCCATCTGTCGGGAAAATTGGTTGATGAATGCTCAAAAAAAGAGGGGGAGGGACATTCCTATGTCGATTTCCCCCTCTAAACCTAAAACTTTTTTCACCTAAAAAAGGGTCCACCTAAATATACCCACATTTGTACCCACGTCTATACACAATTATCCCGTATTGCTAAAAGACAATAAATTAGAGAGTTTTCTCCATATAAATAAATGCCAACTATCATGAGTTTTGAGAATACCTAAAGCTCTCCATACATGAGAGAGCGAATATAAAGTATTTTTAAAAACGCTTTGCACTAAAATGAAGTGATATTGTTTTAGTATCCACATATCATCAATATCATCAATAAATGTGTGTGCCGCACGTGCGTTCTTGCTGGTCTATATAACAACGAGGAGACCTCGAGCCGTGGGTAGCGTGCCCTCTCTGCCCACAACTGTGATGATGTCCTACTCCGCTGTGCACAGCCTCGTCGTGTTCTTTCAAAAAAAAAACAGCGTCGTCGTGTTGCATGCTTTAGCACGGATGCCACCGGCCGGATGCGTACAGGCCATACTGTATGCGTGTCACCACGGAGGGAGGAGATAGATGCCGCCGGATCGGACGTTGTTAAAACGTGACCCACACTAGCTACATATGCCCCTACTAGGACTCCAATTTTGCTGAGGCGTATACTGTTAATACACACGTGGCAAAAATACTCGTCGTTATTAATGGTGAGAGTCATGATCTTATATATATTCTTTGGGTAGCATCACCCCGGCCACCTTCATCGCACGTAAGCGACCTTCCAAAGCTCCAATCCAGTTCACAGGGTTTATAGGCCCCAATGCTAATTATAACAACCTTGTGCATGGAAAAATGACAAAGAGAAATCAACATTGTAAAATAACACATGAACGGTTACCTGATCGAGGCAAACCAGACTAGTGCATTTTCTTTAATTTCCTCCTTTCTTTCGTTACCGTTTTTCAGTATCGATGCGCATGGATCTTGTATGTTTTCATTTTGTTTGTGATGCTACATGAGAGCCACACCAACCACCCAGATATGCTTGATTTTATTCTCTGCTTCATGCCAGAGCTGTACATCTTGTGATATAGTTAATCATGCATGTGGCGCTATCGATTGGTTAGATAGGATTTGACATCATCTAACTTAACATATTTTATAGTTCAGTGCATATATTGGAGAGGCATCCAATCTTGTAGGATCGCGTCGTTTCATTTGTTCATTGGGACTGATCGAGATCCATATAAGCCAAAAGGATATGGTCGCAAGATATCGTTTCCTGCAGAAGCGATATATATAATGATCTCGTGAAACACGCACAGCTTCAAACTTTGAGACTGGCCGGGAGGCTTTACCAATTTCATATGGGAGGCCTTTTCACAATTTCACACTTCAACATTAATTTTTTTTACGGCATTCACAATATGATGATAGATACTCTCATGTGATGCTATTTTTTGACAACCTTTGTGTATGTAGCCCAACGGCCCAACCCAGATCATGATAACTGGGGTATGTTTGGTTTGCTGCCACAGTTTGCCAGGCTACAGTCTACGGCGCCGCCACAAAAAGCTGCCGATGTTTGGTTGGTGATTAAGCTTTGGCTGCCACAGCTCTTCTATTTACTTTGCAGTGGAAGTTCAGCTGTGGCGGCTGATTTTCTCGCCTAAGGTTCGGCGCCGCCGCAAGCAAGGTGTGGCAACTAATGGCCAGCAACCAAACATACCCTAGGTTAACACTCCACTCCATCATGACCCTATCTATATCTTTGACAAAATCCCGAGATTTTATTTGTGCATGCGGAACACGAACACGTACGTAGAAGGACCAGAATCACTGCGTAATATAATAAAGAACAGCGCGCCCTCGAGGTTGCAAGAAAGATCTCTGATAAGATAGCCCAAACAGAAGGGGGTTTGACTTAACCGGCAGGATATCGAACACGTACCAATGGCGAACCGGCTAGTTTTGATTGCACGTGCACATGTTTCCGGTTCAACGGTGGCAGATGTGTCATCGCAAGCCGATCTAGCTGAAACTGCCCCCGATCTCGAGATCAAACAATGGTGGTATCCCAATGTGATAGATTCAGAGCAGAGCGTCTCACCTAACAAATTTAAGTTTCTCTATTTGCAGAGGCTAAGGTAAATGAAATGCAAATTGGCTCACCGGATCCCGACAAAACCGGATCGGCCCCCGCGTCGCCCCGCAGCGACTCGGGGGCGACGTCGGCGCCGCCGCCGGCCGACCCCCCATCCCTCCCTTCCTCTCCCTCGTCGTCACCGGAGCAAGGGACCGGAAGTCCGGCACCTCACGAGGAGGGCGGCGGCGGGGCGGCGTCTTGGGGATGGCGGCGTCAGCACCGTGCGGGCGGCGTGCCGCGACGCGGTCGGAACGGCTCCGGAGTGACGGCAGCTATAGAATTCCAAATGGGCCAGGCACGACGGGCAGCACGAGGCACGGCCCTAAAAAGCACGGCACTAGCCCGGCCCTAAGCACGATCAATAGTGCCTAGGGCCGGCCCGGCACGAAGGGGCTTTAGTGTCTGGGCCGCCACCTTGGCCCGTAGTGCCGGCCCGAGGCACGGCCCGAAAATGGCCGGCCCGATTGATGCCCGATCAAATTTAGAAGTCCACATATATAAGTACAAGGAACCCTAATTCTCTCATTCCTCACCCCTCCCCTCCCTCAGTCGCCGCCTCCCCATTCCCTTCCCCTCTCGACTCGTCACCCTTCCCCTCCCGAGCCGCCCCTGCGTCGGTGCCCTTCCCCGCCGCCGAGCCGTACTCCTCCTCCACCCCGCCGCCGAGCCGGACCCCTCCTCCACCCACCTGCTCCGGCCGACGGTAGCGCCGAGCCCTTGCTCCCGACGCCGAGCCGGCACCCTCCTCCACCGCCCTGCTCTGGCTGACGGCTGCGCCGGCCCCCTGCCCCGCCGCCGAGCTGGTCCCTCCTCTGCGCCGCCGCATGGAGGCCGCGTCGCCGCCGAGATGGTGCGCCGCCCCTGCCGACGGGCCGCCTCCTGCGTTGTCGACACCGGCGTCCCGGAAATGACTTTCGCCTGATGTCCCTGCAAGGTTGTAATCCATTTCGAACGTAAACACATCAAGAGAGGCCGGCCTCAACCGGAATTACTCCTGTCTTCGCCGCCGTTGCCATGTCCGACAGCGCCGACCTCAAAGGCCGCGAGAAGCGGCCCCACTTGCGCCGCCACCCCCAAAGACCACACGCGGGAGCGCACCTGGGAGGCGTCGTCCCCGCAAGTCGGGAACTGGATCTAAGCCAGTACCGCCCGACTTTTCGCCATCCAGGGCCAGCAGGAAGCGGAGGGGAGCCGGCATGTCGCCGCCGCCGCAGGAAGCGCCGAGGGAACGCACCGGAAGGCGTCGTCCCCGCCAGTCGAGAACTGGAACTGAGCCTGCACCGACCGGCTGCTCGCCGTCCAAGCGTCGTCGCATCGCTCTTCCTATGGCCGCAGTCCAGTCCAGATCCAGCGCAGGCAGACGGCGTGGCTTGCTCAGCAGCACATCCCCCGCCTCCACGCAGATCTGGCGGCCCCGACGCCACCTCCAGCCGCTGCCGAGCCGTCGTCGACCCCGGGCGCCACCAAGCCGCCGGCGTCCTCCGCCTCATCCCGTCACGCGCCCGCCGAACGCAGCTCCAGCGGCCACACGCATGCGGGCCTCGGGATGCGCTGCCGCCGCCGAGCGCCCTTCCCCGCGCAGATCCAGGCACCCGCCGCCGGCTCAAAGCCAAAGCCCCACCGCCGCCGTCCTAGAGAGCCGGCGCGGCCTTCCGGCAGCCCTCTCCGGCGACGGCGAGGAGGAAGAGGCCCGTAGGGTGCGGCGGCGGCGGCTAGGGTTAGCCGCCACCCGAGTCGCCCCGCGCAGGGAGCGACACGGGGGGGGATCTCTACCTAATTATAAATTAAGGATTGATTCAGCGGTACGTCATAAATTTACAATAAAGATCATAAAGTTTTATTAATTAGCCCGGAGTCCTTTCTAGCATACATAATAGTTTTGCAAAAAAAACCCCACCCGCAATCCGTCATCTACTCGTCTTCGCGCAGACGCCCGTATCTCCCCACCGTAACAAAAGAAAACGTCCGCTCCCTTGCCGTCGTGCCTCATGTCTTTGTCGAGGACGACAGAACCTTACGATTCAATGCTGCCATCGACGAGTATGCACCCGTAGGCGTCCATGTGCATGTTGTCGGCGGAGTGAAGGATGCCGCGCGGCAGGCGAGCATGGCCAAGGCTAGGACGGCGACGGCACGGGCGAGGTCCTCTCCAGCATCGGCGAAGTCCTCTGGCGTTGGCAAGATCCGGCATACGGCGGGGTGGGGCTTGGGGTGTTGCGAACAACTCCGGCACTACTGAGCTCCTGCTTCATCCCGGCCCGACGGCAAAGCAGGAGCCAGGCCGGCTGCCGGCGAGCGCGGCAAGAGCCAGCACGTCGACGGGCAAGCACGATTGACGGCGGTGTGGGCGTGATCCTTTGTCCGTGGGTGAGGTCCTCCAATGCTGGCAAGGATGGAGAGATCCTCCGGCGTGGGCGAGGTCCTTCGCCCTTCGGTGGCCGCGCACTCCTCCTAAATGCATCTAGCGCCGGACAAACGGAGCAACACATCAGCAAGAGCCAAGAGTGAGTTATGGTCCTCTGCAGTCTGCACTGGGCTACGCGAGAGCGTGCTGCAGGGGCAGCTGGGCTAACGACGCGCACGGGATGCAGGAGAACGGATGGGCGCTGCTTGGCCGTCGGCAGGGGCTATTTGTTGTGTGGAGCGTGGTGCTCTCCACCTCAAATGACTTGGTCCTATCCGTTCAGCAGAATGATGGCAGGCGAGCTCACGATGACTGAAATGTGGACCATCTCTCCTGTTCTTGGTGACATGTCCGTTTGTTGTGATTAAACCGGGTCTATTGGATTGCCCTGGCCCCGTGTGCACATGACAGTACCATTGCTTAGTGAAAGAAAAACCATAGGTTAGTTAAAATGATCCTGTGTTAAATTGGACAGGTTATAAACTCGAATGATGGTGTGCCTTCGAGAAAGTTTGTCATGCAGAATTTCTGTTTACTTTGTGCACCATACCACCACGTAATGTTCAAGGCCATAGTGCCAAGATAATTGCAATATAAATGTATGGTTGCATAAGGTCCCTCAAACATTTGAAATTATGTCTCTTTTTTTCTAAAAAAAAGTATGTTTAGGTGTGAAGAATAAGAAAGGAAAAATCATTGGGAAAACTAAAGAAATATAAAATGCATGAAAACTTAGGAACTTCAAATAATATGAATTAACATGTGCCTGGTGGCGCATCTTCGCTCAATCGTCAGCATAATCTAGCATTGTCACCTGATCTCTCTCTCAGCAGTGTGAAAAGCGGAGAACAAAATAGGATTGATAGAAGAGAATAGGAAATAAGGTTTGAGTAACTCATGAAACAGTTTTATTCTGAGTGGGATGGAAGCTGTCGATCTTAATAGGATGTGAATGCCCTTGAGGCTTCACAACAGGCCTAAAAGTCTGTTCTAAAGTTCAGAAGGAAGCACGTGGTAGTATTCTTTTCATCACATATTGACGCAAATATATAGCTTGTAGATATAAGCGTAAGTAATGAACAAAGACACATACATGCATGCCAAACAGGCATAGAGTGAGTGGATTTGAAGCGAGCAAATGACGATTTGGGAATGGATACCGTAGCAACGCACGGGTATTTATGCTGGTTTGGGAAAAGGGACTCATGTGATTGATATAGCTAACCGGATAGGGACCGACCCATTTTCAGTTTGTGGGCTTTGATTTGTAGGCCCTTTCGGCCACTTACGCATGGGCCCTTTTTCTGTCGCGGGCTTGGTGCAGAGGAGGAGGACTGTAGGCCTTTTCTGCTCGGGGTTACGTGAGTCGCTCTCTCTCCCAGTTGGCGTGCGCGGCCACGAAGTGCGGAGAATCCCGAGAGGGCCAAAATTGCCACATTTGGTGCTCGTTGGCACAGCATTGCGAACTTGGCCCAGTTTGGCCCATTCCACCCTACTGGAATTCTTGGCCCAGATTGCCGGATAATTCCGTCTCCATTCCCCCGTTTCCCCGGAATTTTAATGAGAGCTTATAACTGCTGCGTAAACAATCACCTTTTTTCCAAAAAAAAAAGATGGTAAATTTGCTTCCGCATAACTTACAGGTTATACTGAATCGCAGCACTACGTAAAAGTGGATTCCTGCCTCCCCGGCCGGCGCACGTGTAATCGCTGCGCCCAAAAAGGGCTTTTCCCGATCGGTTAGGGCAGGCCCAACGCGACGCGCTGGCCAGTAGCCCCAACTTCCACCTAAGCTTGAAATCTCCATGTCACGTGTAATGGTGGCTCCGCAGTAGCACAGAGTAGCCTGCAGAGGAACCCGTTGCTTCGTCTGACAAAAGTCTAGAGCACTAGTTGAAGCCTGCGTTGGACGAGATAGGCACCTGAACCTATCTGACAAAGTGACGGTAAATAATAAAAGACGTGGGGCCATGACAGAGGCATAAGCGGTGGTTTGGATTGGAAACTCGATGGCCCTGAGAATTCCCTACCTAGCTGGCCAGTCACTTTTTCCTTGGGGGTAACGCCTTTTGCTCCGCGCGTTGGGCCTGCCCTTAGACAGTCTCCCTCACGTCACGTAGTCACGTGTGCTAGCACTCCGTCTACAAACTGCGAAATTCCCAGACGTGAGACGTGCCAGCTTCCTCTTCCTGACCTAAATACTATTCTTGGTAGTGGTACTAGTGACAAACTGACAATTGATCAATTGCTTTGTGCCTACCGCCCTACCATTTGCGCGCGCATCATCCTTGATGGTTGATGCGACGCCACTACACCCATTCCTATAGCCTGCAGCTGCATGCAGATGAGGAGGCAGCGCGAGTTCTGCCTGCTGGGCCAAGTGCCAAAACCGCATGGGCCAGCCTGCGGCCTGCCTCATGAGCATGACAAAGCTGAGCAGCAAGCATCGACAAGGTTGAAGCCGAGGCTCGGCGACATCGACAAGGTGATGTGTACGGCGCTGAGAATTCTCGTGACGAGCCTCTGCCTGCCTAGGCCGAGATCGAACCGGATATATGCGCGCGGCAGGGACCATGGTTGTAGAAAGTGACGTGGACCTTGTGCCAATGATGGAAGCTATCCCCACGGCTCTGAAGGGGATGTTCATGTGGTCGTGGCGCGGACATGTCACTTCGAGTAGTAACTGACGAGACGGCAGCGGGCACCATGGTGGTGTTTAGATATTAGAATTGAGAGGTTGAATTTGGGAGTAAGATGTCACTTCGTAATTATTGCGCTACTGTAGTATTTCGTTTGTATTTGTGAAAAATTATCCAAAAATTGATTAATTAGGCTCAAAATGTCCGTCTCGCTACAACAAAACTATGTAATTAATTTTTAATTTCATTTACATTTAATACTCCATGCATGTTATGACATTTTAATGTGATTGTGAATCTTCTTTTTTTATAGTGTATTTGGGAGTTGCTTTTTGGAACTAAACGGCCCTGTGTGTTGCGATTGCCAACACCCAAGCAGATATTGGCTGGGATCCTTGAAATGAAAGCAGCGGACTGGAAACAAGACGACGCAACGGTTGCTCATCTTGTGTCCCCCTTCTCTCGCTGCTGGATTTATTCTATTCGCCGTTGATCATTCCTGTGACAGCGACCATTGCCTGTGTGGTGGTGTGTAATATACACTGACGGAGATGTCGACACTGTCGTGTAGGAAATCGGAATTTTTTTCCCCCGACGGTCAAATGGACGAGCTGCAGAATGTTTTTAAGCTTGATAAACTATTTCTGCTGTTTGAAGTTGTCATCTTCTGTGTCACACATAGCTATTCTAATTCTAATATTATTTCAAGAGGAGCAAGGCGAATCAGGCTTGGCCGCACTTTGAAATAAGCAACCGTCTCCTTCGCTGAAACCGACTGAAAGAGGCCTCGATGCACAATAATGTAGAGTTTCAATCAAACAAAGCAACCAACATACGTACGAGAAAACAGAGTAAAAGAGCCACTTTTCCGAGAACTCCCACATTAGTTTAATGCGCATCATAATTTTTATTAGCAGCCTCTTCATGTCACGTAAAGCGTCGCATACTTTATTAGCACATAAATAAAATGACCAAAGTGGAGATGGCTTTTGGATCTGTCTTGGACAAACAACGGAACAGCAATCATCTGGGACAGCCTTGCAGGTGCAGGGTAATAATTCCACAGGTGACAGGTCATGCAACAGCGCAGTTAAGCATCAATCGAAGAACTCACGCCACTTCCAGTTGATCCCATGTTATGATCAATTTCTCTGAACCCCAAACCAAGCACCAGGACAGATACAGATCTACAAACCGATCAATGTAGCGCCAGTTATACCATAACCATTCGGCAGATGCTGTCCTTCATCTGAGCTATCTATAGAAATTAAAATGCTTGTCTGAGCCATCTATAGACATTAGAAGGTTATGGATACCATCTCTTATATGGAGCATATGTCATAATTCAAATGGAACCCCAGAAGCAATTCATACATCAGTGGAACAAAAATTCAGCAAAAATTTTAAAAAATTATGCTACAATTATGGATTGATTATTTGACCGTATCAAATGCACTGATATAAAAGGCTCTGCTTATTGCAAGTAGAGTTCTAAAACAAAACATGATTTCAAAGAAGGAAGTAGGGCAAACAAAAAGGGCTGGCATCATGAAGCACCCGCTTTTCTTCTGATCCAGATCATCATACAATACAATTTGCAGAAGTCGAAGCTAGTGAAAACCATAGCAAACAGGGTGATCTATGCCTTCGCTATTAGCTGCAAGACCTCAGTTTCAGTGGGCAGTGACGGGATCGCCCCTTTCTTTGTGGTGGTGATTGCTCCACATGCATTGGCGAACTTAATCGCCTCCTCAAGCTTCTTCTGATCCTGTACAATCAGCAGACATCAAATTTCCGTTACATGGTGAAACTGAAAACTGAAGGACCAACTTGATATGTAGAACCAACAATCTTTTGGATCAGCAAACAAATTTCAGGCAACTTACTTGTAGCGAGGATGGATCTTGGACGATCTTTTTGAGCAGAGCACCAACAAATGCGTCACCTGCGCCTGTTGTATCAACTTGTTGTACTTTGTAGGAAGGGACAGCTCCACGGAAATCCTGCAATCAAGTACAGAACACCTGTGAGTCTCAACTGCAGAAGAAGCCTTCGAGTTACCATGTGCAAATTATATACTAAAAATGCAGATTTTGCATTTAGCAAAGATAGGACCAGATGAAGTTCGATATAAGCAGTCCGTGAACATTAAGCATAAATAACCATTTTGATTGGGCAGTAGCTAGCACAAAGCTATAGACCATACCCTGGCATAGTACTTGCATCCTTGATCTCCAAGAGTCACCAGGAGCAACTTCATGGTAGGCCGCCACAGCTTCATGACAACATCATCTTCGACTGAGTCTATGCCTGTTAAGAACTCAAGCTCGACCTCGCTGACCTTGACAATGTCTGCCTGGTCCCAGATACTCAAGATCTTGGTGCGGGCCTCCTCATGGGATGGCCACAATGCCTCCCTCAGGTTCGGGTCATAAGAGAGCAGTGCCCCGGCCTCTTTGGCAATCTCCATGGCCCGGAGATGTGCTGACCGGCAAGGCTCAGCAATCAAGCTTATTGATCCGTAGTGAAAGACTGCAGCCTGAACACATTACATCTTATTAGAATTTACCCAAACAGGAGTGCCGAATGGACACTGATGATGCAAGTTCATTACAGGTTAAAAGTGTTGGATTCTGAGAGAGCATGAGTGCAGATAGTTTCCAGTAAATTCTGCAAAAGGTGCACACTTTTCACCATATTTGAAATAAGCATGAATGAATGAACTGAACCATGTAAAAGCACCTGATGCATGATAATTCTCGATTTAATTCAATTTGGGATAAAAAATTGGAATTCTGATTAGCAAATTTACAGATGAAACGAGCTGTCTGGCAATGTACAGTTCTGCATTTATGTCTTAGTACGATCACATGAAGCACACAAATGTTTTCAAAAGGTTCAATGAATATGGGCAAAGCTGAACTAGTACATGACATCAGCTGAAATGCCCACAATTATTGACCCACTAGAAAGAAACAAAATTCGCAGATGATTCCATTAATACACTGATTTCTACAAGGCCAGCTCACGCCGATGGATCCAAGAACCACGGGGTTTGACTAGTTTCATAACGGCTCTCCTTTGGATTACTTATTTGTCTCCCCCAATTTTTAGGATGAATCACAGAAGCCACATGACCAGATCCAGAAAAGAACAATTCGCCAACTAGAACGCACAACAAGATCCGACCAAAACCAGCAACGAGGGAGCCCACTTTCGCGCAGGAATCTTTGGATTCCACGGGAAGATTCAACATCAAAGCGCCCGAATTAGACGACGGGAAAAAGGGTTACCTTTAGCGTGCCAAACAAGAACAGGCCCAAAGAAAATTACAGGCGCCGCAATCTAAACCGCACGCGAAATCAAACCTAGCGGCCGCGGCCAGATCTCCAGGGATCAAATCACGGAATGGGCGGAAAGATTCTACCATACTCGATGAGATCGATCGGGTTCGTCCGCAGATCACGCACGGAAGCCGAAAGTACGGGATCAGCGAGGATCAGGCAGGCAAACTTACCCTCTTAATGAGCTCGACGTTGAGCTCGTTGGCGGTGAGGAGCATGTCGGCGCTGGGGTTGCGGTAGAACATGAACTCGCGCTCCCCGTCGGCGCGCAGGGTGACGAAGGCGAGCGCGGTGCGCGCGCCCGCGTCGAAGACGACGCCCCCGTCGTCGACGCCGTTGTCGCGGAGGATGGCCGCGAGCATGCGCCCGAACTCGTCGTCGCCGAGCTTGCCGACGAAGGCGGCCCCGCCGCCGAGGCGGGAGACGGCGATGGCGACGTTGGCGGGCGCGCCGCCGGGGGCCTTGAGGAAGGCCGGCGCCTCCGCCAGCGACACCCCCGCCACCGTCGGCACGAAGTCTATCAGCATCTCCCCGAAACTCACCACCAGCTCTCGCCCGCCCGCCATTGCCCCTGGCAGCAGTTCGACGCAGCGCACGGACGCGGAGGGGTGGAAGGAAAAGAGAGGAAGAGGAGAGAGGTGGGCGCGTGGGGAATTTTCTGGTGAGGTGGCGTGTTATATAGAGGGGAGGAGAGGGTTGGTTGCTT
Organism: Echinochloa phyllopogon; assembly: GCA_033239725.1. Classification (NCBI taxonomy): domain Eukaryota; kingdom Viridiplantae; phylum Streptophyta; class Magnoliopsida; order Poales; family Poaceae; genus Echinochloa; species Echinochloa phyllopogon. The sequence continues at coordinate 52,833,647 of BTCW01000005.1, forward strand.
GGCTGGCTTGCGGTGGAGGCGGAAAGGGAGGGAGGAGATGGATGGAGACGGTGGTGGTGGTGGTGTGCACAGCCGCAGCCGTGTTTGGGTTTCTTTGCGTCGAGAAGGGTGACCAGGGTGGGGTTGACGGCTGCTGTGCTTTCCATCCCTTGGTTGGTTGGTTAATCTAGGGCTTCTTCCCGTTTTGTCATGTAAAGTTTAGATGGAACTATTCCTCGCCGTAGAACGGTGGAGTGAATCTTATTTTTCTATATATGAAGTAGGATAGAGATTCTCTTCTATATTGAGAAGCTATCGAAAATTTAAAAGAGTGAGGTGAAAAATGATATTTGTAATACATAAATGACGAGTGAAACTAAACAATTGAGAAAATAATAATAATAATGCAGTAACTAAGTTGCTCTACCCTTACTTTTTCGTTTCAATTTTATGTGGTCCTAACTATATAGAGAAGCATAGACAGATATGAAGTATTTATTTACCATGATCTAAAATTCAAAAATTAAACTATTTTGTAAGTGGTCACGATAGCGAAGTTAACCACATAAGATGAATTGTGAATATTACCAACTATACCAGCATGGAAAACACGAATTCATAATCTTGCTTGGTTGGTCAGTTCCTAGCCCCTTCTCAATCTGTGAAGCAACCAAGTGCATGCGAAACAAACACCGAGAGTTCCAGCTCATCGTGTAGTCCAACCCAGCTGGGTCTGATGTGGAGTTGGCAAACTACGTCACCTTACGCATAAGGAGAAAAACTCGTGTGTTTATGTCTACCCACAGCGACAAAAGATAAAGATCGGATAAAGCCCGTAAAGCCTTGTCACGATCCATCTGTGTGAATCTGCCCAGCTGTTATGCAATCTCCCCCACGTGACAACAAGCTAAACAAGCTCAATTGGAGCACCTAATGATAACCGTGGTTATGTGTACTCTTTGTCAAGTTTGTCTAGACCGATACACCCGCGGAACGATATATAATTTTAAAACAAATAAGCAAAATAGTTATATATTTTATTGAGAAAGAAGACGGGCATGCATAACCAACAACAAAAGGGATATCAAGACTACAAAAGAGCATATTATTGTTGTCTATTTTAGCCTTCACACCATGATTTCCCTTGCCTCTAGTAAGTGGATTTACATATTTCATGTACATTTATTTATTTGTGACATTGTCCATGTTCCTAAATGGAAAAAATATGTTTAACTCTATCAATAAAATTTAGACTTTATCTACCCAAGCCATTTCACTTGGTCCAATGTATCTACCTATAATGTTATTTATAAATTTTGTTTCTCGTCATAGAAAATACATTTTAAATTCAAATCTTATAAGAGGATATAGAATATGCTGTCTTATATTAGGAAAATATATTAAGAATTTTTCATAGTTATTTTCATGTGTTAGTGACATTTAATAAGAAACTGGTCACACAGATATAAATTTACATGGAAATTTTATAGTGTATATTTTAAATACAGAGTATTATATTATAAATCACCTATCAAAACCGAAAGTAAAACTTGATTTATACACGGAGAATAAAAAAAAGTTTTATCAGGGCTAGATAAGACCAACTAAAATAGTTTTCGGGGAGTAAAGTGGTAGATGAAGGTAATAAATAAGCTTTTTTCCCTTGTAAATTGAACTTGCTATTTGATTTTACGGTTTTACAACATTTGCATGCATAGGCCTCGGTTTGATTGATACTTTGATTGGGCATTGCGCACATGGTTAGATATTAGGCCATCTGTAACAGCAATGCTGCCTTGCTAGAGCATCAAACCAATAGCTAAATTACACATTGGATGGATCATCATTAACCATTGGCTAGGAGAGATTAAAAAGGGAAAGAAAAGTATCACAGCTAGGTGGTACTATTACTCAAGGTTCGGTCATTCTGTCCAATTCAAAATCCAGACACCATTTTGCGTAGTACCAAGAGTGCAACAAAAAAGAGCATGACAAAAATACATATTGCCTCACAGACTGAGATTACAATGATATTTTTCAGAAAATCTAGAGAACAAATTCCAATATTCAACCCTGGGCCTAGCTTTGCTCTCTAGAGGGTCCGCGTCCAGTGGTCCGTGTTCACTGATTCAACCCTCACAGGCTGTTCAGAGCGTTCTCACGCTCACTGCAAGCAGTGGATCCAGCCCCACGCGTCAGTCCGAGCAAAAGTGCAAAGGGGCCTAAAGTGCAAAGAGGGAAGAAGCTGCCCTGCATGTGCAGTTCTGTTTGGCAATCTAGCATGCATGATTCTGTTCTTGCCTCGTCGCCTCTTGATGATGCCAATTGTAAAGCAGCATTCGCAAGAAACACCAGGTATTAGCGTTTGTTCGTATGAACTGAAGAACGGAGGGAAGAAAAGTGAGATGATGTGCCATGCCTCTACACAGTTTAATTAGCTGCATGCTGGACGATGTGATAGTGTTAGATTCACTTTGCATGTCTCTTCACTAAGCGCGTAGTGGTGTCTTCCGGCCTTGTTTGGGAAGTGGTGGATTGGAGAGGATTGAGGGAGATTGGAGTGGATTGAGGTAGATTTTGACTTATAGGGGAAATTGCTCCACTCTAAATCCTCCAATCCACTTCAATCCTCTGGTTGCCAAACAAAGCCTGATGATTTCTTTTCTATCCATTCAGACTTCAGACTGATGTTGTTCTGCCCGTGCATGGAATGGAACATGCCGTGATGGGCCAAGCACTTGCGCTGCTTTTCTGCGAGAACTTATCCCCTTCGTGGGCGATGATGCTGACCGCCGATGAAGAGCACGGGTTTGGACTTCCGTTCAAGTGACCCGAGATGAGCACTGATACGTTATATGCACCTGCTTTTCTACAGGTCCATCCACGGATCAGATTCTGGTCTCCTTCGACATCTGGTCCGGCAGTTTTCTTCGATTTATCCGCTCCAGCTTTTGCCAATTGTGAGGGTTCAACTTTCAGAAACTAGGGATACATCCATATCGTGGGTTCGTGACATCCACCATCTATGCATGAAAGTTCAGTTACCTGACTCTGTGACATGCTGTGGTGTACGTGTGGTGGGGCTCTGACAACATACAGGCCAATTTGCCAAATTGCTGATGATCCAATGAGCGAGCCAGCTTACTAGGAGCCCATTCAGTTCTAGGGGGGAAGCAGGCGTGCATTGACTTGCTTCTTCGTATCTTCAAGCCTGACCGACGGGCGACGGCGGCTTCGATTCGTCACTTTCTTTCTTTGATTTGACGAAACCGGCAGCGCGAGTGGAAGATTTGCCTGACTGACGATGCGAAGAAGATTTAAACAACTACTTATATAGCAGCTCTGCTAAAAAGGAAGCAGGATGCTGAAAAATTCAGGCCGAGCTTTTTCAGAGATGGTAACTTCGCAAGGCAAGTCTGACTTCGCCTGCACCGACGCACGAAGCCGCGAGCTCGATCATTCTCTGCTGTCGCTGATCTATCATCATCATGGAACTGTGATGCAATCACGGGCGAAATATTTAATGGTTAGCCGACAGGATTAAACTAATCCGCATGCGTGCGTAAAGCCACCGCAGATCGCAAATATTCTAGCCGTCCTGCCCCCGGGTTCCTGCATCACCCGCATGTTCGTGGCACCTGCGAATGACTCGGTGTCTCTGTATTCAAAACCAGTGGGCCTGCGTCTCTGACTGAACTCGAGCTGCAGTGGTTTTCAGTCAGAGATCAGGAGAACTGGAGAAAGGATGCCGAGGGCGCAGAGGCTGAAGCCTTCGCTTCGCTTCTTCACAAGTTCATTCACATGCTAATACTGCGTGCCCAAGGAGGGAGCCCATGTGAATCGTAACATGGCCTGCTTCCTGTATTGCAGAACAGGACGACGGTGCGTTGCTGCTGCCTACTGCTTGTCACGAACAGAGCTCGATTACTGAACAAGCGGGGATGAACCGGCTCCACCTAGGAGTAATTTGCTTTGGGCACATCTGTGGAGACGCAAATTTTAGACATCAATGAAGATCGCTTGGTTCAGACTTCAGAGTTCCCAGTTCAGAGATATACGCTGTGGTTACGAGCCGTAACTACAGGCTACTACAGTCATGTCGTGTCTACCACAGTTTATTCAGCTTCTCTGCCACAAAAAGCACAAGCACGCTCTGAATATTTCAGCAAAAGCTGATCGAAAAAAAAAACAGCAAAAGCTTTGCCAAACAGGCCCATAAACATGCAATGTAGACTTGGTTGGGCCGAGAAATATGGCCTAGATAGTCCTTGCAGGCCGGGTAGCGCGCAGCGTGCAGATTAGGCCCATAATGAAGGCCCTCTTTTGTGGGGGCAGCCGGAAAGGGTCCTGCCGTTTGGTCATCGTCGTCGTCGTCGACTCGTCGCGGTGGTGGTGGTGGCGGTGCTTGCGGCTGCTTCCAAGTCCAGCCATACCTTGGTGGGGTGCGACCGAGGCGGGGGCGAGAAGAGATATGGATCGATCTCTCTCCGTGGCGGCGGCCGTGGCCGCGGTGGCGCTCGTCTGCTTCTCCGGCCTCTGCCACGGGGAGCGGCTCGGGGCGCGGGCGTGCGAGGACCTGGGCTTCACCGGCCTCGCCCTCTGCTCCGACTGCAACGCCCTCTCCGAGTTCGTCAAGGACCAAGGTACGGCCGTGTAGTCCCCTGGTATGTTCCCGCTTTTCATGCGCTACTCATGAGATTCGCGATCTGAACCGGGCCAGGCGTAGGAATGATCGAGGAGCTATTCGGATGTGAATTTGCCCCGGTTTCGCTTGTTGGGAGTGTGAAATGTGCTATAGTGATCTGGATCCGGATGCTTTCGGCGTTGCTTGCAGCCGGGAGGCGGGTGGGTGTGGGTAACCTAATTACAGTAGGATTTAGGACGGTGAGATAGGATTTCGATTTCAGGCCAATGTCAATTCAATTGGAAATCTGAAAGCACGAGAAGATAATTATGATGTGTAGTGAGTATTGTACATGCAAGATTTCCACATGATTATTTGTTTGCTGAATCGAGGATAAGCTTATTAAGAATGTAACTGGTTATAAAACTGTGCATTGATTTGGTGTCTATGGTTAGTGGGAGGCTTTATGAATCGAAGAAATCATTCCGCTCTAGGTGGACTGGACAAATCTGAAACTTGCCCTTAGCACAGCATCTGTATATCTGGGTGTTGTTGGTAATGGAGCCTCACTGTTTGGGTCTGTTGTTTTCACTGGTCTATCTAGGAGCATTTGAACAGGTGTTACTCAGTTGCTGATAGACCATAATTACTTTCTTCAAAAGACAAGTAATGTTTGGTCTTCTTCTCTCTCTTTTTTGTTTGAATCTAACTGGTGGGAAAGATAATTCACTTCACCAGCACAACCCTATTATACTTTATCAAGTTTGTCCATTGCTTCCTGGGATGAAATCTATTGCTCAGTTTAGGATTAAGCCCTTGTATATTAGCAGAGCAACATAGGGTGTATTTCTTTTTCCACACATTCTATTTATGTATTATGCCATATGATTGTTTCCAATCTGAAAAGCATTTTGTTTGTCTGCAGAGCTGGTGGAGGACTGTCGTAAATGTTGCACTGAGGATTCAGACGATTCAATCAGCAAGGTAAACAATATGAATTCCCATGAATCGCTGTAAGGAAGGCAACCGTTTTACCTTTACTATGCTATTGTGGCATTTCGTAGTCTTTGGATTTATAGTGCTCTTCGTGCTTAATTTCGAATAGCCGATTATGTGAATAACAGTTAGATCTTATAGGGAAATGTACAATTTTTTTAAGGGTTATTGCTATTTAGGCTAGAATCATGAGGCATATCAAGGCGTAAGTTGAAGGAAGGTAAACAAAACTTCATAGATGTTCTTTTTAGGATGAGTATGATTGTTAGAAGTGGCATAAGTACTAGTTCTTTATTTCCACTATATGTAGTATCTGACTGTGTTTGCTATTGCCAATTGCAGCTCACATTCTCTGGTGCAATTATTGAGGTGTGCATGAGAAAGCTGGTGTTTTATCCAGAAGTTGTTGGCTTCCTTGAAGAGGATAAAGATGACTTCCCTTATGTGGAAGCACGCTATTCGTATGGTTCTCCACCAAAGCTCATAATGCTTGACGACAAGGGCGAACATAAGGAGACCATTAGGTAAGTTCTACTTAACTAAAGACTGAGCCTCTAGTTATGTGGAAAAGTGATGTGCATCACTGCATCTTGGATTTTTCTTATAAATGCTACAATAACAGTCTGACTCTGGACCATTTTGATATCATTATGTTTTAAATAAATTACACAGTATCACCTATATGTTGTCTGCTTCCAATCATTCTTCCTCATGCAGTCATGTCATATAGTTCATGTAGTAATCTGATGTCTGGTACAATAGGCAAGTATATGCTGGATGCATTTGTGCATGCCACTTGGCATTTGAATATATATGTTTATGGACTGACAAATGCTTAGTACACTGGTATTGGAGTGCTTCATAGAGCTGTCGTAGTATGTTAAGCTCATTGCTAACGTAGCCTGTATTTTCCCTTGTCACACTGTTCATCCGTAGGTGATAGATGTTGCCGTTGTACTGAATAATTTGGCATCTTTCTTTATGTGTACTGAGTGTACATAATGTATGGTAGAAGCAGTGTTTATGTTTGTTTATTGGTCCATTTATTGGAAATCTAAAAGGAAGCGAAATTTGCAGGATTGACAACTGGAAGCGGGAGCACATTCGGCAGTTTCTCAAGGAGAAAGTGAAGCCGGTGAAATCATCTAGCTGAGCTCCTGCCTGACCATTTCCAAGTTGACGTTTCAGTAAACCCTACGGAATTTGGTAAAATCTCAGCTGATATGAGATGTGCATCTAGTTCTGTGTGAGTGGTGACATCTGTACGCCCCAAAATGTTTGTACAAGCAGTCAGGTAGCTGGCAGTCTGGCACTGTGATACATGAGAACTTGAGCTTTATACCTCAATAAAGAGGTCATGTGCATTGTAAAAATGCAAAAATGTACTCCCACATTTGGTCATGAGCATTTGTATTTTCCACGGAACATGTATGAGATTTGCGCACCTTTGTATTAGTAGAGATGAAGAGGTCATGTGCATTGTAAAGCAGCTGTGCGAGAAAGATTTTGATGTTTAACATCCCTTTGGTAAATAGCATTGTAAAGCAGCTGTGCGAGAAAGTTTTTGCTGTTCCAAATTACAATTCGGAGTAGCATATAGGAAACTAATGAATGTACTCGTTTTTTTGGACATTACACACGAAAGCTATTTTGGCAATTTATAAAGCGTTTGGGAGCGGGGAAACGTGGTGAAGGAATGCGTCGCGCGAGTGATAGCGCGGATTACCGCGTCCTAAACAGTATGGAAATTGCGATTTGCGAAACATCACAAATCTGCGAAGGGTACAGGCATATTGAACTGATCGACGATGATTGGTTGTTCTTTCAATTATTTGCATTGCAGCGATGTGAGGTTACATTTTGCAGTTGTAAAATGCCTTTGTTCTCATATGTACAGTTGAGCTTCACGAGGACTGTTCTTCTCGCTACTCCGTGACCTAAACTTGCCTACATTTTCAGGAGAGAAACCAAATGCTTCGCAGTGGCTCCAAGCAACGGGAAGCGACTTCTTTGCAAGCTTCCATCTTTCAAAGGGGTACTTGGTTGCCCGGTGACAAGATGGTGTTACAGTTGGTACGTCTGGTGTTCTTCAAGGTTCAGATAAGTCTCTACACCTGTAGAGATGATCAATACAACAAGTTAAGACTGCCGTCTTTTTGGAATATACTGCACATGTATATATCAATATATGTCCAGAACATGCATCTTTACATACAGTAGAAACCAGTGACAACATTTTGAATGGAACCAGAGGGGTTCAACCAAGGAATGGATTCGAGCAGCAGTGAATACTACTATCTTAGGAACATTATTAGAGGCCTTTTTTGAATGAGGGTTACTGGTACAACTCAGAGAAAAATAATATTAATGTGAATAGATCTAACTGATAGAATAATGCAGAAGGTAAGTTTATAAATACAACGTTGTTCCTGCTTTCTCTGATTTTATTTGAAGAATTTCCTACGACATATATAAGATGGCTACATGCAGCATGGAGTAATATGGTTCACATTTCAGATATGCAAATGCTCATATACCCAGTACCCTAAAAGCACAAGTTCACAAGCCCAGCAGTTTTTACTGGATTTGGAACAGATTGGCCATAAATTTCTCTTGTATTTGGGAAAGGAACTATACCTGTCTTCGTCTCCGGTGTTGCAAAGCGTAACAAGAACGTGCTATTACATAGCAAGGAAGAAAGAATCCTGCAAACTGAAGAGTTGCCTGAAACAAAGAAAAGATTTAGTGTCCTGTATAAATAGTGTACATGGAAAATGAAAATTCAGTCCCACTATGGACTGGGCAACAAATACAGAAGTGGATTGTAATCAGTTAATCTCAAGTTAAGCTGACTCAGACTTCCAACAAATGCGTAGTCAAATGTCGATCAGGGAAAATCCATGCTAATGAAATTTATCTCGAGTATTCGCTATTCCTTTGCACTCACTAGTGCAATTTATCCTGAGTATGACGCTGCATTATGCTATTAATTAGTTTTCAGCAATATGACACTACAATAGAACAGATCGCATTGTCTTAGCAGGACATGCTAATAGCGTAATGCAACATTATGAAACTCCAAGTCTCCAACAGAAGCTGAACACATAATCTTAGCAGGACACCTTAATGGCAAAATGTGATAAGGAAATAGGTCTCTTGAACTCACACTGAACAGCACCGTTGCATCTTGTAGCATGCTAACATCCCTCACAATGACAATTACATGGCGCACAAGCAAAAGGAACATCAACTGCAGTAAAGCTGATATTAGATTCCACGTTCTACCAAAAATAAGAATAAGTTTAGGACAAAGGGCTTCTTTGACGTACAATTAAAGCAATGGTTCGGCAGCATGTGGCACTACTAGAATTTGTGGATACACAATCCTCAAACTCAGCTTGCAGCAGCTGCTGCTCTGCGATAGCAATGGCTAAAAAATGAGAATCATGAGTATCGATTCTTCCAACCCAGTTTTGCCTGTTAATAAATAAAGACCGTGCATTCAGAATAACTTCAAGATATCCAAAAACTGGAGCACAAACATCTGCTCTCCTACAGAATAGCTCCCACAGAAATAGCTCACGTTGACATTTTCTTTTTATTTTGAAAGAATTCATGCGAACTGATGAAAGCATAGATAATTGTATGATTGTATCCCATGAGTACCTAAGATCCATATCCATTTCATCTGAACAACATTTGGGTGGAGGGAGGACGTAATTTGGTGAGTAAACCTGCAGGCAGATTAAAAGAACAAATATGAAACTTCTTCAGCAATTACAGCAAAATAAGAAACATATAATTTCCCCCCAGTTTCCTTGTTTAATCTGCAAATCAGTTGCCCTGAAACTGGATCACTCATAAACATACTAGATCTACACCTATCAAAATCAAATAGCCAGATACAATGAAAGGGCTGCAGAGGTCAAAGTAGCATGTCATTATCTAGAAATGATATGGTACACAGCTTAAACAGAAAAGAAAAGAAAAAAAATGCAAAACAGAAAACCACCCACCTGGTTGCAGATTTCACATGTAATGTTCCCCTTCTTGTTGCACCATCTCTGTATGCATTTCCTGTGGGCAAACTGACCAACAACAATAGGTCAACATACCATTAGCATTTTCTTCAATAGGTACACCTAAGACATGTGCAGTACATCATCAATGAGGAAAATGTTTATTGGAAAAATGAAAATGGGGCTATACATTAGGATAGCGATGGCCTAGCAATTGAAAATTTGGATGATTGTATATGTCTGGAGAAAATAATATAATGTTTCCAACAACGAAAATGCTCTTTCTAGAATTCATTCAATCCTAAGGATATTGTTTAGACAAACCAAACACTGGCAGAGCACCTTGCAAATACGAAGGCCAAATGAACAGATGAAACACTGTAACACTGTTTAACTGGTTGACGCGATAAAACAATCAGAACTTCGATGCTTCTAGAGTGCCAAGCCTATAGCTATTAGAGATGTCCACAATAAATCTATTCCACAGGTTGAGCATAACATCATCAGAACCAAAAGAAATATTCCAAAGAAAAACGTAGTTACCAGAAGAAATGGTAAACAGAACTTCAAGAAGAGCAGAAATTGCATCTTGGAATCTATCCAGCTCCATGAAGAATATAACAAATAATCGCCATATTTCTACTTCAAAGTTACCAACCACTATTCTTTAACTTTAACTCACATCGGTTCGTCAACATCCAGGCAAAGAAACTTGCACAGAGGGAGAGAGGAGTAGAGAGAGAACCAGAGGAGAGCTCTCACCTTGAGCGTGCCAGTGCAGGCGCAGGGGGAGTCCATGGCGTCCTCCTCCCCCTCCTCCTGGCATATCCGGCACTCAATCGCCCCCTTGGCGTCCACCCCCAAGCCGACCTCCACCTCGACCTGGTCTTCGCCGCCGGAGCAGCCATCGCCGGCAACCTTCTCGGTGCGCGCCATCTCCCAGGAAGCTTTTTCTTGGAGCAGGTGGTGAGTCTGAGAACGAGCCAAAAGGCGGGGCCTTTTTAGCTCCGGGGACACCCAACAACTCCAAGAACAAGAGGAGGGAACTAGGGAAGAGGGGAGATGAAATTATACTAAAATGAGATAGCCTTTCCCTTCTTTTATTATCCTAATCCTAATATCCCAAGCTATTTTATCAATTTCTGCAGTTCTTTCTGCTCCATGCTTTGCAGTTCGTTTGTTTATTTATGGGGTCCAATGATGAGTGAGTGATTGGGTTTGTGGGGCTAGTGGACAATGGATAGCTTCCACTCCTGGCTCCTGCTAGTGGAGGATGAGTTGATACTGACACGCTAATACTGGAAAAAATACTTTTCTTTAATATACTCAAAATTATTTTCTTCTTTGTTCCAAAGAGAATACGGATACGGCACTTTGTTCTCCTCCTCTCTCTTGCATCGAAAATTTATGAGTAATTTCATTGCAAACTTTATGTTTCCTCTTGTCTTAGGGACTCGATCTGTTAACTCTGGGCAGGCACTAGGCAGGGGTGTGATTAAAACACCTTTTGTTTTGTTCTTCCTGAAGTCATGGTTGTTCAGTTTGTTTTGCCCTTCTGCTTTTGTATTTCTTTTCTTTTCTTTCGTTTTTTCGGCTGGTTTCATCACCATGCCGTGTGGTTAGGTGGGGAAGGGGTCCCGTGTTGCTTCCAAGTATTTCTTAACCATCCACTGCCCGCATATGTAAACCTGATTGGAAGCAATTGAAAATTGTTTTTTTGTTTCTAAAAATGGAATCAAATTGTAAATATAATGGTACAAATAGTTGTAAAGCACGGTAGCTACATCCCTGAAGCAACATAAATGGTACTTGCTTTGCTAACCAAAATGTCCATCACTATAATGGTGTTTAAGACATATCGGTTGCATACCAAGTACAGCAACGAATAAGAGTGTACACATTGGCCACCTTTTGTCGCGGAAACATATGGCTCTATCGTACTAAATGGATCACTTTTGAATTTTAATCACATGTGGAGTTCACATTTTCCTTTTCTTTTCAATATAAAAAACCTAAACATTCGAATTTATACCGGATCAATTCGGAACAGAATCACAATATTATATGTTTTTTGGAAAAAGAACCTGGAAAAAATGCAATCAACTACCTCTAAAATGGTTACTCCTATGTATCTAGCCATCATCATAGTCAACGTTAGTGCATTCCGTCTTCTCTGGGAGCCTTAACTTTTGTGGTGGCAAGATTTGATGTGTGTACTTGGGTGGTTAAACCACCATTGCGTTCAATTTCAACGAGAGGTTGCTGTACCTTTGCGGACTGCGACTGGTCACCCTCTACAACTAAACGCCATTGTCATTGATTCTAAGCCAGCTTGTACGTCATTTTTTGTGCAGATATTTCTTATTCGCAACGGTGCACCCACTATTTTTTGAGGAAAATAATGCAGCTACTGTATAATCATTCGTCTGAATCAATGATGAATTGATTATGTACAGTAAGTTGGTACCTGATCTGCCTTGGCTAATTTGTCTGCTAAATCATCTATTTAATTCTTTGAAGAAAAAGAAGATATAAACAAGAAAGACCACATATTAGGGGGCTGAGAATCCAATGCATGCTGGAATGATTCTCTAATGAGCAAAGTGTCTGCATTCACAATGCTTTGAAAATTATACAATATATGATTCATGTACGGTTGCGAAGGCAGGCTAAGAGGAAGCTAATTCACCTCCTCTTCTTTTATTAAACATATAGAAGAATTGTGTATCATTGTATTAATAAGAGAAAATGTGTCATACAGAGACCCCAACACACACCCCTTAGAAATCTAAGACCTTAATCACCTTTTATATAACGGACATAAGACCTAACCTCAAGACCTCCTAACCATTAGCAGGGGAGCTTAGTGGGGCTCTATGGGCTATGCACAAACAAAGGGCGCTAGAGCCCCTCTACCTTTTTGCTGGCTTCGCCACTGTTCCTGACAGCTGGGCTGGTGTGGCTCTAAGCCCTACTCAGACTAAAAAGGAAAGATGGTCTATGCTGTGGATTATATTTTCAAACATTACAGTAACTGTTTGTAATCCAGCAATTCTGTGGGTTGGGAGTTAAGCACTGAATGTGTCACTGTTCATAAAAAAATACTTTGTGTGCCATGAATATAGGGAATAAGGTGGTCGTCCAAAACTCCAAATCATCCCAGGTCCTGCGTCCAATCATCTCTCCTAATGAAATGACCACTTGCTGGTATAATGATGTGGCTACTATCCATGAAGTGAACATCCCAGCACTGAAATATTAGTGTGAGGAAATTGCAAAACACTATCATGACAGGAAATTTTCATGGACCATGGAATCAGAGTTGCAGATGTTTAGGGTCTTTTTCCTTACCTAGAATATATGCAGCTGATTTTCTCTGAAAAAAAGAAGGAATAATATGTGCAGTTGGCAGGTCACTGGTGATGTGGGGATATGTGAACCTTGGGAGGTGCGGGGCACCCCGAATGATTGATTGGGTAGTTGGAAGCCAAGGTGTCAACGGATGATACTCCAGACAAAGTGGATAAGATTTCGTTGTAGTGTGCAGCAAGCTGGAGAAGCATCTCATTGTTGGCATGGGCCTCCCCATGCACATTTTGTTCAGTTCCAATGATACCTGCAACAGGTTCTGAAACGTATCTGCTTTTGTGTTCATGTTCAGTACGGCTATTCATATCTCCAGAAATGTTCCAGTTGCAACTTGCAAAATCAAAACAGTTGCAACGACTTTCCAATTAATGCGTTCATAAAAGATAGCACATGAGAGTGATAAATGTATGCAGGGGATATCCAGTTCTTTCTACTCGGAGTCAGGTTGTTGTTGCTCCTCTGAATCCTCATCAGAGTCAGGTTGCTCCTCTGAATCCTCATCAGACTCAGATTTCTCAAGCTGCAGGATAACATTGAAGCTGAATGCTGAACCTGGCGTAAACGACGACTCCATCTCACTTTCGGTTTGGGTCGTCTTGATCTCCGGGTTCACCTTGAGGTTTTCCTGAATCAGTAGCAAGTCAATGTTATACCTACCAGGCTACTAAATATACACAGGATAATTTTTTTTGCAATGTGTTATCTGAATTGGCATTCACCTTCTTGATAAATTCTTCGATGGTGATGCTCAGTATCTCCTGAAGGACGAACTTGGTGACCCGGCTTCTGCCAAGCATCTGCAGGAGGATGCTGCTGGGTATCTGAAGACAGCAACATCATTAGCTGTGTTCGGTGGTTGCTGAAGGACTAGAGACAGCAAGAATCTGCAGTGCAAGCTTGGGATTGCACTTTTTGTCAGGCCGTATCAGTAGGTGATCTCAATTAGTAGCCGACACTAGCAGTTGAAATCTAGTTGCCAACAGCTGCGTGTACTCATGTTAGATTGATAAGTTGATTGAAACGATTGTTTATGTACTTTTGTTTCTGAAAAAAGAGGACGGTGTATCTTAAAGAACATCTCATGCAATGAAGATTGATAAAACGGTCCTGAACAGTTTGCACAGGGGAACTTCAAGTGAATGCATGCGTGAGACAAAAGGAAACCGTGCAATTAAAAGGGTAAGGTACAGAAAAAACTGAGGTTTCCAGGCACTTACATTTGATGTTTTCCCTTCAAACATCCAACGAATGCCCATGCAGAGAAAGCAAAAAAGCGTCAGAAGTTCAGGTTAGTTAATGAAAGCAAATATAAAATGATTCTTGTAAGAAAACATGAGCGCAAATGTCAAGCAAGAATGCCATCATATGAACAAGCGAGATTACGAGGTATACTCATGAGTCAGTACCTCCCTTGGACTTTCTGAAACCGGGAACCGGCGGTGCATCACGAGCCAATATTGTCAGGGCTTCATCAAACACCTTTTGTGTTGCCTTCCCAGGCAACTGCACTCGTACCTGCATAAGAATTGACACGGCCGGATCAAATCGAAAGATTCAGTAGAAGATATTGACGGCTAGATTTAACATGCCTGAACAGAGATGGCGAGCTCACATTGATCTTGTCGTCGTCGCGGGACACGACGGACGTCTTGACGTTCTCCAGCGACAGGTCACTCTTCCTCTCGGCCTCAGTGATCGACGAGCCCCGACCTGCGTGCAGTTCTCGAATACTTTAGCAATGTCTGAAACTCTGAACAGTAAGGTCGGCTCGGCCTATAGTCTCTGAACATTGTGGAACTGATCAAACGGTATGACTTTCATTGTACGCAGTTGCAGAACTCGCAATTCACCTGATCCTACTGCAGCCACGGGCAGGAATGTGCGCCTCGAACTTGTTCCCCCACTAGAAACAAGCAACCTGTGAAAGCAAGCCTGAACGCTGAAGACTGAAACTCTGAAAGTGACAAAGCCACAATGGAGAAAAGAAAAATGCTCAGTTTACCCCTGCGCAGGTATCCAGCACTTGCAGGAACCGCAGATCTTGATATGGGTACGAACTGGATCGATCACCTGAGTGGAAAGTGTGCAGGTATTAGTGCCCACTGCCGAGGGCTAGCAAAATTCTTGGAATTGTTAACAAACTGGGTAACTGATGAACTGAACCTTCATGAGGGGGACTGGGGGAGTGCGAGAATGGGACCTGAAAGTAGCTGTGGCATCTTGGCCTCGACTGAAGCTTGGGTAGGGTCGCGGCCGAGGCCATGGAGGTGAATCCCGCAGCCCCGCCGCCCGTCCAGTTTCAGCCGGCCGGAGTTGGGGAGGCTGCAGAGCTCAGGAAGACGACGGAGAAATCGGAGCCATAAAACGCCATCCAAAATTATCTGCAACTGCAAGGAGAGGGAGGCTCTTTCTTTGGGTTGGGCCGCAATTGCTGCTTTAAATGGGCCGCCGATGCACAGGTTAGGGCGCGCCCGGATGAGAGAGCAACTGTTTTTTCTGGGCCACTACTATGTGCGAGGAGGCTCCTCTACCTAGCCCGCGGCTTCGTGTCGGCCCATCGCCGAACGTCGCGAGCGCTACGCGGTAATCGCAACATGCCAATTCCACAATCGACAATTGTTCTAAAAAAATGCAAAAGAACTCAAAATACGATTCGGTTGGGAAAGCTACGAATCTACTGGGATAATTTGACACTAAATGTGCTTACGATTTTAACTGATTATTTATAAAAAACTTACAAAAAATGGTTTATTTTTTAAAAAAATTGCAATACATCTTGCATAAAGAAAAGGAGTGGTTTGTGCTAATCATATATTTACAAACGAATAGAATACATAGTATCCGTGTCGTTCTTGTCCAATGCGTTATACTCTTCCATGATCCTGAACCCAGATGTAACCTGGTCTAAGTGAATAAGCATCAATGTATGGGGTCTTGCGTGACAACAAATGATACAACAGGCACAGATAGACTTGCAGCCAAACATACTACCCTCATGCCGAGGTCTAAACCGCCGGTCATAATCGAAAAAACTACCATCACGATGCCACAGGCAACTCCACCGGACTGCAAAAGGAAAGGATAAATAAATGTGTAAGTGCACCAAATCTGCACAATTTTTTTTAAAAAAAAGCATGTAAAAAATGTTTCTCTCGACAAATAATAACCTACTCGATCGTACTTAGCCTTTTCTTCTGTAATAAAAAAACGATTCGAAATTAATTGAAGCCTGCAAATTATTATAATAAAAAATAAAAATTACCCTCAGGAAGAGCTTCCAGGGCGGGCTGATAGTTCCAGCCCTGGGTGATACATCGCAGTAGCAGTCGTTAGCTGATAAGTACCCGGCGCCGTCGAACATCGTGCCCAGCAGCATCGCATCAGCCATGGCCGTTCGTTCGATCGATCGAGATTTCAGGGTTTCGTTTTGTGCGCGTGGTGCAAGTCAAGAAACAACGCAGGCGGCAATGGATTACATGGCTCGGCCCCTTGGGACTTTTATGGATACCAGCATGGCTAACTCTATATGCCGACTCGGATTCACAACACCAAAACACAGACAAACTAGTAGTACTGTATTAGACTCGACTCCGGACTAGCGGCCCGACAAGAACAAGGGAGATCAACCAAAGCTATCACGTGTACTGCAGGAGTACGTACACAACTCGTGTAGCTTTAATCGTGTCTCTCAGAGGGGGGCTAATCGTGTCTCTCAATCTCTCTCTGTCAGTGGCAGCGGGCTCCACCAAGGCAGGGACGTAACGCAATCATTTGAGGTAACAAACTCCTTGCCTTTTGCATTTACTCCAAAAAAAATACTAACTACTTTTGCACCCAATGGCGCGAAGCTAATTTAGTTAATTTAGAAGGCAGCGGTAAAGATCGAAACCGTAATCAAGATGATGTCATAAACCCAAAATTTTGTAACTTTTACATCGAGACAAAGTTCTGCACAGCATTGGAGAAGGCGGCGGCGTCATCGGCCATGGATGTGCCGGCTGCGGACTCCGCCACCGCCAGCCTCCGCGCGTGATGGTCCAGTAGTGCCGGCACGACGTGTTCTTCCTCCATTGGATTCTTACCCCACGCCCAAAGCAACCGAGGGCAACCTCGAAGCAGCTGGGTGCCCAAGGATCGTGGGCCGAGAGGATGGCATGAACCGCTCGGAGGAGGTCAGAGACCGCGGCAGCTTGAGGCGTACCCGCGGCGGCGGCGGCCAGATCCTGGGCCGCGTCGATGAGCTTCGCCGCGGCCTCCAAATCGCCTGGCGTCGCGGCGAGTCCCCGAGCGCGGTCCGCGAACGCCTTGGCAGTGGCGGCCAAGGCCGTGCCGCGAAGCTCCACCGCGAGAAGCGCGGCCGCGCTGCCGAGCGTGCGCGGCACTGCGCGGCACCAAGTCGTCGTCGGAAGAGCGGCTCCGTGGTCTCGGTACATGTCGTCGGCCCGGGAGAAACTGCGCCGCCGCGTGGACGACGGCATCGATCTCGTCGGAGGCGTCCGGTGGCGCGTTGTCGGCGGCGGAGGCCTCGGTGAACGCGGCGGCCGCGTCGGCAAGCCTCGCCGCGGCGTCCTGGTCACCCGGCGAGTCGGCGAATGCGCGAGCCGAATCGGCGAGAGCCCTGGCCGTGACGGCCAATCCGCGGCCGTGCTGGCCGGCCGCGAGAGCCGCAGCTGCGGCGGACAGCTGCTGGGCGTCGTGCGCCAGGAGCAGAGGCGCCGTGGAGGACATGGCTTTCCTAGTTTGGGGGACCCTTGGGGATGAAAGGGATGGGGGAGGGGAGGAGAGGATGGAGGGGGGCGGGGGCCCGAGGGGTGGGGACGGAGAGAGGCTGGCCTGGCAGGGGAATTCAGTTGGCTGCAGGTGTTGAGATGGGCCCGCCGTGCTTGCTGGCGTCCGGAGCAAGCCCTTCGACTTCGAGAAGGTTCTGCTTGAATTGCACGGGGAGGCGGCGGCGGCTGCTGCCGGCTGAGCGGTAGCGCGCGAGGTGCCGTCGGTCGGCAACGCTGCCATGCCACGAAAACTGCAGCCATTTCTTGAACGCCTGCAGCTTGTTACTAATGGCCAACTGCCGCGACAGTAAGCTTGGCATAACCTCTGAACATTATGCCACCGATTAGACGCTGCATCCAACATAGTTGCAGCAGTCTTACTGAGCTCTCGGGCCCTGTTTCTTTACAAGATTTCTTTCTCCAAACTTCACTATTCACCTATCACATCAAATTTCTCTCCTCATGCATGGAGCACTGAACGTGGATAAAAAAATACTAATTGTATAGTTTTGATATACACGACGAGACGAATCTTTTGAGCCTAGTTAGGTCATGTTAGGACAACGATTACATCCTGCATAAAGAAAAGGAGTGGTTTGTGCTAATCATATATTTACAAACGAATAGAATACATAGTATCCGTGTCGTTCTTGTCCAATGCGTTATACTCTTCCATGATCCTGAACCCAGATGTAACCTGGTCTAAGTGAATAAGCATCAATGTATGGGGTCTTGCGTGACAACAAATGATACAACAGGCACAGATAGACTTGCAGCCAAACATACTACCCTCATGCCGAGGTCTAAACCGCCGGTCATAATCGAAAAAACTACCATCACGATGCCACAGGCAACTCCACCGGACTGCAAAAGGAAAGGATAAATAAATGTGTAAGTGCACCAAATCTGCACAATTTTTTTTTAAAAAAAGCATGTAAAAAATGTTTCTCTCGACAAATAATAACCTACTCGATCGTACTTAGCCTTTTCTTCTGTAATAAAAAAACGATTCGAAATTAACTGAAGCCTGCAAATTATTATAATAAAAAATAAAAATTACCCTTAGGAAGAGCTTCCAGGGCGGGCTGATAGTTCCAGCCCTGGGTGATACATCGCAGTAGCAGTCGTTAGCTGATAAGTACCCGGCGCCGTCGAACATCGTGCCCAGCAGCATCGCATCAGCCATGGCCGTTCGTTCGATCGATCGAGATTTCAGGGTTTCGTTTTGTGCGCGTGGTGCAAGTCAAGAAACAACGCAGGCGGCAATGGATTACATGGCTCGGCCCCTTGGGACTTTTATGGATACCAGCATGGCTAACTCTATATGCCGACTCGGATTCACAACACCAAAACACAGACAAACTAGTAGTACTGTATTAGACTCGACTCCGGACTAGCGGCCCGACAAGAACAAGGGAGATCAACCAAAGCTATCACGTGTACTGCAGGAGTACGTACACAACTCGTGTAGCTTTAATCGTGTCTCTCAGAGGGGGGCTAATCGTGTCTCTCAATCTCTCTCTGTCAGTGGCAGCGGGCTCCACCAAGGCAGGGACGTAACGCAATCATTTGAGGTAACAAACTCCTTGCCTTTTGCATTTACTCCAAAAAAAATACTAACTACTTTTGCACCCAATGGCGCGAAGCTAATTTAGTTAATTTAGAAGGCAGCGGTAAAGATCGAAACCGTAATCAAGATGATGTCATAAACCCAAAATTTTGTAACTTTTACATCGAGACAAAGTTCTGCACAGCATTGGAGAAGGCGGCGGCGTCATCGGCCATGGATGTGCCGGCTGCGGACTCCGCCACCGCCAGCCTCCGCGCGTGATGGTCCAGTAGTGCCGGCACGACGTGTTCTTCCTCCATTGGATTCTTACCCCACGCCCAAAGCAACCGAGGGCAACCTCGAAGCAGCTGGGTGCCCAAGGATCGTGGGCCGAGAGGATGGCATGAACCGCTCGGAGGAGGTCAGAGACCGCGGCAGCTTGAGGCGTACCCGCGGCGGCGGCGGCCAGATCCTGGGCCGCGTCGATGAGCTTCGCCGCGGCCTCCAAATCGCCTGGCGTCGCGGCGAGTCCCCGAGCGCGGTCCGCGAACGCCTTGGCAGTGGCGGCCAAGGCCGTGCCGCGAAGCTCCACCGCGAGAAGCGCGGCCGCGCTGCCGAGCGTGCGGGCGCTGCGCGGCACCAAGTCGTCGTCGGAAGAGCGGCTCCGTGGTCTCGGTACATGTCGTCGGCCCGGGAGAAACTGCGCCGCCGCGTGGACGACGGCATCGATCTCGTCGGAGGCGTCCGGTGGCGCGTTGTCGGCGGCGGAGGCCTCGGTGAACGCGGCGGCCGCGTCGGCAAGCCTCGCCGCGGCGTCCTGGTCACCCGGCGAGTCGGCGAATGCGCGAGCCGAATCGGCGAGAGCCCTGGCCGTGACGGCCAATCCGCGGCCGTGCTGGCCGGCCGCGAGAGCCGCAGCCGCGGCGGACAGCTGCTGGGCGTCGTGCGCCAGGAGCAGAGGCGCCGTGGAGGACATGGCTTTCCTAGTTTGGGGGACCCTTGGGGATGAAAGGGATGGGGGAGGGGAGGAGAGGATGGAGGGGGCCGGGGGCCCGAGGGGTGGGGACGGAGAGAGGCTGGCCTGGCAGGGGAATTCAGTTGGCTGCAGGTGTTGAGATGGGCCCGCCGTGCTTGCTGGCGTCCGGAGCAAGCCCTTCGACTTCGAGAAGGTTCTGCTTGAATTGCACGGGGAGGCGGCGGCGGCTGCTGCCGGCTGAGCGGTAGCGCGCGAGGTGCCGTCGGTCGGCAACGCTGCCATGCCACGAAAACTGCAGCCATTTCTTGAACGCCTGCAGCTTGTTACTAATGGCCAACTGCCGCGACAGTAAGCTTGGCATAACCTCTGAACATTATGCCACCGATTAGACGCTGCATCCAACATAGTTGCAGCAGTCTTACTGAGCTCTCGGGCCCTGTTTCTTTACAAGATTTCTTTCTCCAAACTTCACTATTCACCTATCACATCAAATTTCTCTCCTCATGCATGGAGCACTGAACGTGGATAAAAAAATACTAATTGTATAGTTTTGATATACACGACGAGACGAATCTTTTGAGCCTAGTTAGGTCATGTTAGGACAACGATTACATCCTGCATAAAGAAAAGGAGTGGTTTGTGCTAATCATATATTTACAAACGAATAGAATACATAGTATCCGTGTCGTTCTTGTCCAATGCGTTATACTCTTCCATGATCCTGAACCCAGATGTAACCTGGTCTAAGTGAATAAGCATCAATGTATGGGGTCTTGCGTGACAACAAATGATACAACAGGCACAGATAGACTTGCAGCCAAACATACTACCCTCATGCCGAGGTCTAAACCGCCGGTCATAATCGAAAAAACTACCATCACGATGCCACAGGCAACTCCACCGGACTGCAAAAGGAAAGGATAAATAAATGTGTAAGTGCACCAAATCTGCACAATTTTTTTTAAAAAAAAGCATGTAAAAAATGTTTCTCTCGACAAATAATAACCTACTCGATCGTACTTAGCCTTTTCTTCTGTAATAAAAAAACGATTCGAAATTAACTGAAGCCTGCAAATTATTATAATAAAAAATAAAAATTACCCTCAGGAAGAGTTTCCAGGGCGGGCTGATAGTTCCAGCCCTGGGTGATACATCGCAGTAGCAGTCGTTAGCTGATAAGTACCCGGCGCCGTCGAACATCGTGCCCAGCAGCATCGCATCAGCCATGGCCGTTCGTTCGATCGATCGAGATTTCAGGGTTTCGTTTTGTGCGCGTGGTGCAAGTCAAGAAACAACGCAGGCGGCAATGGATTACATGGCTCGGCCCCTTGGGACTTTTATGGATACCAGCATGGCTAACTCTATATGCCGACTCGGATTCACAACACCAAAACACAAACAAACTAGTACTGTATTAGACTCGACTCCGGACTAGCGGCCCGACAAGAACAAGGGAGATCAACCAAAGCTATCACGTGTACTGCAGGAGTACGTACACAACTCGTGTAGCTTTAATGCTTTTTAGTAGCTAATAATTCTATCTGCCAACAATGGAGTAGTAATTTTGTTTGGGGTTCTCAATCGGATTTTTTACCCCCAAGGCCCCCAACAAAATAGGACGTGTGCAATCTATTGTGTCATTGAAAAAAAAAGATGGGTCGTGAAAGCGTTCTGGGTTCACAAAGAGACAACAGACAAAAACATAGATCGAGGGTGGTCGGCCCCACTTCTCCCCAGCAGCGCGCCAGGGCCACTACTGATGCATGGCATCCTGGCACGGGAGGGAAAGTGGGAAACCAACCACCAAAACAAAAGGAAAAAATTTAGCCAGCTGTATACGAATTACTCCGTACATGGACAATCATATCTGTAGTGACATAGTATGAATCTAGTACTACGTATATACATGTGCAAGCATAACGGTACTGATACAAGCATTAGCATGCAGTTAGCACAAGTGGCTGCAATTAACGACACACAACCAGTGCATTGCAGCATTAGTATGCTCACTGGGACTTTTTACAGCCAAGGCACCAAGGGCCTGATTGGTTTGGTACCAATTTTTTGGCATGCCTGAGTTTTGGGAGGCCAAAAGTTAGGCCAAAATCTTGCCAACATTTTGGTAGGATACCTGTGAGACGTTGGCAGTTTTTGGAATCAAATCAAATGGCTTCCAAAATATTGGCATGCCCATGTTTTGGTATGCCAATATTTTGGCACTAAAGCAAGCAGGCCCCAAGTTCATTTAGCAGCATTTCCACAGTCAGTTAACCGTCGTCCATCCGACGCCTGCAAGTATCAGTACAACGCAGGCCAAACAGCCCATTGACCTAAACATCCAAGCTGCACCCGCAGCACCTGCATCCACTGCGCTCGCAACCGGTCTCGTCAGCGCCTCTACTGCTACTGTCCGAGATCTGATCGTCACCACGAAGGCAGCTCTGCAATCACGGACAGTCCAACACAATACATTGCATGTTAGTTCCAACATGACACAGGCTAGCTTAGTTATTACCCAGCAGATTAAGCAAAATCATGGCATGTCAGGTCAAGTATGCATACCGTGGCGTATAGGCAGCCGTGAAAAGCAACGGCGAAACCCACTAGCAGAACCAGTGCGGCGGTCACGGACGGGAAGAACGCGAAGAATGTGTAGACGCCGAAGAGCACGGCGACGCTCATGACGCCGAGGCGGCCGAGGCAGCTCGCAGCCTGCAATTCCAAGTCAGTCTGCCCATACTGGTTAGCCACAACTGCGCCGCTGACGGCGATCCATACGATCACGGTAATTCCAGCAATCCATGGCGCGGAGGCGGCTGGGAAGATGTGCGTGGTGGCGGCCGAAGTGAGCAGGGCCACAGGCGCCACCAGAGCAACCCCAAATAACACCTGCCGCTTGCCAAGCAGCTTTTCCTGCATTTTTTTTTGTTTTCGGCACACGAGTGTGTCAGCGAGGGAAAGAAAATTGCACAAGAGGTAACAAGTACTAGTCGACAAATTAGCCAATTAGACAATTACAATCACTTGATGAACATATGCATCGATCCAAGACCAGAAGGATCTGCAAATCAACACCTCAACCGTAAACTAACGGAAATTAGCACCCACCACAAACTTACTAGGCACAAATCACAATAAACCCGAATAGGAATTCTACTGCAAGTAACATAAACAACACAGAGGAAATTGTTCCTGCGTTCCTGCGTTCTTGTTTTCGGCACGCGCATGTATCAGTGAGCGAAAATTGTGGAGAAAAAGGTTTTATGCGACAATAGTAACACATCTACCATCTTATTATCTTATTGTTCTGATTTCACCCTAGGCAAGAGTTCATGAATGCATCGATCAAAGACTAGCTAGCATCTACTACTAGAAGAGCCTAACACCTCAACTGTAAATTAGCACACACGAGTACACGACAAAGTTTCTAGGATAACAAACAGCTCGAACAATAATTTTACCTTACGCCTGCGATGAACTGGAAGAATCGGCTCGGGCCCCGAGACGGCCGCTCGGAGCCACTCCACAGACGAGGTCCAGCATGCGCGCCGGCACAGCCCGGGCAAGCAATCTGTCATCGCCGGCCTCTCATCATCCTCCGAGCCGGAGAGCAAGACGTCCAGCGATTGCCCGGTAATCTTCACAGCGACTGCGGTCAGGGCGGCCTCAGAATCGGGAGCCCGGCTGGCTGCTGCTGCAAGCAGCATTCCCGTCCTGCTGACTTCTGTATCGGTGACCCTCCGGTTCTTCTCCTTGCTGGCGTCGAATCCATCAAGGGCCTTGGAGAAGGAGGCGGCCTCGGCGGCCATGGATGAGGCGCCAGCGGAGTCGGCGAACCTTCGCGAGTCTTCTCTTAGGGTTTCCAGCGACGGCCGGATCTGCTTCTCGTCGTTGTCGCCGGAAGCTGTCCTGGTCCACGGTACCCGTAGCCGAGGACCGCGAACCCAGACGGCGTGGTACGCCGCTCGGAGGATACCACCGGCCCGCGGCGGCAGGCCGTGGAGCGGCAGCGGATCCTGAAGTCGCAGGAGCTCCTCCGGCCTCGTGACATCCGAATCGCCCGCCTCCTCGGCCTTGTCGACGATGTCGAGCTCCCGGCGATGGGGCGGCTCCAACTCCTCGTCCTGCGGCTGCTTGTCATCGGAACGGCCAGCCCGCTCGGGCTCCATGCTCTTGTCATCGGAGGCGCTGCCGTTGTGCTGGTTCCAGGCCGCCGCGGCCGCGGCCAACTCCTCGGCTCTGATCTCCTGGAGGAGAGGCGTCTTCGACATTGTTTCTACCTCGATTACAAACAAACCGGTGGTGGATTTGGAGAGCAGAGCGGGAGGAGGGCTGATGATCCGGTGCGGGAGGCGGAGGCGGAAGGGGAGGGGAGTTGGGGATGAAGGGGAGGCGGTGGGGGATTTGGAGTTGGCCGGGTGGAGGGAGCTCCGGCGCGGCGGGGTTTTATTTGGAAATAACTAACCGTCTCCCTTGATGAGGAAGGAGCTCGAGATGGGGAGAAGAAATATGCGGCAGAATTGGGCCACGGCCCAGGTCCCAGGGAGCGGCGATTGGAGGAGGCGACGCCGGAGCCCGTCGTTGGAGGTGGATTTTGGAGGATTTGTTCACGTAGCGAGGTCAAATCGTTCTCTGAATATCCAGCTGAATGTCCAAGTGAAACATGCTGCAGCAAGATGTTCTTGGAATCCTGATGCTAGAGGTTTTCATTTAAGGACCAACTGCAGAGGCAAACACGCAGGCTGCGAAGGCAAACACGGAAGCTGAATCTCTGGAAGTGATGAGCCACACGGGAACAAAGGTTCAGATTACCCCTTGCCCTGGACAGGTATCAGGAACTAGCTTGCAGGCGCTGTAGATTTGGTCGCATGAATGCATATTATGCATGATGTTGATATGAACTGGGTCGGTCATGTAAGAGGAAAGTATGCAGATTTGGTTGCATGGTGTATTGGTGTTGAGATTCTTGGAATTCTAACTAGCAAAGCAGAACAGGCCGATCAGGGAGGATTTGGAGCACCAAAGTTGGGTTTGGACCAGGGGCCTATAGAGGATGAAACTGTGACGGAAATGGTACGATTGAAGGGTGCGTGCTACGCTCAAGGATGCCTGTGGAGGAGTGGACCCTGCTGATCTAGCTACCGCTGCGCAGTTGTTTCTTATTGTCGATTTAGCCCAGAGGGCTTGTACCAGACGCTATTGCTTTATATATGTCATGTATTGAATCTTTTATCGTTGTATGGATGTGGTATTCGACTGAGATGAGTTCTGTACGAGATAGCTGCTATTCCTGGGACTATCTCGAGGGTATTGGGAGTCATATTCTCGTCGTTGAGAATCCAGTTCGTTTCAGTTGGTATCAGAGCCATACTTGACCGTAGCGCGTAACCCTTAGATCGAAAACTTAGGACAAAAGCTCTAACTGAGTCCTCTACTGTATATGAAACCCCTTGGACTATTTGAAAATTATACATAAGTACATCTCAACTATTTACAAAATTTTTACCCTTACCTTACCTTACTAACTTGCTAACTTACTAACAACCCACTAACTGTCTGGCAGATGGAAGGAAGAAGACCAGCAGATGAACGACGGGAGGTCAGGACCACAGGAGCAGACTGTGGAGGTTTGGTAGTGCTACTGAGGGAGGTGCTGCGTACAGTGGGGATAGACGTGGACAACGTCTTCTACGAGGACTGGAGGTGGATTTTGGAGGATTTGTTCATGTAGCGAGGTCAAATCGTTCTCTGAATATCCAGCTGAATGTCCAAGTGAAACATGCTGCAGCAAGATGTTCTTGGAATCCTGATGCTAGAGGTTTTCATTTAAATACCAACTGCAGAGGCAAACACGCAGGCTGTGAAGGCAAACACGGAAGCTGAATCTCTGGAAGTGATGAGCCACACGGGAACAAAGGTTCAGATTACCCCTTGCCCTGGACAGGTATCAGGAACTAGCTTGCAGGCGCTGTAGATTTGGTCGCATGAATGCATATTATGCATGATGTTGATATGAACTGGGTCGGTCATGTAAGAGGAAAGTATGTAGATTTGGTTGCATGGTGTATTGGTGTTGAGATTCTTGGAATTCTAACTAGCAAAGCAGAACAGGCCGATCAGAGAGGATTTGGAGCACCAAAGTTGGGTTTGGACCAGGGGTCTATAGAGGATGAAACTGTGACGGAAATGGCCGAGTTCGTATCTTTTGGGATATGGTCCTGCAGACTGCCCTCTCAGACGCAGCTGATCAGATTTGTATGGAGAATTGGTGATGATCCAATGATGTCGAGTACTCTGCATACACAGCGCAATTCAATGGTTCATGGTTGTGTGCTCTGTGTAACCAAGTGCCTAGAAACTGCAGCTCATTTGTCATTTGTGTCTTCATTGCCCATCGCAAGAGAGGTATGGCAATTGGCAACTGGCTAGAGGTTCAGAACCCAGTGTAGAGAAATGGTCGGGCCATGCTCTGTAACAACCCTAAATTTCCCTAAAATTTGTTGAGTGCAAAATTTTGGATTTCAAAATTTTTTGGTGAATTGTTGTGCTTGCAAACCAATATTTAAAATTAATTCTTTTATGCTCTCAAATTCTTAAGCAATTTAAATTTGAAATTTAAAATCAATTTGAAGTGCTAAGGATGAAATCGTGTGATTTGGAGTTATTTGGATTTAATTAGATTTTTGGTTGGTTTGAACTCAAATTTTAGATTTGAATTCAAACTCTAACTATCCAAACTATTTCTAATCTATCTAAACCGTTCGTGGGCCAAATCCCCGAGCCAAAGTCGAGAAACCACCCTTCTATTTCTCTTCTGAGCCAGCCAACCAATCCGGCCCAGCCGGCCTTGCGGCCCAGCATCGGCCCAATCCTTCTCCGCGTCCCCGCCGCGTCGCCCTTCTTCTTTCGCTGACGCGTGGGCCCGCGCCACTATTCCCCTTTCTTCCTCCTCCCTCCTTCTCTCTCTGCCCCGGCGAAAAGCAGAGAGCCGCGCCGAGCCACCCGTGACGAGCTCCGCGGCCCGTCCCGATTGCGCCGCGTGTCCGCAGGCGCTCGAGCACCCCATCCAGCCGTCGAGCCCCAGGAGCCCTAACCGCCGCCCTATAAAAATCCCCCGCCGCGGCTCTCTTCCCTCCCAGCGCCGCCGCGGCCCCATTGGGGTTTCTTTCCGATCCAATTCGAGAGGGTGAGGAGAGTGGAAGGTGCAGGAGAGGTCGAGGAAGATCCTAGTGGAGAGAGGGCGGAACGAGAAGAAGCCAAGCGCTGTCCCCGCGTCGCCGCCGCCGGAGCCGACGCTGCCGTCCGTGGAGGTGCCAAGGAGGAGCCGGGCCCGGGACGAACGTGGACGCCGGAGCTTCACCAAGCCACGTCGAGCACTACCCCGAGCTGTTGTGTTCGACTACGTGACCCAAGGTGAGCGCCGTCGTTTTCCTCCCTTTCCTTCCCCATCTCTGGCAGAGCTCCGCCACCTTGCTAGCCCTTCTGGGACCCGGTCCTCGAGCCGAGGCCGTCATCTTGTGCAGGATCCCGACGCGCCGCTCTCCGCACCGCAACCCGCCGACGCCTTTGGCCTCTGGACCCCGGCCGCCATGCCGTCGCCGCGCACCGAGCGAGCTCGGACCGCGCGGGCGCCATGACCGCGGCGCGGTCAAGCCCGTGGCTTGAACTGCGCGCGCGCGAGCCAAACTCACCCGCGCATGCACACACCCACACAGCACCGAGAAGCGCGTGCACGACCCTTTTTGGCCAAGAACACCCGGTGTTGTGCGTCGCCACGGAGCCGGCTCGCCGGAGCACCCGTGCCGCCGCCGTCACTCGTCGGGGAGCCGTTTCGCCGGCCTGGCCATCCCCTTTTCTCGTTATCCGCGTCCTCCGAGCCTAGCCGAGCTTCTACACCACATCTTGGACCCAGCCGAGCCATTTCCAGCGAGTTCCACCGCCGACCATCGCCGCCGGCGTGCTCTGGTGCGCGTCGCGCGCGCGTTCGCGTCATGCCGCGGGAAGCCACACGCAGGACCACACCCGCATGCCACACAGCCACCCGCAGACGATCCTGAGTCGGCCACAATTTGATCCAGCCCAGCCATCGTTTAATCTTTTTCTTTTTCTTTTAACTGCGCTGACGTATGGGGCCCACATGTCATACTCTGCGAGTCACTGACAGCTGGGGCCCACTGACAAGAGCTGACCGTTGACCGTTGACCAGTCAACGCTGACGTCAGCAGGGCCCACTGCTGACGTCATCCTAGGCGGACCCCACTGCTGACGTCAGCATGACGTCATGTTGACGTCAGCAGGCTAATTTTTATCTGTTTTTCTTTTTCGGAAATTATTTAATATTTTCAGAAAATGATTTAAACTTCAAAAATTAATAATAAATCAACCGTAGCTCAGAAAAATATGAAACCAGTTTCTATATTTTTCTAAAATCATGAGCTACGCGTTAGTGTAGAGTTTGGTGTTATTTGGGACCTCTTTCATCGCTATTTTGGTGTTTCTTTGCTAGTAGTCGCGTCTTATTTTATTTTTCCGCGACCCTAGGAGTTTCGGAGAGGCAGGAGGAGCCAGACCACTACGACAACTGCTTTGACGAAGACGAAGACTTTTGCCCAGGTTCACGCCCAGCCATTCTCTGAAATACCTATTAGACATGCAACTAGTATGCTAGCGCTTTACTTTACTCGCATGATAAACCTGCACTGCCTTTGTTATTATCATGTTACCTTGCTACCTACTACTCACTTTATGAGATATGCTATGCTATGCATGTGTTGGGACGGTTGTGATTTGATCCTCTTGGCGTGAGTTGTGGGTAGTATGGGAGGAGTAGTGCAGCTAGGCGGTGTAAGCGAGTAATAACAACTCGATCGTTTGATCGAGGTGCTGGGGGACTGCACTCGGGCAGTCCCTATGGGGTACCTGTTGCGGGTACATGGTTTTGGATACTGGGTTATTTGAGGAGTTTGGGCGGCAATACCTGTTATGGGTGTCGATTGCGGACCGTTGCGGCGGATCGCTTATGACGCTGATACTCGCTTTACCGACAATTAAGGACCGAGTCGAGTTCCAACTTTAGACGTGGGAATACCGTGCTTACCATCTACCCAGTATGGGGAGGGTTCCAGCAAGCCTACTCTAGTGCGGCGCCGAGACTATAGGAGGATCGAGCTTGATATGTGTAGGGGGATTCGTTGCGGCGTAATCTCCCTGATTTACCACGGCCCCCGACTGGCCCCGGTGGGAAGGTTTCACATTCCTGGGGCAGATGTTAGATCAGATGTTTCCCGAGCCCAGGGAGACAGGATTGGCGTCGTTACTGTTTAAGGTCTTTGTTGTGGGCTGTGTCTCAGGTTGGTTGCGGACTAGCCTTGCAGCCCGGATGTATTCGTGGAGTGCCACCTCTGCAGAGTGTAAACTATACGTATAGCCGTGTCCACGGTTACGGACGACCCATTTCTGATAAGTTCCGACTAGCATGGGAATCTGCTTTCTTACCTCATCCTTTGATTCGGGTTATGAGAGATTGGTCCAGCGTTGCTGATGAGACAAGGTGGGGAGGGAGCTCACCGAGTCGACTAGTGAGTGAAAGGCGATGGTGGATGATGTTTGCGGGAAGCTGCTATGGCAGGACGAGCCCGATGGGATTGTGAGGTTGACGGTTGGATTTGAGGAGTGAAGGTGCGTGTGAGAGAAGGAGTTGGTGGTGAGATGAATTTGGGTTTTGCTGCTGCTCGCATAAGAAAACCCTGGCTCAAACCTTGATTATTTCTATATCCTAGAATAGGCCACTTTAAAGCTTGCATCGTATTATGGTTGGTGACGTGGACCTGTCCCATTTCCTTGGGGACAGACTTTGGGTTCACAGGTGAAGACCCCGACCACGAGTTCAACCAGGACGGGTGGTACGATTGAAGGGTGCGTGCTACGCTCAAGGATGCCTGTGGAGGAGTGGACCCTGTTGATCTAGCTACCGCTGCGCAGTTGTTTCTTATTGTCGATTTAGCCCAAAGGGCTTGTACCAGACGCTATTGTTTTATATATGTCATGTATTGAATCTTTTATCATTGTATGGATGTGGTATTCGACTGAGATGAGTTCTGTACGAGATAGCTGCTATTCCTGGGACTATCTCGAGGGTATATGGAGTCATATTCTCGTCGTTGAGAATCCGGTTCGTTTCAGTTGGTATCAGAGCCATACTTGACCGTAGCGTGTAACCCTTAGATCGAAAACTTAGGACAGAAGCTCTAACTGAGTCCTCTACTGTATATGAAACCCCTTGGACTATTTGAAAATTATACATAAGTACATCTCAACTATTTACAAAATTTTTACCCTTACCTTACCTTACTAACTTGCTAACTTACTAACAACCCACTAACTGTCTGGCAGATGGAAGGAAGAAGACCAGCAGATGAATGACGGGAGGTCAGGACCACAGGAGCAAACTGTGGAGGTTTGGCAGTGCTACTGAGGGAGGTGCTGCGTACAGTGGGGATAGACGTGGACAACGTCTTCTACGAGGGCTGGACCTACGGCCCTGGCGATGGAGTGAACACCCGGTTGCAGATGGAAGTACCCAATATCCCTGGACGGCCAAGGTCACTGATGCTACGGGCAGCTACCAGCGAGAGCACCTTCAGTCGGGCAGTGCAGACTATAGCCATGACGATACTCCGACTTGCCACACTTGTGTACCCGAACCAGCTTAGCCACACCCGTTTCCGGTACCTACCGAGGGCTCTTGAAGATCCAACTGACAGAGACGCAGTCAGCTTGCAGGCTCACGCAGCGGACCGAGAGCGGAACGTGACCCTGCGGACCTCAGTTCAGTGCATGATCGAGCAGGAGTACTTAAACATTGGCCTAGAAGAGAAAGTTGCCAAGCTAAGAGAGAAGGTATGGAAACAAGACATCCAACTGATGGAGAAGGACAACATGATCGCCTTACTTGAGAAGCGTCTCGAAGCTAAGGCAAGGGAAGTCAGAGCCCTGGAGTACGAAGCTTGCAACAACAGGCAGTTGGCAGGGCTGATCCGAGCAACTCACCATGCTCGAGATATCCGTCTAGAAGATCAACTCACAGAGAAAGACAAAGCACTGGCAGCCAAGGAAGAAGAGATAGAAGGACTGAAGGAAGAAGTATATTGGTTGGACAGTCACAACTCTGAACTTCAGGAAGAGGTGGATAGCTACAAGGAGAAGAGTGGGCGAAACTACCAGCTGATGAAGTACTTGAGTCTTCAACAGATTATGACAAAGGATGAAGCTCGAAGGACCCTTAGTCAACCGTTCTAACTAGGCTGCGTTCCTATAGTCAGCACGGCTCTGATACCAATCTGTCACACCCGGATTTACACAGAAACCCGAGATGCGGCCATATGTGTTCCCAGGAAGTCATTACACATATAGCAAACAAATATGATAATAGAACACAATGCTCGAATAATATAAAAAGGTTTTACATCAGAGTTTGACTCAAACTTAACGAAATTTTACAGCGGAAGACTCAAAGACTAATCTCTCTCTAATCTGAATGAAACCGAAGTCCATAATCCACAGGGACACTGACGGGTTGAGCACAGCTAGTAGAAAGGCAGATCTTCAGGAAATTCGACGGCAGCAGTACCTTCTAATCCATCTGTTACCCATCCGGGATTTTGCCCAAAAATAATAACAACAGCAAGTGTAAGTAACAGAGTTACTTAGCAAATACAACACAGATTATGAAGGCTAAAAAGTAAGGCTTGACTCGGCTGAACTGCATTAGTATTTTTAGTTGGCTGATTTTAGTTTGATTCGAGGGTCTCTCGAGGGTATTTGAGGGAGTCTCGAAGGTATTCGAGGGTATCTCGAGGATACAACATTTATGTGAATCCCGGTTGAATTTCCCCAATTAATAAAGTAGAAGTAGGCATTAAACAGTAATAATAAACATCATCTTCTAATAAAAAAGGATCCAGGCCGCTCTTGACCTTGAGCAAGGCTATCATGATAGATTGTACACTCTGCAGAGGTTTCGCCCTTTACCCACCAGTCGCGTAAAAGTTCAAAGAAACTTTGCACCCAACCACGCGGAGGTGGATCAGACCTCACAAATCACACTTCCGAGGTGTGACCGCATAGGGACGCTACGAGGCTTTTCACAAGACACTTTAACAAAACAGTAGCCGTTATGGTACAACCTAGGCAGCATGACCCAAGGCACCGAGATTGACTGACGCTCATGTCGCAACACGAGGGGGTCAATGGCGTCCAAGCGCGGTAATAAACATCAGCAACAAAATAAATAGCGCAACGAGTGGAACCCCCGCCATACGGAAGCTCCCAACACGGGACTGTGCCTCACGGGGACATAGCCAACGGATACTCCGTCCTCGGTGGATCAAACCATACTCTCACCCATGCTTCCCATAACGTCGGTGGCCCACCGGTAACCACTGTTGAATTAGAGCCGTACAAGTTACTTGTCCAAGACCAGAGCCATAATAGTTCCGGCGGTGGCGACAGGCTCCTGGGTTGCCGCTTTAAGAACCAGTCCTTACGGAGAGACACTAGGGCCAGGCTCGAAGCATACGCCCTAGCTCCCTGATCCATGTTGCTAAAAAGCAAATTTTAACATTAACATTGAAGTGGATCATTAAGTCGAGATTAACAGTTAAACAATGGTGACAGTAGCTGCGCTTAGCAAAGTTCTACCCAAATGCAATAACCCAAGGTAATCAAGGTATAGGGTAAACAAAACTAGGAACAACCTTAATAGGATAACAATTTAGACACATGCATATGCAGTAAATAGTGTCAAGGTGTGTTTAGGTAGCAAGGATTGTCTGTGCTGTACTTGCCTTCTACAAACTGCTGCTGCTGTTCCGGATGCTGCTGGTACCCGTACCCCTCGAACTCGAGCGCGTACTGCTCACCAACTGGACTCTCGAAGAAACACACAAGCAACCGAACAAGCCAGTACATGCAAACAATATTAATCTATTAGAACAGTACACCAAACAATAAGGAACAGAAGAAAGAAAACTTCGAAACTAATCTACGCTTCGCTACGAACACAAGAACGCAAAAATCACTCAAATCGGAGCTAAAACAGATAAGCTATGGCGTCTCTACGGTTCGAGGCTAAACTGCGAAAGTTTCGAGGGTCAAAACAAAACTTTATTTGAAGATTCGAGGGTTTTACTGTTAAAAGACAAAACCGGGCCTCGGGCGCAACTTTGAAAAGCTTGCAGAGGTTAAAACAAAAGAAAAAGGACTCATTTGAAAATACTTTTGAATCAAGTTGGACTGCGGGTTGATTTCGAAAACGTGAAGGCTTCTTTTGCAAAACAGTCAGCTTCGAAGGCACCCTCCGGTTCGAGAAGGGCCTCGAACTGACGCGGCGGCGTTGGATCTAGATCTAATGGCTCAAAACAAAACGGCTTTTCGAGGGGTATGCTGGCTTCGAGGCTTGACGCTAGCGACGCTCGAACACAGCGGCGGAGAAACTACGGGGTCGACAGCGGACCAAAATTAGCGCAGAGCACGGCAAGAATCGGAGCAAGAACGCTATGGAGAGCTTCGGGTTTTCAAGGCGAACCTCCTGGAGTGCTTTCCGACGAGTGCGAAGCTCCGACGGCGAAGATCGAGGGTGGGTCTCGAGCGAGGCGGAACTTCTTCCGACGAGAACGGTCTCGAGCGAGGCGGAACTTTCTCGGCGAGAACGGCAGCTAGGGTTGCGGCACGATTGGGATGAATTGAAAGGAGAATCAAGGCGGCGACTAAAGGCGACTATAAATAGAGCAAAGTCCGATCTCGAGTCCAAGTCTTGGCGTGCGCGTCAGGGAAAGATTCGGCGAAGGCGGCAGCGTCGGAGTCGGTCTCGAGCTAGAGTCCTTGTCGAAGACGACGGTCTCGAAAGGGAAACGGCCCAGCGCTAGAAAAGGAAATAGAAGGCAAAGCCTAAAAGCGAAATTTGAATTGGGTTTTTAAATCCGATTTGAACTTCAAACAAACGAAACTCAATGCAGCCAGCATGAATGCATCAAAAGTGTTTCTAGCCTTATCTTTGATTTTATTTCTCATAAATAATTTGTTTTCCTTAGATACATATGAGCATAAATTAAATAAAAGCGATTTAATTACTAAATTTTCAAATGGGCATTTTTAGGGTGTTACATACTGAGGGAGGTGCTGCGTACAGTGGGGATAGACGTGGACAACGTCTTCTACGAGGGCTGGACCTACGGCCCTGGCGATGGAGTGAACACCCGGTTGCAGATGGAAGTACCCAATATCCCTGGACGGCCAAGGTCACTGATGCTACGGGCAGCTACCAGCGAGAGCACCTTCAGTCGGGCAGTGCAGACTATAGCCATGACGATACTCCGACTTGCCACACTTGTGTACCCGAACCAGCTTAGCCACACCCGTTTCCGGTACCTACCGAGGGCTCTTGAAGATCCAACTGACAGAGACGCAGTCAGCTTGCAGGCTCACGCAGCGGACCGAGAGCGGAACGTGACCCTGCGGACCTCAGTTCAGTGCATGATCGAGCAGGAGTACTTAAACATTGGCCTAGAAGAGAAAGTTGCCAAGCTAAGAGAGAAGGTATGGAAACAAGACATCCAACTGATGGAGAAGGACAACATGATCGCCTTACTTGAGAAGCGCCTCGAAGCTAAGGCAAGGGAAGTCAGAGCCCTGGAGTACGAAGCTTGCAACAACAGGCAGTTGGCAGGGCTGATCCGAGCAACTCACCATGCTCGAGATATCCGTCTAGAAGATCAACTCACAGAGAAAGACAAAGCACTGGCAGCCAAGGAAGAAGAGATAGAAGGACTGAAGGAAGAAGTATATTGGTTGGACAGTCACAACTCTGAACTTCAGGAAGAGGTGGATAGCTACAAGGAGAAGAGTGGGCGAAACTACCACCTGATGAAGTACTTGAGTCTTCAACAGATTATGACAAAGGATGAAGCTCGAAGGACCCTTAGTAGTTGGGTAAGGTCAGACAGGAAGAGGGTGGCGGAGATGATCACGTTGAACCAAGGACTTCCAGAGGAACGCAGAGTTGAACCCAGAACCGAGAACTACAGGGTCTCACCAAGCCGGGTTGAGCCGATACCACTACCTGAAGCTCGAACCCATGCTCCCGAGATGACAAGACTGAGACAGGAACTGGCACACCTAGAGCAGCAGTTGGCAAGACCTGAGGTGGACACAGTGAGGTTGGCAACGCGCCTCACGGACACTCTCCACGACGACAGGCAGTGATCAAGCAGCAGACAGAGACTGAGGCTGTGAGGTTGGCAGCGCGCCTCACAGGCACTTCCAGCAGCATGAGATGGATGCAGTAGACAGTATCAGCAGATGTCAGCAGTAGCGATGAGACTTGTATCTATCTGCATGAGTAGAGGTGTAGACTTAGTAGATCATGACCACCTTTTGGCTCAGCCACGATGTAGCATTCGCTTAGATGTACTAATCCTCAAGGTTCCAGGAGCTGGCCTCGGGATAGTACTCATGTCTAGGGTGTAATGCTGTAATGAATGATCGATCTTTGTGGCTGTTCTTGCAGTTTTATTGATGTTCATCTTGAGTGTACTCTAGTGTTGAGTCTATTTCATGAGTGCAGCTCCTACTCTAGTTACGCTAACCTAACCCTTACCGACCGCCACTAAACCTGCTCTATGAAAATACAGCAAGATGTCGATCCGAAGATCCAACCGACTGCTTGCACGTTTTGAGGAAGCTGAGCAAGAAGAGGCAGCAGTGGCAGCTAGGGGCAGAGGACGTGTCAGAGGTCGTGGTCACGGAAGAGCAACAGCTGCAGTTGGAGGCAGGGGCCGTGGACGCGCAGCAGGCGTGCTCCAGCCCGAGAACAACGCACCAGGTGGAGAGCAGGAAGCAGAGATGGAAGAACCAGTAGTGGAACCTCAGCAGAACCAGCAGAACGACCAGCAACCACCGCCACCGCCTAACTTGGTAGAAGTAATGACTACTCAAACACAGCTGATGCAACATATGGCACAGGCCAACACACAGATGATGCAAGCTATGCAACAGATACAGGGAAAACAGAACCAGAACCGTCAGGGACACCGTGAGGAAGACATACAAAGGAAGATTGAAAGGTTCATCAGGCTGAAAGCACCCACCTTCGACTACTCGGACGAGCCACTCGACGCGCACGACTGGCTACGTACCATCGAGACGAAGCTGGACCTGACAGACTACACTAAAGAGGAATGTGTGGCCCTTGCGGCGCACCAGCTTGAAGGTGCAGCGAAAGCGTGGTGGGAGAGCTACTGTGACTCTCACGCGAACCCTGCTCAGATCACCTGGCTAGAGTTTTGTGAAGCTTTCAAGGAGTACCACATCCCAGAACAAGTTATGATGCACAAGGCAATGGAATTCAGGACAATGACCCAAGGAAGTTTGTCTGTAGCTAAGTACGCTCGACACTTTGCTAAGATGTCAAGGTACGCTCCTGAAGACATCAACACTGAAAAGAAGAAGCAGTTTTGGTTCCAGCGCGGCTTGCACAGAGGTCTGAGGACATCACTCGCAGCGAGTTCACACAGGTCACTCAGAGAGCTGATTGACAGGGCTATCGCAGTTGAGAAGGAAAGAGTGGGTCTTGAAGATATTTGGAGAGAGAAGAAAAGAAAGGCTGAACAGTTGCACAACCACAGACTGAGTCAGAGGCCGAGGAGTGGCCAGAGCAACCTGCTCAGGAGAGGCTTTCAGCAGAGCAACAGCCTAGGAAGCTCAGGGTTCAACAGAAACAGCTACCAGGGTAACCGAGGCAGTAACAGCAACAGCTTTGGCAGCAGAGGCAACAACTACAGCAGTTTTGGCAACAGAAACAACATCTACAAAAGTCAGGGAAACCCCAACTGGAAGCCAAACAACACGCCCAGAATTGGTGGAGGGACCTCAGTGGTCTGCTTTGCTTGTGGGAAGCCCGGTCACAAGTCCTTTGACTGTCCGGAGAAGAAGAACAAACAAACCCCAGCCAAGGCACCGGCACCCGGAGGACAGGACAGGCAGCCAGCAACAGCGCAGAGGGGACGCCTCAACCACCTGACAGAGGAAGAAGCCGAGGACGCTCCTGACGTTGTGCTCGGTGAGTTTTTAGTAAATGGCATTCCAGCTTTGATATTGTTTGACTCTGGATTAACTGGATCTTATATCTCGACAAAGTTTGTGAAAGAGCAGTCACCCCCGACAATACCTAAGGCTAGACCTATAGTCACTACTTCTCCCCTAGGAGAGCTTAGGTGCACCTTAGAGTGCCCAACAGTTAGTCTGATGATAGGTGGGCAGGAGTTCGTAGGAGACCTGACAGTCATGGAGTCAGACGGAATTGACGTGATACTAGGAATGTATTGGCTTACAGAGCACAAAGGAGTAATCAGTTGCTCACCCAGAACAGTTGAGTTGACACACCCTAGCGGAATCAAAGTAACAGTAGAACCACAAAGAAGAGGAACAGGGAAGAGATCCAGAACATGTATTCTGAGACAGTTGGTATACTCTATCGAGAAAAAGACGATCGAAGAAGTGCCTGTAGTACGTGAGTACCCTGACGTGTTTCCCGAGGAACTACCAGGGCTACCACCTGACCGAGACGTAGAGTTCATAATCGAGCTGCAACCAGGCACAGGACCCATTGCCAAGAAGCCGTACAGAATGTCAGTGGAAGAACTGGAGGAACTCAAGAAGCAGCTGAAAGAGATGCTAGAAAGCGGGGTGATTCGACCAAGTGCATCCCCATGGGGATCGCCAGTGTTGTTTGTGAAGAAGAAAGATGGGTCAATGCGCATGTGCGTAGACTATCGATCCCTGAACGCAGTGATGATCAAGAACAAGTACCCATTACCTCGGATTGATGACTTGCTAGATCAGTTGAAGAAAGCCAAGTACTTCAGTAAGATTGATCTGAGGTCGGGATACCACCAGATGAAGATTAGAGAAGGTGACATCCCCAAGACAACCTTTGTGACTCGGTATGGGCAGTACGAGTTCACCATTGTGTCCTTCGGTTTGACTAACGCACCCGCTTACTTCATGAACATGATGAACAAGGTATTCATGGAGGAACTAGACAAGTTCGTAGTGGTGTTCATTGACGACATACTAGTCTACTCAGAGACAGCCGAAGAACATGAGGAGCATCTAAGGATTGTACTAGAGAAGCTGAGGCAGCATCAACTCTACGGGAAGTTCAGCAAATGTGAATTTTGGCTGGAGAAAGTAGCCTTTTTGGGTCACGTGGTGACAGCTGAGGGAGTAGCAGTCGACCCAGAAAAGATTGAGGCAGTAGCGGAATGGAAGCAGCCGAAGAGTGTCACGGAAATCCGAAGCTTTCTGGGTTTGGCAGGTTATTACAGAAGGTTCATTGAGAACTTCTCCAAGATTGCCAAGCCAATGACCGAACTACTCAAGAACAACGTCCCATTCGAGTGGACGGACAAGTGTGCAAGAAGTTTCCAAGAGCTCAAACACAAACTCACTACAACGCCGGTATTGACCCTGTCAGATATTCGCAAGGATTTCGTAGTCTATTGCGATGCTTCAAGACAAGGCTTAGGATGTGTTCTAATGCAAGAAGGCAAGGTTGTTGCTTATGCATCGAGGCAGCTGAGGAAACATGAGGAAAACTACCCCACACATGATTTAGAACTGGCAGCAGTGGTACATGCCTTGAAGATCTGGAGGCACTATCTGATTGGCAACAAGTGCGATATCTACACTGATCACAGGAGTCTGAAGTACTTTTTACGCAGTCCGAGCTGAACATGAGACATAGAAGATGGTTAGAACTGATCAAAGATTACGACTTGGAGATACACTACCACCCTGGCAAAGCTAACGTGGTGGCAGATGCCTTAAGCCGAAAGAGTTATTGCAACAACTTGATGATAGAAGAAAGTCAGCCAGAACTAGCAAAGGAACTGTACATACTGAAACTCGAGCTAGTGGAAGAAGGAAAACCCAAGGAAATGAGGGTGAAGTACAACCTGGAAGACCGAATCAAAGAAGCTCAAGGAAAGTGTCCAGAAATCCAAGAAGTAAAAGAGGATATCCAGCGAGGAGTGGCACCTGACTTCCGAGTAGATGAAGCAGGGACAGTATGGCTGAAAGACCGTATTTGTGTACCTCAGGACAAGGAAATCAGGAGAACAATTCTCTCAGAGGCTCAAGTCCAAGTACTCGATACACCCAGGATGCACCAAGATGTATCAAGATCTGAAGGATAAGTTCTGGTGGAAGAAAATGAGAGAGGACATAGCAGAGTATGTAGCCAAGTGCGACTCTTGTCGAAGAATCAAGGCAGAACATCAAAGGCCAGCAGGACTGCTGAAACCACTAGAAATTACAATGTGGAAGTGGGAAGACATCGGCATGGACTTCGTGGTTGGTCTACCTCGCACTCAGAATGGGAATGATGCCATTTGGGTCATAGTTGACCGGCTGACAAAGGTAACCCACTTCATACCAGTCAAAAGCACATACCCAGTAAACAAACTAGCAGAACTATATATAGACAACATTCTTAAGCTGCATGGGGCACCAAGAAGTATTGTGTCGGACAGAGGACCACAATTCACAGCTCAGTTCTGGAAAAGCCTACATCAAGCCATCGGGACAACCTTGGAGTATAGCACAGCTTACCATCCCCAGACATATGGGCAGACCGAAAGAGTGAACCAGATTCTTGAAGACTTGTTGAGGGCATGTGTTCTAGCTTACAACACAGACTGGGAGAAGAGTCTATCGTATGCAGAATTTTCCTACAACAACAGTTACCATGTCAGCCTGCAGATGTCCCCTTTTGAGGCACTATATGGCAGAAAATGCAGAACGCCTCTAATGTGGTCAGAGGTGGGAGAACGAACATTCTTTGGACCTGACATGATTGTAGAGGCAGAAGAAAACGTGGCCAAGATCCGAGAGCACCTGAAGGCAGCTCTGAGCCGACAAAAGAGCTATGCGGATAAGAGGAGACGCGATCTAGAGTTCGAAGTAGGGGACTTCGTCTACCTAAAAGTGTCACCCCTCAGAGGGCATAAGAGATTTCAAGTGAAAGGGAAGCTAGCACCCCATTTTGTAGGACCGTATCAGATACGGGAGAGAATAGGGAAGCTAGCCTACAGACTAGACCTACCAGAGGACTTAACTGGAGTACACCCAGTGTTCCATGTATCCCAGTTGAGAAAGTGTCTAAGAGTACCAGAACATGAGGTCAAGACAGAGGCATTAGACCTACAAGACACCTTGGAGTATCTGGAGTACCCGGAGAGGATACTAGACAGAGCAGTCAAAGAGACCAGACGCACAGCTATCCCATTTTGCAAAGTGCAGTGGAGCAATCATTCAGAAAGGGAGGCTACTTGGGAGAAGGAGTCAGTACTGAAAGAGAGATACCCCCACTTGTTTAAACCATAGGTAATCACAAATCTCGAGGACGAGATTCTTGTGAGGGGGGGAGACTGTAACAACCCTAAATTTCCCTAGGATTTGTTGAGTGCAAAAATTTGGATTTCAAAATTTTTTGGTGAATTGTTGTGATTGCAAACCAATATTTAAAATTAATTCTTTTGTGCTCCCAAATTCTTAAGCAATTTAAATTTGAAATTTAAAATCAATTTGAAGTGCTAATGATGAAATAGTGTGATTTGGAGTTATTTGGATTTAATTGGATTTTTGGTTGGTTTGAACTCAAATTCTAGATTTGAATTCAAACTCTAACTATCCAAACTATTTCTAATCTATCTAAATCGTTCGTGGGCCAAATCCCCGAGCCAAAGTCCAGAAACCACCCTTCTATTTCTCTTCTGAGCCAGCCAACCAATCCGGCCCAGCCGGCCTTGCGGCCCCGCATCGGCCCAATCCTTCTCCGCGTCCCCGGCGCGTCGCCCTTCTTCTTTCGCTGACGCGTGCGCCCGCGCCACTATTCCCCTTTCTTCCTCCTCCCTCCTTCTCTCTCTGCCCCGGCGAAAAGCAGAGAGCCGCGCCGAGCCACCCGTGACGAGCTCCGCGGCCCGTCTCGATTGCGCCGCGTGTCCGCGGGCGCTCGAGCACCCCATCCAGCCGTCGAGCCCCAGGAGCCCAAACCGCCGCCCTATAAAAATCCCCCGCCGCGGCTCTCTTCCCTCCCAGCGCCGCCGCGGCCCCATTGGGGTTTCTTTCCGATCCAATTCGAGAGGGTGAGGAGAGTGGAAGGTGC
Organism: Echinochloa phyllopogon; assembly: GCA_033239725.1. Lineage (NCBI taxonomy): Eukaryota > Viridiplantae > Streptophyta > Magnoliopsida > Poales > Poaceae > Echinochloa > Echinochloa phyllopogon. The sequence continues at coordinate 52,875,151 of BTCW01000005.1, forward strand.
GGGAGAGGTCGAGGAAGATCCTGGTGGAGAGAGGGCGGAACGAGAAGAAGCCAAGCGCCGTCCCCGCGTTGCCGCCGCCGTCCGTGGAGGTGCCAAGGAGGAGCCGGGCCCGGGACGAACGTGGACGCCGGAGCTTCGCCAAGCCACGTCGAGCACTACCCCGAGCTGCTGTGTTCGACTACGTGACCTAAGGTGAGCGCCGTCATTTTCCTCCCTTTCCTTCCCCATCTCCGGCAGAGCGCCGCCACCTTGCTAGCCCTTCTGGGACCCGGTCCTCGAGCCAAGGCCGTCATCTTGTGCAGGATCCCGACGCGCCGCTCTCCGCATCGCAACCCGCCGACGCCTTTGGCCTCTGGACCCCGGCCGCCATGCCGTCGCCGCGCACCGAGCGAGCTCGGACCGCACGGGCGCCATGGCCGCGGCGCGGTCAAGCCCGTGGCTTGAACTGCGCGCGCGCGCGAGCCAAACTCACCCGCGCACGCACGCACACACACAACACCGAGAAGCGCGTGCACGACCCTTTTTGGCCAAGAACACCCTGTGTTGTGCGTCGCCACGGAGCCGGCTCGCCGGAGCACCCGTGCCGCCGCCGTCACTCGTCGGGGAGCTGTTTCGCCGGCCAGGCCATCCCCTTTTCTCGTTATCCGCGTCCACCGAGCCCTAGCCGAGCTTCTACACCGCATCTTGGACCCAGCCGAGCCATTTCCGGCGAGTTTCGCCGCCGACCATCGCCGCCGGCGTGCTCTGGTGCGCGCCGCGCGCGAGTTCGCGCCGCGCCGCGGGAAGCCACACGCAGGACCACATCCGCACGCCACACAGCCACCCGCAGACGATCCCGAGTCGGCCACAATTTGATCCCATACACCCGTCTCACGTGAACCGCACTCACGGTTCACGGTGGACCGAGTACAACAGAGCGGATCCAGCAGCGCCCCTTCGTGGGCCGAATCTTGCGCTTAAGTCTGGTTTGCCACCTTGAACTATCTCGGCCTATTCACCTTTCGGCCCAGATCCAGCCCAGCCATCGTTTAATCTTTTTCTTTTTCTTTTAACTGCGCTGACGTATGGGGCCCACATGTCATACTCCGCGAGTCACTGACAGCTGGGGCCCACTGACCAGAGCTGACCGTTGACCGTTGACCCGTCGATCGTTGACCAGTCAACGCTGACGTCAGCAGGGCCCACTGCTGACGTCATCCTAGGCGGACCCCACTGCTGACGTCAGCATGAGGTCATGTTGACGTCAGCAGGCTAATTTTTATCTGTTTTTCTTTTTTTGGAAATTATTTAATATTTTCAGAAAATGATTTAAACTTCAAAAATTAATAATAAATCAACCGTAGCTCAGAAAAATATGAAACCAGTTTCTATATTTTTCTAAAATCATGAGCTACGCGTTAGTGTAGAGTTTGGTGTTATTTGGGACCTCTTTCATTGCTATTTTGGTGTTTCTTTGCTAGTAGTCGCGTCTTATTTTATTTTTCCGCGACCCTAGGAGTTTCGGAGAGGCAGGAGGAGCCAGACCACTACGACAACTGCTTTGACGAAGACAAAGACTTTTGCCCAGGTTCACGCCCAGCCATTCTCTGAAATACCTATTAGACATGCAACTAGTATGCTAGCACTTTACTTTACTCGCATGATAAACCTGCACTGCCTTTGTTATTATCATGTTACCTTGCTACCTACTACTCACTTTATGAGATATGCTATGCTATGCATGTGTTGGGACGGTTGTGATTTGATCCTCTTGGCGTGAGTTTTGGGTGGTGTGGGAGGAGTAGTGCAGCTAGGCGGTGTAAGCGAGTAATAACAACTCGATCGTTTGATCGAGGTGCTGGGGGACTGCACTCGGGCAGTCCCTATGGGGTACCTGTTGCGGGTACATGGTTTTGGATACTGGGTTATTTGAGGAGTTTGGGCGGCAATACCTGTTATGGGTGTCGATTGCGGACCGTTGCGGCGGATCGCTTATGACGCTGATACTCGCTTTACCGACAATTAAGGACCGAGTCGAGTTCCAACTTTAGACGTGGGAATACCGTGCTTACCATCTACCCAGTATGGGGAGGGTTCCAGCAAGCCTACTCTAGTGCAGCGCCGAGACTGTAGGAGGATCGAGCTTGATATGTGTAGGGGGGATTCGTTGCGGCGTAATCTCCCTGATTTACCACGGCCCCCGACTGGCCCCGGTGGGAAGGTTTCACATTCCTGGGGCAGATGTTAGATCAGATGTTTCCCGAGCCCAGGGAGACAGGATTGGCGTCGATACTGTTTAAGGTCTTTGTTGTGGGCTGTGTCTCAGGTTGGTTGCGGACTAGCCTTGCAGCCCGGATGGATTCGTGGAGTGCCACCTCTGCAGAGTGTAAACTATACGTATAGCCGTGTCCACGGTTACGGACGACCCATTTCTGATAAGTTCCGACTAGCATGGGAATCTGCTTTCTTACCTCATCCTTTGATTCGGGTTATGAGAGATTGGTCCAGCGTTGCTGATGAGACAAGGTGGGGAGGGAGCTCACCGAGTCGACTAGTGAGTGAAAGGCGATGGTGGATGATGTTTGCGGGAACCTGCTATGGCAGGACGAGCCCTATGGGATTGTGAGGTTGACGGTTGGATTTGAGGAGTGAAGGTGCGTGTGAGAGAAGGAGTTGGTGGTGAGATGAATTTGGGTTTTGCTGCTGCTCGCATAAGAAAACCCTGGCTCAAACCTTGATTATTTCTATATCCTAGAATATGCCACTTTAAAGCTTGCATCATATTATGGTTGGTGACGTGGACCTGTCCCATTTCCTTGGGGACAGACTTTGGGTTCACAGGTGAAGACCCCGACCACGAGTTCAACCAGGACGGGTGGTACGATTGAAGGGTGCGTGCTACGCTCAAGGATGCCTGTGGAGGAGTGGACCCTGTTGATCTAGCTACCGCTGCGCAGTTGTTTCTTATTGTCGATTTAGCCCAAAGGGCTTGTACCAGACGCTATTGTTTTATATATGTCATGTATTGAATCTTTTATCGTTGTATGGATGTGGTATTCGACTGAGATGAGTTCTGTACGAGATAGCTGCTATTCCTGGGACTATCTCGAGGGTATAGGGAGTCATATTCTCGTCGTTGAGAATCCGGTTCGTTTCAGTTGGTATCAGAGCCATACTTGACCGTAGCGTGTAACCCTTAGATCAAAAACTTAGGACAGAAGCTCTAACTGAGTCCTCTACTGTATATGAAACCCCTTGGACTATTTGAAAATTATACATAAGTACATCTCAACTATTTACAAAATTTTTACCCTTACCTTACCTTACTAACTTGCTAACTTACTAACAACTCACTAACTGTCTGGCAGATGGAAGGAAGAAGACCAGCAGATGAACGACGGGAGGTCAGGACCACAGGAGCAGACTGTGGAGGTTTGGCAGTGCTACTGTGTCACACCCGGATTTACACAGAAACCCGAGATGCGGCCATATGTGTTCCCAGGAAGTCATTACACATATAGCAAACAAATATGATAATAGAACACAATGCTCGAATAATATAAAAAGGTTTTACATCAGAGTTTGACTCAAACTTAACGAAATTTTACAGCGGAAGACTCAAAGACTAATCTCTCTCTAATCTGAATGAAACCGAAGTCCATAATCCACAGGGACACTGACGGGTTGAGCATAGCTAGTAGAAAGGCAGATCTTCAGGAAATTCGACGGCAGCAGTACCTTCTAATCCATCTGTTACCCATCCGGGATTTTGCCCAAAAATAATAACAACAGCAAGTGTAAGTAACAGAGTTACTTAGCAAATACAACACAGATTATGAAGGCTAAAAAGTAAGGCTTGACTCGGCTGAACTGCATTAGTATTTTTAGTTAGCTGATTTTAGTTTGATTCGAGGGTCTCTCGAGGGTATTCGAGGGAGTCTCGAAGGTATTCGAGGGTATCTCGAGGATACAACATTTATGTGAATCCCGGTTGAATTTCCCCAATTAATAAAGTAGAAGTAGGCATTAAACAGTAATAATAAACATCATCTTCTAATAAAAAAGGATCCAGACCGCTCTTGACCCTGAGCAAGGCTATCATGATAGATTGTACACTCTGCAGAGGTTTCGCCCTTTACCCACCAGTCGCGTAAAAGTTCATAGAAACTTTGCACCCAACCACGCGGAGGTGGATCAGACCTCACAAATCACACTTCCGAGGTGTGACCGCATAGGGACGCTACGAGGCTTTTCACAAGACACTTTAACAAAACAGTAGCCGTTATGGTACAACCTAGGCAGCATGACCCAAGGCACCGAGATTGACTGACGCTCATGTCGCAACACGAGGGGGTCAATGGCGTCCAAGCACGGTAATAAACATCAGCAACAAAATAAATAGCGCAACGAGTGGAACCCCCGCCATACGGAAGCTCCCAACACGGGACTGTGCCTCACGGGGACATAGCCAACGGATACTCCGTCCTCGGTGGATCAAACCATACTCTCACCCATGCTTCCCATAACGCCGGTGGCCCACCGGTAACCACTGTTGAATTAGAGCCGTACAAGTTACTTGTCCAAGACCAGAGCCATAATAGTTCCGACAGTGGCGACAGGCTCCTGGGTTGCCGCTTTAAGAACCAGTCCTTACGGAGAGACACTAGGGCCAGGCTCGAAGCATACGCCCTAGCTCCCTGATCCATGTTGCTAAAAAGCAAATTTTAACATTAACATTGAAGTGGATCATTAAGTCGAGATTAACAGTTAAACAATGGTGACAGTAGCTGCGCTTAGCAAAGTTCTACCCAAATGCAATAACCCAAGGTAATCAAGGTATAGGGTAAACAAAACTAGGAACAACCTTAATAGGATAACAATTTAGACACATGCATATGCAGTAAATAGTGTCAAGGTGTGTTTAGGTAGCAAGGATTGTCTGTGCTGTACTTGCCTTCTACAAACTGCTGCTGCTGTTCCGGATGCTGCTGGTACCCGTACCCCTCGAACTCGAGCGCGTACTGCTCACCAACTGGACTCTCGAAGAAACACACAAGCAACCGAACAAGCCAGTACATGCAAACAATATTAATCTATTAGAACAGTACACCAAACAATAAGGAACAGAAGAAAGAAAACTTCGAAACTAATCTACGCTTCGCTACGAACACAAGAACGCAAAAATCACTCAAATCGGAGCTAAAACAGATAAGCTATGGCGTCTCTACGGTTCGAGGCTAAACTGCGAAAGTTTCGAGGGTCAAAACAAAACTTTATTTGAAGATTCGAGGGTTTTACTGTTAAAAGACAAAACCGGGCCTCGGGCGCAACTTTGAAAAGCTTGCAGAGGTTAAAACAAAAGAAAAAGGACTCATTTGAAAATACTTTTGAATCAAGTTGGACTGCGGGTTGATTTCGAAAACGTGAAGGCTTCTTTTGCAAAACAGTCAGCTTCGAAGGCACCCTCCGGTTCGAGCAGGGCCTCGAACTGACGCGGCGGCGTTGGATCTAGATCTAATGGCTCAAAACAAAACGGCTTTTCGAGGGGTATGCTGGCTTCGAGGCTTGACGCTAGCGACGCTCGAACACAGCGGCGGAGAAACTATGGGGTCGACAGCGGACCAAAATTAGCGCAGAGCACGGCAAGAATCGGAGCAAGAACGCTATGGAGAGCTTCGGGTTTTCAAGGCGAACCTCCTGGAGTGCTTTCCGACGAGTGCGAAGCTCCGACGGCGAAGATCGAGGGTGGGTCTCGAGCGAGGCGGAACTTCTTCCGACGAGAACGGTCTCGAGCGAGGCGGAACTTTCTCGGCGAGAACGGCAGCTAGGGTTGCGGCACGATTGGGATGAATTGAAAGGAGAATCAAGGCGGCGACTAAAGGCGACTATAAATAGAGCAAAGTCCGATCTCGAGTCCAAGTCTTGGCGTGCGCGTCAGGGAAAGATTCGGCGAAGGCGGCAGCGTCGGAGTCGGTCTCGAGCTAGAGTCCTTGTCGAAGACGACGGTCTCGAAAGGGAAACGGCCCAGCGCCAGAAAAGGAAATAGAAGGCAAAGCCTAAAAGCGAAATTTGAATTGGGTTTTTAAATCCGATTTGAACTTCAAACAAACGAAACTCAATGCAGCCAGCATGAATGCATCAAAAGTGTTTCTAGCCTTATCTTTGATTTTATTTCTCATAAATAATTTGTTTTCCTTAGATACATATGAGCATAAATTAAATAAAAGCGATTTAATTACTAAATTTTAAAATGGGCATTTTTAGGGTGTTACAAACCTACCCCCCTTAAGATGAATCTCGTCCTCGAGATTCGGATGTGGATGGGAATAACTGTGGATACTCTGCTCTGAGATCTTCTTCTCTTTCCCAAGTTGCTTCATCCTCTGAATGGTGGCTCCACTGGACTTTGCACATCCGGATCACCTTATTTCTGGTGACTCTTTCTGACTCTTCCAAAATTCTGACAGGATACTCAGTATAGGTAAGATCTTCCTCCACATTCAGCTCATCAATCGGAATCTGTTCCTCAGGTACTCTCAGGCACTTTTTCAACTGAGACACATGAAACACATCATGTACTCCAGCTAACTTCTCTGGTAGCTCTAACTGATATGCCACCTCACCTTTCCGACCGAGTACCTTGAACGGTCCCATGTATCGAGGTGCTAACTTGCCCTTGACGTTGAACCTCTTCACGCCTCTCATGGGTGACACCTTGAGATACACGAAGTCTCCAACTTCAAAGCTGAGATCTCTCCGTCGGTTATCTGCATAGCTCTTCTGTCTGGATTGTGCTACTTTCAGATTCTGCCTGATTATCTGTACTTGTCGCTCTGCTTCTCTTAGTATCTCAGGTCCAAATACCTGACTTTCTCCCGTCTGATTCCAGAATAGTGGTGTCCTACACTTTCTGCCATACAGGGCCTCGAATGGCGCCATCTGCAAACTCTTCTGATAACTGTTGTTGTATGAAAACTCTGCGTATGGTAAACTCTTGTCCCAATTGACACCATATTGTAGAGCACATGCCCTCAACATATCCTCCAATATCTGATTCGTATGTTCTGTCTGCCCATCCGTCTGCAGATGGTATTCTGAACTAAACTGTAGTTTAGTGTCCATAGACTCATGCAATTGTCGCCAAAAATGTGATGTGAATTGAGTACCTCGATCTGACACTATTCTTTTCGGTACCCCATGCAAACACACAATCCTCTCCATATACAATTTCGCTAGTCTTGCTCCCGAGTAGGTGGTTTTTACTGGTAAGAAATGCGCCACCTTGGTCAGACGATCCATGATTACCCAGATTGAGTCAAATCCCCTCTGAGTGCGAGGTAAGCCAGTGATGAAATCCATACCGACTTCTTCCCACTTCCATTCAGGTACCTTCAGGGGCTGGAGCAAACCTGCTGGCCTCTGATGTTCAGCCTTGACTCTCTGACATGTGTCACATAGAGCTACGTATGTGGCCACATCTCTCTTCAATCCGTACCACCAAAATCTCTCTTTAATATCTTGGTACATCTTGGTACTTCCTGGATGTATTGAATACGCCGATTCATGGGCTTCCCTCAGAATCGCATCCCTGATCTGCACTACATCTGGTACACAGATCCTCTTCTCATACCACAATGTCCCTTGCTCATCCACTCGAAAACCAGGGGCTTTTCCTAATGCTACAAGTTCCACAATCCCCTTGATCTTTTCATCTGAGAGCTGTCCTTTTCGGATCTCCTGTTCCAAGGTCGGTTCTACTGCCATCTCAGTGACGCTAGTCACAAATCCCAGACTCATCCTTTAAAACTCTGAACTGAGTTCCTCCGGTAAACAACGTCCCGTGATCTTATTCACGTAACTCCTTCTACTAAGGGCATCTGCCACCAGGTTGGCCTTCCCTGGGTGGTAATGAATCTCCAGGTGGTAATCCTTGATCAACTCTAGCCATCGACGTTGCCTCATATTCAGATCTGACTGTGTGAACACATACTTGAGACTCTTGTGGTCCGTGTTAATATCACACTTATGTCCAATCAAGTAATGCCTCCAAATCTTCAAAGCATGCACCACGGCTGCTAACTCCAGATCGTGTGTCGGGTAGTTCTGCTCATGTTTCCTCAACTGCCTCGAAGCATAGGCCACTACTCTGCCTTCTTGCGTGAGTACACATCCCAATCCTAGACGGGATGCATCGCAATAGATAGAGAAGCTCTTGGTTATATCCGGCAACACTAGCACGGGTGCTGTTGTCAGCCTCTTCTTCAATTCTTCGAAGCTAACTTGACACTCCTCAGTCCAGACAAACTTGGCATTTTTCTCCAATAACGCCGTCAGGGATTTAGCAATCTTGGAGAATCCCTCAATGAACCTCCGATAGTATCCAGCCATTCCAAGGAAACTCCTGATTTCACTCACATCCTTAGGCGGATTCCAACTCAACACATCACTAACCTTCTTTGGATCAACTGCCACTCCGCCATTGGACAGTACGTGTCCCAAGAATGCTACTTCCTTCAACCAAAACTCACACTTGCTCAGCTTGGCATACAACTGATGCTCACGAAGTCTCTGCATCACCAACCTCAGATGTTCTTCATGCTCTTCCTCATTCTTGGAGAAAACCAAAATATCGTCAATGAACACCACTACGAATTTGTCAAGATAGTCCATGAACACACTGTTCATCAAATACATGAAGTATGCCGGTGCATTTGTCAGACCAAAAGACATGACTGTGAACTCATATAGACCATATCGAGTTGTGAAAGCTGTCTTGGGGATGTCAGTCACTCGAATCCTCATCTGATGGTAACCGGATCGAAGATCGATCTTAGAGAACACACATGCTCCTTTCAACTGATCGAAGAGATCATCAATCCTTGGCAGCGGGTACTTGTTTTTGATGGTCACTTCATTCAAAGCTCGATAATCCACACACAATCTCTGGGTCTCATCTTTCTTATCCACGAACAAAACTGATGCTCCCCAAGGGGATGAACTAGGACGAATATACCCTTTTGCTAGCAACGCCCTTAACTCCTCCTTAAGTTTCTCTAGTTCTTTCACTCCCATTCTATATGGCCTTTTAGCTATAGGTGCAGTACCAGGCTTAAGATCAATAACAAATTCAACTTCGCGGTCTGGGGGCATACCTGGTAACTCATCCGGAAACACATCTGGAAATTCGCACACCATTCTGATGTCTTCCAGTGCTACACCCTCGGCTTGATAGATCTGATTATGTCCCGTGGGACTAGCTGCTTGATACTCCACTTTCTCACCAGTCTTCGCTGTCAATTGCACTGTTCTTTTGGCACATTGAATCACCCCATCATATCTGGCTAACCAACTCATACCCAAAATCAAGTCAAACCCAAGGGTTTCTAGGACTATTGGGTTCGCCACAAAGTCTACCCCCCTTATTGTGACGGTGATACAGGGGCAACGTAAAGTGGCTCGCTGTTCTCCCCCAGGTGAACTAACTACCATGGGGTTCCCCATAGGTTGCAAGATCATCATGATCTTTTTCACGAAAGTAGCAGATATGAAAGCATGTGAAGCTCCAGTATCAAACAAAACAGTTGCGAGAGTCGAGTTGATAGGGAATGTACCCACAAAGACATTTGTGGCTCCTTCGAGGGTCTCAGCTCCCATGTGGTTGACCTTGCCCCTCGCTGGATTCTGCTGCTGATTCCCATTCTGATTCGGGGGTTGTCCAACCCTCGAATTACTGTTCTGTTCGACGGTGTTCTGAGCCTTTCGAGGGCAGGCGCTGGCATAGTGTCCCAGATCACCACATCCGAAACACCTTGGTGCTATAGGCGTATTGCTGGCCGGATTGGGGCGTTGAACAGGACCATTCTGTGGCTGGTTCGAGGATCGCTGCTGAGGTGGTGCTGGTAGGTACGGGGGACGCTGCTGATACTGGGGTCGTAGCTGATACTGGTTGCGGTTCATCGAACCGGACTGTCCTTGGAAACGCTGCGGGGTTACCATCTGCTGGTTTCCTTGCTGAGGATTGAAACGGGGTCGAACATAGCTTCCTGACGGTGTGCCTTGCAGCTTTCTCTTCTTTTCCTCCATCTCACGGCGCTTGTGCTCCAACAGTAGTGCGCTATCCACCAGTTCTTGAAAAGTGGCGAACTTGGAACACAGGAGCTGGTACTGGAGTGTATCGTGCAGGCCATCACGGAATCGGGTCTGCTTCTTCCTATCCGTATTCACGTCCTCTGGAGCATAACGGGCCAACTCAATGAACTTGTCACGATAAGCGGTGACACTCATACCTTCTTGCTTCAATGCCAGGAACTCCTTCTTCTTCAAGGTCATCAGCGCTTCCGGCACGTGGTGAGAACGGAAGCTGTCACGGAACTCCTGCCAAGTGATCTGATCATGACTGGGGTGAGCATACTGGTACGCATCCCACCAATCCAAAGCTGCTCCCTGGAGCTGTCCACTTCCATACAACACCTTCTCCCGGTCATTGCACTATGCAATGTCCAGCTGCCTTTCCACTGCCTTGAGCCAGTCCTCTGCTTGCATTGGATCGCTAGACTTGTTGAAGGTAGGAGGGCGTCCCTTCATAAACTCGCCCCTTTTATCTCGGGGTTGCACGTAGTGCTGTTGAGGCGGGTTCTGCTGATTCTGCTGCATCAGCGCTATGGTTTGCGCCATCTGCTGTGTCAGCTGGAGCTGCATCTGCATCATCTGCTCCATGGTGAGTGGAGGTGGTGGAGGTGGTGGGTTCTGGTTCTGGTTGTTTCCACTGCCTCCGGGGTTGCCTCTGGTGTTAACCATCTGCCATAGCAAGAGATCTCCCATCAGTATTCCCGTCATTCGGTGATAGATAACCCAGGCTTGCAGATGGTGCATAAGAAGACAGCAGTACTTGGAGAGATATGATAGAGAGTAAGACAGAGGAAGTGCAAAGGAGATAGATACCCCAACTATTTATTCACTAGTATTCCTTAAACCTTAGTCCTATATCTAGATGGAGATAGACTCGCGTCTATGACCATCACAATCATTACAAAAATCCAAATCAAACATAAGCATAATAACAACAAAATCAAGCACCCAAGGACATGATTCACTCAAGACTCGACAGCAATTGGTTTTGAAAAACGTGTCTAAATGATCTGAAACTAAATCATGGTGGTCTCCTAATGGTTTGTCAACCGTTCTAACTAGGCTGCGTTCCTATAGTCAGCACGGCTCTGATACCAATCTGTCACACCCGGATTTACACAGAAACCCGAGATGCGGCCATATGTGTTCCCAGGAAGTCATTACACATATAGCAAACAAATATGATAATAGAACACAATGCTCGAATAATATAAAAAGGTTTTACATCAGAGTTTGACTCAAACTTAACGAAATTTTACAGCGGAAGACTCAAAGACTAATCTCTCTCTAATCTGAATGAAACCGAAGTCCATAATCCACAGGGACACTGACGGGTTGAGCACAGCTAGTAGAAAGGCAGATCTTCAGGAAATTCGACGGCAGCAGTACCTTCTAATCCATCTGTTACCCATCCGGGATTTTGCCCAAAAATAATAACAACAGCAAGTGTAAGTAACAGAGTTACTTAGCAAATACAACACAGATTATGAAGGCTAAAAAGTAAGGCTTGACTCGGCTGAACTGCATTAGTATTTTTAGTTGGCTGATTTTAGTTTGATTCGAGGGTCTCTCGAGGGTATTTGAGGGAGTCTCGAAGGTATTCGAGGGTATCTCGAGGATACAACATTTATGTGAATCCCGGTTGAATTTCCCCAATTAATAAAGTAGAAGTAGGCATTAAACAGTAATAATAAACATCATCTTCTAATAAAAAAGGATCCAGGCCGCTCTTGACCTTGAGCAAGGCTATCATGATAGATTGTACACTCTGCAGAGGTTTCGCCCTTTACCCACCAGTCGCGTAAAAGTTCAAAGAAACTTTGCACCCAACCACGCGGAGGTGGATCAGACCTCACAAATCACACTTCCGAGGTGTGACCGCATAGGGACGCTACGAGGCTTTTCACAAGACACTTTAACAAAACAGTAGCCGTTATGGTACAACCTAGGCAGCATGACCCAAGGCACCGAGATTGACTGACGCTCATGTCGCAACACGAGGGGGTCAATGGCGTCCAAGCGCGGTAATAAACATCAGCAACAAAATAAATAGCGCAACGAGTGGAACCCCCGCCATACGGAAGCTCCCAACACGGGACTGTGCCTCACGGGGACATAGCCAACGGATACTCCGTCCTCGGTGGATCAAACCATACTCTCACCCATGCTTCCCATAACGTCGGTGGCCCACCGGTAACCACTGTTGAATTAGAGCCGTACAAGTTACTTGTCCAAGACCAGAGCCATAATAGTTCCGGCGGTGGCGACAGGCTCCTGGGTTGCCGCTTTAAGAACCAGTCCTTACGGAGAGACACTAGGGCCAGGCTCGAAGCATACGCCCTAGCTCCCTGATCCATGTTGCTAAAAAGCAAATTTTAACATTAACATTGAAGTGGATCATTAAGTCGAGATTAACAGTTAAACAATGGTGACAGTAGCTGCGCTTAGCAAAGTTCTACCCAAATGCAATAACCCAAGGTAATCAAGGTATAGGGTAAACAAAACTAGGAACAACCTTAATAGGATAACAATTTAGACACATGCATATGCAGTAAATAGTGTCAAGGTGTGTTTAGGTAGCAAGGATTGTCTGTGCTGTACTTGCCTTCTACAAACTGCTGCTGCTGTTCCGGATGCTGCTGGTACCCGTACCCCTCGAACTCGAGCGCGTACTGCTCACCAACTGGACTCTCGAAGAAACACACAAGCAACCGAACAAGCCAGTACATGCAAACAATATTAATCTATTAGAACAGTACACCAAACAATAAGGAACAGAAGAAAGAAAACTTCGAAACTAATCTACGCTTCGCTACGAACACAAGAACGCAAAAATCACTCAAATCGGAGCTAAAACAGATAAGCTATGGCGTCTCTACGGTTCGAGGCTAAACTGCGAAAGTTTCGAGGGTCAAAACAAAACTTTATTTGAAGATTCGAGGGTTTTACTGTTAAAAGACAAAACCGGGCCTCGGGCGCAACTTTGAAAAGCTTGCAGAGGTTAAAACAAAAGAAAAAGGACTCATTTGAAAATACTTTTGAATCAAGTTGGACTGCGGGTTGATTTCGAAAACGTGAAGGCTTCTTTTGCAAAACAGTCAGCTTCGAAGGCACCCTCCGGTTCGAGAAGGGCCTCGAACTGACGCGGCGGCGTTGGATCTAGATCTAATGGCTCAAAACAAAACGGCTTTTCGAGGGGTATGCTGGCTTCGAGGCTTGACGCTAGCGACGCTCGAACACAGCGGCGGAGAAACTACGGGGTCGACAGCGGACCAAAATTAGCGCAGAGCACGGCAAGAATCGGAGCAAGAACGCTATGGAGAGCTTCGGGTTTTCAAGGCGAACCTCCTGGAGTGCTTTCCGACGAGTGCGAAGCTCCGACGGCGAAGATCGAGGGTGGGTCTCGAGCGAGGCGGAACTTCTTCCGACGAGAACGGTCTCGAGCGAGGCGGAACTTTCTCGGCGAGAACGGCAGCTAGGGTTGCGGCACGATTGGGATGAATTGAAAGGAGAATCAAGGCGGCGACTAAAGGCGACTATAAATAGAGCAAAGTCCGATCTCGAGTCCAAGTCTTGGCGTGCGCGTCAGGGAAAGATTCGGCGAAGGCGGCAGCGTCGGAGTCGGTCTCGAGCTAGAGTCCTTGTCGAAGACGACGGTCTCGAAAGGGAAACGGCCCAGCGCTAGAAAAGGAAATAGAAGGCAAAGCCTAAAAGCGAAATTTGAATTGGGTTTTTAAATCCGATTTGAACTTCAAACAAACGAAACTCAATGCAGCCAGCATGAATGCATCAAAAGTGTTTCTAGCCTTATCTTTGATTTTATTTCTCATAAATAATTTGTTTTCCTTAGATACATATGAGCATAAATTAAATAAAAGCGATTTAATTACTAAATTTTCAAATGGGCATTTTTAGGGTGTTACATACTGAGGGAGGTGCTGCGTACAGTGGGGATAGACGTGGACAACGTCTTCTACGAGGGCTGGACCTACGGCCCTGGCGATGGAGTGAACACCCGGTTGCAGATGGAAGTACCCAATATCCCTGGACGGCCAAGGTCACTGATGCTACGGGCAGCTACCAGCGAGAGCACCTTCAGTCGGGCAGTGCAGACTATAGCCATGACGATACTCCGACTTGCCACACTTGTGTACCCGAACCAGCTTAGCCACACCCGTTTCCGGTACCTACCGAGGGCTCTTGAAGATCCAACTGACAGAGACGCAGTCAGCTTGCAGGCTCACGCAGCGGACCGAGAGCGGAACGTGACCCTGCGGACCTCAGTTCAGTGCATGATCGAGCAGGAGTACTTAAACATTGGCCTAGAAGAGAAAGTTGCCAAGCTAAGAGAGAAGGTATGGAAACAAGACATCCAACTGATGGAGAAGGACAACATGATCGCCTTACTTGAGAAGCGCCTCGAAGCTAAGGCAAGGGAAGTCAGAGCCCTGGAGTACGAAGCTTGCAACAACAGGCAGTTGGCAGGGCTGATCCGAGCAACTCACCATGCTCGAGATATCCGTCTAGAAGATCAACTCACAGAGAAAGACAAAGCACTGGCAGCCAAGGAAGAAGAGATAGAAGGACTGAAGGAAGAAGTATATTGGTTGGACAGTCACAACTCTGAACTTCAGGAAGAGGTGGATAGCTACAAGGAGAAGAGTGGGCGAAACTACCAGCTGATGAAGTACTTGAGTCTTCAACAGATTATGACAAAGGATGAAGCTCGAAGGACCCTTAGTAGTTGGGTAAGGTCAGACAGGAAGAGGGTGGCGGAGATGATCACGTTGAACCAAGGACTTCCAGAGGAACGCAGAGTTGAACCCAGAACCGAGAACTACAGGGTCTCACCAAGCCGGGTTGAGCCGATACCACTACCTGAAGCTCGAACCCATGCTCCCGAGATGACAAGACTGAGACAGGAACTGGCACACCTAGAGCAGCAGTTGGCAAGACCTGAGGTGGACACAGTGAGGTTGGCAACGCGCCTCACGGACACTCTCCACGACGACAGGCAGTGATCAAGCAGCAGACAGAGACTGAGGCTGTGAGGTTGGCAGCGCGCCTCACAGGCACTTCCAGCAGCATGAGATGGATGCAGTAGACAGTATCAGCAGATGTCAGCAGTAGCGATGAGACTTGTATCTATCTGCATGAGTAGAGGTGTAGACTTAGTAGATCATGACCACCTTTTGGCTCAGCCACGATGTAGCATTCGCTTAGATGTACTAATCCTCAAGGTTCCAGGAGCTGGCCTCGGGATAGTACTCATGTCTAGGGTGTAATGCTGTAATGAATGATCGATCTTTGTGGCTGTTCTTGCAGTTTTATTGATGTTCATCTTGAGTGTACTCTAGTGTTGAGTCTATTTCATGAGTGCAGCTCCTACTCTAGTTACGCTAACCTAACCCTTACCGACCGCCACTAAACCTGCTCTATGAAAATACAGCAAGATGTCGATCCGAAGATCCAACCGACTGCTTGCACGTTTTGAGGAAGCTGAGCAAGAAGAGGCAGCAGTGGCAGCTAGGGGCAGAGGACGTGTCAGAGGTCGTGGTCACGGAAGAGCAACAGCTGCAGTTGGAGGCAGGGGCCGTGGACGCGCAGCAGGCGTGCTCCAGCCCGAGAACAACGCACCAGGTGGAGAGCAGGAAGCAGAGATGGAAGAACCAGTAGTGGAACCTCAGCAGAACCAGCAGAACGACCAGCAACCACCGCCACCGCCTAACTTGGTAGAAGTAATGACTACTCAAACACAGCTGATGCAACATATGGCACAGGCCAACACACAGATGATGCAAGCTATGCAACAGATACAGGGAAAACAGAACCAGAACCGTCAGGGACACCGTGAGGAAGACATACAAAGGAAGATTGAAAGGTTCATCAGGCTGAAAGCACCCACCTTCGACTACTCGGACGAGCCACTCGACGCGCAAGCCTACTCTAGTGCGGCGCCGAGACTGTAGGAGGATCGAGCTTGATATGTGTAGGGGGGATTCGTTGCGGCGTAATCTCCCTGATTTACCACGGCCCCCGACTGGCCCCGGTGGGAAGGTTTCACATCCCTGGGGCAGATGTTAGATCAGATGTTTCCCGAGCCCAGGGAGACAGGATTGGCGTCGTTACTGTTTACGGTCTTTGCTGTGGGCTGTGTCTCAGGTTGGTTGCGGACTAGCCTTGCATCCCGGATGGATTCCTGGAGTGCCACCTCTGCAGAGTGTAAACTATACGTATAGCCGTGTCCACGGTTACGGACGACTCATTTCTGATAAGTTCCGACTAGCATGGGAATCTGCTTTCTTATCTCATCCTTTGATTCGGGTTATGAGAGATTGGTCCAGCGTTGCTGATGAGACAATGTGGGGAGGGAGCTCACCGAGTCGACTAGTGAGTGAAAGGCGATGGTGGATGATGTTTGCGGGAACCTGCTGTGGCAGTACGAGCCCGATGGGATTGTGAGGTTGACGGTTGGATTTGAGGAGTGAAGGTGCGTGTGAGAGAAGGAGTTGGTGGTGAGATGAATTTGGGTTTTGCTGCTGCTCGCATAAGAAAACCCTGGCTCAAACCTTGATTATTTCTATATCCTAGAATATGCCACTTTAAAGCTTGCATCATATTATGGTTGGTGACGTGGACCTGTCCCATTTCCTTGGGGACAGACTTTGGGTTCACAGGTGAAGACCCCGACCACGAGTTCAACCAGGACGGGTGGTACGATTGAAGGGTGCGTGCTACGCTCAAGGATGCCTGTGGAGGAGTGGACCCTGTTGATCTAGCTACCGCTGCGCAGTTGTTTCTTATTGTCGATTTAGCCCAGAGGGCTTGTACCAGACGCTATTGCTTTATATATGTCATGTATTGTATCTTTTATCGTTGTATGGATGTGGTATTCGACTGAGATGAGTTCTGTACGAGATAGCTGCTATTCCTAGGACTATCTCGAGGGTATAGGGAGTCATATTCTCGTCGTTGAGAATCCGGTTCGTTTCAGTTGGTATCAGAGCCATACTTGACCGTAGCGCGTAACCCTTAGATCGAAAACTTAGGACAAAAGCTCTAACTGAGTCCTCTACTGTATATGAAACCCCTTGGACTATTTGAAAATTATACATAAGTACATCTCAACTATTTACAAAATTTTTACCCTTACCTTACCTTACTAACTTGCTAACTTACTAACAACCCACTAAATGTCTGGCAGATGGAAGGAAGAAGACCAGCAGATGAACGACGGGAGGTCAGGACCACAGGAGCAGACTGTGGAGGTTTGGTAGTGCTACTGAGGGAGGTGCTGCGTACAGTGGGGATAGACGTGGACAACGTCTTCTACGAGGACTGGAGGTGGATTTTGGAGGATTTGTTCATGTAGCGAGGTCAAATCGTTCTCTGAATATCCAGCTGAATGTCCAAGTGAAACATGCTGCAGCAAGATGTTCTTGGAATCCTGATGCTAGAGGTTTTCATTTAAATACCAACTGCAGAGGCAAACACGCAGGCTGTGAAGGCAAACACGGAAGCTGAATCTCTGGAAGTGATGAGCCACACGGGAACAAAGGTTCAGATTACCCCTTGCCCTGGACAGGTATCAGGAACTAGCTTGCAGGCGCTGTAGATTTGGTCGCATGAATGCATATTATGCATGATGTTGATATGAACTGGGTCGGTCATGTAAGAGGAAAGTATGCAGATTTGGTTGCATGGTGTATTGGTGTTGAGATTCTTGGAATTCTAACTAGCAAAGCAGAACAGGCCGATCAGGGAGGATTTGGAGCACCAAAGTTGGGTTTGGACCAGGGGCCTATAGAGGATGAAACTGTGACGGAAATGGCCGAGTTCGTATCTTTTGGGATATGGTCCTGCAGACTGCCCTCTCAGACGCAGCTGATCAGATTTGTATGGAGAATTGGTGATGATCCAATGATGCCGAGTACTCTGCATACACAGCGCAATTCAATGGTTCATGGTTGTGTGCTCTGTGTAACCAAGTGCCTAGAAACTGCAGCTCATTTGTCATTTGTGTCTTCATTGCCCATCGCAAGAGAGGTATGGCAATTGGCAACTGGCTAGAGGTTCAGAACCCAGTGTAGAGAAATGGTCGGGTTATGCTCTGAAAGCATGACGCCATGACCCCAAACCACAAAGGCACAAACAGACCGAAGGCTGCTCTAGTTGGAAAAATACTCATGAATGCCGTGTAAAATACTAGTTGGAAAGAAAGAAAGAAACATGCGGATTCAAAGGAAAGGAATCACAACCAAGCCGGGTGGCAATGATGAGGAGATATGATCACGCAATGACGCAAACAAACATGCGGGAGCCCAACAGTGAGTGAGTTTAATGTGTAATCGTATTCGTTCAGTAGGTCGAGTTTTTTTAAGTCCTTATGTAATCAACTAATCACAAACTTATAAGACGTGTCATTCTTCCTCTTTTCAAATGACATAGTAGTGCGTCTGGTTTTACTTTTTTTAGAAGAAAAACTAGTAAGGCAACTGGACCTCCATGAATTAGAGCTGTGGCATATATAGATCTGGCCTGAACCCAGCTCGGGGATGATTGCAGCTGAGGCCATGGAGTTTGAGCCGGGACTTAACAGAGTAGCACGTGGGGTGACGGCAGAGCTCATAGAGTCACAGCTCATGCCAGAGGGAGAGGTTGGAGAAATTGGAGCCATAAAATGCCATCCAAAATTGTAATGGCACAAGAGGAGGAAAGTCTCGTTCACGCGTTCTTATATGGGCCGTCTTTTCTTCTTGAAATGGGGCGAGGGCCGTAGACCTTTACTCCCAGAGGGGGGCTAATCGTGTCTCTCAATCTCTCTCTGTCAGTGGCAGCGGGCTCCACCAAGGCAGGGACGTAACGCAATCATTTGAGGTAACAAACTCCTTGCCTTTTGCATTTACTCCAAAAAAAATACTAACTACTTTTGCACCCAATGGCGCGAAGCTAATTTAGTTAATTTAGAAGGCAGCGGTAAAGATCGAAACCGTAATCAAGATGATGTCATAAACCCAAAATTTTGTAACTTTTACATCGAGACAAAGTTCTGCACAGCATTGGAGAAGGCGGCGGCGTCATCGGCCATGGATGTGCCGGCTGCGGACTCCGCCACCGCCAGCCTCCGCGCGTGATGGTCCAGTAGTGCCGGCACGACGTGTTCTTCCTCCATTGGATTCTTACCCCACGCCCAAAGCAACCGAGGGCAACCTCGAAGCAGCTGGGTGCCCAAGGATCGTGGGCCGAGAGGATGGCATGAACCGCTCGGAGGAGGTCAGAGACCGCGGCAGCTTGAGGCGTACCCGCGGCGGCGGCGGCCAGATCCTGGGCCGCGTCGATGAGCTTCGCCGCGGCCTCCAAATCGCCTGGCGTCGCGGCGAGTCCCCGAGCGCGGTCCGCGAACGCCTTGGCAGTGGCGGCCAAGGCCGTGCCGCGAAGCTCCACCGCGAGAAGCGCGGCCGCGCTGCCGAGCGTGCGGGCGCTGCGCGGCACCAAGTCGTCGTCGGAAGAGCGGCTCCGTGGTCTCGGTACATGTCGTCGGCCCGGGAGAAACTGCGCCGCCGCGTGGACGACGGCATCGATCTCGTCGGAGGCGTCCGGTGGCGCGTTGTCGGCGGCGGAGGCCTCGGTGAACGCGGCGGCCGCGTCGGCAAGCCTCGCCGCGGCGTCCTGGTCACCCGGCGAGTCGGCGAATGCGCGAGCCGAATCGGCGAGAGCCCTGGCCGTGACGGCCAATCCGCGGCCGTGCTGGCCGGCCGCGAGAGCCGCAGCCGCGGCGGACAGCTGCTGGGCGTCGTGCGCCAGGAGCAGAGGCGCCGTGGAGGACATGGCTTTCCTAGTTTGGGGGACCCTTGGGGATGAAAGGGATGGGGGAGGGGAGGAGAGGATGGAGGGGGCCGGGGGCCCGAGGGGTGGGGACGGAGAGAGGCTGGCCTGGCAGGGGAATTCAGTTGGCTGCAGGTGTTGAGATGGGCCCGCCGTGCTTGCTGGCGTCCGGAGCAAGCCCTTCGACTTCGAGAAGGTTCTGCTTGAATTGCACGGGGAGGCGGCGGCGGCTGCTGCCGGCTGAGCGGTAGCGCGCGAGGTGCCGTCCGTCGGCAACGCTGCCATGCCACGAAAACTGCAGCCATTTCTTGAACGCCTGCAGCTTGTTACTAATGGCCAACTGCCGCGACAGTAAGCTTGGCATAACCTCTGAACATTATGCCACCGATTAGACGCTGCATCCAACATAGTTGCAGCAGTCTTACTGAGGCTGTGTTTGGATCCTAGGGACTAAAGTTTAGTCCCTCAAATAAGTGATAATTAATAGCATTAAATATAAACTAATTATAAAACTAATTACATAAGTCATATCTACTCCGCAAGACGAACCTAACAAGACTAATTAACATATAATTAGTACATAATTATCAAATTATTACTGTAGCATTATATTGTCTAATCATGGACTAATTAGGCTTAATAGATTCGTATCGTAAATTAGTCCTGGCTTATGTAATGCATTTTGTAATTAATCTATATTTAATACTTCTAATTAGCATTCTTGCATTCGATGTGATGGGACTAAAATTTTTAGTCCGGGAACCAAACACCCCCTGAGCTCTCGGGCCCTGTTTCTTTACAAGATTTCTTTCTCCAAACTTCACTATTCACCTATCACATCAAATTTCTCTCCTCATGCATGGAGCACTGAACGTGGGTAAAAAAATACTAATTGTATAGTTTTGATATACACGACGAGACGAATCTTTTGAGCCTAGTTAGGTCATGTTAGGACAACGATTACATCTTGCATAAAGAAAAGGAGTGGTTTGTGCTAATCATATATTTACAAACGAATAGAATACATAGTATCCGTGTCGTTCTTGTCCAATGCGTTATACTCTTCCATGATCCTGAACCCAGATGTAACCTGGTCTAAGTGAATAAGCATCAATGTATGGGGTCTTGCGTGACAACAAATGATACAACAGGCACAGATAGACTTGCAGCCAAACATACTACCCTCATGCCGAGGTCTAAACCGCCGGTCATAATCGAAAAAACTACCATCACGATGCCACAGGCAACTCCACCGGACTGCAAAAGGAAAGGATAAATAAATGTGTAAGTGCACCAAATCTGCACAATTTTTTTTAAAAAAAAGCATGTAAAAAATGTTTCTCTCGACAAATAATAACCTACTCGATCGTACTTAGCCTTTTCTTCTGTAATAAAAAAACGATTCGAAATTAACTGAAGCCTGCAAATTATTATAATAAAAAATAAAAATTACCCTCAGGAAGAGCTTTCAGGGCGGGCTGATAGTTCCAGCCCTGGGTGATACATCGCAGTAGCAGTCGTTAGCTGATAAGTACCCGCCGCCGTCGAACATCGTGCCCAGGAGCATCGCATCAGCCATGGCCGTTCGTTCGATCGATCGAGATTTCAGGGTTTCGTTTTGTGCGCGTGGTGCAAGTCAAGAAACAACGCAGGCGGCAATGGATTACATGGCTCGGCCCCTTGGGACTTTTATGGATACCAGCATGGCTAACTCTATATGCCGACTCGGATTCACAACACCAAAACACAAACAAACTGTACTGTATTAGACTCGACTCCGGACTAGCGGCCCGACAAGAACAAGGGAGATCAACCAAAGCTATCACGTGTACTGCAGGAGTACGTACACAACTCGTGTAGCTTTAATGCTTTTTAGTAGCTAATAATTCTATCTGCCAACAATGGAGTAGTAATTTTGTTTGGGGTTCTCAATCGGATTTTTTACCCCCAAGGCCCCCAACAAAATAGGACGTGTGCAATCTATTGTGTCATTGAAAAAAAAAGATGGATCGTGAAAGCGTTCTGGATTCACAAAGAGACAACAGACAAAAACATAGATCGAGGATGGTCGGCCCCACTTCTCTCCAGCAGCGCGCCAGGGCCACTACTGATGCATGGCATCCTGGCACGGGAGGGAAAGTGGGAAACCAACCACCAAAACAAAAGGAAAAAATTTAGCCAGCTGTATACGAATTACTCCGTACATGGGCAATCATATCTGTAGTGACATAGTATGAATCTAGTACTACGTATATACATGTGCAAGCATAACGGTACTGATACAAGCATTAGCATGCAGTTAGCACAAGTGGCTGAAATTAACGACACACAACCAGTGCATTGCAGCATTAGTATGCTCACTGGGACTTTTTACAGCCAAGGCACCAGCCACCAACCAGCCATCAGGGAGCTGGTGACTGGTACTGATTTCTGCTAACAAAAAAATACTGCTGATTGTTGCCCGACGGTCGATAAATGTTCCCGTGTCCACGATCATTCACACAGTAGACCCCAAGTCCCCAACAGCCTCCTATATTTTTCTTTTGAATAAATTTCACCAGAGATACTTAAACTTGGTACTTTTCATCGGCAACCAGCCAATCATTGGCTAGCTGGTGATTGGTACTGATTTCTGCGGAGAGATAAATACTGCTGGTTGGTGGCTGATAAGCCACGCGAACAGGCCGACGGTCGATAAATGTTCCCGTGTCCACGGTCATTCACATAGTAGACCCCAACAGCCTCCTATATTTTTCTTTTGAATAAATTTCACCGGAGATACTTAAACTTGCTTCGATTTCTCATCCTAATCCTGGATTCTCACAACATCTTTCCTTAAATTTGTCCCGTGCTTTTATCGTGGTATTTTCGAGATGCACAACTAGTCTATTTAAAAGTTTTATTAATAAAGACTACTTACCAAATTTGTCTATGTTTTACTCATTTCATCTGAAAATATTTTAATATTACTTTAGTTCAAAATATTTTAAATTGTTGTGTCTAATTTTTATTTTTTATTGCATATTTTATCTATTTTACCAAATTTATCTATTTTTATTTTAAATTGTTGTGTCTAATAGGAACAGCAACTCACGTGGTCAGAGCCCCAAAGCAGCTAGGGAATAAAAAATGGTAAGGAATCCCGTCGGAACCGAAAAGAGAATGAATTAATTGTACAGGAATCTATGTTCCGAAAAGAGAATGAATTAATGGTATAGGAATCTATAAAAAGGAAAATAAATGGTCAGTCGGAGAATCCCCCGGCTATTTACAAGCTGAACTACGCTCGATAGAGGTCGCATACTGCTTGCTGCCGCGATGGTGGCGATGGTGGTAGCAGCAGAAAAGGCGACGCTGCACATCCGGTCTGGAAGGCGTCGCGGTTGCCGAGCTCATCCTCGGTAATAAAGGTTGCCGCTATGAAATTTTCTTCAAATCTGTTCTTACATTAGTTAAGCAGGTTATGGGAGTGCCTAGTCGTTGTAGGCAGAATTGCATATCTTAACCCTATGCATACACAGACAACAATGTTACACTTGTAGGGTTTCATCAGTGACCTCTAAGATGGGATTTTTGGTGTCTGAACTCTGAAATGGCCTTTCTGAATATTGTTGTGCCAACTGCCATTTCATGTAGCGTTTGCTGCAGTGCTGTTGGATTTATTTATCAGGCATATTTTTTTTCATTGTACGTGACAGTGCATGTTTACTCATAGGCTTGGTTTATTGAATAAGATATCTTTATATGTAATTTAGCTTTTAATAGCCCCAGAAGGAACATGCTAGCTTTACTAGGATATTTTGGGAGATGAGCCAATGAGAGATCAGCGATTCAGTATAATGCTTTGTAGATTATCAGAAACAGCTTTGTCTTTATTCAGAATTGTTCAAAGGTTTAGTGTCTATCATGCTTTATGTTCAACCTTCAAGTATTGAGAGATTAAAAGTGCTTTGCCTGGGCACTTTCTATTTTCAACTAACACAGATATCTATACTTAATAGACCTGCATTTTTTTTCTTGCCCTGTATTTTTTTTCCAACAGGGACATCTGCCCTAATTTCATTACTGAATAACAACGATTAAGTTTCCGGCTCCTTACTGTTCACCCACCAGACAAGCAAAAGCAGCACGACTGAAAGAGCATAGAGGGTTGTCACAAACTCACAACCGGCTGCAAAACTCCACCACTCAGCAGATGTCTGAACCCGCCACACTGATGAACCAAAAGCTTATTATAGCTTCACCAGAGCAAAGAACCTAACAAAACCTCTACCTGAACCCTCCTACTATAACATCCATCTATTTCTTCCTTAAAGCTCTGAAATTGTTGGTAGCTCCGAGAAAACAGACAAACTACAACATGGAGCAATGCAATTGTACAACTACAACTATGGACTAATCACTAATGAGTGCCTCCCTGGCACTGGTAGAACGACAGGGTTTGACTTTCAGTTGTCGACAACCAACAAATATACATCGTGGTCCCATCAGACTATCCCGCTGCCACTGCTAGCATCTGCATCAGCACTAATCTCACCCACGATCTCATCTCCTCGAATGCAACTCTGTAAGCAAACAGAACTTATATGAAACATATCGTATGTAGGTACTGATGAGCAGATTGAAACACGTGCAGGTAGATTATATAGAGAAGATAGAAAGAGGAAAGATCATACCATGATCCACGGGAGCCCGATGAGGACTATGACAATCAGAATCCCCAACGCCCAAGCCTCTGAAGGCAAGTAAGCTCTGTACGCATAGAAATTGAACACTAGCGCGGCGCCTAGGACGCCCAAGCGGCCCAAATGTATCGCTGATAGTTGTTCCCACTCCAACTGGCCGTACTGATTGAATATCATGCCACCGCTCGCAATGATCCACATGCCGACTCTCATGCCGACGACCCAAGACCAGTGACCGGGGAACAACTGGAGGCCGGCCGCCGATGTGAGCAATGGCACCGGTGCGGCAAGAGCCACCGTGTACAGGACCTGTCGCTTGCCGACTAGTAGCTTCGCCTGAGCCTGACCAAGAACAGAGCACACAACCAGTAAGTACACACTGGGTTTGTTCCCACACGGGCCATAAGTTCAGATAGAGAAAGGACACATTGCCACAACACAATCACATATCTCATCGGCGGCGACATGAGTTGGTAGTCGTTCCTCCGGCGGAGAGATGGCCCTCCGGAGCCCCATGATCCATGAGAACGACTTCTCATAAGAACTGTTGGCTCGGGGAGGTTGGAGTTGGAAGCTGGTGCCCTTCACGCCGAATGAAAGCGACTACCCTGTCTAGGCAACCAGACTGCTGAAGCGGCTCTGAATCCAATACGGCCTGGGCCTCTGCTAGAACATCCGATACCCTCTTGGCATACGGCGTACGCTCTGTCGCGCAGGCCAAGTTCACGCCCCTGAGCTGAATCCGTCCTCTGGCACTCTGATCCGGTTTCTTTGCAAATTTTCTTGCCTCGCCAGCAAATTCCTCAGCATCCTCCTCCAATTCAGTACCCCACAACTCATGTGCAAGAATCCCAGCCGCATCTACAAGGGAATTGGCATCGAGTGCGTGGACTTGTTGTGGCGTCGATGCCGCTTTCTCCTTGTCCTACGCGGAGGCCTTCTGCATCGTGTTCTTGAGATTGGCAGAGCGACATTGGTAGTGGCGGCCGACAAGAACCCTTGTTGATCCATGTAGTACCTTGCTCAGTTCATTCGAGATCTTCGATCAGTTGTTGATGTGGGGATTAGATCTTAGATTTGGGGCTCTTTGTCTTCTATACTTATTTCCTCTCGCTTAGTAGACAGGCCACATCGCCTACTCAAATTTACTTAAATTTATTTATACCAACAATAAATTTAGAAAAATTACAACTGATCATTTGATGTTTTATTGTTAGGTCTCAGGGCTAAGTCTTGCTTCTTGATGCTAATGTATTTAGAAATCACGAAACTTTATCATAAAAATACCTTAAACTGACTTATTATCTTATATATTTAGACTAAATTTTTTAATAAGACGAATGATCAAATGTTACGAGAAAAGGTCAACAATGGATAGTAATTTGAAATGGAGAGAGTGTTTTCTATGTTTCAAAATGTAAGACATTTCAAATTCCCAACTCAAACTTATCTTGAACATATCTATAGAAAATAAATATATTAACATCTACAACACTAAATATACGAGCTATCTTAGACATATTTAATGGTGGATTTAACTAAAATAATCTAATGTTACATATGTTAATGTATTTTTTTAACAAACTTAGACATATTTATAGAAGTTCGAGTTAAAACAAACTAAAACGTCTTGAATGGAATATATTTGATTATGCGGTTATGCATGGCTTTGTATAAATGTTCTTTTTTAGCATCAGATGAAACTTATAATAATGAACGGCGGGCGTATACATCACGTCACGTAAATAATAAATATCCTGGCTAGGATATTTGTTTAGTTCATTATTTGAAAAATATTGTTATCGTGAATGCGGCCTCTTCTTAGATTGGACTGATGAATTTTTTGAGAAAAAAAAACATTCAGCCATGCCCAACTAACGGTGAGTTGTGACTCGTCTAATCATGGGAAGCCGGCGCCGGCTCCGACAGCCACCATCATATAGCCGCACCCTTTCACCTGTGCCGTGGTTCTTGGCGACGAAGTGCGGCTCGGCGGCTATAATCTATAGTTTTGAGCTAGGCCAACACATTCCTCTTCGCGAAGGTTCCGCTGCCTCGTTAGTTACAGACTTATTTCGGTTTGTTTGGATTTATTTCCTCTCACATAATATTATTCAATCTACTAACCGAGCACTATTTATTCTACCAGTCAAACGTCATCTTACAGCTTCAAGTACGGCAGTGGTCAGTAGTCACCACCCATCTCTACATACCACACCCGATTTAATCTCTCCTCTCTCTCTCTAAGTTAGAGGTGCTATTTAGTGCCCAAATTATTTACCTTTTGTTTTCGTTTTTATTTTTGTTCATTAACTCCTTTTTGTCTTTCTAATGAAAATTCGACAAAACTCTTACAGTTGAAATTTTTTCTCCCTTTCTCTCTACTTCCGGTCGCGCCACCATCTCTCTCATTTTTTGAGAACGGAACGGTTTCGATGTCCTAGCTGGCTAGCTACTTCGTTTGGTCCGGTCGATGCATACTCTGCTAGAGTCGATCAGGCTTTTGCGTTAAATAAATAAAGGCAAGGCGCAAACGCCGACGTCCATAGCCTTCCGCGATCCAACTATCCAAGTGCCGGCGATCCAAGTTCATTGAGCTGCGCACGGCGGCTTGTGCGTGCGTGGTCGCCGGCCTGTTGTACGTGCTTGTGCTCCATGGCAGATGATTACGTCATGGCCGTTGGTTACCCGATCGACGAGGAACCACAACCTACGAGATGGACCATTAGCGTGGATGCCTTCAGGATATTCATAAGGGTATGTAATTATGTATATAGTACAAGCTTGCTCGCTTCCCCTGAAAAAAACTCTGGTGGCAAGAAATAAAGTTGGTGCATGTACACGCTGTAATACTCACTCTATGCTGATATACTAGGCCACTAGCCTTCGCCAAATTTATCCCCCACCCTCCATTCCTGGAGTCTCTAGGGATGCCTCCATTCTTATGGGCTATTATTGAAGTTTTTTTTTGAGGAGAACCCGCGAGCTTCCATTCAAGTGATAACATCAGGGTTACAATCGAGGGCAGCCATCCTACACAACCACTCAGGAAACTGGCTTACCCAATCTAAGATCGGAGTAGATCTAGAAGGCATAGTTGCACACACGTGTGCTAATGAGTTTGCCTCTCTTCTAACAAAGATTACATCAAAAGAAGAGAACAAAAAGCTAAGCTCACGGATATCCCTCCAAATTCCTGCAATCTCACCTCGGTGATCTTGATCATTGCGCAGAGATTTTGCCAGTGCTTGATTGTCCACCTCCAGAAGGATTTTCTCACACCCTAGTTGTCTTGCCAGTACTAGGCCCTCTCTTGCTGCCAAAGCCTCCATAGAGTAGGCGTCGCTAGCACAATCAAACCACCGTGCACCTGCTCCCATAACTCGTCCTTCATGATTTCTTAGCACGAAACCACCACTGCCTGACCCCCTCAGACTATCATAAGCTCCATCAGAGTTTAATTTGATCCAGCCCTCCTCCGGTGGTCTCCAACGCTGCAGCACCCTGGTGCACGTCGTTTTGCGCCCCTCCTCCAGGGACAACAGGTCCTCTACCATCTTTGCAATGTGCCTCACTCTCGCCGTAGGGTTCCACTGGTTCCTGCCATGGTTCCTTGCATTGCGGCCTGACCACAAGGACCAGACCCCGCATACAAAGAGTGGTATATCCTCCCGGCGGCATAGATCGCCTGCTATTAAGTCTGTCGCCCAAGTAACATGGTGGAGAGCAGGCAGCTTCCTTCCCGTGATCAATTTGATCTCTTTCCAGAACGTTTTCGCCAGCGGACACTCTACTGCAATGTGGAACAGGGACTCCTCAGAATGACCACAAGCCGGGCAATGGCTTTCCTTGATAATGTGCCGCCTCTTCAGTTCTACCTTTGATGACATGAAATTTTGCACTGTTCGCCACCAAAAAATACGGACCTTCGGAGGCACTTTCAACTTCCATATCAGTTTCCACCAACGGTCCATCGCAGATGACCCAGCTCTACTTTCCTTTGCCATGATCTTCTCTGTCTGGGCTTTTTTCAGGACTCTGTACGCTGAACGCACTGAATATATACCATTTTTTTCATGTGCCCAAGCCAGCAGATCCTCCTCCATGCGCTCCCCTGGAACTATCTTGAGTATTTCATTTGAAGTTGAAATAGGTTCTGAGACCCGCAAAAAATAGAGGAAGCCACATTTGATATTTGGAGGGCCTGATTTAAAGGCTATTGCTGGAGTTGCTCTAAAGCGGTAAGCAGTAACATTTCGGAGGGATCTTGTACTTGAGAGGGTCATTGTACACGAACCGGGCCACAAAAAGACAAGCCAGCATTCCGGTACCCACGACAGTAGCAAAACACTGCATGATGAGAGCAAAAGGAAAAAAGTCACACAAGATCGAGCATCCATGGAATTGTATCCAATTAGTGAATAGTGATCGTGTGGGAGGGAAGGTAAAGGGAAACTAGCAGGGAGATAGCAGGGTCCTAGCAGATACTACCTCCGTTCCAAATTACTATTCGTTATTGACTTTTTTTATGACGTCTGGCCATTCGTCCTATTTAAAATTTTTGTCCAAATATACAAACTAATAAATTATATTTGAAGTATATACGATGATAAAGCAAGTCACTTACAAAATAAATGATACTTTAGAATTTTTTGAATAAGACGAATGGTCAAATTAAACGAAAAAGTCAACAACAAATAGTAATTTAAAACAAAGGTAGTATTTGATACCCTGAAGGCGATGTTCACGAGGTCCCATGTGTCGTTGCTCATGTCGATGGGGGTAGTGGAAGGGCGCCGCCGTACGCTGCTCCTTCCTCCATGTTGCGGTAGGCGGCGATGTCGTCGTCCCCGGCTGGCTGGTTATGTCGCTGCGATCGCCTGCTGCCATTGTTGTTGAGCTTGAGCATCGAGACGATGCCGCCGGCGCAAGCGCACGACATGGCCGGATCGAGCCTGTGATCGAGCCAGCCGGCGCACAGATCTACCCCGGTACATATCATAGTCGCACGGTAGTCGTGTGTGTCCTTGAATCGCTAATGATGGAGCTCTTTATGTTCAATGGCTGGTTTAATAATAATAGACTTTCAGGCTTTTAAGTTAGCGATGTTTCGTTTGTTGGGTCCTCGTTGCCTAGGTTGTTGCTTTTTTGGTTTGAGAAACCCAGTTGTAGTCGTGGTGATTTGGTTTGAGACTTTGAACAGCTATATATATCAATCGATATAGAGATTAGAATATTAATAGATATTTCCTTTTTAAAAAAAGTCGTGTGTGTCCTGACCGACTACGATATGAAAAAAAAGAAGAAGAGGAGCTCAGCAGGTATATGTTTAGTACTTTGATCGAGCTAGCAGCAGGTGCAAACGACGGTTCGACAAGGAAACGCCCGGAGCCTGTGAACTGGCAGAGACAGATCGACACGGATCGTGTACTGCTGACTGAAAGTCGCCTGTGTTTCGTCAGTCGCTCAAACCGGCCACTATGCTCCACTAGGCACGTGCGGCAATCTATAGTTCGAACGCAGATTCCGTTTCCGTCTCGGGCTAGCGAGATATATCGAGCCGATATGCTGCAACAAGCCGCTCCTCCCGACGCCTCTCATGTCTAAGGAATATATGCAGCTGCGCGCCCCCCTGTCTTCGTGGGTGTGCGCGGCGCTGATGTGCCGGTGGCGCTGCTCAGGCTGGGCTGCGGCAGGGCCTCAGAGTCCTCAACACGGCAAACCTGATCGAGCTCGATCAGAGTCCGTCCTGAACACGTACGACACGACAAACCTGAAGTCTTTTTTTTTCATATCATAGTCGGACACGACTATAACGTAGATATACTCTTATGATTTATGAACCTCCCCCGCATTGCCCCTCTGCAGAGATTTTCCCCTCTCCAACCTTAGGTTTCACCGTTGGTCTGTGCGACTACGGCTCATAGCAGGCTCCATGTCGAGCTTCGGCGCCATCCTCGTGATCCTCAGACGCCGACGTGACAACCGGGCCGGGGACGACTTCGCCTACCACGAGATGGAGGAAGGAATCAGCATGGATATGAGCAAGGAAACATGGAACTTCATGAACATGGCCATCAGGGTACGAAATATACCTTTACCGTGTCCTTCCCATCTTAAGCCCAGATGATCAAAGCATGCAGTTTCTCTTCTTTTTTTTCTCTTGTTTATTTTGAACGATTTCACTTTCTTTCTAAACAGTTCTTAACATTTTCGTTGTGTTCACACCTTTGTTGTCCTCCCGCAGTGTGTTACAACTGTCATTGGCACTGGAATGCTGGCTTATATTTTCCTGTCACGGTTCGTGTACCACGACCCTAAACTGCAAGATCCCTGCAAAATGATAGCACGTGTTGCTTTAGCTCTTCTCGTGTTGGGAACTGGATACTTGCCACTTCTCTAGAAGAAATATAGTTAGCAATGCTCAGAGATTCTTAATATAGTTGTCTTATTTCAGAAGAAATATGAGTCTAAAGAAGTGAGAGGATCTTTGATTCTTTTCACGCACATTGTGTGCCTGTTGTATACTTTTTGCCTATAGTGAAGCACGTATATATTTTTTTGTCTGTCTTCCTTCATGTACCTTCAGCCCTTCATTACAATCACGTTTCCAAGACTATCAATTCTGCCGTAGATTGTTGGTACTTTCGACCCTGGTTCCCTGAAACATTGGATACAGCTGCAGCACAATCTTTGTTCCCAACCCACTAATATGGTTACTCGTTGGCTTATATAAACTGTCCAGATAGTTTCTCGGTATGCTGTCCAAAGGAACACATTCCTTTGGTTGGTGGAAACAGCTTCTTATGATGAAAATGAATATCGATACTTAACGGCTACCGTCTATAACTAATATTTAGCTATATGATTTGACCTGCAACATAAACTCCGACTGGTTTTGCTGTATAATCTCTAAATTATTAAACAGTGAGCACGATGTTTTGGTTATATAAAGCTTGCAGATAAACGTCAGTAGATGGCACTATATAGCTAAATCTTTAAAGATCATTCCTATATAATTATGTGCTACTTTCTTCAGGCTGTGCCTTCTGGAATAACACGACCTATGCAGGCAATTGGGTGCAGTTCATTTGCTGTTCTTCCTCTTCCCCTCTACTCTCAATCCAATCCTGCACACATAAAAGGCCTGGGGATACCACAGGAGACATCTTAAATTTTCATTCGATTGCTAGAGATGACTGAAATGTGAAATGGCCAAATGAATCTCAGTGAATGGATTAACTGCATAATATACAAGGTACGCCATTGTTTACAGAGGCTAAAAGCAGAGTATGCCGACTTTTTCAGCAAGAATAAACTTTGTGTCTGAGTTGAGGGGAAAATATTAGCTCAATCTTCCCAAGCATAAGTTGTTTCTGTTTGAAAACACGGCGATCTTTCTTACTCTGCCTGATATAGTATGAAGTATATATTGCCTTGTTGCAAAGAGTTACAGTTTTTGCAAGAAACGCCATCAAACAGCGCAGGACTTCTCCATATTCTAGGAATCCTAGCTTCCCTGACCAGAACAAGGATTCAGGAACCCAAGGCCAAAGGGTACGGAAACAGATTGTGACCATCAGAGTTGGACCAGACACATTTGTTCCTTCTAAAACCGCAAACAGAGGGAAGCCTCACCTCTGTTGCACTTTTACACCTGTGCTCTCCCTGGCACATAGCTTTACCCGCAGGTCAGTCGTTTTCCGATCAGTTAGCTGAGTTCTACAGTTCCTCCCATGCAGATCTACTTGCTCAGATCACCTCGGCAGCAAGCCTGCATTCAAATTATTAGTTAGGCTGATGATTACAATCACAAAGAGGTAGGAAACAAACATATGCCACCACATAATTTGAAAGGCATACCCGCACAAACGTGAAAAGGTGAATCAGCAAAGCAGGTATCAGTAAGGCCCAGAGCAGGCCATCATCATCGACGTCTAGAGCCAGGTTCAGGAAGAATATGACAAACAGGTTGATACCTGCAACGACGGACATTGTCACATTGAGGATCGTGCAGAAATGGCCAACACCAAGGCTAGACCAAAATCATGTAGGAACTCACCTAGAAGACCAAGGCGGCAGAGGATCTGCGAGCACCTTTGCTCTAGAACAGATCTTGCGTAGGCGCTGCAGGGCACGCCGATGGCTTGAAACGTCCACCACAGCGAGAGCACGATGCTAAACCCCCACCGAAAGCACTGCGAGAGCTTCTTCACCCTCGCAGCAACCGTGTCCGGTCCCAGGTACGTAATCAGTGTTAACGAGACATGCAGCGTTAACGCGGCCATGGTGGACCTCTTATCATCGCCCTGCAGCGCAATTTGTGAAGAAAAACAGTGATCACACCACCCCTGCGGCCCTGCCACGGCCTATGGGCCACCCTTGAACACGCAATCCGGCAAAAGGACCAGGCATACCTGACCGAGTCCGGCGTGTCCGGGCTGGAGAGCCGCCGCCGCCGCCGCGCCATCTTCGGGCACCTCATGGCGACGAACGGACCACCGCCAGAGCCATGGCCACCGAGCACCAGCAAGGCGGCGCTCCCTCTGCTCCGCCGCGGCGCGCTCTACCCGGCCCATCGCGTCCGCCGCCTCCTTGAGCTCCCGGCACGCGCGCGACAGCTCCCCCGCGCGGTCGCGGAGAGCATCTAGCGCGGCGCAGCCCGCCGCCTCCAACGCGGTGGCCGCGGTCTCCAGCCCGATGACGCACTCCAGCCGCGCCGCGACGTCGCCTGCCCGATCCAGCGCGTCGGTGGCCACGAGCAGATTGTTCGAGGGCTCGTCGGCGCCAATCACGGCGTCGAGCACCTGGCGAGTCTGCGCCAGCAGGCGGGCCCGCATCTTCTCGAGCTGAGGACTCCCTTGGTCGAGAAGGTTCACCGCGCGCGCGAGGTCATTTGATGCAACGCGGCGGCCTGCCTCGACGTCGTCCTTGTCGAGGAGACTCTCGCCGAGGCCTCCTTCAGGGCGCCGGCTTCCCCAAAATGACCGCCACCAAGGGGCAGCAGCCGTGGAGTTGGGGTTGGCGCACTGCGTCCCCTCGCCATCGGCGGCGCCACCCGCTGGCTCCTCGTCGGAGCGGTGCATCCCGAGCATCCCCTCCAAGCACTTGCGGTACTCGAGGCACAGCCGCCCCCTCTTCGCCGCGGCGCCGTGGAGGGCGTTCAGCCGAGCGCGGGCTACCCCCTCGAGGGCGGCGGACGCGTCGCGGAGGCCGACGACGGCGGGGAGCCTCCCCGCCTCCTCCAGCTGGCGAGCGGCGCGGCTGAGATCCCCGCGGGGGACGCCGACACCATCAGCGGCTTGCGCCGCGCCGCGGGCATGCCTCACGAGCTCTCGGCACTTCGCCTCGAGGATCGCCACGCCGATGTACTTGATGACGGTGGCGGCGGCCTCCACCGCCTCCTCCATCTCTCCCTCGAGGCCTCGCGCTCTCGCTCACGGTTGTTTTTCGTGTGCGCGGAGAGAAGCAGTGGGAGAAGAGGGAGAATTCGACGACGAAGTTGGGGGAGGAAGGTATTTATGGGAAGGGAAGGGAAGGGAAGGGAGGGGAGGGGAGGGGGAGAGGAAGGAGGCAGCCGGCATTGAGCTGGGGAGCACGGCGTGTTCCGTTGCGCCGTCGGGGTACGCGGATGGCGGTTGGGGAGGAGGCGGCGGCGGTCGGCGGTGTTGGCCGGCGCGTGAGGGGAGGCAAATAGTTGGCCATCAGGCATGAGGCCCATGGGCCAGAACCCGGCCCGATGGCCATCGGGCCCGTGCCAGTGCCGTGCCGTTGGCTCGCAGCAGGCGCGACGGTTCAGCTCGATCTCGCCGCGTGCACGAGTGCCCAAGAAGGAAACAAGCTAGGACTGGGCCACCCACACACACATTGCTCTTGGGCCTTGGCTGGATGCAACCAACAGTTTCTTTCAGTGTTCCTAAAAAAACAGTTTCTTTCAGTTCCTTGCTTTTCTTTTCGGCTAGCTCCTTGCTTTTCGGGCCGAAACCACAGCTCCAGTGCTAAGTGCCGGTACACCCTCCGTTCCATTCCAAATATAACAATATCCACTTGGTATTTATTCTAAGTTAAACATGTCAAACAATTTTGAAAAATATAACAATATCCAAATAGTTTTCATTAAATCCCATCATGGAATATACATACTTTGTTGATGAATTTAGATTATATGGAATATGATGATTTGGTTAAATTTAGACTAATTTGGCTTAGACCAAAATCAAATTGAATACTTAATTTAAAACGGAGGAAGTAGTCCCAGTAGATTGTACACGCATGTAAACCAAATGTGTTTCAGTTTTGTAGTTTATATATCAACAGCTGTTTTTAGTATAGGGATGGATGCACGTTGACTGAGGAAAACACTGAATGAGCAGACATGTCGGCGAAATGCCTTGGATTCTAGGAGGACTATAATGGAGATGATAGGATAGAAATCAAGATGTCAGAAAAGCTGAAGCAGAAATGCAATTCTCAAGTGAGTAGAAAAGATTGGTCATAAATTTGGAGAGTTTAGCTTTTACACGTAGATGACGTAGGAGAATGAAAGAGAGATAGGATAGCGTAGGGAAGTGAGGAAGGATAACACAAAATTGAGGTTTTGTTGATTTTATTCGTGATGGTTGTATTCAAAAAGATCGTAGTCACGGCAGTGAGTTGGGCGTAAGGGAAAGTAATCATTCGAATTACGGATGTAGTCGCTTACCCGGAGGGTCCACCGGTGGGCCAGTTTAGAGCAAGGCTAATAATTTAGTTAGACGCTGGCTACATGAGTTTACCACGTCATTTCAAGCTAAACTAATAGCCTACTTATAAAATAGTTGGCTATATATATGCATAGACTACATCATTAATATATGGATTTATATTTTCCCTCACATTCTCTCACCACACTTGTCAGGGTCCGTGTCGCAGCCTACGTTCCGCCGGCCGTAAACTTATAACATGTTTTCTCTCTCCTTTCATCTCGATTCTCCACTTCATAAAAAAATTGATGTGATATTTTATTTAGCTTATTCAAGTTACCTTATTATATACGTATTATACTTGCTCGATCTTACTGGTTGTCATCGTAGGTACCAGTAATATCGTTCCCGTAGGCCCGTAGTCGTCGCTGGATGAGTTCCTGGCGCGCATGCCATTGAAAACACGTGTCGTGCGGAAGCTGTAGCACCAACATATTCGACGTGGACACTTACGCGTTGGCCGGTGTCGTGCGGAAACTCTAGACGGCGGTCGGCGCGGAATCGCTGGATGAATATGATCGAACTCGATCGATCGGGTCTAGCTAAATCGCACCGGCGTTAAAATAAAAAAAGAGCAGGGCGTGGGCTCCTTGGGCCTCATATGCTCGGGCAGGGCGAGTTCGAATACACGTGGGCTTGGGCCACACGCATCGCTCTCGGCTGGCTTCAACTCGATCTTGCCCAGTCTCTTTGGTGCCCGAGCCCGACGCTCTCGGTTTGGGCAGGCGGGGCGCACGAACACGAGTCGCGACCCAGCAACTGACGAAACATAGGCGACTTCCAGTCAGCACGAAGCTCAGACCCAGAGCAAAGCAGCGAACACCTCAGTCACCTGACGTGGCGGCCTGCTATTGGCTACGAAGGAGATCCACTAGCCGCGATTGGCTGATGTGGAATTTAAGTGCGTGGGCTCCGGCTCCCGCAGCCACACTGCCCCTCTCCACCGCTCCATTTCCATAGACGCGCGTTGCCCCCGCCCGTGGGCCCCACCCAGGTAGGGACACGTCCGCGACGTTGACTTTGACAAGTCGCGGCCACCCGCCGGCCGTTGCCGTTCGGAGTGACGACCGGGGAGGGCAGGCCGGCTGCTATGGTCTCCTGCCATGCTCCACACTCTGGTCCTCCCATGGTCCACCCAAACGCCCCCGAGTCGCCACGAAATCACGAGAATGCCACCAACTAATCTCCCGTGTAAATGCCCCCTTGACCAAGGCCAGAGTGCCATTTTTGTGAATAAGACCAACGTCCAGGGGCACTTCGACCCCTGCGCGCACTACAAATATTCCTTTTGGTCCAACAGCTTTGGCACGCTGCGGCAGCCAAGCTCCCTTCCCAGCTTCCTCTCCGGCGATGGGTACTCGCCGCGGCGGCGGCCTGCGCGGCCGCATCCTCGTCCTCTCGTCGCTGCTGCTGCTCGCGTCCGGCGAGGTCATCTTCGAGGAGCGCTTCGAAGGTATCGCGTACATGGCTCACTGGCTGCTCCTCTCTCCTCCCCGCTTCCCGATTAGTCCCAGCTTGCCCCCTGCCATGCTGCTACCTATGGTCTATGGATTGTTGGATGCTTCTATTTCTGGCTTGAGATTCGAGTTGCCGAATTGGTAGCGGCAGCCACTGCTGAAGTACTGACGGATGATGGGCGTGCGCCACTTTTCCTTGTCACCCCTTTGTTTTGCGAGTATTATCTTAGTGCCCCTATGGTTCCTGCCTTTGGCAATACTGTGCTTCCGTTTTTGCTGAGGCCCTCAAAGTTTTGATCGTTTGGAGGGGAAGGTGAGCTCAACTGAAGTGAAGGTGTTTAACTGAAAGTAGCCTAGCTCATGCTGAACTTGAGTGCTGCTATGCCATGGAGTGAAAACCGGATGACATGAGCTTGTTTTTGCAATTTAATAGGTTCCTTGTTATTCTAATTTAAGGTGTTTTACTATGTTTTTGCTGAATTGCTCTATTCGGTTCGAATGTCCAGATGGTTGGGAGTCTCGGTGGGTGGAATCCGACTGGAAAAGGAGCGAAGGGAAAGCTGGTAGGTTCAAGCACACGGCGGGAAGATACTCCGCAGATCCTGATGACAAAGGTTTACTTTCCATCCCTGAGCACTTCTGTTTCAATGGATGATATATGCTGATCATTTGATCATAAAACATGCCATGCTTGCTCTGCGGCTTAGTTCCAGGAACCTGTTTGATCCCTGTGCTTTGTTTGGATTCCAGGAATACAGACAACAATCGATGCTAGGCATTTTGCTATCTCGGCCAAGTTCCCTGAATTCAGTAACAAGAACCGGACACTGGTGCTCCAGTACTCCACTAAGTTTGAGCAGGATATCGAGTGTGGTGGTGGATATATTAAGCTTATGTCCGGTTATGTCAACCAGAAAAAATTTAGTGGGGACACTCCATACAGGTAAATTTTTGCTGGCTTTTGCCCCAATGGAATTTCCCATTCTTTCGAAAATGTATTGAATCATGAGCTGGATGTGTGCTTAGCATGTTCAAATGGTTATGTATGATGAATGCCACTCTACCTCACATGATATGGTTATGTTTTATACGTCGATACAGACTTCACAGCTTGCAAATGAATAATCCTACCATTGCTTCAGAATTTAGGGCCTGAATATGAATCACAGCCTCTATCTTTATGCAGTTATTCTTGTCTGCTATTGATGAGTGATGCCTGCTAACTTTTATAACTTTCTCATGTGCAGCTTGATGTTTGGACCAGATATATGTGGTACTCAAACAAAGAAGCTCCATCTTATACTTTCATACCAAGGGCAGAACTACCCCATCAAGAAAGATCTAGAATGTGAGACGGACAAGTTAACACATGTGTATACTTTCATTCTTAGGCCTGACGCGTCTTATACCCTACTGGTTGATAACCGTGAAAGAGAATCTGGGAGCTTGTACACTGATTGGGACATCCTCCCTCCTCGTAAAATCAAGGATGTTCATGCCAGAAGGGTTGGTTATTATCTTTATAATTAGGGCTATATTGCGCCCATAATTTACAGCGTGATGAACTAATATTACCTAACAAATACATCTTCACTGCAGCCTAAGGATTGGGATGACAGAGAATATATTGAGGATCCTAATGAAGTTAAACCAGAGGTTTGTGATTCGACAATTATATTCTGAATGATGTGTTGTC
Source organism: Echinochloa phyllopogon (assembly GCA_033239725.1). Taxonomy (NCBI): domain Eukaryota; kingdom Viridiplantae; phylum Streptophyta; class Magnoliopsida; order Poales; family Poaceae; genus Echinochloa; species Echinochloa phyllopogon. Next base: position 52,913,663 of record BTCW01000005.1, read on the forward strand.
GCACATATTGTGTAACATCTCATTGGTGTTGTCCAGGGCTATGATTCTATCCCAAAACAGATACCTGATCCAAAGGATAAAAAGGTATGCAAATTCTAACATTAGTCAAACATAAAGAATGTGACATTTGCAAGGAACACCCATGCAAAGAATTTGTTATAAACAGAAACAACACAGTATGCCAAATATGTGAATTTTTTTCATTCTAAACCAGCCTGCCACATGGGATGACGATGATGATGGCATATGGAAGCCCAGAATGATATCAAATCCAGCCTACAAGGGACCATGGAAACGCAAGGTCTGTTATCTTGTTTGGCAATCAATCCTTGACACTTTCATCTATTTGTAGACTTCACATTTTCACATGCTCCTGCTTGCAGAGAATTAAGAATCCTAACTACCAGGGCAAATGGAAGACCCCATGGATTGATAATCCAGGTATGCAGTAAATTATTTAATACCACCATGCACATTCAGAATACTGTACAATATTTCATTCAACAGCTGTTTTTGAATTGTACCGCATTTTTAGATTTGAAGATCAAGTCTGACGCTATCAGCTGTACCTTTTTTTGCAGAGTTTGAGGATGATCCAGAACTTTATGTGCTGAAACCTTTGAAGTATGTTGGAATTGAAGTTTGGCAGGTAACATCTATAGTGTTTATTTTTTTTAAAAAAAATGACTGATTTGTTAAAATTCTAGCTTCCTGCTGCTTTATGATTTATGAAGTGATGTAAGCATGATGCAGACTTGTATCTCAAACATATGCAGGTAAAAGCTGGTTCGGTTTTCGACAACATCCTAATTTGCGATGACCCTGATTATGCAAGAAAGGTTGTTGAGGAAACTGTGGTTGCAAATAGGGAGGTAACTGCAGATAAAACTTCACCAAATTGGCCCCTGCTATCTCCTGGGAACACCACCTCAGTTTTCTGTATTTTTGCAGGCTGAAAAGGAAGCTTTTGAAGAAGCTGAAAAGGAGAGGAAAGCTAAAGAAGTAAGGGTTCGAGCGAAGCGCTGGATTTATGAATGATCTATCTTTAGTGTCCTAATATCAGAATAGAAGCTGTTAAAGTGGCTAAATTATCTTCTAAACTGTTTGTGCACAGGAAGCTCAACAAGGAAAGGATGACGGAAGCCGTCGCCGAAGACGCAAAAGAGTATATTTTCTTCATCCTGTGACATAGCCCATTTAGATTTTTTCTGTCTTTTCCATGAAGATCCTTATTATAAAAGCTTCATCTCTGGGTCCTTTCTCGAATTATCACCATACCATTAAGGCATCAATGCTTCTTAGGGTCATATTACAGAAACAATACTTAAATAGACAAACATAGAAATGTGTTCTTTTGGAATGTTGTGTTTTGCATTATCACTGCTAGCTAGAGGCTTGTGCTCTGGAGGTGCATAACATTGCCTAAAATATGATGCAGTAACACGTCCCAAATACATACATACATGGTGTACTAACTCTCCTTGCTTGCTTTTCCAGCATCCCCGGGATCACTGGGATGACTACCATGTAAGTCAAAATGCATCTTTTTTTTAACGGAAGAAATGCAGCTTGTACAATTTATTATGAACTTCCTAATTGGATTATGACAAGTAGCTTATGTACTGTGCTGGTTCATGTTCAGGATGAGCTGTGAAGTCCCCAAAAAGTTACATTATTGGAAGCATAATCTCAAGCTACGGTGGACAACTGGACATGGTGCAATGCTTTTCACTAATAATTGATTTGACAGGCCAAAACAACCTAAAATGTTCCATGCTATGCGCCAAAAAAATATTCAATTTCTGGATTGAGATGAAATGGACAATACTGAAAATCATTCCTGCTTCCTGCGCAGCAGGAGGACATTACAGCGAAAACTTGGCTTTGGCACCGGATTAGTGGGATGAGACTGTTGTGCATGTAATCTACGCTCTGGCAATGTGCTAGCTTTGTAATATCAAATCATTGTCTTTGTCAATATGAATAATGTAAGTTGACTATACGAATTATGATCCCAAATTTTACTGCATATCAAGTCACACTGTCTTTGCCAATATTAATAATGTAAGGTGACCATACGTCCATATGAAATTACGATGATCCCAAATTTTACTGCCTACCAAGTCAGTCGTACAAAGTGCTGTTGCTGAGGAACACTTGATATTCATATATAATTTTGTGTTCAAAAGGACTGATGATATCCTTTGGTTTATCAGCATCGATGCATAAAAATGTACAGGTGGGTTTCAGGCTTTCAGGTCAGAACCTACAGGAAGCTCAAGTTTTCCTTTTCCTTTATACACTACGTTTTTTGTTACATCACCCCGCCGATGAGTAACTGGTTAGGCTTCTTGTTGTAAGACATATTTATGCTTAGAACTAATTGATTGGTTCATTCGATGTAACAACTTCAGAGTTCCAAAATACAGTGAGACAGAAGTGTAAAGGAAACATGGAATTGCACATGGCCTGCAAAACAATGCTGTCCTGTCAAAAATATTTCTACAATGGTTCCACATAACAGATGTGCTTCATGCAACCTACAGTGCATATAAACAGAAGGGGAAAACTCACTTTACATGGTAGCATAAAAGAATTCCTTTCTTTTCAAAATGAACATGATGTGTCTGGAAATCCAGATTAAGAATTCCTTTATACCAGGATGACCAAAGACATCCGTGACACCAGAATTTCAAAACTGAATACATAGCATGGTGTCAACATGATAAAATTTTCATAACAAAAACAATACTACAATCATCAGCATTTGTCAAACATTTCTGCATATACATTATACAATGTCTGCAACTCTTCTTCCGGGCAGCACATCCATCTGCAGAGTTCTACCATTTCTGGTGGCAACTACACCAACAGAAGGCAATGAGGGGTCTGTCACTGGCTCGATCTCAATAAAACTCAACTCCAAAGATCCTGTACGCTTCAAGCTCAAGACGAATACAAGTGCAATCCAGCCGAGCATGGTGATAGCCCAGTAGTTATTCATCCCATGAATCAGACCCCAGGCAATTGAGTACCCAACAATGATCCCCGACAAGTGGCCAATGAAGCTAGCCTGCGGTACCATGATTGATGTGAAAATCAGCGACTCAAATGGCGCAAAGCTGATCGGCAGCGACAGAACCCCGAAGATGTTCAGCTTCGACGACGGCTGCTTGGCAGCCAGAATTGTCATCCAGCCAAACACGACGCAGGAGTACCCAACCGCAGTGACCCGCCTGAAGTACTCCACCTTGAACCTCTGGATCATCATGTGGTAGAAGCCGAGGACCAGCAGCCCGGACAGCACGACGAGCACGAGCGTGTAGTGCAGGTAGTACTCGACGCCGAGCCCGATCTGGCCCAGCTGCTCGACGACGCCGAGGCTCCAGAGCGCGCTCATGTTAAACACCAGGTGCACCACGCTGATGTGCGAGAAGGCAGAGGTGATGATCCGCCAGTACTGCCCGCCGTCCACGGCGGCCTCGTAGCTCAGCCCGACGTCCCCGTACCCGATGCCCCGCTTCTGGATGAACCACCAGATCAGGGAGCAGATGCCGATGACGCTGCTGCTCGCCGGCTTCTCCAGTATCTCGTAGACCAGCGGCTTTCCCATTTTTCCAACAGAAAGCTCCCTGGGATTTTGAACCTAGGAATTCTGGCTCGGGGATTGACGGATCGGGAGCAAATGATCCAGCGATTCGCAGGACGCGTGGGGATTGGGGGTGGGGTGTTCAGTGATCGCGAGGGGAAATGGGCTCGAATTGGTGGCGGGAGGTGGGGATGGGTGATTTGAATTGAGAAATTTGATGGGTTTTGGGTGGGATCGGTGGCTCTCGCCTTGGAATTCCGGAGGGGATTCGAGCAGCTTCTCGGCCGGGAGCGGCCGATGCCCTAGACTGTTCGAGCTGAGAATTTGGGGGTTCTGTTGCTTTGCTTCGGGAAAGAGGGAGGACGGAGATGTGCGTTTTCCAATTAGTCCAGGACTAAGCTGCAAAATGATCACATTTCACGGTTTCTATTTTTTTAGCACAATTTCACGGTTTCTATTGAAGTTGCGACTTTTGTTTTTTTTTTTTTGAGGACAAGTTGCGACTTGTGTGGGTCGTTACTAATCCTGCATTTGCTGTAAGCACCCTGGATTCCCCTTAATTTTGTTTGGTTGCCGCTAGGAGTCCAACTTCTGTTTCCGCTATTGGGCTGGACCGGACCGTCTTTCTGGGCCCATTGGATAAGTTCATGTTTGAATGCTTGCTTCTTCCACACCAAATTTATCTTCTTTTGTAGCCTGCACATCCACCCTTCAACTAGGAATCAACGGCTCGCAGCGTTTGCATGCAATGCGGGTACCCTGGAACTTGTTCTTCACTTCTTCACCGGCCTGACACGATCGATCTCCACCTCCTCCTCCTGGGCGGCGCTACGAGGGAGAGATTTTCCATGGCGGCCTGACACGGATCTCCATCTCCGATCCTCCGAGGTCGTGCGAGCACTGAGGTCTTTCTCCTCCGGAGGGCCGCGCGCGCGGCCACTGCGACGGAGGAGAAGCGCGCCCGCCCGCTGCTGGAGCGCCTCGGCGGCCGTGCCTGCCTGCGCTGGTGAAAAAACAGAATTCCCGGGGTTTCGGTTGCTTGCATTGGCAAACGCTGGGAGCCATTGGATGCTAGTTGGAGAGCGGATGTGCATGCTAATGTTCTGCCGTGATTTAAGGACTAAAGTTACAGGATCAGGCTCCGGTGCGGATATATATCCTCTCGATCATCCGTTTGATTCGAATGTGATACCGGCCTGGCGGTCTATACAGGGGCGAATCCAGCCCAAGAGGCCATCGGAGTCATTTCTCTCAAATGACGGAGTTAAAGCCTACTTAAACTAGTAATGAACAGTAAATTGTTAACAAATTATAGAATTTCGTCGGGGCCAGCTGAGCCCGATGATATGGGCTAGATCCGCCCCTGGGTCTATATATATCTTTCTTCTCCCCCGATCAAACCCCAACTCGGCTGCTCCACCTCCACCTCCACCTCGGATCCAAAAACCAAGGAAAAGGGGAAACAGAAATAGAGAAGCGCACGTGTAAGAAGCCTCGCCGTTCTCGCGTCGTCCCCGACTTCAGATCACATCAGGTGCGCGCGGGGGGTTTAGGGCTATTCATCACACCACAAATCGGGTGGGGTCGTTTAGGGTTAATAATTGGTTGGCGACCTGTGTTGATTTTCCGTGATCTTCATCTGTGGTGGTGGTGCCGTTGCGGTGCAGGATGACGGCGTCCATGGATCTCCCCAGTCAGAAAGGGCGGGTTCAGCTACAACATCTGCGGCGGAACGACTTCCCGGAGAAGAAGGGCCTCAGCGCCCCGTCTTCAGGAAGACCGGGACCACCATCGTCGGCCTCGTCTTTCAAGTGCAGCTCGCGTTCACCTGTTCGGTATTTTTCTCGTTATTCTCGAATCAGTAGTTACTCGTGTATTGTGAATTTGATATACCGGTACTATCATTTCTTAATGTTATGTTAGTATAGGTTTGGAATGTTATTTTTGGGGCACTGATCAGCGCTAGATCTCCTTATGCACATAGCCATATTGTGTTACGACGAGTTGGGAAACTATTCAGTGCAAAGCACCCGCCTTTGTGGAACTGTAAAAGCTTGTGTAGAGCACGCACGAGAGCACCAGTAGCTTCCTTACGTTCCTTCCTTGCTCAAGCACACAACCATTAAATCCATCGCCAATTACCTCCACCTGTATACTATGGTAGGCTGCGATGGTGTGGAGCTCGTTCAGGGCCTCCAGCCACATAAGGTCGTTTTTGGAGCCGAGAGAGAGGTGGTACAACGAATAGTAGAGGCGCCTGCCATAGGCCATGGGGCATAGGCCATGGTGTGCTGCACCGCGACCCCTGCGCGGTTGGAGACGATGGAGAAGAGGGAGAGTTTGTCGATGGTGACACCAATGGTGGTGAAGTAGCGTGCGGCGTCATCCTCAGGGGCACTTAAGAGATTAGCACCTCACACCTCGGGGAGGTGTCTCAACCATCACACACATTTGATTTTACACCCCGCTCAAAATTGTAAAACAATTATACTAACATCATTACAAGTCCTTTTGACTCCAATTGATCAACTTCAAGCTGCTCTTAATCGGAACATAACTTAATATATCTTAATTGGAATAAGGAAAATTTCTGGGCGCTTACATAATAAAGCATGACAATTGAGTGCAATGTCTTGGGTCACTAGGCTCTTTGTGATCATCAGCATCAAACTTAGGTTGGCTCACTTGCATGCCGTGGGAATGAAGTTCATGGAACAAAGGGATGCCAGTAATGTCAATGCCTGCCACGTAATTCATAAGATCACTTTGCGACATGACGCAAAGCGAGCTTACGAGTTATATGGCGCGCATTAACGGTACAGACATCACTTTGGTCCATAAACTTCACACTGCCCATGGCATGAAAGTGAACCAGGCTAAGTTTCATGCTGCTAATCATGAGCGCAAAGTGACCCAGGACATTGCTTTCAATTGTCCTACTTTATTATTTAAGTTAACATATCTAAAAATAATTCCTTATTCCAATTAAGACTTAATAAGTTATGTTTTGATTGAGAGGACTTGTGGATGATGATGCCAGCCGTGAGGTGTGTGCTTTTATTAGTGATGATGTTAGTATACTATTTCACAGTTGAGTGGATTGTTTTTTTTAGAAAACAGGAGGGGTTGCCCCCTACTGATTAGTATATTTAAAAAAAGGTTTACAGAAGGTTATGTACAAGCATTTAGAAGGAAAAAAATTACAACAAAGATTCAAGCCATTGCTCAATTAAAGGGAAGTAACGTCGCTTTGCCCGATGCAACATCAAGGCAAAAGATCTTTTGAAGACAGCCTTGCAATTCTGAACCTGCGGTGCACGGTTTCTGAAAATTTGATCATTTCGCGATGTCCAGATGGACCAACTCATGAGAATGATGATCTCCATATAGAATGGCACTCCCAACTGTTGCCTGAAACTCTCTAGTGTGCTGAAAGGATCCATAGGGTCAATCACATTCAAATTCAACAACGCCCAACATTCTTGTGCAAAAGGACATTCTAAAAACAAATGCTGCAGACCCTCTTCCACAGCTAATTGGCATTGCACACAATTATAGGACTGAAGCTCCATATGCTTTCGTTTTAACAGGCCCCTTGTATTCAGTCTATCAACCACCATATGCTTTCGTTTTAACAGGCCCCTTGTATTCAGTCTATCAACCAACAAGAGCCAAAAAAACACCTTATGATTAGATTGGCAAGAGGACCTCCACACCCAACCAAACACCGGATGTGTTTCTCGAGTTCCAGTTAAAGTCTTGTAGGCCTGTGCAACTGAGAAGACTGGACTATTCCATATGTAGGTCCATGTATCCAAATCATCAGAGTCTGACACTGAATCAAGCAATTGTTGCAGCTCTAAATACTGCTGAAAAGCTTCTTCTGATAACGGGATGAAGAACAGGTGATGCAGATATGGCAACGATATGACCTTGCTGACAGAGATCACCTCATGCTTTGCAAACGAAAATAATTCTGGATAAGCCAATCTGGGGACTCTAGCACACCATAAATCATCCCAAAATAAGCATGTTCTTCCATCTCGAATGGTTATAGTTGCCATTCCTTTAAAAGATTCCAGCAGTTTCAAAATGTCTCGCCACCAGAAGGATCCTTTCTTAGTAACCCCAGGAACCTTATGATTGGGATAATACTTTTCCCAAACAAGATGTACCAACTGAGTGGGTTGTAAAACGAAACATGTATGATAGTTGTGCTTCTACCGTTTCTGAGGTACCGTGCGCCCTCTTGTCAACATCGTAGTGTCTCAGGGTGGTGTCTCAACTATCACACACATTTGGTTTTACACCCCACTCAATTGTAAAACAATTATACTAGCATCAACATTGATAGAAGCGCACACCTAACTATCGGCACCATCATTCACAAGTCATTTTGACTTCAATTGATCAACTTCAAGCTTCTCTTAATCAGAACATTACTTAATATATCTTAATTGGAATAAGGAAAATTTCTGGACACATTAACTTACATAATAAAGCATGACAATTGAGGGCAATGTCTTGGGTCACTTAGCTCTTGTGATCATCAGCATCGAACTTAGGTTGGCTCACTTTCATGCCATGAGAAGTGTGAAGTTCATGGAACAAAGGGATGACAATACTGTCAATGCGTGCCATGTAACTCATAAGCTCGTTTTGCATCATGTGAATGCAAAGCGAGTTTACGAGTTATATGGCGCGCATTAACGGTACAGACATCACTTTGATCCATGAACTTCACACTGCCCATGGCATGAAAGTGAACCAGGCTAAGTTTCATGCTGCTAATCATGAGCGCAAAGTGACCCAGGACATGGCTTTCAATTGTCCTACTTTATTATTTAAGTTAACATATCTAAAAGGAATTCCTTATTCCAATTAAGATGTAATAAGTTAGGTTCTGGTTGAGAGGACTTGTGGATGATGCTGCCAACAGTGAGGTGTGTGCTTCTATCGGTGATTTTACAATCGAGCGGGTTGTAAAACTAAACATGTATGATAGTTATGCTTCTATCGGACTTGAGGTACCGCATGCTCTCTTTGGCACATGTATGATAGTTATGCTTCTATCGGACTTGAGGTACCGCATGCTCTCTTTGGCACTCTTTGAGATAATGCAAGTGCAACAATTTTGATTAGTTAATTACTAATTACTAATTTGGCACTATTATTGCTTGGTGTTGCGTAGTACGTTTTTTTTCATAAATACATAGGCCTGTGCTCTGCCTGTCTCAGGGCTCCTCCATGTAAACAAGTCCTTTATGCTAAAGGTGTTTCTGATGTTCACATATTTTCAAGTGATTGTGATGGTATGGTAGTTTCTTTGAGTTGTTACCGCTGCAATCGACGGTTGATGATGAGGGAAAGGGTTACCCTTTGACTACATTAAGGGCGCTACAAAAATTATGACTGATGCCGTAGTTTCATAGCGCTAGTCATACCCGGCCCTTGAGAATTCGGGACAAAATGAAGCAGCGGTAACTATTATATATATCGAATCAACAAATATCCCGACGAACAATAATAATCATCTCTACTCGTACAAAAATACCTAAAAGGTACGTACTACGTACATATATAAACAGGAAGAGAATACGTGTAGCGGTAAGCGGTGTACGTACATCAATCGATCAGAGATAAAGTATCATAGCACCCGGCCGGCGAGCGAACGATCCACTCCACCGGTGGCTGGATCAGATTAAGCGGCGCTCCTCCATAGCCTGACCTCAAGAATAACCGAGGCGACGACGCAGACCGCGAGGAAGATGCCGTAGACGGCGGCGGCGCCGGCGGTCTCGTGCGCGATGGAGAGCCCGAGGAAGACGTTGGCGATGGCGCACACCACGGCGGCGCGGCCGACGTTGTGGTGGTACCAGTTCCAGTAGCGCCTCACCTTGGAGCCCTTGTCCGGCCGCGCCAGGAACGCCAGCACCTGCAGGCACCCGAACACGAGGATGGCGATGCCCAGCGCCTGGTGGCTGTCGGCGCCGGGGACGTCGTCGTTGAGCCGGAACCCGGCGATGACCCCGACGGTGCCGAGCACGAACCCGACGCCCTGCACGGAGATGTGCGCGTAGAACCAGAAGGGGTCGCGGCGCTTGAAGTAGCGCGCTAGCGCGATGCCCACCGGCATCAGCACGCCCCACCCGATCCCGGCCATGGCGCCGTGCCACTTCTTCAAGTCGGACACGGAGGACCCGGCGGCGGAGGCGACGCCGGTGGCGTAGTCGACGGCGGCGGAGGCGTAGCTGCTGTGGCGCACGAGGTAGTTGTTGGAGAGCTGCGCGCCGGAGGGCCCGACGGCGTAGATGAGGTACGGCGCCGGCCGCGCCGCCGTGAACTGGAAGGCGAGGTAGAGGCGGGAGGAGCTCGTCGCCAGGAGCGTGGTGCCGGAGACCAGCGCCAGGCTGCCGGTGTCCGGCGGGCAGCTCGAGGGGCTCGTGCCGCCCAGCTTGTACTGCTTCGCCACGCCGACGCCGCCGCTGGTGGTCCAGCCGGCCACCGCGCTGCTGCCCACCATGGCGCCGTCCGGCGAGAACCCCACCGACACGTAGCCGCCGCCGTCCGGCGCCGACAGCACGAAGCTCCACGTGTCCGTCCCGCTCTTCCCGTACTGCACGCACGCACGCAGCAATATAATCAGTGAGTGTTCTGGCCATGAACGACGTTGTTGTTGCACACGGGAATGGAAACATCAAGGATGGATGTGTGATTGACGACGTACGCGCACGATGAAGCCTTGGAAGGAGGCGTCGAAGCAGGTGAGGTTGGAGGTGGCGAAGGGGATGAGTTTGCTGACGGCGGCGAGGCCGTTGCCGGAGCCGCACGAGTCGGCCGTCTGGGACCTCGCGACGGAGATGCAGAGGCAACATAGCAGCAGCACGTGCAGCGCGCTGCTGATGCTGCAGGAAGAAGACGACCTCGGCTTCATGTTTCTGCGTGTATCTGATCTATGGCCTCTGCCCTCTGCCTGTTGCGTTGCTGCTTCTTTGGTGGGCTAATAGCTGTGGGCCGGCAGCCTGCAGATTGATGGAAATAATGGAATGCCTTGCCCGGGCAGTGGTTTCCTGAACAAAACGGGAGGTGCAGATAAATACTGATCCGTTTGATACGAAAATGGGACACCTGTCGAGATGCAAAGCATCCTTCGACGAAAATGCTTAGTAGAAAACGCGTGGCAGTTGAGCTTGAGGACGGTGCCAATTGGTGTAAACAAATTCTTCGATCTAGTAGTAATAGTAATTTATTTCAGGAAAACACTGTTTACTGTTGAAAGAATGCATTGTTTCTTTTATAAAACCGCAAACAATGAACAGCTCTGGTCGGCAGATTGGACTGATCAGTTCATAGTTTTTTAGAACGTGCTAGCACGTATTTTATTAAGAAAAAAAGAGAATCACAATACCATGGTCTCAAGGAAATGAACATGATTCTAGTTTTATATGCGCATTCACTTGGCAAACTTCAGTTTCAGGCAGGCAACATATATAGTTACACTATACCATGGTTACAAACCTGCACTACCCCTTTTATCCCCCTCGATCTTCATGCTGGTACTAAAGATCAAGTTGCACGTCATCTCTTAAATTCATATAAGAGGAATGGGAAGGCAATAATGTTGCCGGTTGTTGCTTTGCCTGCATGTTCAGAAATGCGAGTCCAGGCCACGTTTGTTCAGCTACCACACAACGCCAACGTGTTCGTTCGATACCTTAGTGGAGTAAGATCGAGTCCGATGCCCCCGTGGAAGCCACACGCCTTACTGTTCAGACAGAGAAGCGCACAAGATATCGTACAGTACTAGTATTCCCTGATTGATAAATAAACTTGAGCCCTAGAAGGTTCCAGCCCGTGCAATATTTAAACCATCCTTTATCATTTGATTAGTGCCCTAGCCTCTTCCCGAAGCCCACCCTGTCCCCTTGGGCCCTTGACATATTCCTAAATTAGGTGGTGCGAGTGCGAGTGCAAGACTGCGAGGTGCTATCTGCTTTGGCAAGACAGTGTATAGGATAGTATTCCCTGGTGCGATCTGCCTGAAACACTGAACCTGCCCGTGAATTCAGTTAGAAAAGGTCCGCGATGACCACGGCCACAATGGCAGCGGCTCGTCGCCTCGAGGAAGAAGCAAAGCACCTGTCCTGGCTGTGGCCTTGCATTGGCCTCATCAGTCATCATCATGTGGCTTGCAAGGATTCTCCACTGGTTCTCACGACGCTCCGCCCACGCTTTGAATTAAAATCGCATCGGCGTGTGGAGGCCACGCGCCTTGCCGTCGGTCAGGTCAGACGACCGTGCTGGCCAATAATAGCTATCAGCTGAAAACCTTCGCGACTTCATCATCTGATGTGAGAGGGCAAAGACATTCCACCGGAAAAGTGCTGCATGCTGAGCTTGAGGGATTCGCGTCGCGGCTGCATACGAAGCATAGCAGGCGATATCTTCTGAGAATTCTCAGCGCTCCTGCAGCACAAAGCTTGTACTAGTCCTCAAGGCTCAAGGCAAGCTCTTCAACTTACGTACAGTGGCCGCACGCGATAAGTTCAGGTATGAGCATGTGTTGTTTACGCCTTTCAGGCCAGAGATCAACAGCGACGTTGGTTAAACTGCCAACTACCATATCCAAGGCACACATCGAAAAGGTGACACACGACTGAACCGAAGCGGCGATTTGATTGCTCGTGTGTACCCGCAGGTCGCCACCAATGTCTAGACAGGCACGGTTGGGCTAGCAATGAAGAACCCAATCTGACTTTGCTGAAAAGCAGCAGCAGACGCGTTATCTTTGAGCATTTGCAGGGCAGGTCTCAGCCGCTGATTTCACATGACCCGCCCACGGTTTTCACCCACTTGTCACTAGTATATCAGTGCTACCGTGGAACATATGAAGAAAAGAAAGTGCACATGATAAAATGCACTCTGTGCTTTTCTTAAATTTGTAGGGATAAGATGCAGACATATAGATCACGAATAGTTTGGCGCTCAAAATTTCATGGGAAATTCCACTATTTGTCCTATCGTTTATGTGAAGAAAAGTTGCGAGTGATTTGTGTATCTCAGCATGTAGTTTAAACCCAAGCTCACTCGAATCTTTACTCTGATAAGTGGAGCACAAGACATGCTAGAGAAGTTATTGCGTATCTTTTGGGCTGCCAAGGTATTGATCAGCTTGTACATCCTTTTTAATTCGTTCAATTCATTTTTTCAGAAAAAAAACAATCAACCTGTTCGGCTGGCTGGTGACTGGAGCGATATGTGCAAATAATAGTTCGGTCTCTATTTATCCATATAAATGTTCATTATTACAGGGTTCTATCTAAAAAAACATGAGATTAAACAAGCGTTCAAAACATCCACCATATACTTATCAAGGTTGCTATCTGCTTTTGGTCTGCCTGAAACACTGAACCTTGCCCGTGAATTCAGAAAGGTCCACGACGACTCCACCAAGAAGCAAAGTACTTGTCCTGGTTGTCCATGTGGCTTGTACTGATTGCCAACTCCTCGCCACGCTTTAGAGAAAAAATCGCATCGGCGTGTGGCGGCCACGCGCCTTTAGCTTGCCGCCGCTCAGACGACGACCGTGGCGGCCAATCGCCGCGATTTCACGGGTTGAGTGGCTGGACATTCCACCGGCCACCGGAAAAGTGGTGGCGCCTGCTGCCTCGGCGCACCGCATGTTGAGCGTAGAAGCTGGGATTCGCGGCCGGTAAGAGCCTGAATTGAAGTCGCGGCTGCTTGACGAAGCAGGCGATCGAGATCGCAACGGCCCCGTGGAAATTCGCTGCAGGCTATCGCCGTAAAAAAGAAAAGGATTGCTTGCTTCTCTTCTCATGTTACGCGATAAGTTCACCAGGCCAGAGATCACAACGGCGCGTCGGTTATTGCCGAGACTTGCGTGCCAACTACCACTATATCCAAGAGTAAAGATGCACACACCGAAAAGGTGAGCGACGACAGAACCGATCGTCACGGCGACTTGCTCGTGTGTACCTGCAGCCTGCAGGCCATGTCGCCACCAATGTCTAGACAGACACGGTTGAAGTTGAACTAGCACTAGCTGAGCACTAAACCCAATCCGGCTTTTTTTGCGTCGAGTCATTGAGCATTTGCGGATGTAACGCCCGCGTTTTTACTCTCTGGTAATCCACCTAATTAATGCACCCGGTAAAAATGTTTTCAAAACCTTTTACCACCCGAGCTCCCTCGTTCACCCGAATCCTCCCGCTTTGTTATCACCGCCCCCTCTTTTCCCGTCCCACCTCGTGTCGACCGCTCTCGGGTCGACCGCCGGGCCCGTTCGTCGCTGGCCGACCGCCGTCGACCGCCTGTCGGCTTCTCGCCGCGAATCCCGCCGTCTTCCCCTTTCTTTCCCCCCTCTCCTTTTTCTTTTTCTTTTTCCCTCCCCTGTTTTCTCCCCGGCGCCCTGCTCTGTTTTCCCCAGCGCCGAGCGCTGCTGCTCAGCTCGTCGCCGACCACCCTCCTCTCCTCGCCTGCACGACCATGCTCACCTGGCCACGCCACCGCCCATGTACTAGCCCTGCGCCGGCCACGGCCACCCCGCTGCCACCGCCACCACTCTACTGCACTGCGCCGTCCACCGGGCCCGGTGCTGCGCCCCCGCCCAACGCGTGCACGCACGCCACGCCACCGCCGCTGCCGCGCCAGCAGCACCGCTGGGCAGCACCGCCCCGCGCGCACGACACCTCCCGTCGCTGCACCGCTGCACCGTCCAAGCGAACTCACCGCGCATCGCTGCCGTGCCGCCCTCGCAAAGCCCTGTGCCGGCCACTGTCGCCGCCACCGGCCACCCGCCGCGCCACCGCCTTGTCGTGCCGCCCACCTCCGCCTGGCCCACTGCCGTCGTCTCCCCGCCTGCGCCGACCACCGCCTTGTCGTGCCGCCCCACGCCATCGCCCGACCCCGACACGGTCCTGCCGCCGCCGTCGCGTCCTCGGTACGAGCGCGCACGCCGCAACGCGTCAAGCACAGCGTCGCGCACTGTCGCACTGCTCCGCCACAGTGCCGTCCTCGCTCCCCGAGCCGCCAACCGTGCCGACCGTCTTTAATTCGCGCCACCGGCCTCCATTGCCGTCCGCCGAGCGCCTCTCTCCCACCCTCTTGTCGGCCCACTCCCTCACCACTCCTCCGCGCCTATAAAAGGGCCCTCACGCATCACCTCCACCTCCACCAGCTCACGCGCCACCCAGCTCGCCCCCTCCGCCGCCGCAGCACCGCCGCCCCCACTGCCATCGCCGCCACCACAGCACGCCCCCGTGGGCAGCTCTCCTCACTCCACCTCCGCCCGAGGTAAGCACAAGGGTGAACTCGCCATGCCCCTCTCTCTCTTTTCCCCGTGTTCCCGGCCGCTGCCATCACCCCAATCGCCGGCGATTTCGCCGCCGACGGCCGCCGCCGCCCTCTCTCCCCCTCTGCTCTGTTTCGCGAGGAAGGAGATGGCCATTTTATGAATAACCCCCTACCTTTCTTCCTTTTCTAACCCGTCGTCCGAAGCCCTATTCACTCTCTCTCAGACAGTTTCGCCAAAGCTCCCTGACCTTTTCATCTTTCACAAACAGGTCCTTTTTCCTTTTAAACAGCTCTTAAAACCTCCCATAAACCCATCATTTCATGCGCCATTTTAATCTCGCTTGATCCCAAACTCCACAAAAATCACCAGTATATTTCCACCAAACCATTCAGCCCATATCCAAAAATAACCATGTCATCACCATCACTCTCACTCTGTGTTCTTTCTTTCGGAGCTCAGCAAAAACTTTATTTCTTTTATTTATTGTGTGTTTGTTTGTGTGTGCCGTAGACGCTGCTGTGAACGAGGAAAGACTCGAGGAGGAGCAGGGTTACGAGCAGGAGCTTGGAGACCAAGACCCCGGGCAGGAATCCCCCGAGGGTTGGGAGAACGGCAAGTGCAATCCCATCCTTTGATGCATATTCTTGTCCTAGTTTTTATAAACACAACCTATGGCTTGTTTTATAAAACTTGCATGATTTACTGCTAAACCCGGTTGGATAGCCATACCTTGATTGCTATGACTGCTTCCTTGACAACCTAGATTAATGTTTGAATATGACATAGCTCTGTTTGAATGCTAGTCACTGCTAGAAATGCTTAGGAATGTTTTACTGTTATACTCTCCATTACAATCACTTGGTGTTTACAAAAGCAACCGTGTGCGTGCTTTAAAACAAAAGAGATGGATTTTGTGAAATAAAAGAGTACCCGTGTGGGATGAGACAGACGGTATTTCTTGTGTGAAATGCCGAGGTGAGCTCTAACCTTTGTGGTTGAGCATGGTGGGAGTTGTCTATCCTGTCACAGTTTTTGGGATGATGTTGATGTGTCATCTAGCCTAACCCACTTTATTGTACCTCCACTTGACCGTTGTATGTGGAAACGGCCTAGCATAAATCCCACTAGTTAAGCTGTTGGTTATGTGGTGTGCTAGTGAGCAACAGAGGGCCATGGAGCTGGGGATACGGTCTATGTGAGGCATGCCCCTGGGCAGAACCTCACTGGTAGGTTGCTGACCCCCTGGTCGTGTATGTGGTAACTTGTCAGTTTAGCTATGGTGGGTAATGGCTTTGAAAGGATCTGCACTGGCACTAAGGTATTCATGTTGTGGTACCCTACTTGTGGCTGTGTACACCTCTGCAGAGTTAAAACCTATCCGGATAGCCGTGTCCACGGTATTGGGCGAGTTACGGCTTGGTCACTTCACTAGTTCCCTGGTTTTGGTGTAAGAATGTGTATGGTAAATGTCGAGTTGAGAAAAGATGTTGGCATAGGCTATGACAGATGGGAAATCTGGTAGCATAGAAATCTTGTGAGAAAGACAGTTAAGTTTATTGATGCAACTAAAAGAAATGTTTGTGAAAACCCTTTGTAAAATCAACCCTTGCATGTGTAAAATTAGCTTTGCTGCAAAATAAAACCATGAACCCATCATTGATTATATTCCTTTGCATGCTTCTGTTATATCCTTTCCGTGGATGTGGTTGTGCTTGCTGAGTACGTATGTACTCACCCTTGCTTATTTTGTTACAGAGGCAGACCCGGACTTTGTGCCTGAGGACGTCGTTTAGAGGGGTTCGTTCTGCACCCAACCTTTGCGTGTGTGCTAGGGTCACCCGCTTGAAGCCGCATGGATATCCACTCTGATGAAGATCTCTATGTTATCAACCTGTTTATCTGGAGTCCAGCTTTAGTTCTGTTTGTAGTGGCCCTGCAGTGCCATCGTCTCCCGTAATGTTGTTTATGTACTGAACCATCTGTTGTAATAATGTGAACCAGCATTCTGAGACTGTTATTTGTATCACATTAAGTTCTCTCTTTCGAGGGGGCGCTTCAGCGGAGCAGGTCTCAGCCGCTGATTTCCGAAAGAGGGGGCGCTTCCGCGGAGCAGGTCTCAGCCGCTGATTTCCCATGAATTTAACCGTGGTTTTCACCAACTTGACACTAGAATAACACTGCTGCCACGTGTTGTGCGCACCGAGCTTGGCTGAACATATATGGTACTCGGTATGTTCTGAAGACGAGAAAATGTATACAATAAAAAAATACAGACATGCATGTAGATCATTAATAATTTGACGCACAAAAAAATCATGGGAAAAAATCAGCCATTTGGCAAAAGAGTACCACTTTTGTGGAGAAAAAGGATAAGTAATTTGTGTATCTTATATGTGGTCAGGTTTTTTATTTAAAAAAAGCATGCCAATTAACACGAGTTTCCATGACCTACGACAATATATTTTTTTCACTAGTTTTGAAAATGCACAAGTGTATTTTTAAAACGGGGTGTAGCTAAACCGAAGCTCAGCGGCTAGAGATCTTTACTCGTAGGTGGAGCACAAAACATACTAGAGAAGTTTTCGTGGATGCCAGCCAAGTTACGTCTTATTACATCCTTCTCACTCCCTTTGATTAATGAATATATGTCGGTCAGAAGGAAGAAACGGAACAGCAGAGCGATAAGTGGAGGTTCATAGCAGAAGATAACCTATATGTTTGGTTTAAATTAAACCAAAATTAATCTTTTACCCAAATTAAGCAACTAGCTAGCTACCATTGGTGGGGTGCAATCGAGCTAGCCTGCTGATAAGTCGGTTGCCTCTAGGTATTGCCCGTGCAATTAACGGCTATCCAATTCCAAGCAAGTTCTCTCTCTGATCCAAAACGTCTCATAAGTGAATAAGAACGACGCAGTATGCAGTACATACAAGGATGTCCGTGAAACGAATGTCATATATATCTATCAAATGTACAACGGAGTCTCACTACATAACAAATAATGTCACCAGATGAAACAATACACATCAATGCTAATCACAAACAAAGTGCCTCGCATATATGGCAGCCATGATGAGAAATGGATCGCGACTGTCTATCTAGTAAGTACGTGTCTACCGCGTGACGGATCAAATCAATGCCTGCGCCTCCACTCCTCGAGCACGAGGTAGACGACGGCGAAGACCCCGATGAAGATGCCATAGACGTAGCTCCACTCCTGCCTCTCCTTGGCCAGCGAGAGGCCGTAGAAGATGTTGGCGACGCCGAGAACAATGGCCACCCTGCCGACGTTGTGGTGGTACCAGTTCCAGTACCTCCTCGCCTTCGTCTCCTTCGCCGGCCTCGCCAGCAGCGCCAGCACCTGCAGGCAGGCGCCGACGAGGACCACGACGCCGATGGCCTTGTGGATGCCGACGGGGCCCTCGTCGTCGTCGAGCCTGAACCCGGCGACGATGGCGAGCACGCCGACCAAGAACCCGAGGCCCTGCGCCACGACGTGCGCGTAGAACCAGAAGGGGTCGAAGCGCTTGAAGAAGCGCGCCAGCGCCACGCCGGCGGGGATCAGCACGCCCCAGCTGACCACCGCGAGCACGCCGTGGCGGCGCTTCGAGGTCAGGAAGGCGCCGCCGCTGGCGCCCGATCTGGATGCTGAGCTCGGGGACGTGCGCCTCTCTCCCTTCCCCTCGTCGTCGCCACCGTCGCCGCTGCCTTCTCCTGAGTGCTTACCCTTACCCTTCTTCCCTTCGCCATCACCGTCGCCGTCATCGTCACCTGCGCGCGCATGTGATCCAATCCAACTCAGAACGCCACTCAAGAATGAAGAAACAGATCGGCGCGTCGACCGAAATCAAATCCTTTGGGCGTACCGCCGCCGCCGGTAGCAGGGCTCCCGCCGCCGGTGGAGCCGCCGGAGAGGCTGATGGTGCCGGTTGCCATGTCCTGGTGCTGCGGGAGCAGGTTGTTGGAGCCCGGCAAGCTGCCGACGGCGTAGACAAGGTCCGTGAGCGGCTGGCCGGAGAGCTGGAACGCGAGGTAGAGCCGGGACCCCTTGGACACGATGGTCGGCGCCGCCGCGCCGCGCGCGAGCGTGAGCTTGCCCTGGTCCGGCGGGCACGAGCTGGAGCTCGTCCCGCCGAGGTAGTACTGCTTCGCGGAGCCCGCGCCGCCGGCGGACGACACCCACCCGGCCACGGCGCTGCTCCCCACCATCCGCCCCGTCGGCGAGAAGCCGATGGAGATGTACCCGCCGTTGTCCGGCGCCGACAGCAAGAAGCTCCACACGTTGCTCCCTGACGACGCCTTGCCGAACTGTGCGCAGCAAGAAGAAGCCGCCGTGAGCTGAAGGCCTGAAGCTAATCAATCCACTAATGGCGAATGCTTACTCTTAGGATGAAGTCTTGGGATGACCATGCTTGGAAGCAGGTGAGGCCGGTGGTGTTGAAGGGGACGAGGCTGCCGAGGCTGAGGCTGTTGCTGCACGAGTCCGTCCCGCTCTGCGAGCTCACCGACGGCAGATACATACTGAAGCAGAGAGCTATGAGGAATGAGAGAGACCGCCGTAGCGTGCATTGCTGCTCCATGATTGATCTTGCGAGCTTCGTAGTGGTGAGACGGTGAGGTGTAGCGATGGAGCCCGAGTCGGAAACAATGGGCGCCGTGGCGTGCACAGCGAGGAATGATTTGTTTGCGAGGTGATGGCGCGTTTTAAATAAGGCGGATAGCGCGTGTCCCGCCGTTGCTAGAGCACTGTTTGGTGGAAGATTAGGAATGGGTTGGTGCGCATGTTGTACTAAAATATGTTGGCTTCTAGTTCTCCTCTGGAAATTATAATATGTTGGCTTCTGGTTGGCTTTATTTCTTGCAATTTCGTTGGTTCTCTTTAACATCTTTGTTTTCGAGGAAAATAATTTTAAGGCTTCATCTTGACTTCATTGCAAAATATATTTCTTTTACACGAATTTCAAAATATGTAAGCTATCCAAATGGAAAATTACTTTTTTTTAGCCAAACTGAAAAATACACTGTCTGAAGCTTTGGGGTTGTTAGAATAAAAAGCTCAAACCCAAACCAGCTGTGCAGTTGGGCTGCGTAAAATCGACCCAAGCCTTCTATTTTTATTGGGCTATTAAAAAATGTTCCTTGGGCCGTTTGGGCCGGTAATAAGCTTCCATGTTTTCACCTTCTTCGGAACCATTCGACCCGACCCGACCCGAGATCGCTTTCTCTTCCCATCCGTTCTTCTCGTCGGGAAATTTAACTTTTTACCGTCGTAACGTACGGCGCCTCCTCAGATAGCAGCCTAACAAATGGCACTATATTTTTAAAACGCTCTACAGAAGCGCGCTACAAAAACACCATATTTGCATCCGAGACACCTTAGGTCAGCTGTCCACGCTAGATCCGGTGCATGAGGGGGTGGCAAATGTCTCCCTCAAACTCTCCCTTCCCCCGCCCCTCTTGCCATGTCTCATTTAGGGGAGTCATCTGTATGTGGATGGGCGAGGAGTAGGCTGCAAGGTGCCCAGCGCAACCCTACTGCCTTAGTCCATCTGGATCCAATTGGGGACCTGAGTGGGTTCGTCCTGATCGCTTGCCTGGATTGCGGCCTTGCTCGGGTGGTGGAGTGCACTCTTCTTGGTCCTCTTCTTGTCATATTACAAAACAATTAGTTTAACTATTGATGGTAGTTTAACAATTAGATGCGGGCCAGTCCAATTTCCTTAGCGCAGCTATACCAGAGGACGCCAGGGGTATCAGAGGTCATTTGTCACCCCCTCATGCACCGGATCTAGCGTGGACAGCTGATCTGGCGTGTCACGGATGTAAATATGGTGTTTCTGTAGCGCGTGTTAAAAATGCAGCACCATTTGTTAGCCTGTTATTTGAGAAGGCGTCATCCATTACGACGGTAAAAAGTTAAATTTCACTCTCCGCACGAACTCACCCTCGGAGACAGAGTAGAGCGAATCGAAACACCTAGCTGAGAAAGGAAGGAGGAAAAAAATTATGCCCCCTCCCCGTTTCGTTCTCGGCTAGACCCCCGCCCGAATCGATGGGGATTAGGGCTCTCCTCCGACGAGCATGAGGCTCGCGCCGTCACCGGCCTCCGCCAGCTTCCGCTGGACCGCCCTCAAGACCTCCTTCCTTAGCAACAACGGTGCATTCCCCGAATCCGTATCCTATCCCACCTCCCCGGTTTACCTGTGCATCCAATAATCCTTGATTGTGTGGGATGGTTGCTTAGTGAAACCATTGTTTATGAAAACAACTTCCGGTTAATGTTCCATTGTTTTAAAAAATAAAAAATATACCTTTCTTTCTTCGAGTCAATGTTCTCAAGACACGTACTAATACATATATTGGATGGCATGTTGTTGCACTATTATTGATAATACCTGTCATTATGCTTTGTTAGATAGCATAGTAAAAAAATTGCTAGAGTATAAAAAATAACGTGGCGATGTGCATAAGTCATGTTGTGCACGTACGACAATCGAAAAACTGCCCTGTTCGTTTGGATTATCAGCCACCAGTCAACAGTGTTTTTCTCTCAGCAAAAATCAGCACTAGCCATCAGCCACCAGCCATCAGGCAGGCAGCAGTGTTTTTCTTTCAGCAAAAAACTCGCACCAGCCACCAGCGACTGGCCAACCGAACAAGGCAAATCGCCGGTCCGCAGCAACACGTAGGAGAGAGAAGGCAAAAATCAATTCGCTAGCGGTAGAAGAGTCGCTAGCTCATGGTGCGTGAATCGAAGCACTGGGTCGTGCTCACTGCCAGCATCTCTTAGAATATGAATCAGAAACTAGTTTATTAAAAAAATAGATTTTTATGTTCTCTTCGGCTGACAATCCTGACATGGCATAGCTTAGAGCTACCAACTAGCTGTAACTGTTGGAGAAGGCTACAATGCCAACCTTCTTGATAGACTATCTAGGGTTTCCTTGCCTTTGCTGCCAAAGTCCATTTTACAACCTCCAACTATTACAACAGTCTGATTTTCAACTTTGAACTATAAAATCAGGTAACAAAGGTCATCCAACTGTCAAAATCGTGTAAATTTAGTCCTTAGGGTGGTTTCGACTTTCGAAGGTGGTTTTGTATTTTATTAAAATAAAAAATATTCAAATTTAAACTAAAAATTTCATAAGTAATTCATTTTAAGTCAAAAAATACAAAATTGGTATAAAAAGTTTTCTAAAAATGTAACATATCTATTGTCACTATATTTGTCAGTTAATCGGATCCATTTTTTCATGTTCATAGTATTTGGTTGCTTATAGTTATGCCTATTATTTTTGAATGATTAAGATTCCAATAGAGCAATAATAGATAGGTTACATTTTTAGAAACTTTTTGCTACCGGTTTCATATTTTATGATTTAAGATGAATTAGTTTTGATTTTTTAGATCTAATTGGATTTTTTAAAAACTTCTATAAAATACAAAACCACCCTAAGGGCTAAATTTGCACGGTTTTGATGGTTGGAGGCATAGTTGTAAATTCCATTCCGGTACCGGCCGGAATGGCCGGAATGCCCCGTTCCGGTGCCTAAACCGGTATAGAAGGGCTGAAATCCCGTACCGGGTCAAATACCGGTCAATTCCGGTCAAATACCGGTCAATACCGGTCAATTCCGGTCAATACCGGGTCAATACCGGTCAATACCGGTCAATACCGGGTCAAACGCCTGTTCCGCTCATTTCGGTACCGGGCTAAAACCAAATGACGCCTCGTTCAATATGTGAGTTTGGTAAAAAACTAAAAATGTCAGTGTGGTGAAGCATAATTATGCCGTAAGTATATATTTATATGAATATTTATGTATATGTACATTCATATATTTTTAATATAATAAAGTCCGGAACGGTACACCGGTATCGGCCGGTACCGGAATGTTCCGTTTCAAGAGCAAAAACGGAATGACCTCCGGAATGGAATTTACAAGTATGGTTGGAGGACCTTTGTTATCTTTATCCGGTTTTGTAGTTTAAGGTTGAAAATCGGACTTTTATGATAGTTTGATGTTGTAAAATGGACTCCCCCACCCCCCACCCCCCCTATTGATTACTTATGTCCTGTTCCACGATGGTGTTAATTAAGTAGCTTGTTGCAGCGACCCATTATGTGGTAGTCTGTTTAATGCTGCAATGTTACATGCAAAACCCAACTTGTTTGCACCATTATGAGAGTCTAAAACTGTAGTTTCAGTTCAATTGGTTATATGTAAACTATGAAATACATCATTTCTTGATAAAAATGGTATCATGTTGTTTCTCTCTGTAGAACTAAATGAGCCCTAGTGATTTGTAAATGGCCCTGGTTATAGACGCAAAGTGAAGTACGTATTTTCGAGTTAAAGGTGTTGCCGTGCTGGGGAATGTTGATTCTAGCTCTAAGCCTCTAATCATGTTTATCAGTGCTAACACTGTATGTACCGCGCTTGAGGGGCCCTGTTCTCCTCCTTTTGTCTATAGTTACCTGAAATATGCAATCCAGTGAATTTCAAAACAGAAATGGCATTTAATAATCTTTCATTGTGTGGGATGGTTGCTTGGTGAAACCATTGTTTATGAAAACACCTTCCGGTCAATGTTCCATTGTTTTAAAAAAAAATATACCTTTCTTTCTTCCGGTCAATATTCTCAAGATACGTACCAATACAGATATTGGATGCCATGTTGTTGCATTACTGTTGATAATACCAATCATTATGCTTTGTTAGAGAGCATAGTAAAAAAATGCTAGAGGATAAATAACTTGGCGATGTGCATAAGCCATGTTGATAATTTCTAATTTCCCTATTTCTTTCTCCGCAGTTTCACTTAGAGTTGTGCACGTACGGCAATGGAAAATCAACATGTAGGGGTGCAAGTGCATCTGTCTTTTGGTCCTCGACCCAAAATTTAGAAAAATAAACTAAAATAATATAACATGTAAATAATTTAGAAGGTGAAATAAATTAAAGTGGCTAACAAAAAAACACTATTAGATACCCACCTGCATCCCTATAAAAGTGCAATGCCAACCTTCTCGATAGACTATCTAGGGTTGTCAAGGTGAGTGATATTGTTTCCTTCACTGTGTCATCAAGAGATTTGTTTTTTCTTTTCTTTACAAATCAGCTGAAGAGCGCCAGCGCCACGCCGGCGGGGATCAACACGCCCCAGCTAACCACCGCGAACACGCCGTGGCGGCGCTTCGAGGTCATGGAAGCGCCGCCGCTGGCGCCCGAGCTGGATGCTGAGCTCGGGGACGTGCGACTCTCTCCCTTCCCCTCGCCATTACCACCGTCGCCGCTGCCTTCTCCAGAGTGCTTACCCTTACCATTCTTCCCTTCGCCATCACCGCCGTTGCCGTCATCGTCACCTGCGTATGTGATCCAATCCAATGCAACCACGCAAATTGATGAGAATGCCACTCAAGAATGAACAAACAGATCGGCGCGTCGAATCAAATCAAATCCTTCGGCCGTACCGCCGCCGCCGGTAGCTGGGCTCCCGCCGCCGGTGGAGCCGCCGGAGAGGCTGATGGTGCCGGTCGCCATGTCCTGGTGCTGCGAGAGCAGGTTGTTGGAGCCCGGCAACCTGCCGCTGGGGCCGACGGCGTAGACGAGGTCCGTGAGCGGCTGGCCGGAGAGCTGGAACGCGAGGTAGAGCCGGGACCCCTTGGACACGATGGTCGGCGCCGCCGCGCCGCGCGCGAGCGTCAGCTTGCCCTGGTCCGGCGGGCACGAGCTGGAGCTCGTCCCGCCGAGGTAGTACTGCTTGGCGGAGCCCGCGCCGCCGGCGGACGCCACCCACCCGGCCACCGCGCTGCTCCCCACCATCCGACCCGTCGGCGAGAAGCCGATGGAGATGTACCCGCCGTTGTCCGGCGCCGACAGCAAGAAGCTCCACACGTTACTCCCCGACGACGCTTTGCCGAACTGCACGCAAGCAAGAAGCCGCCGAGCACAGCCGGTGTCATGCGTTTTTTTGAACGAACCGCACAAGACAGTGCGCGTCATGCATGAAATTAAAGGCCAAAGCTGAAGCTAATCAGCCCACTAATGGTGAATGCTTACCCTTAGGATGAAGTCTTGGGATGACCATGCTTGGAAGCAGCTGAGGCCGGTGGTGTTGAAGGGGATGAGGCTGCCGAGGCTGAGGCCGTTGCTGCATGAGTCCGTCCCGCTCTGCGAGCTCACCGACGGCAGATACAAAGTGACGAAGCAGAGAGCTATGAAGAATGGGAGAGGGCGTAGCGTGCATTGCTGCTCCATGATTGATTTTGCGAGCTTCGTAGTGGTGAGACGGTGAGATCTAGCGATGGAGCACCGTGGCGTGCACAGCGAGTGCCTGGAATGATCTGCGAGCTAGGTGATGGCGCGTTTTAAATAAGGCGGATAGCGCGTGTCCTGCCGCTGCTATAACATTGTTTGTTGGAAGGTTTGGAATGGGTTGGTGAGCATGTTGTATACTAAAATATGTTGGCTTCTAGTTCTCCTCTGAAAATTAAAATATGTTGGCTTCTGGTTGGTTCTCTTTAACATCTTTGTTTTCGAGGAAATAGTTTTCTGACTTCATCTTGACTTCATTGCAAAATACGTAGTATATTTCTTTTACACAAATTTTAAAATAACTAAGCTATCCAAATGGAAATTACATTTTTTTTAGCCAAACTGAAAAATGCATTGTCTGAAGCTTCGGGGTTGTTGAATCTCTTCGAAAGAAAACCTTTGGGGAGGTAAAATATAAGTTCAAATCAGACCCAAACCAGTTGTGCAGTTGGGCTGCATAAAATCAACCCAAGCCTTCTACTTTTATTGGGCTGTCCAAAAATGTTCCTTGGGCCGTTTGGGCCGGTAATAAGCTTCCACGCTTCCACCTTCCCGGAACCATTCGACCCGACCCGAGATCGCTTTCTCTTCCCATCCCTTCTCTTCTCCACACGAACTCACCCTCGGAGATAGAGCGAATCGAAACACCAGGCAGAAAAAGAAAGGAGGAAAAAAATCATTCCCCCCGTTTCGCTCTCGGCCAGACTCCCCGCCCGAATCGATGGAGATTAGGGCTCCGCCGACGAGCATGAGGCTCGCGCCGCCGCCGGCCTCCGCCAGCTTCCGCCGGACCGCCCTCAAGTCCTCCTTCCTCAGCAACAGCGGTGCGTTCTCCGAATTCGTATCCCCTATCCCGCCTCCCCGTCTTAACTGTGCTCGCGAGTGGTTTGCTGCATGAGGTTTTCTATTGCAAAATCGATTAGCGTGCTCCGATGCTTATTTAGTGGTTTGGGGGCATGCTTGGTCGATAGCCAGCCACACTATGCAGTGATAAATTTGAGAATATGCTCGATGCTTTTTGTTGATTCAGTGCCAAGCGCTAGCAGTTAGATTGTGGAGCTCATTGCGTTTGATGCGCCCTATTGAGTACTGACGTGCTCTTCCATGAGGGTGCTAAGTAGCTTGTTGCAGCGACTCATTATGTGGTAGTTTAGTTAAGGTTGTGCAATGTTAGGATGTAAAACACAACTTGTTTGCACCATTATGAGAGTCTGAAACTATGATTTTCTGTTCAATTGGTTATGTTTAAACTTAATCATTTCTTGATAAAAAATGGTATCAGTTTCTATGGTAGAACTAAACCAGTCCAAGAGATTTGTAAATGTCCCTGGTTATAGATGCAAAGTGAAGTACATTTTGTCAAGTTACAGGTGCTGGGGAATGTTGATTCTAACTCTAATCATGTTATCAGTGCTTGCGCTGTATGTACCATGCTTGAGGAACCCTGTTCTCATTCTCTAGAGTTACCTGGAATACGCGATCCAGTAAACTTCAAAACAGAAGTGGCTTCCAATAATCTTAGGTTGTGTGGGATGGTGATTGGTTGCTTGGTGAAACCATTGTTTATGAAAACACCTTCCAGTAAATGTTCCATTGTTTTAGAAAATATACTTTTCTTTTTTCTGGTCAATGTTCTCAAGACACATGCTAATACAAATATTGGATGGCATGTTGTTGCATTACTGTTGATAATACTAGTCATTATGCTTTATTGCATAGTAAAAAAATGCTAGAGCCATGCTGACAACTTCTAATTTACCTTTCTTTCTCCACAGTTTCACTTAGAGCTGTGCACTTACGACAATCGAAAGTCAACAGATTTAAGTGCAATGCCAACCTTTTGGATAGACTATCTAGGGTTGTCAAGGTGAGTGGTATTGTTTCCTTCACTGTGTCATCAAGAGATATTTTTTTCTTTTGTTTACAATCAGCTAATAAAGCAATTGGTGCTCTGGTTTGTCTAGTCTTATGCAAATGCTGTTTTGAGTTCATTCGAAGACCCCGAGAAGATCCTAGATCAGGCGGTCCTTGAGATGAATGATGATTTAACAAAGATGCGTCA
Source organism: Echinochloa phyllopogon (assembly GCA_033239725.1). NCBI lineage: Eukaryota > Viridiplantae > Streptophyta > Magnoliopsida > Poales > Poaceae > Echinochloa > Echinochloa phyllopogon. The sequence continues at coordinate 52,940,950 of BTCW01000005.1, forward strand.
AGCCACTGCGCAGGTTTGTTGTCATAATAGTCAATCATAAATTTCATCATTGACAGCACGTACTCTTAATTTCCATTAGTTCCATAAGGCTGTCTTTTCAACTACTTTCTGTTCTGTTGCCATCCCATTCCTGTTTACTAAAAACATTCTCAGATACCTGCCTCTTATATTTGTTGGACTCTGATTCTATCCTACATGTTCTGTTGCATTTTACCTGCTGACATGGATTGTGGTTTTGGAAGGTCTTGGCATCTCAAAAGCGGCTTGAGAACAAATACAAAGCTGCTGAACAAGCTTCTGATGATTGGTAATGTTATTGTCAATTGCAAGCAAACATTGGGTTCTGCCATCTGGTTGCTTTACTGTAAATGATCTACATTTGTTCTGAAAAGTGCAGGTATCGGAGGGCTCAGCTTGCTCTTCAGAAGGGGGATGAGGATCTTGCCCGTGAAGCCCTTAAGCGGCGTAAATCATATGCTGTATGTATCATGTAAATCTACAGTTTTGTGTCATTGTCTGCCATTGTCATTACCCTTGCTATACTGATTATCTGCAACTTAGCTTTTAATTGGCACATTTGGGTGTTGTGTGGTACAAAGTGTTTTGCTTGCTGTTTATCGCCCTGCTTGGCAATACATGTGACGTGTCTGCGATATATACCCTTACAAGTACCGTATATTAACATAACATATCAAATTCCTGATAGACTTTTGTTATTATTGTGCTTAGGATAATGCGAGCTCCTTAAGGGCCCAGCTTGATCAGCAGAAGGGTGTTGTTGAAAATTTGATTTCAAATACCAAGGTGAGCTTATTAGTCTTTTCTGCAATCCTTATTATGTGTCAGTAGTCAGTACTAATTGATTGGATCGATGTGGCACACATGGTGAAAGGTGTGTATTGCACATTTTTTAACCACTAGCTAATCTTTACTGACGTGTGGAGTATGCCATCCTGCAGCTTCTTGAGAGCAAGATAGCAGAGGCCAAGCAGAAAAAGGATACCCTAAAAGCCCGTGCTCAATCAGCCAAGTATGCATTTATTGTTTGCTATTTATTGTTTTGTTCCTCTGCATTCTGGATGCACTGACATTTTCTCTCTCTCTTCAGGACGGCAACAAAAGTGAGTGAAATGTTGGGCAATGTAAATACAAGTAGCGCCCTTTCAGCATTTGAGAAAATGGAGGAAAAAGGTTTCATCTTAACTATACTTATTTTTCCTTGACTATTATTATTACTTGCCATGTTGCCTGTTTGCACTGTGGGTGTGCTGGCACTGGTTTCTGGTGAGGCCAGAGATGCGCTGTGTCAAACGTAGGTTAAAACTGCAAGAGGTCAAGTAGTTAACATTAACACCCTGTCATGGCTGCAGATAGAGCATATCCAATATAAAGTTAAGATTTCAATAACTTAGCAGCAAAAAGATGTTACCGTTCCTAACTAGGCCACGCCGATTCAGATACGTGTATCGGTATCGGATACGGATACGCTGATACGATACATTATTTTCAAATTAATCTGATACGTCGATACGTTTAGAATTTAAATTTAATATATAAAATAAGTCTTAAATAGAAGAATTTAATCTATAAAATAAGTCTTAAATAGTTGGATTGGTATTGGAAGCATTTAGCACTTGCACATACACTGATGGTATCGGTTGCTGCCATCTAATTAAAGGAAAAAAATCGATCTAAGAAAGTAGGGAGGAAGAGTAAGAATAGTAGTACTGAGTAAGTATCGATGGAGTATCGGTGCCGTATCGCGAATCGGAAACGTCCGCGATACGCGATACGGCAGCCGACCGAAGTATCGGCGTGGCGTAGGTTCCTAATATCAAATAGCCAAACTTCCTGCCCTCTGATGGGTGTGCTGCCATCCATCACCACCACACACTCACGGACTATTATTGTCAATGTGTTAGCTGCCAAACATTCAAAGTGCACCATTTCAGCTAAATTTAAGGTAACGGTGTAAATTATTGTCGGTTACACTGTTAAAGCTCACCAAGATTACACATGCATATGTAACTTTCTGGGCCTCTTGTCCAATCACTGATGCCTTTTGAACAATTTTCTATAGCAAGATCTTGATTTGTATATTCCAGAATCTGTCACTTTTGCATTTGAGATTTTACGAGTATAATCTTGGCAAAGTACGGTATCTCATCTTCTTGGATTGCATGTGTTGACTTGTTAAGGTTATATGCCTTCTCTCAAGGCATGACATCTGCCACTACCTTTTCTTACTGGCCGAGTAAATTTGCAATGAGTGATGTTTCATGACAAATCATTTTAATGTTTTGCTTCATAAAAATAATTGCACATTTGGTGCTGTCAGTTATGGCGATGGAGTCCCAAGCAGAAGCACTTGGTCAATTAGCAACCGATGATCTAGAAGGAAAGGTAAAATTGGCTCTCATGAATTGTTCATTATTAACTCTGTTGTGGTAATCATAATCACATCTGATCATCACTATTTATTTGTACACAGTTTGCATTGCTGGAGACTTCATCTGTTGATGATGATCTTGCACAAATGAAAAAAGAGCTATCTGGAAATTCATTGGTACGTATTGTCATTGGGATGCTCAGATTATCGGTCATAACAAAATTTCAAGCAAATGATCTATATTCCATTTATTTTTGTCTGTTCTGTCATGCATGCAATAACAGAATGCGATATACTTTGATGTGTATGAGACAGAATATAAACAAGTGGAAAAAGTCTACTTAACCCCCCAACCTACGGAGGGTGGAACACATCACCCCCCAACCTATGAAATTGGCTTTTTTACCCCCCTCAACTTTCTAAATCCGGACAAATCACCCATGAAGCTGTTTTGGATGGCGGTTTGCTACAGTAACGGTGGTTTTGTCTTTTTTCTTTTTTGTTATTTCGGCTGATTCTTCGAAAAATCATAGTAAATCACAGAAAAATCGTAAAATAGAAAATCCAATTTTGTTGGACTCCTCATGAGTAGATCTACACAGTGAATATATAATATAGTATACATTAGAACATTATTTTTGTTGTAGCTTTAGATCTATGATTTTCTGTAATTAATTCATAGCCGTAAAAAAATGTTCTAAAGCATACCATATTATATGTTCACTGTGTGGATCTACTCATGTGAAGTCCAGCAAAATTGGATTTTCCATTTTACGATTTTTCTGTGATTTACTATTATTTTTCAAAGATCCAGCCGAAATAACAAAAAAAAAAGGAAAAAGGACAAAACCGCTGTTACTGTAGCAAACCACTGTTCAAAACAAAGCTTCAGGGGGTGATTTGTCCGGTTTTAGAAAGTTGAGAGGGGGGGGGGGTAAAAAAGCCAATTTCATAGATTGGGGGGTGATGTGTTCCACCCTCCATAGGTTGGGGGGTTAAGTAGTCTTTTTCCTAGAAAAGTTGTTGTCAGCTAACTGTAAAACTTTTCTGCTCCTCTAAAAAGTATTATTTTTTTCCTCATTCCAACTTGTACAATCTCAATAAAATCTGTATTAACTTTGGCCAGGCTCTACATGGTGAACTTCAGCTTTAAAAGCTGATTCTGTCATGTTCATCATGCTGACACAAATATGTACTTGGTATAGCATATCATATTATTTTTTAACAAAATACACACCCTGACATGTCCATTGCCTTACTTTTCACCGTCGGAACAAGTAATTTATAATCATGTAGCACTGACTTCTTTCTATATGTATTTGGTTTTCCTTTTTCCTTCTCACAAGCATTTATCTGTGTCAACTACAGAAAGGGGAGCTTCCTCCGGGTAGAACAGCAGCCAGCAACTTAAGTGCGGCACGCCCTTTCCCGGACCTAGAGATTGAAAGCGAGCTAAATGAGCTGCGGAGGAAGGCCAAAGAATATTAGACCCCCCACAGGTCTTGTCGATGCAGCAGGCCTGACGGATTTCATCACTGAAGAACCCCAGAAGATAGTATAGACCCAGATTGCAACATTGCGCCTTTGAAACTCCAGCGCACCCTGTTTGTCAAGAGTATGGAATCCTGCAGTATTCTCGGCATTTCCCCCTGCGAGTGACTTTTGTACAGTTATCCAAAATTTGATGTAAATCACAACTCGCCCTGGAGGCTGGAGCCTTTTTTGCGTACCATATATATATGATCTAAATTCCACCCTCCTGGTTTTGACCCCCTCGGTGTGGTAACATGTGTTCAGATTCAGACTTGGAGACTTGAAGAAATCTTCGGCTCGATCGATTTTTTCTTGCTGTGTCTGCCCGCGGGTCCAAGTCATTACTCGGGTGCGACTAGTCCGTTGTTTATGTTTTTTTTTTGAAAGTAAGGCAGGAGCATTGCCGATTCATTTAAGAAGAAGAAGCAATTATACATCACGTGCCGAAGCGAACACCACCATACACAAACAACGCACGCGAACAACACACACAACAAGATACTACACCACCGCTACCTGGGAGAAGAGTTAAAGTAAGCCGTCGCAACCCGCGCCGTCGTCACCAACGCTGTGCCACAGCCAAAGCCATAACCCGCTGCAAGCTCAAGAGGCCACCTGACTCCTCCACCATGAGCTATCCCCTCTGAGCTGCCCACACATGATCGTTGATCACTCTGCTTGGACTTTGCACCGTCAGAACACTCCCTTCGCAGCACCAATGAAATCACCGATCCTGACCACTCTGCGTGGGGGCCTCGCCACATCCACCGCCTCACTCCTCTGCCAGGGACTCAGATATCTAAAACCGCTCTGAGAGCACCGCCTCCGCCTAGCCGACACCGAGGTCACCACAGCACCAAGCGTGTCAGCCCGAGGTTACACCCCCATGGGCCCTCTGTATCTTCCTGCCAGCACGGATCAAGCGCACCACCACTTCCGCCGCGCACGAGCAACACCACCACCAACCATCACTGCTGTCTATCCAAGGCGAGACTCCAAATGCGACGCCTCCAAGGAGAACACGACGCCAATGGCGCCGTCGTCGCACGCCCATAAAGGACAAGGCTTTCGCCATAGAGGAGTCCCAAGCAGAAAGACGCGGTGCGTCACAATGGTGCCCCCAGCAGGGAAAACGCCGCCATAGGGCGCCGCCACCATTGCCACCGACAACGTCAGTGAAGGCTTTCGCCCGACTTGGCACCATTCCTATCGCACACTTGGATAAGCCAGTCCCCCCCCCCCCCCCCCCCGCGCCTCAATACTGGAAGAAGCCCGGCACAGCCCAAAGCACCACCACGACACCACCTGCAAGCACCAGCCGGCCCCCAGCCCCACCACCGTGGCGACGCCGGACCAATATCGCCAACAGAGAAGGGCACACCACCTCCACACCTCAGCACCCGTCGCTCGCGCGCAGCAGCCGTACGCGGCCAGCAACGCCGGCACTGGCCTCATGGCCGCTGGCCGCATCCGCCTCCCTTGCGCCATCTGTCCCAGCCGCCGCCGCTGTCGACGACCCGCGCCGACCGCAGCAGCCGCCGGCACCGCCCGCGCCGGCCATGGTCGCCGCCGCCGCCCTGTCCCGGCCGCCGGCGCCCCACCCACATCCGCGCGCCCCCACGCGCGCAGCCCCCAGATCCGGCCGGTGCAAGGCCGGATCTCGGAGCAGTAGCCGCCGCCGCAGGGAGAGGCCGCGCCGGCGAGGAGCTCCGGGGGACGAGGCAGCCGCGCTCGCCCCGATCCACCGGAGAGGAGGGGGAGAAGCCCCGCCGCCGCCTTCACCACGGGCCGCGCGGTCCCCGGCAGCCCGCTCGAGCGGCGGCGTGGCGGGAGGAAACGGGAGGGAGGAGCGACGGCGCAAGAGGCGAGCGGCGCCCGCGCCGCCCGCGTCGGGGGCGGACGCGAGCGAGCGAGAGGATCCTCTCGTGTCTTTTGTGCTCGTCCGTTGTTTATGTTACCCGATGGTTTCGGTGCCAAGACTGAAGGTTCAGTACAGTCGTGGCCGGAAGGTGTTCAGAAAATTCCGAACTAACCGTGTCCATTGGTACGGGACGTTTGCGTTGAATCGTCCGGATTCATACTTTGGCAGGACAAAATGCTGCGTCATAGTGTAGTATATATGGACTTCAAAGGTAGCATGTTTTACTCCTGCGTCCTTGTTCATACAGAATGTTGCCCTTCCACCAGTTGCACTCATCAACTAATTCTTAATAAACTTGTAATGTGAAGGTAAGCCTTCATCCCAGATGACGTTTTGCTTGCGTACAGTGCCACCCAGTTCCACCCAGTATGCCTATGCAACATACTATTGATTCCCTTGCTGAAGGGAAATGGGACGCCAACCTTGCAGGGATCAAATTATGAATGCACGTTGTTGTCTTTGATATGCATTTTCGAGGAAGCTATTTGAGGATTGTGTTGGTAAAGTATTGATTTAGGAAAAAGTCCACATTTCAACCTTGAACTAACACGTTCGTCCGAGTTCCAACCTCAAGCTACAAAACCGAATAATCTCCACCAGTGAAGGTGTTAAACCGGATCCCTGAGCCAATTCCACCCCGGTTTTGGTACACGTCACCAGTCCGACGTGGCATGGCTTGCTCAGTCAGCCTCTCCTAAGCTGGAAACTATATTATAATTATTGGATGGTTGTTATTTGGTTCTTGTCTTGTGTGGAAAATATATTATATTGATTACTGAAAATGTCTCTCACAAAAAAAGAAATGTGCTAATTTCCAAGGCATGTAACTTTCAAAGTTGATGCATGTGCGAGGTCATAATCAACAGAAGGGTTCAGAATTATTTCTTGTTGTGTCTGTCGGCGATAGGGGTGGAATCGAGCCGAGCCGAGCCAGGCTTGTGAAAGCTTGGTACAATGGTGGCTCGGCTCGGCTCGGCTTGGTTAAACAAACGAGCTAATCTTTAGGCTCGGCTCGGCTCGTAGACGAGCTCGAGCTAGCTCGAGCCGGCTTGTGAGCTTGTTAGCAAAATAAATCTCAAGCTCCAGGAGGACTGAAGGACTAGAAGGAACTACACAATCATCACCAATACATCATGTAGCAATGAATTTAACCATTGAAATGTGAATGTAAAAACATAACAGAGTATGTTAGATGAACATGTTCAACCCAGGCCTTTAAATAATAAAGTCTCAAGGCCTTGAAATAATAATGTCTCATAATAGAAGCAAAAAAATCTAAATATTCATTTTACAAAATAATAATAAGATAATATATATGCCGGCTACTAGTTGGCTCATCAAGCTCGTGAGCTGCTCGCGAGCCGGCTCGGCTCGGCTCAGTTCGCTAACGAGCTAAAACATTGACTCAGACTCGGCTCATTTAGAATTCGAGCCGAGCCGAGCTAGGCGAGCTCGAGCTGAGCCCGAGCCGAGCTCACGAGCCCGAGCTTTTTGTCCACCCTTAGTCGGCGAGTCCAAGTCAGTACTCGGGTGCGACTGGTCCTTCGTTTATGCCATCCGATGGTTTCGGTGCCAAGACTGATGGTTCAGTACAGTCGTCGCCGGAAGCTGTTAAGAAAATTCCAAACTAACTGTGTCCGGATTCGTACTTTGGCAGGACAACATATATGGAGTATGGACTTCAAAGGGTGCATGCATGTTTTACTCCCGCGTCCTTGTTCATACAGAATGTTTTGCCCTTTCCACCAGTTGCACTTATCAAATAATAATTCTTACTAACAAACTTCTAATCTCAAGGCAAGACTTCATCCCAGATGAAGATGACGTTTTGCTTGCGCACAGTGCCACCCAGTTGCAGTTGCGTGTATACTTTGCATCGTGACTACTGCTACGAGAGTCTACCGCTGAAAAGGAATTAGAAAAAAAATCAGCGAGGGAATCTCCAGATCTGCCGGGTGCTCAGTCCCGAGGTGCTCATAGGATAGGGGTTTTGCGTTCGTGTATTTATAGGGGTAAGTGTGCATACGTGTGCGAGCGTTTGCGTTGCTCGTTGGTTGTAGGTAATTAGAAGAAGGGAATAGGAGTTGAGAATTGAGAGATTAAAATTCCATTGTCTGTTTCATGGCTATGGGAGTTTCAGTGGGATGGGGAAGAGGAATTTAGAGTAATTCCCACTAATCTCTTACCAGGGGAGGGGTGGTAATTGGGAAGGAATTTGTTTTGAGTGCAAGATGGATACATCTACATCATTAATCATCACTTAAAATATAATTCCCAATCTCTAGACCCCATACCAAACAAAGGATATCAAGTCTCACTTAAACTCCCACTCTTAATTCCCTCCACAAGTCAAATAAAGGAATGAGACTAAAAATCAATTTACCAAGTGAATTTCCTCTATCAACTCCCACCACTAATTCCTATGTCCCTTCCCTATCAGTTGCCAAATGCACTGTTAGGATAAAGAGCAGGAGGAGTTGGCAGGAATTGAGGAATGAGGATTCGAGGGCCTCGTTAGACTGTCTCCAACAATGGATACCTAAATCAGAGACTCATTTACCACTTTAGGTTGCCTATAGTAAAAAGGTCCGTGACCCATAAACTCATTTCTCCAACCGAAGATCCAAAAGAGAATCCTTTCAGCGAATGAGTCACGAAGAGAGAGGATACCCAGATTTAGATTCTCTCTCCTGAAAACCCATTTTGGGTTTGGATATGGATAATCTATTGGAGGCTGAAACATTACCAATGGAGACCCATTTTGGGTTTGGGTCTCCTTTTAGATCTTTTGTTGGAGATAGTCTTAGGTTGCGAGGCCCCCCGGGGAAAACGCGAGGGACAGGGTCACAAGGCCCATAGCGTGGCCTCCCAAATACCGAGGAATTTTGGCCCGAACCTCGTTTCCACGTGGGCGGCCTGTCCCGAGAAAAGACCGGTTTTCCCGCGGGGATATGGGCTCCCAAAGGAGCCACGTTTATTAATTCCCTAGAGGATGGAGGAATAGAAAAGAAAGGGATAAGAACGGGTGGGCTCCCCATATCTCTAACCCTAATCCCATCCCCAAATTCCGCCACCGGCTCATCCTCTCTCGCCGCCGACCAAATTCCGCCGCCGGCTCATCCCCTCTCGCCGCCGACCTAGCGAACCCAAGATCCAGGTGAAGCTCCAGCTCTTCTCCGATTTGATCGTGGATTGATGAGAAAATTGTGATTATAGGATTCCAAACATGTGGTTATTGTGATTTTGACACTCCCAGTGAATGACAAAGTGGGTCCAACTGTGTCTCTGAATTCTGGACCGGATGTCAAAATCACAAAACACAACGTTTGGAGTCCTGTAATGGCAATTTTCTCTGGATTGATCGATCGCACCGCATGGCCCCCGCCGCCTTCCTTGCGAGGTCCGAGGACAAGGGCGATGTCCCAAGCTTCGTCCTGCTCAACACCCGGAGGTACATCGCCGACCGCCCCAACGCCAGCACCGCCACGTCCAAGACGAGCACCGGCCTGCCCATCGAGGTGACCTTCTACACTGCCCACCCGCCAGCCCTCTCCCACTTATTCGTCCACTGCCCTGGTCTCGAAGTGGATCCCAAGGATCTGTCCCTGGCGCCCAAGGTCATCAGCACAGACGCCGACCTCGTCCTCCTCCGCGTCCCCCGCGATCCCATGTCCAGGACGTTCCCGAGTCATAGCGACTACTTCGTCTACAAGGTGAGCCCTCAATCAAAGCTGGAATTGATCCCAAACCCGTATCCGGATCGCTTAAATGACAACGAGATCGCCATACTGAGCCGCGGTGACGGCAAGTACGCTGTGGCTGCTCTCCGAATCAGGCCCCTCAGTGACTTTACCTTCATGCTGCACCTGTACCTATCTGGACCCGACGGCATGCCAGGGAGTTGGACTTCCCAGCGGGTGTCCGTGGATGAGCCCCTGAGAGACAAGGTGTGCCCGATTCCTGACTCAGCTCACAGGCTCATGTACCATCTGACAACGAAGGTGATCATACTCGGGGGTGCTCAAGGTACAGTTGGCTGGGTTGATCTCTGGCAAGGCATACTCCTCTGCAATGTGCTGGAAGGCAGGCCTAAGGTCTGCGACATTCCGCTGCCCCTGCCGGCCAAGGGCAACTGGAGTAAATTCCTCAATGACTGCCCGTACTATTCTCGTGACATCGTTGTCAACCAGAGCAAAGAAACTATCAAGTACATCGAGATGGAAATCACTCAGCCAACTATGGTGATCAATTCTGACTCATCTGATTCTGATGATGACTATTATGAATGGCTGGGCCGCCAAGAACGTCCGCAGTCATACTCCTTGGTCCCTGGTAGCTGGAAGGCCACCACATGGAGCATGCCTATCCCGATCACTTCATGGGAAACCTGGCAGCGTCAGCACACAATCTGTTCGGAGGACATCCACATCTATGCTGACAACACAAAGCATTATGAGCTGCTGCAGAAGCTCATCAGCAGCAGCAGCAACGAGGGAAACACAGAGGCAACATTGTCCCTGGGATGTCTTCGCATGGCTTACCCCACCATGAGCATAGCTGATGATGATGATGTGGTTTACTTGTTGTCTGAGGACACCAGCATGCAATCGGTGGAGATGGGAGTTGCTGTTGATGTGAGGGCAGGGACTCTGGAAGGAGTGGTGAAGCTTGATACCATTAGGGACCTTGGCTTTATGCGCTGCTGCCTTGCCAGTGGGGTCTCCAAACACCTCAAGAAGACTACAGGTACTTTCACTGTTTCGCCTCTTGCTGCCATAGTTCCTCTGGGTGTCACTTATGCGATGTTATTTATGTTCTATGAGTTGAAAACAAAACTCAGGGTTGCAGTCCTTCGTGGGAAAAAAATGGTGTTTTTTGTTGCATGTAGGTTGCGACTGTTTTACAAATGAGCCGTAAAACTTAGGCGAATTTTATAGGCAAAACTGTGTATGTGAGTCTCATTTATTCGACTTATGGCATGGTGTCAGAGTTAAGACTGCACATTTGGAGTATATCTGTATATGTTGGTTTAGTGAACAGCAAAGCTTGTCTTTACCAATATAGGAGCAGCAGAAGGACCTCCAATAAATGTTGTTTGCTCATTCCTAGCCAAATGGGTATCAGAACACTTTGTAAGGATCTGAATGCCTAATCATAATAGTTTTAGGATGGTCTGAATGATTATACCAAACTAAAATTAACTTAGCAACTTGGTGCGCCGAATTTAGGATTAGGATAACGAGCTTGATAATGACGATGCGGTGCCATGGTAGAGTAGTAACTATGCACTGTTATGCTTGAGTTGATGACAAATCTTGGAGCTTCTTGCTGTAGTTGGAAAACAAAACTTAATTTTGTTGATTTGAATGTGGTGCAGTGGTTTTTGTTCAAGAAAACATAAGTGTTGTACTAAAATGTAAATACAATTTACCATTCCTCTTAGTTTGTTGCGTGGCTTAAGTTACTGGAGAAGTTTTGCCTTAAGAATTTATTGGTAGAGGATATGCATGTTCAACCAGTACATGTGGGTATTATAATGCTTCTGTAGGACAAATGTTTCTTCTCTCCTCATTGCTTATTGCAACCATCATCTCCATATGTACAGTTAAATTATTTGCATTTGTCTTGTATTACTGTATTATTAGTAAATGTCATCAATGTTCTTTCCATTTCTTCTGGTTCTAATATGATGTATTTTGCTAGCATGCATTTAACTATAAATAAGTGCAGTAATAATCAAAATGTCGTATCTTAAGCGGGTAATATGGTCTCAACTGGAGCCAACATGAAATGTATAGTTACTATTGAAAGGGATAAATTGCTTTAAGTGCTGTCTGCTCTATTGCATCACTGCATACTACATTAATGCTCTTCCTGTTGGTTGAAAGGCTCGATTCTTTCTTCCAGGGCATATTTTGTAAAATTATTGAGCTATTTAATTAATGTAGGTATACGTGAAAATCGACAAGATCGAAGAAGAAGACAGCAGAAAACTATATATGTCTGATGCTGTGTCCACCAGTAACATGGGCTGAAAGAGTTGAACTGAAGGAACCCATCCGAGGTGGTGGTGGTGCACTTTGGAAGCTTGCTCGAGAAGGATAGTTGGTGAATTTATTATAAAATAAAGACCATAATATTATGTTACTTTGGTTGGGTAATAAACCTCTTTGCCCGCCCAGGATTGACAGTAATATTATGTTGGTTGTGTAATGAACTGTTTGTCTATGTACATAATGAGGTGCTTCAGCTACTTGAATATGCAATTATTAGCAGGCGATGGTCCTCAACCCGTCCAATTTGAATCCAACACACTCCTTTTCTTCAACCTACATCTAGGCTACTGTTCTTCCTTTTTTTCCAGGCTTACTGTTCTTTGGGGGGGAATATTCGGTGCTAACCGGGTTACCCGGTGCAAACGTAGAAACTCGGATTCTATCCTGAACGTGCGGTCGAGATGACTTTTTCCATTCCCGGTATTCACCCACGGGTCCAGACCAGGGATATTCTCTTATTGAAGATTGCCCCCGTTCCATTCCATTTTTAGCTCCGGACAGCGTGTAGCTTCACAGGTGATGCCCAAATAGAAAAACGAAAACAATAAAAAATCTTCACCATGCGGCTTTGATTGGCCTGAACTCTGAGTGGGATCTGAATTCTACATTTTACACTTTGTTTACTGCGCCGGCACCGGTGCCCATTGTTGCCCCGCTCCCAGATTCGCTAGCGCAGGCACCGCTTGCTGCAGCGTGGAGAGCGACGCTTATTTCTTCTCTCTCCTGTTCTAGCTTCACTCCAAGCCAACACTGCGGAGGGCCTTACAGGGCTTGCGTACAATGGTTAGGGTCCTGACGGCGGTGGCGGTAGCATCTGCTAGGTGTTTTTTTAGAAGTATGTTATTTGGATACAGCTATGTTCCGCAATTCAGTTTTTATGGTCCCCTGTTTGACATTGACTCATATTATCATCAATAAAATCATGTCAGGGAACTGAGCTTTAGAAAGGTGAAAGTCATTATATAAAAAAAACATGTAAAAGTAGACTAAAAATGAAGTTGGGCTAGATTGTGTGGCATGGTCTCTGGAATTTGTGGGATTCATTCAACCTTAGGGCATCCTTTGGACATCAATGGCTGTTTGGGAACATATATATGCAGAAATCTTGATTTATTAGCTGGTAGCATCAGCCTGTAAAATTATTAAATTATTAAGGGTATTATTGTGCCTTCGAAGCGATTCTACAATGATGTAAGCAACAAGTGCTTAGCTCGTCCATTCATTCTTCTATCTATTCAATTCATTATCAGGAAGACTGCCAGCTAGAATAATTATCAGGGACACATACTTAAATAATCTGAACTTCATTGTAATTCAGGAAACAGAACTAATTTAGTTAAAACTGGTGCGACAATTATGGTCATTATGAGCCAAATGTTTCAGTTCCCTCATAACTATTGTGAACCAGAGAGTAAGCTCACCATGAAGGCTGAGAAACAAAAAAACACCTGTCACTCAATGTCCGTACATTAGTAAGTCACTTTGATAGAGCAAGAAGCCCAGAAAGCAAAAACTTCTCTACCTCACCATAAAGGCAGCTAACATATCAAAGATTCTATTTCAGAAGCACAAGGGCACAAGTAACTGGGGTATGCACAGTTGAACGGCACAACCACGTTTTTCAACGGCACATCCAGCAGCTGTGGCCAGTGGGCATGGCGGACTTTCATCCTAGAATACATATCACCGATTAAAGGGCTTGTGCTAAATTATCGACCAAAATGTAATGGAGGTTTCAAAACTAGGTGCCTCGTTAAATAGTTGATGCACTGAAGGTTACCAAAACATAAAACAATGTTTTTCAGGCAGCAAATGCATATATAGTTTTACAGCAAACAAGTCCAAAAGCAAAACACATATAACAGTAGTTGTCATGATGAGCTTTCCGGGCAATAACAAAGGCTTCACACAGTAGCTCCCTGATGAGGGTATTGCTGCAAATGCACAAAAGAAAGGCAAAGGTTAAGTCAAACTAATTGAGTCGGCAAATGCATTTTTTGATACGAGATTAATAAATGAACCAGTGCATGATATGACTATGGGATTCGCAGTAGTGCATGTTCCAGAAACCAGTACTATGATCAAGTCTATCTTTAGGAACTATTTAAATCATTGAGGGTCCAAACGGTGATCAACTGGGCTAACACAAATATACAATCTCCTCTGCATACAAGTGATCAATGGGTCCAGAATGGTGAACTGGAGTGTATCATTTGTTCCAAGGAAAAATAAGTATAGCTAAGTACTTTCAGATAATAGCACTGCCATCAGCATGTCTATTGGCTTACCACTTTGGCCAAATAAATCAAATACTGGGCAGGAAACTAGATCAAAGAGCAGACATACTCTTCTGGAAAGAAGCCCTACCAGCTGCTGTTGCATGATTAAGCTGTTGCAAACTCTCCCCGTCCCCCAACTGGTAGGTCAACATCATCACCTTTTGCCTGAAATTACATTAATTTAGACAAAGGAGATAGAAAAAAACAAACTTTGATGTGTTAACTTGTGACATAGAACTTTGATGGAACAAGCACAAAAATCCGTATCAAGTCACTCTTTGTTGCTATTTCATAATTGTCTGTTGATCAAATATAACTTTTGGTCTTGAGACTGACATAGACCAACTAATTTTACCGCAAAAAAAAACTGCATATAAATTTTGTAACTTTAACAGATGACTCGACCTTAACACCTTCACCCACAGTGCAGTCATTCTTTTGGAGGCCTGCCTTGAGTTCACGTCTTGTAAACCAACCATCTGTCAGAATGTGTAGAGGCATGAAGAAGAAAATAACTAAGAATCTCGAAAAAGAAAAAGGTAAAAGAGTTGCTTGTTATAAGCTGTAGCAAAGCGGGTAACAAGTAAACATGTCACCGGTACTGCCATAAAGAGATAATTAGATTACAGCAACAATCAATGACAATCAAGTTATTGGTACTGAGCTTCGCCTCAGTAACAAGTGGGTCACTGTGTTGCGTTCTAAATAGGATAAAAGACAATCCAAGTTGAGAAAAATAAAACAATGAGCGACCAACGAAAGCAATCAACATAAGTACCGTCAATGGTGAAGGCACGATCCTGAGAGGAATCCTCGTTGTGCTCGAAAAACACGAGGGTTTCAACTTCATTTTGTCTGCACAGAAAGAGAAGCAGTGAAAAGACAGCAACTTTCCTCTCTCCAACCTTCTAATTCAGGGGTTATACCATGCAGATATGTTCAGTTTTATTATAGTAATTATCATGCTAGACATCAACACAGAGCAGATTAGAGTCCACTTCAAATATCTGCCAAGAGAGTATTAGCAAGAGCATGGAGTCTTCTGCATAGTGCATGGACCAAGATCATTGCCAAGCCCCCTAACTAGGTCCTGATTTGCTTTTTTCCAATCACAGTTGGTACCAACAGTCAACATTGAGCAAGTTGCAATGCTCACTTGCTCAAAAACACTAGATACCTGTTCAGTAGCGGTACAGCCTCCGGATGTCACACCCAATTTTAAAGGCAAAACCAGGTGCATCTCATATGTGCGCCAGGATCAGTTTACACACATATGGTAGACGTCACAAGTGAATATCCATAACCATGCATAACGAAAGAGTATTATAGTGCGATTATTACAATCTCAGAGTTGACTCAAAAGTCATAGCGGAAGACTTGTCACACCCGGTTTTGAAGGCAAAACCAGGTGCATCTCATATGTGCGCCAGGATCAGTTTACACACATATGGTAGACGTCACAAGTGAATATCCATAACCATGCATAACGAAAGAGTATAATAGTACGATTATTACAATACCAGAGTTGACACGAATGTCATAGCGGAAGACTTAAATAAACGTTTATCTAACGAAGCCAAAAGTGACTCCAACTCCACAGGCATTGACTGGGGGAGACTCGCCTAGAACTCCTCAAAATCCTCAAAATTCTCCCAATCTGAGCAGCATTCCGGTAGTAGTTGATGCAGTAGAAGAAAGAAAGAAAAAGCAACAAGTATGAGTACATACGTACTCAGCAAATGTAATATGACATACAAGGCTGAGGCAAAAAGGTTGGCTGACCAAACTGCTGTAAGCACTTTTAGTTGGTCAAGTTTTATTAAGCAACTATTTACTAGCAAATGAAAGTATATACCACCCACAAATTAATGAATGTCAATTTCCCAACATATTCAAGTAACCACGATTTAGATCATGTTCAAGTATGATTATCATGTAAGGGTCCAGGCCGCTCTTGACCGTGAGCACGGCTGTTATAACAGTTTTACACTCTGCAGAGGTTGTACACTTTCACCATAAGCCGTGATTCCCATTGCCCGAGAGCATTGTACCCTTCCCACACCACGTGGACCGAATACTGGGTTTCACTATGAGACCTTTACAAAAGCACTCTAATAAATGATAGCCCGCTAAGGTTTCAGGTTCAGCAAAGCATAACCCTCCCTAATGAGGTCTGTCTCTTACCAAAGCCCACAGCTCAAAAGGACCGAGCTATACCTCGTCATTCGCCACCCCCCATGCCCCTTTCGGGTAAAGCTACCAAAAACTAGAGCACCTAATTAGTCAGTCAAAGCCAGAGCCATATAGCACTCATGGTTGTACTGTTTTCCTGGGTGGTTCTCCATGTTCCAATTAAAAAGATATGATCTTGCCATTAATTGATTAAAAAGGTAGTAATGGAACATAGAGTGTGGGTTCAATTAACCAATCCCAGTTGAGCAAGCTAAGCATCATCTACCATCAAAATTAATTAAGTAACCCAGTTTCAGGGACAGGAAAAATATAGTGGCTAGGTAAATCCTTAAATAGGAACCCATCAAATTAAGACACATGCAGGGGTGGTGAAAATAATAATTATTAGGACATTTGCATGACATAATACACTTGCCTTCTTCCCAACTTTGTTGCTGCTCAAATCCTTCTCCAAAGCTTGGATCTTCAGAGAACTCCTCAAATTGCTCGTTTCCTAACCGCATCACACATTCACATGCAAGGAAACAATACAACAAATAAGAAACAGTACACCAAACAATTCCAACAGAAGAAAACAACAGCGCTAAACTAATCTACACGTTACAACGAACGCGTGAGCGCGAGAATCACTGAAATCGGAGTTAAAACGCAAAAGATACGGCTTTTCTAAGGTTCAGGGACTTTCTGGCAAAGTTTTAATAATTTCAGGGGCTAAAATAAAAGAAAAAGGACCTATTTGTAATTATTTTCAATTAAAATTGGACCGCGGGTTAATTTGGAAAAACTTCAGGGTTTCTTTTGCAAAAGGACCAAGGTTGACCGGTATTTGATTTAATTGACTCGGGTGGAATTGATGTGGACTGTTAGATTAAAATCGGACGGCCAGGGACGACTTGGCCGAGGGGTCGCCGGCGGCGACGAAAACAGCGGCGGCACATCGCCGGATTTGGGGCGAACTCGGGCTACACAGCTCCAATCTCGACAAGACTTGGCCCTACGGACTCACTAGACCATGGCGAGTTTACCAAGGGTGATCGGGGCGGCTGGGGACGCTTAACGACGACGGAACGCGTCGGCGGCGCCATGGGCGGCGGCGGAGCTTCGGGCGGCGAAGAATACAACGCTACGGTGCACGGTTTGCTACAAGATCAAGCGCTAAAGCACCAGGAGGAGATGGGGAACTCACGGGGCTCGATCTTGACGAGGATGGAGCCTCAACGGCGACCGGCGACGGTCGATGGCGGCGGCGACGCTCGGCTCCACACGAACCAGGGGCTTCGGCGGCCGAAACTCGACGAGGAGTGGCGGAATCGACGCGCGAGGACAAGGGGAAGCTTCTGGCGAACTCAGACTCCAACGACGAGCAGCGACAGTGGCAAATCGACGGCGGCGGCTTGAATCGGCAGAGGCGGCGGCTCGAAGCTAGGGTTTGCGAGGGCTTGCGGCTTCGATTTCTTGATGGGAAGGACGGCGGGGATCGGGCGCTTAAATAGGCCGGGAAAAGGAGCTCGTGCAGGCGTGCCACGAGCGGACTCAAACGCGGCGGCGCAACGGACTCGGTCGGCAGAGTCCGGCTCGGATGGGGAAGAAGGATCCGACGACCGGGCCCCACATGTCAGCGACTCAGCAGAGAGAAAACGGCGGGGAAAAGAGTGGGCCGGTGATGGGCTGGAATCGGAGCAGGCCGGCTGGAGAAAAAGAAAAACGGCCCGGAAAGAAAAAGGAAGAGGGGCAAAGACGGACTGGGCCGGAAGTTAAAGGAGCAAAAGCGAACTCTATTAATTTTAACTTTTCTAAAACTCAAACAAAAGTAAATCAAATTCGAATTTAACCAGAATTTAAATTCCAACTTGATTTACTAACAACCAAAAATATATGCAACAGCATGAATGCAACAAAAACTTATTTTGGCTAAAATAATTATTTAGCGTGATATTTAAATTAATAAAAAGGCTAGAAATTCCAATTAAATCCTAGAAAATTTATTTAAGCCTTAATAAATCCTAGAAAAATTCAAGGGTTGCTATAATTTAATTGTGATGAATTTTAGGGTGTTACAAACCTACCCCCCTTAAAATGAATCTCGTCCTCGAGATTCGGACGGACTAGAGAAAATCTGAGGGAACTCTGCCATCAACTCATCTTCTCTTTCCCAAGTTGCCTCACTTTCCGCGTGATGACTCCACTGAACTTTACACATCTTAATCACTTTACTCCTAGTAATTCTTTCAGCAGTTTCCAAAATCTTAGCTGGGTATTCCTTGTAAGTCAAATCATCTTGCACATCCAACTCATCCAAGGGTAATTCTTCCTCAGGAACTCTAAGACACTTCTTCAACTGAGAGATATGAAACACATCATGTACATCTGACAGTCTGGCTGGCAACTCCAATTGATAAGCAACCTCACCTTTTCTATCAACAATCTTGAAAGGTCCAATGAAACGAGGAGATAATTTTCCTTTCACCTTAAACCTTCTCAAACCTCGAATAGGAGATACTTTCAGATACACATAATCACCTACTTCGAAAGTTAATTCTCTCCTTCTTGTATCTGCATAACTCTTCTGCCTGGACTGAGCTGTTCTTAGGTTCTCTCTGATAATCTGAACCTGTCTTTCTGCTTCCTGCAGTATCTCTGGACCAAACAACTGACTTTCACCAGTTCCACTCCAATACAACGGTGTCCTGCACTTTCTACCATAAAGTGCTTCGAACGGGGCCATCTTCAAACTAGCCTGATAACTGTTGTTGTATGAAAACTCTGCATATGGAAGACTCTTATCCCAACTACCTCCATGCTTCAAAGCACAAGCTCTCAACATATCCTCCAAAACCTGATTAGTCCTCTCTGTCTGTCCATCTGTCTGAGGATGATAGGCAGAACTGAAATTCAACTTTGTATCCATAGACTCATGCAACCTCTGCCAGAATCTAGATGTAAACTGAGTACCTCTATCAGACACTATCTTTTTAGGTACACCATGGAGACAAACAATTCTGGACATGTATAACTCTGCTAACTTAGCACTGGTATAGGTAGTGTTAACGGGTATAAAGTGAGCTACCTTAGTTAATCTGTCCACAATAACCCATATAGAGTCATATCCTCCACGAGTGCGGGGTAATCCAACAATGAAATCCATACTGATTTCTTCCCACTTCCATTCAGGCACCTTGAGTGGTTGAAGCAAACCGGCAGGTCTCTGGTGTTCAGCCTTGACTCTCTGACAAACATCGCACAATGCCACATGGGCAGCCACATCTCTTTTTAATCCATACCACCAATACCTTTGCTTCAGATCCTGATACATCTTGGTGCTTCCAGGATGAATAGAATATGCAGAATCATGAGCTTCTCTCAATATCTGCTCTCTGAGAGACTCGATATCCGGTACACATATCCTCTTTCTAAACCAAACTGTACCTTGATCATCTTCGGTGAAGTCAGGAGCCTTCCCTGCTAACATGGTTTCCTTGATTTCCTTTATCTTCTCATCAGTAAGCTGACCTTTCCGAATCTCCTGCTCTAGTGTAGACTCAACTTCCATTGTCACACCTTCTGTCTGATTCAGGAATCCCAAGTTCAGCTTTTCCATCTCTGCAAGTAACTCAGCTGGCAACTGACGACCAAACATAGCATTTACTTGTGACTTCCTACTCAACGCATCAGCAACCAAATTAGCCTTGCCAGGATGATAGTTGATTCCCAGATCGTAATCCTTGATCAACTCCAACCATCTTCTTTGCCTCAAATTCAGATCCTTCTGAGTAAATATGTACTTCAGGCTTTTATGATCAGTATACAGCTCACATCTGTTACCTAGAATATAGTGCCTCCAGATCTTCAAGGCATGGACAACAGCTGCAAGCTCCAGATCATGAGTAGGATAGTTCAGCTCGTGTTTCCTCAACTGTCTGGATGCATAGGCTATAACTCTGCCTTCCTGCATGAGCACACACCCAAGACCTCTACGAGAAGCATCACAATAGATATCGAAGTTCTTGTGAATGTCTGGCATAGCAAGCACTGGTGCTGTAGTCAACTTCCTTCTCAATTCTTCAAAGCTGGCCTGACACTCTTCTGACCAAACAAACTCCTTGCCCTTCTCTAATAGCGAAGTAAGAGGTTTCGCTATTTTTGAAAAGCCTTCAATGAATCTCCTGTAGTATCCAGCCAATCCCAGAAAGCTTCTGATCTCAGAGACTGTGGTAGGAGGTTCCCATTCCAACACATCCTTAACTTTACTTGGATCCACTGCAATACCTCCATTAGTGACCACATGACCAAGAAACGACACTTGATTCAACCAGAATTCACATTTACTAATCTTGGCATACAACTGGTTCTCTCTGAGAGTCTGCAATACCAACCTCAAATGTTCTTCGTGCTCTTCCTCATTCTTAGAGTAAACCAGAATATCATCAATAAACACCACCACAAACTTGTCCAAGTACTCCATGAACACCTTATTCATCAGGTACATAAAGTAGGCGGGTGCATTTGTCAATCCAAACGACATCACAGTAAACTCATACAATCCATACCTGGTGGTGAATGCTGTTTTAGGGATGTCGGAACATCTGATCCTCAACTGATGGTAGCCAGATCTCAAGTCAATCTTGGAGAAAACCTTAGCTCCTTTCAACTGATCAAATAGGTCTTCGATCCTGGGCAACGGATACTTATTCTTGATGGTTACCTCATTCAATGAACGATAATCCACACACATCCTCAAAGTACCATCCTTTTTACCCACAAAAATTACAGGTGCTCCCCAAGGTGACGAACTAGGACGAATGTAACCTTTATCCAACAATTCCTTAAGTTGTTTCTTAAGTTCTTCTAGTTCATTAACAGCCATTCTATAGGGTCTTTTAGAAATAGGAGCAGTACCAGGTAAAAGCTCAATAATAAACTCAATGTCTCGTTCGGGTGGCATACCTGGCAAATCATCTGGGAAGACATCTGGGAACTCACAAACAACTCTGATATCCTCCAAAGGAACACCACTGGCCTGATTCACTGAGTAAGTTGAAGCTGAGGGTTGTGTGGCTCCAAATTCAATCTTCTCTCCCTGAGGGCTAGTCAACAACACGGACCTCTTGGCACACTGAATCACCGCATTAAAAGCAGCTAACCATCTCATTCCAAGTATGACGTCGATTCCCTCAGAGTTCAGGACTATCAGATCCGCAGGAAAATCTACCCCAACTATTTTCAGATTAACTCGGGGACAGATAAAGTTTGCTTTCATGTTTCCACCGGGCGAGCTAACTAGCATGTTATTTTTCATAGGGACCATGGGTATATTGTACTTAGCTACGAATTGAGCAGTAATAAAAGAATGAGATGCTCTAGAGTCGAATAAAACTGATGCAGGGGCTGAGTTGACGAGGAACATACCAAGTACCACGTCCTGGGATTCCTGTGCGGTCTCTGCAGCAACATGGTTCACTTTGCCCCGCATCTGATTCTGCTGGCCTTTGTTGCTCTGGGGCGTTGAATTCACATTCCGGTTCTGCTGCTGAGGGGTATTCTGAGTAGGTGCACTGCCATTCTGGCGCTGTGGGGTCTGAGCGTTCCTTTTAGGGCAGTTGTGAGCATAGTGGCTGGGATCTCCACAAATGTAGCAGGAACGAGGAGTAGCAGCACTGCCTGGTGCAGGGGTCTTGACTGGAGTTTGAGTAGGGGTGGTCTGGCGATTCTGTTGAAATGCTGGACGCTGCGGTGGAGGTGCTGACCGCTGACCCTGACCCTGCACAAAATTACTCCCTTGCCCACCAAAACGAGCGGGCATGTTCTGCTGAGGTTGCTGGAAACGAGGACGGGCGTTACTGCTTGACTGTCCTGAGGACATGAACTTCCTCTTCTGCTCTCCCAACTCACGGCGCTTGCTCTCCAAGCCTATAGCCTTATCCAGCAGCTTCTGGAATGTTGGGAAGGTGTGAGACATGAGTTGATATTGGAGCGGCGGAATCAAACCTTCCAGAAATCGCTCCTGCTTCTGCTCATCATCCTTCACCTCATCTGGGGCGTAACGGGACAACTGGATAAACTTATCCCGGTACTCACTGACGGTCATCCCACCTTGTTTGAGTGAGAGGAACTCCTTCTTCTTCAGCTTCATGACACCAGCAGGAATATGATGGCTCCTGAAGTTGGTCCTAAACTCCTGCCAGGTGATAGCATCAGGGGTGGCATGAGCGGCAAGATAAGCATCCCACCAATCTGAAGCTGATCCTTCCAAGCGTCCTGAGGCATACAGGACCTTCTCCCTGTCATTGCACTGAGCCATATCCAGCTTCTTCTCAACGGTCTTCAGCCAATCATCAGCATCAAGTGGATCTGCTGAGTGGGAGTAGGTAGGGGGTTTGTGACTCATGAACTCCCGGTGCTTGTCTCTCTGCTGGTTGTTGTTGTTGTTGTTGTTCTGTGCTTGCATGGCTGCCAAGGTGTTAGCCATGCCCTGGAGGATCTGAGTCTGGTTGGCGAGGATCTGATCCATTGCTGTAGATGCTTGATTCGGCGGAGGATTTGGATTGGGGTTGGCACGTCCTTGACGAATCACAGGTGATCGATCCACTCCACTTCCAGACCTGGTGTTTACCATCTGGTGGTTAGAACATGAAATTCAGAGAGTGGTAAAAAAATATAACTCAAATCATAAACAGATAAGAGTTAATGTAGATGAGCTTCCAACATCGACCAATCCAAATTCTGAAACAGATTCTGTTCGCCCTAATTAAACAGTGGTAACTCTCATTCTGTTTATCCAAAAATCATGATCTTTTGTCAGAACGTAGATTATCAAATTCCGAAACTAACCCAACTTGAATCACCTCAATCGGAATTTTGTAGCTCGAGATATGAAATAAACAAGACAGCTGTGTCAGGACCACGTGACAGATTCTGGTTACTCCAATAAAATCGTGATATCTCTCTGCCAGAACCTCCAAAAATCACGAAAAATTCCCAGAACCTAGGTTATCAAGTCCTTAATCCAACCCAACTGGATTTACGTCAAACAGAGTTCTGAAGCTCCCGAAACAAATCGGACAGTACCAGGATATCATGCAGCGGCGAGAACGGATTGTCGCAAAACATGATTTATAAGAGGGGTACACTTGTATGGTTAAATTGTTAGTTTAGGGAAAAGATCAGAGACCAAGATAACCCAAAACTAACTGAATTTATTAATTTAATAATTACTCAATTGTGGTCATCACTCCACAATTAAGTTCACTCATTACAAAGATCCAAATCAGACATTTAGCACAAGAGCAAACACGAAGCATACACTCCTATACAAACTAAAACACATGTTACGCACGAGGCTAACGTACTGAACTAACAAAAATAAAGGGTATCCTATCTTAATAGGTATGGGCGAAGCAATTGGACGATCCATCGAGCATTCTCTAGCGAGGCGGTGAATGACCCAACAATCCTTCTATATCTTCATCCAATGGCGGAAGTGCTTCTCCCTTGAGTTCAGCTATCAACCTCTTGTTCTTCCTTCTTTCAGCAGCGAGTTCTTCACGCACTTCTTGTAGTTCCCTTGTGGTGTCATCGGCGTGCACATTGAGCATCTGGGTGAACGCCACCTGGACGTTGAGTGTAGAGTCTAAGCCAGGCGGTTGTGGCACAACCCCAGTTGGAGTGCCTTGCTGCCTTCGAGGAAGATATGCCCAAGCAGTGTGGCTTACTTCAGCAGCCTCTTCATGACAAAACACAGAGAGTGCCCTCCTGGCTGCATCCTGGATTCCAGCTTCGAAAGTTGATCTGATGGCAATGGCATGATGCACTGCAGCCTCTTTGGTTCCTCCAAACTCATAATCAGGCTCCCTGATGTATACAGCGACTTCCCAGTCCTCTGGGTGATCTGGATGTGTCCTCCTCCTTCCACAATATTCTATCTCCACTGGGTAGTTCAGACGCTCGAAGAGCATTCGAAGCATCATCGGAAACCCACTGTTGCCTCCGTCGTGGTGGTGAATAGTCACTACCCACATGTCAGGCGGCGGAGAGGGTCCTTCACTTCCCTCAGATCCAGCTGGAGCATTCCCTCCTGAGTTAACTTCTTCGTCCATCACTTCCATCTCTTCAGGTTCCGATTCCTCTTCTTTCACTGAATGCGACGCAAACGAGGAAAGAGTGCTTGCCAATCTACGAGCACCTTGCCTTGTCAGCACCATCTATGGTTTAAACAAGAAAGGGGTTAGAAACAGTTCTAAGATATATCAGGTGAGATGGAGAAGAGAGAGAACAGAAAGGCAAAACCAAGGAGGAGACAATTATCAATGACTTGGAATAATAGCAAATTAAACCAAGAATAGATAGACCAAGAATAGTTAAGCAAACTAATCCTTAGAGAAAGACCATTGCTATCTAGGCTTGCGTCCTACAGTCAACCTGGCTCTGATACCACCTCTGTCACACCCGGTTTTGAAGGCAAAACCAGGTGCATCTCATATGTGCGCCAGGATCAGTTTACACACATATGGTAGACGTCACAAGTGAATATCCATAACCATGCATAACGAAAGAGTATAATAGTACGATTATTACAATACCAGAGTTGACACGAATGTCATAGCGGAAGACTTAAATAAACGTTTATCTAACGAAGCCAAAAGTGACTCCAACTCCACAGGCATTGACTGGGGGAGACTCGCCTAGAACTCCTCAAAATCCTCAAAATTCTCCCAATCTGAGCAGCATTCCGGTAGTAGTTGATGCAGTAGAAGAAAGAAAGAAAAAGCAACAAGTATGAGTACATACGTACTCAGCAAATGTAATATGACATACAAGGCTGAGGCAAAAAGGTTGGCTGACCAAACTGCTGTAAGCACTTTTAGTTGGTCAAGTTTTATTAAGCAACTATTTACTAGCAAATGAAAGTATATACCACCCACAAATTAATGAATGTCAATTTCCCAACATATTCAAGTAACCACGATTTAGATCATGTTCAAGTATGATTATCATGTAAGGGTCCAGGCCGCTCTTGACCGTGAGCACGGCTGTTATAACAGTTTTACACTCTGCAGAGGTTGTACACTTTCACCATAAGCCGTGATTCCCATTGCCCGAGAGCATTGTACCCTTCCCACACCACGTGGACCGAATACTGGGTTTCACTATGAGACCTTTACAAAAGCACTCTAATAAATGATAGCCCGCTAAGGTTTCAGGTTCAGCAAAGCATAACCCTCCCTAATGAGGTCTGTCTCTTACCAAAGCCCACAGCTCAAAAGGACCGAGCTATACCTCGTCATTCGCCACCCCCCATGCCCCTTTCGGGTAAAGCTACCAAAAACTAGAGCACCTAATTAGTCAGTCAAAGCCAGAGCCATATAGCACTCATGGTTGTACTGTTTTCCTGGGTGGTTCTCCATGTTCCAATTAAAAAGATATGATCTTGCCATTAATTGATTAAAAAGGTAGTAATGGAACATAGAGTGTGGGTTCAATTAACCAATCCCAGTTGAGCAAGCTAAGCATCATCTACCATCAAAATTAATTAAGTAACCCAGTTTCAGGGACAGGAAAAATATAGTGGCTAGGTAAATCCTTAAATAGGAACCCATCAAATTAAGACACATGCAGGGGTGGTGAAAATAATAATTATTAGGACATTTGCATGACATAATACACTTGCCTTCTTCCCAACTTTGTTGCTGCTCAAATCCTTCTCCAAAGCTTGGATCTTCAGAGAACTCCTCAAATTGCTCGTTTCCTAACCGCATCACACATTCACATGCAAGGAAACAATACAACAAATAAGAAACAGTACACCAAACAATTCCAACAGAAGAAAACAACAGCGCTAAACTAATCTACACGTTACAACGAACGCGTGAGCGCGAGAATCACTGAAATCGGAGTTAAAACGCAAAAGATACGGCTTTTCTAAGGTTCAGGGACTTTCTGGCAAAGTTTTAATAATTTCAGGGGCTAAAATAAAAGAAAAAGGACCTATTTGTAATTATTTTCAATTAAAATTGGACCGCGGGTTAATTTGGAAAAACTTCAGGGTTTCTTTTGCAAAAGGACCAAGGTTGACCGGTATTTGATTTAATTGACTCGGGTGGAATTGATGTGGACTGTTAGATTAAAATCGGACGGCCAGGGACGACTTGGCCGAGGGGTCGCCGGCGGCGACGAAAACAGCGGCGGCACATCGCCGGATTTGGGGCGAACTCGGGCTACACAGCTCCAATCTCGACAAGACTTGGCCCTACGGACTCACTAGACCATGGCGAGTTTACCAAGGGTGATCGGGGCGGCTGGGGACGCTTAACGACGACGGAACGCGTCGGCGGCGCCATGGGCGGCGGCGGAGCTTCGGGCGGCGAAGAATACAACGCTACGGTGCACGGTTTGCTACAAGATCAAGCGCTAAAGCACCAGGAGGAGATGGGGAACTCACGGGGCTCGATCTTGACGAGGATGGAGCCTCAACGGCGACCGGCGACGGTCGATGGCGGCGGCGACGCTCGGCTCCACACGAACCAGGGGCTTCGGCGGCCGAAACTCGACGAGGAGTGGCGGAATCGACGCGCGAGGACAAGGGGAAGCTTCTGGCGAACTCAGACTCCAACGACGAGCAGCGACAGTGGCAAATCGACGGCGGCGGCTTGAATCGGCAGAGGCGGCGGCTCGAAGCTAGGGTTTGCGAGGGCTTGCGGCTTCGATTTCTTGATGGGAAGGACGGCGGGGATCGGGCGCTTAAATAGGCCGGGAAAAGGAGCTCGTGCAGGCGTGCCACGAGCGGACTCAAACGCGGCGGCGCAACGGACTCGGTCGGCAGAGTCCGGCTCGGATGGGGAAGAAGGATCCGACGACCGGGCCCCACATGTCAGCGACTCAGCAGAGAGAAAACGGCGGGGAAAAGAGTGGGCCGGTGATGGGCTGGAATCGGAGCAGGCCGGCTGGAGAAAAAGAAAAACGGCCCGGAAAGAAAAAGGAAGAGGGGCAAAGACGGACTGGGCCGGAAGTTAAAGGAGCAAAAGCGAACTCTATTAATTTTAACTTTTCTAAAACTCAAACAAAAGTAAATCAAATTCGAATTTAACCAGAATTTAAATTCCAACTTGATTTACTAACAACCAAAAATATATGCAACAGCATGAATGCAACAAAAACTTATTTTGGCTAAAATAATTATTTAGCGTGATATTTAAATTAATAAAAAGGCTAGAAATTCCAATTAAATCCTAGAAAATTTATTTAAGCCTTAATAAATCCTAGAAAAATTCAAGGGTTGCTATAATTTAATTGTGATGAATTTTAGGGTGTTACAAGACTTAAATAAACGTTCATCTAACGAAGCAAAAGTGACTCCAACTCCACAGGCATTGACTGGGGGAGACTCGCCTAGAACTCCTCAAAATCAGTAGTGAAATCCTCAAAATTCTCCCAATCTGAGCAGCATTCCGGTGTGGTCGATGCAATAAAAGAAAGAAAGAAAAGCAACAAGTATGAGCACATACGTACTCAGCAAATGTAATATGACATACAAGGCTGAGGCAAAAAGGTTGGCTGACCAAACTGCAGTAAGCACTTTTAGTCGGTCAAGTTTTATTTAGCAACTATTTACTAGCAAATGAAAGTATATACCACCCACAAATTAATGAATGTCATATTCCCCAACATATTCAAGTAGCCACGATTTAGATCATGTTCAAGTATGATTATCATGTAAGGGTCCAGGCCGCTCTTGACCGTGAGCACGGCTGTTATAACAGTTTTACACTCTGCAGAGGTTGTACACTTTCACCATAAGCCGTGATTCCCATTGCCGAAGCATTGTACCCTTCCCACACCACGTGGACCGAATATTGGGTTTCACTATGAGACCTTTACAAAAGCACTCTGATAAATGATAGCCCGCTAAGGTTTCCGGTTCAGAAGCAAAGCATAACCCTCCCTAATGAGGTCTGTCTCTTACCAAAGCCCACAGCTCAAAAGGACCGAGCTATACCCCGTCAACCGCCGCCCCCCATGCCCATTTCGAGTAAAGCTACCATAAACCAGAGCACCTAATTAGTCAGTCAAAGCCAGAGCCACATGGCACTCATGGTTGTACTGTTTTCCTGGGTGGTTCTCCATGTTCCAATTAAAAAGATATGATCTTGTCCATTAATTGATTAAAAAGGTAGTAATGGAACATAGAGTAGGGGTTCATTTAACCAATCCCAGTTGAGCAAGCTAAGCATCATCTACCATCAAAATTAATTAAATAACCCAGTTTCAGGGACAGGGAAAATATAGTGGCTAGGCAAATCCTTAAATAGGAACCCATCAAATTAAGACACATGCATGGGTGGTGAAATTAATAATTATTAGGACATTTGCATGACATAATACACTTGCCTTCTTCCCAACTCTGTTGCTGCTCAAATCCTTCTCCAACAGTTGGTTCTTCAGAGAAATCCTCGAACTGGTCGTTTCCTAATCGCATCACACATTTACATAAAGGAAACAATACAACAAATAAGAAACAGTACATCAAACAATTCCAACAGAAGAAAACAACAGCACAAAACTAATCTACACATTACAACGAACGCGTGAGCGCGAGAATCACTAAAATCGGAGCTAAAACGCAAAAGATATGGCTTTTCTAAGGTTCAGGGACTTGCTGGCAAAGTTTTAAAAGTTCCAGGGGCTTAACTGCGAAAAACCAGGGGCTAAAACATAATTTTATATAAAAACTCGAGGGTTTTCATGTAAAAAGACAAACCTTGGACCTCGGGCACAATTTTAAATCTTGCAGGGGTTAAAATATAAGAAAACAGGACCTATTCGTAATTATTTTTGAACTAAAGTGGACTGCGGGTTGATTTTCAAAAACTACAGGGGCTCTTTAGCAATTTTACCACGGCTGACCGTTACGAAAACGGTTTGACTCGAGGCTCGGGCGATTCTCAACCGTTGGATCTCGATCCGACCGTCCAAAATAGATCGGGTCGAGGGAGAGACGCCGGCGGCGGCCGGGACGGCGGCGCCGCCCGTGTCCGCGGCGGAGGACCACCGGAGAGAACACGATCTAAGGCTAGAGTTCACTATTTGCGACGAGATCAAGGCCTACAGCACCAGGAGGAGATGGGGAACTCACGGGGCTAGGTCTTGACGAGGGAAGAACGACGATGGCGGCCGGCGACGAGCAACGGCGGCGGCGGAGCTCTGCAAGATCGTCCGGTGAGCAATTAGCGCAAAGCTCGGCCAAAATCGGGTCAAGATCACGAAGGAGAGGTGCGGGTTGTCGAGGCGAACCTCTTGGACTCGTTTGGGCCGAAGGAGAGGCAGCGTCGGCGCGAATCGACGGTGGTTTGAACTCGGCGGCGGCGGCGCTAGGGTTGCGGGCTCGAAGGCTTCGGTTGGGGAAACAGCAAGGCGGCGGCTGGGTTAAATAGGTCGGGGTAACGGCCTTGGCGTGCACGACAGGGACGGAGTCGGCGACGGCGACGCTCGGGACTCGGCGCGGACTCGGCCGGAGAAGACTCCCGATCGGAGACGACGATGCTGACAGGTGGGGTCCACCTCTCGGCGAGAGGGAGAGAGAGAGAGCGGCGGCGGGGAGAATCGGGACGGGCCGGTAACGGGCCGAAAGTGGAGAAGGCCGGGCGGGGAGAAAAGATTCAGCCCGGGAAGAAAGGAAAAGGTGTGGGGAGGAAAAGCGAGCGGGAGAAAAAGTTCAGGGGGCAAACTTGGACCGGGCCAAGAGTTCGAGGGGCGAAACCGAACTCGGCTGCTTAAACTTTTCTAAAACTCAAACAAAAGCAAATCAAATTCGAATTTAAACAGAATTTAAATTCCAACTTGATTTACCAGCAACCAAAATATATGCAACAGCATGAATGCAACAAAAACTTATTTTGACTAAAATAATTATTTAATGTGATATTTAAATTAATAAAAGGCTAGAAATTCCAATTAATTCCTAGAAAATTTATTTAAG
The DNA here is from genome assembly GCA_033239725.1 of Echinochloa phyllopogon. NCBI lineage: Eukaryota > Viridiplantae > Streptophyta > Magnoliopsida > Poales > Poaceae > Echinochloa > Echinochloa phyllopogon. The sequence goes on from BTCW01000005.1 coordinate 52,971,290, forward strand.
CCTTAATAAATCCTAGAAAAATTCAAAGGGTTGCTACAATTTAATTGTGATGAATTTTAGGGTGTTACACTGGAGCATTGTATTCTTCAAATATTTCTTCAAACCTACAAAAAGCCATAAATTTTGAAGGGCTAGAGAATCAAGATCTGTTACTATCTATTTTACATCAAAAATAAAAGAAGATTTCAGAGCTTCCTTACATAGTCATGAACTTTTTATAATCAGCAGAATCACAGTCGAGGTCCTCATGATCAATGTCATAAATCAGTGTACGTATAATTATAATCAATACGCCAAAATAATGTGACGTGACTAGATCAATTTCTGATAATTTCTGTAATGTCTGTTCTCCGTGTTTATCCTTGCAAAATAAACACATTATTTTGATTAGAAATGTGTAGACCAAATTTTACAAGTTTTTGACAAGCAACACAGATGTAAAAGTTCATGAACCAACACTTACTCTAGAGCCTTGAGTCCCATGCTGCTTTACATGTCTAGAGAAAATCAATAGCCCTTCAAGTGTTTTCTCGAATACTTCAACATCTGTCTGCGCAAGTTTGTCAACAGGAGCTTGGACTTGCTGCGCCTGTGCAGAACCATCCCCCTGCACTGACCCAGCAGTATTACACCCCGCGTTCCTGGCACCCTTTGTTTTCTTTTTTCCTGCATCAGCTTTTCTTTCTTGGTCAATGTTCTCTTTCTTCTTCTTGTTATGATCATAGACGACTGAAAGTATAGGATTCACAGCATTCCCACTTTTTAGAAAAGCCTGCCAATCATCCTCACTTTGGTAACTGTTCAAGATAGTCTGGAGAATTTTCCTCCCCGCCTTCCCTAGAGACTGCATCATTTCATGCAGGTTGTCAAAAAAATTTGATCTGGTTAATGGTGGCTTCAACGAAAGGTGTGCAATAACGAAATCCCGGAACTTCTTCCAATTAACAGCATTAAGTTGACGATCCGGAATAAATTCATTTAGTGTGCATTTGAGATGACCAAAGAATGCAGGTAAGTGACCACCACAATTGAATTCTGGTATCACACCAGTTACACATCTTCTAAGATCGTTTTGCATTGTACCAAAATTGCAGCAGCCACAAAATGCTTTGATGATCTCAACTTGATAGGTGGTTGGATCCACAAATACATCTTCAATTTGCCAAGTTCCATTCCAACTATTGCCTCTTTCAAAGCTGCTAAATAGCTTCCTAAGGAGGTTATAAAGAGGTATCCTTCCAGCTGGAGTTGATTTTGTGATAGATAATGACATATTACCACAGTAGATATCAACTTCCTCAGAAGGGTGGTTCCCGGGCAAATCCCAAAATTCCTTGAGTGGAATAAAACTGCAAAAATATAATATTATCACAGCCTGCTATGGGTATCTTAAAACTGTTCAACTCTCCGACAATACTGTTGACGCTTTTTCTGGCCAACACACGCGAGCGCCGTATCGCGCAAACGAAGAAACGATGAACTCGCCGCAGCCTCGCCCAAACCGGTCAGACCGGTTTACAGATCCGGTCAGACCGGTTTCTGTCGGGGACTTCGGGATGAACCTAGGATCACCACCTCGGGAGGGACCCCGTCGGAGATGGCGCGCCTAGGGTTGCTCTGAGATCGGTCAGGCCACTCAGAACCTCCTTGAACGCCGTAGAGACAAGCAAGGAAAGCAAAGGGGTTGGAAAAGCTAGGGTTTAGAGATAAAAAGTAGAAAATATATTGATTGATCGATTGGATGATAACTCAATCGGCCATGGCCCTTTATATTTATAGGGTGGGGAGGTCCTGCCCCGCACGGAATCCTTTTACAATTTGTAAACAACTAGGACTCCTAATTCTACTCCAACTCGGATCCAAACCGGTCAGACCGCTCTGGCAAACCGGTCAGACCGGTTTGGCTGTTGCCAGATCGGCTACAGGGAAACCGGTCTGACCGCTTCCTGAGGTCGGTCTGATCGGTTTGCGTGGCTTGCCACTTTTGGGTGCGAACATATGCCCCCCTGTTTTCTAGTAAATTTTATGCACTAGAAAACATGCTAAGGTCGATGTTTACAGAATTCACCGGCCATTTTATCCTAAGGACGATTCCCAACATGAATCGGCTATATCCTATCAAGCACTTTGCCAAACACTTGGATGAAACTTCTTCAAGTATCTCCCATTGAGAGCTCTAGGCAATTGTTGACCTTGTAAGGTTTCCACCATATAAGAATTTCCTGAACAAACCTTCATAATCTTGAAAGGACCCTCCCAACTTGGAGACCATTTGCCAAACTTGTTACTCTTCATCCCTATGGGCAAGACTGTCTTCCAAACCAAATCACCTACTTGAAAGGATTTGAGTTTTACTTTTTTGTTGTACGCTCTCGCCACTCGCCTCTTATCTTTCTCAATCTCTTCCAAAGCCTCCAAACGCTTGTCAGTTACTTCATCAATATTATCCATCATCAAAGCATAATATGTATCAAAATTAAGATTATTTTGCTTTGCAAGTCTATATGCGCCAAGATTCACCTCTACAGGTAAAACGGCCTCTTGACCATACACAAGCTCAAATGGAGTAACTTTGGTAGCACCATGTTTAGAAATACGATGAGCCCATAAAGCTTCAGATAATACCTCATGCCATCTTTTAGGATGATCCTCTACCTTCTTCTTGATGAGCTTTATCAAAGTCTTATTGCTAGATTCTGCTTGACCATTGGCTTGAGCATAATATGGAGATGAATTGAGAAGTTTAATACCATAAGAACTGACAAACTCACGCACCTCTTTGGATATGAATGAAGTCCCTTGATCCGTAGTCAAAGTTTGTGGAATGCCAAACCTATGTATAATATTCTCTCTGATAAACTCAATCACTTCTCTATGTGTCATATTCTTCAAAGGGACTGCTTCCATCCATTTGGTAAAGTAATCAGTTGCTACAATCACAAAACAATGGCCTTTTGTCGAAGAAGGATGAATTTTTCCAACAAAGTCTAACCCCCATCCCCGGAAAGGCCAAGGTTTGATAATTGGATGCATCATTGCCGCTGGTACCAACTGAATATCTCCATGTTTCTGACACTCCTCACATCCTTTGTAGTATTTAAAACAATCGGCTATCATCTTGGGCCAATAGAAACAAGCTCTCCTAAGGAGCCACTTCATCTTGGGAGCCGACTGGTGAGTACCACAAATCCCTTCATGAACCTCTGCCATAGCCAACCTAGCTTGGTCAGGACCCAAACATTTCAAAAGCAAATCATCAATCGTCCGACGATACAACTCATCACCATCCAAAACGAACTTGAGAGCCCACCGCCGAATTTTTCTGTCAACTGTACTGCTAGGATTTTGTAAATAACTAATCAGAGGCCTTCTCTAATCATCTACTTCGTCTTGGTTGCAAAGAATATCCGAAGTAGCATCTTCACCAGACAACCAGTCAGACCGGTTCTCTAAAGCGGTCAGACCGGTTGAACCGGTCAGACCGGTTTGAGGAAGCGGTGCGACCGGTTCCTCCAGAACAGAACACTCGGCTTCTAAAAACACCGGTTTTTGTTCTTGAAAATTTCTTTTCTTAACGTTATAACCAGATGCTTGCTGAGCCAGAGCATTTGCCTTTGGATTCTTTTCTCGTGGTACATGACGAATCACAAACTCATCGAAGCAAGATATAATATCAAAGCATCTATCGAGATATGCATTAAAAAATCCATCTAAGCATTGACATACCTTAGAAACTTGTTGTACCACCAGCAAAGAATCACCATAAGCTTCCACATGCTTTACTCCCATGTCATGCAAAATTCCCAATCCGAATAGAAGAGCTTCATACTCGACTTGGTTATTAGTACATTTATGATCTAATCGGTTAAGTGCTTCAAAAATAGCCCCACGAGGAGAAGTAATAACAATCCCAATACCACAACCACTTTTACAAACCGATCCATCAAAATGTAACTTCCATGGAGTAAAAGTAGCATAACCGACATTTAAATCAAGTTGCTTATCTATTCTATGTCCAACAATAAAGTCGGCTACTATTTGACCTTTCATTGAAGTTAATGGCTCACAATGTAAATCATATTCAACTAAAGCATAAGCCCATTTGCCGACTCTACCACTTAGAATTGGTTTATGCAACATGTATTTAATTATGTCGGTTTGACATGCGACTATACAAGTACTTGGTAAAAGATAATGCCTCAACTTGGTACAAGTATGATATAATGATAAACATAACTTCTCAATAAAAGTGTACCTTGTTTCGGCATCCAACAATCTTCTACTCTCATATGCAACCACATGTTCCTTTCCTTCGGTTTCTTGAGTCAAAACACCTCCAATGACATTTTCCTCCGCCGCCACATACAACTTGAATGGAACTCCACTCCTAGGCGCTTGAAGGACGGGTGGCGAAGATAAATATTGCTTGATCTCATCAAATGCTTCTTGTTGTTTTGCCCCCCAAGTGAAATCAATGTCATTCTTCAACCGAAGTAAAGGAGTAAAAGCATTTACCTTCCCGGACAAATTACAAATAAATCTCCTTAAGTAATTTACTTTGCCTAAGAATCTTTGCAAATCCTTTTTGCAAGTGGGAGCCTTCACATTGTTAATAGCTTCAATCTTCTTAGGATCTATCTCTATGCCTTTTTCATGTACAACAAATCCCAAGAACTTTCCAGCCGATACACCAAAAGCACATTTGAGTGGATTCATTTTCAATTTATATCGACGCATTCTTTCAAATGCAAGTCTTAAATCAGCCAAATGAGAATCTACTCCAGCCGATTTGACAACAATATCATCGATATAAACTTCTACTATAATGCCAAGCAAGTCATGAAAAATCAAATTCATAGCTCTTTGATATGTAGCACCGGCATTCTTCAAACCAAAAGTCATTACTACCCACTCAAATAGACCAACAAAACCCGGACATAGAAAGGCCGTTTTGGCTATATCCTCTTCGGCCATAAATATTTGATTATAACCAGCATTACCATCAAGAAAACTAAGAATTCTATGTCTAGATGCAGCATTAACAAGAAAATCGGCTATAGGCATAGGATATTCATCTTTAGGAGTAGCTCTATTAAGATCTCTAAAATCAATGCAAACACGAAGCTTTTTTGTTCCTTTCTTTTCAACCGGCGCAATATTAGAGATCCAATTAGCATATCGACAAGGCCTAATAAATTTAGCATCTAGCAACCGATTGATTTCTTCTTTCACTCGGTCATAAGTATCAGGATTAAAGTTTCTACGAGATTGTTTAAAAGGCCTAAAACCAGGTTTAATGGGTAGACGATGTTCAACTAAATCACGACTTAAACCAGGCATTTCATTGTAACTCCATGCAAAACAATCAACATACTCCTTTAATAACTTTATTAACTCAGATTTAAACAAAGGATCAAGATTCTTGTTTACAAATGTCGGCCTAGGCACAGTTCCATCACCAATATCAACCTCCTCTAGAGGATCAGCCGACGTAAACCCTTGTCCCAATTTGCTTAAATCATCAAAATCTTCAATGGCCTCACACATATCGTTCTTATGCGCCCGATAGTGCTCACGCCTCTGCTGTAACCACTCTAGATTTGGATCCATCAGATCATAAGAGATGGTATGGCCAGATCTCCAATCGGCCTCATAACAGCAGTAGCAAAGCCATCTTTAGTGCAACCAATGATCTTGCAATCAGATAAATCTAAACCAGATAAACACTTAAGATTTTCATGATCATTCAGGGTAGAACTATCGGCCACTGCAACACAAGCCGATGCATCTCCATGAACAACCTCTACTTCATCATCTATCCATTGAATTAAAAATTGATGCAAAGTAGAAGGCACACATTGGTTTGCATGAATCCAATCACGACCAAGGATTAAACTGTAGTTACCTTGTGTCTCAGCGACGAAGAACGCAGTAGCCAAAGTCTTGCTTCCAATAGTGAGCTCCATAGAAGCAACTCCCTTGGCACCCATAGGTTCACCTCCTCCAACGCCGCTGATGGTCATGTTGGTCTTGATCAATTCATCATCTGATCCTCCCAGCTTCTTGAACAGAGAATATGGCATCAAGTTAACTATCGCCCCTCCATCCACTAGCATGCGAGAGATAGGCTTCCCATTGATATGACCCTTCATGTATAAAGCCTTCAGATGACTCTCATCAACTTTGGGCTTCTGGAAAATAGCCTCCTTTGGACCAAAATCAAGTTGAGCAACGCTTTCTTCTGATAACACATAACCATCCATAGACATATGAATTACGTTAAGCTCAAAATTTGTATGTTCAGGAGAAAAACCATAATCAACAAGCTCTTCATCGTCCTCTGAAGTAGATACCGATGATAGCTTGCCATCACAAATCACAGGAGAAGGAGAAGAAAAACCGGGTGGTGCGTCGGGCAAAGCGGTCTGACCGCTTTCGTCAACCGGTCTGACCGGTTCAACCGGTCTGACCGACTCCTGAACCGGTCTGACCGGTTCTGTCTGAGAGCTGGTCTTAACTTTCCATTCTTTTCCTTGTGGAATCATGGGCCTGTACTTGTTGAAAGCTTCGTCCCTCTGCTTCTCTAGCTCTTTCTCCTTCATCTCCTGAAACCTCAATCGCTGAAGCTTCCTCCTTTGGGTACGAGACAAACCAGGAGGACACCATCTTGGCAAAAAGTATTTGGAGTTGGAACCGCTCCTACTGGCTTCACCATCAGCAACAAAATCCTTCTGAATAGGTGTCTTAACCTGATTGTCCGTGACAATCGGTCCTTTGCCACCGTTTCCAAGGGGAACTTTTATCAACCCAATCTGGATAATATCTTGATTTGTAGTCCTCTCCGGGTCAATATCCATCCTATGCACCTCCTCACGCTGTTTTGGCTTGTAAACTTGCTTCATAGGAGGTTTTGCCGATTTCCCAAGGAAACCGGTCTGACCGGTTGGGTCTGGTGACCCTGACCGGATTGGCAAGGTGCCAAATGGTCCTGTCCAGGTCTTGAGATCCTGTCTAATGCTGGCCTTCGCGGTCCTCCCCATCCATGTTGAAAAGATTGTTGATATGGTACCCACATCACTCCATTATCATCATAAACTGGACGAGGTGGACATGGACTTGGTGCCTCCCATTGCTGAACAAAATTCCTCTTTGGCTGAGGATATTCTTCTTGATATGAAGGCACTCTCAACCTCTTTTTTACCGGCCGATCACTTGTAACGGCCTTCTGTTTGGAGTACTTGTCAAATAACATATCAAATGTGACCTTTGTCCTAAGAGCACTCCCCTGATTCTTTGCAACATTGAGCTTCCAGTTTCCAATCTCCGGACGGCTCGGTTTAATCATCTTTGGACGACCTGGGGGAAAACCGGTCTGACCGCGTTCCCAAACCGGTCTGACCGGTTTGGCCTGCACAGGCTCAAACGGTCTCTGCTCGGTGGGAACGGTCGACCCTTGCCCCCCATGTTCAGAGGCTCTCACAGTGACCTTGAACGTCTCCCTGCCATCTGGAGTTGTCTCACATGCAACTTCTCGAATTAATTCTTTTCCCCTCAAATCGGTTTTTGCTTCACCGATCACAACATTCTTTCCTTTGGTTGCTTCGGCTTGATGCGGCCGAACCAAAACCTTAGGCTGCTGTAAATCCATAGTGTTGACAGGGAAAGGAGCTTTGTCCACTTGCATCTCATGAAATGTCAAACGACCTTCATTTATGGCCGATTGAACCTGTCGACGAAACACATTGCAGTCATTAGTGGCATGAGAATAAGTATTATGAAACTTGCAATATGCACGCCTTTTCAACTCTTCAAGTGGAGGTAATTTATGAGATAATTTGATATTTCCAGATTTAAGCAATTCATCAAAAATACGATCACACTTGGAAACATCAAATGTAAACTTAACCTCTTCTTGCCGACCTTTGTTAACCGGCTTAAGTGATGTACAAGAGTAAGTTTTTTCTTTAGAAGGCCATACAAATTCAGCAGCAAATACTTCTTTATCACTATCACTTGAATCATCAGATTCATAGTCAACTACATGAACATTAGAACGACGTGATCTAGAAGTATCTCTCTCTTTTTCTTTATTCATTCGGTTTTCAACAATTAAAGCTCTAATTTGAACTTGTGCAACCGAAAGAAAATCAGAACCTTCTATCTTATCTCTTATGGACGATCTTAAACCTTTTAAGCAAATATTAGCAAGGTCCATATCAGTGATTGACAAATTGAAACAACGGTTTTTAGTTTCTTTAAATCTCTTAATGTAAGCAGAAACAGTTTCATCTCTACTTTGTCTAACCGATGTCAAATCTGTCAATTTTAATTGCAAGCTCCCACTATAAAAGTGATCATGAAATTTACGTTCTAACATATCCCAAGATATAATAGAACCGGGAGCAAGTGAAGAAAACCAAGCAAAAGCGGTGCCAGTCAATGATAAAGAAAATAAACGCACTTTAAGAGCATTATAAGCACCCGCTTCTCCTAGTTGAGCTATGTATTGACTAATATGTTCCCACGTGGTTCGGTCATCATCTCCACTAAATTTAATCAAATCAGGCATACGCCAACCACGTGGAAGAGGAAAATTATCAAACTCAGCATTATATGGTTTTTGATACAAATTTGTGTTACCAATATCAACACCAAGTTTACTTTTCACTACATTAGCCAAATCTTCTCTAAATTTATTAAATTCAGCCCAGTTGGGATTATTTGGCTGTTGGGTTTGCACATTCTCCAAATTCATCTTATTTAAGTAGGGAGCAACCTTAGCTTGAGCTAGCCTATAACTTTCAAAAACATCATCAGGTATAACGTTTCCTTGAGCAGATGTATTAACTGTTGTACTATATTGAGGTCTAGCAGTACCTAAAGCATTAGTGTGAGCATAAACCATCGAATCAGGTGAAACAGAAAGTGGTATAGGCTGCTCATGCACCAATTCAAGCGCACTGGTCAGACCGGTCTGACCGGTTCCCTGATCCGGTCTGACCGGTTTGGCCGTGTTCGGCCCGGTCGGTTGGAATGGAAGGGATTGACCAATGGCTAACTCAGGTGGCATACCATACATATATTTTTCAGTATTAACATTGGGTATGGGTGCCAAGCTAGGAGAAACTCCACTACTGGAATTAATTTTAGGAGCGCTACTACTAGTTTCATTATTGTTAAAGCAAGTAGTGGTCCTATCTTTCTCAAGATCTTCTAATCTTTCTAAACGAGCAATGTAAGAGGCAAGCAATTCATCTCTTTCTACACTATTTTTAGGAACAGTAGTAGAAGGAGAACTTTGTGATTTACTTACAGTGGGTATTACCTCAACTCGATTGTCGTTCAACTTGATCGCCGGTAGCTCAAATTCTTGCACTCTTGCCACCTTGCCATGACGATCTTTCTTGATGCCAGCCATGAATTGCATCTTCATGAACTCTTGCAGTGCATCTAAATTCTTCTGCTCCTCCGGAGTGAGATCTTCCATTGAAGCCGCAATGATGTTATCCGCGTCAAGATCACATCGAGATCCCATCTGGCCCGGGACTTAGATCGAACGGTCTTTGACAACCAGATCTTCTATGTTCCCCAGCGGAGTCGCCAAAAGTGTGTTGACGCTTTTTCTGGCCAACACACGCGAGCGCCGTATCGCGCAAACGAAGAAACGATGAACTCGTCGCAGCCTCGCCCAAATCGGTCAGACCGGTTTACAGATCCGGTCAGACCGGTTTCTGTCGGGGACTTCGGGATGAACCTAGGATCACCACCTCGGGAGGGACCCCGTCGGAGATGGCGCGCCTAGGGTTGCTCTGAGATCGGTCAGGCCACTCAGAACCTCCTTGAACGCCGTAGAGACAAGCAAGGAAAGCAAAGGGGTTGGAAAAGCTAGGGTTTAGAGATAAAAAGTAGAAAATATATTGATTGATCGATTGGATGATAACTCAATCGGCCATGGCCCTTTATATTTATAGGGTGGGGAGGTCCTGCCCCGCACGGAATCCTTTTACAATTTGTAAACAACTAGGACTCCTAATTCTACTCCAACTCGGATCCAAACCGGTCAGACCGCTCTGGCAAACCGGTCAGACCGGTTTGGCTGTTGCCAGATCGGCTACAGGGAAACCGGTCTGACCGCTTCCTGAGGTCGGTCTGATCGGTTTGCGTGGCTTGCCACTTTTGGGTGCGAACAAATACCATAAAAGTGTTTTTTTCATTTCTTAGATAAAAGTATCTTATACTACACTATGTAACACAGAACGAACCTGAAGCGTGGCAAATCACAAATTTGAACAGCCAGATTTTCACATTGAGAACCCACTTCCTTCAATATAAATATCTTGATAGCATTGATCAGGTGCTTCTTCACACTGCAAACAATAAACGAGAACGTTAGTGAAGTCCACAGAAAACTCCAATAAATAAAATTGAGAAGAATAGAATGTTACCTTTTAAGGAAAATGGCAACTGTGTTTGCAAGGCTAGGGTCAAACAACTCCAGGTGCCCATAATCAATGCTGATCACTTTGCTTTGCATAGAACATAAAGCTTTGCAGACATTTTTGTAGAACATGTGCCCATTCAGTTTAAACCTGGCCAAATCAAGAAAGCAGTTAAGATGCGTCGAATTTGAGGAACCAACTGTAAAGTTCTCACAATTGTGTGCGGGTCACAGCAGATACTAAGCAGAGGAATCAACCCTGGGAATTCTCCAACAGATCAAATGAAGTAACAATTCTGGAAAATGGCATAAGAATACAACTAGGAATTATGTATCAATGGAGATTTTTTATTTAAGAATATACTCGCGCATTGGAACGAATCACGAGTTCAGCTACCAATACCATACGAACTAGCAATAACAGTACAAACACACAGTTCTGTCAAAGGATTTTACCCTCGTAAGAAAGCCAGAAAACGTTCTTCAATTTGAGCTCCCTGGTCTAGGGCGATGGGTGCAGCATGCCCTAGCTCACTCATGTCTGGCCAGGACTCTGGCTTACATGTAGCATTGATCTTCAACGAAAGCAATGTACCAAGAGACTCTTCCACAGCATCAAGTTCCATCTCACATTCACTGATGGCATCAAGTTTTTCTAACAGCACACGAAGATTTCTCGTGTCCCCTTCCTTAACCTTTTCTGTTGCATTCTCTTGATAAATAGAAGTATTTATTTTCTGGGTGAGTGTCTCTTGCAGCCTGCATGGAGGATAAAAGATAATGTTGATGATATCATAGAACATAGGAACAGATGCACTTACTGAGGTATACAGTTAAGTCCAAAACAAATCTTTAATGGCCAAAACAAATGGAGGAGAAACATGAGCGCACTTACTTTAGCACTTCATCCCTCTTTTTCCTTAGCTTTTCACGCTCACCATTTGTATTAAATGCCCCTTTGTACTGAAGGTATACAGTTAAGTCTTTGTTTACAACAGCAGCTGCGCAGCCATCTGGAGCTTCATCATTCACTCTAAGAATCTAAAAAATTCCAACAGATCAGTGCTTTTATTCAAGGCCATCTAACTTAGGAGGATTTTCATTTTCCACAAAATTAAGGATATAAATGTTAAAAACTGAAGAAAGCCAATAAGAATCTTATTTGGCAAAACCTAACAAGAGTTATTTGAGGTAATAAAAATCCATTTCAGGCTTCAGCATAAATATCGAACCATAAAAGGAAAACAGATTGCAAATGTTACAAGGAAAAAATAATCAAAAATAAAAAAGGCAGATAGTCGTAAAGGAGAGTAAGCCATAACCTTGAGGTGTGGTATTGAAGAAAGCTGTGCAGTTAGAGATGTCAATAGAGCAAAGCTGTGAAGAAAGCCATAACCAAGGTACCCTATTGTTTCATTTTTTTTTCTGATGTCAATAGAGCAAATCTGTTTGTCTCGTACAGATTGTTCTTCTAGCTACTTGGGGTAATGTTATCTTCTGAATGTCATTGCTACTGCTCATTTTGTCATTGTTTAGTTGTTACTTGCATGCAGAAAAGAAGTTGACGCCACTACTAATCTACTAGGAGCTGTCGATCCTGGTGAAGAAGGGCCTGCATCGAAAGGTACTGATGCAGTAAGCACATAAGGCATCGAAGGTGAAAGCTATTGGTGGTAAACGATTATTTTCTTTTATTAGTTCCAGCAGTGATAGATAGCATGATTGTGGCGAGTATGTGAAATAGAATAATGGTATGGGACATTGATCTGTAATTGTGCATCTGACCGTCTTGGTGGCATATGTTTAGGAGTACAGACTGCAAGTTCATCTAGAAAAATTCAGAGTTATGCAGGATTTCATCATTATTCAGTGGGGAACAACCAGGTAACTAATTCCAGGATTCCAATTCAAAAACTCAGAAAGTAATAATCTACACATTCAGATATGAGGTCCTGTTCGCAGCTCAATACTACCTCTCTGCTCCTTTCCTATATATATATTTACTAATTGTGTCATACCATGGGTTCCGTTTCCATGTTTAGATCTATGGTTATGAAAAGAATGATAGAAATTCAATGTTTTCAGCATTTGCAGATGTGACACATTTTAGTTTGATCTGAACATTGTGTCCTTTGAGCTCCAAACGTAGGCAGCTTGTGCCATGTGTACTTTTTTAATTGCGATTTTAGAATTTGTGAACCAGAGGAGGTTGTTAGTGTACCGATTAGTATCGGTGGTTACTGAACCGTTTATAAATTTGATCCCGACTGCCAACCAATCTGAAAATTCAGTATCCCCTTAGTTTGTACAGATACTTCCTGCAGACTGCTAGCTCCTACATCCCATTAGTGTCTTTTTCATATTAAATTAAATTTTGCAGCCTGATTTAGTGTTGTGGATTTAGATCTGCGAGTGAATTTTGTAGGCCGGTTTTTCATACTTAGAATTTGGTGGTAGTGTGATAAATAGTCATTAGTTAGACCCAATATTTTTCTATTAGCAACTTTCTAGACTTGTTACTTAGCACCCCTTATGTTGCTACCTATGGAAGACTGTATCCACATAAAAGAAGAGTACTTGGTTTGAGTAGGTAGTTTAGGGTTTTATAAAACCCCCAGCGATTCAGGTTTAAATTATGTGTACAAAATGATATGAGAGAATTTCATGTTTGCAGTAGTTCAAAACTCTAGATTCAGTGGTCACCTACGCCGCCGAGAATTGTTCCCAGGAGCACCACCACACGCTATTGCAGTAGTTCGCCTCCATTGCGGCCGACCTTGATGACGCGCAAATCCCCCAATTTTTTATTCATATATTTCCCTTTGTTTCCAATATAATATTGACTTTTCAAATAATACGATCAGGGATACATAGCAAGTGATGTTAAATTTGCCTCTGGAACTTTTTCATGTAACTCCGTGAACTTCTTTTTATTATGGATGGATCTTAGAATGATTCTAAATCCAATTGTTTGAATATTGTCTTGCAGTGAGATAGAGAAGTTGAAGCTTTCAGAGCTTACCTGTCGGGGGCCTTGCTGCATTTGATTACTTATCCATTTCAGATATGTGAAATTAACATAGTACACGGTAGGAGATTCACAAAGAAATGTACATATGTTACAGAAATTCCGGATGCAAGTTTTATCTTTCAAATCTTGTGATTAAAGATTAATATGTTTGAGCTTGATTACACATTTTTATTGCATGTTGATGAATATTTTGCAACCTTTGTACTCTATTTATTGAGCATCGTGGCTGGCCGTGGCCATTTTTGTTTATCTAAAAGTGATCCACACCTTCACAACAAATCTAATCAGCTGGTCCCGGCTCCTAATTTTGCCTGTTGTTTTCTGTGTTTAAACCAGCAATGTCTTCGAAGCAGATTGACCATGAAAATTCCATCTGGTGTGGGCTAAATATAGATGTAGTTGCCAAAATTCTCCGTCTCCTGGATATACTTACATTATGAGCTTCTGCTACACGTGCAAATCATATCATGGTCTAAAGAGTGTCTTGGGCTAAAAACTAAACGGTTTATTTGAGGTACCTTTGTCTACAGTATTTATATGTTTATCGAGCTAAAGTATTACTCGAGCTAATTTCCAAGTTACGTTAGCTATTCATATTTTTTTATTATTTGACAATTCATTCCTGGTTACTTACTCGAGCCAAAGTGTTCATATGTGCACGTGTATATGAACATCTGAATAAGCAATATGCCAATATGTACCCGTGTATATATACAGAATGGTGAATGAAGGTGGCAACCTAATACAGAATCATGAATATCCGCAAATTGAAGTACAACCTTTGGTCTATGATATATTTATGCGCATACCTATGTGGTTTCGTTCAACTGTTCCATCAAATCCTAGATAGATCTAAGGACTTTATTGATTTACAATTGCAATAATATTATCATTAGTACATGTATTAGATGTGCCACAAAAGCATAATTATGTCTATTTACATGGAATTTATAGAAAATAATTTGATATTTAGTGGCACCGCTATCGTTCAATTAAATAGCTTGCACTATATATAAATTAAGAGTCATAGCATATGCAACAGAATCCACCACCATCCAAGTCCTAACTTTCATGGACTTCGATGCGACCATACAGCCATCAAAATATCATACCCGTAGCAACGCCCGGGCACTTACCTAGTAATAACAAAGAAACGAGCTAATCAGGAACCACCTCGCGGGCGGCATCCCTCGATGGCAGCGTTTCCGCCTCCATGTTTGACTAGAAGCAAAGCAGCATCACAGATCTACGAAGAGAGAAATTTTTTTTATCAATATGAGATCATGTCGATCTGTAGTAAGCAGGAGGTAGGGAACTGATTTATCGGAGGAGAGAGATCTGGGCTGTGTTGTGTTTGGTTGCTAAAATTCCACCCCCACCCTAAAATTCCACTATATGTAAAAAAAATTATCACATCACATTAAAATATCGACGGATGCATGGAGCATTAAATATTGTTAAATAAAAAAAATTAATTGCATAGTTTTCATGTACACGACGAGACGAATCTTTTGAGCGTAGTTAGGTCATGGTTTACCACAAATAAACGAAAAGTGATACAATGCGTTACAGTGTCCGATATGACTTTTCTATCATTTTTTTGGCCGGATCTAAACACAGCCTAGCAACAATATATTCATCGAAAAAAATTGCCGGTTGGTTCAGAATTGATGAGCACAACTCCAGTATAGCAGCTCGATTCAGAACACTAAGTCTGACAGCTGCTTCCGCTACCGCAGGTAGGGGACCCAACGACAATGCGTGCCCGGCGATCCGAGAGGAGGCGAGCTTCCGCTGCCGCATGGAGGGCACCCGATGCTGATGCACCAGCAATAGTGCGAGAGGGAGGCTTCTCCGATAAACATATGGGTACGAGTGAAATGGATAAATACCCTCTGTTACCCTATCCATATCCATGCATGAACGGGTAATCCATACCCTACCCAAGCAACGTGGGTAT
Source organism: Echinochloa phyllopogon (assembly GCA_033239725.1). NCBI lineage: Eukaryota > Viridiplantae > Streptophyta > Magnoliopsida > Poales > Poaceae > Echinochloa > Echinochloa phyllopogon. Next base: position 52,986,719 of record BTCW01000005.1, read on the forward strand.
GGATTTGGACATGGGTACTGGGTACCCAACGGGATCGTGGTGCGGGTGAGGTCATGAGAGTTTGGATTTGCGGTGCGCGACCACGAGGGTTTTTTCCTATAAACTAGCAAACGTGACAAATAATTCAAATATTTAATATATTTTTTAAAATATATCCATTTGTTGCAATAGCAGTTAACAAAAATTCCTTACAAATTATAGATGCAAAGTACTTACCACAATTTTTTATTAAGACCTAAAAATAAATTGAAACAGAGCAAATACGCATATTGGCCCTTGATGTGTGCTAGAACATTTCTTGATTCACCGAGTGTCAAAGTGTACATGTGTTATTTTTCTTTTGTGTACATGCATTATTTTTCTTTGGGTAATGCTCAGGATAGGGCGTCCGTCGGACGCTCTTCTATGCTGGGCCTATAAACACCTTCGCGCTCAGCCCATTCGCCTCCGCTGCCGCCCCTCCTCCGCATCGAGGCCAGCCTCCCTCATCTCCGTGTCGCCATCACCACCGCCGCCGCGCCCTCCTCCGCGGGCGCCGGCGTCAGCGATGGTCATCTCCTTCACGTCGTTGCTCCTACTCGCCATCCTCCTCCTCCTCCCCGCTTCTTCGGTTCTCATTTTTTAGGGTTTTGCTCCATGTTGTAAGAGTATGTTTCACGTGTTTCAGATGTTTCTGAAGAATGTTGCAATTGATTGATGTGAATGTTGCAAAAGTAGATCTGGGATGTTCTAGGGTTTTGCTCCATGTTGTAACAGCATGTGTTCACATGTTCTATAAGAATGTTGCAACTGTTTGATGTGAATGTTGCAAAAGTAGATCTGGGATGTTGCGATGTTACGTATGTTTCGCATACATGTTGCAAGTGTTTCATCCGGATATTGCTTTTTTATGGGAATTTTTTGACTGTTGCGTGCGTGGCTGAGAGTCATGAGCGCGTGTTTCTAGTGTTACAAACGATGACTATTTATGTTGCAGATGTTATTGTTTGATGTTGCATACGCTATTCTTGAATGTCGTAAAAATTTTACATGTTGCATGCAACATCATATCTGTGTAGCGGCGGGATTTTTTCCGTGCTACAGTACCGTCGGAGAGGAATACTTGGCTGTGGTTGCACCACGTCACCCTCTTTTCCCCCATCTATTTGAATGGTTGGCTCTCGTTGCGCAACGCCAGGCTGAGAGCTCCTTTTTGCATCCCGTGAGCCAGGCTCCGAAGACAGTGCAGGCAACCAAACAACAGAACGTTGCAACCAAACGCCCCCTAAGAGTATGGCATCGTGCATAATTCTCGGCATTTCCCCTGCGAGTGATATTTGTACAGTTAACCATAATTTGATGTAAATCACTACTCTCCCTGGAGCCTTTTTTGCGTACTATAGGTCCATATATATGATCGAAAGTCTGAAGTTTCCACCCTCGTGGTTTTGACCCCCTTGGTTGGTGTGGTAACATGTGTTGAGACTTGAGACTCGAACAAATCTTCAGATCGATGGAATTTTTCTTGCTGTGTCTGTCGGCGAGTCCAAGTCAGTACTTGGGTGCGACTGGTCCATCGTTTATGTCATCCGATGGTTTCGGTGCCAAGACTGATGGTTCAGTACAGTCGTGGCCGGAAGCTGCTCCGAAAATTCCGAACTAAACTGTGTCGATTGGTACCGGATTCGTACTTTGGCAGGACAACAAAGTGCTGCGTCCTTGTTCATACAGAATGTTTTGCCCTCTCCAGTTTCCACCAGTTGCACTTATCAAATACTAATCCTTATTAATAAACTTCTAATCTCAAGGCAAGACTTCATCCCAGATGACGTTTTGCTTGCGTACAGTGCCACCCAGTTGCAGTTGCGTGTATACTTTGCACGAGAGTCTACCACTGAAAAGGAATTAGAAAAATGATCAGCATGGGGTCGGTAAGCTCAACGCTGGCGTGTCAACCCACCCGAGCCCCCGTCCCGTCCGCCTGTGAATTCAACCGCCTTGACTTTCCAACGCCGCATCTGCTGCACGCCCGTGCTCCGGACGCGAATTGGAAACCTTGAAGCTGGTTAATTAGGACGCGCGTGCGTGCGTCCGTGTTTGACTTTGAGACGCCGTCTCAAGCTCTCGGCCCCAACCGTGTCCACTGCACAGCACCCAGCTTCGCTTCGGGTTCCCATCAGGGGAGGCTGAGGCGGCACCGGCCGGGCGGTGCACCAACCTGACCGTGGCCGGCCGGCCGCTGCACCTGAAATCCCCATGCCGCCCGTGAGAGGATCACCGAAAATTCGCTCAGCAGAGCGCGGGCGGGCGTGGCAAATCCTTGACCATTTCTCCGGTCCAACGCATGCATCAGTGCTGCTGGCCATGGGGGGAGAAAAGAAAGAGAGAGAAAAATCTCTTCTAAATTTCTCATCGTGGCCGGGGTTGATTTCTTGACCGGTTCGTGATTCCCGGCAGCCAGCAGATCGGAGCGACTTAAAAACGGGTCAGCATTCCTGCACGAATTTTTCAACCTAGTTGCCTGCAAAGCGTACGTAGACGTGGTTGCCGTGCAAGAAAAGAAAGAAAAAATTAGCCTGGCCGGCGACCCGGCACACATACCACGTACGTGCGTGCCCCCGGCCCGGACCCCAGAGTGGCACGCTCTATATAAACGCGCAGCCGCCTCGTCTTCCCGTATCCGTATGTCCACAGACCACAGCAGAGCAGACGCACACTTTTGTTCATCGTCGTGAAGGAGCCTGCTGTCAGATACGTACGTACAGCAAGCAGCGAGGTAGCAAGACTAGCTCAAGAAGTCAAGAGCCGGAGGAGCTAGAGCCATGGGCCACCGTGCATCATCGCTCGTCGCCGTCGTCTTCTTCCTCGCGGCGGTCGTGGCGCTGAGCCTGGCGGCGCGGTGCGCGGACGCGGCGAGGCCCGTGCCGCCGAGCCCGGCGGCGGGCGCGGGGTCGGCGGCGTACGAGGCGGTGGTGTCGGCGCTCATGGAGATGCTTCCGCAGGGCCCCAGCGGGGGAGGCGCCGGCCACTAATGAGCTGATCGAGCCGGTGTACGAGAGTAGCATGAGGCTTCACGAAAGGGTGGAACCTGCTCTGTAGTTAGAGACTAGACTGTAGTAAGCCTGAAAGGCTTAATTAGCTAGCGATTCTTCAAGTTCTTTGATTTCTTTTCTTTTTCCTTTCGACACCATTTTTTGCTTCAGTTCTTCGAACCTCCTCTGGTTCTGAAGAGATGTACATATATCATATACAGAGAAAAGAAAGCCACTTCTTGTTAATGCCACTCAGTTTTGTTCTACATATGCCTAGCTGCTCTTGTGTATGGTTTCAACTTTTTTTTTTGGGCTCGGTCTCAGCAGTCAGTGGGCTGCATATGATGGATGAGAATTGTGGTATTAGGTAGGCCTGGACTTCGGCGACGGATCGTAGTCCTCCAGTGGTGTTCCTGGCGACGGATCACACTGAGTTCAGATAGTCCATAGTCATCTCTCCAGCAGGATTACTGAATAAATCGTAACCAAACCCATTTCTCAACGACCAGATCAGGTGTAGCCGTGTAGGATTCTATTTCGCCGAACTTGGAATACGTTAGGATCTGTAGTGGTAGATAGATCGCCACTGGTAGTCTTTCTTTTTGACTTGTAGCCGTGGAAGACGCCGTGTCTGTCCCCAACCAAACCAAGATGATGCCGATGGGCACATGAGAAAAGCAAACGTGTAATGCACAAGTCAAAGGCCATCCGCTTCGAACAAGTCGCAGCTAAGCCTCTCATCGCGTGCAGGGACTGAAAAGTCAGATGAGGTGCTGGCTCATCTGGTCATTGACTCGAGCTACCCCCGGAATGGTGGCGGGTGAAGAACAGGCTATGCGTATGCTACGAATTTCTAGGCACGAGTTCACGGCAATGACTTGGACGAACAGTGCTTTGAAAACTCCAGGACGGCACTGGAAAAATCTGAGGCGTCACTCAAACAAAGCGAAAGGAAAAGGCAGATGCTGCTAATGCGAATAGAATCGCATCAGCTCCGAGTAGCAGCAGCAGCAGGGTTGGTGATCATCCCCTCATCATCAGGAAGCCAAGGACATTGAGGCTGAGAATGGCCATGGCACCTGCTGCTGCTGTCATTGTTACTCTATCCTGATGGCGTATACAACATCATGGTGAACTCCCTAGTAACAGGCTAACAGCTCACAGGACAAATCCCGGCTGCAGGGGCAGACCACGCAAACGCAAATACTATCATGCAGTTGAAATTGAAACCAGGCTCAAACTCAAATGCAGTAAGATTTTCCAACTGTGTCATCTCTATTCTATTACTAAGAAGCTGACGAAACTACAAAGGAACACGAGTCTCCATCTGTCCCATTTCATTTGATCACCACACACCACCTCCTCTCACAAATACTTTCATCCCATCCATTTTGTTTGGTCACCTAACATGCCAAGTACAAATGGAGCAATCTTACATGCTCCCAAAATCTCATGATCTAGCACACGCCTGCATCTATCCCTACAAAAGGAGATGGAGAAGGACCTACTGCCTGTGCTCAACAAGTGTGCCTGAATAGTTTAGCTGGTTTCCATTGCTGCGGCGTGGTACTTGTCCAAATCCGCGTCCAGATCTTCAGCAGAAACTTTCTCGCTGCCTCGACCTCCCCTTCCCCGTCCACGGTCTCCACGGCCTCGTCCACGGGCACCGAATCCACCTCTATCCCGAGGCCATCCTCCAGCACCACCTCTTACTGGCCTGCTGCAAAATTTCAGTAGCGATTTCTTAAAACTAGGGTGCGATAAAGCATAGTCAAAATTTTTGATTCACATGACTTGCATGGCAATGCAATCTTAAATAAATTAGAAATCAGTAACTATGAACCGGCTCTGATTTCATCTCATGTTTGACAGATTTGACACACACTACAAAAGCACTCTGTATGTTGATGCTAACATTCATGAGCTCTAGCTTCCAGGAGATTCTCAAATGTCAACGAAAGTTTGGTATGAAAAAATGAGTAGTCATACCACTACTGATCTGACTTTAGGTATTTACAGCACATCAGGTCAGAAAAGAGATCCATTTTATTCTTTGCTCCGATGGGAGTTTCAATAAGAGCACCCAAATATCAGGTAATCACTGCCGTGCTTGTACTATCAGCAAGCTTGATAACTGTAGAAACTATGCTGCAGAATTGAAATTCTAACAGCTCCTGCCTGTTTGTGGAAATGCTAGTTAAGCTAAAGGGTAATGACTGGAAAGCAGTTCTCGAAAGCAATGTTTTGCAGGTGCTATTTTGAGTGTTAAAATAGCAAAGAGAGAGAGGGAGTGCATGATGCTACTAACTAACCTTTTGAAAGGCACATGAAAGTCTCCAGCTGGTGGGTTGAAGGTGAAGGAAGGCGATGATGGCCGTGGCAACTCGAGATCTGTCCCAATGATCTCGATTTTCATAGGTTTGCCATCAAGCTGCACATTGTTGTACCTCTTAAGAGCAGCCAGAGCATCAGACCTTCTCGAGAAGACGATCTCCGCAGTTCCCTGTCAAAGTTGAGTGGGCCACAATAATGAGCACCCGAACGCATGAACACAGGAAAGGAAACACACCTGGCAGGTGTAGAAGTAAGGGTTAATTGGATATATGCCATTACAATTTCCATTTTTCGGACATATGCCATTACAATTCGCGTATTCGTAGATATGCCATTACAATTCTTACATAATTCGAACCGTGCCATTATATACGTATTTGATTCCTTTAGATCCGTTTTTTATTCCCTTGGGCCCACCGGAAAACCTCGTATTGTCGTATGGTCTAAAATACCCCTGCAACTTCTCTCCTCTCCCCCCTCACTAACGTGTAGGCCCCACCTTCTCCATCTTCTCCATCCCGCGCCAGCTCCTGCGGACAGCGCCCCGACAGCACGCCCGTGCCCGCGCCCGCGACGGAGCCCACGCAGCGCGGCGGCGGGACATCTCGGCCCCGGCGGAAGGAGCTCACGGCGGCGGCGGCGGCGCACACGAAGGGTCGGGTCGGGCCGGCGGCGGCGGGGCAGCTCGGCCCCGGCGGAAGGAGCTCATGGCGGCGGAGGGGCAGCTCGGCCCCGATGGAAGGAGGTCACGGCGGCAGTGGGGCAGCTCGGCCCCGGCGGAAGGAGCTCACGGCGGCGGGGCAGCTCGGCGCCGGCGGAAGGAGCTCACGGTGGCGGCGGCGGCGCACGCGTAGGGTCTGGTCGGGCCGGCGGCGGCGGGGCAGCACGGTGGCGGCGGAGGAGGAGCAGCACGGTGGCGGCGGCGGCGCACGCGTAGGGTCGGGTCGGGCCGGCGGCGGCGGGGCTGCTCGGCCCGGTGGAGCTCACACGCAGGTTTGGGTACCCGGCAGCGCACGCACAGGGTTGGGGAAGAAAGGAGGAAGACGATGGGGGTATTTTGGTCCATACAGAAATACTAGAGCCTGCATGTGGGTCCGAGAGCATCAACTACGTACAAAATGGCACGTCTCAAACGAACAACGAATTGTAATGTCATATCTACAAATCTCAAACAAACAACGAATTGTAATGTCATATCTACAAATACGCGAATTGTAATGGCATATGTCCGAAAAATGATAATTGTAATGGCATATATCCAATTAACCCTAGAAGTAACCTTTGATCTCCCACTCCTGTCATAGTTGATGGAGTAACGCTTGAGATCACCTACATCAGAAAAGAGTTCCTGCGCGTTTGGTGCAGCAGAGCAGATCAGCGTTAGGAATTGAATCAGCATCAGATGTAACTAAACCCAGATTATATTAAAAGAGGAGAAGAAGGCAGAGGCCACCTTGATGTCGTCGTTGGTGACGCCGTAGTCGAGGTTGGAGATGTAGAGGCTGGTGGGCGTGTCGATGGCTGGCCTCATCATCGGCGGCTGGGCATACCCAGCATGCGCCATGGTGGGCGCGCGTGCCTGCGCCGGGGTAGATTTAGTTAGGGTTGAGCAGCTAGTGGTTCCGGTCGGTGCGGAGGAATACTCGTAGGCACGCGGGGTATAGGAGCATGAGCAGCAGCAGGGGGGGAGAGAGGGAGGTTGGACCTGGAAGAAGCCGCGGCGGTGGTGGTAGGGGGCCGCGGCGGCGCGGGCGTCGAAGCGGCGGCGGGGCGGCGGGGCTGCCGCCCCCCGGCCACGGGGGCGCGGCTGGCTGCTCTTGCTCTTGTTCTTGGAGATGAGGTCGTCCAGGGACATGTCGAGGGCGTCGGCCATCCTTGCCCCTCTCGCTGTCTCTCTCCTCTCGGAGAGCGGCGGGCGGCGGCGGCGGCGAGGGGAAGGGCAGGAGACGGGAGAAGCGGAAGACGCGACGACAGCGAGACGGGGGAGAGACGAGACGCTGACAAGCCCTTTGTGATGACAAGCCCAGCAAATCGTTGGATGAGAGCCCAAGGCCCATTACAAGCACAAACCGCGGCCCAAATAAGAACACAGGAAGGGGGCACCTCAACTGTATTACGTCTGATGCAGAGGCAAGTTCAGTGTTCAGTGCCGCCAGTTTCAGAGATGAAAGAAAGCTTCGCGTTGCGCTTGAGAGAGGGGGCGAGGACGAGGAGCCGAGGGTAGCTTGCGTGTTGGCCATGGATCTTCTGCCAGAAGCTGAAGCAGTGAGAGACTGAGAGGCATGCGGCCATTCCATTGATCACGTCCCTCCGATCACTTCTTCTTCATGTTCGTGCTGTGCACATGCCACATGGGAAGCCTGAACCTGCCAAGCCTGAAGCCTGTGTGCTACGTTCAGCTGCTCTGCTCACCTCGATTGGCCCAGCCTGGCGCGCACGACACCGACAGTTTCCGCAACAGTACTTGCAGCGCCTACTGTTGAAATGCTGCAATTGGGATTCTGAAGAATCCTACATTCCTACTCACCGACTGACGACAGCTCTTAGAATAAGGTTTGAAGGAAGTCGGAGAGGCAAGTTCAGTCGAAACGCAACCTGAAACGCCACGAAATCCTTATAAACCTCACTGTTAGGTGTGGTGAAACTTACCAGACGAGTTAGCTTGAACGGCATCGACTGTACCTACGGGCCACGGCCGCTTCAGCTTTTTCCTGTGCTTCAGATAATTTAAAAGACGCACATATCTGCATGTGGCATCTCAGTTATCATTTTCTTTATTAAAAAATGTACGCTTAAGGTTTACGTAGGAGTTGAAAACCACTTGGTACATTAAAGAAGATCACGCTCAAATTAAATTCAGCGAGTGGTTGCTCTTTCAGATAATTAATTTTCAGAAGCAAGCAGAAAGGTGCCTAATTTATCATTCTAAGCTAGAAACGGGGGCGACGGATGTATGCCCTAGAAGCAACGTCGGAGGTGACAGCTCCAACAGGAGCCAAATAGTTGCCGAGATGAGGACAGAATTGTCAATGAGGAGAGGGGCCATGGACGTGGCCTACATGTGTTGTTAGGAGCAACTCCCAGCACTAAGCTGCGCTCTGATTTCGACCAGGGACCCAACAGCTAGCTTGCTAAGGCCTCTCTAGCCTATGAGAGTTGAGAGGAGAGATGTTAAGTTGGGATTTGATCTCTGGAGTACCTTGCAAGCAAGACTCCATTGTCAGTCTCCTCGGCACTTAAGCCACTCAATCCCATTCATTTCCCCTTCTTTTACAACACGTTCCACTCATGTGTATTGCATATGGAGAGATCATAGCTGCGATCGATGGATGGAGTACATTACAGAAGTTGCTCTGCATTTTGGTTAGGTTTACTACTGCTACAGAAACAGTTAGAAGCCGGTGGTAAAATGGTAAATCATCTGGGGGATTTTTCTAATTACTAATCTCTTTGTTCAAAATTATTTGATGAGCCAATATTTATTTTATGTTCCGAAATTAATATTTTGAAACTTATTGACGGTTAATCTCTCAAAAGTCTGCGTGGATAGAAGTTTGCATTGGCTAGAATATTGGCCCACAGAAGATGCTTGCTGGTTGTTGATGGTAACTTCATTGACAAAATGCTGCTAATCAGGATGACAGTTGTAAGTGAATCATCATGCTGGTCCAGAGGATTCATCCTCAAGCAAGTGCAAGCAATGACATAGACATCAAGTTACCAGATTACTGGCTGCTATATAGGATACTGTAGCGTAGGTTAGTTACAGATAAGCTTCTGATTTAACCAACAACCAGCACGATCATGACAGCTTCATTGCCCACGTTAAAAATCCACTGAACCATGAAAAAATGAATCAACGGCATATATCATTTGTCGAAAAGTGTGTTGTTTTATTAATTTTGAAGCTGAGTGTAATGCACAATAACAGCTGAACAGGGACTGTTAGATGAAGGGGAGCACATCTATCAGACTGGCCATTAATTAAACCTGAAGTTGAAAGTGCAGACTGATTTTCATAAACCAACCAAAAAACATTACCGAAAGAAATCCAGCAGGTACGTGTTCAGTATCTACTCATATTTCAGTAGACTAGTGAATCGGTGAAAGTGAAATATACCTGCTACTACAACCTGTCGTAACTTCTTGTAGACTCCCAAAATATACAGGATATTCTTTCAACCAATCAGGTTGCAGCCTTCCAGGTCTGTGTATAAACTGCACAAGCCATGTTGTGCAACTACAAGTGTACATCACACAAGGCAGAGGGGTCCCAAAAAGACATGTTTGAAGTACCACAAAGCCAAGGCAATGCAAAGCAAAACAGTGCCCCTCAAGTCCTCCCTGCAGTTGCAGTAAAACGCTGCCTTTTGAGGCTTGGCAATCAAGCAAGGTTGGTCAGGTGTCATCGAGTGGGGGAAGTGGGCACTCCCATCCACCACCAATCCGCAAAAGAAATCTATAAGACGGGCCTCTCGCGGACTGCAGAGAGTTCGGAGGAAAAAGGCGATGGCGAGCTGTGGTCCGCCGATGCCTGCATGAACTGAACAACCGAAGGCTTGAGCGAGAATGGCTGCATAGATGTCGTGAGTTTGTGAGGATAGCAGGGAGCATTACCCATTAGGGAATTATATTGTTGGGAGGGGTGCATTGCAACTCTGCTGAAGTGTAAGTTGGATCGTGAGGAGGCTCTGCAATTGTAACACAAGGTATGCACCTGTGGCTGACACCCTTGTACCATTTTTCAGTTTTGATCCTAAGATGGTCCCTGTCGTGTTGCACTGTCAATATGAAAATCATGCTGCGTTTTCTGCATCTACATAATTTTTATAAGCATTAAATTAAATTCAAGCATGAGACTAAACCATAGAACCTGGCCACATCTTGCTTTCATACAAAAGTTAACCTCCCAAATCCCATTATAGCATATAATGTCTGTAACCGTGCTAGCAGTATTTTTTTTTTACAAGATGTTAGCAGTTGAAGTTCTCCTGAAAATATTGAAAGGCACAAGTACGTTGTTGAATATCATTCATATTCATCATCTACTTAGAGTTCTTTAAAAAAAAATCATCTATGTAGAGCTATTCTGCTGCTTTGGAGCCGCTTGTAGACTGTAAAGGCAGTAGAATTGCTGGCAATGTCAGGTACTGTGAGGATGATTACCACAATTCGAAATTCAGTTATTAGACCGATCATGGGATTCACAGTATGTTTCTGTAGTGCTACTGCTGTAAGCTGCCGAGTTTCAAGCCATCTCGGTAACTTCAGTAAAATCCTACAGGGCTCTACTCTCTACATCTTCAGACAAAGGCCTTTGTGATTTGACACGAGCAGAGTTTTTTGTTGAAAAGAAAGAAAAAAGAACATTTAATCAGAACAAAACATCTTCCTCACCCTTGTCGTTGTTAATGTATAATCACAGAGACCTCTGTCACGAAGAAATGCTAAAGAACTGTAGCAAGGAGAAATGTTAAGGAGATGGGCAAGAAGGGAAGCTGGTTTACTGCACTCAAGAAGGCCTTTACCTCCAGCCCCAAGGAGAAGCCAACAAATGTAATAAGTTGCTACTCAAAACTCCTCATGATTATATTAATTCCTTTGCGAATGTTTTGATTACACTTTAAAGCAAATTTGTCACCATGCATCACTAGCTACCACTCCCAACTAACAAAGATCAAAGCAACACAAAAGGAGTATCACTGTGGGCCGGGTATTGATGCGCTGACAGGTGAGATCGATCGATCAATGGCGTGCAGGTGCATCAGCTGGTAGCGCAGTACCCGTCGGCGCACGGGCACACGAGGGAGAAGAAGCGATGGGGCGGGTTCGCGCGGCCGCGGCCGCACGCGGAGGCGGCGTCGCCGGCGGCGGCGGGCGCGCTGATCAACATCCCGCTGTACCGCGAGCCGAGCAGCATCGAGAAGATCCTCGGCGACGCCGACATGGACCAGCAGCGCCAGTACTACGCCGCCACCAGGGCGCAGTACCAGATCGCGCCGGCCAGGCCCACCACCGCCGCCGCGCCGCTGCCGCAGCCGGTGGCGACAGCGCGTGAGCGCGAGCGCGAGCGCGGCAGGGAGGACAAGCCGGCCGCCGCGGTGCTCCCGCTGCCGCCGCCGTCCCCGCCGCCGCTGATCAGGAGGTTCGACCATGACAGGGAGCAGCAACAGAGGCTGCAGCAGCTGCAGCCGAGCAGGGCCGAGACGGAGTGGCGCCAGCCGCAGCCGAGGCGGCACCGCGCGGCGGCGAGGCAGCGCGCCGCGCCGCCGGACCGCGCGCGCGCCGCCGCCGTGGCCATCCAGGCCGCGTTCCGGGGCTACATGGCAAGTCCATTATTTCATTGATTGCTTTAGTTTGCTGCCTCGGCGTGGTCGATGCATGTGCGACGTCGCATCTAATATGCGGTGATGTCGGTGGGTGCAGGCGCGGCGGAACTACCGGTCGCTGCGGGGGCTGATCCGGCTGCAGGGCGTGATGCGCGGCGGCAGCGTGCGGCGGCAGACGGCGCATACGATGCGGTGCATGCAGACGCTGGTGCGCGTGCAGGCGCAGGTGCGCGCCAGCCGCGTCGACGCCATGGAGCGCCGCAACCGCCAGCACCACGGCGCCATGCTCCGGGACGGCGGCCGGTGGCGCGCCGGCTCACAGGTATGGTATATATGTTTGTGACATGTGCTCCGCCGCCGCCGGAATCGATCACGAAGCTCTCCGTTGTTCGTCGCATGGCAGGACGGCGGCATCTGGGACGACAGCCTGCTGACGCCGGAGGAGGCGGACGCGCGGACGAAGCGGAAGGTGGAGGCCGTGCTCAAGCGCGAGAGAGCCCTCGCCTACGCCTACTCGCATCAGGTAATTAACACGCGTAGCGTAACCCACTCGATCTCATCTCAGTCTCCGCCATGGAAAAGCTTTGATCGGCCACCTAAAAGGCAGCTGATAAGCGGTGCGCCATCGCTGTTTGGCGGGTGTTAGCGTTGAGATTGTCGCTACACTTTGTCTTCTCGCACGCACTGTCACTGACTGATCGAGACTGACGCGCTGCTTGCTTGCTTTCTTGTTGTCCTGTCGTGTCGGCGTCGGCGGCAGCTGCTGAAGGCGACGCCCATGGCGGCCCACGCGATCCTGGCGGACCTGCAGTCGGGCCGGAGCCCATGGTGGTGGACGCCCATCGAGCGCCGCCACGACCCGGACCCGGCCCACCGCCCCGTCGAGCCCGCCAGCAGGCCCCGGCCGGCCCTCTCCATTGACCACCGCGAGACGATGATGGCGACGACGCCGGCCCGGTCGGTGGTCTCGGCGGCCTACTCGAAGCCGAGGGCCACGAGGCCCGCCAAGGGGGCGGCGGGCCCGGCGGCGCTGAGCCACGCGGGGAGCGTGAGCATCCGTGACGACGAGAGCCTGACGAGCTGCCCGGCGTTCGGCCTCGGCGGCGTGCCCAACTACATGACGCCGACGCTGTCGGCGTCGGCCAAGGCGCGGGCGCGGGCGCAGCTGCTGCAGCGGCAGCAGGAGAAGCAGAAGCAGGCGGCCCAGGAGAAGCCCAGGTTCTCCTTCGGGCTGGGCCAGAGCATCGGGAGCTGGGCCAAGAGCCCGTTCTGGAAGGCCGGCGGCGGCGGGCAGGCGTCGTCGCGGCTGGGCACGCCGGCGGCGTCGGTGGCGGGCGGCGGGCGGCACCGGTCGACGCGGTCGATCAGCGGGCTCAGCGTCGACTCCACCATGTCCATGCCGGCCGGGATCGGCAGGAGGCCCTTCAAGTAGATACGTGTGGGTTGCATTCTTCTTCTTCCATCCTCTTTGGACGTGGGATTTGTACGTGATTATTGGTGGTGTGCTTTGGTGTGGGTTTCCAATGCGTTTGGTGATTTCGTTGTGCTAAACTAGCTGCATGCTCTGGTTTCTGGCTCCTTTGCCTCGAGCCCTTTCGTGTTTTTTAGGAGCCAGTGAGTGGCCTGTGGCGTGTAAACTCGGCGACTCCATCGAACAAACTTTCTATGCGTCAAGTTCGTTCATCGGTTCAGGCATGTTTTGTCATTTGCCATGCGATGCATCATGCTCGTTCATTTAGGCTGCAGAAATGCTTGTGCCATTCCAGAAAGAAAAGGAGAGGTTTTCGTGCCGTTGGGACTTGAGGGTCGATTGATGGCCTTGCTAAGTTTTTGCATGTATGTAAGATATCCTCTTCTTTCGCATATGATGTGCATCGGTATCATAGAGCCACGATTATCTCGTACTGCACCATGAGACTTTGCATAAAAGTTTTGACAAAGCTGCGTGGTGGAAAATGTTTGCAGACTTTCGAAGAAAACTTGTCACGAAGGTTTGCTGAAAAAACATGAAAAGCTTACAAGAGCTTATAGAAGAATTTTGCAGCACTTCTAAAAAAATATTTGCCAAACTTGCTGGTAAGATCATTCATGGGGTTTGCTGAGATAAAAAGATTAAGATCGCCCACGGTAGAATAACTCGTGATGGAGTAACAAACATGTTTTTTGTTAATTCAATTCTTATGTGTTTCAAGGTGTATCGTGCCTCTAGTGTTTGATGTAACACACTAAAATGCCTCGTTGATTTTTTTTTCAGCAAAACAGCTTCGTTGGATCAATTGATATCTCTTTTCCTTTTAGAAGAAAAAAAAAACATTTCAGCCAACTTAGCAAGCCACATGGATAACATCCACATATAACATTCACAAGAAAACTAATCAAATCGGAATCGGAATCATATATATATTTTTCACTATAAAATTGTCGGCAGCATATATTTCAGTATTATGGATAAAATGCGATGGGCTGGTGCGTGGCAAAAGGTGTGGGTTGCAGAGTGCGGAGGCCTAGTTTTGGAGTTATTGTATAAAGTGGTAAGAGAGGTTAGGTAGTTGATCCAAGAGGAGTGGGATAGAGATGGTTGGGGTGGAAAAAAGAGAAGTTAGTCATCGATGTCGAGTTCAAGAAGGGATGAATGAATTTTGGATTGGGCAATTGAAACAGGAGCATAACCCGCTTGAAAGATATGGCGAATGGAGAAATTGTGAAATGGACAGAGGACAAATACCGTATGTATATTCCAGACAGAAAAACGCGACACGTCCGAGCGGTTACTACAATGGTACACATTCTTAATTTTGTTTTGGCCGCATTCTCTGCTAAGGTGCAAAAAAAAAAGTCAGTAACGGAGTAACTTGATTAACTCAAACACGCCTATTCTGCTAATTCAACGATTACATTCACGTGGTTAGTGTGTCATACATTCTACGAAAGGAAAAAAAAGGCAATGGACCCATGTGTGGTGAAAGGCGTGGGCCGTGGATTGTGGAGGGAGGTTTTGGAGTCCCTGTAATGAAAATGTGAAGGGGGAATAAGGGATTGGTCCAAGAGGGATGGGATAAAAGATGATTGAGGGAGGGATAGGAGACAAGTTAGTAATTCATGAAGAATTCAAGAATTAGCGAATGGGTTTTGGATTCGAGAAATTAAGAAAGAGCATATCTCACTCGAAGGAAAAAGGGTAAACGGAGAGATTATGAAATGGAAAGTGGACAAACATCGTGTCTAAGCTTAAAGCGTAAAAAAATGACATGTCAAAGTGGTTGCTATAATGTCACTCGTTAAATACATTTTTTCGATCACCATGGTATGTTAAGATGCAAAGAAAGAAAGTCAATAATGGAGTGACTTATGATTAACTAAACACGCTTGTCTGTTAATTCAACAGTTGCAGCCACGAGGCTAGCGAATGTTTTAAAGCGTATCACGAGGGAATTAAAATTGCATGAATTTTACACGTTGGCCCCACGCAGAAAAAGGGGCATGTGCGAGCGTTTGCTATATTGCTCACGCATCAAATAGTTTTTTTTGGATATGCTAAGATGCATACTTTTTAGAAAATTTATTAACTCAACATATTTGTCGGGTTAATTCAAAAATCATGATGGTTTGAGGGTGTTTGATAAGGGTAACGCGCTAACGTTCAATAAACGAAGGCTATATCTTTCGTTATATTTTTTTATTTATAGATAAATGCAATTTTCACCGTGTTGAATATATCCGACAAATTGTTTAGAGAACTAATCAAACAAGACACATTCTACTTTGCGATCCCTTGCAAAAATAAAGAACTACAGCATTTTTTGAAAGAAAAAATTATAGCATGAACTGGACAGTCTAAACACGGGCCAGGGCTAAACGTCAGGCCGGGTGTGAAAAAGAAATGAAAAAAAAGGGTGGGCGCGTAGGCGTTCCCTCCAACAGAACAGACAAACACGTGGCACCCATCCGGTCACCCGGACACCCCGATCGACGGCGGCGGCCGTCCCGCGGGAAGCCAAATCCACGAAACGAAATTCTCGAAACCGCCGGCCGCGGGAAACATTTTGCGCGCCGCGCCCACCTCTTCTTCCCTCCCTCTCTCTCTCGCGCGCGCGCCTCTTTACAAATACTCCCTTCCCGGTTCGGCGCCTCTCCTCTCCTCCAATCTTTTCGAGTTCCCTCCTCGCGCCCGTTCGCATCCCCAATCCAGATCCGCCGCCGGCGCCGCCCACCAACCAGAGACCAGCGCCGCCGCCCTTCCCCGGCTGCACGCGTCGCGCTCTTCTCCAGCGCTTGGGCTCCGCGGATCTGCAGGTACAGGTCTCGATTTGTGCTGAAATGTTGCGATTTCTTTACGTTTCTTTTCTTCGAAATCCATCTTTCGCTGTTTCTAGTCTGTGAAAATTCTAGTACTACTATGTTTGTAACGCCATGCCTCTATTTATGTCCATCTCGACCCAGGTGGAACAGAGCATTGTTTGGAGGAAGATTGGATAGAGGAATGCGCTGTCTGTTCCTGGAGTAGCAGCAGCAAGATCCAGACACCCCCGCGATGGAAAGCGGCGGCATGGTTCTCGGCGTCGCTCGCCCAGAAGAAGCCCCTGACTGCAACGGCGCGGGGCCACGCGACGACCTGGGGCAATCGCAGATGCAAGTCGATGGCCCCGTTGTCGTCAACCGATCCCCTGAGCTCGAGTCGTGCGACTCGATGGCCATCGACGCCGCTCCAGCTCAAACGCCACCAAGCCAGCCCGCAACGCAGCAGTCCCCTGCTACGCTGACGGACGCCATCGTGGAGGTGCAGAAGCAGCTGAAGCGGAAGAGGGCTTCGAGCGGTCCGGTGATTGCTGCCGCGGACAAGGACGCTCTTGTGGCCGGATGCCAGCAGGAGCTCGAGGGGCTATTCCAGTATTACAAGGAGGTTTCTGAGCGCAAGATGCGGTTTGATGGTGGGAACCTGTCAGGCAATGCGTTGGTTGGCTGCTTGCTTGAGGAGAGCAGCCTTGGGCTGACCAAGTTGGTGGACGAGATATATGAGAAGATGAAGGGATTGGACGGCGTGTCGACAGCTTCGGTCCGTAGCTCTGTGCTGCTCGTTGGACAGAGGATGATGTACGGTAAATCTTCCCCGGATGCTGATGTGCTGGAAGATGAATCTGAGTCAGCTCTTTGGTGCTGGGAGGTAAGTTCGGTGTTTCCTTGGGTATTCTTTTGGTTGGATTTGCCTGTATTTTGCATCCAAACTGAATCTTCTTAATGCATGTGCAGATAAGAGATCTGAAGCTGATGCCTGTGAAAGCACGCAACATTCTGAGTACTCGGAGATCTGTCAGAAAGAAAATCCATGAGAGGATTACTGCCATCTATTGTAAGGAAAACCTTGCTCTTGCTCATACCAAGCCAATTCTTTTCCTGATCAGTAGTAGTGTATTTACATATTCCCTTTTGCTGCTGAAAATGTGTAGCAATTGTCTTGTCCTGTTCTTACAATACATGATATGTTTCTCGATGTCAACAGGAAAAAACAATGACATTTTTAATGTTAGTTACTTTCCGAATGGCCTGATGCTAATTCAACCTGTATTTGTGCACTATTAACCAAACCTGTAAATTTTTAATTTCCCTACTCCTTGTTTCTTATCTGTTTACTTCCTAACTGAACGAATCATTTGCAGCAACTTTGTCAGTTCTGGAAAACCCAGGAGTTGAAACCCAAGTAAATGATCTCAGGAAAGCATCATTAAAATTAAATAAATCATTGAACCTAGAAGGGATCAGGTCAATGGTGGAAAGAGTGGCTCAAAAGAACAACATCGAACGGTGTGTACCTTCTTTCATTTCCATGGATTCACATGCACAATTTCTTTGTACCTTGAGGTTCTGAGAGTTCTAATGTGTAAGCCTTTTTTTTCCTTAAAGGGGCGTGAAAGATGCTGGATCAACAGCTAAGGAATTGATGCAAGACACAGAGAAGAATGATCAAAATGCTGGCAGACTTGATGCTAGTGTCTCTGAGCTGCGGAATGGAATCTCGCCAGCTAATGTAAGCACTTGATTGCAGTGTGCTCAACACAATCTAATGGTGTTTTAACAACTGTATTTTGGTGTCTCTTCATCCAAGTTTCAATGTTTGCTTTGTTCAATTTCAAGTGAACTTTTGATACATGGGTTGCCACTATTCTTTATCATTAGTATTTTGGTTTATCCTTTAGCTAGGCACCTTATTAAATCCAGGAAGTGTAATAAATCTTAAATTTTGTGTACTCAGATATGACGAATGATGGCATTAGTTAGTATTTGTTATACGCCTGCTATGCTGTGATGGCAGTTTGCATGTTTGAATGAGGAAGTATCTTTATTTGGTGCATAATTGCATATGATGTTTGCGGCCTACTTTGTTCTCTTCCCCCCCTTTTGTTATGATAGCATGGCATAATATTACAATCAGTGTATCAATGGACTTCAGAGTTTCTTTCACTGATATAGTTCTGTTATATTGTTGACTTCTAGGAAAAGGAGATTCAGAAAATGCAAAAACAAGCTGAGAAGGAAATAAAACGCAAGGAGAAAGAAGAAGCTCAGTTGAGGAAACTGCAAAAGAAACAACAAGAAGAGGCACTAAGAGAACAGAAGAGACGTGAAAAGGAAGAAGCTGAAGCTAAGAAACTACAAAAGAAGCAGGAAGAGGAAGCATTGAAAGAACAGAAGCGTCGTGAAAAGGAAGAAGCTGAAATGAAGAAACAACAGAAAAAGCAGCAAGAGGAAGCTGAGAAAGAGCAGAAGCGCCATGAGAAGGAAGCTGCACAGCTCAAGAAGCAACTAGCCATTCAAAAGCAAGCTTCTATGATGGAGCGCTTTTTCAAAAGTAAGAAAGACAGTGGAAAACTTCAAAAATCTGGAGAGAATGACTCAGCTGATGATCCAGTTGACAACAAAGAGGCAGTACCAGCAACCACATCAAAAATTGATTCTTCCTTGTCTCAACAAGGGAACTGGGTTTTAGAGGATCTTTGGAGGTTAGCAATGTTTCCTGAACTCCATGTTTCTTTCACCTGCACACATAGCAAAATCAAAGTGATCTGATGAACATTTTTCACAGGTTGCAGATCACTGGTTGGAAGAAGCTATCTAGCTACAATAGGTCCTCCAGATGGGGTATCAGACATAAACCCAAGGTGGAGGCATTTAAAGAGCTCAAGCTTCAGAAATCATCAGATGATATGGTTGATGAAATACTTTCTACTGCAAATGAAGATAATTGCCACAACTCAAGTCCGGAGAATGAACATGATAAGCTTGAAAGTGACATTGACATGCTGCCAGCTAGTGAGATGCAATGTCATGGTGCAAGTAATGTTAAACCTCTGCAAACTAGATTGATTAGGAGAAAACTTCTGCAATTCGACAAAAGTAACAGACCGGCATATTATGGGACCTGGAGGAAGAAAAGGTTGGCTTGCAAATATTCATGCCAAGCAATTATGATCTGTCTATTTTATTATTGCTTTCCATTTTAGTGCAATATCATGATCTGTTCTACAATTATCTGCAGTGCTGTTGTTGGCCCAAGGTGTCCACTTAAGATGGATCCTGATCTTGACTACGAGGTTGATAGTGACGATGAATGGGAAGAGGTACCTGTTGATACTCACGCTTCTTTTTTGTCCTTGCTGGTAAGATTATTCATGGTTTGTTTTCTACATAGGAGGATCCTGGTGAGAGTCTTTCTGACTGTGAGAAGGATGGTGATGAAGTTATGGAAGAAGATTCCAAAATTACAGATGAAGAGGATGAAGATAGCTTTGTTGTGCCTGATGGCTATCTCTCGGACAATGAGGTATAACATTGAACTACTAATGTCTCTTGCTAATTTGAGAATGCCATTTGTCTTGGTGTGGTGCAGCTTTTAATGCTAGTTTCAATCAACAAAATACCTACCAATTTCATTGTCCAGAGAGCAAACCAAATATTTTTAATCTGCTGTGCACTAGCTAGTCAAACAGATAGATACATACTACATTCCATAGAAGTTATGCACAAATCTGTTGGCATTTTATATCTCATGGAAGGATGACAACAGTGAGACTCATTCCATAGCTAAATGTTGGACTTGAAGAAAATCAAATAGTGTGCAGTAGAAAATAGGAAGATGCAAGTTCCACCTTTGTCCAGTTGTATCCAACCCATGCGCTTTTGAGTTATAATGCACATTGAAATATGTTGTAACATATAAATGTGTTATGTACCTCAATTACATCAGCAATATTAGTTGTGTCACCATTGGAGTTTTGTTTCTGCAGGGGATACAGATTGAAAGTCTATTGGATGATAAGGATGAGGAAGCCAGTAGCTCACCAACTGGTCAGTGCACAGAAGTTGAAGAATTCAGGTCTCTAATGCGCCAGCAAAAAGTCATGAACACTTTGACGGAGCAAGCTCTTCGGAAGAGCCAACCTCTTGTTATATCGAACCTAAATCATGAAAAAGCTGAATTACTAACTGCCCAAGATCTCAAGGGAACAGCAAAGATTGAGCAACTATGTCTGCAAGTTCTTTCAATGCGCATCTGTCCAGGAGGTGGGGTTATTGATGTGCCTACGATCCACAACTCACCTGCAAAGGCTGAGGAGATTAATCAGTCCAATTTGAAAAATGGCTCTCCTGCATCTGCATCTGCTATATCGGAAACGGATCTGCCAGAAATTGTAAGTTTTGGGGTAAATAGTAGTAGTATCTGTTTGAAGCAAGCATGCCACTGTTGAGATGGTATCAACAAGGTACTCACTGCTTCAATTCCAATGCAGGTTCAGGTTATTCGATCATGTAGAGATGGTATCCACAAGGTGGTTGAATTACTGCAGCAGAAGTTTCCAAATGTTTCAAAGTTGCAGCTGAACCGTAAAGTGAGGGAGATATCTGACTTCATTGATAATCACTGGAAGGTTAGAATGATTTCATGTACAAAGCATCTGTACTATTTTTCAATTGTTTGTGTCAGTATCACGATACAAGCTCATTACACCTGCAAGGGTGAAATAGGTTTAATATGTTTTGTGCTAAGCTTTCTTTGTTTCTCTGCAGGTCAAGAAAGAGATTCTTGACAAGCTAGGCTTAGATTCTTCACCAGGTACTCTTCTCCACTTGTTCTTTTGGCAGTAGGAATACTTGTCCTTAACAAACATTCTCACTAACCAGGTCACTTGCTTTTTCAGTGAAATCCAAAAAGACCAAAGGGATCGCTACATACTTCTCGAAGCGATGTTTACCTCCAGAAGAGGCTGTCAATGCTCTGGCATCTTCACCTGAGCTGCGGTTGAAATCTAAAACCGTTCAAAATGGCAATGGTGGCACTGAAGC
Source organism: Echinochloa phyllopogon (assembly GCA_033239725.1). NCBI lineage: Eukaryota > Viridiplantae > Streptophyta > Magnoliopsida > Poales > Poaceae > Echinochloa > Echinochloa phyllopogon. Next base: position 53,007,729 of record BTCW01000005.1, read on the forward strand.
TCCTCAGATTAATCTGTTCCCCTCACCCCAATAGAGTTGCTGACAAGATGATAGATATCCTGAACCCTGAAGCTTTCTCCCTCAAGGATGGATCAGGGTAGTGGAGCTATGCACCCAAATGAGTGTGCAATGCTCTTCAGTAATAGTGGTGCGTGTACAAAGGCTATGGAAGCTCAACTTGATTTTGCATCTTCACTGACTGAAGATGATCCAAGTGGAACTTGGGTCTTTTGACAACATGAAGATCTCAGATCTTGATTATGTTTCTGGGGTGTTGACATGTTGTAATTTTAGCCAGAAAAATAAATTTATTTGGCCATTGTGTTCAACGTGTATCTAATTATTGTTTCCCTTGTTATCAAGCAATTGTCCTGAAATTGCTTATTGCTGCAACATTGTGGTGTGTTGTCAGCAAAATTTTCTTTTGGGTGAGTTCATGGAATTTTAAAAAATCTGTGCAAGATTATACATCTGTGCAGCAATGTTTACATGTGCCTGCTCAATTGACAATTGACTGCAGAAATGGGTTTTGGTGGCCTGTTTGCACGAATTCTGAACAAGGCATACTCCGTACATGTCACCAGTGGGCAGTGGCAAAGGTAGCAAAAGCAATATATATTTGCTTTGACATTTGAGTTGAACAGAATAGTACATAGCAGTACAAGAGGATGACAGCAGCAGTACATACTAGAACATCACGCAAAGAATGAATGAATCCTCGAATTCGCAACCGTGCTGCGGCAGCACCACAGCAGGCAGGCAGGCACCAATGCACCAGCTGATGGCATCAAATCAGACATTGTAGGACTGCCAGTTCTTGGCATGGAGGTCGTCGTCGTCCTCGTCGTCGAGGCGGAGGGAGAAGGCGAGCGAGAGCGCGGCCCACTCGAGGACGAAGATGGCGGTGCCGAGCCCGCCGACCATCTTGAGTATGACGGCGCCGTCCTCGTCGCGGACGTAGGACTGGAGCTCGGCGAGGAAGTCGGCGGTGCGGGTGAAGGCGAGCAGCGCGACGGCGCCCTGGAAGATGGCGGTGAGCGCGGCGCCGGCGGTGTGCGCGTTGTGCCACTGGGCGGGCGCGGCGGGCGCGGTGAAGGAGCCCGAGCAGCCCGCGGCGGAGAAGACGGCGGTGAGCGCGTGGAGGAAGAGCAGGAGCAGGCCGCACGGGGACGGGAGCAGGCGCAGCGACAGCGTGAGGAAGATGCAGCTGGAGGCCGCGCCGAGGAGGATGTAGTTGCAGAGGAGGAAGGCCTTGCGCGTGTGCGACTTCCCCGCCATCGCCGCCGCCGGATCTCGGTCTGAGTCGGTTGCTGGGTCGGTGGTGCCCGCCGGCCGCCGCTTGCCTTGCGCAGACGAGGGAGCGGGAGTGTGGTGGCCGGCGAGCGGGGGAGTGGGATCGAGGGAGGGAGGGAGGGAGGGGAGGTTTGGAGTGGTGGAGTGGGAGCGGCGGCGTGGTGGGTACTTTTATAAGCCCGTGCCGGCGAGCGGGGCGGCGGCGCGGTGGATTTGGCCGTTGGGGGGAGCGGCCGGCGGTGGCGAGAGGTGAGGGGCAACGGCTAGTCTGGTGGGTGGGGTCCTGATGGTGGAGAGCGTGGGGGGCCACTGGCAAGAGAAGAAAGACGTTGCTTTGGCTAGTTGACTGCTGGCAACTACTAGCAATGGTGGGAGGAGGAGGATCCTATGCGGGCGTGCCGTTGCTCTTCAGTTTCTGAAGTAGGTAGAGCCGTTGGTTGGAGAGCGGAGACGATCGGACGGCTGGATGGAAGCAGCGCGCCTTGTTTCTTCGACCGAAAATGGTCGATTGATCTACTTTTTGACGCTCGAGAGAAAATTGAACTGGTCTCTGCAGGACACTACTATTCTACTAAATCCTAGAAATTCAATATTCTGCAGGCATAATTTCCTGTTCGCTATTGCTAGCTGGGCGGCATTCAGTGTTTCACCGAATGGACCCCGAGAATACAGCACTTGTTTAGCTAAGCAGCATTTCACCAGGTGATCCGGGAGTAAGATACTCGTACTTGTTTCACTGAGCACAAGCTCAATCAATGTTCGTATCACTTAGGTTGTCGCCGGAGCTTGACACCCGGGGGTAACTGGACCACTTCACCCATAGGCCATAGGCCCGCCTAGTGTGCAATGTGCCTGGTGCGCAGCCAATCTCACGTTTGCCATGTCAAGCAAACGTGCAACAACACTGTAGCTGTAGGCATGCTCAGGAACGTCGGCATCCTCTTTTGCTAACACACAAGAAGTCCGTAACAACTTACAGACACTGCTTAGTGCTTACACATTAATTTACACTTTTACAGCTGCTTCCAGTAACTCAAATCGATTACTTACAACTCAAAAACACCTTAAGCCCACCAAGTTCCTTTTCAGCTGCACAGATCGGAGCTGGACCACCAACCTCATGCCTCGGCCGTTTGGGCCGACGACTCCTCGGCGTCAGATGGCTGCGACTCGTGCTTCGCCGCCGCCTGGAGAACCCGGTCTTTCACCGCCGTCGTGGAAGGGGACGTTGCCAGGCCCACCTTGTTCGGCTCTATCTTCTTAGCTGCTCGTGATACGGCTTCTGCACCTACTAGTACTGGGGACAGCAACAACCTAGGCAAAGACAGAACTTGTGATGGTCTTTTTGGTGTTGGATTTGTAACTTCAAATCATTCTTCCAAGAAAACCTTCGGATCAATTCAAAAGGGATATTTTGATACAAAAACTGACAGAAACTTCAGGATAACTTACTTTAGGTCTTGCTCGAAATCCTCGGAGGCCTCGTATGTAGAGAATCGCGAGTAGATAGTCTATCCAAAATAATAGAAATTTTCAGGTAACTGTGTTGCTGCCACATTTTGCAAGTGGGGTATATATATTTGCAGTAATATACAAGTGCAGATCTACATTGTATTGTTTCTGTTTTCCATAAATAAATTCTGTGTGAAGCTTACTACGTACCAGCCCAATGCTTAGAACAGCTATATATTGCAGAGTCGTCTCCCATTCTGCCGACACAGCAATCAATAATCAGTTAATCAAAATTGATACTGCAGTACACTTGTTTCTTCCAAGAAGATTATAAAAGACCCATCAACAAGTATAAATCATAGAGAAGTCAAAGAAGATTAACAGAACTACTTAGGTGAACTAGCAACAAAAAATCACAAAAAGGACGTGGCCTGTATTTAACTCTGAAGAACACAATGGGATACTTTTCTGGATTGGACTCGGGAGAACTGTTCTAGCATCGTCACGCATATGTATCATACAACAATATAATTTACTGATACACTTACCTAGGATAGCATAGGAAAGTGCTGAGAGGCCCTGTCAAAAGAGAGACAAATTTGTAAAAACAAAACGCATCCAATAATTTCAGGTGGGGAAAGAATAGTGCATCTAAGAGCCACAAAAACAACATGATAAAGGTAAAATAACTGTTCTGTATATAGTCTTGAACTTTTAACAGCACTAGCGCTTACAAAGTGTAATAGAAAATTAGTTGCAAAGTATTCAGGAACAGCACAACAGTGTGCCAACATGAGCAAACGGCAAGAAAATGAGAGTAAGACCAGTGACCTACCAGAAGAGATCCGAACACAAGAGTTGGGGTGGGCTTTATTTGCTCGATGATTTCCTCAACGTCCTGCACATGTTCGAGGTAATAATGTGAGAGATAAACAATAAAAGATACAATCATGCACAGATCATTAATTTATGAAACATTTTTTATGTCTGCTCACAGGAGCTAAGATTTAGATGAACTATTCGAATGATAGGTCAGAGTGATAAATGCTACCAAACATGATCTTAACCAAATAAGAACATAATCTGGAGTATGACAAAATCGCCATAACTGGCACAATCCTTCTGGTTAATTGGTGAGTTTCTGGTTCTGATTCTATTTACCTCATTTATTGCTGTTAATGCAGTCTCAGGTTTCAGCTCTTTGACACGAAGGTTCTTTGACCATGCTTGGAAACCACCTTTAACTAGGTAAGGTCGCTGCATCAAAATATTCAAATTAAGAAAGGGGCGAGGATGCATGCCACCGAACTACTAGTAAACACAAAAGGCCTTCGAAATTTGCCTGCACGCCAAGCTTCTTCAGTAATCTAGCAATGGCTTTTGATCGGGCTCCATTAGCATCCATAACTATAACCTTTGAATCACCCTACAGTCGCAGGTAAAAACATACTATAACTTAATGTGAAGAATATTAGAAGACAGATACAAAGTTTACATCACAGTTCTAAAAGCATACCTTAACCAATTTCAAGTTTCGGATGACAACTGCAAGTAAGGCGTCATCAACATCTCTTCCACCTTTAAGCATATTCTTTATTGGACCTTTGATCTGAAGAAGATAATCAAATGAAATAATTATCAGCGAAACTACAAAAACAGCCCCTGATAGCGTGACATGAAGGATACTCGTTACAATTAAATACTTAATCCTTATGAATGGAGCTGAAATCAGTATACGCACACATAGGAAATGCCCGGCAATCACTAAGTGATTAAAGGAATAATTAAGTACCACTGGAGATTTTTTTTAAGCTGAAAAATAAGACATACCTCAGGTGAAGCTACACTTGCATATTTAGACCTAGCCCCACGGCGTAGATCAGGAACACCATCTTTTTCCCTCAAATCCTACATAACATAATCTGATAGTGAGCTCGATTGCAGTTTCCTATACTACAGAAAACATGTCAAAACATTCAGCAACTATACTTGCACCAAGTAAATTTGTTGCAAGAAATGCATGACAGGAATAAATAACTTGGCAGAACACTGTTGTACTGTAGCAAACTAACAACTAGCAACAAGACAAAAGGTGTCTACTAAATATTCCTTTCTAGCAATCTGAAATAATATGTATCATAAACTGGAACCAAAGGCCAGTGAGATCTACAATTTCTTGCATCAAAAAGTATGGCGGTAAACTGTTGCACTGAAGAACCAACCAAGGTGACTAATAATTAATAAGCAATAAATAATTCTTCCTAGCATTTGAAAAGATTCAAAAGAATATGTATTATGCACTGGATTCAGAAGAGAGCTTAGATGAAAAAGGACACGAAAGAAAGAAAAGGCCAGTGAGATTTACAATATCTTGCCTCAGGCCGAACATCGATAAGTACGGCTTTGTCATCATTTTTCAATAGCGCAAATGCTGATTCAGGTGACAGGTCTCCTGAATAACCACCGTATATGAAGAGCCAGTATGTTGTCCTGCAATGTAGCCAAATTTAGAAGGAACTTTGAAAATAAGAAGCAAATAGAGGTGAGGTGGCCAAAGCAAAGAAATCTTCATTTACCCTATTGTCATTGAACCTCCAAGCAGGACTCCCAATTGAACAATAGGATCACTTGGATCCAAACCAACATTCTTTTCAACACCTTCAACAATTACATATACCTGAACCATTGAATGCAGAAAAATCCATCAGCGGCTACATCAACAATGAACTTCATAGTGGAAGAATATTCATGAAAATCGGGTATCTGGGTGTTGAGCAGCTCATTCATGCTTGCTCAGTGAAAAGAGCACTAAAGTGATGTTTAGAACAAGGACTAATGCAATTAGGTTCTTGAACCAACATACCTGTTGAAGAGCATTTCCGATTGGTCTCAAAACCAGACTAGCTTTCTCCTCAGACGAGCTCAGCAAATCTCTAACATTTGGTGGCAGAGACTCCTTTGCGGATCCGTAAGAATACACAACAAATGTGGCTGCACTGCCCAGTGAATCCTCTGCAGCAACAATTGCCTTCCTAAGAACGTCAATAGCCACGGCGCCAGCTGCCGACACCTTGTCCTGCAATGCACCGGAGGCATCCGTGACCCCTCCGGTAGCCTGCTCCTTACTGGCATTGACCGAGGCCTTGAGCCCACCGACCGCCTCGCGCACCGTCTTCCTCCATGCCCCGAGCGCGTCGTACGCCGACAGCCTCAGCTTGTCGTAGGCCTCGGTGAGCGCGTCCTCCGCCTGGAACACCTGCTTGCTTAGCTTGTCGATGAGCCTGGCCACGGAGTCCTCGACGTCGGACGCGTCGGACGGGAACGTGGTGGGGAACGGCGCGTCCGACAGGGCCCGCTCCGCGGCGTCGCTGGGGGCCGAGTCGACCACGGCGGTGACGGCGGCGGTCTGGTCGGGAGCGGCCAGGCCCGCGACGAACGTCAGCGGCTGGTCGATCCCGGTGCAGCACAACGCGTCGGCGCCGGCGCTGGGAACCTCGGAGGCCGCCGCGCCGTCGAGGCCCCGGACGATGTCGTCCGGCGCGGCGGCGTAGGGGGAGAGGATGGAGGAGTCGGCGGCGAGCGCCGGGCGGTCGGGGACCTGCGCGACGAGCGGGTCGGCGTAGGACCTGAGCGCGGCGGCGCCCACGTCCACCCTCCGCGGCACCCGCGCGACGACGTGCGACGCCGTCACCTGCCAAGGCAATCAGCAGCAGCAGCGCTCGTGAGGACCATACCAAGCAAAGCGAGACCGCTAGCGATCGGCTGATCCACGAGGGGAGGGGTTTGGGAGCACTGGAGCAGGGGCGAGGGCCGCACCGGGCAGAGCGTGGAGCAGCTGGGCGCAGCGGAGCAGACGACGGGCAGCAGCATGGCGGGCGGGCTCATCGGCGTCAGGCTGCCGCTCCCATCCGTTTCGTTCGTGGCCTCGACGCCGCGGTCGGGGGCAGCAGAACTGGTTGGATTGGGAGCCCGGAGGCTCGGGACGGGCGCGTGTGTCTCGGCGCGAGCGGGTGGCCCGTGTGTGTGGAGGGGAAGGTTGATCCGGGACGAGTGGAGCCGGTGCGACGGCGAGGCGGGGCGCGGATTTTGCCGGGATTGCGCGGACTGGGGTTGAGGGATTCGGCCGTGGGGTGTGGGCGTGTGGCTCGTCGGCGTCGGGGTGGCCCCATCCCTAGCGCTACGCGCGCCACATGTTGAGATGTCCAACGGTCAGATTTAGATGTCTCCATGAAAGTGGCGTGGATAATTTTCACGTCCAATCCGATTCAAATCTGAATTTTAAAGATATGAAGAAGAGTTTTAGATATCCGTACGGATATGAATAATCTAAATCCGATTGTGTGCGGACGTGGAGTAGAATATGATTTTAGTAAAATCCGATGGATATGGATTATCCGATAATTGATCGTGGATTATTCAAAAGGTATAGGATATACGACTTATAGAGATGAAGTTGCTAAGTATATGTCTATAGAACGCACATTTGTATTTTTAAAACATGTAGACCAACTCTCTCCTGAGTGAGGAGAGACCATTTACTGCAAACCTTCCCGGGTTTTCAGTGTTGCAAAGTATTTAAAAGGAGGACAATGGGGATATTTCATATGACATCATCGTTGTAGAGTGTTGCAAAGTATTTAAAAGGAGGGACTATGTGTGATTATAAGAACATGACGTATGGGTTTTGAAGGATCAAAGTGGCGACCAGAGAGGGGGGAGTGAATGGGAGCCGATAAAATTTCTTCTCGAAACTCGGCTTATGTCCCAAAGTCACTCGCCAAAGATTCCTCACAAGCTTGTCAAGGTAGCGTAGTCACAGCGAACCTACCAACCCTAGGAACAAGCTAGAACAAATGAACAAGCGGAAGCACAACCCAAGAACCAAAACGATTCGCAATCTGCCTGGGTCAGCTCGGACCGTCCGCACAGGGGTCGCGGACTATCCGTGGTCACGGCGGACCGTCCGTCTAGACAAGGCGGACCGTCCGTAAAATCACCTCAAATCTCCAGTAGCTCCAGGCCCTTTCGTGGACTGTCCGAGCTCCTACCGCGGACCGTCCGCCAGTGTCGCGGACTGTACGAGGTGGTCACGCGGACCGTCCGTGAAAACACTTAGCCAAATCCAAGACAACACCGTCGAACTCTTCTGCACGGACCGTCCGCCAATCATATGCGGACCGTCCGGCAACCTCGCGGACCGTCCGCCAACCCCGCGTGGACCGTCCGAGAATCACGACGGACGAACAGAACGAACAGCTACAGTAACCCGCGGATCTCTCCCTCCAAATCCATCACCGGATCTCCCAAACGGCTAGAGCACTTGAGACGAAACTTTGGGGAGATGATTAGCACCCTAAGGGGAAGCTATGCCCCGAAAATCTCGTCCTCTAACTCCCTACAACTCGAGAAATCGCGGATCACACGGAACAACACCTTCTCACGAGTTCATCCCAAAAACTACGAATCGAGACCGATTCCCGGCGTTTGAGAGGGCAAGATCACATACAAAGAGGCGCAAGGCACTCACCCATGATCCCCTCAAACAAATCCGGAGCCAAACGGTCTAGAAACGAAGAATCGAGCCAAGAACGAAAATAGCACAAAAAGGAACTCGAGGAGAAACAAAGAGATTCAACTAGCACTTGATTTCATTCCAACAAACAAAGGTCAGATTCTATACAAGGCTAGCAACCTCCCAAACATCCTCCCGCTAAGATCGACATGAAGCACGGGCTAGCCTAGAGAAGTAAGAAAGAAATGAACTAGGGTTCCAGAGATATATCTTGCCATCCCCTCCACCTCCTATTTATATTAAGTGTCCTGGTGAAGGGAAGTGACCATACTACCCCTACAACTTAAATCTATGATACACGCCCTCAAGGGCAAAACGGTAAAGTTGCAGATAACTCCTCCGGCTGGGCACGCCGTCCATCCGGCCTTGCTTCCCTCCGACGCAAGCTCCCGGATCCCGCCACGCGTCCACCGCTTCGAAGCTTCCCGAACGCGCCCGGATCACCGTCTCCGTCACGTTGGGCCTTCGGGCTCGGTTTTGAGGCCCAAACCGAGAAACCCTCCTCCGATAGTTTTGTGGCCCAACCATCAAACCCCGCGTACAAGCTTCGGTCGTTAGCCGCCACCTTGCACCGGCTCCAAGTCCACGACCTCGTCTTGCTCTTCTTGCACCATGTTGACTGCACTTGATCCCGTCTGGCCACCGGGTCCCTCGAACCAAGCCTACTTGTCTCTCCACACCTCGGAGGCCACTCTCTGGCTGAGACCTTTCGCGCTTGTTCTTCACCTGCACCAACGCAAACCAAGTCGCACCAACACCTGCAGTACTAGGCCAAGAGTCAGTCCACACACCGTTGTCAATCACTCATCACACTGAGAAGCGACCATCCACCGGTCCTCGGATACACATGGTCCTCAATCTCCCCCTTGATGAGTGCATTGACAACACACACATAATTCAGGATATGAACAAGGAAAACAGAAAAAGAAAAGAAAAGAAGACTCAATCAAGTGACCAAAGCGAAGAACAAGCCGAAAACAAAGTCACTCGAAAGAGAAAGTCTCGGTCCCCTAAGACAAGGGCAACGGCTCAACACAACCGAGACAACGAGCTTCAAATGCCGACCCCTCAAGAAGAGGCAGAAAGGGCTCAACACCATCGGCAAAAGAGCAAAACACAAAAATCAGGAACACAAGGAGCTCCCCCTGCAGAAATGCATACTCCCCCTGAACAAGTGCATACAAACTCAAGTTTTCCCCCTGAACTGAGTATCCCTCTTAATGCAAAGCAATGCATATATACTGAATTGAAACAAATTCTCCCTCTTGTTGCCAATGCATGAATCAAGGCACAAATGCAAAAGATTCAACCTAGAGCTTCTTAAATATACAATGAACAATATAAAATGCTACACATGGTCAAATGAGCAAGTAAGATATTCCTAGGTGTTGTATAAGCATTGCCAACAAAATTTCATGATTGTATAAGCATATGGCCAAGTAGTTTCCAATTTAACCAAGTTTTTCAAACATTCACCACCTCATGAGCAAACAGTCATTTTCAAGCCAAAAAGAGCTATATCATGCAAAAGTTGTGCCCGGTTACCTATTCTTAGAAAGAGATCATTGCAAACACCCACAATCTAGTTCATGTCATGTTAAAGCTACCGAGCCATGTGTCTACTTCCAACAAGAGACTTCTCTTTGGTAGACACATGCAACGGTTTAGCACCCAATTTTCACATTTAAACACAAATGACATGATCAATCAATTTGAGAGCATATATTTGAATTTTTAACACTTCTTTTTCAGATTTTAAACATGGTACATGAAATGCCTTTGCGGCAAAAAGAAGCTTATGCCTCTCCACAACATACACAATGGGCTAAACATTTGCAATGATAAAATGATCTTTGACCCAAATGGCAAGAAATAGATACCCAAGCACAACCTAAGCATGAAAAAGCATTTAGGCTTGAACTCAAACATTTAACCAATTTGCTCATGGGTGAGATCAAGTTTAGAATTTTAAAAATCATTAGCAAGCACATTATGGATATACAAAGAATCAATCAAGTGCTTAGCTATCCAACACGACAAGACTATCCACAAGTTCATTAGCTCAAATGTAGCAAATTATATTGGTCACTCCATATAAGAGAACCTCATCCTATCATGCTTCAAAATAAATATGTACAAGAAACAAGCTCTAAGTATATCACAATGCATCCTATATGACAAATGCAAGACATATGACACACATGCAACAAAAAAGCATGATATACAAATTATACAAGAAGGCTATACATATGCTACAAAGTGAGCTCCAAAAACCAACTCAGAAGGGAAAACACACCCCAAGCTCCCCTCGCAACCGGGCAAAAGTAGCTTGGTCAAGCGGTTTGGTAAAAATATCTACTAGTTGGTTTTGGGTGGAGACATGAGATAACTCAATATGTCCTTTCTCAACATTGTCTCTCAAGAAATGGTATCTCACGTCTATGTGCTTGGTTTTTGAGTGAAGCACCGGGTTTTTGGCTACACTTATGACACTGGTGCTATCACATAGAAGTGGAACATGGGTATAACTCAAACCAAAGTCACTCAAGGTAGAAATCATCCAAAGAAGCTGAGAGCAACAACTGGCTGCGGCTACATATTCGGCTTCGGTTGTAGACTGAGCAACACTTGACTGTTTGCGAGAGGACCAAGAAACCAAAGACGAACCCAGAAACTGACAAGTCCCAGAAGTGGACTTGCGATCCATCCTACACCCAGCAAAATCCGCATCGGAATATCCGCGGAGTGTGAGTGTGGAGGAGGCAGAGTACCACAAACCAAGCTCAGGAGTGAAACGAAGGTACCTCATGATTCTCTTCACAGCCTGGCGATGTGATGTCCTTGGCGAAGCTTGAAAACGAGCGCACAGACACACAACGAAGTGTATGTCCGGCCTCGTCGCCGTCAGGTACAAGAGTGAGCCAATCATGCTCCGGTACGTCTTCTGGTCCACCGGTTCTCCATCTTCATCCGCATCCAAAGCTGTTGTCGTCGACATGGGAGTGGACAACGGCTTTGCATCTGCCATCTCGAACTTCTTCAACAAATCTTTCGTGTACTTGGCTTGATGGACAAATGTCCCGTCCTTGACTTGCTTAATCTGTAGCCCGAGGAAGTATTGTAGTTCTCCCATCATCGACATCTCAAATTCCCTGCTCATATCTTCAGAAAACTTGGCAACAAGCACATTAGAAGAGCCACCAAAGATTATATCATCCACGTAAATCTGAACGATCAAGATATCTTTGCCAACACGAAGCAGGAACATGGTCTTATCAACGGTGCCCATCACAAACCCCTTACTTAGCAAGAACCCTCTCAGCCTTCCATACCACGCTCTAGGTGCTTGCTTGAGGCCATATAGTGCTCGGTGGAGTTTGTACACTCGGTGGGGATATCTCTCACTCTCGAACCCAGGTGGTTGTCTCACATACACTTCTTCCTCTATCACCCCATTCAAAAAGGCACTCTTCACATCCATTTGGTGCAACTTGAACCCTTTAGCAACAGCAAATGCTAGAAGGATTCGAATTGCCTCTAAACGGGCAACAGGAGCAAATGTCTCCTCATAATCAATTCCCTCTTTTTGTGAAAAGCCCTGGGCAACCAACCTCGCTTTGTTTCTCACAACCTCACCACTTTCACCTTGTTTGTTCTTCCAAACCCACTTTGTTCCAATAGGGTGGCAATTTGGTGGAGGCTCGACAAGTTCCCACACCTCATTCCTCTCAAAGTTCTCAAGCTCTTCGTGCATGGCATTGACCCAATTCGCATCGGATAAAGCATGTCCAATATCTTTGGGCTCAAAGGAGGCAACAAATGCAGAATGAGCAAAGTTAGAGTTGTTCCTTGACCTTGACCGTGTAGTACGTTCATCGATGTCTCCAATCATTCCTGGGGGTGGATGGCGGGCTTGAATGTGTCTTGGTGCCTCACGTGTTGAAATCGCCTCCCCATCAACCGCTGCTTCCACTTGATCTCCATGTACTTGTGTTGATGTCAAAATGGTGGATGGACCATCATCAACTGTAGTCGTCGTAGTGGAAGTAGTAGGTACAATCACCATAGGAGGATCACCATCTCCATCGTTATCTTCATCATCCCCATCCTTGTCTTCAAAGATCATCTGTCCCATCTCTTCATCACCTACACACTCAAAGACAGACGAGCTACATGGAATTGTCTCGTCGAACGTTACTTCGCAAGTCTCCATGATTTGGTTAGTGGCAAGATTGAGCACACGATATGCTCTAGAATGATTAGCATAACCAAAGAAGATACCATCATGAGACCGAGACTCGAACTTATCTAGATTACCCTTCTTGAGAATGAAGCATTTGCAACCGAAAACTCGAAAGTGACTCACCTTGGGGGTTCTCCCATGAAAGAGTTCGAAGCAAGTCTTCTTCTTGAATGCACGAAGGAAAATCCGATTAGACACATAGCACGCGGTGCTCACCGCCTCGGCCCAATACTTCCTAGGAGTCCTATGCTCATCGAGCATCGTCCTGGCCATAGTACAAATGGTCCGATTCTTTCTCTCCACAACACCATTCTGACAAGCGACATAAGGCGAAGAAAACTGATGCTCAAGACCTAGATCCCGGCAGAAGGTTTCAAATCGAGCGTTCTTAAACTCCGTGCCATTGTCACTGCGTATAGCTCGTATGGCATCACCATTTCGCTCATTTTTCAACCTCAAGATCAGATCTCGAACAAAACCAAACGTTTCATCCTTAGCCGCCAAGAAATACACCCAGGTATAGCGAGAATAGTCGTCCACAATCACAAGGACATACCACTTTCCACCGACTGAGCGAACGCGAGCTGGACCAACCAAGTCCATATGTAAAAGCTCCCCAGGACGCTCAGTCATCACATCGATCAGAGATGGGTGGGAAGTAGCGACCATCTTGCCATGCCTACAAGGTGCACAAACCAAATCCTTCTCAAACAGAAGCTTGGGCAGTCCTCGGATAAGGTCAAGACTGCTCAAACGAGAGAGCAAGTCGAAGCTCAAGTGACCCTACCTCCTATGCCACTTCCAAAGCTCGGAAGAGGAACCAGCAACGAGACAACGAGCAACACCAAAAGACCTCGAGAAATCAGCAACGAAAACTTGACTCTCGGGAATGATCATGCAAACAAGGTCACCTCGAAAATCAAGAACCCGAGAGGCACCACTAACAAACCGAACCTCAAAGCCCTCATCAAGCAGCTGAGAGATCGAAAGCAAATTAAAGCCAAGCGACTTGACAAGAGCAACACGCTTCAACACAAACTTCTCGCTCACCTGAATATCACCTTCTGAGAGCACTCTACCCTTACCATTATCCCCAAAAGTGATGTACTCCCTTGTCATCACCGGGGTGAAGCTTGAGAACCACCTTTGATCTCCGGTCATGTGTCGAGAGCAACCGGAGTCAATCAACCACAAGCTCCTCAAGCCTCCCACCTGCAAAATCAAAAACGAGATCGAGAATGAGCAAACGACTCAACACTGGGGTTAGAAGAGAAGGAGTCAAACCAGTGTTGAGCCATCTTCTCAAAAGAAGGGTTAGCAAAATCCACTCTACCAAACCTATCAAACTGTGGAAACCTCTCACGCCTAACCGGAGGAACACCACGCGGGGGAAAACGCGGTCCAGGCTCCCTCCAGTAACCAAAACCACGGTCGTCTCTCCTGAACTCGTACTGACCACGAGGAGGAGGACGCTTGGCGAAACCACCACGTCTCTGAGGAACTCTCCCACGAGGAGCAAAGCCACGAGCATCTTCTCTGGGATTCGAACGAACAAAACCATCACCCCTAGGTAAAGGTGCACGAGGCTCAGGTACGCTATGAGAATAGCGGTGTCGGTGCTGGGATCGGTCGATCAATCCCCAACGCCTAACAGAATGCGCTGTGTCTCGTCCCTTGACGGTTGATGCAAGAGCTAGCACGATGAGGCGAGCGATTATCCTGGTTCCGACCGTGAGGTCGTACGTCCAGCAGGGTGCGCTCGGGGCGCTGTACTATCTTGCACCGGAGTGCTTGCAGAGGGGGGCTACAAGCAAGGCGGGAGAGGAGGAGGAGTCTCCAAGTCCCTGAATGTGATTGAGGCGAGTGCCAATATCGTGTCTCCTGCCCCTGTTGTCCTCCCCCTACCTCCTTTTATAGATCAAAGAGAGTAAGGCGGGGGAAGGATTTACAAGTACAAGCGTGACGTGCGCCACAGGGGTGTGCACTGGAGAGTATGGCGTCGGGCCTGCCATCGTCCTTGACTCAGGCGGGGGATTTATGGCGAGCCCCGGCTTCTGCGGGTGTCGTGGCCGTCCCTGCGCTTGTCCTGGAGCGGTTTCGAGGGGCGTCGTGGCCGTAATCGGTGTCCTGCTTCCCGCCGCTGGTTGACTTCGAGGGCGGGGCAGGTAAAGAAGGACCGTAGTTAGTGGTGCAGCAGCCAGCATGGTGGTCGCCGTCACCTGCAGAGAGTTGGCGGCACAGGGGCCGGCATGGTGCTTGCAGTCGACCACAGTGCGCGGCTTACCCGGCTCGCCAGGGGATGGCCGAGAGTTGGTGGATTAGACCTGGCACTCGTCGCTGCTAGGCTGCGTTTGACCAGAGCCTGCACTTGGTCGTCGCCCAGACATTTGTTCGAGGGTTCTCCATGCCCATTCGAGGGCTCCCCACCGGGGGGAAGGACGGGAGTGGGTAGAACAGTGGCTTGGAATGACGCCCGCCAGTCAGCGCAGGACCTCGCGCAGTTCCGCGTGCGCCCGCACAGTGTTGGAGAGGACGCTGAGTGACCGGAGCAGGTGGAGTAGGTGGAGCAGTGTGCTCCGTTGGTGTCAGCGGCGCGGCGTGAGGAGAGATTGCCTTTTGACTTTGGCGCTCGCCTGACGGGGTTGGCTTTGAATGCTGCTGTCGGGCGGGGCGCCGGGGCGCACCGGGCGGAGTCTGCTTTGCCCGCTCGAGGGGGTTCGCTACCCTCGAGCGAGGCGGAGTTTGCTTTGCCCGCTCGAGGGGGTTCGCTACCCTCGAGCGAGACGGAGTTTGTTTCGCCCGCTCGGGGGGGTGCGCTACCCTCGAGCGAGGCGGAGTTTGGGTGATGACACGGCCTTTCGTGGTTAGTGTGTTTGTTTTTGTTTTTAGAGGGTGATTACCCGATGGTTAGGGGACCCCCTGGGTTTGTCCCCGACAGTAGCCCCCGAGCCTCTGGCGGACTGAGGTTCAGTCGGGCAGAGGCTGATGGTTTCGCAGGGTCGTTCCCGGGCCTCCTGTGGGGATTTATTCCTTTCTGATTATGCACATTCTTCCGTGGGGGCGCGCGAGCGCACCCGCGGGTGTAGCCCCCGAGCCCTTGGAGGAGTGGATTCACTCGTGCAAGGGCTTTATTTTGTGTCGGTTGCTCTACTTCCAACGCGGCGGGGATGAGACCGAGCTACGCCGAATTCGAGGGGCGGACCCTGTACGGTTTCGAAGCGTTTTGCGCATAGGAGGATATGTTGCAGGGAGCCCCCGAGCTCCTGGCCCGTGTGGAGGCGATCGGAGGGGCTTCCTGTCTTTGATTTTCGACCCTCGCTACCCCTTTCGCGGGGGAGAGGGGTGAGGTCATCCGTGCAACCCTCGAATTGGGCTACGTACGCGGATACCTCAGTGAGCTGTTAGCGGGTAGTTCAAGTGGACGTCTGTGCCCCGTTCACTAGGGGTCGGCTCGTGGTCCGGAGACACGTCCATGTAGCGCTTGCAAAGGTTTGCTAGGTGGGGCTCGGTCCCTTTCGTAGGGACCGAGGGCGCGAAAGCTCTCCCTCGTTGGGATCCCCCCGACTAGCTGCCTTTGTCTGGCCTTGAACACGACAGGAGCGTCCCCAAACTTCGCGTTCGGGGTAAAGTCCGTTCGACACGCCCGAATCGTCCCTGACTCTGTTGATCTGGAGCGCCTGTCGAACCCTTTCGAGGGCCAGGCTTCGTACTCCTGATCAGTAGGGTCTTGCGTAAGATGCGGGTTGCTCCCGAGCGGCGGGCTCGAGGCTTGGCCGAACGCGATCGGCGGCCTTCGCATTATTCGGTCTGGGGCACCCTTTGAACCTTTTCGAGGTTCGGGCTTCGAATCCCTGATTAGTTGCGTCCGTGCCTCGGGAAGGAGGAGCGTTGCAGCTTTACCTGGGGGGAACCCAATGGTTGGGTCGTTTCGGCTCCGCGGGCCCGCGCACAACCGCTGGCGGGCGTGGGCGTGGCTGACGCGTCGCGGAGTGGGTGAGATGGGCGTAGTGGGCGCGCCTTTTTAGGCGGGCTTGGCGCGCGCGCGGGGGAGGCAAGGCGACGTGCAGTTAAGCATCGCAGGCGCGCCGCCTCCGCTTACCGTGCCGCAGTAAATGCTGCCGCCCACGCGCGCCGGCTGTTGGTGATCCTCGTCGTGCGCCTGGCCCGGGTGTTAGTGACTCCACATGCCGCCGCGCTTAGCGCGCGGGCTCGGTGGCGGCACGCGCGGGCTGGCGTGGCGCGGCCGGGGAGAGCCTGTCCCTTATAAAAGGGGAGCAGTGGAAGAGGACTTTTTACCTTTGCCATCTCTCGCTCCAGCTTTCGCCCGTGCCTAGTGCCTGCCTCCAAGCCTGCGAGTTGTGCTCCGCTCGCGTCTCGCCATTTTCGCCCCGCGCCTAAGCTCCTCTTCTCGCCATGGTTGTCCTTGAGGGTGCCACGGAGTGGACTCCATCAACCGCCACCGAGCACCTCCTGGAGGGCTTGGTGAATGGTGGGCAACTGTCGCCCCGGGGCGATTCAGCGCGGCCGGCGTGGATTATTCCGGCGCTGGCGGCCAGGGTGCCGAATCCGCCGGCGGGCTACGTGGTGAGCTTTATTCGCTTCCACGAGCGGGGCTTCAACGCGCCCGCAAGCCAGTTCATGCGGGGGCTCTGCCATTACTACGGCGTGGAGCTCCACAACTTCTCCCCCAACGCAATCTCGCAAGCGGCGGCGTTCGTCGGCGTCTGCGAGGCCGTTCTGGGGGTCGAGGCGCACTGGGACCTATGGGTCCACCTCTTCCGCGCCGAGCTCAGCACATCCGGCGCGGGGAGGGGGGTGCGCCGTTCTTCGTGCGCGGGCGGCCTCACGCTTGCGCCGGTGGAGTCCAGGAAGCGCATTTACCCGGGCTGCAAGATGACAACCAACAATAGCGGGTGGGCCAAAGGGTGGTTCTACCTGCGCAATGACGGCCTGGGGCTGCCGGAGTACACCGGCAAGGTCCTGACGGAGAAGGCCGACTCCTGGGGCTACGGCGTCTCCGGCGACGCCCAGCGGCAGAGGCTCCGCCCGATCGTCGACGTCCTTCGCTCCCTGGAGGGGTCAGGATTGACCGTGGCGCACGTGCTTGCGCACTGCCACCGCCGCCGTGTGGTCCCTCTCATGGAGAGGCCACTCCCTCTGTTCAGGATGACGGAGGGAGCGGACCCGGCGGCGCTAGCGGCGTCGCGCATGCTGGCGGAGCCGCTCCTCGAGGAGTACGTCGTCACGCGGGTGCGGACGGCGGTCCACCCCGATACCATGCCGAGCGACCTCCGGTCGTTCCGGCTACGCCCCGATGAGGGCCATATCCTGTCGGTGGGTCCTCCTTTCTCCTCTTTGTCGTCTTTTTTGGAACTTCTTTTTGATTTCGTCGTGATTTCAGGGGGTGGACTGCGGCCTCTACCGCTCCGTAGCGCCAACTCCGGAGGTGCGGGCCGCGAATCGCGCCCGCCGCGACCGCGAGAGGGAGGCGAAGGAGGCGAAAAGGGCCAGCAGTCGTAGGAGGCAGGCCCGGCGGGACGCGCACCAAGCGGCGCTTCGCCGGTGGAGGAGGGACGGCGGGGAGACGCCGTCGACCCCCGAGGACTCTCCGAGCGGGGAGGAGGGTGAGGAGGAAAGCGAGGAGGAGATTGCCGGCGGCGGGGGGGGGGGGGGGGGGGGACCCGCCGTCGAGGCAATGGAGGTGGCCGCGCCGCTGCCTGATGCGGCCGTGGCGGTGCCCAGCAACGTCGCCTCAGCGGCGGTGCGGGCGATGGCCGCGTCGGCTCAGCGCGCGGCGCTGCGCCCGAGCATCGAGGGTTCGCAGCCCCCGAGCGATCCGAGGGGGGCCTCGAGTTCGAGGAGGGCCCCTTCTTCGAGTGGCTCGAAGCGGAAGCTACGAGACTGCATCCGGTGAGCTCTTCCTCGAATCTCTTTCGATTTCGTTTTTCCATACGATTTCTCTTTTGACCTATGTTTCCCTTTTCTTGGTCCAGCGCTTGGGGCGTTACCAAGGCTCCCCCTAATCTTGCGCCTAAGAAGGCGCTGAAGGTTGGGGGGTCAGATTCCCCTCACGCCGGGGAGGCGCGTTCGCGCGGGGCTCCGCGTCCCGCAGCGGCGCTCGAGGCGACGCCGGCGGAACCGGCGCCGGGGGCGCGAGGCTCCGGACCGGCGGGGGGGGGGGGGGGGAGAGGACGCCGCCAACGACGGAGCCGGAGCAAGGTGCCCCGGTTGTCGAGGCGGGGCCGAGGCAGGCGATCGTGGGAGCCGTGCCACCGCTTCGGTTCCTGCCGGTCGAGGGCAGGAGGCGGTCGCCCCGCCAACTCTAGGCGGTAGCCGGCGCGTTTCCCTCAGCGGGGCCTCTGCTGCCGAGGTGTCGGCGGCGCGGTTCCTGTCTCAGGGGCCGCCGCAGATGCCCGCGGTCCGAGGGACGCCCGAGTGGGATGCTGCCGAGGCGGCGCAGCTCCAGGATCGGTGCATGCCGAGCGAGTGGCCGAAGGGGCCCGGCGTCCCCGCTCAGGTCTGGCGAAGCGCGGCCGAGGAAAACGAGATATGGGCCCAGGCCGAGCGGATCGGGACGGATCTGGAGCGGGCCATCTCGGCCGCCGCCGACCTCCACTCCAGGCAAGCGCTAGAGGTTTTCGAGGTATTCTCGCTTTCATCTTTAGTATTTCGGGACGTTTTCGGTTTCAAGGCTTGATCTTGGTGACTTTTCGGGTAGGTCCTTCGGCAAGAGGCGGCGGACAAGACCGCATGCATTGCGGGCTTGCACACCGACCTCCGCCGGCTCCGTCAGGCGAACGCCGACTTGGGCACGGACGTGACCCGGCTCACCGTCCGAGCCAGGGAGGCGGAGGCGGCGGCCCGAGCGCACGAGGAGGCCAAGGCGCGCGCGGAGAAGGAGCGCGATGCCGCGACGGAGCGGGAGGCCCGGACCTCGTCCGCGGCGTTAGAGCGGTTTGAGCTCGAGCGCCGGGCTCGTGAGGCCGCGCAGTCCCAGCTCGCGGAGGCGTCGGCTCAGGCAGAGCAGAAGGCCCGGGAGGCCGAGCAGCTGAGCTGCGCGCTCCGCGAGAAGGAGGCCGCGCTGGCGACCGCGGACGGCCTGCTCAACGAGGCGAGAGCCCTGGTGGACGGTAAGACTTCATGTTTCCTTCGGCTTTTCCTTGTGTCGAAAACTGCTCTCTGATATGCCCGAGCTTTTTGTCAGGGTTGCGGAGGGCCGAGGCCCAGAAGGCGGATGAGGTGACGGCCCTCCAGGCTGCCTACTCCGCGGCCCAGGGGGAGCTCGAGGCGCTGAAGGCTGCGGCCGACATGGCGTGCCGAGACGTCCAATGCGTCGACACGCAGTCGGGGTCGTCGCTGTCCAGCCGCCTGAGCTCCCTGAAGGGCTGCGTGGCGGAGCGTCTCGAACACGCGCTTCACCTCGGGGTGAAGAAGGCACTTGGGGTGGTGTCGACGCACTACGACATCGACCTCACGGCGGTGGGGCGCGGGTACTTCATTGACGCTGACCTGGATGATGACGCCGCCCTCGCCGCCCTCGAGGAGGCTGATGACGGTGCCGAGAGCGCCGCAACGGCCTTGACCCTCAAGTTCCGGTACGATCTTTTCCCCGAGGAAGAGGAAGATGCGCCTGCCGACGCCGAGCCAGGGACCGCGCCCGCTGCTGAAGTCGAGGCCGACCCGGAGGCCGACGCCGTGGCGGCCCTCGAGAACGATATTGCTTCGGTGAGCGGCGAGGAGAGTGGTCCCGGGGCGCTTTCGTCTGTCCCCTCGACCCTTGCTGCCGAGTCCATCGTGCCCTCGCAGGGGGATGGAGCCTGAAGAATTCGGGCTTCAAATGTATCTTATATACATATATAAAAACTAAATTTAAAAGTCGATTGCCTGTTTCGCACTTGTTTGGTTGTTCTGATGTGCTACTCTTAGCTCTTCGAAAGATTGTGGCCGGGAACTTCGGATTCGTGAGTAGTTAAAGCGTGGGGTGGTGAGGGAGGCGCTGTAGCCTTTCGCGGGCATAAGCAGTCTCACGACTCGACCGGCTCCAGCTTTGACTAGCTCACGTCCCGCCTCTCTCTAAGCGTTTCGAGTTTTAGCACAACTTTCGAAAAAACCGGGACGATTAGCCGGGACGATTAGGGGGGTTAACCCCCCTGCAGCCCCCGAGGGGGGCTTGGCTTTATTAAAAATAAAACCAAGGTCCCCTTAGCTGTGTTGTTAGCAACAATGTTTCCGAATTTTATTTCGGAAACTTCTCGTTATTGTTAACTAAGAACATGAAGTATCTACGAGAAAAAACGCTAAGGGATTTAGGGATAGGAATAACGTAGCTGTTTGCCGTTTCGGCTGCTAGCGAAGGCTTCGCCCCTTTCGCTCGCCCGCTCGTAGGCGCCGGGCTCGGGGTCCTTGGCGATGATGAACGGCCTTTCTCGTGGCGGCGCGGACGTTTCGCGCCGGTCCGGTCCAGGGGCGTCTGTACCTGGGCTGCAGGGTGACCACTAACACGAATTGGTCGGGCCAAGGGGAGGTTTCGTTTGTTTGGTGTGCCGCGCTTTCCCCTTAACTCGAGATTGGTTTCGGCAGATGGACACTAGTAACTTTGGCGCCGAGTGGTGAGGGGGATACCATAGCCCTTCGCGGGCGTAGGCGGTCCCACGACTCTGCCGCCTCTTGGCCGCAGTAGACTTGTGCCCTGCTTTCACCTTTCTTGATTTAAGGAGGAAAAGCTTGGCACCTTGTTTCCACTCCGTTGTGCTGCTCTTGGCTTTAGAGAGATTCTGGCCGGGTATTTCGAGTTCGCAAGCAACTAACGCGTGGAGTGGAGAGGGAGATGCCGTATCCCTTCGCGGGCGTAGGCGGTCCCACGACTCGACCGGCTCCAGCCTTAATTGGCTTGCGCCCCGTATTTTTCTCGGGTGCCTCGAGTTTCAGTGCAACGGAAGCGAAAACAGGATGATTGGGGGGTGGGGGTAAGCCCCCGAGTGTCCCCCCGAGGGGTGTTTGGCCTTAAAACACCCCTGGTCATGTTTTTAGCAACAATGTTTCCGAGTTTTCTAGACTTTTCATTATTGTTAGCTAAGAACATGAAGTATTTGCAAGGAATACTGAAAGTTTCAAGGGTAGAAGTGACGTAGCTGTTGAATGTTCCAGGCGTTGGTGAGGAGCTCGCCCTTCTCGTTTGCCAGCTTGTAGGTGCCCGGCTTGAGGACCTTGGCGATGATGAACGGCCCTTCCCACGGAGGAGTGAGCTTGTGGCGCCCTCGATTGTCCTGTCGCAGCCTTAGCACCAGGTCCCCTTCGTGGAGGTCCCGACGCCGAACCTTCCGAGCTTGGTGTCGCCGGAGCGATTGTTGGTAGCGCGCAGAGTGAAGTAGCGCTATGTCGCGAGCCTCGTCCGCCTGGTCCAGTGAATCCTCGCGGTTCCTCTGGTTTTGTTCCTCTTGGTAGGCCTTGAGCCTCGGGGACCCGTATTCCAAGTCAGTTGGGAGGATGGCTTCGGCGCCATAGACGAGGAAGAACGGGCTGAAGCCTGTGGCCCTGCTCGGAGTTGTCCTGAGACTCCAGATCACCGATGGTAGCTCCCCAACCCATCTCCGGCCGAACTTGTTCAGCCTGTTGAAGATCCTTGGCTTGAGGCCCTGTAGTATCATGCCATTGGCACGTTCTACCTGGCCGTTTGTTTGCGGGTGCGCGACGGCCGACCAATCAATGCGAATGTGATGGTTGTCGCAAAACTCCAAGAACTTCTTGCCGGTGAATTGGGTGCCATTGTCGGTGATGATCGAGTTAGGTACCCCGAACCGGTGGATGATGTCGGTGAAGAACAAAACGGCCTGCTCAGACCTAAGGCTGGTGATGGTCCGGACCTCGATCCACTTCGAGAACTTGTCGATTGCTACCAATAAGTGGGTGAATCCCCCGGGCGCTGGGCGGAAGGGCCCTACGAGATCCAGCCCCCAGACCGCGAAAGGCCATGTTATGGGGATGGTCTGTAGGGCGTGCGCCGGGAGATGCGTCCTCCGTGCGTAAAATTGGCACCCTTCGCAGGTGCGCACTGTCTCGTTTGCGTCGGACACGGCGGTGGGCCAGTAAAAGCCTTGCCGGAACGCGTTACCCACGAGGGTACGAGGCGCCGCGTGGTGTCCGCATGTCCCGGCGTGGATGTCGCGGATCAGCTGCCGTCCCTCAGGGATGGGGATGCACCGCTGCAAGATCCCCGAAGCGCTGCGTTTGTACAGCTGGCCGCCGATCGAGACGAAGGTCTTGGCCCTCCTGGCGATACGGCGTCCCTCGGTTCGGTCCGAGGGTAGCTCTCCGCGGTCGATCCATGTGAGGTATGGATTGCGCCAGTCTTGCGGTTGTGGGACTTCGTCGATTTCCATGGCCTCGGCTGAAGGAGTCTCGACGTTGGTCGCTTCGAGCTCCTCCCTCGAGGGGTCCTCTTCCATGGGTTCGACCCCCGCAGCCCCCGAGGGTGTTTTGAGGGTTTCGGCCCCTCGTTCGAAGTGGACAGAAGGTTGATCGAGGTCGCGGGTGAAGACGTTCGGAGGAATAGTGATTCGCTCCGATGCGATCTTGGCCAGCTGATCCGCTTCCTCGTTGTATCTGCGCGCAACGTGGTTCAGCTCGAGGCCGTGGAATTTGTCCTCGAGACGACGAACCTCGTTGCAGTAGGCCTCCATCTTTTCGTCGCGGCAGCTTGCATTCTTCATCACTTGGTCGACGACCAACTGAGAATCTCCCCGGATATCGAGGTGCTTGACGCCGAGGTCGATGGCGATGCGGAGCCCAGCGAGAAGGGCTTCGTACTCCGCCATGTTGTTTGACGCCGGAAAGTGCAGGCGAACCGCGTACCGGACATGTTCTCCGAGGGGCGAGACGAAGAGGAGACCTGCGCCTGCTCCGGTTTTCATCACCGACCCGTCGAAGTACATGGTCCAGCATTCGGCTTGAATCTGCGACGGCGGAAGTTGGACGTCGGTCCACTCGGCAACGAAGTCAGCCAAGGTTTGCAACTTGATCGCCCTTCGTGGTGCGTAGGAGAGAGTTTCCCCCACGAGCTCCATAGACCACTTCGCTATTCTGCCCGAGACGTCCGGGTTGCGGACTATCTCCCCCAAGGGGAAGGATGAGACCACGGTGACCGGGTGAGCCTCGGAGTAGTGCCGCAGCTTTCGACGCGCGAGCACTACGGCATAAATCAGCTTCTGGATCTGTGGGTATCGTGTCTTGGTTTCGGTGAGCACTTCGCTGACATAGTACACCGGCCTCTGGACCGGCAGGGCGTGGCCCTCCTCCATCCTTTCCACAACAATGACGGAGCTGACCACTTGCGTTGTCGCAGCCACATAGAGGTAGAGTGGCTCGCCGTTCTGCGGCGGCGTGAGTATAGGCGCGTGTGCGAGCGATGTTTTTAGCCCGTCGAGGGCTTTTTGGGCTTCGGGGGTCCATGAAAAGCGTTCGTGCTTTTTTAGGAGTCGGTACAAAGGCAGGCCCCTTTCACCCAGTCGAGAGATGAAGCGGCTGAGGGCTGCCAGGCAGCCCAGTACCCTTTGTACCCCCTTGAGGTCCCGAATTGGCCCCATTCGTTCCAGGGCCGAGACTTTTTCGGGGTTGGGTTCGATGCCTCGCTGGGAGACGATGAAACCCAATAGCATGCCTCGCGGCACCCCGAATACGCATTTTTCCGGATTCAACTTTACCCCGTTCGCCCGGAGGCAACCGAACGTGATTTACAAATCGTTGACCAGATCGCTCGCCTCTCTGGTTTTCACAACGATATCGTCGACATATGCCTCAACGGTCCGCCCGATGTGGCCTCCGAAAACATGTTGCATACATCGCTGGTATGTAGCTCCATCGTTTCGGAGGCCGAACGGCATAGTGACGTAGCAAAACATGCCAAACGGGGTGATGAAAGAAGTCGCGAGCTGGTCAGACTCTTTCATCTTGATTTGATGATAACCGGAATAAGCGTCAAGAAAGCATAGCAATTCACACCCAGCGGTGGAGTCTACTATTTGATCTATTCTAGGCAGAGGAAATGGAACCTTAGGGCATGCTTTATTTAAACCGGTGTAATCTACACACATGCGCCATTTTCCGTTTTTCTTCTTAACTAGAACAGGATTAGCAAGCCAGGTTGGGTGAAATACCTCTTTGATGAATCCGGCTTGCAGGAGTTTGTGCACCTCCTCCCCGATGGCGCGGCGCCTTTCTTCGTCGAACCGCCGCAGTCGCTGTACCACCGGCTTGGAGTGTGGCTTGATGTCGAGGCTGTGCTCGGCGACCTCCCTCGGGATCCCCGGCATGTCCGAGGGTCTCCACGCGAAAATGTCGGCGTTGGCGCGGAGAAAGTCGACGAGCACTGCTTCCTATTTGGGGTCGAGGGTGGTGCTGATCCTCAACGCCTTGCCCTCGGGGGCAGCGGGGTCGAGGGGCACCGCTTTGGTGTGTTCCGCAGCCTCGAAGGTGCCCGTGTGCCTTTTGGTGGAGTCGATGGCCTCGTTCGCCATTTTCTCCAAATCCGCCACCAGGGTCTCGCTGTAGGCGAGCGCTTCCGCGCCCTCGACGCACTCGACGTCGCACGTATAGGCGTGCTCGTACGACGATCCCACGGTGATGACGCCCTTTGGCCCTGGCATCTTCATCTTGAGGTAGGCGTAGTTGGGGACCGCCATGAACTTGGCATAGCACGGTCGCCCGAAAATAGCGTGGTACGCTCCTGGGAATCCCACCACCTCAAAAGTGAGGGTCTCCCTCCGAAAATTGTCAGGGGTGCCGAAGCAGACGGGCAAGTCGATCTGCCCGAGGGGCTGGACCCGCTTTCCCGGCGCGATGCCGTGGAAAGGTGCCTTGCTCGGCCTCAGCTGGTTTACGCCAATACCCATGAGCTCCAAGGTGTGGACGTAGAGGATTTTGAGGCTGCTGCCTCCGTCCATTAGTACCTTGGAGAACCGCGTGTTGCCGATGACGGGGTCGACGACGAGCGGATACCGCCCCGGGTTCGGGACGTAATCTGGGTGATCCTCGCGGCTGAAAGAGATGGTCTCTTCCGACCAGGCGAGGTAAGCTGGCGTTGCGGGGTGAACGGAGAAGACCTCTCGGCGTTCGCGCTTCTGTTCTCGGGGCGTTGCGTTCGCCGCGGGCCCCCCTATGATGAAGAAGACATTCTCCACATGGGGGAACTCGTCGTTGCCGCCGTCGCCCGCATCCTTCTTCGGGCCATCCTCCTTCGCGGATGTGCGCCTGAAGTAACCCTTGATCATCCCACATTGTTCGAGGGTGTGGGTGACAGGGCCCTTGTGGTAAGGACACGACTTCTTCAACATCTCGTCGAACAGGCCTCCCCCTGAGGGGGCCCCGAGGGCCTTTGCGGCCTCGCTCGACCACGAGGGCATCGTCAGAGTCCTCGCCCTGCCGCTGCTGCTGCGCGGCTTGCCGGGGCCCCTTGCCTTTACTGCCCCGTTTCTGCTTCTTCGTCTTGGCCTTGGGTTTGCTGCCCTCCGCGGGCAGCTCCTCCGCGCGCTTCCCCTTGGTCTTGCCATCGAAGATCGCCCCGACGGCCTCCTCTCCAGAGGCAAAGTTGGTGGCGATGTCGAACAGAGCGTTGACACTGGTGGGATGGTTTCGCCCCAGCTCGCGCACCAGCTCTCGACAGGTCGTGCCTTCGAGGAAGGCGTGGATGATTTCGGAGTCACCCACGCTCGGGAGCTCGGTGCAGCGTTTGGAGAAACGGCGGATGAAGTCCCTCAGTGGCTCGCCGGCCGCCTGCCGGCACCCACGCAGGTCCCAGGAGTTTCCGGGGCGCACGTATGTGCCCTGAAAGTTACCCACGAACATCTTGACCAGGTCGTCCCAGTCGTGGATTTGGTTCGCGGGTAGGTTTTCGAGCCACGTCCGCGCCGAGTCCGCGAGATGAAGCGGAAGGTTGCGAATGATCATGGCATCGTCGGTGGCCCCGCCCAACTGGCAGGCTAGGCGATAGTCGTTGAGCCACGTCTCGGGTTTTGTCTCACCCGAATACTTGGTGATGGTGGTTGGCTGGCGAAAACGCGGCGGCATGGCGGCCGAACGGATCTTCCGGCTGAACACCGGGGTTCCCGGGGGTTCCGGCGTCGGGCTTCTGTCCTCCTCGCTGTCATAGCGGCCTCCCCGTTGGGGGTACCCGCTGCGGGGAGGCGCCGCGTCCTGCCTCTTCCTGTTCAGGACGTTGCGCGCATCGCCATCGTCGACGGCGCCCCGCGTGTCCACAAGTCGGTCCTTTGCGGACCTCCTTGTTTCGCCATCGCCGGCCACGAGCGCCCTTCCATCGTTCGTTGGACGGCGAGGCGTCCACGCGCCCCTGGGTGGGGTGTGGATGGATTGCTCCTTATCCCACTTGCCGCCTCCGGCTCTCGAACTGTCCTGGTGGCGCATGCGGGAGGCGGAACTTTCCGCTTGTTGAACGGCCGCTTCTTCGACAAGGGCCTGCACCTGGCGCCGCATGCTGCGTGCTTCTGGTGTCGATGGTTCGGGCATGGCCCGAATCAGGGTTGCTGCGGCGACGAGCTTCTGGCTTGCTCGTGGCGGCATGGCAGGACCGGCGTCGTCGCCGTCACCCATGATGCGCGCTTGAGCAATACGCCCGGCAGCTCGTGCGCGTTCGCCGCGTTTGGGCTGCCGGGCTTCCAGGGCTGCGCGCAGCTCCTGTACTTGTTGGTGCTCCTGTTGGAGCCTGGCTTCCAGCTCTTGCACCTGCGCAAGCTGTGCCTGCGCGAGTGCGGCATCGCCCGCTGGCTCGGCGGGCGCCGGTGGTGGTTCGGCGTGTCCGGCCCCGTCGCGCGTCTCTTCATCCTCTCCCACGGACTCTACTTCGCCATCGAGGACGAAGCATTCCCTCGTGGGGTCATATTCCCCGTCGCTGGAGTCGTCGGAGCAGGTGAGGCAGAAGTCCGCGACGGCCTGGAAGGCGATGAGGCTTTCGCGGTTGCGCAACTCGGTGTAATCCAGGTCCGGGTGTTCCTGGCCGCGCACATCTTCTTCGTCCGCTGACTCGGGGTGGAGCCCACCGGGCGAAGAAGTGCCAAGGTCGCGGATTGGGGCCCGCCGATGTCTTGGCGAGTTTCCGCGCGCGCCCAGGATGGTGCTGATCGCCGTGGAGTGGCTTGCGGCCGCGTTGCTCATCCCGAACGGGAGGCGCGCCAGCCTGGCCACACTTTCCCGGCGCGTTCCCTCCGCGGGAACTGCCGGTGGGAGTCCGCCCCCCTGTAATGTGGCCGCGGGCTGAAGCAGCAGGTGGGCGTCCCAATCGGGGAGGACGACGCGCGGAGCGGCGCGCTGCTCCGTATCAATCTGAAGCTCGCGAAGTCTCCGCCGTCGCCTGAGCTGGACTGGCGTCGGCGTTGTCGGGGTGTCGGGCGTCACGCTGGGTGGCCTGGAGGCGAGCCGCATGAGGAGGCCCTCACCGGTCGCTTCGAACTCCAGGCTCCCAAACGTGATCCGGTATCCGCGCGGAAGCGGACCGGGGGACCCCGTGACGGATCGAGGTGGCATGGTCTCGTCGCGACTTGCCGTCAAGGGAACTTGTCGGGTGTGATCGATCACAGCGCGCTCCCCTACCTGGCGCGCCACTGTCGGTGCTGGGATCGGTCGATCAATCCCCAGCGCCTAACAGAATGCGCTGTGTCCCGTCCCTTGACGGTTGATGCAAGAGCTAGCACGATGAGGCGAGCGATTATCCTGGTTCCGACCGTGAGGTCGTACGTCCAGCAGGGTGCGCTCGGGGCGCTGTACTATCTTGCACCGGAGTGCTTGCAGAGGGGGGCTACAAGCAAGGCGGGAGAGGAGGAGGAGTCTCCAAGTCCCTGAATGTGATTGAGGCGAGTGCCAATATCGTGTCTCCTGCCCCTGTTGTCCTCCCCCTACCTCCTTTTATAGATCAAAGAGAGTAAGGCGGGGGAAGGATTTACAAGTACAAGCGTGACGTGCGCCACAGGGGTGTGCACTGGAGAGTATGACGTCGGGCCTGCCATCGTCCTTGACTCAGGCGGGGGATTTATGGCGAGCCCCGGCTTCTGCGGGTGTCGTGGCCGTCCCTGCGCTTGTCCTGGAGCGGTTTCGAGGGGCGTCGTGGCCGTAATCGGTGTCCTGCTTCCCGCCGCTGGTTGACTTCGAGGGCGGGGCAGGTAAAGAAGGACCGTAGTTAGTGGTGCAGCAGCCAGCATGGTGGTCGCCGTCACCTGCAGAGAGTTGGCGGCACAGGGGCCGGCATGGTGCTTGCAGTCGACCACAGTGCGCGGCTTACCCGGCTCGCCAGGGGATGGCCGAGAGTTGGTGGATTAGACCTGGCACTCGTCGCTGCTAGGCTGCGTTTGACCAGAGCCTGCACTTGGTCGTCGCCCAGACATTTGTTCGAGGGTTCTCCATGCCCATTCGAGGGCTCCCCACCGGGGGGAAGGACGGGAGTGGGTAGAACAGTGGCTTGGAATGACGCCCGCCAGTCAGCGCAGGACCTCGCGCAGTTCCGCGTGCGCCCGCACAGTGTTGGAGAGGACGCTGAGTGACCGGAGCAGGTGGAGTAGGTGGAGCAGTGTGCTCCGTTGGTGTCAGCGGCGCGGCGTGAGGAGAGATTGCCTTTTGACTTTGGCGCTCGCCTGACGGGGTTGGCTTTGAATGCTGCTGTCGGGCGGGGCGCCGGGGCGCACCGGGCGGAGTCTGCTTTGCCCGCTCGAGGGGGTTCGCTACCCTCGAGCGAGGCGGAGTTTGCTTTGCCCGCGCGAGGGGGTTCGCTACCCTCGAGCGAGGCGGAGTTTGTTTCGCCCGCTCGGGGGGGTGCGCTACCCTCGAGCGAGGCGGAGTTTGGGTGATGACACGGCCTTTCGTGGTTAGTGTGTTTGTTTTTGTTTTTAGAGGGTGATTACCCGATGGTTAGGGGACCCCCTGGGTTTGTCCCCGACAAGCGGTACCTGTCCCGGTTACCCATTTCTTTCTCACGCCTCATCTCTCTCTTTTTCCTGAAGCAGAACTCCTCTTGGTGACCATTCTTACCAAAAAACCCACAGTGGTAACGGACTAGTTTTGGCTTTGGATCTCCTTTTGGCCCTGGCTTCTCACTAGGTTTGAGACCACTCGACTCTCCCACAAAAATCACTCGCTTTTGGAAGTTGTTGGCTGGTGTGGTAGAAGCTGGTGGATCAAGAATAGTATCGAGTTTGTTTCTCAGGTGGTTGGGTTTAGGATCAAAGGTGTTTTTGGCTGGGGTTTTTTGTGGAGGAAATGGCACACCCTCACAAATCATTCCCTCATTCTTAACCACCGTCTCCCAGCCAAGTCCACGAGAATCACCTCTTCTAAGCTCAGCCATCATCATTTTCAACTGAGGCTCTCGACTTGACATCCAACCCAAGCAATGTCTCAACTCGTCATTTTCTTTTTGCACACGATTCATTGCATCTTCAATTTCACTGTTCTTCAAAGCATTTTTATCACACACATCACATGCAGGTGATTTAGCAGAACATTCGAGACATTTGATTTTAGCAAGAGCATCATCAAGTTTTGCATGCAAGACAGGGCAAGAGGTACAAGCTCCTAGCAAAGCAGATCTAGATTTCAATTCTTCAAGATTTGACTTAAGCGAGTCACATTCTTCAATTTTAGACATATGCTTGTTTTTAAGCTCAACCAATTCATTCATCACAACATCACAATCATTGCAAGTATGCTCATCAGAGACAACAGGAGCAATTTTCAAAGCATCAATTTCAGATTGAGATTTAGCAAGTGATATTTCAAGTTGAGCAATTTGATCTTTAGAGGCAACAAGCAAAGACTCAAGTTCAACAACTTTTTCCTTAGACTCACCAAGCAACGATCTAAACTCCCTCTTCTCCTTGTTGGTCTTACGAAGCACATCATCATGATTATCAAGCAATTTATTCAACCTAGCATTCTCCTCTAGCAAGAGGTTGGGATCTCGATTTACCTCATCCTCAGACTCTGACTCGGAGTCTTCTTTTGCACTCTTCTTGTTGTCGGAGTTGTGCGCCATGGTACAGAAGCCTCGGGACGCCATGCACGCCAAGCCATTGAAGTTCTCGTTCCTCCGGCGTCGACCTTGATCTTCATCCTCGCTGCTTGAGCTTGACGAAGAGTTGCTTGAACTTGTGTCGACGTCGCTCGCCCCGGCAACCATGGCTCGTTCCTTGCGCTTGTATTTGTGCTTGTGCTTGCGGTCACCATGCTTCTTCTTATCCTTGTCCTTGTCCTTGTACTTGTACTTGTGGTTCTTGTGATCATCCCTCGAGCGGTGCTTGTGCTTGCGGTCCGGCTCTGCTGGCTCCGGACACTCGGCGATGAAGTGTCCCATCTTGCCGCACCTGTAGCACGTACTCCCAAAGCGCCTTTTACTCTTGCGGTTCTCGTACATGCGCCCGAACCTCTTGGTGAGTAACGCAAGATCCTCCTCGCTCAGCACCTCGAACTCCTCATCTGGCAAAGATACAAGCAGAGACAAGGCAAACTGTCGTGAAGAGTTAGCACCAGATCTAGAACTAGAACCACTCATAAGCGCCAGACTATGGGAATCAGTTGGGTTCTCAAGCTTGGCTCTAGCTAACCTATCAACCTCTGAGGACTTGAGCTTTGAGAACAATCCATCAACTGTGAGTGTCAGATAGCTAGCCGACTCCATGATCGCCTCAACCTTGGTGCCCCATACAGACATATCCAAGCAGTGTAAAAGCTTCAAAGCCATATCATGGTCTGTATACGGGAGGTTGGTAATGTTGGCTCTCATGTTGTTCACTATCACGGTGAACCTCTGGAACATGGCATCAATTGACTCACCGGGCAAATGAGAGAAGTTCTCATATTCCCTCCGGTAAGTCGAAAAGAGCCGAGCCTTAACCCCACTATCACCTCCATGGGCGATCTCCAACTTTTGCCAAATCTTCCACGCAAGATGCTCTTCGATCACACGATTGAATTCATGCTCGTCAAGCGCTTTGAACAAGAAATCAACAGCTTTTGCATTTGCCTCAAACTTGTCCTTAGCAATTTGTGTCTCTCTCGAAGCAGGGGTGATATAAGAAGTATCAAGAGTGATATCCCATATTAACTATCCCTTGCTTCGGAGGAAAGCTCCCATGCGAACCGACCACATCCGGTAATTCTTCCCATCGAAGAGAGGAGGACCCAAACCCTTTCCGGCGTACGCCATCCTTGGATCTTAAGACTGGTTAGAATCACGAAGATCCGTACCCGGCTTTGATACCAATTGAAGGATCAAAGTGGCGACCAGAGAGGGGGGGAGTGAATGGGAGCCGATAAAATTTCTTCTCGAAACTCGGCCTATGTCCCAAAGTAACTCGCCAAAGATTCCTCACAAGCTTGTCAAGGTAGCGTAGTCACAGCGAACCTACCAACCCTAGGAACAAGCTAGAACAAATGAACAAGCGGAAGCACAACTCAAGAACCAAAACGATTCGCAATCTGCCTGGGTCAGCTCGGACCGTCCGCACAGGGGTCGCAGACTGTCTGTGGTCACGGCGGACCGTCCGTCTAGACAAGGCGGACCGTCCATAAAATCACCTCAAATCTCTAGTAGCTCCAGGCCCTTTCGCGGACTGTCCGAGCTCCTACCGCGGACCGTCCGCCAGTGTCGTGGACTGTCCGAGGTGGTCACGCGGACCGTCCGTGAAAACACTTAGCCAAATCCAAGACAACACCGTCGAACTCTTTTGCACGGACCGTCCGCCAATCACATGCGGACCGTCCGACAACCTCGCGGACCGTCCGCCAACCCCGCGTGGACCGTCCGAGAATCACGACGGACGAACAGAACGAACAGCTGCAGTAACCCGCGGATCTCTCCCTCCAAATCCATCACCGGATCTCCCAAACGGCTAGAGCTCTTGAGACGAAACTTTGGGGAGATGATTAGCACCCTAAGGGGAAGCTATGCCCCGAAAATCTCGGCCTCTAACTCCCTACAACTCGAGAAATCGCGGATCACACGGAAGAACACCTTCTCACGAGTTCATCCCAAAAACTACGAATCGAGACCGATTCCCGGCGTTTGAGAGGGCAAGATCACACACAAAGAGGCGCAAGGCACTCACCCATGATCCCCTCAAACAAATCCGGAGCCAAACGGTCTAGAAACGAAGAATCGAGCCAAGAACGAAAATAGCACAAAAAGGAACTCGAGGAGAAACAAAGAGATTCAACTAGCACTTGATTTCATTCCAACAAACAAAGGTCAGATTCTATACAAGGCTAGCAACCTCCCAAATATCCTCCCGCTAAGATCGACATGAAGCACGGGCTAGCCTAGAGAAGCAAGAAAGAAATGAACTAGGGTTCCAGAGATATATCTTGCCATCCCATCCACCTCCTATTTATATTAAGTG
Organism: Echinochloa phyllopogon; assembly: GCA_033239725.1. Classification (NCBI taxonomy): domain Eukaryota; kingdom Viridiplantae; phylum Streptophyta; class Magnoliopsida; order Poales; family Poaceae; genus Echinochloa; species Echinochloa phyllopogon. Next base: position 53,040,679 of record BTCW01000005.1, read on the forward strand.
TCCTGGTGAAGGGAAGTGACCATACTACCCCTACAACTTAAATCTATGATACACGCCCTCAAGGGCAAAATGGTAAAGTTGCAGATAACTCCTCCGGCTGGGCACGCCGTCCATCCGGCCTTGCTTCCCTCCGACGCAAGCTCCCGGATCCCGCCACGCGTCCACCGCTTCGAAGCTTCCCGAACGCGCCCGGATCACCGTCTCCGTCACGTTGGGCCTTCGGGCTCGGTTTTGAGGTCCAAACCGAGAAACCCTCCTCCGATGGTTTTGTGGCCCAACCATCAAACCACGTGTATAAGCTTCGGTCGTTAGCCGCCACCTTGCACCGGCTCCAAGTCCACGACCTCGTCTTGCTCTTCTTGCACCATGTTGACTGCACTTGATCCCGTCTGGCCACCGGGTCCCTCGAACCAAGCCTACTTGTCTCTCCACACCTCGGAGGCCACTCTCTGGCTGAGACCTTTCGCGCTTGTTCTTCACCTGCACCAACGCAAACCAAGTCGCACCAACACCTGCAGTACTAGGCCAAGAGTCAGTCCACACACCGTTGTCAATCACTCATCACACTGAGAAGCGACCATCCACCGGTCCTCGGATACACATGGTCCTCAATCTCCCCCTTGATGAGTGCATTGACAACACACACATAATTCAGGATATGAAAAAGGAAAACAGAAAAAGAAAAGAAAAGAAGACTCAATCAAGTGATCAAAGCGAAGAACAAGCCGAAAACAAAGTCACTCGAAAGAGAAAGTCTCGGTCCCCTAAGACAAGGGCAACGGCTCAACACAACTGAGACAACGAGCTCCGAATGCCGACCCCTCAAGAAGAGGCAGAAAGGGCTCAACACCATCGGCAAAAGAGCAAAACACAAAAATCAGGAACACAAGGAGCTCCCCCTGCAGAAATGCATACTCCCCCTGAACAAGTGCATACAAACTCAAGTTTCCCCCCTGAACTGAGTATCCTCTTAATGCAAAGCAATGCATATATACTGAATTGAAACAAATTCTCCCCCTTGTTGCCAATGCATGAATCAAGGCACAAATGCAAAAGATTCAACCTAGAGCTTCTTAAATATACAATGAACAATATAAAATGCTACACATGGTCAAATGAGCAAGTAAGATATTCCTAGGTGTTGTATAAGCATTGCCAACAAAATTTCATGATTGTATAAGCATATGGCCAAGTAGTTTCCAATTTAACCAAGTTTTTCAAACATTCACCACCTCATGAGCAAACAGTCATTTTCAAGCCAAAAAGAGCTATATCATGCAAAAATTATCCCTGGTTACCTATTCTTAGAAAGAGATCATTGCAAACACCCACAATCTAGTTCATGTCATGTTAAAGCTACCGAGCCATGTGTCTACTTCCAACAAGAGACTTCTCTTTGGTAGACACATGCAACGATTTAGCACACAATTTTCACATTTAAACACAAATGACATGATCAATCAATTTGAGAGCATATATTTAAATTTTTAACACTTCTTTTTCAGATTTTAAACATGGTACATGAAATGCTTTTGCAGCAAAAAGAAGCTTATGCCTCTCCACAACATACACAGTGGGCTAAACATTTGCCGATACGCGGTCCAGAGCCTTCCCTTCAGTGCCAACCACTTGAAAAGCTTGACTCTCGGAGGAGCCCAAGATTTCCAAACTTTTAACGCTCCTCTCATACGAATGTTGCCCTCATGCAATTTCTTGTAAGCTGATGCCGCCGTGTAGACTCCATTTGACGTCCATTTCCAGCGACAGATGTCAGGCCCGTTTCCCAGCTGCACCGTTTGTAGTCGTTCCCTCAGAGAGATGAATTCTACCAGAATTGGTACAGTGAGTCCTCCTTGGATATCCTTGATCCATCTCTGTCCGAGCATGGCCTGTGCAACAGTTCTGCTGTTCTTCACTCGCGTAGAGATGATCCCCTGTAGTGTCGGAGCTACTTCTGCAATTGTCTGGCCCCTAAGCCAAGCATCCTCCCAGAACAGCGTTCTTGCTCCATCCCGGACCTCAATGGTGATGGAGGCTTTGAAGAAAGCCAGCAACTCGGGTTCGAGCTGTATTTTGAGTTCCGACCATGCCCGATTGCCATCTGTCTTCTGCAACCAGAGCCACCTAGCTCTCAAAGCCAGCCCGGCAAGCTTCAGGTCTAGCACACCTAGTCCCCCAAAAATGATAGGTTTGCAGACCGTTGGCCACGCAACCATGTTCTTTCCTCGAGCAGCTCTGTCAGTTCCTGTCCAGAGAAAATTCCTCCTGCTATTGTCGAGCTGTTTGATCACCCATGGGGGCAGCTTATCGGCCATGATAAGGTATATCGGCATGGCTGACAGGGTGGATTTGATCAGCGTTAGTCTGCCACTTTTGTTCATCAGGGGTCATTGCCAGGAGGAAAGCTTAGAAGAGACTTTACTGATGAATGGCATGCGTTCCATCTTGGGGATGGCCGTAGTGGATAGAGGCACCCCCAAATAGGTTATGGGGAAGTGCTGCACCTGGCACGGTAGCCTTCGTTGGAAATCCGGCAAGGAGTTATCACAGCCAAATATGGGAGTTATAGAGCATTTCTCCAAGTTTGTTTTCAAACCAGAAGCTTCCTCAAAGATGGAAAGGATGCGGTGGATTGCTCTTGCCTCATTTGCCGTTGGGGACGCCATGATGACGACATCATCCGCATATAGGCTGCAATGATGATTGATACCGGGTAGTCCCATCGGTTGCAACACTCCTTCCTCCTTTGCTTTGCCAATTAACCGATTGAGGCTGTCCATGGCAATCACAGAGAGCATCGGTGAGAGAGGGTCACCTTGCCTTAAGCCGCGCCGGTGCTGTATTTGCTGTCCTGGTCGGCCATTTAGCATGATCTTTGTGTTAGCCGTGGACAACAAAAGAGATATCCAATCTCGCCAGTGAGTACCAAAACCCCATGCCTGCAGCACCTCCAGCACATATTGCCACGAAACTGTGTCGAAGGCCTTTGATATATCAAGCTTGAGCAGGAGCTTAGGTACCTTCTTCTTCCTGAGCATCACTGCCGATCGTTGAACAAACATGAAATTATCCAGGATCAATCTTCCTCTGATGAAGGCACTTTGATTGCACAGTACTAGCTCATTCATGTATGGTGTTAGTCGGTTTGCCAGCAGCTTCGACATGAGTTTGGGGAAGCTGTGGATCAGACTTATAGGGCGATAGTCTTCCGGCGGCAGTGCATCGGCCTTCTTGGGGATCAGCGTGAGCAGCGCACCATTTATGCACCAAAAACCTCTCCTATCCACTGCATAGAATGCGTTTACCGTGCGCAAGATATCCGCCTTGATCACCTGCCAGGCTGACTGGTAAAAGGCGGCAGTCATCCCATCTGGCCCGGTGATTTATCAGGCGCCATTAAGCGGATTCCATTCCATACCTCCTCTTCGGTGAATGGTTCTTCCAGGCTTGCGAGATCACGTGGCTGAATCCCCAAAGCGTGGAGGTCCAAGGTGCTTTCTCGCTCATGCTCCTGACCCAGAAGTCCATCAAAGAAGTCATACATGGCCGCCCTTATTTCCTTCTCAGTGTATACCATTCCGCTGGCAGTCATAAGCCTGGTGATTCGGTTTTTCCTCCGCCGGCCATTAGCATGGAGGTGAAAAAACCTCGTGTTTGCATCGCCCTCGCTAAGGTAAAGGACATCGAGACCTCTGGTGGGCAATTGTCCGCTCCAACGAAGCAAGGCCTAGTATCTGACGTTTAGAGTTTGCTCGCAATTGGCGTTCCTCATCTGATAACTGCCGAAGATCCTGGGTACGGTCCAGTTGGAGTACTGTCTCCTTGGCAATTAGCAGCTGTTGCCTGATTGATCCGATCTTCTTGGCCGCACAGCTTTGAAGTTCCTTTGCCACATTGCGAAGCAAAATGTCGAGGCGTCGGAAAGCATTGGTTGTGTCGTTCGGACATGTCCAACCACGCAAGACCGCCTCGAGGTATCCGTCAAACTTTGGCCAGAAAATCTGAAAGTGGAATCTCGGCTTACCATGGAGGGCCGCGTCCGTGAGCAGTAGGAGCGGGCAATGATCAGAATCATCCGAGGACAGGGCTTGTAGGAAGCAATTGGGGTGCATGTCTTCCCAGTCTACCGAGACCATGACGCGGTCCAGCCTTACCAATGTAGGGGAGGCCCATTCATTACTCCAAGTGTAAGATCGGCCATGCAGGTGTAGGTCTCTCAGTTCAAGCGAATCCACCGCCCGTCTGAACTTCACCATGTTCCTACGATTAATTCTATAATTGCTCTTGTCCGAAGGATCAAGAATCAAATTAAAGTCTCCAGCAACAACCCATGGCCCGCTGCACACATCACACACCGCTAGGAGTTCGTCAAGGAACAGTTCTTTCTCAGCATCAGCCTGAGGCCCGTAGACCGTCGTGATCCACCAAGGTGGTTCACCGGTCAGTGGGTGAACCTTGACAGACACCGTATAGCACCCAATGCGTGTATCAGAAAAATGGGCAACATCACACCTGCAAGCAATCAGGATTCCGCCTCTAGTACCAAAGGCCGGAAGATACTCAAAAGAACTAAATTGCACACTGAGCATCGAGAGGATTACATTGCGGGAGATCGCATTCAGTTTGGTCTCCTGTAACATAAAATGGATGCCCTAGTCTCATCAACCAAAATTCGCACCACGTCGCGCCTGGCCCTCATATTCAGCCCACACACATTCCAGGAGATGATAGAGATTGGATTCATAAGCACCATGCAACCAGACGGGTGCGCGCCGTTTAGGCCAGCAAGCCTAGAACTGGGCTGGCGCACCGCATGGAGGGCAAGAGTTCCTTGACCGCGCCGCAGTGATTCTTCCGCGTGCTGTCTGCATACAGCGTCTTGTAAGCATGTCTAGCGTCTTCGGCCACCAGCAGTTCAGTTGGCGCGCCCATCTTCTGCCTCATGAGCACCTCTGCTCTCTTGGAGGTTGGTACTCTCGCCATTGGCTGGCTTGCAATTCTCTCACTGCGCTTGGGCAACTCCATCAGGTCGCCGCGACCATGCAGAGATCGCTTGGCCTTGACTGGCTTAGCCATAAGCGGTGGATCGATTTTCTTCTGGACGATCTTGGAGAACGCCGATAGCTTGGCTCTATCAACGCTTCCTGTTGTCGGGTCCGCTACAGGGTCGCGTGGCAGGGTCGGCGTAACCTGATCCGCCGAGGTCTCCGGGCCAGTTGGTGGTGTTACCTGGCCCAAGTCATGGGCTGGCCCAGTACTCGCATCCTCCTCGGTGCCGGTCTGCGGTGGTGGGTCCGTCGCGGGTGTCCCCGCCGGTCCTACCTCGCTGCACTGCTCGACAGTCGCCAGCGCTGGCCCCACATGCGCTTTGTCTTCTTGGGCACGCTCCACCATGGCCGCCTCGTCACACATCGGGTCAAAGCCGTGGTCCTCGTTGCCAAGGTAGGACTCCTCCACTGGCATCCACTCCTGTGCCTGCCTTTCTTCGCTTGCTGCCAAAGCCTTGACCGGACCGGGCATCTCCCCCGGGAAGGATTTGCCCGTTGTCTCAAGTCGACAGACCAAAGCAGCAACCTGACAGGCCGGCTCTTTCTCCTCCGTTGGCGTTTTGCCATCGTTTGAAATCTCTTTTGGAAAGTGCTTTTCCAGAGATTTGTCCAGCTCTGACGCTTTTGCAGTGGCGCTCATGATGACCGGCTCAATCATGGAGGCCCTGATCATCTTCTCCATGTCCGGCACATCGCCGCCGTAACCGCCGACACCGCCGCCATCGCCGCAGCCGCCGTCGCCGCCGCAGCCATTGTCGCGACTGCCAGAAGCTTGATCTGGCCGAGGCCCACCATCCCCGCTGCGTCTGGCTTGGGACCGGTCCGGATCTCCCTCCAGCCCGTTATCCCCGTCGTCAGAGGACGAAGATGGCCCTGAGGACGATGAAGGCCGTGAGGCAAAGTCCGCAACGCTACGTAGGTGGATATCGATGTGGTAGCCCAAAGACTTCTTCCTTCGTAGGTACGAGGTGACCCCGGCGAAGATGCGCTGCATCTCCAGGTTCTCGTAGATCACCGGAGTTTCCCGCTCGGCAATCCTAAGTGTCCTGGCTGTGGGGATTTGAAAGGACCAACACTAGGCCTAGAGGGGGGGTGAATAGGCCTGTTTAAAAATTCCTGCAAAAATCCTCCGAAAACTGTCAGAAAGTCGGATGATCCGACACAGTCTCGGATCTTCCGGCCAGGAAGATCCGACACTGTACAGGATCTTCCGACTGGGACAGAATACCGGAAGATCCGATGCAAAGCCGGATCTTCCGACAGGCAATTCAAGAGAACTTCGAGATTTGAAAACTAATGACCTTTTGACAATTCCACTTGAATACAAAGCTCACAAATGATGTAAGGAACCTTCTATATATGATCAATATAAGAGTATTCCCACAAATAAGTAGATCGGGACAAAACAAGTTATAGAAATAATAAGAGCAAGAACAAAAGTGGAGACAAAGGATTTTCTACCGAAGTTCACTCCACAAAGGAGCTACGTCTCCGTTGAGATGCTCACAAAGAGCCGGGCTGTCACACTAACCCCAAGTCTCTCCCAATCAACCACAAAGGAGGATTGAGTTACTTACTATGTGCTCCCACGAAGAGAGAGGATAATACAAACTTCCGGGACTCAAACCACAAGAGAATGGGAGTTCACCGGCACCTCTAACCGTCTAGGAGCAAGCTCCAAGAGTAACAAACGCAAATCGATGAATCCAAGTGCTTCAAGTGCTTGAGAGATGAACTAGTGAAGGGCTCAAGGTTGCACAAGTCTCACACTTCAAATCTTCTCTCTCACTCAAACCCTAGGTGAATCTTGGAAGAATCAAGCCTTGGAAGGGAGTAGAGAGGTGGAGTGAATGCTCAAGAGAGAGTTTGTCTCGTGTTAGGTCAGAGTGAACAACCACAGTGAATGAAAGGGGGTGAGGGGTATAAATACCAACCCCCCAAAATGTGACCGTTAAGTTCACTGCGAAGGGGTACCGGATCTTCCGACATGGTGTCGGATCTTCCGATAAGCAACAGAACCGAGTAAGAAAAACTCCAGTGAAGTTCCGGGGGCCGGATCTTCCGACCAGTTGTCGGATCTTCCGACGGACCCCGGAACTTCCGGCCCAGAGAGGAACCAAGACAGAGCCATCCGGAACTTCCGGTCGGATCTTCCGGCCTCGGGTCGGAACATGCACTCAGGACACTCTTGGACTTGAAAAACGGCTAAGTTATGTAACATCCGATACACTGGCCGGATCTTCCGGCCCGAGAAAACTCAAGACAGAGCGACCCGGAACATCCGGTCGGATCTTCCGGCCTAAGATCCGGCCAAGCAGGAAAGGGGGTTTGTGAAGTGTTTTTGTGGCTCTAAAAAGTTGTCATCTCAAGCAAAGCACTTTTAGCATCTAGAATTTATCAACTACGTCCCCCTTGATAGTACGGTGATCCTATACTCAATTTCAAACGGAAAATTAAATTTAAAACCACCAATTGAGTCCTCCACCATATGAATAAGCGTTGGGGTCCTTCCTTGAGTGCTACCTTTCATTAATTTCATTTTATTCCTGCACAACTCATGCACAACATCATATCCAAATTTCTATTGCCAATAATCACCAAAATAGATTAAATGCCTAGATGCACTTTCAATCTCCCCCTTTTTGGTGATTGATGACAATACAAATTTGGGTTTATAATAGGAATAAAATTCATGTAGAGGCTCCCCCTAAATTTGTGCATAAGAGTGCTTGGTGTGATCAAATCATCGTGATGCATATGACAAGATATTCACAACAATAAAGAGAGAAATAACATTACATCAAACATAAGCATCTCACAAAGAAATAGATAACGAAATGAACATCACACTAGCAATAACCAAATTAAGTCTTACAAATAAGAGTTTCACTTGGCACACCAAGCATAACACAAATTCAAGTTCCTACAAGTTCACAAGCTCAACAAGAATGAAAGATAGATAAGAAACGACGTGGCCCAAATTCACTCCCCCTTTGTCATCAAAGACCAAAAAGGAAGCTACTCGTCGTCGTCGTCGCCACCATCGTCGTCATCCTCATCATCGTCGCTCTCATCATCATCGGCTACAACGGTCTTGCCCTTGCGACGATCCTCATCCGTCTCGGGCTCACTGACATATTCCTCTTCTTCTTCCTCAGTTTCTTCTTCTGCTATTTCTTCTTCAACTTCTTCTTCCTCTTCTACTATCTCCTCTTCTCCGTGTCCTTGGTGTTGAGAGGCACCAAAGACATACTCCTGTGAGTAATCCTCCCAAGGATTTGCAAAAGAGGGTGGAGGAGTAACTTCCCGGAGTGGATGAACGGGAGAATGTGGCATGTTTAATTTGTCAAGAAGTTCCTTGTGGCGCTTATCCGCCATGTATCTGTCATGCTCAGCACGCTTCTCACGCTCATGGGACCTCTTAACTTCATGCTTGCACATGTTGAAGCAAGAAAATACGCCTTGAAGCAGAAAATCCAACTTGCTCGTCTTGCCTTTTGGTTCATAGGAAGGACCACTAGAGGAAGCCGGAGTGGTAGATGGAGGAGCTTGGGAAGATGAACCACCTCGAGAGGATGAAGTAGGAGCACCCTGATATGCTTTAGACTTAATCTTCAGGAGTTGGGAAATCTTGCCTGGAGGGGATTTGTATGCAAAATGAGGCTTGTCAGACAAGATGCTCATCCCAGTCACATGTTGGATCATATGGAAGATGTATGGGGCATAGTGACAGCCGCTGGAAGCATCATAGGAGCAGTAAATGATTTCATTCCAAATGAAATTGAACACTTTGAACTTAGGCTTTCCAGGGGCCATTTGAAATAACAAGTTCTTGGCCCTCTTTGAAATGTTATCCGCATCTCCTGCTCTCGGATACAAGGTCCCTCTAAAAAGCTGATTCAGCAACTTGTAGAAAGGAGAAAGACCCTTGTATTTCCCAAACACAACTTCACCATATGTATGATCATACATGAACGCCAGCTTTGTGTCATCTAAAATCCTTCCAATATGAAGATCAACTTTGCTGCGATCATTGCTTGTATGGGCATAAGCAGTCTCCTCAGCAAGCCCAAACAAGCCAGCAAAGTCATGCAGAGATATGGAGAGGCGTTTTCCACACAAGGTCCAATGCATCTCATATCTGTCCTCATCTATCCATAGAGTTGCATAAAACTGGGCGATGACCTCCTCGTTGTATGAGCACTCAAAAGCCATCAGCTTGTCTACATCCATCTCCACACACCGCTTGTAAACATCATCAACAACTGGCTTGAGTGGTGGTGGGAAGCTCTTCAAGTACTTCCAATCGACCCAATACATAGGAGTGCAAATTCGGGTCATCTTCAGAATTACTGATTCATACCAGTCGGCTTGATGTGAAAACCAAAAACGTGGATCACCCTTGAATGGCTTGTACTGAATGCTCCTAGGATCCTCATGTGCACTGAATCTGAGCGGCTTCATGCTATTCTGTGCTAATTTAAAGTTGACTGGTGAACAGTCTTGAGGGTGCCGGAAAGGGATGGCAGTGCTAATGAAGTTTTGAGTCAGAAAAGATATGTCAATGTCATCATTGTACAAAGTCCCCGGTCCTTCTCCTTGATTAGCCCTCTTCATCCTTGGACGAGGCGGAATCTTGCGCCCCTGCACATTTGACTGGGCTCTTCCGCGAACGGAACGAGAAGTTGTTTCCTTCATTGACCTCTTGTCCTTGCCAACTTCTCTAATCTCCCCATCTGAATTAGTGTCCGGTTCAGAGGATGAACCGCTGGGAGGATGGAACGAGCTCTTAGTACGAACGGTACTTGGACGCACTGTCAAAGATGTGGTCTTTTTCTGCGTAACCTTCTCTTTAACCATCTGATAAGATATGAGAGAGCATGTTTAGAGATTGGAACAAGGATTTGCAACTAAGTTGATAGGACAGGGCACGACTTGGTCGGATCTTCCGGCAATGGGTCGGAAGATCCGGGGGTTCGGATCTTCCGGCCCATAGTCGGATGATCCGACAGAGTCGGGCCAAACCCTAGCGACTCAGGAACAGTAGATGGAGCCCACAAAATTTCGTGAAATCATATGGAAGTATTCTAGACATGTATAGGAGATGATTCACCAAGGGAAAACCACTAGAACTTCCTACATTGAGAGATCGGGCGATGGAGATTTTGAATCAATACCGTTGAGATTTCCCGCGAAAACTCCGGAAGATTCGAGAGGAATAGAGTCTTGGAGTGATGGGGAATCAAAGTATGCCACTTGACGAAGAAAACCACGGTCCAATCTTCAAATCGCCGTATGGGGTGAAGTGAGGGAGGGAGGAGGCGTTGGTGGAGGAAGAGAGAACGAATGAGAGGGATAACGGTTCGGTCCAGGTATTTATTTGCGCACAGGCCGGAAGATCCGATGCAGGGTCGGAAGATCCGACAGAGACAGAACCAGGAAGATCAGCGCCGGAAGTTCCGAGGGCTCCCAGGTCCGGATGATCCGACATAGTGTCGGAAGATCCGAAAATTTTTCAGAGAGGATGATTTGAGACAGAGCCCCCCGGAACTTCCAGAGGCAAGTTCCGGGGGTATGTCGGAAGATCCGGTCCAGAAGAGATGCGTCACAAAGATGATTTTGCACGATGAGTTTTGATTGACGAATTTGAGACAACTTGCTTATGAACAGGTAAGAAACTTGTCCCAAGGTTGATCAGCAACAAACAATCAACATAATAACCATGATCAACTTGAGACAAGACATGATCCAACGATCACAAGATCAAATATTTTGAAAAACTCACACCAAAGAAAATAGAATAAAATCATTTTTTCTTCTAGACTAGGCATCAATCAATTGTGTATGCAACAAGTCAAGCCAAGTTACGAGAATCCAAGATATTTAGCTCACTCCTCAAAGAACAAAACCTTTGCTCATCAAGAGGCTTGGTGAAGATATCGGCTAATTGTTTTTCGGTTCCAACATGGCATATGGCGATATCTCCTTTGGCTTCATGATCTCTAAGGAAGTGATGTCTTATGTCAATGTGCTTGGTTCTTGAGTGTTGAACGGGGTTGTTTGCTAGTTTTATGGCACTCTCATTGTCACATAAGAGTGGGATATTTTTGAACTCACAACCAAAGTCACTCAAGGTTTGCCTCATCCAAAGTAGTTGAGCACAACAAGCACCGGCTGCAACATACTCGGCCTCGGCGGTGGATAGCGCAACGGAATTTTGTTTCTTAGAGCTCCAAGACACCAAAGACCGACCAAGAAATTGGCAAGTCCCCGTTGTACTCTTTCGATCTACCTTGCAACCGGCATAATCCGAATCGGAGTAGCCAAGTAGATCAAAAGTGGAGCCCTTGGGATACCACAAGCCAAGGTTTGGAGTATGCACTAAATATCTAAAAATTCTCTTAACAGCCATTAGATGACATTCCTTAGGATTGGCTTGAAATCTTGCACACATGCACACACTAAGCATAATATCCGGCCTAGATGCACAAAGGTAAAGCAAGGAACCAATCATGGAGCGATATACCTTTTGATCGACCGATTTGCCTTCCTCATTTAGATCAAGATGGCCATTCACCGGCATAGGAGTCTTGATGGGCTTAGCATTGGCCATGTCAAACTTCTTTAGCATATCACTTGTATATTTGGTTTGACATATGAACGTGCCATGCTTCAATTGCTTGATTTGAAATCCGAGAAAGAACTTCAATTCCCCCATCATTGACATCTCAAATCTCTTGGTCATTATCCTACTATATTCTTCACAAAATTTTTCATTAGTAGAACCAAAGATTATATCATCAACATAAATTTGACAAACAAATAAATCTTTGTCTATTTTCCTAGTGAAGAGAGTAGAATCGGCTTTGCCCATTACAAAGCCATTCTTGAGTAGAAAATCCTTAAGGCATTCATACCATGCTCTAGGTGCTTGCTTAAGCCCATAGAGCGCCTTATGGAGTTTGTAGACGTAGTCGGGGTGCTTGGAGTCTTCAAATCCCGGTGGTTGCTCCACATATACTAGCTCCCCAAGAGGCCCATTCAAGAATGCACTCTTCACATCCATTTGATACAACTTGAAGTTGTGATGAGATGCATAGGCCAAAAGGATACGAATTGACTCAAGCCTTGCCACCGGAGCATATGTCTCACCAAAATCAAGCCCTTCAATTTGAGTGAAGCCTTGAGCAACCAACCTAGCCTTGTTTCTTGTGACAATGCCATTTTCATCTTGTTTATTCCGGAAAACCCACTTGGTGCCAATCACATTTTGCTTGGGTCTTGGGACCAACTCCCATACTTCATTTCTTGTGAAGTTGTTCAACTCTTCTTGCATTGCAATAACCCAATCCGCATCTCCAAGAGCTTCTTCTACCTTGAGAGGTTCCAAAGAGGAGACAAACGAGTAAAATTCACAAAAATTTGCTAAACGTGAACGAGTGGTTACCCCTCTTTGGATGCTCCCTAGAATGTTGTCAACGGGATGATCCCGTTGAACACTTTGGTGAACTCTTGGATGTGAGAATGTTGATTGACGTTGGATGGGTCCATCATCATCTTTTTCATGATGTGACTCAACATCTTGAGCATCTTCACCTTGAGCTCCCCCTTGATCATTGCCATGGTCATGATCGTCACCATGATCTTGGACTTGATCTTGTGATGAGCTTGGTGGTTCAACTCTTGTTGACGGTGATGGATTGATGTTGAACATGATTTCCGGATCTTGGTTTTGTTCTTCATCTTCATTTGGAAACTCTTGAGGCTTCACTTCCCCTAAACTCAAGTTCTTGATGGCTTGACTTGGCGGGACTTCATCTACAAGGTCATTTACAACTTGCTCTACTTGAGAGCCGTTTGATTCATCAAATTTTACGTCTACCGTGATCTCAACACAACCGGTGGTTTTGTTGAAAACGCGGTAGGCGTGTTCGTTAGTACCATAACCAAGTAGAAAGCCTTCATCAACCTTAGGTGCAAACTTTGAGCTTTTGGTTTTCTTGTTAAGAATGTAACATTTGCAACCAAAGACTCGAAAGTAATGCACCTTTGGTTTGTTACCGGTTAGTATCTCGTATGGAGTCTTGTTCAAATACTTTTCAAGATAGAGACGGTTAGTGGCATGGCAAGCCGTGCTAACCGCCTCGGCCCAAAAGTTATCCGGAGTCTTGTACTCATCAAGCATGGTCCGTGCCATTTCGATCAAAGTCCGGTTCTTCCTCTCAACAATGCCATTTTGTTGAGGTGTGTATGGCACGGAGAGCTCATGCTTGATTCCTTCTTCATCAAGAAACTCTTCAACATTGGTGTTCTTGAACTCCGTCCCATTGTCACTTCTTATATGCTTGATCTTCAACTCAAACTCATTTTGAGCTCTTTTAATGAATCTCTTGATGATTGTTTGAGCTTCACTCTTGTCTTGCAAAAAGAAAACCCATGTGAAGCGAGAAAAGTCATCTACAATGACAAGCCCATACTTGTTCCCGCCAATGCTAACATATGCAACCGGTCCAAATAAATCCATATGAAGTAACTTGAGTGGTCTTGAGCTAGTCAAAATGTTCTTGGGTGGATGTGGAGCGCCAACTTGCTTCCCGGCTTGACAAGCACTACATAATCTATCTTTCTCAAAAACAACATTTGTTAGTCCTAGGATATGTTCATCCTTTTGAAGTTTGGCCAAGTTCCTCATCCCAACATGAGCTAGCCGGCGATGCCAAAGCCAACCCAAGCTAGATTTTGCCACTAAACAAGTCTTCGGTTCCACTTTACTAGTTGTGAAATCAACTAAGTAAAGCTTTCCCTTGAGTCGACCCGTAAAAGCAATAGAGGAATCCTCCCTTCTTAGGATACTCACACCCTCGTTAGTAAAGAGACAATTGTAACCCTTCTCACAAAGTTGTGAGACGGACAACAAGTTGTATCCCAAAGAATCAACAAGATAAACATTTGAAAGAGATGAGTCTTGTGAGATAGCTATTTCACCTTGGCCTATGACATCACCATGATTGTTGTCACCAAATGTGATCTTCTCAACGGGTGAGTCATACTCTTGTAGCTTTGCAAACATATTCTTTTCTCCGGTCATATGATTTGAACATCCACTATCCAACAACCACGAAGGTCCACCGGAGGAATAAGCCTACAAAACAAGTTTAAGCCTTGGACTTAGGTACCCAAAAGTGGTTGGGTCCTTGAGTGTTAGCTTTTGACATTTTAGGCACCCACACACTTCTCATCATTTTCCTTGTATGAGCACCTATATACTTTACCACCATCTTCCCATTTTGGTCCCAAGTGACCATATAGTCGATGGAGTAGTTTGGTGATGGCTTGTGCTCAGTGACCTTCTCTTCCTTCTTGGTCTTGATCTTGACATCTTGACTAGATGCTTTTGCCTTTGGCTTGGACTCCATGGTGCTTACCACACCATGAGCCACATCCATTAGTTCACCTAGATTGGTCCCCTTGGTGAACAATGTCACATCACGACCTCTTATCTTCTTTGTCCCATTGGCCTTTCCACCTCGAGTGTACCCAAGCCCATCCTTGATAGTACCATATCTACCGGATTTATATGCCGGGTGGGTCTCGAATACACTCTTGCCCTTACCTTGGTCTTGGCTAATGGCATTGTTCAACTTTTGGATTTGAGCATCTTTAGCCTTGACTTTCTCTTCTAGCTTAGAAATGTTAGTTGCACAAGCATCTAAATCAATTTTATAACATCTTGAGCAACCTTCACTAGTAGAGACACTTGAGTCAAGAGTTGTTTTAGAGTTGTTCTTGGTACTTTCCCAAAGTGAGCTAAAATTGGCTTCTAGATCTTTGTATTTGATCTCTAGGCTTGAATGCCTTTCTTGAAGCTCACTTTTAGCACTCTTTAGGTTAGTAAGAGAGTCATTTGTCAAAGACAATTCCTTTGACATCTTCTCCCGTGAGTCATTGGCATGAGATAACTCACATGCCAACTTCTCAACCTTGAGTTTCTCCTCAACTAGAGCCTCTTCTAAGACAAGGTTTCTCTCCTTCTCAAGGATGAGCAATTCTTCTTGCCTATCAAGAGACTCCTCTCTTTTCTCAATTTTCTCTAGTAGTTTTTTAATGAGTTTGTAACCGTCTTTGCCGAACTTTTTTATCATGTTTTTCTCGTGTTCGGCTTCTTCATTATCTAGTTCATTTTCAATATTACTAGATGATGATAGAGTGGATGAGGAAGGTGGTGTGGTGTCAAGTACCTTAGTCCCTTGAGCCATGAGGCACATGGGAGCTTCATCATCACTCTCATCGATGTTGTTGAAGAGTCGTGGAGTTGATGTAGGAGCTTGAATGGCACAAGTGGCCATTTCTTCATCACCGGAGTCATCACTTGATGAATCCCAACCTTCGCCGACGTGAGCGCTTCCAAATTTTTTCTTGTAATCTCGACTCTTCTCCTTGTATTTCTTGTCTTTGTCATCGGTCTTGTCCTTGAGCTTCTTGTTATCCTTGTCATTCTTCTTGTGGGGACAATCGGCAATGAAGTGACCTTTCTCCCCACACTCATAGCATCTTCGTTGAGAGAAGCTCTTCTTTTCACCTCTTGCCTTCATGAATCTCTTGAAGTTTCTAACCATCATAGCGGTTTCTTCATCGGTGCTCTCATGATCATTTGAATCTTCACTTTTCTTGGAAGTTGAGGTCTTCTCATTTGACTCAACCTTCTTGCTAGGTTCGGCCTTGAGAGCTATGGTCTTGACTTCGGTTTGTTGGATAGACCTTGTCACATCCAAACTATTCATCTCATGATATTGCAACTTGTTGAATAGCTCCATAGGCACCATTGTCTTGAACTTGTCACTTTCTCTAATCATTGTGGCTAGCATTGGGTTCTTGGGTGCGTATGCTCTAAGCAATTTCTTCGTGACCTTGCTCTCGCCCCAATCATTGCTTCCAAGCATTCTAATTTCGGTGACGAGGAGCTTCAATCGATCATACATCTCTTGCAAGGACTCATCCTTCTTCATGACAAAAGCTTCTAGTTCTCCTTGTAAGAGATCTACCTTGCCTTCCTTGACCTCATCCGATCCTTCATGTGCCATTTGAAGAGTGTCCCATAGCTCCTTGGCACTATCGATTCCTCTAATCTTGTTGTACTCATAGGAGCTTAGAGCACTCCTAAGCACGGTCACGGCTTGAGAGTTGCGGAAGATGTCGTACTCTTGTTCTCGACTTGGCGTTCCACTCTTGTCGACACCTATATTCACAATAGTCCAAAGGGATGGATGAAGACCATGCAAGTAAACTTTCATATCATCGCTCCACCGGGCATAGTCAATCCCATTGAATTTGGGGACTTTGCCCATTGGAACGGATGAAAAATTAAGACTAGAAGGGTCAAAAGATTTGTTAGAAGAAGATGTCTCATATCGAAAAGACACCGAGTGTTGTCCGTCGAGAGCGTCTCTTTCTCGTATCTTCTTCTTGAAAAGCTTTTGCGCCTCTCTTTCGGCCTTCTCCTTAATCTTTTTCCTTATCTTCTCCCTTCTTTGCTTTTTCTTTTCTTGTTCATCCAAGCTCTCATCAACATCGCTAATGTTGAATTCATCATCGCTCGAGCTTGACTCAACGGGCGTCGGATGTTTGTCTTTGTGGGCGGAAGCCATCTCAGATACATCTCCCATACCGGCCATAGTGTTTTCCCTTAGCGGTTAAGCCTAAACAAGGGATTAGGCTTTGATACCAATTGAAAGGACCAACACTAGGCCTAGAGGGGGGGTGAATAGGCCTGTTTAAAAATTCCTGCAAAAATCCTCCGAAAACTGTCAGAAAGTCGGATGATCCGACACAGTCTCGGATCTTCCGGCCAGGAAGATCCGACACTGTACAGGATCTTCCGACTGGGACAGAATACCGGAAGATCCGATGCAAAGCCGGATCTTCCGACAGGCAATTCAAGAGAACTTCGAGATTTGAAAACTAATGACCTTTTGACAATTCCACTTGAATACAAAGCTCACAAATGATGTAAGGAACCTTCTATATATGATCAATATAAGAGTATTCCCACAAATAAGTAGATCGGGACAAAACAAGTTATAGAAATAATAAGAGCAAGAACAAAAGTGGAGACAAAGGATTTTCTACCGAAGTTCACTCCACAAAGGAGCTACGTCTCCGTTGAGATGCTCACAAAGAGCCGGGCTGTCACACTAACCCCAAGTCTCTCCCAATCAACCACAAAGGAGGATTGAGTTACTTACTATGTGCTCCCACGAAGAGAGAGGATAATACAAACTTCCGGGACTCAAACCACAAGAGAATGGGAGTTCACCGGCACCTCTAACCGTCTAGGAGCAAGCTCCAAGAGTAACAAACGCAAATCGATGAATCCAAGTGCTTCAAGTGCTTGAGAGATGAACTAGTGAAGGGCTCAAGGTTGCACAAGTCTCACACTTCAAATCTTCTCTCTCACTCAAACCCTAGGTGAATCTTGGAAGAATCAAGCCTTGGAAGGGAGTAGAGAGGTGGAGTGAATGCTCAAGAGAGAGTTTGTCTCGTGTTAGGTCAGAGTGAACAACCACAGTGAATGAAAGGGGGTGAGGGGTATAAATACCAACCCCCCAAAATGTGACCGTTAAGTTCACTGCGAAGGGGTACCGGATCTTCCGACATGGTGTCGGATCTTCCGATAAGCAACAGAACCGAGTAAGAAAAACTCCAGTGAAGTTCCGGGGGCCGGATCTTCCGACCAGTTGTCGGATCTTCCGACGGACCCCGGAACTTCCGGCCCAGAGAGGAACCAAGACAGAGCCATCCGGAACTTCCGGTCGGATCTTCCGGCCTCGGGTCGGAACATGCACTCAGGACACTCTTGGACTTGAAAAACGGCTAAGTTATGTAACATCCGATACACTGGCCGGATCTTCCGGCCCGAGAAAACTCAAGACAGAGCGACCCGGAACATCCGGTCGGATCTTCCGGCCTAAGATCCGGCCAAGCAGGAAAGGGGGTTTGTGAAGTGTTTTTGTGGCTCTAAAAAGTTGTCATCTCAAGCAAAGCACTTTTAGCATCTAGAATTTATCAACTACGTCCCCCTTGATAGTACGGTGATCCTATACTCAATTTCAAACGGAAAATTAAATTTAAAACCACCAATTGAGTCCTCCACCATATGAATAAGCGTTGGGGTCCTTCCTTGAGTGCTACCTTTCATTAATTTCATTTTATTCCTGCACAACTCATGCACAACATCATATCCAAATTTCTATTGCCAATAATCACCAAAATAGATTAAATGCCTAGATGCACTTTCAGGATTGCCCATGGATTTTCCATCCATGCAGTGAGCACGAACTGCGAGAGGTCACGCTTCTCCTCCGTGGCCTGATCCAGCTTCTCCACCCAGCAGAAAGGTGCGAGGAGCTTGCGCGCCGTGTCCAGATCCCAGGCGTGTGCCGGGATGCCCACCATCTCTAACCTGACCTTGGAGAAGAGGGTCAGGGAGTCGGCGAACGCCAGACGGTTCCATGGCTGCACCGAGAGGCTGGTGCTGGCCAGAGGAATCAGGCTCGAGGTCATCACCCGGTCACGCGCAGCTTCGTTGTTGCAAATGATCAAGAAACTCTCTGGCCGGAGAGGCGTGACCGACAGCGCGCCCGCCTCTAGACCTGTGGCTGTTATGATCGCCGTAGTGGCTTCCGCCGCTGTGAAGCCGCTGCTAGCGTTCCCCACCTGGCCAGTCAGAGAGAAACGCAGACGCGCTTCCTCCGCCGCCATGCTGTCACTGAAATCCACAATGCAGCAGTCCGGTTCCCTCCCCGCAAGTGTGCCGGGGGGCGCCGTCGACTTGCCTTTACTGGATCTCGGCCGGTCCAACGCCGGTGGTGATGGCGTGTGGCTGGGAGCCACGGCCGTGGGCGGTGGTCGCGGTCCCTCAACGCGAGTGAGACGTCGTGGCGGCGTGCGTCTTGGCAGGTCCCTCCGACCTGCGCCGGTAGCCTCAGGCTCCCGTCGCACAGGTCAAGGAGGATCATGGCGGGCCGTGCCGGTGGCAGACGACGCGCCCCGTCGCTTCGGGGGCGGCGAGGTCGGGTGCACTCACTGGCCAAGTGACGAAAACCATGGCAACACAAGCATTTACGGGGAAGCCTGCAAGTAGCAACGCGGTGGGTGTAGGATAAGCAGTTAAGGCACCTTCCGTCCAGCTCCGGCGGGAAGCGGCGAGTTGGCGGCCGGGGGTCGACGCGGTGCGCCGCCTCGCGGTGAAGCCACCGCCGTGTGGAATGGGAGACGTATTCCTGGAAGCCGTCCTCGTCCGTCCTGCCACGTCGGCGAGCCTCCACGGGGGGAGGCCCGAGCCGCAAGGCGATGTTGCGACTCGAAGCCGGCGGCACCGTCGCGGTGGGAGCGGTGCGCGCAGGTCCTAGCGCCCGGGCCAGCGGCGCCGCTGCAGAGGTGGAGGCCTGCGCCTGTACCGGGGCAACCCGCACTGGTGGCGGCGGTTGTCACTGGCGGACCCGGCGAGAAGGTCGGTGTCGCCTTCTTCTTCCGCCCGTCTCCTCGGGGACCACCATCGTCTCGGCCACCGTCGCCGTCCCCACCTCCGCAGGGGCCTCCACCAGGGTGGGCGGGCTCCCCGGGAGGCCGCAGACGACGTCTCTGAAGCTCGATGAGGCACGCGACGGAGGTGGTGAGGGGCTAAACTCGTAGTCAACCTGCTCCAGCTCCTCCTCGCTCTCCACAAGCCAGGAGGGGGAGAACGGCCTTGCCGCCGGCGAGAGGCGCGGGGAAGGGGAGAACGGCCTCGCCGCCGGCAAGAGGCGCTAAGGGGAGTTACCTGTAGTCGACCGCTCCAGAGCCCAGAGGGAACCTCGAACCCGGGCGGGGGAGGGCTCCCATCAGATCTTGCTGCAGAGGGCGGAGCGCCAGGGGATGGGACCTCCTGGGGGAGTGGGGTGGTCGCTGCTGCCGGGGTGGTCAGCGGCGAGCTGGGCAGGGCTGCGGTGGCCGCCGGCGCGGGCGGGGAGTGGGGGGAGAGGCTGGGGGAGCCATTAAAATCTTGTTGCTGTTTTCTTCAGCGTTGAGAGGGGAGAGCAAGCGATAAATCCCGGTGCGGGCTCTCTAACTGTGCACTCTTGCTGGAACCGTTGCTGTTTGGCATGCACGCATGGCACATGCATCCTGATCATGGCCAGCATATATTATTGCGAGGCCAAACCAAGCTTGTAATCGCCACCGCCTGGGCTGCCGGGCCGATGCCAGCAAACGATGCGGATCAGCATGGCTCCCGGCTCAGTTTTTACCTGATCTGATCTGGTCTTCGAACCGGGCTGTAGGGGCACGCTCACTCACCTTTGCATTCTGAGTTTCTGACGCATTCATTGATGATCAATATTGATCGTGTTAGAAAAATAGATATTTTAATTCTAGAAATTATCGACAAACTCATGACTATATTGAGTGATCTTGTAAGAAAAAAGCATGTACTAGTGTTCAAATTAAATCTCAAATAAAATATGAACAACAGGCAAAACCTTTCATTCTGAGTTTTTGACGCATCCATTGATGATCAATATTGATCGTGTTAGAAAAATAGACATCTTTCGATATATTTTAATTCCAGAAATTATCAACAAACTCATGACTATATTGAGTGATCGTGTGAGAACAAAGCATGTTAGTGTTCAAGTTAAATCTCAAATAAAATATGAACAGCAGGCAAAACCTTGCATTCTGAGTTTTTGACGCATCCATTGATGATCAATATTGATCGTGTTAAAAAATAGACATCTTTTGATATATTTAATTCCAGAAATTATCAACAAACTCATGACTATATTGAGTGATCTTGTGAGAACAAAGCATGTGCTAGTGTTCAAGTTAAATCTCAAATAAAACATGAACAACAGGCAAAACCGGAGAAGATTTAGTGTGTACCCAAGGACAGAGCTGAAACCGGAGGAACCGAAATTGTCGTTACCAGTCATCGTAGTGACTGGCCTGCTTGATGTAGTCGATCTTAGTTGAAGCAGTGTCGAGGCGATGCAGTGGAGTCCCTCGAACGGCCTTCGGGATGAAGTGGAAGCAGTCGTGCAGCTTGGGGACGCCGGGAAGTAGTCGTACGAGTTGCTGATGACGAACTTAGTCGTTTGCAGCAACGAGCAGGCGTATGAGTACGCTCCCTAGAAACCTTATCGCCCGCATGCCTATCCTGAGCTCTTTTTGGGGCGCTCAGGGAGGAAGGGAGGATGAACCTAGACGCGTTCAGTAGGGCAGCAATGACCATTATACGGTTAACGACTATGATTTAATGACTGTCATTAGTGGCAAAACATTCATCACACAGCACCCCGAGCGGCTCAGCCTCGGCGAGGCGAGGCGAGCGAGCATGGCACACCCTTCTCCCTTTACCAGCTTCACAAATGGTCCACAGTTGATCCACCATTTAAGTTGGTTAGGATTCCCGTTGACTTTCAATCCGGGATTTAACTCCCAAGCACTTTATTAGTGGACCTTTTAATTTTTTAATTAATCGTGAATAAAGGCTTAAGGCCCAATTAATCCAACAGATCGAACAACGCCGTTGTACTTTGTACCCAACAAAGATCAGTAAACTATTTAAACTATACAGCCCACACACGACCCGCCGTCTGTAGAATCTCGAATTGTGCATACAGACAGATATACAGACGGCTCATACAACTCGTAGATAGAGATGTCGTCCGTAAATAAGAGCCACGTGATTTCAATACTTTTTAAAAGATCACATTGCCCTCAAAATATCACGGGCAACCTGTGGCTCTCGCCTCTCCCTCGGGTAACGTGTGCTGCTCTTTTCCCTTCCCTACGAGAACTAGCAGCATGTGGCTCTCATCTCTCCCTCTTCCTCGTGGCCATCGGCAAGAGCAGCAGCTCGCAGGAGGAGCCCAGGCTCTGCGCGCTGCCGTCAAATCAAGCTTCACAGGCAGATTGAAGCCGTATGTATGCTGGCCAATCTCCACCGAGCCGAGCGAGCAGAGAAGCAAGCGACGGGCGAGCAAAGCAGCAGGGTGGCCCGCGAGCAGAGCAGCAGGACGGTCGCCGAGGCGCCCGACCCCTTCCCTGCTCCTCCTCCGTCGGCGAGCCGCGGCCCCTCCGATCCCATGCACCTCTTCCAGCGAGCCGGAGGAGAGGGAGGCGGTTCGGAGGCCATGGCGACTCGGAGGCAGTGGTCGGTGGAGGAGCTCGCGCAGCGGCGCGGGTCCGCTTCCTCCTCCAGCGCGGCAGCGGCGCATCGAGGTGCTGGAGGACCTCACGCGACGGCGCGGGCCCGCTTCCTCTTCCAGCGCGGCGGCTCGCCCATGGCCATCTCCGCCGCCACCCTCCCCTGCTCCGGATCTGAAGATAGGACGGAAGGGAGATGCGGCCGCCTGCTCCTCGCCCGGCCTCCTCGCGTCTTCAGCACCGGTGGGTCGCGGTGGGCGGTGCTGGGCCAGGCCATCCCGCCGCCCTGACTCATCCCCTCCGCCGACGAGCGCGTCGGGTCTGTTCTGCCTCCTTCCCGCGCCTCCTCACCAACTGCGGCGGCCCCAATCGCTGCTGTCCCAAGCTTGGCGGGGAAATCTCCCGCGCGCGCACGCTTCGCGCGGGATCCGGCCGCGGCGGTGTTTAGTTGCGGCAGAGAGAAAATGAATTTCGGTGAAAATATCACATCGGTAGCAATTTTCGTTTGTTTGTGGTAATCGTTGTCCTACCATGATCTAACTAAGATTAAAAGATTCGTCTCATCGTGTACATTAAAACCATGTATTAGTTTTTTTATTTATCCACGTTTAGTGTTTTCGGAGAGAGATTTGATGTGATTAGATGTTGTATGTAAATATTGAAGTCTTTTGAAATGAACTGAACAGGGCCGAGTCGAGGCCGTACAGCGACGTCGACATCGTCAATTTGTCAACGGGGCGCGCCCGTCGCCTCGCCAGACGACGGGGTACCCCGTCAAACCAACGGGTGAATCGACGCGCTGTACATGCTGTACTTGTACTAATGTACCCAACAATAAGTGAACATAGCTCCGATATAAAAATAAAGGGAAAGTTACACTTTTTGATTTTACTGCTAGGAATCCGCCGATCTAATCTAATCAAGGGGCCTTGGCTGGAATTCCATGGGCGCCGGCGGGTATCTCTCTGCGATGCTTCCTTGGTAGAAATTTCGAGTCTCATCAGCAGGTTTGCAGTTTGCCCACAGCTCTCAGCACACTGCAGATGCAGAGACTGTCCATGCAAAGGAGGCGTGTACTGGATCGGAGAGGGTCCAGCATTGCAGCCTTCGTAGGCGAAGCCAGGCGGAGGCGGTATATGAATCCACAGGACCGACGTACGGCCGGGCAACGGGTAAACATTTGACGTATATGTAGGGCATTGGTAGGTCAAGACCTAAACTTATGGCATAACCTGGTTGGCCGTATATGTCATATTCAGTTGAATGATAGATCCGACTATTTTAGATGGAGCCTAACACAATCTGGGTTGTTTACTGTTCAGTCTATGTATTCGGCGCTTATTACACATGTTAATGCGCCGGGGTATAATACAATCTGGAAGCTTAAACTACCGCTGAAGATAAAAGTTTTTCTATGGTATTTGAAACGGGGGTTGTGTTAACGAAGGATAATTTATCTAGAAGGAATTGGAATGAGAGTAAGTTGTGCTCTTTTTGTTCACATGAAGAGTCTATTCAACATCTCTTTTTCGATTGTCATACGTCACATTTCCTCTGGAGAGTGGTGCATATAGCTTTCAACCTGCGTCCACCAAGCAGTGTTAATAACATGTTGCACAATTGGTTGGCTGGGGTGGGTGGAATGATTAAAAACAGGCTGCTAGTTGGTGCATCTGCTTTATGTTGGGCATTGTGGCTCAGTAGGAATGATATGGTTTTTGACAAATCTCCAATGAAAACTTATTTGCAGGTATTATTCAGAGGAACGTATTGGCTCCGGTTCTGGGCACAACTACAAAGGCGTGAACAAGACAAGGATGCAATAAAGAAGGCATGTCAGACACTGGAGGTCTTGACAATGCGATACTTCGCCCACCATGGATGGAGATTTAGTAATAGAATTACATGCTAACGTATCTTCAAATTATTTGGTGTGAGTTCGTTTTGATTGGTTGAGTTAGCAGACGGATGTGCTGCGCGTTTGTAAACTTTGGCTGTAGCCCTTGAGGTCAAGGCTGGATTAATTTCCATTATTAAAAAAACATTTGACGTCGTAGAAGGGAACACAGGACGCAAAAGGGTCCCCTACAGCAGCAACGAAATGAACGGGGAAGGTAGAGATAGAATGGACAGGAGGATGAGATGCGAGAGCATACCTAAGGAGGAAGAAGAACGCGATGGAACCAAGGAGGAGTGAAGCTGGGTGGTGGAAGGCGCTGGCAGAAGCAAAAGCGGTGGGCGGCGTAGGGAGCGATGCGACGGCGGACGCACCGACGCTCCGTGCGGCGAGGATGAGGGCACACGGTAGGGATGAAAATGGGCCGTTTCTTTTTTGAGAGTCCGATGGCGGCCCAATAAAAACCAGACGGACGAGGGAGCGACACGTCGGCAAACGGGGCAGACACGGCGAGCGGAAAAGAGGACACGCGGATCGTGTGAGCATGCGAGAAAATTTTTGGCGATATGATTCTTACTATTCAGCATAAAATATAGAAGAGATAAAGACACATAATTTACTGATAACCATGGGAGACTCATGGAGTCATGGCTCGCTAGCGAGTTCGTTTTGACATTCTTTCTCAACCACATTTGTATACGAGCCTGTTTAGTTCCCACAAATTTCCTAAAATTCTCTCTTCAAATTTCAATATTCACCTATAAAGAGAATTAGATTTGAAAATAATTCTTACCAAGATTAGGCCCACCTCCCACGTCACAGAGGACCCACCTGTCAGGCTAAAAGTTACGTGAATAGTGAAAAAGGGAGGGACATTTCTGTGTTGATTTTCTCATCGAAACCCAAAACTTTTTTCACCCAAAAAAGGATCCACATAAATATACTCACATTTGTACACACGTCTATACACAATTATCCCGTATTGCTAATAGACAATAAATTGGAGAGTTTTCCTCTATATAAATAAATGTCAACTATCATGAGTTTTAAAAATACATAAAGCTCTCTATACATGAGAGAGCGAATATAAAGTATTTTTAAAAGCGTTTTGCACTAAAGTAACATTGTTTTATTACCTACATGTCATTAATAAACGTGCGTGCCGCACGTGCGTTCTTGCTAGTCACATTAAATCACATCAAATCCCTCTTCTCATGCATGGAGCATTAAATGTAGGTAAATAAAAAAACTAAGTACATGTCTTTGATGTACACGACGAGACGAATCTTTTGAGCCTAGTTAGATCATGGTAGGACAACGATTATCATAAACAAACGAAAAGTGCTATAGTGCACTACAGTGTCCGATGTGACTTTTCGACCAAAATTTACCCACTTTTTTACAACTAAACACACCGTATATCTGACACCGGTGGCGATTTTGTCGATCGCTGGAGGTGGCCTTCCGCATGACGCAGGCCCCAGCTCACACTTTTCAGCATCGGGAGCTGCGGCGGTCCTTCTAACCTTGGGCGCTGCCCTCCCCCACTCTAGCCTGCCATAGCCCCTTCTTCCCTCTTAGATGCACCTTTCAACTCTCTGCCAGCACAAATAAGGGCATGTACAACCCTTAGACGGTAGGTCATCTGTATAACCTCGAACTATGCACACAGACAGATATACAGATGGCTCATACAGCCCATAGACAGAGAGGTCGGTTGTAAGCTGTTTAATGCTTTGGATACAGCTTTAGATCAACTATAAATGTATTTGTGTGTATCATTATGTGGCCATGTGATATAAAATGTATCAAACATAATTTGAATTGCATTTCAGGTACGAAGATAAGACAGAGGGATGAAACAAGAGAAAAGACCACATTGCCCTCAAAAAATCTTATCTCTTCCCTGCCATGAACCGACCATGAGCTTGGCGGTGTTTAGTTCCTCGAAAAGTGAAAGTGAAGTTGGGTGAAAATGTCACATCGAACACTTTAGCGCACTGTAGCACTTTTCGTTTGTTTGTGGTAATCATTGTCCTACCATGACCTAACTAGGCTCAAAAGATTCGTCTCGTCGTGTACATCAAAACCATGTACTTAGTTTTTTATTTACCTACATTTAATGCTCTATGCATGAGGAGAGAGATTTGATGTGATAGTGAATAGTGAAGTTTAGAGAGAGAAAGTTTGGGGGAAGTTTTGGAAGTGAACACCACCTTTCATCCGTCTCTCTCATCTCTGTTTCACCCGTCTCTGTCATCTCTGTTCTCTCTCTCCCTTGTGACCATCGGCAAAATCAACAACTAGCAAATGGAGCACCGCTGGGAGGAGCATAGACTCAGCACGCTACCCACAGGCACGCCGGGAGGAGCACAGACTCCAGCTCGCGGCAGCACTCGGCGAGCTCCGCCAGCGCCTGCCCCTCCGCCCCGGCGCGCCGAACGCGAGGCTGAGAGCGAGCAAGCTCCCCACAGGCACGCGAGCGGGGCCATGGCGGCCTTCTCCTCCCCACCGCGGCCATGGAGGCCTCCTCCTCGGGGCCAAATTCGTGGCCATGGCCGCCGGGGAGTGAGCACGAGGTCCTCGATCTGCTACGGCGGCGGCGGGCGCGCGGCGGCCTCGACGACGGCAGAGCTCCGGCGACGAGCAACCTCTCCCCCGCAGCCGCTCCTCCGCTGTAGAAAGGCGGCGCGGCCGGTCTCAAGCTCGTCGTCCTCCTCCGCCTCGATCTGCGACGGCGGCGGCGGGGGCGCGGCGGCCTCGACGACGGCGGAGCTCCGGCGGCGCGCGGCCTCTCCCCTACGGCCTCTCCTCCACTGTAGAGCGGCGGCGCGGCCGGTCTCAAGCTCGTCGTCCTCCTCCGCCTCCTCTCTCTCCTGCGCGCTTCTCTGGATTTGGCGGGTTTCCGCGCGCAAACAGGATCCGGGCGCGCGTCGCCTGGTGAAGACGGCGCCCTACAGCGCGCGCGGGCGGGCGTCGCCTCGCCTCGGGCAACGGGACGGAGGCATCGCCTGGCGAGGCGACGCGAAGCCCGTCGACTGGGACGCGCGGAAAAACGCCGGCTTAGAGACACCTCCTACAGACGGGCTGTACATTCCCTAAGTGCTGGTGATGGTACCCGCCGTCACATATGTATACATATGTGATAGACGCATAAAATAAAAAAATATACATACGGTGCATTGCACTGCATGGGCCCCGCGCTCGCCCACCGGCTGGCTGTCGGCCCGGGTCGCCCCCTCGCCGCAACAGCCACGAGAGAGAAAGCGGGGAAGGGGGCGGCGGTAGGGGAGGGGGCGCAGCCAGAGGGAGGGGCCGTTGCCGGAGGGAGGCGGGGCGGCGCATCAAGGCGAGCGACGAGGGAGGCTCGGTCACCGCCGCCGCCTGAGCCGCCAGAGGGAGGGTGCGCCACCGGAGGGAGGCGGCCGTCGACGGAGGGAGGGAGGCGGGGCGGCGCATCGAGGCACGCGACGAAGGACGCTCGGTCGCCGCCGCCGCCGCGCCGCGTGCGCCTCGACCACCGCTGCACGAGCCCCCACCCGCGCGCCGCCCGAGCCCCGGCCGTCGTCGCCGAGCCCCTCACCCCCTCGCTGGCCCCTGGCCGCTCGGACCCCGCGCTGCCGCCTACGCCACCCGCGAGAGACAGAGACAGGGGGAGAGACAGATGGGAGGGGGAGAGAAAGAGATAAGGCAGTGAGAGAGTGGTGGCGGGCGGTGGAAAGGAGATTTTTATCATTTTGACCACGAAAATCATGGGCTTCTCTAAAATGACCATTATACATCGGGCTTCTCTAAAATGATCATGAATACATTGTTCCATACACTAGAATGACCAAACTCAAATTTCTCCACTCGATCTAACCAAAATACCCTCTCTTCTTCCTCATGCCCCCTCTCTCTTCTTCTTCCTCTCTGTCCATCCTCTCCTCCCACCTCCTCTTCCTCTCCGGTCGAGCTTGCCCCCAAAAAAAACTCGATCTCGCGCCGGCCGGCGTCCTGGCCGAGCTGGCGGCCAGAGAGAGCAGCGCGCCACAGCGTCGTAGGCAGCACAGGCGGGCGGCGGCACGGGCGGGTGGCCGGGCAGCGCGGGAGGTTGGCGGCGCGGGCTGCGGCGGGGCCAGCCAGGCGGCGCTGGCGGGCGGCAGCGCTAGCGGGCGGTTCGGTCGGGTGGCCGCCGGCGTGGTTGACGAGGTGCTCCGCGCGGCCACCGGCGTGGTTGATGAGGCCGTGGCCACCGAGCTGAAGGGCGTGGGTGCCACGAACACGGCCGTCGCCGGTGTCTTCCACCTCCTGCACTCCTCGAGGACGGGGAGCTTCACGACCGGTAGTGGAGGCGGCCGTCGTTGCGGTGTGGGCCGCGGTCGCGGTGGGGGACGCTCCGCGCCGCTGTGCTGCGGGCGAGTGCCGCCGCGATGGGGTCGGGCTCCGCCACGCCGGAGGCGGCCTTCGTGCCGGGAGCGCCGGCGCCGGCCATCTGGATCGGGATCGAGTTTTTTTTGGGGCAAGCTCGGCCAGAGAGGAAGAGGAGGTGGGAGGAGAGGATGGAGAGAGGAAGAAGAAGAGAGAGGGGGCGTGAGGAAGAAGAGATGGGTATTTTGGTCAGATCGAGTGAAGAAACTTGAGTTTTGTCATTCTAGCGTATGGAATAATGTATTGGTGGTCATTTTAGAGAAGCCCGATGTATGGTGGTCATTTTAGAGAAGAGAAGCCCATTATTTTCGTGGTTAAAATGATAAAAATCTCGGTGGAAAGAGAGAGGAATAAGTGGGCCCCATGAGCTGGTAGTTGATATAGATGTTTTGAGTATACCGTATTGTACTATTTTTTAATGTAAATTACCTCATAAGAATTATTTTTTTTCAAAAAAATTCAGATGTGTCAAATTAATACCAAACCAACTCAGAAAATATTAAAACTTCTACATTACGACCTAGAAAATAGATGAAAATTTCAATTGTATTATTAAGATAATTCAAACTTGTCTTAAGAGTTGCACTAATAGAATACTAATAAAACTAAAAAGTGGTAAAAATATCTAAATATTGGCATACAATACTTTTATAGGTCAACAATTATGTAAAAAAAGTTTCACTATATTTAATAATAAATAGAGGGCACATGCTTTGCAAATTGATACATCATTCCCATAGTTTCATATACCATAAGACAAACTTAGAAGTTCATACATCATATAATGTCATTTTGATTATATGCATCTCATATTATTTTCTACAGGTAATGTACAACATATAAGTAGTGTTGTAGAAGTTTAATAATTTTTCGAGCTTATTTGCTATTTTTAAGGGTTAATTGAATTTATGCAAATGTAAATAAATTGATTTGTGCTCGCGGGTGGTTAAGTGGCACTATATGGTCAGCCACAATCCTATTTGTGCCGGCCAATACTCCAGCAAAGGTCGTAGCCAGCTTTATAGATAAAACAACCGGATACTGGCCAAACCGCTAGAAGAACCCTCTAGGCGACACGTCAGAGATGGACAGAGACCACTCCCGGCGAGTAAACCAAAAAGGCAAGAAACCATTACAACACCGGCCGGACCAGACCTTCAGCTGAGCCTATTGCTCCACCACCAACGGCCACCGGAAGAACTCCAAACAACGCCTTTAAGAAAGCAAAGGCGCGATGGCGCCAAGTTTGGTTTTCACCTCGGAGACCTTCCACGAACTGCCGCCAAACGAGATCCAAACGACAACACCCTCAAGAAGGGAGTGCAAAGCACCGTTGCCCCTGACCCGACAACCGGATCAAAGCTTGCGCTTTAGGGTCATCGCCCGACGAGCCGAGAGTACCAGTACCAATCCTACTCGCGTCCATCCACAACCCACACTTGCCGCCACCGAAGCTTTCCGCTAGGTCCCATATGCAACCGACAGCCGCACCCGACACCTCGGGGAAATATGGTTCTCTCTATGATACCCCAAATCTCATGTCACCCCATCAATGGGACGGCACCGAGGTGAGCAGGTTGAGAAAGAAACCATGAACCCAGCAGCGGGGACTTGGTAGTGCACGGGGGACTTCTTCGTCGGCGACGTGCGAATTGGAGGCGGCACTACCCGCCATGATGTAGCATCAGGCTTGAGCTCCTCCCCACCCCCGCTCCACTCGGCCAGGAGGCCAAACAACTGCAGAGGGTTAGGCAGGCTTGAAGCAGGAGCGCTGTCGGTCAAAGCAGGGCCCCACCGCCGCCGTCGAGCCCCCACCACCGCCGAAGAGCCGGAGCCCTTGCCCACCGCGCCGCCGTCAAGACGTCGGGCGGTAGCAAGAGCTGCGCCATCGCCGCCCTTTCCCCGACCGCCCGCCAGATTCCCACGCCGACGGGTGAGGGCAAGAGGAGAAGCTGATGGCCCAGGTCCGAGGAGGAGACTCCCCAAAGCCGGCTGGCCACAAAGGAGGGTGCCACCGCGCGGCGGCCCCCCACCCTACAGATCCCGAGCGCCGGCAGCCATTCCCGAGGAGGAGAAGAAGAGGGGAGGAAGGCCCTGTCGCTGCCGTCCACGTGTCCGCGAGACAGCGCCGTCGGAGATCTAGGGCTCCGCCTGTCGCCTGGGAGGGCGCGGGCTTCCCCCTATCGAGCGGGGTACCAATACTAACCGCCAACATTGTAAATAGATGGTGCCAGCACAAATCATTTTTATACTAGTGTACTAGACTAATTTGCCGAGCTTGTTTTTCCGCTCACCCAAACAATAGTTTTCAGGTGAGGAAAAATACCTTTGTTTTCAGGCGATCTTGTGCACAAGGAATATAACACTATTCCAGCCACTGCATCGATCAATGCATAGAGATGTTTCTCTTATTACAAGCCCAAATGGTGTTCATCAAACTAAGGAACCATGAAAACCCAGTTTTGAGACACTGTCATTTACAAAATTAGTCAAATGTAACTCTATTGCTAAAACGCTAGCCGAATCTGGCGAAGACCTCCATGGCAGTCGTCTCAATTTGTCTGCATGCCTCCTTCATCGCTAGGCGATCCTCCACCTTCTGAAGTAGGGACCAAAATCTGGTCCAGTGTATTCCTCTGAAGATAACCTGCAAATATAAAAGTGTTGGACCCTTGTAAAAAATCTGGTCATCACGACTAAGCCAAATTGCCCAACACATTGCACTTGCCCCAACCAAAACCTGATATTTGAGTTTTTGTTTACCCCCACCAATTAACTATTAAACATATGATGTATCCTAGTAGACGAACTTAAGTTACAAGAAGCATGAACAATTTTTCAAATAAATTTAGCCATATGACAGTCAACGAGTAAGTGTTGAATTGATTCATTTTAGAACAAAAGCAAAATTTCTTATCCCTTGCCATTGTAGTGTGGCTAAATTATCTTTTGTTAGGATCACACCCTTAATTAAGTACCACATTAATATTTTTATTTTTAGCGGTAGCTTCAATTTTCAAACTGATTTATTGTAAGAAAGTGCTCGTGCACAGAGAGTTACATGTGTAATTCATTTGCGGGTTGCAAAATAATCCAAAGTTTCCAAGCAAGGCCTAAAGATATTATTTTCACCAGATTTTCTAACTTCGGCCTTGTTTAGATGCAAAATAGGGGGTGAGAATTTGGGAATTTGCGGTCACATCGCAATCATTACGCCACTGTAGCATTTCGTTTGTATTTGTGAAAAATTGTCCAAAAATTGATTATTAGGCTCAAAATGTTCGTTCGTCTCGCAGAGTACAACAAAATAATGTACTTAGTTTTTGATTTCATCAACATTTAGTACTCCATGCATGTGCCGATATTTTGATATGATGAGAATCTTTCTTTTTACATAATGAACTTTATGGGTGAAATTTGGGATCTAAACAACGACTTCGATAGGCTGTTCTCTGACTACGCAGCAAAGATACAGTGTCAGTAACTTCTCCCCGATGCGCCTGTTCAAAGGCTTAGCAATTGCAAGACCAGTCCCAGTGAAGTTTTGACGAGAGTTTTATGACATTAAATTTGCTGATGCGGTAAAGGAGAGATAATGAATAGTTTAAGAGGAGTTTTATCAATTTTTTGGTATGACTGTAATTTAGATAACTGTGTAGTACACTGAGACTGGTCTAAGATCTTTTCCAACAGGCCATCGATTTAGGTCGCTGACCTGGAGCAAAATCTGATGCGGAGGTGAGATAATGAGTAGGACCCATATTAACAGCAATAATTAATCACCTCTCTCTTTCTACGCGCACCCCTTTCTTCACCTTATCCAAATCATCCACCGCTTCACGAAAGTCCGAGGTGCCGAGCTGTCGCTCGATCAAGCCCGTCGCCGAAGACCTCTTTTTTTTAACTTAGTTTCTTTATTAATTAAGCAGCATCATTATTCATTACAATCATTAAGCAGACACATACGGAGTATACAAGAAACTAGAGGGGTTGCTCCACCCACACAGAAGCTAAACGAGACACATAGGCAAATCTAGCACATAGATGAGCAACATTGTTGGCCGATCTCCGCACATGGCCAATGGAGAAGGAGATGAAACCGTTGACAGTTCTTCAATTTCATTTAGGATTGTGGTTATTTGTGATCTATCATTCCGATGCGATCGTCAAAGGGACATCAATTCCTGACAGTCTGTCTCGGCTACAACTTGGTCCGGTGTACCTTGAGGTAGGAGGCCCAAACCATCTCTGAGTGCCTCAGCTTCTGCCATTAGGGCAAACGCAACAAAGTCAAGGTGATGAGCTAATGCTGCCACAAAAGAGCCACCCGTTGTGTGAATCACCACCCCTATGGCCCCAGTGAAATCATCATCCACAAAAGCTCATCGGTGTTTACTTTGACAGAGCCTTGGGCTGGTCGACACCACTTCACGACTAGCCGAGCTGTCACTGCATTTGCACTGGCCTTTTTATCCAATAGTAGCTGCACACATGCATCCATTGCCCATTCTATCGTCAGTCTTGGCTCAATTATTGGATTTTTACCATGTCTTCTGTCATTTCGACTCTTTCATAAGGACCACATGCCACACAGAATAATGTTTTGGTCCTCCTCTTTGCAGAACGAGTCGTCCAAAAGGTCTACTGCCCATGGTGTGCGGACACAACCTAGGAAGTTTGATGCCTGTCATCTCCTTCACCTTCCTCCGAAAGATACCAGCATAAGTACATTCTAGCAAGGCATGAAACGTGGTTTCATCGCAAGCCCCACAGAACTCGCATGTGCCAAGTCGATCAATGTGCCGATAGTGGAGGTTAGCTCTAGATGGCAAGAAGTTACGCGCTACTCTCCACCAAAATACTCTGACCTTCGGTGGCACCTTCAAATACCACAATTTGTGCCATATAGGGTCATTGTTTCCCGCAGAGTGCGATGACGAGCCAGTTGCAAAGTCTCGATCCTGGGCCTCCTCCTTTGCTAAAATGCGGTTGGCGGAGCGCACAGTGTATAGCCCGTGACGCTCGCCTTCCCATGCCCAGGAGTCGTCAGTGTCCTGCCCAACGGTATACGTCTAACAGCCTGTGCGTCCATAGAGAGTAGGTTTTGCTCCAGTGCGTGCACGTTCCGGTCACCTCCATTTGCTCCGATCAGGTCACTAACATGAACTGCCATTGCACCCTGCCTCGGGCATATCGGCTTGCATCCAATTGCCCCTGGTATCCAGCGATCCACCCAGACATTAGTGGTGCGACCATCACCGATGCGGCGGATCAGACCCATCATCTCTAAAACTTTTCGTCGAGGCAAGATAGCACGCCATGTGTGAGATGAGTTCCGCTTGTTTCTGGCTGTCAAAAAATCCCCATTAGGAAAATATTTTCCCTTTAGCACATAAGGATCCTTGGTTGGTCATCACTCATCAGTCTCCATCCTTGCTTGCCTAGCATGGCGATGTTGAAAAGTTTGATGTCTCAGAATTCCATCCCTCCATTGCATTCGGGAAGGGTGAGTTCTGACCAGCGCCTCTAGTGTATATATGGCTGTGTTTAGTTCTCGGTCAAATCACCAAACTTCCTAAAATTCTCTCTCCAAACTTCACTATCCACCTATCACATCAAATCTCTCTCCTCGTGCATGGAATACTAAACGTGGGTAAATAAAAAAACTAATTACATGGTTTTGATGTGCACGACGAGACGAATCTTTTGAGCCTAGTTAGATCATAGTAGGACAATATTTACTACAAACAAATAAAAAGTGCTACAGTGCACTACAGTGTCGGATGTGACATTTTTACCAAACTTTTCCTACCACTTTTTGGAACTAAACACACCCTATACCTCACCGAAGACCTCCTCGCTACATCCTCACCTACACACCGCCGTGGGTGTTTCATACACCGTCGGGGTTCTCCTCGTTGCTGCCCCACCGGCGGTCTCTTGTTTCGTCGGTAGCGCGGAGGCTTCAGGTTTCTATTTTTTCCACGCCTGCATAATTCCTATGTCAGCTTGCTCAGGCTCTCCACACTCATGTTCCTCTCTATTTGTTTTCTCTAAAAGAAATATTCTATTCGGATCATCAAGATTCTCTATCCCAATATCCTCCCTCCTCACCCATCTCTCTCTCCTCTATATTCTTCCAGTCTTTGTCTATCCCAACTACCACATATTTTATTCCACCATCCCAACTACCATCTCATTTTAACAAACACATTTCTTTTTACTCAACCATCTGTAACTACCGTCTCAAAAATTATTTTCTTCTATTTTTCCTTTCTTTTTTTCTTTTTTTCTTTTTCTATTTTTATTTGCCTCTCTCCGCCGGCCCCACCCCTGCTGCCCCCTTCGCCGGCCTGGGGCTCCCACCTCTACCTCGCCTACGAGCTCTCGTCGGGGGGCCATGATGGCGGCGTGCCTCTACAGCCCGCGGAACCCCAGCTTCACCGCGCTCCACACCTGGGTCTCCGGCGTCCAGGTTGCCGCCGACGTCGCCCAGGGAATCGAGTACGTCCACCACCACACAAGCTTCGTCCACGGTCACGTCTCCTCCACCGCCGTGGTCATGCCCGACCTGAGCCTCCGCGCGCGGCTCACCCACTTCGGCCTACGACGACGGCTTCGCGACGCTACGCTTCCTCGACAACCCCACCAAACACCGCCACCTCTTCACCGGTGACGACGTCCCGACCCCACCGTTCGACCCAGGGGTGAATCTAGCGGTGGGGCAGCCGGGGCTAGAGCCCCCCTGAAGGTCCTTGTTTGGTTTTGGTAATTGAGTGACAACTTAGGTGGACTAATATGTGTTTAAGTGAAATACACAGGTGATTAGTCCACAGGTGATTATGTGATGAAGGAGCTCATTGCATATGGGACATGACATAGAGTCATGTGACTAAGTGGAGAAGATCAAGACAAGACTTGGTTTGATGGACCGGTTGCAAGTGTGAAGGGCAAGTTAGAGGCTAAGCGCTGGACCGCGTGGCGGGATGCTTGAGCAATGACTTGGCACCGATGGACCGTTGCAACGGTGAAGAGCAAGTGGAGTCAAGATCGATGAACCAATGAGTCGCATGATGATATGAAGTAGATCATATCATTTGTGATGATGTTGGTGCATGTGTTGCATCAACATTGGAGAAGATGAAATGGAATACGCAAGGCAAAGGTATAACCAATAGGCATTTCATTTAACCGGTCATAGGAGAGTAGAGAAGTTTATGACCGGGTCTAGGATAGATGGCCGTACTATCAAGAGGGGCAAACTTGTTTGCATATCGGTCATTTAGTGCCACTTGATCATTGACTTGCATGGTTTGCATTTAGATGAGTGGCGACTAACCTTGGGAAAGGGCGTTGTTGAATATCTTGAGAAAGCAAAGTTCTGACGTGAGGGTCGGACTGTCCGTGGATAGGTCTCGGACAGTCCATGACTCGTGGGTTGACTTGAGCGCTGACTTGAGAACTTTGAGCTAAGTGTCGGACCATCCGTGGGGGTGCCTCGGACAGTCTGTGGTGAGATGAGAATAAAATATGTGGGAAATTCCGTTCGGGTGTCCGATCGGCTTGTCCGATCGTGCATCGGACTGTCCGTGGCTTGGGCTCGGACAGTCCGTGATGGCCATGTTTTTAATGTTGTGCTCAAAAACCCTTTGAGAAATGTTTGTGAAAATGCTAACTCACTCACACATAAGGAGCTACACTTATGGGGTTAGCACATTTGCAAAGCGGTTGATGAAATTGGTTGATGGCCATGGGTTGTGGTGATCTTGGTATGCAATTCTGCTTTGATCCAAAGTGTTTTGGATCAAGAATTCAGTTAGGTTGGATAGCCCTCTGAATGAGCTTTCCATAGAGTCCAAGATCACCTAATTTGGACATCGGAGCTAAAAGTTATGGGCGTTTTACCGAGTGTCGGTTGTGCTGAAAATAGAGTGGTGGACGGTCCGCGGTTACTGCGAACGGTCCGCGAATACTGCGGACGGTCCGCGAAACAGTCCGTAAAATCGCCCGGTTTTACCAGAAGGTTCGGGGGTTCGAGATCTAGGGGGTCGGACGGTCCGCGGGTGACTGCGGACGGTCCGCGGATGACGAGTTTTTGACCGTTTGGATCTCAACGGCTAGTTTTTTGAATGGCGGACGGTCCGGGAATGCACCGCGGACGGTCCGAGGTAGCCGTTAGAGCTCGGGAAAAGTGTGTAACGGTTAGTTTTCCCCTTTCCTCTATAAATAGAAGGGTGCCCGGGCCTTGGAGAAGGTTGAGCACCTTGGAAATGTGTTTCCCATGGTTGTGCTTGCCTTGGGAGTCCACTAACTCACTTGTTCATGCGAGATTGCGAATCTATTGCGAGTGGGTGCGAATCTAGTGCGTTGCTTTGAGATATTGCATTGAGTGGCACTAGGTGTTCGTGTTGTAAGCCGGTTTGCTTGTTACTCTTGGAGGTTGCCACCTCCTTGAAGCGTCCCCTCGAAGGAGAGAACTTAATGTGATGTAAATACCAGTCCCAGGATGCTGGTTCACATTATTACAACAGATAGTTCAGTACAAAAACGACATTACGGGAGACGGTGGCATTGCAGGGCCACGATAAACAGAACTAGCACTAAGCTCCAGATAAAAAGGTTGATAACATAGAGGTCTTCATCAGAGTGGCAACGCATGCGGCTTCCAGCGGGTGACCCTAACACACAGGCAAAGGTTGGGTGCAGAACGAACCCCACTAGACGATGTCCTCAGGCACAAGGTCCGGGTCTGCCTCTGCAACAGATTAAGCAAGGGTGAGTACATACGTACTCAGCAAGCGCAACCACAACCACGGAGGGAGTAGCAGAAGTATGCACAGGATAGTAACAAGGAAGACTTATGGTTTATTTAGCAGCAAAGCAAATTTTATTACACATGCAAGGGGTTGGTTTTCGCAATGGGTTTTCACAAATATTACTTTTAAAAGGTACAGTAAATGTAATACTTTTACACCCACGATTTTAAATGCTACCAGACTTCCCATCTGGCGTAGCTCGAGACAAAACTTTTCTCAGCTCAACCAAGCAACAACACTTTGTTACACCAAAACAGGGGACTAGTGAAGTGACCAAGCCGTAACTCGCCCAATACCGTGGACACGGCTATCCGGATAGGTTTTAACTCTGCAGAGGTGTACACAACCACAAGTAGGCTACCACAACAAGAACACCTTAGTGCCAGTGCAGCTCCTATCAAAGCCATTACCCACCATAGCTAAACTGACAAGTTAACACAGACGCGACCAGGGGTTAGCAACCTACCAACGAGGTTCTAACTAGGGGCATACCTCACATAGAACGTATCCCCGACTCCATGGCCCTCTGTTGCTCACCAGCACACCACATAACCAGCAGCTCAACTAGTGGGATTTATGCTAGGCCGTTGCCACATACAACGGTCGAGTGGTGGTACAGAGAAATGGGTTAGGCTAGATGACACAACAACATCATCCCAAAACTTGTGATAGGATAGACAACTCCCACCATGCTCAACCACACCGGTTCGAGCTCACCTCGGTATTTCACGCGGAAATACCGTCTGTCTCATCCCACACGGGTACTCATTTTATTTACACAAACCATCTCTTTTATTTTAAAGCACGCACACGGTTGCTTTTGTAAACACCAAGTGATTATAAAGGAGTGTATAGTAGTAAAGCCTTCCTAAGCATTTCTAGCAGTGACCAACATTTAAACAGAGTGTTGTCATATTTAAACATTAATCTGGGTTGTCAAGGAAGCAGTCATAGCAATCAAGGGATGGCTATCCAACCGGGTTTAGCAGTAAAAACATGCAAGTTTTATAAATCAGGCCATAGGTTGTGTTTATAAAAACTAGGACAACAGTATGCATCAAAGGGTGGGATTGCACTTGCCGTTCTCCCAACCCTCGGGGGATTCCTGCCCGGGGTCTTGGTCTCCAAGCTCCTGCTCGTAGCACTGCTCCTCCTCGAGTCCTTCCTCGATCACAGCGGAGTCTACGGCACACACAAACAAACACCCAATAAATAGAAGAAAAAGCTTTTATTGAGCTCCGAAGGAAAGAACAGAAAACGAGAGCGAATGATGATGACGCGATTATTTTTGCGTAGGGACGGGTTGGATTTGGCGGGAATATATTGGTGAAAATGGTGGTGGAGTTTGGGGTCAAACGGGATTAATTTGGCGCATGAAATGACGAGTTTAGTGGAGTTTAGAGCTGTTTATAAAGAATAAGGACCTTTCTGTAATTATGGGAAAGTTCAGGGGCCTCTGGCGAATTAAATAGAGAGAGGGGGAATAGTGTTGGTGGACTGCGGGTTGATTCAGTGAAAGTCCGGGGGGTTTTGTGCAAAGTGCCAAAGAGAGAGGGGGGTTCCTGTTTATTCGGACCGCGGGTTGGAATAGCTGAAAGGGTAGGGGGTTATGGGCAAATGTTACTTTCTTCCCCGCGACACAGTGCAGGGGGGGAAAAGCGGCGGCGGCGGTGCTGACCGGCCGATTCGCCGGCGAGTGGGCGGCGGCGGTGGACGGGAACAGGGGGAAAAGGAAGAGGGGAGCATGGCGAGTCCACAGGTGCTCTTACCACGGCCGGAAATGGGGTGAGGTGTCCGGCCCACGAGAGCAGGCGGCGGCGGCGGCAATGGAGACGGGGCGGCGGCGATGCAGTGGTGGGGGAGGCGAATTGGGTGGCGGGTGAGGGAGAGGTGATGGGGGTGGTGCCCGTCGGCCCCTTTTATAGGCGTGGCGGAGCTCGAAGAGGTGGGCCGACGAGCGGAGGGGAAGGAGGCGCTCGGCGAGCGGAAACAATGGCGGCCGGGCCCGTGGCCGTGATTGGTACGGTGGCGCAGAGTTTGTCGCGCGCGTGCGTGTGGTGAAGTGCTGGCGCCGTGACAGGACTGAGGGGGGGCCGGCGATGGCGTGTAGGCGAGTGTGGCGGTCGGCGGCGTGTCTGGTGGCGGTCGGAGCCGCGGCGGTCGTGGTGCGGGGGTGGCACGGTTGGTGCGGCGGGTCTGCGACGCGACAGAGCCGGGTGGTGGTGACGAGGCTGGTTGGCCGGCGCAGTGGTGGGGCCGGTGGACTTGGAGCACGGCAGGGAGGGGATGGCCGGCGGCGAGCAGAGCTGCAGTGCCAGCAGCGGCGGTGTCGGCCAGAGGAAACAGAGGAGGGGAAAAGGAAAAAGGAGAGAAAGGGGAAAAAGAAAAGAGAGGGAAAAGAAGAAAGAGAAAAGAGAAAGAGAGAGAGGAAACGGGGAGAGAGATGGCGGGATTCGCGGCGGAAAGTTGGTGGGAGGTCGACGACGGTCGGCCAAGGTCGATAGGGTCCGGCGGTCGACCCAAGGGCGGACGACGCGGGATGGGACGGGAAGGAGGCGGTGATGTGGTGCGGACAGGGCGGGAGGGGGGAAAACAACAGGCGAAGAGGATTCGGCGGAAAGGGAGCTCGGGCGGTGAAAAGGTTTCGAAACGATTTTACCGGGTGTGTTAATTAGGTGATTTTCCCAGAGATTAGAAACGCGGGCGCCACACTCCTAGACGGCTTGGTGGATTGAGGCTCCGTTGAAGCACGCAAGGAGATTGTGCGGTGCTCCGGAGAAGGATTTGTGAGGGGGATTGTGCTCACCCCGCGGGGATCGCGAAGAGCAACTCTAGTGGAGCGTGTCATTGAGTTACCTCACTTGCGAGTGGTGTCTTGGTGTGCCCGGAGTGGCCTGCGGCTTGCGAGCTTTTCCCAAGAACCATCGAGGTGTTGGTCGACACAACGAGGACTAGCTTGGTGGCAAACAAGTGAACCTCGGGATAAAAATCACCGTGTCAACTTGTCTACTCTTCTCGGTGGTTTGCACTTCTTGATCACAAGCATTGTATTTACATCCTTATATATATCTTGTGCTTGTGTGGTTGCTCTTACAATTAGTTGGCTTGTGTAGCTTGCTAGTTGTCTTCTTGCTTGTGTAGCTAGAAGTAGTGATCTTGTGACTAATTAGCTTGAGTAGCTTAATTAGTCTCTTTGCTTCATTTGTGTAGCTAAATAAATTGAGCCTTTGGATTAGACTTGTATAGTCTTGTCCATTGAGCATTGCTAGTGAGCTTAGGGGCTTTGTGCTTTTGCTTACTAGTTGTGTAGGAGCTCCCCGGTGTGTGAAGTACTAGAGGCATAGGTTTGTATGACCTTGCTCCTAGAATTATCTAGGTGAGCACTTGCTAGCCCGGCACCTTATTTGCTTGTTTTAGAATCTTTCATAAGGTGCTAGTGAACTTAGATATAAGGGGGTGAAGTCTTGGCTAGACCGATAGTTTTAATTCCGCATTTGTTTCGGTTAGCTTGCACGATAATTTTTAGAAAGGACTATTCACCCCCCTCTAGTCCGCCATCTCGAC
Source organism: Echinochloa phyllopogon (assembly GCA_033239725.1). NCBI lineage: Eukaryota > Viridiplantae > Streptophyta > Magnoliopsida > Poales > Poaceae > Echinochloa > Echinochloa phyllopogon. Next base: position 53,081,598 of record BTCW01000005.1, read on the forward strand.
CCTACACCCCCTACCGCCGGCTGCCTCCATTGCAGCCCCACCAAGCCCCCCCCCCCTAAAATTGAAGAAGGAGGAAGAGAGAGGGGGCTAGAGGAGGAAGAAGCGGTGGCAGCCCCTCCTTGCGTCAGTTCCTGGCTTCGCCACTGGACACCTCGCGGTGCTTCCTCACGCGCAGCGGTTGAGCCACGGGCTCCGTGCGGAGATAGCGGTGCCTCGCTATCCCGCTATCTATGGGGTAACTCGGGCCTCCACAATTTTTACGTAGGCTTTACCGGGAGCCGGTTCAGGCGCTCGTTTCCCTAAACGCTCCTGTAGGGAGCTTCGGATGAGACAGATGCGGGTAGCCTCAGAGCTAGCTTATACAGTATGCAACAGCTCCATATGCACAAAACTACACCTTGTTTACATCATTCCAAATTTTACTATATAAAAAAAAGATTCTCATCACATCAAATGTTGGTACATACGTGGAGTACTAAATATAAATAAAATCAAAATAATTGTAATGTTTTATTGTACTTTACGAGACGAACATTTTAAGCTTAATTAATCTTAATATTTGAATAATTTTTCACAAATATAAATAAATAATATAATGACATATTTATTACCAGCTCCAAATTTTGGGCCAAAGTTTCGATTCAAATTTTGGATGTAAAAAGGCATACTCCGTACTAGATCCAAGGGCACCGACAGACTTGTCGCTCTCTTTCAAAAAAACAGACTTGTCGCGCCCACGGCCCACTGACAGCAGGTTTTGCACCACCTCTGTGACAGGCCCCCACAGTCGACCCGGGTCATTCATCATCGTGGACCACAAGGCTGCGTGGCTGAACTGAGCAGGGGGACTACCATCTTCTCTGCATGTGTAGGGAGTACCAAAGAATTCAAGAGATGGGATTTCGCATCGAGGTGGTATGCAGATCTAGAGTCAAATACCCTAGCCGCAATGTATTCTGTGCCCGTCTCGCTCCACTACGGCTTACCCACCACCACACGCCTCCTCTGACCTCCCCTCCCCTCTGCTCCGCATGTCTCCGGCGCTGGCGTAGCGTAACCAAAAGGAAAGGAATCTCCTGCGCCCGACGATGGTGTACCTCCGAAACCATATATTTTGGTGTGGCGGCTATTTTTTCACCGATTAAATATGTTTTCGAAGCAGCCTGTTTACTGATCTGTTTTTTCTCTGCCTATATTGCATATGGTGACAGCAATTTGATCCCCTCTGTTTCTTCGATGCTATTATAAAGATGTCATAAGCCCATAAATCAGATGTACCACACCCCTTTGCTGGTTTGAACGATGTTTGGTAATTATCACAAATTTACCGATTGATAGACTGATGATAATTGTTTGATTGAAGGACTAATGTGATTAATGGTTGTCTATTTCAGTGGAAAGTAAAGAGGAATAACGAGTCGTTGAATTCTCCATATTGTGGTGCTAACAATGCTCCAGGAAGGAAAAGGCAATTTACGAGATTTTCTTCATAATTGTATTGTCTTGGCAAGCGAAAAAAGGTTGGTTGTCCGGTTTGTAAATTAGAATATAGTGACATTCATCTTCATTTTAAAAGGGCGGCCGTTATTGGTCATTTGAAACGAGCTAGGGTAGATTGTGTAGGTAGGGTATTTGGTTCTCGAGCTCATTCCCCTTCTTTTGTGGTGGTCTCTTTTTTTTATCATGTTCTCATCCACCAACCATTCTATTGGTAACAACAGGTTCAACAAACTATTCGTTGATACCAAAAACTAGTGTTTGATTTGCTACGTTTCCAGTTCTCCAATGTGTACTGGTTGGGATAGTGCATTTTCTCGCGGCGCCAAGAATTGATTGATGAACACAGATTAGAGCATCGAAAACAAATTATCATGTGTTTCATCTTAGAAATAAGCTGACCTGTTAACTTTGTGTTTCTTGCATTTTTATACAGTTTAAGAAATAATGATTGATTTGTTAGTTTCTCATCTCTCACTAGCAACAATTAGTTTAATACTAAAAAATGGTCTCGTCCACCAAATTATAGTATGACAAGGCTATGCACTCCAAATCGGAAATTGTTTCATCGACCAAACTTTATACAAATATAAATCGGTATCATAAATTGTCATTATTAAATTCACTATTTAAAATGTCTTCACATCATATAGCCTCTTCTATTTAGGATAATATATTTTTTTGCCAATGTCCTAATGGATTTGTATATATGATCAAAGGAAGTAGTTTATTTAACATCTTGATAGATGAGCTCACATTTACTGTTCCATTGCTTTCATTGGTTAATAATACATGGCCCACACTTGTGTCTTACCGAACTTATAGTAGATACTTCCTGCTTTACACTATGCTTTTCTGTTTTTCATAATGTTTGTCCATAGAGGGTCTCAAGAGTATAGTTACTGTAAATTTTTAACCACTTCCCTAATTAAATGTTAAAAGAACATCACTACTTTTATGTTGGATATTGTGCCAAGGTTATTTCTTCAGAAAGACACACTAGCTCCCTCTCCTATTTAACTTTTTGTCACCTCATAAAAAACCATACTGCCTCAATTGTCATTATAGACAATAACATGATCAAGACACTACTTTGACCATGCACTAATAGTATTGAAAACATCAAAATACACCAAATATGTGATAACTTTGAAACAACTATTGACTAGGAATCTAGACTTACCATTTTCAAAAGTGTGACTATGGACATCCCAAAAGGAAAATAATTTTGGTAGAGAGTATGTAGCATAGTCATTTAATGTATAAGAAACAATATTCCATTAGGCATTGGGAGAGACTTAGTTTGGTTGCACTGCCAATAGCTGCAGATCCAAACTGGGCTTTACGCTACTCCCAGTGAGTGTGTCATTCTCATTAATTAGCACACCATAGATGATTTCTTGGTGATTAAGAGAGAAGAAACTAGCTTTGTATGGATGAAGCCACCCTGAGATGAATACCAACTCTTTATTAAACATTAAATTAAATGTTATATGAAGCCTATGAAATAGCAATATAAAATTATATTTTGGAAGTAGTTCCAAATCTAGTTAAAGGTGCCAACCTCATCAATTTTTCCTACATGGTTGAGAGAATGAATGATGAGAGAAAATTTACTAGTAGTTAGTAGGCACTCTATAGCATATTCCAATACGCATGGAAAATTTGACATGCCTATTTACATATGGACTCATTGGTTTTGAAGAACACGCTATAGTTGTGCTATTGGAGAAGCTATGTATTATGCAACCTATTGTTCACATGGGCAACCTTGTAGATAGCGTGCAAACTTGTTGGAGATGTTCTTGGTGGTTGTTTAGATCACAATTTTTTTACCAGGTTTCCATCGGTTTTTTTAGGAAAAACTAGTTTTAGGTTGTTATTTTGTTAGGAGTTTATTTATGTTTCAAATTGCTTGTATGATATAAACTAAAACTCAATTTTGTTAATTGTGTGCTCCACCACGGAACTGAAATCTCATCTCTGATCCATACATTGGCATAAAAAATAGAATGAACAGACCGAGGAGATGATGGAGGGTCTCACGCTGTGAAAAACAAAGAGATTGGTTCGTTTGTAATGCTAATAGCTGGATCAGTTTTTTGCTAAAGATGAGGAATACTCTTTTTTTTTGTTTATAGAACCAAGTATTATGTGAGTCCTTGTTAGCTGAGGTATCCAAACAAAACTTTTGTGGTTGTTAGGCTAAAACTGACTTTATAAAATCTTGCTTTCGTTGAACCCATATTAACCAAACAACCCCTTAAGGTCAATCCCAATGCTAATTCTATTCTCAAGAAATGATGTTTGGCCTAAAACAAATTAGTGACATGGCAAATGAAACTAGCATACATTGTTTTCAAGAATTGAAATTGCTTCAACACCGACATTAGGGTGATATGTTTATTTTCATCCGATTGCCTCTAATCTGACATGCCTTAGGATTTAAGGATGGGGGTGAATAGATGGTTGCGGCCGAAAGCAAATTTAATTAGTATAACACAAGAGAAACTTGTAATCTAGATACACTAGATGAACGTTTGCAACTCAGGTGACGAGATACAATTTAATATCTGGGAATGCTAATCATTCCACATCTTGATTCTACTAGAATTGCTCTTTAGTATTCCAACCTTAGTCACACGGAGCACGGAACAAGCCATCGTTCCCTGTCCCGGGAACTTCGTCCCCGGTCGAGGGACGGGAACGAAGAGGGACAAAGCCTAGTTCGCGGGAGGAATGAAGCTTGGGTCGTTGTCGCGAATGAAGAGTGGAACTTGGTTGCCTGGAACGCGGCGCCACCAGGAGCACCTTCTGGACGGCCTCACCATTCACCAGGAGCGAGGAGTTGTCGCGGGCTCGCCACGGGGGCTAAACACCACGGCGGCGCAGCCCACCGCTCCGCATGGTCGCGACTCCCCCCACAGCCACGCAGCCCCGTCGTGCCGGTTCGCGCCTCCGCGGCAGCGCGGCCACTGCCCCTCACGGTCGCGCCTCCTCCGGGAGCCACGCAACCCTATTGATCTGGTCTGCCACGGAGGCGGTGGCATGGCCGTGCCGCTCGCCGGTCTTTGCCACCAGGAAGGAGGGAAGGGCAGCTCAGCAGGTGGATCCAAGGAACAACGAAGAGTCTGTCGCCGCCATCGCATTGAGCCATGGAGAACGATGGGGGGGTGAGTCGTGATTGGATGGAGACGTGGACTGGATAAGGAATTCACCTCCTTTCACTTTAGCCCTTTGACTTTCTCTGTATTCTGAAAAAGTTCGGTATTGAATGAATTTATTTCATATAAGCCCTAAAGTTATAAACAAATCAAGTTAATCATATTGTTTGCACAACATCGGCTTTATAAATTTTGATATCATTCCAGACTATCGTCCCGGAAATTAATGGGACACGGTCCGTCCTTCGAATAAACGTTCCTAACAGGTGTATCCCCTTCGTACCATAGTTTTCAAAATCGACATTCCTTGTCCCATGTTCCCGTTCCGAGAACTTTTGTGACTAAGATTCCAGCAAGGTGAGCACAAAGCCTCTTACAAGAATAATTGGTGCTATTTCATAATCTTCTTAAAGTGCTCCATGGTTCAACATGTTCCAAGCTATCTAGGGCATGGCAACATCCATGTTTAACAAGCCGTTGATGCTTGCTTGTATACTCCAAAGGGACACAAAGCTCAACTTTTGATTCAATGCCATTTGAAACCAAACAGATATTTTGCAATAAATGCATGTTAGAGCCGACGATTGAGACCATTGTGATCTGATTGTAGCACAAGGCTCAGTCTAACCACAGGTCAAAAAGCCCGACATTCTGAGGAACACATAACCCTGTGTGCAAAGCAATTTTTGTAAAAGTAATTGTGATAAGACTGCCGGTTATCTAAATGAACTGCGGTGTGGCCGAGCATCTGGCCAATCTGAACACCAGTTTTTGATCTTGCACAACACAACCAACTCCAAATGAAACATGGGGTCACATCACCGGTCACTGTATGACGCAAAAAGGAACCAATATATTGTTCTGTGTAACTTGAAGTCGGTACATGTGCTTGTCAATAATTACAGAATCAACACTAATTATGCTAAGTCAAAAGGTTTGCATTTTTTAAAGAATTTCTAAAGGTTTTTATTTTCCACTTTTTCAAAAGGCCGCTAATTATTATACATGTAGTGTACTATTGTTGGGGCAAAGTGGCACTATATAACACTCAAGCAGGTGGACATTGATCCATCTTCATATTATGGTAATAGTATGGTCATCTAGGCTATCAACCTGGCCATACATCCTCTAATCGCCCCATGATTGATTAAATTTAAAAACGCTATTGTATACTTTTTTCTTGAGCTATCAATCACATTTTATCCAAGTTATCACTATAGCATCCATTGTAGCCCAATTTATCTTTGGGAGTAACCTATTTTTAGAGAAACGAATTTTTTAGTTAACAAATGTAGTCAATAATTGCCAAACCCCAAATTAGGGGCATAGATACTTTCATCGTTGCAATTAAATACCACTGCTAGCCTATGAAACAATAAATGACACTGCATTGGAGAAGGTTGTTTCATTAATAATCAATTTAAAGACTATTGATTATGTGGCACTCTTGGAAACAGCAAAATAAAACATTTCATTATGAAAGGTATCATGGTGCTATATCCAAGACTGTCATATCACTATCATTCTTTCATATTTTGTTTCCAATGCCACTTAAGATAATTATGTGTTATGTGCTTGTGTCTGTAAGAGCAGACCTAAAATGTGAATACGTTTTTCTAGCATATATCTAGCCCAAGGCAAAGCATCCTACATGGCGCCAATTTAATTTGCATGATACAATCTACTAGGATCAGCCTTAAGATTAGCGTAATGAACTAGTATTCCGTTGTAGGTAAGATGATTTGTTTACACCAAACACCCTGTCACACTGTTTCTGTGTTTTCCTGCTAAACCAAGCAGCTATTTTTTGTCTTTGGCCCGGTATATACAGTCTGGGCGTCTAGCAACGGTAGATGATGTCCTGAATTTAGGCCACTTGCCTAGTTTACCTACCATGTGGGGATACAAACTTGATTGTAGATGCATTGATAATTTTTTTTAAAAAAACATGTTTTTTACTCCTATGTGTGCCCAATCAGTTGCTGACCTATTTAATCAAACAAACAATACTCTTGTTGAGTACTACTTTTGTTCTCACAAGAGTACTTTTGTTGTTGGAACTATTACTTTGGGCTTCCATCAATCCACCCTTTAATAATTCTCCTATCCTATAAAGAATGCTAAGAACCTAGTATCTCAAGTACGTGTTCTTTTCAATTCTAATAACTTGCTGTTCCATCAAAACATAATTAATAGCTGACCACTGATTCATTCATGTGGCACATGCAAATCTCGGTCTAGATGAAAGTTCATTACTAGTAAAATGAGTACTTGGTGAGTCATCAATAAGCACAACACTATAACTACATCTTTTGTTCATTGTCAGTGGGAATTTGAAATTGTTAGATTTTGGATGAATTTCAAAATGTTGAAATTCAATATGACTTCTTGCTCTTGAGTTGCAATGTGTGAAAAAAAGGTAATTTTCTTTCATGCCGACTTAAATTTATTATTGTTACTTTGCAGTTTAAAATGGCTTAAACAATATATTACATTATCAATGTCATTGCTAAAATCGCCTTACCTTGAAAGCTTCTACAGATAGTACTCTAAGTAGTGGATGGAAGCATATTAGGTGACAACCAACAAAAAATTTAAAATTCAAGGAAGTAAAAAATCATAACTAAAAGGTGCTGTTTTTTTTTCGAAAATTTGTCACCCATAGTTGATGTTAGGTTTGAATGATAATTTTTCAAACTATTTTGAGCACCTGAGGATATATGAGTTTGTAGAGTTACCAAGTTTCTAGCTTGATTTACCCTATATTGCTCATCTATATTGTTAGTTCGTATCTGGCTTTGCTACTTCTTAGTGAAGCGTTTACAGAATTTCACTGATACAACAGTGCATGATTGGCTCTATATTAATTGTGCATGGAAGACAACGCAAACAAGGTATTGTTTACCATCCGGCTGCTTCAGTTCTAGCACACGGTGAGGCGTCACCCCTGCTGTCCTGTTAAATTCCATTCACATCAATTTTTTCTATAATAGGTTCGGCACGATATCCGTCTTGCCACAGGTCAGACACAAACAAGGGAAAGGTTTGGTGGAAGCAGCCAAACAATTTCAAAAGGGGGGTAATGTCTACAGTGCTCTAGATTAACAATGCTAGATTGTAACAAAATAACCAATAAAATCCAAGACTGAGCTGCCAGACCATTGTTTCACTGACGACATGGTGCACTCATGTTTAGACAAGACACAATACAACTATAATCTTAAACCACCTGGGCTTCCTGTCAATTTGGGTAATGTCTACAGTGCTCTAGATTAACACTGCTAGATTGTAACAAAATAACCAAAAAAATCCAAGACTGAGCTGGCAGGCCATTGTTTCACTGAATCGTAAACCACCTGTTGCTTCCTGTCAGTTTTGTCACTTGGCAAAAGAACTTGCACATAGCTTCTCATCACTCATTCTCATTTTGTCTTCTTCTGCGTTTATATATGAAAACCTCACCAGGTGCAGGAACACGCCGAGCAGCACCAACTTGGCCAGCTAATGCGTCACCGCCAACTGGGCCAGCTGCACTCAATTGGCCAGGTGCTGCGACACCACCAACTGGGCCATGTGCTTCATGGACATCCACGTGACCAGCTCCTGCCTGAAGATCAACTTGCTGAACCTGGACCTGGACCAGCATATATATAAGTGATAATTGGTAAAGGTGCTTTGTATTAATTACAAGATTTTTGCATTGAACTGGAACCCGAATGCACACACCTCATCATTGGCATCCTCATCCTCATTATTGTCGCTGTTGTCGTCATCCTCGTCATTGCTGTCGCTGTCATCCTCACCATCTTTGTTGCCGTCATCAGCAGCAGGCCATTGATTTAGCTGAAAGGGAGAAAAAGCAAGTTGATTAGTACAAGCAGACATACTCAAGAATATTCTGGAATATTGTTTTGGAATGTTGTTTGGAAGTATGTCAAGCTTACCACAAACCGTTCAAGGAACTCGATCACATCTGAAGCACTGACCGCATATCCCCTCACACCTCCTATCACGCCGTGATAAACACCCAAGCACTTCCTGTTAAAAGCTACAATGGGCCCTCCTGAACAGCCTGAAAGGGCTACCATCCCATGGAAATCTGCTAGCTTCATGGTATAACCCTTTGGATTGAGCTGGGTAATGGCTGGGTAGCTTCTGTTACCGAAGGACAGATGCCCAATGTTGTAGCACTCGATGCATTGGGGTGGCCACCCTTGCAACAGACATGGTTCAAGCTTTGTCGGGATCTCACTGACCATGGGAATTGCAGGGTGCTCTTCTGGGCACATGATATAATCATTTGCACTGCTGTACCCAATGTAAATCGTATCAGCGGACACCTGAAGGACCAATAGATCTTTCTTTGTGTCAAGAGCCACACATGTTGCTCTTGACGTCACTCTCAGCTGCTCACTTATTTCCTTGGTGCCCAATTTCCTGTGAATATCCATCTCTTGGTGTGAGCATGTCACCTCAAAAAGGAAAAACAGGTTGACTTCATCAATTGTGAGATCACTGACATGAGAGGCATAGCATTCATCTACTATGTGAGCACAGGTGAGAATCCTAAGGGTTCTATGACTGCTTGCTGTTAGGTTGATCTCTCAGCCCACACGGCCCAAAGGCCGTGGGCCTTGATCCGCGCCCTGATCGGGGGCGCCCAATCCAACCCATGGTTGGTGGACCCCTGTCACCCTGCGCTATAAAGAGAGGTGGGGGCCGCCGGCTCTACTCACGAGGTTGAACGTGAGCCGTCAGACCCACCGACATACCAATCCGATCTAGGGTTAGCGCGGGCAGTGACGGGAAGACCCACCACCGCCACCACGACGTCCTCCGTCGCCGTTCCAGGCCAAAGCCGGTGGCGACCAGAGGGACGGCGTGATCTACGACCGCGACCGTCGACCCCTGCACTGCGCGTCGCTGCCTTGCGCAGATCGTCACAGACAGAACCTGAGATGGCTTCCTCCACCGGAGGCGATGGTATAACCCTATTCGTTCATCATGTTCTTGTTATTGTTCATCATGTTTTACTGTCAAGATTCAAGTTATTCCCTTCTAGATCTGTGACTAGTGATCTGTTAATGCTAACAATGGTATCAGTCGCCTTACTAGCGCATAGATCTGGACATTGGGATAGAAATCAGATATTAAATGGATCCGATTCGGATCGAAAGAATCAACACAGAAACACGATCTCGATGGATGGGACAGAGAACACCACCGCACCGCGGGGGCAACAAAAAAAAAGAAACCCTAAAACCCGAACCCTACCTCAGATCCATCACTCGAAGGTGGCAAAGAACAGAGCACCACCACGAAGCCTATCGACGGCGGCGCGCGCACCTGAGGGTGCACGCGCGCGTCGGCGATGGGGCCCGCGGCGGCGCCGGTTTCTCCTCCAAGATGCCATACGCGACCGCGGTTTCGGCCGTGAGGGCCTTGGTGGCTGTGGGGGAGAGACAGAGAAGAGGCCACGGGCCATGGCGCCGACGGCGTGAGAGAACAGCCTGGCGGCGTAAGGCCACTGGCCTACTGCGCGCACATGAAGTGAGCTGCTGGAGCAGCTGCTGCGCGAGAGAGAAACTGAGGAGGATTATGGTTCAAGGGTTCCGAAGGGGCTTATATATCCCCTACATCCACGCTCCACCGTACGATTTGCTGAACGGTAGGGATGGAGGCGGGTGTGGGATGCGCTGCGGCGCTAGGCCAAATTGGTGGCCCAGCCATTGGTTGTTGGGCTCCAGTCCTGCGAGCTGCGCCGCGCATAGTGTCGGGCCGAGCAGAAGCGAACGAGTGGGCCGCGTCTGCGCGCGCGTGAGCGAGTTAGCAGGCCCTTTTCGATGGCCGAGCGCGCAAGCGCGCATGCGTGCAAGACGCGCTGCTGGGCTGCTAGTGCGGCTACGCGCGCACTGCGCATGCGAGGGAGCAGAACGCGACCAAGCCACGTGGGCAGCTGCTGTACGCGCGATACGCGCCGGGCGAGCAGGAGAGCCGTGGGGACGCTGCGCGCGTACGTGGGCAGAGCAGCTCGGTGCAAAGTGGGCCGCGGGTGCTGTGTCGTGCTTCGAAATTGAATAAAGTTTTGAACAGTAGCATTTTTGAGTTAGTTTTGATTGTTTTCTCGGTCAAAAATTTTGTATAGAATTTACTTCTGTTAAATTTTAACAAAGGGATAATTTGGCAGAAAGTAAATAAGAGTATTTTGCTACTGTTCATGTGTAATTATTTAATGTTTCCGCTGCATAGATTATTATTTTGACTTGTATTTAAATTTGAACCAAAGGGATAATTTAATTTCAAGTCACAGATAAAATTTCAGATTAATTGTAATATTGTTATTTTCTGACCAAAGTTGATAGTAACAATATTATAATCTTATAGATGTTTATCATTGCATTATTACTTTTTCTGCCCAAAGGTGATGAAGTTTTAATGTAATAGGCACTGTTATTATGTTATAATGTTCTCATTTGATATGATTTAATTTCAGCTACGAATTCCATGATGGTCTCCATCAAGGACATTCCGATTCTCAAAGGAGATAACTACAATGAGTGGTACAAGAAAGTGGATTTCTTTTTCACCATGACAGAGCTGGACTGGGTTCTCACTGCACCGGTTCCGGCTGAGCCTGTGAAGCCAGTCAGAGAGGCTGATGTGACAGATGTTGTTTGGCAGCAGACAGAGCAGGCCTATATGGTCAGCAAACAGAAGTTTGATACAGATAATGCCAGATGGATCACTGCCAACAAGAAATGTTTGGCGGTGGTCAAGAACACTATAGAGCCTGCTATCTTTGGGGCAATTAAAGATTGTCGCAACGTCATTGAGTACTTGGCGAAGCTAAAGAGTCAGTATACTGGCTCTTCAAAGACCTACGCCTCTCAGTTGATCAAGCAGTTGATTAACGCCAAGTACACAGGCGGGATCAGAGAGCACATACATCGCTTAATCCACATAAACAATAAGCTCAAGCCGATGGATGAGGACTTGAAAGAGAGTACCATTGTAACAACCCTAAAATTCCCCATAGGATTTGTTGAGTGCAAAAATTCGAATTTAAAAATTTTTGGTGGAATTGTGTGCATGCAAACCAACATATAAGAGTGTCTTCATTTTGCTCCCTAAATTCTTAGGCAATTTAAATTCAAATTTAAAATCAATTTGAAGTGCTAAGGATGAAATAGTGTGATTTGGATTTATTTGGATTTATTTGGATTTTTGGTTGGGTTGAATTCAAATTCTAGATTTGAATTCAAACTCTAATTGACTAAACTAATTTCCAAATCTTATTCCTGTTCGTGGGCCGTTTTCCCGAAGCTCAAGTCCACTTAACCCCCTCCAACTCTTCCCCCGAGCCAGCAACCCGAGCAGCCCAGCCGGCCTTTCGGCCCAGCTGCGGCCCGTCCCGCAGCCCCGCCGCGTCGCCGCCGCGTCGCCCGTCTCCTTTCGCTGACATGTGGGCCCCGCCTGTCGGTCGTCCCTCTCCCCGCGTCATCTTCCACCTCCCGCTGCTCTCCCTCTCTCCCGAGCGCGCCGCCCGTGAACCCAACCACCCGGCCGGCCCCATCGCTCCCTGTGCGGCCCGTCCGATGCGCGCCGCGTGTCCGCAGCTGCTCGAGCTCTCCATCTCGCCGTCCGTGCCCGCCAAACCCTAGCCCTAGCGCCTATAAAACCCGCCGCCGGCCATCTTCTTCCCCAAGCCGCGCCGCCCCATTGGGGTTTCCTAGATCCAATTCGAGTGGGGGAGAGGGAGGAGGAGAACCAGAGGAGGGTCCGAGGAGGAGAAGAGGGAGGGAAGAGAAGCCGAGGCTCCGTCCCCGCAGCGCCGCCGCCGAAGTCGCCGCCGCCGCTCGTGGACCGCCATCTCCAGGCCGAACCAAGGAGCGAGAGGAGGAGCACGAGGACCGCCAGACTGCACCGAGCCTTCCCCGAGCTGCAGCGTACGACGACGAGACCCCTAGGTGAGCCACCGCGTTTCGCCCCCTTTCTTCTCTGTTTCCGGCGGAGCGCCGCCGCTCGTGCTCGCCGTGCCAAGCCAAGCCCTCTGTGAGCCAGCCTTCGAGCTGTGCGTCTTCTTGTGCAGGTCCCCAACGCCGCTGTCGCACCCGCAACCCGCCGTCGCTTGTACCCGCAGCCGAGGCCCGCCGCGGCCGAGCTTTCCTCGCCGCGCGCGCGAACGCCGAGGCCACGCGCGGCCGTGGGCGACCACGAGCCCGCGCGTGTGCACCCAGGTGCGTTCCAGCAGCTGCTGGAACTGCACGCGCACTTGCACATCCCCTTTCCGAGCACCGTTGCACCTAAACCCCGGGTCGCCGTCGCTGTTCGCCGGCGCCCATGGCCGAGCCGCCGCTGCTCACGTCGGGAAGTCCCAATCCGAACCCAGTCCTGGCCTTTTTCCCCTCGAGCGTGTTCGCCTAACCCAAGCCAAGCTGTCCCGACCGTTCTTGAGCCCAGCCGAGCCATCCCCGGCCGGATCCGCCGCCGACCGTCGCCGCCTGCGCGTTCCAGTGCGCGCCGCGCGCGCGTCGCGTCGCGCCGTAGCCGTGCCACACCGTGGACCACACCAGCATCACACAGCCGTGCACAGAAGATCCCAGTCGGCCACAAATCGATCCCGTACACCCGGCTCATGTGAACCGCACTCACGGTGCACCATGGACCCAGTCCACCAGACCCGATCCAGCAGCCGCCCCTTCGTGGGCCGAATTCTCGCGTTTAAGTCTGTTTAACCACCCTAAACTCTTCCGGCCCATTCGCTTTCGGCCCAATTCCAGCCCAGCCATCGTTTATTCTTTTTCTTTTTCTTTTAACAGCGCTGACGCATGGGACCCACCTGTCATACTCTGTGAGTCACTGACACATGGGGCCCACTGACCAGAGTTGACCCGCTGACCGTTGACCGTTGACCCCGTTGACCGTTGACCGGTCAACGCTGACGTCAGCAGGGCCCACTGCTGACGTCATCCTAGGTGGACCCCACTGCTGACGTCAGCATGACGTCATGCTGACGTCAGCAGGCTAATTATTTGTCTGTTTTCTTTTTCGGAAATTATTTATTATTTTCAGAAAATGATTTAAACTTCGAAAATTAATAATAAATTAACCGTAGCTCAGAAAAATATGAAACCAGTTTCTATATTTTTTCTAAAATCATGACCTACGCGTTAGTATAGAGTTTGGTGTTATTTGAGTCTTCTTTCGTCGCTGTCTTAGTGTTTCTTTGCTAGTAGTTGCGTCTTATTTTATTTTACCGCTCGACCCTAGGAGCTCCGGAGAGCCAGGAGGAGCCGGACTACTACAACAACTGCTTTGACGAGGACGAAGACCTTTGCCCAGGTTCACGCCCGACCATCTCTGAAATACCTATTAGACATGCAAACTAGTATGCTAGCGCTTTACTTTACTCGCATGATAAACCTGCACTGCCTTTGTTATTATCCTGTTACCTTGCTACCTACTACTCACTTTATATATATGCTATGCTATGCATGTGTTGGGATGGTTGAGATTGATCCTCTTGGCGTGAGTTGTGGGTGGTTTGGGAGGAGTAGTGCAGCTAGGCGGTGTAAGCGAGTAATAACAACTCGATCGTTGATCGAGGTGCTGAGGGGCTGCACTCGGGCAGTCCCTATGGGGTACCTGTTGCGGGTACATGGTTACTGGTTACTTGGGGTTGGTACTCGGTGAGTACCTGAGGAGTTTGGGCGGCAATACCTGTTATGGGTGCCGATTGCGGACCGTTGCGGCGGATCGCTTGTGATGCAGATACTCGCTTTACCGAACAATTAAGGACCGAGTCGTGCCCCCACTTCGGACTTGGGAATTACCGTGCTCACCATCTACCCAGTATGGGGAGGGTTCCAGCAAGCCTACTCTAGTGCAGCGCCGAGACTGTAGGAGAATCGAGTTTGATATGTGTAGGGGGGATTCGTTGCGGCGTAATCTCCCTGATTTACCACGGCCCCCGACTGGCCCCGGTGGGAAGGTTTCACGACCCTGGGGCAGATGTTAGATCGGATGTTTCCCGAGCCCAGGGAGACAGGATTGGCGCCGCTACTGTTTAGGTTCTTTGCTGTGGGCTGTGTCTCAGGTTGGTTGCGGACTAGCCTTGCAGCCCGGATGGATTCCTGGAGTGCCACCTCTGCAGAGTGTAAACTATACGTATAGCCGTGTCCACGGTTACGGACGACCCATTTCTGAGAAGCCCCGGCTAGCATGGGAATCTGCTTTCTTACCTCATCCTTGATTTGGGTTATGAGAGATTGGTCCAGCTGAGGCTGTTGAGACAAGGTGGGGAGGGAGCTCACCGAGTCGACTAGCGAGTGAAAGGTGTTGGTGGATAATGATTTGCGGGAACCTGCCGTGGCAGGACGAGCCCGATGGGAATATGTGAGGATGATGGTTGGTTTTGGGGAGTGGATGTATGAGTGTGAGCAGGAGTTGGTGATGAGATGAAATTGGGTTATTGCTGCTGCTTGCATAAGAAAACCCTGGCTTAAACCTTGATTATTTCTACACCTTAGAATAGGCCACCTTTAAAGCTTGCATCATATTATGGTTGGTGACGTGGACCTGTCCCATTTCCTTGGGGACAGACTTTGGGTTCTCAGGTGAAGACCCCGACCGCGAGTTCAACCAGGACGGGTGGTACGACTGAAGGGTGTGCGCTACGCTCAAGGATGCCTGTGGAGGAGTGGTCCCTGTTGCTCTAGCTACCGCTGCGCAGATGTTTCTTATTGTCGTTTTAGCCCAGAGGGCTTGTACCTGACGCTTTGTCTTTATATGAGTCATGTAATGAATCTTTTATCGTTGTATGGATGTGATATTCGACTGAGATGAGTTCTGTACGAGATAGCTGCTATTCCTGGGACTATCTCAAGGGTACAGGGAGTCGGGTTCTCGTCGGTGAGAATCCGGTTCGTCACAACCATCATTCATTTGGTTTTTGCTTCATTGCCAGATGAATTTGAGAACTTCGTTGTTAACTACAACGTTAGTCCTGAGAAATGGGACATAGAAAAGACCATAGCGATGTTGGCTCAAGAGGAGGAAAGGATAAAGATAGCACGTGGTAACACTGTCAACTACGTGCAAAAGAAGAAAAATAACAACAATGCGTCTAGCAGCGCAAAAGGAAATCCCTCCTCCTCTAAGGGAAAAGGAATTCAGCACTCCCAGCAGCACAGGCCTAAGGATGGGCGAACCACAGTGGAGAAAGATCAGTGTCTCTACTGCAAGGAGAAAGGGCACTACAAGAAAAATTGTGCCGCCTACTTAAAGATGATCATGGAAAGGAAAGGTGAGAATGTTATTTCATTCGTAAATGAATCTCTGTATATAGATTATTCCACATCTACTTGGTGGATTGACTCAGGAGCAACAATTCATGTTGCAAACTCTTTACAGGGATTCCGTTCGACGAGAACTACTCAAAGAAACGAAAGGCGAATTAAAGTCACGAATGGAGTCGAAGCAGAAGTGAAGGCGGTGGGCGACCTTCTCCTAGAGCTCGACACCGGATTTGATTTATTTCTTAGAGATGTTTTCTTTGTGCCTAGTTTACAGAGGAACTTAATAAGTGTATCTCGTCTAGATGATGATGGATATGGATGTCATTTTGGAAATGGCATGTGTGTGATAGTTTTTAAAGATACAGTTACTACTATTGCTTTTAAGAAAAATGATCTTTATTTGTTATCACTACGTGAAAGTGTGAATTCCGTATGTGATGTGAATGCGCTTGTATCCCCACCCACAGCTCATAATAGAAAACGAAAAAGAACTCAAGACACGTCGTCGAAATTATGGCATTGTCGTTTAGGCCATATTTCGAGGGGGAGAATAGAAAGGCTGGTTAAGAATGACATTCTTCCTCCTCTAGAGTTCTCAGACTTAGATAAATGCGTTGATTGCATAAAAGGAAAATACATATTGATTACAAAGAAAAATGCTGAACATACTGCAGGTGTTTTAGAGTTAATTCACACAGACATCTGTGGTCCGTTTTCAGTTAAAAGCATAGATGGTTTTGACTCGTTCATTACTTTTACCGATGATCATTCCCGTTATGGATATATTTATCCAATAAAAGAAAAATCAGAAGCGTTGGATAAGTTTAAAATATTCAAGGCTGAAGTTGAGAATCAACTTAATTTAAAGATAAAGATAGTACGTTCCGACCGTGGAGGGGAATACTATGGTCGGCACACCCCATATGGCCAAGTTCCAGGGCCTTTCGCGAGGTACCTAAGGAAACAAGGTATAGTTGCCCAGTACTCTATGTCGGGCGATCCTCAGCAGAATGGAGTCGCTGAAAGACGTAACCGTACCCTTATGGATATGGTGCGAAGCATGATCAGCTACTCTACACTACCAGTGAGCTTATGGATGGAGGCTTTAAAAACCGCCACCTATATTCTCAACAGAGTTCCCAGTAAAGCGGTGCCAAAAACACCGTATGAGCTGTGGACAGGCAGAGTGCCCTCATTGAATCACCTACGGGTGTGGGGGAGCCCTGCTGAGGCAAAGATATTCAACCCGACCATTGGGAAGCTAGATCCCAAGACAGTGAGTTGCCATTTTATTGGCTACACAGAGAAATCAAAAGGATATCGTTTCTACTGTTCTGACAAAGTCACAAAGTTTGTGGAAACGAGACATGCTGCTTTTCTTGAAGAAGAAATGATACGGGGGAGCATGGAAGCTCGAAAGATTGATCTTGAGGAGAGGCGGGTGTGCGCACCCAATCCAATGATTCAGGAGCCATTTTTCGAACTACCTGTTGAGCCTACGCCGACGGTGCCAGACACTGTGGCTCCAGCTCCTGTGGTGGTTCCTCTTGTGGCAACACCGAATGCAAATGTGGAACCTGTCCCTCAGGATCCTATAGAAAATGTTGCTGCAGATCAGGGGGAGCATCAACAGCCTCCAATAGAAAATGTTCCAAATGTAGAGGCCCCTAGAAGGTCTCAAAGAGCAAGAAAGTCAGCAATTCCTGATGATTATGAAGTGTATAACACAGAAGAGTTTCGAATGGAGGATGATCCTATTTCATTCGAACAAGCCATGAGAAGCGAAAATTCATCCAAGTGGCTTGAGGCCATGGAAGATGAAATGAAATCGATGAGTACCAACCGTGTTTGGGACTTAGAAGAAATTCCTAAAGGAGCCAAAACAGTAGGCTGCAAATGGGTCTACAAGACGAAACGTGACTCCAAAGGGAATGTAGAAAGATTTAAAGCGCGTCTTGTGGCGAAGGGTTTTACACAAAAGGAAGGAATAGATTACAATGAGACTTTTTCTCCGGTCTCATGTAAGGATTCCTTCAGAATCATAATGGCATTGGTGGCGCATTTCAATCTCGAATTGCACCAGATGGATGTAAAGACGGCATTCCTTAATGGGGATCTTGAAGAAAAAGTTTACATGGCTCAACCCAAAGGTTTTGTCGTGGAAGGAAAAGAACACATGGGATGTCACCTAAAGAAATCCATTTATGGGTTAAAACAAGCTTCGAGGCAGTGGTACTTGAAGTTCAACGAAACGATAAAGATGTTTGGGTTTAATGAAAATGTTGAGGACAATTGCATTTATGCAAAATTCCAGAAAGGCAGTTACATTTTCCTCATCCTTTATGTGGATGACATTCTACTGGCAAGTAGCAATGTCAACCTATTATTGGAAACGAAGAAGTTCCTGTCCTCGAACTTTGATATGAAAGACCTTGGTGAAGCCTCATTCGTTTTGGGAATTGAGATTCACCGAGATAGATCAGATGGGGTATTAGGATTATCTCAACAGACGTACCTGAAAAAGGTTCTAGAAAAGTTCTGTATGCAAAGGAGTAAGCCTACTCCTGCGCCAATAGTCAAGGGCGATAGATTTGGGGATTTTCAGAGTCCTCAAAACAGCTATGAGAGGGAACAAATGAAAGCAGTTCCATATGCTTCAGCTGTCGGAAGCTTACAGTATGCGCAGGTGTGCACACGCCCTGACCTAGCATTTGTTACCAACATACTTGGCAGATACCAGAAAGATCCAGGCCTTGAACACTGGAAATTAGCGAAGAAAGCTTTACGGTATGTGCAAGGCACAAAAGGCCTCATGCTGACATATAAAAGAACTGATTCCCTAGAGATTGAAGGGTATTCAGACTCAGACTTTGCGGGAGATGGAGATGATAGTAAGTCCACGACAGGCTACATCTTCACTCTCGCAGGGGGAGCTATATCGTGGAGAAGCTCCAAGCAAACAGTGACAGCAACATCTACGATGTATGCTGAATTTATAGCATGTTACGAGGCATCCTGCCAAGTTGAATGGCTAAAGAAATTCGTACCAGGATTGAGAGTGGTAGACAGTATAGAAAGACCACTAAAGATGTACTGCGATAACCAGCCAGCAGTGTTCTATGCTCATAATAACAAGAAAAGTACGGCTACCAAGTCGATAAAGATAAGATTTTATTCTGTTAAAGATAGAATTTAGGATCACACCATAAGTCTCGAGCATATTAGAACAGAGAAGATGCTCGCGGATCCGCTAACGAAAGGCTTACCACCCAACGTGTTCAAGGAACACGTGGCCGGCATGGGACTAAGGTATTGCCTATGATCTCTGGATTCACAGGGCCCAAAAGGAATAAAGAATCTATTTCTGAATAGAGGCGTGTATTGTAGCTATTGATTCTATCGATAATTGATCGTGACGATGAAATATGCTCTGTACACAAATCTAGGATGAGATAAGGAAATAGTAAAAGTAAAAGGAAAGCGAATGTGAGATCAAAGGGGAGATTGTTAGGTTGATCTCTCAGCCCACACGGCCCAAAGGCCGTGGGCCTTGATCCGCGCCCTGATCGGGGGCGCCCAACCCAACCCATGGTTGGTGAGCCCCTGTCACCCTGCGCTATAAAGAGAGGTGGGGGCCACCGGCTCTACTCACGAGGTTGAACGGGAGCCGTCAGACCCACCGACATACCAATCCGATCTAGGGTTAGCGCGGGCAGTGACGGGAAGACCCACCACCGCCACCACGACGTCCTCCGTCGCCGTTCCAGGCCAAAGCCGGTGGCGACCAGAGGGACGGCGTGATCTACGACCGCGACCGTCGACCCCTGCACTGCGCGTCGCTGCCTTGCGCAGATCGTCACCGACAGAACCTGAGATGGCTTCCTCCACCGGAGGCGATGGTATAACCCTATTCGTTCATCATGTTCTTGTTATTGTTCATCATGTTTTACTGTCAAGATTCAAGTTATTCCCTTCTAGATCTGTGACTAGTGATATGTTAATGCTAACACTTGCAACAACAAAGCCTGTTGAATTCCTTGTACCGTCATTACATTTTGACCCTTTCTCCTGTTCTTCGACAACTTGTGGTTCTTGAGCAGCCGGCCCTTTTCCCTTCTTCTTCTTTGCCGCCTTTCTGTCTGCCTCAATCTCATCATCTGGAGTGCTGTGTAGTCTTGGATCAACCAAAGCCGTTCTTGCATAATATTCCAGCTTTGGTTCTGACAGTTTTGGATTCACATGATGCCTCAAGGTGGCCTCTACACTAAAAATGGAGTGTAGAGATGACTCAGCGAGCCCAGCATAATCCTGCGCCATCGGATCTGTTGAAAAAGCAAATATGTATTGTTAATCAGGTAATAAATCCCTAATTTTATGAGTCACTGTTTGTACACCATGAGGTCGGGGCTATTAAAACAAGTCTTTTGGGATCTCCAGCCAAGAAAGACTAATTAGCTACCTGCACAACCTACAGTTCAGAAAACACCCTGTTCTGTGCCGTGGTACCTAAAATTGAGAAGTTTCTACCTAAAAGTCCAGAAGCTCAGATTCTCTATGATCATTCGACCAAACCAGATAGTAGCCACTTAGAAGGCCACAATTTTAACCAAGTATGGCACTTTTTGACATACACTACGGTTTAAACTTATACGACTGAATCCTAGATGGTAAATGTGTGCCGAAAGAAATTTGCAAGAGCGTATGTTAAATCCAGTTGCCACCTTCTAAACAGATCCAGCGTCAAGGCAACGCATCATCTAAAAGCAACTGAAGGGGATGGTCAGAGCATACCTAGCAGGCGTGATGGACTGCGCCGGAGCAACAACCCCGCTTAGGGTTCGGAGCGGAGAGATAGATATCGGTGGCGGCCCGCTTAGGGTTCGGCGCGGAGAGAACGGTGGCGGCCGGACTTGCGAATGCCGCAGCGGTGATGGAGATAGAGGCGGCGCTCACACCACTGCAAGTGCAAGCACCAAGCGCAAGTGAACGGGGGCGTTCCAGTCTTCCACTTGTCCCCCGCAGCGCCGCAGGAGGACCTAGGACGTGAGAGTTTTGGGCCTGGGCTTGAGGTTGCCTAGCTAGCAGGCCCGACCAATCTTTTTTTCTCATACGTATGTATGTAACCCAATAGGAAAAAGTCCTGTTTACCTCCCTGGACAACGGGCCGAGTTCACATTTCCACCCTGACTTAAAACCCGTCCGAAGAGACTCCCTGGACTCCTAAAACCGGACACATGACCTCCCTCATCTGAAACAAGTCAGGTTTTGTCCTACGTGGCGCCAAGTCAACCATCCTATACTCCTATACGACGCCATGCCAGCTTTGATGGAGGTAAATTGGACTTTGCATGATAGTTAGAGGGTCAAATGAACTTTATAAAAAAATATTATTTTTCTTCAAAATTTATATACAATTAAAAATCCTCATACATATTTTAATCTTAGAAGATTCATAGAAAATTTGTTTTAGATAAAAAAAATCATGAAACCAGTTCATAATTTTCTCTAAAATCATGCTCTCCCTTGTGGTATCTAATTTTTAAATATTTAGATCTTTATCAAAATGAACCTTTCAAAAGTAACTTTTTTCTTAGAAAAGATATACAATTAAAATCCAAATTTTTTATTTAAATTTATTTTTTCTAAAATCATGCTCTATCTTGAGCTCCTAATTTGTAGTTATTTTAATTTTTATGGTCTCTTTTTGGTGTTTATTTGCTATTAGGTATCCTTGTTATCTTGTATAATTTTTTGAAATTTTGTGTTATAAAATCTATACAGTTATCCATCTGAGTCTCATTTGAATATATAAAATTTATTTTGTTTTTTTAATAAAAAATAAATTTTCTATGAATCTTCTAAGATTAAACTAGATTTTATGGTTTTTTTATTGTATGTACTTTTATGAAAAATAAATTTTTTGATAAATTCTATATGACCCCTCGAACTATCAGGAAAAGTCCAATTTACCTCCTTAAATCTGACGTAGCGCCACATAGGATGGTTGACTTGGCGCCACGTAGGACAAAACCGGACTTGTTTTAGGTGAAGGAGGTTATGTGTCTGGTTTTAGGAGTCCAGGGAGTCTCTTTGAACAGTTTTTGAGTCCAGGGTGGAAACGCGAACTTGGCCCATTATCTAGGGAGGTAAATAGGACTTTTTCCAACCCAATACGATAATTTGGCCTGATCCATGCTTCTACATGTGAAAGCAAGCGGGCGCCCAGCTTGTCTTCGGACTGGCACAGCCGGCGTGCCCTTCATTTGGCGGGATGGCACACCCATCGGATGCGCGCCAGCACTAGCGAATGGGAGGCCGTACCTGCAACTAAGGGCGTGATTGGTTCATGTAGCTGCCCAGCCTGGCCCGTATTTTAGAGC
The DNA here is from genome assembly GCA_033239725.1 of Echinochloa phyllopogon. Lineage (NCBI taxonomy): Eukaryota > Viridiplantae > Streptophyta > Magnoliopsida > Poales > Poaceae > Echinochloa > Echinochloa phyllopogon. Next base: position 53,103,936 of record BTCW01000005.1, read on the forward strand.
CAGACTCCCCAGGGACAGGCTAAGCTCATGCTAAGACGTTCATGTTTGGTTGCCTGACTCAATCTAGCCTGGTTCACTGAAGCAGTTGTTTGGTTACCAGCATTGCACGGAAGTTCAAAAGAGAGACACAGAATGAGGTTGATTGTTTGCCTGCACATGTATGGTTCGGTTACCTCTTGCATTAGGTGGTGAGGATACCCACTGGTCTCATACAGATTTCTACTAAAGCAAATTACAGCATGCTCCAAACCAAAATTACAATGACCACTAGAATAATAACAGCAATAGCCTAAAAAGACTACTTCATCTTGCCATTGAACTTGTCATCTCTTGATGTATCCTCAAATTGGTAGAAGACTAGAAGTTCTGATTTCTTTCTTATCAAAGCAGCACCATCACAAGTCCAATCAGAGAACATATTAGAGGGTGCAATAGTGAGGAGGGGATCTGCAGTTTGCATAAAGGACAAAATACTTTTACTTGATGAATAAAAAAGGGCACGAACAAACAAGCAAAGAATTGGATCTGAGCACCAAAAAGTTGCCGCTATACCTCTCAGAAGGCAAATTCCTCAGATCCAGTCGTTTGTTGTATAGTTGATAAGAAATGGTGAGTGATTTCGACGGGAAGAGCGTGAATCAAATTATGACCAACGGAGGTAGAAGGGGAATCCACCTGCCTCTGAGCATGGGGAGAGCGGAGAAATCACCACTGCAAAAGAAAAAAAAAACAGCACAGAGGAGAGGTTGGGCCGCGGGCATGGTGGTAAATCGATCTAGGGGAGGGTCAGCAAGAGAGGAAAAGAAGAGAGCAGAAGGGAGATGCGACGAGAACAACCTCAGTGAGGAGAAGAGAGCAGACAGGACAGAAGAAGAGAGAAGAGAGGTCCTCACCTGGGCGAGGGAGGCAAGAATGGCGACCGCTGAGAGAACGAGGCTGGCGGCGGCGGTGACGGAATACAGCGGTGATGGCGCGAAGTAGCCGGCTGCTCCGCTCGTGCACCCGTTGATTTTTTTTTGCATCTCAATCGCATGCACGCGCTGCATCCCAGGAGCGTGGCTCCGGAGAAACTCCCAATTTTTACGTATATCTCCGGATGCAGGCTCGGCGGACGATTTTGCACCCCACGGGCCAGGCTCCACCCGGCAACCAAACTAACCCAACTTGCACCCGACGGGCCAGGCCAGGCCATATGCAGGGAACCAATCGGACCCTAATGGCGTGATTGGTTCTCGTATGACGGCAGCCTGGCTTGCACCGTGCATGCAGGCTCGCATGGGCCAGGCCTGCCGCATACATCAGCCTTTTGTTTGGTTGATGTCTACGCGCATGCAGGCTCGCATGGGATGCTGTTCGGTTGCGTGCATGCAGGGCTGCTGATCTACTTTTTCTCTCTGCACGCTCCCCAGTGCACGCTCCTCTTGCACCGCGCGAGCCTGGCTGCCGGGATACGTCCGATTTATCCGCACCGCGCCAGGCTGAGCGGTCAGTTTTGCATCCCACGAGCCTGGCCTAACCATCGTGCAGGCAACCAAACTTGGCCGAGTTGCATGCGGCGGGCCTGGATGCGGGCAACCAAGCAGCACCAGGCCTCATCCAGGCTCCCGGGATGCAACATAGTGGTGATTGGTTGCCTGGACTCATTGTTGGGCCTGGCTCGCGGGGTTCCCTGCATCGTCGGTCATCCAGGCCCTGCGCATGCAGTCTGCTCTTGATTGGATGCCTGTACTACGGTTGGGCCTGGCCCGCTCCATGCAAAAGAGGTCGCCCGGCCTGGCTCACGGCATGCAAGAAAATTCGGCGTTTCTCCGCGGCCAGGCTCGCGCGGTGCGCTGCATGCGCGCGTGAACGAGCTCGCAACGAGAAAAGACAAGTTTGCTGCTGCTGTGCGGGCAACCAATCATGTTCTCGATCTAGCCTGGACAGACGCGTACATGAACCAAACAAAAGGCTCCAGCATGTGGCAGGCCTGGCCAGCGCGGGCCTGTATGGGTGGTGCGAGCCAGGCTGAGGTGATCCTTGAACCAATCACGCCCTAGGGGTCCTCGAGCCTGGCTCCCGGGGTGCGGCCAAATTCCTCGTTTCCCCGGAGCCAGGCTCGCGAGGTGCGGGAGCGAGCACGCGGGCGAGCACGGGAGCGGCGGGCGCGCGCGTGCACGCGGGAAGTTCTAGGGTCCTCACCGCTTCCTCTCCCTCGCGCCGTTGCCATTTCCGTCGTCACCCAGCAGGTGAGACCACTCAGATCTATCCCGTGTTCTCTCGTATTCCCCATCTCTCTCGGTGAATCCTTGGTTCTAATCTCTCTTCTCTCCCATGTTTGATCTGCAACGTGGAGCTCTTGACGAATTTGTGCTGCAAGGCAAGTGAATCTTCCTTTTGTCCTTCGATTTCTTCTTTTCGCTAACCCTAGAATCAAATATTTCTGACTAGAATCATTTGGAACATGCAGTCGCTTACTGGATCTGAGTGCTTTGGTTTTTTATGTAAGGATTAAACTTGTTTTATTTTGGTCTATGATTTCTGCTGTTATTTACTCATATATTCGTAAGTGAGATGAGTAAAATGGAGTGGTATTGGTGCAGATCCGCCTGTCCTCTGGTCCTTGTGGATCTGTTCGTTGACCGGATTTCGGCTGCTTCTGTAGTGGTAACAAAGCACTAGCCCCTCACTCATCCCCCTCTCCACAAATCTCATGGGTGCGGTTAAATGTTTCTGCGGTGCTTTAGATGGTATTTATGTGTTGTGGATGAGATTTATGTGATGAGAATGATATACGTTGTTGGAATCTTTTTTTTTTAGCATACATGTACATGCCGATGATTTGTTTTAATGAACTGAGCTTAGTTGTACATGCCAATAATACTTGTGTTTTAGATCTGGGCAATATTGTCCAATGCATTGATGCTTATGGTCTTCATGCTCACATCTAGTTTACTGTATTCGGATAATGCATCATGTATTCTGGTTATGGCACTTTGGTGTAATGTTTGTATTAAGTGAGGCATTGGACCAATTGCTGCACCGATTAAGTAATTTGTATCCTTCCTTTTGCACAAGTTTGTTGTGATGATTTATTGAAGTTCCCTCTTTTTCTTTATACTGATGCATTGGACAAGTTGCTATGATGATCCCTTAAGTTCTTTACTTCTCTCCATTTACCTGAGGCATGTACATTTTGCAGTGATAATTCAACCTTTTCTTTATATACTTGAAAACCGAGGCATGTACATTTTGCAATGATGAATACTATATTTTTTTACCTTTAACCTGAGGCAATGGGTATTTTTGCAATGATGATTACTACTTTATTAATTTTCTTCTAACCTGAGGCAATGGGCATTTTGCAATGATGATTGCTACTTTATTTAATTTCTTCTAACCTGAGGCAACAAATCATACCCCTTCCCAACCCTATTCATCTTTGCAAACCTATTCCTCTTCTCTAAGCTGGGTTACACAATTGGCAATAGGAGACGACACAAGAGGGGTTTGAGTTTGATTTGGTTGAGGAACTTGATGCTCCTGATCAGATGGTGGCTCTCTTTGGTCAATGAGCCTTGATTTCACTTCTTTCATCTGTCCGACTTGAATTTCTGCTGGGCAGGCTGCTGGTGCTACTTGTATGGTTTGACTCATCTATTTGTTTGCATTTGTCTGAGCATATGCCCATTGTCGATGATGCTGAATACTCACTAGTTCTTTCCATGGATGATGTTTTCAACTCTGTGCTTACATGCAACTATTTTTGTTTTCACTTCTTTTCTTCTGTGGACTTGATATCTGCTAGGGAAGGTTGCTGGTGCTGCCGGTATGGTTTGACTCATCTGTTTGTTTGCATTTGTCTGAGCATTTTGTCCATTGCCAATGATGCTGAATTCTCACTAATTTTTTTTCTGTATGTTTACCTGATACAAAATTGGAGCCTCCATTAGCTGAAGGAAAGAGGAAGGGAGAATTATTATCTAATAAAGATGTTATTATCCTAGTTCTCAGGCTACAATAATCGTAATCCTAGTTTTAATCATCAGTTTTTTGGTTTACAAATTGATGTAATATTGAATGCAGACTTGTATTTGTGAACTCATAGCTACCGGTGGTAACCTCACCACTTGAGCCAAGAGGTGACTCCATCAACCTGTGTGCAGCCAACCAAACAAACATGACTTCATCTTTCCTTTCAATATCTGATGCATGCATGCAACCAATCACCAGCTCCCTTTGGCCTGGCTCACCTCATTCGGTCAACCAAACAACATGCTATTGCACGCGTTGAGCCTGGCTGCGGGGGGCCTGGTTCTTTGGTGCGAGCCAGGCTGCCCAGATTCTGAAACCAATCACGCCCTAAAGAACGCCCGTCCCACTCGATCTCTTGCAGGCCGCGGCGCGAAACTTCGTATCAGGCGACAACCAACAAAAAAATTAAAAAATCAAGAACTCCGTAATGTATAACGATCGCTCGCGGCTGTGGTGGCCTGGTGGGGGCGGGCGCAGCTTCCGCTACCACTCGCCAAAGAACGGCAGCTGCGTGGTCGTCCTGAGGATCTCCACGAATTGGGGATCCTGGTGTCGTTGAGGATCCCCGCGGAGCTCGGGGCTCAGCCGCTCAGATACATGGCAGCGTAGGCTTCCGCCCCGGCACCAGCGCACTACTGGCTGCAATGGAGATGAAACGTTTGGCCGTTTGATAACTTGTCTGGCGGAAATGGCATGCAAGGAAATGAAAATTTCAAGTAATAGCAGTCAGGTAAGGGAAGAAATTCAATTCAATGGCACTCAAAGGAATTAAAACAAGTTTTAGTACAGTGAGAATTTACTCGATAAAATTCTGCGTGGCACGTCATCTAGCATTCTTGCATGCACATTTGGGAACCACAGACGGTTGAAAAAAACGATCGCCACGACGCAATTCAGTCTCTCAAGTGCCCGCACATGCATCATGCCGAAATTTCACATACTGATTCAGAGTATGTAAAGGCCACTTGCCAGAACGCTTCTTGAAGCACATAAAAGGGTAGCCAATCTTATTCAGTTTAAACTAAACAGAAAACATACGATAGTCTAACATTTCCTCGGTAGCACCCCCTTTTACATTAGAGCTACAACATAACCAAACAATATCGCAACTAGTATCAGCAGCATGCCACAAAACGGCAAAACATCCAGATTAGCCCTGCAATCAAATGGACAAGTCATCATTGATCGATGCAATGTGAATATCTATAAACTAATTCAAAAGTGCACACTAAAATTGACATTCATGTTTTTCTCGGTAAATTATAAACACAATAGGTGAACTATAGGGCCAGTTTGGATTGCAGCCTAAGGTTGCCACAACTTACTAGTTAGCCACATGGCCCCAATTATCAGAGTAATTTTTTTTTGCCTAACTTCTACTAAGGTTAGGTGGCCAACTTTCTTGCTACAAAAGCAAAGCAAGACTAACCTTAATAGACTTATTGTACAAACGAGTACAAGAACACTTAGAACCCTGGAAGCAAGAGAGCTGAGAATAAGAGATTGCACTGTACCAGAAGCCATGACCCTAAGAGGTATTGCCTGAACCCATAATGCCGAAGTATTCATCCTGATGGGAATGTAATTTTGTGAAAATTCTTGTGCCAAAAAATGTGTGGTACTAAAAAAGAGTGCTTTTATGGAAGTTCGCATAAAACAAAATAGTTTTTTCAATACTTAAAACCACAGCATTAGATTAAGGACTTACCCCCTCAGCTTTATCATAAAATCTGATAGGCAGTGTGACATCTCTTTCCACACCACTTTTGATATCACAAACTCTAAGCTGATAGAAAAGAATGTGTTAGTATTTTTCTTCAATTACAAATGCCAAAATTTGACTCGTAAGTATTTCTAATGTTTAGGTACAGTAATAATGGATCCAAAGGGCTGTCCTATACTTGGATCCACCTCCTGGGCATACCTTGACATCATTCATGCAAGTTGATTTGTCCTTCAAATAGTCCCAGCCAAGTGACAGAAGGTAATCTTCCAGCTGCACAAAAAGTACAACACTTAGCCGCATTTGCATAGATTGAAATTATCAATGAAGGCCATACTGGTGTTTCTTTTCACCTCAGGTAATGTTAGAGAATCCTGCCCATTTATTGAAATGATCACGTTACCACATCTAATCCCAAGTTCCTCAGCGACAGGGTTATATACCTAAAGACATAAAAATAGGATTACAATAACATCAACTGTGCACATACAGACTGAACAGCCTTACCTCATCCACAAGGAAACCACCCTTGATGCCGAAGTCAGAGATATCTTCCAGAAGCTGCACGTCCAACAATGCTATTGTTCTAAAGGCAATACCAAGAACAGGGCGAGCAACCCGTCTGAAACAAATTGTCTTTAGTCAACCAACAATAAAAAATTGAATTGCAAACATTTTGATGCCAAGATAAAGGCGGAGCACCCTTACAAGACCGTACCATTGTCTTAAATGGCACATTGACTAATATATTAGGTTGTCCTAAAATTCTAGTACCATTCCAAGTAATGTCGTAAAAATACGGATTTATACTGAAAGTTATCCAGTGCACACATCAAATTCTGGAATTCACTAAGCATAATGCCATTTATTTCACTATATATAGAGATTAAATAACTTCAACATGAGGATCACAGATAGAATGGCTGAAAAAAAGGCAACTTACTTGAACTGCATAAACATGTCTATGCATTTTTCAATAGTGGAAATCGAAATAACAGCAGGATGCGGGCTCCAATAGACTGCCATCCCTCTGACTCCCCCATCATTGTCAATCACCATTCCTCCATTGCCACCCTGCATTAATGAAATACTACAGAATTACATAAGCAATTTAGCAACAAATAAAACACAAGAAAAAAAATATAATTAGTACCTCAGGGATATCACAACTGAGAAACATGTAGTAGTCCCGCCCTAAAATATCTGATTCTTCTAACCATTTGATATTTCCACGCCTAACCCTCAAGGATGCTTCTTTGTCCCTGGCCAACACAAAAACTTCTTGACCATACTCTGGGCCACGTTTAATAGACGGGACCTCCACGGAAAAGTCTGGATAGATATACAATACGGCTATGTCATAATGATAATTGAAGTAGATAAGCTCAGCATCAAAGACAGTCTTCTTGTCCGGCAAGGCAACAGATAGCTGAAAAGAGGGTGTTGATCAGATATAGTTAAATAGCACAGCCACGCACCACGTTCAGAAAAAAGGGAGAGAATAGCAGTTGGCCTTAAAAGCACCACAAAAACAAGGAATCGAGACAGACAAATAAGAGCAGGATAACCCTATGGCCAAGCTGAGCTGATATCATAATGTGGCAAAGGCAACAATACCTGATACTGATGAAATACCACAGTAAAGCCATGGAAAGAGTTTAAGAGTAGGATAGGAGGTCATCATCATGAAAACTTAGGTCAAATAATCGTTTAAAGTACAAGGAAAAGGAGAATCTCCATGCAGTTGCAGGCATGAACAAAAGGACAGTAAGACCTCTGTGAGGATCACAATTATAGAAGGAAAATTCAGAAATGAATAGGCACGGTAAGTGTACTGAAATACCACTAAAACATGAAAGCGGGAAACACCCGGGGCACCTTCAAATAGTAGTGAAACAGGAAGACAATTGAACTATAGTGAAAGGTAAGGTTTGTACCTTGGGTAAGGGATCAAGTTTCCGATCCCCCTCCAATACGACTCTAGAATAGGTCACTATAGTAGCACAATGATGCCCGGGTCTATCAGACCATCGCTTAATGATGATGCCAGTACATCGTGGTAGCCTCTTCCCATCTGCAAACACAGATATGATGTTATATGTACCAGGTAGGAGGTATGGGTGAATCTTGCTATTATTTATTCTGTCACTTAACTTACCATCCATGACGTGTGAAATGATGACGATGCTGCGCGCCGCATGCAGAACTTTCTCCTTGTCTCTTGAGCTCTGTACGGCTTTGGTGGTGTATGGGTCCTTGGGCTTGCTCATGGTAGGGATATCGTAATCAAGATCTGAAACAAAAATGTAAGAAAACCTTATGGGTTGGTTCTATAAGAATTATCTTTACCCAAACATATTACACTCATAAATTGGAGTAACAAACTATCAGCCAGCTCAAAGAAGGGCTATTCAAATTCATCTAAATTTAAATCTCGTAATGAAAATATCAAAGAACGGCAAGCCATAACATGATGTCTGATGCAACTTGATTTAAGTCAATTTTCTTCTCGAGTACCACTAGCCCAATTTGTAAAATCAAATCACAAAACACTAAACGAATGTTACTTCATACACATGCACACAAGTAAATAGCAGCAACACTGATTCCTTGCCTGAACCTGGCATTGTGGACGCCGGCACATGTACACCCCACCGCAAAACCCTAAATCCCCGACCCAAATTCCAAACCCTAACCTCTAATAGCTAAAGTGGCCGACGGATTCCCAAAATATCAGATGGTCGATGAGTAGCGAAACTGGGGGCAAATAGGCCTCGCTGCAAAATTCAGAAACAAACCTTTCTCAATTATCGCTTTCACCTTGTCGCACTGCTTGTGCCACTTCTCCACATCCTTAACACTGCCACCCCTCGGGAATGGCGGGTATCGAGGACGGGGTGCAGCAGCAGAGGCCCTGGAACCCTCGCCTACTGTTGCAGCTGAGGCCCTGGAACCCTCGCCTACTTTTGCAGCTGACGCCTTTCCGGACCGTTTCTTCTGCTTGGCCACAACCGAAACCTCTGTCCTCTGCGCTGCTTCTGATTCCTTCTTCGGACTCGGGCCGATCTGCCCTCTTTCTTCTATCTGCATCACTCCGATCTTCCTCTTCCCCGGCCTCTGTTCTTCAGGTTTCTCCTCGGATCTATGAGGCGAGTCACTTATGGATGCTCGGGATCCACGAGGGGCGCCCTCCCCTTCAGATCCGGAGTCTGGAGGAGGGACGGACGGAGAGGTTGTGCTTACAGACATTGCTCTCCTCTCAGCGGCGTCGTGTGCCTTAGCTAGTAAAGCAGAGGAAACCTAGAAGATGAGAGACGAAGGGGCGAGGCTGCGAGAGCGAGAGAGTTGGAGACTTGGACCAACTTCACGGGTCTCTACATGGCCTCTACTCCGGCTTGGAGCAAAAATACAACTCCAGCAGATTCTTCGAATGAGCCTGCATTTTGTATAAGCCTCCAAATCTCCTAACTAAGCCTCCATTCCTAGAGGCCCTCCAATTCCCCCTCCAACCGTGGGTCCCACCAGATATATCCATGACATATAGGGTCCACAATCAAATAGAGGGCTGAGTCGATTTGTTGCTGGAGTTGTGCTCTAATTTGAAGGGCCTCTATTTTTGAGTTAGACCTGCAAATTAGTTTTGAAGGCCTCAATTTACGTAGCATTGCTGGAGTTGCTCTTATGAGAGGCGGACATTTGGGCTGCAGCGGCGCAGTCCAGCCGGCTTGACGATCAGCTGCGGCCCAAAAAAGGCAGCCCAAACAACGACAGCAAAGCACATCAAAATGGAAAAGTCCATTTTGACTCCCTCAACTAACACATAAGTCTGTTTTACTCCCTCATCTATAATACCAGACAAACAACACCCAGAAGTTTACAAAACCAGACATGTGACATCCCTATCCGGTTTCACCCCTTTTATCCTTTGCTTAACCGAAACATGAAAAATCATTGCTGCCTCATCTACGCCTGGCAGGCTTTTAGGGGCATCCGACACGTCGTTCTCAGATGAAGTGATGATCTTCGGTACTCGGTGGCCTCGTTGCCAGTTGCCACCATGTGCTGTGAATCGAGCTCGAAAGCGAGGCGGAGCTCTTGGGGACTCAGTTCGAAAAACTCGTCATTGACCTGTTTATGTACACTATGCTCGCTGCCGCGGTGACGGCATGGAGGCGGCGCTTGTCCTGTCATGACCTGCCATGCTGCGGCTTGGACGACCATCAAGGTGGGCTAGCGGTGCGTGCCACGCGTAGTCAAGACGAGGGCCGTCGTCGCCGTCGACGACGTACGTATCCCAGCGGATTTTGTATCTACGATTCTACACAGCTAAACAAGATAGAAGATCAAGTTTTGTAAGGCTACTGCTACTCATCATGTCCAGCATCAACAATCAATGCATGCACAATGGAAGCCAAATAGCGTATGGTCAGTGTGCCTTGATCCACCAACCTCAAGGAGATTATCTGGTGTTCACTTCCCTGAAAAGGGAATGTGAATTTGACTGAAAACGTCACATCGAACACTGTAGCACACTGTAGTACTTTTCGTTTGTTTGTGGTAATCATTGTCCTACCATGACCTAACTAGGCTCAAAAAATTTGTCTCGTCGTGTACAAAATCATCTACTTAGTTTTTTTATTTACCTACATTTAATGTTACATGCATGAGGAGAGATATTTGATGTGATAGTGAATAGTGAAGTTTAGAGAGAGAAAGTTTGGGGAAGTTTTGTATTCGAAGGGAAGTGAACACCGCCTCTATCTGCTTATGTTCTTCTAGGCATTTGTGCCATGTATCGTGCAGGCCTGCGCTTGATATAAGCCAATCCTGGCATGGCAGACCAAGATTAGGGCCGTGTTCACTTCCAGAATATGGACGCGGGATTTGGGACTGGCCACGCGCGTCAGTCCGGCCACGTGTTTCGTTTGTATGTGCGAATAATTGTCCAAAAATTGATTAATTAGGTTTAAAATGTTCGTCTCGCAGAGTACAATAAAAATATGCAATTAGTTTTTGATTTCATCTACGTTTAGTACTCCATACATGTTATGACATTTTGATGTGATGGGAAGTCTTTTTTTTGCATAGTGTATTTGGGAGTTGAATTTTGGATCTAGGCCCTAGGACTCCATCGATGTACTGGATCCAGCTAGAAACAATCAAACAAGGAAGTGCGCGATGCCGAAAACAAAACAGTAAGCGTTGTGGCATTTTGCCGAGCACTTGGCGAGCAGCGCAAGACGATACCCACTCTGCTAGTACATACTGTACGGCCAACGTCGGCAGATCGTAGCCCAACACACACCTCCACACATCGTCTTTAGTGGACCAACGAGCACATGAGGCAACTCGAACTCGCGCGGGAGGCGGGCAGGCCGGTGACTCGCGGGAGGAAGAAGCCTAGGGCGTCTTGATGAATGCCTGAATCATTGACATGCCAGCCGTTAGCGGGGTGGAAACCGGCTAGGGAGATCATGTGTCCAGTTTTTTATAGTTTGAGGCATTGGATGTCTCGTATTATAGGTGGTGTTTAGGTGTTAGAATTGGGAGGTTGAATTTGGGAGTTGGATGTCTCTTCATAATCATTGCGTCATTGTAGCATTTTCGTTTGTATGTGCAAAAAATTATCCAAAAATTGATTAATTAGGCTCAAAATGTTCGTCTCGCAGAGTACAACAAAACTGTGTAATTAGTTTTTGATTTCATCTACATTTAGTACTCCATGCATGTTATGACATTTTGATGTGATGGGGAATCTTCTTTTTGCATAGTGTATTTGGGAGTAACTTTTTGCAAACTTTTGGGAACCGAGGGCCATAGTTGCACTTGACACCAGACGCCGCGGGTGGCCAAAACAGGCACGTGGGATGGCGAGAAACCGTGCGGGAAGGCGCGATGGTGAGCGGAGAAAGATCGGTAAAAATGGCTAGCGACCGAGACGGAATGTGCGAAAAACTGAGCCGGGGAAGATGACTATTTTGTTGAAACACATTTTTACCGGATGTTTTCTATTTTCACCGATTACAGATCCATCTTGATTTTTTTGAGTTGCTGTTAGAAGTTAGAACAACTAAAGGCCTGTTTGAGAGAGGTCCACTCTAAAAAAAATAGCTCCGCTCCACAAACTCCATCTTTTTCAGCTCTACTTTATCAATTTTAAAAAAATATGAAGTCATTAACCTGTTTGGCTGCTAGAGTGACTCCAACTCTAAAAATTGTAGGATTTAATGAGAGAAGTCTTTTTTACCCTTCTATAATTGTATTGTTTTTTGTTTTCCTTCGTTAGACCTTTTATTGATTAGTTTTTTCATGTTACTGGAGGACCTTCTCATCCTACAATTCTATTACGGTTACATGTGGAGTGATTATTATTCCAGCACCTCCGACATGCAAGTGCTCAGCCCTGTAGATTTTTTTTTGAACGAACGTGCACAGACTGTGCACCATTTATATTAATACTAGGTGGACCCCGCGCGATGCCGCGGAAATTTCTTAAATAATATTTGAAAACACTAAATTGATTGCATAGCAATATTTTTTTTGCAAACGATATTATACATGATTTAATTTAAGATTAAATTTGAAAATAGAAACACTAAGGTAATTGCATGGCAATATTTTTTTCAACCAATATTATACATAAAAACATGTTCATTTTGTTGAGAAAGAACGACTTTTAAATGATTGATCATCTATGTATTTCTACCGTAAAAATTTGTAGCATTGTACTTATAAAGACCATGGATACTATTGGTAATAGAAGACCGATGGATGACATCTACTGTGCGAATTTTGTAGCATTGCACTCGCAAATACCATGGATTATATTGGTCATAGAAGATCGATGGATGACTTAAATGGATAGTCCTAGTGGATAGATGACATGTCAAGCTTGCATATTGAGAGAAATATGTAGTGGGGAGCTAAAACATAGTTTTGTATGATAGGAGAACTACAAGCAAGGACCGTAAAAAAAGACTAAATGGGTCAAAAATTGCACGCCTTGCGGCAAACAAGCACTCAAATGCTCCGCTTCCGCCAAGCACCAGGTTCTGGCTTCTTCTTTGATCTTACTGAATAAAGCTAGGACCGATAATTCGCTGCCGTTGAATGTTCGTGGGTTCCGCTCATTCCAAATTTCCTAATTGACCAAGAGCAGCAAGGTCCGGGCGACCCTCTTTGGCGTTCCCTCTAGAGATCCCATCGCCTGCCACCATTCCATGACAGTGTCTGTCTGTGGCCATGTCCCCGGTTTTAGTTGTGGCCACGCGATCCACTCCGAAATTAGCCCCCATAGTCTCCGTGTGACCCTGCAGCCAGCGAGCAGATGGTGCGTCGTCTCGGGCTCACGGCGGCAGAGCGGGCAGGTCTCATTCCGTGGCCATCCTCTTCTTGCCAACCTATCGAATGTCCAGATCCTCTTTTTAGTGACCAGCCAGGCAAAGAGTTTACATTTCTGTGGCGCCCACAACTTCCAAATCAGAGTTCGCTGCACCGAGTCCACACTTCCCTTGAACTGTGCCTGATAGGCGAGGACGCTGAGTATTCTCCGCTCTCGGTACACTTCCAGTATTCTCCGCTCTCGGTACACTTCCATGCTGAGTATTCTCAGCCCTGTAGATCAATGATGAAAGTACGGTGCTGTACTCTTGGTACGCAAAATTCTACAGTGCCACATGATCTCCACCTACTGCTACTACAAATTGATCTTCTCTATCTAGACGTACTACTTTAATTACACAGTCACACGGTGACACGGTGTGTACTCTGGTGTGTGTTTAGTTGTAAAAAGGGTGGGTAAAATTTGGTCGAAAAGTCACATCAGACAGTGAAGCGCACTGTAGCACTTTTCGTTTATTTGTGGTAATCGTTGTCCCACCATGACCTAACGAGGCTCAAAAGATTCATCTCGTCGTATACATCAAAACCATGTACTTAGTTTTTTTATTTACCCATGTTTAGTTTTTCATGCACGAGAAGAGATATTTGATGTGATAGATGAATAGTAAAGTTTTGAGAGAATTTTAGTTTGTGGAAACTAAACAGGCCCCCTGATGCAAACGTTGCATCTAATTAAATTTGCTTTACTGCACAGCGGTAAAAAAATAACTCAGATGGTGAGCGACGGAGCGCGGGACAGGGAAAAACGAACCGGTATGCGAGTGAAGACATGTAATAAGTGGCAATAGGGGTAATTATCCCCCAACTCTATATGGATGTATTAAGGGGCTGTTTGCACGGCTCCGCTCCAACTTCTACAACTCCCCTCCTAATCTTTTTTTACCAAACACGTGCGGCTCCAAGTTTTGCAGATCCAAGAAAAAAAGTGGAGTTAGGGGCCAACTCTAGGTAAAACATGGAGCACCTCAAACGGTGCTTCAGAAACAAAGATTTTATAACTTCTCATGGAGTTGGGGTAAAATTACCCACCGCTACCATCGATTAAGGGTACCGTTTCAGAGATGAGTCCGTCTTTTTTTTACTTCCGTCCGACCCCCTCCCTCGTGTTGTTCTTTTTCTTTTTTTTCCTGCCGAACTTTTTTTTTCTTTTTTCTTTCCTGCCAAACTTTTTTCCTTTTTTTCCATCGTTTTTTACCCCCTGGCTCGCCTCGTTTTCTTCTTTTTTTTTTCTGCCGAGCCTTTTCTTTCTTTTTTCCCATCTTTTTTTCGTTACGCTAGCAGCGCGGAAAAAAACCGGGGCCAACAAAATCAAATGCATGGGTAAGATATATATTTTTCCCATCAAATCCTATATTTTTTAGAGTTGGATTTGCATTTTTAGCCAAACACGTTGAGCCAGCTCCACATTAATTGAAGTGGATGGAGTGGAGCTGAATCATGGAGTTGTTGGAGTTGGAGCTGGTTTTTATGGAGTGAAGCTCTTCTAAACAGGCTCTAAATTAGGGCCTGTTTGGTTCCTAGGGACTAAAACTAAGGGACTAAATTTAGTCCCTAAGGGACTAAAATTGCTGTTTGGATCCCTGAACTAAAAGAGACTAAAGTGACTTTAATGGCTTGCGCAAAGACTATTTTACCCCTGATTACTACCCCTCCCGCCATCACATTGCGTCAATCAATCCGAAGGAGGAGGAGGAGAAGCACCCTGTCCGGCCGGCCGATGGACCCGTGCCCGTTCGTGCGGGTGCTGGTCGGCAACCTGGCGCTGAAGATGCCGGCGCCGTCCCCCCGCAGCGGCGGCGGGTCGACCTCCAGCTCCGGCGCCAGGGTGCACCCGACCACCGCGCCATGCTACTGCCGGATCCGCCTCAACAAGCTCCCCTACCAGACGACCACGGCCCCGCTGCTGCCCTCCGCCGAGGAGGGCCCGGCCTCCTGCACGGGCGCCTTCGCCGCCTCCCCTGGCACCGACCGCATGAGCTGCTCCAACCCCAGCGGCTGGCTCATCCTCCGCCCCGTCGACGGCACCTGGACGCCGTGGGGCCGCCTCGAGTGCTGGCGCGAGCGCGGCGGCGCGGGCGCCGGCGGCGACTCGCTGGGGTACCGGTTCGAGCTGGTCCCGGACCACACCAACTCCGGCGTGGGCGTCTGCGTTGCGGAGTCCGGCCTCCCCGCGTCCAAGGGCGGGCGGTTCGCCATCGACCTGACGGCGGCGCAGCCGTTCGGGCGGAGCGGGTCCCCCGGGTGCAGTCCCAGGGGCAGCGGCGACTTAAGCCACGGCGGCGGGCTGTGGCCGTTCGGGAGCTTCCGCGGGTTCGTGATGTCGGCGGCGGCGCAGGGGGAAGGGCGGCGAGGAGAGGAGCGCGAGGGGAATCGGGTCGGTGGAGACGAGAGGATAGAGTCGGGGGGGAGGGCATCCAGTGGAAAGTGGGGATTTTAGTCCATATAAGCTCCTCTTGTGGAGCTAGAGAGTTTTAGTCCCTTTGAGGCATTTTAGTCCCTATAGTTTGGATCTTTAGTCCGTTTTGGGACTAAATTTAGTCCGTTTTGGTTTTAGTCCCTGGAACCAAACAGGGCCTTAGTGTTTCTGGAGCACCCCCATAAGGAGCTCAAAAAAAAACTTATAGTTGGCTCCTAGATCCATATTTTTTGTGGAGCTCAAGATATTTGGCTACAGAATTGAGCGGAGCTGCATGCAGCCCCTAAAAATAAAAACTACTGCGTCGGCGGGTAACTATGCAGCAGCTATGTGAACAAAGAGGACACGTTAGAAAAACAGGCCCATGTACCTAAAAGGACAGGCCCATTGAAGCTTTATCTTCCAGCCCACTAACACCAACGAAGGCCCAGTTATCCTCAGGGCACCCTGGAACCGATCCTGGCTGTCCACTGCATCGAGGCCACGAGATCCATCCGTCCACACGAAGGCTAGGGTTTCTCCTGGAGTTAAAAGGGCCCGAGGCGCCGGCCTTATAAACCCTACCCTTCTCCATCCGCTTCCACCCTCTCGCCCGCCAGTAGCAGCCGACGCCGCCGCCGCCGCCGCCGCGTCGACAACCACCGCAGGCGACCGAGATGGTAAGATCCCGACCCCCTTCCACCTCGCTTGTGTTTTTCATGTCGATCGCTGCGTCTGTGCTATGCATCTAGCGTTTGGTTTGGTGGATTCGTTTCGCATAGAATCGTTTAGGTCGCCGCCGTGGCGAGCGAGCTCGGCGGCAAGGCAAACCTTGTGGCCGCCGGTGTGCTCTTGCTGTTGTTCGTATTTTACTGGGATCTAGGCAGAGGTGGAAGAGGTTGAACTCGATGTGGCAGCTTCATGTTTCTGCCCTGATAAGTTTGCTCGAAGGGCCGGAATGGACTCGATGTCAACAAAATTTTTGTTGAATGTGTTGGTGGGCGCTTGGATTAGCGATTAGTGCCTGCGCGATGAAATATTTTACTGATGTACGTGTGGTACCATGTTCTTGTGTCGGGGAGCTGTAGAAGCATGCTGTGCCATTTTGGTTGCTTCATAGTTTGTTCATGATGGCTATTTAAGCATTGTATCCTTTTAATCGTTCTGCAATGTCATTTGTTCGTTAGATCTACGAGTGCGAGCGCATATATGTGATATGCCTGCAATAGCACTGTTGTTTAGTTGCAATAGCACTGTTTAGTTTGTTTGTTGGTAGAGTCTCACTGTCATTATAATCATTTCTGATTGGTTTCACTGTTTTAGCAGTCAGTTGAATGCCGTTGTCATCAGTTGTGCCCTATTTAATTATGATGCATTTGCTGCTTGGTTTGCTACTTTAATTGACTTCTATAATGTTGAAAGCTTAATTGAGATCCCCTTGTCTGAATTAAAGTTATATTTACATGCACATTGCATTATTTGTGCAGGGTGGTTTTGTCAGGACCCAGAAGACCCATGCGTACTTCAAGCGTTTCCAGGTGAAGTTCAAGAGAAGGCGCGGTATGTGTAATCTGCTATATTTCTGGTATATTTCTTTTATATACTGTGTTTTTAACATTCTTATCTTTGTACTTGTTTGCAGCTGGTAAGACTGACTACAGGGCAAGGATCAGGTTGATCAACCAAGACAAGAACAAGTATAACACACCGAAATACAGATTCGTTGTGCGATTTGTATCCTTTGAATATACTTTTTTGGTTCATTGATGGTTTCTGCTTATTATTATGACATTGCTTTTGGACATTTTGTTCATTGATGGTTTCTGCTTATTATAATTGCACTTTGAGCATTGGTGGCATTGTATCGCTTAACTCAATCTCTATAGACCAACAAGGATATTACTGCACAGATCGTGTCTGCAAGTATTGCGGGTGATATGGTTCTTGCTGCTGCCTATTCCCATGAGCTTCCACGATATGGGCTTGAAGTTGGTCTGACCAACTATGCTGCAGGTACCTTTTCTGTCTGCAAAGAACATGCTTAATATTGCAAGTAAAATGCATCTATGTTGTCTAATTCAACTCATTCCACCCATGTTATAGCCTACTGCACTGGACTTCTTTTGGCTCGTCGTGTGCTCAAGATCCGTGAGTTGGACCAGGAGTATGAGGGCAATGTTGAGGTAAAATTCAAGCAACGATTTTATTTTATTTTGGTCTAATTTCTGCTGATTTCGTTGTTGCATTGGTTGATCATTGGTATACTTTTATTCAGGCCACTGGTGAGGATTTCTCTGTTGAGCCAGATGATGAGAGGAGGCCATTCCGTGCTCTGTTGGATGTTGGCCTTGTCAGGACTACCACTGGAAACCGTGTGTTTGGAGCCCTGAAGGTATAAGTTTGCTCTGTCATGTTTCTGGGATTGTTATTTTTTTGTTTTTTAATTTTAGCTGACTTAACAAATGTACATGTTTTCAGTATGAGGTCACTCTGAATTTTGATATTCTTACCAGAGCACATGTTTTCAATATTATTGTTATTAAGCTATATTTGTTTTGCTGTATGTTTAAGAATGTTTTATGGAGAAATGTCCTTTTGAATGAAATTTACACTAGTTGCCTTGTTGCTGCAGGGAGCTTTGGATGGTGGTTTGGATATTCCTCACAGTGACAAAAGGTTTGCTGGTTTTAAGAAGGATGAGAAGCAGCTGGATGCTGAAATCCACCGCAAGTATATCTATGGTGGCCACGTTGCTGAGTACATGAGGGTGAGTTTTGATGTTGCTTGAGATTGTGCCCTTTGTTCCCTTGTGGTAGTTGAGATCTCCATTGAATTGCATTGCATGAAAGTTACTAATGATCATTGATGCTGTTATTCTTATCATTGTTTCAGACTCTTGCTGAGGAGGAGCCAGAGAAGTACCAGACTCACTTCAGTGAGTACATCAAGAAGGGGATTGAGGCTGATGACATGGAGGCTCTGTACAAGAAGGTTCATGCAGCCATCCGTGCTGATCCTTCCATAGCCAAGTCGACCAAGCAGGCACCAAAGGAGCACAAGAGGTATATATCGTACTTTGCTAGCTCTCACACATGTTGATGCATCCAACCCAAATCCTTTCTTTTGTGTAGCTCTGACCTGCCTTTTATTCTAGGTACAACCCGAAGAAGCTGACCTATGAGCAGAGGAAGGCAAGCCTCGTCCAAAGGCTCAACGCCCTCAACGCCTCTGGTGGTGCTGATGACGACGATGACGATGAGGATGACGAGTGAACTGTAGTCCCGTCGTATTAGTGCTATCTTATGCTGCAATCTGAACTAGTGCTGTGGCACTTATCGTTACCTGTAGTTCTGCAACAGGAATTTTTGTTTAAGCTTGTCGATGCGAACAAAGCTGTTTGTGTTAGTTTCGAGCTGGAGATCTGGATATTTTTATCTTATCTTAATATTAAGGTGCTGGCGTTTGGACATCTTGTTCTCTTGTCCTCGTTTTCTAATTGCTATCCATGGTAATTGTTGTGATATTTTATTCCCAGTGTCTGGTGATTATTTTATTGTCTTCTTCAACTAGTTCAACGCCCTACCTTTTTGTAATTATTCGAAGATGTCCGCTTCTCCAAGTTTTGCAATGCTGTCTTCAGCTGTCTCTAGTTCAACAACGAACTAGTGATCTGTGGTAGAGTCATAACGGGGAGCATTATTCTGAGATACGGAATATGATAAGATTTGGCTGGAATCTAATTTTATCCTTGTTTTTTCTGTTTCCTTTAGGTCGTTGTATGTGATTTGTGAAAAGTACCTCCCGTTCCCTTGCCTCTTCTTGTTGCCCGGAATTTCAGCAATAGCTTTTGTTTAAAGGTTTTCCTGCAAATTGATTCCTTTTTGTGCTTTTTGATTTGATCTGTTGTTTGCTTCGCTGTCTCCGGAGCTAACCGGGCCAGTTCAGGCTGAGTAACAGGCCGAGTGAAGCTTGGGCTGATCCCAAAAGCCACTCTCAAATTCACTAGTCGAGACGAACATTTTAAACCTAATTAATTAATTTTTAAATAATTTTTGACACATACAAATGGAACACTACGCAATAATTATATTTCTCCCAAGTTTAACCTTTCATCTAAACCCTCCAGCGACCAGCGCAATCGTTCTCCTGTTTTTTACTGGCGTGGTGCGTGGAGGAGAGATCATCCGGACTCTCGGAAGCACCCTGCATTTGGCCCAAAATACCTTTTACTAGTATGGCCCAAACTAAAGAAACAGAAAACTAGCCCAGTTACGGCCTGTAAGCCTACATCCGCCTCCAACTCCAATCCGCCAGGCCTGCATCGTCTCGACGCCCTCCGGTGCGAGAAACCGTGAGTCGTCGCGACTCCTCGGCAGCGGCGCCGCTCCTCGCTTCCTTGCGGAGCTCGCAGCCTCCGGCCGCCCTACCTGCTCTGTCTCCTCGCTCCTCGCTGGAAGCTGTCCGGCGGCATGGTTCCTGCCCTCTCTCGCAGCCCACGCCAGAAGCCGCCACCGGGAGGGAGACGCAGCTAGGGCTTCGGTCCAAAGAAGCCGCCACTGTTGGTTTGCCAACTCCGACCGCTGCGCCCTCAACTTGCTTGCATCCGGCGATCCCATCTGCACCATCATCCTCATATCATTCTGTGGTGAGCTCGAGTTTCACCTCTCTTCTGTTCTCTGATTCCTGAAATTCCTTCATTTTTTTTTCTGATTTGTGCCAAGACTAATTCCAGTACATTATATCAGAACTGCTTGTATTGTAATTTATGTAAGTTTCGAACTTATTTTGTTGAATTCAATACGTTACCATACCTTTCGCAAATTATTTGTGCTATGAATGTACGTGGTTTTAGTTAATTTATATTTGTACCCAATTTTGGTATGTTTTGTACTTGTATACCGTACTATATTCTAGATTTTACCGAATTGGATGTTGAAAATTTTAGCTAGTACTAATTCAAAACTTGGTTCCGCCACTGCTCTGGGATTGATTCCTTGTAGGTAAGGAACCCTAACTTGTTTAGATGGATTTTTCTTCCTAGGAACAAGTGTTTTCTTGTAGCTGCTGTTAGCAATCAAACCTAAATCTCTCTTCCTGTAAGTTAGTGAAGCGGCTTCATGTCTTGAGCATCACACAAACACTGACTCTACGATTTTGTGAGTTCCACCGATAGTTCATTGCTTACCAAATACCTTGCTTATTGTTACTTCAGATTCCAGGTGGCAAATTTCACTTTGAAGATGGTTCAACTCTTTTTGCATGCACCAGCAGAAGAAGGTGGTAGTGTTAATACAGTTGCTGTGGAGACGAGGAGATCTCTTCTCAACAACGTTGAATCCATAATCAAGTCAATTATCAAGTCAGCAGGCAGGTATGAAGCTCGGTTGTGGCTGTGCAGCACTGTCTCGTCGGTCCATTCCCTCAATCGCCATGACCAGCGCGACCTGTTTCTCGATCTCTTAGAGATGAAAAATTCCAAGCGAGATGTTGCTGCCCGCTTGCTGCGAATGATTTTTGAGAAGAAGCCCAAAATGGCCGGGTCTATTCTAGCAAAAAATGGCCATATACTGGAGGAGTTCTTCCGAGGTAATTTCACTAGGAATTTTGAAATATTTTTATCTGTCACTCACATAGATCTGTTTTTCTTTCGTTTGATTGCTGCACTCCACCAATTTCTATGTCCGAAAAAAATTGTTAAAAAGTCAGTGCAGAATATGTCCCTCACTCTCATACATAGAAGTGCAGAATATGTCCGAAAAAAATAGAAGTGGCTAAACTATCTTCTCAGCTTCTTCATACATTGTAACACAAGATGTGCATGGTCTCAATTTGAACTTGTGCTTGTTCGAAGGAGTATAGCATGTTCCTCACTCTCAGATTTATTATATTTTGTAAATCACATGCTACCATTTACCATACTTCAATGTCTCTGTCATGTAAATGGGAAAACATAGCATTATAGAATTTAGTAACACACTTCCATGTACTAAGAAATGGTGTTTCCATTTCAACTACATATTCGTCTTTGAACCTATTTTTTAAATATATTTAGGTACAATCTACATCTCTGAATTTGGTGTAGTGCTGGAGCTTATTATGAAACTTCTTGCGGTTACATACTGTAACTCCCAGCAAAATCAGTAGTGTCCTTTTGTCCTGAACAAGCTTCACTCAATGGGAAGATGTGTGCCTCTTTGTCCTGGCCACTTAAGCAGTCTCTTAGTCAAGTTAAGTAAATATAAGTGTGAATGTGTGATATTTTACCTCCTTTTGAACTGTTGCAATTTAGCAAGAGTTTGTTCAGATACTAGTTGGAACTACTATCATTGATTACATGCCCTCTCTTAATATCTGCAGGAAACCCGAAGCGAATATTGCAGTGGTTTGGTCATTTTGCTGTTAGTGGTGAATCTTCACATAAAAAGGGTGCCAAGGCACTTTCTCAGTTTGCTTTTGTAAATCGTGACATGTGCTGGGAAGAACTTGAGTGGAAAGGAAAGCACGGGCAGTCTCCTGCTGTTGTTGCTACTAAGCCTCACTATTTTCGTGATCTTGATGTTCTCCAGACTGTGGAAAATTTCTTGGAGTATGTCCCTGACTTCTGGTCTTCGGAGGAGTTTGCTGATTCTATTAAAGATGGTGAAATACTGCAGATTGATGCAGCATACTTTGTGGATCAATTTTTGTACTTGATGTATGAGGAGAACTCCAAAGATGCATGGCGTGCAGTTGAAGAGTTTTTGATGGACGAGCAGTTTTCCTCTCTTTCCCAACATCTTCTTATTCATCTGGATGAACAAAGGCTTCTTGATTTCTTAAAATCTTTAGGCAAGCTCCTCAGTCCTACTTTGCAATGCAAGGAATTGGCATTCCCATGTTGTTGGCTTGAGGTTCTTTTGTCAGGACATTGTAATCACCTATCTCTTGATGATCTTGTCTTACTGAACTGTGTCATTGCCAAGGGTAGACAACTTTGGCGGCTCATGAATGACGAAGAACAACAGGAAGAACATGGACAAATGGAAGAGCTTCTGAAGGGCGTAAATCATTTGAGTGATGCTGATCATTTTGCTCTCATGAAGAAACTCACGGGGACAGAACTTCCTGATGCACTTAAGTGGATAGGCATTCATTCCTGGGTAATTTTTTGTGATTTGTCGAAAGAATGCAAATCAGGAGATTCTTGTGAATCTTTGTTTATTGATAACAAAATAGAGTTTCGCAAGGCTGATGATTACTCATTGGTTCAAAATTATGGGTGCTCAATTTCACGAATGCCTGATACTGATGATGAGGATCATGCTGGAAGTAGTCATAAAAGGAGAAAGAAGAGTAGAAGAAAAAAGCGGTGTAGATATGAGTCTGATGAGGACAAGCTTGATGAACTGCTTGAACTTGGATCAACCAATGGAAAGAACTGTATTAAATCAAGTGGGAGGTGGTACCTTTCAACTGATGGTTTCTCTGCTTCTTGGGACACAGTATGTTACATCCTTTGTTGCTAAATATTATATCAATATAGTAATTGAATTACTTCTTTTAACTGTTATTTTGTACATTTATGGTTGCTACCGTGCTCCTGCAGGCGGACATACCAGATCACCTCTCTACTTATTATTTCACTAAATGGGTAAAGTGGTGGACTTGCTTTAGATGATTCTCATCACAGCATGGGTAGTATGGCAATCCTGCTACTTTTTCAGGCGACAACACATTATAACATGAAGTTATATATTTTCTCTTCAAATCTGCAATATTTTGGTGATGAATTCTGATGGTAGGTGTTAATTTCCTGCGCCTTGATGTTACATACCATGAATTCATCTCCTATGCAGAGTGTTGTAGTTCTATTGTTATGCATACTGTAGCATCTGTCGGCTCGTGGTGGTTGTGCAGTGCCTTGCACATTCATCTTTTTCGCTTGTCATGCTGCAGCTATAACCAATGCATTTTCTCTATTTACTTGCTTTAAAGTATGCTCACGTTTGTCAATGGTTTTGCAGATTCATGCATTCTGGGATTACTGAATGGTGCATGAGATACAGTACCAACTCTCTTTAGTTCGGCTTGCTGTATGTACATCAATGGAAGATTTTTGGCTGCATAGTATTGAATTGTCCAGGCATTTCCTTGAAATCCACTCGGAATTTGGAGTTTACAGATGTTGTAATTGTACTGTACAGTGCTAGAGACTTTCTATAAAATTTCGACAACACCTTTTAATACATGGATATGTGCTGGGATTATTACACGCTTACCGCTGTAATTGTATTCGGTTTCCAGAATGAATTGGGATCTTCATTGATGCAGTTCCTGAGAATTTTAGCATTTAAAGGTTCTTCATTATCCTTAGTTCCTGGGAATTCAGGCATTTTCTCTGCTGGTTAGTACCATCGTTCGTAGACATCGCGGGCGTTAAACTATTCTGTGACATGGTGCCAGCGAGAGGACAGAAGTGAAGATGACGATCATGGTTCCGAGTTTATTCATATTCTGTCACTTGAAAAATCCTACCTCACAATACAAATACGCAATTAATATGAAACCAATACGAATTGTTTAAACATTGTACATTGGCACCGTCCAGCTAGAGAATGTGTATATACATTGCTTCAAGGTTACATAAAGTGATAAAACCGATAAATTTCCAGACTGAAAAGGCCCATCGATTTGAAAGACTACAGTTCTTTTTTTTTTGAAAGAAACAATTCTCCTTCCAAAGTGTACAAATGATCGAATATCCCATACATCAGTTTCCTTAGACTACAGTTCTTTTTTTTTGAAAGAAACAATTCTTTCAAAGTGTACAAATGATCGAATATCTCATACATAAGTTTCCTTTCCTGGACCTGGTGCTCAGGCGTAGGCGAGCACCTTATGCTATCATGGGATGGCTCAGCCTCAACAATTGCCCCTTAGGCCGTATAAAGGGCTGCAGACACCTCAAAGTCGTCGAACTGTGTCATGATCTCTCCAGTTGAATTGGCAAGTACTACAATCAGCCATGAGAAACAGGATTAGCATAAACACCAACTTAGTAGGAGCTGCATCTAAAGCAAGCTCTATAAGTTTTTTGTTGAGCCAACTTACCAAGAGGATCGTATGTTGGCAGGGTGATGTACCGCGGGCAATGTTTTCTTCTTGACACACTTCCATTCGTCAAAGTAGTAGTAAGACAATCACGAGGCTGGAAACATAAATTGAGATGAGCATTGCCACAATGTGTTGTTTGAAATTTGGAAACAAATATATGTATCGAACTTGGTGAACAGAACTGCTCAGAGAAATATTCAAGATTGAAATTTATGCAACACAAATTGATGATCATGTCCTCTGATTCGTAATTTATCAAGTTTTGTTTCCACAAGAACTAGAGTTCCAGATCAGTTATCGGAGATATATACATAGGATGCAACATTCTTGAGAAACACTTCCAATTTCAGCAAATCAGACTTCCAGTCCTATAAGAAATGGGGAACTCACCTTCAATTCTTTGTCGAAGCATAACCTGAGTTCTTCAACTGAGCCCCTTTTGCAAATAATTTGTGGCGATCCCCCAAAAGCATGTTTGATGGCATCGATGACATCGCTCAGTGCGTATTCCTGACCATTTGAAATCTGTATACCTCCACTGGACAGCATTTCCTGCAACCGCAATCCAAATTTATAATAGAGAGGACAGAGGCCTGAGACACAATTGCAAAGTTAAAATCAGAGATGGGTATTCTGGTTTTAAGCACTACTTTGTCATGCCATGGTGGTAACGTGGTAAGACTAATCTGCCAACGATCTGGGTACTAACCGTAACATTATATTTGAAGTAGAGGTCAAGGGCAGTGTTGAAATATTGTAATTCATCCTGAACCACAGGGGCAGAGCATGTTCCATGCTTCTCTGAAAAATGAAATTTCATGTTAATAAGGTTAGCCAGTCATGCACTTCTCACAAGCCTCTGAGCCATCAGAGCATAATGACAGAGGCTACTTTGCAAACAGAAGTTTGTATCACAAGGCCTAGAAAAGAACATTACCCCACTGAAGATAAGCAACAGATGAACCAAGCAGCAAATGCCATCACGCCAGACAAGATACAAAGTTAACAGCACAAAGGTTTAGCTGAGGCATATTTTCGGAGTTCAGTTGCACAACAAACGAGCCAGTTCTGAATAGCACACCTCGTGAGCCCAGAAGAGTCCTCTGCCGCTGAAGCAAGTGGAAGGAGAGGAGCAGTACAAGGACGGCCAGTACTTGTCAAGCGTCTCCTTCAGTGGCAGAATCTACACGAGAGGATTGTGACCAGATTATCAATCAGCACGGTCACTGAGAGCTCCACACAGAATTTAAACGCTACAAGAGGATTAAGCGGAAGCTGCCGCGCCCTACAATCTACATCCAATGGAGCACCTTGTCCATCTCGAACTCGGTGTGGCGGCAGCACGACGGCCAGGTCCCGTCGTCGTAGTCCGGCCACAGACCATCTGCTCCAGCAAAAAGTTGCGAAATTGACACCAAATCGACAAGGAATTCATCTAAGAAAAGAAACCGAATCGAGCGGACGGAGCGAGCACTTACGGATCGTAAACCACTGGAGCGGCTCCGAGCTGCACGGAGCAAAAAAAAAAAAATCGCGTCAGGTCCCCGCATCAACCGAAACGAAGTACTATCAAAACTAATCTACGGGGGGAGCGAGCTCTCGGCGGTTGGAGCTTGGAGGAGAGGATGAGATGGCGGATCGGGAGGACAAGGAGAGGGGCAGCGCGGCGGCGCACGTACCGGCAGCATCCGTTCTTGGCGCAGCAGTAGCGGGTGGAGGCGCAGATGGTGCCGGGCCACTGCAGGGAGAGCGCGAAGTAGTCGAACTCGCGCTGCGGCCCGCGGGCCAGGAGGGGCTCGCCCGCGGAGCACAGGCCGGCGGCCACCAGCGCCCAGACCACCAGCGCGCACGCCGCCTTCCACGCCGTCGCCGTCGCCATCGCCTCCCTCTCCTCCAGTCCTCTCCCTCTCTCCCGGGCAGCGGTGGGAAGGTTAGCGCCGGGAGCTCAGTACAACTACCGTGCTTGGCGACGAGGTCAGGATGTCAGATGGGGCGCGATCAATAGTGTGGGGTGCGGGGTGCCGGGACACCCGTCCCACTGCCAAGTGGGCCCGAGATTACGTATAAACCCGTCACTTAGGTTAGGTTGCTTGTTATCGCGATCGTCTCGTGGAATCTGCTGAGGATAGAGAGCACAAGCAACGGGAGACGACCCTAGCGGTAGCAACAGCACATGGGTTTGATCCGGGATGGATATTCTTTGCCGTCGAAAGGCATCTGCACCAGTGGCACCACCGTAGCCGATAGGAAAGCTCATCTGCTTGGGAACAAGAGGACGCCGGCGTGTATTGTCACGAGTCCACGATCAGATGGAAAGCAGTAGTAATTAACACGCAAATGGCAGAGACTTGTCGTGGAGAAAACGTCTGGGACTCTGATACAGTGACACTGAAGAGCACTTCAGATATTCTCTTCTTTTTTTTTTAACGAACAGAAGCACTTCAGATATTCATTCATTCACATCGCCTTCCCAGATACCAATGACCAGCCATGGGGATCGTGAAGGAGCTATACATGACCAGGCAGGGCTGGCGGTTTCCTTTCTTTACACATCGTGGCATCGCGAACAACTCGGGGTACTCGTGGGAATTCAGAATCCTGCAGAACCTGAACTCTACAAACTCAGCCGTATGCGTGCAGCTCGCCATTGGCCTGGGCACTGATCCGCTCCGTAGCGTTGGCCAGCACTGCAACCGCAACCACAACGTTCAGTCAGTAAAGGTACAGCGAGACAGAAACGGTGTAGCTTTGGGGGTGAAAATTGTCTTCCCATGTACTGTATCCAGCACTGAATTCAGGCAACACAGTAGAAGCAGTAACGGGCAAAGAACGAGAGCAGCTCACCTGATGGTTTGTACGACGGGAAAGTGACGTAGCGAGGGCAGTAACTTCTGCTGTTGGGTGCCTTATCAGTCTCGAGCGTGCAATCACGAGGCTGCCATTCAAGAGATGCAAGTGAGTGGTATTATTCATACGTCCACCTCAACACTTACAGTATGTTTAGGTAAGTATAAAAAACACTTATGTTTAATGATGGTCCTTTGTTAATTATTGCTTAATATAAAGCCTAGTATACACTCCTGAATCCTGATCACAAGTTGAGCTCTACTCTTACTACTATATATCAACATAAATTTAACTTCCTGCTTCAACTGACTTGACTTGAACTCAGTGTATTGTATGTTTTTTTGTAAGGAATAAGCATTTCCCAGAAACATTGGCTAATTTTAGAACGGCTACCGTTCATGTACCAGCTCAGGGAAAAAAAAAGGGAAAACAGTCTGTAATATAGCTATAACTGACAGAAACTACCTACCTGATAATCCTTGTGGAAGCAGAGCCTAAGTTCTTGAACTGAGCCATTCTTACAAACAAGTGATGGCATTGCCCCAAATGCGTACTCAATGACAGCAACAATATGCCCAACAGCGTATTTTCTGCCAGTTGCAGGCCGAATATGTGCTTTTCTCAGGGCTTTCTGCAAAACAACAGCAAGAACTACAGTAAAACAACAATCTTAACATATGTTTTGTGCAATGAGCATGGCATGCTCAGATGAGGGATGGCCAACCGTAACGTTGTATTTGCTGTAGAGATAAAGTGCTGTGGAGAAGTAGTCATATTCATCTTGTATTTCTGGATAAGCACAAGTTCCATGAGTTTCTGCCAAAGGAAAGAAAAGATAGTAGAGCGTTAGAGACAGACATCATCTGAGACACAACGAAACATAACCAGACTCTTTGATATCACACCACATCATCTGCCCCACAGTGAAACATAACCAGACTACTTAATGTTAATGAATTGAATGCAACAGTTTTTGTGCCAACAACTTCAGAAATGGCATACCCCACTGAAGAAGATCCGGCAAAGGGAAAACCATCAGCACATGCACACAAACAAAAGAAACGCTTGGTCAGTAGTCAGCACATGAATTGTTCCTTGTAATCAAATCTCCCAAAAAAAAATCACCTCATGCACCCAAAAGGGCCCCTTTCCACCAAAGCAGGTTGAAGAAGAGCCGCAGTATAGAGATGGCCAGTACTTCTCTAGTATTGGCATCAACATTAAGATCTGCAACAAAGCAATCAAGCACACTGACATGACAAATTTGCAGTAGTTCAGATATTTTGTTCAGGAAAGGGTTTGCAAAGCCGGTACCTTATTGATGTTGAATCTGGTGGGTCTGCAGCATGATGGCCATCCCCCATAGTTGTACTGTGGCCAGAGGCCGTCTGTTCAAACAAAATAATGATGATGAAATGACTATCAGAACTTTTTGGATGCAATTGTCTTAGCCTAAGGCTCCTAGCGTGTCCGAGTTTTTTTTATTGTCTTAGCCTAAATATTACTTTGGTGCTGATGTGCAACCACAATTCATACACATGCTTTACAGTTGCAACAGAAGCTATCACTATCACAGTGCATTTCAGTGTCAAAAAGTTCAGCAGCAATGTCTGATGGGAACCAAATCAACCAATGGCTGATCGAAACAACAAATCAGGCTATTTGGAGGCCGTTCCTTCTGAGAAATTCTAAATGTCGACTGCTTCAAGTCAAGAACTGATCAAATAATTGCTGTGTGCATTTACGTCGAAAAATAATTACTCTGTGCATTTATTTAGTCCTTTCCTTACTATATTTAACTCGTTCAAAATATAGGAAATATATATTTTTCAGTCCTGACTCAAGACCGATATGAATTGAAAAGTTTGAAAAATTATCTATAATTCACATGTCTCAATCAAATCAGCTGATAGGAAAATCTAAACATTACTGCTTTTCTCTTCAGCATCAAAGTGCCATAAGAAATTCACAAGGTATATGTGCAGCATCCAAATGAGAAAAAAATGCAAGTGATTTGCGTGGACTTACGAATCGTGAACCATTTGAGAGGCTTCGATCTGCAGAAAATGTCAAGGAAAAACCAAATGAGGTCGCTCAATCGAGTTCCAGCGGGGACAATGCGAAGATAGAGATCAAGCGAAATGGTACCGGCAGCAGCCATTGGTGTCGCAGCAGTTGCTGGTCTGCCGGCAAATGGTGCCCGGCCACTGCAGCGCCAGCACGTAGTAGTCGAATCCAACCCACCGCCGCTTCCGGCTACCACCCGCCGCCGCCGCCGACGACGACGACGACGCCGAGGCGGACGGCGCCAGCAGCGCGCCGGGAAGCAGCACGGCGAGGCAGAGGAGCGAGAGCGGGAGGAGGAAGCGCTTCCTCCCCCGCCGGTGCCGCCGCGTCTCCATCACCCCGCGCCCGCCGTCGCTCCCCGATGAATCGGAACTTCGTGGCGCGCGTCTGGATCTGCCTAAGTACTACAACAAATCCATCAACTGCTGCAAGATCGCGACTTGGAATGGTGGGGATGGATGGATTGGCTTCGAGAACATGCCAGATATCAGCAGCGAGATTATGGACGAATAATTAAATATAACCTCGCATCGGCTAAACCCTCTGTGGGAAGATTAGTTTTTGCTTGCAGATCGATGGCTTGCTGTGCTCGTGAAGCATACACACACTAGACGAAGCTAGGACGGCTACGAGCACTAATTTTTTGGGTTTCCCTTTCCTTTTGCCTCTTCCTATGGACGATACAAAATTGCAAATGTTGGAACTGCATTACTTGCATAACCAAGTTATACCATACCAGTGGCAGCAAGCTACGGACATTAACTGAATTGTTGTTCTTTTCATCTACGACTACGAGAATAAACCAGTAGCTACTACTAGTAAATCTGAACTAAAAATGATTTGCAGAGAACAAATGAACAATAAATAAAAGAAATGTACAAAAGGAAAAAAATAAGACGAAAAAAATCTTGGCGTCTGCCTTTGCGGCCCAATATAAGAAAAACGAGAGCGAACGGTGGATTGGAGGCCCAATTGGGAAAGAAATGGCCCAGTGAGGTTTTGTTTGACAGAGGTTAATTCCCTACTTTGGATCTGTGTACTACTCGTAGCACACTCTGCACATATGCAATGTATGTGATCAACCTACGGTCCTATACAGAACACCTTAATCTTTTTCCAATTGAACAGTTTACAGGAAATATCGCTGACGTGCTTTCGGAGGGGAGGGGAGGATAGACTAGAGAATGAGAGATTGTGATCTTCGTTTTGGTCGCTAGAAGTAAGGTGCGTAATTAGGACCTGCCATGGTACGTGTTGGTGTCAAGTTCGGTGATGGGTGGAGCTCGGTAAGATCAGAGAGGGTGTCTTTGGGTGGCGATCGGTCAACGGTGATCGGAGAACTGCCCGGGGTGAAAAAGGTTGAATTCGCAGGCTGCTCGTAACTTTGCTGCAACGTCTTTTTTGGCGGCAAAAGTCGTTTCCGTCTCGTTCTTGATGTCGTCGGCCGTCTCCTTCGTCCTTCCACATTTGGCCGACCCATACTTGCCACTTGCCATCCCGGGTCGGAGCAAGCAAGCAGCTGTCCTGATCGTGACACTGACACAGCCGCCCGTAGCCCGTAGTTGCAGCCGTCGTCATCGCACACCAGGCAACGCTACGCCGCACCCCGCAGGCCAGAAACCCAGATCGAGCACCCAGCTCCCATGGACCACGCCGCCACGACGACGGCCTGGGCCGTCGCCGTGCTCGCCCTGCTGGCGCTCAGCTCCTACCTGGCCGCGGCCGCGGCGCGCCGCCGCCGCCGGCCGAGGCGGCGGTACCCGCCCGTGGCCGGCACGGTGTTCCACAAGCTCTACCACTTCCGGCGCCTCCACGACTACCTCACCGGCCTGTCCCGCCGCCGCAGCACCTTCCGCCTGCTCGCGCCCGGCCGCCGGCGGCTGGTGTACACCTGCGACCCGGCGGTGGTGGAGCACATCCTCCGGGCCAACTTCCCCAGCTACGGCAAGGGGGGCTTCAACCACGGCAACACAGGGGACCTCCTCGGCGACGGCATCTTCGCCGTCGACGGCGACAGGTGGCGGCGGCAGCGCGCGATCGCCGCCCACGAGTTCTCCACCCGGGCCGTCCGCGAGTTCAGTGGCGCCGTCTTCAGGGACAACGCCGCCAAGCTCGCCGCCGTCGTCTCCGCCTGCGCCGCGTCGGAGCATGCGCAGCCCATGGAGTTCCAGGGCCTGCTGCAGAAAGCGGCCATGGATGCCATCTTCACCGTGACCTTCGGCTCGGACCTGAACACGCTAGGCGGCGGCGGCGGCGACGAGGCGAGCCGGTTCGCGGCGGCGGTGGACGACGCCAGCGAGTTCACCCTGCTGCGCTACGTGAACCCGTTCTGGAAGGCGATGAGGCTGCTCAACGTCGGGCCCGAGGCGGCGCTCCGGGAGCGTGTCAAGGTCATCGACGAGTTCGTGTACCCCCGCATCCGCGCCCGGTCCGAGGAGCTCAGGCGGGCGGCGCCGCCGCAGACGAGGCAGGACATGCTGTCCAGGTTCATGGAGGCAGCCAGTTCTAGTACCGCCGATGGCTGTGTCTCTGTGGGGAAGACGATGACGGTGGATTACAAGTACCTGAGGAACATGGTGCTGAACATTTTGATCGCCGGCAAGGACACGACGGCGGAGGCGCTCGCGTGGTTCTTCTACATGGCGTGCAAGCACCCGCGCGTGCAGGAGAGGGTTTACCAGGAGGCCGGCGAGGTCACCGGAGGCCATGCCGGCGAGGCCGTGTCCGTGGAGGAGTTCGCGGGGAGGCTCACCGACGAGGCGCTGGGCAGGATGCACTACCTGCACGCCGCCCTGACGGAGACGCTCAGGCTCTACCCTTCCCAACCTTGGTGAGCATACATGCATCCGAAACTAGCCACTGCTAATTACTACCAGCTCGTATGAACTGTGATCATAAGATCTTCTATTGTAGAATTTGACTGTAGAAATACAAATGGATTAAGGGGAGTATCTCTATATGTCTCATTTTGATGCGGATTCAGAACAACAAGGAGTGCTTCAATGATGATGTTCTGCCGAACGGGTTGAGCGTCAGCAAGGGCGACATCGTGTTCTACGTGCCTTACGCCATGGGCCGGATGGAGTACCTGTGGGGCAAAGACGCCGAGGAGTTCCGCCCCGAGCGCTGGCTCGACGACAACGGCGAGTTTCAGCAGGAAAGCCCGTTCAAGTTCACAGCTTTTCATGTAACCAAAACCACACTGTCTCTACTGACATAAACATATATGCAGCGGCGATCGAGATGCCCTGACGCTTGTTCGAACGAATTACAGGCCGGTCCGAGGATATGCTTGGGGAAGGAGTTCGCGTACAGGCAGATGAAGGTGCTGGCGGCCGTGCTGCTCCGTTTCTTCGTGTTCAGGCTGCGGGACGAGGGGGCAAGCGTCAGCTACAGGGCCACGATTACTCTCCTCATTGAACACGGCCTCCATCTGACGGCGACACCGAGATGAGGGGCAGCATCGTGTTGTCTGTATATGCTTCTGTACTTGTAAAAAACGACTGATGGGCGCGCGTGTCATCGCATAGAGCACGGTCAGCGTCACTGGCTGCGCCACCATGTTAAAGTATACAGCTCCTAAACTTCTGCAATATTGATCTTTTATATATTTTTAAATTTACTACTGTCTATTCCAAATTGCTATAAGCTGTTGCTTTTTACTGACCATTCGTTTTATAGTTATAAATAAAATAAACGATGATTGTATAAATTTTTAAACAAAACGAATGGTCAAACGTTATAAGGAAAAAATATAATTTAGAACAGAGGAAAGGACCCGCTACCCTATCCCACACCCACCCAAATGACCAATGCTCATGCAAGTTGTAACTTCTGAACATGGAATTATCAAAGGCATCTCAGTAAATAAAAACAAAGGGACCAACTGTGTATTTAGGCCTTAAGGACTACGATTACATCCAGAATGCCGCGTGAGAAAATAGCATGGTGTTCTTGGTCAGGGCATATGACCTAATGGTGCGGTGAATCTTAGTTGTTAGCTCTCCCTTCTGGCCATACTTGAGGCCAAACAAGGTGACATGCAGCACAGCATCGAGACCATTCTTGCTACGCAGAACGTTCTCGACGAGGCAGAACCTGCTGTCACCCATGTAGGTAAGAGTGGCACTCAGGTACCGACCACGGGGAAACTTCTCCTCGCCGCAGCGTCGGAACAGCTTCTCCTCGAGGATCCTGCACTCCGGGTGCCTCGTCGTCGTCGTCGCCATGGCGCTGCGTGAGGCTACTGGGCAGCAGCACACGTGCCCGTCCTCTTCGCGATGGAGGCCAACCCATCCGTCCAGCTCGCCGTCGTAGAAGCCATGGCCTCGGAAAGGCAGCGTCCATTCCCCGAGCTCCCGCCACACGCCATTGGCGGTGTCGAACGAGTGGGTAATCCGGTCGGTGGACATGAAGATGGTGCGCCCGTCCGGATGCAGCGCGTACGAGATGATCATCTCGTTTCCGATCGGCGTCGGCGCCGTATTCCAGCACCAAGCCATGGTCGGATCCCATGGCTCCCGCTGATCGGCGGTGCGGGCCCACGACAAGACCTGCAAAGAGCAAGACGCATCGAGCTCATGCTCATCGCACACGGATGCCAAGGCGTACAGCTTCCCGCCGGCAGCCATGGCGGCGTCCCCCAAGTCACGGAGGTAGCAGCCGTCGGGAGGACGAGGGCCGATGGTCAGAGACGCGGTCTCCGTGTCGTAGGCGAGGATCGGAGGGGCCCGGTCGCTGCTGCAGTCCGGGTTGGTTGAGACGAAGATTTTGGTGCCCAGAGCGGTGAAAGCCATCGGCGCCCCAGGCTCTGGCGACGATAGCCGGAGGGCGGCGGCGTCCTCGGCGAGGTGATCCTCCATGTTGTCGGCGTCAAGCTTGTGGATGCTGTACCCGCCCTTCCAGTCATCCAGCACCAGATACAGGTGCTTCTTCTTCGCGCAATCGCTGCATAACCGTCGCCGCTTGGATGAGGACTCCATTGTTACCGACGAGAGAAATTATTTTGCCGGGAGGCGGAGGATCTGGATCCACGCATCCTGATCTATGAAGAACAAGGTTTGATTTTTATAGATGGAGTGACGCCGGAGTGCAGAATCCGAGTAGTAATCGATGATGAGACGAAGAAAAAATCGATTAGATTCCAGTTGGGCCAACGAACAACCCAAGACGTCTCTCCCAATTGGGCCAACGAACCGATCCCCCTGGCGCGCGCCGGGCTGACTCGGTCCAATCCGCTGGCCCAAGTATGAAACGCCTTCATGCCACCAGCCCACCACCGAGCGAGCAGGGGCTCACGCGCGGACGCCGTCCTTCTGATCTCTGCTTCCGCCGCCGCCGCCGCCGCCGCCTCCTCTTCCGTTCACCACCCCTTCCGCCTAACATGGCTGCGGCGCCGCCGGCGTTCACCGGTAACCTGAAGGTGAGCTCAGCTTCGTCCTCACTTCCTCCCTCATGGCACTCCAATTTCAAGCGTTAATGGCTCCCTCACGCCTCACGCCTTACGCGCACACATTTCTCCCTCACCCATCGCTAAAAGCCCCTGCCGGATTCGTGCTTGAAGCCGGCGGTGGCATAGCCGCGGCGTATGCCACCTTGTGGGCTTTATTGGGGCGCGGAAGGTTGGGAGCTGCGACTCGAGGGTTTCCTTGGCGCATCTCGAGAGAGTACGGTGGGTACCAGAGCGAGGTTTGTGCGATTCGTCTTGGGACGCTAGACCGGGAAGGCTGATTCCCATGAGTATTTGGCACAGGGGTCTGACTATCTGACTGTGGGAGGGGACATTCTCTGTGAATCATGGATTAACTTCGACACTAAATCATCCGGATTTTGATCGTGCATGCTTTTATATGGACTGAATCAAATATAGATTAGCTTTTGGTACATGCTACCCGTTGAGAGCTCTATGTCTTAGACCTTTTTTAAACCATTGTATGCTGGGTTGTGAAGTTCTAGACTTGTTACTTGTGTTGATAAGCTCTGGTTCACCAGGAGATGTAACGTGGTGTTAACGACACTGGTTAGATTTATGCATACTAAGCTGCCTTGCTGGGCATTTTGCTATTGTAACTTGTAACTCTAAGTGTGCTTTTTCCAAATAACTTTGCAGTATAAATCTGGTTCAACGTTCACCATGTATTTTTGGTTTCCTTACTCCGAAACTACCTTAATATAGTTTCTTAACCTATCCTAGCAAAACGTCAAGGATTATAAGTGACTGATGCTTCATTTTTGAACCTTGCAGAAAGCACTTGCAGGTTTAAGGAGAATCAATTTAGATGGGCTGCGTTGGCGTGTATTTGACGCAAAGGGCCAGGTTCGGATTCTTTGACTTGTTTCAGCTGCAAGGAACTCATTGGAAATGGTTATGTGATAAATTGCTTTATTACGGTGATAGGTGCTTGGACGGTTGGCATCCCAAATAGCTGTTGTGCTACAAGGCAAGGATAAACCAACTTATGCACCACATGTGGAAAATGGAGACATGTGCATTGTACTTAATGCCAAGGATATCGGTGTTACAGGAAGAAAGATGACTGATAAGATTTACTACTGGCACACAGGGTTAGTAAATTCCATAAAAAATTGTCCAATAACCAATACATCATATTTGAGATATTATTAAGTTTTTCTTGTTATGTGCTTTCCTTGCCAAACAGGTATATTGGCCATCTAAAGGAAAGAAGGCTCAAGGACCAGATGGAGAAAGATCCAACCGAGGTGATCCGCAAAGCTGTCCTGCGTATGCTTCCCCGCAACAGATTGCGCGATGTAAGTGAAACTTAGTTTCCCTTTTGTCCTGTAATCAGTGATAAGACATGCACTTATTTTTTTCTCTGAGTAGTTACTTTGCTGTTGGTATCCGTAGCATTATTTGCTGTTGTTTAACGTCGTAATGATTACTTTTATCTTGTGTTGGTTAACAATTTGGCCCCCTTTACTATTACTGTTATTACTGTTACTATTACTACTACTCTCTCTTTTATGCCCCCGAGACACTTTGTTTCACCTCTAAGGGGTCTAGCCTACCCCTGTTTGCTTGGACTACTGTTGTATTAAGCCACGGGATTGCAGTCTGTATCTTTCTTGAATCATTGGGAGGGAGGCCCCTGCATTGTTGAAGCTGGATCTGTTGTTGTAACTAGTGATAAATAAAATATTGTGATTCACTGGATCTGTTACAATTGGCTGAAATTTCATACGAAGTTGTGATGTTGTATACTGTGGTATATCTCGTAACCAGTGGCTGAAATTTTTAAGAAAATGCTATTGTTGTTGTCACACAAGTGGTTGATTTTT
This sequence comes from Echinochloa phyllopogon, assembly GCA_033239725.1. NCBI lineage: Eukaryota > Viridiplantae > Streptophyta > Magnoliopsida > Poales > Poaceae > Echinochloa > Echinochloa phyllopogon. Next base: position 53,140,775 of record BTCW01000005.1, read on the forward strand.
TTTCATGTTGTTGTCACAAGTGGCTGAAATTTCGGAAATTGCTATAAATTGTGATTAATGATTTTGAGAAATTGTTGATGTTGTTGTAACCAGTGGCAAATAAAACATTGTGGTTAACTTCATCTTTTCTTGCTGCTGTTACAAAGTGGCTGAAATTTCATATGAAGTTGTAATGTCGTGTACTGATGACCTGTATATTTCGTAACATAGTAACTTAGAAATCTGACTCTTTCTTGTCATGCTGGTGTAACCAATGTGCCTGTTGTGGTATTTGATATTTAACATACATTGTTCTGATCATTCAGGACAGGGATCGCAAGCTGAGGATATTTTCTGGAAATGAGCATCCATTCCATGACCGCCCTCTCGAACATTTTGTGATGCCGCCCCGGCAAGTACGCGAGATGCGCCCTCGTGCAAGGCGTGCATTGATAAGGGCCCAGAAAAAAGAGCAAGCAAACAAAGCCAAGGAGGAAGAAGATGCTAAGAATGCCAAAGCTGAGGTCACTGCATAGGCACATTCAGATGTGTACTCGCATGGCTGATCTACCAGATGATGTTTTGGGAGTATCTTTGTTTCTTTGACTAGCCTGTCGAGCTGAATAGGCACTAGAACAGCGGGAACGTGAAAAACACATTCTGAATATCTTTTGTATTTTATTACATCATATAACTCAAAACTTGTCCGCTCTCAGTTTATTTATGAATTATGAGTGAATAAGACCCTCTTCTGATATGTTCAACTTCTGGTATGAGAATTCCAATTTCTGCTATGCAGCAAATTTTACTTGCATGAGCGAAATATTGAGTGAAAGTATACCGTGTTTGAATTTGCAGTGACATTCTTACCCTGAGGCCCTGTTCGGATCCATGTGTTAGTGTTACTTTGGAGCAAAATAACATCAAACTAACACTTTGGATCCAAACATAGTGTTATTTTGGTGTTAGTTGGACTAACACTCCAAAAAACTAACCCCTCCAAGAGATGGTAATTGATGTTAGTTTTGGTGGGTCCATGCTCATTACTCCACTTTTCCCCCTTCTATGCGCACAGGATCCCTCCGCCGGCCCCTCTCCCGACGCCTGCTAGATCCAGCCCGCCGCCGGCGGCCTCCATCACCCTCCGCCACCGGCATCCACCCCCTTGCGCCGCCGCACGTCCATTCCGTGTGCCGCCATCCTCCTACACAAGCGCCGCCGCCTGCCTCCATTCCGTGCGCCGCCGCTTGCCTCAATTCCGTGTGCCGCCGTCCTCCTCCAGAAGCGCCGCCGCCCCGCCTCCATTCCGCGCGTCGCCGCCCGCCTCCACAAGCGCCGCCGCCCGCCCCATCCCGTGCGCCGGCACCGGACTTGAGGATCCCCAACCTCCTGCGCCGCCGGCCTCCTTTCCACAAGCGCCGCCGCCGGGCCCTCATCCCATGCGCCACCGGCCGTATCCCCCTGCGCCGCTGGCCGTCTCTCCATCGTTGCCTTCTCCGGCGCCGCCAAGCAGCAGAGCGCGTCGGCGAGGGTCGGCTCCGGCTGCTCCAGGGGATGGGGCTCAACAGCAGCAGGGACCTCCTCCGCAGCCGCAACGCCAGGGCGAGGCTCCCGCCGGACATCCCCCGCACCGCACCGTGGCGGGAGCAGCCTCCCGCCGCCGCGGACGACGCGCCGAGTCCCCCCGAGCATGACGCGCCCCGCGACGCCGCCGTGGACGTTCCTGTCGAGGCCCCGAGGCGCCAGCTCAACACCGCCGACGTCCTGACCCGGTCCCGCTCCGACAGCCGCCTCGCCGTTCGCGGCGGCGGCGCCGGGCGGAAGCCCCCATCGTTCCGCCGCCGCCCTGCCTGCAAAAGGCACATGGAGGGCTACAACGTCACCTTCAGCCCAAATCCCCCACCCGAGACAACCTTTGGACACTTGAAGGGACATTCAATGCAAACTAACACTAACATGTATCCAAACAACTTTGATGTTAAAAACTCCCACTAACACTAACGTCATGGATCTAAACAGGGCAGATGAGATGAGTTAACAAACAGATTGATTGATTTTTTTAGGGAGAACAAACAGATTGATGAGCACCTTTTTTTAACTCAAACTGAAAAACCTGTACTCAAGAGTGCAGAGCAATCAAAATTACTTACAGCAGAAACAAGCTTTCGGCCCATTAATACGTTATCAGGGCCCAAGAAGAGATAGTTGTCGGGCCCCAGCCCAAAAGCCCTTAAACCCTAGCTAGAAAGAAACCTCCTCAGTCCACGCCAGCTCACGCAAACACAAGGATCACAGAACAGCTCGCCGCCTGCGCCGCCGCCGAGGACGACGGCGACGATGTGGCGTTCGCGAGCTCGTGCTCTGCTCCTCCTCCGCTCCTCCATTCCCAGATCGCCGCCGCCGCAGCCGCCACCACATCCCACTCGAACCCTGACCCGCGCCCCACCTGCGCGCCTTCTCTCCCGCTTCCTCTCCTCCTCTCCGGATCCCATCCCCGACGCCACTTCCTCCTCCTCGGATGCCTTCCCCGACGCCACTTCCGCCTCTCCGACCGCCGCTGCCCCAGATGATGGCACCGAGGCCGGGGAAGACAGCTTGAGCTCGATGTGGGAGGAGGCTGGGGACGCCGACGACATCTTCGCCTCCCCCGGCGGCGCTGACGCCGTAGCCGACGAGGAGGAGGTCGCCCGCGTCCGCGCCGTCGTGGAGTCCACTCCCGAGGATAAGATCGCCTCCACCCTCGCCGACATGGTCGTGGACTTCAACGAGCCGCTCCTCGCCGCAGTCCTCCTTGCTGCCGAGCAATGCTCCTGTAAGAAGCTGATTTCCCTGTTCAACTATGCCGCGAAGAACAACCCAGCGGCTAAGAGCCTCTCGAATCTTGAGATCCTCGTGGGCAAGGTAGCTGATTCTGATGAGATTGGCAAGATGGACGCGTACTTGCTTTGGGATTCGATTAAGGAAATGAGCTCTGTACCAGGATCAGTGAGCACACCATTGTTGAATGAAATGATTGCGATATTTTGGAAGCTTGAGAAGTCGAAGGCAGCTCTGGAGGTGTTTGCCAAGTTCGATGAGTTCGGTTGTACTCCGGACAGTAACAGCTATTATCTGGTGATTGAAGCGACACGGAAGAAGTCCATGTTCCGCTCTGTTTGTGAAATTTGTGAGAAGATGATTGGCTCTGGCTGCTTCCCTAGCAGTGAGAAGGTCGGCAGGATATTGACTTTCCTCTGCGAGGGGAAGAAGGTGAAGGCGGCACATTCATTGTACCTAGCAGCGAAGGAGAAGAAGATTCAGATCCCAAAATCAGCCTTGGATTTCCTTGTTAGTGCTTCGGCGAGGAATGATGAGACCATTGATACTGCTCTGGAACTGCTGGAAGAGTACCAAGGGGAGTCGCTTAAGCATGCAGGCAAGTCCTTTGCGACGGTTGTACATGCTTTGTGTAGGACAAACAAACTGGAGGATGCAAATAATTTGTTGGCGAGGATGGTGCAGCTTGAAGAGTACCAAGGGGAGTCTCTTAAGAATGCAGGCAATACATTTGCCACAGTTATATACGGTTTGTGTAGGAAAAAGAAACTGGATGATGCAAAGGCATTGTTGATGAGGATGGTAGATCTTGGCCCAGCTCCTGGTAAAGCGGTGTTTAATTTTGTCATCACAGCATTGTCGAAACAGGGAGAAATGGAGGATGCAAAAGGTTTGATGAGGGTGATGGAGAGCCAAGGGGTCAGTCCTGATATATATACTTACAGTGTGCTCATGAGTGGCTACACAAAAGGAGGCATGATTGATGAAGCACATACTCTACTTCGTGAAGCTAAGAAGATTCATCCAAAACTAAACAGGCTGTGCTATCACATTCTTATCCGTGGCTACTGCAAGATGGAAGAGTTTGAGAAGGCCATTGAATGCCTAAAGGAGATGAGAAAAGATGGGTTGCAGCCAAATTTAGATGAGTATGACAAACTGATTCAGTCATTGTGTCTCAAGGCTACAGACTGGAGAAGAGCTGAGAAACTCCTCGAGGAAATGGAGGATAGTGGTTTCTGCCTTAAGGGTATCAGTCGCAGCCTCATAGCTGCAGTCAAAGAGTTGGAAAAGGAGGAAATGCAGTCAAAGGCAAGCCAGGAAGCATAGTTTCTCTAGGTTACACTTGGGGCGATACGGCTGCTAATTAATTTTTGGGCAGCTCTTCCTTTTCTGAGTTTTGCATCTCTGGTGAGCTTGCAAGAAACATCATCTTTTGTACTTGGGTCTGTCTGTTGTTATTTACTACAATAATTTTGCATTTATTTAAATGCTAGACTGACAAGGAAGAGTATTTAGTTTTGGTCTAAGGTTGCTGCTCATTTACTGTGTGAGGATGAGGATCTCCATATGTCATGCTACATTTAGAGAATTTCTTCTTCGAACTATTATTTGAAAAACATGAACGGATTTTCCCTGCCAGTGGAATACTTTATTGGTTTTCTTCATATTTTTGTGATTTAGGACGACATTCATTAATTATTTAGTACACTTAAATGCCACCTTTAATGTTATCTCTTGGGGATTTTCAGTTGCATCATCTTCATTAAAATTCACTTGCATGGCTTAAAATTGTTGTTCGTCTGATGATTCTTTCAGATAATTCAGTTCAGCTTGTTGTTGCACTTCTGTTGGTATATCATGAACACGGATCTCTGTTGCCTACCAGTTCTGTTTTCTATAGAGTTTGTGCCTTGAGCTCAACTGCTCAAACAAGTAGGACTACTAGTTGCTTGCTATTGGTCCTTGATTCAGTTGTGAAAGGTTTAAGTTGTGCATTGCATTAGAATTTAGGTGACTTATCTGCCAGTGGTATTGTCTGTCAATTCAGTGCCTTATATGGTGTTGTACATACACAGAAATTGTTACTTCCCTGGTAGTATTGCTCTGAAAAGTTCAGATGCATGTTTATGAAAAAGGTAACTGCGTGATATAAAGGATTTAATTTTTTTTTTGGGATTACCGCATTGTATAAGCTACACCTGTGGTTAAGCATAGCGGTTGTTCTGGCATTGTTTGATAACTCTATGAATGGCAGTTGCTTTTTTTTATTCATTTTTGCATTTTATGAATGAATTAATTATTGCAGATTACAGATTGGCTTCTTATCCTTACGGTCCTACCTGCTACGTCTTATAACATACTTTTGTATTCCAGTCATATGTCACTACACATTATTTATTGGTTTGTTGGCACACTGTGATAGGATTTTTTTTTCTGGTTGCTAGGGAGTCAATAAGATAGGGGCAGCAGCCATCATGTGTTTGAACTTGATTCATTTGTGCATTGTCAATTTTGCACAAAGTGAGAGCCTGACAACTTTTTTGTTTGGTTGACTTTTTTTATGAGTACTGAAATGAAACAAAACATGACAAATCTTTTGATTTATCTCTTTTATTTGTATGTGCAATCTGCACAATTTTTTTCTGCTGCAAGATCTGTCATCATTAAGTCCGATAATTGTTACTTGTTTTCTTTTACAGTTTCAATTTTGTCGATTGCAGCTATGGCACTAGTTTTTTTTTTTCGCTGTCATTGATGTCAGTTTTCAGCAGATCACCGTTTGGCTGCGTGATCCACGCTGATAATTTTGAATTCGCCTGTCACAGTCCAATTTCACAGATGGCATAACATGCCTTTTTTATAAAAGAACTATCTGATAAGTCAATCCTTGTCAGTACCCTATCGAAGAACTGTTAAATGCATAATTGAGCACTGACTTTGTGTGTTCGGCTGCTGTTATTTGGTATTGAAAAGAAAATGATTTGTCGATGCTGTTGCTGTCGTCTGATATGTCTAAGCAGCCAAACTGGTGGAAGCAAGCACAGGGTCACAGAATGTGATAAGTTTTCAATTTTCTTTGCACCAAAAACGAATCACGTATTGATCTGCACATAAGATGAAGGTCACTTTGGTCCTATTCAAGGTAGCTAACATGGAGTTGTATCATTGGATTAAGCTGTGGCCACACATGGTGATGATCAGAACCTGGTCCTTGTACATGCAAGTACCATTTTCTATCTTCTGTTTGGTATTTGGTGCACATCGTGTCTTCTGTGCGTGATTCTAGCGCTAACTAAAGAATCCTGGATAGGGATGTCTTTATGCTTTTGTCTTGCCAAGTGACGGCTGGAGATTTGCTCGAGTTTCTTTGGTTGAGGGCTTCAGGCCGTGCCGTCCTTCCGCTATTCTTTTTATGGACATGGCATCACAAATGGACGGTGACAAATTGTACTTATTTTCTAGTCGAACTTTGGACTAGTGCTCTCGTTCTTTCGACTTTAGAACAAGTAAACTAGTGAGAGCTGACAGGTGGCTGAAAACTTAAGCCATGTAACGTCAGGCATATGGCATTTCTTATCAGCACTCTGTTTCAACTTGCAACTTCGATGAACTAACTTTGGGGAAATTCCTATGTTCGAACCGAGCCCCCCTTTTCAGTGGCAGATTTTTGTTTCTCTTCCAGTCTGTCAGTCTGTCTGTATGACATGGAGGACCCATTTCCTCTAGAACAGCAAACTGCCACGCTGGACCCAGTCACAGTCACACATCGCCCTCGGATCTGCCGCGCCCCCGCCCCTCGCCTCGCCCGCGTGACGCCACCCCATTGGGGGATAGGGACACACTGACACCCACCACCATGGCACCACCACACACGCCGGCGTCGGCGTGGCTGCTCACGTGTTCTCTCCCACTCCCAGTCGCAGCGCCCTCGCCGGCCGCGGCCGTGGCAAGCGCGGGGTGTCGCTGCCGCTTCCGCCTCCGAGTAAATGCCACCCGCTCTCGCTATTTATTCAACTCCCCCCCGCAACCCCGAGCCCACGCCCACGCTTCCAGGCTCACCCACCCCACGCTTCCTCGAGATCGCTCACGCCTTTCGGCGGCTCCACCACCCAGCGCAACCGCCGGAGCAATGGGGAGCACGGGGCGCGAGGCGGAGGTGGCCCGCGCCGACTTCCCCGACGGCTTCGTCTTCGGCGTCGCCACCTCCGCGTACCAGGTACCGGACTGCCCCCCGACCGCTCCTCTCCACCCCATCTCGTCCGCGCCGCCGCCTCCGCTTGGCGCCCGTGCCCGTCGCCTGGCTGGCGGCTTGCCTTCGCGCGTAGACTGCGCGGCAGCTAGTGCACGCACCAGGCACCACGCGCTGGCTTGCTTGGGGGGACTGTGCTTAGTTCTGAGATTCGAATTGGTGTGTGGGTTCCACTGTTTGATCTCCGTTTTGACTGTAGCTCTGGGCGCCGACGACGCCGTCATTGCGTTTTAGGCTTGTTTCCGCTTGGTGATCGGCTGTCTCAGCTTGAGTTTGGATCGATGTATGAAGTTGATTCAGCTTGTCATGAACGTGCATAGGCGGTATCTAGGAACATGTGCGGATTAGCATTAGCATTCAACTAGGAGTTCCCCGTTAAATTACTCTCCCGTGTTTATATTAGCATTCACGTTCCGGGTTAATTTTAAGTGCAACTTCTGATGAATTGTTGCTGTGTATCTGGATGGCGGAGGAGCGAAGATGAGTGGAGTTGAAGTTGAAACAGTGGACTCAAGTTCACAACAGAGGATTACCCATTCACTAACTGCTCTAAGGATTAATGAAAGTAGTTTATTCATGGCACTGTTACCTTGTGTTGTTCAACAATAGGAGCAGGGCTTACACACTTTGGATTGTGTATATTGTAAATTTATGCGCCAAGCCTTGCCACTCTAGCATTCACCAGGCTAATTGTGAACTGGAGGTGAGCAGCAGTGCCTGGTGAGGAGATAAAAAGAGTGATACAATTGCTGTCAATATCACCAACTGCAAGGTGTGGAGTGGGAGAGTGATGGGAGAATAAGAGTTTATAATTCAAGTCAATCTAAAGGTGGCCTATTAGTTGATCCGAAGACGCATGCTTTTTCCTGGACTGAAGTTGTGCCTGTGCCTAGAACCCTACTCCCTCTATCCCTAAATAACTGTCAATTTGTGTTCCCCTCACAAACATGTCTCCCGAACGACTCTTACTAAGGGACGGAGGGAGTACATGCTAGAAAGTCCCAAAACCAAAACATAGAGAGGAAACCAGCTTTTTTTTTTCTGTTCCTTACTCTCCAAGCTTGAAGTCATTTTGTTTGAACTTTGAATTCTCTCCTCTGTAGATTGAGGGAGCTAGGAGGGAGGGAGGCAAAGGAGACAGTATATGGGATGTCTTCACAGAAGACAAAGGTTTGCTTATCTGGTTCCTTTATGATCTTGAAATACATATATCTAACTATTGTGTTCAAATACTTCTTTCAGAACGTGTCTTAGACAAAAGCAATGCAGATGTTGCAGTTGATCATTACCATCGATACAAGGTATTGTCTATCATCCCTGTCTTGGTTTTCAAAAAAAGAAAAAGAAAATAATAAGTGAAAGGGAGGAACACCATATTCTTATTAATGGGGGTATTATTAACAAATGTGGAATCCGGTTTGTTCCTTAGTTTCTACAATGTTAATGTGTTTCTATATTGCATTGCTTCAGTAGAAGAAGTATTTTATTGTTTGAAATTTTTGCTATGAATATTTCAGGAAGACATTGATCTCATGGCAAGTTTAGGTTTTGGCGCGTACAGATTCTCTATATCTTGGGCACGCATATTTCCTGGTATGTTAAGCTTAACAGATAGAAGATCCATCTATAACTGCTCGTGAAATGGACCACGAGATAAAAGTCTTCATTTTCTATTGTTTGCCAATGCTAATGCTTCATATCAATTCGTATGCATAAGATTTTATCATGCCTGCAGATGGAATGGGGGAAAAGATTAATGAGCAAGGAGTTGCCTTCTATAACGACCTTATCAACTTTATGATTTCAAAAGGTGTCGGATGTTCTACTTAATAACTTTAAAGGTCACAGTGTTTCTAGTTGTTAATTGTTTGTCTATCTGGCAATAGGTATTGAGCCATATGCAACTCTGTATCACTGGGATCTTCCAAACAATCTTCAAAAGACTTTGGGGGGCTGGCTTTCTGACAAGATTGTGTAAGTCATTGCAGGCATCTTAAGTGTATAGTATGATCTACAAAATAACTCTTAAATGGATGATTCTTTTCAAAACTTTGTTTTTCATTTCAATAGTGGCCGCAGCTTGATTTGCTGTATTTTGTATGAGTTTCTCACCATCAAAATATCCCAGGGATTACTTTGCATTGTATGCAGAAGCTTGCTTTGCAAATTTTGGAGACAGAGTAAAGCGTTGGATAACAATCAATGAGCCTCTCCAAACTGCAGTTAATGGTTATGGGATTGGAGTTTTTGCACCTGGAGGATGCGAAGGTGAAACTGCTAGATGTTACTTGGCCGCTCATCACCAAATCTTGGCTCATGCAGCTGCTGTTGATGTTTACAGAAGAAAATTCAAGGTATATGAATCGTCAGTTTGAGAGTTCCTAGTGTGTGTACGTACTACAATTCATCTTATTTACTGTTATTTGGTACCCTGGACATCATTCCATCAGTTTCCAGTTTCCTGTAAGTTTGTTTAGTTTGTCTGATGGTTTTATGTTACACAAATAGGCTGCACAAGGCGGTGAAGTAGGGCTGGTTGTTGATTGTGAGTGGGCAGAGCCATTTTCTGATAAAGTGGAAGACCAAATTGCTTCACAACGGAGGATTGACTTTCAACTTGGATGGTATGTTGCTGTTAATATTCCTAATGTCACATGGGTCGCACTGTGCTTGAGTTTTTTTCCTCCTATACAAGGCATGACTATTTTCACAGAACAAACAAATTTATATAGTATAAATGTGTCCACCTTTTTTTGGCTCTGTGTTCCTAGGATGATGTATGATGTCTGCTGAGTAATTTTCCTTTCCTTAAAGGTACCTAGACCCAATATATTTCGGTGATTACCCAGAAAGCATGCGTGAGCGGCTGGGCAGTGATCTCCCAACCTTCTCAGAGAAAGATAAAGAATTCATCAGGAACAAAATTGATTTTGTTGGACTTAACCATTATACTTCGAGATTCATTGCTCACCATCAGAATCCAGAAGATATTTATTTCTATCAAGTACAGCAAGTGGAGAGAATAGGTACAATACTTCAGCTATGAATGGGAACTGTAGTATGTAGGCAGCAGAGGTGTTTAATAGTCTTAACCATTCAATCATTGTCTAGTATCAAATAATTTTATGAAATTCACTTTCCTCAGCTTCCTTTCTTGGTCTGAAAAAGAACATAGAGGGAGGGATGTAAGGTGAACAAGTTCGCCCCAACTCCAGAAAGATAGGTAAAATATTGGGCATTTCAGTAGCACACCCAAATCATCTTTTGAGAAAGAGGGAAGGGAGGGACAATCCTAGCCTGGATGTACTCTTTATAGGAGTTCAGCTATTTCTGTATAGTGTACAGCTCCAAGTCTCCAACCGACAAAGGAGTAGGATGGGAACTGGGAAGAGAGACCCTGGTGGAGATTACATTCCCAGAAGCTAGGAGATTACATCGATAGAATCTAATCTTATGTCTAGCACTCTAGCTATCTGTACAAATAGAGTTATTGGCTTATTGCTAACTGGATCAAGTGTTCTTGGAGCAACACTGGAAATCAGTGTAGGTGTTTGTGGCTGAACCACTACGTTTGCAGTCTGCCTGAGTCATCTTTGGTCAACTTTAGATTTATTCGTAATTATGCCTGCGAATTGGTAGTATCATTATTCTGATATTTATTCTTTTGCAGAGAAATGGAATAGTGGTGAAAAAATTGGTGAAAGGGTGAGAACTCTGAACTGAACTTCTTTCTTTATATTTGTAAATTATAGAGATCTCTCCTAAATCCTAATGTATCATCTCAACATTTATGCAGGCTGCATCTGAATGGCTTTTCATAGTTCCTTGGGGCCTTCATAAATTACTTAATTATATAGCGAAGAAATATGATAATCCAGCAATTTATGTTACCGAGAATGGTAAGGCTTCCATACTTCCCAAATGAAAGTAAAACAACATTGCATATCTGATACTGGTTCCATGCTACAGAATAAATTATGGCAGGAAATTCTACAAATATGTATTGACTCAAATCTTGAATTGCTGAAATCGGTAGCATTACTGTTTTTGTTTTCATTCCTTTGCATGAATCAAGGTTGGAGATAGAAACCATATATGCCCTTATTTTATTCCTTATGATTCTAATTTCCTGTACATAAGATACCCCTTTACAACTATAGCATGTGAATGAATCATTTAGTATTTTAGTGGAGACTTAAGTACAAAAAGAATTAAACAAGAACTTAAACTGTGAATACCAGTTGCACCACTTAACATATTTCTGAATACCTAAGGCCAAGATGAAGATTGTAGGTTGCATGTACTATCCTTTTTTTCCTTCTCAGATACGCTGGAGTGTTGTGTATCTTTGTGTTAAAAGCTAGAAGAAAATGGTCCCCATACAAGCCCCGAAGGGCAGAGAAAGCTAAACAGCAGAGAAAAGGACATGACTCTTGCGCCACTGATAGCAAGAATATATACTATCTTATTTGTTCAATCTGGAAATAGAGTTTCAACTTCAATCCTATTTGCGTTCTATCTTTTTTTTCTCGAATACGCAGGAGAGCTGCGTATCTTTGTATTAAGAGAGGAAAAAGCCCGGTTACAACGCAACATCACCCCACTTTGGGCTAGAATGGGGAATATAAGACCTGACCAATCTCACCTAAACTGACTCTTACAAAGGAACAAAACAATAAAGGACCTCACCAAAATCTAACCAGTCACGCCACCCTGGCCAAGAGCTGCGAGTCCTTTGGCTCCAGCCATCTGCCAAAGGTGGGATTCGTCCTTGAAATCCTGCAGGGCTACTTGGACATTAGGAGCAGATCCTTCGAAAACACACGCATTGCGGTGTTTCCATAAGATCCATGCACCAAGGATCACTAGAGAATTGAATCCCTTTCTTTGTTGTTTAGAGCATTTCTTCCCTGACCTTTGCCACCACTCCACAAAGGAGCTGATCCAGCTGCTAGGAACCAGACTAGACAGGTTTAAAGGCTGCAAGATGTTAAACCAAAACTGTCGTGCAAATACGCAAGTTGTGAGGATGTGCTGGACTGTTTCGTCTTCCTGGTCACAGAGAGGACATTGTGATGGGTGGGGAAGTCCTCTTTTCTGTAGGCGGTCAGCTGTCCAGCAGCGGTTTCTAATGGCGAGCCAAATGAACATCTTACATTTACCCGGAGCCCTTGTTTTCGAAATTTTCTTCCAAGGTTCAAAGGGGATCGGATGGATCCAACAAGAAAAGCTCTGTATGCAGATTTAGTTGAAAACACACCTGAACTTTCAAATTTCCATAGGTGCTGATCCTCAGAGTTATTCAGAGCTATTTCTGTGAGAGCATCCCAAAGCTGCAGGTATTGTACTAGACCATCTAGGCTGAGCGCCCCCCTTATATCAGCTACCCAAGATCGATCCTGGAGGGCTTGGGCCACAGTTCTTGTCTTTCTTATTCTTGAGGGAACACACTTATATACTTCAGGTGCTAAATTCTCTATGGAGCAACCGTGCAGCCAATGATCAGATCAAAACAAGGTATTGGTACCATTTCCAACGGAAGTCACTACCGCTATTGCAAACATGGCCAGGATATTTGGATGAGCTGGTATATCAAGACCAGCCCATGGCCGATCAGGTCTAGTCTTTTCAAACCAACGCCATCGCATTTGTAATGCCCAACTCATGATCTCAAGGTTATGAATACCCAGGCCACCAAGATCAATAGGTCTCATGACTTTTTCCCATGCCACCAGGCAACAGCCGCCATTCACTTCTTTTCTGCCCTTCCATAGAAATCCCTTTCTAATTTTGTATTTGCGTTCTATCTGAACTGGCCAATACAAATTTACTGATATCTGTAAAAATTTGGAAGGTTGACAGCTACTTGTCCAAAGTATTTTAGATAAACAAAAGTACTAGAAATAAACTAGGGTGTCAATTCAGAATTTCGGAAATCTAACAAGTAAAATGTACCATTGTGGTACACTGTGTTATCGCAACAAATGATGGAATGCACAAGTGATATTTGTGCTACTGACATGTGATATTTGATCATCCGCATGAATGTATTGTGATGACCTTACCTAGTCTGTTTCCTGTAGGCATGGATGAGGAAGATGATCAGTCTGCAACACTAGAGCAGGTTTTAAATGACACAACAAGAGTTGGTTACTTCAAAGGATACCTCGCTTCAGTTGCACAAGCAATCAAGTAAGCTGATTTTGGAGCCCACCACATCACTGAGGGTTCAGCCAACAAAATGACTGATGCAACTAATTGTTTGACGCAGGGACGGAGCTGACGTCCGTGGATACTTCGCATGGTCATTCTTGGACAACTTCGAGTGGGCTATGGGCTACACCAAGAGGTTCGGCATTGTCTATGTGGATTACAAGAATGGGCTCTCCAGGCACCCTAAAGCATCGGCCCTGTGGTTCTCACGCTTCCTGAAGGGCGAGTCTGCAGAAAACAAAAGCTGATACGAAGTGAGCAAACGGCCACTGGCAAAGTAAAGGAACATTACACGTACAGTACATGTTTCTCCTGTTGTTGTACCTTACAGTGACTGCTAGTGTATGTATTCATCATAATAATCTCAGATGCGCTGTGTAGCCTGTCATTGGTCCAATACTACTAGTTCAAATACTGTCCCGAAGATTCAGAACTCTGCACCAATAAGTTTTGAATTCGTGCCAGGTAGCACTCGGTTGCAGATAACTCAAACTTGTCATCTCAACACCCTCATGTATTTTGTATCACTGTCCTGTAGTTGTTGCTCATTGATCTGTAAGGTTCTACTTCTATCCAAAGTTCATTTGTATTTCATTAGGGGACTTTTAGTAGAATAGGCTCAAGTCCCTTTATCTTTTGCTGGTGGTGGTGGTAGGGAGATGTCCTCTGTTTTGTCAGTGTTGAAGGACAAAGTGGCATGTGATCATTGTCCCCCTTGAAACTCGTACAGAAACGAGGGATGGTGAAAGGGGAAAATGGAACCTACCAGCCCAGTTTCTTTTCATGCTCAGGGGCCCTATCTATCACTGCTGTAGGGCTCCCGCGTGACGCCTCTTTATTCTGTCCATCGATACGCTGCTGCTGGGAATGGTGTTGTGCTCGCTTTCAGGTGGTTGGTTTGTTACTTGCACGCTTTGCTGCCATGGTGCCGTTGCGTCCCGGGCTCCGGACGTTGATGCAGCGCCGGGACAGGAATCAGGCCGTTGAGAAGGGTTCTTCAGACCTCAAAGAGAATGGAGAGGACAGGAATCAGGCCGTTGAGAAGGGTTTTTCAAACCTCAAAGAGAATGGAGACGTCCTAGTCCTACAGATGATTCTGTGCTCCGCCTTTGGCCCTTTGCCTTTGCTGTTCTTCCTTCCCTTGGTGCCCCGGCAACTGCAAGCAAACCCTACGGTCAGGTATTGGTCCCTTTCTCCTGCTTACTTCCTGCTGCCCGTGCGTGATGCTACTCAAGACCTGCAGACAGCTTGCAAATGCACAGCCTTGGTTTGGATCAAATGTGTTAAGAGGAGGATATTAACCTGCTCACTCAGATTTGAGCCTGTGTTACAAGCTTCAGTTCTAAGCAGCCTTAGATCTACTGTTGAATTTGCCTGTATTGTTCCAGACACGCGGAATTTATACCTTTGATGAAGGAACGTGTATACCGATCTAGTAGAGCACTATAGTACCGAGCTGTCCAGGCCCTTTATTAACGATAACGTAAACAAGGGTTACTTTGCAACTTTATCACCACTGAACGTTGGCTAAAGCCCTATATAGGGATCTTTGCCCAAAAGCAAGGCACGGCGCGTAAAGCCAGCTGATTCGTAGGCATCTATCTCGCCCTCACGTGACGGTGAGCATGCTCACTGCTCATGCTCAGTGCCTACTGCCTATAGAGTGCCTAGACCGCTGATGATGGAGCTGAGGAGAAACCTGTGGATTTGTGGTAGTAACCATGATGATTTTGGCGTAATGGCCTTGATCGGAAAACGCCAGGTGTATGTTTCCCAAAGCTGAGCGAATCTGCCTTGCTTTCTAATGCCTGTCAAAGGCAATTCCAAAGCGGCCAGATCAGGCATTGGATTCGGCTTCAAGGATGAATCGGTGTCAGGCTCTTTCGCTTCGCCCGTGCTGTGTGCTAGGGCTGAAATGGCAAAAGTTTGGTGCACGTCACAGGCTTCATTTCTGCTCATGTACCTGCTGTGGTGTATCCTATTCACTTCTTTTCCTGGTATGTTGAGCGGTTCTGGTTACGGAAAATAAGTTTGTTAGCGAGTTAATTCGCTGCTAATTGACTGAAAATGTCTTGAAAGAAACTTGAAAGGTACCGGTACCCTGATGATGTTCATACTCCGTAGTATGTGGGAAGCTATCATTGGGCCGGGAGTCGTTTGCATGTGCGGTTCACGAGACTATGATGGAACGGAATGCTGAGGAGCGAAAGGTTGGCGTGATTGCAATCGCAAGATTGGGTAGTGAATGGTTCAGGTGCCCTTGTTGCTGCTGGCTCCTCCTTCCCTACAATCTGATGGTGCTGGCCATTCACGAATCATCATGCTAGTAGCATTTAGGATCACCTATCATGCGTGTATTCATGCCCCCATCTTTCACCTGTGCTCTCATCCAAGATTTAGAATCTTGCTCTACCCCATGGCCGGCCATGAGCCTTTTGTCATGGCCATGGCTGGGTCCTCCCCTCACTCTACCTTCCATGTCCATCTCCAACTACTACCATAAACCTAGTATCATAACAATCCCTTTCCTCTCCTTTTTAAAACCAACATAATGATCATACTTCTTAATCGTAGTATTCTTGCATTGACCCTTGCCACCACTTGCATTAGCGTTTAGCAACCTAACTAGTCCATGTGTTTTGGAGGCCAAGGACCCCCAAGAGAAAACAACTCCGGCTGGCCTTGAGGGCCAATGATTGAGGCCATTAGAGGACTCACTCACCACTCACCAGACTACCAGAGCATCCATCCCATACGGTGCACAGCCTGCAGGGGGACGGGGACAAGAGACCGCATGTGGGGCTGCCGATCTTGGAGCGAGAGGGGGGAAAAAAGAGTTTGGTAGGAAAGGGCAGCGGCCACGCCATGCCATGCCGGCCGCAACGTTTTGTGGGCGTGCATCCAAGACCCGAACCACCGCATGGTTGTCACCCTCACATGGGGATGGGGACCCAGCGATGGCGCCCACCCGGACCACTGCCCGCCTTGGTTTCTCCTTCTCCTTCCCATGTTCTCACGGCCATGGAATGCTGCTGCAGCAGCCTGCAGGCACTTGGTTCTTCAGATGTCCCAACTGGAAACCTGCTGCAGCTTTTACTCCATTCATCCATGGTCGGTCTCACCTCTTGGGGCAGGTTTTAGTTACAGTGAGAGTGTCTGAACTTACAGGGTGCTTGGTCCTGTAACTGGAAAGATCCTTCTACTGCGGATAAAATTGTCAGGTAGACTGGTATAGCCTAGAGGTAAGGTGTATGAATGGGGTATGGACCATTTGTGGCAATTGGAAAGATGGTGACAAGAATTATTATTTCATAAAGAATATCATGACAAAACACTGTTGATGGATGACACATATTGATGTTTTCTTCCCTGGTACTGCCGGATTCTAATAGATTTTGTTTCTTTTTCAAGTACAGCCAGCTACCTCAGAATTGTTCGGCTTTTTAAAAAAAAACTTGTTACTGCATTTTTGTTCTGAGATGGATAAATCTACATCTGATTAACTGCTTCAAGACATGTACAGACTACAGACTGAACTGAAGACCGAAGGCCGCATACATGTATGGACTGCTTATTTTCCTCGGCTGATCTAGATTTTATCCCTTGTTATATATATAGAAATAAATATTTGCAAAAATCTTGTACATTCTATAATCTACAGGTACAAAAGGTTAAAAAAAAAGATGGACAGCTCGCTACCATTTGTATCCCTCTGCCCTCTGGCGGCGTTCTACTGATGGTCCGCGAAAAATTATATTGGCAGACTACCAGTGATCATGGCGATGACACTGAAGCAGCTGAACTCTCATCGTCGGAGAACCCAGCTCTCAATGCATGAATCCGTGGGAACAACTGTGGCATCATTGGGTTAACCGGCACCGGGAAATGGCGCACCGAGCTGGCGATGGTGCGGTCATTGATCCTGCCGACCTCCTTGCAGACCTGGTCAAGAACCGAGAGGAAGTCCCTGACGACCATGAATATTCTGAAAGGGTGAGCCTCCTCTTTTGCGGAGTCGCCATGGAAGTACTCGGTGATTTCCTTCACGAGCGACAGCGCCACGCTCTCCTGAGCCTGAACCCTGATGATCTCGTCGTCTGCCTTCTTCAGGAACTTCTGCATTCTGTCATGGAACTGCCACGCATCGTCCCTTGACGTCAGCTCTTCGTTCAACCGCAGCACCTCGGTGATCTTCTCAATTCCTCCAGCAAGTTTGGTAACGTAGCTGCTAAGCACGTCGGAATCCATGGCGGCTGCCTTCTTGACATTGCTGAGCTCGTTCGCAAGGCCAGCCACTACCTGGAGGCCTAGCTTCTTGCACTCGTGCTCTTCTCGTAGAGGATTTGCTTGGGTTCTTGGAGTTGTTTGGGTGCTGGCAGAGAGGCGGGAGCCCTCTGTTCGGATGATCTCCTGGACGACGAAGTGCAGAAGGGTTGTGTGTCCATCAGTGCCTTTGACATCAACCAATTTGAGTAGAGTATCAAGTTTGAACGCGTGAGCATCGCCACGGTTTGTGCCAACATTCATCCGGTTGCCAGTCTTCAGAACTGCTTCAAGTAGCTTCAGAAATAGTCTGCTGCTTCTAAGCTCATCGCACGCAGTCTGTAAGAAAAGAACAGGAATTAGGTTGAGGATACTTACAGTGCTAAATTACTTGTGTCTGGCACATATGCACCATAGCATAGGGAGCAGATGAAATGGTGCTCGTAATACAACAAAACAACAATGGCAAAGGTGCAATACTGCAATGCTCACCTCGAGGGTCTCGAACGAATTCTTTAGGTAATTGACCTCTGACTCAAAGTTTGCTATGTAAAGCATTGCATCCACTCTTTTGAAGGCAAAAGGCACATCAAGGACTGCCTTAAGGAACTTCTCAGCATGGTTAAGTTTAATTGGGGAATTCTCCTCTTTGAATTCTCTCAGTTTGATCTCCTCTTCCTTGGTAGGAGCCATCTTTAGCAAGGTCTCCAGTAATTCTGATCCGAAGTTATCCGTGTTACCTGAAGGACAGGCATGGTAAATTGGTTAGCACATAAGGAAGTTTAAAGCAATAATCCAACTTGCTTACAGTGATTTCCACAAAAAGTCATGACAAACGACTGAAATATGGAAGTCCCCATTGTGAGCAACTACGAATAGAGCAAAAGGAGGGATGGCAATGAAACCAATATTTCGACATTCTTCACACGCTCCCTGCAGATATAACACCATGTGCCTATTCAACAGACCTGAAGTATCCGGTGATTTTCAGCATGAATTGGCCAGCTATTTCAGCAACGACTCTCAGGGCCTGTTTAGTTCCCAAATTCCACTCCCAAATACACTATGCAAAAAGAAGATTCCCCGTCACATCAAAATGTCATAACATGCATGGAGTATTAAATGTAGATGAAATCAAAAACTAATTGCACAATTTTGTTGTACCATGCGAGACGAATATTTTGAGCCTAATTAATCAATTTTTGGATAATTTTTCACAAATACAAACGAAATGCTACAGTAGCGCAATGATTACGAAGTGACATCTTACTTCCAAATTCAACCTCCCGGTTCTAACATCTAAACACCACCTCAACTCTGCCCTATTCTAGCATCGCATTCACTTCTTTCAGACAAACTCATTAAAAGCCCAACCATACTGTACGGACAACAAGCATGGCTGCAGAGTGCAGACTGCAGTCAGTCACAAGCTCATGTGGTCAAACACTCACACGGCTCACGAGCGAAATGAATCCTACGCGATCCAAAGGTCAGTGAACACCAGCTCCCGATCCGATGCAGCATGCGTGCAGCGAACAAAAATGGCTGGATTCTTAAGAAATGGTGTCAGTTCACCTTCGCAGAGCGCGTCGCAGACCTCCTCCTTGGTCACATTCAGCGCGCGCAGCAAGATGGCAATGTTCTGCGCCTTCTTCGGATCCAGCACCTTGTTCTCGGCCTTGGGCGTCGGCAGCACCGGCCTCCTCGTCGCCTCCTTCGCCGGCGTGTTCGCCGGGTTGCAGATGAACAGCGTCTCGATCATCTCCTCGTTAACCCTGCAACAATTCAGCGATACTTGTCAGCACACCGACCGAGAACATCTGATGCATCTGAACAAAAAAAAGATGAGAATTTTCTGGCAGAGTTCTCACTGGAACGAGCTTGATTTGAGCTGATCCCACACCATGACGCGGTCGGAGCTTGCCCGGACCTTGTCCCAGTGCAACGGCTTCAGCTTCGGCCGCGGCGTCGTGTCCTCGGACTTGTCCGAGCTCTCCGGCAGCCGGCTCGGGAACGCGTCGGTGGGTGCAGGGGCGCCCCTGAAATTCGCAGCTTGCGGTGGCGGCGACAGCGCCGGCGAGCGGGTCTCTTTGGACGTGTCGGGCTTCCGTACACGGCTCTCCCAGTAGCCCACCGGCGGCGGCGGCGGCGGTGGCGGCGGTGGTGGGCCTGCAGCCGGAGCTGGCGGGTGCGTGCCTGTCGGTGGCGGTGCTGGCTGCGCGAATGGGTTGCTTGAGATGGCGTCGGTGCTGGATCTGAGAGCTGATTTGTCGTTTAGGGGAGAGCACGGTGGCGATGGGGACGGTGGTTTCCGGCGAGGAGGTGGCGGCGGTGGCAGTGTCGGTGCGAAGGGAGGTGGTGGCGGCGGAGTCGGGGGAACCGGCGGGAGGACGACGACGCGCGCGCTCTCCGATCTTGACTTGATGGAGCGGCGGCCGGACTCGCCTGGGCTGGAGAAGGCGGGCGGCGACGCCGGCGCCGGTGACAGCGTTGCGCCCGGCGACGACGGGTACGACGGCGTGCTCAGGACGGAGCCAGGCGATGGGGTCCTCGAGCGGTCGCGCGCTTCGAGGGCAGCCTGAACTGCCGTTGCCAGAGTCCGGCGGGAGCTGGAGGTCTTCGTCGATGAGCCTCGGGGGGAGTAGAATTCTTCTTCTCCGGACGACGGGGAGCCCCCGCCGGGGCTCCTCGACGGCGCCGGCGCGCATTGCCGCGACAGCGGCGGGAGCGGGCGGAGCTCGGGCGACCCGCCGGAGCTCCGGGACTCCTCGTCGCCGGACGACGTCGTGTCGCTGCTCCTCTCGTCCGCCCTGCTCGCCAGCGTCCCCACGTAGAGGAACTCGGCCGACGTGGCCGGCGCCGGCGCGGCCGCGCCGCCGCCGCCGCTGCCGCCGAACTCGTCGCGCGCGAAGAGGCTCGTCCTCTCCGGGTGCAAGAACTTGGGTTCCCCGCCACCGACACACCCGCCGGCTCCCCCGCGCGCCGCATTGCTCCGGCGGTGCGAGAAGAAGAAGGCGATGGAGAGCCCGAGCACGGCGACGGTGAGCAGCGGCAGCAGTATGGCCGGGACGAGCTTGGATGCCTTCTTGGACCCGTGCGACGCGCCGGCGGCCGGAGGCGCGGCGCCGCTGGAGCCGGTGTTGGGCAGCACCAGGGCAGGGTACGTCGGCTGGTCCTGGCCCGCCGGCATCTGCGGCGGCGGGGGCGGCACCGGCAGCGTCGGGAAGAAGGGCGGCGGCGCGGTCGGCTGCGCGGGCTGATCCGGGAAGAAGGGCTGGTGGAGCTGCCTCCGGGCGGTGGCGAGCGCGTCGGGGCCGTTGGCGCCATCGACGCAGCAAGTGGCGAGCAAGATGGGTAGCAGCAGCTGCAAGAATTGCCGGGGAGATGGCATTGTGGTGGAAGAAGAAGCAAGTAGAAGAGGGAGCAAGAGCAAAAGCTGCGTGTGTATGGTGTGGTGTGTGTGATCGACAGATCTTGGTAGAGAGAGAGAGAGGAGAGAGAGAGAGAAGGGAGAGAGGAAGGGGAGGAAGGGAGGTGAGGTGTTGTAGTAGTGGATACAGCTTACATGGAGAGATGGAGTATTTTGGATGTGTCCTCTCCTCAGTCTCTCTCCCCCTCACTCTCCCTCTCCTCTTCTTGGAGTTCTTGCTGTGCTCCTCTTATTTTGCTTTTGATTAGTAGATAGTTTTTTTTCCATCTAGTGCATAAAGCGTGGGGGGTTGGCCACTAGTGCTGGATTAGTTTTGTGAGCTGTGTGCGCGAGAGGGAGGGGGTGGTGGTTGAAGCTTTGCTTGGTTTGTTCTCATTCTTTGGCCATTTTCGGCTGCCGAAATAAACTAATAGGAAGGTTGTTGCAGAAGAGTGCAAGAGAGCAAAGAGGAAGTGTGGAAGAAGAAGCACGAGTTTTATATTGGGGCACTAGGTGGTTGTATATATACTTGTAAATATTCGGACGGACTTTATGTAAATCTTGTTCATTTTTCATGGACTCCATAAAGAAAAAGCTACAAAATCAATCAGTCAATTTCGATTTGTGACAAATATAGGATGCACCGCTAAATTCTCGCTTCTCAAATGAAATGGTCAAGTGTGGAGGCGGCATTGAAGCAATACCAACGTTGTAGGACGTACTCATAGTGATAAGGATGAGCCGAGAATGCGCCTTGAATGGAACAAGAATAAAGATAACTAATTTTGTAGCATCGAAAGATCTATATGCGATTCAGCAATGGAAAATGTCACTTTAGCTCTAATATGAGATATGATGCATTACCTAGGACGATGCTAGAAAAAAAAAACAAGTGGTGATACATATGGGTCGGTTGGCAATAGGCATGCTCAAATAATGGTATAAAAATCGCAATAGAGACAAGCACCGTCGATTGCTGGATATGCACCTAAATAAAAGTCCCAAAATTTCAACATATATAATTTGTCTTTTATCGTGCACGTATTAATAACACGTACTGGATGTGTTCACTGGTTTATCATTGGATGATGACAAAGCTCGCTCTTTGTTTCGCTGGAGTTTGTTAGCACAGTGCGTACAAGCGCGCGCGCAACCTTGCTTAGGTTCGAGTTAGCAATTTAATTAGTGTTACAAACGGATGACGTACAGGTCGGTGGTCCGGAAAGGCAATAACATTATTAAGCAGCGGTTGATCTAAACCCTGCTGCCGGACAATTGATGAACGCCAGCCAAGCTAGCATTCGCTCAAAACAAACACGTATCGGATCGAGCTAACAGTTGGTAAAATCCGATGGGGAGGAGTACATTCGTGACATGCATGCTGAACAGAGATCGGATCACAAGGAAGCATGGTAGTACTAGTACGACGGTGGACCGGATTGGCATGCGCCGGGAAAACGAGTGTCGAAGCCGACACGTTTGACTGCCGCGCGCGAGCCCGTGAGTCCATACGTACGCAAGCGAACAAACATGACATGCGTGCTGGTGCTAGTGCGCCCCGTGGTTGGTTTTTTACAGCCTCAAGCCTCTCTCGATCGCTTTTTCTCCCCCTTTGGGCACGCACCGCACGCGCACGCGCTTTATTTAGGAGTTTAGCGCTGCGGGCACGTGTGCGATCGCGTAGCGTAGGCGCGAGTGGCGTTGCACTGTAGCGCCCGGGTGTACACCGGAGGCCGCGTACGGTGCCTCTTGTCCTTCCGGCTGGCTTTTCATTCCACCCTG
The DNA here is from genome assembly GCA_033239725.1 of Echinochloa phyllopogon. Taxonomy (NCBI): domain Eukaryota; kingdom Viridiplantae; phylum Streptophyta; class Magnoliopsida; order Poales; family Poaceae; genus Echinochloa; species Echinochloa phyllopogon. The sequence continues at coordinate 53,163,490 of BTCW01000005.1, forward strand.
CTGCTGCGCTCCTGGCTGCCGGATTCGGCCTGGGCGGGGCGGCGTAGCCCGTAACTTTTGGAAGGCTGGCTGGCACGAGCGGAAGATGATATAGTATTCTCTACTCTACAGCTGCCTTTTCCCTTGTACGTGCTACAGCCGCATGCAGTGGCCAGGGGGCACTCGATCTCCACTGCTACGTACTTGCCGGCTGCCTGCAGGTGCACTGGTGCTATGGGCCAACTGCCAATGCAACCAGCTTCATTTCTTCTGCGATTTCATTCTTCCATCGTCACGTACGACTGGCATATGGATCGGATGAACCGCCACTGTGCAACGACAACGATCCTAGTAGAGGCGCTTGCTTGGTCCGGCCAGGCGTAGCGTACTGATCGATGGGCACACGCGCTCCAGCGCTTGTGTAACCTGTAGAGTGGTAAGCTAAATTAACTCTCCCGCTACGGTTTTGCCCGTTGTAAAACGCAGTGCACACACGATCGATCATCAATTAAAGCCGGCCGAGCAGCGAGCGAGCATTGAGAGCCTGCCCGTGTTCCTGGGGAAGCCGATGACGACTGATTTGATTTGTCTGGCAAGCGGTGGGGCGGATCACCGGTTGATCTTTTGTTTTTTTTGTCTGGGCTCGATGACATTGACGTCAGGACCAGGAAGATTCTTGGTTCACCGGTGGGTCGGCGGATTAACTAACTAATCTCTCTCACACACCTTCACCTCTGGTCCGGCCACTTGGAGATTGGTAAACTACTGTACGAATGCCATAGGGGGTGGTGGGGGCTGTGTCAGGCGAGCGAGGACCCACGACGAGGACTCGTAAACCGCATCAGGTAAACGTGTGGACGCATGCCGTGTCCAACTAATAACGTGCCCCGCAGGCCGTGTCACAGTTTAGTTTAGTTTACCAGTTTACTGTCAGTGCTCACACTTGGTCCATCGTCCCTGATCGTTTGTCCCGGGGGTAGCCGCGTGCCACCCTGTGCATCTTCTTTTCCGACTCCGACCCGCACGGTCTGTTGATTCGTCTCGGCGTTTCGCTTCGTAGTGTTTCATACAGGCACGAGTCAGCCGATCACCATCGGGTTCAGGGCAGGCTCCGGCCAGACGGCCAGACCTCCCACAACGTACACCACCCGTCCCGAGGGCTTCGCTTTCCGTGACCTCTTAATTCATCTCGGCCTCGTGTGCACCACCGATCCCACGTGTTCACCGACGACATGGCACGCACGCACGTACGTACGTACTCCACTCGTTACTCGGCACTGTGTTCGACTGCTGCTGGACGACCCGTCTGTCGACGGTGAGAATGAGATCGATACGGAGTGCAGAGTAGTGCTTCCACTGCCGCTGCGCTGACAGCAGAATCTGCGTGCAGGCACTTTCCGGGCCAGCTTTTGTTTTGCCCCACTTTGCAGACCGCAACAAAAGGGGTGCCTGCTTTTTCCGTAGTGGATGACTGGATCTGGATGGATGATGAGTGAGACGGCCACGGGTGACGGGTGGACCGACCGACCGACCGACGCTACCGCCGTCGAAATGGCATCGCCTTCTGGCATGGGGCACCACGTATGGCACGCAGCCTGTGTACCCCCTTGTGCTGCTGTACTATACAACACGAAAATTCACTACGACACTGTAGCCATGGACCTATAGTTCCTCATCAGTGACAACAAACACAAAAATCACACCAAGGACGGGGACATCGACGGCCAAGATCAATCCTTATCAGTGTCACGAGGAAGGAATTCAGATTTATGTGGCTCCCCTGCTTTTGGGTGATTTCCGACTGACGCCGGCCGGGCATTGTCACGGCGATCGAGAGGACGGCACCTGCCACGCGTATGTTTGGACACCGGCGGGGTTAGTTAGCTGGTAACACTAAGTACAAGCTAAGCTGGGGAAAAGGAGTATTATACTAGCAGTACAGTACGTAGGGTGATTGTCTTGACAGTGATGCTTATTGATCATGTATAGTGCTGCAGTCAACAAACAGTGAGTCGATCACCAACATGCACCGTCTCAAAATATAAAATATGTTACGGTTTAATTTTGTTCTGAATGGACCAAGAGCCCTAAGTCGAATTTCTATATTCTGTACTAAATTTGTAGGAACAATACATTCAACCACACAACTGCACAAATTTAAGTCCTATCTGTTGATGGATTTAATGAATATAATTTGATGCCGTAAATGTTAGTATATTTTCGTCTAGGAAATAAATCTCTATGCACAGTAGTATTTTGGAAGGTGGGACTACCAGCCTTGCATCCTCTTGAGCTGTCGCAACGAGGTTGCACAAGTACTCGGGAGTCATGAGTATATCTAGCTAGGATCCAGAATGCAATTATATGCTTGATGATCTCGGCGACAACTCACTCTTGGAGTCTTGGGAGAGTGCGAGACTGAACCTTCTTACCCTGTTGATACACATGTGACCCTGCCCATGTCGCCCCGGAGGCGCAGCGTCGTTGGTGCCTTGGAAGCAGTTCAAGCGCGTGCATTTGGTAAATTAAAGCTACCAAGAATGGTGCTGTGTTTGTTTTGTCAGGGCCCGTCCGTCGACGTCATGGGTAGATTAATCAGTCGATCGATGGGTGCGATTGTTAACTAATCGCCTCCCTTCCCCCGGGCCTTATTGAGACCTGTAAACTAACCTGTACGTGTCGACGACTGTGAAGTGTCAGAAGAGGAGGACTCTCGTAAACCGCAGGCAGAACGTACGTGCGTGGACGGTGGACTGATGCCGTGCTCTCACTGCCGACAAGGTTTGACGTGCGTACGACACAAATTTAACATAACCCAACCTAGCGGAGTTTGTTGGATATTTATTTTCCAAACATTAATTTACGGTTATAATTCCATAAGTAAATAGTTTTCCATCTCGCGGAGAACTAGGACTTCTAATATATTGTATTAGAACTCGGCCTCACCTCCACAGCTCTGGTTTAACTTATTTTCTCAAGCCAATAATGCTTATGCTAAGATTTAATTTCAACAGAGTTGGGCCCTTCCGGGATGGGGACAGAAGTCTCGCGCGGCGCCAGAGCCTCCACGCCGCGTCCGTCGCGCCATCGGTCTCAGCACTCCAGGGCTTCTCCGGCCGGCCACACAAAGCTCGAACAAGTTCAGTTGGCGATGTTGCGTGCGTCTTCAACTTTTGTCTCCTTGGGAAGCAGAGGCAGAAGTTCCAACGACGAGAAGAAAGAGCGCTGCTACCTAGATCGACTAGAGCAGGACAGCAGTTTGCTTTCTTCTTCAGTTCATAGCAGCTCCGGCCCCCAGGAAATGTATGTACATGGCGGCCCGGAGTAGCACAAGAACGAGGAAACTGCAAGCCGATCCTTCCCTGGTGTCTGCTTGCATTGCACACGCGCCGACCTGCCACGCAGCACTGCAGCAAGGTTACTGTATTCAATACGAGGACGAGATACATGGCCTGTTTAGTTCCCAAATTGATGTTAGAATTGAGAGGTTGAATTTGAGAGTAAGACGTCACTTCGTAATCATTACGCTACTGTAGCATTTCGTTTGTATTTGTGAAAAATTATCCAAAAATTGATTAATTAGGCTCAAAATGTCCGACTCGCAGAGTACAACAAAACCGTGCAATTAGTTTTTTATTTCATCTATATTTAATACTCCATGCATGTTATGACATTTTGATGTGATGAGAAATCTTTTTTTTGCATAGTGTATTTGGGAGTTGCTTTTTGGAACTAAACAGGCTTATACTGCTGCGGCGCTGACAGTCAGCAGAATCTAGGGTGTGTTTAGTTCCAAAAAGAGGGTTGAAAAGTTTGGCGAAAATGTCACATCCGACACTGCAGCGCACTGTAGCACTTTTCGTTTGTCGTTTGTTTGTGGTAAACATTGTCCTACCATGACCTAACTAGGCTTAAAAGATTCGTCTCGTCGTGTACGTCAAAACCATGTAATTAGTTTTTTCATTTACTCACGTTTAGTGTTCCATGCATGAGGAGAGAGATTTGATGTGATAGGTAAATAGTGAAGTTTGGAGAGAGAATTTTGGAAAGTTTGGTGATTTGATAGGGAAATAAACACAGCCTATCTCTCGCCACTTTCTGGGCCACCTTTTGCAGACCCCACCTACCCTTCTGTTTGGTGTTTGCTGCTCTTTTCTGCTTCACCACCCTTGCCACAAAGGATTCTCTCCTCCTGTATTTCCGTCTGCTAGCTAGTGTTGGATGATGCATTGGAGCCCAGCGTGACGCCGACGGCCAAACCGAAACCACCTCCAGGCTCTGCACCTGCAGCTCGATCTACTCTTCCTTGCCCCTGCAGCCTTGCTTCGTAAGCAAAAAAAGCGCATATTGCAGTTGCAGCATAAGCACTTGTGTTTGTTCCTTTTGTTTCCACTAGGTCTAGCTTGCTCATTAACCGCCGCTGATCATTTATATCATTGTTTAGCTCTTGTTTCCATTAGGTTCATGCGTGCGTGTGCGTCAGTGCGTGCATGCCTGCCTAACTCTTGTTTCTCGGTCGTTTTCGGGGCCGCCGCCGCCGCCGCCGCCGTCGCTCACGAAAACGTCGTGCAGGTAACCCATCGCCCGTCACTGACTGATAATAGGCTCATGGAAAAAAAGGCAAACAACATGTCGAGACTTGTAGAGATCTCTGGGGATGTTGAAAATGAGCGACCGTGCATAGATCGATCACCTCTCTTTTCGAAAGAATATGAATATAAAGCAGCCTCGTTTGGTGACATTCCAGGCATAGCCATGGCCTGACTGACTGATCCCTGTCAACAAATGGAAACCTTGAAATTCCTAATCCCGCACCAATAATCAGTCAATCAATCCAGCTGTTATTGATCGATGAAGAAGATCTCGAGAGCTTGGGGGGCCATTTTATTCACCCTTCTGCATCTCATATTGTGTGGATTTAGGCTCATTAATGCTCTAATCATTCTGAGATCAAAGCCATGCGCCCATGCATGATTGAGGAATTGACGAGGACAGTGCTAGCAGAGCAATAGCATATTCATCAGCATCAGACAGCATCGTCTACCCGGCAACAAGGCAGTACAGCATCACATGGCATGTGCGCATTATGCGCCGAATTGAAAAGAACAACAGGGTACACACCAACACCAATCTCACACTTCAGCCTTTTCTGCATCTCATCGTCTACCAGTATGTCCTCCAAGTACGTACAGTGGTACAGCCAGATTCGTTATTCTTGCAGAAACGTGACACTTGCCTTTTTAAAAATGAAAAAAATAGCCACTCACAGCAAGCATAATCTGGACTGGAGCAGTATTTTAGTTAAACCATCTGCTCTGCAGAATGCCACTGGTTGCTTCCAGAAGTGACCAGGTGTCAAGGTGCACAAGCGCAAGGTTTCAGAGACAATCTGCTTAAAATCAACACCAGCGCTAGTGAACAAAGGAGCGAGACAAAACTTATCAGTAGCAGTACAGTGAAAAATCAACGCCACCGACACTGGGTCTGGGTAGGTGCACTGTGGCGGTCGGTTAGGTTTTCCGAGTAGATTTTCTGATTCTTGCAGCTAATTGCTTGTCACTCGACTGTACAGCAGAGTAGTTTCTATGTACTTACGATGTAGACGTCAGATCATGGGAGTATTGGAGTAGCAGACCAACTGCACGAGCAAACACAGTGCAGAGTCCGAAAAGACGAGGCTTTCTTCAGAGCTCCTCACGAAATGCTGTCGACCGAGGATGGCAGCTGCGATAAGATAATCCGAGCCTCTGAGACGGTGTGGTCGAATAATTCCAGCACCGACTTTCTGGCCGCTTTCCTCGCCTCCTTTTCGCTTGCCGAGACATCGCCATCCAACGTGACATGATCTTGTTACTCGACATCCTCTACCATTTTTTTTCTATTTCTTTCTTGTTTGGTTGATTTCCTTTTCGTTCGTCTGGTTGTCATGAAAACATACTTACAATGCTACCTACGTTCTTATTTCCACACATATACAGGTCGAGAGTCGCTTTACAATTACAAGCCCTTCTTTAACAAATGAACAGTTGAATGCTTAGTGGTGGAACTGAACAACGCATAGTTGCGCTTAAATGTACTCCAGATCCGGCAGAACATAATGGCTCACAAGAACGGCCAATTGAGCAATTAACAGTGAAAACATGGGTTGGGAATCAATCCTGACATAATCAACAGGTACATCATCATCGTCTCAGGTTGTAAGGTATACAATTCCTACAGGCTTCACCAAGCGAAAACTTGCAATAACTTAGGAGAGGGCCAGCGCTATCAGATTACATGGCAGACTTTACAGGAGCAGCTAAAGCCATATATACAATGAATAGCCAACGGTACAACACGGCAACGATCCTACTGAAACCCTAGCAACAACGGATCAGCGCGGGAGAATGCTACAGAGGGAGAGGATAATTTAACAACAAACAAAAATGGATTCATCACAAGGCCGGGCGGGCGCATCCGCAATGTTGTTGGTGTGGCGGACAAGGTAAGATGTATGTATTGTGCCAGGCTAAGTTGGCTTTGATGGTTTAGAATTCTGACTTCAGGAGCTTTGGTCCTGGCTTTATGCTCACAAAATCAAAGGGGGTTGGTTGATCCACGCCGATGTAGTCCTTTGTCGTCAGGACCTGTCCGTGAAACAATAGAGCAAATCAGTATTGATGGACACATGTAAGAAGATACCAGTGGAATTGAGGGGGTATAATTGCCATACCAAGGTCTCAAAGAACATTCTTGATGCTTCCTTCCGAGTCTTTCCACGTACAAGATGGTCAATGGCGACACTCTTCCTCCCAAGACCAGATTCTTCATCGAATAAAGTCTTGAGATATCTCGCAACACCCCTGCACAGCCACATACAAACCATCAAAATGTTGAACAAGACATTGAACACTGAAGCCCTAAGGAAATGGCAATTAGCTCAACTGTACCTGGTGCGAGAAGACCAACCACTGTTGTCAAGAGACTGGAATTCATCAGGATTTGGCACATCATTATTTGCATCATCAAAGTCCCCATCATCATCATCATAGTTCAGAAAATCTGGAACAACACAAGGTTAACAATGAGAAAATCTTTACCAGGACTGTCACAGCAAAAGGCCACATGCCCAACAAAGAATGGCTGGGAAATATTTCCTGTATAAGCTAGAGGGAGTTCCCAGAGCGAACCAAACAAAAAGGTCCTAGGTGCGTTAGATATGGAATCTCCACACATATAAGGCAAACACACTACACTAGAGGAGGAAGATGCTTTAATCAGAACAGAAAAATTTACCTGTATCAACACCATGAATTGCACTTCCAAAATCCTGTAAACCGAATAGGAAATCCATTATTGTATGGCCTTGGTATAACCGAACAAAAAAACTTAGATATTAGAACCAGAAAGACAGGAAAAGCATGTCCTAGTAAGCAATTAACAGATTCTCAAAGCATTTAGAAAGTTTGAATATAGGGGAGAATATCTAAATGGACTTACATTGCACTCTTTTAGTTCATAGTCATTCACCATATCCAGGTCCATAAGAGAACCCATGTTGTTTTCTTGGAAACCAGAATTATCTCCCATAGCAGAAACAGCATTTTCATCCTCCGGTGGGTGAAGAAAACCAGAGGCATCCTCCACACCAGTAATCTCAGAAGTAGGCACCTCATTGTTCTCAAAAACATTAGCATCGCTATGAACAAAATGATTAATCTCCTGTGTCATGTCATCCGTGGCTTGAGCATAGGCTTGGCCAGAGCTATCTAGAACCACATCAGGAGTTGAACCTTTTGCATCAGTACTCCTCTGCAAATCAGATGGAACATCTTGAGGATGGTCATTATCCAGTGTGTCAACTTGAACATGCTCTCTGTCAGCATGTGCCACTTCTTTCTCAGTATTAATTAAAGGTTCAGTTACCCCTTGAAACACAGTGTCTGCAACAAAATCGTTAGATACACCGTTAACCTGGTTGTCAGGAGGTATTTGCAAACCAAAAGCAGCTGTAGCGCCATCTCCATCATTTGCATCTGGCAGCACACCATCTGATTGAATTCTATCAGGTATGTGAAGTGGGTCATCAATAGTAGCAGCACCAGAGGTCCCAGCAATGTTGCTATCTTCTGCAATTGTTTCAGACACGTCGAGTTGACCTTGTAGTTCCACGTTCTGAACAGTGGGGTGTACAATAGTCTCATATGTCCGATCGTGCAAGTTGTTTAGCTCCTCAGATAGGCCTAGTAGAGAGAGGAAAAAACCAAAGGTATAGGTTTAGAGATTGGAACTAACTACCAATCATTGTTTTCTCAAAAAAAAACAATCATTATCAGATTTCAAAACCAATTCATCTCCGAAGATGCTTCCATTATTTACCCTACAATTTATCACGGTATACAAAAAAGGAAACAGAAAATCAAAGACATTCACATGAAACTTACAGGAAAAGATGGGCTCGTGGAATATATCATCTTCCAGTGAACCTTTCTCAATCATCCATATTTCAGAACAAGTACATGGAGCCTTTTTACGAACGCGCCGTATATCTTCAGTATTGATCAACTGTTGCCGTATAGTACTGGAAAAGGAATGTTGTAGTCAGCAAGTCAGCTCACGTTACAAGTTAATTTGGAAAATAATCTATAATTGGGTTTGTGTAGACACATTCAGCAGGTGCATACAGAAAACATAACCAAACAGTAGAATGTAGGACTAGGAAATATCCCAGACCAAAATTTCAAGCAAACTGCAGCATACAAAGCATGAGGCGTCAGCTTCTACAAACAGGATCGTTGTGATGGTACAAAAGGTACAAAGAATAAAAAAATAATAAAGTAAAAAACCATTGAAGATGGAGAACAGTTCTGCAAATCAAGGGACTAGATAGGGATTTCATATCAAGTTGGGATAAAGAGGCAGTAACAAAAACTGAGCAGCCACTTCAGTTCACAACTAGATGCTCATTTGATGGCTATAAAGCATATACATACTCAGCATGTAGAACCATGGCGTCATCTATTTGCACTTTTCTCTTGAGTGTACCCGCCTTCGATCCCAACCTCGGACGTTTCAAAGATGATGCCCTTGGGGGTAGTGGTGTTGAACCAAGAGTCAATCCAGGGGTCCTTCTACCAACTAATGCAAGGTCAAGTGATTAGGTAAATGCAGAAAATTCAGGAAACAGAAATGCAGAGGATAAGTCATTTGTACCTAGAATAGATGCCAGTAAATCATCATCCTCAGGAACGAAATCGGCAGTTCTTTTACCACGTGGTCGACTAGACAACCTTTCAGTAGTCTCACTCTCTAGAGCTGGTAAGCTATCTTCCAGGTGTCTTTTTCCGCTAGTAAGACTGCCTATTTTGTTACTTCCATCAGACTCGGTTGTTCCTTTTTCTGCAGTTATCTGCCCCAAGTCATTTGCATGATTGAATTCAGCATCTGGGGCTGACAGCATTTTCTCAGGCTCAGCAAAATCTAAAGTTGATAGTTCATTTGGTCTATCATTAGATGCTTCTTCTTGTTGCACTGCCTGGACTTCATGTTGAAAATCTGCACTAGGTACAATTGCATTAGTTAAATGCATACTATCCCCTAAACCAAAATGGTAGAACAATTACATGATCTCCAACGCTGTTAGTGACCATGGCATGAGGAAAAAAACCAACAAAGGATGTCAACTGATTACCTTGTGCATCAACCAATGGCCCATTAATCTGTGCTGGGTTCTCCATCAGAGATGGCTCAGTAGAACCATCAACACATGGCTCAGAATCATTTACAGCCAGAGTTGCATCTTCAATGGTTGCATTAACAGTTACAGTTTCACCAGATGCAGCTATGTCATCAGGACCGATCAATTTATCACCGGCAGCTTCCAAGTTTGATGTCTGACCCTGGGACGGTAAATCCTCACTTGTGTGTTGTTGCGCCAATGCATCAGCGTTCTGCACAACAACAGAAGATTCAACTTGCACAGACTTCGCCAATCCAAGTTCAGTCACCTCAGCACCCACACCTCTGGCATTTAATGTGTCTGAATGGAGAAAATCTGAAACTGGAGCAGCAGGAGTGTCGGCCTTTGCAGTTTCATCATTGCTCGACGGTGAAGCTTTTCTCTGTGGACTCAGAACAGGACTTTCATGGACTCTGGAAGGAACCGTCTCTTCCAATAAACCAGGTGTAGCTGGGGCCTGAGCGCTAATAAACTCTGGTGATGCAGGTTCATCACAAGGGAAGGGGCTAGGTTGATAATATGAAGCTGATGGCCCTGGCATACCTTCATTATGCAATAGCATATCATTCAAGTCCGGTGTCTGTACATTGTAACCAGTCCAATTAGGAATACTATTTCCTCCTAGGTCATCTGCGTTCAGTGGACTTAGCTTTCCTTGACTAGAAGGCCCATCATCCATGTTGTTGTATCTTTCAGCTGTTTCGTCTTTACTTTGGTTATCATCAATGTCCATATCGGCAGAAGGAACTGATGGTCGACCTTGAATGATAATGCTGGGAAGATGCAAACAAAGAAAGATATAAACAGTGTAACTCAAATGAAATATGATTGAAAGGGAAACAATGCAACACAACCAAATTTGAAATGTCATGAGAACAAATGGTATTTCAAAATACAACTATACACAGAGATAACTGGTCTCTGGCAATATGATTAAACTTTACAATCCTAGTGTCGCAGCATAAAGAAACATATAATCATTCCCAGAGAACCACAAACATCAAAACTCAAGATGTGAAAAAGGACAGATCGATACAGCCAGATAAAAAAACAGCATAAATCAAATGAGATTATAATAAAGATAGTATTCAAATGAGGGAGGCAATTTTACCCATCATCAGACTCAAGATGAATTGAGTGATCCTTGTTCAGCATTAATTCCTGACAACAAATAAATATAATCAGCTCTTAAAGAGGATGTTTTAACGCTGGTACCATAGAGTCAGGCTGATCTTTTATCAAAATATAGGAGATGGATAACACTGTCAAGACAGATGGGGCCTTATTTGTTTATTCAAATCTGCATTAAAAAAAGGGGGGATGCTGATTTGCGGTCGCCTGCCACCGGAGAGCCCAGCCGCACAATCTCCGACAGCATGTTTCTTTTCTTATAAGGCGCCCGTCACGTTTTACCTTTTGGATACATGTTTCTCAGTCCGCATAACTGAATATGACACATGCAAAAAAAGGAGGGGGAGGGAGGGTGTTCGGTCCCAAAAGCATTTTCAGGGGGAAAAAATGAATTATGGTTTTCAGAGAAGATGTTTGGAGAACTTAGAAAAAGATTTTCCAATAAAAAATGTTGAACAGGTTTTTTTTGGAAAACTATATCAAAAAAACCTTTTTCAGAAAAACTGAAAAACAGAAGGAGAAAAGAAGGTAAAAAAAGAATCCTACCCATCTCCCCTGCCGGCTGCCGTGTCACGCCCACTCGCATCCGCGGGTGCTCCACACTGCAGCCGGCACTTCCCCTCTCCCAGATCTCGTTTGAGCGAATGAGAGAGGAGAAATGGAATGTGAAAGGAAAGGAAATGGGTCGCGTGATATATGAGTAGAGTGTTGCCCACTCGTGCAGCTGGCGCGTGTGAGAACATAAAACTTCTCGGAAGCAGGGGGCTCACGGAGGACAGGTGTCAACCGCTCCAGACATAGCGGGCGAGGGTGAAATTAGAATTCCGAGACAAAAACCACCAAAACCTTAACTTCAATAAATTGCTAAGTCTACATTAGATGCACCAGAGAACCATCATGCATTCAGGGCTTAACATGGAGAGAAACTCTAGAGAACAAAAATGGAGAAAAGAAAAATATATACCTCCTCCAAGTCCAGGCCAATATGTGAAGAACTGCCATCACCAAATCTTTCTGCACATTTAATGCTCTCATGATTAAAATGCTATTAAAGAAATGAAGCAAGACAAGATGTGGACAGAGACAGGACCAACCATCTAGGCCAAACTGGGATGTTGAATACCCTGTTTTCTCTGGATTGTCTTGCAAAGTGATCTGTTCTTTTGTGCTCACATGATGGTCAATGTCACTGGATCATAGCGGGAAGCATTCAGAAACTGACAAAAAGTATTCTTAAACAGCAAACTTATCAAAACACAAGTCAAGGCTTTACCCTTGAAACGCAGCTTCTGGCAGTTCAAAATCATCAAGATGAAATGTTTCAGGCAGTGTTATAGAATGATACGGAGCAGTTGACTCCTCAGGAGGTAGGTCAACAGCAGTGGACCTGAAAGCTTGTTTGATCTTCAGCAAAGCTTCACTGCAGTCATGGAATAGGTAGTTGACCTTCCGAGAATAGATTCTAACCACGCCTAGCATAAGATGACTTGATAACCGAAGTGCAATTGGAACGTCAGGGAATATGATAGAATCTGCAGGAATAGTAGCCATCAGTTTTCGAATCTGAACTATAGACAAACTCCCGTATCAGCTGTACCGCACGGAAGATTTGCCCATCGAAGCTGGAAGCATTGTAAGGTAAAATATGCTCTGTTGGGACCTTAAAGAAAGAAGTGTGAAGTACCAAAGTGTACTAGCTTTTAAGTCTGCAGTAAACAAACATTTCCCAGTATGGCGGTACACGGCATATTAGACTGTTCATTATCTATAGATATTAATCAAACATCTGGCATCTTCATTTCTCTGCTAGCACTGTGCCCCCCTCCCCGTGTATGCTAATTTTTTAAAAAAGAAATACTCTAGTAATGCTACTCAGACATATCAATTTAGAGGGCTTATTTGCCCAGTGTCGCAAGAGTAGCCACATGCTTGTTCATATTGTATATTCTTTCTGGTAAATACATATGGATAGGCCTGATGCACTGATTGACGGAATCAAAAGTGATTATATGAGGTCATAAGCATTATCACATGTGCAATTAGAAAAGGTGGGAAAACTAATCATGATCACAAAAAATAAGACCACAGCAAATAAAGCCTTTACATTTGTAGGGGATATAAAGTGATAAGTCGTTGCAGTTTGGATTGCCAAGCAATCATTTTCCTCATGATTTAATTCATGGTGCTGAACCTCACACTGTTAATATAACTACTAATTATGGTACATGAGCTGATGTAGGCTACACTGTCTACAAATTTTCTAGGTAAGGAACGTGTCATTTGCTTTCAATAATTAGATGATTGCACATTTCCCAATAAAGCATGGAGATAAGGACATCAATTTATGCTATGCAATGCGCGAAAAGGTTACACAACATAATATGGCATATAGTAATTGGAATTTATTGTATTGGCTGCCTTGAGTCATTACCACCCTACTCCAGCTGGCCAGGTCTACCACAAAATAATAGGGCAATAACCAAAACAAGGTCTTCCTGAGGAGATGAGCACACAGCTACATGGATATATTTGTTCATTCCTCGTAAAAGAAAATAGTATCAATTTCAACACTCACCACAAAAATACCATGATTAACTAGCAACGAATGATTTTCTGGCATTGAACTTCGGATGGAAATTGTCCATGCTCAGCTAATTTATGATGTGTGAGGTTATGTAGGCTCAATGCCTCTGAAATAATCTTCTACAGAAGAAATTTGAGTGTGTTTTGCTTCCTGTAATATGTGTTTGTATGTTTCCCAGAAAGCATAAATGATGTTGCTAGGTAGTAGTAATATCAATTTACGCATGCCTAAAAAATACACAACAGAATATGGTGTATAGTAAAAGGAATGATGCATTATCAATATTGGCCAAGCCTCAAAACTATTATAACCCTAGTTTAACCGGGCAACTCAAGCAGAATATGGGGCAAATAACATTACATATATTTCTGGCATGCACAGAGCTCAATGGATATCTCTCTCCACCCACTAAAGGAATTATTGTACCAATGCATCATAGATCAATGGATAGTTATTAGTGCTTCTGCAAAAGAGGAATCACAACAGTAGTGTAATTCGGAGCAGAGCACTAAATTGGGTGCTACACTAGTGTACAGATCTGGGTTTCTCCCAATCCAGAGTAACCAAGATTCAAGCTGATTGACTATGTATAATAGCATTAAGAACTAAAAGCCCCCTCTCCTCCCGATACGGAAGAGACAAACTAACGACCATATAAAAAGATATAAAGATCCAAAACTTTCGAGACCGAGGGCCCACAAATCATCCACAGTAGAATTTTTTCGAACCCACGATTTTCGTCAGACTCTTTAGTCACACTTTTGAAGAAATCATAAAACGTTACGCCTCATCACGGTAAAAAAGATACACGCTTACGTGGAATCGTTGAGTTCGTAACCAATACGGTCTCTGACCAACTATCGTTATATAATCTTATTTTCTATTAAACATGTGTTTCTATTAAACGTGTGTATCGCATGTGCGTTCTTGCTAGTAAAAAGAAAAGGAAAAAAAAAGTCACACAGTAGCCTAGCTAGAATAATGAACAGAGGATTACAGTAGTCAAGCTAGAATGTTGAGTTATTTCCCACATGTCATAGACCACAACAGCGGGTGCTAGTATTCTACATAGCTTTAATAAGCTTTACCTAAAAATTACTTCCAACAGGGAGATCTTTAAACTTCAGTTCTGGGTCAGTTTCGTTGTAATGTAAAACGCTACTAGTAGAGTTTTAGACTTATAGTATTACAAAAAGCAGACATCTGTTCGGCCCTCCTAGTATCCTAGAGAGCAGCAACGACCAACATAACTGAGCAAAAGAGCCATCAGTGCTATTTAATCCTAGTGGGCAATAAAACCATCCTACATGACATAAACCACGCAAGGAAACCGTTAAATGCTCCAAGGTAAATATCTTGCCAAATCTACCAAGCAATGATTTGCTACCACATTGTTGATGAAGCAGACAAGTTAAACAAAAAGAATGGACAGCCCATTGACAGCTCAGAAAATACTATATTTTTTACGGCTCCGACAGCAGTAACCAGCAACTATTTTTAGCCCTAAACACAAAAGGGCTAAAAAACTACTACAAAACTCCCGCATGTAAACATGACATTTCAGACAGGTTGTACAGTTTGTTTTCTTCTTTTCGTTGTTTGAGCGTTTTCTTGGCTGGAGGTAGCAGTGCCGAAGCAATGGGTGAGGATAAAAATAGACAAGTCCAATAAATGAGCTAAAGTTAGCATTTTTGCTCTGTGGAGCTACAGCACTAACGACAACAAGCATCAGCAAAACAAAACTTCACCATCCTACAGGTCAGTTTGTAGTACATGAAGACTTAACAGCGCAGTACAAACCCTAGATTGAAAACAAATCGTTGAAACAACAGGCAAGGCCACCCACCTACTGAGAGACCGATGTCCGTGTCCGCGACCTGGTTCTTGCGCAGCTTCCGCTCCAAGTGCGCCGCAATCCATATGGTCCCGAGGGGGCCCTTCTTGGCCAAGATGAACTGCGAGTAGAACATCTCCGCCTCCCCTCTTTACGCTGAACCCTAGAAATTTCGAAAAAAACACGCTGTTAGGTGCTCCACCACAGATAGGACGGAAAGGGGCGGAAGAAAGGTTCGAATTTTGGAGTTCTTGACAGCAAAGAAAGATGTTTCGCAGCAAAAACAAGCAACCAAGCCCCAAGCAAGCTAGGGTTTCCTTACCAGCAAAAGAGGAACGGGAGCCAGGTGGGGATGGATCTCCTCTCCACGCGAGTCCAGGGTGGGAACCCTAGAACCGCATGGAATTGGGCTGGCGAGGCGGGATCTGAGGATTCGGGGACGGCGCGGGCGCGAGGAATCGAGGTGTTCGAAACTGAGGTCGAATTGGGAGAGAAAAAAATGGGATCTTTTTTGGGGACTTGGCAGTGCTGTGGACTCTCTCACTCGCGTTCGCAGCAGCGACCTGGCTGGGTAGGCCGAAGACAAAGTGCACACGTTGCGTGCTACTTTCCCTTTGGTTCTACAGAATCCCGTATGAGCCCTCGTGCTTCACTCTCTGAGGGCATTGCGTGTCGAATGTGATACTTGTTGGGGGTGTAGTGCAAAATGAGCAAAATTCCTCTCCGAGCTGTAGCAGTGAGTGACCGTGCGGAGGAAGGAAATATCGCGAGAAACCGTGCGAGAACCGGGCGTGGTTGTGGAACGAGAGAGACACCCGTTGGATCGGAAAGCGTTGGCCTGTGCAGCTATTTGGGCCGTTCGATCTCCTCGTCTCTGCGTCCGTCTCGTGCCATGCGGTGCCTTCGTCTCGTGCCATGGGGCCACAGCCACCCGTGCGCGATGCACGTGGTGGATAGCGGCGAAGCTAAGTCTGACTTCCGGCGCTGTGTCAGTGACACTGAATCACTGAGCCGGCAACATTCGAGCGTGAATGCACTTTGACTTGTTACCCTCCTCTTCAACTGTTTCTGTTTATATTTGGACCGGGGTAAAACGCGGGTCGTCAGGCTATCTCCAAGAGGACCGATCCCGCGACCCATACCTATTTTCGCCTACAGTAGTTTTAGGTCCCCATTCTCCAACGGAAAACTCAAACCGGATAGCTATTTTGCGTATCCATCTTAAGGCGACGCAAACATAGCTCACTCTCTCTTCTCGACCCATCTTCTGTGTCGCCGCTGCCGTCGCTCGTCCGAGCCGAAGCTGCTCGTCCGCGCGGGAGGAGGACGCACCACCGCCGCTCGTCGACCCATGGCGCCTCCATGGCTGGTGAGTCGAGCTCCCCATGGCCTGGAGGAGGAGGGCGAGGGACGGGGCGGCCGGCTGGAGCTCCGCGGCGGCGCGGCGAGGGCGAGGGACGGGGCGGCGCGGCGAGCGCGAGGGACGGGGCGGCCGGCTGGAGCTCCGCGGCGGCGCGGCGAGCGCGAGGGACGGGGCGGTGCGGCGAGCGCGAGGGACAGGGCGGCCAACAAGCCGGCGGCCGAGAGGAGGAAGAAGAAGGCCAAGAAAGCGACCGTGGGGATGGGTACTCTGTTTTGCGTTGTCTGTTGGAGAAGAGAATATTTGGGTACTTGAGTTCTTTACTATGCGTGACCCAACCCTTCAAATGGGTAGCCGAATTGGCTCTCCGTTGTTGGAGACAGCCTTAGAGAAGCGCGCGATGGGTCGCGTGTTTATAGAAGCACACGACTTGTCGCTGTGACCGCTGCAAGTCCTTGCCGTCGTCCACCTACACGATCCAACGCTAATCTGTCGGGCGTGTTTACTGCCACGCTCTTTGCTCCTACTGTCCGCACCTTTTCGGCTCTGGCGGCCTCTACCGTCGCCCACTCGCTGCCGCCGCTAACCCGTCGGTCGTCGCGTCCTCCGCCGCCACCTCTGTCACCACTGCCAGTACCATCCATCAGGGGTCCTCCACCACCTAGCTGGCGGCGTCCTCGTCGTCCGGCTTCCATCACCGCCGCCGGACTGGCCGCCCCAACCCTCTTCTAGATCCTCTGGCGACCAGAGGCCCCCCAGGAAACCCTGGAACCCTGATGCCGCCCTAACCTCCTTCTCCGGCTCCGGCAACGGCGCGCGGTGGCGCGAGTGGGTCACGCTTGGACCCAGCGCGCTATAGACTAAGCTTTATATTTCGATCTTTTTTCAATATAATCCTCATTAATTTCATTAAACGGTACCTTTGGTGGTGAGTGCTTCTGATATTATAAATACATTACTTTAGAGATAATTAACTAAAAGTGTAAGATGATCATTATATTACCTCCTTAATTTCTGTGAGTTGTGACCAGGGCTAAAACAAGTGTTACTAATTGGAACGACATGTTAGGCTAGACACAGTAGGTAATATCACGCATGTTATTAGATTCTACGGAGGGGTTTTTTTGCCAACGTGGCACATATAATTAAATAAAAAGAATGATAAGTATTATCATGCACAAGATACATCTTTTGTCCAGCCCGATGTTTGAGCTCAAACTCTATATATTGAGTCAAGACATAACACCATATCAATTGATTGTTTTGAGAGCGCCTAAAAGGCAATAACATGATACTTGGTATTATAGTGCCACCGATTTAAATGTCATTTCAATTATGTGATGGTCTTTTGCATAATACAATGCATCAATTTGACCAAGATACGGTGTGTCTGATTTAGACAATAACTAAATAGGCCCTATTATGACCATGGCTTGTCTCGATCTTGACCACTGCAGTCTATGGGGAAGATGAAAGTGAATGTTGACCATGTACAGAACTCAAAGAAGATGAGTAGATAATACGATGAACTTCGCGAGTTCACAGTCCAAACCTTGTAGGAATGTAGATGGAACAAAGGAGGGAAATATAGTGTATAAAATATGAAAATAATATGTGTTGTTACTGCATTTATTTTGTGAGCATCTCTAAGGGGCGAATAATATCTTTACTCTCTAAAATCCTAGATTGGTACCTTTCAAGAGATCTTGGGGCTAACATCATTTTCTGCAATAGAGTCTGACACTAATTCCAAGTGAGATATCCTTTCTCCGGACCTTTCTGCCACTATTTCTACGATTGGGAGCGCCATCAGGTAGATTTTGGTCTGAAACCTGCTGGAGTTGCGCGCGCGCGAAAATTGGCCGCGCGAGCGCAGGCGCGTGCGTTCGGTTCGGCTGGTGGGCCGTGGGCCTGTGGACAAACACAAAGGTCCAGAGTATAACAATAACTGTAAATCTCGTCCGATCCCAACATCTTAGTCGAAGAAAGCCAGCATCGACCGCTTTCGTGGTGCACTTGAATTCTCAGGAACACGACGATCTCATATTCGCACTGCGACGCACATGGAGCGCGCGCTCACCGGAGTCTGTGGCCACGGCGAGATCGAGGGCTCACCGTCAAACGCAAAGCATGCGAAGGCAGCAAAGAAAGCGTCCCAGCGCGAGGGGAGAGAGGCAAGCCGGCCGGCGACTTTATTATAGATTTTTTATATATGTGTTTACTAGCAAATATGTTCATGCGTGGGAGAAACAAAATCTTTGTATGTCTATTGTCCAGTAAACATGGTTTAAAACTTAAAGTAAAAAAACTTTTTTATGACCCAAGTAAATTATTCTTAGTGTAGATGTTAAATTAGTGCACAAATCCAGCTTCCAAATTTTATATAGCTAGACAAAGGCAAAGACAAAAACAACAACTAAGATTGTCACAATCAGGACCTTGGGTAGTATCAGTTTTCTTGAATAAACAATTTCCTAAGTTGTGTGTGTAAATATATCGTATATATTGCGTATATATTTTCAATTTTGCAGAACAATTTTAAATATTAAAAAATGAATATATTCTCTAGAAATACATTTCAATCTGATTGATCACTACTGGATACCTTTCTTGTTGCCTCTTAGGTCAGTCTCGGTGCACAGTTTCACTGTATGGTTAACTAGAACAAAAACTAGATAACCGAGCCAAAAGAGCCATGAAACTCTTTCTTCTCTCTCCTATGCCACGTCAGCACATTTAATGCCACAAAACTCTCCATGAAACCTCAGTGAGACTGGCCTTGTATGTTCTATAGGACCCGTGAACAGTGATTGATCACCACTTGATGTCATGGACGACCCACTACCATTGCTACTGCTGCCTCCATCTAAGGCCTTGTTTAGATCCAAATTTCACCCTTAAAGTTCACTATGCAAAAAGAAGATTATTATCACATCAAAATGTCGGCACATGCATGGAGTACTAAATGTTTATGAAATCAAAAACTAATTACACAGTTTTGTTGTACTCTGCGAGACGAATATTTTGAGCCTAATTAATCATGTTTTGGACAATTTTTCACAAATACAAACGAAATGTTACAGTGACGCATTTATAGCGAAGTGACATCAAATCCTCAAATTTGAACCCCACTATTTTGCATCTAAACAAATAACGCCTCAAGAAATATACGACGGGTTCGGCCACCTGGTGGCTGCGATCAGGGAGGCAGAGGAGGATCGGCGGTTCGGGTGGGCCATTTTTGCCGCGATCTGCTGGGCCAAGTTAGCATGTGTATCGTCGTGGCCTCGTGGGCCTAGTGAGCCGTCCGACGTGGAGGCATCCAAAGTTTCGAGGTCCGGTGGTGCTCAGCGCAGCGGCCAGGTGCAGCCTTGTTCTTCGCTCATCGGCCGCTAGCGCCGCCTTTTTCTTCCCTGATCGGCCGCTTGCGCTCCCTTCCTCGCTTACAAAGTAGTAGTACAAACCAAGAAATCCCCGAATCCCCCGAAATCAAGAAAACAAACCAAGAAATCCCCAAATCTCCCGAAATCAAGAAAACCCAGAGCCCCAGCCGATCGTTGACATGGACGAGACGGCGTGCGCCGCGGCTCTGGTGCTGGCGTTCGCCGGCGAGTCCTCCCTCCGCGCGGGCTCCATGGAGCTCCTGAGGCAGGCCCGCGTGGTGGAGGACGCGGCAGACGCAGTCGGCGCGCGCAGCTACGACCTGGCGGCGGCCGCCAGGGCGCTCTCTCGCGCCGACGACGCGTCGAGGATCCAGTGCGTCGCCGCGCTCGAGCAGGCGGCCACCGCGACGAGGCAGGCGGCGGCCGCTCGGCAGGGCGTTCTCCGCCGCGGCGCGGAAAAACTCTCCCGCGCGTGCCGGACGCCTCCTCCAAAGACCACCCCCGACCTCCTCGGCCTCGCCGACGAGGTCTGGTTCGCCGCCGCCTGCGTCGGCGTGCCCCGGGACGCCTTGGAGCGGGCCGGCAGGGCTCTGCTCCGCGCGGGCGCGGGCGCCGAGCGCGCCCAGGCCGTCCTCGACCTCGACGGGGAGGCCACGGCGCTGGCCCACACAGGTGGTGTTCGGCTCACGGTACTCGGGTGCGGAGCCAAGAAGCTGGCCCTGTCTTGCCAGGACTTCCGGCGGGTGGCGGATGCCATCCTGGTGGTGCGCCGCGCCGCGGAGGCTGCGCGGGCGCAGCAAGGGAACGAGCGGCGCGGCGCGAGGGCGCGGCAAGGAGACGGGCGCCCCACCGGCGCGTGGTGGTCTTGGTTCGGACGCAGAAAGACGGCGGCTCGCCGTGTTGGAGATCTTGAAGACCCCCTGATTGAGAAGGCGGATTCCCCGACGCCGTCTGCACCCGGAATCAGCGGCCCCAGCCAGAGCCAGGTACCACGCAGATTTTCATGGACCAATTTGGGGCGGGTGTCTGGGTCTGGGCAATGGGGACTGACTGGGGAGTTGGCGGGTGCCGGCGGTCGTGCAGGCAGTAGGATCCGGCGAGGTGAATGGCCTGTACCAACGAATTTTGCAATTCGCGAGTTTCTTGTTCAACAACTGGCAAATTCTCTTTGGGGTCCTGCAATGTGCAATCGAGTTTAATGGGCTCCTTGACACCGTTATTCATCTAAATTGGCCAGAACACACCGCCAACGTCAGTATTTGCTGGGTACCATTATGAAATCGCGATCATTTGCCAGAACACACAGCAACTATTAAAATATATCAATTTCTTTGAGGAGAGAGATAGCGTGGGAAAAGTCTTTTTTGCCCTTCATAGATATGGGCCCACATGTCAGCTTGTTCTTCCCCTTTGTTCTTCCACATCTCCAGCAGCGGCACGGTGCCGGCCTCTCCGACGAACGCGCGACTGTCGGCGCCGGACTTGGACAGCAGCCGGATCTCGTGCACCACGCGGTTGGCCGCGTCGGGGGAGAAGGAGATGGAGAGCTTCTTCACGAGGAACGACGCCGTCATGCGCGACGTCAGCAGCGCAGCCTTGTTCCAGGACACCGCCTGCGCCGGCTCGCTCTTGCTGGCCTCGCTGCTCTCCATGGCGACGTCGTTCTCCCGGCACCACTTGGCGATGAGATTCTTGAGAGCCTTGTTGGTCACGAGCTCCAGGACGGTGAGGACGTGCCCCGTCTTGGGGCACGTTGACTTGCCGGAGTTGAACCACCGGGCGATGGAGTCGCGGTCACATGTCTGGCCGCTGGCGACGACGAAGGGCTCGCGCATGATGTCCAGAGTGATGGGGCAGCAGAAGTCCGGCGGCGGCGCCGGCAGCTCCCCCTCCTCGTCCACCTCGGGGTCTGGCTTGGAATCCGACGGCTGGAGCAGGCCGACGAGCGCGATCATGGCATCCGTCCACCGCTCTGAGGCGCGGTCACCGATCTCCCGCTCGAGGATCTCGATCTCGTCCCTGCAGCCGCCTGCTCGAGGATCATCTCGCACCGTGACTCCGTGAGGTAACAAAGGGGAAGAACAAGCTGACACGTGGACCCATATCTATGAAGGGCAAAAAAGACTTTTCGTACACTATCTCTCCCCTCAAATCAAAGAAATTGATATTTTAATAGTTGCGGTGTGTTCTGACAAATGATCTCGATTTCACAATGGTACCCAGCAAATACGGCCGTTGGCGGTGTGTTCTGGCCAATTTGGACGAATAATGGTGTCCAGAAGCAAATTTTGCCTTAATGGTGTGGCGTGTTATGAGTTCGGCCAAAGGGCAGTTGTTTTCGGCTTGAATTTGTTCGTCGTACTTGCTGGGAGCCTGTGAGCGTACAGCGTAGAAATTGCTATTTCTGTTTAGAACTCGAAACTTATCTGATTTTTCTCTTGGCGCAGGTTGCTATGGCGGAGAAGACATCGGGAACACAAGGCTACGCGTTGTACGGGTCGCTGGCTCTGCTGCCGGATCTTGGGCCCAACGGGCTCCTCAAGACCGCCTCAGCAGAGTACATGTGGTGGTTCAACGTTGTGTTCTTATCATGGTGGTCTTGGGTGGCGCTGGGTGTCCCGTGTAGCCTCTTCCCGAACTCATGGCTGGACGTGGTGTCCGCGCACCTCACCTCCCGACTCGCCATGCTCGGTAAGACAGACACTGCCCGGTGTTCTTGCGCTATTTGCTTCAGATCGAGTTGAGATAGGAAGGATCTCGAGTGCCTGGTGAGGCCATCATCAGTGAATCATGGTTTTGCCGCGTCTTTTGTTTGCAGGTATTAACGTCCTGGTGGTCTTATACGGCTGCTGGATGCTTGCACCGACCGATACCACTCTGCTGGCCATACTGTTGACGGCGACTGTCATTGCCCACGTCGTCTCTGCGGGATGGGTACTGATCGAAAACCTCCTCTCGCTGCCTGTGGTGTTCATGTGTTTATTTCTTCGATCTGTTCTCTGTGCGTGTGTATAGCATCGATTAAATTGATGAGTTTACGTGGTTTTGATCTGATATATGCATGCCTACTACCTTGCCCGAGGCAGCAGGTGACGGAGGCAGCGCAGCTCGGGCTGATGCGTGTTGCATGGTCGTCCAAACCGGACGAGCTCTTTCGTCTCCTCAGATCCGTCCGAAAGTAATGTGTTTGGACATACATGTAGTACAACAAATGCCTGCGGCGCACAAAACATTCAGTTTGTCGTCATTTTTAGTCTGCGAGCGATATTGTTTGCGTACGTGTTCTTGTCTTCAGGCTAAATTGAACAGCGTGTTATAATGTCCATGATCTTGTTGCTGATGAACAATGTCTGAAATGCGTGCAGGGTACTCGACCAAATGCATAACTAACCTATTTACTGATCCAATTTTTGTGACTGCATTCAGATCATTCATCCATGTTTAAAGTATTCAATTCTAATGACATGTGTAGTCCGGCAGTGGTGTAATTAATATGTCTTGTTTGATCAGAGTTTCTGCCTTTTTCTAACTGTTGGCAAACAACAACAACAACATAGCCTTTTGTCCCAAGCAAGTTGGGGTAGGCAACTGCTGGCAAACTCATCAAACGAAATTGGCCATGTGATCCAATTCCTGCTCTATGCAAGCAGGAGTCTGAAACAGCTGCTCACTTATGTCTTGACTGCCCCTTTGCTCAATCTGTTTGGGAGAGGATTAGAACTTGGACCAGGAACATGGTCACAGTATCAACTCCTGGGTCACAGGTAGACTATTGGTGGAATGACTCTCTTATGAACATACCACAGCAAGATTGAGACTAAAAGCAGCGGTGCTTATCTATACCACATGGAATTTGTGGAAAGAGCAAAATAGTCGGATTTTTGAAGGGAAAGAAATGCAACTAGCTCAAGTAGTGGTGTTCATTCAGGAAGAAAGCTCAGGAGCCATTCGCTCAGAGTTTCCAGAGTTTCTATATTTTAGTAAGGGGCATTGGTGTTTTTGCCCCTACTTTAGAGTACAATTGTGATTTTGCCCTCATTTTTTGAACTTTGTGATTTTACCCTCACTGTTCACAAAGTCAATGCGATTTTGCCCCTAGTCAATGGTCAAAACAGGGGTAAATACGCAAAGACTAAGGGTAAAATCGCATTGACTTTGTGAACAGTAAGGGCAAAATCACAAAGTTAAAAAAACGAGGGCAAAATCACAATTATACTCTAAAGTAGGGGTAAAAACACCATAAAACCTTTTAGTAATACACATTATGTAAGCACCTGTATTCTCTTCTTGCTTAAATGATATGATAGAGCTCCTGCCTTTACCTTAAAAAAAGGTTTCTGCCTTTCTGGTACTGTTGCATTGATGACATGTGAGTTTACAGCAGCTTGAAGGTTACAGTATAAAGTCATTTATGAGTTTCACTAAGAAAACTAAGCAGAGAACTGACCGCTGTAATACCTGAGCCTGCCAATTGGTATTTGCTAATTTGTGCAGATAAGTAGCGACTCGGCCATATGTTCAGAGAGTTACTGTATCTTGATGGGTTACAAATGGATACAAAATTTAGGCAGGGTAATACATGGAAATGGAGATGGCTAAGAAAGGGCCTACGGGCTGGTAACACACCTCTTTGGTATCTTTTGTCATGAAGTTTATTTGTTCCCTTCATCAGTATTTGAAATCCAAAGGCACTTATTTCAAATTATCATTTACATTGATTCTCCTGCTCAAACATTTCCTTGTCTATGACAACCATCCTGTGTTGTTAAATTGGTACTTCTTTCTCGATGTATTGTTTAACATCAAAGTGGTTCACCTATCTGCCATTTTGTGTTGTCTTAGTCACTTGGGTGTACCATCTATTAATATATTTAGTGACACACTATTGATTCAGCTTAAGAAAAATTATGCTCAGTATCATTAGCATTGGACCTGATTCCCTAAGGAGCAAGCACAATTATTATTATTTTTGTTTCTGTCAGCAGGTTTTACTTTTAGTGGCCAACTTGGCCAAGGTTGTGTGTGGATGGATCTACGAGAAATCAGGTGCCCCAAGCCAGTCCTGATGTGGTGGGAGATTCAACAGTTTAGTTGGTGTGTGATCGATTTTAATTATCTTGTGATACTGATGTTCAGTTTGATAATATGCTAGATGTCATTCATTGTGATGTGTGGGAAAGTCCTTCAAATTGTTGGGTTTTATTGAATCTTGAACTTTTGATAACTGTAAACAGCTAAGTATATGATCCTTGGCAGACGATAGTCAAGGTTAATTGAATTTCCTTGGCTCTGTATTTTTGGCGCATTTTACTTGGTAGCCGGTCTCTAAGGATCGTTTCCATAGTGGTTTTGGTACTTATTAGTAATTTTTGGTTGCCAAGGCAATTTGATTTGAGGCAGTGTGCTCGAAGCAATCCTTAAGAGTTTTCTCGCCGATCATATCCTACTAAGTTATGTTAGACATGATTGATTGGTGGCAAACCTTATAATACTTAGCCTGTTAGCCACGCAAAAGATTGTTACGTACTAAGCTACTCTGGATATTGTACGTGTCATATACCACGCCAAAACTCTAGGCACTACATGGCCCTTGCCTCTGTAGCATTGTGCTTTGCTATGGGACGAGACAAAAGGTTATTGATATGATATTGGCGGCCCAAAAATTGATGCGGAGTATCACCTAAGATGTATGGACGACTCTGGACTAGAATCTGAAAGTAGTACAACTTACATTTGGCAAATGAATAAGTCAACCTCTTTACAAGTCGTCATTAGGAGAACACGACCAATTTCTATTGTTTGTAGTAGCGAATAAAGAGCATAAGGGTAATTTTTATGACCGAATATGTATGCGTGTCCATCCCCGTACATGCATAATTTATCTGAGAAAAAACTGCATATGCAAAGTACTTCTTATGCCTTGTTTAGGTCTTTCGGTGTGATTGCGAATGCCATCCCAGCAACGGAAAAGCACACGATCGTGAGCGCCATCATTTGATAGACATCAAGATGCTCATGTTTCGCCGTCATCAACATCCATGCAACCAACACAATAGATACCGTCAACCCAAAACACTGCAAATAAAAGCATATGGGCACATGATTAATTAGGTCCTGTTGTGGACGATGAGAATTATGAGCAACTGAAAATATTGAACAAATATTGTAGATGTTACGTATTTTGGGCCATAAAAAAACCTTTCCAATCAAACGCTTACTCTCTCCATTCCAACGTTTTAATTTTTTTATAAATAATATTTGCTATGTATGTAGACATAGTGTATATCTAGATGTATTGCAAAATACTTAATGCATGATATTAGATATGTATCTAGGCATAGTGTATATCTAGGTGCATAGTAAAAGATTTTAATCTTCGAGTAAGGTGAGTAAATGTATAAAAGCCAAAACGAATTATTATTCGAGATATGATAGTACTAGATAATACACTTACATGTGTTAGTTTTGATGGGTCAATGCACACTCATCATCCCAACAAAACTTGTAAATACATGCACGGTCAATGCACACTCTTCATCCTGTTTAAAGTTAATTGTTCCAAACTTTGACTACGGAATACTTTTGAGGTGTTTGAGTTTGGATGCTTGAAACTTGAAAGTGATAGGAGCACATTTATCTTTATGTTTCATAGAGAGAAAAACATACTCAGAGCATAGAGTTGTTGAGTTCAGAGACTTCAGACGACAATGCAACTCCAGAAAAGTCATTTACTATCTAGGACCGGGGAGAGTAATATATGGCTAGGGATGGAACTTAGTTTTATTTAGATAAATTTGGCTGTGTAAGTTAAAGGAGTACCCTTATGAAGATCCTCAAAATCTTCCAGGTGCCTGGTCTGATCCGAGGAGTTGGTAGTTGTGCTTGGAGCGGCGGTTGTTGGGCGTCGGTGCCGCCTGCTTCCATCCAATGGACCAGCAGGTCCTCCGCCGCCGCGTCGAGCATTACCCGTTGCCCTTGGCCTCCTCCTGCTGGAGGTGGTCGTTCGGGGCGGCGACTGCCGGACGCAAAGATTTGGAAGGGAAAGCCGGCATGAGCCATGGTGTACGTGTACGTGGTGCGCGATCCGATCGAGTCTGGCCGTGAGCACGCTGGTGGTCGATCCGTAGCAGCTAGCGTCGCCCAACCTCCAATTAGTAGCTGCGAGTACGTTTGTAACTGCAGCAGGACTAGGATAACTTTTTGATGGGATGGATTTCCTCACGAGTCAGGCCGGGCCATAATTACCCCCAAGTCCAATCCAACGAAGAAGTTGATTGTAGTCGAACACGCCACAACAGATTTAAAAGTATATTTTACCCTCTCACCTTATCACGCCACAGCAGGACTAGGATCGGCGGTTCGGGTTCGGTTCCGCAACCGCAACGAACCCGTAACTTCGTCTACGGTCCGGACTCTGTTAATCGCCGGTGTTCCCAATTAACTAGCCCGGCCGGCCCTCGACTTCCACAAAGTATACTACTCCTTCGCAGACTTTGCGTTATCTCCTGCCGATATTTTGACGGATCTGCCCGTCGTCTCACGGCCGGCCGGGTCCCAGCTCCAGCCACCGCGCTCGCTAGCTAGCTCCATGGCGGCGTCCCTCGGGGGCTTCTTCCATATCCATATGAGCGCCCGCCGAGCCGCCGCCGCGGACCTCCCGTGCCACAGGATGGAGGAGGGCGCGGCCGCCTACTCTTCGCCACCGCCGTACCTGCACACATCATCCGCCGCCTCATGGAACTTCTGGAAAATCGCCTCCAGGGTACGAAAGCTAGCTCCTTCCTTATCGATCTCTGGCCGATCGCCCAGATGTTTCAATTCTCTAGCTAGCGACAGGGATTCCCGTGCATTTTTTGTTACCGATATGAATAATCGTGCCTTCCTTTTGCAGTCTTTTGCAACCACCCTGGCCGTCGTAGCGCTGGCTTTTATTTTTGTGTCGCGATTTGCGTATCACTATCCTGGATTGCAAGACCCCTCGAGGATGATAGCGCTTGTCATTTTAGTACTCATGGTGATTGCAGCTGTTTATTTAATAACTACGGACCAATGTCTAGGGGTGCGCAACGTAGGACCGTAACTACATGTATTGTTTGAGGGAAGGAGACGTTGCTATTTTTGAGGGATTGTTTTCTCCTTAGCAAATGCCTAGCATGTGCCTGTTGTTAGTGTTAGATTTGTAGGTTGGTATAATCATATTGTAGCCAAAGACTAATATAGATGTTATTTTTACAAAACGACCAATTGAGATATTTGAGCAAAGCTCAATACTTTCATTACAGCAGAGGTGAAAAATTGTACAGCGTGCAACCGAGCTATGCATTGATGGCCAAAATTGGCATCATATGAATTTGTGAGCTCATTTGGACAAACCGATCTTACCGGTTTAGTAAACATCATCATATATCCAATTAAACTCCACCATTGTGTAGATCATGTCTAGGCGGTCGAAATGCACACGTAGAACACTGTCGAGAGTTATGGATTTATGCCTTCGGAAAGAATTGTACTCAAGTAAACAAGACAGACCGGTTTTGGTCCGTGAAGCATGAGTTATATTTTAGCATGCGATGAGTTTCTACTTTCTACTCTTAGGGCATGCGCAATGTTATTTTGTTAAAGGACCACCCTCCAGGTAGCCCATATAGGAGCGACAAACTATAAAATGTTTAACGGTAGGCACTGCTTAACTTACTGTGACCTTTCCTGTCCCAAAACCTCACGAATGCAGTGTGATTGCACAAAGTATATATTTTTTATTTTCTTATGGCCGGGCTACAAGAATGTGTACTACTTTAGCATTTAAGCTGCAAGAACCTGTTTGGCAGTGTACGGAGTATATGGGCAGCCCTTATAGCTGTATTTATTGTACAAAGACTACTTGTGTAATATATTGGTGGTGCTTTTGGGGCAAAACCTCCCCATCTTATAAATATATCGGGCAATGGACAATCGAGAGACAATCAATCAAATTTATCATTCTCTTAATCTTTTCCTTTATCCTACTTCTCCATCCCCATGCGGTGTTTTTCTCATGTCTTCTTAGTTTCCAAAATACCACACCAAAACTCACTATGTAAAAAGTCTCATCACATCACATCAAAATGTAAAATATCGGCACATACATGGAGTATTAAATATAGGTAAATAAAAAAACTAATTGCATAGTTTTGAAGTACACAATGAGACGAATTTTTTGAGCCTAGTTAGGTCATGGTATGACAACAATTACCACAAACAAACGAAAAATGCTATAGTACGTCATAATATCCGATGTTATTTTTATAGCACCTTTTTCGATGATCTAAACACAGCCATTGCACGAGGAGACACCTAGCTGGCCTACCGACCCTGGAGGCTAGAGGAACCCAAGTGTTTGCCCCGATGGGCCCACTCTCGGCTCCTAGCGAAACTGGTTTGATCGGGTTGCAAAACCGATCCGATCAGATCTCATAGAGGTGCTGCAAGGAGCAGCTATGTGAGGTGCACGTGAAGTGCTCGAAGTGTTTGACACGCGACCCGGTGTCAACACTAGGTAATAAAAAAATAATAAAACAGTGAAAAGAACAAAGAGAAAATAAAAAAGTTATTTTTTACACATAAAGAAAAGAAGTAAGCGAAAGTGGACAATTACGAGCTGGGCCCAATCCGACAATATCAGGAATTCAGCCACCCTAAGCCTGACGTGCCTACCAACTGTAAGGCACGGCATTGTTGCTCAATAATAAAGAAAAGTTTTGACCTTGTTTAGATCCTAAATTTACACCTTAAAGTTTATTATGTAAAAAAAGATTCTCGTCATATCAAAATATCGGCACATAATATAGATAAAATTAAAAACCAATTGAACAGTTTTGTTGTACTTTGTGAAACAAACCTTTTGAGTCTAATTAATTATTGTTTCAATAATTTTTCACAAATATAAATAAAATGCTACACTAACGCACGCACATCAAGACCCAAATTTGGCATCTGAACGAGAGCTTTGTCTGGTGTGATCGCCTGATTCGAAGATTCTTTGACACCCCTTGTTGTATAGGTGATTGCTTTGATTTATTCTTGTGAGAATCCCTTACCATTGTTTGTGAGTCGGATTTTCCCACCATGATCTGATACTGGGCAGGCCAATCGTCAAAACATGTGCCCATTACCATACTCATCTCCAGACTTCTCTGACATAGTGGCAGTTGACGGGTCATATAGACACGAGGGGCCGAGGGCCTTTGTTATAGATTCTAAATTCTAACTCTAAAGTTCACTATGCAAAATGAAGATTTCCATCACATCAAAATGTCGGCACATACATGGAGTACTAAATATAGATGAAATCAAAAACTAATTGCACAATTTTGTTGTACTCTACGAGACGAATATTTTAAGCCTAATTAATCAATTTTTGTACAATTTTTCACATATACAAACGAAATGGTACAGTGACGCACGCACCTCAAACACCAAACTTTGGTCCCAAATTTGGAAATTAAACAAGGGCGATATTCCTCTCCCTTTAGTATGGTATAATTGGTTTCTTCCTCAGTCCTCTTCTAGATGCTATAAGTTGTGTGAGTGGCTCATAAATATTGAATATGTCCTAATTTAAAGTATGAGACTGTCCCCGGGTCTTGTAGCACTGTTTAATATGGGTGTGTTTAGTTCTAAAAAGAGGAAGAGAAAGTTTGGTGAAAATGTCACATCGGACACTGCAGCGTACTGTAGCATTTTTCATTTGTTTATGGTAAACATTGTCCTATCATGACCTAACTAGGCTCAAAAGATTCATCTCGTCGTGTATATCAAAACTATGTAATATGTTTTTTATTTACCTACATTTAATACTCCATGCACGAGGAGAGAGATTTGATGTGATAGGTGAATAGTGAAGTTTGGAGAGAGAATTTTTGTGAAAGTTTGGGAAGTGAATACAGGGATAACCGGCAGCTCTCCTATCCAGTTTTTTTTTTAAAAAGTGACCATGTCTGTGTTTAGGGCCTGCTTGGTTGGAATCCAAAACTTGTCAAGGAAAAATGAGGGCAAGTTCAGAAACTTTAGCACTTGTTTGGTTCAAGGTCAATTTTTTTAGCTATCACACTTTAGTATCAAATCAAATGACAACCTTAAATTTTTGTCCAGATTTTAGCAAAATTTTTTTTTGTCATGCCCACATTTTGACTTGCCCAAAATTTAGCATGGCAAATTTTGGACTCAAATTAATCAGACCCTAAATCAAGTGAATACCTAAATTTCATTCCCTAGTTTTTGTCTGCCCTAGTTTTGGCTGGCCATAATTTTGGCTTGTCATGGTTTTGGCTTGGCACAAATTGGCATCCAACCAAGCAGGCTCTTAGTTCCCAAACTTTCTTTCTTCAAACTTCACTATTCACCTATCACATCAAATCTCTCATCATGCATGGAGCGCTAAACATGGGTAAATAAATAAAACTAGTTGTATGGTTTTGATGTACACGACGAGACGGATATTTTGAGCTTAGTTTGAGCCTAGTGTAGATCCCAAATTCCACCCCAAATTCTACTATGCAAAAAGAAGATTCACATCATATCAAAATGTCATAACATGCATGGAGTACTAAATGTAGGTGAAATAAAAACTAATTACACAGTTTTGTTGTACTTTACCATATGAACATTTTGAGCCTAATTAATCAAAGTTTGGACAATTTTTTACAAATACAAACGAAATGCTACAGTGACGCAATGATTACGAAGTGACACCACACTACCAATTTTAGCCTCACAAATTTGGGATCTAAACAAGGCCTATATGTAGCATCCTGACCTTATCTGCTGAATTGAATTGCCTGCCCCCAATATGACTTCCCTGAATCCTGGATTCCTGGCAAATTTGGCCAGAATGATTCGAGCCAAAATCTTCTGCATTGATGATTGATTGCAATGTGAGCAGGGAAGGAGTACCTTCATGTATAGGCTAGGTCTAAATAACCCCCTAATGTATTAAATGGTCCATTTAACCCCCTCATTTTGCAAAACCAGATTACAACACACCTTTGACAGGATTTTGAAACCAGTTTAATAATTTGGCAGGTTTACTACGCTGTTTTACCCACTAGGATAGCCATGTCAGCGGAATTGCGCGGCAGGTATGTTTAGGATCAAATAACCCCCCTTCTATCTCATACGTGCACATACCCCTTTGATCTCACGTTGCTAGGTCACGGCCAGCGCTACCATTTTCAGTGTTCTTCAGCAGCTAGGTTTTCAAAACGCAGAAATCTTCCATTTTATTAGCCACTTGCAACCAGCGCCAGCATTGGTATGTGTTGAATTTTGCTAGACAGAACCATGTATCTTTGAAGACACCAAACCAGAACTCAAAAGTGCACAGGAAGGAAGTATCTTCAGTCAAAAAAAATTTGCCTCGCAGCACCAGAGTGTGTTGGCACATCCTACAGGCTTGTGTTCTCCATCCAATCTCCAAATTATTGACCACTGCCGGCAGCAACAGGGACAGATGGAGGAGCACCGAGCAGCAGTCGGCACCGGTTGGTTGCATATGACAACAACCATTCCAAAACATACCAGAACAAAAATCACCATACTAAAACCACATGACCACAATAGCCAAAACTGAAGAAGACAAACACCGACCAAACATCCTGGACAGAAAAGAGTACATTCCCACACAAAATTCAGACGCATCAATCCTTCATTTGCTTCTAAGCCGGTGCTCCCACAAACCACTGTCATTGCATCAAGTAGTTGCATACACATTTTTCTTGTGCAATATCATGCATAGCATAGCATCCATTGATAGGAAAGAGCAACAATACAAGTACTGTACACTAACTCCTAAGTCCTAACTAACAAAAGAAACCGCTGAATCTGATCGACCGAATTCGGTCTTCTGACAGACTAGTCTCATCCAAATCATCTGCTGCTTCAAAATCGGTGGCGCCAAAACGCCTGCATGAGAAAGGTTGAGATTACCAAAGTAACAATAAGTAGGAGAGAGTCCCGTCAGCATTAGCAAGGAGGATGAGCTAAGAAATCGTACCGCAAGAATGAAAAGCGAGTGAAGCACACAAGCGCCGCCAAGCATAAGGTAAAGGGTCAGTCTGTCCTCAATGCCGATAACAAAGTAGATGAATAATATCACGGCGACATTCATTCCTGCAAAGATATATGGAGGAGCATATAACTATATAAGCCATACTGCCACACTTAGAGCCAGACCACTAACAACTGCGCAAGGTTTGAAGCATACCAACTATTCCTAATCTTGAGCTGAGCTGTGCGTACACTAGCTCATATATAGATTGGGCGTATGCACCGCATGGAACACCGAGAGCGACGAGTGTCCATGATGAGCCCAGGAGAACGGTCAGCCACCATTTGTCATTGGGTGACAGCGCCTTCACCTTCGCCGCAATCATGTCCGGTCCAAGATAAGGAATCAGACCAACTGAACCAAACAGGCCATAGCCGGCCATACTGGACCTCTTGTCTTCTCCCTGCAGCATCGATTGTAAGTGCGACACTCCTGCCACGGGCCACACACTCGATACAGGAACGCAAACCGTGAAAGAACCGCGTCATACGACGTACCTCGTCAGGCTTGTCCCTGGGAACAGGAGCCGCCGCCTCCGCCGCCGCCGCCGCCGTGCCAGCAGCGCGGCGCTCCCTCTGCGCAGCCGCGGCGCGCTGCACAGCAGCCATTGCATCCGCTGCTTGTGTGAGGGAACGGCAGCCGCGCGTCAAGTCCGCCGCGCGGTCGCGGAGGACATTTTCCGAGGTGCTCTTCGCCTTCTCCATGGCGGTAGCGGCACTGCCGAGGTGGACGATGAAGTCCAGCCTCGCCGACACCCCCGCGTGCTCTAGCGCGCTGATGGCGAAAACTAGCTCCTCGAGGGGCACGCCGGCGCCATCTGCGGCGGCGACGAGGTTCTTGGCCTCGAGTACTAGCGCGGCGGCTTTCTCTTCAAGCTCTCTCTGTGCATCGCTCATCAAGTCGATGGAGGCCCGGATGTTGTCCGAAAGTAGCTGTTTGCACAAACCCATACACAGTTATGCAATGCAATGCAACAGTAATAGGTACAATCCCGTTCCTGTTCGATCTGACATTGCCCCCAAATTGCAATACTGCACTACCGCGACAGCTTCTTCGTGCTCCCAGCCTCGGTCTCAAGAAAGAAACCCTCAAATCCCAATTCGTCCACCGGAAACCTCCAATTGGCCCTGAAGAACCAATCGAAACCCCCAAATTCGTCCAGACAAGGACAAGAACGGACGTACCTTCGGCTGGCCTCCTAATTCCACGTCCGCCGCAAGGTTCTCCGCTTGCTGGATTTGGCTCCTTCTCCAAATTGAAGAGCACCAGCTTCCAAAGGTTCGGCGCGCCCGCCGCTCCATGGTCCGGCGGGCCTTGAAAATGGAATCCGCCGCCTCCTGGTACTCCCGGCACGCCCGCGCCAGGTGCGCCGCGGCGCCGCGGAGCGCGATGAGCGGGGCGCAGGCAATCTTCTCCAGAGCGGCGGACGAGTCGCCGAGTTCGAGGACGGCGCGGATCCTCTCCTCGTCATCTGCCTGCCGCAGGTCCCGCAGCGCTCCAGCGGCCCTGACGAGGCAGTCGCAGTCGACACCAGCGGCGTCGGCGGCCTCCCGGACGCCGCGGGCGAGATCGAGCAGGTCTCGCGACTTCATCTCCAGAATCGCGCTCCGGAGGTAGTTGACCGCTATGGCGGTGGCCTCAAGAGCCTCCTCCATCCCTCTCCTTTGGGTCTCCTCTCCGAATTCCTTCGTCTTGCGCCGGGAGAGCGGGGGAGAGGAGGGGGAAGAAGAAGGGCGCGAGGTTGTTGGGGGGAGGAAAGGAGTAGGGCCGGCCCGTTTTATATCGAGAGATGGGGAAGCACACCAAATCAGTCAATCCGCCCGTGAAGATGCGGGCCAAGGGCGCATGGGGCCCAAAACGTGAGCGGGCTGGAAGAAAGCGCGAATGAGGCCCATGAAAATGTATGCTATTTCCTTTTTCATTTTTACTGTACCAGGCCAGTAGTTGTCATTTTTGCTGATGAGATCTAGAGCAGGAACACGAACACGCCTTCTTATACAATACAGTGCAACTTTGCAAAGGCAGTTTGAGCAGGGCTTGTACCTGGTTCAACGTGTCCTGATCTATTATTGCAACAGAGGACTATACAAGAAGTGAGTGCGGGAGCCACTTGATCCATAGCGTAGTTTAGTCGCGCCACTAGGCTAGGCTTCAACTTCAGCTGCTGGGAAACTGGGGTGAGATAAGATCAGTCGTCGGCGTGAGATAATGTGTCATTTAAGCAGTGTTTTTAAGAGCCGTAGCGATGATCACTGGGTCGTCCTTTCCCTCTTTCTTCCATACCTCACAGGGACTTCAAATTGCATATGAAGGCACGGCTTAATCTGACATGGACATGTAACATCTTGTGGCAGATGCCTTTTCTCCCTACCCTGATGACATGTTTTGGAAGAAGCCTCTATGCGATGTGAGGCATCATCTTTTTCCTTTTCCTATTGAACGAAGATTTGCAACATCTCGTAGTCCTAGCGAAGATTGTCTTTCATCGATGAGGTCAATGCGATCATACACACACATGGAGTGGCAGATGTGCAGCAGAAATGGGCGGGCACCGGAACGGCGCATGTCGAGTTGGGCCGTGCGGACCTTCTAATAAAGGATCAAGTCGTGTGTGTTGGCCCAATAGGCCGGAAGACTTCCCACTCAATCCCCCCAACTCTGCAAGAAACGCAAGCAAACAGGGCGGGCATTCTCCCTGACGAGGACAAGGATTCCAGGAATCCTTTCGAGTGACACGAACGCGACGCGCACAGCTACGACGCATTGCTGCTGGCGATCGCGACGTGCCGGAGGGAGAAGCAGACGGCCGGACGCCTTCACACAATTAAGCAGCTTGTGGGGGGCAGCGCAGAGGCAGGACTCCGGCCGCCAGGAGCACATTTTTCGTTTCGCCTGTCTCGGCACGGGGACATTCTCAATCTACTGCGTGCTGCGCGCGGCGTACGCGTCAGGCAGAACAGAGCAACTTGTGGTACCTGGCGGTGTTGGAGTTGAAGAGCGGCAGCATCGTTCACTTGTTGTTGGCAGATCATCTGCTGGAGCTGGAGCTGTAGCGTCGGACAGCAAAAATTATCCAAGGCAGCTTGCTTGTAGATCGACTCGTACGTGTCATGTCAGCTGAGGATCGGGTTATTTTGGTGGAGACAAAGGAGTAGTAGCGTTGTAAGCAGACACGTGCCGCCAATGGCAAATGACGATGACACGTAGGCGTTTCCGACGCTTCTGCGATACCGTGTTTGATTTCAGCTCTCCTCTTCATCGGGTTTGGTCTCGCATTTGCAAACGAGGAAGACCTAGAGACATAATAAACAGAATAATGTCAGCAATGTTAAAGGGAGGAGCATATATTTTAGAGATATCTCTTTATTTTTATTTCCCTAGATTATCGGAGCTCTAAAATAAATTATGACACCTTGACGTTTTCCCAAGACGCACCTTGCTTAGCATGTTCTCTACATGTTTCCTAGAGTTCCAAGGTGTTTAGCAGAGCATCCGTTTCTAGTACTGTACTCCAGTAAAATCTTCGCTGTTCATGTTGTCATAATACAGGCTGATGAAAACGTCAAGGTGTCTTAGAGAAATTGCATGCACGGCTGTCTCCGTTTTTTTTTTCAAGCTCTTAAATTCAGACATGATACTTATGGAGTTATCTTTACTATTCTTTTGGTTTGTGAATGCACATTAGCAATTCCCTTTTGCTGTAAAGGCAGGCCCGACGCGACAGTGTGGCTGGTGGCCTCAAGCTCCACATGTACATATACCTGCCACATCATGCTTGTTGATAGCCTTGCAGCATGCAGCATGGCAGAGGAGCCTGCAGAGGTAGCGAGGTCTCCATTTGACAAAAGGGTGAAGCCACCGTGAGGCGCGCGTTGGAGAAGCTGCACTCTATCCCACGTCTGAACCACAGCAGGCAACGCGCATCTCTTTTCCTGCTGTTGGTAGAGGAAAGGCAGGGAAGCACCTTGGTTTGCGTTGGGTGAATAAACAACCCAAGATTTATCTTCCTACGTGGCCCTTCACTTTTGTCTGAGGGCAATGCTCTTGGTGGCTTCCGATGGGCTTGCCCTTACTCCATAAGGGCTATATGGATGCGGTCATCTTGGATGGGTATAGCCATTAGCGTATGGTGCCCTACATGTATATGGCATAGAGCCCGGTAACGAATCTGCTCAGATCCCTGCATGCCTGCAGTGCGCTCGCCCGGCGTGAACAGAAAACGCTTGTAAAATTAGTCGCAGTACAGAGTGGGGAGATAGCCTGTCCACGGTCCGCCTAAGCGCCGGTGCATCATCCATCACGCGGGCGGGGCAGCGCCGCCCGCGGCATGCGACTGCTTGTGCGTTGGAACAAATTAAGAGTAGGCTGCTACGCGTAGTCGTCGTGACCGGACAGGCCACCTGCCAAATGCAATGCAGATATATATATTTAGATATACTCGACGACGACTACGTTCACCAAATTATTTTTAACTAGCCGAGTCGTGCAGGTTTCCCGATCGAGCGATACACCTGCCTCTGCCGATCGACTCACAAAAAGATCCATGCCGGGCCTTGGCTTCCTCCCCCGGCCCTGGACCTCGCGTACCGCAACATGGAGGAAGGACCACGGCCGAACCAAACTACGGCGCACCGGGGATGATGAGCGACGCTACATGGAACTTCGTCAAAATCGCCATCATGGTACCAAAGCAAATCTCTCTCTCTCTCTCCACGCTCACACATTTATTATTGACCGTATATACCTTGTACTCTATTTAGATGATGTTTAGGACAATGACATGGTCTCTAAAACATAACTTTGACTTCTTATTTTTATAAAAAAATATTTATTAAAAAATAATATAGGTATATTTTTATAAAAATATTTTAATACAAATCTATTCATATGGTTTTCACATTTCCAAACTCAACAGCTTAAAAGTTATTTATGATTTTTATTTTTAATGTTTGACTAAAATCTTATCTAAAACGTCATCTAATATCAATATGAAGGAAGTATATCGGTTATATAAAAGGCTGGAACACTTTTCTTTAAATAGTTATTCACACCTTCTGTATGCTTGTGCAGAGCTTCACGACTGTTCTCGGCATCGGGATTGTGATTTCCTTGTTCGTGTCCCAGTTCGTGTATCAAGATCCTACATTACAAGATCCCTTCAAAATGGCGGCGCATGTTGTACTAGCTCTCGTTTTCATGGGAATCGGATACTTGACCGCTCTAGACGAATGAATGTGTCGATATTTAGTGCTTGTTTGCCGCGCATCTCTATCTCAAAGGTTTATGGGGCCTGTCATTCTTAGTTTCTTACTCCTAGAAATTTTTAGAGTTAGAAGCTATATATTGGCATAATAATGAATGAAAGTATTTTTTTAAGTAAATGACTGAAAGTACTTTCTTTTTTTGAAGTAAATGAATGAAAGTACTTGGTTGCACAGTACGTTTTATTGTTAATATGTGTTTAGGCACATATATTTAAATCATCTTATTTTTATCTTATATATATGAACGTCAAATCATATACATATGGATCAGCTCGATCTTTTAAAACGACCCATTAATATACCTGTCAACAAAGTGATCGTTAGTGTTAGTTCTGTAGGGTGTATAAAACAACGAGAGATTATATAGAAAAATTAGACGTGATTTAGCTTTTAAACTCCTAATTTGGATACTCATCTAGGAGGAAGGAAGTTACAAAGGTAAGAAGGAAGTAAAGACGATGCATAGCTCAGGCAATGGCAATGGCGCGGTGCTTCGCGCTACTAGGGTTTGGGGCAGGGCGGAGCTGGGCCTAAGGCCACCCAGGCCATGGCCTTAGGCGTGGCCCAAAAAACCCTTATACCCATGTATATTTTCTTGCCCAGGTTACATTGTGGCCCAATAGAATAGCCGGCCTCCACTGCTTCCTTGTTTCTTCGGTGGGAACAGAACGCCCAAGCCCAGACGCCCGCAGCGCCGCACTCCTCTCCTCTCCATCCGAAACCGGCGGCGGCGGGCAGCGCACCGGCGCGCAGCACGGCAGCAGGCGCCTGGCCTGGCTGCCTTCACGAGCTCACGGCGGGCGGTGGCGGCCGGCAGCACCAGCGCGCAGCAGCAGGGCGGGCGGGTGGCGGCGTCCTCGAGCGCGCGCGCACCCCGGCCGTCGTCGACGTGCTGTGCTCGCGGTCTTCCGGCACCAGCGCACCTCAAGGTTAGTTTCAGAATTCTTTTTTGTTTTTGCGGTTAGCTTCAGTATTCAGTGTTCAGGTTTTATCGAATTTGGCTTCAGATTCCTATAAGGCATCTAATTCGCTTGTAAAATCAATCAAATGGGGGGGATATTTAGGCACCCCTAGACGAGAGAATGTTGTGTTTTGTGCCCTGTGGTATTGTTTCCTGCGTTGGATCATAGAACATTGTCTGGCACGTGCAAAGGGTCCAAGTTCTTCCTTCAGTGATATCTGTGATATGCGGGGAATCGAGTCAATCGACGATGAATCAGACCGGCACTAGTTAGATATTTATTTTATCAAGTTTGTTATGCCAATGTGTCTTAAATTATGATGTATTGGTCTAAATCGTGCATTTTAAGCACTTCTATCGATATATGAACTATCACTATTGCGATTATCGCTATTATATGTACTACACTGAGATTGAGTGGTATAAACGTTTACTAAGTGGCCTTAGGCGTCAAAATCCGCCAGCTTCGCCGCTGGTTTGGGGTCAGTGTTGCTTGTGCTACCAAGTCTAACTAAAGAGAGAGTTCGAGGAGAGGACCACGGTTGATGATTGAGGCAGCTGGTCAGAGTGAGATAACTTGCCATTTAAACAACACTTTTATGAGCCGTATAGTACTTTAATTTATGAGCTGTCGTCCATTTGCCTCTTCCAATAATCCTCCCAAGGATCCCAAATTGCATATATATTTTTTTCTTTAAATAAATGGCAGAAATTGTGCTGAATTTTTATTAGAAAGAAAAGAAAAATACAAAACAAACAATAATCCAAAGTAGACACAACAAACTTACAAGGGAGGACAGAACAAATTGTATACATACTCCCTCCGTCCCAAAAAAGAAGACACTCTAGTATTCAAAATTTGTCCCAAAAAACAAGTCATTTTACTATATTTAGTAGGTGCATGTGCATGCAACAACCGATTAGTATTAAATATGACTAATAATTAGGGGCAATCAAGGTCATTTTACTTTCTTGTTAATCTGTCCTAGAACTTCTAAAGTGTCTTCTTTTTTGGGACGGAGGGAATACGAAGGAAGGTAAACTTTAATTTGACTTGAGATGTAACGTATTGTACGTGGCAGAGGTCTCTTCTCTCGACCCTTGGGGCATGTGATTCATGTCAAAGGGTAGGGATACCGCAACCTATCTTTTTGTTCTCTTTTCTATTGAAGTTTTTTTTTGAGATTTTTTCTACTGAAGTTTTGTGATGCCCTTACGATGCCGCAAAAAAAAATCATGAAGATGCCGACAGCTGGTGCGCGTACTGATTTTTTTTTTTGAAATTTTTGACTGAAAAATTGATAACAAAACCCGAAGATATCAATACGATGGAGGCGTGGGCGTCTCCGATGCTTGTTGGGCGAGCAATTCGTGTAGTTACAGAGTTACAGTCGGCGCGGGCTCGCCCTCTCGAGTCCCCGGCCGCCGAGTTTTGCCTGCCCCGTCCGATCCTGTGGCGCTTAGGGGTGCGTTTGGTTGCCTGCATCAAGACAGAACCAGGCTCGCGGGATGCAAGAGCTCTAGTTTGGTTGCCTGGTTCACCATTTCAGCCAGGCTGCATGCGTGCAAGAAAGCCTCTCGAGCCAGGCTCCACAGATACGTGAGAATCGGTCGCATCTCTCGGGCCAGGCTCGCTGGATGCGAGTAATTAGTCAGCTAATGATGTTAGTAGCACATGATTAACAAATATTAAATGATATTAACATATTTTAAGTGAGATTAAGAAGTAATAAGATGAAATAAAAGCTGCACATAAATAGTTGCACATATTAAATACCATAATAATTATTATTTTTATCATTTTTTTCTCATACTACATGTTCCGTGCGAGCAACCAAACACCATCTCATCTCAACAAGGTCGACCAAATACAGGTAACCAAACACGAGTATGTTGCATACATCGAGCCTGTCCCACGAGCGCCTGGCTCTAAGGTACGAGCCAGGCTGAGCTCGTACGTGAACAAACGCGCCCTAGGTTTCGATCCAGACAGAGCCTCCAGCCCTCCACGCAACCAACGATGTCCCTCCCTTTCATGCAGCCTTTCAAAACCTGGCCGGCGGAGAACCTCGCGTACCGGAGGATGGAAGAAGGCGTGCACCGACCACTACTCCCGAGGCCCAGCCAGGCCACCACCAGGGAGTTCTGCAAACTCTTCATGGGGGTACTACTAAATTCCTTCAGTAATTTGTTGCCCCTCTCTATCATATCTGTCAATAAATCCAGATGATCAATCTAGCAACTCCCTTTTAATTTGCCGTCTGTTCTTTTGAATCCGTACGCAGTAGGGTGAACATTGTTGTACTGTATTGATGACTCCATTGTTCGTCGGCAAATTTATTTATCGTGTTCACACCTTTAGCTTCTTGTGCTTTTGCAGTATTTCACAGTTGGATTGGGCATTGTATTGCTGGCCTGCCTTTTCGTGTACCGATATGCATTCCACATTCCTGACTTTGAGGACAACTTTGGAATGATAGTGTATTTGAGTTCAGTTCTCACTGTGATCGGACTCGGTTTCTTAGTAATACATGCAAAAGACCTAGAAACGTAGAGAGAATAGTGTCAACCAACATTTCTAGAGAGAAACTATATATGTGTATATTCTAGAGAGAAATTGCCCACATTTTCTGGTTTAATGGTTATCATGCTATCTACATCTTTCAATCAGCATCCGTTTTTACTCCAGTAAAATCGCTATACAAATTCACTGTCGATGTTGGCGTACCTGCTGGAAACACTAACAGTGGTGGTGTTACAAAAATCGGATGCTCTTCTGTATTCTTTACTTTGTTGGTATTTCAGTGGTATTAGCTGACCAAGCAAAAGAGATGTTTTCTTTGACATGTCATCAACCTGCACTTGTTCCTTTTTTTTCTGTATACAATTCTTGAACCCACCTTTTTTTATTGTTTTGGTTTGTGAATGCACATTAACAGAGGCAATATGAAGTTCTAATTAAAGTTCCATAATTAGTGATTGGTACAAATGCTCAGCATGTGCGTGTAGAGAAAGATGAATTGCAAAATTCTTAATTTTCTTCTATGGAATTTCCTTCACTGCCTAGGAGTACCTTTGTATATAGGTCTTCCCACTTTGGTTCGCTGTCTCGCTGAAGGCAGCAGGTTTTTTATGACTCAAGAGTCGTTAACAGCTTGCTTGTTAGCTATACATCTTTAACTGTAATGCGAGTCATAATTATAATTGCTGACGACACACTATCTTTCTGCGCCTGCAACAAATCCATATTCCACTTAAATGTGGTAGTTCACAGATTCAAGCTGATTTTCCTGGTCTTAGTTTGCAAACACATTACCATGTTGACTTACGTTAGGAACGGATTTATATTTCTTAATGACTAATGCATTGGTTTCTAATTAAAATTGTGTTCGTTCAGAATTGGTTTCTGCAATTACATTTCGTAACCCCTCTAAAGCTCCTGCATTAGCGTGTGGGGTATTGCATAAATACTTCAGTGTATCTGGGAATAGCAAACGCGTTGATATGGTGTATTGTAGCATTTGTGCAATTAGAACTTCCATGGGATAGAAGACATGAGAGCATCAAACATGGTTATGTCTTCTATCCTATGAGAGCATCAAACATGGTTATGTCTTCTATCCTATGGAATAGAAGGCACAACGCACAACCGCACAAGGCAGCTCACAATAACATTGACACAGATCAGCCAGTAGCCGGCGACAGTAAGCAGCAAAGAAACTTGTACCTCCCACTGTTGCCCAAAGGAATTTGGGAAGTGCACAGCCAAAAACGATGTGTTCTATTGTCTCACATGCTCCACACATCTTACAATCTATATTGCTGGGCCAATTTGTCTTTTTTAGTTGTTCTGCGGATTGAATTTTGTCATTGCAAACTTGCCACAAAAATATTCAGGTACCTTCTATATCCATTTGTCTCTCATTCACAAAACCAGGATTAGGATGTGTCTTTGTACTTGGGGATGTCCACCGTCATTCTCTGGGACATTGCCTTCCTGCTAGCTTTGAATCACAGATCGCCATCATAACAGGCCTGCATAACAAAGGAGGACGGCAGACTTCAGTTTAGGAAGACTGTGTTCTCTCCTTTTCTAATGAAAAGAAAAATGAAGCAAGAATATGTTCATTACGACGTACCAAGCCTAAGAGCACAGCATGCAAAATAATTGCAACGCCGGACAACAGCCAAACACCTTCTGTCCAATCGGGAGCTAGCGACCAATGACAGTAGAATATGACGAGCAGTGTCGCGGCTGCACGAGGGAGCATGCAAATTACTGTTAGAGCGACCATGCCAAAGTTACTGTTAGAGCAACTAATCAACAGATGACAACTCGTGTAACTTAGAAGAACACAGAGGGGTTGCTCCATGTACCTAGCATACCGACGCGGCTGAGCAGCCGGGCGACCCCGTGTAGGAGAGGGCGCCTTGCCATCAGGCAAGGCACACCTGCGCCCACAATGCACCACATCCAAGCAAAAGCGATGCCGACATTCCGACGGCAGGTGCATACCGTGGACTTGAGCAGGCCATCTTCGTGATCCGGTCCACCCATATAAGGGAGCATCGTCAGAGCGCCAAGCAGGGCTGTGACTTGCATGGCCGAACAGCCCGAGCTCCACTCGTTTCCCTGTTTATACATTGAAAAAAAATTGTGAGATGTGCCCTGAACCCACCCCACTACTCCAGGACTATTCATTCTGACTTAAACAATCTTTTGCATCGAAAAAATGCGTTCAATTGACTGCGTGGCAAATTCAAGTAGTACAGTACAAGTGCAGTGACCAACGGAATGCGGGTGTATGCGTTCCCCCAATAACTGTTGCAATTCCGGAATCAATGAATAGCAGAGCATGATCAGAAGCAACTCGCCAATTGCGAAACACAATTGTTAACTGATGCAAATCTGAAATAGATGGAATAGCAGAATACAATCTAACCTCATTAAGAAAGTCAAACACATTTGACTAGTATATAATAAGTCAAACACATTCGAATTTGGTTTT
Source organism: Echinochloa phyllopogon (assembly GCA_033239725.1). Classification (NCBI taxonomy): domain Eukaryota; kingdom Viridiplantae; phylum Streptophyta; class Magnoliopsida; order Poales; family Poaceae; genus Echinochloa; species Echinochloa phyllopogon. The sequence continues at coordinate 53,207,797 of BTCW01000005.1, forward strand.
ATATGTTCAAATCCCCACACAATAACTGATGCAGGAATCAGAATAATCAGCAAATGGTACACAGAATGCCAGTGAATGATCAGACAGAGTTCGACAAGTACAATAAAAAGTGCTGCATGGAATTTGGGTCTGCGCGTTCCCAATCCCCACAATAATTGTTAACTGACGCAATTCCGAAATAGATGGAATAGCAGAATCCAATCTAACCTCATTAAGAAAGTCAAACACATTTGACTAGTGCACAGCCAAAAACGATGTGTTCTATTGTCTCACATGCTCCACATTTGACAGGCCGACAGTCGAGAGGGGAGCTGGAGGAGTGGCAACCGCCCGCCTTTCCTTTTGGGCCGAACACCAGCCAGCTCCTCTCGTTTTGGGCCTAAAAAGGTAAAAGTCGGCCCGTCAGGATATGGACGCTCAAGGCTTTTTTGGTGTCTACCATCCGAGTGATTTCCTGTTTAGTTATCAACCACTTTTTTAACCAATCAAAAAGTGACACGTCAATACTAAAAACAAAACCGAAATCTGAGTGATACCGCAATTTCTATCACCCAGAAAAGCAGCAAACTTTCATAGCAAAACATTCGAGTGAGAGAAACCCAGAAAATCACTTGGAAAAAGTTGAATATCCCCGTGCTTGTTGTGCCGTTTGTGCAAAATTCATCTAGCGATAAACTAAGCGACCCACTTTTCTCACCTTCCCCCACGTGAGTATGTGAGCACTGAGCAGGCTTGCAAACCATACAGGAGATAAATCTATTACCAAGATCAATTTCAGATAACAAAGTTTGAGGGGCAGATATCAAATCCATGCCTGAACAATGTGTAATGACCGCAAAAACTCTCTCACTGTAATTACAGCTGCCTTGATATCTATTTGATGCACACGAAGTAAGAACTGGAATGATAGATAGAACGCCAAAATCAAATTCAGATCGGAAAAATGAAATAAGTTCAATCGAGCGTGCAAAAGAAGTCTCATTCTGCCCCCGCATGGTGTTCGTGGTAGAATTTTGTAAAATCTGTAGTGATGCAAATATACAATCATAGGATAGAGACATGACTAAATGTTGAGTTGCATAACACTGAAAAATTAGAGATTAAACTGGCAAGATATTAAACAGTATATACATTAGATAGTATATGCAGGGAAGCCGTAGAACTTGCACTTGCTGATACAATTTTCATGAATAAGGCGTGGCATACTTCAGAAATGACCTGATAAAATTTGTTACAAAAATTAGACAATACAAATATAGCAACTCAAGAGGGGAAAATGAACTTTGGATATCATGCATTTACCCCTGCAGGCATAAGACATCACAAGTTTTAGTTAACAGTAGGATGTACCAGAAACCTCCCAACAAATTGCAGTTGGATATATACCCTGGATGCTGATCATAACACAACATCCCCACTGAAGAATGAAGATAAAAGAACATAAGAGATATTTACTTATATATTTAAAATAAAAAAATTCGATAAGGAACACATCCGGTGATGATCTGAAACACTGAATAAACTCATACAATACACTGAATAATGATGATATGAAACACTGAATAACACCCCAATAACACACTGAACAACTGAAAAACCGGTACTGAATATGTTAAGTAAATGGGACTTGAATATGTTAAGTAACTAACTGCATATAGTGGAATAAATAGTGTAAATAGCAAATATTGTTGATCGAAACTGAAAATGCAGAACACCCAGACTGAAAAATCACTCCACAACCTCACGGAAGGCAAATTCAACACACAATAACAGTAACTGAACAAATCACTCTATTACTAGCATAAACTACAAGTAAATTCACTGAGTTAACAGTCCCACTAACCCATGGATCCAAGAACGCCAGACATTACCACAGCAACAGCAATCTGAAAGAAAAAAAATGAACCAGCAAGATTAAGAATGGAGCACACTTGCGTGGCACTGGGAGCGAAAACGATGATCAAAGAGGGATTCACGGAGCCTTGTTCTTCGTTGTCAACATACCCCACGCCGCCTCTCAGCCCACCGTCACCAAGGTAGATTATGCGAGAAACCAGCAGTATCGCAGCCCCGAAGAGGCCTATGGGCCAACAAGCGAAACGGCCCAGAAAACATAATCGATTATACGAGTCAAAAATAGAGCACGCATCTTGGAACGATCTGAACCACACAAAAACCGAGTGAGAAAGAGACCGAAAAACACCCGGGTGATATATAGAAATTTCGTTTTTTTATCTTTCCCTGTTTTCCTATCGAAAATTGTCAAAGCTCATTTCGGGCCCGGCTATAGGTTTCATGGAATCATGGATGCAGTCTATGCACAAGTACGCGACATGTTCTCTAAAAAAAAGTGCTACGACATGTTGCTCTTGGAGATCGTGACGTGCAGGAGGGAGAAGCATTATATTGACCCGGCAAGTAACGCCGCAAGCATATGTTCTGATCGTTGGTGCTGGTTCAGACGGCCGGTTGCCTTCACACAAGCAGCTGATAGGACCTCCGGCCGGGAGCACTTTTTTCGTTTCGCCTGTCACCCGGTATGGGGTCATTCTGTTTCGTCGATCTGTCAGGTACAAGCAAATGACCAAGCTCGGAGACCAGTAGAGGAAGGATGAAGTAAAATTAACGTGGATGGAAGTTATGTCGAAATAATGCGGTGACACGACTTCATCGCTGTACAATCTATCCGCTGGAGCGTGTCGAGCAACAAAAATCCTACACACTACGTTTCCTTATTTAGATTGTGCTTACACGGTGTCATACTACAAGGAGATGCTTCAAGAAGGCCTCAAAGTAAAATTAAGCAGATATAGAGCGCTAGTACAAGTTAGAACAAATTAACTGGTGAGACTGAGTAATACCTGCTTATTGTGGCCCGGGTGCCATAAATAGAAATTAAAGTATATATATATATATATGTACTGTAAATACAAACTGTTTTTCAATCCGTTATCGTCGGAAGAAACCGAAACTCCGCATGCAACCCCAGAATCTCAGCCGCAGCCAATCAGCAAGACGCCCTTCCCTCCACGCAGCCCGCTCATCCGCGGCGCGCAGCACCGCCTGCACCGCGCCCGCGGCTTGCCTGTGCTCTCTGCACGCGAGCTCCAACCGCCTCGCCGCGCCGCGGACGGCGCCGAGCCGCTCCAGCGGCAGCGCGGCGGCCGCGCCGCCGAGCTGGTCGACCGCGCCTAGCCTCCTCGCGCCGGCGTCCGCGTTCTGCAACGCGGCTGCGGCCAGCGCCAGCTCGTCGTGGGGCACGCCGAGCTCGCCGGCGGCGAGCTTGATGTCGTTGGCCAGCGCTAACAGCTTGGCGGCTCTTTCCTCGAGCAGCGACTCCTCCCCAAAGTATTTGATGAGTCTGGCTACGGTGTCCACCATATCTTCCATCTCGTCTTTACCTTCTTGCATATCTCCCATCTCGTCTTTACCTTCTTGCTCTCGTCGTTGGCTTTTCTCGTTTTCTTGACTACGCGCGAGGGAGGGACGAAGGAAGAGGAAGAGATCAAGAGAAGACAGGTATGATCGCGTTTTAAACTTGCATGCGGCGGTGGGCCCGTCGAATCCTCTTCAGAGTTCAGAGCTGTTGCGTAATCCGGCTCAGATCCATCCCAGTACATCATCCACCGTAAAAGGAAATTGCAGGGACTCTCGGTAAAATAAAAAATAAAAAAACAATCTGCTCATCGTCTGTTCACGGAACGCCGCCGTCCCCGTCCACGGGTTTACATGGGGTTTCCTCCCTCCTTCTGGTCGACCCGCCGTCGGGAGGATCCTAACGCAAAACTGTTGAGACTTTATGCGGAATCCTTAGCGATCGATGGCCTCTTCTTGGGGATGGAAGAAGGCATCCACTTGATGCCACAGCCACCGACAGAACAGGATGAACCGCTTGTTGAGCGACGCTGCTCTGAAGACCGTGACGACCTTCCTCAAGGTGAGGTCCCTGCTTCTTTTTATCTCGACTTATAGCACAATAACAATGGTCGTAGGATGTGTGTTTTGTAATTTTGTGGGGGAAATATAGATTAAAGTCAGAGCACTTCAACTAGTATGACAACATTCTTAAAATAGACAGAAAACCTTTTTCTTGAATGGATCACATCCCCTTTACATTTTTTGGTGTAATGTGCCGTACTCTTTCTGTTTCAAACTATGATTTTTACCGTATAATACTAAGAACGCACATAGAATAGGCACATTTTTAAAAAAAGAAGACTGCATAAGGACAGGTACATTGATGTGGTCTAATATCCGGTTTCATGTATTGACACGTAATCTTAATATGACTTGACAACCCATACAATAAGTTTTTATTTTGGTTATTTCGAGTAATACCATATCCCAATTTACAGGTGAAATAAATGAATTTTGGTGAGGTGCATGGCAACCATAACTCAACAATGCTTGACGAGTCGTCTCGTACTACTAAAGTTTAGCTCATACGGCGGTTGTTTCACAAAACAACAACCTTCTCCTCTCACCTCAATCTCTCTCCTCCACATCAGCAAAAAATTCTATGTGGCAAAGCGGCCTATAAGACCGCTGCCGTGTAGCAATGTACCTACTCTAACAGGCATCCAAAGAATTAGGAAGATCAACGCGCAAAAATCAAATCGGACTAGGAAGGTTATAGCATGGTTGGGTAAGTTTTTTAGCCGGTGACAAAAATAGCCACTAAACGGTTTTCGTTTGGGCGTATTCATCAATGCACCTTCCCCACGGACCCGATATGTGGGTCGTCGGTGAAGAAAAAATTTAGGTGAGAATTATTTTAAATTTTGTTGGATCCTATATTATACTGTAACAATAATGCACGTGCGACACACGCGTGTTACCTTTATTAGGGGTTATTTTAGACTATTTAATTGGTGGGTACGTGGGGTGGGTAAAGAAATTCTTTGGTGAGAATGACTCTCTAAAAATATTGTTTTTCTCTTGTTTGTGAAAATTTTCCACGTCTTTTTCATCTTTAGACCTACATGTGGTCCTTTTTACGAGGGGTGAGAAGAAATTGTTTAGGTGAGAATATATTTTTAAAAGAACTGAATCCTTAGATTAAGATACACACAAAATACATGTACCTAAAAAGCCAAAACGACTACTAATATGGGACCCGGATAATGCCATACTATACAAGGTTATTTTAAGAAAACCCAAAACTGATAGCAGAAGTACAAAGTTAATTAGAATATATTACCGAATACGTCTGAATATTATATCAACTTATGGGTGTGATGAATGAAAATAAAGTTGTTTGAACAAAGTGCACCATGTGCAAATATCTTTATTTCAGAAAATCTTGTGATTCCAAAGAAACCACATACAAGGTCCCCTCATACAAAGCATGGAAGCTTTTTATTATTTTGGCCAACGCGTGCCACACCTAGGATTACCCATTTTTCTGTCCATGTTTTTGCAGGGATTTGTAATCGCAGCTACCATTGTGCTTGTGGCGTGTATTATTACGATGGCATCATTATCTCCGGGGCCTGAACAGCTGAATCCTTACCAGTCGGCATTTGTTATAGCTTTTATTCTTTTTCTGATGGGGTTTTCTTACGCAGTTACGTTGTCAATTAGCTACCAAGCTGGAGATATATGAAAAAATTGTATGCCTACGCCTATGGGAAATTTGCAGATTGTACAAAACTCTCATGTTTTTTTTTTGGCTCTCGATTGTTAGGCATTGGGAATGATGAGCCTGACATGAGAGAGAAGGAGAAAGGAAAAAGATTTTCAATTTCTATACGTTTGCATTTCACAGTGATGTTATGTTTATGAATGCATTCTTCTGATTCCATATTTTCTCGATAGGTTTTGCCAAAAAAATCGTTTTAATCTGAACTTCAGCAAAACAATTTTTTATTTGGCATTGAATCAGATCATTTTTGCTGTGAACTTTGATCAAGTAAAACTAATGTGCAGAACAGTTTCGGCGCAGCCCCTTGATTTGTACAGCTGTTCTACTTAGGTCCCTCCATGTATTGGTTAACAGTTAACACAAAGGTCTGGGTGTAAAGTACTTGTGATCTTTCACAGGACTTTGACCTGATTTGTCGGTTTTTTTTTTCTTTTGGAGCAAGAGACGAATTCTGCCGGTTCATCACGCCGCCATTCGGTGAGAGAGAGATATATACTCATCAGAGTCCGGACTCCAGAGTTGTTTTTCCCTAACCCGACTCGATTAGATCTCCAGTTTCGTTACTGGTGGTGAACACGTAAGAGCTAGGGAACCGTCAATCGATCTGCTCATCGTCTTTTCACCGGAACGCCGGCCGGCGACCACTCTGCGCATGGGCTTTCCTCCCTCGGTCTGGTCGACCCGCGGCCGCCGCCGGAACGATGCTGAGGTAGCAAAACTGTTGCTACTCTATGCGGAAGCCGCAGCGATCGATGATGCATGGTCTCTTCTTGGGGATGGAACAAGGCCTCAACTTGATGCCACGCCCGCCGCCGACCCAACCGCTGATGAGCAACGCCGCCTGGAGGGCCGTGAGCAGGTTCTACCGGGTATGTATGTAGCTTTGTTTCTCTATGCCCTTGACCTCGCACAATAATAGCACAGCACGATGTATGGTTACTCGATTTTATTTTTATTGTAGAAAAATTATAACGGCAGGTTACCGCAGTTTGCATAGACCAATCTGACCATCACGCCGCAAATCGATTTTTTTTAAAACATGAACCACATTAAAAACTGCTACACCTCCCTTTTTTCGGTTACTTTGTGCTTACATGGTATGATACTGTAAGGTTGCCTCAAGAACCCCTAATTATTGCCTTTTAACTTGTTAGTTTGTTGTTGTCCGAGGTCAAATTAAAATATCCAACATTCTCACCGAAGATCAATAACTTAAACTTAACTAACGACTATTCGGTCAAACTGAAGCTCCTCCTTAATAAATTAGCAAATACTAGACCAATGCGTCATCAACAGAGTAGCAGCATACTGTGACAACATTACCCATAGTCTCACTAAGAAACTTTGTTAGAACTCTTACTCTTACCAGTAATGACACGTAGGTACTAAAACAATGTGATGACACATAGGTACTAAAACAGTGTCACTTGAGTGGGCCATGGCAAACAGACCAGTCGTGTGAAACACTTTTCAAAATACTTTACATTCGCTCTCTCATGTATAGACAACTTTAGGTATTCTCAAATCTAGAGGCACATTATTTTTGAGATAGTTGGACTTTAATTATATGGAGAAAAACTCTCCAATCTATGTATATTAGTAATACATGATAATTGTGTATAGACATGGTTTAAAAAATGGTTCAAAGAAACGGTAGAAGACTATCAATTTTGATTTTCCATTTATCTATACTAAAAGTACTATTAAAAAATAGAAGAATAAAAAACGCATGCTCCCATCGGTGAGGTGGCCTCGTCTCGCGCCTTAACCTGAAAATTATTTGTTTCCTTTTCAAAAAAAAAGTGGGTACAAAAAACACAGGTGAGAAAAAAGGGGTCTAGAGGTGAACTCACATGGGTTTTTTCGCTCTACCAAAAAAAATTTCCGTAATATTTCCTTTTTTTTCCTGCGACGTGGGTCCAGCATGAGGGGTACATGGTATTTCCCTTGGTAGGAAATTTTTTCAAAAGAACTAGATCCTTTTAGTATAGATTTGGGGAGTTTAATGGCCCTAAACCAGTACTTGATCCAGGCTACCCACCAGAACCATGCCTAGGACATGCTTCCGAAAGAGGTGCGGTGATAGACCTTTTGTGAGTGGATCCCCAATATTTTCAGCAGTACTTATATGCTTAATCTTACATGTATTGTCCCGGTTTCTATCTTTCACGACACGATACTTAAGATCTATGTGCTTAGAAGCACCGCTCAGTTATCGTTTGCGCAAAAGAAAACTGCAGACTGATGGTCGCAGTACATTGTGATAGGTCTCGAGATACTATCCACAATTCTTAATGCCGGTATAAAATTTTTAAGCCACACTGTCTGCCCCGTGGCATCATAACATGCTACAAATTCAGCTTGCATCGTAGATGCAGCCGTTGCACCTTGCTTACCACTTCTTCATGAAATTGCTCCCCCTGCTAATGTGAATACATAACCGGAAGTTGACTTCCTGTCATCTTCATCACCAGCAAGGTCAGCATCGGTGTAACATACAATCTCGAGGTTATCTAATCTCTTATATGTGACCATGTAATGTTTGGTGCCTTGGCAATATCTTAATGCCTTCTTGACACCTACCCAGTGAGCCCATCCTAGCTTAGACTGATATCTACTAAGTACTCCGGCTGTAAATGCCAAGTCCAGGCGCATACAGACTTGCGCATACATCAAGCTGCCAACAGCTGATGCATATGGAATGTCCTGCATCTTACTTCTTTCTAACTCATTCTTAGGGCACTGACTTCCATTTAATTTGTCTCCCTTTTGTAATGGAATAGGTGACGTGCTGCACTTATCAAGGTTATATCTCTTTAGCATTTCCTCAATATAAGCTTTCTGAGATAATCATAGTACTCCCTGGGCTCTGTCTCTGTGTATCTCAATGCCAAGTACATACGAGGCTTCACCGAGATCATATCAAAATGAGATGAGAGGAAATTCTTAGTTTCACACAACATATTCTTATCATTGTATGCTAACAGTATGTCATCGACATATAGTACTAGGATTATTAATTTATCACCCTTTTCTTTAATGTAGATGCACCTATCTACATCATTTTCCCTAAATCCGAATCTCTTAATGACTTCATCGAATTTATGGTTCCACTTTCTGGATGCTTGCTTGAGTCCATAAATGGATTTCTTTAATCTGCATCCCATATGTTCTTTACCCTTAATAGCAAAACCTTCCGGTTGAGCCATATAAATAGTCTCATCTAAATCACCATTAAGGAACGTAGTCTTAACATCCATCTGATGTAGCTCTAGATCAAAGTGAGCTACAAGAGCCATGACTATTCTAAAAGAATCTTTGGTAGACATTGGAGAGAAGGTTTCGTTATAATCGATCCCTTCTTTGTGTAAACCCCTTAGCTACTAGCCGTGCTTTGAATCTTTCGACCTTCCCTTTGGAATCACATTTTGTCTTGTAGACCCATTTACAGCTCTTGGGGTTGACCATCTACTTATAGGTCGCGTTGTAGGCAAGGGGTTGAGCCCAATGGGCTTATGTTTCGCCTCCCGATCACGGCAAAGTCGGACTCGGGATAAGGTCCGAGTCCGAGATTTAGGGGTGATGGAAATCCCCTCTAACTCATTGGTTTGTTGTTGACCGAGGTCAAACTAAAATATCCAACACAATAATCCAACATCTCAAAATACTGGAAAAATAAAATTTAGCATCTCGAGGATAAAAAAACTCTAATGGACTCTCTAAACATGCCCCTATTCTAAGTTTATTAGAGGACCAACCAAAAAAGTTACACTCCAGCAGATCTGTCTATTTTTTTCGTAAAAAACAGGCCCTCTACTTGCCCCCTATTTCAGGGTGCCCTCCAAATTTATCCATCTACCCTCTATTTCTGAGGGTATCTAGAGAGCCCTCAATTCTTAGGGGCTATTGTTAGAGCTAGAGTATGTTTTGAGGGCCTAAATAAATAGAGACAATCTCTATTTAGTATTTGGAGGGTCTAATTTAACAACTATGATTTGAGTTACTCTATACTACCATTCATTGAAGAAAAGTGTCCGCTCATGGGATGATGTCATAGCATCATCCCCTTCTGCTGCTGCAGGGACCCATGGCACTGTTTAGGTGGAACCCACATCATTGTTCTAGTGGGACCCACGTGTTATTCATGTGGGATCCAAATTACTATTTAGGTGGGGGCCATGTGCTAGCATGAGGACCTATGTTACTGTTTAGTGGGACCCACTATGCTTTTTAAAATATCAATGAAGATTTTTTGTTGTTATTTATTATAAAATGTACTTCGTATGCTACATTCACCTCTGTTAGCCTTACTACTTTTTTTATTATTCATTAAGTTACTCATTTTTTTTTGAAAGAAAACACCCCAAGGGAGACCCCTAAAGTTTAATGTGCCTCACCCAAGATTTGAACCCTGGGTGGGAGATTAAGTTACTCATTCATTCCTAATTTAATCTTTATGAAACCATAAATTAGTGGGTAAAATTTGTTAGGCATATATACAAATGTAAAAAGAAATTAGTGGGTAAAATTTGTTAGGCATATATACAAATGTAAAAAGAACAATGAATTTCTAAATAAAATATTATCGTGCACTTGTATTATACAGAAAATTTTGTTTGAACTGAAGATTAGATATAATCAATTTGATTTAAAATTATACTTATTGTTTATTTGATTTGATTCATTTATGTTGTGCTATTTTGATCATAATATTACAACAAAATTATATTTAACCATTATTTTAGATTAATAGTTTTGGTATGAGCATGCATCGTGTGGCAACCTAACCGGTCAATCTAATGCAATCTCACCTCACATGTTTGGTTGCATGGACAGTAGTCTTGCTAATCAATATAATGCTTGCTAATTAACTTGTCAGGTATGTGATCGAGTGAATGGTTCACATCACCTCCTCCACCCTCTCACAGTCAAACACAAATGAAGACACAATAAAATACAAAAATCTTGTCAAAATACTATAACGACATTTTTTAGTAACAAAGATAGATGATTAAAACATCACTTACTACTACTATACACACATACAATACAAATATATTGGGATAGATCCACAACAACAACTTGTTATTACAACATAAATAAAAGAAAAACCACCAGTAGCATTAGTAGATGTTTCAGATGTGTGTATTCCATTGCCATTCCGGTTATATATCTTACGTACTTAATGTGGCGGTGTAACGGAAGAACCCGACGAACTCGATAAACAACTAGCGCCCTTCTATATCCTGAGCATGTAGACCGACCGTAACCATGTAGACGAGAAAACCAAGCTAACCCACGAAAGGTAATCCTAACTGTAAGCATGAGAGTTAAGCTAATCCACCAAAGGTAGTCCTAATTGTAAGAATGAGAGTCATTAAAGACACGGGTCCGACCAATGTAAGGTTGTTCTTAATTTCGTGGTCGGGGAAAAGATTCTGTGAACCTATTTGCAAGTAGGTGGAAATCGCTCGGGGCGGTGTCGATGTCTTGGCGATGGCGAGCTGCGCTGCGGTTGGAGAGCATGAATGCTCGTGTACTCCGAATCCAGGCGCATCACCTTCGCGGCCTCCTCAACGACCTACCTCGACGCCTCCATCACCAGCTACTCCAGGCCGGTCTCCTCCGCGGCAATGTTGAGCATCACGCAGGCGCGAAGCAGTGCTCCGCCCGCTTTCTACCGTCAACGCATGAGACGGAGAGTGTCGTGGCTGCCTCCTCCACCCAAGCCGCCACAGGCACCAAGAACTGTGTCAAAAAATTTCGCCGGGCGGGTGTGAGATCGGGGGCTTGACGATTCGGCGGATTGACGAGAGAGGAAAACGCGGAGAAAAGGGGGCGGCGGAGGCGAGGAGAAGGTCTGGGAGGAGGCGGAAGGAAAGAGGACGGTGGAGGTGAGGAGAAGGTCCGGGAGGAGGAGAGAGCGGTGGCTAGAAGAATCGCATAGATTGTTGTAGAAGCAAGAGGTCTAGAGGAGGATGGCGCGGGTGGCGAGAATAATTGCAGAGATTGTTGTAGGGGAAATCGGGTTCGAAGACAGAAGCTTTTATATTTCCCAATTAAATTTGGCTTGCCAATGTCATATATGAACATCAACTAGTGCATTGTTATGGCAGACGACGGTGGGGATTTCAGTTCTGATTTATGAATGGCTCGAACGAGATTCCAAGGTTTACTCCATGATTCAGGCAGAGTGGCAACATGATTGAGGCAGAGTGGCAGCGAGAAAATGGGATGACTGACGCGACTGGTGAAGCCTCGGATTTGTGCCGACTTGCATCTCTCAGAGTTTTAGGTTTGTGCTTGGGAGACGATTGCGGTGGTGCATCAGCGTTGGGATGAGATGAGCATCAGGCTGTCGTCGCGGGGCTAGGAAATGAAAATGGATTCCTTCCGTGTGGAAGTAGAAGGGAAGGGAACTGCTTTGAGACAGAGAGCACCGTTGCGGCGGCGGCGGCTGCTGCTGCTTTGGTGTTGGATGGAGACCGTGCAGGGGATGGCGCGGACGGAGATCAAATGCAGTTGCTTCTACGACTGCAAGTGATTTTGGCCGTCTGATTTTCACGCGAACAGCTCCGCACAATGTCTGAAGAGTGACGCACAATGCTTCGTCTCCAACCCGACGACTGCTTAAGTTGCAGTTGAAGTAGCGACTGAACGGGAACTCAGTCTTCGTCTCCTCTTTGGCCCTCGCCATGCTTGGAGCAAGTGTTTAAGTGGTTCAGCAACAGCGAGATCCGGCCATCCGGGCAGTTGCCGAACCGCCGGACGGCATGGCCTGCTTCGGGGTCTATTGGGCCGAGAGGCCGTGCTGGGCAAGACTATAGAGCCATGATGAAGAAACCCACAACCAGGAGCAGCAGGGAAGGGAAAAAGTCTGTTTTACCTCCCTGGACACTAACCTTCCTCCCTAGACTCGAAAACCGGGTGAACTACCTCCCTCGACTTGCAAAACCGTCCACTTTGCCTCCTAGCCGTGGTTTTAAGCGATTTTCAAGGTGGTTTTGCATTTTCAAATGAAAATAAATCTTATAAATACTTAATGAGGTTATTAAACCATGAAAAATATTTCTAAGCTTCTAAAAGTTCTGAGAAAAATTCTAGAGATGGAATGAGACGCAAGAAATCTAAATAAAATATTTAAACTAGTGAAAATATCTATAAAATTTTCTAAAATTTAGATTTGGCTCCAGCAAAATAGAAAATATATAAACAAATTAAATATATATATATATTAAAAATATTTAAATCTATATCTAATTGCATCTTGAATACTTTCCACAATAAAAACATAAGATGAAGCCGACATGAATACACTTATCGTAAATGCATAAATGCATTCAACGTTAATATATGTTACATTTATGATGGTTGAATGCATTTACGATGAATGTATTCAGACTGGCTTCATTTCATGTTTTTATTGAGAAAAGTATCCAAGATGCATTTAGAAAATTTTGTAGTCATTTTCACTAAATATTTTATTTAGATTTTTTGCATCTTAATCTATTTCTAGGATTTTTCTCATAATTTTTAGAAGCTTAGGAATATTTTTTGTGGTTTAATAAGTATTTACAAGATTTATTTTCAATTGAAAAAAGGTAAAACCACCTTGAAAACCGCTTAAAACCACGGTAAGAGGTAAAGTGAACGGTTTTGAAAGTTGAGGGAGGTAGTTCACCTTGTTTTCGAGTCTAGGGAGGAACCCTGGACTCGGCTTAGTGGCCAGGGAGGTAAAACAGACTTATTCCCAGGGAAAGAGGGAGAGGAGCAAGTGAATGTCACGCGACGCATGGGCCAATTGGGCCTAACACAACAACTGTAACACTAATCCTCGACCGAAACCATTTTTATTTGGGAAAATTCGTCAGAGGACACCGTTAGAAGGTGTCTTTTGCTCAAAAACACTAGAAAAATATATCTTTACCAAAAGACACGGTAATTCTATGCCAATTTGCTAGTAGACATTATAGGCTATATAATAATATTTCCTTCTCAAATAGGTAAAAAAACACTCATACTATGCCCCTGATCCGTTCGCAGTTACCTGGAGGGGCAGCCTCGATTGAGGCTCATGCGCGCCCAGAGCTGGGCGCCGCGGCTGCCTTGAGCGAGCCCCATGCGCGCTCGCCAGGGGGCAGCAGGAACGTTGCAGGCGAGGGGCTAAAGCGCGGTCGGTGTGTGCTGGCACAAGCGGCCGGGGGGCTTGGCGGCGCAAGTGATCGATCGGCTGGCTTGGCTGAGCCGAGCGGCCTGTGGTCGCGGCCAGGGACAGACAGAAATGGGTTGCAATCAGGGCTGGATCTATGGATAAGTGCTGAATCAGATATATTTGAGCTAAATTCTATTGATTCGAAGCTATGAGCTATACGTATTTGCTTGATATGAACTGCCCAGGACCCGTGCTGCAGCACGGGCCCTGGCTCCGCCCCTGGTCGCGGCGGCCGGGCATGTGAGTAACATAACGCAGCCATGACATAAATGGACATGCCCCAATCTTCCTTGCTCGAATCCTCAGCACGCTGCATTCGAACCTGTATCTATCTTGTTCCTCATTCGAACTTAAGAACCTACCGATTTAGGCATTGAGCTACGCAGGGGAGATAAAGAACGACGGCACGTTGTGTGGGCCCGAGACCCGTTCCCCTTCGTGTCTTCAGATACCGGCCGCGCTGTTCGTTCACCTAACGTGAGTACAGGTCAAGGCCCGCACACACGTGGCCACGTTCATTCATCTGGAAAAAGGAAAAAAAGGGGAGAAACTGCGCGCCACGTTTCAGTCAGGACAGATATTCCTCCGGGCATATTGCGCCGTTGGCATCCAAGGTCCAAGCAAAGATCTGCGATGCTGCATCTCAGATCGCCGCTTTGCTGCATGCAGCACACGCAGCGGAATCACACATCACACACAGAGATGCTGTGTATGGGCACTACGGCAGCCTGCAAGCATGTCCTTGTCCCGGCTGTTATGTGTGTGAAACATCTCTTTCTACTCCTGTCTCCACGCACGCATCATCAAAAGACACGAAATAAAGCTTTGACAAGTGCTCCTGTGTTTGTCGTGCCTCGAGCTATACGCCTATACCTTTCTGAACCCCCTCCCCTCAAAGCGAGTAAAACGAGTGCCTAGTCCAGCTCTTCACCTGTTGTCATTAGCAAGCATTGAGAAGCTAGGTAGTCATACAGTACTCTGCTTAATCTAACCACAGTACTAATCGTTGAATGATGAACAAGAAGCTCCCATCCCACGTTGGGTAATCAGTAATCACCAACCACTAACGCGGCGACACCCAACAGATGCACGCCCAAAGCAATCACGCCACGGCGAGGACACGGTCGCTCCTCGCTACCGGAAAGGACAGGACAGGTGGTGGTGGAGGTGGACCAGCTCAAACGCGAGACATATTCCTTTCCATTCTTGATGCCGCTGTCCTCCTCTGCTGCTTCCGGCTCGGATCGCACGACGCAGCTTTTGGAGCCGGCCGGCGATCCAGAGAATGCAATGGACAGCACGGCCGAGCAGAAGCGGCGGAATGTACACTCTGCCCTCCGTCTCTAACCTTCCGGAGCGAGGAAGTGGAAGAGCAGCCGGAGGGCATTATGGGTGTTTCCACTCTAGTCTAACCTGCAGCCAGCCTTCGAGCCCTGCGCGTCGCGCTCGCCGGCCGGCGGGCCCGTCCGACGAGGCCGATCTGTCAGTAGCCCAGGAAAGGGGCAAACGGAACGTGCCTTTTTCCCAAAAAGCCCCCCGTCCCCGGAATATTCGCCCCCGCCCAGCTGCCACACGCGCTTGCCTGCAGACACCGGCTACGAGTAGTAGTATCCCAGCAGCCGGCCGAGCCGGTGAATTACAGCGGAGTGAGGCGACCGTTGCGGTGGCTCGCATTAAACTACCCCTGCCGTCTCCCACCTCTCCGCTCCACGCGACCGGCGGCGGCGGCGGCGAGGCACGTCGCCTGGCGGGGGTTGAGTTGAGTTGAGTTCAGCCGGCGGCGCGCGGGGGCGGGCGAGCGATCGCGCCGGCGGTTCCGGACTCCAGGTGGGTGGATCCGTCCTGGCTCCGGGATTCTCGCCCGGATTGCTCGTGCTGCCGCTTCCGGGTGTGATCTGGAGCGTGGGCTTGAAGAAAGTCGCGTGATCTTCCGCGGGAGTTTTGATCTGATCGGGCGCGGCCTTTCTCGGATTGCCGATTCGGTTTCCGCGACGGGTGTCGCGGCGCTTTTTTTCCCCCTCCTGCCCCGCACGTCGGATTTGACTGAAGAAATTGGTTTTCTTCATCACGAGTTGGAGTGGATTTGGTCAAAGTCAGGCCGACGTAAGGGGGATTTCTCTAGTTTGGATTTGGCTTCGACAAAGGGCTCAAGTGGAAAGCGGTTGGTCATTGAATCGCCGCTGCTGAACTCTCTGCTGTTCGAGCCCAATTGGATCGACGAGCAGTTCGCTGTGCCAACCCGAGAGTAGCAGAACAAGAGGCGTACCGAGGGAGCTCTGCTGTAACTGCTGGAGTGCTGGTTTCTGTTGTGTGAGCCCAATTGCGTCCAAAGTTTGGATTTTTGGGGGCCTCAAGGGTATACCGAAGCATCAGGAGTTCAGGACTCGCGAGTGCTTCAGGAAGACGACTTGTTCAGATAGTTCTTTCGTTGCTGTATTCGAAGACTAGCACCGGAGGAAAATGGGGGTCATGTCACGGCGGGTGCTGCCCGCCTGCAGCAGCCTCTGTTACTTCTGCCCCTCGCTGCGGGCGCGCTCCAGGCAGCCTGTCAAGCGGTATAAGAAGATTATCTCAGAGATCTACCAGCTGCCAGCGGTATGTCCAATTCTGCACTGCTTTTGGATTTCAGTCGTTTCTGGTCATAGTTGTTTCTCTGCAACTGGGTGTGTGGTCAAAACTGAGAGGCAATTTGATGACAATTGAATTTGGCGTTATAGGACGGAGAACCAAATGATAGAAGAATTGGGAAACTATGTGATTATGTCTCCAGAAATCCAACACGCATACCAAAGGTAACACATTCAACATCCACCCCTTTTTCAAAGAAAAAGACACAATCACTGTACATTTCCCAAGAATTAAGAATGAACTCAAGGCAGTGAGAAAATAGAATGAAAATAGTACAAGCAGAATGGAAAAAAAAGAAAATGTTTATTAGTTGAACTGAATAATCACCGTAATGGAAAATTCCATAGTCTTTCTGTACTTAATGCTAGTATTTCAAGAAATGAATGAATGGGCTTGCTGAAACCCGGATTCATGGTCACACTCGAACCTTTTTTGGGCAGATCACAGAGTTTCTTGAGCAGAGATTCTATAAAGATTTGAGGCATGAGAATTTCACTTTGGCCAGAGTTGTGCCATGCATCTATAGAAAACTTCTCTGCACTTGCAAGGAGCACAGGTACGTGTTAAGGGTCTGTTCTACCAATCATCATTCCTTGCTCTCATGCTTATCTCATTTTTCTTGATTCAGGCCATTGCTAGCCACAAGCTCATTAAGCACCATTCGTGCTCTTCTTGATCAGAAATCACATGATGATCTACAGATTCTGGGTTGTCTGATGCTTGTTGACTTTCTCAATGGCCAGGTTGTTCTCATAACTTGCAACATTTCTTATTCGCCGACAGATATTGCCATCAATCTATTTAACTTAACTAAATATGTTTTGTAGGTTGACAGCACACATATGTTTAATTTGGAAGGTCTCATACCAAAACTATGCGAAATTGGTCATCAACTAAGGGAAGACGATAAAGGGCTCCGTCTTCGATCTGCTGCACTTCAGGCTCTTGCTTCTATGGTAACATTTTTTTTAACTAAATTGTTCCTAGGAATAGTATAAGCATAACTTGGAGATTTTTAGGCACAACATGTATATTACACTTAGTCTAAGTTTAAGTTTTCCTGGTTGCTTTGCGATGCTGATTCTCTTTTTTCCTTAGCAAAGGATATCATCAATGTAGTATAGCACAATTAAGTTGGGTAAAAAGAAAAACATGGCCTTTTATTTTATCCATTTGCAGTGCGGCTTGTATCCGCTCACATTGATATTCTTCTTCGGTTTACCTAGTCATGACTTGTTTTTCCCCTAATATTTTACCTTTTTTGTTGTGTGTACCATCTGACTGCCATCTTCTGTAATCAGGTCCAATACATGGGTGACCACTCTCACATTTCAATGGAGCTTGATGAAGTAAGTTTTTGCTGCTTTTATATTTGTTATAAAGTGCATAATTAACTTTGTACATGGTTAGCACTTACATATTTTGATTAAACTTGATGAAGTAAGTTTTTATTGCGTTTTATATTGCTACAAGATGTCTCAATAACTTTTGGCAAATTTCATTTTTCTTGCCTGCAGTTTATATGATTTGGTGCAGTCATCTGTATATGAATGAATGGATTCGTTTTGTATCAGAAATAGGATGACCAGATGCATGCAAGTGATACAATCAGAAGTCAGTGACTTCAAAAAATTGTAGATATAGGCTTCTTAGTAGAGAAAGGAGTTCAACATAAATCTTAATTGATAACTACTGAGAAAGGAAACAAAAAATGTAGCATTACTGAAACTTTGAGCTCTTTGTCTGAATTCTGTATTCATCCTTGAATGCAGGTTGTTTCAGTGATCATAAGCTGCTATGAGGCTAATCAAACTCTCTCAATAAAAGAGGTTGTCAGACTTCAAGATGATGATGATCTGGTCATTAATGGGAACTTGGCTGTGGTACCAGTGTCTGGGCAAAATAGTGCCAAAGTAGCATCTGATACAATGTGAGTTCTCCTGCCAGTGCAGTGTAACAAGCCCATTTCCAGATCCTTATTCATCTTTCATTCCGATAATGGCTTAATGTGTCAGCAGGTCTGCATCTGAAAATCCAGCACACTGGGCAAGGGTTTGCTTGCGTAATATGGCTAATATTGCAAAGGAGGCAACAACAGTGCGGCGTGTTCTTGATCCTCTTTTCCGCCTTTTCGACAACCACGACTATTGGTCTCCTGAAAATGGGATTGCCCTTTCTGTTCTGCAAGAAATGCAGAAACTGATGGACAAATCAGGTGCAGCAATTTCCACCCATGTAATTTCTTTTTCTCCTTTTTAACCCCATTTCAGTATGCCATCCAATCCCACAGCAGACAAATTAAACACTCTGTTAACTTCCTGTTTTCCCCTATATTGCCAGGGCAACATGG
The DNA here is from genome assembly GCA_033239725.1 of Echinochloa phyllopogon. NCBI lineage: Eukaryota > Viridiplantae > Streptophyta > Magnoliopsida > Poales > Poaceae > Echinochloa > Echinochloa phyllopogon. The sequence goes on from BTCW01000005.1 coordinate 53,226,631, forward strand.
TCATTTGTTGTTATCTTTTACCATAAAGCACATAGATCATAAGGTTATTGCCAAGAAACCTGCCAAGCAAATCAACATTGTAAAAGTTGCTTCAAATCTTGCAAGGCATGCAAAGCTGAAGGCATCAGTGACAATAGCAAGTGCAATCAGCGACTTAATAAAGCACTTGCGCAAATGTATGCATTTTGCTATTGAAGCATCTAATGCTCATGTTGATGATGACAAGTGGAATAGTGCACTCCATGTGGCCTTGGAGGATTGCCTTGTGCAGTTGACAGAAAAGGTTATCATATTGTTCTGGTTCCGTTTTCCTAATACTAACTACCCCTTGTCTTCATCATTGAGATATTGAAATTGTTCATTTCATTTCATAGGTTGGGGATGTTAGTCCTATTCTTGACATGGTTGGGGTAATGCTTGAGAATCTCTCTCATACTGCTACAATTGCAAGATCAACAATTTCATCTGTTTATCGCACATCACAGATAGCAGCTTCTGTCTACAAATCATCATACCATCAGAAGGCAAGTTCCTTGCATGCCCACTACTGCATGAGAAGTATTTTTTCCTTTAAAAATAATAATGGGAAATTGTTTGTGCACATCTCAGGCATTTCCTGAAGCTTTGTTTCACCAGCTTCTCTTAGCAATGATGCACCCAGACAATAAGACAAGGATCGGTTCACACCGTGTTCTATCCACCATTGTTGCACCTTCGCTGCTGTGTCCATGGTCAGCCATGAGCTTTCCTATCCCAGCAAAGGGTGATGACTTGCAGAACTTGCGTCTGTTGGCTCTCTCAGCTTTCTCTTCTGAAGCCATAATCAATGAAATGAGGACCAAAAACAGGATCCAGGAATCCTTGCAGAAAAATGACAAATCGGAAGCTGTAGTTGGTGCTGAGAATGGATACGCACAGACAGAACCAAATACAAGGCAGTATCTAGGGAGCCAATGTTTGAATGAACATCATCTTACAACATTTAATGATGAAGTATGAAATCCAGCTGGCATATGTACACTACCTTGTCTCTCCTTTTTGGGCATTGCATGTTTGTGTCCAACTGATGTATTGTCTTATTTTCTTCATCCAAACAGAACTTAAAGTTCATGAAGTTGAACAACAACCAGATTCTTCTTCTTCTTCTTTCGTCTATCTGGAGTCAAGTATCTCTGGAGGATAACTCACCTGCAAATTTTGAAGCAATGGGCCATACCTACAACATTGCTTTATTTTGTTCGAAATCGAAAGTAAGTCAAGGTTCAGTGTATGTATATTACTATTGTTATCATATAGCAGAGCTACTGTTTTGATATCTAACGTAAGTTCCTTAAAATAGATGAAACATATGTTACTAAATTTGTGGGCATAGAGGTTACTGTTTGGTTCTGAAGGGGAAGGTTCTCACTGTTTGTGTTAAGTCACCCATTTAAAATTTATTTATTACATAGTCTTTTGCAAAAGTTATTGTCAACAAAGCATGAAGTGCACTCTTAGATTCCTAGCCTCCCAGGCCAATTGGGTCCACCAATGTCATCATGTTCTTTAGACTTAAAGTAGTGTACAACATGTGTGACTGACGAATTTTCATGGCAGAGCTCCAGTCATGTGGCACTAGTTCGCTGTTTCCAGTTGGCATTCTCTCTAAGGAGAAAATCTCTTAGCCAAGAAAGTAAGTTCCTTCACCATTGCCTGCTTTGTTCCCTTTTCCACTTTTACATAAGTAAATGATGTGTATGGCTGATTTCCTTTCTTACCCTTTTCACTGTAATGAAGATAATTTGCAGCCATCTCATAGAAGGTGTTTGTATACAATGGCATCGGCAATGCTCATCTTTTCAGCAAAAATAGTTGATCTTCACCAGATAATTCCTCTGGTTAAAGCAGCAGCACCAGAGAAAATGGTTTGTTGATTCCGACCATGTGAATATTACATGTGTACCTTTGTAGCCTTACTTTGAAAATTTAATGTAATAATGTTCAAGTTGCATTTACTCTTTTGCAGGTTGATCCTCATCTTTGTGTGATGGATGACTGCCAACTCGTTAATACCTCTAGTGAGGTGGTTTATGGTTCTGAGGAAGATGAAAGTAATGCACAGGCCTTTCTTTCAGCTATAAACAAGGATGATGTGGAGTTAGTAGAAATCATGATGTCTCATTTTAAGAAGCAGTTTGAAAATTTGCCAGAGGTGTATATTGATTTATTTAGCATTTCATTTTTTTTGTTTGTGTAGAACAAAGAACATAATAGATAATTGAGTGTCTTTACTGGTGATCTGCAGAAGTTTAATGGGATAGAAGAACAACTTCTTCAAGAGTTTTCCCTGGATGATTCATTTCCTCTTGGCGCTCCACTATTCATGGAGACACCACACTCTTGTTCGATGTACGCTGAAAAGGATGACCACTGTTTTGATGAGGTCCCTACTGATCCTTGACAAATAGTTGATCTTGCATCACAATGTTAATAATGGAAGTTGCATTGTTGCTGTTCTAATCTAACCTTTTCTTTTTGTCTACTTGTCTTCTGCCTCAGGATGCTGTTCCTTCTGAGCTCGATGACGACGGCATCATTTTCGAGCACAGCGGGTCTCAATCTGACAGGAAAACATCTGGTTCTATGGCTTCCTCAGATGTTCTAACTGTCAATCAACTAATAGAATCTGTATGTGCCATCCCTACTAACCATCACACTTGTTAGTTTCTTTGTTAGCTTTAGACCATGTGCAGTCCCATCAATTTTAATGCATAACTGTTTGCCAAAATAGGTTCATGAGACAGCAAGGCAAGTCGCTAACATTCCAGTTTCTGCCAACCCTGTACCCTATGACCAAATGAAGAGCCAATGTGAAGCCCTGGTTATGGAAAAGCAACAGAAGATGTCTGTTCTCTTGAGTTTCAAGCACTCGAGGACTGACTCCCATGGCTCAACTGGGCTTGAAACAAACGAGGCATGTATATCTTATCTGCAAAATCTAGCCATCACATGTATCATTCGGTTTCAGATTTTTTTCCCTTGAGGAAAATCATATCTTAACATAACTCTCATCACTTGTCATGCGTTGCAGTTATCTCTGCGATCGGAGCCCGAGTTGCAATCAACTAGGAAGGGACGCATGTGCCGCAGTGATTCAGCATCCAGTGAATCTGACTGTTCGTTCAGGCTACCACCTGCAAGCCCATATGACAAGTTCCTAAAAGCGGCTGGACGGTAGCTTGGGGCTTCACTTTTCAAGTGTATACATGAGAGTTTACAAGTCGTTCGAGTCATTCCCCGCCACCCTTTCTTGCTCCATGTTCTTGGAGTTTATTCTTTCAAGTGTACATTTACATTACTCGACAAGTTGTACAAATTTCTTACTCAGAATAAACGCGAATGTATAGGTAATCGCGCATGCCCATGATCATATTGTATTTGTTCATTTATTGGTCGTGAAAGTAATGTTTTTTTTACCCAAATTCTTTCCGTTTTCTTGCATTATCTTCGTTGCAGCTTTCCTGTATCATAGAGATGTATGGCTGACGAAGCTCTATGGCTCCAATTATCTTCATTTCGTTGCAGCTTTCCTGTATCATAGAGATCTACATGAGTGACTGACGAAGCTCTATGGCTCCAATTTCAGATTCTCCTTGGCTTCGTTCACTTCAGTTCAGCGACGGATGTATGCTTGAGAGGTGGGATTCGATTATAATGCGCAGGTCCGTGGAAGCTGAAGAAACAGCTTTTGTTTTCAGAATGGCGCCAGGCGAGGTTGATGGTCGAGAGCTGGTGCCTGTCATGCGCTGTCAGATACCCCATTGGAGGGAAAAGGATGAAGCTGCTCGCTCTACGGCTCAACAACTACCGGGCCACAACATATATAAAAACAATACTTCCGGGCCACAAAGTTACTCGTGTTCTGACTGCAGACTCTGGGATCTTAACAATGCTAGCCGCTATCTGACAAAGTTACGGAGAGAAGAGTGCATGATGGGCAGGTGATGCGTTAATTTGGGATACAATTTGCAACGATCCATCAGCTATCTGTATGGTATTGATTTACCACGAGTTATAATTCATCTTGGCTGCAACGTCGAAATTGTTTCATACAAGTTCTGACACCCAATTGATTGCAAATAATTATAATCTGAACTTGTTATGCGGCGCATCTCATGTTTCTTTCGCCATTTCTTATAGAGCAGAAATGGATGCAACTTTCTCAAACCCCCAAAACAGGGCAACTGTAGAAGAATCTCAGCATCTACCAGAAGCCATGGTAAAGAGGAAACCATAAACTTCAATGCAGGGAACCGGTAGTTCAAACTCTGAACGTCACGTCTTGAAATCACTTCATTGGAAGGCCTTATCTGGACAACTGCCATCTATTTTGGAGTGATGAGGGAAGTCGTACGGCATGTCTTCTGCTTTCAGACCAGCATTTCTCAATGTTTTTACTACTTCCTCGTGGACGACTGCGTTTCCTTCCGGTGTCAGATGTAGGCCATCACTGACAGAAACATTTCCAATCATTATCAACGTATTAGGTTGTGGAAGAAAAATAGGGGTTCAGGAAAACTGTTCCCTTCTGCTTACAAGACTAAACAATCAAGCTTGTCTACACTGCCGACAAAAAACAAACACACAAAGTCATTACAACAACAACAACAACATAGCCTTTTGTCCCAAGCTAGTTGGGGTAGGCTAGAGGTGAAACCCAAAAAGTCAAAAAAAAACAGAAAAAGAGTTAGAGGAAAGCAGAAAAGAAAGCAAAGATCACGGCTCAGGCACATTAATTGCTAGTCTCCAAGCACTCCTATCCATAGCTAAATCCTTAGAGATATTCCACTCTTTGTCTCTAATAACCGACTCGTCCCAAGTTAGTTTGGGTCGACCTCTACCTCTCTTAACATTATTGGCCCGCTGTAGAACCCCACTACGCACCGGCGCCTCAGGAGGCCTCCGTTGGACATGTCCGAACCATCTCAACCGATGTTGCGTCAATTTCTCCTCAATTGGTGCCACTCCGACTCTATCTCGAAAATCTTCATTCCGTATCCTATCCCTTCTTGTGTGACCACAAAACCAACGCAACATACGCATCTCTGCTACACTCAGTTGTTGTATATGTCGCCTTTTTGTAGGCCAACATTCAGCACCGTATAGCATCGCCGGGCGAATCGCCGTCCTATAGAACTTACCTTTTAGCTTTTGTGGTACCCTCTTGTCACAGAGGACACCAGAAGCTTGACGCCATTTCAACCAACCGGCTGAAATTCTATGCCTAACATCTTCATCAATGTCACCATCCTTTTGCAGCATCGATCCTAAATACCTAAAGGTATCTTTCTCGGCCACCACTTGCCCATCAAGCCTGACATCTCCATCTTCATATCTAGTCCCACTGAAATCGCACATCATGTACTCGGTCTTGGTCCTGCTAAGTCTGAAACCTTTGGACTCTAACGTATGCCTTCACAACTCTAACTTCCTATTAACACCTGCCCTACTCTCATCAACTAGCACCACATCATCAGCAAAGAGCATACACCAAGGGATATCACTTTGTATATCCCTTGTGACCTCATCCATCACCAGAGCGAATAAAATCACTACTGTTTCCACCATAAGTGCGGACAACCGTCATCGCATCCTTGTACATATCCTTGATAAGGGTAATGTACTTAGTTGGGACTTTATGCTTCTCCAAAGCCCACCACATGACATTTCTTGGTACTTTATCATATGCCTTCTCGAGGTCAATAAAGACCATGTGCAAGTCCTTCTTTTGCTCCCTATGTCTCTCCATGAGTTGTCGTATTATAAAAATCGCCTCCATGGTCGACCTTCCAGGCACGAACCCAAACTGGTTTTGGGTCACACTTGTCACTCTCCTAAGGCGATGCTCGATAACCCTCTCCCAAAGCTTCATCGTATGGCTCATCAGCTTAATCCCACGGTAGTTAATACAACTTTGAACATCTCCCTTGTTCTTGAAGATCGGTACTAATATACTTCTTCTCCATTCTTCAGGCATTTTGTTTGACCTGAAAATGAGGTTAAAAAGCTTAGTCAGCCATACTATTGCTCTGTCACCCAGGCATCTCCACACCTCAATGGGGATACCATCAGGACCCATCGCTTTACCTCCCTTCATCCTCTTCAAAGCCTCCGCAATCTCTGCCTCCTGAATTCTCCTTACAAAACGTCTGTTGGCGTCGTCAAATGAGTCATCCAACTCAAGCGTCGAACCATTCTCCTCATTAAATAACTTATCGAAGTACTCTCGCCATCTGTTCTTGATCTCCTCATCCTTCACCAGAAGTCGATCCGTCCCATCCTTGATGCATTTGATTTGGTTGATGTCCCTTGTCTTCCTCTCGCGGATCCTCGCCATCCTATAAATATCCTTCTCCCCTTCCTTCGTGCTTAGCCGCTGATAAAGGTTATCATATGCACGACCCTTTGCTACACTCACAGCTCTCTTTGCAGCCCTCTTTGCTAATTTATAGCCCTCGATATTGGCTGCACTCCGATCAAGGTGAAGGCGCTTGAAACATTCCTTTTTCTCCTTAATAGCCCTTTGCACCTCGTCATTCCACCACCAAGTGTCTTTCGCTTCTTGTTTTCCTCCCCTACTCACGCCAAACACTTCTGAAGCCACCTTCCGAACACATGTTGCCATCTTTAGCCACATGTCGTCTGCATCTTCTCCGTCCTCCCAAGGCCCCTCGCTTAACATCATGTCCTTAAAAGTTTGCGCTGCTTCCCCTCTAAGCTTCCACCACTTCGTTCTCGCTATCTTGGCACGTTTGTCCCGCTGGATACGTACCCGAAATCTGAAGTCTGCCACCATCAACTTGTGTTGAGGGACAACACACTCCCCAGGTATCACCTTACAATCTAAGCACGCACGTCTATCCTCCCGCCTTGCAAGGATAAAGTCAATCTGGCTCGAGTGTTGTCCACTCTGAAAGGTCACCAGATGAGATTCCCTCTTCCTAAAGAGGGTATTTGCTAACAACAAGTCGTAGGCCAACGCGAAGCTCAAAACATCCTCCCCCTCTTGATCCCTATTTCCATACCCGAACCCCCCGTGCACTCGCTCGAAACCTACATTAGACGCACCTACATGGCCATTGAGATCTCCTATGAAGAGTTTCTCGCTGATAGGCACGGTACTAACCATGCTATCCAAATCCTCCCAAAACTGCATCTTGGTGCTCTCACTAAGACCTACCTGAGGGGCATAGGCACTGATCACATTCAGAGCCAAATCTCCAACTACCAACCGAACTAGGATAATTCGGTCGCCTTGCCTCCTAACATCAACAACTCCATTCTGAAGGCTCTTATCGATCAAGATGCCTACACCATTCCTTCCCGAAGTTGCCCCCGAATACCAAAGCTTGAAGCCAGTACCCTCTACTTCCCTCGCCTTCTGGCCCTTCCATTTAGTCTCCTGAACGCATAGAATATTTACACGCCTCCTAATTGCTACCTCGGCTATCTCTCGTAACTTACCCGTTAGAGACCCTACGTTCCAACTACCCACCCGAAACCTAGTTGGCTCGGGCCAATACTCTAAGTGCACCAAAACATCTTAAACAACGTGGCTATTCCACAATGTGAAGCCAATATTCCATAAACAGCAGTGTGAAACCAAAGTATGAAAACAAATTGAAAAAAGTTAGAAACAACAGTGTGAATCCAAAGTATGAAAACCATGCAGGACAAACACCATGCCATGAACCTAGATTTCACATAACAAATTGAGCTTACATTTACAATTGATGGAAACAATGCAACATTTATAAATCTATTTTTAAGTTCCAACACCAAAATATAATATAAATAAAATGTCTAATCTTCAGAACTTTATTGTGCATCAAATTACCAAAAATGACTAATAATAGGAATGGACACATAGGACATCTACTACACTACACTTGTACTTGAGATATAACATGGCGGTTACATCTGCTATACAAAAAAAAGCAAATAAATTCAAAACATAAGTATTACCTTAAGTAAAGTGTCTGCCATCCTTCAGTTTCTTGCATCTTTGACCAAATATTGATGCAGGGTATATGCATTTCTCTGGCTAGCTCAATGCACTGACCCGCATATACACCAGTCATTTCATTTGTCCTTTCAGGTAGCTTCCTTGCTTCCTCTCCATACTGTGACCTTTGGGGAGAAAATCATCAAAATAGCTATAGGCCATGTAATGCATGTTAAACCTCGTGGTAAAGCAAACTTATTGGTTACTATATGTAGACAAAACAAAGGAAAACCTAACAACAACAACAACATAACCTTTTAGTCCCAAGTAAGTTGGGGTACACTAGAAATGAAACACACGAGTCACCAACAAAAACGGAAAACTTGTACAAAATATTAAAAGGCCTTGACAGTAGTGATATTATTAGCGAATGAAAAGCCTAGTGTAGGCACGTGGATTACTCCTTTCCATGCCCTTCTAAGGATATATTAACAAATGAAAATCTAATGACAGTTCTAGAACATATAACCAAGAAATACAAATGAAACTGATGGAAAAATAAATAGTGTAAATAGAAAGTTCCATGAGCAAATAGAACTGTAGCCCAAATATTATTTATACAGTAATAGTTTGTATCATTTCCCAGTCACACAAAAAATTAAAATCACCACCATATCTTTGGTTTTTATTTAATTCTTTCTTTATCAGTCACAAACTAGAACTACAAGGACAGACATATGAACAAAGAGTTCAACAACTGAGACTGTACCAACCGTGCAAATCTTTCCCTTCCTTCTTCATCTACAGGAGGTGGCGTGATAAGTACAATAACGATGGAATTGGAACAATCCTACATTGAGGTTACAACAAAAATTAGATTGCAAAACAAATTTAAAGAAATAACAACTGAATAGTGGCCATACCCAGTGCTGAAAGCTCCCACACAAGGTGGGGTCTGGGGAAGGGAATTCCTAGACAGCCTAACCCTTACAAAATTCTTTTAATTTTTTTGCAAAGAGGATGGTTCAAACCCAGGACCTCCAGGCTACAAGTGGAGAGTCTCTACCACTGTGCCAGATCCGCCATTCTAAAGAATAATAACTGAATTTCAATCCAAAATGTCTATTACTAAAACAGTACCAGGATTAAATATTTATCTTTCAATAAAATTAAATATTCATCTTTCAATGATTATATTACAAAATAAGTAACTTGGAGTTTCAAATCTCAATAGAAGGGTTTAAAACATGAAGACGGTAATATATTAGGCATGAGGTGCATGAAGATGTGTGCAGTTTTACTTTTCTTTCACACAATCATAATTTATCTAACTTAAATTATGCCCATTTAACAGAAACATTTTGTTCAACAGTCCATAGTCCTTATGTACACGAGAAGCATACAAGTTCACAATGTTTTGCTTATAGATGCAAAGCATGTCATATCATAATTATAGAATATAAGTCATTTCACATAGCCCATTAAATGCACTAGAGTCCTGTAAATAGAGAAAAATGTCACCAGCATATCCATCATAAAAGGCATGATAAAAACATTAACTATTTAAGACCAAAAAGAAATTACCTTCAAATGATTAACAATCTTCTTGAGATTCTCTTTATACTCTGAAACTGGGACATGCTGTCTCTCACTAGTTCTTCCTAAAAGGGCCGCATCATTTGCTCCGAAGAATATAGTGGTTGCAAGAGGTGGTGCAATACCATCCTACAGCGCATATGATGATTTGCAGCATATCAATCTGTATGCTAGAATACTAACTTGACCACACAATGCACAAACACCAGTTGCAATAAGCTGGATGGAAGTGTCTTACCAGCGGAAAGATGTGATGCATCAAGAAAAGCGCCCATCTTGTGTTGTATCCACTATAGCCTCTGACAACTACATCAGCCTGGTACAAAGAACATCACTATATGTAACTATATAAATAAAGCAATTATTCAAGCATCCAAACATTGAGATATAATAAGAATTAACAATTTGCTGAAGAAGCAATGCGGGTAAGCCCCATGATGGAAGGAAAACTAAACAACACCGGGAGGGACTCAATATACCTTGCGGGAGTAGGTGTCAGTGAGTGCAGCGCCCCAGCCACCAGGCTGGAAGGACTGCTGGGTGATAGAATCGCCGAAGAGCACCACCCGTGGCCGCACCATACCTTGTGATCCACCTGCCCAAAAGTCAAATATAAAAAATAACAGAGAGATTTCGAGGGTGTGGACTGAGAGGCACTGGCGGCTATGCATGGAAGATGGAAGGAGAATGCAACAGCATGTACCTGAGGCGCCAGCAGGGCAGACGGGAGGATGGACAGTGACAGTGGCCGTGGAGCAGGAGCCGGATGCCATCATGTATGGTACTGCGACTCTGATGAAAGGAATGTGATTGCCTGGTGTTGGGAGAGGAAGAAGATTTGCCCACGCAGGGTTGTTGATCCGAAGGGACTACGGTGGCGTTGGTGCAGACTGCAGATACCAAGGGGCAGATTCAGGAAAAAAAAAATAATAGAGAGGCCTGAAGATACTAGAGTACTAACCAACATCAGTTCATTATGTCTCATTTTACCACATTGCCGTTTAGAAGGAAAATGTATGATTAATAAGCTGAGTTACCCTCAAAACAAGCGCCCTCTTTACTAGGTCTCAATTTGAGGTGTATAACCATCGATTGGTTTGCGAGATCACTAATTATATCCAATGAACGAAACTTTGTCCTAGGCTTCTTTGGAGACTAGCCCACAGTGTTCTTTTCGACAATGTTCAGTTCTTGACAAATAACAATATACCAATCTGCCGTTAAATCCTTATTCAAATTCTAGCAATCTAAAGCGGTATCAATTATCAAAGCATATGCTAACTACAGGTAGAAAGTTGCATTTTTATACCTACTACCTGTGCCTGCTCGCGCTTCGCAGCACGCAGTTCGCTGGTGGCCGGGCGCTCGCGCTACACACGGCCGCTGGCCGCACCTGCCGGGGCTCTGGGAGTGCCGGCTGCAACCTGTCGTCGGTTCGTCCGTCCGTCCGCCGCCGCCGTCTCAGATCTCAGCGCACGCAGGTCGGTCGGATTTGGGGAGAGGAGGCGAGCACAGAAGCAATTATTGTCTAGTTGGGCTTCGGCCGGGCTTCTTTTCTTCACATCACCCAGGCCGGCCCACTATCAGGAGGATTTCCTATCGTCTTCTATCTCCGCCGGGCTCCTCCTGCAAAGACCACCATGGTGATTTGAGTTTTTCGCTCCCACATTTCGATTCGAGAATTAACCAGGAGTTCGCGTTTTTTTGTTGGAATTTGGCTGATAACGCAGCAATTAGCAAAACCGTTGAACTTTTACCTTTTTGTTCTGCAAACAAGTGTTCTGATGGAACTAATTCGTGGGATCCCGTCATCATCCTTCAAAGCCGAGAGAACTCGACGATCGTTGGCGGCATTGATCCCCTACCTTCCTCCGAGAGGTGAAACCTTTGTCCTTTGGAGGCTGCATCATGTGCTAATTCGTTGCATCGTCCTTATTGATGTGAAGGCGTTGATGGCAGGCCTACAGAGATGGCGGCGGGTAACAAGGGGATCTCAGCAGAACTGGGAAACAATTATCCATGGCCTATCTGTATGTTATTGATTTACCACATGAGTTATATTTTTGCTCTTCTGAAATGCTCTCGATAGTTTTTGATCAATTTAGTCTTGGTGAGCCTGATCTACAAAGATAACAAGGAAGGATGTCTGAAGAAACCTATGAAACCTGTAGGATTTCGAGTTGCTCTGATCGATGATGGTTTAATAGCTTCATTGCTCATAGGCTAGCTAGTTTACACCATGCCAATATGGCACACTGTTTATGCTATGATATTAGGGTAATGAACTAATGATTTGCCGATCCTCACCTACATACATTTTAATGACTTTAAAGTGCCTTCCGTTTTAGGAATTCTGAGTCTTGTTTAGACTTTCTTTGATTGAGCCTTATATAAATGCTACTCGGTAAGGGACTGAGGGTTTTCTTTTTTCACTTGTCATCACAAAAGTTGAATTTGTTCTATACAAGCTTTGACACCCTTTTGCTTGCAGATAATTATAATCCGAACTTCCTTTATGTCATATGGCTCAACAACTGGCATAAGATGGCAATAGAGGACTATGTTAACGTCCAAGCATCAGGGTTCTGAGTTTATCTACAATATCAGTGAGTCGATAACTTTCGAGGACTCGGAGATTCCATATACTCGATCCTCTATTTAGTTTTCTTTTTTTTTGAAGAAAATCTATTTAGTTTTCTTGCTGAATGATTTTCTCAAGTAAAAGATAAGATAAGAAGAAACTAAGCACAATAAAGTAGCACAGTTGTGTCTTATGTGCCACATGACTGGTGTGGGATAACCAAGCTTGTAGTCACATGATATTTCCTATAAGTAAAGCTAATATAGAAAAAACAGGATCTCAGAGGTGCAGAACATATGAGCAATCTGTAAAGTATAAATTACATATCTTGTTGAACAAGCATAAATATATTTCTAGAGAAACAAACAAGGCATAAATCATCTCTGATAAGCTTGCCAGCCGTTTAGCGTGCTTGAGTGCAAAATAGATGCAACCATTCCTTGTGCTACAGGATCAAAACTTTTTTGCTTTGTCAGCATGAGTTATCTTTTGCCTCCCACGCCTATAAAAATAGCATTTCTCAGGTCAGGATTCATAAATAGCTCTTAAAAACAGCTGAAAAGACATAGCATAGTCCATTGAAATTCTTGTTTACCTGTGCAATGGAAAACAATTGCTCATGCCCACCACCGAGAAAGGGAAATCTGATCACAGTCTTGAGTATTGATGGTGGTGGGGTTAAGGGTATCATCCCTGCTACCTTCCTCGCATTCCTTGAGTCCAAACTTCAGGTTGATCATACGTTTCTCTGTTATATATAACTTAGCAACTTTTATCGCATTATCAATTTATTGTTGTAACTATGTTTGAATGTGTACTACCCTTTCATCACTGAAATTCAAGTTTGCTGTCTTGGTGACCGGCACCTTTTTCTCTGCAGTCTGCACACATCCATGTTGGGGGTTATTTACGCCACGTTTAGATCCCAATTCGGGAGTCCCGATTTGGGACTGTGCGGGTCTCGTCGTCATAAATACGCATTGTAGCATTTCGTTTGTATGTGTGAAAAATTGTCCAAAAATTGATTAATTAGACTCAAAATGTCCGTCTCGCAGAGTACAACAAAACTGTGCTATTAGTTTTTGATTTCATCTACATTTAGTACTCCATGCATGTTATGACATTTTGATGTGATGGGAATCTTATTGTTGTTATGTTTTACCATTTTTTAGGAACTTGATGGGAGCAGTGCACGCATAGCTAATTACTTTGACGTCATTGCTGGAACAAGCACAGGTGGCCTCATTACTGCTATGTTAGCAACTCCATCAGTGAGCAATGCTAAACAACCATGCTATGAGGCCAAGGATATTGTGCCATTTTATCTCAAGCACTGTCCTCACATCTTTCCACGCAGGTTTGTATGCTTGAGAGGCTGCTATTAATCATATTCTTGGAGGGTTTCTAAATGTTCGTAAATAGCTTATGTCAGAACTGAATTATATTTATTTGTTATTATTATTGGAGAGGAATACATGGGAGTACTTTACCATATTCCTTCCTCTCATGTCACAACCAGGACTGGATTTTTGGGTTGGTTCTTCAAGATCCTATGCATAATTAAGATGATCATTGGGCCGAAATATAATGGAAAGTACCTGCACAAAATAATCAATGATTTGCTTGGTGACATAAGAGTGAAAGAAACATTGACAAATGTTGTGATTCCTACTTATGATGTTAAGTGTGTAAAGCCAACAATATTCAGCACATTTAAGGTTCGATTTCTATCTTGGTGTATGTGTATACGATGCCTTCACTGATTCTTTAGGATGAACTAATAGCTTTGTTATGGTGCAGGCAAGATCTAATACCTTGATGGATGCTCGTCTTGCTGATGTGTGCATTGGCACATCTGCAGCACCAACCGTTCTTCCTGCACACTATTTCAAAACTGTGGATTATCACACTGGTGCATCACGTAGCTTCAACATTATTGATGGGGGGCTTGTTGCAAACAATCCAGTATGTTGAATTCTTTGGTGTTGTTATCGATGTTATTATTTGTGGTTGGATTTTCCTGTCAAGCTCCTACTTATATGCTCTATTTCTTTGATTTAATTCTAAATTTTTATTACTAGCAAATTTAGACTAAATCTTTATCTCTAAGTTCCTCGAGCTTTTTTTTATATCTATGTAATATCACCATATAAGAACTTTTGCATGCTTTCCTTCTTAAATGATAGAGTAGTGCTCCTGCAAACTTTTCAAAAAAGATTACCGCTAATTTGTGGGCGTAGTATATGTATAGTTTTTTCCCCCCTTATGATCTTGTATGACCTCATGCATTAACCTTTGTTTGCCAAAATGGACATAAGAGAATGCAAATGCTGATTGGCCACTTTGTCCTCTAATTTGACAGACTCTGGTGGCAATGGGTGAGATAACAAAGCAGATCCAACTGAGGAGCAAGGAATTCCCTGAAACCAAGCCCTTGGATTACCATAGATATCTGGTAATATCATTAGGCACAGGTCTTCCAGAGCAAGACATCAAGTTTGATGCATTGCATGTTGCCAAGTGGGGTATTTTTGGATGGCTTGGCGGCCACCATACCATGCCTTTGCTACACATGTTCTTAAATGCTAGCTCGGACACGACTGATAGCCATGTTGCAAACCTTTTCAAAGCAATCGAGTGCTCAGACCAACTGTTGCGCATCCAGGTAGATAGACTGTGTGTTTACAAGCCAATTTCGATATTCCAGTTCTTGTCCTGCGAATGTATGCTGAAGTTCATCCTACTGTTTTGCAGGACCACAATATACCAATAGCAGCTGTGTCAGCCGACCTCTCAACAGAGGAAAATCTTCAAGGGCTGATTAACATTGGAAAAAGTCTTCTGCATAAGACACTAAGCAAGAATGATTGCAAGATCAACTACATCGAGCCAATGCTGAAAGAAAAGCGTTCTCTAACCTATGCTGATATGCTCACACGGTTCGCAAAGCTCCTTTCTGATGAGAGGAAACTTAGGCTCCAGAACATGAAACTGGACGCTGGCCATAGCAAACCATGAAGCGTGAGATCTTCAGAACGGATGACTCATGTGCATCTTAGCAATTCGTGTAGATTACTATAAGTTGTTGTGTGTACTACATGTTCTGGGCCTGTAAATGGCAAAGTGTTCTGTTTGGAGGCTTCCAATCGGACAAAATGTAAATGGCCTTGGCACGCCGGGCTATCTATATGTAATGTGGTGGACTATGGAGCTATAAAATAATGTAAATTATGCGTTTCTCGTATTGAAAATAAAGTATGTTGTGATTATTCTAGCAGCCCAGCTCTCGATTGGTCTTGGAACGCCAGACTGTTTATTATTATTATTATTACCATTTTAAAAAACAATCTAGCTAGTTTACAGAGTAACTGCAGAGGTTGTCCTAGAATTAGGGATGAAAACGATTACGGAAATTCCCGATCGACCGAGCTTCGTTTTCGAGATTTTTCCGTTCCGACGAAACAGAAACGATACACGTCGGAAAACGATACGGAAACGATACTGGATTTATACCGCCGAATATCTCTATCGACCGAATTAATCGGAAATTTTCCGATGGAATTCCGAATTCGGCCCAGTTAAATCATTGAGGCCCAAAATGCACAGCTACCCCTTCAACTTCGCCTAAAATTTTCTTTGTCGCAAATGAAAATGAATCCCCACCCTATATAGCTCCATTGTTTTTATCTTTTGATGTACATGAATAAATGATATATAAATATGTAGTAATGTTGGTTGTTGAAATTGGTCTATAAAGTTTTCGATTTGAGGTTTTCGACGTTTTCGTTTCCGATATACCGATTGTTCCGTTATCGTCATCGTTTCCGTTTTCGTTTCCGAGTAAAAAAATATGGTTAGGAAATGATAATGAAAATTTTCGATCGTTTCCGACCGATTTCATCCCTACCTAGAATAAGGTTGTGATACTTTTCCTTTTTAAAAGTAGAGTACACGCTGCGAATTATTGGCTTTGAACCGTGGTATCCCGAACTATCAAAGTACATACACTGGGCCATTAGGAACTATCAAAGTACAGACAGTGGGCCATTAGGTTCCCTCTTTTTCCAAGTCTTATTTTTCATAAAACTTTTTCCTTCTCCGGCGGGTCCGTGTCCTTTGTGAATATATGTGGATTTCCCCTTCTAATATATGTTTGAATTATTTTTCCTTTTAGTATATGTCTCCAGCTCAAACATGATTGTCCCATGCGTCTCCTTTCGGATTAGAAGACTTTCCTTCTGGGCATTGCTAAGCTTCTAGCATACATCTATCAGCTGGCTCTCAGGCACATCCATAATCCAGCTATATACCCCTTATCAGAACACCCTGTCCGCCTCAACCTCAATGATGCAGTAGTACTCCTAGTCCTAACCATGTACCATACTAAGCGCTTATTTTATCTAATAAGCAAACTGACACTGTACTTTCTACGTATATAATAAGTACAATTCAGCCGGCCCGTCGTTATAATTCTGCATGCTCGTTAGGGAAACCTCTTGGCTTGCACGTCACAGACTAATCACAACTGACCTCTCGATGTATCATCGTGCAAGCAGTGCACCATCAATCGCCTATCTTCCCATCGTTACACCTAACCACAGCTGGCTCGAGCTCGACACTTGATTTGAACCAAGCCAAGTGAATGCCTTAGCTCATATCGACATATAGGAAGCGTATGCTAGCATGCACTACCTGCCTCAAGCAACACCTTAGCTTGCTGATGCTGCTCTGAACTAGCTAATTTGACAGTCTGTTTGAACCTTTAATCTTCTTGAGCACATTTCTATTCAAAGGTGTCAACCAGCAGAGAGGTACATAGCTTATTATACATGCATGAACAAAAAAACCAGTAATTGGATAGCCGGGTCTTTTGGTTACCCTGTTATTTCTTTCTTTCATAGTTGAACTTGTTTGATGTGAAATTCCTGTAAAATTCGTTTATTCCAATGCACATAGTCGGAGCATTTTATTGGAATCCCATTGCACAGTCGACCATCTGGACATGCAACGGTTATTGCATTGGCATTCGCTCCTGCACACATATCTGACAAGGAACGGTAATACTGTTTAATTTTTTTATGAGCGCGAGAACTACTGAAGTAGGCTAGGGTGTTGCTGGTTTCAGAGATTGAATCGGGAGAGCTGAAATTGGCTGGATTCAGCTATCTAATAACGGCTTGCTGCACTAGCACTAGTGATGGTGCGGCGTGCTTAAAATTAAACATAAGTTTTTAGCTGATGACCTCGAGTCCCGCTTCGATCGACCAGGAAAAGGGATCATATCCATCAGCTCTAGCTTGAAACATGCCATCGCAACAGATAGAACACGACGCGATCGACTAGTAGCTAGCTTTGTTTATCGCCGAAATCTGATGCGTGTCTAGAGCGTTGTGCAATCATCAGCTGCGCGCCTGCGCCTGCGCCTGGATTCAGGCATTCATCAGCATGCGGCGCTGTGCGCCGCGGGAGAACGCAGTGATCGAGGGGGTCATAATTAGTCGTTAGATTTGGTAATGGTGATGGATTAGTTAGAAAAAATAAGAGTTCATGGGCTGCTCATGATTAGTGTGGCGAGGTGCCGGACCTTCTTATTGTTATATTATGGAGTTCGTTCAAGCTTCGGCATGGGCATTTTAGTATTGTATATAGTACTGTGTACTATAGTCATTTGAGACAACTCATTTCAGGACTTTAATAAATTGGGATCATCATTATCACTAATTATCGCAATAATAATGTATGGTCGCTACGCTGCTGCAGGCAGCGTTGAGGCAACTTCTGCTAAGGTCGGCAATAGAACAGTGATACATATAGACATGTACTACCGCTGAAAAGGAAATTCTTTTACATATCCGATCCACGACCGAGAGAGTGATCTAGCTAGTGGTCAAGAAAATATAGCTGCCATTTCCTTTTTCTCTTTTTACCGACATATCTTCCAAGTTTGAAATGCTACCCCTCTACGTTTTCAGGGTGCAACTTTTGCCGATGTCGGATGTTTTTTATCTGTTGTTAACACAAAGGGCATGCACAAATCGACGTCCAAAAGCGAGCACATCACGACATATACTTATGTTTGTCTCGTCTCAATTCGAAAATGACTTTTAATTTGTGGGTGACCATGCTATGTGGTGGTCCAGTAAATTTATAGCGCCGTTGAATTCTTCGGTACGGTTGAGAGGACAATGACCCGGCAAATTTGGCTTCAAAAGTTTTATCCATATCTTCTACAAATTTTTTTTGCTGTGCTATATATTAGCTTTCATCAGGTAGGCCACGGAAAAGGTTTCTGTGCGGCCGAATCGACACTAGCTGCAGCTGGTTTTATGCGTGGTCCACATTGTTGTGGAATGGGTGACCTCGCAAGATTATTATTCTCATGATCGACTGCGACTTCACGTACCATGTGTTTGTAATTAATGCATGGTTGCATCGCCCTGATCGAGTTTGCCTGCAGTCCACGCATGCATGCATATGCACCATACTACACCAGCCAGATCGATCTGTCGGGCCGATCGCGATCGAGACAGTTACGTGGTCTCTCGCTGCGTGCTGCAAGCCGGCAACCGAGGCAGATCATGGGATCAAATTCGTGGCCAGGGACACACTGCTGGCCAAGCGGAACTAACGAACCCAACCCTGGCCACTCGTGCTGCCAGGAACACAAGATTCCAGGCCACCGCTGGGCTCCATGCGCCACGCGCACCAGGGTCCGGCCATCCAGGGGGCATCGGCATTTCCCGGCCACCACGATGGATTCCTCCGCCACAAGCTCCCCGTCCCGTCCCCGCGCTTATCCGGCCACGCCGGTGCGCGCCGGGCCCGCCGTGTCCGGTTCCTCCACGAACGCGCGGCCGGGCATCTTCACAACGACAGCGACACGCGCACATATACTCCGATCCATATGCATGCGCAAGTGGAGTCGCCGTGAAACCTTTTTGTGCAAGGCACGTACTGCACTCTTCTGAACTGATGAATGGACATTGAAATTTGAAGTCGAGCGGCAAAGCAAGGTCAGCTCAGACGCTCAGTGGATATTGTATATATAAATAAAAGACTTGCCGCGACAAGGCACTGGTGATTGATCGGTGATGCCACGGGGGCACGGTGCTTTGTTTGTTTGCAGCTCCCTCTTCTGAGTTTCTGGCTTAGTGGTGAATGGTGATAACTGACAAGCTGCAACATTCAGTCCATGTCAATTTGCATCTTCAGCTTACCGAACTAAGTTTTCAGGCAGCGTGGCCTCAAACCAAAAGCTAATAACAGCTGCGTTTCGTATGTATACAGATTGATGATGCCAACGTCGATACACGTACTGCAAGGAAAAGATAGGCAGCTGAATCGAACCGTGCAGGAACGACGAGTTTCGTGAATGGAACGTCAGGACTCATGCTCTAGCTTTTCGAAAAAAAGAAAAGTACTACTGCTGCTCTGTTCCAAATCTTAATTCGAGCAGTTTAATTACCAATTCTTGCAGTGACTATTAATTCTCACAACTCACCAGGAGGAGGTACTGACACTCGTTTACCTAATGGTGTAAAAATGAATATGAACACCCTATCCAGTCTTCTAAAAACAAAAGGCACCTATAAGAAACCTATAAGAAATTAGGAATGCTGAATGCAAGATTAAAATAGAAGTAGCTTTGGAGATTTTTTTTGTAACAACTAAATTAGCTCTAACTAATACAATCATGGATGTAGTTACCCAACAAAAAATAATCTCATAGGACGCCCCACAAAAAAAACACCATTATATATATTTTTTATTTTACCAAGACGAAATTCTCGCTCAGTTTATAAATAGGCCAGACGCCGAACCAACCGGAGTACCTGAGGCGCCATCCGCCAGCCAAACCAAACCGATCGGAGAAAATGGCGGCCATCTCCTCCACCTCCTACTTCTCCTCGCAGCCGCAGCTCCCGGCCGCCTCCGCCGGCGACCCTACTACCACCACCACGGCCGGCGGCAACCTGGCGCGGCAGCCGCGCCGGAGCAGCAGCTTCGTGATGGTCGAGGCGTCCTCCGGCGGGGTCGTCAGGACGAGGAGCCTCATGGAGGACGATCTGGAGGAGCTCAAGGGTTGCCTCGACCTCGGCTTCGGCTTCGCGTACAGCGAGATACCCGAGCTCTGCGGGACGCTGCCCGCGCTCGAGCTCTGCTACTCCATGACCCGGAGGTTCCTCGACGAGCAGAGGGCGCCGCCGCCGCCGCCGGGGCAGGAGCCTTCGCCGACGCTTCTCCCCAACTGGAGGATCTCTGGACCTGGTAAATCAATTTTCTCTCCTCATGTTTGATTTGTGAACAAATAAATTACTCTAGCGATGTTGTGCGTGAACAGTTTTGGGGGTGTGTGTTTTTGGAGGTTTACTGGTCAATTTTGAGATATTGCAATTGAAACTTCTGCTCCAACTGAGATGATTCTGACAAAGCATACTTCACTGTGTTTGAAAATAAACGGTACCAATAAATCAGGTATTCATGCCGAAAACTAGTAATTTGTTTCAAAACATTATGCGCCCCAACTGAGCTAGAATTATGGGCGTTAGGAGAAATAAAATTGGCAATCGTGAAGAACAATCCAGCATCTCTTCTTATAGGAACCATCCAGATTGGTTTACGGACATCTTTTCTGATGAATTAAATGCTCTTTTAGCTGCTATAACAATTTGCTCGATTCAATTGGTGCACCATTTTTTAAATTCTCGCTAGAGTACTGAAAGCCTCCTAATAATTTGCAATGAGTTCTTTCTGGAAGAATACTTTGCAACAACAATGTCATTTAATTGTTGCAGATGTGTTGGAGAGTGGATCAATGTGTCTCTTTAAGTAGGGACTGCCTTTTTCAGACCTCTTTTTTTGGTTTAGGGAGGATACTGCCATCTTGATTCGATCCTTTTATTTTTTTATGGCATTTATTTCCTTCATAGGAGGTTTGTCATGGAGTAGAAAAAACCTTTTATTCTACTCATTTCATAAAAGGAATAGGGATGATAGACGCTCCAAGATTCTACCCACTTTTTTGTTGTCACCCATACCTTGGTTTTGGTGGCATCTAAATTTGAAACCGAGTGAAAAGAATTTTTTTTCATCATTTTGAATCATAACGATAGTCGCATTATTGGTACGTTACAATATGGAAGCAACGAGACTGGGCAAGTGTTTTCTCATTGATGTCACTTTTCTTAGTACTAAGTGCTAAAAGTCTTCTCCAGGACTATCTTCACGACAAAGCAAAGCAAGACTAGGCTCCACTGAATTATGTTAGCTCCTTTCCAGCACACTTTTCCTCAAAAAAAGGGGACGTGAATTTGAAGAAAGATTATTCTACCTTTACCAAATGTCCATTTTCCCGAAGCCAGGAAAAGGGCTCACTTTTGTAAATAGAATTTTACTAAAAACAAAACAGCAGCGCAAGTAGTACACAGCATGTCCTCCATTTGAGACGTATATATTACCTGGGTTGCCTGTTTCCATACTGAGATTCTATTCTGCCCGTGATTGATTTGTACTATGAAACACATCCTGTTCTTTGCTGATCAGTATTGGTTGTGACAGGTGATGATCCAGAGGAAGTGAAGGCTAGGTTGAAGTATTGGGCTCAAGCAGTAGCATGCACTGTCAAGCTCTGCAGCTAATGGAGGCTGGCTACCTGTTTTCTGGTAGTGTATGCTATGACATGCTGAACTGAAGGTTGGCTGGAAGTTGAGAAATATGCTTAATATGGGTTTGGGATATGGGGTCATGGGGAGCAAATACTCCTCAGGAGCTGCTTCTGCTTCGTGAGATCGAAGCAACACGAGTGATCTCTGCTTCTGCAAAAACTTTGTAGGGGAGGAATCATGGCCTTGGAATTACTGCTGACAAAACTCGGTGTGATCTATGGTATGTGCTTCTACAGAAGAATCAGAAGCTCATCATTCCTCAGGGTGGCCTGCATAATGCAGCGTTTGCAAATGCGGGACCTGCTGGTTCATTTTTTGTTTTGCCTTTCCTCGTAATGATCACTAGGTGCTCTAATTGTTTCACACCTGTAATAATGTACTAAGTGAAGTTTTTGGGTACTAATCCAAGGGTTGGTCAGTTCCAATAATTCTTTATTCTGTGCTTCTCAGATTACAGAGTGTCTTACAAATTTACAAGGGTGCAGAAAGTGTTTTGTTGCTTGGCAAGGTGCAGTCATGTAAATTGACTACACTTCAGCATAACTGACAAAAGGACTGAAACTCTGTGTATCTTAAACTGGAAATGCATGTGAAGTACTGCTCGTAACACACAGATTACATTAGTAAATCTTGTTTGATTCACATAGCTACTACTAGTTTCAAATCCTGCTGCAGATCAAAGTGTCCTATGGCATGACATCTTCGTTACAGATCACATGACGATGCATTTCCACTTGCCACTGAACTGCGCAGAGAAGAAGGGCCGGGTAACAAAACTGTCGGTGAGTGCCGGTCCGCACACGCAGCACACGTGCCGCGCGCACGGCTCCCAACGATTCCGAAGCTTCCATGTGGAGCCTTGACCCCGTCGGCTCGTCTCGTCCAGGCCTACCTGCAATTAACTGATTCCCCCCTAACCAAGTTCGGTGCAGCCACACCAGTCTAGTGTCGAGTACCAGGAACACCCCTCCTCTCTTCGAAAACCTGCAAGGGGTCGGGGTAATTTTGGAATTCCAGCCGGTGTCGGGTTGGTCTCCACTTTGTCGTCTCTATCCTCAGCAAGTCAGCGATCTCCTCCGCGGTGCGGTGACGATGGTGGCCGGTGCCCAAGAAGAAGCGGCCGTGGCAAGTTTTCAGTTTGATCCCTGGGCTTTCTGTATGTAGGGGTCACATGAATTAGGTTTGTGGTAGTAGTCCTGTATTTTGTACTTTGGAGAATCGAAGCCACGAGTAAAAATGGCCTTGTAACAATAAGAACAATTCTAGCATGTATATTATGTATAGTATTGACTAAGGTAAAAATGAAGAGCGAATTAACTAAATTTTCTGCGGTAGAATATGTTTACCTAAATTTGATTCGCATACGTGTTGTATTTTTTAAATTTATTATATAGTTTAACTATGTTTTTATTTTAGTGATGGTTTGTGTGCCCATCTACAACAAGACGTCTATAATAACATTATATTCTTGGAAGGGTTCATAGAGATAATGTTAGCGCTATGTATTTATAGGGGTGGGTGTATGTACGAGCCATGATGATGCAATATTTGCGAAAGTTTGTAAAAAAAACTAAGGGCTTTTGTGGAAACTGAGATCTTACATAAAAGTCCTCCCCTGTTTCATTCTCGGGGCATATTCGATGAGAATAATTTAGTTATATTCACATTTTCCGCTCCCCCACCTCCGCTCGCCAAGTCGCCATTGCGGCATTGCCCTCTTCCCCGCGGCCTCGCCCACCGCGCCTTCGAGGAGCTTCGAATCGCGATCGCCCGCTGCGGTCTCCAAGAGCTCACATGGTGGGCGCGCGCACAAGAGGCTAGGGTTCCCAGTTCCCATCATTCTCCTGGTTCGCCCTTGTTCGCTCCTGATTTTCCCGCGATTTTTGCTGATTTCCCCCTGATTTTCTCGCCGTTTTGGCGCAGCTGATTGGAACCGCAGGGTTTTGGCGAGCCTGTGGTGGTGGAGGCGGCGGAGATGAACGGGGAGGTGGAATGCAGCAGGTGCCACGCGAAGGTGCCGGTGCCGGCGGCGGTGTCCAAGGCGTACGACAGCCACCGGAGCACCGTGTCGTCGCGGCAGCGCGCGCTCAACGTGCTCCTCGTCTCTGGTGACTGCGTCCTCGCCGGCCTCCAGGTGAAGGCCGCTTCCCTTCTGCATTTGGTTGGTTTTGATCGGTGCGCTCAGTCTCGAATCGCAGTGTTGCATAGGGATCGTTGAATTGTAGCTGACCTGTGCGATTACAGCACGCGGAGGCGAATTGAGTAGCAACGCGAAAGCATAATATCAGGAATGTTTGTAGCCAGGTGAATTTCGTTAGCTGTACCGGAGCTCCAGGGCCTATATGGATTGTTCTGGAACTAACATTTGTACTAGACTTGCTGCAGACAGTGTTGTGGTCTGTTTTTTTTTCCTTTTTCTGAATTTAGTAGAATGTTTGTGCAAATTTGTAAGGTCAAGCTACGCCCCTGCACTGCTGTTAGCAGTGGTCTTTTATTTACATTCACCAACAGCTAGGGCAGGATTTAATTATCATGATCAGTACATGAGATGAATCGTTAATAGCGAACTCACTCCAGGCCCCATCTTTCTGAAATGTAGTACCCCTCGTCAAATTGCAATTGCTATATGTTAGTGTAGAGAACTCGAGGTGGATTACTTCTGCCCGAGTATTTATTGCAAAATCATCTGGCATACTAAGCATGTTCTTTCATTTTCTATTTGCTACTTTGTAAATTTTTAAGTTGCTTAACACAGTTCTACCTCATTTTTCTGTAGCCTATATTAGTGTACATGTCAAAAGTGGATGGAAAATTCAAATTTAGCCCGGTCAGCGTGAATTTCTTGACAGAGATTACCAAAATTGTCTTTGCCATCATCATGTTATTCGTCCAGGTATGTGAAATCCTCTGTCATTGTTATGGTTTCATGCGTATCCATGATTCATTTTGTATCCATATTGTTTAGTTGCATGTGACTGAAGTGATAACAATGGTAATATTTCGTGTGGCAAGATGTTCCCCTTTTCTTTTGCAGTTACATGAGCATGCTATTAAAATAGCGCATTGATGTTATGTTACTTTCTCACATTTCATTTTAGCGCCAAGTGCTGTAGACTTCTACCTTCGCTGATATCTTTGCTGTTCTTACTTAGTTGGTTTCGTCTTTTGCAGGCTAGACGTTTAAAGGTGGGGGACAAGCCGCTTCTCACAGTGTCAACATTTATGCAGGTAATGTGACCTGTAAGTCTAATATTATGTCACATTTATAATTTGGATCTGGTATTCCTTCACTGTTTGAATTTTGAGAATTGATCTTTCTCTTGGATCTAGTTCTGAAGAGAATCTGATCCTGACCAATATGCTGTCATTTTTTATACCTATATAGCATATCTTACTAGAAATCTCCTGCAAACTTCCACAGAAACTGCACAGTGAATGATTTACCACTTCCTGCAGCACATAGGTCTACCTTCATTTGCTATAAAAATATATTACTATACGGAGTCAGTGATCTTGTCTACCATACTAATGATCCTTCTTCACTGTCCAGGCAGCTCGCAATAATGTTCTTCTTGCAGTTCCTGCTTTTCTCTATGCTATCAACAACTATTTGAAGTTCATAATGCAGGTAAAGCATCACACACCAAGAGTCAGAACTTGGTGTGCTCTGATTTTCCCTTCTTTGTCTGTAGGAGCCAATATAGTAGATTCTAACCTTTGTATTAGCCTAACTTGGATTTGGATCTTGTACATCTCTAACTATTAGTCCTATGACTTATGCAGTTATATTTTAATCCTGCAAGCGTGAAAATGCTGGGTAATCTCAAGGTATGCTACTATGATCAACTATTATGTTAACCTTTTATTCAAAAAATGTTAGGATTATTAGTAATGCGTGCAGTTGAATGGCTGCAAATATGTCCATATGTTAGGGCATGCACCAACTGGCCCATGTTTGTATGTGTAGTTGTATATGTAGTTTTCTCGACCTGCGTGAGAAGGACTTCTTCTTAAATGCAATGCCCGGGGGGCGGCTTGCCCCTCGCAGGTCGATTTTTTTTTAGTTGTATATGTAGTTGTATACGCATATGCACTTGGGTGTGCACACTCCCTATGGTCTGTATGTTTTAAAGATATGTTAGCCACCACCTTGTTATATGTTTGTCTTTGGTGTCCAACCTCTGGAGTTTGGTCGAACATGGCACTGATCATGTATTCGCTATACTGAATACTGACATTTGCAGGTTCTGGTAATCGCAGTGCTTCTAAAGATGATAATGAGGAGGCGGTTTTCCACAATCCAGGCAAGTTTGCTCTGTACGTATTTTCGTGTGTCTAATATTCACTACTTAAAAAGTGATCCAAACCTAGATGTTCATTGAAGCTGTGCAGTTTTCATTGGTGCAATTGGTATTTAGCAATTTGTATTCTGACATACATGGATTAGTCTCTGAGTGTGATGCAGTGATTTTAAGAAACTGCGTAGTTGACATCATGCTTTTGTACATTGACAGTGGGAGGCCCTTGCCCTTTTGTTAATCGGAATCTCTGTTAATCAGCTGAAATCATTGCCTGAAGGTTCTAGCGCACTAGGTCTTCCTGTTGCAGCTGGAGCCTACCTATATACATTATTTTTTGTAAGTTCTCATTTTCTCATAACTGGGATACCACACATGCTGATGCAGTGTAAAACACATCTTGGAGATACTAGTTTAATTTCTGTACACTCAGATTTCTTTGGTGAGTTCTTTTCTCTCATATATAGCATAAACATGGTGTTCTGGCAGTCCCATTGACTGCTGTGCAGTGTTGCATCTGCACTTGACGTAAGCTGTAGTAATAATAAATTTTGCAACCATTCCACCTCTTTACATATCATCAGGTCCTGTTTGGCACTTCCAGGTTCTAGGTATTGTCTATTTCAGTCATATTAACTGATCGAGGTTCATTTCTCTCTCCAAAACTTCAGCATGTACAACTACAGGATACGGAACTAGTTCCTTCGGAGCAAAAAAAATAGGCTCTAAGCACTCTTGGAATAATTTTCTAGTTTATATGCTTCACATAGAGACCATATGTGCTTTTTTGTTCAGTTTTAGTTGAAACTGAAAACTGTAAAGGGCAGAACTAAAGGTGATATATGACATTTCGTACCAACTTTGTTCACAAACAGGTAACAGTTCCTGCTTTGGCTTCAGTTTACAATGAAAAAGCTCTTAAAAGCCAGTTTGATACCAGTATCTACCTTCAGGTTTGTGTCCATTTTGATGTGTCTTGCTCTGGCATTCTATTTCTAAGCTATTTTGCTAATGCTTTCATGTACCTTTTGATTGCAATTTTTATCTCATGTTTTCAGAACTTATTTCTGTATGGTTATGGCGCAATATTCAATTTTCTTGGGCTAGTAATCACTGCCATCATCCAAGGTAATTATTGAGAATGCATGTCTACTTGAAAGCAACATGTTTTTTTGCACACTGTAATTTAAGGCAGTTTTAAACTGTTCTATTGTGCCGAGCAGAGCTGTCAATTACTCATGGTTCTTTAAATACTAGTAGTTTTTCTATGTCAGATTGGTGCTTTTTGTAGGCTATTTTGGTTTGCCCTTATAAGTTTGTTTTGTAAGTACCATATCCAACTCTCAGATATCTAAAAACTTCAGCTGCTTGAATCCATCTTGTTTATCTTGACTTATTCTTCTGGGATACCACCATTGGACTGTATGCATTAGACTGGTGACCCTTGACTGAGAATATCAGAGTTCTTGTACGAAGTACTTTGATGGTTCCTTGAAAAAAAAGTAATTTGATGGTGTAAGAAATCAGCTATTGTGTACATTTTTCAGGGCCCAGTAGCTTTAGCATTCTGGAAGGACATTCAAAGGCCACAATGTTTCTTATCTGCAACAATGCTGCGCAGGGCATACTGTCGTCATTTTTCTTCAAGTATGCAGGTATATTGCCAGCAAAGAAAAAAAAACACTTAGTTCTTGTTCGATATGCTATTAAAATGGTACAGTATATCATACACGTATCACTGAAAACTTGTTATCATGCATTCGTGTACTCAAAGGATTACTTCACATTAGAATGCATCTTACTCTTACCAAAGTCTTGCCTAAAGGTTGAATATGGGCATTTATTAGGATTTGAAAGATTGCACGCTTATTAGTGAGTTGGTCAGATTAATCTGTTTGTGGTGTGCGTGGTTATGGCAATTCAGCCGGTGTGTGTCTTGTTCTGTGGTGTTGTTTGTTTGGCTTGTAATCGGGCTGTATTCTTCTCCTTAATACAAAGGCACACAGCTCTACTGCATGTTCTGGAAAAAAAGGTTGAAAATGCAGCATTTGCATGTGTTGCTGCTATGTTTTAGTTTTTGCAAGTGAACTGTAGTTATCTTTAAGTGAATCAACAATGAATGCAGATACAATTTTGAAGAAGTACTCCTCGACAATTGCCACGATCTTCACCGGAGTAGCATCTGCTGTATTGTTTGGACACACTCTGACGATAAATTTTGTTCTTGGAATTTCGATAGTAATCATATCTATGCATCAGGTAACTTGCTTTTTCCCCTTGCATTGATTCATTACTGTTGAAGTTCTCCTACTACTAAGATTTATATTTTCATTATTTTTCAGTATCTTTCTAACCAAATTAAGGACGAAGTGCCGAGCAGCAAAATTGAAATGGCTGAAGCTCACGACCACAGGTTTGCCTTACCATATTGTTGACTGTACTGTAGTTGCTTAGTTGGCCGTTTGGCGCTGCATCAACCGTTCCCCATTCAGGCGACATTTCTGGTTTTCTGTTGTAGTTGCTGAAAACTTGATACAGTACATGTTATGTCATTTAGTGGACTCTTGAATTGATACCGGTATAATTTGTTTTATGGTGCCCAGCAGAGTAAAGGAATCTGTTTATGTCAATGTGACTGATTCAGTGGCAAGTGAGGTAAACATCTGCTGCCTAGATTTTTTTTAAGGGGTGCTATGTAGCTAATGGTCTTTCTATCCATCATGAAGGCTAAACACCGCCATGGATCTGACGAGAGGCAGCCACTTCTTCCTGTATAATTTTACAGCAGAGGTTGTCCTCTTTTTCTCCACTTTCCAGATTCTAATTTTTCTATCCCCCATAACATCTCTAAACTCCCTTATTTTTTTGGCAGCAGGCAAACTGTCTCTTTGACGAGAGCAGCAGGCATCTGACCTACCTTAGTGGGTTTTTTGTCTTTTTGACCTGTGTCTCTGAAGCCACATTGCTGCCGTGCTGTTGGCCGAGTTAGAACATACATATTGGCCGGCAGAATGATGAGCTTCCTGAAAGAGTAATGAATGGATGAGACAATAGCCTACTGGTGGTAACACTAATGTGGTAGGATTTGCGAGGAATAAAGTCTATTTCACCATTTTCCATTTTTCCCCTCTCTTGAGAGTTGATAGTTTGATACAACCATCAGAAGTGGTTCTATCGAGTGACTTCTTTTTTTCCATTGCGGCACGAATGTAAATAGTACTCCTAGTTCGTTCCCTTATGTGCGAGTTGCATACTTGCATGAGTAGATGTTATGGCGTGTCTGGTACACCCGTGCTTTGCATGTCTTTCGAATGACGTCATTGTAGTGCTCTCGACACACGACCAAGAATACGCGTGGTATTTTTTATTTTAAATTTTTATAAAGCTATACTATTAATTTTACATAATTATCCTCCCTTTGTTCCAAGATGTTTTTAATTTCGTCCAAGTTCCGTTAAATCTACCATGAAGTACATAATTAAATTAGACAAGGTTGATTCAGAATACTTTCATTTAGGACAAAGCAAGTAGCATGATAATATTTCAGAATATAAATCGAGTTGTATAGTTTATGCATAACAAATATACTTACAATTTACTAAATATGAGCTAAAGAATGTATAGTTTCACTTTCTGAAAATAAAGATGCGACTTTCCAAACGAAATAAGTAATGATTATCACGATGCCAGCCAAAAATGATGTTTTCTTCCGTACATAGTCACTTAGCACTGGCAGTAGCAATCTTAAGGCAACTCCCTCGATCTTCAATACGGTTACAACTGGCGCCACCTGCTCTCGGTAACACAAACATTGCAAATGATAACAAAATTTTAGGAAATCAATCAAGGCACCAATTTTCCAGTCCACATCACATCATTACATGTAGCTCACTGAGAAAAATATAATGACAGGTCAAATCTATTATGTATGATTTCCTCTTGTAAATTAGGCATCTACACATTCCAGTTTATACATTTGACCCAAATACAGGCATTCAATTCCTATAGCCGGCCAAAATGCAGACTTGCTGCAGAATCCATGTTTCTGAAAGATGAATAAGAACATTGCTGCAGAACTGCAGATGCCCCGTCGTCATTGCAGTACTAAAAACATCCTCCATACAGTTAGTTGTCGAAATCTGAGAGGTGAAATCCATTGTGTATTATCCAAGCTGTTGTCCTATCATATTTGCAACCTGACAGATATTGCAGAGAGTGAACTGTTTGTCCAAATCAGTATGTTACAGGCATTCTCCACAACTGAAAATCATCAAATATAACTTCCAGGCCCATATACGTGATAAAACATCCAAGGAAAAAGAACTTACTATGGTTAATTCTATGCATCAACTGTCAACGGCAGGCGGTGGTGCAGGTGTCGGAGTCTGCTTACTTATGAGCAGCTGAGATAAAGCCTTGACCACAATGTTCATACTTGGGCGGAATTCAGCTTCGTATTGCACACACAAAGCTGCTACAGCAGCAAGCTGCATTAGGACAAACCAGTGATATGAGGAAATGTGGAAAGAGGAAATAATCTATTAAGTTGTTCAAAGCGGATTTTTCAAAAAAAATTGTTGTTTCTATCTTATGCCACACAGCACATGTGAGAGTAAGGGGGACCTTAGCGAGTCCTTTTGCTGGATATTCACCCATCAACCTAGGATCTACACACTGCTTCACCTTGTCTTCAGTTAATCTTGGTGTAGCCTGCAGAACCAAAGAAAGGCGTTGTCAGAGAACTGGTGTGAAAAATGTCTGATCATGAGATCAGACTTTTAAGATCATACAAAGTGTTATTTCATTATCCAGCAAGTTTTGAGGGCATCACTGTGCACTCCGGTAATAACTATAGTAGTGCTGCAGACACTGTAGGGGAATTTTAAAAATTCTAAGAAGTATGGCACATAAGTTCAAGTTCATCGTATTCTCATTTATTGTTACCCTAAGGAAGACAAAAGTTCCAGATCTGTGATTGATAGAGCACATGATTATCTACTTGATGAATACCCACATTATTATATACATGGTTTAGCTTAGACCCTCTGGACTAAATAATTTTTTTAGAAATCCCATTATTATACGTAGGGGCACAAATTATTGCTTCACACAAGAACGCATTTGACCAAATAAGGTGCCAATTGCAGCCACTACTAATTAAATGATTCACATCTAACTGCAAAAAGAAAAATGAGAAGGCAACAAGTGAGCATTACCCAGGTTACCAAGCTCTGCTGCCCTCTAGGCATTGTATGGTCTACCGGCTTTCTACCGGTCAAAAGCTCCAAGAGAACTACTCCAAAGCTATATACATCACTTTTCTGGGTTAGCTGACCAGTCATTGCATACCTGGAAAAGTTTAATGGAATGAAAAAGAAGTCAATTTGTAGATTGGTCAAACAGAAGTATCACATCAAACAAGAACCTAAAAAACAATACTGATTATCAAACTGATTACTGCTAGGTGGAAGACCAGAGGATACAAGATTCAAACTTGCTTGTAATTAAGTAATTGGTTGGCAGCAGGATAACAGCAAAAATAGCACAAAAAAATATGGTTGGCCATTGACTAGGCAGAGACTAGACACTTTTCACTAAACTGCTTGTATGAGTGCTATGCAATTATTCAAGTTTATGTGTTAGCTTGTAACAAGAATGTGAAACTGGGCAGCAGCTGCCAGCCTGCCATCTAGTCTGAGCCAACAACAGTCATGAACTAGTCTAACCTGGTGTGAGAGGCCTATAGCACACTTCCAAGGAACTAGATAGGTTACAAGATCAGCTTCTACAGTTCTATTTCAACAGAACACAGTATCTATAATAAATAAAAACAACCTAGCTAGCTGATCTATTAGAAAATTGATTAGACAACAGTACAAATGCAGAGCAACAAAGCATGACAAAAATTAAATAGTGATCCAAATATATTAACATATAACACAAAATTAGTTTGAGCAAAGGATTTTTACTCTGGAGCATGATATCCAAAGGTTCCCAGCACACGAGTAGAATGCAACCGGGCAGCCATGTCCGGAGCCTGATTTGAGAGATTGAAGTCTGCTATCTTTGCCTTAAAGTCCTCAAATAAGAGTATGTTACTTGATCTAATATCCCTATGGACAATCGAAGACTGAACTTTCTCGTGTAGATATTCAAGTCCTTTCGCAGCATCAATAGCAATTCTCACTCGCTGCATCCAATCAAGTGCTGGGCCAGGTTGAGCACCTTGAACTCCTTTTCTTCCTGACATTTATTCAGAAAAGGAAATTGTAAATTATCTGTTGCGGATACTATTCAAATAAGATGAGTTATTTAACAAGTTACGAAGGACATGAAGAATCATACCATGTAGAACATCATGCAGAGAACCCATGGTGGCGAATTCATAGGCTACAATGCGAAGATTACGCTCTGTACAGTAACCCAACATATCTACAAAGTTTTCGTGCTTAAGCCTTGAAACCAATGAAACCTAGCATCAGAAAGTAAGTGTCACTGTCTAATTAGGAACCAACAGCACACTTGCAACAAGAAATAACCAAAGACAAAGGGAAACCCCCATCATTAATAAGTAACAACAAATCAACCTGTGTCAAGAATTCAGTGGTCGGTTCATTTTCAGTAGAATCAAGTTTCTTCACTGCCATTTTTGTTCCATTATCAAGAACAGCATAGTACACTCTCCCGTAAGAACCTTCACCTATCAAAGCTGTTGACCCAAAGTCATCAGTTTTTCCTATCAGTTCATCCAAGGATAGAACAGGAATAGTGATAGGGGGAACAGCATTTTGTGGCTCGACTTTTTCAGTAGCAGAATCTTTCAACCCCTTTGTCATCCCTGAAGAAAATGACAAAATGACATCAAACTCTCTGTAGACGGTTGAGAAGTGAATTTTAGATAGAGCAGCAGATACAGGGTTCACATGTGGAACGCGAGTTAGGAATATAAGAACAGTCAACTACATTGAAATAAACGTACCATCAACATTATTGGTTGTAGCCTTGAGATGCCCATTTTCACGCTGATCAGATTCATCCACTTGGCAATTGCAGCAAACCCAGCGACGCCACATTACTATCTTTTACTCCAATTTACACCTATTCTGCAAACCAGAAATGATTTTACAAGAGAACTATCACATTGTCAGTGCAAATATTCCAACATCATGCACGTTGACAGTACTCAGAGATAACTGTTGTTCGAGTAGACAACATAGTTAACCCCAATGGCAACTTCTAGATACAAGTACTTTTGACTTTAAGACGGATTTCAAATTCACTGTACAAAGGTCATCCGGTGCAGTAGCAGTAAAATGGGGCTCCTCGTAAACATTTCAGATATAACGATGCAGTAGCAGTAAAATGGGGATTATCGTAAACATTTCAGACAGAAAAAAGGGCACCAAAATAACTTCAGACAAATTCCCCAAAAATCATATCAGATAAACCTCTACGGCCAGCACCTCACTACCAGACCTATACCCAGTGGCGGAGGGCTCAGTATGGCAAGGTATGGCTGCTGCCATACCTTAGATTTTGCTAGGAGCACATACTTGAATTTGGGCTAAAGCATTTTGTGAAGATTTACACTGAGTAACTGAGTAATTATCTTCTCCAATCTAGCTGCGCCACACCTTAAATACCATCCGTCCTCCGCCACTGCCTATACCATCTACCACTTCATCACACACACAGCCCGCTGACCCGCACGATCGCTTGCTCACCTCAACCGCAACCGCAACCAAAATCCCAAGCACACAAAGGCATAGCAAAACCGAGATCCAAGCCGCGGTATCGGAACAACAAAACAGACTAGATAAAGAGCGGTTCCCCCAAAACGCTTGCCAAATCACACCCGGAAGCGCCGCCCTACAACCCCCACTGCAATTCCCGCCGAATCGTGCGGTTCCACCGCCCCGACCCGATCGCCCGCATTTCGGCGGATGGGCCGCAGGAGCTCGGGGGAGGGAGGGACCTGGGAAAGGGTTCGGAGCTGGTGTTACCTGGAAGGAGGGGCCAGCCGCTGCGGCGTCGGTGCTGGAGTGCTGAGCTCGTCGTCGGCTTCGTCTCGAATGCGAGAGAGAGAGGTGGGAGGCGCCGCGGAGGGCGGTGGCCGCATTTTATAGCGCGTTTCCTTTTTTTTTTCTCCTCCTCCTTTCTGAAGAAGTTTTCTCTTGCGCGTTTGCCCAGTGCACGTCGCGCTGTACTCTGTTGCGCGGTTTCGGGGACGCGCCGAAGATGCTGGTGGGAGCGGCCGGTATAGCCGGCGGCCGTGGGACCACGCTTGGGTGGGGCCTACGCGTCAGTTACACGGCTGCAGCCTGCAGGTGGGCCATGCTGGAGAAAGATCATGGTCGTTGCTTTAATTGCTTTTCGGTTGGCGTTCTGAAAATGCCATTTTCGGAGAAGATTCTGCCAAATGTTGTCTCCACCTGTGGGTTTTGCTTGTATATATGTGGTTCAGATTTGACCTTGATTTTGTCTTCAGATATCTCCGTGCCATTTTTACGAGACCAGGAAAGAAATTTCAGCAGAGTATTCTTTGTTGACGCGTGGGCATTGCATATTCTGCCAGCTGTGGTGTTTAAAAACTAGAGTTTTGAATTGGGAATCGGAAGAATGAATGAAAGCGAAGCCGCGTTGCATTTGGAGAATTTGCAGAAACCGCTCGAGTTTAGCAATCACTAATGACACTGTCAACTGCAAATTACATATTGCCCGGAAAGGAGAGGAAACAGAGTTGTCCTCGAATTCCATCACTACTTTCGGTGCGGAGAAGACCATCCCCACGCGGCAATAATAACTGCCATTATGTTATGCCGTAAGGAAATCATGTCCCTACTCGATCTGCTCCTTCACTTTGCTTGTACAACACCCCTATCAATCAGAAACAGCCCGTTCGGTACCCCGGTCTGAACTCGGAAAGTAACAAGGACCAGGGCCCTGCTTAGTTCAACCAAATTCTAAAAATTCTCTCTCTAAACTTCACTATTCACCTATCACGTCAAATTTCTCTCCTCATGCATGGAGCACTAAATGTGGGTAAATAGAAAAACTAAGTAAATGGTTTTGACGTACTCGACGAGACGAATCTTTTGAGCAGATCATGATAAGACAATGTTTACCACAAACAAACGAAAAGTGCTACAGTATCCGATGTGACTTTTTCACTCCTTTTTTCACACTCTTTTTGGAACTAAACAACCCCCCCCCCCCCCCCCCCCAGGTTAAATTTGGCAACTGCCAATCAAGGCCTACCGTTCTACACGATGCAGTACAACCTGTAGATTGCTTAGCGACCAAACCAAGGCAAAGTCTAAAACAGAATAGTATAGCTCCTCTCGCATGTACATCACCGGCACCGCTCACAAAATATGTACATACACATACACATGTACAGCCAATACAGCTATACAGAATCTGACAGTTGCTTGGTTCCAGCTGCACGGCTAGTCGTCGAGCTTTGGAAATCAAGCTGCATATTGGAACGAAGAGATGACGTCCAGTGGAGTCAGTGGCTCAAATATATTGGACTGGTCATACGTGGATCTGTAGTTCTGAATCTCTGATGCTCTAAAAAACAAAGTTCTGAATCTCTGACCGTAGAATAAGCCTTTTACCCTTCAACTGTACAGGTAGCAACACCCTGGTCGTCTGTATACTCTTCATATGTACAGGTGGTAAGATCAGCCCGCTTTTTCTTAAAACATGAGAAGTCCTATAACTTGACACCATGAAAATGAAGTGCTTGCTGACCCTGATTGTTGGTACTCACTTTAGCTCCCTGGGAATGGGAGGGAATTGTCCACGATGAGAAGCTTCTCAGCATCCAGGGGCCCATTTTCAGTCTCAACAATTCGGCTATGCCATCGTAGACGGTCCGCATCCTTCTTGACTTTGAGAACGACATCAGCTCTGTCCCGAACTATAGCGGCGCCCCCTGGCTGGAGAATGCGATCCATCTCAACCAGGATGTCGATAATGGCACATCTGAGAAGAGCTTGGTGTCAGGAGGGGGAACTGAGCTAGAATCAATTTAACTGCATGGTACTATTATGCACTAGTAGAATTATTCATGTGCTTTTTTGAAAGCGTTCTATGCCTTTCTTGTTCTCTTTCAGAGGCTTGAGCATGGCAACAAATCATGAGAGATCGGTGGGTCACTTACCTGTGAAGATGTGAACTGAAGATTCCATTAGCATGTATTAGATCATATGTCCGTGGATAAGTGGAGAAAGCCTCGCACCTGAAAATATATTAAAATCAAGATGGTGAGTTATTTCCTACATCTTACTGCATAATTTGGAAGTACCGATTTATTTCAAGAAAAAGAGGTTTTAATGAACATTACCAGTCTGTGTATGTTCCAATCAGTCCACGCTCATAGATGACACCAAGGGTATTGTCTGTTAAATTAGTAGGAATGACATTCATCACCCAAACAGGATACTTGGACATAGCAGCAGCAAAGCCTCCAAAACCAGCACTCATGTCCATGACATTTCTGTAAGATCCATTAGATAAATCTTTTAGATATGTTAAATAGAAATCAACCCTTTCCTCCCAAATCAAACTGTCGTGCTTATATGCCTGGATGGACAACCACTTCATTTCCCCACTGGCTATCCTTGGTGGCACTGCATCAAGTCTTTTAGGCCACTTCTCCATTGCACCACCAGCACAACCATTAACAAGTTCAGCTGGAAGACATGTTATACACATTGAGATATTTGCATACCTGCAATGTAACAAAAAATTTTTTTAATGAAATTGTCATGTTGGAAGAATTTAATAACTGAAAACTTCAATGAAGAATCCAGGTTAGATTATCCTATGGCCAACATGTGTTTTCCCCCAGTTTGGCAGCAAGTTCCTTGAAATACATTGGTGCTGTACTGAACTTGTCGTGTTCTTAGTTGGGTGTGCCTTATTGTAGCATTGTACTCTTGTTAACTTAGTATTATCTGTACTTTTAACTCTCCTGAAATATTCCTGACACTAAACTTTACAATTACACATGGAGTTCAGAACAAAACCTATGTTTTTAGAATAAGTTTGTACTGCAAGGCAAACTTTAGAAGAAGCAATGAAAACAACTAATTATTTTTATCAGTATCACATTAGAAATCACAAAAACGCTTATTTATCCAGCAGAATTATTGTGTGCATAGTCATATCACCAGGATATTACGAAGCCCCCAAAAAAGAATTGGATGAGGTGGTGCCATACTGCCATTGTTGATAAGGCAACATGTTTTCAATCCTCTTGCATTCTTTCAATCTCAGAGCATGTTCAACGCCTCCTCGACTTTCAAGTGCAAAATATAGTCCAAGCTAAGATTTGCAATTTTCGCTACAACTGGCTGGAAATGCAAAGTGACAAGGAGAAAATGATAACCTTACCAAGCACTATCTGGGTCTTCACCTCTGCAGGGTGGTGGCAATACTAAGAGCTTTGATTCTTGGTCACACTGGAGATGACAAGTAGGCTTTCTCCAAACAGAAATTGTGCCCTTCTCAGACAGCTTTGTCCAATGAAGCTTATTCGCCATATTATCCATGGTTAATTGCTTGTCCTTGTCTTTGATTGCTTGATTAGAAATATTGTATGCAGATTTCCAGCTGACAGGTGGCCCAGAGAAAACCCAATAGCCACCGGGTTGGAGAAGGCGGTCAATTTCCAGCATGTAGAGCCCTTCTGGAATCAGCTATAGGTGAATGAGAACAAGAGCACTCAACCACGAAACTTTACTTTATTATTGACATCGACATACTAGGAGCTGTTCTGTTCTGTTCTGTTCAGTGCTCACTGACGTCAACATTCGCCAATAGGATGTTAGCTTTAAAGAACTTTACTGACAAGTGCAACGATAATAAACTAGATAAGGTGAATAAACTGCATCAGGAAGTATGCTTTGTCAGTGATAGCATGATATCTTGCATGTCCTACCATGAGCAGTCCATGGAACAAGGCAGTCCGCACAGTGCACCATGTCAAATGACCTTGATGGATATGGTAGCCTGTGAGAAACAAGCCCTCCGATCATCGCAGGCAGTCCACGCTCCAACGCAAGCTGCACTTGTGCTCCATATCTTTTCTTCGGAGCAATGGACATGGTCAGGACGCCATAGTTTAGCAGGTAGTCCCCAAAGCTTGCAACCTGCCAGTGACTCACATGAACAGAGAGAAACATCAAATTCACACTGAGAAGGCATAGCAATCAAACAGTAAAAAAAAATCCACTATTCAATTGCAAATACGAAACGCTCTCATGTAAGACTCACCCCGCAGCCGATGTCGAGCGCCGTGCGCACCACGCCGCCACGAAGCGGCACCACGCGCGCCAGCTGGTCGACGTAATTCCGCACCCGCTTGCCCTCGGTGAACACCAGCCACTCCCCGCGACCGCGGACGGGGTCCCGGCCGCCAGCCGCCACCTTGGCCGCGGGCAGCAGCGGAAGCTCCACGTTCGCGTACCGCGCGCGCTCCCGCCGCACGGGCCACGGCGGGGGCGGGCGGTACCCGGGCGGCGGCGGGACGCGGCACTGCGGCGGGGGCGGCGGAGGGTGCGGGGGGTGATCGTCCTTGGGCGGGTGCGGAGGATGCGACGGGCGCGGCGGGCAGCGGCGCTCGCCGGAGGGGGGCTCGTGGCAGGGGACGAGATGGGTGGCGTTGGGCGGGCACGGGGGAACGGGCGGGGGCGGCGGGGGGTGGGGGTGCCCGTGGTCGGGCGCCGGCGCCGGGGCTTGGGTGGCCGCCGTGGACGCGCTGGCGGACGGGGGAAGCGGCGGCGCCGGGGAGGAGGAGGCGATGTGGTGGGTGCGGGAGACGACGGCGGAGATGAGGAGGAGGGACGTGGTGGCCGCCGCGACGGCCGCGGCCGAGAGGGAGAGCGCCCGCGGCAGCGCCGTGACTACGGCCGCCGAAGACGGCAGCGAGAGCGCCATGGCCGCCGCCGCCGCACTCGCCGACGCCGCGTATGACGCACTGGCTGGCCGAGTATCTGATGCTGATGCTCCGGGGAAGTGAGGGAGTGAGTGCGGCCGTGATCGTACTCCGTATTTGAAGAGGCACGGACGGGGCTGCCGCGCGGGCCCCGGCCGTTGGGGATTTGGTGGGACCCGCCCGGCAGTGGCACGTGCTCGTTCGCCGTCTGTCCATGGGCGGGGCCCGCCGTGCGTTCGTCTTGTGTACTTGTACTTGTGCGCATGCGAAATCTGAATGTGGAGCACGTGCCGCAGGAAATGCAAGACGACGCAAGAATTTTCTCTCTCCGTGCAACCCCGCAGAGAATCGAGTCTCGTATGGATTTCAAGAAATCACAAACACTCTGATCCAACCTCCGAACTGGCCTCCTCTCCGTGGAGATTGAAAATTGCCGCGCGAATTTAAACGAGCTAACTTCATCAATGCTTAAAAAAGGTGATCAGAACATTGCACACCAATAGACAATTATGTCTCTGCACGGTTTTTAGAGTAAAGGAGATCACTAATCCAGTTTCGATTAGTGCGAGTAGCTAGCTAGCAGGAGGACAATCTAACTCGCAGCTAACGCGCAACACACTACAAGTCCAAAACTCCAAAAGCGGCCTGGTACAAATTAACTCATGAACCCATTTTGACTAGGTGCGGCCAACAGAGGGGCCCACCGGTGCCACCGAGGCGGCCTGAGACGTGCCGCAGAGGAGCACGCCTCAGCATGCACGCGGCCGGGTTCGAGCCCGGGCGGGTGTGCTCCGCACCTGGGAGCCTCAGAGGCCATCTCCAGTCCAGCGACTAAAAATGAGCCTTCATATTTTAGTTTAAGGGTTAATTTTAAAAATTTAGAGGACCAAATGAGAGGAGTGCTCCGGCCCAACTGACTAAACAGGGCCTCTATCCTTCTGACTAGCGGGCCCGTCTCTCTCCCGTCCTCTCTCCCGAAGCGCTCCCGTCTCCGCGCTCGCTCGCCGCCGCCCCGATGCCCCCGCGCCGCCCGCCAGACACCAGCGCGCCGCCGGCCCTCCTCTCCAGCACGCCGCCGGCCCTCCTCCCCTCCTCCCTCCGCCTCTTCTTCCTCTCGGAGCCGCGTTGGCGCTGCAGGAACCCCGCGACGGCCTCGTTGGCGGCGCGCTGGACGTCGGCCAGCGGCAGCTCCTCGTTCCGCGGCAGCACAACGGCGGCGACGCGGTGACGAAGGCAACGACGCCTTTCTCCACCCCACGTCCACTGACGTCCTGTTTTTCTCCGGTAAGTTGTCGTGCATCCTTCCCGTCTCCTCTCCTCTCCTCTCCTCTTCCGTTCTTGGTCATCGTTGTTCTTGAAGACAGCACCGCTTGTAGCTGCGTCGAGGACGCCGGTTCCGAGTAGATCCCGCCGACGCAGACGCCGCTTGTAACCTTGTGTAATTTATTCAAAGCAAGTCTGAAATTAAGCCCTTCTTTTATTTGTGCTGTCAAACTTGAATTTTGCATTGTTGGCAGATATTTGACTGAAATTAAGTCTGAAATATCTGCTTTTGATGCTATTTGACTGTTATTATGATTTCTAAATGTGAAGGTTAATTTCCTATGGTGTCAATTTATCTCACTGTCCAATTATATTTATGATGCTATATGTGTGTGAGAGAATGTGATTTCTAATTGTTTAATTTCATTGTGATTGCATAGCTGAATTCACTTCTTGGCACTGAAAAGAGAGTACAGTTGTGATATTTGGCAACTTCGTATACAGATCTTGAATTCAGCTCAGTTGTCACAGTTTTGTAGTCCAGTCTAGGACCATTGCTTCTTATAATTCAACTCAGTTCTATGGCTGGAGCCTGAAAAGTGAGCTATCTCTGCAGTTCTTATATTCTGAAAGTTTTCAGGCATTCTGAGATGGTTATTGCTTATCACAGTCACAGTTGATCTGTGTATTATTGCTGGTGCCTGCAGGGTACTGAACTCAGAGCCACAGAAGGGAGCTGGGAAATGAAGGAAGCTTTAGAACATGGAGTGTTTCTGGAATTTTCTTTTGTACTGTTTTTGAGAATGCACAGGAACTTTTTGTCCAGTACTGTTGCATTGTTATTTGGTGTATCAAGTTTTTTAGTAGACCAAGAACTATGTTGGTGTCCTAGTGTGTAATTCACTGATTAATATCTGATATACTATCTATATCTTGGCAATTCAGTGGTGCAATATTTGAGTCTCTCTTCTCATGGTGATGTTGCCAATCAGAGGTTAATATTTGAGCCTCTCTTCTCAGTGTATGAAACCACTGTGCCGCATTCAGTTCTTTTTCACAGAATTCTGTGAAAATTCTATGAAAACTTAAAGAAGAGAATGTACAGGAACTGAATTCTGTGAAAATTCAGTGTACAGGTACTGAATGACATATGTTCTGAAGACACAATAACAAGTTCAGAATAGAAAGGCAGAATGAAAAATTTAGATCAAGAAGCGAAGTGCAGTGACTGAACCCCTCAGATCAGTAATGTACGGACTCTGTATCTGATCACACAACCTGTACTTGACCAAAAGTCTGAACAATTCAGACGAAGTGTACTTGACAGGTTCTGGACAGAGATGGAACTACCAGACATTTCTGTCATATTTTCAATTTCAGGCATTGCATTTTCTCTATATTGTTCAGATATCCCGTTGGAATGCTGTGTGTCTGTGTAATGACAAATTATGAAAAATTCAAAACTTGAGCTCCTGTATAAAGAATAACACACATATACAATTAGCAAGTTGGAATGAAACTTGTGGCTGATCAGACATTAAAGAAGTTTTCAAAACTTGGTTCAGATATCTTAAAGAAGTTTTCCCTGATCAGACATCTTGTGGCTGCCAGCAACAGCACTTCGAATGAAACTTAAAGAACTGACACAGATAGCAAAATTTGATCAGAACAAAATTTGACATAGATAGCAAAATTTCACAAAATCTCAAGCTCCAATAGGCTGTGAGTCTGTGACTGAACTGAACATATATGTCTGAATATGAACAGAATCTCAAGCTGTAACAATTCAGTTTCATACAGTCAGCAGTGCTTCACCAGCACAAAAATTTGACCGGTACAAAATTTCATTGAAATAAGCTGATAGTACTTGAGCCGCAGCAATGGCGTCGCCAAGATCAAAGGCCGTTCTTGTGCTCGTGTTCTTTGTCTTGTGGAGAGGTAATTAATCTTTGGCAATCGAATGGTGCTTCTTTTTTCTTCGAGATCTCGCGTGTTCATCAGAAATGGCGGGCGGGCAAGCAAGCGGAAGCATTTCTGTTTCCTGCAGAGGGGGAGGTGGCGACATTCACGTTCGTGAACCGGTGCGCGGACAAGGTGTGACCGGGCGTCCTGTCCAACGCCGGCAGCCCTCGGCTGGAGCCCACGAGGTTCGAGCTCGCGCCGAGCGCCGCGAGCGCGCGGCGCCGCCGTCGGGCTGGTCCGGCCACATGTGGGCGCGCACGGGCTGCGCGCTGGACGGCGCCGTCTCCCCAATCCTCCGCGCCGACACCTCCACCACGGCGGCGGGGGAGCACAGCACCGCGAGGACGCACACGGCGGCGAGGCACCGGAGAGGAAGCGCCGCCGCCGCCGCCGCTCCCAGCACCGCGAGAAGAGAGAGAGTGAGAGGGAGAGGAGGGAGGATAGAGGGTCCCTACATGTGTGGACTTTGCCCTAAAATTTGGTGGCCTATCAATTTTACTTACTTGGATGATCACCTCATCGGAGGATGTTTCTTTGGCTCAGAGTGACTACTTGGATGATCACCTCATCGGAGGATGTTTTTTGGCTTAGAGTGACTAAAAGAAGGAACAGAAGCCCATTTAGTCACTGGCTGGAGATGCTCTCACCAACCGAGTTACGCTCGGCTTGCAACTCATGAACCCATGTACCCAACACATCTTTTTTACCACGAATCGAGCAGGATCCGAATCGAAAGCGACAACGCGCGTCATCGATCAGTGCACTGCGCTCCCGTTCTCTCCACAACACCCCAACGATGAACCGACGATCACGGCCGTTGTTTTCGACGACGGCGACTCGTCATGATCGTAGCATCGCTTGCAAGCAAACAGAAACGTACGGCTCGTTACGCGTCCAGCGCGCTCGCTCTCCCCGTCGCGGCACGGCGACATGTGCTAGCTTGCAAAGTTGCAAGTCACGAGAGCGGCCGGACGCGATCGACCGGTCGGGCTCGTGTGTGGCCGCTGCCGGCCGTCCGGCGTCTCTCTCCCGCCGGAGACTTGCGGCGACGGCGACGGCGCGCTCTCGACTGGACAGCGCGATCGCGTCGCCTTCTCGCCGTACGGTCGCAAAGAAACGACGAGGGGGAGGAGGTTATATTATCGACCTGATCTTTCGTTCTCTGCCGCCTGCACGTCTGCTGTGCGTGTTCTCCTGGCTACGAATCTGCCTTTTTCTTTTCTGCTCTGATTTATAGTGGCATATATACGACGCAATAGGTGTGGCGCCGCCGGCACTGGCCGTGCGTTCGCTCGAGCGTCTCTGTTTCGGCCGTGTCGGACGGCGACGGGCACTTATATATGAGCGTGGGAAACATTATCGCGTAAGCTCGGTCACTGTCTTATCATAGCAACGGCTGCATAAGAAAAGGGCGCCTTTTCGAAAAGGTATTCACAAATCACAACAAAACATATGGGCTCCATGTATATGTAGGGCTTCTTTGTTGTGTAAATTTACACAGGGGAAACACTGTACAACGCTTTGAGAGAATCCAGTAGTAGCCCACGCCCCGACAGCTTTCAGTGTTCAACCGAGGAAAGGCACTCGAAGCTTTATAATTTTTTTTCGTTTCTGTAGGTGAACAACGACACATAATCACAGTTGCGTTACATTTATTCAGGCATGAAAGAGATGACAGCAAAGTTAGTTACAAGTTGGGGTAAAAGGAACTGATACGAATACCAGATATCTTTAAAAAAACAGAGAAAGAGAGCTGATTCAGGCCAAAGATTATCTTATTACTCTGCCCTTTCTTCTTGCAGCTCGTTATTACTGAGAATTTATAGCCGACAAAGCTTGGTCAGCAGCCACCCCTCAG
Source organism: Echinochloa phyllopogon (assembly GCA_033239725.1). Classification (NCBI taxonomy): domain Eukaryota; kingdom Viridiplantae; phylum Streptophyta; class Magnoliopsida; order Poales; family Poaceae; genus Echinochloa; species Echinochloa phyllopogon. The sequence goes on from BTCW01000005.1 coordinate 53,270,784, forward strand.
TTGCGGATGTCCGCCGGGATCAGATTGCAGTGCATGTTTTACAAGAATTGGCACCTTATTTGTTCTCTTATTTGTCAGAAATCAAACTTGATTCTTGGAGGCATGTTAGAGGCCATACATGGCCACCCTTCCTTCACCGGTAAAGTCAGCAATCAGATACTCTGATGCTTCAGGTCATTCTCATAGTCGACAGGTTGTGCACTATCTCCTAGCAAACTCGCATAATAGCAAATCAAAGATCTTTTGCTGATTCCCTTGACACCCTTGTCTCTGGACAGGCGTTTAGGTGCTTTCTAAGGAACATCAGCTGATAGGTTAAGATTCATCTTCAGTGGAGGTTTTCACGCTTTTACGCTGATAACGGGGGAAAAGCATTCGTCTGATCTTCTTTTCAGCCGAACGTTCAGAGAGTGCCTGAAACCAAATATTCCAAATGATGTCCTAGGTTCCATTAAAAGAACTAAGGCTATTTGATTCTTATGCCTAATAACTAACCTGAGCATTAAATGAAAATCGAACAGTCCTAGCTTCCAAGCCAGAAAAGGCTCTTACATCAATACCAAGACTGTCAACGCCAACCAAGCTTGCCTCCTGCAGAACATATCAGATTGCAAACAAAGCTTACACTAAAGGAACACTGTCCTATTACTATTAGCAATGCAACAGTGAGAAAAAAAACAACATGCCTAACCAACATATGAGCAGGTAATATCATAACCACAGTTAAAATGACGTGCTTCTGAACAAAAGGTGATATTGAAGATATATTTGCAGTCCTGGCAGAAGCATTCAGTCACAGCAACTAAACAAGAAAAATAACATGTGCCTTGTTACTCTTTTTCACAATGAAATAATGAATATGGGCATATATGCTTAAAATAAGAGCAATCCATGTATAAGAATGGTAATTTCAGACAGTGAACATGAAAATAAGACATCACTGAAAATAAACACACCTCAACAGCAAGGCTCTTTTTCCTGTGACAGAGTGACCTGAGAGCCACTGCACACTGATCACTGTTTTCTTTGATCCTTTCTATAATCGCTGAAGCAGAGTTTGCAAGAATATCTGGTTCTGAATCTTGAAAATCTTGTGGATCAATCATCAACTGAAGCAACCCATGGAATATAAGAAACTATAATGGCCACAGTACCAAGAAAAGTCAGGTAGTTATATGGTACTCTGAAGCAACATTACCCGCTTGCCATACATGGAAAACAGCTCAATTGTCATTATCTCCAGCTTGTAGATCATTGAATCAGTGCTAGTTCCGGCATCACTGAAGTCAAATCTTGATTTATCATCATCTGAATATTTTCTTAGAGCAAGTCAAATAAAAATTGGAGGAAAGGGGGTAACTGAGGCGCAATATTTTAATCAACTAAATTACCAATTAGGCGATTGGTTCCAGAAATTGACTGAGTTTCTCTGTCGTATTCATCTGTTTCTTTTACTACATCAGAAATGGCATTGAATTGAAGAATAATATTGGGAAAAGAAAAGAAGAATATTCATATCTGAATTGCTATGGAAATACCTTTCCAGTTGGATGAATAACTATCATTGTTGCATTCGCCATGAAACAAGCTCCTCAAGTAAGATTCTTCCTCTATAAAGGCAGGTCTCAGATATCCTACAATAGAGACACCATTTGATGGACTATCCATCTTCTCCCGACGATTACCATGAACAGCCTGTATAGTAAAAGAGCAGGTAATGTAATTGCCTAGCTCTCTGAAACTTTAGTGATTTGATATGTGACACATTTAGGGCTGTGCTTTGTGATCGTGAATGCTATGAGATGTGCTTTACTGAATCTTTTACTCTACAACAAACTGATACATGAAAGCTCTGAATAAATAAAAGAAGTTCAGGTTGGCACATCTATAAAAGTCACAATGTTATTTAAGTACTCTGGAACTAATGCAAAACCATCTTGATTTTCTATCCTTGCCTTTGGTTTTCGGATCTTCATATGTGTCAAACCGAGTGATCAGGGCTGTTAGATGGTTCACTTTCAACTCTTCATGACAGCACCAAAATTACTAGATCAATCTAAAGTGCAGGATGTTAGCTGAATTTAACTAATCATTTATAGCATCTTTGTCAGGTTGATCATTTTCACTATTTCATGGGCTGTTGGTTTGTGGTGCCTGCACTCTTCAATAACTGTTTATCTCTTACCTTTGTCAAACATTTGGCAAAGTATATTGGATGTATAGCGCGCATTGTTGCTGGCATCCCCCATTCTATAAGAATATCGGTTATTTCTGTATCAATCTGTGACATTTCACAAAGGAGACATTAACAATGACAGGGCCTGTTGCTAGTAAAAAAAATGACCTACAGTACCTGCTGAGAGCAAGAAAAAGAACTTTCTTAGCAAACCTTGCTGTAGTGCACATCAGGGACGTCCATTATGTTTTCACCATCCATGTAATCACTAAAATCACTAATCGCCAGGCTACTTTCTCCAATAATGGGCCCGTCAATTCCAATCAAAACTGTCTGCAATCAGAACGCCACTTTAAGGGCGTGTTTAGTTCCAAAAAGCAACTCCCAAATACACTATGCAAAAAGAAGATTCCCCATCACATCAAAATGTCATAACATGTATGGAGTATTAAATGTAGATGAAATCAAAAACTAATTGCACAGTTTTGTTGTACTCTGCGAGACGAACATTTTGAGCCTAATTAATCAATTTTTGGATAATTTTTCACAAATACAAACGAAATGCTACAGTAGCGCAATGATTACGAAATGACATCTTACTCCCAAATTCAACCTCCCAATTCTAACATCTAAACACCACCTAAGTAAGTAAATCACCCATCAAAGCACTGATGTGCAAGATTTCCAACTTCAGAGTAACACCGTTTATAGAAAGACAATGGCATGTTGACTGCAGCACTAAACTTGCAAACTGAAAAAACTCAACGAGTGCAACCCATTAATATCGCATTACTGACATAGAATGTGTTTGCACTTACACGGAGAAGAAAAGGGAAAGAATGATCTTATGTCATGAACATTAGTCCTTGAAGGAACAACTACCATGCAAAAGAACGATGATGCCAGGCAGATAGACTGCTATTAGTGGCTTATAACTTTTGGTAGAGAAAAGAGAAGTTTCAATTTTCGCCTTATTCATAAATGGATACAAGGTTACCGGTTGTCCCATTCAGGATTTATTGACTTGAGCCTAAGAAATAATATGTGAACTTCGGTTCAAAAAAAAAAGAAATAATATGTGAACTACACAGATTTGTCTGGTTTTCCCTAATACAGGGAGCATAATATATATCTACAAAGAAAGTATCCCATTAACATGGAAAACCCATTATCTAGTTTCTAACAAGTATTTCACTGGCCGACACAGCAGAACATCTTACCACGGGATTGTTCGCAGTATCATCCTCCAAGAGGTTCTCACTATCAGGTACTTCAAAGAATATGTCTGTAAATAAGATCCCAACAGGTTAGCTACACAAGAAGAGCACTGCTAAGGCTCCCCCCCCCCCCCCCCCCCCTCCCACATCCATCTAAGGCATTACCTCCATAGTCATCAATAACATATTGAAACTCTGACCAGGCAACATGTCCATGAGGTTGATTGTGTACCCTTGCAGGAAATACAAGCAATCCCTTGCTATTGGCCTAAACAAGATGGAAGATATAAACCATCAGTTTGAGGAATTTGTGTAAGCTTTTACAGAATATATTTGGATTAGTTTGAGGAGCTTTATACTCTGCTATCAGGGCGTCTTTATGTAATATTTAGATATGGAGAATTTAGTTGCACCAGGTTACCTCTACTACTGTTCTAGCTGTTTCAACATCTGTTAGTAGCAGGTCCTTCTTCTTTGGACGCTGTTTAACTTCTTCAAGTGGATGATAACCTCTATCTCTCGTGTACTTTGCATCTGGCATTGAGTCTGAATAATCAGCAGCCACACGAACCTTGATTAGTGATGAGTCCTGATCAGTTGGCAACCAGCAGCGCTGAATTGATCCAAAAGAATTACGGCATCGAAAACTGCTAGAAATGGTTGCGGCTGTTAGTTTTAAATGCAAAGAAGCCATTCAGAGTAAGTGCTCGCAATGAAGGTTGGAAGGACCTTAAACTAGATAGATCATGAAACCTCCTGGAGTCAAATGGGGTTTTAACCCAGTTTAAGGTGGCTCCTGCCGCCATTGTACACTCCAGCAGAGAACAATTAAATGTGTTCTGCAAAGGTAAAAATATATTTGTTAATAAAAAAATGCTGATGGCACATGTACTCAATAAATACTTGTTTTGAGGAATATGAATGATTATGCATACATGGTATTTCTCTTGACACAATTTAAATATGCTGTAATTTGACAGATTGAAACAGAGCTTAAAGGTATTCTCAAAGAAAGTAGGGTAGAAGAGGAAACTAAAACAAATGGTGACCAGACACAAAAGAAATGGTTGGTTGCCATTTTTTAAAGCAAGAAGAAATGACCAATTCCTTTGGCAAAGGCAGTGAGCATAACAAGCATTTCCACCCTCTCCAACAATCAGCCGAATGCAGTATTGTGTTGACTATCAACCAAATACAACTGACTGGTGAATGAGACCTCCTCAGATTACAACATATAACATGGGAAAATGCATCTGAATGGATGAAAAATTGGATGTTCGTGGAACCTCCCTTCAAAAAAGTTAGGTACATAACTATTTCTCCCAACTGCAATTGTATATAAGGGGTAAAATGGGGAAATAGATGACTGGACAATGTCAATCATAATGAGGTTTTGTTCAGATAAACCAGTATAATTCCCTGAGTGTGCAAATTGCCCCTCACGCTCACGAAGATCACATCAAAATGAAACCCAAGTTACGTCTATCTTTAGTCCAGCAGACCAGCGAGCCTAATTCCTGAGCACCATGTTTGACGGTGGGCCCGGAGGATCAGAGCACTATACCACCTTCAGCCGCTGCAATTAACACAACATTACAAACTTGATTTCTACAAACTAGCACTGCACCTGCAATTTCCCAACTAAAACTAAATTACTCAGTGAGCAATCGCACACGCAACTGCCGCTGCACCTGCACTGATCAAGGAACAGGTCTCCCCTGTTCTCCAGGCATTCAGAATCGACACTCAAAAGCAAACATCTCCGGGAGGCCACTGTTCTATGACCAGAACAGGAACAATCTCACCACCGACGCTAGACGCAGTCGAATTCGATATGGAAACGGCGAGATCAACGGCACTCACCGATGAAACCAAGGCTGGCGGCTGGCCACCTGAAACGGGCCGGAAAGAGAAGCGCCGAGCCGGCCGGCCGGCCGCCGAAGGATCACCGGGCGCGCGGCGGCGAGAACGGCAACCCCACGCACCGCGACACGGCGGGGAAACTCCCGGGCGAGACGGATCACCGCGCGAACTGTGCCGTCGCGAGGTGCCGCGAGTTCTCCCTCCCCTTCCCCCCTTGTCCTGCTGCGCTCTCCCCTTTTTCCCTTCCCCTTTGGGACTGTGCGAGACGAGAGAGCCGCCAGGAGTGCAGGGCTCTTTTGGGAATTTGTTCTTTCTGCACGTCGCGGTGTTAAGTTTCCCAGTAGTACACTACAGTTTTTTTTACTTCTGACCTCCAACCCTTTTATATTGCAGATTCTTCCTTCAAACTTTTTATTAAAAAAGCTGGAGACAGAAAAGGCTTGGTGATTAGCATGAACATGATTTGGTTTACCCCCAACACTTGAGCAGATTGCGTACGGCATTTTTTGGGGAAAAAAATCCTTTTCCTCTAAGCCTAGGTGCATATATGGATAATCGGGGTTGGTGAGACTTGGATCTCGAGGTAAATTCCACATTTAATAGTGGCCGTTGGCCCCATAACCAAAACAATGATGATGATGGGGGCAGTTTGCTTCCTGCTTTAAATAACACGTGCAGCGACCGCCGTACATGTGGAACGTAGCACACGACTCAAGATTGGTGTGCGGTTGTGTTGCTATTCACGCAGTGTACCATTACAATTCTGATAACAATAGCACTTTGCATTTTGGGTAGCATTTGATATTGGACAGTGACAGCCCGTCAGCAGATCAAGGATTCGAGATGTATGGATAGCATTTGGGCGAGGGGAAAAAACAAAAAGAGAAGAGGATAGGAGAAGCTTGTATCTGAATGGCAGTTGGACTGAATGGATTTATGGATCATGGATGTGCATGCCGTCCTAGCCGCAGAGCAAGCCTCCAACTGCAGCAGCAGAGGAAAGGGAATATGTCACTCATATTCCATTGGCATCAAAGTTTTTAGGTTCTGGCCCTTGTGCAATGCCAGCCGCAGGCTCATGATCGGCTCACGAAAAATGGCCGAGCCCGGGTTGTTTCTTTTCGCCCATTTTGGTTCGTCTGTTTGCCACTTTTTTGTTACTTTGGTCGCTTTTCTGGAAAATGATGGGCACAAACCCTGAGCATCTAGCTTGTCTACTTGCTCGTGTAAGACTACGACACCGATGGCTAGACGGTTTTTACATGGGGCTTCTATCAATTTTTTGTGAAGCCCATGCGTCACAATTTCCAAGTCTTAATTTGTTTGTTTACATTACAAAGTTTTGATGCGCGTGGAATCTTCTCAGCTGAACTATGGCGGTGCCATGTTCTCGTGTCTTGTTGCACGTTGCAGGTACCACACATCTCTTACATGAACTCATTACAATGGAACTATTTTGTTCAGAGAACATGTTTTTGGTGCCGGTGCACCTGAACGGACGAGGATGAGGATCATGCATGTGAAGAACGGTGCAATCGATCATGTCTCCATGTCCTGCATGTAGACAGGTGCCACATTGATCGCTGTGCCTCACGCTTTGATCGCCAAAGTTCGATGCTCAGCGCGTAGAGAGCTTTTTCTTCTTTTTCAGACTTTTAACGCCGAGATGGGGAGGTTACTGGTCCAGTGACGGCCTAGCCCAAAGGTAGGCCCAATAAGCGCCGGCTCAGAAATGGCCCAAGCCCACCCAAACTGTCCGGATCTTCTGCGCCTGGCAGATCCGCCGCGCCGCCGGGTGCTTTGCTTCTGAATCCGACCGGCCACCGAGCGGCGCGGATGCCATCGACGCCGGAACCGGCGGCGCGGGGACCATGAGTCCATGAGAATACACTTCCGCATCGAGGCCAGCACATCCCTCTCTCTCTCTCTCTGTCCGGTGAGTTCTCTGAGCCAGTCACTAAATCACTAGTCAGTCTTTGATAGGCTGCGTAGCTTTTCCTCGCGTGTGGGCGAAGAATGCAGAATAAATACGGCACATCCGCGCAGAAAGATGCAATTGTAGCGTGCTGAAGTTTTTCGTAAAGTTGTGTTGCCTATTCATTCAGTGCTTGTTATCTTTCAAAAATATTTATTCAATGCTTGTTAATGTCCGTCGATTTTTATGACTGCCGGATAAATAGGTTAACTGCGTTCATGTTTTATCACTTTTATCTTCTGGTAGAGAGGAGATATATCCCTTCTGGATTCTGAATCTCGTTTAGATGCCACAGTATAAACCGAGCAGCAAAAACGAAACGAGTGCTCTCGTTTTTTTTTCAGGAACAAGTCTGTCAGGGTGACTTCTGATTTGTTCTGTTTTCTTCACAAGTAAAGGGCACAAACAAAAAGGCTCATTTTTTTAGCTGCAAGGATATATTTGATTTGTAGAGCTACTAAGCAAGCTCATGGTACATATGATTACATTGTGAAGTAGCTGTAGGCAATGAAACGTAAACTGCAACAGTCTGACAATGCAATAAACAGCTCTAGAATACTGAACTGGAAGCAGAAGACTCCAGCTACAATATGATTCCTCTTGATAATCGAAATAGGCTTCAGCTCTCTCCCTTATTCTGCACTATACTTTGGTAATATGGTTCCTCTTGATAATCGAAACAGGCTTCAGCTCACGCCTGGCCCTGAAAGGAGAGCGGAGTCATATCATGTCACTATACTTTGGTAATATGATTGTTTTCTTCAAATTTTAGTTCTGTGTTTAGGTTTTATAAGAGCCATCTTGGAACATTGAAACTTCATAAAACTGCAATTTGTTTTGAAGATCCAGTACACTGTATCATAATATTTAAAGTTTTGGATCGTGTATTTTACCATAAAAGAAAACTTACACTTGAAGGGCCCCAGTGTTGACGCTTAAGATAGCGGATTTGTTGGCGGTGGGGATTGGTAGGAGTGCAGAGGTGGCGTTGTTGATGACAGGCCTTCAATTGGAGGTGGTGGAGAGCTGTGCTGGTAAAGAGGCTGTGGAGCTGCTGAAGATGCTGGTGGAGAATTCGCATGAGGGACTTTTGGATGTAGATGGTTTGGAGCATTTGGAGGCAATTGAGGGGAATACTGTGCAGGTGGCGGTGAAGATTGATATCCACTCAAATATGGAGGTGGAGAGTTATAGGATGGAGTTGCTGGTGATGATGGTAGAAGTGGTGACTTGTGGATGTGTGGTGGTGGGGGGTACTGGTAAGCTAGTGGTGGAGGTACATGGTTGTACTGGTATTGTGGTGGTGGAGAGTTGTAGTAGTATGGAGGTGGTAAATACTTGTGAGATGGTACTGCAGAATTGATGCCTTGTAGAGGTGGTGGAGATTGGTAGCTGGTAGGAATTGTCGACTGCTGGTAGGGTGGCGGTGAAGCATAGTTGTTTAGCGGAGGCGATGGGTACTGGTAAGCTGGAGGAGGAAACTGGTTAGAAGGAGGTGGTGAATATTGATAAGGTAATGGTTGGGGGCTGTGGCTAGCCGGAGGCGAGGGATACTGGTAAGGGAGCGGCGGGGAATTGTAGGGATGTGTTGGTGGTGGCATGTGAGGTTTCGAACACGCATAGGTCTTCTTTGATGCAAATGCCATTATCTGGTTCGCTTTGAAAACCACCTCCTGGTTTGACTTGGAGTAAACACTGAGCCCAGACAAATTTAACTCAATGGGCACATTGCAGTCTGATCCTCCTGGTGCTCCATGGAGCTCAACCTTACACGAGTCAGCCCCATAGTTGTTGCTAATTGGCAAACCCTTCAGGATCACACTGTATTTGCCATTGTTTCTGGTGTAGCCAAATGCCACGAGTGCTTGGTCGTTTGCCTGACAAGTTACCTTGACCATGGCTCCTGCGCCCAGACCATTGTAAACAAATGAGTATGAAACACAGAAGGACATTTAGGGATAATTTGCAAAAAGTCAGCAACCAATGTTTAAGGAAGATAATTATGAGCAGATAGGATCATTGGTATTTTTTCAAGCTGACTCATTAGCATGACTAGATCACAAGAATAGAGGTAATGGCGAAATTTTACCTTCCAGGTGCTCCTTCCCATGGGATTCTTCTGGGTGTGCCTCATCGAAGCATCTATAGCAGTACACCTTCCCTATCACCTTAATAACAGGTGCATATGTTGGTGACATGGAAAGTGAAGGTGGTGCAAAGCTGCTCGCTCCCTCACTGTGCATCGCAAAAGTGACAAACAACATGGTGAAGACCAGCCATAGGTGACCCTTTGGCTGGCCTGTCATGCTCATTTTCATCGCTAGATAGTGTTTTGTCAAGTGAGAGCAGGAGAGGATGTGGATGGTTCTGGCTTTGATATGGATGGCTATTTATAATGGCCATGGTCACAAGGTTTGAGGGATGGAGCGAGAGCAGGTAGGGGATGGGGCAAAGGGGGTCAACATTGTTCTGCTTCATCTCACTTTGTTCTAAAAAGAGCACATACAGTACCTTGATTTTTTCCCCCTCATGGATAGCAAACAGTAGATATTACAGTTCTATTTTAAGATTGCATAAATGTGCTTATGTTTATTTACTACTATGCAGGTAATATACGAAAATACAAACACAATCCGAGTTAAGCAACCCGGTATTGTTCAAGTCTCGCTCTGGCCAGGGTAGATTGAGCTGTGAAAGGTGCATCATTGTCTTACAGAAAAACTGACAGGATTTCGTCCACTACGATGAAACAGGCTATGACAGACCACACAATACTGAATAAATTGGCCAATATACCCTCATCATCATCATCTCCTTGTAGGCCAAAACTGCAACTGTGACAACACGGGAAGTACAGTATTTTATAATGTCAATGCCTCCGCGGCAGCTGATTCTCCATTTTATGTAAAATGTTTGCAGTAATGTAGTCGAATAGAAGTTATTCTGGAAATCATGTACCATGTGCCAGCTAAGTTATGCTTCCCTTTTCCTCAGAGTGAAATTCCTTCGATCACCGGACTGCAGTTTCAGGACCTGAACATGTACATCTCCAAAGGGCCTTTTGATGCCACCCTTTCATCAAATCCATCTTAAGTCACCTGGGCATGAGTGATTATACTAGAGACCAAGAATACTTGTGGCCCCATTTTGATCCAGAAAAAGGTCTGTGGCATGTGTAGCTTCAACTACTCAGACAAAAGCCCACTGACCCAGGTAGGATAGCAGTAGCAGCCAAAATCTCAGGTCAAAAAGGCGCCTGCCGGGGTCATCTAGATGGTTCAGGCTAACAAATCCATCCTGCTCCATCTCCATGCAAGAGTTGAGCAGGTTTAACTGACAAATGATTGTTCACCTGTTGGTTTGTTTTACTAGCAGGCTGTTGAATAATCTTTGTTGCCCATCCCTTGATACTTCGATTTGACACATAATGACATCAGGGAGAGGAACAAGCTGAACCGTGATGCTGGCTTTTGGAGGTAGCAGGAACCAGGAAGCTCATTTTGGTGCCGGAAAGAAGGGAGCGCCATTTGGTTTGGTCGGCGGCAGGCTGGCAGCCAAGGCAGCAGGCTAACAGGTTGGGCCCAATCTGCAGAATGCCTTGAACTGGGCAGGTACGTACTATCTTGAAGACAAGAGGATTGAGCCCATGTAGAGTTCAAATTTTCAAAACAATACGAGCACACAGGACAAGGAACACACAGCTGGAAACGATAATTGAACTTTGCTTGATTTCCCTGCTTAGTCATATGAATGGAAACACTAGACAATTTAGATGTCATTAGTCTTCACCTCATGTCAGGTCATCCACTCTAGCTACCACATTTTGCCCAATTTACAAGCAGGTTTTGCTAGCTCCATTTTCTACCCATCTAATGACTTGGTTAATGCTACTAGCTGGTATCCATCTTCTGAACCTTAACCCCAAAATGGCAGCAAGTGAAGATCTGATCATGGAGGAACGACCATGGACCTATCTTCACCAACCATCACCCTCCCTTCAGAAGAAACCCGAGCTTTAATAATTTCCTTCCAGCTACAAAGAACTTAAGCATATGACAAATAACAACTCAATGGTCACCTCCATCAGGAACCCCAAGTGTTACTTATGTCAGTGCATGGTTTACCACGATGCCGGGCCGGCGTCCGTAGCTTAAGTGTCATTCCAGACACTGAAGAGCTGCGCGCCGCCATGGGCAACGCCCCCCATGTTGTCGTCGCTGCTCGCCGCCGACGCCACCGGAGGCGCCGATGCCGGTGTCCAGGAAGACATCCTCCCGCTACCGTAGGCAGCCTCTGCGCTCACCAGGTAGCTCTCGTACCCCATCTGCGCCACCTGCTGCTTGGCCTCGTCATGATCCCCCTGCTGCGACCGGTGATGCACCTGCTCGTGGCTCACCATTGCCGTGGTGGTCGCCGCGGCAGCGCTCATCGGCATCATGTAGCCGCCGCCGTTGCTGTCCCCTACCCCGTTGTACACGACGGAGTTGGAGCCAGTGCTATGCTCGAGCGAGGCGTTGTCGATGCTGCCGAGGCCGTGCATCGCCCCCGCCGAGAAGAAGTCGTGCGCGCCGGCGGCGCCCAGGTTCAGGTAGTTGAGCTCCTGCAGGCTGTGCGCGGCGGCGATCACCGCGTGGTCCTGCTCCTGCTTGCACCACCCGCGCAGCGGCTGCGCGTACGGGTGGTACAGGCCGGCGGCGCTCGGCTGGAACGTGATGGTCGGCAAGGCGGCGGCCGCGGCGGCATGGTAGTGCGCGCCATAGGCGGCAGCCAGGGCGCCTGCGTCGCCGAGCTGCGAGGCGATGCGGCCGACGTCGTAGCTCACCACGCCGGCGTGATGCTGCGCGGACGCGGCGGCCTCGGCCTCCTTGAGGCGCTTGGCGGCGCTGCCGATGGGGAGCGCGCTGCTGTCCAGGATGCTCTTGACGTCGTAGCGGCTCATGTCGAAGTTGGTGACGGCGTTGAGGCCGCGGAACTTGATCGCGGCGATGTCGTACGCCTCCGCTGCCTCCTCCTGGGTGCCTGCATTGCATCCACACGAAATATTGCACTCGGCTTAGCTCAATCCAAGCACACTCGTGCGCTTTGCTGCATGGTACGCGCGCATGAACAGAATGCATGGAGGTTGCATGTGACATAGCTCATTATTCAGAATTTTTAAAGGGTGGAGCTCAATAATTTAAGCTGTGGCCTGATTAGTCTACTGCAGATGCATGCTCTTGTTTCTTATTGAGGGAGTAATGCTACTTTGACCTGATGCACGGGTGAATGGGAGACAACGATAGCACCAGACATGGGATCAGATTTGAAAAAGGCCACTTGATCGAGGAGCACGCACTAAGTAATGTATTACTGCAATGCAACTTGGCATGACTTGATGGTCACATTTTTTAATATTCATCATATATACATCCATATACAGCAGGTCTCTTAGTGAGAGTAGTACCATCAGCTATATATATCATTTGCTTCTCATTGCATTGAGATGGTTATTAGTTTACTGTAATTATTTGCTTCTATGGTGAATATATCGAATAAAAAAAACTCTACTTACTGAAGGTGCCCAAGTAGAGATCCTTGTTCCCTGCAACTCGTCCAATCCGTGCTTGCCATCTCCCATGTTGGTGATGCCTATAAATACAGAGTTCAACAAATTATACACCAGCAGTCACATTTTGTCCATTTGTTGAGTATGCATTTGCCGACATCACAAATGTATTTATACCTAGTCACTCCTCTGTAAATGGATGCACCTCTGGAGAAGCCACTGCTCTTCCTGCAATCACATACACAGGTAGTTTGTATCAATCTTGCCCGACATATCTGATATAGAGTATTTTCTTAAATCTCATGCTGATAAAAGATTATCGTAGACCGACCTTCTCAGAGACGCTACAAACTCCTGCCTTGTCATGTGCTTCATTTCCTCCAGCTCCTTTTCGTAGTTACTCACCTAGAAATACAAAAACAAATGCCTTTAAGTACAGTTCCAGCAATGTACATAATTAACAGAACTTATAGAACCTTCATTCCAGCTCACCAACCATTTAACAGAATTGAGAAATAGCAACTACTACATGTCCTTCAGTAATGTAAAACTACATTCTACATATACATACTGGAAAATTTGTTGTCGTGGTGGGGCCCCAATACTTAAGAGCAGCCAAATCATAAGCCCTAGCAGCTTTCTCCTCTTTGTCATAACCACCTGTATCAATAATGACACAAGATGAAAAGAAAGGTGTCGGGGACCAAATTAGGGGTCCCTTAATCATCAGGGTAACCACCCTCAAAAACGCACAACAAAGACTACCTCCCGCAAACACATGGACCCACGCCAGCAAAATCATGCGGCCCACTACCAGCCATCCAGGCCCGACAATGGCCCGCGAGGGTACGACGCATTCGCACCCAAAACTGGGCCTCGCTCAAGGGTACTACGCCTCCCCCTCGAGCCACAGACCCCCACTCCGCCTCGCTCGAGCTCATCTCGACCCCTCGAGTACGCACCTCATCAGCGGCGCAGGGACCGGCGATCCCAACTCCCGCCCCGGGCGCCGAAGTCAAAAGAGAAATCCTCCTTGCACGTCGTCTCTGACAAGATCTGAGAGCACTGTGTCCCCTGCAACGCGGACAAGCGAGAGCCGCGCGGGGCATGCGCGGCACTGTACCCCTGGTGTCGCTGACTCCAATCGTACTCCCGCACAGCTTCACCGGGGGGCCCCCGTCGCCTCCCATGCCGAAACGCTCTCGAGCGGGTCTAGGGGACCCCACCAACAAGAAACCACCAATGACCGGGGGGCGAGCCCTGGTCAAACGACGTTGCCGGTCCAGCAAGGCAAGCAAAGGGTCTCCTAACCCTTGCCAACCACGTCTCCGGGCGACGGAGCGTACACTGTGGCAACGGTAGGCTGCACACCTACATCACCTGCCCCCGTCCTCAATGGAAGGGGCCCCCATGGCGAATACAGAACATTATCGGGCCACCCGAGCGGTGGCCGCCCCGTACGAATACGGCCTGACACCGTCGCCAGGGCAAAAGCTGGCCGTACCGGCCCAACGGAGCAGGCCATATTCTCCTGGTCATCATAACTGGTAAAGGTGTCTGACACTAGGCTGCGGCCTACACCACGCTAGCCTCAGTGCCCCCGGCAAGCGACCCCTCGAAGCGGCACGGAGCCGCCCTCGAGCGAGGGACCAAGCGATAGTCCTGCCGCCTCGAGGCAGCATCAAGCGACCCCTCGAGGCTTTGACAAGACGGATGCAAAGAAGCGACGTACCAACGGACAGGACCTAAAGACATTCTCAACTAAACTACGGGGGAGGGATACGCCTGAAGCAAGCACGCCCCCTCTGCAAGATACACCGTACAGATCGCACTGTAGCTCGCACTGTACCCACGACTGTAATCCTTCTCCCTCTTGAACTATAAAAGGGAGAGGAAGGAGCCCTGTAGAAAGGAGACAGTTCGCACGCCTTGGCTCACACTGAGATACGAACACACAGCAACACACACCCGATATCGGCACCAGACTCAATCACTCTCACCACAAACCAGGGACTTGGAGAACGTCTCTCCTCTCCCGCATCAACTTGTAGCTCCCCTCTACAAGCACCCCGGTGCAAAGCTAATACGAGTGCGCGAGCACGCCCCTGCTGGACGTACAGCCCCGTGGCCGGAACCAGGATAAACCCGTCTCCTTGTGTTAGCTTCCGCATCGACCATCAAGGGACGAGACACGGCGCATTTCTGTGCGGTGTAGGGAGTGCCGGTCATTTCCGACACCGACAAAAGGTGAGAACACAGAGAGGAAAAAATTATGCTTTCTCTTCTACATGATAAAAAAATTAAGTAGTCCAATCCAAATCAAGTGAAATCACATACCTAGATAGACTGTAGATTAAAGAGTTGAGTTCAATCCCGCAAATCACGATAGTCAATCAAGAGATGATCAATGAGGAGTGATAATGTCAGTTAACAACATTGGGGGAAATATCAAACACAAAAAAAAAACAGATTTGAATATCACAATCTGGCATTAGTACCTTGACGGCCCTTGCGAGTTTGTCCTTCCCTTCTGCAACTGTTGTCCCACAGATGAGCCTCATACCTCCCAGTCCATCTATGCCTAAAATAAATCAAAAGTAGAAACTTTTTGTTAATGTCGCACATACAACAATCATGCCCAACATAATGACACTGCTAATCACCCAAATCATCAAATACTAGCATATCTATTATTGATGCCACCGGCCCTACTCACCATTTTATTCAGAAAAAGAGATCGACATCAAGCAAAGAACTTATATATCTAGCTAGATGCAATCAAATCTATCATAGCATCTTGCATCAGTAATGATTTCTTTAATTCAATGATTATTGCTTGATCCATTGCTGATTTATGCTAGTTAATAAAGTACCATGATTCTTCAATGGTTGCACCCGGCCCTACCTGGTCACGCCGCGGTAAATCGAGGTGCGCTGGCCGAACGTGTCCACCGTCTTCCTCGCCGCCGCCGTCTCAGCTATCGCGCCGCCGCTGCCACCCGCGTCCGTGCTCACTGCTACCAGGGCGCTGCTGCCACCGCTATCCTCCTTCCGAGCGGGGATTATTGCTCCACCGCCCTGTGCCGACGTGGACACACTCTCCGGCGCCCGGCCACGCTCTCCGGCGAGAAGCGGCATGCCAGCGCCTTGCGTCCCCGCCATGTTCATGGACAAAGAGAGCCCCTGCGCCGCCTGCGCGCCGCCAGCAGTAGTCTGCGGCGGCGGTGCTGGCTGGCTCCGCAGCCAGTTCTTGATCATGGACAGCCCGATGCTGCCGCCATTATTGGCACTGGCGGCAGCGGCAGCGCCGCCATTGGCGGTGGCAGCATTGAGCATGGCGCTGCCGTCATGGACGCCGGCGGAGGAGGCCACCATGACGGAGTCAGCGAAATGGAGCGCGGAGCTGGGGTGGTGGTAGAGCTGGTGGTAGCCGGCCGTGCTGGCACCTGAGCTCGCGTAGCAAGTGCTGCTACTGCTGGGGATCACGTTGAGGTTGGCCTTCTGATGATGCTGCTCCGAGAAGGAGATGCCACCGAGGAAATCCTCCAGCTTCGGCTCGGCGACGAGCGCTGAAAGCTCTGATCCCCTCATGCTCCAATCTGAAAAGGATCAACGAACGAGATTATTTCATGCAAGCTTCGATGAGTACATATGAGTGCCATATTTAGCTATAGATGAATGTGTATAGTTATGCTTATGCTCGTGTTGATCAAAATAAAACCTTGGGGGATGTTGAAGCAGACGTCGCCGGAGACCTCGTCGGTGGTGGCGGCGGAGATGAGGGTGGAGTCCGCCTGGGACGGTGGCAGATCCTGCGGGGAGAGGGAGAAAGCCAGCCAGTTGTTCACAGTAGCCATGGTTGATTATCTGAAAGAGCTGCGATTAATTTGCCCCTAATGTTTGCTACTTGAGCTTCTTGTTAGATTGATAGGGGAAGTAGAGGAGATCAAGAAGTCATTTTGGTGAGTGCAAAGGTTAGGGAAGGAAGGGGAAGTCAAGCAGAGAGTTTTGGAGCATTAAGCAAACAGTGCTAGTACTGCTAGATATTTATACAACCAGTACACTCCATAAGATTAGTAGTAGCACTATGTGAAGACACTCTACTAGGAGTAATATAGTCTATGTAGGTTGATGGAGTATGATATAATTAAGTATATATATGCAGGAGAAGTTTCTTTCTAATAAGAAAAAAATTGTAGTACTATGTGTGCAATACAAAAAAACAGTGGCATGATTTAACTGAACAGAAAGCACTTTTTGCTTCTGCTTTCTGGGGAAGTCTCCACTATATTTTGTCTCATTTTCCCCAAAACAAGTCTATATGTGTGCCTATATCAGTACCTGATGATGTATCTGCGCATGCATGTACATGTAGTACTAAAGTGACAACCTTTTACTCGATAATAGTATTGCGCTGTCAAGGTCATTTGACTGGAAAGTTGTCGTTAAGAATGATTAATAAATTCTCTTGGAAAAAAGAAACGGCTCAAGATCTAAGCTGCAGCTTCATTCTATTTGTCTAGGATCTCAATTCGTAAGCAGATGTTCTTGTATGATCTTTTCAAACATATACACAGGATGGTGCACATGCGCGCACGGGTGCAGGAATGCCTGAACATCTATGCATTTCTCAGTTGACATCTGCGTGTATATAACTATATATATGCCTCTCCAACTATGTATAGTATACTGTTATTGTGTGGAAATTGTGGCTATGAGCCAAAACACTGTTCAAGCCTGCTGAAATGTGCATATGAACAATTAGGCCTGGCCTGGTCTGGGCCTCTCCTGAAACCCTAAAGCCACTCATAGCTCACCTGCAGAAGCTGAATGCCTGACATGGTTTTTCACAAAGCCCTAGGCTCGCCCTTCCTCTCACCTCTGACACAAACACACACACATACGCACAAGTAGTACATGTATGTACTAGTGGTGATTCTAAGATTATTACTACAATGATATATCCTAAAATATTTTCATTGACCACAAACATATAATTAAGCAGTAAATTCTAAGAGCAGTAAAATTTTAAGATGTGTACTAAGAAATTATTTAGCACACTGCTATTATTCCACAATTCCACAGTCGTAATATGGTCATCATTTAGATGCAATATATTCAAACCCTAGCTAGGAAAGTGGATTAGTCGATTCCAATTGTAGTACTAAGCATGATTCGTCCAATCAACTGTAACAAAGCATGCCCTAATTGGAGCACTAGAGGTGCACGACAATCCCTGCTTGTCATGCATGCTTGAAGAAAACACTTTAAATTGCTTCAAAAGATGAAGGACAGACAGAAAAGATGAAAAGAAAAGGGTAAGTTCATGCATGGTCGACGGAGAGGACGTGCCACCTGCACCCTAGAAGAGGACACGAACCCTTGTCTTACGGACATAGAAAAGCTTGGCGTTCCCAAGCAGCTCCTGACGCCGTGCATAGAGAAGTGAGCAAAAAACACCCTAAAAACCTCGCATAGGATCCTCCAGGACGAATTGTTAACAAGAACTCTCCTTCTCCCTCTCTCTCCCTCTTCCTCCGCCTCCTCTCTCTCTCTCTCTCTCTCCAGAAAACTAATGTTGTTTTTCCTCTCTCTTTATGGGAGGAGGAGAAGTGGAAGTTAAGATAGGGCGTGTGTGTTTTTATCTTGGTAATTGCACCGCTTGCCTCCCCTCCCCACGCCTAAAACTTTGACCGTCAAAGGTACTCCGTAGCGACTAGCGAGCTCTAGCTGGAGCCGGTTCAAACTGACGAGTATCTTTAGTTACCGGCCTATTCATACTTACCCAGTGAAGGCTGGTTAATTACTGGCTGATGAGCTGCTTTTAACTGGAGTTCAGTTAATTAACCTTGATCTTTTCGGTAGTGTATGTGAATGTCGTCGATACAAATTCACAGGTTTGCACTTGCTTGGGGGAGTACTGATATGGCAAATGAAAACTTGCTTTTGGCCTTGTCAATAAAGTGATGATGAACGTTTACTCGGGTCACCAAAAAAGAATGACATATGTTGCTGGACATGGTTCCGATTTATTAGTCTTTTTTTTGCAAAATTGTTACGACTTTTAAAACAAGTAACTATCGTACGTGTTTTTATAAGATTTGTCTTAGAAAACTTTCGCAGCATAATGCATCTAGTAGTATATACAAATATACTTGTAAATAGTGGTCATATTTACACTATTGATAACACGTCTCATAGTATAAAATATCATAAAATAGTAGTGGCCAAAGCTATTCACTGGAGTACAATAAGATCATCTTCTCCGCAGAGTGTGTGCATCACGATAAAATATAGTAAGACGTAAATTTGCTTTTTAAAATTTTTCTCTCTTCTCTCAAAAGCTTTAAACCAATTCTGAATACTGGAGTACAAACCAATCAGGCTCCCCCATTCTCTGAATACTTAAAATATCATGTGAATTTGCGGAAAGAACCATGTTTCACTTCAATACATGCTCGTGTCATTAGTTCCCGGGCTTCTTGCAAGTTCAAATCGTGCCTCATAACATTTAAATTTTGAACTAACATTTCGAGCTTTGTTGGGTCACAAGTAAAGCTTTAATTTCATCGTGTACTCCTTCATCCCAAAATAAGTACATTTATATTTAACCAAAAGTGCACTTATTTTGGGACCAAACGGAGTAAGTATGAAACTTTTTTGGGACATATATGGGACTTATTTAATTAATGCATCTTATTATATGGGACTTATTTTTTTTCTAGGAGGTGGAACCATTGTTGATCCATTGTTCCGTTGTTGTGCTAGTCTTGATTGTCAACTTGACAGGCATCTACACCTAGCTTAAATTTTCTAACATGTTTGACTATTCTGCCGTCCACCTAGCTACTAGCTTGCAATTTATATTTTGAATTTCCTGTGAATTGTAATATTATTGTTTCCTATTTCAATTAAGCATGTGAAACGCACAACAGTTTAGCAGAAACATTATGAGAAAATCATTCCTACCAAAACTTGCTGTTTGAAAGCTACTCGATCAGTGTTGGTTTATGCATATGTTCCTTGGCAAATTAAAACAAAGATAACTAAAATTAGAATCCAATCACTGTGCGCGTGGCCACGTCCAATATAGTTGTGATTGTATAGAACTCACAGGTCTTGCAAATTAAAGTATAAACCCACTTACGCAGTCGGCAGTTCCTTTCTTTTCTTTAAATCTGAAATTTTGAATCCATCATTACATATGGCCTGATTAAACACGGGCCGGTGTGATCATAAAATACGGCATTGCTCAAGTATAAAAACAATTGTTAAATGAATAAGTAACTGGGGGTACGAGAGAGTAGACGTACGGTGTGCATTCCACACATGTATATACTAAGGCCAATCTCAGTAGGGGGTTTCATGACATTAAATGTGTTGATGTGGCATAGAAGAGAGAAGCAAGAGTTTCATGGGATGTGAGAGGAGTTTCATCACCATGACACTCCTTTGGTACAGTTACCTAGGTTGTAGTTTAGGTAACCGTGCAGTGAAATGGTGCACTGAGACTGGCCTAAATACATATACCTCCGTGTGTATATTGCATATATATAAATGCGTACGATGACAGTGCATGCTCGATGCGTTGTTCATTTTTTGCAAACCGGCCGGCCGAGAACACACACATGACATGGTACTATAGAAATCGAGATTTTATCTCCTCACGTGCACACACTGATCACAGTCCACCATCGCTGTACAATCTTCTCTTGGAACGATAAAGCGCATGTGCGCGTCCACTGGCATGTGCATGCATGCTTTGCTTCTACTCAAGTCATTCGCTAGCTACTATGGACACTCACACGTGTGGCTCTTCTTGGATGCAATGCAACAGATGATGTGAGTCTCGATCTCCCTCATGAGTCATGCATGTATGATGACTTACGAGACATGCCCACGTGATCACCACCACTTTGCTCCATCTCACGTCTACCCTGCTTGCTGTTAGCTAGTGTGGCATATGAACTTCCACGTACTAGAAACCAACACAAAAGGGTGGGCAAATGATGGAGGGGGGAGAGTTTTAAGAAGTTCTCCCTGTGCCCATATATCCAGCAAGAATCTTCTTCAGGTGGAGCAAGTAGAAGAAGATACATATATTATGGGTATGTGAACTGGGATCTCACTCTTGGAGCATGCAATGCTTGCATTGTGATTTCTATAAAATTTCCTAAATATATAGATGGAGCTTACCGTATACAATAAGCTGCAAAAAAAAGAGAAATTAAAGAATCTGAGCATATTTCCTACATGATACAAGGTTTCATTGTTTATTGTTTCCAAGACTCCATACAAGACACAAAATGGATCGAGTACCTTGGAAACATTGTACATGGTTTCACCAACATAAAACTCATTTCACCCTCTCTTTCCGTTAATTTCTTGTCACATCATCAAAAATGCTGACATGACACTATATTTATATTTAATGATGATGAAAAACTCGTATTGAGAATGACCTTTCATTCGTGGAACATGTACTCCATCTCGGCAGCTCGTACTTACGTAGTATATATAGACCCTAGTGGACAATTGCAAGTACGTCCATACTACTACATGCTATTTAGAGTGTTTAGGCATCCGCAAACAAACAATATCCTTTCATCGAACTCTGAGTTAACAATGCAACTAGTGCTTCATTCCAAGTTGGCTTGGGTAGTTTGAGATGCAAACCAAAGGTTACTGGAGTACGTATCTAGCAGATCGGAGGCCGGACTGCATGCATATGGTCATGGATGATGGAGGTAATTAAAATTAAGAATGGTAAAGCAGGCCTGCCGCTGCATGCATGGCGTGGCGTTCAAACTTCAAACCCTAGCAAGCAGCATGCACTAGCCTAGGAGAAATCAACGGAGAGTTTAGAGAGGTAGCGCCCGTGCGCGCCTCCTCGTAAACACTGTAAAGATAACCGGCCGTCGTGTGTATAGTAATAATCATCCATAATTACTCTAGCTTCGCATAGCATTGCATGCATGAGAGAGAGAGAGAGAGAGAGAGAGGTGGGAGGCAATCCCACTGAAAACACTTGCATTGATTTGGGCAGCTTTTCTGGGATTAGGCTCTGCCGAGCCGTTTGAAGACTACTCTGTGTAGATGGTGGATCGACTCACTACCAGAATCCTTCACATCCGCCCGCCTCCTCCGCCTCGGCCATTTTTGGACCCGGTGCTGATGGGGCTTCAGCACCGGGTCCAACGGCTAGGAGCGGGGGCGGCGCGGAGGTGTGTCCGGGCGGACACATTAGCACCGGGTCGTGGCACGACCCGGTGCTAATGTTCACCCTTTAGCACCGGGTGCAGCCACGACCCGGTGCTAAAGGCCTCGGGCACATTAGCACCGGGTCGTGGCTGCACCCGGTGCTAAAGGGTGAACATTAGCACCGGGTCTTGCCACGACCCGGTGCTAATGTGTTTGAATATAGGGGCTTCCCCTCCCCCGCCCGAGCCAGCTGAACACTTAGGCGCTGTGTTCATGCTGCTCGGCCGTGGGAGGGGAGGTGCTGCCCAAATTTTTTTCAAAATTTGTGAAGAATCTACTCATCTAAGGAGCACTACAAGGTACACTCTTTCATTCTCTAATGTTTTATTTAGCTTGTAATCCTTCTATGATTTAGAAATAGAGGGATTTGTGAATCAAAGTAAAGCTAGCTAGAGAGAGATTGTGTTCTTGGAGGAGAGAGAGGAGAGAGCTTGAGTTCATGGTGGAGAGAGTGTTCATGCATGTTGTGTTTTAAATGGAGAGAGAAGGCAAGCTAGTTAGTATTTTGTTTTGTATGACTTGTGAATAGTTGTAAGGCTTATAGTAATGTGGTTTTAGAAATTACTAGAAAATCAATATAAAATGCTAGAAAATCTTATAAATTACTAGAAAATCTTATCAATTACTAGAAAATCTTATAAATTACTAGAAAATCAATATAAAATGCTAGAAAATCTTATAAATTAATAGAAAATCTTATAAATTACTAGAAAATCAATATAAAATGCTATAAAATCTTATAAATTAATAGAAAATCTTATAAATTAATAGAAAATCTTATAAATTACTAGAAAATCAATATAAAATGCTAGAAAATCTTATAAATTAATAGAAAATCTTATAAATCTTATAAATCTTATAAGGCTTATAGTAATGTTATATTTAATGAATATAGTAATGTAGTTTTAGAAATTTATTTATATAATGGAATATATATTATAATTTGTATTTATTTATATATTAATTTTTTTTATCTTTAAATTGTATTGTATATTTGTTATTGGTTAATAATGCAGATGAATAGACAATGGATGTACGGGGACCCCCACGCTCAGGCCTTCCGTGATGGCCTTAGGACGTTTCTCGATGCCGTCGAGGCTAACAGGACGCCGTCCGGTTTCATGTTCTGCCCATGCACCCATTGTAAAAATATACAATCGTACAAACAAAGAGGTTGTCTTCAAGTGCATTTGATGAGGCACGGTTTCATGAGGAATTATTCTGTTTGGACGAAGCACGGTGAAAGAGGAATTCTAATGGATGAAGATGAAGAAGACGAGGCCGATGACGACATTCCGTTATTGGCTCAATACTACGGTTCCTTTGCATATGTGGGTGATGCCGATGAAGAAGATGTTGCTCGGGAAGGCGATGCTCAGGAAGATGTTGCTCAGGAAAATGAACCTACTGATGGGCTCGGGCAAATGTTGCGTGATGCCGAGAAAGACTGCGGCAATGATAAGGAACTAAAAAAGATACAGCGCATGTTGCAGGACCACAAGACTGACCTGTACCCAGATTGCAAAGAGGGGCTAAAGAAGTTGGGTAGCACACTTGAACTTCTGCAGTGGAAGGCAGCAAATGGTGTTACTGATAAGGGTTTCGAGGAGCTACTGAAACTCGTAAAGAAGATTCTTCCAGAGGGTAACACATTGCCATCGACAACGTATCAAGCAAAACGTGTTGTTTGCCCTCTCGGTTTGGAGGTGCAGAAGATACATGCGTGTCCTAATGACTGTATCCTCTATCGCGGACTGTACGAACACTTGGATCGTTGTCCGGTTTGCACCTGCGCGCGATACAAAATCAGGCGGGACGTAATAATAAAGACATTTCCATTATTATTAAGTGCACAATTATTGTCTCCAACTCGACGGATTAAATGTCTTTCAAATATTTTTAAATTATAGATGTTCAACCTGAAGGAAGAGTCCCTAGAGATAGAAAGAATTGACGCAATTGCAGAACAGCTCGTCGGATGGATCTGGGATGAGGTCGTCAATCCCCGAGGAGAATTCCACTCGCCAATACTGGAGGACGTGCCGGACAGTCCAACGAGAGCTAGCTAGTCGTCAATCTTAATTATGTAGAAAATACAGTTTAAATATATATAACTCGAGTTGACATGCATGAATATCTACTTTTGTAATATATATGTCTTCTATTTTGATGAAATGTCAGCTAGCATGAATATAGAGTCGGCCGAATACGCATTAGAATACACGTATTAGAATATATACGTATATAGACGTGCACGCATGGCTACTGAAAAAAGCAAAAAAAAAAAGAAATCCGGGGCCTTTAGCACCGGTTTCAGGCAGCAACCGGTGCTAAAGGCAGGCCCTTTAGCACCGGGTGCAGCCACGACCCGGTGCTAAAGGCCCTGCTACCGGCGCTGCGGGGCAGGCCCTTTAGCACCGGGTCGTGGCTGCACCCGGTGCTAAAGGGTCCCTTTAGCACCGGTTATTCAACCCGGTGCTAAAGGGGTACCCCTTTAGCCTCGGATTAGTTGCACCGGGTGGGAAACCCGGTGCTAAAGGGCTTTCCCACCCGGTGCAGATGTCGATCATTCTGGTAGTGACTGGATCACATACAATACCTCAGGCTAGCAATATGAGTAGAGTAGCCTGTAGCTAGCTCTGTCACAGTAGTCCAAGTCTATGGCCGCATTTTCTGTTGACCGTACGCGTGCTACTCTCTTCTTTCTGACAAAGTCTCACAGGTGAATGCAAGCGAAGCGCAATGCAGGCATGGAATCTGAGCATGCAGAGCTCTAGAATGCCCATGTCTTGTGCAGATCCAAGCACTTTTGTTTGGCAGAGGCATGTATAGGTTGCGAAAAACACGCTATAATGCCTTGCCTGCCAATATGCAGCTTGAATTTGTATATATGTATATGTCACCCATCAGAAAAACAATAAGGTAATTTAGCTTTTTAGAATGAATGAATAATCATGTATCGGTTTAGCTCTATTCTTGTAACAATCTTGTTCAGTACCATACTAGTGGTATCAGTACTCTAGTCCTCTCTTATAGCTAATTAATTTGTAGCGTGCAGTGCATTCATGCTTTATGCGTATAAGCAGGAATGCTAGTACTCCATTGAGCTGAGCCGGCCGGAGGGATCGAACGACGAACCTTTTCTTCTATCTAACCTAGTAGTAAAAAATTAAAGAGAGTGATTAGGCCGGGTCTTGTACATATCTGCCGACGCAGAGCCCGTTTGACCATGGGCGTCGTGTGGCGCAGCTTTGCCGGAGGCCCCGTAGGTGATCTCACGTGACCTTGGCACGCTTCCTCTCATCTCGTTTCCCTTGGCACGGATGGGGTGAAGACAAAACGGGGTGCTTCCTGGTCAAATGATAGGGATAAAGCTCAGATTCTCCTCTCCGGTGGTCCTACCCCCCTATACTCCTTTTGTATGCGGTGAGTGTGGCCCGTCCGTATCTGTGTGTGCTTTGTTCCATCCTGCCTCGTGGTCCGAGATGGGCTGGATTCTACTGCGGCCCAAAGAGACATACACGTATTTGTAGCCCACGGCAGTAGACTCACGCGGGCTCTATTGTCCAGAGGAAAAAGTTCATTTGAGGTCCCTCATATATCACCATAGTCCGACTTTCATCCCTCAGAATTTCTTTTTTATCAAGGGAAAAAATCTAGATGTATAAAACCGGGTATTACTCGTCCCTCAACTTCAAAAACCAGTTATTTTTCGTCCCCCGGCTGTTTTGATGGTGATTTTGCTGACATGGCGACACATCAGTCATCCTACGTGGCACACCGTCAGCCTTGAGGGACCTTAATTGAACTATGCTGATAGTTAAGGGGTCAAATATACTATACCAAAAAATTACAAATAAATTCTCAAAAAACTATCAAATTTTTTTTATTCAGAAATCTAGCTTTCTTTTAGAAATTTCACATAAAAATTATTTTACCTCAAAAAAATGAAACCGAGTTCGATTTTTTTTTCTAAAATTATACTCTATCTCTTGGTGCCTAGCTTAGAGTTATTATTTTCTATAGTTATCTACACTAATATATTCATAGATAGGATCAAGTGACAGTTGTGTTGTCATCAAATGGCGCAACATCATTTATCTTTCTACGTAGTCTAGGCCATCAATTTTGACTAATTATAATAGATAAATGGAGCATCTTCTAGCAAATAAACACATAAAAGGTCATTGAAAATTAAATATTTTTTTTTGTTATTTGCTATAAGCTAGAGTAAATAAATAGAGGATGATTTTAGGAGAAAAAGAGAACAAGGTATTTATTTTTCATTGATAAAACAAAATTTCTATGATTTTTAAAGATTATATTAGATTTTTAATATTTTTAATTGCATAATTTTTCTTATAAAATAGTTGGATAATATTTTGATAAATTATTTGTATAGTTTTTTTTGTTAAGTTTATGTGGCCCCTGAACTACCAACATAGTTCAATTTAGGTCCCTCCTGGCTGACGTGGCACCACATAGGATGGTTGATGTGTCGCCACGTTTGCCAAAACCACCATCAAAACAGCTGGAGGACCAAAAATAACCAGTTTATGAAGTTGAGGGATGAGGAATACCTGATTTTCAACTTGAGGGATGAAAACCAGACTAGAGAGATACATGAGGGACCTTAAAAGGACTTTTCCGTTGTCCAGAAGATAACCTTAGTGGGCTATTAAATCTTAGCCCAATTCGCAATAAGTTATGTTAGGTTCCTCGTCCCCCGTAGTTCTCGGCCCAAAATCTCGTCTGCCTAGTAGCCCGGCCTGTTAACCCAGCCCTGCGACGACAGCCCAGTAACACGCCTCCGCTGCTTCGCCTCTCCCCTTGGGTAAGCACGGCTCCTGCCGTTCCGGCCCGCCAGACGTTCGGCGGCGAGCCGGCGAGCACCGGCACCAGCAGCGGCAAGTGAACCGCCGCCTTTCGCCATTTCCTCGCCGCAGCGAGGTAACACGTACTTAACCTTCTCTCCTTTCCTTCGAGCTCCAGGCCACTTCAGTTTTGGAGCACACAACCGACGCCGCCGCCATGGCGCCAGCAGCGACCGGAGCA
Organism: Echinochloa phyllopogon; assembly: GCA_033239725.1. Lineage (NCBI taxonomy): Eukaryota > Viridiplantae > Streptophyta > Magnoliopsida > Poales > Poaceae > Echinochloa > Echinochloa phyllopogon. The sequence continues at coordinate 53,297,876 of BTCW01000005.1, forward strand.
AATAAAAAAGCGCCGGCGTAGCGCTCGCTAAAGTCCCCCGGACGCACGCCGGCCATTCTCGGCCAATCTATCCCGACGCGCACCTGAAACCGACGCCGGCCTCCGATCCGACAGCGACGCCGTGCGCGCGCTTCCGTCGTTTCAGTTGCGGGTTGCCGTTCCTGGCAAAAGCCTTCCTGGCATCTTCAGTTCAGGGTAACCAGACCGGAGCATTTCAGATTTCAGCAGCCGATTCGAAGTGGGACACTGCCACGCGCAGATGATCAGTGCCCGATCGAGGATGCCGCATGTTGCGAAGGCTCCTCCAACGGTCAGCGTCTCCATCAGGCAGGCCGATTTGGGAGCTATGTGTTGTGGTCATGCAGATGCTGTGAGACTGACACTGACGAACGACATCGGGTTCATCTGCTGGGACTTGCTCTGAATACATATAGTCCTCGAACAACGGATTACGCAACAGGAAGCTCGAAAGTCTGAAACCACATCGTCTTTCCTGCAACCAGTATTATCGGACAGCTGATTCATCACAGATCCCTCTTGGCTGGGGCGCTGGGCTAACCATGGCAGGCTCGAAAAAGACTGGCCTAACTGAACTCTGAACAAAGGATTGAGATGCAGGATGAGCCACTGCCGCCGTCACCCATCAGTTCCGTGGCCGGGAAATATCAGCGACAGGTTTGAGCAGGTGATGTTTATGTACTCTGCGTGCGCGTGGCTCTGGTGCTCATAACTTGTTATGGTTTTTGCAGTTAGCCGAAAGTTGCCAACCTAGAGTACCCTTCGTGCAGAGCTAAGAAGCTGCCCACATATATGATAGGAAGTTGGCTTGGAATTGTAGGTCTTGCAATTAGGGAAAAAAATGCGTGGCTGATCTAATTCGTTAGGCAGGTTGGCTATGTTGCAATGATTTTTGGCTGTTCTACAATACTATTTTTTCGGGTATAACACCGACGTTTTCAAATAGCTGGTTAAAACCAGTAGACCACCATGCAGGTTTCTTCTTTTTACCGATTTTTTCCAAATGGGATTTTATTTTTGGCCAAAATTTGGTCGAATATGGCCGAACTTATAGCAAACAAACGATTTTTTGAACCGAACTTGTCATTTCAAACTAAAATGACCGGTATCAGACAATGGCTGGCTTCTAGGTTGCATAGATCTTATAAGAACACAATGCTACCACGTAAGGAGTACTGTATCTGTCTCTTTAACAAGCAAGACCCTAGCAAGCTCCTGCGCCCGACAGTGTCATTGTCATATTGTCACCACCGTACGTTGGACCGACCTACTGTCGTCGATCTTCTCAAAAAACAGTATCTAACCTAAGCTTCCCAACTAGAACGTGTAGAAAGTTCCTATTCCTCGAATTATGGGAACATCTGCCGATCACAAACATGACGCTCCATCAGAACATAGTATACTATAACAAAACGAAAACACACTCGATAATCGACAAATTAGCCATGTGAATTCCCGTCTTTGCCTCTTTGAAGTATTTACATGGTAGAAGCATGCACATGAATAGATTACAACAAATCTTCATAAGCCTGCCGTATTGCTCCAATGTCTTGGTGGATACAACCAACCAGTTGTTCTACTGTAGAGGCTTTGTTGTCAAACACCCGTCTGCATCTTTCTTTCCACAAATTCCAAGCCGTATAGATGATCACTTGCAACCTGAAATCTTCAGGTTCTCCTCTCTAACCAGTGAGAGTAGTAGTCCACCAGTGTTTGATGTTTGTTATGCTATCAGTATGCGCCATTGCCGGTAGTCCGGACCATAACTCCATTCGTGTCCAAATGTCTTTCGCGTAACTGCAGTTTGACACTAGGTGAGTGTGAGATTCAGGGCGACACCGACATAATTGGCAGATGGGGTTGGCCTGTCCTCCACGCTTGATAATTCTATCAGCTATTGGTAGTTTCCATTGCAACAACAACCAGATAAAGAACTTGCATTTAGGTTCCACCTTAGCCTTCCACACTTGTTCCCAGTTATGATCTGGATGTGATCCCTCTTGTTGAATTGCGTACACGGAAGCAACTGAGTATTGCCCGGACGCTGTGAATCTCCAAGTGATCTTGTCATGCACCTCTGTTAATTGTACGTCTTGTAGCTTCGTCCAAAGGTTGACAAACTGACGTAGTTCGACGTCTGTGGTCATGCGTCGTAACCCCCTCATCCAGTTCCGGTTCTGTAAGGCCTTTGCCACCATCTGGTTTTTTCGCCACGCTAACCTATAACATGCAGGTGCAATGTCCTTTGGCGCCTGACAGCTGAGCCAATTGTCGTGCCAGAATTGTGCTCTTTCTCCATTCCCAACCTGGATGGTGGTGCACATTCTGAATAGTTGTTGTTCAGTATACGATAACTTGATCTGCATGCCATTCCATGGTCTGTCCGGTGCTGTCCATTGATACCATGGCCACCGCACCCTGAGGGCGCGGTTGAGACAAGCTAAATCCTTGATTCCTAGACCACCCAGCCTTTTGGACCGTTGAACTCGTATCCAATTTACCAAGCAGTAACCTTTCCTTGCATCATCTGCCCCTTTCCATAGAAAATTTCTTCTAATCCGATCTATGCGCTTGATAGCCCATTTAGATAGTGGAAAAGCTGTCATGTGGTATGTCGGTATTGCTGATAACACCGATTGAACAAGCATCAAACGGCCTGATTTCGTCAACAAGCGTCCATTCCAACCAGGGAGCCTAGCTCCAATTTTATCTATGAGTACTTGCTCAGCCTCCCTACGCAGGCGACCAATGTGCAGTGGGAGTCCCAAATATTTGCACGGGAATGTACACAGTTTGCCCTGAAACAAATCATCTATTGGTTCAGTCCATTCCTCGCATCTGATTCTGTAAAGCTCCGATTTAGCGATGTTTGTCATGAGCCCAGTGGCAGCCCCAAATGTTCGTAGAATATGCTGGACGCTAGTGAGATCTTGTCTGGTGGGTCTGATGAATAGGGCCGCATCATCAGCATAAAGGCTTGTGCGGAGACGAATCGGGTCTGCTCCAATTGGGTTTAGAATTCCTTGGTCTGTTGCTCTATCAAGCACCCTTTGTAATGGGTCCATTGCCAGTATGAATAGCATGGGTGAAAGGGGGTCACCCTGTCACAATCCCCTCCGATGTTGTATTGGTCTTCCAGGTGCTCCATTTAGCAGAATTCTAGATGATGTTGATGCCCAAATCAATGAGATTAGGTCTCGCCACCTCTGTCCAAAACCTAATCTTTGCATGACCTCTAACATATAATCCCAGCGAACACTATCGAAGGCCTTGGCAATATCTAATTTGAGGAATAGCATCGGTGTTTTGCTACTGTGGAAGTGTTTGATTGCTCCCTGAATGTATTGGAAGTTGTCATGAATACTTCGGCCTTTAATGAAAGCACTTTGACTATGAGAAACCAGTTCTGATAAGTGTGGTGCTAGTCGATTTGCCAACACTTTGGTCATGATCTTGGCAACACTATGCATAAGGCTGATGGGACGATAGTCAGATGGTGTAGTGGCACCATCTTTCTTTGGTAACAGGGTGACGTTGGCTGAATTTACCAAATTCCAATGAGTGGCCTGAAGATTGAACATTTGGTGTAAAGCTTGCATGAGATCATCTTTGATAATACCCCAGCATATTTTATAAAACAAACCGATATATCCATCTGGTCCTGGCGCCTTTTCTGATGGTGTCTCAAGGATTGCTCGGTGTACCTCCTGTTCATTGATCTGATGGTCTAGGTGATCGAGGTTGGCTGGTTGTATTTCCAGGAATTCCCAGTTCAGAGTAGTTTGCCTTGCTGTATTCGCACCGAAGATCCCACTAAAATGTTGTAACAGAATGTTTTCTTTATCTTGATGTGATGTTACTGTCCTCCCATTGTCAGTTAATGCTGGTATGTAATTTTTCCGTCGACGGCCATTTGCTTTCAGATGAAAGAGGCGTGTGTTGGCATCCCCTAGTTTGATCCATGTTAGCCTAGACCGTTGTCTTAGCTTGATACGTCTCACTGTCGTGAAACCCAGTATCTTAGACTTGGCAAGTCTTCGTAGAGATAATTCTTCAATTGACAGTTGTATGTGTTCTTGTGCTTGGTCTAGCCTGAGAACCAATTCCTGTGCTATCTCGGCCTGTAACTTAATGTTGCTCACTTGTTTTCGACCCCATCTCTTGAGTTTCTTGCCGAGCCTGGAAAGCTTTATGTGAAGTACTCTGATCCTATCAGCTGAGTGAACTGGTTTTGCCCAAGTCTGTTGCACCAGCTCCATGAAACCTGGGAATCGTGTCCAGCATGCTTCAAATCTAAACCCCTTATACTGTTGGTGAAGTGGCACACAAGTTAGTAACATGGGGCAGTGATCTGATACTGAGGTTGAGAGAGCCTGAACATTGCAATTCGGGTGTGCCATCTCCCATTCTCGAGTACAAAAAATATGATCTATTTTGGTCTGTGTTGGGGTATCTGTTTCACTTGACCAGGTAAATTTGCGGCCATGCAGGTGGAGTTCCTTCAGCTCTAGATCGTCCAGGACAGATTTGAAGGTGTTCATCAGTCGATGGTTGACACGACCATTGTTCTTGTCAGCTACACGGTAAATGAGATTGAAGTCACCCTAAAGCATTCAATGTGAATGCATTCGAGGTTGCAGTTGTCTGATTTTAGATAAGAACTGTATCTTCTCAGCATCCCCCTGGGGCCCGTAAACTCCGGTGAAACTCCATTGCATTTGATTTGCTCTACATTTAATGGTTCCTGATACTGAGTACTGTCCTATTTCAACATTCTCTAGGTAGTAGTGATCCACAGAGCAAGCAATAATCACTCCCCCCCTAGTATTGTCTGCAGGCAAGGCCGCATACACTCCCACGAACTGTTGCCCGAGTGTTTCAGAGATAAGCGCATCGGTTACTGTATCTAATTTAGTTTCTTGCAAGCATACTATAGTGGCACGATGATCATTGACCATATCTCTCACAACTTGTCGCCGACCGACGCCATTGAGGCCGCGGACATTCTAATTAAAAACGATGCAATTGTTTTCATTCATCCGTGAACATGGTTACAACCTGTTTCAGTCCGGAATGCCATAAAGCTCCAGGCCTGATGAGTACAACTACTAAGATCCTGACAAAATGGGATAGACCCTGCATTTGCTGCAGCAAAAGTATCCCTCTCCACACCACCTAATTCTTTCCTCCTACTGAAAAACCACCCTACGACTCCCTCTCCACCCCCCAAACATAGATTGATACTGATACTGATACATTGAAACTAAAAGTACTCGAAATAGCCTTGATGAGCTAAAATCAAGCCCCAGTAACAGGCTCCTCTCCCAGCAATTCTCCCACAGCGGCAATGGCATGTGGCGGGAGTGGTTCCTTGAACATGTTCAAGAAACACTGCTTGTGCTCTTCCTTGGGCTTCTCATTGGTGTCGAGGATAACCAACTTCTTCATCAGGACCTTCTGTGCGCGCTCAATAGGTGTGAGCATGGGTGCAGACTTGTTCTTGAGTCGTGCACTCCTGCGCGGTGCCTCGACTGCTGGTGCCTGCTGTGGAAGTGGGGTAGGCAACACCGGCTCAGGAGGTGGGATCGCTAACAGACCCAGGAAACCATTCAGACCAGGTAACAGTTCTGCATGGTTTGGTTCCATATGCCCTTCCGACATTATCAGCTCCTCCATCTGATCATCTGGCACTAACAGGTCGACTGGTGGTATTTCATCTCCCTCAGCTTCTTCCTCGGCCTCCTCTTCCTCAGGTGGCTCCTGAGGCTCTGCTGCTGGTGTCCCATGAGGAGGCTGGATGACAGGTAGTGCAAACTTATCCTGCAGTTGATTGTGCTGCGCGTCATGCTGCGCTTCCACTGCTGCTGCTACATGTGGCTGCTCTTCTGTTGCTGCCATACCTGCTGGTACCATTGTCGGATCTGCCACATGCCAGTCCTGCTGCACAATACCAGTGGAAGATTGGCCCTGCTCAAAGATGTCATGCTGGGGCGTTGGTGGCGGAGAGAAAAGCAGTCCTTGTGGCAACGCGAGCTGTTCTGCATTCGCATCAATAGCCTCAGAGGGCCCAAACAGATGTGCTTCCCAATCAGCCATTGGGACAACTCTATCCTCTGGTGGGATGAATTCCGGAGCCTTGTACGCCCAGAGCTCACAATCTGGCCCGGTCAATAAATCAACTGGAACGCTTGTGGGGGACTCTTGGATTACCTTGAGCAGCTGTGGAGATGTGGCCCATTTGATAGTCGGGTCGAAGTAGAGTGGCCCAACTGGATCTTCAAGTCTTCTTGGGCCTGGTGTTGCGCGGCCCAGCACCGCTTCCAACAACATCGGGTCCTCCACGGTCGAGAGTTTCAAATCTTCCATCCCTGATAGCAACGGCTCGACGTTGTATTTTCCTTGTTAGTGTTGTGTCTTTCCTTTTTCTGTTAGTTAGCCGTTCTTAAGGTCTTGTAAATATTGTGCTTTCTCTCTTCTATAATGAAAAGGCAGAGCACCTGCCAAGCGCCCTAAAAAAAAAAGAAGCATGCACATGCGTTCTTCCAGCGAAACGGGGAGAAGCTCTGGTTCTCTCCAATACTGCAGCCAGACAAAATGAGGGGAAAAAAAAAGGGACGTGACCCTGACTAACTGATTACGAACCCTCCAAAACACTATTTGGACAAAGAGGGTCAACTCCTACACCCTAAGCAGAAAGTCAGATCCAGCCCATTTGCTGCGCGGCCTCCTTCCACGCGAACGCGGCGGCGCGCTGCCCCTCCACGAACTCCATCGCCTTGGCGACAACGCCGCCGCCGCCGCCTCCGCCGGCCACCGCCTCCGCCTTCACCGACGACACGTACGCGCCGATGTCGTGCACGCTCCCGGGGTCGCGGAGCCTGACGAAGTCGAGTGCCAGCTCCACGCCGACGTGCGTGTACCGGTCGCCGCCGCCCGGCCAGCAGGCGGCGAGGAACCCCCTGGTGCCCTCGTTGAGCAGGGCGCCGGGGAGCATGGTGACCGGGTCCCGGACATTGGCGACGCGCAGCACCTTGACGGCGAGCTCGTCGCACCGGTCCCTGAACGCCGCGTTCCCGACCTGGGGCCCGCCGTAGGAGAACACGGTCACCGGAACGCGCCGCCCGGACGCGTCGCGGTTGAGGCCGTGCTCGGCGAGGTCGTACCCGAGCAGCATGGCGAGGGCGCTGCCCATGCTGTGCCCGGCCAGGGTCACGCTCATGTCCTCGCCGGAGAAGGACTTGACGAGGCGGGACACCTCGCGGCGGAGCTGGTCGCGGCAGCTCCCCATGCCGGCGGCGCCGCCGGGGGAGGTGTAGATGCCGAGAAACCCCGACTCGACCTTGACGGCCTCCGGGAGGTTGGCGGCCCACTCGGCCTGCGTCACCGTGCCGCGGAGGGAGACGAGCACGTCGCGGCGGCCGAGGCGCCGGGTCGTCTCGTCGGTGGACACGGCGACGTAGCCGACCCAGCTGGAGCTCCGCCGCCCGCTGGTGGACGGCGGCGCTGCCGCCTCGTCGGGGGTCGCGTAGATGTACCGCGTCACCTCGTACCCTCCGGCGCCGGCCGCCTCGAGCACGCGGTCCCTGCCGTACTTGCAGCACATGTGCCGCGGCGACGACGGGTCCACGTCGAGCACCTTGTAGCAGGCGCCGACGAGCTCGCCGTAGCGCGCCACCTCGTCGCGGACCACGGGGTGCAGCGGCTGGAGGAGGCCGTCCCAGTCGTGGGAGCCCTGGACCTGCCGCCACATGCTCGCCACCGACGCCTCCGTCCTCCGTGTGCTCGTGCTCGTGCTCGCCACTGGGGCGGCCGGAGCGCAAGTCCTCTCGGCGGCGACGGCGGCGGTGCTAACTGTGGCGGCGGCGGCGAGGACGCGTGCGCGGCACGGCTTGGGACGCATGGAGCTCGTGGTCTGGTGAAGAAAGGCGCATCGCGGTTGGATCGTTGCAGTGGACGCCATTTGTTGCACGGATTGGCACTGGAATAGGATGTCGGTCGGGAGCTCATATATATATAGCCCATTTTGAATTGAGCAGAAATACGCGTGCCTTCTCCTTGTTGAGCCACGTCGAGTGGAAGGATGGCACCAACCATTTGGCAAGGGTCATTGGCAGAGCTGGTAGTCTGGTACGCGCCCGCGCATGTTGATGACGTCCCAGCAACCGTCGTCAGAGTTGGGTTCATGATCTCTCTTTCTAGCAAACCCCATTTCGATGCCAAACCATGGAGAGCAATGTAGGTCTAAAAACGACCGTGGACGGCACCAAGAACCAATGTAACTCAGCATCAACTTTAGGAAAAAAAAATAGGCCGTCAAAATTTCAACTTAATAATAAGATTTGCAAACTTTCTACTATGAATTTGACAAACTTTTCACTTGAAAGCTAAGTTTATCTAGGAGTTCCGAAAGTTTAAACGGGATTTTTTAATTTAAAATAAAAAATAGGCATAGGTTTAACTAACATAAGAAATTCCACTAGCACGTTTTTACTTGCATGTACTATTGTTATATCACTTTCATCTTTGATCATCTACCGTCCATTCTTCAGATCTTATATCTATTTAGCCATGTGTAGCAACTGAAGCTAGCACGCGTTTGCCTATTTAATAGCGTCTTTCTTCCCGTATAAGTACTACGTAAGCTTGATGCACACAAGCACAACCATGTAGGTACGTCTAGCACATGCCTAAATTAAAATGTATTGTCGCCGAACCATTTTTTTCATTGAAGCACAGTAATAGAGATGTAGACACTTATATGCATCCACTCATGCACCCCTACAAATACACACATCCTAACATAGTAAGCACCTTCATGGGAATGCAGCTGAATAATTGAGATTCACAAATTGACTATACACATCTTTCTATTGATAAGAACATCACATACGCCCGCGCATGTTGATGACGTCCCAGCAACCGTCGTCAGAGTTCGGTTCATGATCTCTCTCTAGCATACCTCTCATTTCTTTGCCAGACCACGGAGAACAATGAAGATCTACAAGTCATCTACGTATGATTTGGTTGCAGTTGCATCTCATTGTATAGTGCATAGTCTTTTTTACCCAGGAACATCCCTGTTCGCTTGGCTTATCGGCCACCGGCCAGTAGTATTTTTCTGTCAGCAGAAATCAGCACCAGTCACCAGCCACCAGCCAGCCAACGATATTTTTCTCTCAGCACAAATCAACACCAGCCACCAGCCAAGCGAACAGGCCGTATAGATGGTGATCTAGTCTTCGGATTGAAAGTTATTAATGTACTGATCTTCTTTTTACCACTTGTGTAAGGCTGTGTGGCTAAGGGTGGAGGTCGGAGTTTTTAAGTCTGGTTGTATCATCTTAATATAGCGTTTTTGAATTAATAAAAACTTCCCATTTCGAACAAAAAGTCTAGAAATTTCCAGGGACAACAACAAGAACCAATGTGACTCAGCATCAACTTGGGAAAACAATATGATTTGCAAACTTTCCACTATGAATCGACAAACTTGTCATGATAAATTTAACGTTTGTCTAGGAAATCCGAAAGTTCTAATGGATTTTTTTTTAATTTAGAATACATAAATTTGGGTACAGGTTTAACTAACATAAGAAATTCTACTAGCACGTTTACATGCATGTACTATTCGTATATCACTTTCACCTTTGATTATCTGCTGTCCATTCTTCATGTCTTATATCTATCTAGCCATATGTGTAACAAATTGAAGCTACTAGCACGCGTTTAAGCGCCTTCTTCCTGTATAAGTACTCTGTAAGCTTGATGCACACAAGCACAACCATGTAGGTACGTCTAGCACGTGCCTAAATTAAAATGTACTGTCACGAACCTCTTTTTTCCATTGAAGAACAGTAATATAGATGTAGACACTTTATACATCCGCTCATGCACCCCTACAAATACACACATCCTAACCTAGTAAGCACCTTCATGGGAATGCGGGTGATTTGAGATTCACAAACTCACTATATACATCCTGCACATCACATACTACCAGAAGAATAACAAATATAAATATAGTAGAATACGAGCACCCAAAAAGTTAAAGCCTAACCTCCACACAATGCAAAACATTTATAGTTTCTAGCTATTTTTATATTAATTAATATGTCTATGCATGATGGTTAGACGAGGGCTAAGTCGTCTTAACATATTTGTAGTGAATTATGAATATTGCTGCTGCATCTAATCCGTAACTAGGTGAGAATCAACTGTTCGTTGCTTAATTTGACATCAGTTTGACCTCTAACCAATAAAGACATGATGAGTAGCGCTATAATCAAACAAAAATAAGTTAGTACTTCTAATTTTGGTGATAATCCATATGATATTTTGCCGAACATGTTTGGTTGGCCTCCTTTTGTATAATAATTCTTGGCTTCGTCGCTGTCCACACCTGCTATCTCACTTGGTGCCTGTAAATTAAATCCCTCCTCATCCCGTAACCTAAATACCCTGATATATATACTTTTGTTTTTTTTAAAGGAGAGCAACAACAAGGAGGGGCCATATTCTCTCTACTTTGAATTTCATTTTTTGTGTTGAAATATAAAAGAGAGATCTTGGGCCCACCTGTCGATGCAAGCAAAAAGTAGACATACTAATGTAATGGGCCCTATGGGCCTTCGGGGGCGGCGGTGTGAAAGTTTGAGGAGCACGACGACGAAACTGAAGTGAAGTGTATTGAATTAGTCGATGGAGATGGTTTCCTACGCGGGCAATTGGGCAATCAATCCACGGCATGAACGATCAATTCAGCGGAGCCAATGAGCCCATGACCCTCCCTGTCCTTTTTGCTAGCCTCCGATTTGATGGATCCTCTCCTACGTGTACCAACAGAGGCCATATGTGCCTGCTCCCCCATAAGGCCATAACGACGATGCATATATATTATATATTGATTGCGGCGGATCTAGTGTGCATGATGGTATGATATATAATGCCGCCACCATCAATCTCGTCTTACGTAGGTACGTGGCCTCTCCGATTCTTCCTTGGCTCGCTTTTTTCCTTCCTTTCCCCCTCCCCAACATTGATTGGCGACGCGCACGTCCGTTTCAAATCGGATCCATGTGTGGGGGTGATTGGCTGATGATGACGATGCCGACCGGTGGCCGGGGCAATCATATGCAGGGGTGGTCAGCTCGCTCGCCGGAAACCGACCGGGCCGCGCGGCGACGGGGACATGCCAATTGCCTTGCCACCGGCGGTTACATCGCCGCCGGGCTCCCGTGCTGGCGCGCTCTGGCGTTGGCAACGCGCCGTGATTTTATTCCGGCCGGCGTCGCTGATCCCAGGGATCGAACTGGACGTTTGGAATCGACACTGCCTGTGCCATGGCCAATCCAGCAGAACGCCCAAAATGAAAAATATCCTCTGCGTAGTGTTGATGTTGTCCAGCTGAATGCCCTGGCTCTTCTTGGTTTTTTTTTTCTTTCCTCTTCTTGTGCGTTGTCCATCGATTGACCGACGGTCTGCTGGCCGGATATGGAATCTTGGACGGGGAGGGTCTACGCTCTTCATGAGCTTGTAGCTCGACGGAGTAGTGGTTGAACCTGATGAATGCGGGTGCAGTGCAGCCCACACTGCGTACAACTGTACATGCAGCTGGATTGCAAGCTGAAAAGCTCACCTGCAACATAGCGAAACAAAAACGCCCCATGCCGCCGTGCTGCTTACCCAAGCTGTCCCCTGCTAGCTACAGTAGTTCAGGAACGCATCGGGAATCGGTACGTCAAGACCTGCTGATATTGATATCAACTCCAAAATTATATATCTCAACGGGTTTTTTTTATCTAAAATTCTAAAAGGATTTGCAATGGCGATGTGACTTGGATAACACAAATCCTGACAAGTAGTCGTACTAAAAAAACCGTAGTTGCTGAACTGAACTGAACCCTCCTCGCGATATGATGAGCACAAGAGATCAGATTATTTGCATTGTTTAGGAGGCTTTTCCTGCAGAGCTAGCTGGGATCGCTGGATTTTGTCCTGCTCAATCAAGCATGCCGCGCCAGGAGCGTGGCAGGGATGCCTTCGAGATCCTGTGCATCGAAACAGGACGCGGTTTTCGCTGGTCGCGTACGTGATCTGCTTCAGTTCAGATTTTGTGTGCAGTTGGATATGCTAACGTCCTGTCCATGCCTACGTGTATGAACTGTCGGTCCTATTACAAAAATTTTGTTGATGATTATATTAAGTACAAATCCTACAATGACGTCCTGTCCATGCCTGCCATGATTGATATCCTACAATGACGGTACGACATCGTCTAAGACGAGGCTATCCGAATCACTGTCAAAGTTAAATGTCATTTTTTTTTCGTTTATGGAGCTATATGACAACTCGAAATTGCGGTTTCAAAGACTTTTATTCATGTTTGGAACACTGGAAAAATATCATGATTTTTTGGAGGTTAATATGTTAAAATCAGAAACTTAATTTATGCTATTTATAGTCGTAAGAAAGACTTATGATATTTATGCAATATATTAGTTTAGTTTACGAGGCAAGATCAGATACGAAATATTCTTACATGACCTTCGGATCTGTTGATAGGTGTGGAGTTAAATACTGAAAACTTTGCTTGTCGTTTGCTAGTAAATATGCTGAGCACGGTTTGGTACAGACAGGTCGTTCTTCTGTCAAATATCTATGCCAGATCAATAACATGTCGACCACGAAAGAAAGGAACCTATGTGGCTGCCAGGGGTTAATGATGATGCTAAACACAAGGTGCTCTGTTGCTAATGCTATTCAATTTGATTTTTCAATTCTACTAGATTATAAGTATAAAAATGTACTAGAATATCGCATTAAAATAGTGCATTGTTGAAGAAATATTTGAAATGGTGTGCCTTTTATCTCACTTTTTGCAGACATAATACTGATGATTTGAGGTAAATATTAAGTGCTAAAGCATATTATTTTTAAATGGTCCTTGCATTCTTTCGAAGATCATTACTCCCTCCGTTTCAAAATATAGCTCGTTTGACTTTTTCCACCACAAGTTTGACTCGCTCGTCTTATTTAAAATTCTGTGTAAATTATCATATTTTTTGTGGTGGCTTGCTTTATTGATATAAAATCTTCAAAAATATCTTAAATTTGAATATATTTTTAAAAAAAATGAATAAGATGAATGGTCAAACTTGTGGTTAAAAAAAATCAAACGACCTACTTAGGTCTGACTTCGTAATATTTACTTTTTACAAAAAAACAAAAGTATCCTTTACGATTCTTGTATTGGTTGTATTTCATTTGATTTTTGTACGGATTGGAGAAGACACTAATTTCCACCAAAGCTCCTCCATTCCGAACAGATGCTTAATTTAATGATAATTAATTTCGACTCACATCTAAATCAGCTCACAATGCCACTATATACAGAGGGAATATGATTTAAAAAGCAGAGTCACCACTTAGCAACATACAATTATACAAATACCTCTATTTTTGCAGGACGCCATGCAGAGACCTTGTCAGAGCAATAGTACATACACCCTCCATCTTCAAATATACTAATTGATTAGATTGTCCTAAATATCATATATTTTAAAATAAAGGGAGTAGTATTATGAGGACAAAAGAAAACTCTAATATATATAGAGCCACACCTTGTAATGTACTCCCTTATAAGTACTATAAGTACGTAGTACGTAGCACGAGCCACATTATTGTTTTTTGACGAATCTCGCGCTATCATTTTTCAAGTCGTAGAAGTTTGGAGCGGAGATCCTCCTATGAAATGGGAAAACGAGCGAGAATGCGGCCGCGTGCATGGTTGGTGAAGGGGGAGGTCAGGCGATTGACCAAATAAGCTGTGAGATCCCTGTTGCAATCCGCATACGTCTTGGCCTGCTCGCGCAGGTTCATGAGCTGCATTTCTTAGGATTTTGTTCCCTGCAAATACATCTAAAGAAACTGAAAACGCCAGGCAGTTTGCAAAGAGCTGGACGAACGAATCCTGGTGGAAAGCAACTGGGAACTCCGGGATTGGATCGGCAGGAATCTCTCCCAGATAATTGAACAAGCAACTGAAAAGATCAAATAGAATAATATTTGAAGTAAACTACAAGTGGAAACAAGAGGTGGTTGGTTCCCAGTTGAGGTTGCAGCTAGGCATGCACGAATCCTGAAAAGCACAGCTTCGAGGGGCCCAAGTCCGATCATGCATATATCTTACTCCTATACATGACATCATATTATCCTGTGTTTTGAATTGATTTTCAAGATGGAACAGTAATGTACTGGTAGCACTTTGGGGAGTAGTTTTCGTTGAAGGAGGGTGTCCGTTTCCTGCAAAAGAAAAGCAGGGCAGAAAAAAGAGGGAGGGAAAGAAAAGAAGCAACAGTTCCATGAGTCCTATGTTCCCAAGCAACAAAATATACGGTGACGCATTTGGGACTGTCACCGCATCCTACTTTTAGCATCGCAACCGAACGCCTCCCGAGCCCAAAAGACACTAACTATATCGGTGACCGTCCAGGTGTCGGGTCTACGGCTGCCGTTCTGTGTGTCCGTGTGATGAACAAAGACCAGAGACAGAGCAAGAAGCAGGAAGAGAGGAGATATTTGCTGTGCTGGATGAGTAAATCGAACAGATCAGACGGCTTCTGTTGCGTGTTTGTCTGCTCTGTTTCGAGCAAAGCTTTGCTTCACTTATTACATGGTCACTAGCTGTACACTGTATATACAAAAACGGAATATATAAACAAAGAATTCCCGTTTGATCATATATATATACTTCTACTACAACGATTCAGTAGTCATGTTAATCGATCGATCTATACAGAAGAAATCGTCTAAAAAAACACCTGGCCGGAATCCTCCAAAAATAAAATTGTCCAAGAGGATCCCTGTCCGGTTAATCCTGACCGCCGGTTGCTTGGTGATCGAGCTCAACTGAGCCCCAGCGTCTGCACCAGGCCGCCCATCTGCAGCGCCGCGTCCTGCCACGGCACGGCGCCGCCGCCGCGCTGCCGCCCCACGAACTCCATCACCTTGGCCAGCACGCCGCTGTCGCGCCGCCGCGGCTCGGCCGCGGCGGCGGGCTTGTCGTTCTTGAGCAATGAGATGTAGGTGCCGAGGTCATGCACGCTGGCGAGGTCGCCGACCTTGATGAAGTCGAGCGGGAGCTCCACGCCGACGTGGGTGTAGCAGGAGCCCCGCCATGGCCGGAGCACCTCCGTGGTGGCCTCGTTGAGGAAGATGCCCGGGAGCTTGGTGATGGGGTCGTGGACGTTGGCCACGCGCAGCGCCTTGACGCCGAGCTCGTCGCACCGCGCCTTGAACGCGGCGTTCCCGACCCTGGGCCCGCCGAAGGAGAACACGGTCACCGGCGCGCCGCGGTTGAGGCCGAGCTCGGCGAGGTCGTAGGCGAAGAGCAGCGCCAGGGCGCTGCCCATGCTGTGCCCCGCCACGGTGACGCTGACGTCGTCCTCGCCGGCGGGCCGGTCCTTGACGAGGCGGGACACCTCCCGGAGGAGCTGCTCCCGGCAGCTGCCGGCGCCGCCGAAGCGGCAGGTCTTGTCGGCGGAGGTGTAGAGGCTGAGGAACCCCGACTCGACCTTGACGTCGGGGCGCGGGTCGCAGGGGTCGAGGCGCGCCGGCTCGAGGGAGCTCATGAGGTTCGCCGCCCACTCCGCCGGCGTCACCGTGCCGCGGAACGAGACGAGCACGTCGCGGCGGCCGAGGCGGCGGGTCATCTCATCGGTGGACACGGCGACGAAGCCGATCCACCGGCCGCGGCCGCTGGTGGAGGGCCCGGCCATGGCGGGCACGGTCACGTCGGGCGCCGCGTAGAGGTAGCGGGTGATCTCGTAGCCGGCGCCGGCCATGCCCACCGCCTCCAGCATCCGCTCGCGGCCGTACTTGCAGTTGAGGTAGCGGCGTGACGAGGGGTCAAGGTCGAACGCCTTGTAGCAGGCGTCGACGAGCTCGCCGTAGCGCGCCACCTCGGCGCGCAGCACCGGGTGCACGTGCACGCCGCCGGGGCCGCCCAGCAGGCCCGCCCAGTCGTCGCACCCCTGCACCTGCCGCCACATGCCGGCCACCGTCGCCGTGCTCGTGCTCGTGTTCCTCCGCGCCGCGCCGCGCCGTGGCGCAGCCGCCTCCACCGGCGCCACCGCGCACGCCATCGCCGTCGCCGCTGCCGCTGCTGTCGTCGCCGCGCGGCACCGGACTCGCTGCTGCGCGCGGCCGCATTGCTGGTGGTGGATCGCCGGCATTGCTGCTGCTAGTGGTGCTTTGGTGGTGGCTGCCAAGGCCATGAGCTAGCAAGCTGATGGAGCAGGCCGTGGGAACGCGACGACCATAGAGCTAGAGGAGGAAGAAGAAGGAATGGGGAGGGAGGAGTGTTGCATGGAGGCGGGGCGGGGGCGTGGCTTATAAAGGATTTGATTTCACTTGCGGTGGCTTGCACGCATGTTCCAATCCCCTCCTCTCCCGCTACAGTGTCACAGCTACAGGGGAGGAGGGGAACTTTTGGATGGATGGAAGCTGCTGCGGCCTCGCGCGTTTGCGCGCGCTTTTGGCAATAACTTGATGGGGGGCGACACGGCGACCTGCCCCCGGGGCAAGCTGCCCCCAACCCCCTGGCATAATTGAACAAAGTACTCTACTAATACGCGATCAGGAAGTAGTAGTAGTACTAGTAAGCTACTGGGATTTCGATTGATTCAGAGACCCCGAACAAAAGTGATGTAGTACTGTTATGATGGTGTTCGTCAGGTCAGGAATGGAAAATTGAGAAAAGCAGGGTGAAGAACACAGGTTCGGCAAAGTGATTGACCGGGAGATGGATTGGGATTGCCCCCGCGGCCTGAATTCTGACATGTACTTTTGGGGTTGGGTTGGGTTGGGTTGGGTTTGGTTGGTCGTGAGGTTGATGAGATCTTCTTGGTGGTCAGAGTCAGAAAGAGGTCACGACTAGGGTGAGACCAGACCATACCATACCATGGGGGGATGGAATCTCAGGATTGCTGGATCCTGTCTCTGCCGAACCGCAAGCAGAACAGAACAGAACAGAGCAGGGTCGATCGATAGCACAGCTGCGTGCAAGCTGGTATTGTTGTCTGCTACAGTACAGTGCTACTCCAACATTGATTTCCTTGCTGCTGCATTGGATATTTGGATTGGATTGGATCCCCTTCATTCCTACGGGACAGAGCACTTTCCACCACCAAAAGGGGAAAAGAAAGAAGGCAACCCTTTGTTCTGATTCTGAATCACAAAAACGGAGGTCTGGTACGATGACTGTAGCTGTACAATGAGCAGATGATGATGCTTCATTTGGAGACATCCAGGAACATTCAGAAGCTGTGCTGCTGCAACCTGCCTGCCGGGTCTGTACTTTGTAGTGGCAAGTCCTGATCGAACTGTAGCACTCTGCTAGTTTGGACGCGGTCAGACAAAATCACAGTTACTGTCATTGCGTTTTCATAAAATTAACAGCAGCCCATGCATCTGTTCTGGGAGAACCTGACAGTAACACAGACGTGGGGCTGTTTCAACGCTTTCAGCTGAAAACGACCACACTGCCATTCACCGTCAAGGATTAAACCATTGTAGTGACTCATTTCTCCCTTTTGCTGCTCGGATTGGGTCTCACTCAAATGCCAAAAGATCAGTATATATGGCACAGACTTTGAGCACCTCATTACTAAAATCTGCAGACAGAATTGCCTGCTCTGTATTGGCTCCTACCCACAGTAGCAAGCAGGCAGGCACAGTATGGGATACCTTTTGGTATCTCTTCAAAGCTGAGAAATGGTACGTACGATTGGCCCATACCATACGTGCAACATCAATACTCCTGCTCGTTAGGATCGATCGGATGGATATTTATGCCGAAAAGTTTAGCCAATCTGGAGGCGATCAGGCGGCAATTAAGGGTGCTGGTTGGGGAAGCAGGCCGATCGGCCGGCCATCCATCCATCATCCATGGCCTCCCTCGCCGGCGCCGACGTGGCCCAACCCAGGCCGCGCCGCCCACGACGCCCCCGCCGGGAGGCGACGTGGCCGCCCGGCCCACGACGCGAGGCCCCTTGCGAGCCTTTAGAGGGTGACGTGGGAAAAGCTCAGAGCAATTATTAGTGATGGCTTGGACCCGGAGACATTTAGCGCCATTGATGATGATGATGTCATTAGCTCGATAATCTGCTAGGGGAGGGGAGGGGAGGGAGGGGTCAACGGCCCCCGTCTGTCGCTGCCAAGCATAGTGTTGTTGTTTTTGACGATTAAATGGGGGCGATGCCTGGATCCAACAGGGCCAGTGGAGTGAGAAGATTGATGCGTTCTCACGTGCGGTTCGTGGAACGCATAGGACTTGGTAGTCTGATCGGAAAATATCTAACTTTGATCGAGTTGTTTTAAAATATTATTATTATCTGTAGTATACACTAAAATAAATGTGATAAAGATTGCAAGGTAGGTTTATAAAGAGGTACTCCTATCTCTAAAAATAAATGTTGTTTAGGTTTTCTAAAGTCAAACTTTTTAAACTTTAACCAATAATATCTATATATATACTAAAAGGATTCTAGAGAATTGAAAACACTTCTCACCCAAAAAATCCACCCTCACCTCTCACAAAGGGCCCACCTATCGGGTTGTAGGACGTGGGAAAATATGAGAAACAGTACAAAATGCGAAACTTTTTTCACCTAAGACTCTACCCATACCCATGCGGACCCACCTGCTCATGATATACCCACATTTGTAACCACGTCTATACACAATAGATTATCCCGTATTGCTAATAAACAATAGATTGGAGAGTTTTTTCTATATAAATAAAGACCAACTATCTCAAAAAATGATGTGCATCTACATTTGAGAATATCTAAAACTCTCTATACATGAGAGAGCGAATATAAAATATTTTAAAAAGCGCTTCGCACGACTGGTCTGTTTATCATGGTCCACTCAAGTGATATTATTTTAGTACATATGTGTCATCAATAAACGTGCGTGCCGCACGTGCGTTCATGCTAGTCTCTAAAAACAAACTATTTCAAAGTGAAAAGATTAACGTTGTAATAATTTCTTCACAATAAATCTACTAACACATTTTTTATGTTATTAGTTTTCATAATTATTTTGCTATTTATAGTTACAATTGAAAATGTTTGACTTTGAAGAAGTCTAAATGTTGCTTTATTTTGGAGCGAGGGAGTAAATTTGAAGCGTGAACTTTCTATGTAAACTTCTATCAAAATTGAAAAGTCGTTTGATTTAAAGTAAGACTAGAATAAATTATAGTTTGAAACAGAGATAGTAATTGCACTTTCATGCTTAAATACCATGATATGATACATGAACGATTAATTAGTTCATCGAAGGGACTTAGTACAATCTGTGGAAAGTCATATAGTGTTTTGGGAACCTTTTTTCACAATTATTTCAAAGGGTGTGTTTAGTTCTCCAAATTTCAAACTTTCCATCACATCGACATCACATCGAAACATTAAATATAGCAAATGACGAATGCATGGAGCATTAAATGTAGGTAAATAAAAAAACTAATTGCATAGTTTTGATGTACACAATGAGACGAATCTTTTGAGCCTAGTTAGGTCATGATAGGAAAACAATTACCACAAACAAACGAAAAATGCTACGGTGCACTACAGTGTCCGATGTAACTTTTCTACCACCTTTTCGCGGGAACTAAACACACCCAAAAACACACTTATGACTTGCATATCAAGTGAGCTGGTTGACCGGGCCAGCTCACGACGACAAGAGAAGAGCGAAGTTGTTAGTAATAAAGAAGTGGAGGCATGCAGCTCGAGTGTTGACTTGGGGGGTGGCGAGAGATCCACGCTGCTGCTACATCGCACACGGTTGGACATCCAGCTCGCAGCTGCTGCCCCTGCAGTTGCGCTGTAAGCATCCGTCATCAAGGCGTTGACGTTTTCCTTCCTGTTTTCTCTCCCTCCCTGTACGTACGGCCGCGAGTGAACAGTCAATGACTGCACTGGTCACTGAGAGAGACTAGCTCAACCAATCTTTTTGCACATTAATTAACTAGACTAGACATACAAGCCTACTACTGGGAGTGTAGCGGCGAGCAGGGTGACGTAGCGCTCCGTTTAGGAGGAGGCCGTGTATGTGGCCCGGCCGCGCGTGTGGGTCCATGATGCATGGGAAGAGCACTGATTGAGCAAGCGTCATATGTTGCTCACTGTAGCCGGCCGGCCTCTCGCTCGCTCTGTTGCTTGTGCAGTTGGTCATCCATCTGTCTCTGCTGTGCCTCTCCTCAACAGCGCTTCTTCTCGGAGGATCCGGGTTATTCCATGACTTGCCGGTACGCTGCTTGCTTGTCTCACGAAACCAGCAAGTAAGCAAAAAAGAGGGTCACAATCAGGCAAGAAACAACCACCTACTAGCTAGTACCGTACCTTAATTGAGAAATAATAATCTGAGATTGCATACATATGATTATGTTTGACCACTGTGTGCGTGGTACACTACTAGTTGCAAGCTGAATGTCCATAGGCATACTTTACTAGGTACCATACTTAGAAGCCACTGCCTCTGATCATTATGCTAACGGTAATTGTCCACAGCTCAACAGCATGGTATGAAAAAGCTAGTCCAGGTTAATAATTAAAGGACACTAACTAAACTATGCTACTACGTACCAAATAGTAGTACGTGTCGTCCCTGCAGGCGTTGCATGCGTGAAGGCTGAAGGACCTAGCTATAGCTGGGATGGATGGGATTAATGAGAGAGAGGTGGCCGGACGGGCGGGCAATAGAAAGAGCAAGGCGATCGATGGCCGTCGTGGTCAGAACATTAAGGAGGGTGAGGGCGGACATGGCTGACTTGGAATGAAGCTGACGTGGGTCGTACAGAGCCCCGTCGACTTGGCGTGTTTCTGGCCAGCCAACTCGATCTTAATAACTCCGCGTCAACCGAAAGCGATCGCCGGGGCGATCCATCCGTCCATGTCCGTCGATCGCCGTCGCTACCTCACCCGTCCTGCCCTCATCGATCAACAGATCGATCGAGGAATTATTAAGCCGCCGATCATCGGAATTATCTCGCCCGGCCCATACCGATTGCTAGCATCGACGGCGACGTGCGTGCGTGCGCGCGCGGTTAATATATATGTATATATGCTAAGTAGTACGGTACGAACGATTAGGCGCGCCGGGCAGGAACATTGACCGGCGGCGGCGCGGGCCCGGCAGGTCGTCGATAATGCCCGGGTTGGCGCAACGCACAAACGACGTGAACGTTGTTTCATGGCAAGGAGGCCGTGGCGGGGCTCCATCTCGCCCATGTCTGGCCGGCCGGCCGCGGCTGGTCGTGTGATAGTGCGTCGGACGACGACTCCCTTTTTTAGCTTTATATTAGCCCGGTCGACGGACCGGGTGCAATGTAACGTGGCCAGGCCCCTCAGCTCCTGGCCTCCTCGATCACACCTCGCAAATGCAAATGCAAATGCAAACTAAAGCTTCCATATATATGCATGCACCAGCCTGCTGGTCCTGTACTTGCGTGTGTTTGTATATATATGTGTGTGGCGTGGTAAGCGTCCGGATCATGCAACTTGACGCGAGCTTTTGGACTCGGCCGGCCGGCCGGCTAACCGCAGCCGGCGATCGACGACCGACCAACCCGTGTGTCGTCGTCGAGTACGGCCGACCGGCTCGATCGGCTGGTGGTCCTGCGGCAAAGGAGTCAACGTGACCGCGCGCGCGCGCACAAAGTGGCGCGGCGGACGCACGACTCGACTCGATCACGGTTGTTCGGTGCACGACGCACGCCTCGGTCGCTTTATTTAATTTGTTGCGTACGTACTATATATACTAGCTACTACGTGCCGTTTAATTTCCCGGAAACCTGGGAAGGCGTACGTACGTATAGGTACGTGTTCGATCGCGCACGCAATGGCGTGCGCGCGTACGTGGCATGTCTCACCGACTGCCCTATCTTATCGTGTGTATAGATTCGTATATGTACGTACGTATAAGGAGCGAGTAGCTGGTTTTAGCTGTAAAGTCCAAGATACGATACGACCAGGATCCGTCTGACGACGGACGGACTATATGAAGATCAGGGGATGATGATGATGGAGCATCAACGCCAAGTATACATACATGCACCGATGCACGTTTCGTACACGAAACACTCGCTGCTGCTAGTACGCAGCGCACCGCCCAGTTGACACGTCAGGTAGCCGATCTCCGGCGACAGCTGCTGGCACAGATGACAGATGGAGTGCGTACGTACATGCAGCGGCGGGCGGCGTACGTCGTAGACCATGTCTGCGCCACACACACCAACATTTGAACAAATGTGCGTGGCGAGGCGATATACATATTGAGAGACGGAGCTGCCGGCCATTACGCTCCCTAGCTTGTCGATTGATGAGATTCCGAATGGGAAAAGGAGCATTGATGATGCCACGCCATGCCGGTGTTCGGCCTAGCTCGCCGCGCGCATTCAAGGCCTCCCTTTGACCGCAATGAATCGATCGGCCGGGGCAAAAGCAAACACGCTGGCTTTGCTTTGCGTTGCTGCTGGGTTCGGCTTCGGGGTGTGGCTGCGTGTTCCCGCGGCAGGCACGCAGCTGCAAGTCATCTTCTCTTGAAAGCGAGCGAGCCAGCGAGTGGCAGCTGCAAGCTACTAGTACTACTGCCGGAGGAGTATCGAAATGGTGGTTCACCTTGACCCGACCAGAGTCGTCTTCGCGGTGGCAGTACGTCTCCGAGCCGAGTTTTTCACTGCATGCATTCCGATGCGGTGTACGTACGCATCCAATTCCCAGTCTAATCCAAACCGCACGACAATGCAATGCAAGCGCTTTTTTCTTGCTTGCACAGATGATTGCCCTCGTATCGTGTGTCGTATCTGCATCCAGTGACTGACTGCACAACACGTACACCGGCCGGCCAGCTGCCGCCTCGCATTTACGCACATGCCATCTTATTACTACTACTACTATACTACTGGCAGCAAGACTGTAGGAGCTCCGTCCTGGGCGGCGCCCGGTTGACAATGCGTGTCTGAACGACGACGACGACGACGCCACGGCGTGCGCGCAGTTCGTACGTGTTCTGTTCCTCTGACCACGCATGCGAGACGACGGCCGTATATACAGCTTCGAGCCTCCTCCTTCTGACACCTGGCCACTGTACGCCTAAACCACACCAACCTAGGTACGGCCCAGCTCTCGATCGCACACGTGTACGTACAGTACGCACGCCGCCGTCGTTGGCAGTAGGTGACGCGCTGTCGGTCCATCTCTACCTGCTTCATGCCTGCATGCATTTGCTTGGCTTACTTTGCCTGCTGCCTTGCTTATTGCACGCCATCCAGCAGCTTAATTAGCTAGCTAGCAGTCTAGCACCGCCGTCGAGATGCTATGATGCATCGTTATCATATATAGCATCCACCGGCAACGTACGAGTCGTCGACCAAGCGTACGTCTCTCGCTTGGCAACCTTTCGTCAAGCCGAGGCGGTGCTCGATCGTGTACCCCGTCTTCCAGCCTTTCCTCTCCGTTACGTCACTGAGATCGATCACAACACATTGCCGGAGTTGAAGCCAGAGGAGAGCTGTTGAACTTGGCCAAGATTTTGTCTGTCTGTCTGTCTGTCTCCTCGGGGAATTGAAAATGTGCGGAAATCCCTGCACGTACGCACGGTGAATCGGTGATGCACATTTCAATTCTGGGGTGCGGCGGTGTTCGATACGGGGAGCTAACCTCTGGACGAACCTTCCTTCTTGGTGCCCGGCCTGCCGGTGCGTGCGTGCAGAAATTTTGAACGGGACGGAGCGGAACGGGACGGGACTGGACCTGCTACTGATGAAATTAAACGAGCGAGGAGAGAAGAACAAATAATGCGTGCGTGCGTGCGTACATACGTGGTGTTGTGTGCGTGCGTGCATGTGTCTCAATTCGCTACGTCAGATCGATTGGAATTTCCAAGGGGGAAAAGGAAAGATAGAAAGCAGCATGTTGATCGATCGACTCGAATTGGCACTATCATCAGAGAGATTCTGGCCTTACTAAATGCATGATCGAGCAAGCAATCGCTAGCTTCATCAGCGCTTGGATCAGGATCAGCACGTACTCCTAAAGTCACAAACGATATACATGTCATATGCTGATCCATCGCATCGAATATGTCTGCCGACGACATGCACCTGCGCGCCTTTTGGTTTCGGCTTGTGGTCATCATCGACGACCACTTCTTTCCTCGAGAGAGAGAGATAATCGTCTCTGATCTATCCTCTCCAATCCATGGCGGTGCGTGGTGTGCATGCCACCTATACTCCGATCAGCAATGCAAGCAAGCTGGGTCCAGGAGATATATAAACGTACTGTTTAATCTAATCTTCCTATATGATGGATGGATGCTGCATTACGTGCCTGGACCGACCATCATCTCCTTGGCGGCGGCGGCGGGCGTCATCACGCACGATTATATTCCTCTTTTGGTTCTTTGCAATCCAACAATCTGATGGAGACGATGCCACACACAACCTTTCTGCACCGATCGAATAATCGTTTCGTTTTGCCACACCTTTTTTCCCCCCAAGGATCGAGATGACGACGGCGAAAAGCGATAGATAGTTTTTGCAGCGCAGCGGATGGCCGGATGCCATGGGATGGGCCACGGAAGCTTCGTCACTTGCTCAGCTCGCTTTCAGCTGGGGCCCGGCCGGCTACGTACTGAAAATTTCAGCGCTTTATTGTGCTCGCATCGCATGGGATGAGAAGGTTGGTGAGGCGCTCTGAATACGTATGTGTTGTAAATTGTAAATCAAATCCTCCTCCGACCTCCGATCCGTCGCATCCATGGCCATTCAAGTCCACAATAATATATGGCTGCCTGTATCCTCATCACCTTCTGGCTGTCACACACACCAGCGAATCAGCATGTATTCAACGACATAATACTTGATAGTACTCCGTATATCCATAGGTGCGCTATTGTTTTCTGACAGATGGAATGGAATTCAGTGCAAGTACGCGGAAATATCTAAATTTTTAAAATAATACCTCTGATTCCCCCCCCCCCCCCCCCCCCCCCCCCCCCCAAAAAAACCCGGTAGTATGAATTTAAAAGTAGTCCTGCTGCTGGCAAGTCAATGGCAAGGAAAGTCTTGCACTTGTAACTTCCAAGTTACTTTTTTTTTCTTTCTTTGACAGAATCGTAGTAGTAGTAAAGTAAAACTCACCTTCAATCATGTTGACCTGCTTCACAAGTCATGCCTGTGGTAAGCGAGTCAAAATGCTCCTTGTTAATGAATGCAAATGCTCTAGCTAGTTACATGACCTTTGGTTGAAATTGAAACATGAAATGCTGGAATTCTTTCAGACTTCGGACAACCACAAAGTAAAACGCAATGTGGAGGAAACTTCATCCAGCGGCCATAGGTCTGCCCTTTTTTTTAGATGCTGTACTACCTGGTGACGCTTCATATTTTACTTCTGATCATAGTTACATACATGACCATATATCAGCAACACTGCTTGAAACAAAATTTTGGTACTAATATGCTATAATCTACTCAGCTGATTCTATAATCTACTACACCTGGTTGATCTCAGAGCATGCCTATCCAAGGCTGAGTAATAAATGTTAAGTTCTAATCTACAACACTGGTGGTTATAATCTACTACACTGGTCTCATAAATAACAATGCCGGTCTCGGTTGATCTCAGAGCAAACCCCAAGGCTGTGTACAACAATGCCGAGATCTTCAAGTAGTCCTCTTCAGAATGGTATGCAGATGTCCTAAACTCTTCTATTTACAGAAAATTATGTAATCTGTGACCCATATGGCACATAGAGCATGCAGGTGATCCTAACGCATATACAACAGAGATGGCAAGCGGCACCAATAGACTTATACAGCGTCCTCTGCAGCTGAGGAATCATGGGTGAGCTGCTCCTGTTTTCGCGTCTCTATAACCTTTTGCATGGCATACTGACACCTACGAAGCATAAAGGTCAATTTCTGTTAGACATTCTTTGCACCTTTTTTTGTAGAGTTACTAATTTCGCAAATAAGGATGCATAGCATTCACTGGCTATGTCCTACAATTATTCTTGTGTGCGTATGTGCCCACATGCTGCTCCATCAAAATATGCACAATTTATGGTGTAATTTCAACACTGCTAATATAGGATGATCTGAAATCCATACTGTTTTTCATTTGAAATAGCGCAGAATTTATCCTTAAATATATAGAACTTCCAGGAGAGATCGAGAGTAGAGTTTTTGAGGGCATACCTCCAAGGGAGATGATCAAGGAACATGCGAGGCGTCACAATAAGGTCCATGAAATCTTTCCGATTAGCGATAAATGCTTTGTAACTCTTGTTCTTGTGACGAGTCACAGTTGTCTTCTGCAACGGAGAAGTATTTTTCTTCACTGGAACAACATGAACAACAAGCCCAGGAAGATAAACTTCCGGTGACTGTCCTTCAGATGAGCTTATTGTACTGATCTGGTCATTTGAAGCAGTCGTGAGTTCAGTATCATTATTTAAATGAGGTGGTCTGTACCCCTCACCACATTCACAAAAGCCATCTTCTCGAGATCGGTCATCTGACTTATCTATGTGTGCACTACTAGCTTCTCTGCAGTGTGAAACATCCAAGAAGCTGCGGGAAGTAACAATGCATTTCCCTCCATCACTGGCAGTAGTCATTCTAGATCTGCCTAGTTCATAATTAATTGCTGCTGTGGAGCTAACTCGATATTTTGGGGTATTTACCAAGCAAGATATTGCTTTTCCAAAGAGAAATAAGCCACCTCTTATTGTATGCATTGGATTCCTTCCGCGCATCTGGCCATTACTTAGCTTAGCATCACTGACTGTCTGCAGAGCATCAACTGAAGCACAATTATCTATTACATTTTTCTCGTCTGTTCTCGCACCTGTGATTCCACCAACTAGTTTACCCACTTTAGCAGAATTAGGTGAAGCATCCTTTGAGAGAGCTTTCACAGCCAAGCCACGCAATCTAATCACTGAGTTCATGGATAATCGTGCAGAAAATTCATCATTGTGGACAATGCTGTAAGTGATGGACGGTTTATCAGAAATCACATGTTGCCGCCAATGCCAGCATTGCAAATAAATAACTAAATTCCACTTGTAAAGGATTTTCGATTTCACCTGGTAACAAATTGTGAGCATGCATCTGCTATGACATAATCCACACATGGTGCGGCTCCATATGCATACACATGTAGTTTTGGGAAGCGTCCGTATAGCTGTGTTTTAGTATACAAAAATGACTCAATTTCATGAAAATAAACATTACAGGAAACAATACAATAAAGAAGCTATGCATTCTGGAAAAACCTTCAGTATTTCTTGTTCCATTTATTGTCCAACGGCCCAACATTTTGCATATTTTGAACTCAGCATTGCAAAGGAGTTGTTTGTTCCTATAAGAAAGTTGTTTTTTTGGCTAATTTAGTAAGCTCATTTTCCTATGTGTGATCTGATATAGAACTGCCCTAAATATTCAGTAGACAAATCATGCAGGTCCCCTCTAAAATTCTCCTATTCTGGTGGTAGCTCATCTAGTTGCCCTACATTTCATCACCCCATTCAAGAAATTGAATCCTAATACATCATCAACAGTAGGCTCGTTGCAGTAGCCACAAATTCCCATGATGAACTGAACAGTCAACAATTGCACTAAGACAAACAACTAACTAAGACAGAAATATTTAAGTGATTCATCTAAGAAAGGTTTCACTCGAGTATATAACTAAAAAATGACAAATCAACATCATCAAGTGACTTGAAATAAAATTCCTTGTATGTTGAAAAATAACTAAACTTACCTTAATACCAAGAAGTGCCGCCACTGAACCTCCTAAAGAATGTCCAACAATTTCAATGTTGTATCCATGGCACTCACAACCATCCCCAAGAAGAGAAGACAAGAACCCAGCTGTCGCTGAGCCTGGCTTATCTGCAGGCAGTTCCATGACAGCTGCTAAATTATGGTGCTGCATTGCCTTTCGTCAAAGAATAAGGTGATGGAGTAAATAAAAACTATACTGTTCCTAAAAGATTATTCATTGTAGCAATGGAGGTATCCTAAATTAAGGGTAAAGAAAAACAAACGTATCTAGATAATCTAACATGCTCTGCACTCAAAAGAGAAAATAATGCATGTTTATTTGTTGACCTTGATGTATGGGCTGTCCCTCAAGTACTGCGTACAGCTCTCGAGCTGATTCAACAATTCCAGCATGTCCATAGTGTGGAAAAGATGAGAGAACGGTATTCTTCAGTTGAGGGGACAAGTGATCAGAACTGCAATAGAACAAATCATCTCATCAGGCAAAAGAAGAGTTGAATTCATAATTGATTTCACAGGTGACCTCAAGGCCATAGTGACTTAGATGAACTTCCTAGGACATTTCAGGAGACCTGTTCATTCAGTGAACTAGTAGGGATAATATGGTCTAAAAATCATTAATCGGTATATGTTCACTCACCCTCCTAATAAGCTTGTTTCCGATCATAAATGCAAACGAGGTTCTCTGATGATGTGAATGACAAATAGAGTTCATTTATTCATTCTTTTGTATACATTTTTTGCAAAAAAAGAAATCTGATTTAGACTAAATAAGTTACAGTACAACAAATAAGGCAAAGGTACAGTGAGTTACTTGATTAACCCATCCAAGTCATCCACCGTAAGGGTACATTCCTTACACAAGCCATCGGTTATAACATCTTCTGGTGTCTCCGTTCCACGGATAGCAATGACTACTGTACTCAACTCATGTAAAACAACAGCGAAGTAGGCAGCCTCGCGTTTTGTCTGCAGGCAGAAAAGAAGATAACTCTTATCAAAAAAGAAAAGAACTTGATCACAACATACTGTAACTATAGTTAATAGTTTGATATAGAGGACGACCTTTCCGGAGGACTTCTGGGGGCACATTGGCATATTTTAGGAAAGCAGCTGCATGGCCTCTCCAGCAGTTATCGCCTTCAAGTATTGGTCGTCTGCGGAAGTAAATTTCTACAGCCATGATTATGCATCCTTCAACAAATGAAACATATTTTGGAGCTCCAGTTTGTTGGCTTGTCGCTCCAACTTTCTTTTTTTTAAAAAAAATCAATTTTATTTCTGAATGCAGGGGAGTTAGTGAGGACAATTCCTACAAGTCGTTCTATGCTTTTGTCAATCAATTCACGACACTATTCTGCAAGTACGCATTCTTCTCACGTCAAAAGAACTAAGAGACACCAAATTGAGAAAGCATGTATGATCTAATTTTGCAGAGATTATCAGCTACAGAGAAAACATCCCAATCTCTGCAGTCTACACAACATAATCTAAATGGTGGCAGCAAAGTATTTTAAGAAAGCTTACAATATTTACCTAGCACGAGTCCATGGAGTTAAAACACCTTGCCTATTGAGCCACACACAGGGAAATACAAGAGGATTCCTTCCAAAATCAAGCAATGGCCCCTGAAAGGAGACTCCATTCAATGTGTCTAGCTCTAGCAAGAACAGAAAATGAGACAGAGCAAGGATGGAGGGAATAACTGTATAGGCAGCTTCAGCAAATGGATGAAAGAGAACAGCCTCTTGGATGAGATCTTGAGGAGCCTCCATTAGTTCTCTTGAAATAACTGTGGACAACTTAGATTTCTGCAGTAGTGAAAGCCCTGAAGGAAAAATCATTTGGGATACAGATGATTGTGGTGAGCAGTAATATCATAAAACCACATCATCAGGCTTCTCTATAAAAGAAGTTTCATATTCTTTTATACCCAAGGTAAATAATCAAAGTTCCAGTATAGTTCTCTAAAATATGGTTGACCTTTAAAAGGTTCCTGATTTATTATACAGCAGCTTCTAGATAATTTTAGCTGACTAACTGTCTAATACAGATCCAATCTTAGTCACATTGGTTCTTGTGATTTTATCCCTTAGGCAAAGATAAATAATGTATATTCACCAGCACTAAACAGAAATTGAGTTTTGGATTGCAAGTTAATAGAAAACTAACCTGCTACGAGCTCAAGATGACCAGTTCCAGATGCGCGATAAGCCATTAGATCACCCAATAACTTTGCCACGACACATATATCATCATCTTCCAACACACTCCTAGCAAGGCCAAGAGCAAAGTTACTGAGACTGTTCAAACACTAATGATATTAGGACATAGAACGTGGAGCAGATGGGAACATACGAATACTTAACCCGCCCTAGACAGCACAAAACTTCACGGATTCCATGATCAAACACCTCCTGGTAGTGAGCCCTCCACGCGATATCATGGGATGCATAAAATGATCTCCACCTTAATATATCAGAACCAGTAGTGCACTGAACTATAATTGCCACCCACATACTGACAAGGAAAACTACTAACAAGATGCGCTTCCAGTCATTGTTGTCCAGATTTTGTCCTGACAATATTCAGGTAACATGACTCAGTAATTAGCGTTGGAAAGCTGCCAATTCTTATATGGCACATAGAATCGACAAGTCACACACTATGTCAAAATAATTCCAGGATCTAAAGTAAGGTATATCAATCTTAACAAAAAACTTATCAGATCCCCCAAAAATAGTTTATGACAATGTGTGTGAACCTGAAAAGCACTGTTTTGAAGGTCCTCCGACTAAGACATCCTTTACGATGATACACATCAAATAAATTGACAACACGAATTGCAGCACTGTAATGATCATTCCAAATCGTGTCCACCAAAGCCATCTCTTGTACCGTAGCTGTTCACAGAAGAATAAAGCTTCAGATATTACTACAGGGAATATAATTCCAAGTCAGATATGCATTCTGTTGATGCTTAACAGTTAAAATGCTACAAGGCAATTAGTTTAAAAAACAATACAAGGACAAACTATCACTAATCAAGCTGTCTCTCGGATGAAGTAATTGCTACTGTCCCATGCTGGTGAAGGGAAAATTATAAAACAGAAAGAGAGGGAATAACAACATCATGGGTTTACAGCAACTTCAGAACACTCGGCTTTCAAAAAGAAGAAGAGGGAATAATTCAGAACACGGGTCTTTAATTTCTCGATGGGTAGTGATCGTCTCATGAATTATGACGGAGACAGAGATGTCAAAGATTCAGCTATGCTAATGCTCCAAACTGCAGAGGAAGAGCGCATGAACAAACAGCCAGGGCACTCCTGGCTGGCTGGCTCCCCCATCTACAGAATGAAGTAAAGGTTCAAGCTGGCAATAAGCAACCCGACCGCCACCGCCATCTCACTACACCCATGACAATCTTCAGGGCAGAAGCTAAGACTGTTCTGCTGTCAAGACTCAAGAGCCAGTGCGACATTGCAAGCACCCAACGCCACGAATATCTCAGGGGCCCAATGTCTGAAACCACCAATACCACCACATGATCACCGCCTCCCAACAGGTCTGGGTTGTTTGTTGTTACCTTTACCCCGGACTTCAGAGAACACTAGTACACTAGCACCCCCATACATTTCTGAACAATTAATTGCTTCGCATTTTAGGAATTACGTATTAACCTGCGATTTAAGGCGGATTTAATAGAACACTAGACTGCATTAAGCACTGGAGCTTGGAGCTTACCCGGGAGAGTTGCCGGAGATCGCGCTCGCTGTCGACATGGGCCCCGATGGCACCGGCGGCAATAGCAGATGCTGCGGCGCCCTGCGCGAACCCCGCCACCGCGGAAGCGAGGAGCCTCGCCGCCGACGCCGCGGACGCGACGGCGGCGGCCGGGCCGAGGGCGCCTCCCCCGCCGCAGCGGCGGAGCGCGACGGCCGCCACGGCGGCGCCCGTGGAGGCGGCGGCGGCGTTGAGCAGCGCCGCGCACGCGGTGGCCCGCCGGACGGTGGACAGCACGCCGGCGGCCATGTGGGGTTCTGCCTCGGCGCGGCGCGGCGGGGCCGAGGCGGCGGGGGCGACGAGGTGGATGCGCACGAGGCCTGCACTGGCTGCCGCACGAGAGATGCCATGGGCGCTCACTTTTGCCTGGAATTTCTTAGGAGCCGGGGGAGAGGTGGGGCCCAGCGCCAGTGACAGTGTGGGCTGTCCTGCCATTTGGTTGGCAGTTGAGCTGCTCGGTTTTGCTGCGCGCGTACGAAGACGAAAGCAAATTACGGCTACGCGTCTGCTACAACTAGGTCACTGATCTGTGGGCCACTGAAAGGTCTGGCTTGGCTTGAGGCCCACTTGTCAGCTACTGATCTTGGAAGCCATGGTTTTTTTTTTCTGCGTGCCCCAGGTTAGAAGAAAGTTCGCTGCAATCCGGTGCGACTTGTGTGGGCCAGAATGGGCTGGTTTGCATTGGGGCCCACACGTCATTTGGATGTCTCGGTCGGGGTGGCTGGGTTTGGTGTGGGCCAGGATAAATTGGTTGGGGGTTTAGTGGTCGGCACGTGGACGTACGTCGAGTAGCTGCTTGTTAATGACGGCATGACGCAATGCATTTCTTTTTTTTTTTGAAAATAAAGACAGGAGCACTATCGTATCATTTAAGAAGAAGAAATTGTACATCGCGCGCCGAAGCGAACACCATCACACTCAAACAAAACGCGAACAAACACACACAACAAGACATTACACCACCACAACCTAGGAGAAGAGCCACGAATAAGCCACCGCCATCCGCGCCGTCGTCACCAACGCTGTGCCACGTCCCAAGCCGTAACCCGCTGCAAGCTCAAGTGGTCATCTGAACTTCTCCACCATGGGCTATCACTATCAAGCCGCACGTACTCGATCGTCGATCCTCCTGCTCCGATGATGCTACAGCAGAATACTCTCGTCGCAGCATCAATAAAACCACCGATCCTGACCACTCTGCGTGGGGGCCTCGCCTCACCCACCGCCTCACACTCCTCTGCTAAGGACTCGGATATCTGAACCTGCTCGACGAGCAACACCTCCGCCCTGTCGTCGCCGAGATCACCACTGCACCAAGTATACACCCCCACGGATCCTCTGCACCTTCCTGCCAGCATGGGCAGCTGCGCACGGGCAACACCACCATCCAAACCTCCACCGCCAAGCCAAGTCGGGTCTCCAAATGCGACGCCTCCAAGGAGGTCACGACGCCAAAGGCGCCGCCGTCGCGAGATTTTCACCCTTGAGATCCCCACGTAGAAGGAACTTGGTGTGTCGTAATGGTGTCCCCAACGGGAAGAGAGGTACCGCAAGGGCGCCGCCACCATCGCCACCGGCAACGCCAGTGAAGGCTTTCGCCCGACTCGACACCATGCCTCTACATGCACTTGACCCGCCCAAGACCACAGCCATAGGCGCCGAAGCAAGACGACTGAAGACCTGCCAACCACGCCGCCACGGCGCCGCTAGTGAGCATCAAACCATCTCGCCCACGCCACCACGTCGACGCCTAAACACCTCGGAATGAACCCATGCCGTCGCCCGTTGCCGAACGACCAACCGCCGTAGTCTCTTCCCCGCGCCGCGCCGCAGGCAGACCGCCGGCCGCCCCAGCGCGGCCCAGCCTCTGGTTGTCCCGCTGCCCGGCGCACTTCCCGGCCGTCGCAGGCCCAAGCGCCCCGGACCAGGCCGCCGCCTGGCCGCCGCCCGCGTCCAGGCGACGCAGGCCTGCGCGGCCCTGCGTTGGCCACCGCCGAGCGCCCGCGCCGGCCGACCAGAGGCCAGCCACGACCGTCGCCTGCCCCGGCCGCCACCGCTACGGCCCGCCCGTGCCCAACCAAGCCGGCAACCGCCGCCGCCGCCACTTCACGACGCCGACCGCCGCCCCCCACACACCATGGCGCTCCCTCGTCGTGCCGCCACCAGATTCGGCCGGGACGACGCCGGATCTGGTGGCTCTCGCCGCCGCCGCCGCGCAGACGCCCGCCACCGGCGAAGAGCACCGGAGAGGCCTCGGCGGCCGCGGCCGCCACACGCCGCCGGGGAGAGGGAGAAACAGCCCCGCCGCCGCCTTCACCGCGGGCCGCGCGGGCCTCCGGCGACCTGCTCGGGCGGCGGCGCGACGGGAGGATGGGCCTGGGGAGTGCGGCGGCTAGGGTTGGAGGGGAGCCGCTCGGCCGCCGCGCGGGGCGACGCGAGCGGGCGAGCCAAGCGTTTTTGATTTCTACGCAATGCATTTCTAGAACGATTGTTTATTGGGTCATGGCGGGCAGGAGAGGGGGTCAACGCGGGTCCACGATGCCCAAGAGCACGGCCCATGCTCATCTGTCAACACGCAGGAACGAGCGGTGGGCCCCGGTGGACGAAGCATTGCGGGACAACGGCGAAGACTTTCATGGGCCTTAAAGGCCGAGGGTCTTGGGCTTTGATAGGTCTCCACCGTCCGCGCGGCCCGATGGAGTTCGTCGGAGTCAGCAGCACGCCGCCTGCAAATGAGCGGCCTGGTCACCTGTCAAACTGCCAATAGTCATTTTGTCTAGGTTCGTACCATGCCGGGTTTCCTCGGCGTTGAAGGAAAGACGACGATGTGGTTTCAACTTTTGAGCTTCCTAACGGGAAGTTCCGTTATCCGATAGTAATAGCTATATAATCAGAGCAAGTCCCACCAGATGAACCCGTTGCGGAGCGATATGTTCGTCAGTGTCAGCCTCACACCATCTGAATGACCACAAGATATAGAGATCCCATTCCCAAATCTGCCTGCCTGATGGAGACGTTAACCGTTCAAGGAGAGCCTCCTTACCTCGTAGATAGACGCATCGTGCGCCATCCTCGTCAACCAATCATCTTCCAGGAAGGAAGGCCTTTTTGCCTAGAACGGCAACCTGCAACTGAAACGATGCAAAGGAACGGGCGCGCTTTCAGGTTCGGTAGCGCACAGCGTCGCTGTCCTCTGTCGAGAGCTGGCTTGGGTGTCCGTGTCGCTTTCAGGTGGGCCGGCGTCGAGATCGATCATCAGCCGAGATGAGAATGGCGAAAGGCGGTTGTCCACTTTCCGGTGTTGCTCGCCGCCGAATGAGAGCCAGGCAGAGATCAGTGACAATGCAGAGAGAGAGAGAGAGAGAGAGAGAGAGAGAGAGCGAGCAGCGGTTGTGTTACTGGGCTATTCAGAGGCCAGGCCCACTCGACCAAGAAAAGAGGGGCGGACGAGATATTGGGCCGAAACTACTGGTTGTTGCCAAGGCCCCAGCCATGGGCCTCAAAGGCCGAGAATCCTTGGGCTTTCAATCTTCTGGGTAATGTCAGGGCCACAGCCCAAAGTAGAAGAAGAACGAGATCAACTCCAAGTCGGCACGGAAGTGTGTACTCCACCGGATCACCACTAGCCCCACTAGCTTTGGTTTGAGCTGACTTTCTTCTCATTAGCGAAAGAAAAGCTGAACTGACTTTCCAAGTTTCAACACGAGGCTCTCTCTCAATTGTCAACTACGGGAGCCGACTACTGCATTCAAACGACTTTCTCCACACGTACTACCTGCGTCCTTTTGATCTCGAGCTGGTTGACTTTGAACAACAAAACACTCCTCATCCAATCAGGAACAAGACTTTTGATGAGCAAAGTAAAATGCTTTTCTGTCAACCATGTGACCTTTGAACTCGATAAACACCGGCCAGCCGGCCCTCTATCTAGTACCAATTCTTTTTTTTTAAGAACTATATCTAGTACTAATTATAACCTACGCTCGGCCGTACACCTTTTCCCTGGCCCTGATGCCGCCTACGTGGCTGGCGGCGCGCCACGATCAACCTCGCCAACTAATAATTGTTGCAAGCCGCCACCAAAAAGGAACAGCATCACCGATAAAATTTGGTTGGCGCCATATGCCACTTGCTCGATCTGCTGGCAGCCGTGCTGGAGGCGCCACCGTGTCGATCCGCGCCTCCGGTGGCCGGATTCCATGCCACATGCGCCCGCCCGGCCTTCCAGGCAGGGGAATAGTGATCCAGCAACTTGCTCGGCCCAGCCGGCCGGTGGCGCCACGCGAATCCAAGAGATCGCGCGGCCAATGCGCCGGCTGCCTCGTAGATAGGATGGGGGATGGAGATGGGAGATTGGGAGGAGCTGAGCTGAGCTGAGCATGCAAGCCGCGAGCGCTCTCAACTTGCTTGCTTTGTCTACACAGTGGCCCTGTTTAGTTCCCTTAAAAAGCCAAAAACTCCCTCTCCAAACTTCACTATTCACCTATCACATAAATCACATCAAATCTCTCTTCTCATGCATGGAACACTAAACGTGGGTAAATAAAAAAACTAAATACATGGTTTTGATGTACACGACGAGACGAATCGTTTGAGTCTAGTTAGGTCATAGTAGGACAACGATTACTACAAACAAACGAAAAAGTGCTGCAGTGCGCTACAGTGTCCGACGTGGCATTTTTACTAAACTTTACATTCTCTTTTCGGGAACTAAACGCACACAGCCAGTAGTGTTTTTGTGTGTACACGGTAGATCGATCTGGCAAATAAGGATCATCATGATTATCTTCATCATCGTCTGCACGCAGCCTCAGCTGCTCTCCGTGCCAATTTGGGTCGCTAAACAACTCTGAAGGAGCGGTAAGCATCGCGATCAAGGCCTTTTCCTGCTTTCTTTATGGTTACGATGCCAAAATTAATGCGGTTGCAAACCGATGGCGGGCGGGCGGAAGCTGCCCCTGTTTGGCTGGTTTTCCACACCCTGAAACTGATAGCACGCATACGCGGTTTTCCGTCCGGGTACACGGCTCCCTCCCGACGACTTGGGGACAAGCCAAGTAGCCAACCCTATTACACAAAACCGTCCAAAAGTTTGCTTTTCGTTGGACTTGGAGCAATTGGAGATATAACTAACAAAATAAAATGTGTCCCAAGTTTTGCTAATTAAACTAGCCAAAAGTTATGATAAGATGCTGTTGTTCGCACAACCTTGGGCCCATGCACAAGCACGTTATAGTTCTATTGTTGGGGAATACTCCCTTTTTAATTTCTAGCACGAATCTTGAAGCAGCCAACTAATTAATTACTTGTTAATTATTTTCACCTGGGTCCTCAATGGGCCCAGCCCTACTTGTGTCCAGTCCATGTCCAACCCTTTATTGGCACTATGTGGTTGCAGTGAACGGAATTGATGGCGGCGGCATTCCGGTCCTGGAGGCAAGCTGTTCTTGCAATCAGACTTATGCCAGCGGCGACGCTCGCGTGAGGTTCTAGTTCATATGAGCATGGGCGGAGCCAGCTAGGTTCCTGGGTATTCCCAGGAATACCCAACAAATTTGTTAGCATATTATGTATATATCAGCTATACATGTATATATGCTTTGTAGTGGACCAAAAGAAACTGTTATCCTGTGTAAATCCCACCGCAGCTCACCTCTAAAGCCAACGCATTTGCACTCCCCTGCTTCCTCACCGTTTTCCTAGGCCGGCAGCAGCAATGCACCAGTCACCAAGACCTTAGCGAATGGTGTCAGCACTCACGCACTCAACTGGTGCTCGCCCAAGTTTTGTCCCGTGCGCAGCTTTGACACAACACAAGTACTCTCTGGCTTTTGATTCTTGAACGAGATCGTGTACTGCAATTGAGATGCGTGCTCTCTGAAGTTTGAAGACTCTTATTTACTTGTTATTTTATATGCTATTTGCTACACAGTGAAGTTATTATGAAGATTCATATATAATTCATGAACTGAATATTGCTGCTTCATTTTGCTTGGGAAGTAGGAATACCCAACTCAAAAATCCTGGCTCCGCCACTGCATATGAGGAGGTCTGCTGCCTTTTCCTAATGGACGTCCGCCGTCAGTCGTTGTTGCATCATCTCGTTTTGCCTTGGCCTTTGGAGTTTAGTCGACTAAACAGCCCCGTTGCCATTCTGAAATCTACACTTATCAAAACTGATGAAAACGATGCATGTATCCAGGTGTGATTCTCATTCATTTTCAATCTGAATTTAACATTTAGTCACAATATTCAGTGAAACTCTACAGCTCTTTCCCATGTCTCTAATCAGGTAGGTATTTGGCAGAAACTGAAGACCTGTGATGCTTCAAACTACAAGTGTAGGAACTAGGCAAAGCAATGGAGTGTTTTGTTTTTGTATGTATGTTGCTAGCAAGTCCGCTGTATCCGCCTCCTCACCGGCGCCAGGGGATGCAATGCTGGCCATGCATTTAGAGGGTGCTGCCTCTATCGACGACACCCGCGGCACATGATGCAGCCATAGCAGTGCCCATCATCACCAACACGAGCAGCAGCCGGCGGCCGCATCCATCAGGAAGAGGCGGCGGACCTCCTCACTTGAACTAGGACGGAGCCGGCAGACCTCGCCACGCGAGTGTGCCATCACAAACGAAAACGAAAAGGCGCCGAAGAAAGGGGATCTGGAACGGAGGAGATAACATGGGTATGAGCCGGCCATGGATAGGGCCAGGCCCATGCGGGACTCAGATGAAAGTATTTACTTAATTAATTGGCCGCTTCAAGATTCGTGCTAGAAATTAAAAAGAGAGTACCGGAGCAGCTCCCCTGTTGTTGTACAACTTATTACATGCATGCCGTCAAGAAATGCTTTGGCTGTGGCGGCGTCAAACGGCGTGTGCGCTCCTTTTTGCTGTGGCTGCAGCCGAATCTACCCGCAGCAGAACGCACTTTTCATAACAAGCCGCAGGGGGATGTGATCGTCATAGGCAAATAAAGGATTCCACAGTGGAAAGAGTGCCCGGAGTTCAACGATTGGGACCTGGCACTAGAAAAGCAGCATGGAGATATGTATAGTAATAATGTAGACACAAGAAATACATGCTGTAGTAGTATATACTATATATCTGATCCAGATGAGCCGACAGCAGCTATCAGCAGTCCCGGTCTCATTACCTAACCGGCCGACCCGCTAACCGTATCGCGATGCTGATGCAAGGGGCGGCAAGCATACAAGAATTATAAACAACTGGTATAGGGTTATCTGCCTGTGCTGAAAGATATGATGATTAGCACATGCATCTAACTAATATCCCGTCGTCATCCGCCGCCGCGCGCGTCAGCAAAAAGGATTCTCGAATTCAAGGATTCTTTCTTCTTCTTCTTCTTCCGCGATGCACTATCAGTATAGCTACTAGTCCTCCAGTCTAGTCTCGGCTCACCAGACCCGACGGGAGAAAAGTTAGCCCGCGTTCAATGATGACAAACTGGTGATTTTCCCATGAAAGAACCGCAACGACCGAGCAAGTACTGAAGCTAGCTCGTATTACGTAATATAAAAAAAAGATGTACCCCACACTGGCGGCGCAACCGCGCAACGCAAATGTTTCTCGTGACCTCAATCATCTCTGCTGCCGGCCATGAGCCCTGCAAGACGAGACACATGTGGACATCTTCTATAATTCCTACTACCTCCGTATCGAAATATTTGTCGCCGTTGACTTTTTCTTACAACTTTGACCATTCGTCTTATTCAAAAAATTATCACAAATATGTAAAAGGGTAAGTCAAGCTTAAAATAGCTACAATAGTAAAGCATGTGGCAAACAAAATGGATGGTACTTGCATAATATTTTGAATAAGACGAATGATCAAAGTTGTAGAAAAAAGTCAACGGCGACAAATATTTCGATACGGAGGGAGTACGTTGTAGCAGTAGCGCGCTAACAGCGACCTGGATATTTACGCAAGATAAGATTCATGCATCCATGTACATCCCCCCTGAATCTCTGATGAGATCCGATCCTATCCTAATTCCTACCCGAGCGCCAGACACCAGGTGGAGGAAGGGAAGGGAAAGGCGATGGAGAGAAGAGGAAAGGAAAGAGACAGGACGGCGGGCCTTGACCTCCCTCCAGCCCCGAAAGCCCAACATAGACGCGGCCCGGCCCGGTCAGCGTTTGTGAACGCGGCGGGCACATGTCGGCTCGCGCACATGGCCCCCGCCTGACTTGGCGCCCCGGTCTCGGTCCATCTGTACCCGCCAAGTAACTGTACACATCTCCGGCCTCCTCTCCTTCCTCAGTTCTTCCTCCCGTCCTTCCGGGTGGGCCCCACCCCGCCCCCCACCACCGGTGCGTGCACCCGCACACACGCATCGCAAATCCATCCCCCCTGGCATCCCACCGGAGGATCCCTGCTCATCAAAAGCACCAGCAGCCACCACGCCCCCGCCCCGCACCAGCCAGCACACACACCAGCAGCAGCGGCGGCGGCGAATTCACGCGCGGCCCCCACCCCGCGACCGATCGCCCGCAGCAGAGGAAAAGGCAGCAGCAGCCATGAACCGCCTGACGCCGGCGCACCACGGCGTGATGCAGCCGCCGGCGGGGGCGGGGCAGCTGGCGCGGTACGGCTCCGCGCCGAGCTCGCTCCTCGCCGCAATCGCGGACTCCGTCACCCGCGGCGACCCTGCGCCGGCGCCCCCGCCGCCGCCCGTGAGCCGGTTCTACTCCGCCGAGTCCTCCGGCCTCACCTCCTGCGAGTCCAGCTGCGGCGTCGGCGCCGCCCGCCCCCGCACCCTCGAGCGGGCCTACGGCGGCTCCGGCGAGATCCGCGTGCCGCCTCCGCAGCAGCTCCAGCACCAGCATCAGCAGCCGCTCGGGCTCGCGCCCCCGGGGCCACCGCACGGCGGCGGCCCCCCCGGCGTCTCCCCGCTGTTCCGGCACAGCAGCTCCCCCGCCGGGCTGCTCTCCCGCCTCATGGCCGACCCGCACGGTACGTCGCCTCCTCCTCCTCCTCCTCGCCGCCACCCTTCTCACTCGCTTCACCTTTCCTCGCGCCCACCCCACCGCCGGCGTGGTTGCGTGCACGTGCGGCTGCGTTGCGTCTGCTCCGCCGCCCCCCGATTCCCCTTCTTCGCGTCGCGTGGTCCACGCAGCAAGCAGCATGACTCCCGTGCTCTGCAGCTTGTGCTTGCTGGCGCACGTCTCGCCCCATCTCTTCCCGCTTAATTACCCCCATCTACCCAGTACAATCTAGTACTCCCCACCCATTTATACTGGAGTACTAGTAGTACGTTGGATTTCAATCCGTGGTAACTATATATAGCATATATAGGAGTACATAACGCTACTCCAATTAATAGCACTACTGTAAGAGCTAATGATGCTTATTAGTGAGCGATAATCATCACTCCATCAGAATGATGGTCAAATCCCGGTCCAGCTGATTTGGCTATTTTGCTGATTGGCATGTGCCAGGAAAGCAGCGTTGAATTGAATAGCACGAGTCCAATCGCATCGTTTTCTCATACTACAACGAATTACTCCATATTCAAAGAAACCAAAAAAAACAATGGATGATCGAAATAAAACCTGTTATCCTTATCCCGATTTGGTTACTCCGGAACCGTATAAAGTACTCACCACCACCATCCGCGTAGCGATACGTACCATTGACTGATTATTTTACGCGTCTCCCCACTGGCATACATGTGCGGCAGCAAGCATAACTAAACCCAGCTTTAACAATGGCCTTCTTTGCTAGTGACAGTGCGATGCACCTGAGATGTTCCGAATAAAAATCTGTGCCCCATCACACCACACCCATGCGTCGAATCCGCATGACCAATGGATCAGGGCATCAGGCCAAGCCCATGCTCTTTCGATTTCTGGAAAGGCCGCCTTTTTTCCATCTATAGGTATTCCTTCTTACAGTTGTACCAATGGAGTACTCCGTAGGTGCGTTGCATTCGCGTATGCTGCCGACGTGTACTTGA
Source organism: Echinochloa phyllopogon (assembly GCA_033239725.1). Classification (NCBI taxonomy): domain Eukaryota; kingdom Viridiplantae; phylum Streptophyta; class Magnoliopsida; order Poales; family Poaceae; genus Echinochloa; species Echinochloa phyllopogon. The sequence goes on from BTCW01000005.1 coordinate 53,339,521, forward strand.
TGCCGGATGTTTAAATAATCGCCGCCCCCCAATCATCGTGCTTGCGTCACGCGTGCGTCATGGGAGATTGGGCTCTGTTTTTCTCTATTTTCTGTGGGGACGTCGTTGAAGAACAGAAGAATGGGCAGCAACGATGAGTTGACGTGGCGTTGCTGGGTTTGAAAAGTCAAAGGCGTTATGCCACACGTTGCCTAGGACACGTCGGCAGCTTGGAGTGATGCCAATGGCAACAGCGGGGAACATATATATATCTATTTGCCAACGCTATGGGGTCATGCAGTCACTCGTACTAGAGGTCTAGAGAACAAAGTGGCTTGGCACCAAGTATCAAAAAAAAAAGTGGCTTGGCACCATGGAGCTAAAAAGAGATTCCATTTTTTTAAGGAAGGTATCATTAAAAAATAACATAAGTGGAAAAGGCCCTGTAGCTGTAGAACGTACGAGCTGAATGCTCCAGTTTAGCTAGTGTTAATTCCCTGCGTTGTGATGGATAAAAATTGCTACGAACCATTTCAAACAAGTTCAATAAGCCTGCCTTGGTACTAGCACAAGTGCTCAGCTCAAACGCCACGAACAGTCACTGCTATGTGGGCCCGAGTTGGTTACACCTGTATTTCGTGTTGGTTGGCACTCAATCACTCATGCATGGATCGTTGCATCATACATTCATACAGTAGTCTGATCATCCGGGCAAGCCAACGGTTTCGACATGCAGGACTGATGTGTTTTAATTTTATAATGCACGCACGCATGGCAGGCATGGCTCCGACGAGAGGGATGGGCAGCTACTCACAGGCGGGCACGGACGCCGCGATGGCCCACGGCCACAGGCAGCTCAGCTCGCAGTGGAGCTTCTCCAGGCAGGACCTGCCGCAGATATCGGAGATGGGGATGATCCCTGACATCGGGGAGAGCATCGTCGCCGGCGGCTGCAACAGCTCCAGCGACGGCGGCGCGCAGTCCTCCTCCTACCTCTCCAGGAACTTCTCCGTCAGCTCCTGGGACGACACCAACTCCATCATGTTCTCCTCCCCCAGCAAGAAGGCAAAGCTGGACGCGGCCGACGACATGGTCACTAGCTTCAGCAACATCGACTCGCAGGTCTGTCACTACACACCCTTTGGCTCCTTGCTGCACCCCGGCATGGATGATTCAATTTTGTGCTGATTGAGATCTTCTATTTTTCTTGCGATACAGTTTGGGTTGTCAAAGTCGTCGTTGGAGATGTCCGGCATGGATGACTACATGCAGCTGCAGCAGGACTCCATCGCTTGCAGAGTTCGTGCAAAGCGAGGCTGCGCAACTCACCCGCGAAGCATCGCTGAAAGGGTTAGTTCTTCAGTCCCCACCTCATTTGCTAAATCTCCAGTATCATGCTCATATTCTTGCGCGGTGTGCCATCTTGGTGTTGGATATTGATAAGCAGAACAATTTTCTTGTTGGTGTTTAGGAAAGAAGAACAAGGATCAGCAAGAGGCTGAAGAAGCTGCAGGATCTTGTGCCTAACATGGACAAGGTAAATTAAGCTGAATCACAAATGGCTGTTTTCGCTTGTACACGTAAATTTTCGAGAGGATTACTGAAAATCAAGACTGACTAAACAACTAGATCTAGCAGCTCCCCCTTGTTAGCAGTCTATACAGATGAAGTCTCTGTGTAATAACCATAAGATCCTGCTATCCTGAAACGGTTTTGTACAATTGTTTGCAAATAGAAGTGATGTGGTATGCTCATTAGTTTTTCTCGTGAATATGCAGCAAACAAATACGTCAGACATGTTGGATCTTGCTGTCGACTACATCAAAGAGCTGAAGGGTCAAGTTGAGGTATGCATCGCTTGTCCAGATTTCCACATATGAACACAGCCAGGCCCCATTTGTTTTTTGACATAATGTACCGGCACCTGTACTCAGTTACTACACTAATTTTCAAACCAAATATTTGTGATTAACATTTATCTCAACGTACTACAAACAAAACATATTTCTCACTCTGCTAAAATGTATCCTTGCAGAAGCTAAAACAGGACCAAGAAAACTGCTTTTGCTCAGGCAATCAGAACTGCTAGCAGTGGAGAAGCAGATGAACAAGGTCTTATGTCACACAACCGTCGAGCCCCATTTTTCGCTTCAGGAGGACTGGCTGCAGCAATGCTTAACATGTCAAGTCGCTTCCATGACTCAGCTTTCTTTTCCATGGTTGTATTACGGATAGCGTCAATGGCTTGAAGACTAGAAGATTAGTAGATGACACGTAGATTATCGTAATTTAATTCCCGTGAGCTGTGTCTTCTGTGTAATATATTCTCCATTTCAGCGTGAATGGGATTGTTGTTGACAAAATTATTGTAGGGAATCTCGTGCGCTCTTTTGTCATTGAGCTCAATTTTGCAGATTACTAAATTTTGACAAGACCAAAACTCGGCACTAATATTAATGACTACTAGACATGCATACCAAGGAGAATTCTAATATATCAAATTGAGAGTTCAGCTTATCTATGCAGCTTTCCAAAATTTATGTCAAGCTGAACAAGATAATATTCTACTCTCTAAAGGTATTCTGTTGTGTAAGATGGTGGAAGAAACTTTGCATGATAATTGTAGGTTGTACATTGTATCAGGTCACTCAATTGATTTTCTGACTGGGTCACAAGTTTATTTATACATCAATCCTTAAAGAAAAGAAACAGCCAGAACAGCCAATCGAGGCTGAATTTCATAGGCGCTATATGTTTTGTCAATTCAGGCAAAACCACGTCGGCGAATCTTGAGCTGCTGCCACCTATGCAGCTGTCCTATAGAAGAAGCTCAGGTAACGCAATCTCCGGTTATCTACACACCTCTCCTGAAATTTTACACGGGAGAACCGGTTCCTCAGAGATAAGAGTAGAAGACTGAAGCCAAAAATAGAAACAAAGTAGTGCAAGGTGTGCTTATTGTCGGATTTTGTACAGCACTGTACTTACAGTATCTTGTTCTTACAAGAGATGGCTGAAGTGCGTCGTAGTGCCCATAGCCGTCATAGAGAACACGGACTGGATCGTCCTTGCCATATTCCTGGCCATATTCTGCTATGATCCTGGGGCTATCGGAGCTGCTCGTATACATGTAGACGGTGATGGGCATCCTGCAAAGCAGCATTTCTCACTAACAATAAGAGGCCAAACTTAATATGAGAGGTGGGTGCCTACCTGAGAACATGGGAGCACATGAACAGTTCTGGTTCTCCTCCCCAAGCATGCGGTTTTCTCATCTTTCTCACATAGCTGTCGAAATCGCCTTCCAGGAACCTAACATTGAAAAGGTTAATGCCAACAGTGGTCGCCTTTGTATGTGTAAAACGGAAATATAGTTTTAACATAGAGTTTATGGATGAGTATTTTGAAAGGTAAATTTGTTACTTTTATGGAAAAAGGTGTACAAACTGCAAACTTGCTTCATGAGAATAGCTTGGATGCAGAAACTGATAAGTACACTAGCCTGTCCAATTTATACATATTATTTTCCTATTTACTCCTATGCAGAAAAATTGCCGAGGGACTTTAATGTATCAGAATAATAATAGTGGGAAAAGGATGAAACCATTCAGTGTCTCCTCTTCTCTTTACAAACTCATCAGCCACCTGGAACAGACGAACAGCAGGTAAACAATCATACAAATAGGAGAAATATTACAGGATTCTGTCCAATATGCATCAAACAGATGATGGTGGACACTCACTTTTGCTCGAAGTTCGTCAGCCAGTTCCTTCTGGACGCTGTCGCTGGGTGATTGCTTTCCTCTCCTCAAGCAGGCGCCGTAAGCCACTGACCTGAACAGGCATCGGCCGTCCCCTGTGATTCCTGAAATGTGAAGGCTGCATCACTATAACTGATACAATATGTTCTGCAATCCGGAGCAACAACGTACAACGGATGATCAAACTCCATCAGAGTCAGCAGATGGAGTTGCCCACACATAAACCAAACAAAAGTATTACTAAACTTACGATTAGCATCACGTATTGTCAAAGAGAGTTTATCTGTTCTATTAATCTGCTTTCTGAATTGCCAAAGGGAATACGCACTTCTCTGAATGCATCAGAATCCATTATCATACACCAGCATAAAGATAGTGGAAAAGAGAATACAGAAACAGAAAAAAGGGGCATCTTATCACGAGCCTACTACTACCACTAGACCTTCATTGGTTGTTTGTGATGACTACAGTCTTTTTATTCTTATAATCAACAATGATCTAGACACTTTATTCTCGGCGTCGTCCAAAACCTAAGATCTCCGATGAACAGGCCAGAAACTGCTGCCAAAAGGAGCAAAGAATCGGTCCTTCTTTAACACCGATCGCTAAGAAAGGAAGAAGCCTTTTTATAGTGCTTATTGCTTCAAACTATAGGCCAAGAAACAGGAAGCTACCGGATAGAAAGAAGAGGACAAACAATCACCAATCATTATGATCATGAACAAAGGAAACGGGGGCGCGGACGTACTGATCGAGCGCAGCGGTCGGAGCTCCCGATCCGACATCCGCCGGGCGGCGATCTTCCGATCCCCCGCGCGGCCTCCTCGGTCGGCTCGGCTGCTCCCGCCGCTGCCTTGCCGGGCGCGGAGGGGAAGCTGGCCGGCGGAAGAAGCACGCAAGGAGCTGGAAAATGGGATGGGATGGAACAAAGTGAGGGGGAGGGAGACGGGGGGTAGGAATTGGAATTGGATTCTCTAGCGGCTGCGCGCGCGCGCCTTTTCCGCTGCCTTTTTTGGCTATTCCTGCCTTTTTTCTACCGCTCGCTGGGTTGAGTGGAGGCCTTGGCTGCCGCGGAGCCGTCGCCGCTGCGCTGCGCGCGCCCTGCTCGGCCTCGGCCTCGCTTCTTTGATTTCCCGCCACAAATCGTTGCCGAGCCGTGGCTTTCAAATTAACCTCGCTGGTGGACGGAGATTAAAGTAGGAAGCAGTTGATGGGCGTGGGTCCCTGTCAGTAGCATGCTATTACTACGTACTTATTACTAGTAGTTTCTTTAGGTAATCACATCAATTGTTCCCTGCGCCACTCCCAGTATACATACTCCTATTTGAAGCGGTTCAAACCACAAGGTGAGGTATAGAGAAGGGAATTTTTAGATAGCCTTGTTCTTACTTATTTTGCAGAGAGCATGGACGCATGGTTTCAACCTGGCAACCCGGATATGTGGCTACATTTGCATGATAAATCCGTAGAAAAAAAATACGGAATGGTATCAAGTACATTGTGTGTCTGGTCCGCCCTACCACACGCTGGGTCTCGGAGTCTGACCTCACAAAGAAAAAAGAGAACGGGAAAAAACTGGCTTGGGCTTCATGATTACAATAACAGAGACCCAATCCAAATGGTTAAGGCCAGCAAAATTCACGGATCACATTTCGCGTCCGTGCCGAATGTACATCTCGGTAGGACCCTATAATGTCGGGCCGAAATGTCAACAAAAAAAACGTGAAGTCAATTCCATGCGAGTCGAGTCAATACGCTCATCATCCCTGTCGGCAGGATGTGTCAATGCCATCATCTCCCACCAGGACATATTTCAAAAAAAAAATCATCTCCCACCGGCCTCATGTGCCGTCAATCTTACCCTACGTTACCGCAAGACGCTGTAGTAGTGGTTAGTGAATAACCTTTTGGCACATCAGCTGACAACAGCAGCCTCTAATGCACTATCAGGTCTGTCCAGTTCTTTGCTTCAGGCATGTACCACGGTACCAGACGAACGAGCTATGCATCTCCACCAGCAATGAACCATCTTAGTCTGAAGAATGGGAACAATCAGTTGCTTGCAAAGCATGCTGGATTGACAGAGAAGCAGTATCTGATCTGATAGAGAATGAAAGTGTACAATCTCTTGGCAACGGCCAAAGTGGAAAATGCCCTACATCACCCCACCGAGCAGGGGGGGAAGAACATCAAGGTTTTGCTTTACCCGTAGAAAACAAACACCCAAAAAGATCAGGAGGGAAACAAGGCAGGAGATGTACATATCCACTGATCAACTCAACCCTACTCTAGCATCCTAGCACTGGTACAGCGAGAAGCCCCTGTTCTTCCACAGCGAGCTCAGCGTCCGCCCCAGCTTCCGCGACTTGGACTTGCACAGCGGCTTCGACTCCCGGTGGCACACGATGGCACCACCATTCCCGGCCTCCGCCAGCTGGTTCTGCTGCTGCTGTGGCTGCTGGGGTGGCGGCGCATCCCGCTGCCTCTGCTCCCTGAACAGCTTCAGGAGCTTCTGGGCCTTCTCCCTGCCCCTCCCGGTCCCGGCCCCCGAGATGGAGACCAGAGACGGGACCACTCCTTCCTGGAGCACTGGCGTGATGCACTTGTCGTCGGCCGTGCACATTACCAGGAGGCACGACACGGACTGCTCCTGCTCCGTCGGCTCACCCGTCTCAAGCAGTGTCGCTAACGCGCTGACCAAACCCGGGGTGGACATGATCTCCTTCCTGCCAGCCTGGGTGGCTGCAAGGCTGATGAGCACAGCAAGGGCCTTCTCTGTCCACCCGAGGCCCTCCGAAGCTGGAGACTCCGTGAGGAGACAGTGGAGAGCATCCACGATGCCTGCGGTAAGGAGTGCTGGGACACTGTCCTGGTGGTTCGAGAGGTTGTACAACGTGTACAAGGCGTCGTGCTTGCAGGAACTGCTTTTTGTGTCACCGGCATCTTGGCTATATAGACAGTCAACTAGGAATGACACAGCCTGGCTCGAACCGATGGCAGCCTTTGCATCCGGTAGGCAGGAAAGGTTAAGGTACAGTGCCGTGGCTGGACCAGATAGGCGCGGATTGGATATCATCTGCTCAAGTAGATCGACAACTCCAGCAGTTAACAGGAGCCCCTTGTTTCTGAAATAAGAAGGATATTGATAAGCAAAAAAGCTAGGAAAAACAACTTTCACTAATTTGAGTTAGTATACACCCTAGATATTTTCAACTAGAAACGATTAGCAAGCACCAGATGACTAGGAAATAATACCTGTTATTGTTGACTGCGAGGTTGAAAAGAGCCATGGCCCCAACTTCCTGTGCCTTCTCATTTCCATCATTCACGGCATTCCTCAAGAACTCAACCAGTGCCTCGGCAAACCCGTTTGAGCCCAGTTGGATCCTTGCTTCCTCGTCATCTTTCAAAAGATACCTTATCTGCTCCACCAACCTACACTGCTTGTTCACATTGCTTCTTTCATGAAGCAAGAGCAGCAAGTTCCCATAGCCTTCGTTCAAATCGAAATCGTTACAAGAGCTGTCATCCAGCGTTCCTGATTCACTGTTTGCCGGCTCCTCCTTTCTCATATTCTCCACCGGGACAACCTTAACACTCTTCACATTGGTAGAATCAAAACTTTCAACAGGCATGCAACCTGTAGCCTCGGTATCTGAGAAAGCAAGCCTCCAATTTACATCAAAAGATCCTGGTGGACCATCAGGTACTGGAAAATCATTCTGCTCACACCAGCTGGCGACCAGGGCCTTGACACAGTAGTTTGGAGTCAATGACAAGTGGTCAAGTTGCTGCTGAGTTTTAGGACATGTGCTGTGACCATCATTGAACCATTTCTCAATGCATACGCGCTCATAAGTCTGCCCAGATGAAATGATAACTGGGTCATACATGAGCTGTAAGGAAATAGGGCACCTAAGTTCTTCAGGAGGGATTGACATATTTTCAGACCTTGGACCACCACCACGTCTGCAATTGAATGACCCGAGCCTAGAATTGAAAGATCCAAACCTCGAATTGAACGATTGGATGCTAGAAAGCTGCCTGCTGAATGCCCGTCCATTGCCGTAGGGCCCATACATATCATCCATGCCTAATACTGTAGGCGAGCAGGGAGACGATCCTTGAGAATCTGTATCATCACCAGCCTCACTTCTGAAGAATTTTGAGTATTTCCTCATGAGATTGTACAAGTACGACACGACAAGCTCCTTCCGCTTGTCTTCATCAGAACGAGCCTTCTCAATTAGCTTCTTGAGGGCTCTTCTCTCGGTGAGTGCTGCCCTAGAAGATGTAATTCCCAATTTCAGAGCAGCCATGTGGAAGACCTCGAGCTCTCCACTATCACTGGAACCATTTGTTTTATTGTTTCTCTGGAGCAAATTGATAACATCATCACCAGCTTCCTTCTCTGATCGATCCAATGTAAAGACAATATCTTCCAATTCACTAACAATCTCTACAATCTGTACAGAAACAAGTTCAGGGTGTCAGTGAGTACACATTCAAATATATCACAAAAACCATAAAGCAACAAAGGGAAAAGATCAAAGAACAGTGACCCAATGATTTGACTAGATGGGTTTCTTTTTACAATATACCTTACAGCTGATGTCTTCTGTTACTATGCTTTCAACACGCCTTAAACTTTCCTGAAGCTGGCCTCTAGATTTCTCAAACTTCAAAAGCACAGTTTCAGAAGTGATGGCCTAGAAGTAAAATAAAATCACCGTTACAAAACTGTTCCAATCCCACAAATCTCCAAAAGAAATTGTAGTTCTGTCCAGTGTGTTGTATTAGAGAAGAGGGGAACAAGAAGTTACCAAGTAGAGCCTGCTGCTGTCTGCACAATGTTGAAGAAGCCCTTTGGCTTTATCTAGAGCTACATGTAGTGAACACAATGCCTGTATACCAGACTTGCTTCTGGGTCTTGATGCTTCGATGAAAGGGAAAATGGTGGAAAGCTTAGATACAGCAGGATGAAATGCTCTACAGATTCCTGCGTGCAACTGCATAAACAAAAAGTTATTCAGATTTCATAGTGAAATTAAGCAAACCCCAAAGCAAGAAGGTATAGGTTCCAGTAGCTCATTGTAAGTATATTATTTGCTCCATACAGTACAAAGGCACCTGTTAAGTAGTAGTTTTTTTTAACGAAAAAAAGAACCTTATAGAAATCAAAGCATTGTGATAGTATTAACCATTGAAAGTACTCCTTAAAAGAAGGCTTTCAGGATGTACAGAGTACTTACAAAAGGTAGACAAACAACAGATTAACAGGAATGCCAGAAAAATTCACTGTAAAGATGATACCTTGGCATCATTAGCCAGAAAAGGACCTTCTTCAGCCTCAATTGCATCCATTGTTGACTGCTACCTGAGCTCCAACATCTGATTACAAGAATCACAAGAAAAACAGATAACATTAGCATTTCACTCTAAACATTCTCAAGTTTCAGTCTTTCAGATAAAATTAGATAGTTTTTTTTCCTTGAGACAAAAGGAAATGATAGTTTGGACATTGGCAAATGGAACAGAGCATATATCCAGCCATTACGAGTAGAAATGGAAGAGATCAGAATGGCTGAAATCTACTGGCAAGCCCACAACACACTGCTCTCCAAGAATCAACTTTGGCTTTCAGAAACAACCCAATGAAAAGGACGTTTCCTCTACAAAATTTGTGATTTCCAGCTCCTGGAGCACAAGACATTTTTTATCTACCAAATTCACATGTTCTAAACAAATCTAAAGCTCCAATATAGCCAGCGTCCTGCATTTGACTCTTCTCCTTCCAAAAAAATAAAAGAAGAAAAAAAAACAGATGTCGGCAGGGGCGGACATGGCGTGGGTATAGGGATTCCAATAGCCGACATTTTTCTTCGAAATACAAAGATCAAGAGTGCTGAAGAACTAGTCGAACCACCTGTGTGGATGAACTGGGTTAGGAGGGCGTGGCGCCACGCAGAACACAAATCCATAACTCAAATGGTGGATACGATTGTTCGTGCCTAGTGCCTACAGCTAAGGAAGGGAACTCTCGGAGCATCCACCCAGACAAGCTAGGTCCACTCACCAAGGAAAGAAGGAATCACTCCGCGGCAGGATGGATCTCCACCCCCACACCACTCCGGAGGAGCTCTGCGCCGACGGCCACAGTGGACCGGGGATCCGGCTGAGGTAGGGAGTGGCTGTGCGGCGACTGCGCGAAAGTCTAGCGGTGGCGAGCTGGGAGCCTAGGTTGAGCCTCCGGAGCCAGGCTTGCAGCGAGGCCGTGGGCGCGCGTGGATGAGGAGCGCGAGGCCGAATGCAGCCACACCTTGGTGGGCACGCCCACACCGCTCAAACTTTGATTTCTACCCGTAGCTATGGAGAACGGATCTCACCGGCGAGGTCTCCACGCGGCTCCGGGGGTCGCCGGCGACGGCTGCGGCGGCGGAGGAGGAGCGTGGGGCGGTGGGGGAGGGGGGAGAGAAGGGAGGAATAATGGAGATCGAGTGGGGGGACGTTGAGAGTGGATTTTATTCAGATTTCAGGGCTGTGGGCCCGGGAAAGTGAAATAAATGCCAATTTATTTTTTTCTCTGTGGGGTTTTTCTTTTCTTTAATAGTGTTTCCTAAGAAATTAAAAATGGTTCAAGGTCCCTTCTCTATTCTTTTTGTTTATTTTTTTGGGCCATCATGCTTATGGTGGAGTTTGGATAAGCTTTTTGGTTGCTTGGAAATGATTTGTCAGTTAGACAATGCGAGATGTGGACTTGTTTCTAGTAGTAGCATGGTTGGTTAGTGAGCGTGTGTGTTTGAACAAAAGTGAACAAAATTCACAATGAAAAGTTTGGTTTTGGTTTTGTTTATATAGAATTATTTTTTTATTTTCTTTGTCTGAACTCTAACCATGTATTTCTTCTACTGCTTATTTAGTCATAGAAGAAATACCAGATAATTGATGTTAACAAGCTGTGGCTGTCTTTTTGAAACATTATAGACAGTGATACAGAGGATTGATTGTTGAAATTCTAGACACCATAGAGTGGGGTGTATCATATTCGTCGTTTATGTGGACAAAAATGTGATTTAGCCGTTATCAGAAAATTGTTTAGATCTTGTTTGTGGATAAGTACTAGCTAGTAAAGTTGGTAAGCCGTTTGTCTTTCGTTTTAGTAAAATAAAGTAGGAGAAATGTCACTGTTCATGAAGGGTTCATTCGATCGATGTATGAGTTCTCATGGTTACATCCAAAGAGGCATGTCAAATACAAGTTGTAGGAAAGGATCCCAATCAAAGCAAGATAACCTAGATGGCAAGTCGTGAATCGTGATGTTCCGTTTTGTTCCTCTCACTCCCTCTCAACGATGATATTGATGTTCAAACTACTTGGTCAAATTTTTCAAAATGTCTACGTCGTCTTATTTTTTTTTAATTTACTTTGCAGTGGAGAAAAGCGTCTCGATGGTGGTGTATCTGAACTCACAATATATGTTTGTAAAATAAATCATCAAACTCAGATATTTTTTCCCTTAAAACATATAGGAAAAATGAACATACGCATGATCTGTCGTCTCTCACACAAGTACCTTGCTGTACTTAGCCGAGAACAGTGCTGTGGTGTCCTTGCTGATCGAGTAAATCACTACATTTTCTGCGACCAGCACATGATTGATGTTTCAGCCACACACTTCTTCAAAAATAAAGCCAACTTGCATATGCCTGTGGCCAAACATTTCCACTCCCAAGCACCCTTTCTTTCTTTAAACTATGAACCCGGCGATGAATGTGCAAATGGCACCAAAATCAGATCCCAAACTTAACAACTGGAACCAAGATTAACACAGAGATCTAAGCTATAGTGCCAGCATAGTGACCCCCTCCAAGTGGGGGCTTTTCTATTCCCTTTGCTGCAAGGGATCTCTGATTCCATCCATCAGATGCCCAAACCAAACCAAACCACAGCCCGGAGACACGAGGTATAAACAAACAAATCTTGACATCCCAACAAAATTGTTTATGCACCAGTACTAACCATTTGATTAATTAATAGAAAACTACACATAAATGTTTGAATGGTCCCTCCACTGGCAGATGATTCCATGCGTTTCCCTTCTTCTTATAAATTTAAAATTTGTCAGAGTTAGATCAAGCCTTGCTTTCCAGTGGATCCTCAGAGAGACCAAATCATGCATTCACCGGGTAAGTTATTCTAATCCAGTCATCAGAGAGCTAGTTTAAGAGGACAAGGCAAGTGCTAGCTTTGAGGTGATGCCATAAGGCTTTAGGCGACAGGCACTTGGAGTCATGCATGGATGATAGGGGGCCTGTACGTGTCAAGGAATTATTAGCGTCTTTAGGGGCAGGGGAATAAGGGAAAAGATCTTGCTGTTGGGTGGACGGGTTTGGCTGATGATCAAGGCCTTGGTGATGGATTAAAGAAAGGGAAGGGGAAGAATTGACCACTAATTCTTCCACGGTGTGAGATTATTGCTCACTCCTTTTGAAGCATTTGTCTTTCTTTTGGCACCCTTTTAAATCTTTTGAAAGTGCTGGATGTATGTTTCTGCACCAACAATCCTGATCGAGCAATGCCGTCCACTAGTTAAGCTTGTTTTAGAATGGAGAAAGTTGACAGGAATCATCATATCTGAAACAAAAGCAGCGGAGAAGATAGTAGTCGTCTAATCCTGCAAAATGTGCTGATAATCCACTAAGGAGCAGTGACTCATTTTTTTACAGAGAAACCCAGAAGGGCGAGGTACAGGTCCTCTTTAAGCGAGATTGGTCAATTGGCAAGCTCGCGGTTGCAGGTACAAACAAGCAAACCAACACAGAATTAACGCTCCTTGCACGGAGATCAGGAGGTACTACGCTACATAACTATAGAGCAGAACCTCCAAGATCCAAATTATCATTTGTGAAAGAGAGAGGCATGTGCAACCAAAAGGCTGGGTGCATTATAGTCAGACACACACAAAAAAACGGTTTGAATTAGTAATGTGCAGTATTTTGCTTCTAGGCAGCATTGGTCTCGTCTCCCCCAATCTCCATCCAAGAAAGTACTGAAGCTACTGCCACGTGCACAGTAACCCGGCCACAGGAGCAAATCAGCAGTCAATTTCTCACGGAACGCAAGCAAATTGCAATTCACCATCCACGGTAACAGTAGCAACATAACCCATGCATGCAAAACGATCCATCCATCACTGTTTTGCCACCGAATCCATGTCCTCTGCTGCGCTGGGCACGTACACCACTGCACGTACGTTGTGCCCTGTGCAGCAGTCCCATCGCATCTCGCCATCAACTACGCTCTCCATACACCCCATGCTACAATGTTACTGCATCTCGGACGACGAATCCGTGCACCATCCAAGCCGCTGTCACCGGCGCAAGGCTATCGCTGTTAAGCTTCGTCAAACACATGGCAGCATTAATCACCGATCAAGAGACGAGATCCTTGGTTAATGTTAACCTAGGATGTACTTAACGCCCAAGTGATCGCTGATCGATGATCTGGCGTCAACCTTGCATTAGATTAGGCATACAGTCAGCTGGGTAATGACATCACATTTTTATAATCGCAGCATGTAGTATAGTGTACCCGAGTACCGTACGCACACACCTTCAGATGGATGGGCGGCGGCTGTGTTTGCATCTGATGAATCCGAGAGCGAGAGGAAAAAAGAAATCTCGCCATGATTGGGAGGTGGTTGTAAATATATTTGGGTGGGCAGGAGAGGAGAGGAGAGATGGCCGGAGCCGGGAGACCCAGCAGCACATGCGGGCGGCCGGCGGCCGCATCGTGAGGAGAGGACCCAGAGCAGCAGAGGCCAGGAGGAGGGAGCCCAGGAAATGGGGCGGGCACGGTCGCTGTAGCGGGGGCCCACCAATTGAAGCCCGGATCGGGCGGCAGCTGTCGCAGACCCACACGTGGACGGACAGGAGCGCCCTGGGCCAGGGATCGTACGGTACGGCCCAATTGGCGAGGGGCCCAGCTGGCGGGTGCTGGGGCTCCACGGTGGCAGCGGCGGCCCGCTCCCCCCGCTGTGGCGCTGCTGCGCCAGCTGTCACGTCGCGCTGTGCTGGCAGCACCGCCACAGGTGGTGGCAGCTGTCCACGCGGCGGCCTGCTTCCTCGTGCTTTGGAGCAGACGTGGTCCGTACCACGCGCCGCGTGCGCGTTACAGCTGTTCATTTGAGGAGCACGTACATTAGCCAAGTGAATTTTTCGATTTACCACTACTACGTACACCGTACATCTAGGAGCAGTAATATTATATAGGAGTACTGTATTATGTATTGTATTAAGTATAGTATCAGACACAAACACACAATGAAAATGAATATTTTTTGCAGCTGGTATTCCTGAGAACCAGAAGCTAGCTACACATACAGAGAGCGAAAGGGAGCACGTTACGGCACATGCATTTGCATCTCCGATTCCGTCACCTTCACTCAAAATACAGGCATCACCAACCCATCCCATGCATGCATTGCTGGTAAGCGCCGGGGGTGTGTTTAGTTTCCGCGAAAAGTTGTTAGAAAATATTGTAGCGCACTGTAGCACTTTTCGTTTGTTTGTGGTAATTGTTGTCCTACCATGATCTAAGTAGGATCAAAAGATTCGTCTCGTCGTGTACATTAAAACTATTTACTTAGTTTTTTTATTTACCTACGTTTAGTGCTCCATGCATGAGTAAAGAGATTTAATGTGATTTGATCCTAGTATAAAAAACCGGACCGGTTCACCGGTTGAACCAGAAAAACCGTGAACAAGTGGCTGGACCGGCTTTTCGTACTTGGGATTTGATGTGATAGATGAACAGTAAAGTTTGGAGAGAGAGGGCCGAGATTACATTTCGATGCCACTGCCAAACCAACCAACCAAGCCCGGAAGCCCCGCAGGCACGCACGCACCACCGCCACCGCCGCCACCGTCTTGTGCGTGCCTGCATTTGCATGCATCGATGTTGGGCGCGATGCGACCGGGCCGTTTCCTTCCCGCGCACTCCTGTGCTGTGTGCTCGACCGATCGTCTTCCTTCACGTTCACTTCATAATGTACCGTACCTGACGGCTGAGGCAGTGAGGCACCAGCAGCTACGCCATGCCTGTCTCTGCTTGCACGCATAGGCTGATAGGCATATATCAGAGCACGCATGGCTCGATCGGCTCATGCATGTGAGACTTCGCCGGCACTCGTTGCAAGATCCTCGGTTTTTTATTTCCATGCACGGGACGTTGGATCATCCCTTGGCAAAATTAGCAAGCTAGTTCTGTTTCTGAATGCATGGGTTTGTTCTTTGCCTGATCGATAGAATAGAAAAAAAGTTGCTTTTGTTTTCGTCGCGCAAAACCGGCCGGCTCTGCGAATTGATTTTGATTTGATTTGTGGTCGGCATCGACCATATCCACATGCGAGATTCCTGTTGTGTTGTAGTTCTGCAGGTGGCATCCTTTCCATCCTCCATACGAAGTGACCCAACAGAGTTTAAGCAGGGCCGGCATCGTGCTTATTATACGCTCATGATGGCAGCGGCATCATCACATCTTCGTTCACCAGTGATCGCACGGCCACCCTCTCTGCATCCATGGCCATGGGCCCGGCCAGTCACCGACACGGCGACACCTAAACTATATTGGGGCTTTGCGGAACGAAAACTATATATATATATATATATATCATCACCATAAGTATATGATATCGAGTACCCGCAAAAAAAGTGTATATTGATATCGTGAAACATAATCTGTTTCCTTTGAGGCTTGGAAAGTTCCAGATTTTATTTGGATCTCCAGCACTGCGCGCACCATGGCAGTAGATGAGCCCAAGAGAAGAGAACGGCAAGCTCATCAGGATTCAGGAGTAGCTAGCTGCAGTAGCCAGCTACTACATCCGGTGGTTTCTTTTAAAAAAAAAACTACCTCCGGTGGTGCCCCAGCCCCAGCATGCTGATGGTAATTAACCTGGACCATACAGCTCTTGATCTCCGATCCGCGCACCCAAGGAGACAGGCTATATGGAGGATCACACGCCAAATGGTCGGCGCAAGTCACATGAGAGAGAAAATGCTCAGAATTTCTCCCTCCACATGCATTCCGAGGTTTGTATTTGTATATGGTCAACAATAATGCTAGCTGGTGTTGTTGTTGTTGGGTTAGCAAACCCCAGTCGTTCTTGCCGGCACCATCAATGATTGGGCACGGCCGGTGCCTGCCTTGCCCCTTGGTCCTTGGATGCAAGCTCCATTGTTTTCTCTCTCCTCCTCCTCTTCCAGCTCTCTCTCAGTCTTTTTCCCTCCCTCCAAGTGAAGTCGGCATGCAAAAAAACTAATGACTAAACAGTGGCGCCAGTACAGTTAGGTCATGTCATGTCACACACTATCATTTCATATCATATTCATGTCGTGTGGCCCAACCAACACAAAGCTTCAGAGAGCTTGGCCGGAGAGATACAATACAATGGCAAGAGCAGACAACATATCTATGCACACACAGCACAATCATTTGCTTGAGTGGTTGGCTGCATGCATGCTATGGCTCATCGAATCCTACTCAGCTGCTGCAAGCCACCAGCTAGCAGCTCGCCGTGTGTCTATCCTGGCCTCAGATCATCAATCCGGCTCAACTTCCTCGTACGATCGACCGGTCGTCCAACACTGCCGTCCTGCTCTCTTGTATCGTCATGCATTTCGCTGACTGCCTGACCAGCGGCTGCTCCCTCCGTCCCTTTTTATCTGTCATTTACGGTTCTCGAGAAACAACTTTGACTGAATATAAAAAATATATATTAATATTTATAGTATATAATAAATATCATTAGATAGATATTTGAATCTAGTTTTTTAACAATTTTTTTTGAAGATTAAAATGCTGCACATATTTTCTACAAATCGAATTTAAATCGTGGCACGGAAATCAATGGCGACAGATATAAAACGACGGAGGGAGTACGCTGCTCCTTTGCGCGCTGCTCGCATTGTCATTCTGGTCGAATCGATCATTGATAGATTCTCCTTCCAGTTAGCGTTTCTGTAGCACAAAATGAATATGCTCTTCCATCATCCGACAAAAGTTAATATAGCTAATTTCTCCTTGGAAAATAAAAAACATATATTACTCGCATTTGCCTTCGATCAGCACCACTACTGATCTCGTAGCCACATATATTTAGTGGCTCCGATCGATCATGTGGATAGATAGTTAGTACTAAATATGTTCGCCCCGGCACAGTTATTAGCTGGAGGATGGATGGGGACACATAGAAAGGTCATGCTCATAAAACCCCGAAAAGGCGCCTTGATTACAAGTAATTTAGCTCGTGGATGATATCGATCGGAAAAGAGGCCAGTCCCATCACCGATTTGCAAGTGTATACAGTAGTCGCCGGCACTAGAGCTCATCATTAGTCCAAATCAAAATCAAATCAATAAGCGGCCTGGCTACGAGCGCATATATATGTTGCTATAGCTATTAGGTTGCTAGTCAAACGGCTGAATTCCCGGCCGGTCTTAATACCGAAAGGTAACGTGCAAGAGCAAAGTGGCCAATCATGAATGGATTCCGATCCTGAGCCGTGTGCGTGTGTATCAGCATGGGATCATATATAGTACAACCTAATTTATTGATGTTAAATATGTGCTTGATTAATTAGGTTAGGTCAAAAAAATGGCTGGATGGTTCATTTTTCTCAGTGAAAAAAAGTCCACGGTGAAATACTTCAGTGGTCTATAGAACTGTGGCATACACTGATGATCATGCATGCTTATCCTTTTCTTCGAATTAGAAAAATGGTTTCCTTCATTTACTCAGTATTCGGCAAATTGTGTATGTACTAGCCTGCAGGTGTATGGGCCCAGGGATGACGACCTCTACAGAGGGGCCAGGATATATATGATACGATGCGACGTGTTTCTTCTCAGTAGCCAGCGAACAGCTGAATTATCGGCACATCACAGGGTCCGTAGTTCCTGCGGATATTTTTCCTATTTTCCCGACACTGCAGCGAGATGTTTCTCCATGTGCTACTCTTTTCTTTTTATTTTTAGGCCCGTAATCAGTCTCGCCAATGGTGCTAAATGGAGATGGCTGAATGGCAATAAAATGCCGGGCAGTATATATATATATATATATACACACCAAACGAACCATCAGCGCTGATATAAAACGGTCATGATCAATGCTCTAATGATGGCCACGTTGGTACGCCTCGCCCGATATGCCGTATCACCAGAAAGGGCCAAGCGATCAATGCGCACATGTGCATGCATATGCCCCGGCCCGCCTAGATGTACAGGCGGCCTACCAAACTCTTGCTCTCCGATCCCTTGGCGCCACCAGCCCACCACCAACAGAAACACTGAAACAGCAAAGCCTGTAGGCGCCTAGCTATATGCTCGCAAGTGCAAATACTTACAAGCTTTTGGCATCTACGTACAGAGATAATAGAAATGCACACGCGTACCGATCGAGCGTGCCTACAAGGGCGGTGTTCACTTCCCTGAAAGGGGAATGTGAATTTGGATGAAAATGTCACATCGAACACTGTAGCACTTTTCGTTTGTTTGTGGTAATCATTGTCCTATCATGACCTAACTAGGCTCAAAAGATTCGTCTCGTCGTGTACATCAAAACCATGTACTTAGTTTTTTTATTTACCTACATTTAATGCTCCATGCATGAGGAGAGAGATTTGATGTGATAGTGAATAGTGAAGTTTAAAGAGAGAAAGTTTGGGGGAAGTTTTGGATTCGAAGGGAAGTGAACACCGCCAAGAACGAACGAGGAAGCGACTAAAAATGCACCCCTAACGAGGTGTCGAGGTGTCTGCTGGTAGGATGAAACTTATCGAGACGGAGATGGAGATGCATGGCGTCATCGTTATCATCGTATGCTACGGTTCGTTCCCTCTGGCCATGGCCAAGCGACTCAGGCCTCGCTCTAAAACTAAAAGAGTCAAAGACCACCGCAGCAGGCAGGCAAAGCCGAGCGCTAGCTGCGAGCATGTGAGCCGCACATGACGGTGTCCCCCACCCATCCATCGCTCGCTCTCTGGCCGGCCTCGCGTCTTCGGCATCATCGCAGCAGGATCGATCCATCCATCGGCCACGCACGCGTGGCTTCGCTTAATGGGAGGCGAGAGGCGACGGACACGGACGGCTCGATCCAGCCTCCGGCCAGGTGCAGCGCATGTGGCGCGCGCGCGCGCGCAACGGACAGCGGCTGCGTGCCGGGCAGCGCGCGCCAGCCACCGCGTTGGATTTGCGTCGCATCGCATCGGGTTGCCGCTGCCGGCGTCGCGGATCTATCGGGAGAGGGTGGGCGGGCGGCTACGGAGCACAAGGACCAGCCAGGTCGGGATGGCACGCCGACGCCCGACGGCAACGTTACCCCCGTACTTGCCGTGTCCGTGCGCGCGCGTTGCCTTGCCGCACGCCTGGCCTGCTGCTTTGTCCTTGCCGTCAAGCCTCACGCGTCGTGACTGGGTGGGACGAGTGGCCAACACGAAGGGCCTGCTTTGGATGGCAGTAAAGTGAGTCACCACCTGGTTGTTGGCTTGGCTGCTCTGTACATACACTCTTCCGCGCGCGAACCATATTTTGCTCTGGCCGATTTGACGGCCGCTGACTTATCACTGTGCTATATCCGGCCTTCTTTTGTTCGTTTCCCTCTTTCTTCGGATAACCGACATCGACTTTTGCATCTTGAACGAACGAGTTCATTATTAAGCTAAAGCCTAAGATCGACGACTTCCAGGAGATGTTTATTTAGGTCTTCCGGAAGAAGTAGCAACTGGGACGACTTCCACGCCATCGCGCACTCGTCTTCCCTCATCGTCTTCGTCTAGTTCGTGCGCTCCAGCGTCAGCATCGATGTCGTCCATCCAGTATCTCTCTTCCCCTCGTCTACTCCCCATATCCGATCTGCTTCCGCCGTCATTTCCAACTGAGCCGCAAGTCGCCGCCTCGTACTGGGAAGAAATCCGATCGTCATGTCCTCAGCAAGAGCATCATTGGCTTCCAGCTGCCATCTCCATGGCGACTCATCCAAACCTCATCAGCTTTATTCCCATGGGGTTCCCGATCTTGATTTTGTCAGCATGTCAGATCTCAAGTTCTATTTGCAGCTGTACATCTTGAGTTGAAACGAAGACTGAAAAAGTAACCTCGTGAGATGATGGGAATTTGTATGAAAAACCTGAGAAGATTCAATTTCCTTTGCACAGATGTGTTGCCTCTTTAACCTTTTCAGTATTTTGGGAAGAAGATTGTATTCAGAATCTGTGAGTAGAAATTTCGATTGGACTGTTGCAGGCAGTACAGACAACATCTCGCTGGTCTCGCAATGCAGGCACCTCCTCCCCTGTCTCCTCCACGGTCGATGCGGCGGCGGCGTTCGACGCCCGGGTCGTCGGCGCTTCAGTCTTCTTGGTGGGCTTCGGACGGCGAGATGTCCGCGGCGGCCCAGCCTGCAGGAGCATTTGATACCGTTTCATTGGTAAAGCCGAACAAATCAAGTAAACAGCGATTCCATTTCCGTTACCGCTGATATTGAATCCCTTTACGTTTGCGTTAACGATTCTTGAACCAAACAGCACCTCAGAGTCTAGTTGCCCAATTAGATATTACACATGGCGCTCAACGGAAAGCATTGTCACTGTCACCTTAACAGAGGACACTCCCATCCCGTCCCCATAAATTATTGCTGTTGACCAGCTCCAGAGCACCTCCAGCTCACCCTGCAAGTGGGTTGGAAACCAAACTATACCCACACCATCCCATTCTCATGAGAGAAATTATACGAATCCACTCCACCCCAAACCATCACCACCACACACCAATCCAACCCAAACATTTGAACTCATAATGTAATAACTATTAGCCAAACTATGGTTACAACCCAATAAGAACCCGTTTCTCAAAAAAATTATAATATAGATCTAGCCACGCTGCTTTGCACAGAGGAGCCGCCAGGCGTACTGAGTCATCTCCAATAAATTTCGGTCAATTTCGATAAAATTTTATAGTGTGAACGCGAGGTTTTAATTTTAGGGTCCGACTCTTGATATGGGGCCCACGCGTAGATCTAGCCACACTGCTTTACACAGAGTAGCTGCCAGTCATACTGAGTCATCTTCAACAAATTTCGGTCAATTTCGATAAAATTTTATAGTGTGAACGCGAAATTTTAATTCCAGGGTCCGGCTCTACACAAAGAACCCATTTCAACCCAATCCAATCCAACCAAACCCATATTTACATAGAACCTACTCCACCCCACTTCATTAACTAATATAACCCATTTCAACCCACTCCAATACACTCCATATCAAAACCCAACCCATTTGAAACCAAACCATTTACAGGGTGACCTCCAGCACACAACTAATCGCCGAAAGATTAATAACCATCGCCTGAAGTACCTCCCCTTTTGGCCTTGGATTGGATAAAATGGTAAAGGGAATGCCGTAGTACCACCTAATCATCTAACTCTTTTTTACCACAACAAACAAAAAGTACCGCCGGCAAGGAATCATTTCGTGGCGCAAAGGATGCTGCCTTTTGGTCTCGAGAAAAAGAAAAAGGATGACGCATTCCTTTCCCGGGATGAACAGGCCATGGGCTACCATCCTCCATGAAAATATGCCTACAAAGATGGGTCCAACAAAAATTGGAAAACAGACCCGTCAGTGCACCAGATCAACGAGCAATTATCAGCCCATATCACATCGGTCTTCCGCAAAACACCAGGAAACCACATGCAGAGGAAGCCTAATAAAATTCTAGCCGCACTCAATTAAGAATGCTTCTGAATTTGTCTTTGTCGGGGACAGACCCAGGGGTCCCCTAACCATCGGGGTAATCACCCTCTAAAAACGATCAACCACGAAAGGCCGAATCACCGGTGTCGGTGCTGGGATCGGTCGACCAATCCCCAGCGCCAAACAGAATGCGCTGTGTCCCGTCCCCTGACGGTTGATGCAAGAGCTAGCACAATGAGACAAGAGTTTATCCTGGTTCCGACCGTGAGGTCGTACGTCCAGCAGGGTGCGCTCGGGGCGCTGTACTATCTTGCACCGGAGTGCTTGCAGTGGGGGGCTACAAGCAAGGCGGGAGAGGAGAAGGAGTCTCCAAGTCCCTGAGAATGGGTGCGATTGGGGCGAGTGCCGATATCGCGTGAGGCGGTGTGCGTGGTTGAGTGTCCATTTTTTTCTCCTCTCTCGCCCCCTCCCTCCTTTTATAGGCCAAGGAGAGAGGGGGGAGGGGCTTACAAGTACAGGTACAGTGTGTGCTACAGAGGTGTGTACTGGAGAGCGTGGCGCTGGGCGTGCGGTCGTCCTTGACCCTGGCGGGGGATTTATGGCGAGCTCCGGCTTCCGCGGGCGTCATGGCCGTCCCCGTGCTTGTCCTGGAGTGATTTCGAGGGGTGGCGCTGCCGTAATCCGCACCCAGCTGCCCGCCGCTGGTCGATTCGAGGGCGTGGTAGGTGGGGAAGGACGAGAGTTGGCGGCACAGGGGCCGGCATGGCGCTTGCTGTCGACCACAGTGCGCGGCGTGCCCGGTTTGCCGGGGAATGGCCGAGAGTTGGTGGATTTGACCCCGCGTTCATCATCACCGGACCACGCCTGACCGGAGTCCGTACTCGGTTGCTGCTCGTATATTCGTTCGAGGGTTCTTCGCGCCCATTCGAGGGCTGCGCCGGGGGGGAAAGGACGGGAGCGGGTGGAATAGTGGTGCGGATTGACGCCTGCAAGTCCGCACAGGGCTTCGCGCAGCGCCGCATGCGTCTTCACAGTGGTGGTGAGGACGCATAGTGACCGGAGTAGTTGAAACAGCGAGCTCTGCGGTGTCAGCGGCGCGGCGTGGGGAGAGATTGCCTTTTGACTTCGGCGCCCGCCTGATGGGGCGGGCATTAAATGCCGTTGTCGGGCGGGGCGCCGGGGCGTGCCGCATTATGTAGAGTGGTGGCCTCGAGCGAGGCGGAGTTGGCTCGCCCGCTCGAGGGGGTGCGCGGCCCTCGAGCGAGGCGGAGTTGGCTCGCCCGCTCGAGGGGGTGCGCGGCCCTCGAGCGAGGTGGAGTTTGCGTTGTGTAACCGGGGCGTCCCCAAACTTCGCGTTCGGGGTAAAGTCCGTTGTACATGCCCGAATTGTCCCTGACTCTGTCGATCCGGAGCGCCTGTTGAACCCTTTCGCGGGCCAGGCTTCGTACTCCCGGTCGGCGGCACGGTCATCCTGCCGGCTTTGGGTCGCGCACAAGGCGTGGCCAAAAGTGGTGATGGCGGGCGCGTTCCCCCCGCAGGGGTGGCTGCGACCGAGGTGTCGGCGGCGCGCTTCTTGGCCCAGGGGCCGCCGCAGATGCCCGGGGCCAGGGGAGCGGCGGAGTGGGATGCGGCCGAGGTGGCGCTGCTTCAGGGTCGACGCGGCCCGAGCGCGTGGCCGGAGGAGCCTGGCGTCTCTGCCCGGGTTTGGCAGGGCATGGCGGAGGAGAACGAGCTGTGGGCTCAGGCCGAACGGGTCGGGACGGACCTGGAGCGGGCCATCTCAGCCGCCGCCGATCTCCATTCCAGGCAGGCGCTGGAACTCTTCGAGGTATCCCCGCGCTCACCTCAGCACTTCGAGATTGTTTTTAGTCTGTGTCTTATCCTCGATGGTTCTTCGTGCAGCTTCTACGGCAGGAGGCGGCAGACAAGACCGCGTGCATCGCGGACTTGTACGCCGACCTTTGCCGGTTCCGTCAGGCGAACGCGGACCTGGGCACGGAGGTGACCCAGCTCACCGTCCGGGTGAGGGAGGCGGAGACGGCCGCCCGCGCACACGAAGAAGCCAAGGCTCGCGCGGAGCGGGAGCGCGACACCGAGAGAGGCACGGCGGAGCGGGAGGCCCGAGCCTCGGCCGCGGCGTTGGAGCGGCTCGAGCTCGAGCGCAAGGCGCGTGAGGAGGTCGGGGCCAGGCTGCTGGAGGCACAGGGCCAGCTCCAGCAGGAGCGTGAGGCGCTGGCGGCGGAGCGGACGCGGCTCGAGCAGGAGCGCAAGGCGCGCGAGGCCGCACAGTCCCAGCTCGCGGAGGCGACGGCCCGGGCAGAGCAAAAGGCCCAGGAGGCCGAACAGCTGGGCCGCGCGCTTCGAGAGAAGGAGGGTGCGCTGGCCACCGCGGAGGGCCTGCTCCAGCAAGAGCGCACGACGCTTACCGAGGCCAGGGCCTTGGTAGACGGTATGGCTTTACGCTTTCCTGGCTTTCTTGGCTGTTTCTGTGTTGGAGTTCGTCTTGACGTGCTCGAGCCTTGTCAGGGCTGCGGAGGGCCGAGAAGGCGGACGAGGTGGTGGCTGTTCAAGTCGCCTACTCCGAGGCTCAGGGGGAGCTCGAGATGCTGAGGGCTGCCGCCGACGCCGCATGCCGGGACATCCAGTGCGTCGACATCCCGTCGGGGTTGCAGTCGGGGTCGTCGTTACCCAGCCGCTTGCGGTCTTTGGGAGGCTGCGTGACGGAGCGCCTCGAGAACGCCCTTCACCTTGGTGTGAAGAAGGCACTCGGCGTGGTGTCGACGCATTATGACATCGACCTCGCGGCTGTGGCGCGCGGCTACTTCATCGACGCAGACCTGGATGACGACGCCGCCCTTGCCGCTCTCGACGAGGCCGACGACGGCGCCGAGGACGCCGCCACGGCGCTTGCCGCCAAGTTCGGGCGTGAGCTTTTTCCTGGAGAGGATGAAGATGCGTGCGTGGATATCGAGCCTGGGGTCGCGGCTGCCACCGAAGCCGAGGTTGATCCTGAGGCCGACGCCGTGGCGTCCCTTGAGGAGGCCATTGCCTCGGTGCGCCGTGATGACGATGGTCCTGGGGCCCTCGCGTCGGTTCCTTCGACCGTCGCCGCCGAGGCCACCGCGCCCCCGCAGGAAGGTGGAGCCTGAAGGGTTCAGGCTTAGTATCTAGATGTATCTTAGTTTTTAGGAGACTAGCTCTGTACATAAACTAAGATTGAAAGTCGATTGTGCGTTTCGAACTTGTTCGATTGTTCTATTGTGCTACTCTTGGCTTGGAGAGATTTTGGCCGGGTATTTCGAATCCGCGAGTAATTAAGGCATGGAGTGGAGAGGGAGGTGCCGTATCCCTTCGCGGGTATAGGCGGTCTCACGGCTCAACCGGCTCCAGCTTTAGTTAGCTCGCGCCCCTCATCTCTCTAAGCGCCTCGAGTTTCAGCACAATTTTTGAAAATTGGGACGATTAGGGGGGTAAACCCCCCTGCAGCCCCCGAGGGGGGCTTGGCTCTATTGAGAATAGAACCAAGTCCCCCTTGTTCACACTGTTAGTAACAATGTTTTCATGTTTTTCGCAAATTTTTCATTGTTGTTAACTAAGAACATGAAGTATTTACAAGAAATACTGAGAGTTTTAAGGATAGAAGGAACGTAGCTGTTGGATGTTCCAGGCGTTGGTGAAGACCTCGCCCTTCTCGTTCGCCAGCTTGTTAGTGCCAGGTTTGAGGACTTTGGCGATGATGAATGGTCCTTCCCATGGCGGAGTGAGCTTGTGACGCTCTCGATTGTCTTGGCGCAACCTCAGCACCAGATCCCCTTCGTGGAGGTCTCGACGCCGCACCCTCTGAGCTTGGTATCGCCGGAGTGATTGTTGGTAGCGTGCTGAGTGAAACAACGCTACGTCGCGAGCCTCATCCACCTGGTCCAGCGAATTCTCGTGGTTCCGCTGGTTTTGGTCTTCCTGGTAGGCCTTGAGCCTCGGAGACCCGTACTCCAAGTCTGTTGGGAGGACGGCTTTGGCGCCGTAGACGAGGAAGAACGGGCTGAAGCCTGTGGCTCTGCTTGGGGTTGTCCTGAGACTCCAGATCATCGATGGCAGCTCAGCAACCCACTTCCGGCTAAACTTGTTCAGCTTGTTGAAGATTCTTTGCTTCCGGCCTTGTAGTATCATGCCGTTGGCACGTTCTACTTGGCCGTTCGTTTGCGGATGTGCTACGGCCGACCAATCTACGCGAATGTGATGGTCGTCGCAGAACTCCAAGAATTTCTTGCCGGTGAATTGGGTGCCGTTGTCGGTGATGATCGAGTTGGGTACCCCGAATCGGTGGATGATGTCGGTGAAGAACAACACGGCCTGCTCAGATCTGATGCTGGTGATGGCTCGGACCTCGATCCACTTCGAGAACTTGTCGATGGCCACCAACAAGTGGATGAAGCCCCCGGGCGCTGAGCGGAAGGGCCCCACGAGATCCAACCCCCAGACCGCGAAAGGCCATGTTACGGGGATGGTCTGCAGGGCGCGCACCGGGAGATGCGTCTTTCGTGCGTAGAATTGGCACCCTTCGCAGGTGCGCACGACTTCGTTCGCGTCGGATACGGCGGTGGGCCAGTAAAAGCCTTGCCGAAATGCGTTACCCACGAGGGTACGCGGCGTCGCGTGGTGTCCGCATGCCCCGGCGTGGATGTCGCGGATCAACTGCCTTCCCTCGGGGATGGGGATGCATCGCTGCAGGATCCCCGAGGCGCTGCGCTTGTACAGCTCGCCGCCGACCGAGACAAAGGTCTTGGCCCTTCTGGCGATGCGGCGCCCCTTGGTTCGGTCCGAGGGCAGCTCCCCGCGGTCGATCCACGCGAGGTACGGATCACGCCAGTCTTGTGGTCGCGTGTCTACGTCGACTTCCATGGCCTCAGCCGAAGAAATTTCAGCGTCGAGGGCTTCGACCCCCTCTTTCGAGGGGTCCTCTTCCATGGGCTCGACTTCCTCAGCCCCCGGGGGCGTCTTGAGGGTTCCGGCCCTTCGCTCGAAGTTGACGGAGGGTTGATCGAGGTCGCGGGCGAAGACGTTCGGAGGAACGGTGATTCGCTCTGACGCGATCTTGGCCAGCTGATCCGCTTCCTCGTTGTATTTGCGCACGATGTGGTTCAGCTCGAGGCCATAGAATTTGTCCTCGAGACGACGAACCTCGTTGCAATACGCCTCCATCTTTTCGTCGCGGCAGCTTGCATTCTTCATCACTTGGTCGATGACCAACTGAGAATCTCCCCGGACATCGAGGCGTTTGACGCCGAGGTCAATGGCGATGCGGAGCCCAGCGAGGAGGGCTTCGTACTCCGCCATGTTGTTCGACGCTGGGAAGTGCAAGCGAACCACGTACCGGATATGTTCTCCGAGGGGTGAGACGAAGAGGAGGCCCGCGCCTGCCCCGGTTTTAATCACCGACCCGTCGAAGTACATGGTCCAACATTCGGCTTGGATCTGCGGCGGTGGAAGTTGGACGTCGGTCCACTCAACGATGAAATCCGCTAAGGTTTGCGACTTTATCGCCTTTCGCGGCGCGTAGGAGAGAGTCTCCCCTACGAGCTCCATAGACCACTTCGCTATTCTACCCGAGACGTCCGGGTTGCGGACTATCTCCCCCAAAGGGAAAGATGAGACCACGGTGACCGGGTGGGCCTCGAAGTAGTGTCGCAGCTTTTGCCGCGCGAGCACTACAGCGTAGATTAACTTCTGGATCTGTGGATACCGCATCTTGGTTTCGGTCAGCACCTCGCTGACATAGTACACCGGCCTCTGGACCGGCAGAGCGTGGCCCTCCTCTGTCCTTTCCACAACGATGACGGCGCTGACAACTTGCGTTGTCGCAGCCACATATAGGTAGAGGGGCTCGCCGTTCTGCGGCGGCGTGAGGATGGGTGTGCGCGCGAGCGACGCTTTTAGCCCGTCGAGGGCTCTTTGGGCTTCGGGGGTCCATGAAAAGCGTTCGTGCTTTTTTAGGAGCCGGTACAAAGGTAAGCCCTTTTCGCCAAGTCGAGAGATGAAGCGGCTGAGAGCTGCGAGGCAGCCCAGTACCTTTTGCACCCCCTTGAGGTCCCGAATTGGCCCCATTCGTTCCAGGGCCGAGACTTTTTTGGGGTTGGGTTCGATGCCTCGTTGGGAGACGATGAAACCCAATAGCATGCCTCGCGGCACCCCGAATACACATTTTTCCGGATTCAACTTTACCCCGTTCGCCCGGAGGCAACCGAATGTGATTTGCAAATCGTTGACCAGATCGTTCGCCTTTCTGGTTTTTACAACGATATCGTCAACATATGCCTCAACGGTCCACCCGATGTGGCTTCCGAAAACGTGTTGCATACATCGCTGGTATGTAGCTCCAGCGTTTCGGAGGTCGAACGACATAGTGACGTAGCAAAACATGCCAAACGGGGTGATGAAATAAGTCGCGAGCTGGTCGGACTCTTTCATCTTGATTTGATGATAACCGGAATAAGCATCAAGAAAGCATAGCAATTCACACCCAGCGGTGGAGTCTACTATCTGATCTATTCTAGGCAAAGGAAATGGAACCTTAGGGCATGCTTTGTTTAAACCGGTATAATCTACGCACATGCGCCATTTTCCGTTTTTCTTCTTAACTAGAACAGGATTGACAAGCCAGGTCGGGTGAAATACCTCTTTGATGAATCCGGCTTGCAGGAGCTTGTGCACCTCCTCCCCGATGGCGCGACGCTTTTCCTCGTCGAACCGCCGCAGTCGCTGTACCACCGGCTTGGAGTGAGGCTTGATGTCGAGGCTGTGCTCGGCGACCTCCCTCGGAATCCCCGGCATGTCCGAGGGTCTCCACGCGAAGATGTCGGCGTTGGCGCGGAGGAAGTCGACGAGCACTGCTTCCTATTTGGGGTCGAGGGTGGTGCTGACCCTCAACGCCTTGCCCTCGAGGGCATTGGGGTCGAGGGGCACCGCCTTGGTGTGCTCTGCAGCCTCGAAGGTGCCCGCGTGCCTTTTAGTGGAGTCGACTGCCTCGTTCGCCATCATCTTCAAGTCCGCCACTAGGGTCTCGCTGTAGGCGAGCGCTTCCGCGCCCTCGACGCACTCGACGTCGCACGCGTAAGCGTGCTCGTACGACGATCCCACGGTGATGACGCCCTTTGGTCCTGGCATCTTCATCTTGAGGTAGGCGTAGTTGGGGACTGCCATGAACTTGGCATAGCACGGACGCCCGAAAATAGCGTGGTACGCTCCTGGGAATCCCACCACCTCGAAGGTGAGGGTCTCCCTCCGAAAGTTATCGGGAGTACCGAAGCAAACGGGCAGGTCGATCTGCCCGAGGGGTTGGACCAGTTTTCCCGGCGCGATGCCGTGGAACGGCGCCTTGCTTGGCCTCAGCTGGTTCGTGCCGATGCCCATGAGCTCTAAGGTGTGGACGTAGAGGATGTTGAGGCTGCTGCCCCCATCCATCAGCACCTTGGAGAATCGCGTGTTGCCGATGACGGGGTCGACGACAATCGGATAGCGCCCCGGATTCGGGACATAGTCCGGATGGTCCTCGCGGCCGAAGGAGATGGTCTCGTCCGACCAGGCGAGGTAAGTTGGCGTCGCGGGGTGAACGGAGAAGACCTCTCGGCGTTCACGTCTTTGCTCCCGGGACGTCGTGTTCACTGTGGGCCCCCCTACGATGAAGAATACATTCTCCACATGGGGGAACTCGTCGTTGCCGCCATCGCCCGTATCCTTCTTCGGGCCATCCTCCTTCGCGGAGGTGCGCCTGAAGTAACCCTTGATCATCCCACACTGTTCGAGGGTGTGGGTGACAGGGCCCTTATGGTACGGGCATGGCTTCTTCAGCATCTCGTCGAACAGGCCTCCCCCCTGAGGGGGACCTCGAGGGCCTTTGCGGCCTCGCTCGACCACGAGGGCGTCGTCAGAGTCCTCGCCCTGCTGCTGCTGCTGTGCGGCTTGCCGAGGCTTCTTGCCCTTACCGCCTCGTTTCTGCTTTTTTGCCTTTGCCTTGGGTTTGCTGCCCTCCGCGGGTAGCTCCTCCGCGCGCTTCCCCTTGGTCTTGCCGTCGAAGATTGCCCCGACAGCCTCCTCTCCAGAGGCGAAGTTGGTGGCGATGTCGAACAGAGCGTTGACGCTGGTGGGATGGTTTCGCCCCAGCTCGCGCACCAGCTCTCGACAGGTCGTGCCTTCGAGGAAGGCGTGGATGATTTCGGAGTCACCCACGCTCGGGAGCTCGGTGCAGCGCTTGGAGAAGCGGCGGATGAAGTCCCTCAGCGGCTCGTCGGCCGCCTGCCGGCACCCGCGCAGGTCCCAGGAGTTTCCGGGGCGCACGTATGTGCCCTGGAAGTTACCCACGAACATCCTGACCAGGTCGTCCCAGTCGTGGATTTGATTCGCGGGTAGGTGTTCGAGGCATGTCCGCGCCGAGTCCGCGAGATCAAGCGGAAGGTTGCGGATGATCATGGCATCGTCGGTGGCCCCGCCCAACTGGCAAGCCAGGCGATAGTCGTTGAGTCATGTCTCGGGTTTCGACTCACCCGAATACTTGGTGATGGTGGTCGGCTGACGAAAGCGCGGCGGGATGGCGGCCGAACGGATCTTCCCCCTGAACACAGGGGTTCCCGGGGGTTCCGGCGTCGGGCTTTTGTCCTCCTCGCTGTCATAGCGACCCCCCCGTCGGGGGTGCCTGCTGCGAGGAGGCACCACGTCCTGCCTCTTCCTATTCAGGACGTTGCGCGCATCACCATCGTCGATGGCGCCCCGCGCGTCCACGAGTCGGTCCTTCGCGGACCTCCTTGTTTCGCGGTCGCCGGTTACGAGCGCCCTTCCGTCGTTCGTTGGACGGTGAGGCGTCCACGCGCCCCTGGGTGGGGTATGGATGGATTGTTCCTTATCTCACTTGCTTCCTCCGGCTCTCAAACTGGCCTGGTGGCGCATGCGGGAGGCGGAACTTTCCGCTTGTTGAACGGCCGCTTCTTCGACAAGGGCCTGCACCTGGCGCCGCATGCTGCGCGCTTCTAGTGTCGATGGTTCGGGCATGGCCCGAATCAGGGTTGCTGCGGCGACGAGCTTCTGGCTTGCTCGTGGCGGCATGGCAGGGCTGGCGTCGTCGCCGTCGCCCATGATGCGTGCTTGAGCGATACGCCCGGCGGCTCGCGCGCGTTCGCCGCGCTTGGGCTGCCGGGCTTCCAGAGCTGCGCGCAGCTCCTGTACCTGCTGGCGCTCCTGTTGGAGCCTGGCTTCCAGCTCTTGCACCTGCGCGAGCTGTGCCTGCGCGAGTGCGGCTTCGCCCGTTGGCTCGGCGGGCGCTGGTGGCGGTTCGTCGTGTCCGGCCCCGTCGCGCGTTTCTTCATCCTCTCCCACGGACTCTACTTCGCCGTCGAGGACGAAGCATTCCCGCATGGGGTCGTATTCCCCTTCGCTGGAATCGTCGGAGCAGGTGAGGCAGAAGTCCGCGACGGCCTGGAAGGAGATAAGGCCTTCGCGGTCGTGCAACCTGGAGTAGTCCAAGTCCGGGTGCTCCTGCCCGCGCACACTTTCCCCGTCATCCGACTCGGACTGGGGCCCACCGGGCGAGGTAATGTTGAGGTCGCGGATCGAACCCAGCTGGTGACCTGGCGAATCCTCGTGTGCGTTCGGGTTGGCGCTGATTGCCGCGGAGTAGCTTGCGGCCACGTTGTTCATCCCGTGTGGGAGCTGTGCCGTACCGGCCGCATTTTCCCAGCGCGCTCCCTCCGCGGGAGCCGCCGGCGGGGGTCCGCCCCCTGTAACGTGGCAGCGGGCTGGAGCAGCAGGTGTGCGCCCCAATCAGGGAGGACGATGCATGGGGCAACGCGTCGCTCCACGCGAACCTGCAGCTCGAGCAGTCTTCGACGTCTCCTGAGCTGGGACGGCGTTGGCGCCGAAGTCAAAAGGCAATCTCTCCCCACGCCGCGCCCCATCCGGCGGGCGCCGAAGTCAAAAGGCAATCACTCCCCACGCCACCCTGGAGGGGTAACGGGCATCATGTCGGGCGTCCTGGAGGCGAGCCGCATGAGGAGGCCCTCACGTATGTGCCCTGGAAGTTACCCACGAACATCCTGACCAGGTCGTCCCAGTCGTGGATTTGGTTCGCGGGTAGGTGTTCGAGCCATGTCCACGCCGAGTCCGCGAGATGAAGCGGAAGGTTGCGGATGATCATGGCATCGTCGGTGGCCCCGCCCAAATGGCAAGCCAGGCGATAGTCGTTGAGCCACGTCTCGGGTTTCGTCTCACCCGAATACTTGGTGATGGTGGTCGGCTGACGAAAGCGCGGCGGGATGGCGGCCGAACGGATCTTCCGGCTGAACACAGGGGTTCCCGGGGGTTCCGGCGTCGGGCTTTTGTCCTCCTCGTTGTCATAGCGACCCCCCCGTCGGAGGGCCTCCTGCTGGAGCTGGCCCTGTGCCTCCTGCAGCCTGGCCCCGACCTCCTCACGCGCCTTGCGCTCGAGCTCGAGCCGCTCCAACGCCGCGGCCGAGGCTCGGGCCTCCCGCTCCGCCATGCCTCTCTCGGCGTCGCGCTCCCGCTCCGCGCGAGCCTTGGCCTCTTCGTGTGCGCGGGCGGCCGTCTCCGCCTCCCTCACCCGGACGGTGAGCTGGGTCACCTCCGTGCCCAGGTCCGCGTTCGCCTGACGGAACCGGCGAAGGTCGGCGTACAAGTCCGCGATGCACGCGGTCTTGTCTGCCGCCTCCTGCCGCAGAAGCTGCACGAAGAACCATCAAGGATAAGACACAGACTAAAAAAAACAATCTCGAAGTGCGAAGATGAGCGCGGGGATACCTCGAAGAGTTTCAACGCCTGCCTGGAATAGAGATCGGGGGCGGCAGAGATGGCCCGCTCCAGATCCGTCCCGACCCGTTCGGCCCGAGCCCACAGCTCGTTCTCCTCCGCCATGCCCTGCCAGACCCGGGCAGAGACGTCAGGCTCCTCCGGCCACGCACTCGGGCCGCGTCGACCCTGAAGCAGCGCCACCTCGGTCGCATCCCACTCCGCCGCTCCCCTGGCCATGGGCATCTGCGGCGGCCCCTGGGCCAAGAAGCGCGCCGCCGACACCTCGGCTGCAGCCACCCCTGCGGGAGGAACGCGCCCGCCATCACCACCATGGGCCACGCCTTGTGCGCGACCCAAAGCCGGCAGGATGACCGTGCCGCCGACCGGCACGACCGCCTCCTGCCTCCCTCCGGTGGGGGCCGCGGCGGTGGCGTGCCGCCCCTGCTCGCCCGCTTCCGCCACCGGGGCGTCCTGCCCCGGCTTCGCCACCAGGGGCGTCCCCTCCCGATCCGCCTCCGCCGGCCGGGAACCTCGCGCCCCCGGCGCCGGCTCCACCGGCGTCACTGCGGACATCGCTGCGGGACGCGGAGTCCCGCGCGAACGCGACCCCCAACGTGAGGGGAATCCGACGCCCCAACCTTCAACGCCTTCTTAGGCGCGAGGCTGGGGTTGGCCTTGGCGGCGCCACGAGCGCTGAATCAGAAGGGAAAAAAGCGGAAATTACGAAACAAAAAACCAAACAAGGATGGAAAGTTGCGAAAAAATACGAGGCAGAACTTACCGGACGCAATCCTGCAGCGCCTGCAGCTTCCGCTTCGAGCCGCCCGTTGAGGGAGCCCTCCTCAAACTCGAGGACCCCCTCAACCCGCTCGGGGGCTGCGAACCCCCCGAGCCCTCGGCATCCAATCCGCTGCGGCGCGGCGCGCCCGCAGCAGAGGAGTAAGTCGCTCGCGCCCGCAGCGCCGCGGGTCGGGCAGGCGCGACCGCCGTCCGCGCCGCCACCGGCGCAATATCGCCGGGGCTCGCCGCGCCCACCCGGATTGCAGCGCGGCCATCTCCTCCTCCTCACCGGCGGGCGGAACCCCGCCGGCATCGATCTCCTCCTCCTCATCCTCCTCCTCGCTGGGAGGGTCCGGGGAGTCCTCGGGGGACGACGGCGGTGCCCCGCCGTCCCTCCTCCAGCGGCGAAGCGCCGCCTGGTGCGCATCCCGCTGGGCCTGCCTCCTCCGGCTGCTAGCTCTTTTTGCCTCCTTCGCGTCCCTCTCGCGGTCACGGCGGGCGCGGTTCGAAGCGCGCACCTCCGGAGTCGGCGCGAGGGAGCGGTAGAGGCCGCAGTTCACCTCCTGAAATCACGATGAATTGAGGAAGGGAATCCTAAGTTAATCAATCCGACAGTTCGCAATTGAGGAAGGGAGAATGGCGACTCACCGAAAAAACGTGGCCCTCGTCGGGGCGCAGCCGGAACGACCAGAGGTCGCTCGGCATGGTGTCGGGATGCACCGCCGTTCGCACCCTCGTGACGACGTACTCTTCAAGGAGCGGCTCCGGCAACATGCGCGAAGCCGCCAGTGCCGCCGGGTCGGCGCCCTCTGTCATCCGGAACAGAGGAAGCTGCCTCTCCATGAGGGGAACCACCCGGCAGCGATGACAGTGCGCGAGCACGTGCGCCACAGTCAGGCCCGACCCCTCCAGGGTACAAAGGGCGTCGACGATAGGGTGGAGCCTCTTCCGCTGACCTTCGCCGGAAACGCCGTAGCTCCAGGAGTCGGCCTTCTCCGTCAAGACCTTGCCGGTGTACTCCGGCAACCCCAGGCCATCGTTGCGCAGGTAAAACCACCCCTTGGCCCAGCCGCTATTGTTGGTAGTCATCCTGCAAGCCGGATACAGGTGCTTCCGAGACTCGAGCGGCGCGAGCGTAAGACCGCCGGCGCACGAAGAACGGCGCACCCCCCTCCTCGCACCAGACGTGCTGAGCTCGGCGCGGAAGAGGTGGACCCACAGGTCCCAGTGCGCCTCAATCCCCAGCACGCCGTCACAGACGCCGACGAAGGCCGCCGCCTGAGAAACGGCATTGGGGGAGAAGTTGTGGAGCTCCACGCCATAGTAGTGGCAGAGGCCCCGCATGAACTGGCTGGCGGGTACGTTGAAGCCCCGCTCGTGGAAGCGGATGAAGCTCACCACGTACCCCGCCGGCGGGTTCGGCACCCTCGCCGCCGGCGACGGGACAATCCACGCCGGCCGCGACGGATCGCCCCGGGGCGAGAGCTGCCCGCCCGTTCACCAGGTCCTCCAGAAGGTGCTCGGTAGCGGTGGACGGAGTCCACTCGGTGACGCCTTCGATGATCACCATGACGGACGGCGGAGCAAGGAGCGAAAGCGACGAAGACAGAAAGCGGCTAGCGGGCTCAGAAGCAAGAGAAAGGCAGAGGCGAGAGCTGGCGCGAGGAATGGCGAAGGTAAGAAATTCCCATGCCCCCCCCCCCCCGCTCTCCTTTTATAAGGGAACAGACTCGTCCCTGCCGCGACACGCCAACCCATTGGCAACGGGCCGGACGCGCGCGTGGCACGTCGCTGACAACCAGGGCCCCCTCCCCCTTTTTTCCCGCGGGGAGGCACGCGTGAGCGGCGGCATTTACTGCGGCACGGTAAAACGAAACGACGCGGCAGCGGCGCCTGACCGCCCGTCGCCTCGCCTCTCCCCGGCAAACGCCAACTCCGCCTAAAAAGGCGCGCCCGCTACGTCCATCTCGCCCACTCCGTGCCACGTCAGCCACGACCACGCCCGCCAGCGGTCGTGCGCGGGCCCGCAAAACCGAAACGACCCAACCGTTGGATTCCTTCCAGGGTAAGACAACGACCCCTCTCCGCCTCGAGGCGTGGGGTAATACTAATCAGGGGCCCAAAGCCCAAGCCTCGAAAGAGCTCGATGGGCGCCCTAGATTAAGCAATGCGCAGGTTGCCGGTTACACTCGACCAACACTCAAGCCCTCTACTCGAGGGAGACCCGCACCTTTCGCAAGGCCCCACTGATCAGGAGTACGAAGCCTGGCCCGCGAAAGGGTTCGACAGGCGCTCCGGATCGACAGAGTCAGGGACAATTCGGGCGTGTTCAACGGACTTTACCCCGAACGCGAAGCTTGGGGACGTCCCTGTTGTGTTCAAGGCCGGACAAACGCAGCTAGTAGGGGGGATCCCAACGAGGGAGAGCTTTCGCGCCCTCGGACCCTGTCGAAAGGGACCGAGCCCCACCTAGCAAACCTTTGCAAGCGCTACATGGACGCGTCTCCGGACCACGAGCCGACCCCTAGCGAACGGGGCACGGGCGTCCAGTTGAACTACCCGCTAACAGCTCACCGAGGCATCCGTGTACGCTGCCCAATTCGAGGGTTGCACGAATGACCTCACCCCTCTCCCCCGCGAAGGGGAAGCGAGGGTCGTAACTCAAAGACAAGAAGCCTCTCCGACCGCCTCCGCTCGGGCCAGGAGCTCGGGGGCTCCTTGCAGCATATCCTCCTCCTCCTATGCGCGAAACGCATCGAAACCGTGCAGGGTCCGCCCCCCGAATTCCGTATAACTCGGTCTCATCCCCACCACGTCGAAAGGGGAGCGACTAACATAACCCTCGGAAGTCAAAGCCCTTGCACGAGTGAACTCACTCCTCCAAGGGCTCGGGGGCTACACCCGCGGGTGCGCTCGCGCGCCCCCACGGAAGAACGTGCATAATCAAGGAGTAATCCCCGCGGAATGCCCGGGAACGATCCCGCGAACCATCAGCCTCTGCCCGACTGATCCTTAGTCCGGCAGAAGCTCGGGGGCTACTGTCGGGGACAGACTCAGGGGGTCCCCTAACCATCGGGGTAATCACCCTCCAAAAAACGATCAACCACGAAAGGCCGAATCACCGGCAACCCGAAAGGGCCACCAAGGCAGCGCGGCCCGTCACAGCCTATCGCGGCCCAAGAACGGCCGTCCAAGCTCGCCTGTCAAGGGGGCCCGAGCCGCGCGCCCCCGTCTCCACCCCGCTCGAGGACCGCGCACCCCCTCGAGGAGGCACAACGCAAACTCCGCCTCGCTCGAGGGCCGCGCACCCCCTCGAGCGGGCGAGCCAACTCCGCCTCGCTCGAGGCCACTCCTCTGCATAACGCGGCACGCCCCGGCGCCCCGCCCGACAACGGCATTTAATGCCCGCCCCATCAGGCGGGCGCCGAAGTCAAAAGGCAATCTCTCCCCACGCCGCGCCGCTGACACCGCAGAGCTCGCTGTTTCAACTACTCCGGTCACTATGCGTCCTCACCACCACTGTGAGGACGCATGCGGCGCTGCGCGAGGCCCTGTGCGGACTTGCAGACGTCAATCCGCACCACTATTCCACCCGCTCCCGTCCTTTTCCCCCGGCGCAGCCCTCGAATGGGCGCGAAGAACCCTCGAACGAATATACGAGCAGCAACCGAGTACGGACTCCGGTCAGGCGTGGTCCGGTGATGACGAACGCCGAGTCAAATCCACCAACTCTCGGCCATTCCCCGGCAAACCGGGCACGCCGCGCACTGTGGTCGACAGCAAGCGCCATGCCGGCCCCTGTGCCGCCAACTCTCGTCCTTCCCCACCTACCACGCCCTCGAATCGACCAGCGACGGGTAGCTGGGTGCGGATTACGGCAGCGCCACCCCTCGAAATCACTACAGGACAAGCACGGGGACGGCCATGACGCCCGCGGAAGCCGGAGCTCGACATAAATCCCCCACCAGGGTCAAGGACGACCGCACGCCCAGCGCCACGCTCTCCAGTACACACCTCTGTAGCACGCACTGACCCTGTGCTTGTAAGCCCCTCCCCCCTTCTCTCCTTGGCTTATAAAAGGAAGGAGGACGGGGACACACGATGGTCTCGGACGATATTGGCACTCGCCTCAATCACTTTCATACTCATTTTCAGGGACTTGGAGACTCTTTCTCCTCTCCCGCCTTGCTTGTAGCCCCCCACTGTAAGCACTCCGGTGCAAGATAGTACAGCGCCCCGAGCGCACCCTGCTGGACGTACGACCTCACGATCGGAACCAGGATAAACCCTCGTCTCATTGTGCTAACTCTTGCGTCAACCGTCAGGGGACGGGACACAGCGCATTCTGTGTGGCGCTGGGGATTGGCCGACAGATCCCAGCACCGACAGTCTTCGACACGAGGAGTCTTCAAGATATGCAGCATATATACACGACTACATCACTACTCTTACCGCTCCTCACGAATGTTTAAATAGCCACAATATCTCACCCTGCCAACCTTTCTCTGCCACCTGCGAGCTCTCATCACGATTTCACAAAAAGTGATTCTCTTCAGGGTTACACTACACTATAAAGCACAGTAACAACCGAAGCATGTTACAATGAGATAATCACAGCACTGCATGCCGGTGACTTCATGGCCCAAAATATTGTTTTAGTGGAACAATTGCTTCATAAGTTCTGTTCCCACTTGCCATTAGATCAAATCACTGGTTAAGCTTCGACTACAGCTGCCAGGTCCTCTTCTGACAATGTTTCAGGTGCAATAATCTCTTCAGGTAAATCACTCGGATAACTGCCTTCAACCTCCTGCTCTTTAGGTGCTTCAGTTTCCATCAATTCCCTTAGTTTCACCTCTAGCTCTTTTGCAACACTCTTGTTTTCAGTAAGGTAAGATTTAAGGTTATCTTTACCACGGAAACTCATATCATTGAAAGTATACATAGCACCACCAGCCTTTTGGACAAGCTTGCGCTTCAATCCGAGTTCAACAAGCTCAGAACTGCGGCATATCCCCTTTCCAAATTCAAGCTCAAATTGTGCAGTCTTGAATGGTGGGGCGTGCTTGTTTTTCACAATCTTCACAGCAACTTGACTGCCTATTGTCTGCAAATAGAAGCAATCATCATTCAAAAGAATCATAAAGTTAAGTGCATACTGTTTCAGGGTTGTAGAGTGACAGCAGATATTTGTGCCTATAAGCTTTCTATTCTATGTGTCTAGTAGTGGTTCAGTTAAATAGGCCTCATGCAGACATGGGCATCTTTATTTCAACAAACACATGCGGTGAACGTACTGAATTTTACATGAGTATTGGCTAATAATGAAAACAGGTAAATGCTAAAGATATGGCTTAGTTAAGTACCTCTTCGCCTTTCTTTACCAGACCAATGCGCCTGATGTTCAAGCGAACAGAAGCATAAAACTTCAAGGCGTTGCCACCAGAAGTGACCTCGGTTGGCCCCCCAAATCCAAATGTTGCTACCTTGGCCCTGGTCTACAGTGAAAATGAAGAGATTGAGTTGGCACCAAAAATACAGAGGATTTAAGGAAAAGGAATATTCATAAAAACAGATGAATAGCATGTAGAAATGCTAAGACAGCACAAGAGAGAATCAGTAATTACAAAACGGTATGCTAATGTTTCCTGATCTAGTGTGACATTCCTTTATAGCTTTAGCAGCATATAATTCTGGAATTTGAAGGTAAAAGATGTACAATTACAGCTACACCCTTAATCATAGTTCAATATAGCGAACATCTTCGGACTTGATGTGCAATGAGACAAGTAATGAAATCAATGCTACATAAATTACTTTAAACAAAGCTCAAGAAATTATGTATGACTAATACCTGATTAATAAATAACAAAATTGTTTTGGAAAGTGAAAGGGAGTGGCTCAGTTTACGAAGAGCTTGGCTCATCAATCTAGCCTGAAGAGCAACATGTGCATCACCCATCTCCCCATCAAGCTCAGTCTTTGGGACAAGAGCTGCTACCTGCATCAAAGAATAAGATAATATGAACTGTATGGCTAAATCTGAAACAAGGAATTCTTTCAGGTTATTAAGATTGAGCTGCATGCTTGAATTGCTAATTGGAAAATGTCATTCAAAACTAAAATGGAACAACACAATTGCACAAATAGAGAATACACCACTCAAGAAAGAGAATCAGATTGGTGAAGCAACTACATGGAGCTAGGTCTTACACTGTCTACTACAACAACATCAACAGATCCACTTCGAATCAGTGTGTCCACAAGACTGAGTGCCTGCTCAGCACAGTCTGGCTGAGAAAGGAGTAAATTGTTAGTGTCAACACCAATCGATTCCGCAAGAGCTGGATCCAAAGCGTGCTCTGCGTCTACAAAGGCACAATAACCTAGAAAATAGCAAAAAAAAAAGAAGGCATTAAGAATGTTTTAACAGAAGTTGAAAACCACAGGCTAGCAACTAAAGCATAGAAATTACTGTACACTTAAAACTATGATTAAACTACTCAAATGATTGAGCATCTCAGGGAAAAATGATAAGACTTGGTATACAAAGTAAGTTCAAACTAGAGAAGGTGGCGTCCACGGCAGACTTCTTTTCATGTGCCATACTCTGAAGGTAAGACAGCTTTTCATTTTTTACTTCAGGTATTGCAACTCCCATTCTTCAAGTAGCTTTTGTTCAATAGATGAGGTAGTAATATTTTTAAAGGAAAAC
Organism: Echinochloa phyllopogon; assembly: GCA_033239725.1. Taxonomy (NCBI): domain Eukaryota; kingdom Viridiplantae; phylum Streptophyta; class Magnoliopsida; order Poales; family Poaceae; genus Echinochloa; species Echinochloa phyllopogon. Next base: position 53,379,296 of record BTCW01000005.1, read on the forward strand.
AGATATCTGTGAATGAACCTTAAGAACTAGGAGTACTTATGTTCATGATTAAACTAAAAAAGAACACTTAGAATTCTGATTTATAAGCATGGAAGAACTGCCTTTAAGATCAAGGGGCTGTTTGGCTCCCGGCCACAATTGGCCACGCCAAACTTGTGGCAGCCATGCTCATTTATGGCCGGTGTTTGGTTGGTACGTAAGGTTTGGCAAGCCACGAAATTCAAGGTGCTGTGCAGTATAACTTTTCGCCACAACTGTGGCGGCCATTTCCTACGCCACAGCTTAGGCGGCGCCACACTTGCGGCTTGGCCAAGTCTGGCGGGCAAGCAAACACGCCCCAAGGCACGGAAGGAGTTTCCATAGGATAGCACAGCCTTAAGTGGCGAATGCTATAAAAAAACAGCTGAGCACTAAATTCGCCACATTGTTGCATGCTATAAAACCCAAATTTCATAGGTTTGGCCATCCTAGTTACCAAGCTGCTTTTCACCTTTACTCTATCCTAAGTAGCAAGTTGCTAGAGCAAGGAAACCATATTATTCCAAGAGGGGTAGAAAGTTATGAGTTTACCCCCAGTCTTTTGTGCTTCTGCAATGACATGTAGAGCAAGAGTTGTCTTGCCTGAAGACTCTGGGCCATAAACCTCTACGACACGCCCCTACAAAAGATATTGGCGTGAAACTTCTACAAAATAAAATACATCAACGAAGAACACCAGAAACTAGGCTAAGTGATTTTTCCAATTTGCAAATAATACCATGCAACAACTAAAAAGAAGCTCTACTTAAATCATTAGTATGCAAATGCATACCTTTGGAAGCCCACCAGTTCCAAGAGCCATATCCAAAGCGAAAGACCCAGTAGATACGACAGGTACATCTCTATGTCCTTGTGAACGGCCAAGCCACATTATTGCCCCCTTCCCAAATGCTGATGTTATTTGATCGATGGCCTGGTGCAAAGCTAAGTCTTTCTTCGACATATTCTCCTCACCAGAGTCAGTTCCACTTGACTTTGACTTCTTTTTGGCTACATAGGCAAGAGGAGAATCAGTAACTGATCCAGTAAGCAGTAGCAGAGAAGCATAACAGAAACAAAGGAAGAAATCATATATAGTATTATAATCAAGTTACAGTGCAGGTAACAATAGGAGATTAAAACAACAAAACTATGTGGATAGTATGATCGGAACTACAGATGCCACTGCTCAGTATATATAATAAAAGCATGTGCCAATGCATAAGAGAATCAGCCTATAACCTTTAGAAGAGAACTCTCGGCAATGAAAAGTGGAGCCACAGATCCCTTGCTTATAGCTCTGCACAAGTATTAAAGCATCAGAAAACTAACAAATAACTAGGAAGTCTTTTTAAGTTCTAGTGCATGTATTCACATTGCATAAAGTGTCATTACTGCTATTAGTTCTAGTGTTAAAATGCATACTACAGATAAGTATAGAGCCATTCAATTGGGCAAGCACTGGCCATTCAGTTAGCACGGCATGAGACTGATTGTAACCTCATGAAAGGCGGTCAAGCCCTCTCTACTAATCTGACACATATAAAACGCTTTAGGCATGCCATCAGAGTCAAAATGTTAATAGCAATGGGGAGCACTTATGGCTCTGTATCATTGATCACACTGTAGGGAAACAAATTTACCACACAGTAAGAGGAAATGCCATTTCATACAGAAACGATATTTGGGCGACCCTCAATAAAGCAGGCAGTAAGCAAGTGATAATCGTAGAAATTTAGTGCGGACTAACGGGTTTTGTCCAGTGAATTTGAGATTGGAATGGAGGATTCAGCCCCCAAAAGACAATATTTCACATACACCGATCAAACCACGAGATCAAACTAGGGTTCTCAATCCCAATCAGCACGGTATAAACACTAGAGTAACCATGTCGAGCATTCCACTCGCCATTCGCCAACCCGTCCTACCCCAAAATCACAAAACCGATTAAATACAGCAGAGAGAACGGGGGGTCGGACCTCAGGGTGAGAAGAAGAGGAGGCGGCGGCGGCGATGACGCGCCGCAGCGACGCGCGCCTGAGGAGGGTCGCCATGGCGGCGGCTTCGCCTCCAGCCGCGGGGAGAAGAAGAGCGGGGGGCGGAGGAAGGGTGGGACTAGGGTTTAGGGTTTTTGCGGGGCTCGGGGTTTAGGCTTCCGCTCCGCACGCACCCTTTTGGTGGAGTCCGGTCTCCGCCTCTCCGGGCGCCCACTCCGGGTGTCGGGAAGAGCGCCACACGGGGGCGGCACTTGCGGGACAGAGCGATGGACCGCGCGTGGACCCAACTCAGCGCTGAGCCGGCTTGTCAGTGTCACGGAATGACCCACCCGTGGACGTGGTCCACGGAGGTTTCCTCGTGTTGACGGGAAGTGGTGGTGGGTCCACGGAAACTTTTGAGGCATCGTCTGATGGGCTCACACAGAGGCCCCAGTTGGCCCATCAATGGGCGAATGCGGCTTGGCCCATCTGGCACCGTCGTCTGCCCAGCTTGTTCCCGCCGTTACAGTTCAATGAAATCGTGTGATTCGCGTGAGCTCGTCTCCCCCCTCGTTGTCGTCTCCGACCGAAATCTCCTCTCCGCCCACGGCCCACAAGAGTGGGATTCAATCCTTGGGCACCATTTTCGCCTGCGTTCTCTGCTAGGAGAGGTGCGTTCTTCTCCATACCCATTTCTTCTCTCCTCGTCCCGCTCACTCCATCGCTGGTTTCCACTGTTCCCGCGGCGTTGCTTCTCTGGGGGCTGAGTGGCTGGCCATTCATCTCCATCGCATGCCTCCTCGGATGCGGCGATTCAGAGCCGCGAATCGTACAGAGAAAGCGCCACAGCGGCGCTAGCTGTGGTGGCTAGCTCTGCCGGCGACCTCGATTAATAGCCTTTTTGCAAATCAGCCCCTCGCGTGCGCCGGTGTCGGCAAGCCGTGGCCGTGGCGCATGACGGGTGACGCATGCGGAGCGCGTGGTCACACTTCCCTCTCATCAGGGAATGAGATCCTGTACCATCACGCGCGTTGATGGCAAGCTGCAGTCGACGCATCTCGATCGTTCCGCTTGGATCCTATGGCAGCGGCACCTGCAGCTCCATACAGGCCGGCAGTCGAAAGGCCCATCTAAGCCCACGGTGCCTCACAACTCATTTTCCCCTCGCTCGACCTCTTTCATTCACTCCGCCGCCGCCGCCGTCTTCCTCAACCGCGGCCACGCGCCATGGCTCCTGATGAGCTCGCCGTCGACGCGCCACTCGATGGCCTCGGCGTCCCAGGCGATGTCGTAGTGGTGGAAGCCGTCGGAGGAGTCGAAGGGAAGGGGAGCCGGTGGATCCGCTCCCGGCCGCCGGCGCCCTGGACGTGGTAGTCTGGACGGCGCGCTTGTCGTGGCCGAGGAACTCGAAGTCGACCTCGTCCATGTCCCGGGAGCCCTCGAGGGAGGAGAGGTAGAGGTTGTAGTTGAGCCCCGTGGGGGCGCGGCGGCCACGGCGCTGCCGGGGAGGAAGCGGCGGCGGGAGCGCCAGCGGGAGCCGTCCCTGCCACGGTGACGGTGGTCGTAGGTGATGTGGATCTCGCCGGCGTGGGGCTCGTGGCGGCAGGCCTTCGGGCGGTAGTCGACGGCGATGTGGGACAGCGTCTCCGTGCCGTCGGGGTGGTGCGGGTGCGGCGCCGCCGCGTTGCCGGACTCGAATTCCGTCGCCATGCTGGTGGATTGGTGCCTTATTGCCTTGGTGGTGGTGAGAAGCAGAGTGGAAGGAGAATGGTGGGCGGAGATCGAGCAGTGCCGAAGCGCACGTATTGATCGGTGGAGAGCTTCCGCTCCGTGACAGGACGTGGTGGCCGTCGCGGGGACCTTGGGCTTCCTCAGCTTCAGCAGCAGCACGCCGAACTTGGTCGCCGGCCGGAGCAGCGACGACGGCGGCGGAGCCGGCGCGACCTCGGCCGACGGCTTTGACTCCACGCCCTCCTTGCCGTCGCCGGGCGCGGTCTCCCCGCCCGGTGCGGCGACCACGTCCACGGCCACCACCTCGCCGCCGCCGGACGCGACGTCGTCGCCGGCGACGCCGAAGTTGAACTCCACCCTCTCGGCCTCTCCTCCTCGGCATCGGACGCGGCGCTCTCGTCGCCGGGCACCGCGAACTCCAGGTCGTCGAAGGACGCGTCGCAACGTCCCCGCCGCCAGCTCCACCATCTCCCCCTCCACCGACTTCGCACGCCGACGCGGGTTCCTCGATGCTATGGGCCGACATGGGCCATCGGCCTGCTGTTGTGTGGCCTGCGAGAGAGGCGACTGTCGAGTGCAGTCACTGTGGGTGACGGTAGAGATTCGCGTGAATTCACCGTCTTCTCCGACCGCAATCTCGCAACAAAACCATCAAATCCGGCTGCTGGTTTTGGGCGTTGGAGAGGGCCTCCTTTGAGTGAAATCCAATCCTTGGGTGGGCCCGCCATTTTCTGCCTGCGTCCCCCACAAAAAAATGTAGGTTCTTCCCATGCCCATCGATAGTCTTCTCGCCCCGTTCGCTCCACTGGTTGCTCCTTCTCCCCCGGCATCACTTGCTCGCCAGAACACCTCGCTGTGGCGTTTCGTCGGTAGGCCTGCTCCGTTTCTCTTAGTTTTGTGATCTTCCTGTGATTTTGGTTATGGAACAAAGTGTCCTTTGCGGCCATCACTGACAAAGCTTCTGGATCACCAATTGAGCATTGTGTAGATAAACTGGTGGTGTAAATTGAAATGTAGAAATGATTTGTTGACTGGGAATTAGCATGCTTTTGGACCTTTGGATTGATACTAAACCGAATTTTAATATGTGAAAAGTTGTCTTGATCTGGGGCTTGAACTGTAATGCCTGTCTTTACATCTCTATTTTGCTTTTGCACATTTGATCTATATGAAGTTGGGTACTCACTTCAGTGAAGCTAGTTCATAGCGCAGCCTTACATTAGACAGGGTGCTAGTATAGTCATGAACTATATTGAGCTTTTTAAATATAATTGCATATACTGCAGAAAATGTCTGATGACTGTATGTTTTGACACTACTTTCAGTTAAAACAAAACTAGCCATGGATGGCAGGAATTTTGACCTGAGTTGTTCCTTGGGTACGAAGGATGACAGTCTAAATTTGTCGCCGTTTCTGCACAAACTTTTCAAAGAGGTCTGTAGTTTTGACAACCCTGACCATAAGGGACACCATTTGTGCATTTAGTTGATGATTTGAATTTAAAGAAAGCTGGATAAGTAGAGGCATGAATGCTATTGCAGTGGGATGATCGCAAGGCAAGGGGATTGTTTCACCATGACATAAGTTCCTGTGATACCAAGGTTTTCTTTTCCATTCTCTCTGATCAACTGCCCAAGTTTCTTTTGCTGATTTTGTTTTTCCACCTTAATTCTGTACAATCATGTGTTGATAGCTACTACCTGGAGAACACAACTTTGTAGCAACATTAATAGAAGGGCGTGATCAAAAGAAACGGCCAACTGAGTTCAGAATCAACCAAGTCCTCCAGCCATTTGATAGTGGGAAGTTCAATTTCACAAAAGTTAGGCCAGAGGAGGTGATCTTCAGATTCCATGAAACTGATAAATGTTGAATAAGTCTTGAGCACATCTAGCTGTTAGACAGTTATTTCCTTCCGTTGGTTCTGTTAGCAGCGCATGGCAAGTTTGGTAGGCTGTGCGCGTAGTTGGGCTCTGACTCGCGCTGTGTTCGCGAGGGAGCGCGTCTCACGGCATGAACTAGGCGTCTGGGATGGCATGCGCCAATGACGGGAGTGCCGTGCGTGTCGGAGGCCACGACCTCCACTGCTTTGTTTTCGTCTGGTCATAAATAGATTGAATAGAGTCCAGAAAACGCTGCCTGGTTTGCAGCACCAAAACGAGATCGCGTTCATCAAGTGTGCGTGTGAGTTTGTGTTGCAGGAGAGCTCGCCGGCGCTGTGGGAGACAGCGTTTCACCGGCGATCTCTGACAAGTGGCATCAGAGCCGGCAACGGTTCGGGGCTTGATTGTTGCGCGGTATCGTTGGTGGAACCGCGATCGCGCGATCGAGTGGGCGATGACGGGAACTCCACTGCCGTCACCGAAGAAGGGGGGCAAGAAGCCGGCGGACGGCGCGGGCGGGAGCGACACCAAGGATGGCTCTGCGGTGTTCCAGCGGTTTGTTCGAGAGGTGGGCGTCGGGAGTGGCTACCCCGCACTCACCAAGACGAACTATTCCGATTGGGCGCGGCTCATGAAGGTGAAGCTCAAGGCCCGTGGCCTATGGCGGGCGATCGACGTCGGCGACGTCGACGAGCAGGAGGACATGATGGCACTCGATGCCCTCTGCTCGGCCGTCCCCCCGGAGTTGGCGAGGGTGATCGCCGACAAGGAGACGGCGACGGAGGCGTGTGAGGCCGTCGCCACCCTGCGCATCGGCGACGGTCGAGTCAGGGAGAACACCGCGCAGCAGCTTCGCCGAGATTTCGAGCTCGCCGCGTTCAAGGACGGCGAGTCGGTGGAGGATTTCGCGTTGCGCCTGACGGGGATGCAGACCTCACTGCTGACCCTTGGGGTGGTGCTGGAGGACAAGGAGGTGGTGCGGAAGATACTGCGGAGCGTGCCGGCGCAGTACAAGCAGATGGTGCTCTCCATCCGCACCCTCCTCGACGTCTCGAAGATGACGGTGTTGGACCTCACAGTGCGACTCAAATCGGCGGAGGACTCGTTCGACGAGGCGCCGGCCACCCTGCACCACGACGGCAAGCTGTACATGACGGCGGATGAGTGGGAGTCGCGGAAGAAGAAGGGTGACGGCGAACGCGCCGGCGGCGGGAGCGGGAGCTCTGGCAGACGCGGTGGCGGGCGCACACGCGGGCGCGGGCGTGGGCGCGGGAATTCCGGATCGTCGTCAAGCAGGCCGGCGGGATCCGTCGGCAAGGTGGGCTGGGATCAATGTCGTCGGTGCGGCGAAACCGGCCACTGGGCCAAGGAATGCCCACGGAAGCCCAAGAAGGAGGCGGCCCACGTTGTACAAGAGGAGGAGGAGGCCTCGTTACTCCTGGTGAGGTCAACGCCGCTCTTCCCCCTCTCTGATTCCATCCCGCTCCCTTCGCCACCGGCGATCCTTGGTGCTGCGCCGGCGAAGGCCGCTCTCTTGGGCAGGGGGCCTGAGGAGGATCCCGATGCGGAGGCCACGGCGACGCTCCTGGTTACGACCTCGACAACACCAGGAGGAGGGCGCCCAGATCCAGATCAAGCAGCGGCGCTGCCGCCCGGTGCGGTGGTGGCGCGGGCGGCCTCGGGATCCAGCACCGAGGTTCGACTCGTCGAGCACAAGGTGCTCGTGCACCTCAGCGAGGAGGAGAAGCACCGCGACACGAAGTCGTGGGTGCTCGACACCGGCGCGACGAACCACATGTCGGGCGCCCGGACGGCGTTCGCGGAGCTGAACACGGCGGTCCGCGGGACCGTGAGCTTCGGCGACGGTTCGGTGGCGAAGATCGAGGGCTACGGCACGGTGTTGTTCAACTGCCGGAGTGGCGAGCACCGCTTGTTCGTCGGCGTCTACTACATTCCCCGCCTCACGACGAACATCATCAGCCTCGGGCAGCTGGACGAGGCGGGGTACAAGATCAACATCGACGACGGCGTGCTAAGGATCCGCGAGCAGAGCCGGAAGTTGCTGGCGCGGGTGCCGCGCCGGCCGGACCGGCTGTACGTGCTGGAGCTCGACGTCGCGCGGCCGATGTGCTTGACGGTGCGCGGCGCGGAGGACGCCTGGCGTTGGCATGCTCGGATGGGCCACGTCAACATGGGCGCGCTGCGGAAGATGGCGCGGGAGGAGCTGGTGCGCGGACTGCCTGCGATCGAGTAGGTGGATCAACTCTGCGACGCCTGTCTCGCCGGCAAGCAAAGGCGGAGTTCGTTCCCGGCGGTGGCGCAGTACCGGGCCGAGCGCACTCTGGAGCTCGTGCACGGTTATCTGTGTGGGCCAATCACGCCGGCGACACCAAGCGGCGGCAAGTACTTCCTGTTGCTGGTAGATGACAAGAGCCGGTTCATGTGGCTGAAGATGCTGGCAAGGAAGGATCAAGCGGCCGTGGCGATCAAGGAGTTCCAAGCGCGTGCCGAGGCGGAGTCGAACCAGAAACTGGGCGGGCTCAGGACTGACCGAGGTGGAGAGTTCACCTCGGCTGAGTTCGCAGAGTACTGCGCGGGCGAGGGGGTGTGTCGACAACTCACTGCCCCCTACAGCCCGCAGCAGAATGGTGTCGTCGAGCGGCGCAATGGCACGGTGGTGGCGACGGCTCGGAGCATGCTCAAGGCGAAGGGGCTGTCGGGGTGGTTCTGGGCGGAGGCCGTGAACACGGCCGTCTACATCCTGAACCGGTGCCCAACCAAGAGCGTGACCGGCATGACACCGTTCGAGGCGTGGTACGGGAAGAAGCCGGCGGTGCACCACCTGAAGACGTTCGGGTGCGTGGTGTATGCGAAGAACACGGCGCCGCATCTGCACAAGCTCGACAACCGCGGGAGGAAGATGATCTTCATCGGCTACGAGCGCGGGTCCAAGGCGTACCGAGCGTATGATCCTGTGGGACGCCGCGTCCACATCACCAGGGACGTGGTGTTCGACGAGGATGCCTAGTGGGACTGGGGCCGGAGCTCGGAGGAGGACGCGGCGATGGAGCAAAGCGGTGACATCTTCCGGGTGGAGACAATCGTGATCGGCTCCGGAGGAGCAGAGTCGACCCCAAGTGCTGCGCTAAGCTCTCCATCAGCACCAGCTACACCTGCAACACCTCCTGCCTCGACACCAACAGGGCAGGGGCCTCCTGAAGCATCTGGTGCTGCCGCGACACCCACGGACATTCAGTTCGTGTCGCCGCCGCAGCATCCAGAGGAAGAGCTCGACGCAGACCACGACGAGGATGCTCCACTGCGGTTCCGTGCAGTGGAGGACTTTGTGGGGTCTGGAACACCTCCTGGACTCGCCGTGCGCGATCTGGGAGATGGGCGGCTGTTGGCGATCAGCGCGGAGGAGCCAGCATCGGTGGCGCAGGCGAAGCAGCAGGCGTGCTGGCTCAGAGCCATGGAGGAGGAGCTGAGGTCGATTGAAGAGAACCGCACATGGACACTCACTGAGCTGCCTAGAGGCAAGCGTGCCATCGGGCTCAAATGGGTGTTCAAGGCGAAGCGGGACGAGCATGGTGTGGTGGTGAGGCACAAGGCACGACTCGTCGTCAAGGGGTACGCACAACGCCACGGCATCGACTACGATGAAGTCTTTGCTCCGGTGGCACGCATGGAGGCGGTGCGGCTGTTCCTGGTCCTTGCTGCTCAAGAGGGCTGGGAGGTTCACCACATGGATGTCAAGACGGCGTTCTTGAACGGAGACCTGCAGGAAGAGGTCTACGTGGAATAGGCCCCAGGTTTTGCTCAGCCTGGGCAGGAACATAAGGTATTCAAATTACACAAAGCTTTATATGGTTTGCATCAAGCTCCTCGTGCCTGGAATCATAAGTTAGATGAAAAGTTGGGTGTTTTGGGGTTCAAGAAGTGCCCTTCTGATCATGCTATCTATTGTCGGGGTGTTGGGACTGAGAGGCTGGTAGTAGGGGTCTATGTGGATGATTTGATTATCACAGGGGCCAGCTGCAGCAGCATCAAGAAGTTCAAGGCACAGATGACTGACTTTTTCAAAATGAGTGATCTCGGATTACTCACATATTATCTGGGCATTGAGGTGAAGCAGGAAAAGGATGGGATCACATTGTGTCAAGGCAGCTATGCGAGGAAAATACTTGAGAAGGCAGGACTGGAAGATTGTAATGCCTGTGATGTTCCTATGCAGGCAAAGCTGAAGTTGAGCAGAGAAAGTGATAGCCCAAGAGTAGATGCTACTGAATATAGAAGCTTGGTGGGGAGTTTGAGATATCTGGTAAATACCCGACCTGATTTGGCTTTTTCAGTTGGGTATGTGAGCAGATTTATGGAAGAGCCACATGAGGATCATCTAGCAGCAGTAAAGCATATTCTGAGATATATTGCTGGTACTAGAGATTGTGGGCTAAAATATTCAAGGAAGAAGGGAGATGAGCCTTTGCTCCTGGGTTTCAGTGATAGTGATCTGGCAGGAGACATTGACAGTAGGAGGAGCACTACTGGAGTTATTTTTTTCCTTGGTGATGGACCCATCAGTTGGCAGTCAGCTAAGCAAAAGGTTGTAGCATTGTCAAGCTGTGAAGCCGAGTATATTGCTGCTGCAACAGCTGCCTGTCAGGGAGTTTGGTTGGCTCGGCTGCTTGCTGAGATCTTGGATTCAGCTGTAAGCAGGCCGATGCTGAGGGTGGACAACAAGTCCACGATTTCACTTGTGAAAAATCCTGTGCATCATGACCGGAGTAAGCATATAGATACAAGATTTCATTTGATCCGGGAGTATGCACAAAAGGGGCAGATCGAGGTGAGTTTCATTAGGACTGATGAGCAGCTGGGTGATGTTCTGACAAAGCCTCTTTGCAAGACTAAGTTCCAGGAACTCTGCACCAAGATTGGCCTCTGTGTCGTCAAGTAGTTATGTGCACAAGAATTAGGAGGAGATTTGTTGAATAAGTCTTGAGCACATCTAGTTGTTAGACAGTTATTTCCTTCCGTTGGTTCAGTTAGCAGCGCATGGCAAGTTTGTTAGGCTGTGCGCGTAGTTGGGCTCTGACTCGCGCTGTGTTCGCGAGGGAGCGCGTCTCACGGCATGAACTAGGCGTCTGGGATGGCATGCGCCAATGACGGGAGTGCCGTGCGTGTCGGAGGCCACGACCTCCACTGCTTTGTTTTCGTCTGGTCATAAATAGATTGAATAGAGTCCAGAAAACGCTGCCTGGTTTGCAGCACCAAAACGAGATCGCGTTCATCAAGTGTGCCTGTGAGTTTGTGTTGCAGGAGAGCTCGCCGGCGCTGTGGGAGACCGCGTTTCACCGGCGATCTCTGACAATAAAGACACTGGCCGGTATTTTGATGGTGCTCCTGATACTATTTCAGCTTCTTCTAGCGCCATTTTGATTAATGTCAGTGCGTTCCCCTCTAAGAAATTTACTTACACGGTCACACCTTACTGATTAAGACGCAATTGACAGTTTGTCATTTCCGCATCACAGGTGAGTCCAATTGGTTACTGCCATGTGCTTTTGACCCCCAAAATCCAGGATTGTTTGCCGCAAAGAATTGATCAAGAGAGCTTCTTAATAGCCATGTATGTTGCAAGGGAGGCAAGGAATCCCTTCTTCAGAGTTGGTTATAACAGTCTGGGTGGCTTTGCAACCATCAACCACCTTCACTTCCAGGTTAGTCTTTAGAATATCTCGATATCGTATACTTGTCAATTTCTACAGCAATTTCTGTATTTTACAGTACCTCTCAGTCTCAGCAAGTCCTGTACTGACATTTTGTTCATTAGGCATACTACCTGGAAGTACAGTATCCCGTTGAAAAGGCAACTACAGAGAAGCTCACAACCCTAGGCAATGGTGTGAACATTTCTCAGCTGGTGGATTATCCAGTAAGCGGTTTTGTATTTGAAAGTGGAGTGAGCCTTGAGGATTTGTCAGATGTGGTTTCAAAAGTCTGCATCTTCTTCCAAGAGAACAACAGACCTTTCAATGTCCTTATCTCTGAATCCGGGAAGAGAGTTTTCCTCCTACTACAGGTACTGCCATGCAACCTCAGTAGTATAAGTTCTGGATTCAGAAACAATGTTCCCAATTCATACTTTAGTAATGTGTTTACATTTATCTCCCTCCAGTGCTACGCAGAGAAGCAGCTTCTTGGAAAGGCGAGCCAAGAGTTCCTCGACATGAGAATCAATCCCGCAATCTGGGAGCTCAGTGGTCATTTGGTACTGAAGAGGAGGAAGGACTATGATGAAGCCTCTGAGGCAAACATTTGCAGATTTTTGGTTGAAGCAGCTATTTCTGAAAGGAAAAAGTCCAATTTACTACCTTCATGTATAACGCAGGTCCAAATAACCCCTCGAATAGTCTATTTAACCCCTCGTTTTCGCAAACCCGGATCAAAACACACCTTTTAACATATTTATAAAACTGGTGGCCAATTTTAAAACTGGTTTGCTGACTACTGGATTGCTAGTCATCAAGGAGCCGGCCGTGGTACCAGCCCACCAAATTCAGGGGCTCCTCTTCCTGGCGCTTCTCCGTGAGGTGAGACCATATGCGTCCCGCAGAGGCCAACAGCCCGTACGCCAGGCAGCTTGCGGCGGCAGAGCAGGGCCAGGTGCCATGCGAGAGCAAGGCTACCTGAGCAGGCGCTGCACAGAAGGCAGCGGCAGGGCAGGCCATGTGCCATTGGGGTGAGGAGGGGCTTGAGCTGCTGGATCGTTGGGCATCTTGGGGCAAGCCGCAGCGGCAGCGGAGCTGGTCACCGTTGAAACAGGAGAGACGGGGAGGGACACGCATGCGAAACGCTGGATTGCCATGGGAGGACCGGACGAGTGATGTGGAACTAAAGATACACGATAGAAGTGTCAATTCTAGTCAGCAAAACTGGTTTTAAAACCTCCATAGCAGCAACATGGTTTTAGGTTTGCGATAAAAGGTGTGTTTTGATCCGGTATAATAAAACTAAGGGGTTAAGTGAACCATTTTATATTTTAGGGGGTTATTTAGACCTATGCTATACTTTGGGGTAGTAAATTAGACTTTTTCCTTTCTGAAACAGAGTTCCAAGAGTTGAAGAAATGCGTGCTGGACTTCCTGATTGTGTTTGCTGCTTCTAGTTCGGATATAGATTCCTAAAGAGTGATGACTGAATGATTTTGAGCACTGGTCCTAATGATTCATGATTTGTATCTGTAACTGTTATGATGGTTTAGCTTGGCTTTTGTTGTTCCTCTTGTTTGGCTTTCTTGTTTTCTTTTGTTCCTCTTGCTTTGTTTTCTTTTGTTTGTTTGCGTGTTGTAGCTCGATTTTTCTCTACTTAATGAAATGATGCGAAGCTCTGCTGTGTATTCAAAAAAAAAACTGTTATGATGGTAATATCATGTGTTTGTGATTTGACCACTAGGCAGCGGTACGGCCGGTACCCAGTAAGTGGGTGCTTTGTATTCAAAAAGGTTTGCGCGAGGCTTGGGGATTTGCCGGATGTGCTGTTCGTGCAAGAGAACAATAAACAATTCAGCTTCCTTATCTCTGAATCTGGCAACAGAGTTTTCCTCCTGCGACATTCTTCGCACTCTTAGCAGCTGTAAATTTGAATTTATTCATTCTCGCACTCTTAGCAGTGGATTAATGACATCAGATTTGCTCCCCTCAATCGATCAGTGCTAGTATGACATGAAGCAACTCCTCGGGCTGGCGAACCAAGAGTTCCTCGCCACAGAATAGTGACCACATAGTACTGTATAGGAGGAAGGACATATGCCGATATCAGCCCTTTTCTGAAAGAGAACTCTAGAAAATGAAGAGATCGGTTGCTGGGTCCCCTGAATTGGAGCAGATGTAACTGTAACGCAAGTTTGGTAAAAGTGCCGATTAGAAAATGCTGAGACCTGTAAACGATATGAATTTACATACGCGACCACAGCTAAACAAATGGCCTATTAGCTCAGTTGGTTAGAGCGTCGTGCTAATAACGCGAAGGTCGCAGGTTCGAGACCTGCATGGGCCATTTATATATTTTTTTGTTTTTTTAGCATGGGCCAGTACTCCAGTTTTTTTTGTTTTCGCTCTTTTTTTGTTTTTGGTTTGCACGGGCAAGCACTCCAGTTTTTTTTATCTTTTTTATTAGCATGGACCAGTTATTTTTTTTGTTTTTTTAGCATGGGCCAGTACTCCAGTTTTTTTTTGTTTTCGCTCTTTTTTGTTTTTGGTTTGCACGGGCAAGCAGTCCAGTTTTTTTTATCTTTTTTATTAGCATGGACCAGCACTCTAATCTCTGTATTCACGTGGACAGTGGCATGATTTTGCAGACGCCTTGTTCGTCTAATTTTTGTATCCATTCACGTGGAAGGTGTCACGGTTCCAGATGGCTTATTCGGTGTTACACGAGCGTAGATAAAAAAAGTATTTTAGCTTCTCTACCGCCGCCGAACGAACCAAACACATGCACACTGGGACGACTTTGTTGACGGCGTGCATCCAGCGACGTAGATATTGCCAAAGCCAAAATAGTTTTCAGAGCGTCGACCACTGCATGCTGATGGTCGTAAGATAATATAAACATACAAATTAATATCCTGATTTCTCTACTGCCACGCAGACGCATTTGATACTGACATCGACCGTGATGGCGACATTGCACCGAGCCCTCGCTCCGTGTCAATGTTGTACCAATAATTTTTTTGCACACTTAGGACCTGTACTTGCATGAACTAATCTGAAGCGTTCCCTCTCGAAAGAGAGAACTTAATGTGATACAAATACCAGTCCCAGGATGCTGGTTCATATTATTGCAACAGATAGTTCAGTACAAGAACAACATTACGGGAAACGGTGGCATTGTAGGGCCACGACAAACAGAACTAACACTAAGCTCCAGATAAAAAGATTGATAACGAAGAGGTCTTCATCAGAGTGGCAACGCATGCGGATTTCAGCGGGTGACCCTAACACACAGGCAAAGGTTGGGTGCAGAACGAACCCCTCTAAACGACGTCCTCAGGCACAAAGTCCGGGTCTGCCTCTGCATCAGATTAAGCAAGGGTGAGTACAAACGTACTCAGCAAGCACAACCACAACCACGGAGGGGTATAACAGAGGTATGCAAGTATTGTAACAAGGATGACTTATGGTTTATTTAGCAGCAAAGCAAATTTTATTACACATGCAAGGGGGCTGATTTTCGCAATGGGTTTTCACAAATGTTTCTTTTAAAAGGAACAGTAAAAGTAATACTTTTTCATACAAGATTTTGTTGCTACCAGATTTCCCATCTGTCGTAGCCCATGTCAAAACTTTTCTCAGCTCAATCAAGCTCCAACACTTTCTTACACCAAAACAGGGGACTAGTGAAGTGACCAAGCCGTAACTCGCCCAATTCCGTGGACACGGCTATCCGGATAGGTTTTAACTCTGCAGAGGTGTACACAACCACAAGTAGGCTACCACAGTATGAACACCTTAGTGCCAGCGCAGCTCCTATCAAAGCCATTACCCACCATAGCTAAACTGACAAGTTATCACAGACGCGACCAGGGGTTAGCTACCTACCGACGAGGTCCTAACCAGGGGCATACTTCACATAGATCGTATCCCCGGCTCCATGGCCTTCTGTTGCTCACCAGCACACCACATAACCAGCAGCTCAACTAGTGGGATTTAGGCTAGGCCGTTGCCACATACAACGGTCGAGTGGTGGTACAGTAAAATGGGTTAGGCTAGATGACACATCAACATCATCCCAAAACTTGTGATAGGATAGACAACTCCCACCATGCTCAACCACACCGGTTCGAGCTCACCTCGGTATTTCACACGGAAATACCGTCTGTCTCATCCCACACGGGTACTCATTTTATTTACCCAAATCATCTCTTTTATTTTAAAGCACGCACACGGTTGCTTTTGTAAACACCAAGTATTTGTTATGGGGGTATAATGGTAAAATGTTCCTAAGCATTTCTAGCAGTGACTAATATTCAAATAGAACATTGTCATATTTAAATATTAATCTAGGTTGTCAAGGAATCAGTCATAGCAATCAAGGTATGGCTATCCAACCGGGTTTAGTGGAAAAATTATGCAAGTTTTATAAATCAGGCCATGGGGTGTGTTTATAAAAACTGGGACAACAATATGCATCAAAGGGTGGGATTGCACTTGCCGTTCTCCCAACCCTCGGGGGATTCCTGCCCGGGGTCTTGGACTCCAAGTTCCTACTCGTAGCACTGCTCCTCCTCGAGTCCTTCCTCGTTCATAGCGGAGTCTACGGCACACACAAACAAACACCCAATAAATAAAAGAAAAAAAAACTTTTATTGAGCTCCGAGAGAAAGAACGGAAAATGAGAGCGGAAGATGATGACACGATCATTTTCGAATGTGGACTGGATGGATCTGGCGGAAATATGCTGGTGATCATTGTGGTGGAGTTTGGGGTCAAACGGGATTGATTTGGCGCATGAAATGATGAGTTTGGTTGAGGTTTAGGGGCTGTTTATAAAGAATAAGGACCTTTTTGTAATTCTGGAAAAGTTCAGGGGCCTCTGGCGAATATAACAGAGAGAGAAGGAATAGTATATATGGACTGCGGGTTAATTTGGTAAAAGTGCAGGGGGTTATGTGTAAACATGTCAGAGAGAGGGGGTTCAAGTTCATTTGGACCGCGGGTTATAATAGGGAGAAAGCCAGGGGGTTATGTGTAAAATGGCCATCTCTTTCGTTTTAACAGAGAGAGGGGGGGAAACAGGGGAGAGGGTCCGGCGGCCGGCGGCGATCCAATCGCCGGTGATTGGGGCGGCGGTGGTGGTCGGGAGCAGGGGGAAAAGGGAGCGCAGGCTATGGCGAGCTCACCCCTGGTCTTATCTCGAGCAGAGGTGGCCGGCGTAGTGCGGACCACGGAAGCGGCGGCGGCGGCGGCAATGGAGGTGGCGGCGGCGGCGTTGCGGCGGTGTGGAAAGTGAATTGGGTGGCGCTCGAGCTGGTGGAGGTGGAGGGGATGCGGGTGAGCCTATTTATAGGCGCGGAGGTGGTCCGGGTAGGCGGGCCGACGAGCGACGAGCGGCGCGGAGCAGAGCGCACGGGAGTGGAGGGAGCAGAGGAAACAGGGGAAGGGAAGAGGAAATAAAAAGAGAAAAAGGAAAAAGAAAAGGAAGAAGGAAAAGAAGGGAAAAAGGAAAAGAGAAAGAGGGGGGGAAAGGGAAGAGACGGTGGGATTCGCGGCGGGAGAGACAGACGCCGACGGCTGTCGGTGCTGGGATCGGTCGATCAATCCCCAGCGCCTAACAGAATGCGCTGTGTCCCGTCCCTTGACGGTTGATGCAAGAGCTAGCACGATGAGGCGAGCGATTATCCTGGTTCCGACCGTGAGGTCGTACGTCCAGCAGGGTGCGCTCGGGGCGCTGTACTATCTTGCACCGGAGTGCTTGCAGAGGGGGGCTACAAGCAAGGCGGGAGAGGAGGAGGAGTCTCCATGTCCCTGAGTGTGATTGAGGCGAGTGCCAATATCGTGTGTCTGGCCGTCGTCCGTTGTCCTCCCCCTACCTCCTTTTATAGATCAAGGAGAGTAAGGCGGGGGAAGGACTTACAAGTACAAGCGTGACGTGCTACAGCGTTATGTACTGGAGAGCATGGCGCCGAGCGTGCATCGTCCTTGATCCTGGCAGGAGATTTATGGCGAGCCCCGGCTTCTGCGAGTGTCGCGGCTGTCCCTGTGCTTGTCCTGAAGCGGCTTCGAGGGGTGTCGCAGTCGCAGTCCGCGTCCAGCTGCCCGTTCGCTGGTTGAGTTCGGGGGCGGGGCAGGTGAGGAAGGACCGGAGTTGGCGGTACAGGGGTCGGTATGGTGGCCGCCGTCAACCACAGTGCGCGGCGTACTCGGCTCACCAGGGGATGGTCGAGAGTTGGCGGATTTGACCCGGCGTTCGTCATCACCAGGCCACGCCTGACCAGAGTCTGCACTCGGTTGCTGTTTAGATATTCTTTCGAGGGTTCCCCATGCTCGTTCGAGGGGCGCCCCGGGGGGAAAAGATGGTAGCAGGTGGAACAGGGGTGCAGAGTAACGCCTGCCAGTCCGCACAGGGTCTTGCGCAGTGCCGCGTGCGTCCGCACAGCGTCAGTGAGGACGCACAGTGACTGGAGTAGGTGGAACAGCGAGCTCTGCGGCGTCAGCGGCGCAGCGTGGGGAAGAGATTGCCTTTTGACTTTGGCGCCCGCCTGACGGGGCGGGCATTAAATGCCGTTGTCGGGCAGGGTGTCGAAGTGCGCCGCGTTGAGTAGAGAGTTGGTCTCGAGCGAGGCGGAGTCGACTCGCCTGCTCGAGGGAGTGCGCGACCCTCGAGCGAGGCGGGGTTTGCGTCGTGCCTGCTTGAGGGTGCGCGGCCCTCGAGCGAGGCGGAGGCGGGGGTAGCGACTTGGGTCCCCCCGACAGGCGAGCTCGGACGGCCGTTCTTGGGCCGCGATAGGCTGTGACGGGCCGAGCTGCCTGGCCGGGCCTTCCGGGCTGTCGATGATTCGGCCTTTCGTGGCATATCGTTTTTTGAGGGTGATTACCCCGATGATTAGGGGACCCCCTAGGTTTGTCCCCGACAACGGCGGTCGGCCAGAGACGGTCGGCCCGAGAGCGGGCGACCCGGGATGGGACGGAAAGAGGGTGGCGACGACGAAGCGAACAGGAAAAAGAGGGGGGGGAAACAAGGCGAACAGGTTTTGGCGGGAACGGGAGCTCGGGCGGTAAAACATTTTGAAAGGGTTTACACCGGGTGATTTATTTAGGTGTTTTGCCAGAGATTAAAACGCGGGCGTTACAAACCTACCCCACTTAAAAGGAATCTCGTCCTCG
The DNA here is from genome assembly GCA_033239725.1 of Echinochloa phyllopogon. Taxonomy (NCBI): domain Eukaryota; kingdom Viridiplantae; phylum Streptophyta; class Magnoliopsida; order Poales; family Poaceae; genus Echinochloa; species Echinochloa phyllopogon. The sequence continues at coordinate 53,397,789 of BTCW01000005.1, forward strand.
AGATTCGGCTGGCTCCTAAAAAGGTGGGGGAACTCTTTCTTCAGGGCATCTTCTCTTTCCCACGTAGCTTCCTTTACACTGTGTCTGCTCCACTGTACTCTGCATATTCGTACTTCGGAGTTCCTGGTTCTCTTGGTGACGGTGTCCAAAATTTTGACCGGTACCTCCTGATACCGCAAGTCCGTTTGTAGGTCTATTTCTTCTTCGGGTATATGCTCTTCCTCAGGTACCCTCAGGCATTTTCTTAACTGTGCGACATGGAATACTGGGTGTATATCTGACATTGCTTCGGGTAACTCCAATCGGTAAGCCACCTTTCCAACTTTCTTTTGCACCGGGTATGGTCCGATGTACCGAGGGGCTAATTTTCCATGGACTTGAAATCTACGAGTTCCCCGGATGGGTGAAACCTTAAGATAGACAAAATCTCCTGGATTAAACTCCAGTTCTCGTCTCTTCTTGTCTGCGTAGCTTTTCTGTCTGGAATGAGCTGCTCTCAACTTCTCCCTGATTTCAGCTACTTTCTCTTCGGCTTCCTTTATGAGCGCGGGTCCCACTAGTGTACGCTCTCCTACTTCTGACCACATTAGAGGAGTTCTGCATTTTCTCCCGTAGAGGGCTTCAAACGGGGACATACCTAAACTGGCCTGATAACCATTGTTGTAGGAGAACTCTGCATAGGGTAAACTCTGTTCCCAATCTTTACCATAGGTAAGGACACACGCTCTCAGCATATCTTCCATAATTTGATTTACTCGTTCAGTCTGGCCATCGGTCTGAGGGTGATACGCGGAGCTAAAGTCCAACTTGGTGCCCATAGCTTTATGTAGACTTTTCCAAAATCTCGAGGTGAACTGGGTCCCTCGGTCTGAAACAATTCTACTGGGCACTCCATGCAACTTCACTATGTTCTCCGCATAAAGCTTGGCTAGTTTTTCTCCACCATAATTGGTCCGTACAGGTAAAAAGTGAGCGACTTTAGTGAGTCGGTCCACTATTACCCATATAGAATCATGTCCCTTCTGTGTTCTGGGTAACCCTACTACGAAGTCCATTCCTATCTCGTCCCATTTCCAAACTGGGATAGGCAGGGGTTGTAATAATCCTGCCGGCTTCTGGTGTTCTGCTTTAATCCTTTGGCAGGTATCACACTGGGTGACATACTGGGCTATGTCAGCTTTCATTCCTTTCCACCAGTAGTTCTGCTTTAAGTCCAAATACATTTTGGTGGATCCTGGGTGAATGGAGTATGGCGAGTTGTGAGCCTCGTCCATGATTATCTGTCTAAAGCCTCCTTCCTTAGGCACACAAATCCTATCCTTGTACCACAGCGTTCCCTTGCTGTCGACTCTAAAGTCTGGTGCCTTATTTTCTCCGGTATGCTTGCAGATCTGCACTAAATCCTTGTCCGATCCTTGGGCATTTCTGATCCGATCCTCCAGAGTGGGCTGGATTGTCAGTTGGTGGCTATTATTCTGAGGGACGATGTGCACATTTAATCGTGCCATTTCTTCTTGCAGGTGGGCACTCCTGGGTTTGTAAGATTTCCGGCTCAGGGCATCTGCCACTACATTAGCCTTGCCAGGGTGGTAATGAATTTCTACATTATAATCTTTAACCAATTCTAACCACCTTCTCTGTCTGAGGTTCAGATCTGGTTGGGTGAAAATATACTTTAAGCTCTTATGATCCGTGTATATTTCACACTTGTTCCCGATTAGGTAATGTCTCCAGATTTTGAGTGCGTGCACCACGGCTGCAAACTCTAAGTCATGCGTTGGGTAATTCTGCTCATGAGGTCTAAGTTGGCGGGAAGCATATGCCACAACCTTCCCATCTTGCATGAGGACACACCCTAATCCTTGGCGGGATGCGTCGCAGTAAACGACAAAATCCCTGTGAATATCTGGTAGGGTTAAAACTGGGGCAGTGGTCAGCTTTTTCTTCAGCTCTTGGAAACTCTTTTCGCACGACTCGGTCCAAACAAATTTCTTTTCTTTCTTAAGCAATTCTGTCATGGGTCTAGCTATCTTGGAAAATCCTTCAATAAACCTCCGGTAATACCCAGCTAAACCAAGGAAACTTCTGATCTCACTCACATTGGTTGGTTGTTGCCAGTTTGAGACTGCCTCTACCTTCTCGGGGTCTACTGCTACCCCTTCTGCGGTCAAAATGTGACCAAGGAAAGCTACTTTTTCCAGCCAAAATTCACACTTGCTAAATTTGGCATAGAGCTGGTGTGCTCTCAACTTTTCCAAAACTACCCACAAGTGTTGCTCATGCTCTTCGGCACTCTTGGAGTAGATAAGTGTATCATCAATAAAGACTACGACAAACTTGTCCAGTTCATCCATAAATACTTTGTTCATAAGGTTCATGAAGTAAGCCGGTGCATTGGTGAGTCCAAATGGCATCACTGTGAACTCATACTGCCCATATCGGGTGACAAATGCGGTCTTTGAGGTGTCGCTCCCCTTAATCTTCAGTTGGTGATACCCCGTCCTTAAGTCAATCTTGGAGAAGTATTTGGCTCCTTTCAACTGATCAAAGAGATCATCAATCCTAGGGAGTGGGTATTTATTCTTGATAGTGACATCATTTAGTGCACGATAGTCGATGCACAACCTCATGCTCCCATCTTTCTTCCTTACAAAGAGTACTGGGGCTCCCCAAGGGGACGTACTGGGCCTGATAAATCCCATCTGTTGCAACTCTTCCAGTTGTTTCTTTAACTCTGCTAACTCTGAGGCTGCCATCCTATAGGGTCTCTTGGCTATAGGAGAGGTTCCAGGGACAAGTTCAATAGCAAACTCTATGTCCCTATCCGGTGGCATTCCGGGTAGAACTTCAGGGAAAACATCAGGATATTCTCTGATTACCGGGACTTCTTCTATGGTTTTTGTGTCCATACTAAAGATCATAGGGTCTGGTCCACTTCCTTTGGTGTGACAGGCTACTTGTATTCCATCTGGGTTGGTTAGGTGCACTACCTTGTCAGCACAACCTATGAGACCATTGTGTTTGCCTAACCAATCCATTCCAAGGATCACATCTATTCCTTTGGATTCTAGTACCACTAGGTCTGCTAGAAACTCTACCCCACTTAAAAGGATCCGTACCCGCGAACAACCTAATTGACACTTAGTATCACCTCCAGGTGTTCGGGTTAGTAGGGGTGTCTTTAGTAGTACTGTAGGTATTTTGTGCTTTTCCACAAAACTTGATGATATGAAAGAATGCGATGCCCCAGAATCAAATAATATTGTTGCCAAAACTGAGCTGACTAGGTACTCACCGAGTACTACTCCTTGTGCTCCTTGAGCTTCCTGTGCGTCGATGTGGTTGACGCGGGCTCGTCCATACGACTGCTGGGTGTTGTTGTTGTTGCTGCCGGTGTTGGTGCTGCGGACGGGTACACGGTTGGCTCCAGACACTGGTGGCTTGGGTCCATTCACCGAGTTGGAGTAGACTGATATCGCAGGCTTGCTCCTAGGATACGGGCAATCGACGATGTAGTGCCCGGTCTCACGGCAGTTGAAGCAGGCTCTCGCATTGCTGTTGCTGGCTGTGGCCTGACTGACTTTGCTCTGTGGTGGCTTCGAGGTGTTCTGGCTCTTGAACTGGTTGTTGGGAGCCTGGGAGCTTGTAGCCTGAAATTGGGTCCTATACTGCACGGGAGCCTGGGGTCTAGGTGCAGCATAACCGGAGCTCCTGGGTTTCTGCGAGCGGTCCATCTGACGGTTCTTGCTTTCCAAGAACTTGCGCTTGTTCTCTTGCCTTGCATCCATTCTAGCCTTTTCTGTGACAATGGCCTTGTTCATCAGTGTATTGAAATCGGGGAAACTGTGGGAGACTATCAGGGCTCGAAGATCTGGGTGCAACCCTCGGATGAAAGCGTCCTGTCTCTTTGCATCTGTCTTCACCTCATCCGGTGCGTAACGTGCTAGCTCAGTGAACTCGTGGGTGTACTCTTCCACAGTCTTGTTTCCTTGCTTCAGTGCACGGAACTCATCCGCCTTGCGCCTCATGGTGGCGTCGGGGATGTGGTAGCGACGGAATTCTTCTTCAAACTCCTTCCAGGTGATTGTAGACTCGTTCGGGGAGGCTGCACAGTAAGCATCCCACCATGCCAAGGCAGTTCCAGTGAGTTGGTGGGAAGTCAGGAGGACTTTGTCACGGTCTCCACATCCAAACGGTTCCAGTTTCCTTTTGATAGTTCTCAGCCAGTCATCTGCTTCCAAGGGGTTGCTAGACCCTCCAAAGGTGGGTGGCCTGGTTCTCAGAAAGTTGGTCAACTTATCACCTGCATTGGGTCTACGGGCTGTCTCCTGACGGCGGCTGGCATTCCACACATTTTGCATGAACAGGGTGTGGTGGTACAAAGCTTGTGCCAGGTTGAAATCTGGTGGGAGTGGGGGCACAACAAAAGATCCCTCATTCTGACTTCTGGGATGACTTGCCTCTGGTCCGCCTCTTATAGGCGCTTGTCCTTCGGGCTGGTTTTCCCCCATAGGATCCTGTTGATCCACTTACTGGTTCTCGGGGTTCTCTCTTCTTCCTTCTGGTTGCTCTCCCCCAGCAGGAGGGGCGCGTCTCTGAGAGGTGCTAGCACGAGTGTTCACCATCTGCAGGTTGAGCAAGGCCTTCGTGAGATTGGGTTAAGATGATGTTTAAGTTGATTAGTTCGTATTTTAAAAAGGCAGAAACAGCACACAAGCTAACAAACAAACACACAAGGTTTCATTCCAACAGCTGAGGGCTACAACACTTGGGGGGTTACAACAAGGCTCGCACTTCGAGGCGGGGCACAAGACAAGGTAGGGGAACTACTGCTAGGGATACAAGGGTTCTTCGGACCAAGCTGGCTTCATTCCCATCGGAGCGCTTGACTCTGGGCCTACTCGCGAGGTGAGCTCTCCTCTAGGTTGGTGTGCTCCTTTGGCTGTGCAAGTCGTGCCTGCTCAGCCTCGGTCAAGGTCCCATTCTCCCGAGGCGGCTCAGACGGTCCTTCTTCGGCGGGCGGTGATCCTGCTGGGGTTCCCGACAGTGCCTGTGGGTTTCCCACAATTTCTCGCCATGCCATGATCGGTGTCCCAAGTAGGACATGGGGTTCTCCAATTGCCGGAACAGGCGTTCCACTTCTGGTCCAATCCTGGATACGCAGGTCCCGAGCCTGCCGGAGGCTTTCTTGGGCGACTGCCTCATTGCTGATGGCAGCAGCAGCTCTTGCTTCAGCTTGGGCCACCTGGATTTGGTGCATGCGGACCGAGAATGCTGCTTGTTCAGCCCGGGAGGTTTGTTCCCTCAGGCGTTCAGCCTGCTCGTCAAAGAGTTGGTCCAAGGAATTGAGGTAGGTGACCACTTGGTACAAAATGGGTTCCTCCTGACGGCGCTGCTCCAAGTTCCTTATGCAGGCTCGCCAGACTGCACTTCCGACGACTGGCGGAAAGTACCTCATTAGAGTGGGGACCAGGTGCCTTTCAAAGATCCCGCACATGAAGCGGAGGGCTTTCCTGAGAGCCAAGGGGTAGGTGTCCTGGTGCCTGAACCCTGTGGCGGTCGTACGCCATGCTTCGACAGGGTGGAGGTTACTCTTGGCGACAACAATGACCACTCTGCAGCGTTGGGTCCCATGGTGCTCATACTCCCTGCTGTAGTACCTCGGGCGTTCAGGTACACCGAGGCATTCCAGCGCGGGGATCAATAGGCTAGCGAAGCCCGGTGTGACTGGGCAGACTCCCTGGGTCCATCCTTCTTCCGCCATCTGAAACCAGGGGAAAACAAAAATTGAATAGATGTAGGATAAAAGGTGACCTTTATTGCATAACATGGTGGTGTACAAAGATCATGGATACATCGATGCTAAGCTGGTAGCGCTACTGGAAACAACAGACTCTACCCTAGGAGAGGCTAGACTAAGTGCTAGTCTTAAACTAGGACTCTACTCAAGGCGGACTCGACGTTTCTTCAGAGGAAGCTGATACTCTGGCACTTCATCTTCGGTCTGTGTGCCTGCATCCGTGTGGGTCATCTCTGGCTCTCCTTCCAATAACCCATTCTCCCTCCTGTAGGCTTCAAGCCTATCCATGTACTCAGAGTAAGCCTGGCATCTGGCGTGTTGAGCAGCTAGGGAGCTGACAGCCTGAGTAGCTGTCACCTTCTGTATCTCCAGCTCTCTCTTCACTTCTTCCAACTCCTTTTCCGCCTTCTCGGCTCTGCGGATCTGGTGCCTCAGCTGTCCCGATGTCTCTCGGTACAGCCTGTCCAAGCCAGTGAGGTAAATGGACAAGTGTGACACGGTGTCCTCTATATCTTCATCTCTCCCAAGGTTTCTCATCTGAGCAATCCACTCACGTCCTCCACTCACAAGGGGTGGGGTAAAACCTAGTGCTGTTCCCACGAGGTACTGTCTGTAGAGTGTGCGGAGGCACATCAGGGCTCTTCTTGCGGCTTTGCGGTAGGCATTGGGGCGGTCGTAGCCGGTGGCGTGGACAAACCAAGGTGCCACTTCCTTGTACAGCGAGCTCCTCCCCACAAAGATGAACATCCGGCACCGACGGGTACCATTGGTGGTGAACTCCCGGCAAAAGTACTCGGGGGTCTCTGTGACTCCAACGTGCTCCAGGCTGAGCAGCAACAACTTGGGGAGGCCAGGTTCTGCGGGGCAGACTCCTTCGCCCCAACCCTCGTCAGCCGGCTGGGCCATCTGGAACAAGTCAAGAAGCCGTCGGTGAGTACTTGTGTGGGGGAAAAGGATTAGGCAAGAACAAACTAGGGTCAAGATCCTAGGGTACGTCCTACGGCCAACCTATCGGCTCTGATACCACCTGAAGCGTCCCCTCGAAAGAGAGAACTTAATGTGATACAAATACCAGTCCCGGGATGCTGGTTCACATTATTACAACAGATAGTTCAGTACAAGAACAACATTACGGGAAACGGTGGCATTGCAGGGCCACGACAAACAGAACTAACACTAAGCTCCAGATAAAAAGATTGATAACGTAGAGGTCTTCATCAGAGTGGCAACGCATGCGGATTCCAGCGGGTGACCCTAACACACAGGCAAAGGTTGGGTGCAGAACGAACCCCTCTAAACGACGTCCTCAGGCAGAAAGTCCGGGTCTGCCTCTGCATCAGATTAAGCAAGGGTGAGTACAAACGTACTCAGCAAGCACAACCACAACCACGGAGGGGTATAACAGAGGTATGCAAGTATTGTAACAAGGATGGCTTATAGTTTATTTAGCAGCAAAGCAAATTTTATTACACATGCAAGGGGGCTGATTTTCGCAATGGGTTTTCACAAATGTTTCTTTTAAAAGGAACAGTAAAAGTAATACTTTTTCATACAAGATTTTGTTGCTACCAGATTTCCCATCTGTCGTAGCCCATGTCAAAACTTTTCTCAGCTCAATCAAGCTCCAACAATTTCTTACACCAAAACAGGGGACTAGTGAAGTGACCAAGCCGTAACTCGCCCAATTCCGTGGACACGGCTATCCGGATAGGTTTTAACTCTGCAGAGGTGTACACAACCACAAGTAGGCTACCACAGTATGAACACCTTAGTGCCAGCGCAACTCCTATCAAAGCCATTACCCACCATAGCTAAACTGACAAGTTATCACAGACGCGACCAGGGGTTAGCTACCTACCGACGAGGTCCTAACCAGGGGCATACTTCACATAGATCGTATCCCCGGCTCCATGGCCTTCTGTTGCTCACCAGCACACCACATAACCAGCAGCTCAACTAGTGGGATTTAGGCTAGGCCGTTGCCACATACAACGGTCGAGTGGTGGTACAGTAAAATGGGTTAGGCTAGATGACACATCAACATCATCCCAAAACTTGTGATTGGATAGACAACTCCCACCATGCTCAACCACACCGGTTCGAGCTCACCTCGGTATTTCAAACGGAAATACCGTCTGTCTCATCCCACACGGGTACTCATTTTATTTACCCAAATCATCTCTTTTATTTTAAAGCACGCACACGGTTGCTTTTGTAAACACCAAGTATTTGTTATGGGGGTATAATGGTAAAATGTTCCTAAGCATTTCTAGCAGTGACTAATATTCAAATAGAACATTGTCATATTTAAATATTAATCTAGGTTGTCAAGGAATCAGTCATAACAATCAAGGTATGGCTATCCAACCGGGTTTAGCAGAAAAATTATGCAAGTTTTATAAATCAGGCCATGGGGTGTGTTTATAAAAACTGGGACAACAGTATGCATCAAAGGGTGGGATTGCACTTGCCGTTCTCCCAACCCTCGGGGGATTCCTGCCCGGGGTCTTGGTCTCCAAGTTCCTGCTCGTAGCACTGCTCCTCCTCGAGTCCTTCCTCGTTCACAGCGGAGTCTACGGCACACACAAACAAACACTCGATAAATAAAAGAAAAAAAAACTTTTATTGAGCTCCGAGAGAAAGAACGGAAAATGAGAGCGGAAGATGATGACACGATCATTTTCGAATGTGGACTGGATGGATCTGGCGGAAATATGCTGGTGATCATTGTGGTGGAGTTTGGGGTCAAACTGGATTAATTTGGCGCATGAAATGATGAGTTTGGTGGAGGTTTAGGGGCTGTTTATAAAGAATAAGGACCTTTTTGTAATTCTGGAAAAGTTCAGGGGCCTCTGGCGAATATAACAGAGAGAGAAGGAATAGTATATATGGACTGCGGGTTAATTTGGTAAAAGTGCAGGGGGTTATGTGTAAACATGTCGGAGAGAGGGGGTTCAAGTTCATTTGGACCGCGGGTTAGAATAGGGAGAAAGCTAGGGGGTTATGTGTAAAATGGCCATCTCTTTCGTTTTAACAGAGAGGGGGGGGGGGAAACAGGGGAGAGGGTCCGGCGGCCGGCGGCGATCCAATCGCCGGTGATTGGGGCGGCGGTGGTGGTCGGGAGCAGGGGGAAAAGGGAGCGCAGGCTATGGCGAGCTCACCCCTGGTCTTATCTCGAGCAGAGGTGGCCGGCGTAGTGCGGACCACGGAAGCGGCGGCGGCGGCAATGGAGGTGGCGGCGGCGGCGTTGCGGCGGTGTGGAAAGTGAATTGGGTGGCGCTCGAGCTGGTGGAGGTGGAGGGGATGCGGGTGAGCCTATTTATAGGCGCGGAGGTGGTCCGGGTAGGCGGGCCGACGAGAGGGGGGCTCGGCGGTCGGTGATGGTGGTCGGCGGCGGAATCAAGGCGGCCGGGGCCCGTGGCCGTGATTGGTACGGCGGCGGTGTGCTTGTCGTGCGCGTGCGCGTGGTGAAGCGCTGGCGCGGCGACGGGACTGAGGAGGGGCCGGGCGGTGGCGTGCAGGCGAGTGCGGCGGTCGGCGGTGTGTCTGGTGGTGGTCGGAGCAGCGGCGGCCGTGGTGCAGGGGTGGCACGCACGAGGGGGTGGTTCGGCGGTAGTGTGCTCGGGTAGATGGCGTGGTTTGGCGACGACGGTGGCGGGGTCACGGGGAGGGCGGCACGGCTGCTGCGTACGGCGGCCGGCACGGCTGCGTGCGGTGCTTGTGCTCGTCGTAGGCGTGCGAGCAGCACTGCTGCAGCAGTGCGGTGGCGGTGGGCGGCACGGCAGCGAGGGGAGCGGGTGGACGGGGCTAGCGGCAGCGTTGTGGTGGGGACGCCCCGGGAGCGCGTGCGCGGCGGGCACGGGGGCGGCGTGTTCCGGTGCGCCGGCCGTACGGTGGTAGAGCGAGGGCGGCACGGCAGGGGCGGCGTGTTCCGGTGATGCAGGCGGTCGGGAACCGGTGGTGATGTGCTGTATGGGTGAGGGGTCGGCGTGGAGCAGAGGGGCGAGGCCGGCCGGGGGCGGGTGGTCGGCGACGAGCGGCGCGGAGCAGAGCGCACGTGAGTGGAGGGAGCAGAGGAAACAGGGGAAGGGAAGAGGAAATAAAAAGAGAAAAAGGAAAAAGAAAAGGAAGAAGGAAAAGAAGGGAAAAAGGAAAAGAGAAAGAGGGGGGGAAAGGGAAGAGACGGCGGGATTCGCGGCGGGAGAGACAGGCGTCGACGGCGGTCGGCCAGAGACGGTCGGCCCGAGAGCGGGCGACCCGGGATGGGACGGAAAGAGGGTGGCGACGACGAAGCGAACAGGAAAAAGAGGGGGGGAACAAGGCGAACAGGTTTTGGCGGGAACGGGAGCTCGGGCGGTAAAACATTTTAAAAGGGTTTACACCGAGTGATTTATTTAGGTGGTTTGCCAGAGATTAAAACGCGGGCGGTACATAATCAAAAAGGCAGGGACGGCGCATGCGCGCGTGTGCGAGCTGAGCACACGTTGACTTGATCGGGTCACTGTTCCGTGCCGCTCATCGCTGTCTGATGATGAGCTAATCAACGCACCGTATGTACGCTACTTTTGGCGAAATATAGGTAGTGAATAGCTAGTGATTGGTTTCTTTTTGCCTCGGCTGCTGCTCAAGCTCAAGCACCTAACCACAGCGATCAAAGGCAATTTCACGTGGAGTACGTGAGAGGGACGTGACGGGCGTGATCGTGAATGAGCGAGACCTGCTTCCGCAGCTGAACACCTCCTGCAATATAAACCGCCCATGCATTTATCTAGAGGGATCAGGAAAACGCCATTTTCTGAACAAGTTGCTTTTGGTAAATGAAAAGTGGAGTGTTCTCATTTAGTTCTCCACGACACAACATGTCGTTTCCCGTGTCAAGGATCGTTTTGCATTATCTGAATTTGCTTTAGACCTTCACCAGTATCGTCGTTTTGTTTATGACGGGTGATTTGCAAACAAGTCATTATTAGTGAGGGCCTCCATTAGCATGTGCAGATGCCGTAACCTCACGTTCAACTACGTGTTCTAGAAATCAACATCCCTTAGAATTCTGTAGCGACCGAGAGATATTTTGCTACTATTTGATTATTGAAAAATAAAAATAAAAATAGGAGAGACAAGGCCCATATGGGATGCCCAGCCCGCAGCCCACGTCCAGACCCCACCACATACTGCGAGGTGCGATCTGCGAGTCTGCCCCCGGGCCAGGACTGTACTCGGCCACGTCTCCCTGTTCGGCCCCAACACAACTCCTCTCCCATCTCCGTCCGTCCAGCGAGCCCACAACTCCCAACCTCCCCTTCTTCCCCGGCCGCCACCGCTACTGCCCCCACCGCAGCGCAACACAATTTCTCCCAAACCCCGCCGGGCCAATCCGCCGCGTCTGCGTCTCTCTCTCTCTCTCTCTCTCTCTCGCATCCCGCGATGGCCGACCAGCAGCACCCGCCCGCCGGCGGGATCGACCCGCGCAGCGGCTACTGCGCCGCGACGCGGACCTTCCACAGCCTGCGCCCGTCCGCCACGCTCCCGCCGGCCGCGCTCCCGGCCACCGCCGCCGCCTACGCCTTCTCCCTCCTCCCCTCGCCGCTCCCCGACCGCCCCGCGCTCGTCGACGCCGCCACCGGCATTGCCGTCTCCTACCCCTCCTTCCTCGCCGCCGCCCGCTCCCTCGCGGGGGGCCTCTGGTCCGCCCTCGGCGTCCGCCCCGGCCACGTCGCGCTCGTCGTCTCCCCGTCCCGCATCGACGTCCCCGTCATAGACTTCGCGCTCATGTCCATCGGCGCCGCCGTCTCGCCCGCCAACCCGGCCTCCACCGCCGAGGAGCTGGCGCACATGGTCGCGCTCGCCAGGCCGGTCGTCGCGTTCGCGGTCCCCGAGGCGGCCGCCAAGCTTCCGAGGGGCCTCAGGTGCGTCGTCATCGGGTCGGATGAGTACAGGAGGCTCTCCTCCGTCGGTGGCGCGTCGCCGCCGCCGCCGGTGGCGGTGGAGCAGTCCGACACGGCGGCCGTGCTCTACTCGTCGGGCACCACGGGGCGGGTCAAGGCCGTCGCGGTCTCGCACCGCAACCTCATCGCGCTCATCTGCGCGCACAGGGACAACCGGGACAAGGTGGAGAAGGAGGCCGCCGAGGCAGGCGAGCAGCCGCCCCCGCCAACGGTGACGCTGTTCCCCCTCCCCCTCTTCCACGTGTTCGGGTTCATGATGATTCTCAGGTCCGTGGCCATGGGGGAGACCGCCGTCCTCATGGAGCGCTTCGACTTCATCGCCGCGCTGCGCGCCATCGAGCGGTACCGCGTCACGCTGCTGCCCGCGGCGCCCCCGGTGCTGGTGGCCATGATCAAGTCCGAGGAGGCGCGCCGCCGCGACCTCTCCTCCCTCCTCGTCATCGGCATCGGCGGCGCTCCACTCGGCCGCGAGGTCGCCGAGCGCTTCGCCGCCATCTTCCCCAACATCGAACTCGTTCAGGTTCGATGCACACTTCATCAGAATACTATGGCTCTTGTACGGCACTACAGATTCCATTCTGAATCTACGTTTCTCTTTCCAGGGCTACGGTCTGACGGAGTCGTCTGGTTCGGTGGCTTCGACGGTCGGGCCGGAGGAGTCCCAGGCGTACGGTTCGGTCGGGAGGCTGGCATCGCACATGGAGGGGAAGATCGTCGATCCCTCCACCGGCGAGGCGCTTGGGCCGGGGCAGCGTGGCGAACTGTGGGTCCGAGGCCCAACTGTAATGAAAGGCAAGTGCCACCCATAGTTACAACTTACAATACTATACAGTACTATGCGGAGATTTGACCATTGTTAATGTCGACGATAGCTTTCTTTATCCGCTGAAATATACAGTACCTGCGAAAGTTCGTCGCCACGATGATGCTTCGCCTAAAGACTTTTCAGTCATACACAATCATAGTGTTGGATGGTGTAGTTTGTTTCGTCTAAGTGATGGAAGCTATACATATCTGTCATCAGGCGGCTTTTTGTTAATTTGCAAGCAGCATGACTTGGAATTTTTGCATGTCATGTGTTTCATGGGGTCTCCTTGGTACGACTGCACTAGTGCAACATGTGTCGGACGATTAATTACTCCTACAGATCTGCATCACTGGCTATGCATGGGCAGGCTGCTTGTTCTGCTACTTGTTTCTAATAATAAATAGTAATGCCATCCTGGCATGGATATGGACTTCAGTGTCCATTGGAATTGTATTATACAAGTTAGCCATGTGAACCACATGGTATTTTATTTCTGAAAATCATTTTGTTTTCTATGCTATCATGCTAGACATAACAACTGTTTATTTAGACTGATATCTGGTCTGGGATGTCTCTAAAGTCTGAACCTAGTTCACACTTCATGATTAATTTCAGATAATCCTTGTGCAATCTTTTCTTGTTCACACATCATGATTAATGTGGCATGTTTTTAAGGCAAGAGTTTTTCAGAGAACTTTGGTGTATTACATATTTCCTTGAATTTCTTGGGGGTTTACAACATAGTCATGTAATGCTTTTTTTTTCAGGCTACGTGGGTGATGACGAGGCGACTGCAGCAACAATGGATTCAGAAGGCTGGTTGAAAACTGGTGATCTATGCTACTTCAATGAAGATGGTTTTCTCTACATTGTTGATCGACTAAAGGAGTTGATAAAATACAAGGGATATCAGGTGCTGCAGATAATTACAGCTGGTTCAGAACTGCAGTAACATTACCATTGTGGAATTTTATCTCACAATTTTTTGTTTGTTTGCATGGTAACTGATTCAGGTGCCTCCGGCTGAACTGGAGCATATACTGAATTCTCATCCTGATATCATGGATGCAGCAGTTATCCCGTAAGTACCCTGCAGTAAACCTGAAAAAATATATGAAACTATATTGATTCGAACTAAGACTGCTGTAAGATTCCTTCATCACGCGGCAATATGTGAGATGTTCCTTCTGAATGCACTATGCAGATATCCAGATGAAGATGTCGGACAACTACCAATGGCTTTCATAGTGAGGAAACCAGGATCAAATCTCACTGAGCAACAGGTCATGGATTACGTGGCGAAACAAGTATGCTTCTCCTTTGATTACATTCTGCTCCATATAGTTTCATATTGAACTATAGGTCTCCTGTCATAATCAACTTCGCTCTACCTTTTCGTAAACAAATCGTCCAAGTTGCCAAGTTGAGTAGAAATTCTTGCAATTTTAGTATTGTTAGTTCAAGCTCGCTTATTTGCTGTTAACATCCTTTGCCCTGATGCAAAAGGCAACACTGAAATGTCACTAGCATACTGTTGCATATATGGCTACGGATAGCAACCATAACTTTCCAGTAGTGATTCCAGCAAGGGATAATGCCGATACTGATGCTTTCTTTATTCAGGCTATTCTAAGAAACTTTGCTGGGATAAATTGATAAAGTATCAGTCTTAGCACTTCTGGCAGTGGCAGTGGCAGTGACTCTGGCCTAATTTTTCCTTTTATGGCAGGTCGCACCGTACAAGAAAGTTCGTCGGGTGGCCTTTGTCTCTGCAATACCAAAATCACCAGCTGGGAAGATCTTGCGGCGAGATCTTGTACAGCAGGCCGTGTCCATGGGTGCCTCCAAGCTTTGAGGTTTATGCTGACTTGGAAATCTGGGAGCAAGTTCTTTTGTAGTATACTCCTATATACCAGGCCCGGGGAATTGTACATGCTGCTATGGTTTTCAGATTGACCCAGATATTCTGAGCTGACCTTTTACTTTACCCCCGAATGTTCATGCTTGTTTCATATGGCGTGATAGTCTGGGATCTATTGTCACATTTGATAACGGAATTTTTGTTTAAAGCCGCTGAGAGAGATGTATTTGTGTTCGTTACTTGGTTCTCTGAAAACATCTATATTTGTTCTGTCTTTTGTCAGAACTGGAACTATCCGCTTGCTGCCCCACTGCCCAGACCCATCCAAGGGTGGGCTTCCGTCATGTCAGAGATTTTAAGTTAGGTTCAGTTCATCTCTATTTGTTTTAGAAAATGAACTAGCTTAATTCAAGCAAAGGTTTTGAAACATGAGATATATCTTACAACGACGAAAAATAGATACGCAATTTCACAAACGAACATGCTTTACACATTTTACAGCGAAACTAGAGTAAAGCAGAAGAATGTACTGACTGAAATAGTGAAATTCAATCTGTATCAGGAAAGGTTGTACAGACTGAAAGTCAAGCTGTATGCCTACACATCAGGAAAAAGTGGAGCAAACCCGTTAAACTAGTTGCGTGCCTGCGTGTCATTTGCTGATCAGAGAAACGGTGCCTGACGAGTGACGAGCAGTCGTGTCCACCTTCGAAACCCATAAACCCCTCCGTCTGCAGAGATCTCCTGTCTGCAAGTCTGCAACTAGCCTATTCCCCCGCCGCCGACACAACGCAAGACCCAACCGACTGCGTCCACCGATGCCGTCGATCGCCGGCGGCGGCCGCGGGCGCATCTTCGCCGCGCGCCGGGGCGCGATCTATTGGCTCCGACGCCTCCAGCACCCGCCCTTGTCGTCCCTCGCCGGCGGGGGAAGCCGGGGCGACGCGCCGCATCTACCGGTGCTCATCGTCGGAGCTGGGCCCGTCGGGCTCGTCCTCTCCTTCCTCCTCACCAAATTTGGTAAGAGCTTCTCGCGCATCGCTTGTTCCGAATCGTGCTTCTAAAGTAGTAGGCGGTAGCGTTGAGCTGAGCGGAAGTTCAGTGAGGGAACTGACGAATGTGATAAAACAAGTCACCTCTGTGCTAGTTTGGATGACTGCTTAGTGGCTCAATGAGCTTAGCTGCTTAAAATTTGGGATGAGTTGTGGAAATTCTTCCCAAGACCGGTAGCCTTTGATGTGGTTACTCGTTTTATTCAAATTCTCCAGGGATCAAATGCGCGGTGATAGAGAAGAATGTGGAGTTCACTCGGCACCCCCGAGCACACTTCATCAACAACCGCACAATGGAGGTGTGCATTTTTACTAATCCACTCCTTCTTAGCTATTTCAGCTTATGTGTGTTGTTTTGGGCGGTGGTGTCACGGTTGGCTGGCATTTTCAGATCTTCCGCAAGTTGGATGGCTTGGCTGGGGATATCGAGAGGTCCCAGCCACCAGTGGATTTGTGGAGGAAGTTTGTCTACTGCACTTCACTCTCCGGTTCCATTCTCGGATCGGTTGATCACATGAAGCAGGAAGGCCAGTTCAGTTCTACTCATGTCGAGCATTTGATGACGTGCACCTCTCTGCATATGTCTTATGGCTGACTATGTTTGGCAGATTTTGATAAGGTCATTAGTCCTATATCGGTTGCACATTTCTCGCAGTACAAGTTAGTCGATTTGCTACTCAAGAAGCTGGAAGGTATTGGTTTCCAGACATGGTTTCCTGGTGAGGTTGGTAACTCAACACAGGATGTGAGGCTGGAAAGCAAGATATTAATGGGACATGAGTGCACATCCCTTCAGAAGACTGATGAGGGCATTTTGATTGGAGTATCAGTTAATAATGGGGGGAGGATACTAGAGAGAAAGCTACACTGTGGTCTTGTACTTGGCACAGATGGTGCAAGAAGCACAGTGCGTGAATTGGCAGGCATATCTATGGAGGGTGAGAGGGACTTGCAGAAACTAGTGAGTGTACATTTCGTTAGCAGAGATTTAGGCAGATATTTATCTAGTGAGAGGCCTGGGATGCTGTTCTTTGTTTTTAATCCTGGCGCAATTGGTGTGCTGGTTGCACATGACCTGGAGAATGGGGAATTTGTATTGCAGGTATGTTGAACTACTATGTTAGAAGCAAGACCTCAGCATATGATACATTTGAAATTGTGTATTCTCATAAGTGGAATATCACCTTCTATTCTGTTTTCAGATTCCATTTTATCCTCCTCAGCAGATGTTTGAAGATTTCAGTGCTAAGGTGATCTAATTCTAGTATTTTTCTTGATTCTAGCTCATTATCCACTGAAATGCTGTGTGCTGCATTCAATTGTGTTTCAACGTTTATTTCTGAAAAACTTGTGCTGTAGCCTTTTTGAAACAACCTATTCCTAAACTTGAATATGTTATGCATAGATGAATTTGCTGCCTAAATTTGGTGCGTATATGCAAAAACATCCCTGCTTAACTTTTAAGTTTCCTTGCCATTGTAGGTATGTGAGCAAATTATCGTCAAATTAGTTGGATGGGAACCTGCAGATGTTCAGGTTTTAGACATAAAACCATGGGCAATGCATGCTGAAGTTGCAGAGAAGTACATTGGCTGCAATAATCGTGTTATCCTTGTTGGTGATGCTGCTCACCGTTTTCCTCCTGCTGGTGGTTTTGGTTAGTGGTTCACTTCATTTTTTATACTGAAATATTGCCATGTAGATTTGCTTTTGTGTGGATCAGAAGTCTAACGGTCAGAATTGCGCACTTGCTGATTTTTTTTTTGCAGGAATGAACACTGGAGTTCAGGATGCACATAATTTAGCTTGGAAGTTGTGCTTACTCTTGAATGGTGTTGCTTCACCATCAATAATGCAAACTTATGAATTAGAGCGCCGACCTGTTAGACTCTTCTCACAGCCTGTCTTTTAACATCTTCTTAACTTAAAAGTATGATGCACATGCTTGCCTTTTGCAGGTTGCCATTTTTAATACAGAACTCAGTGTGGAGAATTTTAAAGCGGCAATGTCTATTCCTTCTGCCCTTGGTCTTGATCCAACTGTTGCAAACTCAGGTACGGCATCCTGTTCCTGCAGGACAGCAGTAAATGCTTATTTGTTTTGTTGTTAAAGTAAATACTGACAACAGTTGCAATTGTGCTTAAGTTATTGTTGAATGTTAGGTACCTTGAAACTTGTCCCTTGTCATCATATTACCTTATGTACCCTTTGCATTTGTTTGGCAGTGCATCAAGTTATCAATAGAAGCTTAGGACCAATCATTCCAAGAAATTTACAAAAGGCAGTTCTGGAAGGATTATTTTCCATTGGTCGGGCACAAGTCTCGGACTACATTTTGAATGAGAAAAACCCCCTTGGTTCCTTGAGACTAGCAAGATTGAGAAGTATTCTTGATGAAGGAAAAAGTCTACAGCTGCAGTTTCCTGCAGAGGATCTTGGTTTCCGGTAAGACTCACTGGGGTGAATCTTTTACCAAAAGGGGATGGGTTTCTCTTTCTTCCTCCTTGTTCAGATGATGAATGAGCAAATTGCGGTCTTGTAGTAGTAGTAAGAGGCCATGTTCTCGATAAGGTTGTAACTGAATGTTCGAAGTTTCTTATGTTGATCTATTTTGTGCTTTCAGCTATGAAGAAGGAGCCCTTTCCACTGAATATTGTGCTGAAAACTCTCAGAAAGCAGAGAAAGTGAAGCATTTGAAGAGGTCATCAGAGTACATACCATCTGCTAAGGTCGGTTCAAGGCTACCACATATGCTAGTAAGAGCACGTTCGGCTTCAAGTGAGGTAAATCTCTTGGACACCTAACTGATGCAGCATGTTTTTAGCTATGTCTCTAATGTTGCATACATTGTGACTCGTCTTACAGGGTGTGCTCTCAACACTTGACCTAGTAAGCGGGGATAAGCTCGAGTTTGTTCTCATTACTGCACCACTGAAAGAGTCGTACAAGGTCGCCCGTGCCACTCTCAAGATAGCTGATGAGTTTAAGCTGTCAGCCAAAGTATGCGTCATGTGGCCACAAGGTTCTGCTGATGCGGAAGTGGAAGGGAGCAGATCTGAGCTGGCTCCCTGGACAAACTATATCGATGTTGAGGAATTGCCTAGTGTATATGGTAATTCATGGTGGGAGATCTGTAGGATCAGTAGGAAAAGTGTTATTTTGGTTAGGCCTGATGAGCACATAGCATGGGGGACGGAATCGGACAGGGTGAGAGATGCTGATTCAGAAGTCGTGAGAGTCTTTTCACAAATTCTGTGCTTAAACGGTGATCGGGTGTAATAATGTCGAAATGCTGATTCGCTAATTGACTCTGTTTTATGGCGTTAGTAAATCATTTTAGCAAATAATCTGTGTTGAACATTGTTATAATACGGATCAATAGGGAATTGACATGATTTTTTTTTTGGAGCAAACACTTGGCATGATTGTGAACACGGCATTTCTTCATCGCATGATGTCGCGGATAACTTGCACGCTCAATTTCTTTTTGGAGTAACAACTGATGTACAGTACGCATCCGTTTTTCTTCGCTAACGCCACGCACTCGGCTGGTGGTGAATCCGCTGGACGCAAGGACGACGACTTGGTCCAGAATTCCATCGAGTCGCGTTTTGGCAGTTTCCTATTGGGCTTAAATAAATAGTCAAATTCAGACGGGCCGGAGACAAGCAGTTTCACGGGCTCGATCTAGTTCGCCTCTCCCGTATCCAAACCCAACCCTCGTACGTCTGCAGGCCCCTACTACTAGCAGAACACAAGGTGCCCTAGCCGCCATGGGTAGATAGAATTTCCTACTCCCTCTTCAATTCCCCATCTGCGACCTGCACGCTAGACCTTCTCTGGGCGCCTTTCCCGACGTCGCCGTCGCTGATGCACGGCCGGCGCCGGCCGGAGAGCCTGGCCTTCCTCAATTGCTAGGATCCACAACCTTGCCGTGGTTCCTTTCTTCCAGCTGGGGAGAAAGCTCTCTTTTTTGAAGGGGAAAGCGAAGATCTGCCCGGCCCTGATGGTGGTTCGATTGCTCGATTGTTTTATCAAAGGTGAGAACTTACATCATACCCCGTAGTTGGGAGGCATCCCTCCGGGGATCTTTCCCGACGTCGCCGGAGGTGATGCGCGGGCGGCGCCGGCCGGAGAGGCTGGCCGTCCTCAATTGCAAGGATCCACAACCATCCTTTTTTTCCAGCGGGGAAAAAGTTCTCTTTTTTGAGAGGGAAAGCGAAGATCCGCCCGGATGGTGGCTCGATTGTTCGATTGGTGTATCAAAGGTGAAAACTCGCATCATAGTTTGGAGGGATCCCAAATACTTTTTTTTCTCGTTTTTAGTCTTCCGCTTTTCTACGGATCCTGATTTTCTCTAGAAAAGAATGATACTATGATATTTTGCAAGGCGGTCTGAATGTCCTGTTTTCTTAACGTCAGACTCAGATCTCTGGAATCACTCACCTCCGCTTTCTCAGAAGCCGATTGCTGGGGCAGATGGTAGTGGCCCAGGCGATCGTTTGAAGAGGGGATGCCGACAAGAGGGAGATGAAGGAGGAAGCCATGAGGTAAGGATCGGATCCTCTCCTCTCCAACCTGCACCTCCGATGGCTTCTGACATTTGCATCCAAGTGCAAGTTTCAGTGTTTATGTATATGCAACTTAGATTGATGAACTGCCACACCACATACACACACATTGTACATCATAACTGCGCAACAGACATGCATATTGTGAGAAGAACATTGAACTTTGCATCTGTGATTGATCATTACAAGAAGCATGTCCAAACTCTGAAGTGCACAAACAAGTACAAATTGACCACTTGCTTAAATGGTTTTGAACTTAACCTCATCTTCATGAGGATACTTCTGATTATGAAAACGTGCAGTTCCCAGGTAAGTGAGTCCACAGTGGATTGACATCTTTTTGAGACAGTAACAAATCACGCGAAATAGCATAATCAGAATTGTCCTTTTTGCACATGTTTTGACCAACCCCATTCTCCTCTTGGGATCTGAAAATTGTCAACAATAAAAATGTCAGTTTTGCACACGATCAATATATAGAGAGCATACCAGTAACACATCCATTTGTATGAGCACACACTTCTTTGTTGACATGCATTATTTCACGTTGCAATAAGATCCATTCGATAGTCCAGTCGTGTCAGCATATTTATTGCACTTATTATATTTATTATCTTCCAATTAAGATGTTTTCTGCCTGCTATGTTTTTAGATCAATGAGATTTTTCTCCCCTAACTTATTCTTTTAAGCACTAGTTGATTCAATTGGGTTAGAACAATCAGACTGTTCTGATTTCGACGACTCACTTCTTTGTTTTCCTTTACCTAGGCAGCATGGTTATTTGATTATTTTAAGAAACTATGTCAAAGTTGTACTCATTGGACAGATCAATAGTCAACCTATAGCTAATAAGACCAAGAACAGTACGATTTTGTCAAATTTACTTAGCTTTTAAGCCTACAGTTATGTATACTGGAGCATTGCTATCTAAAAGATTCTACTGCACAGAGAATAATGCACATATAAAATGTTAATTAATGTAATATTTTGTAACTACGTTTTTGGGATTTGTTTAGTTTGTTAGAAAATCTGAAGAATGAAGTGGTTTATGCAGTTGCAGTATAAACACCTACTGTTGAAGATATGTAGAGCAGTTAATCCTGCTGTTTTCAAACCGTCAGCTGTGTTAACATTCATGGCACTATGGAAGCACCAAGTTCCATATGCAAGAATAAGGGAATTCATGGAATTTAGTGAACAGGCTTAATGGCGCTGTTTATTCACTTCTAGCATTTCACTATTCTTTTGAATTTTAAAAAAGCAAGAAGCCAGCTTCAAGAACTGGGCATGCCAAGTGCATATCAGTGGAAGAGATTGTTTTTCAAGTACGTAATTGACTCTATATTGAATCTCTCTGGACCACTAAGCCTTAGACTTCTGCCTTAGTTTATGGTTCTGTGTTATATCACAATTTGTTGTGAATCCTGAACTTGTTGATCTGCTGTACAGGTTATCGATATTATTATCAAGTTGGAGGACATTTTGCTCGCTATAACTCTCAATATCTTCATGAGGACATTTTTACAAAGCTGAGGCTGGCGATAATTCAACATGTTAGGACCTAAATTACATTCGATTGGCAGCTCTGGATTAACTTTTCAGTTCTATTCTAGGCTTCATTCAGTTGTTGTGTTGGTCCAAGCTCTGAGTTTAAAGTTATGGCCCTGGAAAAGGTGTCAAGGTTGGGAGTTATAGTTTTGATAACTTAAATTCTCTACTTATGCTTCAAGAAAGGAAATCTGCAACCAGAGGGAAACAAAGATCTGGGCTTACATCATAACAGGTAACTTTGATTTCAGTCATCTGAGCGTTTACCATTGCCACTAGTCCTAACATGAAGTTGTTATCCTAGTTGAGTATCTAATCTTTTACATACAATCCGTTTCTCCTATATTTTACTTATTAAACCTTTCATGTTTCAGAAACCAGTTAAACAAATTTAACGAAGTGCCTTTCTCCTATACTTTTCTTATATTATTTAACCTAACATGTTTCAGAAATTACCTGATAATGCAAAGGGTGTCTTTATTCGAAGCCAGGGAATCCATTTACTTCAGTTCCAGAACCGCCCGTACAGCCATCGACATCACTGCAGAAGTCAGTTTATATGTTCTACGATATTGTGTCAGTTCTTATTTATTTATTGCAGCAGTCTAGCAACTACGACTCGCATAGCTACTAATTTCGTAAGAACTGACGAAGGCGTAGCAGAATAAGAACGCCAATATCTCGCTCATGAGGAACTGGGGATAAAATATACCGTGTAGCTACATCCGGCGCCTCCCGTGGCGCCCCATCCTTCGGCGCGCGGCGCGTCCGCCGTGACCCTGGGCCCCGCCGCCCTGGTGGCCGCCATCGTCGCCGCCCTGGTGGTCCTGGGCCCCGCCGCCGTGGAGCCCCTGGGCCCCACCGCCTCGGCCGCCCTGGTGGCCCTGGGCCCCGCCGCCCTGCACGCCACGGCCTTCGCCGCCCTGGTCCCCTCCGTGGAACCTTGCGTAGTGACTGTTGATGAATTCGTCGTTGAACCAGGCTACCTTGACGTCGCATTCGTTGCACCCCCACTCCCTGCGGTTGTACTTGTCCCGCGCCGGGGCCGGGGCCGGGTCGGGGCCGATCTCCATCTGCTATTAGCGACGGATTCAAATTTTAGCGTAAATGCCGTAAAATTCGACAGCCGTGGAAGAGATCGGTAGTTGAAGACGCCGGCGAGGATTAGGGGTGGGGCGCTCTACCGTGGAAGAGATCGGCGGTTGAAGACGCCGGCGAGGATTAGGGTGGGGCGAGGTGGGGGGTTTCGTTCGCGCAAGATGAAAAAAACTAGTAGATGAAGATGCCGCTTCTAGAAGAAGATGCGGGTGTTTTATACGTGATTCGATTAGAGCAGTCGTCTTGCGGTGCGGGCGCCGTGGGGCGCAGCAGCAGAGAGCCATTCGTGGCCCACTTTCCAGGTCGCGTTTCATTTACTTGGAGCCCAAGTTAGTTTGGCACACAATTGCTTTTAACTGGAAATAAGCCAAGCTTCACTTGGGAAAATCATTTTTTCAAGTATAACCTAACTGTAATTACCGCCCGTTTGAACGACCTTTCTCCATGGTCCAAACGACCTAATCTCTCGAAAAGTAAGGCTAAGTGATCTTCTTTTACAAATGTGCAGCCGACAAGCTTCAGTGTCTGCCAGCTTACAGAAGCGTACACAGCGGTTCTTTTTTTTGTCATACTTTTTTTTCTATAAATCTAGTAGTCAAGATTAGATAAATTTGACTTGGAATAAAGCCAAAATGATGAGTAATTTGGGATACGGTGTTGATGTTTAGTAACCAATAATCTAGCGAGGATATTGTGACCTAGAGCCTGATGGTTATGCAGGGGGATACAAAATACAAAAATAAGACAACAAAAAGTATACCTAATTTCTTTATATGGGTTCTTAATAAATTTACCATTTGTTTTCTCCACCAAGCTTATTTGTTCTTCATCTATCACACGAAGACAATATCATCTCCTAATGTAAAACTTGATAGTGTCTATTGCATATATTCTCGTGTTGAAATTACACCTTGTGTGTGTGAGACAATTTATTTTTAATATGCGATGCCAGATCTAAAATTTTTTATAGAAAACATCCTAGGTTCTCGACCCTCTCTTGTGTTCCCACTTGGATTTTAGCCACGTTAAAACATCACTAATATCGTTGTTTGTTTGTAACAATGATAATAAATATCATAACTCGTTAGGCAAATATTTTCGTCATGGTCGCCGAATCGCGGGGTTAACTGCTACAATCAGTCACAAACTGCCAAGTATCAACCATGGGGTACCTGGTACCTGCCTATCTTGGGAACCCGAGCAAGCCTCGGCTCCTGTCGTGCGCCCCTGAGGCCCTGACCCCCTGCGTACATTGTTGTCTTGTTCGCTTGGCGTATCAGTCAGCAGTGTTTTTCTCTCAGCAAAAACCAGTGTTCGCTTGGCATATCAGTCATCAGTCAGCAGTGTTTTTCTCTCAGCAAAAACTAGCTATATACTGAGTCAGTAGTGTTTTTCACTCAGTAAAAACCAGCACCAGCCGCCAGCCAACCGAACGGGCGGTGTGACGCCACCCGAGAGCCGGCGTGTCCACCGCCGCCAGAATCAAGTTAACATCAGGGGCGGTGAAAATAGCGGCCACTGGAAACAGCTGGTTCCTCCGTGGCTAGTCCGGAGTCAGTTTCCAACTTTGACGATCGATTCCGATCCGTAAATTCGGTGACTAAGCAGTTTCCGTAAATCCTACCCAGAGTCCCAGACGTGGTCATGTACTTTTCCTATTGTGAATCGGTCTCACTCATCCCTGCTACTATCTGGGAGTATATAGTATTTAAAAAGAGGAGACCAACCCAAACAACAGAACATAGCAACAGAGAGATCAATCAAATCCTGTACTTCTCTCCGACGGAATCAATTGCAGAACAGATCGATCGACACCATGTCGTCGTCGAGCCTCGAGCTCCCATGCCTCGCCTTCCACCGCCACGACGACCACACCACATCTCTATACACCATGTCCGAGGAGAACAACAATCTCATCGTCGCCCTCAACTCCGGCGACACAGCCGACGAGATCCTCCGCAACAAGACCATCTGTCCCACTGCCAGAGGCTTTCTCCTCGCCCGCGACACCGACACCATGGCCACTTTCCTGTGGCGCCCCCAGGACGGAGACCAGATACACCTCCCACCTCTCGAAGGGCTCGACGACGGCGCGCTGATGCACAGCCACTGCCTCCTCTCCGACGAGCCCTCCGCCGCCGGCTGCGTCGTGCTGCTGGTGGAGGGCGGCGATGACACCGTCATGTGGTACTGCCGTCCCGGAGACGACGACGGCCGCCGGTGGGTCAAGCACGAGTACGACGTCGAGACCATCACCCTGCCATACGTGTACCAAGGGAGCACGTACCAGAAGATCCCGATCTGCCCCATCGCCGCGTGCCGGGGCAAGTTCTACTTCAACGGCAGGGCCGAGGACATTGGCGTGCTCGAGTTCTGTCCTGACCCAGTGTTCACCTCCATTGCAATCGACGACAGCTACGGCGAGTCCGAGGAAGAAGAAGACGAAGAGTACGAGGAGGAAGAAGGGCCAGATCCAGGAGCGGCGGTGTTTCTTGTGGAATCGGCCGGCGAGCTCTACAGGGTGAGCCTGTTATACGCGAGGCCGTTTAGCGACGACATTGACGAAGGCTTCGTCCAGAAGCTGGATTTCTCGAAGCTGCGGTGGCGCGACGCCGGCGACCTCGGCGGCCGCACGTTTCTTCTCTCCTCGTTTTACTTTGGTGCTTCCTGCTCGAGCGACGACAAGAGTGGGTTGCAGCAGGACTGCGTCTACTTCGTGCGCCCGTGGAGGAAGGAGATGCAGGTTTTCAATGTCAAGGAAGATACTAATGAGCTGCACAGACTTGATGGAGCTCCGCCGTGCAACAAAGTGTTCTGGTTGCTTCCTTCTACTAGTACTGGTCCAAAGGGGGATGATGCTTGTTAAATGTTTCTGCAACGTCCATGTTAATTGCCGAGTCCCTTTTTATTTATTTTTACATAAGAAACTTCACTTGTGTTATCAGTTAGTATGTGATTGAAATGATCATATATTTTTGTTTCATCTTCGATAATGCGCGGGTTGTGCCATGTTGTTATGTTATGCCAAGGCCATTACTACACATGATGCAGTTGCCTCAGGATTCAGCTTAATCGTTGTCTTTGCTGGACATATATATAGTAGGATTTATTAAATCACGAGTCGTCTCTTCTATTAACCGATGCCAATACGTAGAGGAGAGATCGAAATCGTCGTCACAGCAGATGCGGGGGCTGCACTTGCCCTGCGACCGGTCCACGACACTAATGAGCATGCTCGACCAGCACATCTTCGCCGCCGGCTATGAGGTTCTGATAGATAAGATTATGTTGATCTATTGTGTGCTTTCAGCTATATATGAAGAAGGATCCCTAGTCCCTGAATATCAATATTCAGCGGAAGTGAAGCATTTGAAGAGGTCATCAGATCAGTACATACCATCTGCTAAGGTTGTCAGTAAATCAGTGTAGCAAAGAATCTCTGTTGAACATATATTGTGGCAATAGGAATCAACAGAAAATTGGCATTCAAATAATCTTTGCTATGCACGTGGCATGACTGACCATGATTTTTTTAGTACTTGAATATTGCGAATAATTTTGTGTGTTCGGCTTCTTTCGTTTTTTTGAGCTCCTTTCTGGTCATAGAGTCAGCTAAATTTTGGGATTACTGCTGAAGGTTTTCTTTTGTATTTCGTTTGTTGAGATTACAATGCAAGCTATATCTATCCCCCCGTCACCCCTACCTTGTGGTTTTCTTCATCGAATCCTAAACATGGTCATATACTTTTCCTATCCTTGATCGGTCTCATCCCTCCTATTTAAGAGGAGAGACGTATCTCCAATCCAAACAAAAAAAAATACAGAGATCAAATCCTATACAGTTCTCCGACGGAATCAATCGCAGAACAGATCGATCGGCACCATGTCGCCGTCGAGCCTCGAGCTCCCATGCCTCGCTTTCCACCGCCACGACGACCACACCACATCTCTATACACCATGTCCGATGAGAACAATCTCATCGCCGCCCCCAACGCCGGCGACATAGACGAGATCCTCAAGAACAAGACCGTCTGTCCCACTGCCAGAGGCTTTCTCCTGGCTCGTGACCCCGACACCATGGCCACTTTCCTGTGGCGCCCTCAAGACGCCGCCGGAGACCAGGTGACGATCCACCTCCCACCGCTCCGGGGACCCAGAGATGGCGTGCTCATGCACAGCCACTGCCTCCTCTCCGGCGAGCCCTCCGCCCCCGGCTGCGTCGTGCTGCTCGTAGAGTGCGACGACAACTTCATGTGGTACTGCCGTCCCGGAGACGAGCAGTGGGTGAAGCACGAGTATGACATAGGAACCATCACCCTGCCGTACCTATACGAAGGGAGCATGTACATGAAGATCCCAATCTGCCCGATCGCCGCATGCCGGGGTAAATTCTATTTCAACGGCACGTATATGGAGCTCGGCGTGCTCGAGTTCTGTCCTGACCCGGTGTTCAGCTCCATCGCCATCGACGACAGCTATGAGCCCGAGGAAGAAGACGATGATGAAGAGTACGAGGAGGAAGAAGACGACAGCTCTAGACGACCAAATCCAGGAGAGACGGTGTTTCTAGTGGAGTCGGGCGATGAGCTCTACATGGTGAACTTGCTGTATGCCACGTCGAGTTTCGATGAGGTTGTCACACCCGGTTTTAAAGACAAAACCAGGTGCATCTCATATGTGCGCCACGATCAGTTTACACACATATGGTAGACGTCACAGGTGAATATCCATAACCATGCATAACGAAAGAGTATTATAGTGCATTTATTACAATCTCAGAGTTGACTCAAATGTCATAGCGGAAGACTTAAATAAACGTTAATCTAACGAAGCAAAAGTGACTCCAACTCCACAGGCATTGACTGGGAGAGACTCGCCTAGAACTCCTCAAAATCAGTGGTGAAATCCTCAAAATTCTCCCAATCTGAGCAGCATTCCAGATGTAGTAGATGCAATAAAGGAAAGAAAAACAACAAGTATGAGCACATAACGTACTCAGCAAATGTAATATGACATACAAGGCTGAGGCAAAAAGGTTGGCTGACCAAACTGCAGTAAGCACTTTTAGTTGGTCAAGTTTTATCGAGCAACTATTTACTAGCAAATGAAAGTATATACCACCCACAAATTAATGAATGTCACATTCCCAACATATTCATATAACCACGATTTAGATCATGTTCAAGTATGATTATCATGTAAGGGTCCAGGCCGCTCTTGACCGTGAGCACGGCCGTTATAACAGTTTTACACTATGCAGAGGTTGTACACTTTCACCATAAGCCGTGATTCCCATTGCCGAAGCATTGTACCCTTCCCACACCACGTGGACCGAATACTGGGTTTCACTATGAGACCTTTACAAAAGCACTCTAATAAATGATAGCCCGCTAAGGTTTCCGGTTCAGAAGCAAAGCATAACCCTCCCTAATGAGGTCTGTCTCTTACCAAAGCCCACAGCTCAAGAGGACTGAGCTATACCCCGTCAACCGCCACCCCCCATGCCCCTTTCGGGTAAAGCTACCATAAACCAGAGCACCTAATTAGTCAGTCAAAGCCAGAGCCATATGACACTCATGATTGTACTGTTTTTCTGGGTGGTTCTCCATGTTCCAGTTAAAAAGATATGATCTTGTCCATTAATTGATTAAAAAGGTAGTAATGGAACATAGAGTAGGGGTTCAATTAACCAATCCCACTTGAGCAAGCTAAGCATCATCTACCATCAAAGTTAATTAAATAACCCAGTTTCAGGGACAGGGAAAAATATAGTGGCTAGGCAAATCCTTAAATAGGAACCCATCAAATTAAGACACATGCATGGGTGGTGAAATTAATAATTATTAGGACATTTGCATGACATAATACACTTGCCTTCTTCCCAACTCTGTTGCCGGTCAAATCCTTCTCCAACAGTTGGTTCTTCAGAGAAATCCTCGAACTGGTCGTTTCCTAATCGCATCACACATTCACATGCAAGGAAACAATACAACAAATAAGAAACAGTACACCAAACAATTCCAACAGAAGCAAACAACAGCACAAAACTAATCTACACGTTACAACGAACAAGTGAGCGCGAGAAACACTAAAATCGGAGTTAAAACGCAAAAGATATGGCTTTTCTAAGGTTCAGAAACTTGCTAGCAAAGTTTTAAAGGTTCCAGGGGCTTAACTGCGAAAAACCAGGGGCTAAAACATAATTTTGCATAAAAACTCGAGGGTTTTCATGTAAAAAGACAAAACTTGGACCTCGGGCACAATTTTAAATCTTGCAGGGGCTTAAACAGAAGAAAAAGGACCTATTTGGAATTATTTTTTGAACTAAGGTGGACTGCGGGTTGATTTTAGAAAACTTGGAGGACTCTTTAGCAAAAACGCCTGTGCTGACCGGTACCGAATCGGGTTTGACTCGAGCTGGATCCAATCTGGTCCGTTAGATCGCGATCGGACGGTCCACAACAGATCTGGGGGAGGGGCAAACGCCGGCGACGGCCGGGACGGCGGCGCCGCTCGTCTCCACGGCGGAGCATCACCGAAGAAGCTTCGGGAAAACGCTACGGGCCTCGGTTTGGAACGGGACTTGGTCCTACGGACTCGCGAGCTCACGACGAGTCCATCTAGGGTGGATTGGGCGGCTGAAAAGGCGCGCACGCGGTGGCCGACGACGGCGGCGCCATGCGCGGCGGCGGAGCTCTCGGGTGGAATGCGGGTCCGGCGTTACGGTGCACGAACTTCGACGGGACTTGGACGGGAAGAGAGAGGAGGGGATGGGGAACTCACTACGGGTGTTCTTGACGAGAGAAGAGCGACGACGACGGCCGGCGACGATCGACGGCGGCGACGGTGCTCGGCTTCACACGAACCAGGGAGTCCGACGGCCGAAACACGACGAGAAGCGGTGGAATCGAAGCGCAAGGACGAGAAGAAGCTCCTGGCGGTCTTGGTCTCCCTCCACGAGCAACGACGGCGGCGAATCGACGGCAATGGCGGGCGGCGACTAAGGCGGCTCGAACTCGGCGGCGGCGGCTCGGGTGTGCGAAGCTTGGTTGGGTTTTCGATGGGAAAGGTTGCGGGCGGTGCGCTCTTTAAGTAGGCCGGGGATCAGGGCCTTGGAACGGCGTGCGGCGGCGGGAAACGAACTCGGAGGCGGCGCGGCGTCGGGACGGACTCGGCCGGGGACAGAATCCCAGCCGGGGATGATGGATATGACAGGTGGGACCCACCTGTCAACGACACAGCAGAGAGAGAAAGAGACGGGGAGAGTCGGGACGGGCCAATAATGGGCCTAAAGAGGAACGGGCCGAGCGGGGAGAAAGGATTCGGCCCGGGAAAAGATAAAGAAGTGCGGGGAGAAAAAGCGAGCGAGGAAAGAAGTCCAGGGGGCAAACTTGGACCGGGCCAAGAGTTGAAGGGGCGAAAACGAACTCGGCTAATTAAACTTTTCTAAAACTCAAACAAAAGCAAATCAAATTCGAATTTAAACAGAATTTAAATTCCAACTTGATTTACTAGCAACCAAAAATATATGCAACAGCATGAATGCAACAAAAACTTATTTTGACTAAAATAATTATTTAATGTGATATTTAAATTGATAAAAGGCTAGAAATTCCAATTAAATCCTAGAAAATTTATTTAAGCCTTAATAAATCCTAGAAAAATTCAAAGGGTTGGTACAATTTAATTGTGATGAATTTTAGGGTGTTACAGAGGTTGACCTCGGGGGACGGACGTTTCTTCTCTCGCCGCTGTACTTTGGCACTTCGTGCTGCAAGGGCGACAGTGGGTTGCAGGAGGACTACATCTACTTCCTGAATTCACGGAGGAAGGAGATGCAGGTTTTCAATGTCAGGGAAGACACTAGTGAGCTGCACAAACTTGATGAAGCTCTGCCTTATGACAAAGAACTCTGGTTGCTTCCTTCTCCTACTAGTCCATAGGGGATGCTTAAATGTTTCAGAAACGTCCATGTTAATCTCCTAGTCCCTTCTTGTAATTTATTTTACTTAAGAAACTTCATTTGTGCTACTGTGATTAAAATGATCATTAAATTTCGTTTATCTTCGATTGTACGGTTGTGCCATGTTCCTTGTCTTGCTGGACATATCACATACTCAGTATAGTAGAGGATTCTAAAATCACGGGTCTTTTCTCTTAACCGATGCCAATACGGTCTCTAATCTCTTCTCATCATCTATTTAAATATTTAATGCGCGGGATCCCCAACCTGCCAGTCCCCAAATCCAGGCAAATAGGCGAGATCATATTTACAATCAAGCATGATAGTCACATGTATAGTTACAGAATATGCATCACCAAACAGAAATCCTAGGTTCTGCACCTTGGCAGCTTGATATTCTGGCCTTGTCATCTCAAATAGATGACAAATTTAAGTATCTCGGCATCCAGACCTTGTCATCTAAAAGTTGATGTACTGGAGCTGGACAAATTCAACCCTGCTGAGCGGCACAGGCTTCAATTATTTCTGTTCAGGAGCTATATAAGACATGGGTAGACTAGTGTTTGAACAATTGATTAAGGGCTTAAGAGTACAGACACAAAGACTACAATTTTAGAAGGTTCCTAACAAGAAGAGAATCGAACAACCTATCTGAAGTACCTTTGACTTGTTTGAATGAGTTAACTCAGAGAACTCTTGCCATCAGCAGGAACCAGTTAGAGCCCCAGCTTTTCCTGCAGTTGCAGTCACTGCTCCTCCTTAAGACTCCTATATATTCCTGCAAGTGTAAATGTCCAACTAAGAATATCAACTTGTAAGGTTAAGAACTTTAGCAATTTGTGCTAGAAACAGTAAATAATAAACAAGCACAACATAGAAGGGTAAGGCAGCACACTTGTATTGCATCAGGCAAGCTACATAAGGAATTTGTGACGACACAACACAATCATTGTACAGATGGCTACAAAATAGAGCAATGAATGAAAATATTGGCAGCTGCATATTTGTGCATTCAAAACTATCTAGCTCTTAGCATAGGGAAAAGAAAGATGTGAAAGACATGATTCAGTAAAGGGAGATCTACGAGGTGAGTCTAAATGTGGCAGCTAGCCGGCTACAAGTACATAGATACTCCCTCCGTCCCGAAATATAAGCATTTATTGACTTTCAGACATCACGTTTGACCATCCGTCTTATTCAAAAAAATTTACAAAAATATAAAACAAATAAGTCACATTTGAAGTATATCTAATGATAAAACAAGCCATAGCAAAATAAATAATATATTCAATTTTTTTTGAATAAGACGGATGGTCAAATGTGATACACGAAAATCGAGAAATGCTTATACCTTGGGACGGAGGGAGTATCATCTAAGAGTTGATTTTCTGCTAAATAACACCAACCTGCTGCTGCTTCACATGTGAGTACTCCGACATATATAGCAATTGAAAGGGCCATCATTAACTCCAAGTTACTAAGCTATTTTGAACGTGTACTCGTAGTATGAAGCTGCTAACATCCTCTGTATAGACAAAGTTAGGGTGCTTTAGAAAAAGGATCAAAAGAATTATGCCAGGGACAAAAGAAAATCTTAATTACATCCATCAGAAAAAGTTTAGGTTATATGGAATAACAAATATATATCAATGGTCTGAGTTATATAATAAAAGATTTTCAGAAGAGGCCAAATTGTAAGATAACTGATATGCACTAATGAGCTACTGTATTAACTAGTTCGAATTCCTGAGCATAACTCTAATAAATCTAGCCATGAATCAGCTTAAGCAAGAATTCAGGGACTAGATCGCTTTCAAATAAAGGGTAAAACATGCTAATATTACTACCTTATCATGTACAAGTACAGCAAAGATAGCCTCCGCCCCTGGCTAATGCTGCTGGTCGAGGCCTCTGAAAACGCCTTCATCTGGTACTGTCCAAAGGGGCACAGGCTTGATGGAGCTCAGCCTTGCAACAAGGTTGCTTCCTTCTGCTAGTACTAGTCGAAAGGGGAGGCTTGTTAAATGTTTCTGCAACGTCTAGTCCATGTTAATTGCTGAGTCCTTTTTTTTTTACTTGTAAGAAGCTTCACTTGTGCTATCATTTAGTATGTGATTGAAATAATCATATAATTTCGCTTCATCTTCGACAGTGCGGGTTGCGCCATGTTGTTATGTTATGCCAGGGGCATTACTACACATGATGCAGTTGCCTTGTGATTTAGATTAATAATTGTCTTTGCTGGAGATATATATAGTAGGATTTATTGAATCACGAGTCTCTTCTATCTATTAACCAATGCCAGAACGGTCTTGTATTTTGTTTCGTATATCTGAAGGTTACTACTACTGAAGGTTTTCTTTCGTATTTTGTTCAATGCAAAGCTATATCTGACCCCTATCCCCCCTACCATGATGTGCTTTTCTTCATCGAATCCTAAACATGGTCATGTAATTTTCCTATCCTTGATCGGTCTCATCCCTCCTATTTGAGGAGCAGAGACGTATCTCCAATCCAAACAAAAAACAGAACAGAGAGATCGAATCTGACAGCTCAATCAACACCATGTCGCCGTCGAGCCTCGAGCTCCCGTGCCTCGCCTTCCACCGCCGCGACGACCACACCACATCTCTATACACCATGTCCGAGGAGAACAACAATCTCATCGTCGCCCCCAACGCCGGCGACACAGACGACGAGATCCTCCGGAACAAGACCATCTGTCCCACTGCCAGAGGCTTTCTCCTTGCTCGTGACCCCGACACCATGGCTACTTTCTTGTGGTGCCCTCAAGACGCCGCCGTCCATCTCCCACCTCTCGAAGGAATCGGCGACGACGCTCTGATGCACAGCCACTGCCTCCTCTCCGGCGAGCCCTCCGCCGCCGGCTGCGTCGTGCTGCTCGTAGAGGGCGGCGACGACAACTTCATGTGGTACTGCCGTCCCGGAGACGACGACCAGTGGGTGAAGCATGAGTATGACATAGGAATCATCACCCTGCCATATCTGTACAAAGGGAGCATGTACTACAAGATCCCGATCTGCCCCATCGCCGAGTGCCAAGGCGAGTTCTACTTCAACGGCATGGATACGGAGCTCGGCGTGCTCGTCCTCACCCGGTGTTTAGCTCCATCACCATCGACAGCTACGAGCCCGAGGATGATGATGCCTATGAAGAAGAAGAAGAGTTCGACGATAGCTACTACGAGTCCGAGGATGATGATGAAGAAAAGTATAGCGCTGGACCAAATCAAGAAGTGGTGGTGTTTCTTGTGGAATCGGGCGATGAGCTCTACATGGTGAAGCTGCTGAGTGGCTGCCATGGTGCGTGGCGGTGAGATTCACCGAGCCTTTGTTCACAAGATGGATTTCTCGAGGCAGCGATGGCGCAACGTGGATGACCTCGGGGGACGGACGTTTCTTATCTCGTCGATGTACTTCGGTGCTTCCTGCTCGTGCTCCAAGGGCGAGAGTGGGTTGCACAAGGATTGCATCTACTTCCTGAATTCGCTGACGAAGGAGATGCTGGTTTCCAATGTCCGGGAAGACAATAGTGAGCTGCACAAACTTGATGAAGCTCCGCCTTATGACAAAGCACTATGGCTGCTTCCTTCTCCTACTAGTCCATAGACCATAGGGCATGCTTAAATTTTCCTCCAATGTCCATGTTAATTGTCGAGTCCATTTTTTATTTTATTTTACTTTTTTTGAGAGGATATTTCGTTTGTGTCATGTGATCGAAATGATCGTAAAATTTCGTTCATCGCTGGACGTACATATCACATTGTACTCTGTAATCCGCATAGTAGTAGGATTTTAAATCACGAGTCTTTTTCTCTTAACCGATGCCGATACGGTCTCTTCCCATCATCTATTTAATGCGCGAGATCCCAAACCTGCCAGTCCCCAAACTCAGGCAATAAGCGAGATCATCGCGAGATCATCATGTCATCGTCGCAGCAGATGCCGGGACTGGACCTGCCCTGCCTCGCCTTCCACAACTCACGACCGCTCCACGACACTGATCAGCATGATGTCCGACCATAAGCTCATCGTCGCCGCCGCCGGCGATGAGGTTCTGACAGACAAGATTATCTGCCCAACGGCGAAAGGCCTACTGCTTGTCCGCGACCCAGACTCCATGACCACTTTCTTGTGGAACCCTATGAACAACGGCAAGTTTCAGCTCCCACCTCTGAGGGAAGTCGATGACATCGTGCTCGTCGACAGCCACTGCCTCCTCTCCGACGAGCTCGCCGCCCCTGGCTGCCTAGTGCTGCCGGTCGAGGCCTCTGAAAACACCTTCATCTGGTACTGTCACATTGGAGATGATGATCAATGGAACAAATACGAATACGACATCGGGTCCCACGTCCTTCCCTACGCTGACGAAGAAGAAGACCAAATCGAGAAGAACATCATCTGCCCCATCGCGCCGTGCCATGGCAGGTTCTTCTTCAACGCCGCAGCAACATAGCTTCAGGTTCTTGATTTCAGCAGCCATGGCCGCCATGAGCCGATGATCACCGCCATCGCCATTGACAATACGGTAACGGCTGATGGTAGCTACGGGTACGATGAGAAACATGCCATGATTTTCTTGGTGGAATCTGACGGCGAGCTCTATATGGTCCGGTTGATCTTCGTCTATTCAGATGAGGTAGAGTATGAGATCGGTGAAATAAGCGTTCACGTGATGGATTTCTTGAAACGCCAGTGGCGCAATGTGCATGATCTTGGCGGCCGTGCATTTCTGCTGTCCAGGTTTTATTTTGGCGCATCATGCTCGGCGGCTGACCATGGGTTGCTGCCGGATCGTGTCTACTTCGTTTGTGATAGGAACAATACCTTGAAAGTGTTTGATGTGAAAGAGGGGACTTTTGAGCTGCACAAACTCGATGAAGCTCCCGTGGTAGACAAAGCATTCTGGCTGCTGCTTCCGAGTAATCCAAAGGGGACTTTTTTTAAGGAAGTGTTTGTTTAGCTGTAATTAAGTATATTTGTTCTTTCCTAAACAAGTTTTTATGTAATAATGTTACCGATCCACCCATGATTGTATCCTTTCAAGTTGTTATCTTTTTTTTGTTCACCTTAAGGAAGATTACATTGTGATCAGGGAAAGAAAGATAAACCCTCATTGCTTAATGTGATTATAGCTAGTTTCTGATAGCCATAGCCTGACATGATCACAAGCCTTGATCAAATGCTTTGGATGGTCCAGACTCCAGACTATTTGGGGCAGTTTTTTTTTTTGAGAAGAAAGATGCATTGATCTTATCCCATTACACCGGCCCTTTTACAAACATGACCCCAAAGAAAAGGAAAATTACAAAGAAGTCTAAAACTCCTGTTCATCTTCCTCGAAACCTTCAGAGATCTGTTCGTCACCGCCGCCGAAGCCGCTTCCCAATCGTCGCCGGGCACCAAAGCCAATCTCCACAAGGTGGAGGCCGCAGAGGAGGGCTTACTTCGAGGCGAATCAGCCGAGTACACTGCCTCCCAGGCGCATCGGCCAACTCCAGTACCCACGACGCATCCTTCGATTCCACCGCCGGCAACCCGAGTAAAGCTCAGATTTTCAGCAAAGATCATCTCCCTCGAGATTAACAGGGTCAACACCATCATCATCTGAAGAAGACGACGATACGCCAGCCCTCGACTCCTAGACAGATCTCCCCAGCCTCTCCGCTGACGTCGGAGTAGATCGCCATCGGAGAACGGAAGAAGCTGGGAGAAATTATTCCTCTGCAACGTCGTCGCTTCCGCATCGCCGGCGCCGCCAGGAAAAACAAGCCGCAGATGAGCATGCTCCTCCGGCAAAACCTAACTCCACCACCGAGCGTCGACGGCGAGCAAACCCTAGACCTAGAAGGACTCGATTAGAACTCGATCTACTGAAAGATGGACCCCCGCTCCCCTCGCCACCGGCTAGGAGGCCGGGGACGAGGGAAGACGGGGGCCAGACCTGGCGGCGCCGGCGGCGGCGAGCGCCCACGCGGAGGGAGTTCCACCCGAGTCGCCTACGGGCGACGCGGGGGACGCGCGGTAGTTTGCCAACAAAACAAAAGACGAGAATAAGAAACCTTGAGCTTTCAGTATTTGGGGCAGTTGTGCAGTTCTTTGGGAATTGCTTCAGAGTTATGGATCGGAAATGTTCTACTCCACACAGTATTCAGTGTAGTGGAATTTAGAGTCAAATTAATCATTGTCTCATAGAATGAACCAGTATGATTTCAACTAAAAATAATTGAAGAATGAACCAGCTCCCCCATTGACTACTTTTCAAATGAACCTGCTAAAAAATAAAATTAATCATTGTCTCATTGCTTATTATTGTTTATTTTAACAAAAAAACATGAGAAAAAATCATGAAAATTAAAGGAAAGATGTGGGAAGTAGTTGTCCTGGAAGGAAAAAAAATGCGTAGTGGATGAAAATTGACCAAATATAGAAATTGACGGCCACTTGTCTTATGTTAGCAAAATCCAACAATTAGCAGAGAAGGCATAAACAGGACAGGAGTATGGATGGCAGTCGGGCGGGTTTTCACCCGAAACCCGCGGGTTTTAGACCCGACGGGGGCGGGGGTGGGTTCAATTTACCCCCCGCGGGTCTGCGGGTTCGGAGACCCGAATAGTATCGGGGCGGGGGCGGGTTTCGATTTCTCCCCACGGGCGCCCACGGGCCCCCGAAATTTCATTCCAGCCTAACAAAAATTCAGCCCAGCCCAACAAACGTCAACTACCAACTCCAATCCACACCACCCGTCCGTCACCCAGCGCCCACCAGAGCCCCATCTTATCCCTAATCCTTATCCTCTTCCCTCCCACCGCTGCCTCTACGGCTCCTCCGCGCCGCCGGTTGCCCCCAGCACCACACCGCACAAGGGCGCACGGCACACCGAACGCCGGCCCGCACGGCGACACGCGCACGGCGACAGCCGCGTCCCCCTGCAGCCTTGCCCCGTCGCTCGTTCGCCCGCCTTGTCTCGCCTCGCCTCGGCGCCATCAGAGACGGGGGACCGGGGTTCGGGGGAGGCTGGGAGGGCGAGGTGGATGGAGGGTACGACAACGTCATCAGCAACGGCGACGCCGGCAGGCTCCCCGACGCCGGCGGCTGGTGTCAGCGCGCCGCCGCCCTCCCAGAAGAGCTCCGCAGAGGAAGGGTGCCGAGAGGGAGTGGCCCGCGTCGCGGGTGCAGCTGGAGGTGTGCGCCCAGATGCTCGCGGTCGCGGCGACGGTACGGGGATGGAGGGGCGGCGGCGCTGGCAGAGCTCGGATGCTCCTCGTCCTTGCTCGCTGCTCACCCTTGTGCGGGTTTCGGGGAATCCGCCGGGTTTCGGGCACCCGCGGGTTTTGGGGTCGGGGCTGCATTTCCCCCCGAATGGTGTTTCGGGTTCGGGGCGGGTTTACTGTTTGAGTTGCGGGGGCAGGTCTGCGGAAGCTCCACCCGACCCCGACCCGCCCCGTTGCCATCCATAGACAGGAGGTCCCGAATCTGAAAATAACCAATCACCTGTTAGTCTGTGACAGGGAACGGAAGTTCAGTTAAACAAAATATCCATGTAGCCCGATTGGTTGAAAAGAAAAACGGATACAGCCTCAATCAAAAATAAAAAGAATCTTGCAGCTCGCTACCACCGAACCTAGTTCGGAGTTTTCGTTTCCAGGTTTCACAATGCTGATTTGAGCTCAGATACATTGTTTTCCTGGCCAAAATTCCTCAATCCTGGTCTATATGAAGTCAGCCATGATGGCCACGCCAGTCTATGCGATGATGGCGGAGAAGCTGCCAGCTTGGGTTTGTGAGGAGATCAATGCCATCTGTCGCAAATTTCTCTGGGCCGGTGGCAACGCGGAAGTCCGGGGGAAGTGCATGGTGAACTGGCCAACCACCTGCTTGCCCACACGGCTCGGTGGACTCGGCGTGCCGGACCTCAAGCTCGCCGGCCATGCCCTCCAATGTCGATGGCTATGGTTACAAAGGACAGATGATGACAAGGCCTGGGCTGAGCTGCCGCTCCAAATCCAACCGGAGGTGCGTGCCTTCTTCCAGGCTTCAGTCATCGGGACTGTGGGGAACGGCGAGCGAGCCAATTTCTGGAACGACGCATGGCTGGACGGCGTGGCTTTGTCGGTCTGGGCGCCGACCCTTGCTGCGGCGGTCTCTCGGCGAGCCAAGGCCTCTTCTTCGGTGGCGCGTGCCCTCGACGGTGATCGGTGGATACATGATATAACTGGAACACTGAGCGTCGAAGCCGTCTCCGAATATCTGCGACTGTGGAATCGCCTGCAGCAAGTTCATCTCGTGGACGGGGTAGATGATCAGTTCACCTGGAGATGGACCCCGACCGGCCAGTACACGGCCAGGTCAGCATACAAGATGCTGCTCCAAGGCAAACAACCATTTGAAGGAGCGACGCTCCTCTGGAAAACCTGGGCGCCGCTCCGGGTGAAGATCTTCCTCTGGCTCGGGCTCAGGAAACGGCACTGGACGGCGGACAGAAGGCAGCGGCACGGGCTGCCGGCGCGCGCTACCTGCATCCTGTGCGACCAGGAATCAGAGACTGGCGATCACCTGTTCGCCGAATGCTCCTTCACTGCGCAGGTCTGGTGGCCAGTGCTGCAACGTCTAGGAGCCGTGCGGCTGCCGTGCCATAGCTCCTTGCTCAGCTGGTGGGAAGCCTCGCGCGGCCTGATGCCGACGCCCAAGAGGAAGGGTTTTGATTCACTCTTCGCCCTGATCACCTGGCAAGTGTTGAAAGAACGGAACGCCAGGGTCTTCGATGGCGTCTCCAGCAGCCCACAAGAGGTGCTCGGCAAGATCAGAGAGCAAGCTCACCTCTGGATCATCGCGGGTGCGAATGAGCTTGGTCGACTGTTTTGTGAGTAGTCCCGTATAATACCCGAGGCTGCGACCCGGGATGGTTGTTTTTTTCCTTTTCGCGCAACATGTGCGCCCTCGAACACCGCCTAGTGCGTTTGCTTGTACAATTTCACTCCTCTTCTTTAGTTCAAAGATACGTAGATCTCCTGCGAGAAAAAAAAAATTCCTCAATCCTAGTACTCACCTACAGTTTCCGGGTCTTGGTCGGTCTCAAGACCGAGGGATCCCAACCGGCCTCATCTCCCATAAGAAATCACGGAGGGATTCAATCTTGGAACAGAACAACAGGCCGCGTCGACCAGGACCCAGAGCAACCACGTGTCGTGTCGTGTCGCGTCGTCG
Organism: Echinochloa phyllopogon; assembly: GCA_033239725.1. Classification (NCBI taxonomy): domain Eukaryota; kingdom Viridiplantae; phylum Streptophyta; class Magnoliopsida; order Poales; family Poaceae; genus Echinochloa; species Echinochloa phyllopogon. Next base: position 53,437,666 of record BTCW01000005.1, read on the forward strand.
AGTTGTCTGCCGCAAACTGTAACACGATGGAGCTCCCCTGCCTCGCTTTGTACCACGGCGACCGCTCGACGGCGCTATTTAGCGCTTCGAAAGAGAAGCTCATCGTCGACGGCGACGCCGACGAGCTCATACGGAACAAGACAATCTGCCCGACGGCGCGAGGGCTTCTCCTCGTGCGTGACCCTGACACGATGGCCACCTTCCTGTGGAACCCTAGCGACGGAGCCCAGGTCCATCTCCCGCCGCTCCAAGGGATCCACGACGCCGCTCTGATGTACAGCCACTGCCTCCTCTCCGACGACCCCTCCGCCGGCGGCGGCTGCGTCGTTCTCATCGTCGAGGGCGGCGACGACACGTTCCTCTGGTACTGCCGCCCCGGAGACGACGCGTGGGCGAAGCACGACTACGACGTCGGGACCCAGATCCTTCCCAACCTAGAAGAAGGGGAAGAGGATCAGTACGAGAAGTCCACGATCTGCCCCATCGCGGCGTGCCGAGGCAAGTTCTACTTCAATGGTGTTAGACCTTGGCCGGGCGTTGCACGCTGGCGGCGAGGTCTGGAGCTCGAAGGAGCTCTGGAACACAACACACAGAACGCGAACACTTGGAGCGCGAGAGAATTTTGGTGCTGCGAACAACTAGCACCTTTTCTGTTTTTCTTTCTCCCTTTTATTCACAAGTAAACTGCAACATGCAAGGCTCTCGGCGGAGCGCGCACATCGCTCACGAACGCGTCCATCCCCACGTTCACGATGCCATGGTCACCACGGATCACCTGGGATCATGCGAGCTATTCTCGGCATGTCCTCCTAAGCGCACGACTTGCCACAACCTGGAGCTCGTGCGCATGCTAAGACCAAATCAAAACATGCAGATACTTCCTATACATGCGCAAGGATTAACTAACTAACAAATCTCCTCCTAAGCCTTGCGCACATCTTTGACACCGATCCTGGAACGCAGTTCACAAAAACGCTCACGTCCCAAGGCCTTTGTCAGAATGTCAGCCAGTTCTTCAGCTGTCCCAACGAACTCAAGCTTGACCCTGTTGTGCTCCACACATTCACGAATGAAGTGATAGCGCACATCAATGTGTTTACTGCGATCATGAAACACATGATTTTTACTTAGCTGAATGGCAGACTGACTATCCATGTTCAATGTGAAGGCTCTGGTCTTCTCGCCCTTCAACTCAGCAAGAAGTCGAGCCAGCCAAACTCCTTGACATGCTGCAGTGGTGGCGGCAATGTATTCAGCTTCACAAGAGAAAAGTGCCACCACCTTCTGTTTCTGCGATTGCCAAGTGATGATGCTTGAACCAAGGAAGAAAAGAACCCCTGATGTGCTCTTCCTTGTATCAACATCTCCAGCGAGGTCACTATCACTGTATCCTTTCAGAAATGCTCCTCCCTTTCTCTGATAGTGGCAGCCGAAATGCAGAGTTCCAGCAATGTACCTGAGCACTCTCTTCACAGCCACCAAGTGCTCAGTAGTAGGATTCTCCATAAACCTACTAACATAGCCCACTGAATAGGCTAAATCTGGCCTTGAGTTCACCAGATACCTCAAGGAGCCCACAATGCTCATGTACTGTGTAGCATCAACTGCTGGTGCAGAACTTTGCTTGCTGAGCTTCAGTCTTGACTCAATGGGAGTATCACTTGGATTGCATCCAATGAGTCCAGCATTCTCGAGTATCTTGGCTGCATAAGCACTCTGACAGATTTTGATTCCATCATCTCTCTGAGTCACTTCTAAACCAAGGTAGTAGTGTAACAGACCAAGGTCACTCATCTTGAAGGTAGCCTTCATCTCCTCCTTGAACAGATCAATATCATGTGAATCCCCTCCAGTAATTACCAGATCATCCACATACACTCCAACTACCAACCGATGTGATCCTGCACCTCAAAAATACACTGCATGCTCAGAAACACTCCGATGAAACCCCAGCTTGATCAAAGACTCATCCAGCTTGGAGTACCATGCTCTGGGTGCTTGACGTAGGCCATACAAGGCTTTGATCAGATGAAGCACCTTCTTCTCCCGTCCCTTCAACACAAAACCAGGTGGCTGCTCTACATACACATCTTCCAGGAGTTCCCCATTCAGAAATGCAGTTTTAATATCCATATGATGCACAGCCCATCCCTCACTTGCAGCAACAGCAAGAAGAAGCCTGACAGACTCCAGGCGTGCAACAGGTGCGAATACTTCATCAAAATCAATGCCAGGACGTTGAACATACCCTTTTGCGACAAGACGTCCCTTGTACTTGGTGATGAGTCCAGCTTCATCCCTCTTGATCTTGAAGACCCACTTGAGGCCTATGGGGCGTACATGAGCCGGTCGATCAACCAGCTCCCATGTGTTGTTGGACTCAATTGATGTCATCTCATCAAGCATGGCAAGGCGCCAATCTTCACTCTGCTGCGCCTCATCAAAGGTTGCTGGCTCAGTCTCGCTGGCCAGCAGTAGTCTCTCCTCCAGCTCACGTTCTGCCAGTCCTGGTGGAGTGGCAGGGCCCAACACGTTGTCAATGGGGCGAAAACGAAGTGGAACTTTGTCATCGTGCGCTGCATCCAGGTGCTCGGAGAAGCTTGAGCTTGGTGGAGAGACGAAGATAGGTGATGCAGATGTCGCCGCGCCCTGGGACGTCAGCGTTCTTGGCGTGACGCTCCCAGGAGCATGTCCTGGCGAGGGCGCTGGAGCTGTTGAGCTTGACGAAGGTGTTCCAGCTTGCGAGGCTGGCGATGTCGTGGTGATGATGAAGTCTAGACCATCTGAGGGCAGATTGTCGATGACGAAGTCCCGTACTTCGCCGCCATCATCCTCGCTCCAGTCCCACTGTGCCGACTCATCGAACACGACGTCGCGGCTAATGATGACGCGCTCGGCGGCAGGATCATACACCCGGTACGCCATGGACCTGGGTTCATAGCCGACGAACACCATGCGGCGACTGCGGTCGTCGAGCTTCTTCAGGTGGGGTTTGGTTGTCTTGACATGAGCAACGCAGCCGAATGTCCTGAGATGCTGAACGCTCGGCGTGCTCCCGGTCCAGAGCTCGTACGGGGTCTTGCCCGCAATGCTCTTCGACGACGAGCGGTTGAGCAAGTACACCGCCGTCGTTACGGCCTCCCCCCAGAACACGCCAGGGAGGTCCTTCGCCTTCATCATGCTCCGTGCAGTCCCCACGACAGACTGATTTCTCCTCTCCACGACGCCATTCTACTGAGGGGAGTACGGCGCCGTGAGTTGACGATGCACGCCCAGCTCGGCGCAGTACTTGACGAAGTCCGCTGCAGCAAACTCCCCTTCGCGATCGGTGCGCAGGGCCAGCAGCTTCTTCCCACTCTTCCTCTCCGCCGCGGCTTGAACGCGCTTGATGGCGTCGGCGGCTGAATCCTTGGTGGCAAGTAGGCAGATCCACATGTACCTCGAGTAGTCGTCCACCAGCAAGAGGAAGTAGTGGTTCCCGCTGGGTGTCGGTGGAGTGATGGGGCCGCAGATGTCGCCGTGCAGCAGCCGCAACACCTCTGTGGATCGCCCTTTAGCTTGACGCGGGAACGGCGTTCGCCGGTGCTTGCCGGCGAGGCATGCCTCACACACCTACTCCACTTGGGAGAGCAGGGGCATGCCCTTGACGAGGCCGTCGCGCCCCATCTTGCGCAGCGCGGCGAAGTGTAGGTGACCGAATCTGGCATGCCAGACCCAAGCTTCCTCATCCCCGCGTGCTGACAAACAGACCGGCTGTGCAATGTTGACGTCGAGCACATATAGCCGGCCCGCTCCGCGCGGAATCTTGGCGAGCAGGCGGCGATCCTCGTCGCGCACCCACATCATCCCATCTTCAATGACCACCTGGTAGCCGCGCTCATCCAGTTGACCCACGAAGATGATGTTGGCGGTCAACCGTGGCAGGAAGTAGACGTGGTGAAGCGCGCGGTGCTCTCCGGACTTGCAGGTGAGCAACACGGTCCCGATCCCCTCGATGCGGGCGACCGAGCCATCCCCGAACTTGACGGAGCCAGAGACGCCGCCGTTGATGCTGGAGAAGGCGGCTCTGGATCCCATCATGTGGTTGGAGGCCCCGGTATCCAGGACCCATCGCTTCGGATCCCGGTCACCGGAGTCGTCGAACGCCGCGAAGACCTTCTCTTCGAGGAGATGGAGCTCGCCGTCGCCAAGGGTCGACGACGAGGCCGCTGGAGCGGAGAGCGGTGGTGGTGCCAGGATTTGGGGATGAATCCCCTCCTCCTACTCGATGACGACGGAGAGAAGAAGCGGCTGCTCCTCCTCTTGGGCCACATGGACCGTCTCCTGGACCTTGAGCTTACCACGGCAATACTGGGCCCAATGGCCCTTCTTCCCGCACCGCTTGCACACATCATCCGCGGCGGCCCATGGCGCGCTCGATTCCCCTGCATCGCGGGAGTTGCCGCCGCCGCGACTGCGTCCTCTGCCGCGCCCGCGGGGCTTGCCGCGGCCGCCGGTGTTGGAGCCGCCTCGCCCGCCATCGGCTTGCGGCTTCCCGGTGGATGAGTTGGACGCCGGCGTCGCCTCCTCATCGGCATCGTCGGCGGACTTTAATGTCCTGGTGATCTCCTCAACCGTGAGCTTCGAGAGGTCAGCGAAAGCTTCCATGGAGACGACGAGGTGTTTGTACCTGGATCGGACGATGCGCAGGTACTACTTCACGTCTTTCTCCTCTGGCTCCGGATCGTCAAGGTCTCCGAGACGCTGGAGCATGCCAGAGAACCGGAGCGCGAAGTCCTCGATCGCCTCACCATCACGGAGCTTGGTGTTCTCATACTCCTTGCGGAGCGTCCGAGCCGACACGCTCCTCCGCCGTTCATCGCCGATGCGGAGAGTCTTGATGGCCTCCCACGCCTCCGTTGCACTCTCCTTGACGGCAAGCGTGGGGATCATCTCCGCGGGCACGGCGCTGCAGATGGCGTCGAGGGCCGATCGATCGTCGCGGTAGTCGCCGTCGCCGTACTCGATGACGTCCCAGAGGTCCCGCGCCTGGAGCTTCACCTTCATGCGAAGGGACCACTCGGTGTAGTTCGTCTTCGTCAGCTGCGGCCAGGAACCGCCGCTGTCGGAGTCCCGGACGACGCGCTCAACGACGCGCTTGCGGGGCTTGTCCGCGTCGTGGTGGCGCGAACCGCGACGACGTGAAGGGGATCGGCTCTGCGGCTTGCGGCTGGACGACCTGCGCCCAGACGGCTTCTTCCCTTCGGCGTCGCCGGACGTTTCCGACTTCTTCTTCTCCGGCGGCGGCGTGTTGCCGGTCGGCTTGGACGACGGCGAGACCATAGCACACTTCCTTGGACCAGCTGGCTCTGATACCAATTGTTAGACCTTGGCCGGGCGTTGCACGCCGGCGGCGAGGTCTGGAGCTCAACGGAGCTCTGGAACACAACACACAGAACGCGAACACTTGGAGCGCGAGAGAATTTTGGTGCTGCGAACAACTAGCAGCTTTTCTGTTTTTCTTTCTCCCTTTTATTCACAAGTAAACTGCAACATGCAAGGCTCTCAGCGGAGCACGCACATCGCTCACGAACGCGTCCATCCCCACGTTCACGATGCCGCGGTCACCACGGATCACCTGGGATCATGCGAGCTATTCTCGGCATGTCCTCCTAAGCGCACGGCTTGCCACAACCTGGAGCTCGTGCGCATGCTAAGACCAAATCAAAACATGCAGATACTTCCTATACATGCGCAAGGATTAACTAAGTAACAAATGGCAGTCCAACTGAGCTGGGCGTGCTCGAGTTCAGCCCCGATCCAGTGATCAGCTTCATCGCGATCGATGACGAGCTGAGCCAGGGCAGCAACGACGAGCTAGATGAAGCAGGGTGATAGAGCTGGAGTGCCCGATCTTTCGGTGAGTGGGGATAATTTCGACTTGGTGGAAGTAGACCCTCACGATCCGACTACGATGAGCGAACCCGAAGCGCCAATGCAATCGCTGAACCAACTCCCTGTGGTTACCGACTTTGCTGGTGCAAGATCAGCCTGATCACGAAGATCGTTTCTTGTGTGCAATCGAAGACCGAACAAGAAAAAGATGCGAGCAATCTTAATATCACCCGAAGGCGGAGTTCTGAATCACACGAGGACAACGCTGATTTGCGCGTGTTCGAGAGTAGCTAAAGCTAGATGTAAAACAAAACTCAAGTTTATAAGGCAGCAGCTACTGAGTATATAAGAGGAGGGGCATCCTAGGGTTGGGTGTGACCAGGGGTGGGGCACCCCCAACTTGGGCTTAAGGCCCAACAAAATTGTCCACGCAGCACTTTGGCAGATTCTGAACATCAACTTGTTTCGACGATTCCCGTTGACTCCGGATGAATTTAAGCATGAGACCAGTTCCATTGGAAGATCCTTGAAATTAGCTTTCCATCCATATAAAGAACATCCAAAACGGACTCAGTATGTGGCCAGGGCGTCGTTTTTAATGCGTGCTGCTCCTGGACTCCGAACTGGACTCGAACTTGAGATGCTTTAGACCTCCACCTTGGGGACTCGAACCGGATCAACCTCGGACCTCCTTCTGGACTTGGAAAACCTTGTTGGACTCCTTCTTCTCCAATCCATGCACCACGCATGGACATACACATGGTTGCCATGTCCGCATCATCCTCCCCTTCTTGACAAAAAGCCGTCCTCGGCGTCGATTGTACTCGAGACCAATCCTGCAAGGCACAAAGGAGAACGGGGTTGTGAAAACAAATGGAACTGAAATAAGTGTCAAGAGGGATAGAACCGTATTTCCAATTTTCTAGTGTGTCATCTTGCATGAAAAATTCAGCAATCATGCAAGCTGCTGGATCAAAAGGCATACGATGTACGTCAACACCATCCTGCAAAAGGTTAGGGCCAAGAAACGACAATGCAGGAATAGATGGCAGTAACCAACGATGCTCCCCTTCTTGGAAGTGAACCTGTTTATTTAAAACAAAACTACTAGGGGGACATGTGAAAGTGTTTGTATGATGGTTTCCCTCTAATCGAGCACAATTTTGCACAACAAAAGGAGAATTCAGATTTGTACAAATGTAAACCCGATGTATCATATATTGCCCTTTGTTGTTATAATTGCCAATAACATGATATGAATGTCTAGACAACCATGGCAAATCAGCATATGCAAAAAGTTTCGCGTTGAAACAATCTAGATTACACAAATCATCAAATTCAATGTAACCCAAGGTATGTAAAGAAGACAACAAGTGTAGCTCATCATTTTTACTAGCAATATGCATAACATGTGTATTTTCAGCAATAGTATTTGGTTCCAAAGCATGTAAAACTGAAGCATTATCAACCAATTCATCTTTATCACAAGGAACATCAAGCAAATCATCATGTGACAAAGATAAATCCAGAGAAGGTTCCACTGACAATTGCTCCATGATAGCATGGTTTGTAGAAAAATTCAGCACATTATCACAATTCTCACCTTCCGTGAGTATAACACCATGGGCATTACCTGTGTTCTCAGTAGGAGTATACGGTGCATTGTAAAATGATGGTTCAGAATTTGCACATGAGCATGTGAGCTCCTCATTTTCTTTCATGTCGTCCTTGTCCTCTTGCTTGTGGTCAGCATCCTGGCGCTGAATCACCTTCGTGTTAGCCCTCTCGTGTGGTGTAGGCATGGATGTGGATGGTGCAAGGGAAACGGGCGTTGAAATGGGTGTCGAACTGCTGCCTGCAAAAGAGTTAGAATACGTCTTCGAGCGGCGTTCCTGCACTTCACGTTCAGCTTTGCGAGTATAATATGAAGGCACAAATCTACGTCACATATCAGCCTTTAATTTAGCCCAAGTGGTGGGAGTGGTAGTGGGATTGTTTTGTTCATAACGCCACCAATGTAAAGCAAGATCAGTAAAAGCACTAATAGCAGCTTTAACTTGAGAACTAGCAGGAATATTATGGCATGAAAATTTATGTTCGACCTCTAACTCCCAATCAAGATATGCAGCAGGATCATATTTGCCATTGTAAGGTGGAATTTTAAATGGAAGCTTAGCAAAAGAATCATTACCACCATGGATGAACGCACGGCGGGCGCGTCCACGGAGGTCTCCAACGTCCATCTCCTTCTGTAAATCTATGATCAGCGTTTTCATTACATCGAGGTGTGACACAATGGTGTCGAGCTTGGTCGTAGTGGCCTGCGGCTGTTCATCCTTCTTAGCTACGTCTTCTGCTATGGTTAGCGCAAACACAAAACAAAAAGGAGACCAAAAATAGGGGTGGACCGGCTCACAAGGCGCTCACACTAGTGCTGTTCTCAAATTCTTATACGTTCTTACCACGCAAACAGGGGCAACCCGCAACCAACCGGTGGAACTCGCGAGAGATTGGAGGAGCGATTGCCTGGAGAAACCAAATCTGCTCGTCGTAGAAATATGTGGAGTTCTGGGTAGGCTGCACTCGAATCAAGGATTAGCACAATCAAACAATAATGCAAAGTTGAATTGTAGTGCTAAACTTGTGCAAAGCTGCTGGAGACAAAGTGCAAAAGTGGAGCAAGGCGAATAGGAGGAGAACAAAGGAAGCAGGGAGGGCGCACACGGCTGGCGACCAGCGTGACCGAAGGCCGACGCCCCAAAACGAGATCACCTGCTTGCTGTTTTTCGTCGTTGTCCTTTTTTCTGCTTTTTTTGGACAAACTCACAAACTGATTGTAGGAACAAAGGAATACAAAAGAGCAAATCACCGCACACACTTCTCTCTCTTTCTCTCAAGAGTGAGCTGAGATCAGCCAAGATGAGGCAACTGGTTTTTTTTTGTGGGTGTGCTTTCCCTCTTTGCTTTCCTTTTTTTTGTTGACTTGTCAAAGGATAAACTAGGCAGGTAATCCGGGGTGGAAAAATAGGAAGGTTTACCAACAACAAAATAGAAACTATTCAAAGAGACCGGCCAGGATTAGGCACACTTCCTTTTTTGTTTGCTTCTGGTTTCTTTCCTTTTTTTCTGATTGCACACTTCCTCTTTTTCTTTTGAGTTTCCAAAAACACACAAGGCAATCAGGGGGGCGGGATCAGAGGAGCGTGATGTAAGGAAAAGGATCTGTGCAAAAATAGAAACACGGCAGGGCTGTTGCAATCAGGGGGAGGGGCCTCGCGCGTGGTGGGGGCACGATTCCAGGGAGCGCGCTCAAGCGCTGGGAATCAGGGGGAATTGGATGGATGGCGGCGGCAAGATGTGAGTGAAAAAAAATGATGATAGACACAATGCAACCAGCAACCATTGAACGCGTAAGCACACAAATTCAACAATGCAAATTATTGAAAGAAAGTGCAAGGCTCAAACAGGGTGCTGGGACAATGATCTAACCTAAAAATATATATTTGTTTTGGTTTTGTGGACTGTAGGAAATGGAAAAACACTCGAGAAAACTCACCGATCAACCTAAAATCTGATACCACTTGATAGAGCTGGAGTGCCCGATCTTTCGGTGAGTGGGGATAATTTCGACTTGGTGGAAGTAGACCCTCACGATCCGACTACGACGAGCGAACCCGAAGCGCCAATGCAATCGCTGAACCAACTCCCTGTGGTTACCGACTTTGCTGGTGCAAGATCAGCCTGATCACGAAGATCGTTTCTTGTGCGCAATCGAAGAACGAACAAGAAAAAGATGCGAGCAATCTTAATAACACTCGAAGGTGGAGTTCTGAATCACACGAGGACAACGCTGATTTGCGCGTGTTCGAGAGTAGCTAAAGCTAGATGTAAAACAAAACACAAGTTTATAAGGCGGCGGCTACTGAGTATATAAGAGGAGGGGCGTCTAGGGTTGGGTGCGACCAGGGGTGGGGCGCCCCCAACTTGGGCTTAAGGCCCAACAAAATTGTCCACGCAGCACTTTGGTAGATTCTGAACGTTAACTTGTTTCGACGATTCCCGTTGACTCCGGATGAATTTGGGCATGAGACCAGTTCCATTGGAAGCTCCTTGAAATTAGCTTTCCATCCATACAAAGAACATCCAAAACGGACTCAGTATGTGGCCGGGGCGTCATTTTTAATGCGTGCTGCTCCTGGACTCCGAACCGGATCAACCTCGGACCTCCTTCTGGACTTGGAAAACCTTGTTGGACTCCTTCTTCTCCGATCCATGCACCACGCATGGTTGCCATGTCCGCATCACAGGGGACAAGCAGCAGGACTGTGAGGACTACGAGCCAGAACCTGCAGAAGCGGTGTTCTTGGTGGAGTCTGATGACGAGCTCTACAAGGTCAGCTTGCTGTACGCGACGCCGTCTGGGCACGAGATCGACGGCGCGTACGTTGACAGGTGGGATTTCTCGGAGCGGCGGTGGCGCGGCGTGGATGACCTCGGCGGCCGCACGTTCCTCCTGTCCCTGTTCTACTTTGGTGCTTCGTGCTCGGGTGATGGTGAGCATGGGTTGCAGCAGGACTGCGTCTACATTGCTTATCCACGGAGGAAGGAGATGCATATCTTTGATGTCAAGGAAGGGACTGATTGCCTGCGCAAACTCGATGAGGCTCCGGCTGCTGATAAAGCATTTTGGCTGCTTCCTGCTACCAGAGCATAGAGTATACTGATTAATTCGTGATGTGTCAATGTTAATCACGAATGCACGACACGCTTTATTGTCTCTAGTTGTTTTCCATTATCGCTTTGTCTGTAACTCTGGCATTGTTTATGTGTGTGTGTGTGTTTTATGGTTCCATTGTGGTATAATTAACGACATGTGATTATGTGGTCAGGATGATCAGGAATCATTAAAGGTTTGTCTCACCTTAGATTATATTACGCAATTGCATTACCGCCAACTACCATGATTACTATTTCTCACAATGTTTTAAAGGCGAATAATTAATCCTTGTTTTGAAGATTAGTGTGTATGAAAATATGAATCATCATCAAAGGTGCAAATGTGTTTCATTCTTGCTTGTTCAGTGCGTGACAACTTTCTGCTGACTTTAGGAACAAGCACAGATTTAGTAGGCCCATAGCAGTACGTATAGCTTGGAAAAAGTAACGCTTGCTGTACCACTGCCACTCTTATTCCGCAAGCAGGAATTATCCCGATCAGCAGTCGAGCGGTGTTTGGCGCATGCTTCCGAGTCCAGTTCGGTTTTTCATAACAGTTTCCGTACCGTGTTCGGTGTTCCGATTCCGATTCCCTTTGGTAACGTGCCTGTGTTCCGAATTTCCATCGACATCTCCGGTCTATTTAAGATTAGGGAGGCCGTCAGCTTCACCATACACTTCTGCATCTATAGTCAGCGAGATCAGGGCCTCGAGTGGCCAGCACCCAGCACTTGCTCTGCCGGCGATGGAGCTCCCCTGCCTCGCCCTTCACCGGTGCGGCCACTCCACGCCATTGTTCAGCGCATCTGAACAAAATCCCATCATCGCTGACGATGCCGGTGACATGGATGAGATCCTGACAGGCAAGGTTGTCTTACCGACTGCACAGGGCCATCTTCTAGTCCGCGACCCCGCGACAATGGCAACCTTCCTCTGTAACCCACGGAACGGAGACAAGATTCACCTCCCACCACTCCTCGGGATGCAGGACACCGTGCTGATGGAGTCCCACTGCCTGCTCTCCGGCGATCCGGCGGCGCCCGGCTCCGCCGTGCTCTTGATCGAGCCCGACGAGCCCTTCGTCTGGTACGTTCACCCAGGGGATAACAAGTGGGTGAAACACGACTACAACATAGGAACCATGACCTTGGACTACGAAGACGGCATCTACGAGGATAAGATGGTGATATGCCCCGCCGCGGCGTGCCGGGGCAAATTTTACTTCAATTCGCTGCCGACTGAGCTAGGCGTGTTAGAATAAACGGATCACTAGTCACAGATCTAGAAGGGAATAACTTGAATCTTGACAGTAAAATATGATGAACAATAACATGAACGAATAGGGTTATACCATCGCCTCCGGTGGAGGAAGCCATCTCAGGTTCTGTCGGTGACGATCTGCGCAAGGCAGCGACGCGCAGTGCAGGGGTCGACGGTCGCGGTCGTAGATCACGCCGTCCCTCTGGTCGCCACCGGCTTTGGCCTGGAACGGCGACGGAGGACGTCGTGGCGGTGGCGGCGGCTTCCCGTCACGGGCTGCGCAAACCCTAGATCGGATTGGTATGTCGGTGGGTCTGACGGCTCACGTTCAACCTCGTCACTAGAGCCGGCGGCCCCCACCTCTCTTTATAGCGCAGGGTGACAGGGGCCCACCAACCAATGGTTGGGTTGGGCGCCCCCGATCAGGGCGCAGATCAAGGCCCACGGCCTTTGGGCCGTGTGGGCTGAGAGATCAACCTAACAATCTCCCCTTTGATCTCACATTCGCTTTTCTTTTACTTTTACTATTTCCTTATCTCATCCTAGATTTGTGTACAGAGCATATCTCATCGTCACGACCAATTATCGATAGAATCAATACCTACAATACACGCCTCTATTCAGAAATAGATTCTTTAATCCTTTTGGGCCATGTGAATCCAGAGATCATAGGCTATACCTCATTCCCATACCGGCTACGTGTTCCTTGAACACGTTGGGTGGTAAGCCTTTCGTTAGCGGATCCGCGAGCATCTCTTCTGTTCTTATGTGCTCGAGACTTATGGTGTGATCCTAGATTCTATCTTTTACGGAATAAAATCGTATCTTTATCGACTTGGTAGCCGTACTTTTCTTATTGTTATGAGCATAGAATACTGCTGGCTGGTTATCGCAGTACATCTTTAGTGGTCTTTCTATGTTGTCTACCACTCTCAATCCTGGTATGAATTTCTTTAGCCACTCTACTTGACAGGAGGCCTCGTAACATGCTACAAATTCAGCATACATCGTTGATGTTGCTGTTACTGATTGCTTTGAGCTTTTCCACGATATAGCTCCTTCTGCGAGGATGAAGATGTAACCTGTCGTGGACTTACTGTCATCTCCATCTCCCGCAAAATCTGAATCTGAGTACCCTTTTATCTCTAGGGAATCTGTTCTTCTATACGTTAGCATGAGACCTTTTGTTCCTTTCACATAGCGTAAAGCTTTCTTTACAAGTTTCCAGTGTTCAAGTCCTGGATCTTTCTGATATCTGCCAAGTATATTAGTGACAAAAGCTAAGTCAGGGCGTGTGCACACTTGTGCATACTGTAAGCTTCCGACAGCTGACGCATACGGAACTGCTTTCATTTGATCTTTCTCATACTTGTTTTGGGGACTCTGAAAATCCCCAAATCTGTCGCCCTTGACTATTGGAGCAGGAGTAGGCTTACTCGCATGCATACAATACTTTTCTAGAACCCTTTCTAGGTATGTCTGCTGTGACAATCCCAGTACCCCATTTCTTCTGTCTCGGTGAATCTCAATCCCCAAAACGAATGAGGCTTCACCAAGGTCTTTCATATCAAAGTTTGAGGACAAGAACTTCTTCGTTTCCAATAATAGGTTGACATCATTACTTGCCAGTAGAATGTCATCCGCATAAAGGATAAGGAAAATATATTTCCCTTTCTTAAACTTTGCATAGATGCAATTGTCCTCAACATTTTCATTGAACCCAAACCTCTTTATCGTTTCGTTAAACTTCAAGTACTATTGTCTTGAAGCTTGCTTCAATCCATAGATGGATTTCTTTAGATGGCATCCCATATTTTCTTTTCCTTCCACAACAAAACCATTGGGTTGTGCCATATAAACTTTTTCTTCCAGATCCCCATTAAGGAATGCCGTCTTTACATCCATTTGGTGCAATTCAAGATCGAAATGTGCAACCAACGCCATTATGATTCTAAAAGAATCTTTACATGAGACCGGTGAAAAGGTCTCATTGTAATCAATTCCTTCCTTTTGTGTAAAACCTTTTGCCACAAGACGCGCTTTAAATCTTTCTACATTCCCTTTGGAGTCACGTTTAGTCTTGTAGACCCATTTGCAGCCTACTGTTTTGGCTCCTTTAGGAATTTCTTCTAAGTCCCAAACATGGTTGGTACTCATCGATCTCATTTCATCTTCCATGGCTTCAAGCCACTTGGATGAATTCTTGCTTCTCATGGCTTGTTCGAATGAGATAGGATCATCCTCCATTCGAAACTCTTCTGTGTTATACACTTCATAATCATCAGGAATAGCTGACCTTCTTACTCTTTGAGACCTTCTAGGGGCCTCTTCATTTTCTATTGGAGGATGTTGATGCTCCCCCAGATCTGCAGCAACATTATCTACGGGATCCTGAGGGACATGTTCCACGTTTTCATTCGGCGTTGCCACAGGAGGGACCACCACAGGAGCTGGCACCGCAGTGTCTCGCACAGCCGGTGTAGCTTCAGCGGGTAGTGAGAAAAATGGCTCCTGAATCATCGGATTGGGTGCGTACACCCGCTTCTCCTCAAGATCAATCTTTCGAGCTACCACGCTCCCCCGTATCATTTCTTCTTCAAGGAAGGCAGCATGTCTCGTTTCCACAAACTTTGTGAATCTGTCTGGACAATAGAAACGATATCCCTTTGATTTCTCTCTGTAGCCAATAAAATGGCAACTTACTGTTTTGGGATCTAGTTTTCCAATGGTCAGGTTAAATATCTTTGCCTCAGCAGGACTCCCCCACACCCGTAGGTGATTCAATGAGGGTACTCTGCCTGTCCACAGCTCATACGATGTTTTTGGCACCGCTTTACTGGGAACTCTATTGAGAATATATATGGCGGTTTTTAATGCCTCCATCCATAAGCTCACTGGAAGTGTAGAATAGCTGATCATGCTTCGGACCATATCCATAAGGGTACGGTTCCGTCTTTCAGCTACTCCATTCTGCTGAGGATTGCCCGACATTGAATACTGGGCTTCTATACCTTGTTCCATTAGGAACCTTGCAAAAGGCCCTGGAACTTGGCCATATGGGGTGTGCCGACCATAGTATTCCCCTCCACGGTCGGAACGTACTACTTTTATCTTTAAATTGAGTTGATTCTCAACTTCAGCCTTGAATATTTTAAACTTATCCAACGCTTCTGACTTTTCTTTTATTGGATAAATGTATCCATAACGGGAATAATCATCCGTGAAAGTTATAAATGAATCATAACCATCTATACTTCTAACTGAGAACGGGCCACAGATGTCTGTGTGAATTAGCTCTAAAACACCTGCGCTATGTTCAGCAGTTTTCTTTGTAATCTTTACATATTTTCCTTTTATGCAATCAATGCATTTATCTAAGTCTGAGAACTCTAGTGGAGGAAGTATTTCATTTTTAACCAGCCTTTCTATTCCCCCCCTCGAAATATGGCCTAAGCGACAATGCCATAATTTCGACGACGTGTCTTGAGTTCTCTTTCGTTTTCTATTATGAGCTGTAGGTGGGGATACAAGCGCATTCACATCACATACGGAATTCACACTTTCACGTAGCGATAACAAATAAAGATCATTTCGCTTAAAAGCAATCGTAGCAACTGTATCATTGTAATCTATTACACACATGCCATTTCCAAAATGACATCCAAATCCATCGTCATCAAGACGAGACACACTTATTAAGTTTCTCTGTAATGAAGGAACATAAAAAACATCGCTAAGAAATAAATCGAATCCTGTGTCGAGCTCCAAGAGAAGGTCTCCCACCGCCTCCACTTCTGCCTCGACTCCGTTCACGACTTTAATGTGCCTTTCATTTCTTTGAGTGGTTCTCGTCGAACGGAATCCCTGTAAAGAATTTGCAACATGAATTGTTGCTCCTGAGTCAATCCACCAAGTGGTTTTCGAATAATCTATATACAGAGATTCATTTACAAATGAGATAATGTTCTCACCTTTCCTTTCCATGATCATCTTTAAGTAGGCGGGACAATCTTTCTTGTAGTGCCCCTTTTGTTTGCAGTGGAGACACTGATCTTTCTCCACTATGAATTGCCCATCCTTAGGCCTGTGCTGCTGGGGTTGCTGAATTCCTTTTCCCTTAGAGGAGGAGGGATTTCCTTTTGCGTTGTGAGGCGCATTGGTATTATTTTTCTTCTTTTGCACGTAGTTGACAGTGCCACCACGTGCTATCTTAATCCTGTCCTCCTCTTGAGCCAACATCGCTATAGTCTTTTCTGTATCCCATTTGTCGGGACTGACGTTGCAGTTAACAACGAAGTTCTCAAACTCATCTGGCAATGAAGCAAAAATCAGGTGGAGGATAGTACTCTCTTTCAAGTCCTCGTCCATCGGCTTGAGCTTATTGTTTATGTGAATCAAACGATGTATGTGCTCTTTGATCCCACCGCCCGAGTACGTGGCGTTGAACAACTGCTTGATCAACTGAGTGGCATAAGTCTTTGAAGAGCCAGTATACTGACTCTTTAGTTTCGCCAAGTACTCAACGACGTTGTGACAATCTTTAATCGCCCCAAAAATAGCAGGCTGTATAGTATTCTTAACCACTGCCAAACATTTCTTGTTGGCAGTGATCCATCTGGCATTGTCTGTATCAAATTTCTATTTGCTTGCCGTCTAGGCATGCTCTGTCTGCTGCCAAGCAGCATCATCTGTCATATCAGCCCCTCTAACCGGCTTCTCAGGTTCAACCGGAACCGGTGCAGAAAGAACCCAGTCCAGCTCTGTCATGGTGAAGAAGAAATCCACCTTCTTGTACCACTCATTGTAGTTATCTCCTTTTAGAATCGGAATGTCCTTGATGGAGACCATCATGGAACTCGTAGCTGAAATTAAATCATATCAAGTGAGAACAATATAACATAAACATATAGTGCCTTTTACATTAAAACTTTAACACCTTTGGGCGGAAAAAGTAATAATGCAACAATAAACAACTATAAAATTATAATATTGTTATTATCAACTTTGGTCAGAAAATAACAATATCACAATGAATCTGAAATTTTATCTGTGACTTGAAATTAAATTATCCCTTTGGTTCAAATTTAAATACAAGTCAAAATTAATCATCTATGCAGCGGAAACATGTAAATAAATACATATGAACAGTAGCAAAATACTCTATTTACCCTCTGAAAATTATCCCTTTGGTTCAAATTTAAACAGAGGCAAAATTCTATTCAAATTCTATATAAATATGCTGAAAAGCAATCAAAACAAATGTAAAACGCTACTGTTCATACTCTTTGTGTAGTTGTGACCCCAACTTGGGCCAACGAACCAATTCTGTTCGTGCACGCACGCGTAGCCAGCGATGCAGCAGCCCGTGCAGAATTAGCAAAACGCTCGGCCTGCTCACTCGCTCAGCACTCGCATGCGCCCAGCAGCACGCAGCTCGCGCTCGCGGCGCACATGCTCCAGCTCGGCCCGGCGCTCGCACGGCGCAGCCCAGCCGCTCACGCACACAGCTGCCTGCGGCCTTCTTTTCACGCGCTCAAGCGCTCGGCCCAACAGCCGACGGGCAGGCCGCCGAAACGGCCCATCCGTATGTCTGCCCCCAATCCCGCCTGAATCTGGTCCGTCCAAGCAAATCCGATGGCTCTACGCGAGTTTCGGGGAGTATTTAAGCCATGCGCCTGCTCACTTTCTCCCTCGCGCAGCAGCAGTTGCTGCTCCAGCAGCTCAGCGCGTCCGCACACACGGCCGGTGGCCTCTCGCCGCCGCACCGCTCTGTCGCCATCGGCCCCATGGCCAGCGGCCTTTCTCTGTCTCCCCCCCCTCTCCAAAGCCCTCACGGCCAAAACCGCATCGGCGCATGGCATCTTGGAGGAGAAGATGTCGACTGTGTGCTCTCTTAACACACTGGGCGGTACGTCTTTAATAAGCGGATCCGCAAACACTTGAATGTAACTTTTATGCTCCAAGCATTATAACATGATTCCGGACTTTCTCCTTTACAACGTACAACTCTGTGTCCATGTGTTTGGCACCACACTTGACCCGTTGTCATAGGAGCAAACTTTTCAACTCTGGGTATAGGTTCCCCCAAACATTTACCTGTCCCTCAACCTTGTATCATGCTATGTCATGTCTTTCATCACATTGATGATACTTATTTTCATTTTTTAGAGTTTTTCCACACAAAAACTCCAATCGCGAATGTTAGCGACAATTGTGGATTTCGCTATACATTTCGTAGGATCTATCTTCGTGTTCACAACCTCTTGTGAGCACTTGTTCTTTTCAACATAGCATGAGGCTGATATTCTGTACTCCATTCCAGTGATCTATATCTGGATTGGACATTGCCAAAACAACCCGAATTCCGTGTCTTTGTCAGGGAAATATTATCTTTATTTTCATCTAGCTTCTAATAGCTGAAGCATATGGTACCATATTCATATTATATTGATTCTTGGGAATGCCAAAGTCCCAAAATCATTACCCGTGACCATCTATAAGAACAGGCGTAGGTTTCTCGCACGCATACTTAGAGACCTTTTAGCATGCTCGTGCGATACTCTTTAATAACTCTTTTCCTTTTATCTTGATGAGATTTCACTAAGATCAAATCTTGAGGAGAAAACTATTGTTCTTTTCCTGTATTTGAATTACATCATTACTCCAAGTAAGACGTTATCCACTTGTACAGGATTTGGAAATCTATTTTCCATTCTATAGCTTTTATACAAATTCCATGGTCCTCTCGCACTTTAAGACAACCCAAAACTGTCTTTAATCTATCTCTTTCTTTAATCCATGAATGCATTTCTGCTGACGATGTCTCAAGGTTCTTTTCTTTTCATAAAACTCTGGTTGTGGCATGTAACATATTTTCATTTCAGAGTCACATTTAATCTCATAGACCCATAATGGCCTATTGTATTGACTTCATTAGGTTCTGTATTCCCTTTGGAATCACACATTATATTGTAGACCCATGACGGTCTACTGTTTTGACTCCATTAGGAATTTCTTCTAAATCCCAAAATATTGGGATTAATCAATTACACTTCATCTCAGCTATTGCCACTCCTTTCATGTGGGGTTGTTGTTTGCTCTTTTATTACCCACAGGCAATTGATTCTATTCTCTTGTATATAAGATGTGTTGCATACAACATCAGCAGGTATTATTGCTCTTTGAGTCATTGAAGTGGACACGAGATCCAACTTCTCCTGTAGTCTTACATACCATGCTCCCCAGATTCATCATTGAATCTCTTTTAATCTCTTTACTTGGGTTTAGTCTATCAAAACTCATCGGATATTATGCTATCATCATCAAGACGGTCGTACTCCCCAGATCGGGAATATGTCTCTTTCTGCTCATATTGGATGATGATACTGTCAATATTGCGACTGTCGTACTCCCCAGACGATCACATTCAACTTTTATAGATCACTTTTCTCCCCCTCGAAATGTGGTATGAACTTTTACCACAATTTCGAAAACATTCATAATTTTTTTTTGTGAACGAGGAATAGTTCTATAACTTCTAGGCATGATCATATCATGCAAACAATATCATTTCTATTTCACATGAGAGTACTCTTTCCTCATTTCACTTCAAAACATAACGAGGTCCGCTGTTATCAATATTGTAAGCCATGCTCACATTTCAATCCTATCTTTGGATTCATCTGTAATCTTTATTCTCTTTAGACTCATCGAGTGCTTAATGATTACGACACATAAGATGCACGATCGATGCTAGGAAAGCACAAGAGCTACTCCATACTTTTCATTAAGAGCACATGAGTCATTACATCTTTCTTCTATCATAAATATCATATCATTTTTAACTCGTCATGCGAGTATCTTCTTCAATCTTCTCCCACTATGCGGGTAGTTTTCCTGAAAAGGATATCAATGCCATACTTGACTCTTTTGACTGTATATTCAATCATCAAATTCAGAAATAAATTCGAAAACTCTTTGACACACCTGCTCAATGCAACTTTGGTCACATTGAACATGTATGTTGCATGTTACATCTCAAATCATGATGATTGAAAGAAAGACATTCCTCTGGACTCTCAACGATATTTCTCTTTTCTTGGTCATCTTCCGGGTCACAAGTACCCAGTCTGTTGCTTTCACATGGAAAACATGAAAACTTTTAGTCTGAGAAAAACTCGCCAATAACATATAATTATTCTTTGTAAACTTTATTTGGTACTCTATATGTGTATGACAAGAAAATCGAATAAAACATCTGTAAAACTATAATATTGTTATCATCAACTTTGGTCAGAAAATAACAATATTACAATTAATCTGAAACTTTATCTGTAAACATCTAACTTTATATGTAAACATATATTAAATTATAATATCGTTACTATCAACTTTGGTCAGAAAATAACAATATTACAATTAATCTAAAAACTTTATATGTGACTAGAAATTTAAATTATCCCTTTGGTTCAAATTTAAATACAAGTCAAAACAATTATCTATGCAGCGGAAACATAAACATTATTCTATTTAGAAGCAAAACTTTCATCTATTCTCTAGACATTCATCACCTTAGTTCAAAATGAAATAGAGATCAAATTCTATACATAGTTCATCAGAATTGCTTCTAAAACCTCAATTATCTGTTAAAATACTGCTCCTCAAATCAAATTCTACCATTGGTTCAAATTTAACGAGAAGAATAATCATCATTTCAGCGGAAGCATTTCTTTAACTCTCTATTCTCTGAAAATTGATCACTATGATGCAAGACTATCAGAGATTCAATCTTTTAAACACAAAGTCTTAAATTACAATACTGTTATCATCAACTTTGGTCAAAAAATAACAGTACCATAATTAACTTTAAACAAATATCTTTCTACTCCTCTAATTAAATTTCACCATCGGTTCCAACTTAATTAGAGGACAAACTTTTACTTTGTAGCATAGACTCAATCATCTATTCTCTAATCCCAATTTATCAAATTTGAGTAGAGTAAAACTTTAAAAAAATCATTGTCATTAATATCTTTTCTTTTCTTTTTGATTAAATTCTCACTTTCGTTCGAATTTAATCAAACTCTAAACAAATTTGCAGCGGAAAATACGTTAAATTATACACATGAACAGTAGAAAATTTCTCTTATTTACTCTCTGGAAAAATTATCCCGTTTGTTCAAATTTTAACGGAGGTAAACATGTGAAATACGCTCAAAATCTATTCATAACTATGCAAAATTTGACTGAAAATTAATCAAAATCAATCAAAGAATGCTACTGTTCCTTCTGTTTCAAATTTGCGGCCCAGCAACTTGGGTCAGCGGCGCAGCCCATTCTCTCTCTCCCGCGTGCACCCTCCCTGCCCAAACCGGTCAGACCGGTTTGGGAAACCGGTTGGACCGGTTTTGGCAGGGAGCAGGCAGCTGAGCTGTCTTGATCTTGTGGCTCCACGGTGGTCATCTCATGAGGCTTGGTGCATGATTTTGCTGATGTAGAGCTCTCCTCATGTGACTTGGCACTTGTTTGGTCTTGCTTGTCGCTCTTGATGTTGGCATATAGCTTCTCAAGTCGAGCCCAAATAAGATGAGCATCGAATAGAGTTGCTTCATCTTCTAGAATCATTTCTCTAACTTCATTGCTCACAACATCAAATAAGAAGTTATCGACACGAGCGTTGAGTTGAAAGCAATTCATCTCATCTTCGGTTGGATTGGACACGCTCCAATCAACACTAGGACGATCAATGCCTTCAACTACAACCCGCTCAAGAATAGGACTCATGGCCCTAAGATCATTAAGCACATGATAAGACCAAGTTGAATAATTTGAGCCGTCACTAGCTAGTGGCTCATAGGTTACCTCACAAGTGGTCGACATCTTTCCTCACGGCGGTTAAGCTTGGATGTGAGGCCAAGCTCTGATACCAATTGAAAGGACCTTGAAGTCACCTAGAGGGGGGTGAATAGGTGAATCTGTAAATTACAAACTTTTTCACACGGTTAGTACAGAAACCGGTCAGACCGGTTTCTAAAACCGGTCAGACCGCTTTCTTGAAAGCGGTCAGACCGCTTTACCAAAGCGGTCAGACCGGTTTTCCACAGAGAAAACCAACTATGTAAATTAACCCCCTCTACAAGTTCTAGCACAAAGCAAACTTGATGATGGGCTCCTGTAGATGATAACTAGCAGGTCCACTTAGTCCCTGCACACACGTAGAGCACAACCAAGTAGAACGATGCGGAAGCGAATATAAGTGCTAGAATTGAACTTGTGAAGTAGACCAAATGGGAGAGACAATGATTTGTTTCCCGAAGTTTGGATTCACCGATGCCACCAAGGCAGTCACAAAGACAAGGTGAATCCTACTCTCCGTTGAGGGCCTACGAAAGGCGGGCTTATCCACTCCAAGCCACTTTCCTCGGGTTACACTAACTTTTGACCCTTTTCCACGAAGGAGGCAAGGCCAGCCTTTACAACCAATCCGTGGCTTACCACACTCACGGTAGCTCGCCGGCGACACCTAGCCGTCTAGGAGGATCACCTCCAAGAGTAACAAATGCTTCAATTGGTTGCTAGACTCCACCGGAAGTGCTCAAGCTATGGATATGCTCTTGGTGGCTGCAAGTAGCTCACTCAATCTTTCTATAGCTCATACACAAAGCATCCCTCAACCCAAATTCAAAGATATGAACTAAATCAATCAACTCTCACAAAGAGAGGTTTGGGGAGAGCTTGCTGGTTTCTTGGGAAGGCTTGGGACGTGCCACAAAGGCAATGGAACCAGCACCCCTCACAAGAGAGGGATATGGGGTATAAATACCCCACACAACACAAACTAGCCATTATAGCCGTTGGAAAACCGGTCAGACCGGTTTCCCAAATCGGTCAGACCGGTTTTTCAAACCAACTAGCCGTTACACCTGTCAGAGCACCAAAAGCGGTCAAACCGCTATCCAAAACTAAGTCCCTAAAGGACTTCTCTCTTGAGGTTATCTCTCATGGGTTGATCTATTGAGCACTTTTTGGTGTTGTCAAAACAACTAATGTTGCATCCCTCTTGATAGTACGGCATTCCTAAACTCAAGATAAAAACAATAAATAGAATCTATCACTTGAGCCTTTATATCTTCATTGATGCCATACTTGATCATCTTCAACTTTGAGGGCTTCAACACTTCATGTCTTGCTGAGCAAATCCAATCTTGAGCCAATGGCTTAGAATTTCCATTGTATGAAACAATTCATAAGCCATTCCACTATATGATCAATAAAGATTAGATGCTTCGCATTGCTTCACTTGATATGACTTGATTGACGTATAGAAACAAAACTATAATGTTAGACCTTTCCATCAACAAAGTCCCTCGGCTACAAGACCAACTTGCCCTTCACTTTGTTAGGAATGTCACTCCCATCTAGCTTGATCCCTTCCGTCCTCTCTTGCCAAATTAAGCTTCGCTTTGCATTGCATCATCAATGAAATCCATGTCTTCAATTAACTTGAAATGCATTCAATATTGTCTTGTATGTTGTCTTTGGTAGATAACTCGTCCATAAGCTTCCATGCACTTGAGACCACATAATATCCATAGAATCGATCCCAATTTGAATATAACCATAGCTATGGATCAAGCCCAAAGAAATCCTAATTTCTTTAAATAATTTATCCCAAAACCTTTGACAATTATCTTATCAATGAGACCAACCAATTTGCATAAGACCATGTCTCATTTATCACTTTCACACACTTATCATTGTATTGCTTAGTTGTATGGGATCACACTCACTTGTTTGCTCTCATGTCATTTATACCAATAATAAGCACATATTCTTTTCAACAGGTATATTATATGAATGTCCATACGAATAAAACCCTGCTCATATACTTAAGCGAACAAGTTAAATACAAATCATGTTGTCATCCAAAATCACCAAAACATATAAGTGCCTAGATGCACTTTCAATAGGTCATACCATAAACCCATGTCGATTGTGTGCTCTCTTAACACACTGGGCGGTACGCCTTTAATAAGCGGATCCGCAAACACTTGTATGTAATTTTTATGCTCCAAGCATTACAACATGATTCCGGACTTTCTCCTTTACAACGTACAACTCTGTGTCCATGTGTTTGGCACCACACTTGACCCGTTGTCATAGGAGCAAACTTTTCAACTCCGGGTATAGGTTCCCCCAAACATTTTGCCTGTCCCTCAACCTTGTATCATGCTATGCCATGTCTTTCATCACATTGATGATACTTATTTTCATTCTTTAGAGTTTTTCCACACAAAAACTCCAATCGCGAATGTTAGCGACAATTGTGGATTTCGCTATACATTTCGTAGGCTCTATCTTCGTGTTCACAACCTCTTGTGAGCACTTGTTCTTTTCAACATAGCATGAGGCTGATATTCTGATATTCTGTACTTCATTCCAGTGATCTATATCTGGATTGGACATTGCCAAAACAACCCGAATTCCGTGTCTTTGTCAGGGGAATATTATGCACCCACAGGTGCGCGCGCCGCCGTCGATGGGCTCCGTGGTGGTGCCCTTTGACCGAGGTAAGTTAGGGTTAGGGTTTCTTTTCTGTGCCCGCGGTTTCTGTGCGGTCCGATGAGGAACGCGTTTCTGTGTTGGTTCTTTTGATCCGATTCGTATCCATTTTCGTCTGATTTCTATCCCAAATTTCTAGATCTATGCGCTAGTAAGGCGACTGATACCATTGTTAGAATAAACGGATCACTAGTCACAGATCTAGAAGGGAATAACTTGAATCTTGACAATAAAACATGATGAACAATAACAAGAACATGATGAACGAATAGGGTTATACCATCGCCTCCGGTGGAGGAAGCCATCTCAGGTTCTGTCGGTGACGATCTGCGCAAGTCAGCGACGCGCAGTGCAGGGGTCGACGGTCGCGGTCGTAGATCACGTCGTCCCTCTGGTCGCCACCGGCTTTGGCCTGGAACGGCGACGGAGGACGTCGTGGCGGCGGCGGCTTCCCGTCACGGACTGCGCAAACCCTAGATCGGATTGGTATGTCGGTGGGTCTGACGGCTCACGTTCAACCTCGTCACTAGAGCCGGCGGCCCCCACCTCTCTTTATAGCGCAGGGTGACAGGGGCCTACCAACCAATGGTTGGGTTGGGCGCCCCCGATCAGGGCGCAGATCAAGGTGTGGGCTGAGAGATCAACCTAACAATCTCCCCTTTGCTGGTGCGGGTACGCTGAGGAAGATATTAGATCACGCGATGTACATCTGGTGGAGTCTGATGGCGAGCTCTACATGGTTAGCCTCTTGTGTAACAACACCAGGAGGGATAAGATCTACAGAGCCAGCGTGCACAGGATGGACTTTGAGGAGCGGCGGTGGCGTAAGGTGAAGGATCTTGGTGGGCGCGTGTTCTTGCTGTCCCTGTTCTACTTCGGAGCTTCTTCGTGCGTCAGCGATGACCATGGATTACGGAAGGACTGCGTCTACATGGTGTATCCTGTGAGGAAGGCGTTGCTGGTTTTCGATGTGAAAGAGGGGACTATTGAGATGCGGAATCTCGGTGAGGTTCCAGCGTCAGATAAAGCATTCTGGGTGCTTCCTACTGATTCATAGGGGATGGGTACTTGAGGACACATTTTTCTATTTGAATAGATTTAAGAATAACAATGGTTGTAAAAAGTCTTTCCATTTAGATAAATTATTATATATGTCGATTATGCTCTTGGAGCTGTTATTGTTTGTCTCGACTCAAGCCGCGTTTAGAGCAACATTTTTATGCCAGGGCAAAAATAAGTCTCTCATCTTTTATTTTGATTATGTAATTGGCAATAATTTGGTAAAATCATAAGGCGCTTCATCTGATGCTTGGTCTAGAATTCAGACCAGTCAGTTGTGCAGTTCTTTTGGCTTGTTTCGGAGTTACGGAAATATGTAGTGGAATTTAGAGCAAGATTGTTACTTATTTCATAGAACGTGAAGTATGATTCCAAATTCAAATACCGAAGAGCAGATCAGCCCCTCATGGGAGTCAATGAACAAATGGAACAGCAAAGTAGTGGTCACAGATCATCACTGAAATAATCACATTTTAGATTTCACCATAACCATGAAGTTATCGAACAAATGTTCTGTACAACAATCCTGTGAACATCACCTTGACATACAATCATGTGCCATCACAAGCTCAACCTCCAACAACACTACAGCACAGAGTTACAAATCTTACCAGTACCTAAAGTAGCAGAACACTAGAGAAACTTCTTCTCAAGTCTCTGCAGATGCTACAACAGTTCTGCTGCACCTTCAAAGTTCAAAGGAACAATTGTCCTGCTGTGGCTATCGTACACCCAAGCAACGCGCCAGCAACCACCTGGGAGCAATTTAACGCGCAAGAAGTTAGCAACATGTAATAACGGTAGTTCATGATTGTATGCCACAAGATGGTGATGCTGACTGGTCCATATGGAATCACCGCAATCGATGTGTGTTTGATGGAATCCAACCGAGTTTAAATGAGGTCCTAGTTTCGTTTAGAGATGAACTTCACCTTTGGAGGTTGGCTGGAGCACGGGGAATTTCTAATCTCCTTGCTCTAGCGCCAGCTAATGGGTGAGCTCTTATCCAGTGGTCTAGGGTCAAGTCTTTATTCTGGAGAGAGAATCGTATTGCTAATGTAAAAGGGTGTGGGTATGTGTGTGTAAGGTTGTACGGGGTTTCTAAACCCACTGCTTTATTCTTCTTAATATAATGATGTGCAGTTCTCCTGCGTGTTCGAGAAAAAAAAAGATGGTGATGCTGACAAAGCTGCATGATGTTGATAGCAGATAAGCATGTGTTGGTAAGTAAAATGGGGGTATGATGACGTGGGGACAAAATTTGAGGTTCACTTGGCATCCACGTAACCATAGTCCAATAAACCATCGCTTTCATTTTGCCAACAACAAATAAAATGGACAATAAAAAGGACAGCTAGACAAACCTGGGTCGGTGTATGGCCTAAAAGTTCTCGCAGTGGTCTTGATTCAGATAAGGGATGTTCAGAAGGAAGTTCACAAACTATTTGATTCAATACCTGAAGATTGGAGAAAACAGAAGTTCAACATAAGCACAGAGCTTAACGCTAATGTCATCATAATATAAACAGATCTAGCAAATGGTTGTAATGATGTATGTTAATGATGTAAAAAAGCTACTGAACCAACAGTAGAGATGACAGGAAAAGAGTTATCACATACCGCTGCCTGCTTTCCAGCATGCAATCTGATACCAGAAGCATCGTACATCACCTGACAAGTCACAGAATGGAAATTTCTGAGACCTCAACAATTGGAAAATTAAAGAGAAGGAAATAAGCATACACTTGTGCACAATGCCCACACTCAACACCATAATGCCCGGCTCAAAAATGGAAATTGTTTCCAAGCAACAACATATAAATGCTCATTTTCTTCTATTATGATGGAAGTAAAACCTCTTCGGAAGGAACAGGGGTTGGGATGTTAACTGATAACCTACCACACTTGCAAATATAGCTGCTGTTGCAAAGAGGGAGCAACTAAAGCCATCTTGGAATCCAATCGCTACTGCTAGTGCTGTAACCGTGGCAGAATGTGATGATGGCATGCCGCCAGAGCCAATAAGCTGCTTAGGATCCCATCTGTTCTCCTTGTACCTTTGTTCAAAACAAGACCAAATCAAACTTACTGCAGCATTTTTTTATCGAACTGGCAGGAGACCTGCCCATCATTATATTAAGAAGAAGCAAAGTTATAAAACAAAAGAAAAAAAAAGGCCCAACAGAGCCCTTACACACACATTCAATCAAACTTACTGCAGCGTATTTAACTGTATAAAGACATGTTCAGACTTGAACAGAAAAATTCATTGCTGAATGCTGATCTTACACAAGGCTAAAGCTGATAAATCTATCTGCATCAAAACTGTGGAGCAAATATGATAAAAGAAAAATGGCCCTTGATACAAAAGCATTCTTTTGCCAAACCATATAGGACATTCTTATGTGCAAGCATAACAAGAACTTTGTATCCTGCTCTGGCTGCACTGTTGAAAGAGCACCACCCAGGATTGATCATGTAGTAACTGGAAATCAGAGATGGAAATCAAGGTCCAGAACCATTTTGGAGAATTTGAATTTCTTTTTTTAGAAAAAAAAAGTACCACCCTCCTTCGTTCTATATATATTTCTGATAGAATGATCAAGGATCTCTTAAGGAAACATGCAATTCAAAGTGCTGACAGTACGATATGTGAATTCCACAACTGTAGGTCCTACTACTACGATCTACCAGGACAAATTAAATGTGCAAGGGTGAAAACACTACACAGCCAGCAAACTTCATTCTATCGATGCATTGCAGACGAACAATCCAAAGGCACTCCAGAAAAAAAAAACACAGAGACCCACCAATTATCCTTGATTTATATTTTTTGCGAATACGATTATCCCTGATTTTGACCAGATCAAGGCCAATTCCTCTTGCTTCCAGCTCAGTTCACCAAGATCATCCAAAATTCTACCATTCCTCTAGCTCTATGCAAATGGAGGGGAAAAGGAATACGAGGAACGAATTGGTTATGCTCGGGTCTCCAGGAAATGGAACCTGCGAGCAATGTCAAGAGGCGGCTTTGACCATCGCAACCGCACGCGGATCCGATGACGCCCGCGCCCGCGGCTTTCCAAACACCAGCGGCGGGCGTCCAAGGCAAGGGGGGAAGAAGAGAGGCCATCGGACGTACCGCGTGACGAAGAACTTGATGGACTGCGCGATGGCGAATCCGAGCAGGGCGGCGACGAGGGGGTAGTTGTGGAAGACGGCGACGTAGGAGAAGCCCGCGGCCGGCGGCGGCGAGGTGACGTCGTCGGTAGGACCACCGTCCCCCATGGCCGAATTCCCCCCTGGCTCCCTGGATGGACGGTCTCCGGCCCGGCGCTGCCCTGCCTAATCCTGCCCCCCTCCCTGCAGCTGCAGCGCGTTACCGGCCCGGGGCGCGCGCCCCTTCGCTATATATACAACCTATCCCGCGCGCTCCGCGCTCGCTAAAAATTCCTCCTTTTCCCGTCTCCCTCCCTGCGCCGCGCGCACGGGGTGCACCGCAACAATGGCGACGGCGATCCGCCGCCGCGCTATTCCTGTCGCTGGATTTGCTTCCTGCTCTGCTCTGCTCTGGGTGAAAGAATGAAAGAATGGAAGCAGCGAACACTGCTGGGATGGACGGACTCCCTCCCTTGTATTTGACGTGGGCTCTGAAATTTTCTGTCTGATTGGAGGGGAGGAAGCATCAAACGGGAAGCCTCCGGCACCGGGCGAATATGCCAATCGAGCAGGCCGCTGTAGTGCTGTAGCAAAGCTTCGGCTACTGGTCCGAAATTTTATTTGGGGGTCCGGTAGATCTGGCCGGAAGTGTTAGGCTGTCACGTCCCTTCCTTTGCGTGATTGCGAAAGCTACAAGAAACAACGGCGCCAAGACGGTGACTGCCAAAGTATGACAAGTTTTACCGTCTCAAATCTGGACGTTGAGTTTTTTTTTAAAAAAAATAACGTTGAGTTTTTCGAAAAGAAATCTGGACGTTGCAGCAAAGTGGCGGAGCGGAAGAACAACACAAAAAACAAGTCCAAGATGCTCACTTTACATGCTGGACCACATCTGAGAGAGATACCGATGTACCCAGTTCACAGCAGAAATGGTGAATGATTCATGCACGGGACGAGCGGAACAACTGTCAATCTAGCATGCTGATGGATACAGTTGCTGCAACTGGGAGGGGAAGAAAGGGACGTGGTGCTAGCGGCCAATCTTGCAGCAACATATTTGCAGCCACGCAACATTCATAATACTTACACAAAGCTTCACGCATAAACCAGACGAATTGATTATCGTAATCGCGACGTGGGAGCGTAGCTAAGCTAGCTCGTCCGGGGTGTTGATCGAGTCACCCAACCAGAATGGAAGCCACCAGCTCAAGTGCATGGTCAGGTCAACAAAGAGAATACCAGACCTGGTTTATGATCTCAGTATTGAGTATTCAACACTCGTCCATAGATCCAGTCCAACCAACCACCAGGTTGTTCAGTCCTAAACATGAGCTCAAGTTTGGAAACCATCCAAAAATCATTCAGTTAGGTTTGCTTTCACACATTGAGACAAGTTGACTGAAATCTTGCTTTAAATTGCTACTACTAGAAGTTTTCATTAATCAGAACAGCATCATGGTCAAAACTGTCAAACCACACAACTTCAAAACGCCATCAGGCGAACAAGCATGAAACGATCTCCAGTTTGTACTATCATTGTGCTATATTGCTGCAGCCAGGGCTGAGCCAAGAAAGCCTGCAACCTAATCCTCTTACTATTTCAAGGCACAAAGCTATATCAAATATTCACATCTCTTGCGCAACAGACAACTACATCTAAGCCGTGGCAAATCTAACCTTCTCATTTCGTGATGTAAAACTGGTTATGAGGGGCGCGAGGATCGGTCATCTTCTTCAAGTCCAGATCCATCTCGTCGTCGTACTCCTCTTCCTCCTCTTGCAGCTCTGATGCCTTTCTCTGCCTTTCCCTTGCCTCAGCAGCTTCCAACTGCAGCTTCTTGCGGATGTAGTCATCGTATGACATCTCACACCATTTCTTTGCGTCTCCGACAACCTGTTGGTTGTGACGCTCCACGTCCCGCTCCAACTTGGTCTTCTCGGTGTTCCTGGGCTCTCCCCAGTAGTCATAGCGGTACATTGGCTTCTCTGGGTCATAGTAATCCTTCCCATAGACCTCTGTCTCATCTACGTCATATCGCCCAGGCTCCTCAATAGGAAGACCAAGCGCTTTCCGACTGACAATTTAGGAGTTACTTAGTTAGCGCCTATGCATTAGGTTGATGAAACATGTACAGGTAATAGATTTACCAGCAGATGTCTCTGATAAGGGCTTCTCTTTCTTCAAATGAACGGCGCCATTGCATCAGATCATACTCATCCATTTCTTTGTTTCGCCGGAGCTTATCAACTTTGTACTCCTCTCCTCTTTCTTCTGCCTCCTTCTTCAATTTTTTTATCAGCTGTAATGATCAAGCTCGTCATTAAAATTACTGAGTGGTGAATCATTAAAGAAATCTGGTCGGGTTATGGAAAAGGGGATACCTGGCGCTCAGCACGAGCAGCATCCAGATCAAGTTCTTTGATGTTTACATTCTAACAAAAGAGGTCAGAACAGGATGTCATTAGGGGATCATTTTAGTTAAAGCTAATAATCATGCAACTGGATGATCCAAAGATGGTAATCAGAAGCTACACAAGACTACATACCACAACTTGCTTCTTCAGCACTGTTTCTTTGAAATATCCTTCAGTGTATTCAACTCTGTTTTCTTCATTGAATGAGGATGCATCAACTGTGGACTCATAAGTGGTATCCTTGAATTTATCTGGATTTTGCTCCTCGTAGTCTAAAATCATCTGTTCTGCATTATGCCACTCCCAAAGCTGAAAGAAGGAAGAATGTTTCCTGATAAAACTATTTAATGGAATGATGGGAATGAAAGAAAACAAGCCAACAAACTATAACATGATGTAAAATACTAGATATGCAGTAAGAGACATATGGTTGAGATTCTTGGAAAATACCGTATCAACAAAAGGATGATCAGATACCAAAGGTTCCTTTTCCATATCCTTTAAAGGTTTTTTTCTAGGAATGGGCGGCCGTCCACCTTCACGCTGTCAGTTAATAAAAGGTTAGATGCACACACATTACTAAACCTAACACAATAGAAGAAAACTGAATTTAATTCTCACCCACAACTGCTCTGGGTTAGTATCCTCTTTACGGTGAAATATTGGTGGAAAGTCGAATCTATTGAATCTGTGGCCAGAAAGAAAACATAGCAATAGCGATCAGTCGAGTGGAAATAAACTTAAGCACAGGTTACGGTGATCAGCATTAAAAATTCATACAGTCAGGACTGAATAAGCAGTGACCAGAACAGTTGGGATTGTAAATAGTACTCACATTAGATGATCAATGTTGGGATATACAAATCGCATTTCAAGTGGAAAGCGGAAGCGGTAGGGATCCCGTTTGGCCTGCACAGTAATAGATAGATGTTACTAAGACAGATCAACCTAGGAGGCATAAACTTCCAGAACACATGTAAGTATGTAACCTTTTGGGGGAAAGAAAGGACAATTCAAAAAATGCACTTTGGAGATGAAAAGGTCCTACTGAGATATCTCTTTTTTTTTCAACAAGACTAAAGTATCCACTATTCCTTTACCCTATATTATTGCAACCAGGTATCTTTGAAACATTACTTGAAGAATGAAGAACATTTACCAGAATCTCCACATAGACTTTCATGCCAGGCTTGATGTGATGTCGGATCCAATACCAGTCGTTTCCTTTTATGGGAACCCACCTGAATACATATTGAGTTGTAAATGCCACATAAGATTAAAAAAAAATTCAGAGTATACAGTTTGCCAGTGGATCTAAAAAAGAAATCTAGGCTTAGAAACAGAAGTCTGTCTCTCAAAAGTCAAGATAAGCGTGTGGCTGTGTGATGGTCACTCATCACTGATCACCGGAGGGTACTGATATTATGTGTTGATGTTTTGTGCCAGCTTTCAGGTGAGCCGAATAATGCAAAGTGTGGCTATTCCAATGTAGTTCACATATCACAACTAAAGGCATGGTAGCAAGAAACATGAAAAGAATTTTTGAACACATGGGAGCAGGTACCATCTTGAGCTACACAGACAGTATAATGGTCATGCGAGCCTACAAGAAGGAATAATCCTTCACATACTGTTTTTCATTAAATCAGGCACACCAAGGTCATAGTTATATACAGGACTCAAAAGTACATACCCTTCATGGACACAACCGATGTCCACAAAGGCTCCCTGATAGAGGTGAACGGTTGTCACTTGCCCATAACAAATCTGCAGGAGGTGAATACAGCCATTTAGAACTAGAACAAGTCTAAACCTGCTGAAGATAAAAACTGCACTAGACACGTTCGAACACAACCTGTCCAGGATAGTAGAATGGAAGTTCATGCTGCATGAGAGAAAACAATACATCAGCATTCAGCAATATAACTAAACAAATTGAGAAAACGTAGGCACTGAACATTCAAGAGCTAATGAACATACCATGTCTTCTCTGTAGTCCTTACCTCGTTTTCTTCTGCCAGGGTAGTAATCCTGATCATACTGCACAATTGAAATAGACATAGCATGATGTTAGAGGAACACTACAAATACTCAACGAGCCGAACATGACGTGTTCAACTTAATTCCAGTTCAATTCCGTACACAAATGACAACCAAAACTAGCTTAGCCGCTTGCAGGATGATCATAAAAAAGCTGTTCCTAACCACTAGATGCTGCAATAGTGCAATTTCATCAATGAACTGCACGATTATACCTGGTAGGACTCCTGCTCCAGCCTATCCCGATTTGCCTCCACCCATTCCTTGTACTGCTTCAGGAACATTTTGTACCTATCTAGCGACAGATCCTTCGGCGCGTCCTCCACCTTCTCCACGTTCGTCACCCCGGCCGCGGCCGCCGCCTCCATGTCCAGCCTCTCCGACGCCTCCCTGTGCGCCTCCCTTATAAACTCCAGCTCGTCCGGGTCCACCTCCCAGCCGGGCGGCGGCCAGTCCCTCGGCGGCACGAGCCGCAGCGGGAGCCGGCCGGCCCACGTCGTCTCGAGGGGCTCCGGCGTGTCGCGCGTCGCGAAGAGGCGCTCGATGTACCCGGGCTCGGCCTCCACCTTCTCCCGGTAGGCCGGCGTGAGCATCCGGAAGGCCTCGAGGGACTCGGGCGACTGCAGCGGCACCTCCTCCCCCTCGTTGAGGCTGTGGCGGGCGAAGGCGACCTCCGGGGTCATGACCTCCTCCCAGGGCGCCCAGCCGTGCTCCACCCAGCTCCGTCGGCGGGCAACCTCTTCGGGCTCGGTGTTCTTAATGCTGATCGAGGGGATGACCGGCGGGTCGGCGGCGGGGGTCTCGTCGGGAGGCGAGGGGTTGACGGACGCGGCGAGGCGGCGGGGGCAGGGTCTGAGCAGGGTTCTGGGGCGGAGGCTGGGAAGGGGGAGGTGGTGGTGGAGGAAGGTAGCGGCGGCCGGCGGGGTGGTCGCCATTTTTGTTGGGTTTTGGGAGCACGGAACGGTCGCCGTGTCGTCACGGGGTTTAAGCGAGACGAGGGCGGGGAGGATAAGGTGCGGATGGTGGCCCACATGTCGGTGCCGTGCGTAAATCTTGTCACTGAAACTGTTAGTTCTTTCGATTCAAGGCCGCGTTTAGATCCCGAATTCGGGAGTTCGAATTCGAGACCGTGCGCGTCGCATCGTCATAAATGCGTATTGTAGCATTTTGTTTATATGTGCGAAAAATTGTCTAAAAATTGATTAATTAGGCTTAAAATGTTCGTCTCGCAGAGTACAACAAAATTGTACAATTAGTTTTTGATTTCATCTACATTTAGTAGTCCATATATGTTATGACATTTTGATGTGATAGGAAAACTTCTTTTTTCATAGTAAATTTGGGAGTAACTTTTTGGAACTGAACAAGACCCAAATGAAATTTTCGTGAAAACAAATAAATTGGACCAAGAGTGCGTGACAAAGCTATGGATTAGTTGTGGTCTCTTGACGCATGCCTATGCCAATCCAATCCAATTCACAATCGAATTGAGGAATGCAATGCTGAAATTTCTACCTTCTTAAAGCACAAACAATGCTCTTGTTAATTTTTCAAAAAAGAATTGAGGAATGTATTCCCTTCAATTTAATAAACTTATACTCAGGTTTCTTAATTAGAATAATGTGGGTGGCAAATACGGATTACTTCAGAACATTCGAGGTTGTCGTAGATATAGCAACATCACGGTTCACGGTTTAGGAAAAATTGATTGATGCATAGTTTGGTATGAAAGAAACTCAAGAAACAACTAATATTAGTGTGACACATCCAAAATCTTATACTCCAGTAACCAAGTAGTTCTTGAAACACACTTTAGCATATTAGCACAGATACACGATTTCTAAATTTGTAGGCGTCAAAGTATTAGGAGTGAAAATGCGTCTCCAAAAAACGCCGTCCAAAGTCCCATCCAAATCCAGCCGTCCACGCGCAAACCGCCGGCCAGATCTCGCATATCTTCGTGACCTCCGCTCGCTGGCTCAGCCGCGGCTGCCGTTTGCTTGTCTCTCTAGCCGCCCAGCCTCTTCCCCCCTCTCCTTTTCACCGCCCGCCCCTTCTCTCGAACCTTCTAGAGCCCTCAGGTCTCCGCGATGGAGCCCAGGAAGCGAGAGCGCCGGGCCATCTCCGTCGCAGGCGCGGCGGCGCTCGTCGCTGTCGGCCTCAACATCGCCTTCTCCGCCGTCGCCGCCCACCGCCGGAGGAAGCGACGCGGTGAGCGCCACAAAGCCCTCCACCCTCGCTTTTGAACTCAAGCCCATCTGATACTTCTGAAATTGAGCAACCTGCACGGACCTGTGCTGTTTTGCTTCAGTCTCGTACCAATGTAGCATATGTTGATGGGATTTTGGCATTTTGCCTTAACACGACCCGATTGATTTGTTACATTGTTAGAATTGCCTCGTTAAACGTAGAAGCATGGTAATGTTACGAGTAGGCAAACCTTAAAAACTTATTGATGTTTTTTATTACTTAGTGGTTAATGTTCTGAATGGTTGCAGAGCTTACAGGGTTTACTGCTCAAGTCAACTTATCATCAGCTGAGATCAAAAGATTAGCTGACCGTATCATCGCTAAGGCAAAGGAAACATATGATTCAGTGGCTGCAGTGCCCCTGGATAAGGTATGTTTGCAACTTGTTATGCCACTGCATTTTACAAACCGCTGTTTGGGAATGTAGCTTTTATATGGAAGCTTATGCATGGATTTGTACTTGTGATTTGATCTTTGGTGTTCTATAGTTCTACAGTTCAGACAACCATATAGTGGTAGGGAAGTATATATATGTTTTCAGCATGCTGGTTCATAGAAAAAAAATACAATGTGCAATGAGCACATGCAGCCCTTAAATCTTGAGAAATTTTTAATGGTTACATGTACTTAGCAGGTCAGTTTTGCAAATGTTGTTGCACCATTGGCAGAATTAGATGCGCTGCAATTTCCTCTTGTTCAAGCTTGTGTTCTCCCAAGGATGGTATCACCATCTGAGGATGTTCGGAAGGCCAGTGCGGAAGCAGAGAAGCGATTGGATTCTCACTTTGTGCTGTGCAGGTGCAATGTTGTTACTTGTTTCCTATTCATTCACTTGGATGTAACTGCAGGGTAGTGACATATGTTCCCTAACTGGCATTAGTGTAACATTAGGCACTATAGTCAAATGACATTGAGTGGTAATGAATCGGACAAAATCATGCACATAGCTTGTAACCTGGTACCTGTGTTACTCATATTACTTACTCAGTCTAGTGAGCATCTGTGGCATATTTTCAGTTACCCAGCAGATATATCATATATTAAGAATAACAATACTAATACAGCATGCAGTTCCCTTCTATCTGAGCCAATGCAATGGTAATATAAGAGTCTTACTATTTCCTGCAAGGGACCAGGCAGCGTGAGGATGTTTATCGCGTCATAAAAGCATTCGCAGCGAAAGGTGAAAGAATAGGCACTGAAGCAACAAGATTTCTCCAGTGCTTGGTACAGAATTCTTTTGCTACATGTAAAATTGATCTCATGTTCTTACTGACAACTGTTTGTTTTTACATATGATGAATCGGTGTCAACGCATTAACCCTGAATATCATTTTGCTATAATTTTGTTGTATCCTTGTTTATTTTGGTATTACTTATGAACATAGATCATAAAGGTATAATCTGGCTAGTGACTGCTCTCGTTGAAACATGCTTATGTACTGCATCTTCTCTTGCACTGACGCATTTTCACATCCGCGGTGCCCTTTCTTTTTGAATTTGAATGTCTGAAATGATTTGTTAGCATAAATGATTAATGTCTTTTTTATTTAAAAAGGTGTATCAAAGCTGAAAGCAAACCATACAATCATCAGTGAATTATAAATTTGCTGAAGAATATGTGATTTGTCTTGCTATTATACTGTTGCAATTTGCACAAAGAAGATGTTTTGAATTTCTTTGACTAATTAGCATTTTCGCTGATTTGTATGGCTGGACAGGTGAAAGAGTTTGAGCGTAATGGAGTAAAACTATCTCAAAGCAAGAGAAAAGAAATGGCGAAATTGAAATCTCATATAGATGAATTAAACCTGAAGTATCTCCAAAATCTGAATGATTTCACCAAATTCCTTCTTTTAAGTGAGGATGAGCTAGCTGGAATGCCCTTTGAGTTCATAAAGGTAACTTTGAATCAAGCATACCTTCAAAAAGTACAATAAGCGATCCTTAGACGGTTGAAATAATTTTTGCTTACTTTATACTTGAACTGAAGTTTGAATGAATGAAAAAGGCGACAATGTTGCTTTAAAATCCTCGTTTACTCAAACTCTTCAACTCAGGATCTGGAAAAGGCTGATGGGAAACTGAAGGTTTTGTTAACTAGTTACCATGTTACTCCAATTCTTGAGCACTGCAAGGTCATTTCCCTCTCTTTTGCTTTATCACACAACTGTACATTTTGTAGTTATTGTTAATGGTTAATTGTCTGTTTTATGAGCTGTCAACATTTATTTGATTTTAAGGGTAAAGCTAGCAAAATGATATGCTGCGGAGTACTCTTTTTTCTTCTTTCTTAGTTTCTATTCTAGGAAGTGCGCTGTTGGCCAATTGTAATTTATATTTTTCCAATCAAGTTATGTATGGCTGGGTATTAAACTAGGCGCATCTTTTTCAAGGTTGGCTCTACCAGGAAGCAGATTGCTGTTGCTTATGGACAGAAAGGTGGGAAGGATAATCTAGGCATCCTAGAAAATTTGGTAACCACAAGTGCCCATCTGCATCTGCAACTTCATGATACGTGCCTTTTCTTTTAATCACTGATTTCACCTTATTTGTAGCATCTATTACTTTTTTTTTTGCATGAGTTCCATACTTTCAGTGTAGGCAGGAGCATTGAACTGATATGTTGCAGTTTCATTTCTGTAGGTTCAGCTAAGACACAAGTTTGCTAGATCGCTGGGGTATGCCAACTATGCTGATTTTGCTGTTGAACCCAGAATGCCAAGGACATCGAGGAAGGTTTGTGCTTTTCTGCAAGGAAAATATGCTTCATTCTTTCTTTTTTAGCTAAATCTGCCTGGTGAAACACATTCTTTAACATTAGACTTGGTATATAATTTTTCAAACCTAACGAGTATTGTTTCATGCCCAGTTTCACATGAAAACAAACAAATATCAAAGTCTTTTATCTTGCAGGTCTTAGAGTTTTTGGAAGAGATGTCAGAACAGTTAAGTGATGTAGCCAATAGAGAGCTCAGCATACTCAAAGACCTTAAGGTTCTACAAAAGCTCCCTTTTGCTCTGCTAATGTTTCCATCAATCAAACTCTTTTCATTAATAAATCGAGTCGCCGCTATTGATTTCCTGATTTCAGATGAAGGAGGAAGGAAATGCTCAGTTTGGCATGGAAGATTTGTTATACTACATCAAAAGAGCTGAAGAATTCAAGGTTAATCTTGACATTGGTGAAATTAAACAATACTTCCCTGTTAGCCTTGTCATATCCGGAATGCTGAAGATGTATCAGGATCTATTTGGTAAAATGCTAGCCATTAACTAATGCATTACCAACCTCTATTTTTCATGAGCTATGAGCACAAATATATTTCTCTAATTTCTTTTATTTTTTTATTTCATGAAGCACTTCGATTTGATGAAATTAAGGATGCTGAGGTTTGGCATGACACAGTTCGTGTGTTTTCTGTTTGGGACGCAAGTTCAAGTGATCTTTTGGGTTATTTTTTTCTCGATGCCTTTGCCAGGTTTGTTCTGAATACATGCTAGCGAAGCTTTAATGATTGAAAGTAAATTGGTTTTTATATAAGAAATGAAGTGCAAGTTGCTCTAGTTGAGTAGCTTCTCTATTTTTCCCTGTTCATTATAACTGAATCCAGATGCAAAACCCATAAATGAACACAGTATAAGACACCGATACACATAAAACAGGGTAATTTTAATCAGCTATCCTCTTTTGCTTCACAGGGAAGGAAAGTATGCCCACACTTGCGTTGTGACGCTTCAGAATGGATGCTTGTGTTCTAATGGTACACGTAAGGTAACTCGGAAAATCTCATGTATATTATATAGTGCAATCAGAGTGAATTTCTTGCTAGAATCACTGCAGTTCAAAGGATTACATATTATCTTCTTAGTGACCTTAAAGGTTTTATATTAAAACAAATTTAACATAAGATTTAATACAATCAAATTGTTAACAGATCAAAAGTAATTGTTCTCACACGAACTCAAAATATCTCGAATCTGTGTGAGGTACTTCTGTGGCCTACTCGAGTGGTTAATTATTTCATACTGTAACTATTGTGTTGTTGGTGACAGGTGCCGGCTGCTGTGCTATTATCTCAGTGTCCAAAAGAGTTCGATGGGCATTCAGCATTGCTGCGGTTCCCTGAAGTTGTCAGGCTATTCCATGAATTTAGCCATGTGGTATTGACATCAACCTTGTCAAACATATTCTCTTACAAAAATCTTATAATACTTTTGACACGTTAGTTGCCCATTGAGTTTTAAGGCTTTTAACAAAATGTTCTCCCTCAAAACTAAAGTTTTCAACAGAAATGTTGCCACGTTGGAAATTCCTTCTCGTATTTTTCACAGCGAAACTTCTTTTTGGGGAGTCCTCAGAGGAGGAATTAGATTCTGGCAAATTATAAACATCTTGACATCTGTTGACACTAAATGAATAGATGCACTGATTTCAATATCCTGCAGGTCCATCACATATCCAACAGAGCTACCTTTTCAAGATTTTCAGCTCTTCGGCTGGAGGGTGACTTTGCTGAAATTCCAAGCCTGCTACTTGAGAATTGGTAGGCATAGCTCTTTTTCTTCACTAAAACTTGTGTTTAATCTATTGGAAGCTGACATTTCTGATACGTAGTGCAACCTTTTCATCTCAGGTGCTATGAGAGCATTTCTCTGAAAATGATGTCCGGCTTCCATCAGGTGGTGCAAATAAATTTTGCGTATGATGTTAATGTGTTGGAATTATTATCATGCCTTGCATATTTTCAAGCACAAAAAAATTAAGATGTAAGGAAACTGGCAAATGATATTCCAGTCATTATATGGAAACGACTCCATTGATAAAAACAATATTCCAACATTGCATGGGTGGAAAATCCTTAGTTATACTAAGTAAGCATGATATGATAATGCTGCATTCCAATAGTTATTTGATACTTTAATAAGTCCTTGCAAATCTGTTGGAACTTGTTTAAATTAACACTATAATTCTGTTTTTATCATTGTAGGACATTACGAAATCCATAACTACTGAAGCTTGCCAATCTCTGAAAAGGAGGCGTGATTTATTTTCTGGCCTGAAAATGAAACAAGAGATCCTTTTGTGTGAGTCACTTCGCTATCTACCAAATCAAATAGAGTGGCTGTATTGTTTCTCAAGTGTTATCTAGCTCTGAATAGTGAAGTTGAGGCCTAACACAGTTTGACTGATACCTGCCACCTGATTTTGCCTGGCTTTTCATGTTGTCATCACTTCATTCTCTTACTTCAGTTAAGAGTATGTATTCATACTAATTCTGCTAGTAGATACTGGTAACACAGATTACTCTCCTTTTCGAAAACATATTCTCTGAGATAAGTTCCTGATACGTTAGTCTAACAAGTTCCTGATACGTTAGTTTAACCGGCAAATCCAGGCTAATTGGTACTTCTTGTTAATCATGGACAGTTTTATTTGTATCCTAACACAAGCTCATGTTTACTATTCAATGTAGTAGCTTACAGGCTTACATAATTGTTTTCACTTTTACTAGGCCTTGTTGATCAGATAATACATTCAAGTGAGAATGTGGACATTGATGACTTAATGAAGGAGCTTCATCCCAAGGTACACTTAAAATGATTGCCTCTCTGTCTATAGTACTAATGATGATCAATTAAGGTAAACATTCCTTTCCAGGTAATGTTAGGTATACCTTTATTGGAAGGGACCAGTCCAGCTTCATGCTTTCCTCGTATTGCTGTTGGCTATGATGCTGTGTGCTATAGTTACATATGGAGTGAGGTTCGAGCCATACAAATCCTAAGGCATATTGCTTCTATGATATTTGGAGATATTAGTAAAAACACATCTATCTGAACTGTGCAGGTGTTTGCTGCTGACCTCTTTGTATCAAAATTTAAAGATGACTTGCTCAATCAGCATGCAGGATTGCGATTCAGAAATAAGGTAATGACTAATGCCTTCCTAGTCATTCTGTATGAATTCATTGAATGCGCATGCGAATTGTTACAAAATGCTTGCATCACTGCAGGTGTTGGCTCCAGGAGGCTCAAAAGATCCCCTGGAGATAATAACCGACTACCTAGGAAGAGAACCATCACTCCAACCTTTTATTCAGAGCAGAACAATGAACAGTTTATGAGAGATCATGTATGATGTAACCATTAGAGTTCTTTTAGTTAGCCACTGAGGAATCCGATGGCTGTTTAGTTCTTTTCTTTTTGCGCGATGACTGACCAGTATGATCTGTGTGCAATTCTAATTCCCAACATCGTTTGTTTGACCCTTTAGTTACGCAGGAATACATAAGTGCTGCACCTAGATTCTGCTAATCTCCTTAGACTGCCATTTCGTAACCTTATCATACTTTCAAGTTTCAGCTTCATCTCATGTCCGAGAGCACGTGAATCAAGATTGTACAGGAAGTCTGAACTTGGGCTTAAACCTCAAGTCTGTTGGTGTTAACAAAAAGCATGCCTTTTAACAGGTCTTGCTTTATCTTTACAAATGCAAGTTGATAACTGGATGAAAACTTAGCAAGCACACAAAATTCGCTTTCCCTTGAACATTTCTGAAGCGTGCAAAAGAAAACCTTAAAATAATATCAGAATTACGTACACACTGTTAAATAATATCAGAATTACGTACACACTGTTACATGTAATTCAAAAACTTGATGGAAATGTGAAATATAAGATTCAATGATTGGGATACGCATATCATTGTGTGCGATACGCATGTCATTGTGTGGAGCTGAATATTTCGCAACTGGACCACTGAGAATGA
Source organism: Echinochloa phyllopogon (assembly GCA_033239725.1). Lineage (NCBI taxonomy): Eukaryota > Viridiplantae > Streptophyta > Magnoliopsida > Poales > Poaceae > Echinochloa > Echinochloa phyllopogon. The sequence continues at coordinate 53,479,772 of BTCW01000005.1, forward strand.
TATATCTTTTCTCAAAAAATGGTAACTTCAAGCACCAGTAATTTCATAATACACAAAGGGTACAAAAGGAATGAAAGAATTGAGCTCTACAAGGGGAAGAGCATCGTTTTGAGTAGAGTCTACAACTTTGCACACTACATTCTTTCACAAAAACACCGAAGGATTCAGTACTCACATTAAGCTAACTGGTTACTAGACTATAATCCAGCATCCCTCTCACCACCAGTTGAAAAACAACATATTGATGCTTCCCCGTAAAGAGTCTATTTCACAATGCGTGATCTTTGCTACAACTAATAAGAGAACTCATGCCCTCGGAGGGATATGTATTTCTTCATCCATATGGCAATGTCCTCAGCACAAGCCTGGGCTTGTGGTGTCTTTAGGAACACATCCAGGGTCGCAAACTCGTGAACTGTATCCTTGTAGTCGAGAACTGGAGAGTCAACATTAACCTTGCGGAGTTCCTCGGAGTAGGCAATCGCTCGATCCCTCATCCAGTCATGCTCAGCAATAACTGTCAAGGTCGGTGGCATGCACTTCAATGGAGGACCTCCTCTGCCAGGAGCCAAGGGGTTGGCTGCGGGGTGGTCTAGGTTGAACTCTTTCTCCGACAAAAATAATCTCCAAGCAAGTATACATGTGGACTTGTCATAGAAGTATGAGTTAGCAAGCCTTATTTCTGAGTGTGTCGGGACACTCCCTATGAAGAAGGGATACATCAGAACTTGTGCGACAACTTTAATCGGATCAAATAGCCTGCTATCTTCCACCGCCTTTCGAGTAACATAATCTGCAATATTGGCACCACAACTTGCACCAAGGAGAACACACCTGCATTAAGAAAAGGATACACCATATGGTCAAAAGCCCACTAACAGCAACAAACAACAATAAGCAGAAAAGTAACTACACAGCTGACTAGACAAAACAGCTATCATGACATATATAAGTAAACAGAATGAATTTGGTTAGGGGTCTACTCTAAGGTAGGTGAGATGAACAACCTGTTGACACCAAAAATTAGCACCAGGAAGAGGCTGACATGTGAGCCGGATTTGGTGGAAGGATGCCATTCGGCTAAAGGGCTTTCTCTGAAGCATTCGGCAAAGATGCTCTGCGGTCGGGAACGCGTCGTCATTCGGCTAAGGGGTGTTCTCTGAAGCGTTCGGCAGAAGATACTCTGCGGTCAGGGATGCGTCATCATTCGGCAGAGACATGGTTCCGCAGGTAAAAGCAGTAGCATTCGGGAAAGTGCGGTGACGTGGAAAAACGTAAGGAAAAGGCCGGTTCGAACAAGGAATGCAATATGGGCACGAAGATCCGTCATTTATTTTTAGAAATAAGTATTGTAGTCGTGTCCGACTAGGAGTTGTATCAAGACCTGGGTATAAATATAAACCCATGGCATCTGTAGAGATCAATCAATCAATCATACAACAAACCGGCCCCGTGCCAATATCGAGTCCTTTAGTCGAGTCGTCGAGTTCTTCGAGAGGAGTCATCGATCCGTCGACCTCCGTAAGTACCGGCAACCTTGTATCATGCTTAGTATCATGCGGTGGATTTAAGCTTTGATGCAAGTAGTCTTGTTACCATGCTTAGTATCATCCGGTGGATTTAAGTTGTGGTCTCAAGAAGGTTCCTCTGTTAGGTCATGAGCCATGCGGTGGGCTAAGATCTAGTATGAACCAATTTATCGGCTCTGTTAGATTTCGGCAAGATCTAACAGATTCATTAAGTTACCCCGTGTTGTTCCGTTTTTACTATGTGCTTAATTCATGCAACACACCTTTGCCCAATCTAGATCGGCTAGAATCGGCTATACTTCATGACATGACGAATTATCCCCTCACAGCCGAATCCGAAACCGATCTAGGTTGCCACGTGTCGCGGGTTCGAGCTTGTCGGCATCGTGTAGATCTTGACAGAACCGGGTATCATGCGGTAGATGCAGGTTTTTGGGTCGTCTTAGAGCTAATCATCCGGTGGATTAGAATTCGATTCGATCTGATAGATTTATCTTTACCGATTAGGCTTGTTCCTTCGCCATGGACCCCGATTCGGCTAAATAGCCGCATTCGGTAGTGCTCTCACGAGTGAACGTGTGTTCGTGGGTTTGCATTGGACAATGAATGCTTTTAGCCTTTCACGATTAGATTGTATCATGCGGTGGATTGATCTAATCTGATTGGTGGTGTGGCTTCAAACGAGTTGTATCATGCGGTGGATTAACTCGTTCGTTGCCATGCTTGACGGGTGCTGCTTTCGGCCTATGCATTCCTGTTTTCAATGTAAATTCGTGACTGTGTTGTGGGTTCGTAATTAAACATTGAATGCTTTTAGCTTCTCATGGTTAGACTGTATCATGCGGTGGATTGGTCTAATCTGATTAGTGGCGTGGTCACAAACAAGTCGTATCATGCGGTGGATTAACTTGTTTTGTTATCATGCTTGACGGGTGCTGCTTTCGGCCTATGCATTCCTTGTTTACTGCGAATTTATGATCATGTTTCACCCTCTTATTTATCTATCATGCTCTGTTTCTCGTTAATCGGCTATGAGTATGTGTTACAATGTTCATTCGGTTGAAAGCCGATCTTTCGTCATGCTTACGTCACGCATTCGGCAGTGCGCTCCTTGTGTGCTTTGCCGATTGCCGAATAAAGCTCTAACTGCCGACAGATAGCTTGCCCATAGCTATATGCCTCTCGAGATTGGCTTCAATGCCGCAAATATGGAACTGTCTGGTCTCAACCGGCACGTTCCAGGTTTTGATCTAAACTTTTTTATCCCTTTGTTAGTTTTCAGGCAAACTGACTGACACGCTTCCGGATTCAAAAGCCAGGGCCACGTGTGAAGCCAGCTAATTCGGCTTGCTGTGTGCTTGGCGTGAGGTGCGGATTTTACGTCAACACACTTTTTGGCACGCCCGGTGGGACACACGCAAGTTTTCAAGATGCCTGAGTTGAGCAACATCATGGATGTCACTTTGGAAGAGTTGTCTGAGGAGCATCAACAGATGGTAAAGGTTGCTGCCAACCAATTCATTAACAAATGTTTACTGTCTTTCGCCAAGAACAGGAGTGGTGCACCTTTTCTCAAGTCCGATCTGCCAAGAGTTCTCCTTCCTGGGCAATCTGACCTTACTGAAGAAGAAGAGAGGGAGAGATTCTCGGGCTTGTTATACAAAGCTTTGGGAGAGACAATGACCAATCACAATGCTGCGTTCTTAAACAGTTTTCGGCATATAATGATAAGCATTTTTGGTCAGCATGTGGATAAACCCTTTGAGCAGATACATGGGCAATTGGGTGGCCCGACATACTTCAATGTTCAAGCACCAGTTCAGAAACCACATGGTAAAGGGAATGCTGATGAAACTGGAGGTTCTGGTGCTAAAGATATAAATGGACAACCGATTCGGCAGGATCCTCAGCTTGCACTGCCGAAAACTCGCACATACGATGATATGGCGTTCGGCACCACAGGGAATCCGCCTGCTTCTGCTTACAAGATATCTCCCTTGAACAACAGACTGCAGAGGGATTTGTATGGAAACGGATATTCAGAGTTTATGGATTACAGTGCTATCGACGCTCTTCCGAATCCTGGATATGTTGGTACTGCAGGTATGCTTGTTGGAAGACCAGGGAATCAAGATACCAATATTGACCTCATGGTGCAAAAAATGACCGATGTATTGCAGAATCAATTCGGTCTGAAGCCTAAAAGTCAAGGGTACATGTATTCGTCTCCTTTCCCGGAATGGTACCAAAGGGTATCATTGCCGAATAGAGTCAAGGTGCCTACAGAATTTACTAAATTCTCAGGACAAGATGATACAAGTACTGTGGAACATATAGCTCGATATCTGATGCAGCTTGGAGAGGCTTCGGCAGATGAGGCTTTCAGAATCAGATACTTTCCTTTGTCACTGACAGGCCCAGCTTTTACATGGTTTGCTTCTTTGCCTGCTCAGTCAATTTGCACCTGGAAAGACCTGGAACAAAAATTCCATGCTCATTACTACATTGGCAGTACCGAGAAAAAGTTGGTTGATTTGACCAGTTTAAGGCAGAGGAATAATGAAACACCTACAGAGTTCCTCAGGAGATTTAGGGAAACTAAGAGTATGTGTTTTTCTCTAAACATACCTGATGACCAGCTGGCTGGTATGGCTGTAGCTGGCATGCTGCCTGCCATTCGGGAGAAGCTGTTCGGGATGGAGTTTGATGATCTGGGCCAGTTGTCGCACAGATTGGCCTTGATGAGTAACCAGGCATATGGTTTCAAGAAAGATGTCAGATTTGCTAAAAGTAATGATGTATCTGACATCTACAACCAATTCCTTGAAAGAGCAGATCAAGAAGATGAGTATGAAGATAGCGAGGAAATAGCTGCAGCAGAGATAGTGTGGAGCAAAGAACCAGTTACAATGACTCAAAGATGGATCAAACAGATGAAGGGAACATATGATTTTGATGTGACTAAGGCAGACAAATTATTTGAATTCCTGGTGAAAGAAGGCCGAATCAAATTGCCAGAAGGGCATTCTATGCTTCGGCCCGATGGAGTGAAAGATAAGAGGTACTGTGGGTTTCATGATAGAAATTCTCATTCCATTAATGAATGCAGAGTCTTTAGGATGAAGATTCAGAAAGCTATCCAGGAAGGGCATCTGAAATTCGACAACAAGATGAAACTAGACAGTAACCCTTTCCCTCAGAATATGATCGGGTTCTCGGTTAATATGGTAAATGCTGTTCCATCTGGAGAAAAGGGAAGATTGAAAGTTTTAACCTCAAAGAAGGCAAGACAGGATGGTTCGGTTGATCCCACTCGGCAGATCACAATTGAACAGATTCGCCAGAAAAATCTTCGGTTCCCGAATAGCCGATTTGAAGTGGGAGAATCCTTTAAACCTAGAGTTACTGCACGTATTCTCCTCAACAAATGGCAGCGTCAGCAAGAAAAGGAGCGTTTTCAAAGGCGTAAATATGAAGAGGAGAAAAGAAGGCGCGAAGAAGAAAAGTTTGAAAAAGAACAAGAAGAATATGCTCGAGAGCAGGAACGTGCGCATTGGGGATCTGCATTCTTCAGACACTGTTGGAACGAAGGTTTGAAGCTTCCCACATGGAATAGTTGTCCTGAATGCAATAATGGGTATGATGAGTATAGGCAGGGAAATATCAATCGCCGATCTGTCCATGAAAGAATTGGCAGGGTGCATCCTAGTGATAATCGGCGTTTTGATGATCGACCAAGAAAGAGACATGCTGACTACAAATGGGTTGATCATGAAGAAGAAGAAGATCATGCTTATGTTTGGCAAGAAGGACAATGGTGCCCACCTGGTTTGAGGAAGAGCCAGAAGAGAAGAGTACAACGCCTGAGGAATCGGGAATTGAAGCAAGCAAAGGAAGAGATATTGCCCGATATGGATGATGCCGAACAATTTGGGTTAATGGCACAATTGATGTTGAACAAACAAGCTGTTTTTGAGAAGCCAACCCAGAATCGGCACATGAAGCCACTGTACTTGAAGGGATATGTTAATGGCAAACCATTGACCAAGATGTTTGTCGATGGAGGAGCTGCTGTCAATGTAATGCCATATACCACATTCAGGAAGCTTGGTATGGGCCCTAGAGATTTGACACCAACGAGCATAATTCTGAATGATTTTGCTGGAAATCCTTCGGACACCAAGGGATGTGTGCACGTTGATCTGATGATTGGGTCCAAGACTCTGCTTACGACTTTCTTTGTCATTGAGGGCAAAGGGGCATATAGCTTGCTGCTTGGGAGAGATTGGATTCATGCAAATTGTTGTATTCCATCTACTATGCATCAACAGCTTATTCAGTGGATAGACGATGAAGTGGAGATTGTCCAAGCAGATGATTCAATAAGCGTGTCAAACATGGAACCAGCTTTCTGGGAGTATCAAGGCATAGATTGTTTCTCAGGCAAAGACTGGGGAGAAGGTCCTGTGGCACCAGCCAGCAGTGATCAGCAGCCGATCGAAGCAGTCGGCTCTCATAGTAATTTTTGATGGAAAATCCAATTGATGGAACTGATGGAAAATTAGGACGTGGATTTGTGTCGGCCGATAAATTAGAAGAAGTGGACATTGGAGATGGTGACAAGCCAAGGCCGACATTTATCAGTGCTAACTTGAATTCGGTTTTCAAAGAAAAGTTGGTGACATTGTTAAAAGAATACAAGGACTGCTTTGCTTGGGATTATTCGGAAATGCCCGGTCTAGACCGTTCTATTGTTGAGCATCGGTTGCCAATCAAACCTGGATACAGACCTTACAAGCAACCACCCCGAAAAATCTACAAGGAAGAAGTGTTGACCGATGTGAAAAAGGAGATTGAAAGATTACTAGATGCAAATTTCATTCGGCCGTGTAAATACGCGGATTGGATCTCTAATATTGTTCCTGTCTATAAGAAAAATGGAAAGATGAGGGTTTGCATAGATTTTAGAGACCTAAACAAGGCTACACCCATGGATGGATATCCAATGCCTATTGCTGATTCATTGGTTGATGCTGCTGCTGGATATAAAGTGCTCAGTTTCATGGACGGTAACGCAGGATACAATCAGATTTATATGGCATTGGAAGATATAGTAAAGACAGCTTTCAGGTGTCCTGGACACATAGGGTTGTTTGAGTGGGTTGTCATGACCTTTGGATTGAAAAATGCCGGTGCAACTTATCAAAGGGCTATGAATTATATTTTTCATGAGTTGATCGGCAAGATTGTGGAAATATATATTGATGATGTGGTGATCAAGTCATTGGATCATGAGTCTCATTTGGCCGACATAAGGAAAACTCTAGAATGCACCAGGAAACATGGGCTTAAGATGAACCCGAATAAGTGTGCTTTTGGAGTTTCGGCTGGAGAGTTTCTGGGATTTTTGATACATGAAGGAGGAATAGGAGTTGGTAAGAAAAGCATGAAGGCAATTGATGAAATTGTTCCTCCAACTAATCTTAAAGAGCTACAATCACTGCTGGGCAAGATAAATTTTGTGAGAAGGTTCATATCAAATTTGTCACAAAAGGTGTTACCCTTTTTCTTCACTGTTGAAAATAAGAAAGGATCAAAAGTTTGTATGGGGTGACGAACAACAGAAGGCTTTTGATGAAATAAAGGAGTACATGAAGAAGCCACCAGTATTGGCGCCTCCACAATTGAACAAGCCTTTCAAGTTGTACGTGGCGGCCGATGCCCAAACTATTGGATCGGCCCTCATTCAAGAATTTGAAGGGAAGGAAAGAGTGGTTGCATACCTTAGCCGAAAGTTACTAGATCCAGAGACAAGGTATTCGGCTATAGAGAAACTTTGCTTATGTGTTTACTACTCCTGTACAAAATTTCGGCACTACTTATTACATGCCGAATGCATTGTGTATTCAAAGTTTGATGTGATAAAACACATGTTGTCTATGCCAATTTTGAACGGAAGGATTGGCAAATGGATTTTAGCTTTGTCTGAATTTGAGTTAAGGTTTGAATCGGCAAAGGCTGTTAAGGGACAGATTATTGCCGATTTCATTACTGAACATCATGATACATCGATAAATTTGCTTAACATTGTTCCTTGGGTGTTATTCTTCGATGGATCTTCATGCAACAAAGGTGGTGGAGCAGGTATCTTATTAGTTTCACCCAAAGGAGAAACATTTGAGTTTGTTGTTCCCATTCAATCTGTTGTTACTAACAATCAAGCTGAGTATGAGGCATTGCTCAAAGGGCTCCAATATTTGAAAGAAGCAAAGGCCATTGCGGTTGAAATTTTTGGAGATTCAGAATTGGTCATAAAACAATTGAATGGTGAATATGAGTGCAAAAGTGATACCTTGAGGAATTATTATGAAGAGTGCAAAGAAATATTGAAGAGCTTTCGGTCAGTAATTCTACAACACATTCCTAGAGGGAATAATGGAGAGGCAAATAGATTGGCCCAAAGTGCATCAGGTTATAGAGAGCTTCAAGAAGTGTTTGCTAATGATGTATATGCTTTCGGGAATAATCTGGCAGAAGATGATTGGAGGAAAGAAATTGCCGAGTATTTAGAGAATCCATCTCAAAAGGTTTCTAGAAAGCTCAGGTATAAAGCTTTAAAATTTGTTCTTCTTGATGATAATTTGTATTATAAATCCCTGGATGGAGTGCTGTTACATTGCTTAAATCATGAAGAAGCGAAAAGGCTGATGGGTGAAGTACATGATGGGTTGTGTGGAGCACATCAATCGGCCTACCGAATGAAGTGGATTATTAGAAGAACTGGATATTACTGGCCGACAATGCTGGAAGATTGTTTTGAATATTATAAGGGATGTCAAGACTGTCAGAGGTTTGGAAATATTCAGAGAGTTCCAGCATCGGCTTTGAATCCCATTATCAAGCCATGGCCATTCAGAGGATGGGGAATAGATTTGATTGGCCAAATAAACCCTCCATCTAGCAAGGGGCATAAGTTTGTGCTTTTGGCAACCGATTATTTTTACCAAATGGGTTGAGGCAATTCCATTAAAGAAAGTGACGTCGGAGAATATGGTTGAATTTGTTAAAGAACACATCATTTACAGATTTGGGATTCCTCAGACAATCACCACTGATCAAGGGACTCAATTTACATCTTCAGAATTCAGAGATTTTGCTGAGAGTATGGGCATCAAATTGTTAAATTCTTCTCCTTATTATGCCCAAGCTAATGGTCAGGCAGAGGCTTCTAACAAGATTATGATTAAAATTATACAGAAAAAGATTGATCAGAAGCCGAGAAAGTGGCATTCGGTACTCAATGAAGCTTTATGGGCTTACCGAATGGCTCCACATGGGGCTACACAGACGTCTCCCTATGAGTTGGTGTATGGGCATCATGCTATTTTGCCATGGGAGATACAATTAGACTCAAGGAGAATAAAGTTGCAAAAGGATTTAAGTTCTAAAGATTATAAAGATTTAATGATGGACGAATTAGAAGATTTGCATATGATTCGTCTCAGGGCCTTGGAGAATATTGAGAAGAATAAAGTGCGAGTTGCTAAGTACTACAACAAGAAGGTGAAAGTTAAGCAATTTACAGAAGGTGATCTAGTTTGGAAAGCAATATTGCCGATTGGAACCAAATATGCAGCATTCGGCAAGTGGTCTCCAAATTGGGAAGGTCCTTTTAGAGTGGTTAGATGCATGCCTGGAAATGCATATATTTTGAAGACATTATTGGGAGAAGAGTTTGCTTCTGCTATAAATGGAAGATATTTGAAGAGGTATTATCCCAGTGTTGAAATCGATCGGTGATTGATATATTAATTTGCCAAACAGCCGATATTCGGGAAGAAATCGCCTTCAGAACAAATGTTAACAGAAAAGGAAAATGGCCAGTACTGAATGTATTGCCCTTAGCACAAAATATACTACATCAGATGATTCATGCAAGATCACAAAAGATAAGTTTTATTGCCGAAATTCCATAAATCCCTAGTACAAACTAATGGAATAGCTTGTTCAAGACGGACTGAGGATGAATGGAATCGGCAATGGCGGCGCCATGAGCGTCAAGGCGATCTATGGAAGCCTCGATGTCGTCGATCTCCTCCGGGTTACCATTAGTGAAGCCGGTTGGTAGCCTGGAGTAGTCGGTGTTGGTGTGCGTCGACATGGCGACTAGGCCTGCGGCAGTGCCCAGACGGATGCCGTGCGAGGCCACCTCATCGATACGGCCCGCCACCGCGCCGAGGCGAGCTTCTGGTGTGTCCCCAGGAGCATTCACCTTGTTCGCCAGCTCATTCACCAGCGCCTTCAGCCGATCGAGTTCGGCATCACGCGCTGCAAGTTTACGAAGGGGGCAACAGATTAATATCATTCGGGGGATGAGATTGAGATTGAGCGGATTGCAGGACTCACCATCGATGACTTCGAGCAGTTGCTTGCGCTCGCGCTGCCATTCGAGGTCAGCAATCCCGGCTTGCTTGGAGATAGCTTCCAGTTCGCGACGAGAGTCGTCGCGCTCCGCCTTGAATCGGCGAGCATCGCCGTCCGTGTAGCGGTAATCGTCCGATTCGAGAGATCGATTAGACGAACTCGAAGATGCCGCGGGAGCAGCGGCTGGAGCTGCAACTGGCGCACCAGCGCCGGCAATCCATTGGATTACCCTGGAAGAACGAAAAGATTCGTCAAGAAAGAGGGAGGAAATCTCGAGAAGAACAGAGAGAAGCGAGTAGCTACTCACCTGCGGTGAGCACCGGCACGACTTCCTTCGGCCTCATCAGCGGCCGGGCGCCTCCTGTTGTTGTCGGCCATTGGAGGTTCCTCGGAATTACTGTGGATGGGGAAAAGAATGGCTTGGGCCGGCAAGAACTTGAAAGGCGAAGAACTTGGTGAAGAAACCGTGGGCTGCCTGGGTGTTTATTTATAAAACCCGCAGAGGAAATCATGGCCAAAGATCGTGGCACGTATTCCGAAGAGTTCGGAAGGTGGAAAGGATTTTCCAGCCGATCGGTTCTCATGTCGTTTGGGATTCTTATCGAGTCATATTCGGCTTTGACTGGATGAGATTCGGCTATTTCATAGTTGAAGCGTTTTCGGGTCTGATGCTATTAAAATCAGCTTTGCCGAATGAGTTACCCACAATGGAGAGAAAGCAAAAATTAGTGAAAACTGCAAAGTTGGTAAGACGTTCGGCTAAATTAAATATTCAATACAATTACACACCCAAGTACTTGGAGATTACATCTTTGGCATCAAATATCATTCTATTAATGGTCTCCAAAAGATTTTTGCCTGCTTCTTGGGTTTTTTCCAGAGCATAGAGCTTCGCTTTAAGTTGTTTATCTTCAGTTAGAATTGCCGATGCTTCCTTTCGAATCCTCTCTGTCAGATCAGGGAGTTCGGCTAATTTCTTCTCGTCAGCTTCGATTTCGGCTGACAGGACCCTCAGTTCGGCTTCTAGTTCAGCTTTCCTGGTCTTTTTCAGATCAAGTGTTGACTGCAGTCTAGCTGACAATTCTTTGTTACTCTGAGCTTGAGTATGCAGATCTTTCAAGGATTGCTTAGCTATGGTTCTTCTGTGCTCTAAAGCTGGTTGTAAAGATTGATCTTTCAGAGCCTGTCTGACTGCAGCAAATTGTTGATCTAATTTGGAGATTGGTTCCAAGGAAGCTTGAATATCAACGGGAAGGTTGTGTTCAATGGGCTCGAGCATATCTCTCAGAAGATCAGCATCCTTGACTTGATCCTGGATGTCTTTGTGCAAGAAGGAGAGGATTTCCTTTAATTTTGCCTGGATTTCTTCTGATAAAGCCTGATTAGAAGAAATTTCCTCTACTTGTTCGGCAACAAGATCATCCAGAGGAAATGAGTAGCTGGGTGACGAAGTTATTTTTTCCTGGAAAGAGATATTGCCGAATTATTGATGATCCATTGAATAAAGAACTGAGAAGACTGGGTAATTATTCCTACCTCATTCCTGATCTCTTGGATGGAAAGAGAGGGCAGCTCAAGCTCAGGCAAAGGTTCTTGTATGTCATGCTGAGGAGAGCTTGGAAGGTTCTTTGGTGGGGATGAAGCTTCTGGCTGAGGTACGTCAGATAAAGCTGAAGCTGGTTCTTGACGAAAAGAGGAGCTCTCCGAAATTGGATCCATTGAAGTTTGCTCTGTGACTGAAAGAAAGTTAGTGCCGATGAAAAAGAATTTTCAAAAGGACAAGATGGTAAAAATTTTACTGATCACTGAAGCATCGGCAGGTCCTGTGCTAATGGCCAATTGTTGTGATTTGGCCTGAAATCATAAAGGAACAGAAATGAGCAGAATGAAACTAGCATTTTTTACTTGAGGAAGAGGAAATTTGACCTGTGCAATTATTTTGCTGCTTGTTCTTTTCTTCTTTATAGATGAAGGGGCAGTTAGAGAAGAAATTTTTCTCTTGGCAGCAGGTGGTGCAGCAAGAGTTGGATCCAGGTTGGCAGGCCTAGACATTATTTGAGCCAAAGAGGGAGAATGATGCCCCAGAATAGATATTGGGCCTGCAGTGTTATATACAATTGCTCTGGCCAGAGGGGCAGGGACTATGTCCTGCAAGATAACAGAGTTAAAAGTCGATGAAAGAGGATGTCAGTGGAAAAACAAATGGATTATAAGCATGTTTACCTCTGAATTCGGCTGATAGTCAGGCATCAAATCAAGGCAGAGAGGGTGGACTGGTACATTAAAGATGTGATCATGGACTTCTTGCCACCAAAGAATAAAAGAAGAATGAGCAAGTGTTGTTGGCACAAAAGGTTCAATCTGATAAATGGCTGCACAACACTTATAATCAAAAATTCTTCTTGTTTCTGTGGAGTCTTTGATGATCTGCCTAGGCTTGAGGAATTCATGAAAGAATAATCTTGGGGGCACTTGGCCACATCCTAATTGCCTGGCTACTATATTCGGCTGGTAATATTCATATGAACTTTGAACCAGCCTTCCTCCACAAAATTCGGCTGGTAAGATGCAAGGCCGAATAAAAGTGTTAAAAATTGCTGTGGATTCTGCATCTATGCATCCAGTCTCGAAGCTGAATTCACAAGGAAAAGTGAGACTGTCATTGTCCAAGTATAGGAACCAGAGGGGATTGGTAAAGCCTTTGAAGAAAAGTTCAAACAGTTCTCCAATGCTTTTGTTGATAGCAATAGTGGAGGCTGCTTCCCCATAGGTTTGACAGCCTTTGGTGCTCTGGGCTTCTGTTTCCTGGTAATTGACCGAGGGGAAGTGTCGGCTGTTGAGGTCAATGGAGACAATTTGGTGCATGTACAATTGCAGCCACATCTGGACGAACCACCAGGGACCATTGACGCAAGAAATTTTCTTGTTGGTGTGCATCTGATAAATGGTTTGGTGGAGCATGTGATAGACACTTCCCAAGAGGTATTTCCCGAGAGGGATAAGTGTGCCTGCAGCCAGGTCTTCAGCCATTACTATGTGATTCAGAGTTGGCTCATTGGCTTTGCCGCAGAAAACAAATCTGCACAACCACATATTCAGAAAGGCCCTGTATTCAACATCAGTCAGAGGACCATCATGCATGTAAGTCTGGATGTATTTCTTATAGCCGACTCCAGTCTTCACCCCTGTCTGTTTGGAAGAGCCTTTGTACCTGTATGGGTGTGTTGTCCCTGTAATGTTCAGGCCGGTTATCATGTAAACATCGGCCAGGGTTGGAGTCATTGGTCCATGACCAAAAAGAAAGGCGTTCATGCTGTTGGACCAGAAGTGACAAGCTGCAATCAGGAGATTTTCATTCTTGGGTGTTTCGGCTAGAGATAGCTCCAAGCAATGAGAAATACGAAGACTGTCCCAATTCTGCGTCTGGGGGCTCTTATCTTCAAGAATCCTTTTGTACCAGTTTCTCCAGCCAGCGATTGGGGGCAGAGGCCAGTTTTTGAATGAATCTTGCCATTCGTGAGGTCCCGACAGTGAAGTTTTGAAAGGGATCCTTTGAGACTCGGCCGCAATAATTTCGGAGGGATCTGGATTCCCTGAGGGGCCGAGGAAAAAAGATGCGGATTGCTCCTCCGTAGGGGTCAGAATTTCAGTGGTCAGAGCCTATTAAGGACGGAAGAAGAGCGATTCGGGGATTCAAAATGCAGCTTGAAAAGAGTGATGCCGAATATGATTGAAGAAAACGAAACTTACTTGAAGAATTTGATCCTGGTTCGCCATTTGAAGATCGGAGCTTGAAAGATTCGACGAACTAGGGTTTGAGTTTGAGAGCGCACTCTGAGGATTTGGGAGCAGAAAACGGATGTCGAACGGGCTCAGCCTGGAAATGTTGGGGATTCCTAGTCAATTCCGAGATAAAAGTATCCTTTATCCCGAAATTGAAGGGGCATGTGTTGACACCAAAAATTAGCACCAGGAAGAGGCTGACATGTGAGCCGGATTTGGTGGAAGGATGCCATTCGGCTAAAGGGCTTTCTCTGAAGCATTCGGCAAAGATGCTCTGCGGTCGGGAACGCGTCGTCATTCGGCTAAGGGGTGTTCTCTGAAGCGTTCGGCAGAAGATACTCTGCGGTCAGGGATGCGTCATCATTCGGCAGAGACATGGTTCCGCAGGTAAAAGCAGTAGCATTCGGGAAAGTGCGGTGACGTGGAAAAACGTAAGGAAAAGGCCGGTTCGAACAAGGAATGCAATATGGGCACGAAGATCCGTCATTTATTTTTAGAAATAAGTATTGTAGTCGTGTCCGACTAGGAGTTGTATCAAGACCTGGGTATAAATATAAACCCATGGCATCTGTAGAGATCAATCAATCAATCATACAACAAACCGGCCCCGTGCCAATATCGAGTCCTTTAGTCGAGTCGTCGAGTTCTTCGAGAGGAGTCATCGATCCGTCGACCTCCGTAAGTACCGGCAACCTTGTATCATGCTTAGTATCATGCGGTGGATTTAAGCTTTGATGCAAGTAGTCTTGTTACCATGCTTAGTATCATCCGGTGGATTTAAGTTGTGGTCTCAAGAAGGTTCCTCTGTTAGGTCATGAGCCATGCGGTGGGCTAAGATCTAGTATGAACCAATTTATCGGCTCTGTTAGATTTCGGCAAGATCTAACAGATTCATTAAGTTACCCCGTGTTGTTCCGTTTTTACTATGTGCTTAATTCATGCAACACACCTTTGCCCAATCTAGATCGGCTAGAATCGGCTATACTTCATGACATGACGAATTATCCCCTCACAGCCGAATCCGAAACCGATCTAGGTTGCCACGTGTCGCGGGTTCGAGCTTGTCGGCATCGTGTAGATCTTGACAGAACCGGGTATCATGCGGTAGATGCAGGTTTTTGGGTCGTCTTAGAGCTAATCATCCGGTGGATTAGAATTCGATTCGATCTGATAGATTTATCTTTACCGATTAGGCTTGTTCCTTCGCCATGGACCCCGATTCGGCTAAATAGCCGCATTCGGTAGTGCTCTCACGAGTGAACGTGTGTTCGTGGGTTTGCATTGGACAATGAATGCTTTTAGCCTTTCACGATTAGATTGTATCATGCGGTGGATTGATCTAATCTGATTGGTGGTGTGGCTTCAAACGAGTTGTATCATGCGGTGGATTAACTCGTTCGTTGCCATGCTTGACGGGTGCTGCTTTCGGCCTATGCATTCCTGTTTTCAATGTAAATTCGTGACTGTGTTGTGGGTTCGTAATTAAACATTGAATGCTTTTAGCTTCTCATGGTTAGACTGTATCATGCGGTGGATTGGTCTAATCTGATTAGTGGCGTGGTCACAAACAAGTCGTATCATGCGGTGGATTAACTTGTTTTGTTATCATGCTTGACGGGTGCTGCTTTCGGCCTATGCATTCCTTGTTTACTGCGAATTTATGATCATGTTTCACCCTCTTATTTATCTATCATGCTCTGTTTCTCGTTAATCGGCTATGAGTATGTGTTACAATGTTCATTCGGTTGAAAGCCGATCTTTCGTCATGCTTACGTCACGCATTCGGCAGTGCGCTCCTTGTGTGCTTTGCCGATTGCCGAATAAAGCTCTAACTGCCGACAGATAGCTTGCCCATAGCTATATGCCTCTCGAGATTGGCTTCAATGCCGCAAATATGGAACTGTCTGGTCTCAACCGGCACGTTCCAGGTTTTGATCTAAACTTTTTTATCCCTTTGTTAGTTTTCAGGCAAACTGACTGGCACGCTTCCGGATTCAAAAGCCAGGGCCACGTGTGAAGCCAGCTAATTCGGCTTGCTGTGTGCTTGGCGTGAGGTGCGGATTTTACGTCAACACAACCATTTACAAGATGACAGTTACAAAGTGGAAACTAGAAAACTTAATTCTAACCCACTGATCCGTGGGAGCAGAACTTAAAGGGATATGCTTGAGTCAAGTGAAGCTCACTTATAGATATGGTTTTATGCAAATAGGGTTATCATACTAGAGTCAGCATTCAGCAATACCCGTAATTCAGCGGACTCCTATTCCAACTTCCATGATGAATCACAAACAGCATGTGAATAGTTTTTTTCCGAATCCTGATTACTTAACGGGTGTTCAAAGTTACTAAGATTGTGCTACAGCCTTTGGCGGTCATGCACTCAATCTGTAGCTTTGAAACAAATGTAACTTTTCCAAAAAAAAAGCTCACAAGACAATTTTATAAACATAGTAAAATGGCATTAACCTCATACATATGTCAACAATGTGCTGAAAAATGGCATGGTTATCTGATATTTGCAAATTTTTTGAGCTGCCTATTTTTTATTGTGAGGAACTCCATTCTCGTCTGAACCTACCCCATCACGCTTCACACACACAAACAGCTAGAGCTCATGCAGATGGTATGATATAACAAAACTAGGTAGATACACCGCTTGGTCAAGCTTAACTGTCAACTATTAGACATTAAATTTTTCTCAAGGAACACACTCCTTGTAGCATGTCTGTTGAACTGGTAAATGGTCATAGATGACACACTAACTACATAACACTAAGCAATGCAATTTAAAATCGTTGCGCAAAATTCTTGGACTCTCACGCTCATTGTCATTTTGGCATTGCAATTTCATGTTCCCAATCCTTTCCCATCAAAAGGAAGGGTGTAGCACCAAGTAATAATACAGTAACAGGGGGTCACAATTAGTAATGCAAATTTACCTTGCAGGATCACCATGTGCAGCAATCCACGGCTCAACAGTGGACGCACCGAACGTGTCCACACCACCCCCGACCTTGCTCATCAAGGCTAGATTGGCCTGCTTGGCGATCCACTTGAGGACCTTGACCCCGTCCTCAAATGCGGCGGGGTACCGGCTCTCGGGCGCGAGCCTGTACCCGACCGCGACGACGATGGCGTCGCATAGCTTGGCCACCCTCCTGCAGAAGGCGTCGTTGGCCGCGGCGCTGCTGCTCCCGGTGGCGAACCCTCCGCCGTGGAACTGCACGACGATGGGCAGCCTCCGGCGCGCGGACGCCGGCGCGCGCGGCGAGGAGACGGCGTGCGGGAGGTAGCCGCGGTAGGGCGCGCCGCCCGCCGCGGCGGGGGCCGGGGTGGGGTCGCTGGCGCGGCGCTGGTGCGCGAGGAGGTGTGCGTGGGCGGGCGCCGGCGGCGGGGGCGTGGGGAGGAAGATGCGGACGGAGAGGGAGGAGTTGGGGTCGATGTGGAGGTCCTTGGACGCGACGCCGTCGGCGGCCGAGAAGGTCGGGTTGGCGGGCGCGGTGGCCTCGTCGGGGCGGCAGGAGACCCCGAAGGCGGCCGCCGCGGGGTCGGGGTCGGCCCCGGCCCCGGCGGCGGCGAGCGACTGGAGGCGGTGGCGGAGCCAGAGCTTGAAGAAGACGCTGTAGATCTTCACGCCGACGCTCGGCATGGCTCGCCGTCAGCCGGATCCGCGCATCACACGCGCCGATCCTCGGGTCGGATCCTGTCCTCCTGCCCCGGGCGGCGCCGCCCGATTCCGCCCGCCGCTGCAGGTGAGGGGGATAGGATCAGGAGGGATCGGATTGGGCCGTCCCGGGTCAGGTGAGGCGGGAAGGGGGAGTGGTTGGGTGAGGGAAAAGCGAAGCAGGCGAAGCGGAATGGCGATTGGCCGGGTGACGATGGCGGGCGGCGCGTACGGGGGGGAGGCTGGCGAGGCAAGCAAGGAACTAACGAACAATCGAGAGGAAGGGGGGTGGGGGTGGGTGAGGAAGAAAGGAGGATGGAAGGAAAAGACGGGGAAGGGTTGTTGATGTGGCTTTGGATGGAGGCGTCGGCCGCATGCCTCCGCCTTCCCTTCCCAACGTGACGGTGGTGCTCTGCTCGCCCTCCGATTCAATTCAAACCCCTCCTCCGCTCCGCTCCCTGGTTTTCGAAAAAAAAAAATCACTGCCCTTGCTTCTTTCTCGTGATTCAAAACGGATTGATGATATGTATTTGAGGCCGTGTTAGAACGAGCACGCCTTCTTGTTGATAGTAGTATTTTGCACCATTTGCCATGAGACTGGAATTATCAACTTGAGACTTATCATAATCTGTAAATTGAACTGAGAACAAAAAGATAGGCGCAGGCTGCGCTGAGATTTTCCAAATATCTCGGCGGAAAAGGCTGAAACTTGAAAGCTCTGCCGGGAGAGCGATGGCGAAGAGAAGATTCCAGCGCTGAGACCGATTTTCCTGACCAGTACTACTATATCCCTTTTCTAGAACCAGAAATTAAATTTCATTTTTGAAAGGAAGAGCCAGGAATTAATTAGCTTTGCAGGTCGCGAGCAACAACGTGGCTGAGTAAGCAGAACGGTCGTGTCTCATGTGCAAAGCTGTTGGGCAAGGTAGTCTCCTGTTTCCGTTCCAAAAACACGCTGGATCCTTCCTTGCCCGCATCCAGTTCAGCAAGCGTTTTCTGCAGCGACCTCCCCCGGAAAGCAGCCGTCAAAGCTAGGCTCGTCGGCGACGCCGTCGTGTCCGTGTGGTCCGGCTGCCGATTGGCGTGGCGTGGTGACAGTGAAACCGAGAGGGAGCCCCGCGTGGCCGGGGCACGCTGGCTCGGCGAGACTTGTTGACTCGGTAGGGCGGGGCATTCGCCGCTCCGTTACCGGATTCACTGGAACGCTTCAACGGTATGCATGGTATGGGGGCGTGCCAGCGTCAAAAAACGACCGAGGAGGAGTCCAAGATTGACCGCGGTGTCGAGGAAGACGAAGACGATTTCCTTCCTTTCGGTGGCGCGCGGCCCGCCGGAGCCCGGCAACAGATAGTCAGGTACTACTAGCACACAGCAGCCCGCTCTGTTGAGTTCTCTGGGCTTCAACTTCAATCATGCCGTAGGATTCTCTGGGTTTCAATCACAGATAGCCAGAGTGCTGCACCAGCCAGTGCAAGTTGCCCGGGAACGCTGACGGGGCGATCCCGGTCACTCTTCATGACGATCGATGTTGACCATGCATATTCTGATATGATGGAGCAGATAAGTATATGAATTGGTACAATCATCCTCATTTCACAATAACAAGGTCGACCAAGTAACTTTGACTTCCAGCTTGTAGACACCACAAGTGATCTCACGCTTGTCTGCGCCTTTAATTAATGGAGTGAAGTCATGGATGCAGTGGCTCATATTAGCATCCTGATCACTGCTGCGGGCATAGATATGGAGTACCAGCATCTGATCTACCGAGACTGCTACCACACGACGCAAGAGTTGGATAACTCTGTCATCACCCCAAGCATTTGCGTCATGAACAGCAGTGTCATACAACAGCATATGAGTTGGAACATCAGTGGTGCAAGCAGATATTTTACCATAAAAAGCACCAGGACCTGCCAAAATTCTTATCTCGATGGTGTCCTCCAATGCTCTCTTAACAAAAGAGAATACCAGATCCACCTCGCTAAGCCAGCTAATAGGACTTTTCCGATTAATCACGGAGTCGATTGTTGCAATATCGACATCAATCAATGTTTTGCTAAATTGTCTGTCATTGCTCTCTCTGTCTCCCTTGATCTTCAGATTTATCTCAAAATAGGCATCACTGCTGAAAACAATTCCTCTACTTGAGCCAGTCAGAATCAAAGATGCACCCTACAAGTGAGATCACGGAAAATGTCATCAGTATATTCGTTAGTGCGTGGCAAGTCATTCATCATTAATATGGCTTAAAGAATACAGATCACGCATGTGTTGGAACTTGGAAATAACCCAGCATCAACACAAGCTAGCGTACTAATAAATTGAAATGAGCAAAAATGGAACTGCACATGGCCTGCCAAGATCTTGATTGAACAATGTGATGTTTTGATGGCATATTTCATGGAACCTATTCATCATGCCCACTTACATACTATGATACTTTAATGACAGCAGCAGGATCGTAAGTCACAATATTTCACAGAATACATTAGTGTTATTGACAATCTAACTTAGATTCAGATGAGATACTACCTTCAGATTTCATTAAACTGGAACCCACCCACCCACCCAAAGAAAAGAGGAAAAATATGGTCTTAAACCTACGTTCTTGAAATACCTCTGATTGGATAAGTTGGCAATTGTCCCTATTGCGATGGAAGATGTAGATGCATTTCATATCCAAACGATCTCTGACTATCACAGTCCCATACACGTTGACAGGGTAGCCAACATCTGAGGACATTATCTTCAGACAAAGTACGTTTAATGAATCAGTCAGCTTGTGATCATCTCGGATAAGCGAATCCGTAAAGCGCATCGGACCATATTGTGCTGAGGAAAAGGAAAATAAGGTCATTTTACAACCAGAGATGAATAGTATGGTACCAAAAGCAGGTATAAAGAGATAGTCAGTCTTCTGTTTGCATAGACTCGTTTCAGGATTCTGTCTGAACAGCAAGATTAACATTTACACTAGGTAGTAGAGCCAGTCAGTGAAACGATGGAAGTCAACTATTATAAAGGAAAAAGGCAGTAATGTTAGGAAGGAATCATTAACCACAAAAAAGGAATTGATATAGAACAGCCATTGTTCCTAGAGCACAGCTAGCTCTCGAACGCTAGTGCTAATCGGTGTGTGCATGCCGCGCGCCGTTCGTGTCGCTGCTGCCGGAAGCTCTGGTTGGGGTTGCCATGCGCCATGAACTGCTGCCCGACGCGAGGGACGCAGTGCTCTGTGCGCATGGCTGGCGGCGGCACTGGAGCGGGATCTGGACGCGTGTCCCCGCGCTCGTGATCACGACGGCGGCAACGGGCACGCCGGCACGGGGTACGGCCGGAACGCGGCAGCGCTGCGGCGAGCCGCGACGCGCGCGCCCTCCAAGATGACGCAGAGTATCACCATGGCCTTGTCGCATGAAAGCTGGGACCTGGGGCATCAGCAGAGCCGTCGGAGTGATGGGGAGGGTCGCAAGGGACGGCCGGAGCGTGGCGGTGGTCGGGCAATCGGCGGCGTGAAGCGGCAGCGGCGTTCGTGCGATAGCAGGGGGTGGTCGGTATTTCAAATACCGTCCACCCCAAGGGCCTACGAGCCGTCCGATTGGACTTCTGCGGCCCAGATTAGACGCACCGCAAGAGGTTCTTCTTCGTCAAGCTCAGTCTAGCGCCGACCGAGGACAGAGGCCCCGGGGGGTCAAGCCGGCGAAGAGGAAGCCATGGCCGCTCGCCTGCTCGTTTGGTGGTAGAAGATTGACGGCGGCAGCGGCCAGAGACGCGTTTGAAGAACTCCCGCATTCGATCTCTCAGCCTCGGGCGCGACTGGTTCTGTCGGCAGTCGGGACCGTCGGGCAGAGAGCTCCGGTTGTGCTATGATGGCAATTCTCCTCCCGCCCGCGCTCCGGCGGCCTCGCCCGCTTGTCTTCTGCGATGCCTCGTCTCCGGTGTTGGCTTCCGGCGACGCGCCGCCGGCACCGAGGGATGACTCTTCCTTCGGCCCAGTTCATTGTTTCGCCGGCGGTAGCCTGCATCGGCTTGTCTTGAACCTCTCGTCCTGCCTTCAGCGCTGCCGGAATCGAGCTTCCTTCACATGGATGTCGATGCCAAGATAATAGCATAGTTCAAGATCAATCTACTCATGTATTACTGTGCAGTGGAGGAACTGGCAAAAGACTGAAAGTCCTGTAGCCAATCAAGAGCAGATGCTCTGTACAAAGCAAGGCGCGCGTTCTGATTTCCAGAAACGAGAAGTGGCGTGATGGCGTTTTGTAAACCTTTATTCCCTTCTTTAATCCAATGATGCGCAGAGCTCCTGCGTATTCAAGAAAAAAAAAGAAACGAGAAGTGGCAATTCGTACGAGTTGCATATTCAGAGAAGCAGCTTGTGTGATTAAAACAATAGTCACTCAGACTTCAGTTTGCAACGCTGCTTCTGCTAGTGAACACAGAGTAATTGCACAGGTTTGCAGATTCTGATCGAGAATCAGATAGCTCATCAATGTGTAGCCGTAACGGCAAGGCAAAAATGACACCAAGAAAAAAAAATTATCGGTAAGACAATAACCTCATTCTCTACTGCTCATGTGGAGACGCCAAACACAATAGCATCACATATTCACATGATCGTTCTCAATTTGCAGTCAATCTCACCGCCTCCACAATGCCAAGGAACTGGTTAGAGATTCAGAACTCTCTCGCCTGAGCTTATGCACGCGCCATGCCCAGCAGCCATGCCCAGCAGCCGTGTTGAGATCTGGCGGTTTGCCACCTGCCACCAGCCGCACGACCCACGGAAAACTCGGCGGTCGCAATTGATGGCAAGAAGGCCTCGAGGAGGTACGGCGGCGGCGGCGGCGGGCACGGGGTACGGGCCGTACGGCTGGAACGCGCGCGGCGGCGCTGCGGCGAGCCACGGCGTGCGTGTCCTGCGAGATGACGGGGAGGACGTCGTCGTCGTTTGAGCACCCTTGTTGCATGCAAGATTAGGCGACCGCAGAACTGGAGCAGTAACGGGTAGGGGGCGCAGACGGCCAGAGCGCGGCGGTGCTCTTGAGGGCGGCGGCGGCGGCAGGGTGGTCGGTATTTCAGATACCGACCGGGTGGTCGGTATTTCAAATACCGTCCACCCCTGGGGCCCTATACGCCGTTCGATCGGCGTTCTGCGGCCTAGATTAGTCGCGTCGCAAGAGGTCCTCGTCTAGCTCGCGCAGCGACCGACGACAAAGAGGCCGTGCGGGTCAAGCCGGCGCAGTGGAAGCCAAATGGCCGTTCGCCGGCAGATCCTTGGTGGCGCAGTGAGCGAAGATTGACGGCGCGTCACGGGGTACGGCCGGAACGCGGCAGCGCCGCGGCGAGCTGCGGCGCGTGCGTCCTGCAAGCTGACGCAGAGGCAGAGGGCAGCCGTTGTTTGATCATCCTGGCCTTGTCGGATGCAAGCTGGGCGGCCGCAGAGCCGTCGGAGTCACGGGGAGGGTCGCAGGGACGGCCGGAGCGCAGCGCCAAGCCGCGGCAGCGGCGCTTGGCGCGACACCAGGGGTGGTCGGTATTTGAGATACCGACCACCCCCTAGGGGCCTATGAGCCGTCCGATCGGTCTTGTGCGGCCCAGATTAGGCGCATGGCAAGAGGTCGTCGTCAAGCTCGTGCGCATCCTCGACCTGCTGCCCGTCCGGCAGGAGCGTCCATGAGCGGAGCCCGCCATGGATCCCGCCACGGGAACTCCACGAATTTGACGAGTCCTGTTCCAATTGCAGGGCATAAGCGATCGGGATGATCATCTAGAGCTGTGGCTCCATGATCGGAGCCGCGCAGGAGTGGAGAGCGTCGAGGCGGGCGTCGTCGTGCTCGATCGCCACCGGTTTCCGCGGCGGCGACAAGCTGAGGGGAGTCTTCGTCTCGCGGAGGTTCGGGAAGATGGTGGGTACAGGTCTCGCTCATTTACTTCGCCGTCGACGATGATCCTCGAGTTCGCCGCCTACGAGGCACGGCATTGCCGACGGCGAGGGCCGGTGCATCAGCGCCGCCAACATCTGGTACTACACTACTACGACGAGCTCTGCCGGGACATGGTGGCACGCACAATGACAAATTAACAATCCCTGGAGGAAGCAGGGGATCCGCCGAAGTACAGCTCATTCATTCCAAAAATTTGAATCGGCAGCAAATTTCATGGAACACCAAGAAACCTTCTGATCTTGAAATGTGACATTTCACGCTCAAGCAATTCAGGTGTACTTACATCGGAAATTCAGAAGCACAGGACTTGTTGAATTTGTACATGATAACAAAATTTTGGATCCACATGGCAAGAGCAATAAATAAATAAAAATTTTTGCCCTCAAAAAAAGATGGCAAAAGTTTTGCCATTAGGGGTGTTTGGATCCAATGGCAAAACTTTTGGCAAAACACATTTAAACCCCATTATCCCTCCATTTACTATAGGGTGTTTGGAGGCAAATGGTAAAAGTTTTGACTTTTTGCCCAATTTTACCACAATATTGAGCTAAAAGATTTTTGTCATCTCATTTTTTTTAACGGAACTACGGCAGGCGTGGGCCTACTTGAACTTTATATTATATATGCAAACGCAAGTGGCATACAAGGGATTTGTGAATCGAGGGGAATGGAGAGAGCACACAATGAAGCTAGCCTATTACAATGGCCAACTGCTCGCTCCACGAACGCAGGCGCACGGCATGCACCGGGTTTCTAGCTCGGTAGGATCAGAGGAAGAGGTCGGCCGCCACTGACCGTGCGGTGTGTTGCGCAGAAGTATCTTTGTCATAAAAAACTTTTGCATTCCGAGCCTTCCATATGTTCCAGAGGATCGAGGAGATGATGGTGGATTGCAGACAGTGGTGAAGTCCATGAAGCATGTTGTGATACCAGAGTTCATGGAAGGTCGTATGGCTCATGTTATGCATTGGGCAAAGGATTTGCCAAACCTCCTGGGCTTTGGCGCAGGTCATGAAGAGATGGTGTTGATC
The DNA here is from genome assembly GCA_033239725.1 of Echinochloa phyllopogon. Taxonomy (NCBI): domain Eukaryota; kingdom Viridiplantae; phylum Streptophyta; class Magnoliopsida; order Poales; family Poaceae; genus Echinochloa; species Echinochloa phyllopogon. The sequence goes on from BTCW01000005.1 coordinate 53,504,157, forward strand.
TTCCATCTGATTGCACGCAGCACAAGTTGTCGTGTCGGTGATGTTTTTGTGGTATAGAAGAGCGCGGGAGGGGAGTCTCTCCCGATGGATGAGCCAGATGAATTGCTTGACTGTGGGTGTTGCGTTTCTTCCAAATTCGGAGCCAACGGATCATCCTGAGCTGTTGGTCCCATGACCCTGTACAGGTCAGCAGTATTGAAGGGGCTAGCGTTGTTCTCACGTTGCCATTTCATTTTTTATTTGTCCTTTTGTCATGAGGTTGTTTGGAGGCAAATGACAAAAAAAGTGGCAAAATTTTTACCATTTGTCATTTCCCATGGATCCAAACAGTAAAAAAAAGGTCCATTGCTCTTTGTTCTTAGACTCTATGACACGTCAAAAACTCATTGTATACATAGCAGTGTCAGTCACTCCTAACTTCGACTTCAGAACTGAAAAAAAAACACTTACTCGTGACGATTGTAAGGTGCGTTTTTTCCTATTCTTTTTGAATTTTTTTTTAACTTGACGTGATTTGAGAAATGGCTATATTAAGAAACTCCAACACATTTTTTGATGAAACAGTAGGGGTTATGAAAACAAGAGGAGTTGTTTACAAGCTGAAAAAAAACAAATTCCAACATTTATCGAATCAAATCGCATGATCCAAACACTAAAAAGAAATATTTGATCAACACAAACATTTTGCGTCGGTATGGAAGGGAGTCCGCCGCTGTATTTGACTTTGCAGTGCATAAATCCAGTCACTCTGCTGCTCCAAAAGGAGACATGCGTCCTAGCAGCAGTAGCAGGAACAGTCGACTAGACTAAAGTAGCATGCATGTACCGTAGCGAGGCAAACCGCAAACAATGCAAGGCAAAAGTTGACACACCCTCGAGTTTAGTTTGGATGGGCAAAAAATAATTAATGGACCGCGCGCCCTCACCGGCGAGCACGACGTGACGCGGCCCCGAAAGTTTCCAATTTTTATTGCTCGCCGTTGCTCCCAATTCTCATGAATCCATGATTGATCCCTGTGGAAAAAAAGAAGGATATCCACGGGTCGGCCGCCGTCGACGTCCCATCTCCTGCAGGGTAGCCTGAAATTCCGCGAAGCTAGCGAACGCATGGTGCACCCACCGGCGATTGGACGTGAGGTGTGGACATCCCCGGCCGGCGGCCCGGCCTCCAGGCTCCGCCGCTCCAGACGAACCAGGAATCGCCGGTGACTCCCTGATGACCACCGCGCATGTGGTTCACGCGCGGTCGCAGAACCACAATTTTGTGCGGTAGCGGGCACCACCTGACCAGTGACCACGGGTCACCGCACACGGGCACGGCTTATGCAGGGACGTGTGGCGCCTGTGCATTATCAAAGACAGAAATCTTTGTGCGGCTCCTGCGAAAATCCTAAGAAGCACTACACAAGTAGAGACGCGACACATGCACATGCTTGCTGCCTCAAATGAAGCTCCTTCTGAATTTACCCAAACACTTATCTAGTCGTATACTCGTATGGTATGTTCTCGAAAACAAGTCTGTTTGTCTCATTCCAAATGTGCCATGTAGTGTATATGAGTATTGCCGTTGTATTTCTTCTTTGCTTATCCAACAATTGTGTTAAGGACGCAGTTCACCAACATTCCATGTTCAGTACTTCTAGTTTTGGTGTTGGAATCTTGACATAACTAGCAAACCAAGTTACCCGATCAATTCCTTGCTGCCAAAAAAGTCCTCAGTTTCCCCTGGTGAACTTGGAATATACAGTACACGTACATAGCATGCATGGAGAAGTAGTACGGGGCACGGGGGTATGCAATGAAAAATCTAGTGTGGGCACAGTGTTCGAAGAAAAAAATACTCCCTCCGTATTGAAATATTTGTCGTCATTGACTTTTTTCTACGAATTTGACCATTTGTCTTATTCAAAATATTATGCAAGTACCATCCATTTTGTTTGTCACATGTTTTACTATTGTAGGTATTTTAAGCTTGACTTACTCTTTTGCATATTTGCGATAATTTTTTGAATAAGACGAATGGTCAAAGTTGTAAGAAAAAATCAACGATGACAAATATTTCGATACGGAGGGAGTAGAATTTAGTGGGCAGTAAAGTAAGGAGAAGATTACAAGACACAGATAGCAAGCAATCCAGTAGCATCAGATAACGGGCACTCGTCAGTCGTCACCAGCACCGGCCACCAGGCTATATGCATCATTGGCCGAACCTAAATAGAGATCAGTAGATCACGCACTGGTGTGACTAAAATACAATATAATTCAGGACCATCTTCCTTGTGTGGGCCTCATCCATGTCTGATGACCGAAGAATTTGCCGTGAGAGGCACATGCGCGAGCAGCGTAAAGCATTTCCAATTCCATCTATCGAGTTTGCCTCTGCATATATCCTAGCTACTTTCTTCATATCGAAATATTTGTCGCCGTTGACTTTTTTCTACAACTTTTACCATTCGTCTTATTCAAAATATTATGCAAGTACCATCTATTTTGTTTGTCACATGCTTTACCATTATAGGTATTTTAAGCTTGACTTACCCTTTTACATATTTGCGATAATTTTTTAAATAAGACGAATGATCAAAATTGTAAAAAAATTTAACGACGACAAATATTTCGATACGGAGAGGGAGTATCTATCAGCGTTCGTGCCGGTACCGGCTCAATCTGTCTGATTCTCAGTCACCAGTGGAAGCACGCCATTCTCTGACACCAAAGTGGATGCACGTATCGATCAGCTAGCTTTTTTTCCTATCCGCCTGCCTTTATAATCCTCTTGTTCTTCTGCCCATGCATGTTCAGTCGCCAGAGCGTGCTCGCACTAGCTAGCGAGCAGTCTCAGTCTCACTCTCAAGTTGCTTCACAGCGCCAGCCGTGAGCCTCCAGTCATGCATTCCACAGCGTAGCATAGAGCCATAGACCAAAAGAAAGTTCGTGGATAAGAGCTGCAGGGCTGAAATATCAAGAACGTAGGGTGAAGCTGGAAACAGGCGCATTTTCGATCTGCCCGATCGAGGCAAAGGTCAGTTTTTCTGAACCGGTTACATCAGGGTTTACGTGTGATCGACAGAAATCGAACGTGTTCTGTTCTCTGTACGTAGTTTTTGTTTGGAGCGCATATTCATTCATTGATTCCTAGTCTCTTCAACCTTTTGAGGTTGCTGTTTCTGAAATTCCTTCCTGAAATGGTTCTAATTCGCTGGTTTAGGAATTGACCACGGTCAGAGTAATCTTGACTTGCACCGTACGTGCCTGTGGAAATACCTGTTGAACTGGTGAAACCATGGAGGTGGAGTCCGTGGAATCAAACGCCTTGTCCGGCGCCGCCGGTCGCCGGACATCCGCCAAGACGAATCGCCGTGTCTTCTGGGCCTGCATCTTCATCCTCGGTAACATATCATATATCTTATATATGTGCACCTTAATTATATACTCGTATATATGGTCTTATGCATGATCTCATCACGTACAACCTTTTGGATTTGGTGGTGTCATCACATCGATCAGCGAGCAACTGCTTCCAGTACACGGCCTTCTTCGCCGTGTCGACGAACCTGGTGAACTACCTCAAGGACCGGCTGCACGAGGGCAGCAAGGCCGCCGCCAACGGCGTCACCAACTGGCTGGGCACCAGCTCCATCACGCCGCTCGCCGCCGCCTTCCTCGCCGACGCCTTCCTCGGCCGGTACCGGACCATCGCCCTCTTCCTGCTCATCTCCGTCCTCGCCTACGTGGTGCTGGCGGTGAGCGCGGCGGCGGCGCTGGAGAGCAGCGCCGCCTTCTACGCCGGGCTCTACCTGCTGGCGCTCGGCGGCGCGCTGCAGCCGGTGCTCACGGCGTTCGGGGCCGGCCAGTTCGACGACGCCGGCGAGGAGGGCCGCCGCCGGCAGAGCTCCTTCTTCAACTGGTTCTACCTGTCCATCAACGTCGGCTCGCTCGTCGGCGGCACCGTGCTGGTGTGGGTGCAGTCCAGCGTCAGCTGGGGGCTCGGCTACGCCATCCCGGCGCTGCTCAGCGTGGTCACCGTCGCCGTGTTCATGGCCGGCACGCCCACGTACCAGCGCCACCAGCCGCCGGGCGGCAGCCCGCTCACCAGGGTCGCGCAGGTGCTCGTCGCCGCCGTTGGCAAGTGCGGCGTCGAGGCGCCGGCGGACGCGGCGGAGCTGCACGAGTGCGACGCCGACGACGGCATGTCCGCGATACAGGGGAGCCGACGCCTCGCGCACACCGACCAGTTCAGGTCAGTTTGCTGCTGCCTTTGTTGGCTTGCTGCACGTCGTTGGTTTGCATCTAGCTAGGGAGCATTATCAACCGTAAGTTCTCCTGATTGTGATATTACATATATCAAATTAGTTCAGCAAATATAATTTTTCACTTGAAATTGAAAGTATAAACATATTTTCTTGTAATCTTTTCTTTACAAAAATAATGGTGCAAGAGACTCACGATGCACCTATATCCTTATGACGAACGTCAAGAGACTTCTCTCGCCCTATATTTTTTTTCTCGAATAGACAGGAGAGCTGCGTATTATTACATTAAATAGAGAAAAAAAATCAAATACAAGCGCACAAATACGCAAAGCGAAAGCGGATTACTCGCAAAATAAACGACCAAGGTTCCTAGCCCCCGCTAAGACCCAAAAATCTACTTCTAGCTGAATCTTCGCCAACGTTCCCGAAACGGTCATGGCGACCCCGTCGAAGAGCCCTTAGGAATGCAATTCTGAATCGGAATGCATGGGATGGAGGGAATAATTATAAAAAAAAAGTCCTTAGAAGTTGAGCCATGTCATGGCTCACTAGTAGTTTTTTTAGATAAAGAATATAAATTCGGATTTCGGTCTCTATATTCAATATATTCTAATACCCAATATATGTAGACGAGGATCACTAATAGTTAGTCAAAAGCATGGTAGTTTTTTTCAGTCACTCGTTTACCTTAGTCAAAAGGTTGATATGATAGCCTAGGCTACTCTTGAAGCTGACCTGACGTGACACCGTGCTTTGTGACATCGGCCACAGTTCGCGACAGCCGCGTGCATCAATTGGTGTTTAGTTCCAAAATTTCTCAAAAATTCTCTCTTCAAACTTCACTATTCACCTATCACATCAAATTACATCAAATCTCTCCTCATGCATGAAGTATTAAATATAGATAAATAAAAAAATAATTACATGGTTTTGATGTACACGACGAGACGAATCTTTTAAGCCTAGTTAGATCATTGTAGGACAATGTTTACCACAAACAAACGAAAAGTGTTACAGTGCGCTATAGTGTCCGATGTGATATTTTCACCAAACTTTTTCTTTCTCTTTTTGGAACTAAACACACCATAATAAAGCATTCGTTTTCTGTTTATTTTTTCTGAAATTAAAAGATGCTCCTCTAGCTAGCGCCAACCAGTGCACCTATCGTTCATGTTTCGGATGCCGGCCTTCCCGTTGACGTGATGTGCACGGTCACACTGCTGCAGCCCGATCGTTGAGACCCAATTGTTTATCGATGCACCATGGGAGAGTTTTGTCATGTGCATGCCAAACTGAGGACGCAGTGCACGCAAGAAAAGATGTCCGTTTCATATCGTTTTCATTTCGCGCTCTGGCCCATACTTCTTTTTTTTCTTTATCTGCAGCGCTTTGTATAGTAGAGTAGCACTGGCTGGTCATTATCAGACCAATCGTGACCACTGGATGAATCAGACAGACATTCAGACTTCCGATAATATGCGTCAAGTCGGCAGTCTAATAATCTACCGTGATCATGGGTCATTTGACACACAGTTAATAGTAATCTACCGTGATCATGGAACTAACTAACTAACTAACTAACTGTGCTGGGTTAATTAATTAGGTTCCTTGACAAGGCGGCGGTGGAGACGGCGGCGGACAAGGCGCGTCCGAGCCCATGGCGGCTGTGCACGGTTACCCAGGTGGAGGAGCTCAAGTGCGTGATCCGTCTGCTCCCCGTGTGGGCGAGCGGCATCATCTTCGCGGCGGCCTACACGCAGATGACCACCACCTTCATCCTCCAGGGCGACACCCTGGACCCCTACGTCGCCGGCTTCCGCGTCCCCGCCGCCGTGCTCTCCGTCTTCGACACCATCAGCGTCATGCTCTGGGTTCCCCTCTACGACCGCCTCGTCGTGCCGCTGGCGCGCCGCGCCACGGGCCACGACCGCGGGTTCACGCAGCTGGCGCGCATGGGCGTGGGGCTCGTCGTGCTCGCCGCCGCCATGCTCGCCGCCGGGACGCTCGAGGCCGAGCGCCGCCGCGTCATCGCGCGCCACGGCATGTACGACACCAACACGGGCGCCGGCGGCGACGGCGCCTACCTGCCGCTGTCCATCTTCTGGCAGGTGCCGCAGTACGCGGTGGTGGGCGCGTCGGAGGTGTTCACCTTCATCGGGCAGATGGAGTTCTTCTACGACCAGGCGCCCGACGCCATGCGCAGCGTCTGCTCGGGCCTGTCCATGACGTCGTTCGCGCTGGGGAGCTACGTGAGCTCGGCGCTCGTCACCGTCGTGGCGCGCGTGACGGCGAGGGGAGGGAGGGATGGGTGGATCCCCGACGACATCAACAGGGGGCACCTCGACAACTTCTTCTGGCTGCTCGCCGGGATGTGCATCGGCAACTTCGCCGTCTACCTGCTCATAGCGCGGTGGTATACCTACAAGAAGACCGTGGATTAATTAAATTAAATATCATCATGCATTCGCCAATGTCCTAATCGTATGCTATGTCCATGGATTATGGATATGATTATTGGTGAATATATAAGATTCTACTTCAACTCTTTATTAGCTCTATTTGGTTGGGGTCCATCTACCTAATCGTATAACATACAAGATCAAGCAAGTATTCAACTACTCAAGTTGAAGTAGTTAAAAAAGCCTTACATATTCATCTATCTAACGTGATTTGGTCACAATTGCATGTTTTTGGTGGTTTTGGCCACTTGCTATATTTAAGCAAGAAATAAAACACGCACTACAGCTCATCCACTTTCCCAGAGTGCAGAGATGAACGACTAAAATATTCCCAAAATGATGTAATATGCCTCAATACCTGGAAACATGAGCTATCCACAAAAATTTGGAAATCCTAATCCTACTCTGGTAACCTTGGAATTGGAACGACCGAGACGACCCAAAAACATGATCAATATATGCATCATGCACTCACGTGACGCGTACGGAGTATGACTCAATTTCCCGGAAGGGGCAAACGCGCACGGTACAGTATGAATGCAATTTCGCCGGGTCACTATACACGTCACTTGTGCCGGCCCTTTCCTGTTATTGGTGAAGGCATTTTCATCGCCAATTATACCAAAGTGGAAACGTACCTAGTGTGGATATACTAAACCAGGGCAGTTGCTAGATCCAGTCGTTCAACGTTCTTACTAGCAAGTTGCTCCATTTTTACAGAGAGTAGACAAACGAGCGGATATATATAAAGCTGATGGGCGAAAACAGTAAGCTGGAAAGAGGCGCGATTTTCGATCAGATCGACCGAGGCACAGGTCTGTTCTCTCGAACCGTTTACGCCATGTTCTATATGTGAATGTGATCAACAACAAAATCTTGTATTCTCTCGTTCTGTTTTACTTACACTGATAACTAACATTTGGACCATACGCATTGATTCCTCTTCTCTTATTCTCACCTTGTCGAAATGATTTCATCGGATGCATTGTTTCAGAATTCTCACCTGCGTGAAGTTTTCAGGATCTCCTGAACTTCTAAAACCATGGAGGTCGAGACCGTGGAATCAAAGGGATCGCGCGGCGGCGCCGGCAATCACCGGACATCCTCCAAGAAGGATCGCCGGGTTTTCTGGGCCTGCATCTTCATCTTCGGTAACCATTGTTCCCAGTGTTTTTGGCTTAATAACAATGTGGTGCTCTCTGCATAACGTACACGCGTACGTGGCCGGGCGATGATGCAGTGAACAGCTGCTTCCAGTGCACCGCGTACTTCGGCGTCTCCACGAACCTGGTGAACTACCTCAAAGACCGGCTGCACCAGGACAGCAAGGCCGCCGCCAACAGCGTCACCAACTGGCAGGGCACGGGCTCCGTCATGGCGCTCGTCGCCGCATTCCTCGCCGACGCCTTCCTCGGCGGATACTGGACCATCGCCATCTTCATGCTCATCTCCGTCGTGGTTCGTCTTCACCTGCTAATTCGTATTCTCTTCGTTCCAAATTACTATTCACTTTAACTTTTTTTTTCACAACATCTGACCATTCGTCGTGCTTCGCCGCCGCAGGGCTACGTGGTGCTGACGGTGAGCGCGGCGGCGGCGGCGCTGGAGAGCACGGCGGCGTTCTACGCGGGGCTGTACCTTCTGGCGCTGGGCGGCGCGATGCAGCCGGTGCTGACGGCGTTCGGGGCGGACCAGTTCGACGAGTCCGACGAGGCGGAGCGCCGCCGGCAGAGCTCCTTCTTCAACTGGTTCTACCAGACCCTCAACGTCGGCGCGCTCGTCGGCGGCACCGTGCTGGTGTGGGTGCAGTCCAGCGTCGGCTGGGGCCTCGGGTACGGCATCCCGGCGGTGTTCAGCGTGCTCGCCCTGGCGGCGTTCATGGCCGGGACCGGCACGTACCGGCGGCGCCAGCCAGCGGGCGGCAGCCCGGTCACCAGAGTGGCGCAGGTGGTCGTCGCCGCGGTCAGGAAGTGCGGCGTCGAGGCGCCGGCGGACGCAGCGGAGCTGCACGAGTGCGAGACCGACGACGGCATGTCCGCGATACAGGGGAGCCGCCGCCTGGCGCACACCGACCAGTTTAGGTGAGTACGAGTAGCATATTCGTTTGTTTTTTTTTTGAAAAATAGTAGCATATTCATTTGAGTGTTAATCTGCTAATCATGGAATTTTCATGAGAACACCTTATTATAACAATAAGGGCAAATGGGTAGTGATTTCTCCACGAAGTTCAGTGGAACGTCTTTGAAACAAAATGCTTAGAAATTGGCAGCCTTGTGAGATGTCACTACTCGGTGTACTCGCTAGGTTCGACTTCGTTGATTTCGACTTCTAATAAACTTGGTGCGTTTACTTGTATTTTCGTGGTCAAAGTGCGTGTCTGTCTAATAAACAAGAAGGAAAACAGTAGAGTGCATTCCGTGGTCAAAGTGCGTGTCTGTGTAAAACGAAATTGCCTCCCCAATCTTTGTTAGACCTGGCACTAGAACGCACCCACATAGAGGGAGAGTGTGTGTCTCGCCTTGTAAAAAAAATGTTTCCGTTTACCTAAATCTACCAGGATATAGTCTGCGCTCCTCGTGACATCAGCCACTGACCTGCTTAATTTCCTGGAAAAGCGTCATCGTGCATCTTTGTTTTCTTGACATTAAAAAGATGTTCACCTAGCTAAGCTGGCGACACGCATCCCTTCTTCCCGTTGACGTCGTTTACTCGAGGCGCACACGGTCGTACGATGCAGCTCCATTGTTCTAATCAAATTGTTTACAGCGGCATGACTAACTATGCGGTGCACGTAAGATGTCTGTTTCACGTAACTTTGATAGTTTGATTTTCAACTCTTAACCATAGAATATAATAGAAAAGGCCATTGAACTATTGGAACAAGACAAATTTGACATTTTAAGTGGTTTCAAAGGTGGATTTTTGTTATTTTGATACAAAAAAACGTGATTAATTTGAAAATTATATGTAATTTAATTTTTAAAAAATAAAATATGCAAATATACATTTTTTCTAAAATGTACATGTCTATTAATGCTCTATTTGGAGTTATTTTGACCTCATCTAATACTGTGTAAAAATAACAATTTTAACAAAAGAACATGCATAATAAAAAGCAATAAAACACTAGGACACATGCATATAAATGATATAAATAACTCGAATTAGAGCACCAATAGATAGGTTTATATCTTTTCAAAATTTTTGGTATCAATTTTAGATTTTTTATTAAAACAAATTAGTTATGAATTTCTAGATGAAATAAAAAATTAAATTTTAGAAAATTGAAAACGACCTTTGAAAATTGAAGAGCGTGAACCGGATTTTTTTTCCTTTTTCTTTTTGCAAGGAACAGGTGATAGCATCTCTAATTTTTAACCAAATCCAACACAAATTCAATGTTTGAAAAATTCTTGCTGGTCACCTGTTGTTGGCTTAGGTTCCTGGACAAGGCGGCCGTGGAGACGCCCGGCGACAAGACGCGGCCAAGCCCGTGGCGGCTGTGCACGGTGACCCAGGTGGAGGAGCTCAAGTGCGTGCTCCGGCTGCTGCCAGTGCTGGCGAGCGGCATCATCTTCGCGGCGGCGTACGCGCAGATGTCCAGCACGTTCATCCTCCAGGGCGACACGCTGGACCCCTACGTCGCCGGCTTCCGCGTCCCCGCCGCCGTGCTCTCCGTCTTCGAAACCGTCAGCGTCATGCTCTGGGTGCCCCTCTACGACCGCCTCGTCGTGCCGCTGGCGCGCCGCGCCACGGGCCACGACCGCGGGTTCACGCAGCTGGCGCGCATGGGCGTGGGGCTCGTCGTGCTCGCCGCCGCCATGCTCGCCGCCGGGACGCTCGAGGCCGATCGCCGCCGCGTCATCGCGCGCCACGGCATGTACGACACCAACACGGGCGCCGGCGGCGACGGGGCGTACCTGCCATTGTCCGTGTTCTGGCAGGTGCCGCAGTACGCGGTGGTCGGCGCGGCGGAGGTGTTCACGTTCATCGGGCAGCTGGAGTTCTTCTACGACCAGGCGCCCGACGCCATGCGGAGCCTGTGCTCGGGCCTCTCCACGGCGTCGTTCGCGCTGGGAAACTACGCGAGCTCGGCGCTCGTGGCCGCGGTGGCGCGAGCCACGGCGCGGGGAGGGAGGGAGGGGTGGATCCCCGCCGACATCAACCGGGGGCATCTTGACAACTTCTTCTGGCTGCTCGCCATGCTCTGCATCGGCAACTTCGGCGTCTACCTGCTGATCGCCCGGTGGTACACCTACAAGAGGACGCTGGATTAACGATCGGCACGGACTGCGTTAACGCGCGACGGGTCGCGCACCAGTCAATCGTGCGACCTCGCTGTCCAAAAGCAAACAGCGTGTACGACCCTACTGTCCGAAGCAAATAGCGTGCAAACCAGAGTACAGGAGGGAGCAGGTTTTTGTCGTAACATACGCTAATCCACGCGGGAGGAGCACGATAGGGAGACTTACTCCATTCTATTTTTTTATCGATGATAACTTTCTCAGCAAGCGTTCGTTTACGAATCCGTTTTCACCATTATATTACTTATGATTTTCTCTACAAAACAAGATCCACTTTCCATAGGTTTCAAAGTAATTTTATCTATATTGTCAACCTCTGTATAGCAGTATTAGCAACTTATGTAGATGATTTGTATCAATCTATATAGATTTTGATGATGTATCAACTCGTATAGATTTACACTATCAACTTATATAAACTTTATCAACACATGTTGGTCATGGGTATATCACCTTTAGTAAATTATGTCTATCAATTTCTATAGATAATGAATATCAATTTGTATACATTATAACTTACATAGAACTATAGCTATGAATTGATATAATTTTTATATTAAACTTGCTAGATCCTATGTATCAATTTATCTAGATTAAAATGTTAATTTATATAGACTTTGTGTGTAGATTCTAATATTAATTTATATAGACTTTAACTATCAACCTATGTACGTCTAAAGTGTTGACTCGAATGGCAACCAGATATTGGCACAAAAAATATCTTAAGCCGATAGTAATAGATTGCAGAGAATGCCATAAAACATGTAAGTTGGTAGTATTATACTACAAAGGTTGCCAAGAAAAAAGATATTTTAAGTTGATAGTATTGGACTATAGAGGTTGCCATAAACATATCTTCAATTGATACCATATATTGGACATAGAGATTGTTAAATGCAAACACAAGCTATCAACTTGTATTTTACTGGAATATATGTAGATTATAGTCATATAATATATGTAGGTTGGTAATCATAATATAAAGTTGACGCGGGAATACACAGGTTGATATTTAGAAATTATAATACATATAGATTGATAGTGATAATATACGTAGGTTGATAGTTAGAATACACATGTTGATACTTAGAATATATGTTCATTGATTTTTATAATATATGTAGGTTGACAGTTAGAATACACTGACTAATGCAACTGAATACAAATAGGTATTATAGTCACAATATATACAGATTGATAATCAAGTTGATAGGTAAAAAGGTCGATAGTGTAGAATACTTACTATGTCATAATCAGTATTAAGAAGTCAAATGCACACAGACTAATTAAGTGTATAACAATTAAGTTTTTCATATAAATACCATAACTTAACTTGTTGTTAGCCTCTTTAATTATCACCATACATCAACTTCATTTAGCCCACGTGATGACCAATCACATAAATGGATCAACTCACATCTGAATGGTACGTGGAGGATAAATAACATGTTGCACGAGGCCAACAGACTATAGGGTACGTAGACGTACTGAACAATAACTACTACATATGCATGTAAAGACCATCGGCCCATAATTCACGCAGGCCGTGCGAGGCCCTGCAATCTAATGTCTATGGCGTTCGCAGGCCGCGTGGGTCGCGCGCGAGCGCGACCAATCGCGCCATAGAGTTAACGATCGGCACCTAGGCAATCGAAAGATTTCTCACTGGAAATGGAGCAATGGTGGTGAAACAGATGATGGGCTGGGGAAAAACAGAAAATGGCCGTTGGATTATGACTGGGCTTGGCTCAGGAAAGCATAGCCCAAATAAGTTTAATCCCATGGGAACGAACACATTATTGCATCGGAGGCCCGCAGCTGTTTCACAAATCTCTGGCAATTGTGCTAAAAAAAATCTGTGGCAACAGAAAGATCATAGTTTGTTTAATTCACTAGAAAAGATCACAATTTAATTCACTATAAAAACATCACAATTTCTTTTGTCAAGTGGCACGAAAAAAGATCATAATTCGTGATCGATCATCGCGATTTAATAACAACGTACGCTAAGAATTGATAGTATCTTATGCAGGTTTTCATGCTTTGTTTCTGCAATGCAAACTCTTGTTACTCAAAGCGCGACACTTCTTGCATCGTATCGAAGCTACTGCATCGGTAGTGACGACTTATGGGTTGCCAATCGATGGATTACCAACCGATGGCTCGATCCTTTCGCCGCCCCGAAGGCTGACAGTGCACTGGGCGTCACTTGTGACGACCTCGTACCTGTTTCTATTTCACTTGTGACGACAGAGCATGAGTGAAGTCATCGTTCGTCAAAGGATGTCATCGCCGTGGTTCCAAGAACTCGCTAAGTAACTGGTGCACACGGCCTGGAGAATGGACGGCGCCGGGCCGGCGGTATCGGAGTAATCCTCAGTTGGGCCTGGGCGCGCATGGCCGCAGCCGCCGTCTGGCCACCCGCCGGGGCAGGCCGCCGGCCGCCGCCACGACGACGGCGAGCGCGCGCTCCCGCAGATCCGATGGCCAAATCCACCGATGGGCCTCCATAAATTATCTATGGGCCGAGAAAATTGGGCCGCATTTTGGTCCGAGAGCGCTCCGGGTCAGTTTTATCAAGTCCAATCTCAGCCGCAATTATCAGATTCAACGGTTACAATGACCCCAGGCCTGGACGGTAAATGAGATACCCGACCCCGACCTGGATGCCAACGTCGCCCGCCTCCTCGCCGGCGCCGACCTTGCCGACGCCTCCCGTCCCCGCATGGCGCCGCTCGGCGAAGCAAACTTCCCCAGGGAGCGTTCTACCTCGTGGCGTGAGCATTGGATGCACGCACTCACTGACGGAGCGTGCTTTCGCCATGCCTCCGAGCTTCACCTTCTTCACCCGCCACGGCGGCCGCCGCGCGCGCCACCGGGGACCAGCACGAACAACCCATTGTCACTGGCCAAGTTAGAGCCGCCGGCGCATGTAGGTGCATGGCGATGGGGAGTTGGTGACCGCGCCTGTTACCTCCTGCACTGACATCCTAAGCTCAGCCGCTGTGAGGTGAGGTGCACAATTGCACACCAGTGGTTCAAACTGCAAGCAGGTTCTCGCTTGATGAAAGCATCCTCAGCAGTGTGTGTTCCGCAGTAAGAATTTAACACCTAACATAATTGGGGCAGTTCTTTCTGCTTCAGTTCAGGTGAGGTCCGTCCAATGCCTCAACTGCAGCCAAAGGATCTGTCTCTCTGCAGGTTTCCTGATCGATCTCACAGCGTCACCGAACAAACTAACAATGTGGCCACTGTCAAGAATCCAATCAGAAATGGAGGAAATCATTACAGGAAAACTTCAGAAACCGAACGACCACCGAACAGAGAATCTATTAAAGAAAAGAATTAGAAACAGAGTCACTCACACAAATGGAGAGTAACACAAGGAGATTTCAAAGCCGTCCTCATCTCACTAACATCCATTGGGAACGTTCTATTAAAAAAAATGAAAGCGCTATGCATTGAGAATATAGATGCTTCAAAACATTACTTCGTGTCTGCAAAATAGTTGTGCTAAAAAAACTCCGGCAGCAGAAAGATTACAGTTTGTTTAATTCACTAGAAAATATCACAATTTAATTCACTAAGAAAACATCACAATTTCTTTTGTCAAGTGGCACGCAAAAAAATCATAATTCGTGATTGATCGTCGCAGTTTAATAACGTAAGTTAAGAATTGATAGTACCTTTTTTTAGAAGAGAATTGATACTACCCTATGCAGGTTTTTATGCTTTGTTTCTGCAATGCAAACTCTTGTTGCTCAAAGCGCGACACTTGCATTGCATCGTATCGAAGTTACTACTCCATACATCGGTAGTGACGAGTTGAGTTGCCAATCGATGGATTACCAACCGATGGCTCGATCTTTTCGCCGCACCAAGGCTGACAGTGCACTGGGCGTCACTTGTGACGACCTCGTACCTATTTCTACTTCACTTATTATACAATTTCAGTTGCAATCACACAGCATCGCCACAACCAAGCGCGTGAAGTTTTGATTGTTAATTCTGCTGCGAGAGCGACTGCAAGTCTGCAACGACGACGTGTTTGCTTCCCCCTAAAGCTACACAAAACAAGGACAAGGAAATAGATGCAAATTTACATTTTTTAGTACTATAGTGGCAAATTAAAAGGCGGAAATATCATTTCTTTTGATGTGGCTTGCTTTATCATTAAAGATAATTTAAGTGACTCAGATTTTTTAATAAGACAAATTTGCAAACATCCTGATAAAAGATTAGTGGTGACAAACAATTAAGAACGGAGGAAATATTTCACTGCATCCAGTTTGAGGCTTGCTCGACAGGGTGTCCCAACTTGTATGTTTTTTTTTTTGCAATATGCATGTATAATTGCGTGAGCACTGAATCTTTGTATTTAAAGGAAATTACTTTTTCTGTCTGTTCGCGCATATTACTGCCATGATAAATAAAAATTACTAAAAACTCATTTCAGTTAAAAGTAACAACAATATGTTTAAATTAATCTAACATAAGAAGTCCTCTTAGGATTGGATCAGTACCAGCAGGCATAGAGCCGAGTGATTATGATTCTAGGCATCGCATTCAAACATAGCACGCGATTTCTTTTCTTGCAAAACCTCGAAGGGATTGTAACAATGCAGGTGGCCAAAATAGGGCGTTGCATTGGCATATTCTGTTGACATGGCTCGAACGGGAAAACAGAAAATGACAACCGTGATGAGTGACCAATTCTCGTACTCTTGGATACGCGCTGAGCTGTAACGGTACGGCTATCGTAGCTAAATCTCCACGACCAAATCTTCATGCTTATCGACAAGGACAGATAGATTACAGCATTTTCACTCCCTAGTCTGTGTTAAACCAGCACGACCTGCTAATCACCGACATTGATACGTGGGTTTCAACTTGCCTCATAGCTGGTTGAGGTCTCTCTATACTTTAGCTATTTATTAGTGAGGGGCTCTTTTGTGGTACTTGGAAATTAAGGATCTAAATTATAACTTTGTAAAATTCCTTCTCTACTTGTTAATAGAGTGGTGCCGGGCCATAATCGGTCCAAATCTTTCAGAAAAACATTATAACTTTGAGTTTGGTATCTGTCTAACAAATTTGGTATCTATAGTACAGAGTAGTACTATAGATAAGGAACGGCTTCATACATTGGTCGATACAGCTGCTGGGATATTAATTAATATATCTCTTTTTCTAAAAAAAATAGTACGGAGTAGTACTGACTATTAGCATATATGCTATGATCAGTGGTATTCTGGCTCCCTTGTAAGGACTTAAGGATGGAAAAAACACTAGTGTCCTCCCTACATTCTTCCTCTGATACTCATAAGTCGTACCTAGAGGTGGTAAAGGGCCCTCACTTTTGTACTAGAAATTTTAAGGATCGGGCCGGGTTAAAATAATACTAGTTTTTGAGCTAAATTTTTTTAGGGCCAAGTTAGATTGTGAAGAAACAAACGGGCTGAAGCGTCCCCTCGAAAGAGAGAACTTAATGTAATACAAATACCAGTCCCAGGATGCTGGTTCACATTATTACAACAAATAGTTCAGTACAACGACAACATTACGGGTGACGGTGGCATTGCAGGGCCACGACAAAAAGAACTAGTACTAAGCTCCAGATAAAAAGGTTGATGACATAGAGGTCTTCATCAGAGTGGCAACGCATGCGGCTTCCAGCGGGTGACCCTAACACACAGGCAAAGGTTGGGTGCAGAACGAACCCCACTAGACGATATCCTCAGGCACAAAGTCCGGGTCTGCCTCTGCAACAGATTAAGCAAGGGTGAGTACATACGTACTCAGCAAGCACAATCACAACCACGGAGGGGTATAACAGAAGTATGCACGGATAGCAACAAGGATGGCTTATGGTTTGTTTAGCAGAAAAGCAAATTTTATTACACATGCAAGGGGGCTGATTTTCGCAATGGGTTTTCACAATCATTTCTTTTGAAAGGAACAGTAAATGTAACGCTTTTTCATACAAGATTTTGTTGCTACCAGATTTCCCATCTGTCGTAGCCCAAAACAAAACATTTCTTAGCTCAATCAAATACCAACGTTTCCTTACACCAAAACAGGGGACTAGTGAAGTGGCCAAGCCGTAACTCGCCCAATACCGTGGACACGGCTATCCGGATAGGTTTTAACTCTACAGAGGTGTACACATCCACAAGTAGGCTACCACAACAGGAACACATTAGTGCCAGTGCAGCTCCTATCAAAGCCATTACCCACCATAGCTAAACTGACAAGTTATCACAGACGCGACCAGGGGGTAAGCAACCTACCAACGAGGTTCTACCCAGGGGCATACTTCACATAGACCGTATCCCCGGCTCCATGGCCCTCTGTTGCTCACCAGCACACCACATAACCAGCAGCTCAACTAGTGGGGTTTATGCTAGGCCGTTGCCACATACAACGGTCGAGTGGTGGTACAGAAAAAATGGGTTAGGCTAGATGACACATCAACATCATCCCAAAACTTGTGATAGGATAGACAACTCCCACCATGCTCAACCACACTGGTTCGAGCTCACCTCGGTATTTCACGCGGAAATACCGTCTGTCTCATCCCACACGGGTACACATTTTATTTACACAAATCATCTCTTTTATTTTAAAGCACGCACACGGTTTCTTTCGTAAATACCAGGTATTTGTTATGGGGGTATAATGGTAAAATATTCCTAAGCGTTACTAGCAGTGACCAATATTTAAACAGAGCATCGTCGTATTCAAACATTAATCTAGGTTGTCAAGGAATTAGTCATAGCAATCAAGGCATGGCTATCCAACCGGGTTTAGCAGTAAAATCATGCAAGTTTTATAAAACAGGCCATGGATTGTGTTTATAAAAACTGGGACAACAGTATGCATCAAAGGGTGGGATTGCACTTGCCGTTCTCCCAACCCTCGGGGGATTCCTGCCCGGGGTCTTGGTCTCCAAGCTCCTGCTCGTAGCACTGCTCCTCCTCGAGTCCTTCCTCGTTCACCGCGGAGTCTACGGCACACACAAACAAACACCCAATAAATAAAAGAAAAAGCTTTTATAGAGCTCCGAAAGAAAGAACGGAAAATGAGAGCGAATGGTGATGGTATGATTATTTTTGAGTATAGACTGGTTGGATTTGGCGGAAATATGTTGGTGAGTATTGTGGTGGAGTTTGGGGTCAAACGGGATTAATTTGGCGCATGAAATGACGGGTTTAATGGAGTTCAGGGGCTGTTTATAAAGAACCAGGGCCTTTTGTAAATATGGAAAAGCTCAGGGGCCTCTGGTGAATTAAATAGAGAGAGGTGGAATAGTGGTCGTGGACTGCGGGTTAAATTGGTAAAAGTCCAGGGGGGCTAGGTGAAAGTGTGTATGAGAGAGGAGGTCCTATTCAAATGGACCGCGGGTTTGAATAGAGGAAAAGGCAGGGGGTTACGCGCAAAGGCGTCTTTCTTCTTCGCGAAACAGTGCCAGGGGGGGAGCGACGGCGGCGGCGCTGTCCGGCCAATCGCCGGCGATTGGGGCTGTGGCGGTGGACGGGATCAGGGGGGAAAGAGAGAGGGGGCCACGACAAGTTCACCCATACCCTTACCACGGCCGGAGGTGGTCAGCGGCGAGCTGTCCACGAGAGCAGGCGGCGGCGGCGGCTCTGTAGGTGGTGGCGGCGGCGCTATGGTGGCGGAGGGGCTCGATTGGAGGGCGGGTGGGTACGAGATGGTGGAGGGGGTGCTCGCGACCCCTTTTATAGACGCGGAGATGGGCTGGGGAGGTGGGCCGACGAGAGGGTAGGTCGGGCGGCGTTAATGGCGTCCGGCGCCCGGGTACGGCGCTGGCCGGCGGATTTCGTGCGGGGATTGGTACGACGACGCTGTGGAGGTGCTGCTGCTGTTCTTGTCGCGTGTGTGCGTCGCGACGCGGCGTGCGTGCCCGGGCGGATGGGGCCGCGGCGAGGACGGGTGGTGGCGTGCAGGAGCGGCGCGGTGGTCGGCGGTCGGCGGAGCACAGCGCGCGCATCCGAGCCTGGTGGTGGCGTGCGGGTGGAGCTGAGGCGGCAGGGCAGCGACGGCAGAGGAGCGACGTGCTCTTGGTGGGTCGGTCGTACGGGAGCAGAGCGAGGGCGGCACGGCGGCGGTGTTGGCGTGCGCGAGCGCTCGGGCGGCACGGCGGCGTGTCGGTGGCAGCGGCGGCGGTGTTGGCGTGCGCGAGCGCTCGGGTGCGTGGCGTGGCAGCTCAGTGGCCGGGCTCAGCGGTGGCCATGGTGGCGTGTGGGCGCGGCGCAAGGCAGAGAGGTGGAGTGGCGGCGAGCGGAGCGGGGGGGGGGGAAGCAGAGCAGAGCGGGGACGGCGTCGGGGAGGGGGAGCAGAGGAGGGAGGGAAAAGAAGGGAGGAAGAGAAAAGAAAAAGGAAAAAGGGAGAAAGAAAGAAAAGGAAGGGAAAAAAGAAAAGAGGAAGAGAGAGAGAAAAAGGGAAGGGGGCGGCGGGCGGTCGACGACGGTCGGCCAAGGGTGGGTGGCCCGGCGGTCGACCCAAGGGCGGACGACGCGGGACGGGACGGAAAGGATGGCAGGATGGCAGTGCAGCGATGCGGATAGGGAGAGAGAGGGGGAAAGAAAACGACAGGCGAAGAGGATTCGGCGGGAGGGGAGCTCGGGCGGAAAAACATTTTGAAACTGATTTTTACCGGGTGTATTATTTAGGTGGTTTTCCAGAGATCAAAACGCGGGCGTTACACGGGCCACGATCCAATACCACCCCCACCCCTAGTCGTAACTCATCCAATCCCTGGCTCTTGCCATCCCGAGTCCCATTCGGAGACGGAGAGTGATGTCCGAGGCAGAAGGCAATGCATGTGAGGATCATCTCATTCAGATTTTGCGTTTGTGCTACCCGTCCCGTCCGTCTCCATATAGCTGAAAGAAATGCATGCCAGCCGCCAGCACCGGCGTGCATTGTAAATGGAGCTAGGAGAATCAGCACGCAAACTAATCGTCGTCCAGGCTTCCAGCTTCCCAGCATCGTCGGTGTCGTCGGATCTTTGCTAGGCCTTCTCGGTCGGCGGCGGCCGCGATGGCAGCCGCGCCGGTGGAGACGACGGAGATGGCGTCGTTGCTGACGCTTTGCTGAAGGGCCCCGATATCTCCCACGGCTAGCTGTTTTGGTCACTGCCTTAGTGCGAAACAATCTTGCGTGCCTGATTACGTGCAGCTGGACGCTAACATTTCTTCGCCTTGGTGTGAAAATCTTGCAGGCGATGAGGTCACGGCCGGCGAGTATATCTTCGTTTGTTAATTCATTCATGCCGAGATCGATTGATCTGTGCACTTCATTTGCAAACTTTGCACCCTGCAAGCGTGACCGCCTGCATTCAGTATCTGTGATTTTCAGAAATGTGTTTGGCCTCATCAGATTCCTGTGGGTTTTGGGTTGTTGTGTTGTGTTTGGTCGGCAAATTTTTTTACTGCTGCCCAGTTTGACAATTACCGGCACAATCAGCTTGAACAGAAAACTACCGTTCGGCTCTCTTCCAAACCAGAGAAGAAAACCGTCGATCGAACGCCATCACTGATGGCCACAGAAAGTTTAACTAGGGGGCAAAAACTTCGATCCTAACGAAGAGACTAATTCGCCCGTCCGCTCTTAGGATTGAACTAACTTTGTATTACTACTAACTGTGGTAAGATTCCATAATCAATTTGCACTGCTAGCTGCTGCATCTTTCTTCATCAGCCAGCAGCTAGCTTCGCGCGCCATCTGTTTTACAGCTTTCTTTCCAACCAAGCAGAACCGGACCAAAAACTCATTCGCCTTGGGACGCCTTCCGTGCTGCAAACGCGATCCTCCACACATATCCATCTTGTGGTAGCTATCGTCACTCAATCCGGACAGTGAAAAATACTACTACGTTTTACAAACATGAAGAATCTGTGTGCACGGCTTTGTATGTTCCAACGTAACAAAGCATCAAACGCCACCTATGGAATTAACAGTGCTGAAAATGTTCTGAAATCTGAATATATACTTGTCCCTTTCAGCCAGATGATTATATTTATCTTTGCGCCAAATTCCAGCCATCATAAACTTTCTTTACAATATATATGAGCCTAGTGCCAGGTCTTTCAGTACTTGTATAACAAAAAAGATACAGGCAAACCTGAGTTGTATCATGTAGCATTTCTTTAGCTAACAAAAAAGAAAGAAAAATGAAGGAGCAAAACCAGGTCTTCTCCTACCTCTCTCCTGTAGTGCCCTATAAATACCTTATTGGTTGAACCGCGTAACAAAGTTAACTAAGCCATCTGCCTTTGCAACAAGGCCTGACTAACTAACTAGAACAACATAAACACACAGATGGGCATGTCTGAACAACCATGCAGGAGCACGCCCAATTCTTTCACCACATCCTACGGCTCCTCCCAGGAGATTCATCATCATCTGCCGCAGCACGATGCTGCGCTCTGCACTGAACCAGGATTGGGCTTCGTGCCCTACTACTATGGCACTGATCAGCAGGACGCGGTGTTCGACGGCGACGAGGTAGAGCTCGGCTTCCGCGCTTCTAAGGCCACCAAGGTTGACTACTACAGCTCTCCCTACCAGCCGCCATGGCCGCTGGCTCGTGCCGAGATCGCCGCCGCCGCCGCCGCAGCCGAGTCGTCGCGCGTCCGCAAGCAGAGGTTCCGGGACGTTCTTGAGAGCTGCAAGCAGAAGGTCGAGGCCATGGAAGCCATGGAGTCTCCAGCGGCGTTCCAGGAAGGTGAGGACGGGGTTGTCGTGGGGGATGGTGGCTGCGGTGCTGCCGGCGGCGGCGGAAGCGGCGGCGCCGACGGCATGCGGCTGGTGCAGCTGCTGGTGGCCTGCGCCGAGGCCGTGGCGTGCCGCGACCGCGCGCAGGCCGCGGCGCTTCTGCGCGAGCTGCAGGCCGGCGCGCCCGTGCACGGCACGGCGTTCCAGCGCGTGGCGTCGTGCTTCGTGCAGGGCCTCGCGGACCGGCTCGCGCTGGCGCACCCGCCGGCGCTCGGCCCCGCCAGCATGGCGTTCTGCATCCCGCCGTCGTGCGCGTCGGCGGCGGGGCGCGACGGCGGCGGCGAGGCGCTGGCGCTGGCGTACGAGCTCTGCCCGTACCTCCGGTTCGCGCACTTCGTGGCCAACGCCTCCATCCTGGAGGCCTTCGAGGGGGAGAGCCGCGTCCACGTGGTGGACCTGGGCATGACGCTAGGCCTGGACCGCGCCCACCAGTGGCGCGGCCTCCTCGACGGCCTCGCCGCGCGCGCCGGCGGCAAGCCGGCGCGCGTGCGCGTCACGGGCGTCGGCGCCCCCGCCGACGCCATGAGAGCCGCCGGCCGCGAGCTCGAGGCCTACGCGGAGGGCCTCGGGATGCGGCTCGAGTTCAGGGCCGTGGACCGGAGCCTGGAGAGCCTGCACGCCGACGACCTCGTCGTCGTCGCCGGCGAGGCGGTGGCCGTCAGCAGCGTCCTGGAGCTCCACCGCGTGGTGAAGGAGAGCCGCGGGGCGCTCAACGCGGTGCTCCAGGCGGTGCGCGGGGTGGCGCCCAGGGCGTTCGTGCTGGTGGAGCAGGACGCCGGGCACAACGGGCCCTTCTTCCTGGGGCGGTTCATGGAGGCGCTCCACTACTACGCGGCGGTGTTCGACGCGCTGGACGCGGCGCTGCCGCGCTACGACGCGCGGCGGGCGCGGGTGGAGCAGTTCCACTTCGGCGCGGAGATCCGGAACGTGGTCGGGTGCGAGGGCGCGGCGCGGGTGGAGCGGCACGAGCGCGCCGACCAGTGGCGCCGCCGCATGAGCCGCGCGGGGTTCCAGTCCATGCCCATCAGGATGGCGGCCAAGGCGCGGGAGTGGCTGGAGGAGAACGCCGGCGGCGGCGGCTACACAGTGGCCGAGGAGAAGGGATGGCTCGTCCTCGGCTGGAAGGGTAAGCCCGTCATCGCCGCATCCTGCTGGAAGTGCTAGGCCGCCGGCGGCCGCGCCGCGCCGGCACCCGGAGAGGTATACTGCCCATTGCCGTGCCTGCCATGCATGCGTATAGAGTACTGGTACTGCATGCTGGCCATAGATGCATGCATGGTGGATGGATCGATCTGCTGTGGTGAGGGTAGATAAATAAAGAGCTCGAGCTTAGAGGTATATCATCCATGGCAGATGAGCTCACACATACTATGGCTGTTCAAGCTGTTATACGTGCTTGAACACACTTGCATAAATAAGGACCCCAAATGGTTGCTTTGTTGAGTTGTTTGACAAGTTTTGTGTAGGAATTAACCAATCTAACTGTACAAGGAGATTTTCATTTCTTGATGTAACTTATTACTAACTTCCCCCTATGTTGTTTTATCATGGGGAATTAATGTAATTTTCTATGGAAGAATAGAAACTGATGTTCATCATCCATGGTACTGAAATGATCCTTCGTTGATAGGCAGAGATGGTAGGCAGATCGAATGCCCTGTACAGAACAATGCGCTGGTTTATAGAATAGAGGAAACAATACGTTTGAAGTGTTCATTTGTGGATCGAACAGGCTCATCGATGCGATGGCCTGCCCTTTAATTTTAACACTATAATTTTACGTTGACTAAGTCAGGAAGCTTGTCTTTTGTACAAGGAAAGGCTGGACAAGTCTGACCCAGCACGGATCGACGTCCAATGTTACAAATTGAAATAGCGGATAGAGTAATGTTCCTCCATTTTGAGCATATAGCGATGATTGTGTACATATCGCCTTCCAATAATATCGCTAACCATATAATCCTAATGCAAATAAAAGAAAAGAATCAAAACCAATAAGGTTTCTCGTCTAAATGCCAAAATAGACATTTTGACAAAGGAATGAGCAAGATGGTCATCAGATAACACACCCAAAGTAAATGAATGTGTACAGATGTATTCTGAATTGAAGAGTTGAGCTTTGATGGTCTGTGTACAATGTCCTTTGATGGTCACTATCTCTACCTCACCAAAACAGTCGCCTGAGAAAACTTCTCTTTTGCTTTGATTTTGATGAAGCTGCACCAAAAATGGTAAGTTCAAATTAGTCCATCTCTCAATCAGGCCGCCACAGGAATCGAATGCCTTTACTCTTTACTACATAGAAACGCAGAGCGGTGTGGAACATGATAAAGGCTGATTAGATTGATGAAAATATAAACAAACCATGCAGATCACAACACCATTACCTCTTAGTCTCCCAGCTTTTAGCAATGCTTCCTCAGCGATAGGTCTCCAATGCTGAGCGCACGAGAAAGTAAGCCCCATCCCTACAGTCAGCCCTCGCAAAAGCTGTATTGTTCGAAGCACTGAAAATAGCTCTTCTGGGAAGCTCTTCAAATGGGAACGAAATAGAAACAAGTCATTTAAGGAAGCAGTTTAGGAAGTAAAAGTGCACATATATACGTAGATAGATCACCAAGATGTGTAAATAACACTAAAAATGTATGAATAAGACTATAGGATTCGTGCAAAAAAAAACATATAGGACATTTATTTACATGCTTGGATCTTTAAGGTGTGATCATACCTCCACTCCAATTTTAGTAAGTGAAGAATCATCAGCAAAAGGTGACATAACAGTCACACCAGGTGGTAATCTCGTGTCGAACATTCGCAGGGATAACTGAAACAATTCTTCTAGCTTATTATCAGCTATGGCCGTTGTTTTGATACCGAGCTCCCTGAAATATTTTGGTAGTCCATGAGCAAGACAGGTAATATATCAAGATTCAAGAACTATTCTCTAATAATCAGCACCCAACTTGCCCTTAACTGTATCTTTTCATTTCAAACAGGATTCAGTATTTCATATCTTCATTAGTTTGCTAGCTCAGATTGCTTTGTTACTTGTTAAAGGACAACATAAAATATTTCATAACATGGCATTGAGCATACCTGAAACTTTCTTCAGCCCTCAAAAAATCATCATCAGCCATTGCCACTACAAGATTTGCATAAGAAAGTCGTACATCCTCTGGCATTTCTTTCACTTGTCCATAATCAAGTAAAGCCACCTAAATAGAAACACAAGAATAACATTTAGCTGGAAGTTGTCATTGGCCTGCAAGAGGAGATGGAAGAGTTTAAAAAGGTCTCTTGCCTCTGTGTCCTTACAGATAAGGATATTTCCTGGGTGTGGATCTGCATGGAAAAAGCCATCCTTCAAGATCATTTGACCATATGCGAGAGTAAGATCTGACAAAATCTTCCTGCGATAGAAAAAAAAAGTGCTTTTGAAATCAACTAAGCATTGAAAACTGAAGGGAAAAGTATAAAAAAATAAATTGTTTCAAAATAGGGCTTGTTACTAATTATTCAGTGGAATTTTATTTATTTATTTATCCTAATAGCACTGATCCAACATAGAATCCGAACACTAGTATAAGGATTTGTATACTAAGCAAATGAGAATCGTACTCTTTTAAGATGAAGAGGCTTACTGCTTTGCCATTACTGCAATCTTACCACCAGGATCTACACCCCTTTTAGCCATTTCATTGCCAAGATTCATTATTGGGATCCCTTTGATGAATTCCATTACCAGAACCTCTCTAGCAAAACATATAAACAAAAAAAAGTTAACATTTAATCCATACCACGACAGAATAACCTCATGTATTGATTGGTCTAAAAAACCTCTCATTGTTCAGTAAAGATTAAGACACCACATGCATTAGAGTTAAGTGCTTATTCTATCTAACAGCAATACAGTAGATAAATCACAATGTGTCCTACATTTGAAGTACAAGAAGAAAGAACGGTAATGATATAATATCAGCAGCATACTTCTGGCTTTCATGTAATGGCATCAAGATACTTGCATTGTTTATGAGCTCCAAATTTCCAAACAAGGCAGAAAATGACAATGTTAATCCCTGGAAGTCCAGATACAGAGCCTAGAGGGTAGGGACGATCCAATTGCACAAAGTCACAGTCCGATGGACGAAAAAACACTAGAAAATGCAAATATTGACTTTATGTAAAGAAGCATCTTGCGAAGGTAAAATCTTTTGAAGTAAAAAAGAAAAGTCTCAAAGTATCTCATTTAATTCAAAGCATCCTGGTATCAGTAAGTGGCTGATAACCTGAAACCCAGTTCGATTAAGCGAGCAATTATGATAGTATACCTGCTAACCATTCCAGGAATCACACGAGGCACCATAACCGGAGGTTTCTTATTGGTGACACGTAGGAATTCTCGTATTCTTTCCATTGCTCTTGCTTCGCGCACAAAGTCAAACTCATAGCATATCTTCAGAAGCAAACATCAATACAAAAAAATTATATCGATACTTTAACACAACCTGAGGTGCACACTGGTGTAAAATAGAGGCATTGACAAAAAATGAGAACACAACAATATATTCTCTGCAGATTAATGAGTAAATATGTATCAAAAGAAAAATGAAGTTAACACAACGTATTATCTTATAGGGGATGCATTTTTAATTTTTATATGCAGACCAATCTATTTGAACAGCTGACCTCCTAGGGCCAATGGAAACATATAATTGAGCAATATTGATGCAGCTGATAATAGGAGCCATTTCTTGTTTCTAATGGTTAAAATTAGGGGTGGTAAAGGGCTCTAAAATTTAGCCTAGCAATTTTAAGGATAGGGCTCAATAAGGGCCTGGTGAAAATACTACTAGTTTTTGAGCTAAAAATGAGCTAGGGCCAAGTAGGATTGTGAAGTGAGCAGGAGGGCCATGATCCATTACCATCCCTAGTTAAAATGCGAATGCAAAAAGTGACTGAGTTTATTCTTTTGTGGACATGCAGATATCACACATACTTGGAACTTTGCAAGTATGTGAGCATGAGGGCCATGATCTATTAACCTTGAATTGCAATCCCTTTTCCCCGGAGATAATAGTTAGAATGTGCTATACTATGAAAACAATGTTAAAAGTGAGCTTTCACATTTTCCCTAAAAAGCTAAAATACTAACAGTGATTGGAGAAAAGGAGACAAGAAAAGGTTGGAACCACCTTTTTAGTGGCCCTAAATTTTAAAGCTGCTGGTTAATCAGATATAAGATAATAGATATCATGATTACATATGCTTACAATTCTATATAAAGATCCACATATAGTACCGACCTGCTATTTCACTGACTTCATAAGTAATTTGACACACGGCAGTCTGACTTAGTTTATGTCAACATAATTATAATTGCGCAACGAGGCTCCACCTTTTCTTGATGTTTGGTGTGAAAAGAATATTGGATTACTGGGACAAGCAACAAAATAGAATGATTTCGTGGTGGTGGTGGGGGGAACCTGCTTTTCCATCTCTTTGGTGGCAGAGAATAGATCAAAATTGATGTCATACTTCTGCAAAAACAAGGCCATCGCTTGCATGTTCCGGATATCAACCATCATCAGATGTTCAGCTCCTGGATGTTGAACCTGGTCAATTCCTAAATCATTATGACACATCCGAACAAACCTGAGATTTTAAATGGCCGTTTACAAAAATGCATTACTAACCTTCACAGCAACATCTGTCTTTGATGATTTAAGCCTTGCTCGATGCACCTAACAGTAAATATGAAGCAAACTATTAACCGAGAGATTAACTAAAAGATTAAGTGATCTGTTCTAGGCAAGTGTGCAATGTTATGTTCAAAAGCAGAAAATAACATTGCACAGGCCTAACATCAGTAGGAGTGGTAGAAAGCACAGATGTTATGAACCCCCAGATTTCACAGATGAAGAGAAGTACCTAGGCACGAACCTGTGCAATAGAAGCAGACCCGACAGGCTCGACATCGAAGACTTCGAATATGTCATCAAAGTTCTTTCCGAACTGTTTCTCCACAACATCTCTAACCACATCAAACGGCGTGGCTGGGGCCTTATCACACAGCGTGACAAGTCTCTTCACCCAAGCCATCGGTGCTAAATCCGGTTTTCCCAGAATTTGAGCAGTCTGTTCAAAATCCACTAATCCAATGTCACACAGCACTAGAATCAAGGAAGATACAGTGTATACCGTAATCCGATGGTACAAGAGCACCCCGAGCACAATCACAATTGCCAGCACAATCGGATTGCAGCTTCTGTAAATGTCACTATTTTTTTTCATACAACTGATGGAGGATGCAGCACAATCGGAGGAAAAGACAGAAAAAAAACAGGGGAACCGAAGCACACCAACCTTGAGGAAGATACCGCCCATCTCGGAGCAGAGAGAGTACATCTTCTGGGCGCCGAGCTCGTGCTGCTGCTCCCACATGGCCTCCCGCTCCTCCTCATCCTTGACGAACCCCGTCCGCAGCTGGCACACCTGGACAGACCAAAGCACTCGCCAATTAAACCTCTCACACACAGCACATCAGGCACATATCAACGAGCACATCGGAGGCACACCACCAGTGAGCTGTGAACACCACCGGCTAGCTCGCCTACCTACCTTGTAGCTGGAGTAGATGTCCACGGCGCGGACCCAGAACTGTGCGGAGCGGCTCCACGGGCGGAGGCGGTCGGAGATGCGCTCCCGCAGGTCCTCCAGCTGCGCGAGCGCCAGCGGCATTGCGGGCGGGCGGGCGGACCGGGCGAGGCGGCTGCGAAGGCGCGAACGCGTGGGATGGGGGAGAGATGGATAGGCGATGCGCGCACGCCGCTGCGGCAGGAGTTACGGCGGCAGCGGTGGCTGGGGTGGGGGCGCCGCCGCCGCCGTCCCGTTCCTTTCGCGCCCCGCGGCGGTGGGTGGGGGCGGGCCGCGGCCGCGTGTTTGTGGCTGGCTGGCTTCGGCGCACGGCGAGGCTGGGCCCACCACGAATCTAGCCAGTGTAAATGGACTTTTCCGATGCAAAAAAGGTCTGGGAAGGGAAGGCGTGCGGGCCTCCGTTTGCGCGCGGCCGCGCACGCCACACCCCATGCTGCGCTGTGGCGCGACGTGGTAGCCAGGCGCTCTCGTTGTACGCGGACGGCGACGGCGCTGGACGGTTCTAGACTTCTAGTCAGCTGCCGAGCTGCGAGATCGCTTTGTGATGCGTGCATGTATCGTCGAACGCTAAGCCCAGTAAAGCCTCGAGACCGAATCGGGCCGGGCCGGGCCGGCAGCGGCTTCATCGTCCTCGGCAGCGGCGGCAAGTGAAAGGCCGCCCGCCGGCTTGCCCGTCGCCTAATCTTCTATGGCGGCGGCAATGGGCGCCGTGATCCGGCGGCTGCACACGGCGGCGACGGCGGCGGCGCAGCCCCCGCGCCTGACGAAGCTCGCGCTGCACCCGCCCAAATCCGTGAGTCTCCTCTTCCCAGACGGCCACCATCTCCTCCTCCATAGATTCTATCGATCTTAGCTGATTCCTGCGACTCGACTCTCAACTGCACGCGTGGTGATTACTGCTCAGTGCTGAGCACTGTCGTAGGCTGATTGGCCAGATTCACAGCACTGCTACGGGCCACCGTGTTGCGCTGTCTGACTTGACCTGATGCTTGTCACAGCTGCTCAAATGTTCTGTGCAGATTTATTCTTCGGTTGTCATGCGTAGAAGCAAAAGAATGTTCCTTATTGTGCACCCGTGAGTGCTCGATAGCGAAATATTAGTAAGGTGCTATTCTGCACATGCGACTGTGTGGCCAGAAACCCCATTTGTGCTGAAATTTCCGAGTCCATGCCGTGTGGTCATGGCAGAGCTCCCAATCAATGTCAGGGAAACAGATCTCTGGCGTCATTATTGAAGCTCTGGTCTTATTTCGCTGTCTTAGGGTGCTTCCAAATTTTACCTTATCACATCCATCTCATCTCAAAGAAATGGGACTGTACAATAGTTGGCACTTATCACTAGCTACTAGCTAGCTACTGCTTTACAATTGATAGACAGATCAATGATATTGGAGCACTGCATGAGAAATGAGATTACTTGCTGATAAACATTATATATGTTGGTATATGTTTCCTGATTGTCTATGACTTAACCATTTTTTGCAACATATTTCACAGGAATATGTCGTTTTCTGAACATGGTAACCATCACACAAATTGTGCCTTGTTGATATATCTGCGTATTTGTCTTAAAGTTACAAGGGACTTTTTTTCTCTCTTATTGGCCACTCTTGCAAACTTGCTGCAAATTTACTCTCGCATTGGTGACTTGGTGTCATGGTGCATTGTTTGGGGTTTGAATTGTGTGTATTTTTGGAATTGAGCTTTATTTCTGGTTCATCGCAGGTTGAGGTTGAATTTGCAGATGGCAGCTCATTTCTTCTGTCAGCAGAGTTTCTCAGAGTTTACAGCCCAGCAGCTGATAGCAAAATCAGATCAGTGGGCGGTGAAAAGGTTAGTTTTCTAGTATACTTTACACGCATTCCACGTTGCAGTAGGTATACTTGAGTTTTTTGCTTAGTCCAAATGACAGTTTTGCTATTTATGGAAAACTCATGGCAATTGCTGTTGGAAAAGAAAATAGCTCTGGTAGCTTTTTAAAGCGTAATCTTTATGTTGACGGAATCTGCAAATTTACAGAGGTGTTGTCGTTCAATCTGTGAATACAGATCATTCATATAAAATCCTCAATGATGTCTTTAGGAGACTACTTAATATCTTGTGCTGGGTCTGCGCTTTCCCTAACTTCTGTTTTGACAATGGAAATCATATCTGGTCAGGTTATATTTGGGCGACGGCATGTTGGAATCATGTCAGCTGAATCAGTGGGGAATTATGGGGTCCGGTGAGGGTCATATTATCTCGTGGCATGATTTCCCCATGTCATATTGCAGATGTCACTTGTGACATCTTATTTAATTAGAAACATTTTTTTTGTTTTTATCTGCAAATCCCGTCCATGACAGGCTATTGTTTGCGTGTAGGATACTCTTCGATGATTTGCACAAGACAGGGATCTTCACATGGGACTACTTGCACCACCTAGGTTCTAACAAGTTCAGTCTGATGCGAAGTTACATCAGAACTTTGAGAAAGCATGGCCTTACTCGGGATCCCAAAAGAAGGAAATGATGGAGCAATAGTCTCTAGACAACCTCACCTTGTGCTACATCGATTGCTCGCTTCACCTGCCACTTATCAGAAGAGCTGTTCAATTGAGCGTTTAGGTGTAAGCACATGATACAAGGAGATGATCAACTACTCAGCGACTGTAACTGCCTCTCTGAAGGATGGAAAGGAGTGCAAAACAGTTGGTGTAGACGAGTCCAAATACTTGTGCAACTATATAGATGTATGGCTGTTTGCTTTGTAAACGAGGTATACAATAATTTTGTTCGAAAATAAAGATTTCTGCAACCTCCCATTTGGTTGGACATTTTTGTGCTGTACATTTGACGGCCAACTCGGCAAGCTCCTATAGTCCTATTGTTCTAGTATAAGGCCCTGTTTGGAAACCAAATTGCTAAAGTTTAGTACTTGCTAAAGTTTAGCACCTCAATTTGGAGTGCTAAAGTTTAGCAGCTGAGGTGTTTGGATAGTGGTGTTAAAGTTTAGCACATAGATGAATGAAAGACCAAATTACCCTTATTTACTGCCCTTGGGCCCGTGGGGGGAGGGGTACTGGGTGAAAAATACCCACCAGGAAGCACTTTTAGCAAGTTTAGCACCCCTTTGAGGTGCTAAGGATTTCCATAGTGCTAAAGTTTAGCAGGTCACTTTTAGCACCTTTTAGCACGCATGTTTGGATCCAATCTGCTAAAGTTTAGAAAAAAAGTGTTGTGCTAAACTTTAGCACTATGGAAACAAACAGGGCCTAAGGTAACTCGAGGTTTCGTGCCGGAGGAAAGGATGGTCTCAGGAGGTTTCGAGACTCTCTAATGGTGGGAATGGGGGATATTTGACAGGATCACCGGAACCTGAACAAGTTGAAGTATAGCCTGAATAGTGTATATTGTTTCAGAGTAATAATCTATTGCTTAAACTTAAATCGGTGACGGAGAACAAAAATCATAAAATAGCACTTGGGCTTTATTGTTAAAAATATTGTGCAGTCTAAACTAAAAAAATATTGTGCAATCTAAATTTGTGGAGTTTTGAGATAGAAGGGAACGCGGAGGCGTCGACAACCATGGATGTATAGCAGTCAAAAGGGCACGTATATATAGTTTACTTTACATCCAGTAAAGACGAGGTCTATAAGAGTGCTATTGTGTTTCTAAGAAAACTCGGTGACACGTATGCCGTAAAGCAAACCGCGTCCGGCCAACAGATCAGTGCAGCCATCATGAAGATGATAGCGAGCAAAACCCCTGCTGGTTAGATAACCAGAGCTTGGATCCATATCATGTCAATGTCTTGGCCGTCAGATCGCGCGAGTATACTACCAACGAAATTCAGATCGGAACGTAGCCGACACAAGGTTCTTGAACCTCGGCTTAAAAGTAAAGGGAACAACGAACAAAGCATGAAAAAGATAAGCCATGATAAGAGATGGACGCAAAATTACATGATAAGGTGTTCAATCTTTCAACATGAACTTGTTCAACCGCTAATTACATATTGGTGCAGATTAAAGAACATACAACAAAGTAGGCAGACAAGGTCATGAACGTAATGGTTATAGCACCTAAACCTAATTTAGTGCCATGGCCTGACAAGCGAGGAGCTTGAGGCATTTTTGCGGCCACGGCACCAAGCACTAGGACCCCATAAGTTAGTGCAGTAAACCATTTGGAAACCTAGCAGCAATTGTGGGGCTCAGCTTTCATGAAATCATTCTCCTGTCAGAATTAAGAATGGTAAAGTTATATAATTATCATAACTTATGTAGATGACAGCTTTGGAAGTGTACGCCAAGTTTTCAGGATCAGAACATACATACAGGAGCATGGTGTATAAACTGCTCATCTCTGTCTTGAAGGCACTGTTCGCGTCACAGTGGACACACCATCAACAAATTTTGTCCGGAATATCACATTGGCGTTGTTGAACATACCCTCTTTAAGCGAGACAACTATGAACTGCAAATACATTACTTCAAACTTTCAGAACGAAAATGAGGGAGCATCTGAATCAGCATTTGTGTAGCAGGACACAAGCAAAAGCAACAGTTTACCAAATCAGTAGCGGTAAGAAACTCGTTACCTTGAGCATGTCTTTTTAAGCAAAGGTTACTACATAGACTACAAACTTAAATGCAATACCCTCCTTACTAAACAGGAATGTAAATTACTATAGCCGCATTTAGATTACCTGTGAGTGCGGAAAATGAGCCTTGATCATCCTACCGATGTTTTGGGTGTGGCTCAGATCAAGGGCAGCATCAACCTGCAGCGCATGAACATAATGGTCAGTTGAAAATGGTAAATCTCTGCAAACAATTTGCAAACTACAACGCTCGAGGCATCAGACAGAAGACTATACGAAGTATCATTGTAAAACCACTTTGCCAATCCATGGATATATAACTAAATTACCATGAAATGAACAAGGCCCCAGTTATTAGATAGAAGTTTTCTAAATAAACCAATCTAAACATGCTAGCATGAAACGCCAAGTACTGCTCAGCGTCCTTCCAGTTGCTTCAGTTTAAGACATGCTTTCTAGACTAGAACAAATTTATCCAACAACTGAGACCTACCAAGAGAACAACTTGCAATGGTACAATGTGGCATCATTCTATCCTAAATAGGTATGGACGTGTGGTGGTCTACTCTCAGTCTTCACCACACTGTTTATAAAATAGAGCATGGGTAAACGTCTGCCTAGGTGATATGAACTCATGCTCTGAACAGTTGCTTTACTCTAACTAATCACAACCAATGACTAATCATTACCAGCTTTCAAATATTTTTGAGCAACTGAACAAGTATTGAGCTTCAACAAATCAGGAGGTTGACAACATCAAAACTGAATTTGCCTAAGTTTCAATAAATCTGCTTCTGGTAAATTACCTATCGTATGTTCTTACCATACTACTTCATTCTTGTTGATACAGAAAAGCTAAGCTAGCACAAGAATAATATATAGTAATGACAAGGGATTTGAATAGTAAATCATATTCAGATAGGCCCGAAAGCTTCAGGGTTTGGGCATAGGTCAGGCTTTAGGACTTTTTTTGAGTAAGTCTAGGTCGAGTAGTGTTTGCCATTATAACAGGCGATTAACTCTCTTGCTGTAAAACAACCTCCTATTCTCTCCTAATAGGAGGGTATGGTTTTGTTCCTTTTTTCTCTCTATAACACAAAGATACACAGCTCCCTGCGTATTAGATAAATAAAAACATATTCAGATATACCTCATCCAATATGTAAAGTGGTGCAGGTTTGAAAAGAAGCAGCGCCAGGATAAGACTAAGAGCAAGAAGGGATCGTTGCCCTCCACTAAGTTCAGATAGAGACTGCTTCCAAACTGTCCCAAATGCCACACGAACTTCAAGACCATCCAAGAAAGTACCACCTTCTGGAGGATCGAGTTTTGCCATGGTACCAGGTAAAAGAGTACTGAATATAGATCCAAAATCCCTATAGAAATAGAATAGAGATGTTAGACACCATTCTGCGTATTTGTGAGTAAAGAAATATCACACTAAGATTAGGTCTTCAGCAATATTTAAAGGGCTAGTGCATATTCTCAGCAATAAGTCACTAAAGGATTCATATACTGACTTGTTCACTTTGAGCCATGTGACTTTCAAGGTTTCCTTCTTCTTCTCATCCAACTCTTCAATCACTTTTTTTATTTTTGCCTTGTCATTCTGCAGATGAGAAAAGTGTGCGTTTGTTTGGCTTCAAAACTATTCTCAGGCTATCAAGAAAACTATGGACGATAGGGCCTACCTCAATGATGTTTTTCTTTGACATCAAATCATTGTACTCATCCTCTGCCTTCTCAAACATTGCCATAACTTTCTTATTGACCCTTTTCTCAAGACTGCGTTTGGCAGGTAATGATGATTGGTGCATGCATTGCGAATTACAGAATTATTAAAGTGTTGGTATGGGTACAGCTATTCAGAAGCACCGGCATCAACATCTGATGATTCATAGTGAAATATGGAGCAAATAGAAGTATCAAACGTACCTGGATTGTTGAGCTTGAAGGTTTTCAAGTTCCTCTTGGGCTTTATGTGGTTCACAAGATTCAAAATCATAATCTGTGCCACTTTTCCCAAACAACTGTTTCTCAGTTGCAATCCAACTATACTTCTCCACTAGCTTATCAACTATTGAAGAGCAATCCTTCTGTTCTATCTCCATCCTCTTAACCTAATATGTTATATTCAAGTATTAAGGCATGTTCAAGCGATCAATTATAAAGCAGAAAAGTGCAGGAGAGATCACAACCTCATTTTCCATTTTCTTCCTTTCAACATTTGAATCACTTAATTGTTGTTGAAGTTTCTGCTGTTCCTTGGCCTTGTGGTTTATCTGTGAGTCACATTCCTTCAGTTTAGAACGCCCAACATTGAGCTCACCTTCAGCTTGATCATAATCTTGCTTTATGGAAGTAACCTGTGTTCCACAAGTGAAGTGTAACAGCATATTAAACCAAAGCTCAGCAATAGCACACCAGGCACAGAGTAACTACAACACAGCATCTTGCACTACCTTGTCCTTCTGTTTTTCCAAGTTTTCAGACAGAGAAGTAATTTGAGCTTTTGAAGCTGATAATTGCTCTTCTAGAGTAGCAAGCTCATTAGCAACCGCATCTTTCTCCATGATCAGCCTCTCCCTCTCACTTTCATGAGCCTATTTCAAATATGAAATAAGAAAAATTGTCAGGATTGTTTGGGTATAAAAGAATAAAGTTAGGCCAGTATCTGAGTAGAAATTCAAGAGAACCGATATATTCCGCATGCTAAAAAATGTCCAGCCTCTTCATCAAAGTTAAATGCATAGTTACCTTGTAAATTTACTTGCCTCTTCAGAAAAAGTTTGTAACTCGTGGCAATCAATGAAATTCATAATTTAGCTATATGCAGCTTTAATAAAACATCCTACCTATCTTCATCTAACCAAAAATGTGTATCAAGAAATAATACGATACGCCTATCTAGTAATTATTGTGGAACTACAAGTCAAATATGAGTATGAAGACAAAGGTCATGTGGCCCCTCTCATACAAGTGACGGAGCAAGGCTAAGACACCAGGAGCACCTGCCCATGAGAATGAGGTAACAACACCATCTTTTTTCTCTTTAGTTCGTTGATCTTTATTGTGCTTCGAGATATCAAGTGCTCAGAGATAAGATATCACAGGTGGAGTTTGTTAGTGCCAGACTAGCTCTATATAGAGGGAAAATTGGCAGTAGTTTGGAATTAACCAATCGGATCAGCCTAATACCACAGCTTCCTGTATGCCTGAACTTGCCAATGTGGTAGCTGATCATGGCTCTTAAGCCACATTGACGAGATCCAGGGCCCCACATTTAGAATTGTCCCGCAACCGCTCCCGCATATCAATGACAATGACAAGAAGAAACATTTTTATTGAAAATGCTGCGGAGATTAAGCAATAAATCAGCTGTGGCAACAATGAGAAAGTAAGGAACCTTTAGTTGCTTTGACATTGACTGCATCTCTGATTTCAATGTTTTGATCGTTTTCTCCAATGCTTTGAGTCTGCCTTCACGTTCAGTGCCATAAGTCCTGATCGTTTTTTCTAATTCAGAAACGGTAGATACACATTTTTCATACTGCACTTGCTTTTCTGTCAACTCTTGTTTTGATTCTTGAAGCTCTTGCTCAACTTTCTTTACGAGTTCTCCTAACTGAACTCCAAATACAAAACTGTTATTTAGTTTTAAGTTGAAAACCGGTAAGGCAACCATATGGATAGTCTAAGCTAATACCTTGTGATGTTCATTTTGCTCAACTCTGTTCTGGAATAATGAGAGATCATATGACTTGAGCTCAAACTGAGATTTCAACTCAGAATACCTTTTCTGCAATGGTAAAAGGGCTCCAATCTGGAGGAAAAGGGGGGATCAGAATTTCTAGAAAATGAAATTTACCACAGGTTACAAACCAACATACATGCTACAGAAGCAATACAGACAGCACAATAAACCACTCAATTAACCATAGTCCATAGATGATTTTTTTATATCAGTGTGCATGCTTGCAACCTGTATCAAAGAATGCTTGCAATCATTACAAGAATTACTGTGAAAGCAAAATACTTAACAATTTAATAATTAGATATGCACTCATCTTTCATGTTATTCTTTCTTATGAGGAAAAATAAACATTAAATGAATTTACAAGCTTTCAATTAACAGATTAGAACAGAGCTTTAAGGGCAAAAGGTGGTTAGTAGGATGGTAGATCACTCATCTTTTATCCTGCAAACAAATTCATACAGATTCAAGAGGAAACAGTAAGAACAAAACTCGTGTGGACATTGTGCATTCAGTGAATACCTTTTGGTCGATGACAGAGAGCCTTTTCTCATGATTGGATAGATCAGCCTCAGCTATAGCCAATTCATCGAGTTTCCGTAGCAAATTCCCTCTACCTCTGCACAATCATGGTAGACGTTACCAAGGAAAATGATGAATGTGTTTATCTGACCTCAGGATCGTCATATTTACTATCTGACAGCCATATAGCATCAGCAAGAACAATGACAAGCCAAACACAGGCATCCAAGGTGCAAATTCATGGATTGCTAACCAAACCAAGATGATCAGAGCATCTAATGTGTCTTTTCCTCCTACAAATAGTTAAAAGAAGCTGGAAAAAAATACATTGTTCTCCACAGAAAAGCATTTGCTTAATTCAAACAACGAGAATATCAAAGGAACATCAAATACCAAATTCAACAAGGAAAATGTAAAGTACAAATACTAGCAGTAAGTAAAATATCGGCAACTTACCCTTTGCTGCCTCCAGTCAAAAGACCACTAGGCTGAAAAGTGTCACCTTCAAGAGTCACACTGGTACTGCCAATTTCCCTATTAAATGCAACCTGTGTCAAGAAGAGAATTAGCAAAAACAGTATCAACCTCATGATCTGTAGTATTCTTGGATTGGATACATGTTTAACTAAATTAAAGTATACCAAAAAAAATTCAGCAAGAAACTAACATTACCTCTTTTGCTGCCTCCATATTGCGACAAACAAATGTTGAGCCAAAGATATAAGCCACAGCATTCTGCAAAAAGAAATATATTAAACAGACAACCAGAAGCATGCAACCTTTAGATTTGAGATACAATAAATTATGAATGACCACATGCAATGCAGAATGCTTTTCTAGCACTTAGTAAGTTTGAGGAAAACAGCAGAACACTAAACATCAGGGACGTATACGAATCTAAAGCAGATAGTGAACATTTCTTAAAAAAATAACAGAATAGACGGCAATACCGACCTTCACTTCCTCACCATATCCAACCAATTCTAGAGCTAGTGTTACATTGTCAGGACCAACCTACAAAGCAATCAGTATATACTTCTCATTTAGACAAGTCATCATCAACCAGTATAACCAAAGAGGTAGGGGGGGGGGGGGGGGGGGGGGGGGGGGGGGGATATTAACCAATCTACGCGCAGCCTGCTGAACTCTATCAGGTATCATGTATGTTTGGATTTTGTTCAAAGGTATGATGGTTACTCTACTTCGGAGATCCCCATTTTTCAATAATTGCTTTCCAGTTTCTTCTGTGTCAACAACCACATTAAATAGCCTTCCACCAGCAGCAACCTGCAATAGTTGACCAACAATTGAACTAGGATGGCTAGACCAGAGCTCCTTCAGTGAAAACAAAAATCAACTTCAAACCCACAGATAGAATTTTGCCGATACAAACCTCCAATGCTGTTGCTGTTGAGCTATCCTTTATTCTAATAAGGCGTGCAACAACCCCTTTGACTTTGGATCTGTCAAAATTCCTTTCAGGGTCTCGATAACTGAAGTGAACACTAGCTAGCTCAGCTGAAAGCTTACGAACACGGTCCTTCAATTTCTGAACCGTTTCTAACTCTATAGAGCGGTCCTGTGAATGATAATGACACAGAAAAGAATAATTGTCAGCAATTAGAAGCATAGACTTCTTATTGGCACCTCTTATGCCACATTAACACTTTTAGCTTGACCAGTGTTTACCTTTTGCAAAGCTTCCATCTGTCCCTCATCATAATTAATAGATCCCATGGATGTCTTGATAGCTTCCAAGTCTTTTGTCCTTGCTTTCAGCTCATTCTCAGCTGCAGTAGCTTCATCACGCTTGGATACTAACAGAGCTTTCTTCTCCTTCAGCTCCTTCTCAGAATGACTTATTTTTGTAGTCAGCTGCTTTAATCCAGATTCTGCATCTCCAACTGCAGCTTTTGCGTCTCTAAGCTGATCTTCAAGGCATTTCTTCTCATTTGCGCTACTTTTTCCCGCTAGCACACCCTGGGTAGAAAAGAATTTAGTATTCAAGAGTACAGAAAGCCTAGGGGCTATATGTTACTGCATTCTATTTAAAGGTGTTGTGTTTACATACCTGATATTCTTTTTCATTCTCGTCCAACTCCCTTGTCAGATCCTCTGCTTTCCTTTTCATGTCAGACGCTCCATCCTCTAAATCTTTTACAGCAGCATTTCTCTCGATCATGGATCTTTTTATGTCTTCAATGTTTTTGAGAATCTAAATATGAAATATATAATGGTAGACCTTGTAAGTTTCTTGAAATAAAACTTAGGGTGTCTGACATCAGTACAGCATTACCTTCTCAGCGCCCTTCTCCTCAGACTTCAGGGTTTCCTCTTGATTATTCATCACAGAAGTTTCCTTAATAAGTGCATGTGATAGTTTATCCACTTGCTCTGACAAAGCCTTCATCTCACCACCAAGTTTAGCTTCCTTTTCAGCAGCCAATGCAGAAATGTTCTTGTCCATTTCCTGTATATCTGCTTTTAGCTTTTCAGTATTTTCATCCAGCTCAAGGATCTTTGCCCTGATTTGTTTAACATCATTAAGTGCACCATCTCGCACTCTCTCAGCCTGAACAAACTCATAGGCGATACAGAACCTTTTGAGCCGATCCAGTTCAGCATTGCCATTGGCCCATTTCATGTACTGGCACCGCTCTTTTCTAAGCTTCTCTAGTGCAGGAAGGATTTCAACATCAAGGAGTTTATTAATCTCATCAACTTTGTTCTGTTTCTTCTCAAGTGTCTTAAGGGCAGATTCTTTCTTCATTTCATACATCCTTGTTCCTGCTGCCTCTTCTAACATGGACAAAATCTCCGGAGGCTTCATGTTCAACACTTTTGTTATGCGCCCTTGCATAATTAGAAAATGAGGATTGTTTACATTAAGCTGCACCGAGTGGAAAAGGGTCTGCACCCTGGAAGGTTGTGCAAGATGGCCATTGATAAGGTACTTGTTCCGTCCACCGACTACAATCTACAAATACATGACAAAAGTTAACTGATATCCAGTAAGCTTGGGATAGATTTGATCCACAAGAAACAACACAAAAAGATTTTAAAAAGAGAGGAATGAAATTGCAAGAGAACACTCGATTAAAGCAGATATATTAGCCATTTGACAAATTAATCCGACCAAAATATGTACTGCAAATCTGCTAAATCTAATCTAAACAAATTAAGAATCATACAAAAATATACACCACTAAGACAATAAGTGTTCGACTCAACAAATGGGTCAGTTACAAGCCATCCAAGTCTCATTTTGAATCTAAAACTGGAAATATAGCTTCAAGCATTGCAATCCCAACTCTTGCAATCTAAAACTTACAAAATCATCCAATTGTAAGCGTCAATTGATATAGATTTTAGCAAAGATGACACTAAAACCCTTTCAAAGAACCAACTCTGCAATCACATCTATTATTTCAGTGACAAGCCATCCAAGTCTGCTTTTGAATAACAAAAACCTCGCACTTGATCCCTGATGTCAACAAATTCTATGATACCAAGCCTTCAGGGTGAAGTCATAAATGAACTCCAAGATATCCTCAAATGACCAGCACTCCACAGTCCACACTCCTAGACCTAAATAATTTCAAAATTCCAACTCCATAATCACCACCTCCAACCCTTCAGTTTCCAAACCATACAAATCTGCTTCCAGTCCAAATAAACCAAAATAACACGCAACCACTTCAACCATGGTATCGAGAAATTCAACACTCCGAGACTTGAAGGAAAAAATCACAATCCAACTCCTAAAATCCCCTCAAAATTCCAGCTGCAGACATACAAATCACCATCTATGCCCCTAAACCACCTCAATCAGCAGCTTATCTTTGGAGAGCAACCCACTGTGATTCATTAGTGCCAATTTAGAGAATATGCAATGCAAAGTTGTGGAATGAGCCCCAAATAACACATACAAAAAAACTCTC
Source organism: Echinochloa phyllopogon (assembly GCA_033239725.1). Lineage (NCBI taxonomy): Eukaryota > Viridiplantae > Streptophyta > Magnoliopsida > Poales > Poaceae > Echinochloa > Echinochloa phyllopogon. Next base: position 53,545,431 of record BTCW01000005.1, read on the forward strand.
AAGGATACTAAAACACGAACGGGCAAGGAACGCTTCAGTGGTACAGGGTAATGAAGATGGCGGCAAGGGATGTGTAACCTGGCGCGTGACGGTGATCTCGGGCGAGTCCTCGTAGCCGAGCGGGGAGCGGGAGCGGTCGGAATTGTCGAAGACGATGGAGACGGTGGCCTTGGTGACCCCGGCCTGACCCTGCTTATAGACGAGCTCCTGCAGTGAGGCGGCGCGGACCTGGCGGAGGTCGGTGATGCCGAGCACGAAGCAGATGGAGTCGAGGATGTTGGACTTGCCGGAGCCGTTGAGCCCGGTGATGGCGTTGAACAGCGGGTCGAACCCCGACACCACCGTCCGCCCCGCGTACGACTTGAACCCCTCGAGGGTTACCTCCTTGATGTGCATCTCGCTGGCCGCCGGGGAGGCGTCGCCGGCCGGAGATGGGGCTAGGGTTTGGAGGCTCCGAGCGGGAAAAATTTTGAGGCGCCGGGGTTTTCCGTTCACCCTTTCCGGGGTTGGGGATTTCGAAATGTTTCGAAATGGCTGTGACAGGGACGGAGGGCGCGTCCCCCCGTGTGAAATGAGAAAGGCAGTGATGACGGGGAAGGCGAATGGAATCTTTTGTATACCAGTGGGCTGAGATAGCGAGTTGGGCTTTTGATAGAGAGAGCAAGTTGGGCTTTGATAGGCTGAGATGGCACAAGTATTAACAAGGGATCCTATATGGCTTTCGGAAGTTTCTTAGACATGCTAGCTTCCAATGTTTGAGATTCGTGCAACTAATATGGACCACTGGATCTTGTCTTCTTCCTCAACTCACGTCACGCCGGCACGCGGGGGAGCAGAGCCGGCGACGAAGGGTCGGGAGCCACGCGGGGTAGGGCGGCGGCGAGGGCGTCGCCGAGCGCGGGTGGTGGTGGGCGGCGGCGGAGGTTAGGGTTTCGGGGTTGCCGGGGTCGCCGAGTTCCAATGGTTGCCGGACATAGAGGAGAAGGAGGTGGGGGCGGAGGGAAGGTCCGGCGGCGGCGGCGGCGGCTCGTCCGGCGGCGGAGGCGAGACGGCGCGGGAGCGCCGCCGGCCGGCCGGGGGGCAGGGACCGGCGGCGCAGGGGAGGAGAAGAAGCGGATTAGGAAGGGCGGGGGCACGCGGTGGGGTGGATGGTGGGCGGGCGGCGCGGCGGCGTATCAGCCGCCGGCGGGGGCGGCGGCGGTGGTTGTGCGGCACGAGAAAGAAGACGGCAGCGGCAGCGAGGCCACTGGTTAGGAAGGGCGGGAGGGCGCGGCGGGGGCGGACGGTGGGCAGGAGGCGCGGCGGCGGCGGACGGAGGAAGAAAAAGAAGGTGGGGCGGCAGCGGACGGAGAAAGAAGAAGATGGGGCGACGGGGGCTGCTAATGGGCCGCCGTGGGCCTCTAAGCCAGCGCTCCTATGTGGCTTCCGCAAGCCGGAGCCCCCGGTATTAACAGCTCAAAGAAATGATTGTCATGAATGGATCGTGCCAATGCATTAGCATACTACGTACGTAATACTACGTAGTGTTTTGTGTAGAGACTGCTGTACGAATTTTGAAGGGAATCAGATTTTAGCCAACAATTGTAACATTAACCCTCTTAACGTAGTACAGTATCTTGCCAGCACATGGAAATCCTTTATATATAGCATCAGAAAATTAGTACTTCCTCCGTTCCAAATTATAAGTCGTTTTGGCAAATCTAGATTCATAGTTAGTAGCATGTATCTACATATATACTTATGTCTAGATACATACTACTAACTATGAATCTAGATTTGTCAAAACGACCAATAATTTGGTAATTTAGAATGGAGGGAGTACAACCCAGTCATGAGTTTCGAGCAGAAGAATAGATTATTGTATTTGTATGCTCAGATAATTAATCACATGTTCCACGGATTCACAGTTTCTGACAAGGGGGGCTAACAAAGGAAAGAAACAACAATATGGGAATTTACATCATGACAAACAAACCTATTGAATCAAATACAACGGCAGTAGCACCAAAACCTGCTAGCAACTCGAAGAAAGCTGAAAAGAAGAAAAAAGGATTCCGAACATCCAAGTCCTCTGGCTTCTTATATAACTCAAACATATGTTAGCTTCTAGAGTCCCAGGACTGTACCCTTTTTATGTATAATGCTCACAAAGGAACAACCTTATGAGAATACTGTCTATTCTATAGTCAGAAATGGTGTCCTTATGGAAAAGTAATACTCAGACATGGGCCTTCACGCTTCTGGAAACCCTAGATCTCGAAGCGGTTCTCCTTCGATCAGTGAAAAACATGGAGATTACCAGTAAGAACACTACAATTGATAATGCCCAGACAGCAACTATCCACATCCTGGAAGATCTGGCCAGTCTCCTTGATCGATGCACAGGTGGTATGGTGGCTGCAGCCCTTTCAACAGTCCTTTCCCTTGCCCCGTCCAAGGACTCAAATTTTCCTCTATTTTTAATTCTGGATGACTCATGTGCAATCCTCTCAATTTTGTTTGAGAAGGTGCCGTGGATAGCATCTAGTCGGGGGCAATTTCGGCGCTTATGGTGCAGATATAGAGCTTTATTCAAAGCCCTTCCACATTCAATGCTCAGAAGATCCCTCTCCCGTGCATCTAGATTCTCTTGCATGATGGTAGCTGGATCAGGTGGTTCAGGGAACTTGGCCCAGCATGTATTTACCATATCAGCATTTCTCCAATCAGCCTTGTCAAAGCTCCAATTACCAACTCCAAATCTTAACCCGTAATGGAAAACCTTATATTTTGCTCCAGGTAGTGGAACATAACCTGGATATATCATTATGTCCCTCCTAATGATGTGGCGCAGGTTAATCTGCAAGTGAATAAGGAAGAGATCACCCCACAAGATAGACAATCCGTAGTGAACGGATGAAATAAAATTTTATTTTCTTGAAAGGAGACAAGTGTGTGCTACTGATGCCAACCACACTATTCTTTTCTAGAATTAGTCGGTGCAAAATTTCATACTACTTTTATAGGAGTGTCTGAATGTAACTTGCGATCCTTGCACAACATTTTTAAGAAAATATGTAAGAATAAAACTGCACATACCTCAGCTGCTGCAAATGAGTAGCCATACATCTCACTAATCCAGCCAGATTCATATATGTCACCAGTAATGTTTGTTGCATAATGAGCTTTGTCTGCACGAACCTCCTCTGATTTGTGCAGCCAAAGTATAGCAAAACGGCGAAGATCATCTATATGCATGATAATGACACCACCAACCTTGTCACATGCAGAGGGATTGCGAGTGTGTATCTTCGCAAGTATGTTATCACACCCAATGAGGTATCTGGTACACATCAAGGATAAAATTACTACATGGAGAATACATGCTTCAAATCAACCATAGGAAAAAAAAAACTACAGCGTAGCCAAACACAGGCTACTTTCATGGCACAACAAAGTCTTACTCGTAGGGAGTAGAAACAGGATGACCGAGTTTTGCACCATATTCCCATGGGGTGATGGGGCCTCTCATGATCATGTCAGCATCTAAGATAACAATGAACTCAGCATCAGTTTGTACATGGTTGAGCCAATGGAGAACTGCTGCAGGTTTGTTGATTGCAGGGTACCTAGCAAAAGCGCTATGTGAGCAGGTTCTCTTGAACAATTTAGACACTATATTAAACTCAGAGGTTATACCAGTCCCCTGTCAATGGATGACGGCTCATAGATGGAACATAATGTGTTGGAGCAAGGTCATGGCCTTTATAATTCTTCAAGTCCTCGTCCGTGCAGCTCAATAAGCGTGTAATGTTACCAGGTTGCCCGCTTAAACGAAAGCTGTGCATGAGCCCAACAGTTTGCCAGTCAAAATATGATGAACATTCAGTGGAGAAAAGGGTGTGTATTTTCGGATATTCACTGTTTGCCTTGGATAATGCAACGTGTTGCAAAGTCATTGTGCTATCAACCTTTTGACCCTTCCAATACTTTGGTTTTGTAAGCTCTGAAAACTTTCGGCTTTTAAGGAAACTCAGGTATTTTGACCACTGTGCTTTCGGGCACCCAACAGATGCATGATGCAACAAGAGCCCCTCATTCAAGGTGTTAATGCATTCTATGCTTAAAAATAAGCCCCGTTTTACATTTGGGTCGGATTCCATCGTCTCGACCTATAAATTTTAGCAACGTTAAGAAACATCTGTCATATGTTTAGCTATAAGTGAGCACACCATGACGGCATGAAATATGATCAGAAATATGTTTACCTCTCTGGGAAAAGGCGGCGGAGGGAATAAGCGGTTGCAATCATAAACAATTCCATCCTCATGGTGTTCTAATTTACTGAATGACCAGTTTCCAACTTTAAATGGCAAACCATAATGCAAGATAAGTGGCTCAATGCCAGGTCTTGGAGTATAACCTGGGTAGATCATTATATCATCATTTATCTTGTGCCGTAGACCTACCTGTGCACGAGGACCAGATAATGAAGCCACAGGCAAGTTTGGAATCCATCCAGTGAAAATTTTACTTTGTCAAAGACGCATAATTAAGAGAGTGGATTCAACTTACTTCTGCAGCACCAAATGCATACCCATACATCTCACTGATCCAACCCATGCCATATATATCACCAGTAATATTGGTTGACCAATGGGACTTATCCTGCCTCACTTCTTCAGTTTTTGAAAGCCATAGAGGTGCTAGAGCTCTTAAGTCATCGATATGCATGGCAAGAATTCCCCCAACTTTATCACAAAATTCTGGATGTGCAGTGTGAAGCTGTGCTAGGATGTTATCACAGCCCTTCAAATATCTAGTTATGAGAAATATAGACTGAAATCAATTAGAGGTCCGGTATAAATCAGACATAATGGGGCACCGAGCCTATGACTGACAACCAACAGTTAGTGTTGGAACATAAAATACATATCTAATTGTATTTCTCTTATCAGAAATATGAAGCAGCACACAGACTTCCTCCTTGACATACTACAACCTTATACAACGAATTTTTCTGACGTTCTAACAGGAAAATGGAATGTGAGTTAGCAAATTACTATTGCAGACATAGGTAAGATCCTAGTGGAAGGATGAGTAATAAATGTCTAGATTATTGACGCAAAAGAATAATTATGTGATTTACTGAAGCTCCATCCTTTCCAAATAATTAAGACCATATCAGTACAAAAAGGAGAAAGACAGAATTAATATCCAAGCGTGTAAAAATCATACCCATAATAAGCAGCAAATGGCTTGCCTTTCTCTGCCCCGAGTTCCCAGGGAATAATGGGTCCTCGAACAATCTGGTCGGCATCCAAGATTACAACCCAATCAACATTGTCTGCCTCTGGACTATGCTTTAACCAATGCACCACCCCTGCAGGCTTATTGATGGCCGGGTACCTTCACATGAAAATTGAAAGGACGCCCAGTGAGTTCGCTTTAATTTGAAACAAGGTATCTTAACTTGAAAAATAGCAATCCCACACTCTTCCAGCGTAACTTTGGGATCCCTCCAGTTGGCTTCTTACCATTTAATTCTATGACTACCAGTCTATCGCAAACTCCTACCATATATACTACTGCAGCCTAAACCCATGAACTCCCCATACTTTACATAATGTTGGCAGCTCATTCAGCAATTCATCAAAATATTAGTCCAACCGTTCAATTTTTGTTTAGCAGCCAGCATATTATACCATAAATCAGGGATAGGTTCTCAGAAATGCTTCCAAGCAACCACCCAGAAATGCACATTCCATTTCGAAGCACCACAACTAACTACTCGAGCAGAAGCCTCTCCAAACTTGCGAAAAGAGGAAATCATAATAGCCAATACCATCAAGTTCTTACAGGTTGGCCCAAGGAACAAATTCCCTAGAATAGTAAGTGGAGTGATGGTTGTGTATGTGACGGCGAGCGTTACCAGTCGCCGGTGCGTGGGTGGCGGCTGTAGGAGGGGACCTGGAGGGTGTGTCCGATGCGGAGGCCGCGGTAGGAGGGGAGCTGGTCCTCCGCGCAGCTGAGGAGGCGGGTGACGCCGCCGGGCTGCCCCGCCTTGCGGAGGCTGTGGAGGAGCCCCACCGCCTGCCAGTCGAAGTAGTCGCCGCACTCCACCGAGAACAGCGTGTGCAGACGCCGCCCCTCCCCCGCTGCCGCCGCCGCCGATACCCACGCCGGATACAGCAGCAGGAGCGCGGCCGTCACCGCGATCGCCGCCGCCATTGCTGGTGGCGCGGCGGATCTCGCGCCCGGACGGATCCCGCCTTCGGGCTGACCCCGCTATCTTTTCTCTCTAATTTTTCGAGTTTGGTTCGTTGTCCGTTTGTGCGCCCGTGTCATTGAGAGCGAGGACTTCATGGAGTCGCGGGTTTTAGTAAATACGCCAACCTGTGTGGCTTGCGTAAAAGTATTGGCAGTACTACTGTTATACTTGTACGGAGTACGCCAACAAGCCAAAGCTCAGAAACATGTCAGCTGTGCTTGAGCTTGGTGCAAACGGGTTTGCCTTCTTAGCATCCGACCTTAGGTAACTATGATCTCAAGTTACACCAGCTAGTGCAGAATTTACTGTCAGTTTATGCAGATTCTGCGTATAATTTGTGCTTCGTTTATAGGTGAGGCAGGAATCGAAGAACTCGAGAAATAAAGAATTCAACTGCAGATGTTGCAGTTCGCCGTAGCATTGTGTTCTTGAGAGACAGTGTTCTCCGTGGGCATCACACGCCACGTAAGGAAACAATACTCGAATGACTATGAACGGAGAGCGTCGACATATCATTCATGCTAATCATTTAAACCTTCGGCATTGTCTTCGGATTAGGCTAAATCTTCAAGGCTTCAACATGGTATCCTCATAACATCGTTTTCGGTAGAAGATATCCTTTTGATTTGTGGGAGACATTGGAAAGAACGAGATCGGGTTTTGACCGTCAGATTTACTGGGCAACTGACAGAAAAGAGTCCGCAAACAACACGGATTTATGCAAATCAGTCAACTTCAGGCAGTTTATTAAGGGGGTAATATCAAGATTAACTACTGACTATGAATTTTTCATTGAGTGCTAGAAATAAAATCAAATTGCAAAATTATCGCTTTAGGTAATTCAGAATATATCACATTTCTTGTGTCTACAGTCTGTAGTTCTGACTATGATATCCTGCATCACCACTTATGCCAGTAACTCTGCCACTCTCCGCATAACATGATAATTCCTCTATGGCATGTGTTCCTTTCCTATGTAATGACCTTCCTCCTTTTTCATGTCAATTTAAGTTGAAGAACTAGCTCTGCATCAGAAGTACACTAGAATTCTTCACATAGCTGTATCACCTATGTAACTGTTTCATGTTAGATTAGCAAATAACTTCACAATCTGCAGGTTCTGATGGAGTTTCTTCGCCTATACAAATAGTTTTCCTGTGAATGTCATAAGCCTAATATACCTTATGCAACGCTGCATCAATTTACTGCAAATGTCAGTTGTGCAAAGCAAAGATTTGGCAATCTTCATATATAGTTTGAAGATCATCCATCGTAAAGGGTATACATTATAATCATCGTGCCATGACACAGTCTATAATACAGACAATTATCAAAAGTGGAGAGACTACAAATTAAATCCTTCCACCACAGGATCAAGTTAGATCACTATAGCCCTACAGGAGCGCTATACGGGGACATACCAAAGAACATAATCCTTCCTCACAGAAGGACATGGTCGAAAGATGGGAGTGGCTGAAGGATTTATGCAAATAGGCCTCCGTCTAGCAACGGGAAATCCATTGTTTCACTACTAAGCTCTGGATCATCATACCAGTTATTCTGCAGTCCATGTAGCATCATTGCATCATTGCACTGAAACAAATCAATGCTATTCAGTCCTAGCTGATAGCCCGACAGGTCATCAGGTAGACAAGCCAAATCAGTGCTGCATATGATACTCGCCTCGTCTGAAGTAAGCAAAGTGGCTTGGTTCCTTGCCTGGTCAAAGTAACAATTTTTAGCACTGGAGAACCCATCCACACTGGAAAACTTCTGGTCACTGTTAGTTGAGGTCACAACACTGTCACTAAGTTGAGCAGAAACTGAATCAACTGTACACGTCAGCGCCGGTGATAACGACTTCATACAGCCAAGAAGATCTGGTTTAACATCTGGGAAGTCTCTGACATCCCCCTCAATACTGCAACTCATCGATACGATTGGTGGTGGAGCATATAGATGGCCAGTGGTGATTGGGTTCTCTAAGTCTGGTTTGGGCAGGCAAGAATAGTCTCCTAGCAGGTCACAGCGCTCATGGTTATGCTTTGGGTACTGCATGAACTGCTTCGGTGGTACACTTCCAGTCCAGGACTGACATTCCAAGATCATGTTTTCTGACGGCTTTCTGTCCTGATTCACTGGCATTCTTTCAAAAGAGAGCACCCCACCTAAAGGAGAAGCACTGGTGGCATTCTGAGGGTCAATAACATCACCTACTGGGGTTCCATTTTTATCTGGCACCTTCAAGGGCACCACAATCTTCGTGTCTTCCAGATGAGGATCAAGCATGTTTGTCTGAGCTTGAATCTTCTGAGAACTATGCTGAAATCCATTGGCACTATTGCCTGGTTGCTCTTGGAAGGAGTTCCGGAGGTTAAGGTTATCTGATGGTCCCTTGTGATTGAAATCTTGCCTAGCAGCACCCATTATCCTTTCCTCATTCTGCTTTTGCAACCTACTCAAGTAGAGGCGATATTTCTGCACAGAAAATAATTCTATTCTTAGAACACTCGAGATCTAAGTACAAGTATCAGAGGAGGTTAATACTAAAAAAACATTTATAAATTCGAAGGCATACAGGGATTTTAAACTTGAATTCTAAGTATCCAATTACATGATCTTCTTTTAGGGCAATGGTAGGTGCTCTGCCTGTTCATTGAAGTACGAAATAGAAAATATGTACAGATGGTGGCCTAGGCAGGGTGCCTGGCAACGGAAGCTACATTTTCAGTAGTCAGCACGGATTGCTCTAGCCGCTCCAGCACCATCTAAAAGCAGATGTCTTCAAATTTTGTTTCAAATTTTCAAGAGTCAGCACGAATTACATGATCCATCTCGAATTTCGTTTGGCCTTTCCATGAAATCTCAAATGTCTTCATATTTCAGGCTTTTTAAGTTAAGGATGAACGTGCAAATTGCTTGGAACAAAAGGCTTTGTTGATTATATTGTGAGTTAAGAATGCAAGTAGTGTTGCAAAGAAGTTTTCAGTGGAAGCTGCTAGATTACTACATTCCAAGAGTTAGCCCCATGAATTACACAATCGGAGATTTTCCATGAACGTGACTAGGCCAAGAGCATGTCATGTCAGAACTTATCAGGAATCAGCATAGAATCCAGTTTTCAAGGGAAGAGAACATTTATAAAAATAAAAAATGAAAAATTACTGTTTCTTCCAGAAAAAAGTTACTGTCTGAATATGATATCTGCCATACCTGAAGATGGCTGGCTACATTCTCCCTTGTCAGGCCAGGAACATTCATTAGATCCAGTATTTTCTTTGGCCCAACTTCTGCAAGACAGCAATAGTTGCAATTTTAAATTGGCATCATCCAAATTTTATAGATTCAGCCATTCAGAAAGTCAGGTGCAAATTTATCATTTTTTTAGAGGACTCACTGTCAAATCCGATTTGGTTGACCGCATTAACAAACTTCTGATGAAGGTCAACTGACCAGACAACTCTAGCCTTCTTAACAGTAGCACCATCACTTGAGTCCTGATCTGCATGGTCCTTATCGACATCTTTTCTCTTCCTCAGGGTATCAGAGTCAGCTCTCATAAATAGGCCCCTCTCTTCCAGTCCCTCACAACCATTTCTAAATATTTGGAGATCGTCACAGCTGTCATTACCTTCGATCTCTTTCACCTCATGCATTTTCTTCCTATACACGTGTTGCCAGATGTTCCGGAGTTCCTTCATCCGAACAGGCTTGAGGAGATAGTCACAAGCACCATGCTGGACACCTTTCATCACCCTACTTGTTTCTCCGTCGATGGACATCACTGTGAAAACAGATTGGAGCAATTTGGTATTTTGAGAATAGATATTGAAACAAGTAGAACATATTATGATATTTATTTGTTCTCTGAAACTTGCAGGAAGACAGGTCTGGTGTTGGATACTGACTTATAACAGGAAGATCCATCTCAAGCCCAATGTGCTCCAGAAGCTTGAAACCATCCATGTCAGGCATGTTGACATCACTTATTACAATGTCAAACTTGTTTCTCCTCTCCCGTAGAATTTGCAGAGCAACACTGGCTAAGCCGCATGTAGTGACTGCAGGAAAATAACTACTTTAGTCTCAGTACAGAATGATCCATGATTAAAAATCATAGATATAGATGCATGAATGCAATATTCTCGGTTGAAAGTGAGATAGATAGTACTGGATTATTAGCAATAAAGCTTGTCCAAGAAACAGGCCATTCAATAGCGATAACCAATAACAGGTCTGCCAAATGGACTAAAAATTATGTCCAGATGAAAATAAAATTGTCCGTGAAAAACAAATATGATATGTTTATTGGGTAACTTTTATTGGAAATTTTACTGCTTCCAAAGACAGTTATGGTGCGATAAAAATATAGCAAATAAATAGTCTGCAGCCTGCAGCAATATAAAGTAAGAATACAAGGCATCGATTTAAAACGGTGACAAACTAAAGATAACCTCGCAGTTCAGTAGGTTAATAATGCCTATGTTGTTCCATGTTTCAACATGAGAAAAAAATTAGCAGAAGAAATAATGGACTAGACCTATAGCTTTCACTCATAAAGTCAGTGCCACACAATTTGAGAAAGAGAAACTACATCAAAGGCAGAAATACCTCATGTCTGAGCAATCACGATTACTTCAACTTACAGCATACAAGCAAAAACAAGTAGATAAAAGAAGCTCAAAAGTAGAAAAATTGATGCCATATATCTGTATAAGGAAACTCCTCGGAGAACCTAAGCAACCAATCACCTTAATCAATAACCTTATCCCCACCTAAACTAACAGGACTTGGCGAAAGGCAACTGCTTATCACTCAGAACGTACTCACGAGCCGCGGCACAAGCGCGAGACGTCACTAATCATTTGCAGTGTAATTTCAACGAACACCAGGCCTGTGTGCGTGAGCGGAGCATGCGATCGATCTCCCATCTTCCCCTACTCCCAACCCGACTTATCCATCAAGCTAAAGAAGAAGAAGGAGCAAAGAGGAAAGCAGAGAGATTCTAACCTTCGTAGGAACACTTCCTGAGCATCTTCTCGAGGATCTTGAGCCAAGTCGGGTCGTCGTCCACGACGAGGACGCGCAGCCCGTAGGGGAACGCCGTGGCGTCGGCCAGGGCCATGGCGCCGCCTAGGGCCTAGCAGCCCCCTCCGCCTCCGGCTGCCTGCTGCTCCGCTCGCAGCGGGGGGTGGAGTGGGGGGTGGGGGAGCAAGAAGGCAGGGGACGCCGGGGGGAGCTTTAAAAAGCGGTTAAAAAGGGCGCAGCGCAGCGGGGAAGTGGAGGCGGAGGAGGCCGCCGATAAATATTGGCGCCCGTTGGTTAACTAACTTTATTCCCTGTCTCCCTCGCGACGCTAGGCTTTGCGAGCCAAATGGTGCTTGCTTGCTTGCTTTGGAATAACAACCCGGCTCGGCGAGCGGGAGTGAGTCGCCACCGGTCTTGATCGAGTGGAATATGAACTAGCAAAGTGCCAGGCTTTAGCTTTTCTTTCTGGTTGGGAGAAATGGTTATTGTGTAGCCATTGCGCTTGTTGTGCTGTAGGAGTTGTTTTTTGTTTCCACCCAAGAAAGCAGGGAGAAAGCTCAAGAGGAATATGTTGGGTTAATTAGAGGATTCGCCCCTCGTATAATTGGATGGGCAGCCAATACCGATATTGTTGTGACAACGATATTGATCGTTGGATATATATGTCCGTAGCTCTTGATTTTATTTTGATTCTTACAAGGCCGTACTGTAGCTCTTAATTTCATAACCATTATTATGATCTCGAGTCTACAATTGAGTAGGATCGAGTAGCATCATACTAGGATACCGTGTATCGTTAATCAAGCTCCATCAATTCAATTGTCATGTATTCTCCTATTTACAAGTTGCTATATTTATATAATATTTTGTAAGCATATACGTAGTGGTGTATGTACTGGTAGTGTTGAGCTATAGTACGTATTACAACAAATATAATCTTCCACATTAACAGATTGGGTTATATTGTACTTTTGCAAAATATTTTCTTTTGTCCGAGAACATGGTAGCGTTGTTATGCATACGTATATACTCCAATTAAGGTTGTTACCTTAGTAGTTTGCACCAGATATGCTTTACACCTAGTTCTCCTAAAATCTAGTACCTGTACCGAGACTAGTCGTGATTCGTTAGTGCTGTGAAACTTGAAACCTCTGGTCAAAGCGTTCGCCTTTGAGCAAAGCACAGGTGCCATTCCATTTGTTTTCATCTCTTCTTTTGCCCCCCTCGATCGATGCCTCCCCCCAGGCCCCTGGTGGTGCCTGCCAGTCTTGTCAGGCGAGAGCTGAGCTGAGAATTTCCCCCGACAAGAGAAACCTGTCGGTCGGATCGTGGCCACCACCGGCAAGCCGGCCGGCACCACCACGCGCGCTCGCGCGCCCCGAATCACACCTCCATTTGGTAACCTGGAAAGGCCCCGCCGCTCACATCCGATGAGCTAGCTACCTGGCCATTGATCGCGTCGTGTGGCCAGAGGCGGGCGGCCTCCGGCGCGGCGGAAAAGCTCCACGCCCAGGGCGCGGCACGCAGCGCCCTGTCAGGACTCAGGCGCGCGCGCGACGGCGGTGGAAGAATCCCCTCGGTGGCGCGCGAGATTCCGAGCCCCTACGTGGAGCAGTACCCGCCGGAGCCACAGGAATCCGGAACCTGCGTGGTCTCGATCATCTCATAGGCGCCGCGCCGGCCATTCACGTGTAGACACCGCGGCGCCGGCGACGTCGCTCTTCACCAGTTCCTCCGCCGGCCGGGGCACACTTGCTCGGTTTACCATCATGGCGCAGAAACTCGAAGGCCGGGGCCCGGCCGGCGGCCCCCCACGCCGTCCGGAAAGGCGAGCGAAGGGATCGGATCCCGGCCGCCGCCGGTACGAACGAACCAGCGAGCCCCACGCCTTCGCGTGCACCCGATGCCCGCGGCGCGCACGGCACGGGTACATGCTCTCGCGGTCGCGCGGCCACGGCTAGGCTGCTTCGCGCGGCGCGCGGCGAGTGGTGGACCGGCGGCTTTGCGCCAGATGCCCCCCGCGCCGCGAAAGGCGCGCGCGCTTGCAACGCACGGGCCAATGCACAAGAGACAGGGCGGCGATCCCCCACCTGACCGTCCGCGGCGCGCGCATCCGCATCCGCACACGTGCCGCGCCGGCCCCCGGTGAAGGATGGATGGGGTGGGGAGGAATTGGAATGTGCTCGCGTGGGGGCCGGGCCGGGGGTTGGGGCAGCCGAGCACGAACCAAAAGCTAGCCGCGCGGGGGTGCGGGCGGGCGGTGCCCGGTGCGCGCCCAACGTGGAAAGGCCGCACCGGGCGCGTAAAATATGTGCGCGGGTGCCCAGTGGGGCGAGGCATGGGAATGTTCGTTCCATTCGTTCGCGCGAGCACTCGCGTCGCCAAAGCCCAAAGCCACCACTCCGGCTCCGGGCATGGTGGTGTTCGCAGAAGCGGCGAGTAATCGGGAGAGGCCACAAATCACATCGCTGATTCCCCCCATCATAATTCATTCATTCCGGGGCAATAATAATGCGACCGGATGGTGGTTGTACTTGGGGGCGAGGTTGGCAAGCATCGGGCGGGGCGCTTCTGATGAGTGTCGCCGGAAAGCTTGAGAGCTTTAAGAGCCAGCCACCCCTCTTTTTCATGTGGGTTACGCTACGCAGCGCAAGGCCGGGCACACACAAGCTTATTATTAGTGGGGGGACGGGAAGGCCGGCCGCCTATGGGCGCCGGGATTAGTGGAGCGGAGAGGCCACGCAGCGGCGCGGCCCTACACAGCCTTGCTGCTTTGCTTCGTGGCCAATGGCCTCCGCACGGCAGATTCCTCTCTATCCCATGGCTTGCCGCCTTCGTTTCTGCACCCGGCCGGGTCCTTTTCTCTCCTGTCCTACTAATGCCGCCGCTACTCGCCCATGCCTCCTGAGTTTTGCTGTTCCGTTCGCCGTTAAAGAAAAAGGTGGAGAAACGATTAGTGGAGGATTCAGATGGTGGCTTTATTTGATCGATTAGACATGTCAATCTTTTCCCCGTGATAAATTAAAATATAAACTAATCCGACTGAGAGAGATGGGTGTCCTTGAGAGGTACAATGGTGCACTTGATGGATGATGCCTTTGCAGGTACATGAGCCCTGCTGAAATCTATCTGCGATCTTTCTCCAAAGGGGTAATCTATCTGCTGTTTAGTGGTTGGTGCCGCCAGCTGCCTCTTGGTAACTATCTTTACCTTTGCACCTGGCTCCAATCATAAGGCTGCTTGTGCCACAATTACCGCGTTCTTATTCCTTCACTACTCAAAGCAGCAGATTCTGCAGTTACCGACAGAGTTGACCCTGCCACTGAAAGTGTGCCTGTAACTGAAAGGAAGTAACTATCGATAAAGCAGCAGCAAGTGTTTGGTTCATTAGTTGTCTCGGCTGGCCTTAGGAGTGGCTCAACAAGGCAAAGTTTCACTGTTTTTTATGCTGGTAGAGTAGTGACTCAAAAGACTCTGATTGGAACACTACCACTTGAACTCGATGCTATGCTAGATTGTCAGTCAGCAGAAGCAGCAGTAGTAGATAGAGTACATACAGAAACAAAAGGAAGGAAGCTGGCCACAAGATGTGAGGCCAATGAGGAGCTTAATCATTGGAGGTTTCTGTTCAGATATGCCAAACGAGAGTTCTCATGACAAGGGAACAGTATCTGTTATTCCTTTTTCTTATTGTGGGACTAGGAAAAAGCAGCAGAATACCACCCCCATTTACAAATGCCCTTAGGCCTTACTAGCATTCTGTAAAGCAATTCTACTAGGCCTAGATGTAAATTTTTGTGTTTGTGTGTGTCTTATCTAAAAGGCATTTTCTCATCACCAATAGCTGCATTTTAGTTTTTTTCCTTTGGTTATAAAATGGGAGCAAGAATACTTGTTGGTGCCTTCACTTTCACATGGGCTGCATTCTCTCTCTGCCTTTTGAAGTGGCGCTGAAATGATTGTTTAAATTATGCAACACTTTGAGCCCTTTTTTGGGTAGTCCTAATAGGGTAGGCAACTGTGTGTCGCAGTCTGGTGTAGCCCTGAAGGGAGAAAAATCTAAACAAATATATCCTCCTCCAGATTTTGCCAGATTGGTCTAGCCATTTGACTCAGTGCTTGTAGGGCTTACTTCTCTGCGATCTAAAGGTCAAGTAATGGAGCAACCAGTCTCTGGACTGCGGACTTGCGTGCCCAAAAATGAGCAGTCAATGGTGCTTGTGTTGCCACACTTATGTTGTTTTGGAAAAAGGAAAATTTGGGTGCTCCTATCCTCCTGCCTTTGCAAACTGCAGGCACTGAACTGCAGGATAATGTTTCAGATAGTTCCTTTCTCATCCATCTTGGTTGCCTTTTGCGGCAGATTGGCCTCTGAAGTTTTTAAATGGACGATTCCACTAAAACCAGCTTGCTTGCAGGGGCTAGTGACGACTGCCACATATCAGTGCCCAAATTGTAGTAACAAAGTATTAAAATAACTGTCCAGCAGAGTAAGTTGTATTTCTTTTATCGAGAAACAATAATGCTTCTATACAACACTAGAAAAGACACATACTACTAGATCCTAGAACTTAAGGAGTTACTACCAACAGTTAGGCACAAAGCACCCCTCTGTCACTTTTGCGATTGGTGCAGGCATTTCCTCTCTCGGAGAAAAGCACATTAGCACTTGCTGCTGATATTTGCCGCTCGCCGATCCAATGCTGCGATGATTAAGCAAGCAAGCACCACGGCGGTGGACGGTGGTGTTAGTGCTGCAAAGCCCTACCTAACATGCATTTCTTTCAGCGTGCAGATGGAAGCTAGCTAGTGAAAATACTAATACTAAATAAACAAAAGATAGGCTTCACTGTCATGCAATCGTTGCTGTCTCCACAACAAGAACGTCGTCCGACAGGTCGTGCAGGGGGCTCTACGTGGAAAAGACCCGCCGTTTGCAGCGTCCGTTCCCCCTCGCCTCCCTCCCCCGATCAAAGCGTGCGTGATAGTGCTCGGAGAAAGCAGGCAGATAAAGCCAGTGACGACAGCGAGCGCTTGGCCTCTTGCATGCCTTTACCACCCGCCGTGACACAACTCGATCACTAGCCTGCTGCTGAAAGGGCCAGTCGCAGCTTGATCGAGCTCGTCCCTCTACTCCTTTGAAAACTCATGGCCTATACCAACACGCCGCCGCGTCCCGTCGCTCGTCGTGCGTGCGTGCGGCTCTCGAGTGCTCTCTTTGACTGGGCAGCATCACATTATTGTATATATATATATTGTCAGTTCTGTCACTGTTATATATACAGATTATTGTTAACGGCATGCTAACAAAGAAGTGAGCCACCGCCGAGACTTTCCATTCGATCGAAGAAGAGGGTTTTATTTCCTGCTACCTAACGGATCGGAGCCCATCATGATCATGGCGAGAGCTAACGAGACCACCACCGCGGCCGCCGCAAAAGCCTACGGGCAGGCGCCGAGGATATCCATCCGGGAGAGATCGAATGCACAGATGGATCGAGTGCGTAGGGGGACAGCACAGTCGCGGGCGCGGGGTCCGGCGACTCGTCATCAGCCCATCACCATGTGGTCTCGCCACTGCACGATCTATCGAGCATCACCGATCGATCGCGATCGATCAGTGGCGGCAACTAGATAGATAGATTAGGGCATGCAGCTGGATCACGCGGCCCGGGCATCACTAGATAGATAAGCACTGCCCCGGCCGGCCTCCCTCGGCCTCGGGGCGGCTGTGGCCTGTGGGGATGTCTGTCGCCGTCGTACGAGCTGATCACCTCGATCGAGTCCCCTCTGTTCCCAACCCTACATGGTACTGACCTCTCTTTGCACTAACAAAAGGTGAGAGGAAGAATACGCTTCGTGCTTAAGTTTCCAAAAGGAAGGTATAGCCAACAGCCAGGGCATGCATTGTGAATTTGTGAAAGAAGCCCTGGAATGTACGTACACACCGTGGCGGACACAAGCCTAGGGCCACCTGGGCCATGGCCCTAGGCGTGGACCGAAATTCTCCACTGATATTACTGTAGCAATAAAGATGCCCAATAGTTATTTACGAATTGGCCATGGACTGGCCCCAGGCCTTAGGCCAAAATCTGTCCGCCCCTCCGTACACGTGTCTGAAGAAGAACCGGCGATCATGCCATGATTGGGACTTGGGACGTACGGGTGGCAGGGTTGGACAGACTACAGAGGACGATGAAGCACGATGGTCTGCTGATTTTCTTTACAGAGTCGTCGATCACAGGTTGCTTTTTTTCGTCCATTCCTTCTTTGGTTCATTGCCCATTCCTCAGATGTTGCTCTATAGGGGCAAGCACTGGCGGCCGAACAATATTCCTACATGGGCATTGCAACTTTATTCCTTTTTTTCATAGAACAAAATGTTTAATTATATATACCTAGGCTCAGACGTGTTTGTGCCTTGGTTATTATTCTCCTGGGGAGCATGAACCGAACCGAACAATGCATGGTCAACATGGTTAAATGGAGGTTACGTTGGAGCAGCGTTTGTCGATCACAAATGACCTGAAAATCAGATCCTCGCCATCCGCTGCCTGCAGGAACCCGCTGCTAAATTGACCAGGGTGTCTCCAGGAATATATCGTCAGATGGTGCAGTACAAATTAAACTCGTGACAGAACATGAAGCTACTTGCTACCTTCTTCCCAGCCATCAGCAGCACCTTGTTCCCAACTCTCCAATTGCAGATTATTCCCATGGCCAGAATTTCCTGCGGCCTGCACGACGCGTCAGCCAGAAGGGAGAGCTCGCGGGAATCTGAATGTTTTTATGCAGTGCTGAACTGCTGTTAGATGCCTTGTGCACACAGTTGCGTAGAAATTCCTCTTTGGCAAATGCCAGTTGTTAAGTTGCTCGTGTTACAGGCATCAAAACAGGCAGAAATTGAACACCCACGGCCACGAACGGGCATGCATGCATCCCAGCACCGGCACGTAAGTATCTTTAGTCATGATGAACCGAGAAAAGTGACGAAGCAATCTGTCAAGAGAGAGAGAGAGATAATGACAAAGCTAACTCTACACGTGGTGTTTCATACAACCGTTTAAACGAGAAGTTAGCTGCAAAGATCATTCAGTATTATCTTAAAAAAACTGCAAAGATCATTTGAATCAGTGAGCACCAGGAGCGAGAGAATTCTATATGGACAATGGCGGACAGCTAACGCAGCTGAAACAAAGCTCCCATTGAGCACGTGGAGTCCTGGTTAGTTCCAAAGCCAGTAAGCTCAATGATATGCAAGATGTGGACAACACACAGAGAGTATTTCAGCTAGTGAAAACCAGATGTCTCTGCCTGTTAGAGACGCATGTCCTTTCTGAAAGACGGGTTTCGATTCACACCTGAAGCATCGTCTTCAGATCGCGGGGTCCTCCCTGGATCCTCCTGACATAATATTTTAGTCCATCAGAAGGCCGGCGAAGCACTAGTACACCCCTGTAGAATCCATGCATGCTGCTCGGCTAAACTTTTTAACATGAATTTGAAGCGTGCAGCGCATCAAATGGGCATCAAATCCCTCTTTTCTGTACAGCACTCGAGAGGGAATGAAATCTCACCGAAGATTGCTCTCGTAGGTTTTCTCTCTAATGTATGATGGTGCCAATGAGCGAGACTTCCTTTGGCGCCCTTTTTATGCCGTAATGGCCGACGGGCGAAGCTACTTGTCACCTCCACTTTCTTGCGAGATAAGCTTAGTTAATTCGGAGATATACGGGTCATTATGATGCGATCTAGGGTTCAGATGCTGTGCAGAAACCATACTTAACCTTGAGAAGCTACCCTGTGGGGAATAATGTAGGCGGTCTAGGTAAATTGCCAAGGCCTAAGCCGAGAAGTTAAAACAGCGTAGGCCAATATTGGGCCGTTTTCCTTAGCATAAAGATATATAGGATCTTGGTTGTGGCCCTTGAAGATTATGCGATCAGACGGGCCGACAACTGTTGGTGTGGCCGCGAGACGAAGCACGGGGCCCGTTAAACCCATCAAAGGCCCAACGGCCCATTGCGATCTGGCGAGGTCGTCCGATTCGACGACGACGGTAACGGCAGAGGCCAGAGGCAGGAGGAAGCTCATCTCAGTTATAGCAGGCAGCTCCATTCATAATGAGCAAGAGGCACTCGATATATGGGGTGTGTTTAGTTTGAAAAAGAGGAAGAGAAAGTTTGGTGAAAATGTCACATCGGACACTGTAGCGTACTGTAACACTTTTTGTTTGCTTGTAGGAAACATTGTCCTAACATGACCTAACTAGGCTCGAAAGATTCGTCTCGTCGTATACATCAAAACCATGTACTTAGTTTTTTTATTTATCTATATTTAATGCTCCATGCACGAGGAGAGAGATTTGATATGATCTGATGTGATAGGTGAATAGTGAAGTTTGGAGAGAGAATTTTTGGAAAGTTTGGGGAACTAAACAGGGCCTCAAGGTGATAGATAGTTCCTTTTCAAACCTGAACACAGTTTTAGAGGGCAAAGAGACTGCCAGGCATACCTTGATAGGTATTAACAGCCGTCTGAATTTGAGGTACCAAATTATTTACTAAAATAAAACTATGAGTATGCTTATACAATTTCCCTGTAATGTCCTTTTCTACCAAAGGGCTGTAGATAACCAAATTAGCACTAAACTGCCAATAACCATTGATAAATCAATATTAATGATTTCTGCTAGCGCAGTGGCTCTTCACAATTTTTCTATACTGTATGTCTCTGCTAGAAGTGGCTGTACTATTGCAAGACTATATAATTAATTTATCTATGCCATCGACACTAGAATTTGGGAGCACTCTATTTTTACATGTTCTATTGCCAGGCAGACACAGTGATGTCTCATTGTCATCTAGGCTACTACCAATCATCTCGTAAGAAAAAATATAGAATTATATCAAAATACAATGATCAGTTAAGGTCACTTTTGTTTCTTTTACGAAGAAAAGTGAAGCTCACTTATTTCCTCACCAGCCTTGATTTCGAAAGCAACGGACATCCATGGGCTGGTTCACTCCAACGAGAGCATCCAGAAAAGGAGCTGTTGAGGTTGCTGGAGTCTTAGACAGCAATCAATGTATGCGTCCTTCTCTACAGTGACCTGTTGTGGAATCGAACAACATTGCATGTCCTTGGATATCAGATGGCATTCGCCGTCGATAAATTGATCTGTTTGGATTCAGCTTGCAGACAGAGGCCGCGTTTAGATGCCAAATATGGCGTCCCGATTTGGGACTGCAGCACTAACGCGCGTCAGTGGACACACTGTAGCATTTCGTTTGTATTTGTAAAAAAGTGTCTAAAAATCTATTAATTAGGCTTAAAATGTTCGTCTCGTAGAGTACAACAAAACCGTGTAATTAGTTTTTGATTTTATCTTCGTTTAGTACTACATGCATGCTATGACATTTTGATGTGATGGAGAATCTTCTTTTTGCATAATGTATGTAGGAATAATTTTTAGGAACTAAACAGGCCAGAGATTGATCGCCATGGACCCAAAAAATTGATCTGTTGCAAGGGGTTAGGTTGATAGGAATTAATATGTTTGGTAGCTCCCACCATGTGTGCTTCTCATGAGAAACTGATCCCTGCCCTTCAAAATTCTAGCAGAAATGCAATGGAATTTCCTTCCAAACATGAGCCAATGTAGCCAATTTGCAAGCCTGAACTACAATAGTGTATTAACATTCAAGCTTGAAGCGTGATTTCTGAGACTGGAGACAGAACAAGAGCCGACTGCTCCAAGCGGGATCACAGGGTTCCGCGTTTCCACAACCGACATCTCTAGTTCACTTCTGCAGGTGCAGCGAGCAGGACCCGGCCGGGCCGTCGGTTGGAGACATCGGTGTGGTGTTTAAATGTTAGAACTGGGAGATTGAATCTGGGAGTAAGACGTCACTTCGTAATCATTGCGTTATTGTAGCGGTTCGTTTGTATTTGTAAAAAATTATTCAAAAATTGATTAATTAGGCTTAAAATATTCGTCTCGCAGAGTACAACAAAACCGTGCAATTAGTTTTTGATTTCATCTACATTTAATACTACATGCATGTTATGACATTTTGATGTGACGTGAAATCTTCTTTTTGCATAGTGTATTTATGAGTTGTTTTTTGGAACTATACATGCCCGATCTATCTAACTTCCGAACATCTCATTCATTGCAAGGCTTCGCTGGACAAGCCAGTCATGAATGGAAATGCTTGGGGACTGAAAGCTTAATTTGGTTCATAGTTTTTGGAAAAAATGCCCATAGCACCGGTATTATGGGACCAAATTTGTCATAAAAATAACTAAAGTTTGAAAGAATTCGTAGTGTGGTTTTTATGTGGGATTCTTTAGAAAGAAAATATATACACAAAAATGATCAATCATTCAGTTTACTATTGTCAAAATACCTAGCGTAGTTAATGTCTTAGTGACACCATTCGTCCTTTCACTTAAGGCCGGGCCAAACAACAAATGAGCTCTAGTTAGAGTATCGTAAAGTATTGAGAGATAGCACAACATATAACCTCTTCGATGGTCTAACTATAACAATAGGATTCCATAAAAGAAAACAACAATGGTACCACCCAATTTCAGCAGCAAAGGATTGGCAGCACCTACTTGGAGATGTAAAAACAGTTCCTTTCTGGTCAGTACCTCAAGATGCCTTTCCACAGCTCTTATCCTTCACCAAAAACAAAAACATATAACGGTCCAAAAGGCCCTAGCTTGATCCTGATAACCTGCGTGACCTTTTCACCTCCCTCTCCACCCAATGACCCAAGTCTATACTCACTTCCAGCCTTCCAGGCTCTGCAGTCCAAACTTGAGAATCTCACTATTTCAGAAGATTTGGATCTTTGGCAGACATCTAAGGCAACATCATATTTTCATCTTAAGGCATACAAAATCCTAGCTAGGCACACTGAATTGCCGCCTTCATACATATGGTTATGGAGAAGTCCCCTTGTCAGCTGAAACATAAGGTATTTCTCTAGTGCCCTTTTGCCATATAAGCGTACCAATATGAAAATTGACCTATTTTGTTACAAAGATAAATTTCGCCTTTTTTCCCATGACTTAGATTATCTCCAAGAGCGTATCTAAAATATACTCTCTAAATCATCATTTAGAGAGTCATTTGAGTAAAATTATTTTCTATACTTTTCCAACAACTTTTCTATATCTTGTCTGCAGTCTAGAGAGTCATCTCGCTCTCCATCTTTGACTATCGAGAAATCCGGAATAGAGAATATTTATATTTGGATATCCAATTGAAGAGGTTTTTTTTTCACCAAAATCTCTATTTCTGTAAATTAGAGTATCATGGAGATGCTTATCCAAACTCATTCCTCACAAACGAAGTCAAGTTCGGCATTCAAATTTTATATATAAGAGAACATCTTCAAGATTTTTCAAAAATGTTTCAAAACCTATAAGCATGTTTAAAGGGTTTTTAGGGACCCCACTAAGAATTGAGTTTTCACCAAATACTTCGTCAAATATAAATTGGCATTATGTGTGTAATTTTTAACACATGAAGGAGAAATGTAATAAAAACGATGACAAATAGTAAAATCTTGGTTATCAAGTCTACGAGCAATTGTCAGGTATTTTTTCTTAAAAAGCCATAATATGACATAAAGGTGAATGAAATTAATATAAATGAATACAGCCTAAAAATGTAACACTGCAGAGTGCAGATTGAATCTGTAGTCAATGACGAGCTGTTGTTGATCTAGTAACCAGATTAAAAAAAACAAATGGTAAGGAATAAACAAAAAAAAGCCAGCACGTGACAGAATCCGTTGTCAACAGGTACCGGCTTGTTGAAAATCCAGTTTGGAGTAGAATCCATGGTCAAACTCCAGAATGAAAACATTAGTTAGTGATGAAGGGAAGACAGTGGTCTCTCACTCTCTCTTCCAAGGGAAAAAGCTAAACCTTGCTTGGGTGTGAGTGTTTCTCGTGGCGCCAGCACTCTCCAAAGCCCAGCACGTGACGCCCGAGAACAAACATGCCAACAAACTCATCTTGTTTCTCCTCGCCATTTTTTTGTTCTTTACCCGGTCTTTCTTTCTTCTTCTTGTTTACAGTGGGCATGGGATGGAGGTAGAGAGCATCTAATGGCAGCGGAGTGTTTGGTGTAGCACGCATCCATGAAGCCGTGCCAAAGTGCCACTTAATCCATCCCTCTCCTCCTCTCTCAATCCCCATCCCCAAATCTCCAATGGCTTCTTCCCATCCACCTCCCCCGCCTCCCCGCGCCGTCCTCTTCCTGCTCCTGCTCCTGCTCCTCCTCCCGCACAATGCCGCCGCCGCCGCATCCCCGGCGGTGAACCCGTTCACGGCGAAGGCGGCCTTCATCCGCTACTGGAACCGCAAGGTGCCCAACAACCGCCCGCACCCGGCCTTCTTCGTCGCCAAGCTCTCCCCGCTCCCCGCCGCCGACTCCGCCTCCTTCCCCTCCGCTCTGCCCGACATCCGCGCCCGCCTCCCCGCGCTCTGCTCCAGAGCCGCCCTCCTCTGCGCCGGGGCGGCGTCCTCCGCCGACGCGGCGTCGGGACCCAGGGGCGGGGGCCCGTTCAAGGGCTACAGCAACGCCAACTTCTCCAACTACGGCACCGGCGGCGACGCGGCGGGGGCTGACTCGTTCCGGAGCTACTCGCCGGACGTCAACATCGCCGCCGACTCCTTCCGCCGCTACGGGCGCGACTCGTCGGGCCGCGCCGACCGCTTCGAGTCCTACGAGGCCGACGGCAACGTCGTCACCGCCAACTTCACCTCCTACGCCGGCGGCGCCACGGGCGGGTCGGGCTCATTCGCCGCCTACGCCGCCGAGACCAACGTCCCGGACTCCACCTTCACCAACTACGACGCCGAGGCCAACGGCCGCGGCCGCGGCTTCGCATCCTACTCCCAGGAGGCCAACCACGGGGAGAACGGCTTCTCCGGCTACGGCAAGAGCGGCAGCGGCGTGCGGGAGACGTTCACCTCCTACGGCAACGAGTCCAACGTCCTGGCGTCCGCCTTCGCCAACTACGGCGAGTCCGCCAATGGCGCCACCGACACCTTCACGGGCTACGGCGTCGAGGGGAACGTCCCCGAGAACACGTTCCGGAGCTACGGTGCCGGCGGCAACGCGGGCGTCGACACCTTCAAGAAGTACCGCGACGACGCCAACGTCGGCGACGACAGGTTCTCCTCCTACGCCAAGGGCGCCAACGGCGGCGCCGCCGAGTTCCAGAGCTACGGCAACTCGGCCAACCCCGGCAGCACCACCTTCAAGGGCTACGGCGAGGGCACCAATCCCAACCACCACATTGGCTTCAAGGAGTACGCCGGCGAGAACAACACCTTCAAGGGCTACGCCAAGACCGGCGTCGACTTCAAGGGGTACCACAACACCTCTGGCTCCACCGCGGCGGCGCTGACGACGGTGTCGGCGGAGGCGGCGGCATCGATGCATCACCAGCACCTCAAGTGGTCGCCGGAGCCCGGGAAGTTCTTCAGGGAGAAGGAGCTCGTGGCCGGGAACCGGATGCCAATGCCGGACATCAGGGACAAGATGCCTCCCCGTGCGTTCCTGCCCAGGGACATCGCCGCCAAGATCCCCTTCGAGCCCAATGCTGTCTCCGAGGTGTTCGGGGTGCCCCTCGACACGGCCATGGGGAAAGCCGTGGCGTCGACGGTGGCGGAGTGCCAGCGCGCGCCCAGCAAGGGCGAGACGAAGCGGTGCGCGACGTCGGCCGAGGACGTCGTGGACTTCGCCGTGGAGATGCTGGGCAGCGACATCGTCGTCCGCAGCACGGCGTCCACGGCCGGCAGCGGCGGGGACATCCGGCTCGGCGCCGTCACGGGCGTGGACGGCGGCAGGGTGACCCGGTCCGTGTCGTGCCACCAGAGCCTGTTCCCATACCTGGTGTACTACTGCCACTCGGTGCCCATGGTTCGGGTGTACGAGGCTGACATCATGGCTGCCGCCGGCTCCGGCGAGAAGATCAACCACGGCGTGGCCATCTGCCACCTGGACACGTCCGACTGGAGCCCGACGCACGGCGCGTTCGTCGCGCTCGGCGGGAAGCCCGGCGAAGTCGAGGTGTGCCACTGGATCTTCGAGGGCGACATGACCTGGACGGTCGCTGATTGACCTGGAGACCACGGTGAACAATCCTCTTCTTGCAGGTGTAGGGCTAAGAGCAACTAAGAAGGATTGGCGATTGTTTTTTTCTTAGTGTTTTCTCAACCTACCTTAAGGTGGTAAGAATTTGTGCAATTTGTGTAGGAGAAAAAGGGTTGGTCAGTCATCAGTAATCAAATGTAAACTGTACATCCTGGAAAATCTTTGGGAGGGAGGTGCGGGCGATTTGATTGTCTTGATCGAATCGCCTCGTCGTGGTGGTGTTGGTAACAAAGAAATGTTGAAAACTAAAGCTTTGATTAAATGTCAGCTAAACTGGTGTTCTTCAAGCATAAGTATGTCGTGTCATTTTCAGTGTATGTAGCAGATCTCAGGAAAAGGAGTGACTGTAAAGTGTGAGCTTGTAACTGAAGCTTCAGATTTGGATATGTGTGGCCTTTTGTGACCATGGACCATGGCTCTAATGTTCCAAGGTCCGAAAAGAAGCGAAAGTGACAGCGAAAAACGGTGAGAGAAGAACACAAGTTCCTTTCACATTGCCTATCAAAATCCAGCAATGGAAGATGCGCTGAATTCTTGTTTCCACTGACAGGGCTCAGGAAATGGCATCTCCAAATGATCCAGTAATGATCATGCAAGTTAGTGCCGGTGCATATCTCTTGCCATGTCATTTTCGCTGTGAATCTGGAGAAGACGACCCCTCCTGGATCAGTAACTCGTTTCTGAACTGGATGCCCACAGCCCTGAAAATGCCAGAACCTGAATTGATTGAGCACGGGACTTGACTCTGCAGTATATGTCCACATCTATCTTCTTGGGTGAGCATGGCATTCATCTTTCCCTATTTTAACATGCACCATTGTGTTTTGGTTTCGAATCAAAGTTCAAAAATAATTAATTGGACTGCTAGTTTGATGTTAGAACATATGACCATTTGACTCATTTGAAACATAGGCACTGGTAAATCAATATATTCACAGCATAAGTTTATTATGTGTCCTGATGATGGTGCATCACATGCTTCATTTGCAGTTTGAAAATATTTGTGCCAATTGCACTGCTAGCATTTTCTGTTCTAGTTCCCGTCGATTGGACAAGTGGAACATTGGAAAACGAAAAGGGGCTAAGTTATGACCAAGCTTTCGATATCGAACCTCGGGAAAGGTTCAAAAAGGTATAAAGAATTCTACTTCTACTTGCTCAAGCTATGTCTTGCTTAGTGCATCTTGCAGCATCAGAACGAATCATGCCCCCCTGCATATTTGGATAGTTATGCATTGCTTAATACAGTGCATTCCAGTGATGCTAGCCCTAACTTCTCATTCAGATATCTGATATCCATTCTCATTATTGTTTTAGATTAGCATAGAGTCCTGACTTGAAGCTTTGGAAGACTAAGTATTTTTATGATGTTGTCAGGCATATATATAATTAGAGTTTTGCTAACATGTCCAAGTTATTCTCATTTATAGTATTGGACCTTTACATGTTAATTCGTCTGTTTGAGAATGAAACCACAATATGGATACACACTTCAGATACCTAAAATAATTTGACCACAGAAATATTTATGCAACAATGACTTATTAAACCAAAATCTTACAAATTAACACTGGTGTTTCCCCCCAAAAAAAACTGGTGCATAAGCTTGATCAAATATTTAGTAAACAGAACCATTTCCATGCCATTTTTTTTCTTAGACCGGCGCAAGATCATGCACATAGAAGAATCTGAGATTATTAATTGCAAATGGTATTTTAAATTTCTTATGGTCACACCTGTGGTTAGTTCTAGGAAGCCAACCGAGCACTGGCAGTTGACAACTTACAAGTATTCACTTTTCTAAATTCTAATAAACAAAAATGACTTGGAAAAGTGAGGGTTTTCAGAATTCAATGCCCTGCACACCCTACCGAATCATGAGCTTTTTCTGAAGTTGGGTAATCTTGTACATGTTGGGCCAAAAAGGAAATGCAAAAGGAGGAAGCAGGATATTGGAACAGGCTGTATCATACACGAATACATGATCAGCAATTGCACCAGTACATCTGGACTATTGCAAGATGCAGATTTGAGAAATTAAAACTTCCATTCTTTTTCCAAAACAAACACTGCAAACTTCATCATAAGGTCGACCTAAGTCTTACCCAGAGTTTACTTAATTCTGATAGTGGAATGACTCAACGACAATCTTAAAATGTTCAGAAATTTCTTGAAATCCAATTGAATTGGCAAATAAATGCAAGAAATGGCACAAAAGGAAGATATAGATTTTTAATTTCAGCATCAAAATGTCCCATCACATCACATCAAAATGTTGCACATGCATGGGGCATTAAACGTAGGTAAATAAAAAACTAATTACATAGTTTTGATGTACACGACGAGACGAATCTTTTTAGCCTAGTTAGGTCATGGTAAGACAATAATTACCACAAACAAACGAAAAGTGCTACAGTGCGCTACAGTGTCCGATGTGACTTTTCTACCACCATTTTCGCCGGATCTAAACACAACCCTTATCTACCAGTGTAAAGCTCTTGTCTACTCTGCCGGCTTTGCATATATAGTACATCCATACGTTATGTAGTTATGTATGTACTGTATGTACGTGATTATTGTATCCGGCATCCACCATTTGGCACTGCACTCTTCAAGAAACGCAAAAACACCTCTCTCCGTGTGGAGCCTTCTTCGAAAGGTCGACCACAGTAGGAAGGATGCGCGTCAACTTCTCCAGGTATCCTTCACTCACTTCCTGGAGAGTTCATCATGGACGCGTTTTTTCCTCTTCAGACCAACCAATCGTTTCTTCTTTCAGATAGCGATCGAGCTCTGCGACGTGACGACGTCCAGTCGAGCCTCTTTGCTCAGTGCAGCTAGGCCCAACACGCGGGGACACAAGCGGCGCTGCCAGACACCAGCATGGGAGCTGTGGCGGCGAAGGCGCTCGAGCACATCGCCGACGCGCCGGGGACGCTAGCGGAGGCGCGGCTCGCCGTCGCGGCGCACGCCGTGCTCCGGTGGGACTGCTCCCCCGACGCCGGCGCCGGCATATGGGACGCCGAGGCCACCTACACCAACACGAGCCTCCTCGCG
This sequence comes from Echinochloa phyllopogon, assembly GCA_033239725.1. NCBI lineage: Eukaryota > Viridiplantae > Streptophyta > Magnoliopsida > Poales > Poaceae > Echinochloa > Echinochloa phyllopogon. The sequence goes on from BTCW01000005.1 coordinate 53,573,951, forward strand.
GCGGTCGACGAGATCCTCCACCTCAGGGAGACCCACGCGTTCCCCATGGCGTCCCCGGCGCGCCGCCGCATGGACGGCGCCCTGGGCGTCGCCATGTCGCGCCTCATGGACGAGCTCCTCCTCCTCAGGGTCTGGGACGCTTCCCAGCTGGATGGCAAGGGCGGCCTCCGGGTCGCCGCCGAGAAGCTCTCCGTCTCCATAGCTCCCGGTGGCGGCGGTAGCGGCGCGTGGCCGGCGTTCTCCACCGGGGCCAGCAGCACTGGAGAGCTTAGCGTCACTACCACCGACGAGCTCCACGCGTCCGGCAGTAGCCTCTTGAGCTGGCCTGATGCGCTGCCCGTCCTCGTGGATGGTGAGGTCTCCGATGAGCTCCATCTGATCTGGCCGGCAAGCTTGCCTGTCCTCCATGAGATCGCGCTGCGGGTCATGCGTGCCGGGTACACGAAAGAGCTGCTCCAAACATTCACCAAGGCCCCCTGCCATGTTCTAGACAGGTGCCAATGAAAAATCTTCTCCGATATGCTTACTTATCTGATGGATGAATTGCGATTTCTCGAATCTTATTTGATCCCAAGCTTATGAAGAGTTGACGATTGAACAGGTTCTTATCAATCCTTCAACTGGACCGGCCATTCTTCGCGGTCAACGTAGTCAACTTCGAGCACGCCGAGTGGTGGACAGCGGAGGACATGGTGAAGCGTTGGATCCTGGCGACTAAGCTAATCACCAAGGCCCTAATCGTCATGAAAAGGCAGCTCATGGCGCAGAAATGCGGAGCTTTCGACAGGTTCAAGGACGAATACTTCATGGCCATCGCGAAGCAGGGCATCTTCGTCTTGCTCAAGTTCGCGGACGGGTTCACGAGCACCGAATCACCCGACAAGCTCATCTATGTCCTGGAACTGTACGAGACGCTGAGCAGCTCTGCTCCTCACCTCCTGCCCCTGTTTACCGGGCACCACACGGAGCTCATCTCCCGGCAGGTGCCCGTCGTCCTCGCCAAGCTGGCCCGCGCGGTGAGCGCCGCTGCCGGCGGCCTCGTCGCCAGGATCCGAGCAGACTCATCTCCGGCGGGAGGCGTCGGCGTGCATCCGCTGGCGCGGCACGCCATGAACTGCGTCGAGCAGCTGGCGCCGCGCCGCGCCGCGCTGGACCTGATCCTCGCGACCGGCGGCGAACGCGGTGGTCCTGCCGGCGGCGCCGAGGGCGCGAGCGTGACGTCGTTTGGCAGCCTCGTCGCGGAGCTAGTCGCGGGCCTGGAACGCAGCCTGGACGAGAAATCCGAGCTCGCCGGCGCGGGCGGCTCGCCGTCGTGCCGGCACCTCTTCCTGGCCAACAACACGCTCTTCCTGGCCAACAACACGGGCGTGGCGCCGCTGCTCGGGGACGAGTGGGCCGCGCTTCGCCGGAGCCGACTCGAGCAGCACGCGGCTAGCTACATCCAGGCGTCCTGGGGCCCGGTCGTCGCGTGCCTGGAGACGGCGGCCGTGGCTGCCGGCGGCGGCAAGCCGGCGAGAGCGCTGGCAAAGTTCAACGCCGCGTTGGAGAAGGCGCGCGGCAGGGAGGTGTGCCGCGAGGTCCCGGATCCGGCGCTCCGGGCGGCGATGCGGAAGGCCGTGTCGGAGATGGTGGTTTCTGCTTACAGGGCGTTCCTGGAGAAGAACCCCTAGCTTGGGAAATCCGTCAGGCACACGGCTGATGATTTGGCCGAATCGCTGTCGGAGTCGTTCGAAGGAGAATCTGCGGATGGCAGAAAATCCTAAAAGCGTGACATATTTAGATCGTGCTAGTAAAGTAAGCTTGACATCATGTACACACTAGTAGGTTTTGCTCCTAATAGCATGTGCTGTCACGCATGCTTTGACGTCAAGCTGCTCTGATGTTCGTGTGCTACATGAATCGGTCGGATGAATTCTGTCCATCTCATGAGTCATGAGTCATGACCTGCATCTGCATGAACGTTCTTTCTCCTTATGGACGGTATTGCAGTGTAGCAGAAACTAGCAAACCTCTTTGATGATCCGTGTCAGTTGTCTGAACTGTTAAGAGGTGTCTGATTGTCAACAGAACAGGTGCAGACACACTGAAGCTTCAAACTGATCATCAGGAGCGCAAGTTTAGACTATTGGGCTATTGGGCAAACAGCTCAAGGCACCCTGCACGCGAGCCGCTTTGTCCACGGCGGCGCAGGGTTGCCGGCGACGGCGTGCAAGCTGCCGGCCGGGGTCTGTCTACTCTCCGTGTCTGGTTCGGGCAAATTCCATTACACTCAGCCCAACACGGCGGCCGCGGAGAGGCTGCAGAAACGAGTGCGCCGTTGACAAACTGAGCTAAAATATCGTCGTCAACGGCGAGTCAAGATACTTGGAGCTAAAGAATTCGCCTCCGCCGCGTGCGGTCGACCTCAAACACACACGGCCATGCGCGTGAAAGCCCTCCAAGATTCACCCAACCAATCCCTCCCGTCTCGTGGCCCCTCGGATCTTCTTCTTCTTCTAGGATAGTATTGCCGAGCCCGCTCTCACCTGCCATGGGCGCCGCCGTCGGGAAGCCAGCGTTCGGCTTCGCGGTGGCGCCGAGGACGCACGCCGAGGAGCGGCTCGCCGTCGCGGAGCACGCCCTGCTCCAGTGGACGCGCTCCCCCGGCGCCGACGCCGGCATCTGGGACGCCGACGCCAGCTACACCAACAGGGGCCTCCTCGCCGCGGTCGACGACGTGCTGCTCCTGGCGGCGGAGGACCCCTTCCCTCCCCCCGCGCGCCGCCGCCTCGACGCCGCCGTCGCCGCCGCCGCGTCGCGCATGGTGGAGGAGCTCCTGCGCGTCAGGGTCTGGGACGCCTCCCCGCTGCGCGCCGCCGTCGACAGGCTCTCCCTCGCCTCCACCGGCGCTGCGTCGCTCCTGGTCTTCCCCAGCGCCGCGACGGAGAGCTCCGGCGGGGAGGCCGACGCGTCCGACGGCACCCGGTCGTCCAGGGCCAGCTCGGGCGTGCCTGACGAGGTCGCGGCGCTCTTGGACGGCGAGGTCTGGGATGAGCTCCATCTCGTCCGCCCCGCCGGCGTCGCCGTCCTCCACGAGATCGCGCTCCGGGTGACCCGTGCCGGCTGCACCAAGGAGCTCTTCAACGCGTTCCCGAACGCCCCCTGCGATGTGCTAGACAGGTAATGCTTCTGCTATCGTCACTGGATTAACAGTGTGATTGCCTTTTTTGACTGATGATCATGAATGAATTCACGATCGTGGACAGGCAGGTTCTTGTCGATTCTTCGTGTCGAATGCTCGGAGCGGACGACGGAGGCGGTGATCAAGCGGTGGACGACGGTGACAAAGATCATCGGAAAGGCCATAGCCGCCATGCGAAGGCAGCTGCACGCGCAGAGTCCGGGCGCCTTCGATGCTTTCAGGGACGAGTACCTGACGGCCATCGCAGAGAACCGCATCCTGACCCTGCTCGATTTCGCCAACGGGTTCACCACCATCACGTCGCACGAGAAGCTCGTGTACATGCTCGGCATGTACGAGGCGCTCAGCGACGCCGCGCCGGGCCTCCTGCTCCTCTTCGCCGGGCCGCGCAAGGAGCTCGTCGCCGAGCGGACGCGGGGCATCCTCGCTGTAACACCCTAAAATTCATCACAATTAAATTGTAGCAACCTTTCTAATTTCTCTAGGATTTATTAAGGCTTAAATGAATTTTCTAGGATTTAATTAGAATTTCTAGCCTTTTTATCAATTTAAATATCACATTAAATAATTATTTAGTCAAAATAAGTTTTTGTTGCATTCATGCTGTTGCATATATTTTTGGTCGCTAGTAAATCAAGTTGGAATTTAAATTCTGTTTAAATTCGAATTTTATTTGCTTTTGTTTGAGTTTTAGAAAAGTTAAAATAGCCGAGTTCGTTTTTGCCCATCCAAGTCTTGGCCCAGTCCATCTTTGCTCCCTCTACTTTTTCCTTTCTCCCGAGTCGGCCTGCTTTTCTTTTTCCGGCCCAAATTCTTTTCCCGCTCGGCCCGCTCCACTTTAGGCCCAGCGCCGGCCCGTTATTTTTCTCCCCGCGTCGCTGACAGGTCGGTCCACCCTGTCAGAATCGTCGTCTTCGGCAGGGACTCTGTCCCGAGTCCGCTCCGACGCCGTCTCCGCCTCGAGTTGATTTCCGCCGCCGAGTCCTGCTGCTACACGCACGCCGAGGCCCCGGCCTTCGACCTATTTATAGCCGCCGTCGCGCCCTTGAGTTTCCCCAACAGAGCCGCAACCCGAGCCGCCGAGTTGAGCTGCCCGCGTCGCCATTGCCGAGCTCCGCGCCGCCGACGTCGATCCGCCGCTGCACCGCCGCTCCTTCGCCAAGAAGCATCCCAGGAGGTTCGCCTCGACATCCCGCATCTCCCCTTCGTGATCTTGACCCGATTTCGATCGCGCACCGTGCTAATCGAGCTCGCCGCCGTTCTAACAGTGTCGCCGACCGCCGTTGTTCGTCGCCGGCCGCCACCATCGCCCTCCCCTCGTCAAGAGCCCCCGGAGTAAGTTCGCCATCTTCTCCTCTTGCTTTCCGTCCTAGTCCCGTCGAAGCTCGAGTACCCTAGCTCGTTTTCGACCCAAGTCCGGCGATGCGCCGCCGTGGGCGTCACAGCGCCGCTGAGTTTGTCGTCACCGCCGGCGAGTTTTCTCCTCGATCTGTTTTGAGCCGTCCGATCGAGATCCAACGCACCACAGCCGCCCGAGCCCCGAGTCAAACCCGAATAGGTACTGGTCAGCGGTGGTCAATTTGCTAAAGAGTCCCTGAAGTTTTTGAAAATCAACCCGCAGTCCAATTTAGTTCAAAAATAATTACAAATAGGTCCTGTTTTCTTCTGTTTAAGCCCCTGCAAGATTTAAAATTGTGCCCGAGGTCCAAGGTTTGTCTTTTTACATGAAAACCCTCGAGTTTTTATACAAAATTATGTTTTAGCCCCTGGTTTTTCGCAGTTAAGCCCCTGGAACTTTTAAAATTTTGCCAGCAAGTCCTGAACCTTAGAAAAACCATATCTTTTGCGTTTTAACTCCGATTTTAGTGATTCTCGCGCTCACGCGTTCGTTGTAACGTGTAGATTAGTTTTGTGCTGTTGTTTTCTCCTGTTGGAATTGTTTGGTGTACTGTTTCTTATTTGTTGTATTGTTTCCTTGTATGTAAATGTGTGATGCGATTAGGAAACGACCAGTTCGAGGATTTCTCTGAAGAACCAACTTTTGGAGAAGGATTTGAGCAGCAACCGAGTTGGGAAGAAGGCAAGTGTATTATGTCATACAAATGTCCTAATAATTATTAATTTCACCACCCATGCATGTGGATGGGTTCCTATTTAAGGATTTACCTAGCCACTATATTTTTCCTGTCCCTGAAATTGGGTTACTTAATTAACTTTGATGGTAGATGATGCTTAGCATGCTCAACTGGGATTGGTTAAATGAACCCCTACTCTATGTTCCAAATACTCTTTGAATTAATTAATAGACAAGATCATATCTTTTTAATTGGAACATGGAGAACCACCCAGGAAAACAGTACAACCATGAGTGCCATATGGCTCTGGCTTTGGCTGACTAATTAGGTGCTCTAGTTTTTGGTAGCTTTACTCGAAAGGGGCATGGGGGGCGGCGGTTGACGGGGTATAGCTCGGTCCTTTTGAGCTGTGGGCTTTGGTAAGAGACAGACCTCATTAGGGAGGGTTATGCTTTGCTTCTGAACCGGAAACCTTAGCGGGCTATCATTTATTAGAGTGCTTTTGTAAAGGTCTCATAGTGAAACCCAGTATTCGGTCCACGTGGTGTGGGAAGGGTACAATGCTTCGGCAATGGGAATCACGGCTTATGGTGAAAGTGTACAACCTCTGCAGAGGGTAAAACTGTTATAACAGTCGTGCTCACGGTCAAGAGCGGCCTGGACCCTTACATGATAATTATACGTGAACATGATCTAAATCGTGGTTACTTGAATATGTTGGGAATATGACATTCATTAATTTGTGGGTGGTATATATTTTCATTTGCTAGTAAATAGTTGCTTAATAAAACTTGACCAACTAAAAGTGCTTACTGCAGTATGGTCAGCCAACCTTTTTGCCTCAGCCTTGTATGTCATATTACATTTGCTGAGTACGTATGTGCTCATACTTGTTGCTTTTCTTTCTTTCTTTTATTGCATCGACTACACCGGAATGCTGCTCAGATTGGGAGAATTTTGAGGATTTCACTACTGGTTTTGAGGAGTTCTAGGCGAGTCTCCCCCAGTCAATGCCTGTGGAGTTAGAGTCACTTCTGCTTCGTTAGAGAAACGTTTATTTAAGTCATCCGCTATGACATTTGAGTCAACTCTGATATTGTAATAATCGCACTATAATACTCTTTCGTATGCATGGTTATGGATATTCACTCGTGACGTCTACCATATGTGTATAAACTGATCCTGGCGCACATGTGAGATGCACCTGGTTTTGCCTTTAAAACCGGGTGCGACACTCACCAAACTGGCCGGCGCGGTGAAGGTCATGGTCGGCGCCGTCATGGCCAGGGTCCAAGGCGACGGCCCGGGCCCGCACGCGCCGAGCGCGGCGGTCGGCGTCCACCCGCTGGCGCGCGACGCCATGGCCTGCGTCGTGCTGCTGGCGAGGCACCGCACCACGCTGGACCTGATCCTCGCGGGCGCCGCCGACGGGCACGGCGGTCCGGCGGGCTCCCTCGCCGGCGTCGTCACGGAGCTCATCGCCGGCCTGGAGCGCAGCCTCCAGGGCTGCGCCGATGCGGGGGGCTCGCGGCACCTCTTCCTGGCGAACAACGTCGGCTTCATACTGAGCCGCGCCGCGGACGCCGGCGGCGGCGGCGCGGCGTCGCTGCTCGGGGGCGCGTGGGCGGCGCGGCGCCGTGGCCGGCTCGCGCGGCACGTAGCGAGCTACGTCGAGTCGTGCTGGGGCCCGGCCGTCGCGGTCCTGGAGAGACCCGTGTGTAACGCCGCGTTCAACGCGCCCCCGAGTTCTGGCGGAGTTCAACGCGTTCTGGCGGAGTTCAACGCCGCGTTTACCAGAGCGCGCGAGAGCGAGGCGCGCCGGCAGGTCCCGGACCCGGCGCTCCGAGCGGCGCTGCGGAACGCCGTGGCGGAGACGGTGCTTCCGGCTTACTGCGCGTTTCTGCAGAAGCACCCAAAGCTTGGGGAATCCGTCAGGTACACGGCTGATGATCTGGCCGAGTCGCTCTCGGAATTGTTCGAAGGGGACGCTGCAGATGCTAGAAGAATGTAGTGCTCCTCCTATGAACGTAGAATATCATGTACGAGTTTTGCCAGTCACAGTAGTTTCTTTTCCTTGATCATGGTACCTATCATAGATGGATGGCTGTCAGGGGTGGTACCACACCACTCTGTTCCTTATCATGTACAAATAACCTGAACATGTAAAATATGAGGCAGGAAGTAGCAACATTTTCATGTTGGCAGAAGTTTACATGGTTGGTTCTTCTTACATGATCAAGGAACAGAACGACCACAGATCAAAAATAACTTTCAGGAATGCTACCTGGGCATGGGCAATCTTTTGAAGGATGAAAGATATATTTCATGGGTAAAAGTGGCTACTGCAAACTGGGCACGACCAATTGGAATGACAGTTCAGAGTAACCGTGAGCTCGAACTCGCAGGTGTCGCCTTCCTGCGGGTTGTTCTCCCTGCAGATGTCAACCCAGCCGGTGATGAAGCTATGTTTGACCAGGTGCAGGCACGACAACGCTAAACTTGGTAATGTTTATTGCAAGTGCAAGAGCACCTGATTCAGAGACTCCATCATACTGGAACAATTAGCAATAGTACCTTAGTGGAATTGAAAAAGACAACCAGGAGAGTGCAAATTTGTGCATTTAAAATTTTGGAAATGTGACTTATGCAAAAATCATGAAATAATGTATCAATAAATGCTCATATGTTTATAATGCATTAACGTGATCAAATATGCATCATATACATGTATATACATAAGGGCTTTTCTGAAATTTTGTTAAGTCATGCTTATTCAAAGTACCTATGTTTTACCGAAGTCTAAAATCAATTTTATTAAACAACTTTGTGAAATTATGGGTGAAATGAAAATGCTAAAGTACCGGCTTTCATCTAGTATACACCTCGTTGTGAGAATCAAAGTTTAAAAACTTCGAAAACGTGGTCAAAATCGAGTCAAACCCCTGTCGGTTTGAACTTTGAAACTGAACTTCTGATTCAGTTAAACCGTGGAAAAACCCAAACTTTGGCCGTCTATATTTTAAAATCTACTTGAGTTCTAGCTGTGAATGTCCCACCAAATCGAAGCCTTATATTATGTCTACAAAAACCATGTACTTCAAGCTGTGAGATTTGAAATATAGATATTTTAAAATTCGACCCAAACATGGCTAGTCCGAAAAAAAACTCTGAAATTTTGAACTCGAGTTTTCATGTTTTTGACCGAGCATGAACTCACCCCCTTTTGGTTGATCAAACCACCATGGTGTTTAAAGGAAAGGTTTAGCCTTGGTTTTGTCTGCAAGCTGTAGTTCAAAAAAGTTTCGAAGTTTGAATTCAAAATTGTCCTGAAATTTGAGTCAAACGAAGGCAGCTCGGCTCGGACTCGCGCGCCCCGTGCGTTCAGTAGGCGCGCGCCAGAGCTCAATCAACGGTGGGAAAAACACATATACCGTGGACGATTCCATCTAGAATTCGAACTTCTAAACGTAACCGTTCGATCAGGCTACAATCACTTCCTTATTCACCTTGCCGTCGTCGTCTCCTGAACCCAACAAATCTCAAGCGGCGCGTCGGCGGCGGCCAGATCCCGGCGATTCTCCTGACACCTGGACCACGGCGAGCGCTGCTTGACGTCGAGCAACCCTAGGCGACTAGAGGCGGCACAAGCACTACAGAAGTCTTCACGCGCGTGGTCCAGCAGCGTGCGAGATGCTACAACGGGCAGCCTATCCTCCATGTCCAAAGAGGCGCAGAAGATCGCTCGAGTAAAGTCCCCACCCGCACGGCTTCATGCCTCTGATGATCGTGTTGAGTTTGCATTTGTTCTGAAATTTTGATCTGTCCTGCTTGGTAATTGATATGCATGTTGAAATCGATGAATTGCCGATGCTGATTGGTACTTGTACGGGCGACTTGCTGTGTCGGGTCGGGCTCGGGCCCAGGTCTGGCTGTGGGTCATTACTGACCTGGATAGATGTAATATTATCAATCCAATACAATTTTGCTGCACGTTTTCAATGTAGCCCTGTTCGTTTGGCATATTAGCCACCAGCCAGCGGTGTTTTTCTCTCATCACAAATCAGCACCAGCCACCGGCCATCAACCAGTCAGCAGTGTTTTTCTCTCAGCAAAAACCAGTGCCACGCACCAGCCACCAGCCAACCGAACAGGCTGGGCATGCTCCTGCTGCTTTAATGAATCCTTATTTTAGTTATTTAGTTGGAATTATTTTGTTTCCTTCTCTCTAGTATTACAGTACCTCCTGAATGGTGATTGCACTTCTATTTTTTCATCTCTGCCATGCAGCTATATTTAGTTTTTTAGAATAATTAGCTTGTTTCAATTAACAGTTTTTGCTGTAGCTAAATGGACTTTTGGCTGACATACTTTATGTTTGCAGTGTGACTGCTGCCCAAGTGTTTGTTGTCAATCAGAATTGGGATGGGCTGGAGACTTATCTTGATGAGTTCTTGACCGAGGTTCAGGGTGCCGAATTCTACCCCCACCCGGGTCTGTTTTGCTCCCTTTACCAAGCACAAATCTCATATATCATCGGTAAAAAGCAGTTTGTGGAGGCACGAGCTATTTTTGATGACAAGGTTAAACCTCTTCTAGATCCAGACGAGGATGATATGTACAAGCCATTTGATTTAGAACCCCGTGTCGAAATGTTGAAGGACTGCGTGAACAATTGGTATGTTGTATTCCTTTATTACAATGCTTGTTCCTATTGTATGTTTACCAATTGTTATGAGGTTGAATACTGGTGAAAGTTTAGAGTAGTTTCATTTTAGGTCAATACATTACAAAAGCTTAACTGTTTATACTTTCAAAGCCGTCATTTTTGAAGGGAAAATTTGATGTGTAAGACTGTAAGGTGATGTCTATTTGCTGGTGGACAAAGAACCCCCAAATGATGCTTTTGGGCTGAGTAGAAGAGTGGTAGATAAGGTTGATGGCTGAGAGTCCACTGATTGCTGAGTTGTCGTTGTTAGATTCTGCTGCCGCTCGACCCACGTCGTCAGACCTGAGGCATCTTTGGTGAGGAAGAGGTGGGGGAGGATGGCATGGTGGGCTGAAGAACTGAAGAAGGGCGGCAGCTTGAGTGGAGCCCACTCAGCCTTGTCTGCATCAGCCATCTGGATGGGTGGTGATGGCCGTGGCAAGAGCTTAGGGATATCGGCTACGAGGAGGTCGGGAAGGTGGCCATGGCTTAGATCGGGTATGGTGATATCAGCCGCGAGGCGGATGGCCATGCTCGTGCCGATGAAATGGACGATGAAAAAGAAAGAATCTTAGCGAGGCCAAGGGCAAAAAAACGACATTTCACAATCTTTCTCTCTCCTCAGCCTAAATATAGAGCTCTACCTAATACCACTCTTAGGTGGTATATGGTATAGGCATGGGTAATTTAGTAATTGCGACTACCTGTCGCCGTACAGAGACAAGAGATAGATGTTAGAAAAATGAGGAACAGAGGGAAATGAATAAGATTGAGAGGGAAATAAAATGGCAAGTCACTGTAAATTTGAATGATTGAATGAAAAAATTACTTAATTACATTAATTACAGAGATGCCATTTATATTTTTTCCAATAATACCCTTATACTACCTATATCACTCCCCTTATACTACCTATACCACTGATCCATGTTATAATGGTATGTAATTTTTCTCAAGTAATCAGAAGTTTATATACTACTCCTTTTTAACCAGTGGTATTGGGTACCGTAAAAGACCTCTAAATATATTATTTTGATTGAGGCAGTATCTTTCTGCAGATTTTCCTTGAGATGGTGTGTGTGTCTAGCTAATTGCACTTTTCTTTTGTGTCTCACAACAAATCAATGCCACTTAATTTGGACCTTTTTAATATTCTTCTGAAGCTACTTAAAAGCTTTGTAAGATTCAGAGTGGTCTGGAATCCATTTTTTACGCATGTTCTCAAGATCTGTTTTTTTTCCTTATGCAGCTTGCCATTGCCTGCTGATCAAGTTGAAGATATGAATATAGTTCTTTCTGATTACCTTATGCTTTATTTCCCGGCTAGGTAAGTATTTTCAATCACCTAATCAATTATGTTGACGAGTACAAAATATAGTTACATGTGTTCTGCAAAATAAATAATGGCTGATACACCTTAATATATCTAGATTAGTTGTTTTTCTCAAATTATAAATCTATGAAGTTAAACTATGTCACTTTCAGTCCTGCAATTGTTTACATTCGGAATGATATTATTGATCGGTCTTAACAATATGAAGTAATTACTGGGTCATTTTCAATCCTCAATGTTTTTCTCTTAGAATGATATAAATGATATATAATCTAGCATGATTTATGTGGCTACATTTAATAAAGTCACATTGCTTTAAATAGCTTGCAGAGTGAGGCGAAGAGAACAAATTCAATTGCAGATTTTCTAATGACTTCCAATGACGGAAAAGGAAAAAGACATCGTTGTTTGGCATGTCAGTGGGTGATGTCAGCTTCAGTGACTTCTAGATCAATAGTCTATCATATCAAGCACTCTAAGCAAGTTAACGGTTGTCGTAGAGTAACAAAATGGATGCTTGAACATCTCGCTTGTGTCGAGGGTGAAAATCAAATTGGTATACAGGATATAACCGCTGCTTCATTGGGGACCCAGTCAAGAAAGAGGAAGGCACCATTGTCACTTGTTTCAGATCAAGAATCTGTTATTATTCCTGAGGAACTTGCTCTTCCAATCTGGACTGATCTTTGTACAACTAACTTGAAAGCTTTTTGTGCTCTTAAGAATAGCAAGGACCAGTCAACTGCTGCAGCAAAAGCGACGGAAATATTATTTCGCCAAAAAGAGCTGATATCTGATTTGAGGGAATTATTTTTTAGTTCTATGGATAGACATGCTCCACTGGGGTCTCCTATGGCGTTCATGAAAATCAAGACTCTCCTCAATTTGTCAGATGATCTTTTCATATTGCTCAAGAACCTGCCATATGTTTCTCAATTGTTGTTGGACCAAGATAAGAAAGTTACTGAACTGAGGCGTTGCTTTATGGTTGCTGCTGCTGAGCCCCTCCCTCCAGCACCTGTTGATGTGATGTCTCCCAGAGCTGATAGTTCCGAGAGTATCTACAGCAATCATCGTCACCTATGAGTTGTTAAGTTGTTTATAAGTTGTTTTATAAACTAGTCTGTATAATTGTTTTAGCAGAAGCCTCAAAAGTCTTCAGGCCTCTACCTTTTGGGACTACCCATAACAGGCTCTGTGTATTTCGCATGCACCATCAATCAGGAAAGAGCACAAGCTCCGCAGAATAAGAACAAAATATCTATAATTTTGCATATGTACTGACAAATTACAACAAACAACTACTGTTTGTTTAGTAAGCTTGGACCATTATTTTGGGTTACAAATGGGGTAAAACACAACTTGTATAGTCACAGTTTCAACAACATACTATGCATAACTATATAACTATAATCTTCGTGAGAAAAGTGAAGAATGGATGATGGAAGTAATCATGTCAAATTGTGCACAGCTGAAATATCAATGGATCTGAGTCCAGGATCTAACTAAATTTCCCTTAAGATGAACCATCCTTTCTTTGCTAATTCATCAATCCTGAAGCAAAACGTTGTGTAGCCCGTGGGGTTTTCAGCATCGGTGCAGATATTTATTTCTCCGGCACCATTTTCATGATGAAAGTTTACATGGTTTCTTTTTACATCAAGGAAAATATCAAGGACAACTTCAGAATGCTACCTACCTCGGGCAATTGGCAAGCTTTTGAAACATGAGAGATGGTAACTTCTTGGGTAAAACTGGCTACTGCCTACTGGGAACTACCACTTTGAATGACAGTTCAGAGTTACCGCTGAGTTCAACGCGACCATCATATACAAGTTTTGCCAATTGGTTTATTCTTCCTTAACCATGGACGCTATAGCAGCCACAGGTTCCGGCCCTCTATTCGTTTGACTTATATTTATCAGCCAACAATATTTTTTTCTCACAATGAATCAGCATAAGCCATCAACGTCATCAGCATAAGTCAAGCGAACAATCAGCATAAGCCATCAGCGTCATCAGCATAAGTCAAGCGAACAAGGCCGGCCATTTCATTTTGTACAAAACCTGTAAGACTCCACAGCGTGGCTCAAACCGATGCTTGAACGAGGAAGGAGAAGTTCAAGCGATGCCGAGTCAATTAAAAATTGGTTTCACAGTCGGCCGTTCCTCTCCTGAACCGATGCCAGCCCTGCCGGAGGTGATTTAATTAACTTGGGCCCATCTTCATTTGGGCATCAAAGCAAAACGTTGTGTAGCCCGTGGGCTTTTCAGCATCGGTGCAGATATTTATTTTTCCAGCACAATTTTCATGAAGATGGAAGTTTACATAATTACATGGTTTCTTTTTACATCATCAAGGAAAAGATCAAGGACAACTTCAGAATGCTACCTCTACCTCGGGCAATGGGCAAGCTTTTGAAACATGAGAGATGGTAACTTCTTGGGTAAAATTGGCTACTGCCTACTGGGAACTACCACTTTGAATGACAGTTCAGAGTTACCGCTGAGTTCAAACTCGCAAGTGTCGCCTTCCTGTAGATTGTTTCCCCTGCAGATGTCAATCCAGCCAGTGATGAAGCCACTGAACCTTGGGGTGCATTGGTACAGCACAGGCCAGAGTCTCATGAGTGGGTCCTTCAGTATCACAACTTTCCTTCCCTGTTTCTTCGTTCTTGGTATAACCGGTAGTCGACTGGGAAGCTCCTGTACGAAGGTTGTTTAGACATCAGATCTATGGTGCCGGATCGTAAGATCCGATCAGTCAAAGAAATGGTCAGGGTTACTCACAAGCCATGTTTGACAAGGTGCAGGAACGGTGATGCAAAATTTGCTGCTGCTTGCTGCAAGTGCAAGAACACCACCAAATTCAGAGGTTCCACTGTGGATGCCTTCAGGGTCATTTCCTGTAAGTTGTGCTGAAATGCATGAACTAAATTTTGTGTGGCCTGTTTGTGAAACTTAACATACATCAATACAAAAATTGTAAAATCGAGGAGAGTAGGGCGGTCATAAATCATAATAAAGATGCAATACCAGTTTGCAGAGGATGAGGAAATTCTTGAAGTTTTGTGCTACTCGACTTATTTTCACCAGAATGCTGTCCTGAACTATCTTGATTGTTACCTTGACCATCTTGTGGGTTATCTTGCTTCATGGAAGAATCTTCTGGAACAAAAACTAAAGCTATGTAGTTGCACAATAAGCCTAAGAATAGGGGCACGGGAATGCCTATCTTGTTCACAGGAAAAGATTGCAATATACCAACCTTCTATTTGTGCAGCTTGATTGGCATCGCAAGGTAACAGACTATTGTCTGTATCCTTATTGCATCCTTCTAATGCACATTCACTAGAATGCAGTTCAGCATCAGTTGGAGGAGACGAGTTCTCCTCTCCAAATGACGAAGGCTCATTAGCAGGCAACGCGTTGATGTCTATGTCATGCGCTGCAACACAAGCATATGTTGTTCCTGTTTCCAGTGAATCAGTCATTTCTTTATTTTCGGTGCATGATAGTGTTTCTGGCATCACTAAGAACTGGCCAATTCGCATGGAAGGGCGACTCTGGGAGTAATCCTCAAGGCAACTGAACCCTGAATTTTGGCCAGTAGAAATAGGCCCTTCCATATTCAGATCAACAGAAAATGCTTCTGCATTACACACATCACTTTCAAACTCATATATATCAGCTGACAAAAATATATCATCTATACTCCCTTCATTAAGGCCCACCATAGCAAGAGGTTCCAGAGCATCAGCATTTGTTGGTAAATTCAACCCCTCGTCATGCTCCATTTCTGTAGCATTATAAGCATGGTCCTCTGTGACTCTAGCGTTGAATTCACTTTGCTTTTCTTCAGAGATGGTGGGGTCATCTGCTAATCCTGCCTCTGCATCTAACACTCCCTGAGCTTGACACTGATGTGCTGTAGGGACCTCAGAAATTTTTTGTGATTCTGTGGCTCCTAAACCCAGTACTCTCTCTAAAGTTTCTGAACATTTCAGTTCAGATGCAGAATCGGGAACATCAGAGTCGTCAATGCAAACATGATCCGGCATCCGACAGTCTTTTGGGCCCAGATCGTTGCGGTGATCAGTCCGCTGTCTCTTCTTCTTCTTCTTGCAGTTCTCCACGCTATTCTTCCTTATCTTCACGGTTTGACTACTCGGACAGCTTGTTTTCTGCCTGGGCTTCCTCTTCCTGCTCTGGCGTTTGTTCCTCTCGCAGAGAAACAGCCTCTCAACAGCCGATGGGGCAAACATCTGCACAGTGAAGACCGACCTGGCAATCTGCCTGAACACCAAGAACTCGCCGCAGCTGACGGCATGGTCCAGCACGAAGTTCTTCCATCCATGCCCGAACGACAAGACGCCGTCGCTCAAGCACAGCCTCACGCGCCAGCGGAGCCCAAACGCATCTTCGAGGTAAATGTTGGAGCCTGCCAGGTCCAAGATTGTCCTGGCAAATGGGGGTGGTATATCCTGCATGCGTAAAAAATACATGATCTAGATAAAGTTCCTGTATTATCACTGAAATGCTTGGGGATATCTAACAGACCTGTCATACTATAAGCAAACATGCACAAACTTTATTTATGTCTTTATAAAACAATGCAAGCAAACATGCACTCAGATCAAATAAACATACCATGTCCTCGGAGAAGTAGCCCATCATGATCTTGAAGAAGGACGGGACTGCAGGGATCGCCAGCGCCTTGCTGGAAGACGGCAAAAATGGCGAGGAGGAAGCAGCACGGCCATGGATCCGGGCACACCGCTTCGTGCAATCCACGCATGGCCGCTTCGGGTGCGGATCGCAGGCATTCTTCTTCCTCCTCCTCCGCCTCTTCACCACCTTCTCGGCTTCATCCTCTTCACTGTCTATTTGGACCACGGCCTCTTCCGGCTCTTTCTTTATGTCTCCTTCTCCGATCAGCTCCCTCATGCTCGTTGCCGTCTCCTCGTACCCCAGAATGAAGAACAAATAACAGAACAAGGGAGCGTTTGACAGGGGGCAATGTTCAGAAAATCCAGCTGCAATGTTCAGACATGCACGCATTTGACAGGGGGCTAAACAAGGAAGAAGGGCAAATCTTTGCCGATATGGAGAAGAAATCAAGAAACCAATAATACCTTGCTGGATGTGCTCTTTTTTTTCCGAGTCCTGGATGTGCTCTTTTGCTCTCGTTTCCCTAGAGAATCAACACTAGAAATGTTTCTACTGTTGTGCACTACGAAGTATGGCTTGCTTAGTTACCAAATTTGGTGTACCAAGTTTGAGATCTCTTCATAATCATTGTGCCACTGTAATATTTCGTTTGTATATACGAAAAAATATCCAAAAATTGATTAATTAGGCTCAAAATGATCGCCTCGCATAGTACAATAAAACTGTGCAATTAGTTTTTGATTTTATCTACATTTAGTACTCCATACATGTTATGATATTTTGATACGATGAGAAATTTTTTTTAACATACAGTGAATTTGAGAGCTGTTTTTTTAAGTACCGCTGCACACGGTGTGCTATCCATAGCCTGCTTTCTACTGCTGTGCGGCGGCAGCAGTAACATTTCCCGGTGCTCCCTTGATGCACACATGGCAGCAGCGACCGACGGCGGGACCCGCGGCGGGCCAGTGCCAGGGAATCGAGGAATGGAACTGACCGGTCGGTCCCCTCCCCGGTGAGCGGTCGGCGCGCCGGAAGTGTGCCTGGATGTGGGTCCCAGGTGGCGGTGAGGACTCCTCTCTGACTGCCTTGCTATCAGTGCCTGACTGAGAATTTGTGGGCCCGGCTCGTAGTTCCTCCGAACGTGGGCCTGTCTTACACAACGCCACGACGGGGCGCAACAGAGGCCGAGTTCACATGGCGGCCCAGACTATTCGGCTAGTGCGGTACATGGGCTTATGGGCCGCGCCCCGTTTGGGTCCAAAAGTTCTATCTGCTACCTTTTTTGAAATGCTTTATGAAGCGGATTTTTTTTTTCTGAACCTGAGGTGAAATACTTTACGACCACTTGGGAAAAACAAGTTAAACGTAACGAGCATACACTATACTAGACGCCGTCTCCAAAACTGCGGCCGGTGGCCGACCTGTCGGGAAGACTCCAAAGCATCATGGTGGCGTTGGCAAAGGTTGCCGCCGGAGAAACTTTGCTACTATATGCTAGGTGCATTCTTCTTTTTTTTTGAGAAAGGTAGATGCATTTGTCTATCGTTCTCTTTGACGAACACTTTTGGACCCAAACGAAAAGGGGTTAACGAGAACACAACAAACATAGTCTAATTAAGCTGGTGATTAGTTGGCCCGCTCCCATCTGTTTAATACTAATACCGTGGAAAGACAAACGTCATTAGAGCGCTGCCGGCCTCCTGCTCCGGACGAGACGGTCTTGCGGCGCCGGGCCGCCGGCCATCTCGGCCTTCCGGCTCCGTCGCATGCCGACGCGCCGAGTCATCATCAATTCATCATGCATGCGCGCACTGCAGGGTGGAGTGGACTGCAGGTAGTGGTAGTGGCCGCGGCTTTTGCCCCCGGCCAGCAGCGCGTCCGGTCAATCGCGCCACCAACACATCTCGCTAGCTATCGATCGCACGCAGTTCATTCACATCTCCTTTCGCAATTCGTCAAGCACGCTTTACCGCGGCCACTACTGCTAGTTACCGAGATTCACTTGGTCAATGATTGTTCAATCACCGTGGGGATCTCCAATTCAGAAAAAAAAACGTGGGGTGTTTGTTTTGGTCACTGGAGAGAAAAAAAGAGAAACTGCTTGTTGACATTTTTTTTTTGAGAATTACACGACACAGCTCAGGAAGAAACTTTATTTGTCTACCTGCAACAGCTGACATCCGCTGAGATTTCGTGTGCGGAAACC
Source organism: Echinochloa phyllopogon (assembly GCA_033239725.1). Classification (NCBI taxonomy): domain Eukaryota; kingdom Viridiplantae; phylum Streptophyta; class Magnoliopsida; order Poales; family Poaceae; genus Echinochloa; species Echinochloa phyllopogon. Next base: position 53,592,125 of record BTCW01000005.1, read on the forward strand.
CATTGAAATTCTCAACTTCGCTCCAGCAACATCACCCGATAGCATCGATCACATAGATTGATAGAGGGATACCCGCTGAACTGACGGCTGCGTCGACCAATTGTTCTGACCAGTAGCGCACAAGATACTCAACCCGTTTTTAACAATGCAACTATGCAAGACTCTCCTCGTACATATACTACTGATGAACATTTCACCTAACCCAATCCACGATCCATCCATCGCCCGAAGCCACACGGTTCCGTTCAACAAACTTTATATATTCGCCCGTCATCTGAAACGAAAAAGACAAGTTTATTCGATTGCGGATGTAGGAGCCAATTAGCCAAATGCCATGGTCCTCCTCGATCGCTAGCTAATAAATCATCCTCATGCTTTGGAAAAATGACGAAAAGACGCGACGCGATGATGATGAGCGGAGCCCGGCCGTCGTCTCTCGCCTGCCTTGTCGCTGCCGATTCTTTCCGACAGTTTGCACGGCGAACTCGTCAGAAAAAATCGCAGATTCTCTTGCTGATTACGCGAGACAAAGAATATCAACGGCGCTGTGCAGCCGTGCATTAGGTGGGTGATGAGGATCCCGGGCGGCGAGAGACCAAGTGCCAAATTCAGGAGCTGTTGGCTTTGTGGATAATAACTGAATTGAATAGTCAGGTTTGGAGTTAACAAAAACGCAGAGGCCGGCCGTTGCCGCTCAACTACTGAAAACCGCAAGCAACGACCGCGCGCTGCGGGATTCAGAAAACTCTGGACGTGTCTGTCGCAGAAACCATCAGGCTTTGTTGACACATTCTTTCTTTATTTTCCTTTCTTTTTAGCATGGAACATTTGAACCTGTGCGTGCAGGTTCCAGATGTTTGTGACGTCTCGATCGATGGAACGGACGGACAAGGAGTCGCCACACCGGGCGATCAGGGTGCAATTAAATCCTGTTGGGAAACAGGTCGAAAAATTCAGAGAAACAGGTGCAAGTACAGGCGCCTCGTGACGCTTCGATGCCAAGCATGGGCGCGGCGCCCACTCCACTCCACAAGGCAGGGGGAAGAGCACGTGTCACGTCTCGGTAGCAGCCACGCATGCGACGGGCCTCGCCGACCTTGCCTTTCGCCTAGCCGAGCACTCCACTGATGACCAACCAACGGCGTCCCAACGGGAACATTACGACAGCGACCGTGACCCGTTCGTCAGGCGCAAGAAAAAAGTCGATCAACGATCATGGAATGGAGGCATGGACCATCAATCAAATGAAAGTCGATGATGATCATGCCAAGAAACCCCAAATGAAAGGCTGGGTACTTGTCCAGCGCATCTTCCACTTGCTATCGTTCTATCAGCGCCGAGAGATATCTGTACAAGCTTGTTCAGTGGAGTAGTACTTGCCATGCTCTGGTCTAGAAGCTCTCTCTCGAAAAGGACGAAGCGTGGAGCAGGGATGGCCATGGCGATTAGTAGGAGGACGTGTGCGTGATGGTGCCATCGCGGATTAGCTTATCGAGAGGCGTGCTGACCGGATTAGCGCAGCACGGGCTGCTCGAATCATGCGACCGTACCCCAGCTCTGACCGCTAATCTTCTTCCAAACGCGATGCCAAGCGGCATCGGCGGCGCCCGTGAGCACCGGTGGCTTGTGTTGTGTGGCCTGCCTGACTCGAGCCTGATGCGGCCTTCCCAAATCAAGACGCGTCTGTCTCTCGTGGCGGCCTGATTGGCTCCGATATATCCTTATCGGCCACCGCCGGAGATGAGAGAGTCCCCTGCCTGCTGGATCCATCCATCGATCGATTGATTGCTCCGGCAGAAACTTCCAGAACTGATCGAGGGCTGCGGCGTTCTTATCTTCTTATCCCTGCGGGTTCTATGCACGAGCACGGTTGGTTTAATTCGATCGTTTGATTAATCAACAGGCCAAAATTCCCTATAAGATTTAGCGACTTTCGCGTGTGTTTAGGAATTTTTTCTGTTTTTGGAGCTTCTGCTCTCGGCGTTTCCGGGAAAGTGCGAGGCGACAGGTCGTGTAGTAAAACGGAGTACACCGGAACGGACAATTTACGTGACGGGAATCTCTATGAGCTTGACAGCTACTGTTTCACCTAAACAAATACTACTAAATCCTGGAAATGAATCTAGAGGTCAGAATTAAACAGCTGCGTCTCAACGCTGCAAAAGGTATGGGCCAGAATACTTATTTTCCTGGACAGCTCCTTTCGGCGTAGCATGTTTGGGATCGCGAAATGAAGCCTAAGAACCACCGTCGGCATGGAATGGAATACAACTTGCATCCAATGCCAAAAACAAGATCGAGATCCTCCCATGAAGGAAGCAAAACAGCTGGGAGTTGTTTCTTGAACACGTCACGCATGTCTCGATAACCCTTGTCCCAACTCCTCATTCCAATTCCAACCACCCCTTCCTCCCATGATAGACAAGTCGTCCATGGTGTAATACTAATATTATGTGCAGCTAATGACCTAGTGTCAACGAGGATTAGCAGCAGCGGTTGATAGATATCGGCACTCTATACACGTTTACACATTCAAAAAGGGCTCAGGATTTCAACTAAACACATATTATTGCAGGCCGGCCGTTCTAGCTGCCGCTGAAGACTGATGCACGATGGTCTTCTTCTTTGATCTCCCTGCGATCACACGTTCAAAGTTCAAACCCCCGCTAGTTTTTTTCTGACTTGTTCCAACGACGGCCATTGACGCCAGCAGAGAGGTGAGTGAGATCATAGCTTGCCTCACCCCCCAAAGCATTTCTTTTCTTCCATTTCAAGCCACAGCTGACCGTCATTAGTCGCCAAGAACGGAATTAGCGACAGAGTGTGACATCTCCATTTATTTTCGCTAAAAGAATCTGCCAGGAAGATTTGTTTTTCCTATGCAAAGAGGTAATGCCGTGAAAGCATAGAACAGTACATAGACCCAGAATTTCTGTTGTTTTCCTTTAAGACAAAAAATAATATATTTTTTATGAACGAACAGAAAAAAGAATATCTGTTCTAGCATGTATGTGTAGCACTATATCTATTTCTGATTTCTGAAGGACAGGAGCCGGAAATCTAGGGTAAAGCACAGAGCGACCTGCAATGATAGAAGTGGGTCAGAATGGTGAGGCAATGCCCTCATCCGCAGGCTCAGCTGATGAGCCCTGTTTCTGTTTTCCTGTAGGCCAGCAGTGCCTACTAGATATTTGATGCTGGTCGCTGGACAGATCAGGATTCTCACTTTCTCTGTAGTGGGGATCCAGGGACCCGGCTAGTGGTAGTGGTATTGCCATAATGCCATAGCAAGATGGTTTACACTGTACAGGACCCACGGGCTAAACGGAGTTTCCATTGTTGACATCGTAGATGCACAGCAAATGTTCATTTTTATCGGAGCTGCTGAATATAGTACACGAACAGACAAACAGTGGCAAGAACATATCATATCTACGTCACATGATGCCGAGATCGTGTCTCCCAGCATGTATGTTAGACAAGGTATCAGTAAATCGATTTATGAAGATATCACTTATGGTAATTACTATAGCCATTTTTTACATTTTTTTGAAGTAGATAGTAGCCAGATATTCGATTTACATTGCTCTCATATCATAAAAAAAGAGATTAAATGAGCTTAATGTAAGGGATGGCAGTCTCGTAAATACTACTCGTATGCTTTTCTGAAAATTTGTACGGCAGCAGCACGAGCCTTGCAAATAGAGGAAAATGCTTTCTTTTACAGGGAAAACTCCAAATGCAAATTGTACTGTACCTATCAAAGTGCAATCTCCACGTCACATAATGAGGCCTTGTTTAGTTTCAAAATTCCACCCAAATTTACTATGAAAAAAAAGATTCTCCATCACATCAAAATGTCATAACATGCATGGAGTACTGAATATAGATAAAATCAAAAACTAATTGCACAGTTTTGTTGTACTCTGCGAGACAAACATTTTAAACCTAATTAATCAATTTTTGGATAATTTTTCGCACATATAAACGAAATGTTATAGTGACGCAACGATTATGAAGAGAACTCAAACTCTCAAAGTTGGTGTCCCAAATTTGGAAACTAAACAGGCTTGAATCTCGCTCCTTGGCCTCATTGAAATCAAAAGGAAAATGACCGTGGGCCCACAAAAACCGGCGCCTGGTCCCACCAGCAGGTAGTGGATAGGGCCAGCCCGCCACCTCCCCACCGAGACCACCCCTTTTTTCTGTGTGTCATCTGCGCCCTCCCTGCAGCGAGCTCGTCATCACCATCCATCATCAATCTATCCACTCTATTGTTTATTCCCACCTCTATATCTCTCCTTCTCACATTTTCTCCAAAAATCCGAACCTTCTTATCTGTAAGATTGGGGTTTCCACTCTCAAGAGTCAATTCAAATTCAACAGAGGAATCACTGAAGAAGCCCTCAGTCAGCACTTTTTTGAGTTTTTCCCTAGCAAGATAAATTGTTTTTATAAAAAAAAGATATGTTTTGAAATTAATTGACAAATGAATTGAAAATTCGGACAAGAGTGGAAATTGTGAGACTCTAGAATAGCACCATAAATTGGTCCTAATTTCAGCACCATAAATGCCCTATTTGTATAGGCTTTTCCTCTCCCTTTGTCTCCTTCCCTCCCCCTCACTTTATTCCAAAGCCTTTTGCACTTCTTTCTCAAGCAAACAACCCAAAACAGCGGCAAGTTGCCGAGACATCTCCTGCTTCCTTGTTTATAAAACCAAGGGGACCGTGGGCGCCGGACAAAAGCCCCTCTTCACAGTTTCCCTGCCCTCCCTTGCCCTCCCAAAGCTACTTTCCCACAAACCCAAACCAAAGCAGCTTGCTTCTTCCATTTCTTTTCTTGTTGGCCTTCTTCTTGCTTGCTTACTCGTTCGTTGCTTCTTGAGCCCCTCTGCGCCTTGCCCAAGCCTCTGTGTGTTTTATAGGCTTGGGAGATTGTGATATAGGGGGTGGAGGAGACGGGAGAGGCGGCGGCGGCGGCGGCTTCGTCTTCTTGAGCAGTCATGTTCCACGGCGGCAGGCCGTTGTCCCTCAGGGGGTCTCTCAAGGCCCTTGAAGCTGATATCCACCATGCCAACTCGCTGTAATCTTCTACTCCTTTTCATCTGCTTTCTGTTCTTTCATGATTCTCGGTGCTCTCCTTTTGCTACTTGATTTTACAGGAAAAGATGTAGGATAGAGAAAGTTATGCCTTTTCTTCTTCTGATTTTATTCGGTTCGTGTTCTATGCGTTTACTGATGGATAGGTGAATCCTTCCCCTTTCCTTTTTTCAGGGCTCATGTTATTCACAGGGCGTATGGGGGTGCCTGCGTGCAGATGAGGCTATCCTACAGCTCCATGGCTCCAATCATCCTCAACCTTATCCAGTGGATGGATTGCAGCTGCTCCTTGTCATACACCCTCCCGAGTTACCTTGGCCTGCTCGAGGTTCTTGTCTACAAGGTACTATCGAATTACACTCCAATAGAATTTCTGAATTCACGAATTTGTCGTTTCCAGAGGATTTGAATGTTGACATGGTCTTGGTTGAACATACAGGTTTATGTCGATGAAGATGCCTCTATATCCACCATAGAAAGGAGAGCAAGCCTGAAGGAGTTCTATGGTATGCTTACCACGTACTAGTAATCAACAAGCTATTCAGTTCAAGATTTTCTTGTTGCGCTGGTGTAATCTAATTTCGGGGACCATGGAATGCAGCTATCATATACCCGTTCTTGCAACAGCTTGAGGGCAACTTGATGGACAAGGACTGCAAGGAGAAAGGGTGGTGCAAGGAGTCCGGCGGCGGCCGGAAGCTTGTTGCCGATGATGATGACAGGGAGGATGAGTGCGGCATTTGCTTGGAGACCTGCACCAAGATGGTCCTTCCAAATTGCAACCACGCCATGTGCATCAACTGTTACCGAGACTGGTATTGCTCCCTGTTCCTCTTGCTTATCCGTTTGAGGTGTATTATTTAAGTAGCATGATATCTGAGCCAGGATCATTATGAATAAGGCCCCACATCACACGCTATCATAAAAAATTGGCAGCCGTTTGAATAGCTTGAAGGTGATATGGATTTCCAAGATAAGGTTTGAGAGGAACCGCGTAAGCATTGACAGAGTCTTGATATCAAGGGTGGTTCAATAATTTTCTCAAACTTGTGCTCTAATTTGCACCAATTAGGAATTCTGTATTCGGGCTCTAATTTGCGGGCTATTCTACTCACTCATTGCTGTTGGGGGGTGGGGAAGGGGTGGTTCAACAACCCACAGTTTCTCTTTTGTTTTACATGTTAATTACTTCCAGCCTCCACTAGGTCAATTCTGTATTCTCTTGAATGTTTGAAAATGCTCCATTTTATTCTTCCCATACTTCTGCATTGCAAATTATCCTCATCACCTCATGTGCTGCTCAGTTGGCTTACCACCATGGAGGCTTGGAGCTCTCTGTTTTTCTATCCTAAGTTTTCAGCCCCTTCTATTTGTCAACTAGGAGGGATTTGATGTGATCCAATGTGTCATGTGTCACGTTGGGAGATTCATTCTCTTCATTCCTTCAGTTCAATGTGGCATTTGCCAGAGCTTAATGGACAAATAATGGCACTTTGCACCATTGTTAAGAGCCCCACGTTTCATCATGCTGAAACAATTAGTAATGGAATTGAAAGCAGACAACTAGGAGAGTTTTAGCCTTAATAAATTCAGTATATCATTTGTGCCAGCCAACTGCCAAGTTTTATAAACAAAAATTAAAGGGATAAATAGGGACGAGCACATTGACATGTGGCATTCTTAAATCCTAAATGATGTTCTCTTAGCTGGCAGATCATGCTTGTGTACGAAGGATGCAATCTGCCAGTCATCATGTGTGGAAAATAAGTATGTCAGGTTGTTGTTTTAATGATACTCAATCAGCCAGATACGCCATTAGAAATTTGGCAAAAGTCAACAGCGTCTCCAATAACATTGCTTCAGATTAGATTATGGATATACTCATTGGAATTGGTTATAGTAGTACACCGTAACCGCTTATCAATCAGTGACATTTACTGAAAATCCTAGCAATCGGAAATGAAGTGAAGCTCTGCCTGGGCTTTGCCACTTGCCAAAAATTTTAAAAGGCAGATATGTTAAAGAGGTGCCTCTACGATTCAGCCATTCAGAGATGCACGAATTTGAAAGCACAGACAAGAGTTGACTGTAGCTAATTACTCTGTAGTGCTTCAGGTTTCTGCAACTCCTAATGAAAGGATAAGGGATAGAAGCACCGTTTTGCCTTGATTTGTACTGGAACATGAAGAGATTTCTGAGTTGGTTTTGGCTTTTAATTCCAGTAGATTTTTTTTAAACGAATTCCAGTAGATAGATAGACATCTCTTCCTCTGGTTTTATCTAATTCTTGTTTCAAGCAATGTAACGCTGAACTCTGAATCTACCGTGGTTGCAGGTATACAAGATCTCAGTCATGCCCCTTCTGCCGCGGAAGCCTGAAGAGAGTCAGGTCCCGAGACCTCTGGGTGCTCACCGGCGACGACGACGTGATCGACACGGTGACCTTGGAGAAGGAGAACGTGAAGCACTTCCTCAGCTTCATCGATAGCCTGCCTCTGATAGTCCCCGACAACATGTTGCTGGTCTACTACGACTACCTAGTCTAACGAAGCTCACCTCTGAAACTCTGAAAGAGGAGGAAGAGCTGGGAAGCAGCAGTTTACAAGGCAAGGGTTCCGGCAGCCGACCATCCTCTGTGGATCGAGTTGGCAAGCGAAGCCGTTGCTGCGGAACTGGTATGCCATGCCATTGCACTGGCCTTGAATGATGGCGTTGTTCGTTGTAATAATTGTAAAGAAGAAAAATGTCTCGGGTTTTAATAGCTTGACATTTCTCCTCCGGCAAATTGCCAGATTATTCAGAATGATGAGAACAGGGGCCTGGGTGCTTTCCTGAGCCAATTGTCTGCATTCAGACAACAGGTGGTGTTAAAACTCCATAAATATGCTGGGATGGTATTTGGCAAAAATAAATATGCAGGGATGGACAATGCGAGACCAAATGGACACGGCAGAAGGTGAAGGACCATACCTGAGCTGGGATTTGGTTGGGGTTGATTTGTCGTCGAAGGGCTTGACACTTCCAACTGAAAACAATGAACCGTACAGCGACTGCTCAATCTGTATGTGCGGACGAGACGCGAGGACGGGATGACTGGGTGGTTTACCTGACAGTGACCTTGCCTGCCATTCAGTTCCTGGGCAGCGTGCGCTTCTCTTCAAATCCAAAACTTTCCTCAATTTTTCTCTCTCTAAACTTTACTATCCACTGTCATATCAAATCTCCAAATCTCTCTCCATGTACACGACGAGACGAATCTTTTGAGCCTAGTTAGATCATGGTAGGACAATGATTACCACAAACAAACGAAAAGTGCTACAGTGCGCTACAGTGTTCGATGTGACATTTTCACCCAAATTCACGTCCCCTTTTCAGGGAAGTGAACACCGCCCTGAAACGAAAGGGAATACCTCCAGCCACACGCTTCCAAACACCAATTAGAGGACGAAATTTACCTGCATGGATTGCCTTTCATTCAGTTCCTGAAACGAAATGGAAGGGAATTGCCTGCAGCCACACAGTCAGAAATACTAAATTCCCGGACGAAAATACCTGCATTCGGGCGGGCTAAAGGAACGCAGCTCGGGAACATTCTTAAAAAAAAAAGAGGTGCATTTGGTGAACAAGGACGGTGATGCCCAAGGAACCCATTCTATGTTATGGCCTGCTACCAGTCTGAAATTGATTTCAAGGAACCCATCTATGTTATGGCCTGCTACCACTCTGAAATTGATTTCGCGCAACATACTCAGCTTTGATAATACAAATTTTCTTTTGATCTCTAAACAACCCAAACTTAAATAAGACACGTCAACCCCTAATAACTGAAATAAGACACCCGAAAGACAGCTTTGGCCCCTCGAATTTCAACCCATAACCAAAACAGGGCACCCAGAAGACCTTAAAACCTAATAAAAACTGTGCTGAATCAAACACAGAAAAAATAAAAACTGTGCTGAATCAAACACAGAAAACGAAATAACACACGGACAATGAATTAGCAGCACATCTTATATAGTAGATCCAATGAATAGGTTGGAGAGCTGGACCGCGGGCATATTCAGAAATCACAACTTATCCAGAAGACATATACCTCCAATGAATCGGTTGGAGAGCTGGACCACGGGCATATTCAGAAACCCAACTTGATCCCTATCAGAAGTATACCTAACATCGCATCTAAACAAATTGTACACAAGAATGCAGGACCTACCGAACACGCTCACAATTATTAAAGTGGGCGATCTCGAATTGCCAAAAATATAAATGGGCGAAAAACTGCAAACCAAACCATCACAACAGATATAGGCACTGCAAACCATCAGAACAGAGATATAAGAGCAAAAGTCTGCAACCCGACCAACTCAGCATATAGAACCGTTTTGCCGATATATAACCAGCATTACAGAAAAGATAGAACAAAAAGTGGCTGCCAGACCTCCATCGGCAGGGCCAAATTACGAGATTAACACCAGAGACTAATTAATACGAAAAATATAAGGGTAACCATCATCCACAAAGGGAAAATTCAGGTTTTTTCGATGTCCGAAGATAGGCTCTATGGAGCAAACCACACTCATCAACCTAAATGCTCGTAGGCAGACAGGTGAAGGGCACTTGAAAGAGGCAGATCAGTACTTGTAGTCCTTCACGTGGAGGCTCTCGGAGACGCCCTCTCCGGCAGCAGCATCACCCTTGTATGTGCCGAGGGTAGCCTCAGAGTTGGCCTTGCACCTGGCGAGGAAGGCCGCCCTAGCCTTGTCGACGTTCTCCACCTTGCCACCCCACGCCTTGAGGGTGCTCGCCTGGAGGGCACGGCCGAAGGAGAAGGACAGAGACCACGGCTTCTTGGTGCTGAGCTTGTTCATGGCGTTCAGGTTCAGGGTGGCCTCCTCCTCGCTCTGTCCACCAGAGAGGAAGACGATGGCAGGCACAGCAGGAGGAACGGTCCTCTGGAGGGTGCGGACAGTGTACTCAGCAATGACCTCAGGAGCCACCTTCTTGGAGTCAGAACCAGGGGTCACCATGTTGGGCTTCAGGAGGGTACCCTCAAGAAGGACATGGTGCTCGTTGAGAGCCTTGTAGCAGGCAGCAAGGACAACCTCAGTGACATAAGCACAGCGCTCAATGTCATGAGGGCCATCGACAAGGATCTCGGGCTCCACAATTGGCACCAGACCATTCTCCTGGCAGATGATGGCATAGCGAGCAAGACCCTGAGCATTCAGGTCAATGGCAAGCTGCGATGGCTCGTTGGGGCCAATCTTGAGGACAGCGCGCCACTTGGCAAAGCGGGCACCAGCCTCGTAGTACTTGGCGCAGCGCTTGCCAAGGTCATCATGGCCCTGGGTGGTGGTCTCCTTGTCAGTGCCAACAACCTCAATGGTGCCCTTGTCAACCTTGATCCCAGGGAGGACACCTCCCTCGTTTAGGACATCGACGAAGGGCTTGCCGTCCTTGGTCTTCTGGTAGAGAGTCTCCTCGAAGAGGATCACACCACTGAGGTACGGGAGGGCACCGGGGCAGCAGAAGAGGAGCTCACGGAGGGCACGGCGGTTCTCCTCCACATTCTCAACGTTGATGCTTGAAAGGCGCTTGCCAATGGTGCCAGTGGACTCATCAGCAGCGAGGATACCCTTGCCAGGGGTGCCAATGTAGGCAGCATTCTTGATGAGCTCATCTGTAAAAATAATACAAAACAGATGTTTAGCTAAAAAGTAGAACAGCACATATTGACAAATCTACTAGACACATGCTTATATCAAACAAAAACAAGTACACTGAAAACTGTATGTATATGAAACAGCTATCAGACATAAACATCATGTAATATTAGTATATCACAAAGATAAAACAGTTCATTCATCAGGTAACATAGATACTTCAAATGTATTTCAAACCCAGAAGACAGTTTATCTAGCAGAGACGTAAAAAGTATCTAAATTCAATAACCTTTAACATAGCAATTTCAAAAGGAAGTGCATGCACACAAGACAATTGAATCTAGATTTAACCTGGTAGGATCACTTGAAATCAACACTGGAAGCCTACAACCCATATATTTATAGCATGGCGATATCACTACGAACCAGCACCGCTGAGGGCACCATGTGCATGCTAGCGAGAAAAATTATATGATCCAACTCCCGATTTCTAGAAAACCCCAAAACTAAGCAGATATGTGCAAATATGCATCAGATATCATGGATCTGAAGAAAAAAATAACAGATCCTACCGGAAATTTACAGATCAGAGTCTCCACCTCCAAAACCCTTTTCAACAACCACCAAACCCCTATAAGCTAAAAGCAGAGCGTACAACCATGCACGTATATCTAAATAAATTCGTACAAATACTACACCGAATGGATCTAATAAAATCTCGTGCATATATTGATCTAACAGTCTAACACAGGCAGATCTGGTAAAAGCATCGATCAACTAACGGATCTACCATCTACGCTAGAGACTACAGATGCAGATCATCATAGAACGAGTAAGACAACGAAGACACGGGCGGGAGGAGGCCACGGATCATACCCTTGTACTTGCCGCAGTAGGCCCCGCAGTTGGCGCCGCAGGAGGCCGACATCGTCGATGCTCACGGGAGGGGGACGCGACGGGGATTGCGAGGGGAGATTTGGGGGCGAATGGTTTGGCAGGAGGCAGGCGGATGGGGGAGGAAGGCAGGGGAGGTGGCCGGGTATTTAAAAGGGGTGCAGGCTTGGTCGAGGGGAAAGAAACCGGAGACGGGATGCGATCTGGGTGCGCCAGAGGGCCAAGGCGGCGGATCGAACCATGTGCGGTTCGGTGCCGCCCCCCTGGTTTTCATGTGTATTTTCGTTCAGGCCCTCAGCGAGCCGGGTTTTTTTTTGGTTTTTTCTGGGAGATGTACCAGCCGTACGGCATCGGCTGTTTTCTTTTGTTTTTTTTGCGTCCGGGTGTCAGCAGCTAGTATTTTTGTTTTGCGCGAGGCGTGGCCCAAAGTGCATCGGCGCCATCTAAGGTGGTGTCTAGATGCTAGAATTGGGAGGTTGAATTTAGGAGTTGAATGTCTCATTGCGTCGTTGTAGCATTTTCGTCTGTACGTACAAAAAATTGTCTAAAAATTAATTAATTAGGCTCAAAATGTTCATGTCACCTGCGCGTATGCCGACGCGCGGACCCCGCGCATGCACGCACCCGTAGCCTCCGTGGCATGTACCTTTGGGTGGGCGGTTTTGTCGCCGGCCGCATCGCACGGGAAGGGGCGGCGGGCCGGCGGCGTCGCGGTTTCGAGCGAGCGCGCGCGACCCCAGGGAGAAACGGCGCACGAAACGGGCGGTCGCAGGTCGCTTCCGGAGGCGCCGGGGCCTAATCCTGGCGGCCACACCCCCCGTCTCGGCTGCTGTGGTGCTGCCTGCCTGCGCCTCGGTTTCGCCCGCCCGTCCGCCGCTTCCGGCGTCCCCCCGATCCGCACACATGGACGCGCGCGCCCATGGTTCCCTCCGCTCCACCCAAACTTTTTGCCTCCCGGTCCTCTGGTTTGCCTCTCATGACGTCCACCGGCACCGCGTCGCTGTCTCCCGATTCACCGCGCTCACGTGCCCCGTTCCCTCGCGATCCCGGCTCGTCATCCTCGCGCCCGACGCCTGCGCGGCGGCTTCCGTGCCCTGCTGCAACATGACGTTGTTGGTGAGGCCGAAGCTTTCGTGAGTACAGGCGCGTAGGGACTCGTCTCTGGCGGCATCGCTGGGACTTTTGGGCGCTAGCGGCGCAAGTGGTGGCGGCATCGCTGTGCCGGCCTGCCGGGCATGACCCCCCGGACCATGACCGGCCGTCTCGCAGGTGCGACACGGCATCTAGTTCTTCTCCGGTCACGGCTTTTCTTTGAAAAACTGCCGGTCACGGCTTTCACGTGGCGCGGCACACCTACACACTGGCATTCGGCTCGCCGGTCACCGTCGAGGCTTCCTTTTTGACGGGAAAAGAAAGCCATGGCAGCTTCCACTTCCAGAACTGCGACCTCTATTCAAATCCAAGTGGTGAGATTGCTGCGCGACCCGGAAAGGGCGAGAGGAAAAGCGGTATTTTCACGAGGTTGCGAGATAGCCGCCGTAGGTGACTGGCTGGCTGGAAAATATTTTCGGTCTTCCACGGGTCACATCGCTGCCGCGGAGGTCTTGCAACCGATGCAGGTAACTGGCCTGTCCGGAGACGAGTTTGACAGATCAATTCGACAGAGACTTCGAGTTGAAAATGCCATGATGATGGGGCAGTGGATGTTTCTAATGAAATGCGACCTGGACGGCATGATCAATTGTTCCCTTGCTTTTGCTCATCACCATTTTTAAAAGCAGCAGCAAAAGTGGAATCTTGCAACATCAAGAAGTGGAATTCCAATGATGCATTAGTGAGTAGATGTCAACTCAAACATTTGTTTAGTGACCATTCTCAGATTAAATACTCCCGATAGGAATCGAACTGGCAGTCAACTGGCCTGCAAGGGAAGTTTGAAGCCAACTCTTGATGTTATATACTTATATGCAATTCAAGCAAATCGAATATTGACCAATGATGCTTGTATGTTGTTGTCACTTGTCAGGCTTCGCCTCCCAAAAGAAGCATGACATTGCATTGCATTTGCAACAATACAATTATAATGATAATGCTAAATTAATCGCGTCCACCCATATACAATTATGTTGGTATATCATGGCCGTGTGTGGACAGCTGATCGCCTGGCCAAGAGGAACTTGCCCCATCTGGAGGCATGTCCTTTTTGTGAACAGGAAGAGGAAACGATTAGCCATTTGTTGACTGGATGTGCTTTTGCTCGGGAGGTCTGGACTATAATATTGCAGCAGCTAGGTTTGATACATCTGGCGCCACAATCTGTGGCTGCCCGATTTTCTGGATGGTGGAAACGAATGATCAGATCAGCCCCAAAGGAGTCCCGCAAGGGCCTCAATTCCCTGGTAATCTTGGTGGCTTGGGAGATGTGGAAACACCGAAATGCCTGTATTTTTTAGGGTAGGAGACCGAGCATTCAGGAAGTGCTCAGGTCAGTCTGTTTGGAAGGGAGCCTGTGGTGTATGGCAGGGGCATCAAAGCTCATGGAGTTGATGCCCAGGTCGCTGGACATCATGGCTTAACAGCCTGTGTTTTTTAGGTCGCCACTATAATTCAATCATGGCGAATTCATAGTTTTGGGGTGTGTGAGAGGTGCCATTTCATGGCGCCTAGGGTGGTCTGTCTAGACCGTTGTACCTTTTTCTACCTTAATGAAAAGACGCGCAGTTCTCCTGCGTGGTTCGAGAAAAATGAAAAGACGCGCAGTTCTCCTGCGTGGTTCGAGAAAAAGATTTGCGTGGTTCGAGAAAAAGATTTATTCCTAACATCACACTTCCCTGTCATCCTTTGACAAAAGGACAAGGGAACCAATAATGACCAATAATGAACCAATAGACCATCCGACCAATGTGGAACATTTCACTTCTTCAATCAGGCTGTTACATATCTATAATGTTACAGGAACTATGAGGTGCAAACCTTTCAAGCGCGGCTTGGACACCACAAAATTTAATAAGAATGAACCTAATAATCAATAAACAATCAAAGAAGGGGGGAGATGGCGGGGGGAGAGAGAGAGAGAGAGAGAGAGAGGAAAAGGTGAAAACAAAAGGAGTGTACAACAAGAGGCCCCACCAAATTGAGGGCTGAATTCCTGGTTGGCTTTCCTACACATCATATTTCTTAGGCTGATGCCATTGCGCTAAAGTTCTTGACAGGTAACCAAGCAACGATTTATTAGGGGGGTATGTCCTCTTGCCATATAGATGCTTCCCTCCAAGATCGGTATACTTTGAACCGTTCTCTCTTTCGATCTGCAAAACCATTAAAATGAGATATACAGGGAATCTGAAACATCAAGAATCATTTTGCATGGTGAATTTTCTTGAAACAATGCAAAAGCAAATAATAAAAGGATGCCAGAATGTGTTGTGTACCTTGCTTATTTTCCCACCTCTCAAGTAGTATCTGATACCAGACCAATTAATTGACTGGGAGAAATGTGACCGGAATGCAGATATCGGATAGAGGAAATTGTCTACCAATACAGCAACAAACACCTAAAATTGAAGTCCAAACAAAATAAGGTTACTAAATATGTTATCAGTTATCACAACGAAAAGAATTCAGGATCCTATAATTATTTGGTTTGGTGTATTCAAGGCGACACTCACAAGCCCCCAGTTGTATGAATCAAGAGATACTTTTGGTCCTTCAGGCGACAACATATTGCATAGTTGAATCTCCACCTTTGTTAAATTCCACATTGAAACAAGTTCTATGAGAGTGCATATGAACAAGAGTCCCACTAGGTACAAACCTGAAAAAGCATGCCACAAGAGGACAAAAGTGGGATTAGACATTTTTACAACAACAAGGTTTGAGGTTGGGAGGGGGAGGGGCAAGGAACTAACCCCAAGATGAATCAGACGCTTCCTTTACAATTTTGCTGTATGGTGCTCGCAGAGCAGTCAAAACATGCACCAAAGCCATAATATAGGGCCAAACAAATCCCCATGACAAATAGCAATGTGATGTAAATAATGCACGGTTCATCATCCAGTTGACCTTTGATACATATGACTCAAGAACAAAAGTTTGTTTCCTGAGGTAATTCCAGTATCTGCATGAAAAGCAAACATGTATATGCAAAACGTGATATTAGTCAAGAACTCAAGATGCATACAATGGTTTAGCATAAGCATTTGCAGAGTAAGTTAAAGACACTCGTGTTGTGGCACAAGTAGTCTTAGTCCATAGTATATTAGTATGTGGAAGCATAACCTCCAGCAGGGTATTTTGGCCTAGAGCCCTAGACTCTGCACAAAGCCACAGGTAAGCAGGGCATGTTTGGATGTTTTGCTAGCATAGGCTAGGGAGGCAAGCTTTGACCGGCCTGGCTGAGCAAGGTGAGGCAAGAAAAATCCTTGTGTCTGGTTCCTAACATTGCTGCGACACAGAGGGTGCCCGGTGACGGCAGCAGGTGACAGATTGCCATGCGATTTGTGCGTACGGGCATTGATTTGGGCTTCTATTGCTTCTATATATGTAGCAGGCTTTGGTTTTTGCTTTAACATTTCGCTCGGGCAGAGCTCCGCCTTCTCATGGATGCGCTAAGGAATCAGTTGCCACGTCACTCGTCCTTGTTCGCGCAGGAGAGCCATTTTGGCAAGTAAAGTGGGTTTCTTGTTCACTACCAAACAACAATTCTTGCGAAGCGAGGTGAGGCAAGGGGCTTGCCCAGGAACCAAACATGCCCTAAGTCAAGAGCCTCCCTGCCATTGGAGCACCTACACATCTCTAGCTGCTGCAATCACTGTTACACACCAGAAGACAGAACTGTGCCCCCACTCTACCTGATATTATGTACCACTTACCACTACGCATAGGGTGAAAGAAGATCTTAGTCCAAGTATTTTTCAATGACTAGAGCATACTGTATAATTTGATTATTTGCTTATTTTCGTTGACCCGTAAACATATTGTTTTTGTGATAGAAAATATGCTGCGTGGGACTTTCCAACAGCTTTGTGTAAAAAAAAATATATGCGCTTTTGGCTCCCATTTCTAACCTAACCCAAACTTGCTTCACACATAAAAACTTTAATTGTGACTTACATATTTACTTCTTTTACTGAGCACAAATAAGATGCATATCTTTCCAATGCAAAAATTGCAGTACCTGGAGAAGCTAAGATCACTGGCAAGAGGGTGTGGAAACACAGCAACAGGAGGTGAAGATATGAGCCTTTTGTGCTGCCCTGTGAAAACATGCAAACACCGTGTGGTCAAAAAGCATAAACTGAGAACACATCAAAAGCAGCTCTTGGCCTTTAAGCATAGAAAACTAATTACCAGATTGTACTTCATCCGATACTAAATTTTGGGATTTTGTAACAAAAGAGGCATAACTCCTTGCAAAGAAGAATTACCTGCTATTGCAGCCAATGTCATATCATCTGAGTAACCACCATCTCTTAATCCACTGACAACACCATATCGGTCTTGCCTAAAATCATCAGCATGCATCTAAAATAAAGCCACGTTAGAAACACTACTGACAATTTAAGTATATATAGAGCAGATCTAGAGAGAATTTTCTTGTTAGGACTATACCATCATACAGCCACCCCACAAGAAGAAAGTCTTCCCACCAGTTGCAAATCCCATCGAGCAAGGCTGCAGTATGGTTATTGTCACTAAATTGCAAGGTGAATCAATGGTAAAAAAACACAGTGAACTTACACAGACAAAGAACTACGTAACTAGCTAGCAAAAAACTCAAAGATAGAATGATAGGATAACATGCTAGTGAGGAGATGAAGTGCAGCAAAAAGAAATAGTGTGGTTGTTATGCAAAACTTTAATTCACAAGCAATCACATAGTTAAACCAAAGAGAAGCAAAACACTATGGAAGGGCCAGATACTATTTCATTATAGAACAAATGATGAAAATTCTCAAAAGTTGGCATTTTACAACATTCATGTTGCTTAGAAAGCATTTTGGTGGAATAATAGGTACTTTGCTAGTTTGCTTAGCAGATAACATGATTAGATCAATAACATAAGGGAACATTTTAAGGAAGGAGAGATTTGTTCAAACGAAAAAAAAAATACAAAAAGAGAAAGAACAAATGTATCAGTGTATCAGTAGAAGCAATTGGATGTCAATTAAAAAACTCTTTCCAGAAATGAGAAAAGGTCAGTAATAAAATTGTTTGTGTGGAAGGCAGTGCCTTAGCAATAACTGTGCAGGATGTGAATTTTAGTTTAACTTTCTAGAATTTAATGAAAGCACAGGCGGGCACCCACAACATATGGTTCTAATTGAATAACTTTGCAGGATATTAAGTTTCAATGAGAAGGCAACACACCATGTGATATTCATATATACAATAGCTGCCCAAACTGCCAGAAGGTAAGTCAAGGGGATATCCCGTTTGTATAAATATCTGCCAGTCACAAAAGCATACAATGTCAACACAGATAGGGCTACATAAGAAGGGAGGAGTGATTCAAGGAAAAGCAGACCTCAGGATTCTTCTCCATTTCTTTTGTGAGGGATCCAATCGTTCCAGGATGCAGCCTCACATCATCATCAAGAAATAAGACATACTTGGTATCCTTATGCATCTTTTCAACACCAATCTGTTTCAGTATGATAAGCATGAGTAAGAGCAACAATTACATTAAACCTATTAGGCTTTTGGTTTTTTTTTTGGTAAAAGAAAGCAAGGCTAAGAGATGACCATATAGTAACTGCAATAACAGTTAAAACTGTGGCATTTAAGTTCCTTTTCAGTAAAACTATCCCCATGCTTACAGGGTATACAACTACAGCATTTACAGCTTATCATCTTTCAAGATTCTTTGCATAATCTGAAAGGTGAAGATGAATGATGTGTAAAAGGCAGAAAAGCATATCGGAACAAAAGAGGAACATAGTAGAATGGGCTGTTCAAATGAATGCACATTTAACCACTCCATTCAACACACTAGGCACATCTACAAGCATAAGTTAAAATAAACATCCAGTGTTGTCTATCATGAAAAGACAATGGAATGCACAATGAGAAAAACAACTTCCTTTAAGTAAATGAGGAACATAACAACTCCACTCAACACGCTAGGCACATCTACAACTCTACAAGTGTGAGCTAAAATGAACATTCAATGTTGTCTATCCTGAAAGGCAATGGAACGCACAGTGAGAAAAACAATGTCTTTTACGTACCAATTGGTTGTGAATTTTTTGGCTACAAGTTGTTGAGAACCCAGCCACAATCACCTTTGCCTCCAAATTGTCCTGGAAATTATATCTAGTAAGGTTACAATAGACGAAGAGAGTTTAAAGAATACCACATTGACTATTAATCTTATGAGGTAATCCACCTACCTTGTACTCTGAGATCAAGCGGGAAACAGCATGATAAGCTGGATCATCTTTGCTCTCTACTACAAACAGGAATTCCAATGGCCCCCCATAAAGTGATGTAATCTGTGGTTTTGTGCATTATAAGGGCACATGCTAATTAAAAACATAAAAAACGATCATTATACATATTTTGCAGTATGATCATACCTGAGTTCGCCAATTTTGCAAATTATGTTCGCCAAAGCCCTTTAAAGGCATAATCACAGAGACTCTAGGTAAATTCTCCTGAACGGAGTGCTCGAGCTCATCTATGTCATCGCAAAGAAATGCAAAACTATTTCCATCTACATGTTTGCGCCTCATGTTCAGTATAACCCTTTTTCTGGTATAAGAGAGTATAGGTTGAAAAAGAAAATCAGCCACTACATTGTTTCTGGCCTGGTCAAATAAAACCTCATATCCCAAAATTCCTTTCTTTACCTGACGATTGAAGCAGCCGCCCATCCGAGAGCAAGTACCAAACAGATCACGCACCCCTACATAAATGGGATGATCAGCATAGAAACAAGAAGTAAGCTAAAGTAAGAAAAATGCCAGTATGGGAAGCACCAAAAAGATTGTAGGCACTCAGATGCAAAACTCAATTCCAAACTTTAAATGAGTCTATAAGATTATTACATGCCATATACTCGTGGGATTCAAAAAGGACCACAGCACTCAAATAGCCTACAGTTGGTAGCATGCAGCGCAGATAAAAGGAGTGAGACAAACTGAGATAAACATCACTTTTTGGGACGAAACCGACAAATCTCCAAGTATACGCACCAATAACTGATATATAACTTGTGTGGAAACATGTGCTGCTTTTCAGACGTAGTAATCGAACTTGTCCATCACCCCATCCACCAATTACAATTGGTAGCATGTAGTGCACATAAAAGGAGTGAGACAAGCTGAGATCGACAAAGCTTGGTGGGACAAGACGGGCAAATCTCCAAGCATATGCACCAATAGCTGATATATAACTTGTGTGAAAACATTTGCTGACTTTTCAGACGCAGTAATCAAAAACTAGTCCATCACACCATCTCCCAATTGCAACAGTCCAAAAAGCACAGTTAACTGGTTTCCCCAGTGCGAAGCCTTCCCAACATCCAGAATACAGTTGCGCCGTTACAAAACTCACTGGTAATTCCTATTGGTGGGAAAACGAAACTGAAGAATTCTCCGCCGGCCAAAATTATCCCTCGGAAGGTACACAGAGGGACGGACGAAACAATTCCGCGCCGCCGCCCACAATCCAAGTACAATGCGGAGCGCAGGGGGCAGGGGCTCACCTGGATCTGGATGGCGATGGCGAAGGCGCTGGAGAAGGCGCGGCTCGCGGCGGCGAGCATAGCGTCGGCGGCGGCCTCCATCGCCGCCATTGCCCGCGGCGACCGCTCCCCCTCCTTCGAGCCGCGGCGGGGTCCCTTCCCGAAGCTTCTAGACGCTTCTGGAGAAGGGAGGAGGAGCGAGAGGCCGCGGTCTCTCGCTGGATCTCTCTCCCCGCCGGGCCGGCCTGGCCTGACCTGACCTGCCTCTCTGACTCTGAGCGGTGAGAGGGGAGAGAGGAGGAAGAAGAAATCAAATCTAGGGTCTCGTGGGAAATTTGTATGTGCTGCCGATGTGTGAAGGGAGGGTTGATTTGGGCTGCCTGGGTGGCCTTTGTGATTAGGGCCACGGCCCTGATTCCCAAAATGCTTCTGGCCACCCTGCTCCAAAGTTTTGAATTGGCGCTGCTACGCGTACCAAGCTGTAAATGTTGAATGAAGTAGTTTCTTGTAATTTTCTATGTGGTGATTAATATATTTTGTGGCTCCAATGGAATATTTTGTGTTTTGTTGCTATACACAGTAATTTGTTTGTACTGATTTCCTCTATGGTAATTTGTAATAGTTTCCTCTAACTATAGCATACCTAATTTCATGTTTGTCAAATTGTACCATATATTCTAACATCGACGAAGCACCAATTTAGACGAGACTTAAATAAACCTCAGCTAAGCTAGAAGAGTTGAAACCGAAGCTAAGGAAGCGTATAGACAATACATAATAACATTTACAGCCATTGAGTAGGTTGCTCAACAGAGCTAAAGGTCTCTCTGGAACAAAGGATTATCAAACCAGAATTGAGTTGCATGTAACTTGCAATCCTATAGGGTTTGAAAACATAGGAAATTTTGTTACATAGTGTTTGGATGCAACATAGAAAAAAATACAAGAATGTGAAGAGAGGGATAGACACAAAGGAAAGTTTCCAAAAGATTGGACCTCATGTTAGATTTGCTCCAAATTCCTATGGATTGGGCCATTTCATAGTGTCGGTGCTGAGATTGGACGGCCAATCCTCAGCGCCACACAGAATGCGCTGTGTCCCGTCCCCTGACGGTTGATGCAAGAGCTAGCACGGTGAGACAAGGGTTTATCCTGGTTCCGACCGTGAGGTCGTACGTCCAGCAGAGTGCGCTCGTGGCGCTGTACTATCTTGCACCGGAGTGCTTGCAGTGGGGGGCTACAAGCGAGGTGGGAGAGGAGAAAGAGTCTCCAAGTCCCTGAAAATGAGTGTGAAAGTGATTGAGGCGAGTGCCAATATCGTGTGAGGCGGTGATCGTGTGTCTCTTTTTTCTGTCCGTCTCTCCGTCTCTCTCGCTCCCTTCCTCCTTTTATAGGCCAAGGAGAGAGGGGGAGAGGGGCTTACAAGTACAAGTACAGTGTGTGCTACAGGGGCGCGCACTGGAGAGCATGGTGCCGGGCGTGCGGTCGTCCTTGACCCTGGCAGGGGATTTATGGCGAGCTCCGGCTTCTGCGGGTGTCATGGCCGTCCCTGTGCTTGTCCTGGAGTGGTTTCGAGGGGTGGCGCCGCCGTAATCCGCCCCCAGCCGCCCGCCACTAGTTGGTTCGAGGGCGTGGCAGGTGGGGAAGGACGAGAGTTGGCGACACAGGGGTCGGCATGGCGGTTGCTGTTGACCACAGTGCGCGGCGTGCCCGGTTTACCGGGGAATGTCCGAGAGTTGGTGGATTTGACCCGGCGTTCGTCATCACCGGGTTGCGCCTGACCGGAGTCCGTGCTCGGTCGCTGCTCATATATTCGTTCGAGGGTTCTTCACGCCCATTCGAGGGCTGCACCGGGGGGAAAGGACGGGAGCGAGTGGAATATTGGTGCAGAATGACGCCTGCAATTCTGCACAGGGCCTTGCGCAGCGCCGCATGGGTCTGCACAGTGGCGGTGAGGACACATAGTGACCGGAGCAGGTAGAACAGCGAGCTCTGCGGTGTCAGCGGCGCGGCGTGGGGAGAGATCGCCTTTTGACTTCGGCGCCCGCCCGATGGGGCGGGCATTGAATGCCGTTGTCGGGCGGGGCGCCAGGGCGCGCCGCGTCGAATAGAGAGGTGGCCTCGAGCAAGGCGGAGTTGGCTTGCCTGCTCGAGGGGGTGCACGGCCCTCGAGCGAGGCGGAGTTCGCGTTGCGCCTGATTCGGGGGGGGGGGGGGCCGGGTCCCTCGAGCGAGGCGGAGACGGGGGTCGCTACTTGGGTCCCCTAGACAGGCGAGCTCGGATGGCTGTTGTGGGCCGCGAGTTGTGACGGGCCGCGTTGCCTTGGTGGCCCTTCCGGGCTGCCGGTGATTCGGCCTTCCGTGGTTAACGTTTTTTGAGGGTGATTACCCGATGGTTAGGGGACCCCCTGGGTCTGTCCCCGACACATAGTAATTTTGAAGGATTTCAGGATAGCCAATCCTTTGTTCCAAAGAACTACATAGGAAAATTTCCTATAGGATTTCAATTCTATAAAATTCCTCCATAAATTCTATGTTTCAAAGGAGTCCTAATATCTTAACATCCGCGAAACTAGTGATTACAGCCGTCGCAATCTAAGTGAGTTTTGCTTCAAGGGTGAGTCCCGGTGTGCGCGTAGCATAGACAGCT
Organism: Echinochloa phyllopogon; assembly: GCA_033239725.1. Classification (NCBI taxonomy): domain Eukaryota; kingdom Viridiplantae; phylum Streptophyta; class Magnoliopsida; order Poales; family Poaceae; genus Echinochloa; species Echinochloa phyllopogon. The sequence continues at coordinate 53,615,119 of BTCW01000005.1, forward strand.
GCTTCAGCGAAGAAAACAATCTACTCTGGGCTGGGACAGGGAGATGCCAGTGTATGGATGCGCATCGGTTCCACATTTCGCGTTGGCCAGCCAATCCCATCCCTTTCCTTCCCGAAACGGCCAAAGCCCGTGGGGAAATCGTTTAAAACTTGACATGGTTTAGATGCAAAATTTGCACCTTAATTTTGCGTCCTTGTAGTGGGTGCACGGTAACATTCCGTTTGCATTTGTAAAAAAATATTTAAAAATTGATTAATTAGACTCAAAATGTTCGTCTCGCAAAGTACAACAAAATTGTGTAATTAGTTTTTGATTTTATCTACATTTAATACTCCATACATGTGCCGATATTTAATATGATGAGAATCTTCTTTCTGCATAGTGAACTTTGGAAATGGAATTTGGGATTTAAACCAGCCCTTGATTTCGTTGTCACTAGTCACTACAGCCTGTTGTGACGCTGCATTTGCCTGTTACGGCAGGGCCCCAGCCGGATCCAGCTCCTCTCGGAAAGAAACGCTCGCTGCCCTGGAGTGACAGCTAAATCCCAGAGGTCAGGCCCTTTGGTGAACTTCAGGGTCTAAAGGATTTTCTCGAAATTTTAACCTCTTTTTATGAAATTTCGCATTCCAAAATATACAGAAACTTTGGACGGAAATGATTAGTTGAGCATCGTCAATGAAAGAAACAAAATGCTTCGGTCAAGATGACAAACTATAGGCAACACAAGCAATGGAATCTCCAGCTCTGAACATAGGACGCCGCCCAAATGGAGGCTTCCCATGGACAGTGGAGTCTGTCAGGTGTTTTTCCTTTGTCCGGCATTGCACACGGATTCGACAATTTTTTGCCCTTTTTTTCCGTGGTTAATGAATCCGAAGGCTGGGGCAAAATATGGACAAAAGCATGGACAAGCAGCTCACAAAACCTGAAGAAATGTGTTCTGCATAGGGCAGCAAAGCAAGATTCTAGCTTTCTTCAGAAACATGATACCACAAAATGCAGCAAAGCCGGGCAAGTCAAACGTGAGTAATAAACTTTTCCAGGGGAAAAGGACAAGTGAACCCAGCTCCCTTTTCAGGATCAAGAGTCAAGACTGCAGCAAAGCCCCGCAGGTCAATAAACTAATCTCACTATCTCGTATTTTCCTCACAAACATGCTTTTCAAACGATAAATAATAAGAAACCGAGGGAGTAGCAAGCAAGATAATAAGAGATCTATGGACCAAATGATTAGCAGGGGAGAAATGGACGAGCAGCACATCACTGCATTCTGCAGTGAAGCAGGGCGGGCACACATCACGTGCGAGGTGTCCATTGAAAAATGGCGGCAGCAGTTTGAGGGAGTATGCATGCATCCCAGAAAACAACATGGCAGGGGCAGCAGGTACGTCCAGGCCAGCACCGCCTTGAATTACGCTGCCACAATTGTTGACCACTCAAAAAACTACGATCAGATCGGCGGCATGGAATCATTCTGCAGCTTGATCCGAATCCTCCACCTGGTTTGTTCCGTTTGCGACGTCGTGTTTTATCATAACAGAGTCAGATTATTCAGGTCGAAACTAATATAATCTTTTTGAGAAAGGAAAATTTTATGGCGGGTGGTCATGTACGTAATTATCTTTCTTCTCAGGCCGAAAGAGAACTGAAAAGTCCTGCTAGAGGCCGGAGACGCTCTTAAACCTGCACCTGTAGTAGCTGTTGGCTCTCGTGCGAGGTGGTCAGATCCGTATCGCTGTCACGTTCTGCATTTGGAGAGACCGCACGGACCCATGCACAGAGCAGCAGTAAAACCATCCTGTCTGCCCCGCCCAGTTCATGAACCCGTCTCGCCCCCAGCGCACACATGCGCATGTGAGGCCTGCGTTGGCAACCGCGCAAGTGGCGGCCGTCTTGCCGAAAACGAACCTCATCGCCGGTCACACTCACCGCTCTTCGCTCACGGCAGTTTTGCTTAATTTGCTGACAAAAGAAGCAGCATTTTATGCCTGCTAGTACTCCGTGACTCAGGTGGTGTTTAGACGTTAAATTTGGGAGGATGAATTTGGGAGTATGATGTCACTTTGTAATCATTGCGTCACTGTAGCATTTCGTTTGTATTTGTAAAAAATTGTTCAAAAATTGATTAATTAGGCTCAAAATGTTCGTCTCGCAGAGCACAACAAAACTGTGCAATTAGTTTTTGATTTCATCTATATTTAGTACTCCATACATGTTATGATATTTTGATGTGATGGTGATTTTTTTTTTCATAGTAAATTTGGGAGTGGAATTTTGGAACTGTTTAAACAGGCCTAATATGGCCAGCGACGACAGATACAGGGTTCAGCATCCATGAACTGCTTTCTTCCTGTTCCAAGCGAAAGCTCCGAGCACCGTTGCCTGCAGCTGCAGGTGTTGCAGGACATCACCACTGGCACTGACAAAAACAAGTGGTTTTGATTGATTCGCAGGTGGTAGCAGATGACCTTTGATGGCTTGGTAGGTGGAGATCCGGAGGGAAAGATCTGGACGCCACGCAGTACAGGTCGGAGAGACACGTTACGCTGGATGAATCATGGATGGGCTGGGAAAATATGGATAAAGGGTGGATAAGTTCATCTGCAAATACGTGTGATGTACTGATGTGCGACTGATGCTTACGGAGTACTCCCTCCGTTCCATAATATAAGCATTCTTCGATTTTCGTGTATTACATTTGACCATCCGTCTTATTCAAAAAATTTGTGAATATATTATTTATTTTGCTATGATTTGGTTTATCACTAGGTATACTTCAAGTGTGACTTATTTGTTTTATATTTTTATAAATTTTTTTGAATAAGACGGATGATCAAACGTGATGTCTGAAAGTCAACAAATGCTTATATTATGGGACGGAGGAGTACTTGCAAATAAACTGGTCTGGAATGTGTCGTGTATTGTTCGAATCCAGCTTGCTGGTTTCGTGGCAGAATGATAAGCAGAGTGGGGGCAGGAAAACGTCTCCAATGATTGATTGTGTAGAGAATATTCTTTTAGTAGGGTGCATATGCTGCTCTTAGATGCGAAAGCGTGTCAGCCATGGTACTCAATGGCCAACAAGGTTTAGGGTTGCCGCCTCTTTTTGCAAGATCTAAAGTTTCCAATAGTATTTATAAATATCCCACTTGAGGAGCGCATTCGTGTGAGTTTTCAAGCAGATACAGCACCTAAAAAAAAGAGAGAATTAGAAACCGCACTGTTTGGTGAAGAACTGTAATGTGGTCCACATGACTTGTAATAGCATTCCGGGTAACAGCCCAAGCCCAAGACGCCGTCTCAGGCCGTGTGGGGGCGCTAGTATAGCGACACACTCCTTCCTCCCGAAAACAAAAGGGAACAACGACTATACACGTACATCAGTTTACAATCTTCTCTTCTTTTTTTTTTGCGAAAACATCGGTTTACAATCTTGAGCACTCGTGCACAAAATGTAGAACAAAATCTTATCTCATAGTATATGAAACTATCTCAAAATCTCTTTGATACAACTGAGCTACTCCAGCAGAATGGGATACTTTTGTCAAAATGGTTGTTATACAGTATACACTGAAGGTTAACAGTTGAGGTGTACACAGTGTGGAAAGAATTTCCTATATCTATGTGCACTGCAAGAGGGGCGCAAACTATGAACACAACCACCAGCAAAATTTTACGCGTTGAAGAGTTTCCGGAATGGCCCGTCCTTCCGATCTTTAGCCGCCTCTGTCAATGCAAGGAACCTCTTGAACCCCGTGGTCGCTGCTCCCCGCCCAAGTGCTGCAGCTCGGGCTAGCACGTCCTCTCGGTTCGCCAGAGCTCCCGTAAAGGCGGCCATGCTTGGTGTAATTGAAACGGTTGGAGTTGCCACCGACAGTGCCATCTGGACAGATGCGGTGGCAGCCACCGGCGGCGCGAGCGTTGGGGCCACGGCGGGGTGTTTGATAGCGGGGGCAGGGGCAGGGGCATGCTTGTTGAAGTCCTCCATAATGGTTTGTTGATCTGCTTTCTTCAAGCCCTGTGACAGAACACAAACAACAGGAGGAACAACCATGTGTCAGATTATCGGTGGAAGGCGGTTGTTGGCATTGGGAAAAAAAAGAGGCAGATTTTTAAGCATAAAACCTTGAGGTCAAGTATCCGCTGAAACTCAAGAGGTGTGCCTTCGGGAAGGAGAGCACGGTATGTGTTTGCAACAGAATCAACTGGTGACAAAATAACCTGCATGAAGCTATGCCATCAGCTCGATACTACATGGCGCTAATCATTCAGCCAAGTGCCTTTTCAGCAATACTGAGTAAAAAACCAACACTCAACATCATTGTCCCCAATTTACCTTAAGTAGTGCTTCAGCTTTACTCATTTCCCGACTTACAAACTTTGAGTAGCTAGCTGCACCTGTACTCTGTTACATACAATGCAAAGAAGCCACATTGAATTTTGTAGAACAGCTAAGAAATCAATCTTCTCCTTATGAGTTATGACTGCAATCCATTATAAACTAAAAATCTGCTACACTTGCAGCTTATGTACATAAGGATCAGACAATTTTAGCTAAACAGATGCAGTTCAGTTCCAGAATTCATCCCACAGATTCAAGAATACTTGAAACAGAAGAATTTACACCATTAGGCAGGTTCCTAAACCTGCCCCTAGTAGATAACATAAAACATATAGACCATGTATTATGTTGACGATTTTGTGCTGATTAGAAGGTTACCTGTTTTCCAAGAGCTGGTATGTCCAGGAGAATAGTCTTGACTGCTTGAGTGTCCAAAAGCATCTGGGGAAATAAAAAAAATGCAAAGCAATGGGAAATGTCCTAAGTGGTGAATAAAACAAAATAGTGTCACATGCTATTAATATGTACCTGTTGTGCACCCGTTTCTGATATATGCTTGCACTTGTATATGTTGAGATAAAACCGAGGACCAAGAGAAGCTGCAAGCTGCATCAGAACAAACACACAAGTATATAGACCACGCGGATAACCAATAAGTAGTTTATAACAAAAGATGAAAGACCTGCAAGGGTTTAGCTATTACAAAGATTAATCCTGAACTTACTTTGTCAAGGAAATACTGGAAGTAGGTAGGTGAAAGCAAGCTGCCAAGCACAGGAATACTGCTGGACAGAATAGAGCTGATACCATTCACATATCTGGCATGGAAGAGTGAATCCTATTAGCATATATTTATATGCATGAGAATATTAATGTACTCTTTTGGATGAACTGAGATTTTGCAAGGCAAAGAACGCTTATCAAGCAAATTGGGTATTCCCTTTTCTTATTTAAAGAAAAATATGATGCCACAAAATCTCAAAGGTCGCATTTTCTCTCTCTTTTTTTTAAAAAAAAACTCAAAGTTCTTTAATTTGAAACACCATTTTGATGGACTAGCCCCACAGCTCGAACCAAAGTCCACTAAAACTGTTCAGTCCAGCAATCCACCATTTGCATAAGTTCCAAGGTGGCCGTCCATAGTCAATTGAATCCTATCTTCTTTCCAGTCAAACGATATTGAGGCCCTGTTTTGGCAAGGATTCTTGAGTTCGTTTCTCGCAAGAATCTACAGAAACCCTGTCAAAAAGGTAGTTTGGTTTCTGATTCTAGCAAGAAACATGGAGAAATTTCTGTTTTTTTTGTACTAGGAGGACAATCACCCAAAAGACCAAAATGATGTATCTCATGACCATCACCTCCCTCCTCTCACATACAATCTTTCAATAACCTGAAATCACTATACTAGCCAAGCAATTGCACAGACTAATTCTTATTCGAGGAACGCTTTCAGGAAGAAACGGATTCAGAAACAGAAATTCGAGAATTTGAAACCCTACCAAACGGGGGCTAACTACACTAGCTGCAGAGATATGTGATATCATTGCGTATTGCTAAGTTATGACCTATGACAGACTCCCATATTGCCAAATTTCTCATCAAGGATTTGGACTAAGGCTTATGATCAGTATTCCTTTTGAGCTTCAAAACACACAGAATGAATATCAGCAAAGGATCCAGCAAAATCATACTCTGATTGATCACCGACGCTTTCAAGGGTAGCCCATGGAACACGGGTCATTGCAACCATTTCAGCATCAAATTTGGTTTCAAGCCCATGAACAAGAGTCATTAATGCTTTCGTGATCACTGCCGAGAACTCATCCTGCAAGTATTGAAGCATTGAGGCCTTCTCTCTAACAATAACATCAATAACATATTGACATAAGGTAGGGACAAAAGATAATGATCAGTCACCTGAACTTCGGACATGTCCACCTTGTCAGCAAACTGAGGGTTAATCATCTTAGAAACATTGTCAGCTAGCTCACCAGACTGTCAAATTTAAGGAGGAAGTTAAAAGCTAGTTTGAGAGGGACTGACACAAATACATGCTAGGCATGAGGAAAAATAGGTACATGCTGCAACCAATGAACTTAAGCACCAGATGCCATAAACTATTGTGCTGCCCATCTCCAGTGCCACTCATTTCCAACCCAGCTTCCAATGGAATGGCGCTAAGTGGTTGTTTGGATCTCCTAAAATAAAATTAGTTTTTGTAAAACATGTTTTAGTAGGATTTTTAGGAAAGCCGGTTTTAAGTTGTTATTCGGTTACTATGGATTTGAGCAATACTTTGTTTGGTTCATTTAAACCGAAAACGAGTTTTCCTAGTGCGCTCCTCCATGGCATCTCCTAATTTTCCGTTGATCTCATCCTCCTAGAGACCATCGTCAGATCGGAGGTACAGTAATCTACTATTGTTCATCCTACTGCAGCACAAGTATTCATACTGATCTTCTTGTTGCATTGTTTCTTCCAGTGTAGAATATATGCCTCTACAGTTTGTCACCATGCAGAATGGAGATGTTGAATCGAACGAACAGATGAGGAAAATCATATACTGAATCCTAGAGCCTCGATCCTGCAGCCGTAATCGAAATGGAGTTCAACGAGGCGTCAAAAATGAACATCCTGCAACATGCATGGCTGGATCTCATCTTTGATGGGGGTACAGATGCAAATTAATCTCCATGGTGAAAATTGATCTCTCATGGATAGCACAATGAGCCATGAGGTGCCGTTTCAGATCAAAAGGTTGTTGCGCTAACAAACAGAGACTCGGTTTTAGGAAAAACTACAAAAAGTCGATTTTAACAAAACCAGGAAATACGGGGTTAGCGGAAACTCGTTTTACTCATCCTCGAGTTAGTTAGAAGAAACAAACAAAGCTTTCCACAAAACTATTAAAAACACGTTTTGCGGAATCTAGTTTTCTTAAAACGGGAGATCCAAACAACCCCTAAGGAAATCCTACATTGAGGAACTAGGTAGTGCGAGCCCATGGAAAACTGTGGGCTAGTAACATACTCCCTCTGTTCCTAGGTCGTATTGGCTTTTCTAGATACATAGTTTTTGCTATGTATCGAGACATGGTGTATATCGAGGTGCATAGCAAAAGCTATGTATCTACAAAAGCCAAAACAACTTACAGTTTGGGACGGAAGGAGTAAATCTGAGCACTTAACTATAGAGAAGGGCAGGCCAGGATGCAAGAGTTCTGAAAATATTCGAGGCGTGATTTATATTATTGAATTCCTATTGCTATTTCGAAGCCAAAAGTGGCGTTCTGTGAACTAGTCAAATGTTCCTGCTTCTGGTGGCACTTTGCAACTGGAGTATGAAGTACCAATGAGATGACATAGGAGTTGTGTCGCACCTAACCTTAGGTGTGGCAACCTTAGGTAGGGAACCAAAAAGGACCTATGTCCGCAAGTATCCAGTGAAGAACATGAACTTCTGGTCTTTTTTTTTTCTGTCTAGCTTGTGGGAAGTTTTTAAGAATACTGTAATTTTGCCATGTTTCTGGCTACCATAATACTTTAGGAAAAGTTCACTTACTGTTTGGTGACAATATTCTGCAGTGTTGACAATGTAGCATATCATTCTCTCATCCCTGTCCGAGGTCTGCAGTAATGGCAACAGGATATAAATTGCTGCTAACACATGAGGAAAACAAGGTGGAAGGGTAACAATTCAAGGTGACTATCATACCCTGATCTGCCCATCGGTACCAGTGGCAGCTGCAACAATACCAGTTCCACCTTTTGGTAATCTGGCATATAACTTAGCTGCATAGGCCTTGAGTATTCTTTGAAATACCTAGCAAAAATAGATGTAGGAACAGTTATGAGCACATTCAAACACGAATGTTTATTGCCTCTGATAAAAATAGCTAGGAGTAAAAAGTATTAGTGATAAGCAGTTTAAGCCTTGAATGTCAAACTTCATTGTCTTTGATGCACATATAAATCTAAACATTAAGTTTCACATTCACGATCAATATGAGCTCAAATAATTCATCTAGACTCCAAGATAATTCACATGGACAGCAAATTTCATTTCATATGATTGCAAGTGCAAGGCTTGATCATGGTGCCTTTTTCCTTCTAGGATCACTTCCCTGTAGCTTCTTGCTTATTCAACGGTGCATAAAGATCAGTAGTTTAGGCCTACATGTTAGTTTAGGCAATAGGATCACAAGACCACCTATTATTACACCCAAAATAAACTTTGAGTCTCAGCAAAGTAAAATGTTGGACTTATCAGATTGGGTCTGGTCAAACAGATCCAAGATCGGAGTATCAGTCAGATTCACTAAAGGTAACTCCACAATAGACAAACTACTCAAGAAGCATATATGCAGTATATAAGTAGATTAAAAGCAGCAGGCACTGATGGCTGCATAAACAGGCATGAATCAAGAAACCATTTATATGCTTTTCATGTTTTCACACAATTTAAGTGATTTTTCATGATCTGAGATATTCGTGGGAATATTCACATTTGATTCATGTCCATTCCATATTGGTATTCAACGTAAGATGCTCCTAGATGTTTCCAATATCTGGGTAAAAATATGAAAGCAAACATTGTAGCACAAACAAGGTTGAAATCGCGGGCTATAGAATTTAGCAGAGTGCTCCAGGAAAAGCTATAAGAGCTATAGCGTAGCTATAGCGGCCACTATGGCCTTTAGCAGTATGCCAAAATCCAGCAAAATTTAGACCCAAACATTAGTATTTTTCACCAATTTCAGCACGTATTTCATAAGTACAGGTCCGCACATGAGTGCAGATATAAGCAAATATAAAAAATAAATCACAACTCATAAGTCATAACCCATAGTTCATAAATAATATGTCAATAAGTTCACAACTTAGGAGTTAGCAGTTGAAGTTAGTGGTGTTATTTACCCTATAGCGGAGTTTAGCGGCATTAGCGGTCATATTTGTAATATCACCGCGGCGCCTGTCTCCAACAGCTATAGCGGGCTATTTGCAACAATTGCACAATGGAGCAAACAAGAAACTGTACATAAAAAAGAAAAGGAAAACTGTCAACTGAAATTGAAAAGGACTGCCCACCTGAAATAAGTTGAACAATGTTTGGTTCTTTGTTAATGCACTGCACCTCTTTAAGCTTTTTCTAATCACTAAGAAAACCTGCAAAGATGAAATTGTAAAAAATGCCAAGCACAAAATGACGAACATCATGCAAAATCTGCAAGAAGGCCAGCTATGAAAGTCTCATCTAACTTGACAATTTCTAGCATTCTAACACATAAGGTCGATAAATTCTCCAATGCAAACCCAAGGGGGAGAAAAAGGAAGTGATATCAAGAACTAAACAATTTTTGAACAATCCTACAGGACATAATAAAATGGGATTTGGCAAGGTTTGAATAAGCCTGGAAACTGCTATCAGAGAGCAGGAGCAAACCATATAGAAATATTTTTGGGAAGCATGTGTATTATTTACCTGCATGCTGCTTGATAGAATGTTTGTCTGACTTCCTTCCTCTATTTCCCATCTTTCTTCCTGCCAGAACATAAGAGTGAGCTCATGCCCCTACAAAGATCTCAAACCATCGTTGCAATTATATACATGTTGTGCATACCTGGACAAGTTTTTCTAATTGATCCACTAAAGATTTCTCCTCAAGTTCTATGTACACAGTCATATATGGTTCAAAACAAGAAGATATGATCCCATGGAAGTTAAACTGCAAAACAATGAGACAAAGTATAAGATACAAATCTACAGGAACGAATCATCATATAAATCTTGTGGAAACAGTACTAGGCATGCACTGCACAATAGCTGATAGAATACTAACCCCAGCACCAGGAACTGACAAAATTTTCTGCTTATCTTTGTCCTGCCAACAAAGAGATGCTAGAAGAGTTGGCAAAATATATAAGAAAAGGAGCCAAGGAGCTCATGGTGTAGTGGTAAAGGCCACTAACTAGAAGGCTCCCACCCAGGGTTCAAATCCTGAGTGAGGCACATTAAACTTCAGGGGTCTCCCTTGGGGTATTTCTTTCAAAAAAATATATAAGAAAAGGGAAACAAAGAAAAAGGGTAAGATTAAACAGTAAATACTTGTTCATCATCATTTGGTGCTGCCAATTTCTTCTCGTATTTCTTCCGTATGTCTGAAACAATTTTATTGTGTTCCCCACCCTCATCTTCATCGTCGCTTGCTGACTCTTTATTTCTAGCAGTTGCAGTTCCACCACTGAATTTCTCTGCCAATTCTTCTTCAAATTCAATGGTTCTCTGGAACGCCTGCATTGCAAGGATATAAAAAGGTTCACTACACATGTTCCATATGGAAAATGGATCAGTTCACATGACCAACCCAAACAACAAAACATTTCACAGGTATCTCTACCACTCCAAGACTTGTGATGCAAAAACATTATGAAGCGCATAATTTTTTTGTATTTTTCCTTGGTCATTTGTTACTTTGCAGGAAATGGAAAATCTGATAAGAAATTCCAAGAAATCACAAGGGGAATTACCAATAACAAAGTTGCAACATCTGGCTTTTCTTTGAGATTATTAAGGATATCAACAAGCTGGGCCCTGAAAAGAAGAATCTCCACCAGTAAATTGATTTGTAAGATGGAAGACAAGGATTGGTCATAATGTTATATATCATAAATTTGCAGCTGAGGAGACACTGAGACAGAACAGGTTGAAGAAGACGAATTCATAAAAACATAAGTACCAATATAGTGCAGCAAACAAGTAAAATTAAGTGAAAATGCCGTTTCAGTTCTATTTAATCTTTAGTTTAGGGCAAGATCATTAACTTCAAAACTAGATAGAGTGAAATCAGACCTTGTAATCTTACAGAACTGGATACACAGCAGATAGTCAACATGCCAAGAAGGAGGAAATATTTTCCAAGTGTCTTCATTTGACCGTAGCCGGCGTTTAATCCACGCATATCTCCTTTCAGTCTTGTCTAACTTGGCAAGTTCTGATTTTTGTAAGAAGTATCAAAATAACAGTGAACTAAAGGGGGTAAGTAAATTTATACTAAAAATACAGCCCAGAGTGATATATGTAGCACATGCAAGGTTTTGACCTGCTCCTTCAAAGATCTGCCTATATGAGGTGAGTTCCTTGCTGCAAAAGTTCTTCACTAGTTCTTCCCTTACAGATGGTTCCAATGCATCAACCACCAAGCAAGCATCAGATAGCTGCTGCAACAGCATGGGATCTTCTGTTTCCTTCCCGGTTCCTAAGCTGAAAAGGTATCAATTAGTGGGTCTATTTCACCTTACCCCCGTAGGAAGTATAGACATAAGGAAAGCAGAACTGCCGACTTTGCCTGATTGTCTTACAATTTACCAGATGCAGAACATGCTAAAAAACAGGCCTGCCAGCATGGTCCATATAGAAGGAACTGGTGCTCCTACCTGTTACTATATCATCATCGGTTATGCCCTGTAATCGGGCCAGCATGGTCATACAATCATTCATATGTGTGTGTCCGAAAGCTATTATGTATTACATTCCATTTAAATTAATCTAGATGAATTCCAGAGTACTAGTGATATAACTTGAAGAATGTAAAACAAAAGCAAAGGTTGCCACTTAACAATTTAGGTCACCTGTTTCAAGCTGACACATGAACTTAAATCATCCTTTTCTTGGTTTACTGCTAAGGAATTAGCCATAAGCTGGCACCTTTTTCACAACAACGAAAAAGTTTAATTGCTATATACCTTGAAAAATCTGAAAATACATGAGATTTGAGGATTTTCTTGATGTTCTTGAATTTCTCTCTCAGCTCTGTTATCTTGGGCACATCTCTATAGGCTTCAAAATGACTGCATAACTGGTTTACTGCCTGAAAATAGAATTAGAAATCTGGTTGGAAGTCTCGTGTACATAATCATAAGCATAGGTATGCCAATCATGCAAAATGATCACTGTAAGTATTAAATATTTCAGCCATTGAGATCAATTCTAGAATGTTGCTCGACAGGTGTATCAGCTAAATAACCCGTTCTTACCTCCAGCTGTGCAGCTCCTTCTTTATACTGCCGTTTTGACGCCATAATCTGAAGTTGCTCAACAGCAGAAACTGTACATAAGCATGGAGCAACATGATTTAGATGAGGTTGATCTCCTTTGCTATAGAGACTTAGAGAGGGAGGGTGGGAGGGAGTAAGACAAACTAACCAAGCATAGTAAGACGGTGAAGAGCTGTTATTGTAGTTGTTATATGCCTCTTGGCGCAATCCAACTTTTTGATGTCACGACATATTTCTTGAACCATTGTTTCACTTTGTTCAGCCTTTGTTTTTATCTCATGTATCTTGTGCATTAATTCCTATTAGTGGGCAACAGAGTTAAAACTCCAAACAAGCCATTAAGTGTTCACTCCAGTTATGTGACCAGGCACGCTGGTTAGTCAATTGGTCCAGCAGCTTCATAGAGGGAAAATTAATAGTGCATACAAGGTGAAAATGGTGACCTGAACAGCATTCGTTGCTGCCGCAAGTTCTTCCTTGGCCTTGGTCCCCGAGTTGCTCTGTGGAGTAAAACGAGTTTTCCGTGATTAGTCAGCGTGCATAAAACATTTAGTCTTGTGATTCTAGCAGTACTATTTCATTAAACATATTGATAACAATTGCATCTTAGGAAACTGATTAGCCAATTGCATGACATTGCACTGATGATTAAATTATGAGACATGTTAGTTTGCTCAATTCAGTTTAGCTGCTCCAGAACAACGAGCGTCAACATTACAAACAGCAGCACTGCATGACTAGGATGTGAGAACACAAGCCCCAAACCTGCTGTCGGACGGCGGCGAGGATGCTGGCGTCCACTCGGCGAATCTCGCTCTGTATCTTCTGCATCAGCGGCTCCACGCCCGACAATGACGCCTCTGCAGGTCACAACAAAATCAAAAACAAACTATTACTCTAGAGTTCCGACCAACGGCACAGCTCAAACGAGCGCATTGCCGCAGCAGCAGCAGTACGAGCGTGCGAGCTAGGAATCATCGATTCGATTGGAGTGGCGGAGAGCGTACCCGTGGGGAACATCTGGTTGATGTACTCGAGGGCGCTGGACTTGTCCATTTCTCCGGCGAGATCTCTGCCCCGCGCGCCCGCGCCCGGAGGATCTGGAGAGGTCTAGGAGGATCTGGAAGGGGAGGGCGGTGAGGAGGAGCCGATCTGGGCAGGGCACGTGCGGCAGGCTGCCCCTCGCGCGCGCGAGGGGATGAGGTGGCCGGAGAGGTAGAATCGCCGCCGGGTACTCGCCGTCGTCGGCAGCTCGGCCGTTCAACGGGTGGCGCCCAGACCCCGTTGATGGTTTATGAGTCGGTTGCTGCCCGCGGAGTCCAATAGCCCGCTTGCTAGATGTAAAGTTGAAGCATTATTTGCTGGTTAACCACTATTGAACACTTATCTAATTCTCTTTCAAAAAAGCTTCCGAGTTTTTCTATGGTTATATTTTAGATTTTCCGTGTTCTTTATCCAGTCGTACAAAATATAGTCCATGAACAATTCTTGCCTAAACTTTCAACTATAAATTGCTACCGTTCTTGTAAAAAGTTTTTTTAAAAAAACAAGTAAAAATCTATTTTATTTTAACAAGCCTAAACAATCCAACTGAAATTTGTTTTGAGTTTTTAAATATGTGTACCCAAAGTATGGTTTTTTTGTCTAGACAAGTTTGGTGATTCATATATCGAGTTACGGCCTGTTCGGCTAGCTGGTGCGGGTTTTTGCTGAGAGAAAAACACTGCTGGCTAGTTGATGGCCGGTTTTTGCCGAGAGAAAAACACGTGACTGATAAGTCAAACGAACACGGCATCTATTCTCAACCAAACCATCTATCTATAAATATGAACTACGATAAGTTACATTCTGAGATCCACCAAACAGCATGCCATACACAAACCTACAAAATCCTGTGGCACTAGTGAATTAGGACGCCCGTTCAATTCCAAAATTGCACCCGTTGAGTTTGTTTCACGCGCAGAACGAAAAGTTGCTCTCTCGAAAAGTGATCTTTTGCCCGCATGCTCAACTTACTCAGAGTTATATACAGCGGCAGTGGGAAACCGTTCACATACATGCTTGTTACAGCGAAATTTTACTACACAGACTTCAAAACCCGGCCCCTTCCTGGACTGATGCTATTCTAGCAACTGCTGAGTGCTGAGCCTGTGATCCAAAATCCAATGCACCTCTTGATTGACACACGAAGGGCAGCACCTTGGTCAAACTCAAACCAATGGCAGTCATGGAAGGTACACTTCTGTAACTTCCCTAGTCCTGTGAGCAATCCAGAACCACCAGGCATCATATCTGAGTTGGCCCTTGAGACACTTCAGCTCAAATATTTGATGAGTCTGTTTCCATGTTTCTGGACTTTGAAGCTACAGACCTCCAGTTGAAGATTTTTGTCTTCTACAACGTATTGTTCTACTGTTTCTTAGACAACGCAAGGATTTTTAACAGGTTTGATTTAGCCGCATCAAGAAGGGGGTCGGATTGCAGAGCTTTCTCAAAACAGCTTCTAGCATCCTCCCAATGGCCCTCCGCGACAAAAACAAGCCCCAGATTGTTGTTGGCCGGCGCATATCCAGGACACAATTCCAATGACTTTAATAACATCTTTCTTGCAAATTCATAGTTCCTATGCTGCCGATAAAGAATTCCAAGATTAGAGAAGATCGCGTGCAGCTGCTGAGTTGATGATAGTACTAGTGCCCGCTTATATACAGTTTCAGAGGAAGGATCATCTGATAGCTGCAAAGCAATACCTGCGAAAACAGGAAGTTATTCTCGGATACTGATCATACAGTGCACACTCATTACTAATGGAGTCAACTACACCAAAGTAAACAGGTTATGTATCAGTGCATGGTTATGTAGTAGTTTTTTAATTCTCAGATGAAAGGTTTGGGGGAATTTCTGTAACTAATTAGATGCATTGCTACATTAGAATATTGCTGCGACTTGAACAAAGCTCAAAATATCAAATGGTCGATTTTAGACAACCTCCATTGGCAAAACAAAACATATAACTTCACTCTACTAGCAAACAAGAAGAAACCATATTTACAGCAATAATTGTGAACTTCAGGTTTTAATAGCAATTTAAATCCCTGTGCAAGAAAAAGAACTCACAGTTTTATGTGAACTCAAGGACCCCGGCATTTAACTGTTCAATTTTACTAATTATTGAATCAAGAAACAAGAAGGATTAAACTGAGCCCATGACATACCAAGATTGGACCAAGCATAGCTGCACTCCGGGGAACGAGCTAAAGCAGCTTTAAGAAAATTTACAGATCTGCTAAACCGGGTCATGCAAATATTGTACAAGCCAAGTTGATGCCATTGAACAGCGTCATCTGGGTCCTCTTGGATTGCCTGTAATACGAATTCAACATAAGAATGTTTATTTCGTTACTTCCCAAGTTTCGCACCTGAATATTCAGATCCAAGAGAATGACTTTGGTTCTGACAATAGTTAACATAAACATCACCTGTTTTAGTGTATAAAGAGCCCGCTCTTCTGCATCGATAAGATTCACATGTTCGGTATCATAGGCGGCTGCAATTTCATGCTGCGCCCTGTGAGCCATTGCCAACCCAGCCCAAGCAATTGGGGCATCAACTGCTGAAGGGTCACCTTCTTTCAGAACTGTTGCCATTTCATTTGCAGCCCAGTGAAGTTGATCATCGGTACACTGTGACCTTACAGCATCTCTGATACGGTGAACTGCAATAGCATACCGAGCAGGCATATGATTGGGTTCCACTTTTGCTGCCTGCGAAGCATAGTATTAGTATATACAAAAACAAATTAGTATATACAAAAACAAATTAGTATATACAAAAACAAATAAGAAACGCTGCACATATTTATTTTTCTGGCTATGCCTAGGCCTTCACCACCTGCCTTACAGTGAATGCATTATTGTGAAACATATACAATCTATATAGTTCGCAAGCATAAATGATATATTTCCCAAAGACCCAGTTTGTGAACTGAACTAGCAAGAGAGTCTGCCAGGTTTAAGGTACCAATGGAAATCTGGTGACTGTATCATTGAAATATTTGTTTTAAATCAACCAAATAGTTGTGGAAAAATGATTCCTCATGTCTAAAACATTTTGAACTAAGTACCAATCATCAGTGAACCAGTGAGCTAGCCAAAAGTGCCATTTAGTCACTGATCAGCTTTTGAAAAATATGACGCTTTATGTTAATAATTAATTTTTTCTCGAATACGCAGGAGAACTGCGCATCATTATATTAATAGAAGAAGAGAGTCATACATAGACCCAACACCCACCCACACACCCGCTCTACTGCCTGAAACTAATCACCTGTTACTAAATAGAAAGACCTGACCAAGTGAGCCTCTAACTAGGAACCACTGCACCTCAGTCCAACCCCCTAGCGCCCGCCATTGCCCATAGCCGGGCTTCCTCCCTAGCAAGGGTCAAGGCTGCGGGCAGAGAAGGGGTGGTTCCATTAAAAACACAGTCGTTACGGTGCTTCCAAATAGTCCACGCTCCAAGGATGATGAGTGAATTCAAACCCTTCTGTACATTTCCGCTTACTGCTAGGCTCACCTTTTCCCACCAGGCATCAAACGAGGAGTCGACCGGCTGCCAACCTCTAGGCACAAGATACTAAAATTAACACTAAGGATTTGAGCATGATTCTCCAAGCGAATCAAAACTAGAACACACCAAGGAGTGAATCTTCATTAATCAGTTTCAAGTCAGAAAGCTAGATAACTTATTGTGTTCTCATCACAGAAATTTCTCCAGCAGTCGACAAAACAAAACAAAACAATATTATCAATTGCATGTCTGGACAATAATGTCAATAAAAGGAAATTGAAATATAACAACAGCTGTTACCTGCTCCAAGCACCTCTTCGAATTCCTATGCTCACCAGCCATATAATATGCATTTGCAAGATTAACCCAAACTGATGCAGCTTTAGGATCGGCCTTCACTGCTGCAAGTAAGCAATCTTTTGCAACAACTAAGGCTTCTTTCTGATGAAGGTAAGGACCTGCACTGACATTACCCCCTGCCCCTGAATTGTAAAAATGCATGAGACAAAAACCAAAGCAACTACTACTACTCATGAAACACCTGTAAAGTCTATGTTTGGAGGAAAGAACAGCTTTCTTGATTTGTTTTCAGTGAAAATAAAACAACAGATAGATTGATACAGCATGTTCAACTATAATGCTCGTGTTATCTAATTGTATGGTGTCATGATTTTGAATAGAGCAACACAACACAGGGATAATCGTGCCTTCATGGTTTGGCAGCAAATGACAAATACAGAAGAGTATGGCAGTAAGTGTCCATGTACCTGCAGATAAAGATCCATATTTACAGAGAAGAAGAGCTGCATAGTTAACCAGAGCAGCAGGGTGGTTTTGATCTTTTAGAAGAAGCTCTTGAAAGCACTTTGCAGAGAGCTCTAGATCCCCACTGGAAGTTGATAAATATTAGTGCTACAGTCTGAAGGAAGGAAATGACAACTGAAATGGTATTACAAACCTTTGAATGTATGCGACACCAAGATTCGCAAGGGAGTCCAAGTAGTCTGGAGCAACAGCCGTGAGAGAAGATAAAACTGAGATAGCGCTCTGTACAGGGTCAAAAACATTAGCAACTAGTACTTCAATGACATGTCACTGCAGTCGCAGACACTGCTGCATGATCAATGGAGAGAAATGGAACAGGTTCAGCGCATCATACCTGTATTTGACCGCCCCGTAGAAGAACTAAACCTAAGATATTCCAAACAGCTGCTTGCCTGTGATCTGACTCAACTGAACTCTTCAACTTAACAAGGATCTCATCTACCTCGCCTGTTTCAAGCTCTTCATCAAAACTATCGCCCATGCTTGCTTGCAAAATACACTGCATGTGGCACAAACCGAATCAAGAGGGAGAAGAGCAGTTTAATTAGATAGGCACTTAAAAAGAAGAGCTAACAAGTGCATAAAAGAAAGTAAAACTAGAGATAAGGTAAAACATGGTGATTAAGCAGATGAACCTGTGCATGGTGTATCCTCACTGATGAGAGTAAATCAGGTCTCCGCACTTCTTCTTCATCTTGTAACAATATTTCAGTCGACTTTTCATATGATGCTATTGCCTGAAAGGTTTGTGCAGCTGCTTGAGCTTATGCAAATCCTAAACAACTTCAATGTTTGAAGAGAAGATTTACCTTCTGTGCCTGACCAAGCCTTTGATACATCAAACCCAACATAAAATGCGCGTGAGCATTCTTAGGCATTTTCCGGGCCACATGAACCAACGCCTGCAAAGAGTAAGGTTAGGCTCTTAACCACATTTTGGTTGACCATACCAGTACCACAAATCAAGACTAAGCGCCACGACATCACGGTTCATACAGCATGAAATGGTATTCAAATACAGTGCCATTTAGCTATAGCATGCAAAATTGATTATCCGGAATGGCATCAAAACAAAGGACTTACAGCTTTCAGGTTGCTAACTTTCTCCTCACGTGGAGCAGAAACCCCTTGGCAATGTTGATCAGCATCTGTTCATGAAGAACTGTAAGTAATCAACTCACAACAGGAAATTATCCTTCCACTGCATTGGATGCCAACAATCAGGTCACCTTCACATTCAACAGCATCAGAGTCCTTCGTTGCGGTCACATTTTTTGCCAAACCCCCATCTTCATTGCCACTCCTGCAAGTACAGTCACCAGCTCTCATTATCTACAACTCAAGAGAACTGCTGGCTTGTAAATTCGTAAATTTAAAATGATTTGGATACTAATCTCCCTTACCCAAACAGAACCGTACGTGTTATATCCCGTTCAAATAAATGTGTATTGTAAGAATAGTAAGCGAAGCTAAAAAAATATTAGATGAACATATGCACGAAAATCCAGAGCCATGTGGATAGAAATTGAATTTATACCAGATGAATTTTCCTCCCACGGAAGAAGACTAAATTAACTCCATCAAGTCCTAGGGTTACGGGTCCCACGAGCATGAGACCGTGAGGACTAACGCCCAATTCCATCCCAAGTATCGCAGTGCGCGCAACTGGTCAAGTGCACAGGCAGCAGAAAATCCCGCACGCCTAGATCGAAATAGTAGCCTGGTAATCTTACCTCGTGGAGGAGTCGGCGGCGACCGCCGGGGCCGTGGCAACGGGCACGGGCACGGGCACGGCTACGGCGGCGGCGGGGTTGGGTTTGGGGGTTGGTGGGCGGTCCTCTCCATCGCTCTCCGCCGGCTCGAAGTTGAGGTCGGCGAGCATGACCGGCCTCGGCGGTGGCGGGTGGGTCTCCGGCATCGTCTCCGTCCGATCCCCGGTGGCTGTGGGTTCTCTCTCTCTCTGTGAGCTCCGGATTCAGGGCACTGGACTAGTCCTTGACTACCTTGCCAAGAGAGCTCTGCTTCAAGTGGGCCGGATCACACAAGGCCCCAATAGCCGATCACACACACCGTAGAAGGGAGCAGCAGCTGTGTGTGTGTGTCTCCGCTCCAATTGGGCCATATTGGATTAGGCCCACCGTTAGTATGCTGCAGGCTGGAGCACAACGGCTCCGCGAGATTGGGCCCACTCGGCAGCGATGTGAAATAATATGTAACTCTGGTGTTTTTTCTTCTGAAAGCTTAACCCTGGTGGTTACTAACGGAACAGAAAAGAAATGGGCAGATTGTCCGTGCTGGAGCAGTACGACCAGCGATGATTCCTGCTTCTCTGTTTCTCATTGGCCTGTGACCGAGCAGTACGCCCAATTGTGCCTCATCCTGGAAATGGTTTGGGTGCAGCCCGGTCACTGTGGTCTGGATTTTCTACCTGGGCCTGATTGGTTCGGTGGTAAATGGATCAAGGTATATAGTAGTCTGGCCCGGTTTGGTTTTTCCTTCTTCTGGTTTAGATTCGGTCTGATTTGGATTGGATAAGAGCATCACTTCGTCTTCACGGGCAGCGGCCGCCGCCCGGCCTCCTCCGCGCCGCAGCTCTAGCTCTGCCGAGCAGCGCCGCTCCCCGCGTCCCTAGAGGCCTCCGTGCAGGGCTCCCGGCACCGCGGCATGGTGGTTCGAGTTTGCCTTCACGCCGCCGCTCGGGGGGTCGCCCGGGGGCGCCGCGGACCTCGCGTCGTCCGACGACTTCTTCGCGCACGGCCGCCTCGTCCCGGCATACCCGGTCCTCCTTGACCACGACGACGAGGCAGCTTCGGCATTGGCCGCGCCGGAGGGGCCCTCCACGGCGCCTCTGTCTCCAGACAACTACACGGACCGCGCGGGAGTTTCCGCGTCCGTCGGCGAGTCGTGCCGCTTCCGGGACCTCCGCGGCCTCGTCTCCGGCGCCGGCGCCGGCTGCTCCCACAGCGATGGCAAGGAGAAGCGAGCCATGCCGCGGCCGTCGCGCAGCGAACCAGCAGTTCGGTTGGAATCGGTTCGGAGCTGCTAATTAGTTTAGATCGGTTGGGTTCTATATGTTGATGGGTTGGTGTGGTTGGGGCTAGCTGATGTTCTTGATTAGAAATGGTTTGGTGCGGTTTTGGTCTGGACTTTGACCCATTTCCACGATGAATTGTGCCTCGATTCTCTCTAATCGCCTAGTATTAGGTAGCGTATAAGCATTCCCAGCTGGTGCATGCGTGTGCATGGTCCTTTTTTTCCTGGTGTGAAGACAAGCTGGTAGCCCCCATGGACGTTGCAAATGATGCTTGAATGCTGGATAGACGATGGTGTCGAATATGCAACGCACTGTTAGCATATAGTAGTACCTTAATCTATTCATCAACGCGGGGAGAAGGAGAAACAGAAACAGAAACAGCAAGCCGAGTGGCCGGAACACGCACTTTTCAGGTTGTCCGTAGCGTTAACGTGAACCCTTCGACAGCGCGGCATGCACATTACGCGTACATACACGAGCCAGGTCGATCCAGGGACGCTGCAAAAGTGTACAACGAGCCCCAACCAACCAACCCGCGGAAAGCCAGGCTCTCTCCCCTTCGTCGTCGCCAACTGTGAAGCCTCGAACTACCCCAACCTACTGGACCAGTCCAAAGCAAGCGCCGCTTCCGTGAAGCCCCCGGCCCCGTCGGCACCGAACCATCGGACCACCGGGCACCGCACGCACGGGCACCGCGACCAGAGCTCCACCAGCAGCAGCTGCCTCCCTCCTTTGTCCGCACGCCGCGCCCGACAGCACCAAGAGAGTCCGATCGGCCGGTAGCTGCTCGGGGCTTAAAAAAAGCCTCCCCGAATCGGCGTCGCCGATCAACGTGGCGGCTCCACGGCGGCCGGAATCTGTCTGGCCGCCTACGCATCAGATCACAGGCCAGGCTCGCTGATTGATGAACTGATGAATAAACTAGCGCGCTTGGCTGTGTCAGGTGTGCAGAAGCGAATTAGCGAACGTATAAGCTACCACCGTGCTTATTGCATGGTCTTGCATGTCATATTTAAATGTTGTATATTTTTTTAAAACTTTGCACACGTAATAGTACCAAGTAGATGTGAAACATACCAAAAATATGAATTTTTACAACATTTGTTTGAATCTCAACTTTTGGTACGTTTTACATCTACTTGGTACTATTGTGTGTGCAAAGTTTTAAAAAAATTTACAACCTCTATGTGCGACATGCAATAAGCTCCGCGGTCGCCTGTACGTGCGGTTTTTTCCGGATAGGGGTGTAGGGGCGCCGATAGAGTGATCGGCGTAGAATACGGCAGGCGGAGGCGTCGCGCATGTGCTGTCGATCCGACGCGGCGGCAATCATGGTCGCCGCCGCGCCGGTGAAGGTGGCGTCGCGGCCCGATTGTTTTTTTTTGTTCTTTTGTTTCTTCTCTGATGACACGACGCCCGGATCCAAATTGTATCTGGGACTGGCCGGGAGTGTTATTCTAGCCAGGTGCGTTTCATTTCGGCTAGAACGTACACAGGGCTATTTGGGGTCAGGGGGGCAGCTGACAAGCTGACGTGAACGGTCTCCCCTCGTTCGCGACATGCCCACGTGCCGATGTTCTACGTACAAAATGCATGGTCCTCGACGTATTTCGGCCGTCCCGCATGCCATGCGGGCACGTATATTTGTTTCGCGGTCTTCTACAGCGACACGTAATTTTGAGACGGCTTATCAGACAACTTGTACAATATGTTGTTGTTTTAGTTGTCTCATAGCAATATAAATTCCTTAATTTATGGAAAAATAAAGAAATATGATTAGTTGCATGGCAATAAAACTCGTACAATGGTGAGAGAGTTGTCTCATAGTCCTAAAATTTAGCCCATGAGACGGTTGTTTCGCGAAACAATGACCTCATTCTCTCACCTTGCTCTCTCCTCCACATCATCAAAAATCCTACGTGGCTCTGCATGAGACGACATATAAAACCGTTTACATGTAGCAATGCACCTGCTCTAATGGTCTAATGGGTGCATATCGCTGGTTCACTCCACGAGATCGATCATTTTTTATTTAAACTAAAAACAGATATAAACACACAAGTATCATCTTTACTATCAAACAGTAAGTAAGGTGACGCTGCATTTTGGAATGAACAGTTCCATAACAGCCGCTGAAAAAAACGATACTAAAATACTAGTACCGGTAGGAGAGATGAACGGCTACACTGTTCATTCCCCATCAGAAACAGTGAGCCGTAAGCAGCCAACTGCCGGGGACGATTGATTCCGCCGGTCCCGCCATGCATTTCGGCAGGCAAAACCGTGTTCGCCACCTCCCCATGTGCTGCCGCCTCCAACCGCCGCGCTGCCGCTGATGCTGCCGTGCCCCGCCCGCGCATTCAACTCTCCATCCCCATCCCCAACGCGAAAAAAGTCTTTTCAGCGCAGCGCTCTCGCTCGCTCGCCGCCTCGGCGGCAACAGGCGTCGTGTCGTCCCCATCACGGCCACGTCGTCTAGCTAATCCCTCTCTTTTAATTAACGAGGACGGTCTCGGGGTGTTAAACAAACACGCCCCCTTAATCGCCAATCATTTCCGCCGGCCTCACCCGCACGGTGGTGGGCTTCTCAGCCCTGTCGCGACTTTAACCTCCTCCCGTTTTGTCCTCATCGCCCGGCCGCGTCCCTCCGCAGCTCCGCTTTGCTTTAAAATCCCAGGCCCTGCTGCCACTCCCGGCACCCGGCAGCAACCAGCCAGCCAGCGATCGACCGAGACAGGCACAGACACAGAGCACTTGAGCAGGGAGCGGAGCAGCTAGAGCAGCAGCAGCAGCAAGCAGCAGAGAGAGACCGATAGAGATGGTGAAGATTCCGAGCCCGAGGAGGCTGTTCAGGAGCCGGTCGAGGAGCACGGCCGGCAGCAGCGTCGGCGGGGCGGACATCTGCGCCATGGTCGCCGAGCACGAGAAGATCGAGTGGGAGGTGCGGCCCGGCGGGATGCTGGTGCAGAAGAGGCGGACGCCCGAGGAGGACGCCGCCGCCGTCGAGTACATCCTCGTCAGGGTCTCTACCGGCGGCTGGCAGTGGCACGACGTCTCCATCGACGCCACCGCCACCTTCGGTACGTCCATCTCCACCGATCACCCCCCTGCTCTGCGCTGCATTTCCATCGCACGCCTCTGCTATATGTTGTTCCTCCAAGTCTCTTGTGTGATCATCAAATTGAATTGAAATCACGCATGGCTCTGGTTGCTAAGCTGCGGTTGCTCTCCGATTAATGCAGGCGACCTGAAGGTGATGCTGTCGTTGGTGACCGGGCTGTGGCCCAGGGAGCAGAGGCTGCTGTACAGGGGGAAAGAGAGGGACGACGGCGAGCACCTGCACATGGTGGGCGTGCAGGACAAGGACAAGGTGCTGCTCCTGGAAGACCCGGCCGTGAAGGAGAGGAAGCTCAGGTCAACCACCTTGGCGCAGCTCATGGGGGTGCCCTGCCACTCCTTCATCCAAGTGTAGAGAGGACTCGCCACCTGAATTTCTTGCCAGCTTCCCTTTTGTTTTCTTTTTCTTTCTTTCGGTTTGTTTTTGCGTGAGCGGCTGAGCAAAGATTTCAGCTCGGTCTAACTGCAATGTTAAGAACCTGCTGAGTTTGAGAGCTTGAATTCGGCCAACCGAATCGAGGCATTCTCAAAAATAGGATATACTACTGTAAGATCGAGAGAAACACGTTATGTAAATTACTGTGAACGGGTACTCCCACTGCCACTGTGTACGCTGATTCTTTCTTTCTTTAATTACTCTCTGTATATAGAAATAGATTCGATTGTTGAGAACAGAAATACAGTTCAGACTTGCACATGATGCTCTGTAAAATCTTGACTTTTGTAGTACCAGTAGATGCCTCCATTTTCTCCATCGTCTCGGCGTGTACTGAACTCCGAACATGCTAGAGCAATCTGCGTTGCTCGGTTTCTCTCTCAGTCCGCTTGTACTTTACGTACAAACGCTGTTTCAAGTTGCAATGGACAAAACCAAGTGGCAGCAGGTTTACGGCTACCAAACATGTTGAAATGTGCCAGCTCGCGCTGAACTGCAAAGGGTGGACAGGAACCTGCTTTGAGCAAGCTGCCCTACCCACCATTAACCACTACTAACAAAATCATCGCAGAATCAAATAAACGATTGGTACTATTATCCGGAAAGAAAAAAAAGGACATGATCTGTACTGTAGGATTTCTGCATGGAGGGAAAAGTCTGCGCTTTGAGGATGAGCATTGCCCAAAAGCACAATTATGTGTGATAGGACAGGTGATCGCACGGAGGAAAAAGTCAATCGCTTTCAAGCCGTTGATACGCACTGGTTGTGTTTGGTTCGTGAGGCTTTTGCATTATGCTGGGTTTGGTTCAGGAGTCTAGTGCGTAACTAACCTGATGAAAATGTGTGTAATAGACTATTAGGCCGGCTAAGATAACAAGATGAAGAAGCATGTTATTTGGGGGTTCTCGGTAGGTTTCGCTTGTCATGTACTGTACATCTGCCCTTCTGGTCGCAATTGACTGTTACAAAAGAAAATGTCGCAATTGACCTATGCCAAGAAGCAAGCAACAGGTATACGGTTACCAGATATGCAATCGCCAGCTTGCACTGAACTGCAAAGTTTGGGCAAAAGCAAAAGCGTGTGTCAACCGTATACCTGAACTTTTTAAGACGGTGGAGACAGTGGTCTGCACTCTGAATCTCTGATGACCCGGCAGTAAAAAGTAAGCGACAGTTGAGCTTAACCGATGATGATGGCCTGATCATCATGGAACCGAACGCAACAGTTATTACCAGATACCGTGAGCTACGCCCCTGTGCTTCTACCTGATCAGGTCCCGGGGACACAGACAGGGACGCGAAATCTAACTCGTGATTATCCAATCCAATCCATCCCGGCGGTCGACCCAACCCAATCCCCTGAAGGCCTGAACTCGTGCCGGGAAGGGAGGAGCGGATTGAATGCTGACGCCCCACACCCCGCACCGCCGACCCGGCCCGGGTCGTGCCGATCCGCGGCGCATGTGCCGGGGCACCCAGCAAGATCGGCGCAGATGGCGACGCACACGTACGCCCGGATCAACCTGCCATGTCACGCCGCTGATTAACAAATGGATTTCTCGCGCCCCGGCGTGTCGCGGTCTCGCCAAGTCGGCCAGTCGCGGCTTATCCGAACTGCGGCGGCTTCAGGCTCAGCCGCTCAGGCCCAGGCTCTCAGCGTTGCCTTCACGCGGCCGCGGCGGCGTGGGGAGCCATGCCGTTGCCGCTGCGCGCGCGGCGGCAGGTCGGCACTCGGCAGCCGCATGTGCTGTGGGGGTAGGTTTCCCACGGAGCCAATTGGATTGGGCGCGCGTATCCTGTATGTATCTGTGCCCGCCGCGGGCGGCCGAATCATCGGTTTGGCCCCGTGGCGTTCGCGGGGATCAAAACGTGCGTGAGCTCTCTTGGTTCCGGCAGGACCGGAAGGCAAAGGGTGACCACACTAGCACAGGCAGAACATGTTGCTGCTCGCTAGTCGCTACGTGCACGAGAGCCTGCCGGAGCCCGGAGAGCCTATAACCACCTCCGGGATGCACGCAAAGTACAAAGGCGTGGAATTTTTGCGGAAGGAATCATATGGCTCGGATTGATCGTCGCTTGCGAAAGGGCAGTAAAAATAGGCAGGGCAGCGGGTCCTGCCCGTGCACGAGACATAGCACCGGTTATGGCACGAGCGGCAAGCGGCCAGGGCATCCACACAAGACAATGGAGAATCCGTTTCGCTGTTACGGTGAGGCTTGTGAAGACCATACGCTGCATAGGAGATGCCGGGCCGTCTCAAACACAAACGGGATTCCTTTTCCAACTGTAAACGAGGTGAAAATGATTAAATGATGATAAGTAAGTACTACTAGCAATGCTGGGTGGGCCGAATTTGGTTTCTGGTCAATTTAGGCCTTCCCGGGTCCAGCAAACATGTGAGCTCAATGACTGGGCCTTGAAGTAACCACTACACACAGCCGACAGCCCGACAGCATTCCAGCCCGTATCCCACTACCAGTCCACCTGTCAGACAGTCAACAACAGTCTCGGCCCATAACGATGCTCCCTTCTTTGCAGTTCCAAGACCACGGCCGGACCTCCGGCCACTTGAGCGATGGCGGAGATCGCCGGCGACGAGGCCCCAGCGCCTCCTCCTCCTGCTCCTTCCACCTCCGGCGAAGTCTCCGGAGTCCAGTCTACTTCTAATCCTGCATCCGCTGGCAGCAGCAGCAAGCCGCCGTCGCGCACGACGAAGCCCGGCGTGAAGCGCCTCGTCCTCACCGCCTCCGTCCTCCTCTCCTTCCTCCTCGGTACCTCCTGCTACCTCCCCTAGCTCCCATGGCTAGTGTTTTCGACTCTTCTCTGCATAACTCGCTCGCATCTCTGTATGTCTCTCTGTAGGACTGCCCATCCTGCTGAATTCCACCGAGATCCACCGTTCGCCGCTGCCCTCCGACGCAATCACCGCCCTCGCCCACCGCCTTCACTCCAGTCCACCCTCCTTCCCCTGCGGCCTCCACGCCGTCTTCATCCGGTCCGGTTCCGGCCCCTCCGATGCCTCCCTCGCAAGTCGCCTCGAGCGAGCGATCTCGGCCCAGCTCCAACCCCTCCCAGCCGCTTCCACTGCCGGTAATGTCTCGGTATCAGTTACTGTCGACTCGGCTGGTAGCTGTTCCAGCAGCAGCGTTGGCTCGCGTTGGCAATGCGGGTCTGTGACCACTACAGACCTGGTGCGTGGTGAGGAGGTGTTCGATGAATTGCTGCACTCGGCATTGAGCAGCGGCGGCGGGGATGGGTCTAGGGTTTACACTGTTGTGGTTGTGGAAATTGATGATGAGGATGGAATGAGGGTTGTCATTGGGAAGCATCGACATGCTTGGGTTGTTGGAAAGGTCGATGAGGCTAAGGCTGTGTCAGTTATAGGGAAGGTATTTGTCAAATATTTCATAAACGGCGGTATTGAGGAGGGTGAGGCAGGCATTGGGAAAGGCGAGTTCATGCCAGTTGGATCAGATGGAAATGTTGTTCTATCCTTTAGCTTGCTGAATGCTGATCCAAGCGATTGGGTGTATGATTGGTAAGAACAAAATTCAAGAGTTACCTATACTTTTGCTGTTGCTTTATTGTTGCGTCAATATTTCCTTCCATATCAAATTTATAGAGAAAAAAAATCATGTTTTGTGCTCTATATTATATGTTTATGTGAAGTACAACATATTAGACTACATTGATAAGGTACTTGTGCAATACATTACAGTATCAATGTTTACATCAGTTAGATGTTCTGTAGGCTGTGCTTGGCTTCTTGCAAAAATGAAATTTATTTTCCGTTGCTGCTGCTGCTGTTGGAATTCATAAATTTAGCATTCTACATACAGGGAGTTTGAAAAGATTGGTGAGAGGATGTTGAATCCTGTGGTTGAGGCACTGCGACCAATTGCGGAAATTAATATAGAGAGTCAGGTGCTAATTTGCCTTAAACTAAGCTACCTTCTTCAATTTCTTGTGAAAAAGCTTATGTTCCTTTTTTGTTTTGAGAATCATCGATTTTAATAAGTAATAATTTGATCACTTCTTTTCAGGTTTTGTACCACACTCCTAAGTCGTCCTATTCTTATTCTGATGATAAACTGGGTGGCAATGTCCTTAGTATGGGAGACATTCCTTTCTTTGTATGTTTCTGACTTGTCTTGTAGAAAGTATTTGCTCTTGATTGTTACTGCATTCTATGGATAGCTTCCCGTAATCATGTATAGTGGTCAACTGCAAGATCCACAAATTTAATCTGTGCCATGAAAATATGACTTTGACAGGTAAATTCAAATGAGTGGCACTTGGATACATCAATTTCAGCTACAGGACGATCGAAAGTTCTTCAATTTGTTGTGTATGTTCCTTGGATCAAACTTTCTTATTAATATCTGTTTTTGCTCTATTGTATTAAACTTTACTCGGAGCCTCAGAACCATGATATAATTTAATTTGTTCTCTCTAACAAATTAAATTAGCAGAATGCATTTCCGTTGTTTACTACCCTCCTTCTATTCCAAATTTTTATTCCTTTTTTAATTATTACAGTCTCCTTTTCACCTTTGTCAAACTTCTTTTAGTATAGTGTGGCCACGCTGTTTGTTTTTTCTATTAATGTTTGATGAAAGCCTAATAACCCAACCAATTATAGAAAATGTCAGGTTTTCACCTAAATTTTCATACTTTTCAAGTGTCAATTGCCAAGTGTGTGCACATAAAAAGATATGAGCCTTATTTTTCGTCGATCATGTCTGTTATTAGTTGTACAAATATTTCTGGATGCTCATTTGAACCGTTTATTCAATAATCATCAGATACATTCCATCTGCAAAGGAATGCCCATTGTATTTACAACTTCCTGATGGTGGGCTTTCGCAAACTAATGCATTTATATCCCCTGTAAGTGCTGCTTTACCAAGATGTGAAAAAGGCAGCAATACTACCTTCTCTTTGTTACCCATCTTGCTATTTACCTAACAGCATTAACCTGTTCCATAGATGTGGGGAGGTGTTCTTATCTGGAACCCACCAGACTGTTCACTTGGTTCCAAGAAGACTCACGGTACCAGGAAGAAAATGTCATCTCAGGTGTGTGGAATATATCATCCGCTTGCCTCACCCTTTCGAGTCCTGATGAAATACCTTCTTTGCAATTGCATTATTTGTTGAAATGCCTATATGAAACAGGAACTTATGGAGACTCTTGAAATCTTCATCGGACAGCTAAGGCAGTTGTTTGGTCTAAAACCATCCTATCTCTCACAAGATATGGACATGCCAACTAAATTTGTAGTTAGCGAAAAGGGGTTCACAGAATGGTAATTTCTTTTCTGAACTGCATTACTATATTTACCACAGTACAAAATTGATTTTGCTGGGGCAACACATAATATTTCAGGATCTTTAATTTCTATTTCATATTCATCATCCCATTGGACGACATTTTGGCTACCACAATTATTGTAGTTCTGGTTACCACACTGCATATTTGCAAATCATCAGTACTGTAGCATGCATCGCATTGCTTGTACACAATACACTATAGAATGTGGCCACCTTATCTTTTTTTTTCCACTTCCAAGTGTAAGATTAATAAGGGCGAACTGGGCCTTCACCAGAGGTAAATGGTCCCAATATCCAGATGTTCTAGAGTTTGGTTATGAACACACTTGTTGACAGTCAAATCATATGTTTGATGACATGCACACAAAAAGCATGAAAAGCTCTAATTGCCATTATCGTGCTTCTTATTTCCTCCTTGTTTTCCCCCTTGCAGGGAGTTAGATTTACTATATCGACATCATGCATGTTCCAATCTGTTGTCATGTCTCACCACCTTGGAGTCTCTATCCAGTCTGGTATGACCCATTTTGAAGCAGTTCTTAATATATACAAAAGGATGTTCTGCGCATGGGCTCATACTAGTGTTATTTCTGTTGTTCCCTAAAAAAATGTTATTTCTGTTGCCAGGTCCATTCTCTACCAAGAATGATTGTCATGGATGAAATCGGAAGACAGGTTTGTCCATCTACATCTTTTTGCTAAATGGACAGCTTATTGATCTGTAAACCAGATTTCATCTTTCTACCTGGTCATGCATGCTTTAAAGCAACAGAAGTATGTTACATTCATATAATATGTTCATTTAATTATTTTACCTGAACATGCATGGTGTATGTGGCTTATATGTTATTGTGTACATGGGTGCTGATTGTTTTGCGAGATTACAGTGAGAGCTTAAGCTTGTTCTAACCATTTACATTTTTTTTATAGGTTGAGCTTTCTCTTGAAGCTGCAAATTTAGCTCAAAGAAATGCAACTCTAGGAATAAGTGACTCTTCAGCAGGCAAGTTTGCGATAATTTGTTTTGCTTAATGTCCTTATACTTTTATGAACACTTGCTGAGAATTGTGCTGGCGTACAGTATCTGCAACAAGAGCGAGAGCATTGGCTGAAGATGCATTTTTCCACCCATCCATTATGTCAATCAGTTATGCTTCCATCGAGCATTATTTCGCCATTTACATGGTCAGTACACTATTGCAGACCTCTCTCAGTTGAAAGTTTTATGATTTACACTGATGATTTTCTCTGATCCTGAAAGTAGACAGTATAGTTATTGTTCCATTCACCAATCTCGGATTTTAAAAATCTAAGATTTAGAGCTTACAAGTGTGCAAATAACTTTATCAAACTGCAGAATGATGAAATGAAATGAAATATAATTGCACGTTAAAATTCATGTGCATATCTTGTCAGTACTACATTAAGCACTTTGTACTTTCTGCAGCCATTTTTCGCCCCAGTTTCCTTGCATGTGCTGCTGGCGGCAATCAAAGAGCTAAAACGTTACAAGGCAGAGCGAGCAAAATATTCTGCATTTCTTGCTTCCCGGGTGACATCTTCCTGATATGGTGATGACTGGGCAGCGTCACTGCCTGATTCTTTAATCTTCATGTAAGTTTGACAGATGAAGGAATGTCGTTGCTCGTTATTGGCATTGTCACACGGAAATGGCTGGAACGACTAGCTGATGCTAGGCTGAGTAGACACACTGGGGTGCTTGTAAAGCTAGCTGTAAGTTGTACTCCATATTTTGTTGTTAGATTAGAAAGAATCGACGTTCAGGTTTTTCTGGCCAAACATGCTGTATGGTTATCTGTTTGGTACTCTGGCAACCGAGTGGGGACCTGGCGTTGGTTAAAATAGTCCGATCGGACATAATCGGACTCGACATATTCGGACGAGTCCGATTGCACGAGTTCGAGTCGGTCTTCGAATGTACGTACTGCTATTAATATTGATCCCTCCCTCTCCTAGTCTCCTAGCGTATGAGGCCACAAGTAGTCAAGTAACACGCAGACAGAGCCCGTCCTCGATCTCGCATTCGACAAGTCTGAGCGCCACTCCGATCACGCCGTCGCCGCCGGCACGTTTGATATGGCGTAGCCACGCTGCCAGAAGCGCGACACCGTCGCCGACGACGTGCGCCTTAAACGACTCTACTACGACCACGACGACGACACCGTTGTTCGCTACTTCATCCCAGCTCCTGTCCTCCATCCCCGTGACATGGACATTCTCTTCCAAGGGGACGACGGCCCGGAGGCCGAGCGCGTCCTCCGTCTCGCCGACGCCGAGGCCGAGCGCCTATTTGACGCCGCCGACAAGCAGGCGGAGGTGCGACGCGGCGGCCACAAGCGCTGCCGGGATACTGATTCGGGCGACGACGACGACGGAGCCGCCCGCGGTGCGCACCGGCGCGTCACCACGCCCATCGGGACGACGGCGCCTCTGCACAGCCAGCAGAAGAACGCCTAGCGGCCCTGTTCGACGAGGACTACTACTACTGGCAGTTTGCACACGACGCGCCGCCGGCGGATGACTTCCTTCCCGTGGATCCGGCCGACGAGGACGACTGCACGGTGTACGGGGAGTGGGGTGTGATGCCACCAGATCACCAGGAGGACGAGGTGCCGCTGGGCGAGAAGAAAGAGGAGGAGCAGATTGATTCGGACATGCGACATCCGGCTGAGGACGACGACTACCTTGTCTATAGCCAGTGCTACGTCACGGCTGATCTGTATCAAGGGATGATGCTGGATGAGAAGGGCGAGCAGTTTGCATCTGGACAGGGAGATTTCCTTCCCGTGGATCTAACTGAGGACGGCAGTGATGATATGGTCTACGGCCAAGATTTTGATTACAAGCTGCCGCGGCCGGCGCTCGACGATCGTCGTTGCTTGGAGGTTGCGGAAGATGCAACCGATCAGATCGACATGACACGGTGCCAGGCTTACCCCGAGCTGACGCAGGATGGCTCGATCGACTTGTTCGACCAGCTTGGGTACTACTAAAGTACTAGTCCCTCCTGCCAGTACGCTGATCGAGCAACTTTGATCTGTCGAGCCGCGTTGCCTTTTGAATTGTTGAGGAAATAGTAATGATGGATGTAGTACTCCTTTTGTATGTTCTTCCTTCTCCTTTCGCATCGTACGTGATCATAACAAATTTCATCAATTTGAGCATTTCATGCTCTCTATAGAATCGGAACTCTGCTCAATATAAAAGTTGCATTGCAGTTATACATCTGTCAATAGTTGTTTCACGAGGCATGATAGTGAGCGCAATTTTGTCAATAAATTTAACGGACTGTCAATGAAGCCGTGTATCAGCACATACTGTACATATCAAATCGGTTGAAATGATTTAAGAAGCTTTCTGAACGGCATATTAACCCTAATCCAAGGCTCCAAGCTTGGTTGAAGGATTCAATTCTAAGGGATGAGATTACCTGATACATATTTTGGGCCGAATCAGCTATAGTCTTGGGCCAAGGCCCAGTTGGCCTGCATCTCTCCCTCCCTTTTAGTCTCATTGACATGTGGCCCTCGGCATTTCATCTCTCTCTTTTTTTGTGAACAGTGTTTCATCTCCTTCCTCTCGTCGCTTTTTCTCCTGCACCGAGCCGCATGTCGCTGTCCGCCCGCTCGCCGATGTTCCTGGGCACCGGCGCGGGACCATCGTTGACAGAGGCATACCTACAGTGCCCGGCCAACTGACGTAAGCAAAACCATCGCCTCGCTGCCACCGCACACGCCCATGACGTCGCGCTCGTCCACACTGCTGCATGCCAAGGCAAGTTTACCGACCAATTAATTCTCTCTCCAGGTCCGGGTTCACGCTAACACCATGTGGCCTGGGGCCGTCCGGTATGATGCACTTGTTCGTTTGCACGGCACCTCACCTGCTGATCGACGAGAGTACCGAGACCGACCGGGGCGGCGTACGCACAACCTGCTGCCGATCGTGGCGTGGCCGGCCGGCCAGTGTCGTTCCCTTGACACGTTGAGTTTGCACTCGGACTCGGACTCCGCTGAGTGCAGCTGCTGAATTTCCACGCGTCAACCGAGTCCGGGTCGGTCTCTACGGAAAGACTTGTATAAACTTGGGGCCTGCCGCCTGCCTGTATTCCGCAGCACCCCGCGAATCCGCTGCATCCCGTGCGATCGAGTTGCGCATGCGAATCCATCCAATCCCAGTACACGACATGGACGCCGCCACCACCCTCGCCGCCGGCGCCGCGCGCCTCGTCGAACTCTCCGACCTCCAAGGGCGCGGCGGCCCGGAGGCCCAGCGCTTCCTCCGCTACGCCGACGCGGTGACCGCGCATCTCGGCAGTCTCGCCGACGCGGCGGCCGACCGCCACTTCGGCGTCGCCCACGAGCCGCGCGGTGGCCACAAGCGCGGCCGGGATGCTGATCCGGACGACGATGGCGGCGAGGAGGGCGCCGCCCGCGGTGCGCACCGCCGGCGCGTCACCACGAGCATCGCCGCCCATCGGGACGCCGCCGCCTCTGCACAGCCAGCAGAAGAACGCCTGGCGGCCCTGTTCGATGAGGACTACTACTACTGGCAGTTTGAGGACTGGCAGTCTGCGTACGACGCGCCGCCGGCGGATGACTTCCTTCCCGTGGATCGAACTAAGTTTGACAGACACTTTGATCACACCGTCGCCGCCGGCATGTTTTATCTGCCGTCGCCACGCTGCCAAAACCGCGACGCTGTCACTGGCAACGCCAGCGTCGATCTCTATGACATGGACGACGACATCGCAGCCACCGAAGCCCAGCGGGACGAGCGCCTTCACCCCGACCACGACGACGGCACCGTCATCGGCTACGTGGTGCCGCTGGACAATCTGGGCCTCGATCCCCACGAGATCGACGCCTTCGTCAGCGGCGACTGCCCACAGTATGAAGTTGAACGCATCTGCGAACTCATCGCCGCTGAGGGCAAGCGCCTGGCGGCGGAGCAGCCCCAGCCGGCTACTCCTCCGTCGTTGGTCTCTTGCAGCTTGAAGCGGGATGCGGCGACCCAAGTTTCTGAAGCTCAGCTCCTGCAAGAATTTGGCACCGTGATGCGAGATGTGTCGACCCAAGTTTCTGAAGCTCAGCTCCTGCAAGAATTTGGCCCCGTGATGCGAGATGTGTCGATACAAGTTTCTGAAGATGAGGAGCCGGCCGAGCGACGACGACGACGCACGGCGAGAACACTTGCCGGTTGGTAAAGAGCAGGAACCCGTCGCCGTGACGCCGCTTGACTGCTACGGATTTCCAGCCTCCTCGGAGCTGTCGGCGCTGTCGCCGTCCGATGGTTCCATCGACTTCACCGGAGATGCAACCGTTCGCTACCACCAGTTCCCGTCCGCGGACGAGGATTATTACGTCGACTTTTGGCTTGATTACTTTGGGCGATTGTACTCGTCGGTGCTGGGATCGGTCGACCAATCCCCAGCGCCAAACAGAATGCGCTGTGTCCCGTCCCTTGACGGTTGATGCAAGAGCTAGCACGATGAGACAAGCGTTTATCCTGGTTCCGACCGTGAGGTCGTACGTCCAGCAGGGTGCGCTCGGGGCGCTGTACTATCTTGCACCGGAGTGCTTGCAGAGGGGGGCTACAAACAAGGCGGGAGAGGAGGAGGAGTCTCCAAGTCCCTGAAAGCGAGTGTGATTGAGGCGAGTGCCAATATCGTGTGTCCGGTCCTCCTGTCCGTTGTCCTCCCCCTACCTCCTTTTATAGATCAAGGAGAGTAAGGCGGGGGGTTGGATTTACAAGTACAAGCGTGATGTGCTACAGGGATATGTACTGGAGAGCATGGCGTCGGGCGTGCATCGTCCTTGACCCTGGCGGGGGATTTATGGCGACCCCCGGCTTTTGCGAGTGTCGCGGCCGTCCCTGTGCTTGTCCTGAAGCAACTTCGAGGGGTGTCGCTGCTGCAGCCCGCGTCTAGCTGCCCGTTCGCTGGTTGACTTCGAGGGCGGGGCAGGTGAGGAAGGACCGGAGTTGGCGGTACAGGGGTCGGTATGGTGGTTGCCGTCAACCACAGTGCGCGGCGTGCTCGGTTCACCAGGGGATGGTCGAGAGTTGGCGGATTTGACCCGGCGTTCGTCATCACCAGGCCACGCCTGACCGGAGTCTGTACTCGGTTGCTGTTTAGATATTCTTTCGAGGGTTCCCCATGCTCATTCGAGGGGCGTCCCGGGGGGAAAAGACGGTAGCGGGTGGAACAGTGGTGCAGAATGACGCCTGCCAGTCCGCACAGGGTTTTGCGCAGTGCCGCGTGCGCCCGCACAGCGTCAGTGAGGACGCACAGTGACTGGAGCAGGTGAACAGCGAGTTCTGCGGTGTCAGCGGCGCGGCGTGGGGGAAAGATTGCCTTTTGACTTCGGCGCCCGCCTGATGGGGTGGGCATTAAGTGCCGTTGTTGGTTGGAGCTCCGGGGAGCGCCGCGTTATGTAGAGGGGCGGCCTCGAGCGAGGCGGAGTTGGCTCACCCGTTCGAGGGGGTGCGCGACCCTCGAGCGAGGCGGAATTCGTGCTGTGTTCGCTCGAAGGGGTCGCGGCCTTCGAGCGAAGTCGAGACGGGGGTAGCGACTCGGGCCCCCCCGTCAGGCGAGTTCGGACGGCCGTTCTTGGGCCGCGATAGGCTGTGACGGGCCGGGCTGCCGGCGATTTGGCCTCCCGTGATGTATCGTTCTTTTGAGGGTGATCACCCCGATGATTAGGGGACCCCCTGAGTTTGTCCCCGACAGTACTGATCCCCGGATATCTCCTCCCCCGCCACTCTGCTCTTTTTTTTTTAAAGAAAGATGCATCGATCTTAGCCCATTACACCGGTCCTTTTACAAACAGGACCCCAAAGAAAAGGAAAATTACAAAGAAGTCTAAAACTCATGTTCATCTTCCTCGAAGCCTTCGGAAATCCGTTCGTCACCGCCGCCGAAGCCACTTCCCAATCGTCGCCGGGCACCAAAGCCAATCTCCACAAGGTGGAGGCCGCAGAGGAGGGCTTCGCAGGCTATGAGTGAGCTACAGTGTACTGTATGGCAAATTGGCCATCAAATGTCTGAATTTCTCGAGTCAATCATGTACTCCATTTTTATGGACTGTATTTTTTTTTAATTTCTTGTTAGACAATGTACCTATGACTACTTTAGGGCTTACTAACAGTTAATAAAGAGACGTGAATTAAATCTTTCGCAAAATTTCCGTGAGACAAAGGCATATGACATGATACTAAAAATTAGAGAAAATTGCCACGGAGTAAGAATACGATGCTTCACACGTATCTTCACTTTTATCCAGCATTCTAAAGATAAATGCACCAGGGAGGAACACCAACACAACCACTTTAAGACAATTTCAGTAGTCCATTTCTTCCGAAATCATATCTTCACTTTTCTCCAATATAATGATTGGTAGACCATGATAGATTTAATGTAAACTCGGGGATGCTTCCCGTGAAATAAGTTACCAAAAGTCGCGGATAATGCTCCATTCACAAATATGAAGACAGAATGAAATCTGTCAGTTAATTGTGTGAAATATGCAATTTTCAGAGTCAGGTGTAGGACATTTTGTACCGCTAATCGATGACTCGATAATGAGGATGTTAAGATGTACAGGAGATTAGTAATCCCTTCACAACTACTGATGAACACCATCAAGCATTGCATTTACTGATTATTCGATGATTAAAAAAACAAATGTATGTAGAAACCTGTCGTTTTCAATATACCATCTCTGCAAATGCAAGGCAAGTTTGGGCAACCACCGACCAATTCTATTTTCCAGGGTCATGCTAACACGATGCGCCGTCCAAAGGCACGGACGCACTCGGACTCGGACTCCGCTGACTCCAGGAAGTCGGCGTGCGTGCAGCTGGGGCGTATCGCCGTGGTGACCAAGGCGGCGCGTGGCGGTTCGGGCGCCCCATCCACGCTTTCCATTTTTTTTAACACAGGAAACAGGAAAGACGCGTCAAGCGAGTCCGAGTCGGTCTCTACGTGCAGCGTGTCATCAGCGTGCTCCTTGTATAAACACTTACACCGGGGCCGCCGGGCCTATAGTCCGCAGCACCCCAACCAAATCACCCGACTGCTGCTGCATCCCTCCATCCAATCCCAGTGCACGACATGGACACGGCCACCACCCTCGCCGGCGACGCCGCTCGCCTCGTCGAACTCTCCGACCTCCAAGTCGTCGACGGCGCCATCGTCGGCTTCCCAGCTCCCGTCCATCCCCGCGACATGCGCCGCCTCCTCCTCCTCCACGGGAGCGGCGGCCCGGAGGCCCAGCGCCTCCTCCGCTACGCCGAGGCGGTCACCGCGCACCTCGGCCGTCTCGCCGACGCGGCCGCCGACCGCCTCTTCGGCGTCGCCAACGAGCCGGCGCCGGAGACGCCGCGCGGCCGCCACAAGCGCGCCCGGGATGCTGATCCGGACGGCGACGGCGGCGGCGAGGTGGGAGCCGCCCGCGGTGCGCCCCGGCGCGTCGCCCATCGGGACGACGCGGAGGAGCTCGCGGCGGCGGCGTTGTCGGACGAACACCCGGCGGCGGCTCTACGGGATGAGGACTGGCAGCAGTTTGCGTACGACGCGCCGCCGGCGGATGACTTCCTCCTTCCCGTGAGTCCGGGCGACGAGGACGACGGCTGCACGGTGTACGATCAGGAGGACGAGGACTTTGCGTTCCTTCCCATGGATCCAGCCGCCGCCGCCGACGACGACGACTACATGTTCTACGGCGACCAGCAGCACGGCAGCGTGACGCCGAGCGAGGTGGCGCTGGATGAAGAGGACGACGGGCAGTTTGCGTTGGAAGCAGAAGAAGACTTCGTTCCCTTGGATCCAGTTGAGGATGCCTACGGACAATGCTTGCTTCCTGTGGATCCGACCGAGGACGACGACGACGACGACGACGTGGTCTACGAGCAATGCGGCGGCGTGACGCCGGATGAGGCGGCGCTGGGAGAGAACGAGGAGCAGTTTGAGTTGGAACTGGGAGAGGACTTCGTTCCTTTGGATCCGGCTGAGGATGACTACGTGGTGGATGAGGACTACACGCAGTTTGCATCAGAGCAGGAAGATTTCATTCCCGTGGATCCAACTGAGGATGATGATGATGGTGGTGGTGGTGATATGGTCTACAGCCAAAATTTTAATTACAATCGGCTGCGGCCGGCGCTCGATGGTTACTTGGAGGTTGCTGAAAATTCACCCTGATCACATTCACATCGACATTACCAGGCTTGCTCCATTAACTTGTCCAAAATCCTTCCAACACAATGCCACGGCCCACGGCCCAAAACCTGATCAGGCACTGAGCAACTTGGCCTTGGCCAGTCGCCTGTTTTCTTTTTTGATCCGCTAGTGTTAAGGAAATAATGATGCATGTACCCTTTTGTATGTTTTTTCTCCCTTTTCGTTTCAATCGTGATTCAGAGCACATTTTATCAATTTAAGCATTGTCAACCGTGTGCGTTATAAAAGTTATTTTGCAGTATATTACATCTGTATATTTTTCCTTCTTATAAATGATATGGCAGTGTTGGTGTCTTTTATTTTTTTTAAAAAAAAACTTATGCATTTGTCAATAGTTAGTAGAGCTGAGCGCCAACGAGGCCATGCGTCAGCAACATGTATATACTAAATTCGTTGAAATGATGATTTTAGCTCTATCAACGGCATATCAACTCTAATTGAAGTTTGCTAATTCTTTTGCAATACAAGAATTATGATAAAAGATGTCTGCCACAATTCATGCTCCTCTTAGTTTTTAGCGCTCAACACTCTTTGTTTCTCTCCATACTGCAAGATGATGCTAGCAACTCATTGTTCTATCTCACTCCATAACTTCCATCAAAATCTATTTCGTTATAAGTAGCTTTACGACCGATGATAAAATAGCTGCAACTTAAATCGCTACCTTTTACCAAACCAAATCCGGAAATCAACAAACGAAGAATTCCAAATTAATTTGACCCACAAAAGAAAAAACTTGCCAGCACAACGTATACATCCTTTTACACCCTCCATCGCAGCGCCAGCCAGAGGTCACAATCATAAGCTACCATCATTGTCAGAAACAAACCTACACTGCACTTACATAATAACCCCTGCCACCGCACGTAACCAAAACCACCCAAAATAAAACCGTATGTGCACAAATTTCATTCGACCACAAATCCGTGTGCAAGCAAATTTCGAACCGCAAGCGAAAAACCGCAGAAGCAACCGCGCCCCCTGCAGACCCTTCCACGAGACGAGCGTCACCACCAAGCCAAAGTCCAAACCGCAGCAGCGGTTTCAGTAAAGCAGGCACGCTCCCCTCGCGGCCTCTTCAGTCTCCACTCCACTCCTCTCCCCGTTCGTTCGTTCCCCTCCCCCCAAAAGCCCCCCAAACCCCTCCTCTGCTCCGACCAAATGCGCGATTAGCGCCGCACGGCCGCGAGATCGACCCCTCGCGCGGCGGAGGAGACGGCCGCCGCCACCGCCGCCGCCATGCCGTCGCCCGCGCAGGGGGAGCTGGTGCCCCCGTGGCTCAGGTCCCTCCCGCTGGCGCCCGAGTTCCGCCCCACCGCGGCCGAGTTCGCCGACCCCATCGCCTACCTCCTCAAGATCGAGCCCGCCGCCGCGCCCTTCGGCATCTGCAAGGTCGTGCCGCCGCTCCCGCCGCCGCCCAAGCGGACCACGCTCGGCAACCTCTCCCGCTCCTTCGCCGCGCTCCACCCGGGCGACCCCTCGCCGACGTTCCCCACCAGGCACCAGGAGCTCGGCCTCTGCCCGCGCCGCCCGCGCCCCGCGCTCAAGCCCGTCTGGCTCTCCGCCCGCCGCTACACGCTCCCGCAGTTCGAGGCCGAGGCGGGGGCCGCCCGGAAGGCCCTGCTCGCGCGCCTCAACGTCCCCGCCTCCAGGCACCTCTCCCCGCTCGACGTCGAGGCCCTCTTCTGGCGCTCCGCCGCCGACCGCCCCGTCGCCGTCGAGTACGCCAGCGATATGCCCGGCTCGGGCTTCGCACCCTGCGACGCCCGCCCGACGCAGCTGCCCGCCGTCAACGTGGGCGAGACGGCCTGGAACATGCGCGGCGTCGCCAGGAGCCCCGCATCGCTGCTGCGCTTCCTGCGGGATGAGGTGCCCGGGGTCACGTCGCCGATGCTCTACGTCGCCATGATGTTCAGCTGGTTCGCGTGGCACGTCGAGGATCACGAACTGCACAGCCTCAACTACCTGCATTCCGGGGCTCCCAAGACGTGGTACGGGGTGCCGCGCGACGCGGCACTCGCCTTCGAGGACGTGGTGCGCGTCCACGGATATGGCGGCGAGGTGAACCCGTTAGGTGAGGCGGCCACATCTCATCATTTTCTATAGAACCCCTGTTCTGTTCTTTGCTCTTGCAACTGTCACCTGATATGTATTTCGGAATTGTGTTGATCTTGGGTGCAGAAACGTTCGCAATGTTGGGTGACAAGACTACAGTGATGTCCCCTGAAGTGCTCGTGCGTTCAGGGATTCCCTGCTGCAGGTGGTGCTACCGCTCCCTTCTGTTATTGAATGTCTTCCTTTGATACCTTTGGTGGTTGATGAACAGTTGTTTCTATGTGCCCAAACAGATTAGTGCAGAATGCAGGGGAGTTCGTGGTCACTTTCCCTGGATCATATCACAGCGGTTTCAGTCATGGTAAGCAGTCTCAAGATTTAGCCTAAATGAAAATCCTCTCTTTTATGCTGTGGAGAACAAAATAGAAAAGCCCCTATTTCTGTGCTATATT
Organism: Echinochloa phyllopogon; assembly: GCA_033239725.1. Classification (NCBI taxonomy): domain Eukaryota; kingdom Viridiplantae; phylum Streptophyta; class Magnoliopsida; order Poales; family Poaceae; genus Echinochloa; species Echinochloa phyllopogon. The sequence continues at coordinate 53,656,603 of BTCW01000005.1, forward strand.
TGTCTGACTCATTGCTTACTCAATTATGCCCGTCTGAATAATGTCTTGATGTCAACCCCCTTTTTTCCGCTAGATTTGTGGAACTAGATATGTCAACAGTAAGGTAGCTTGGCATTTCTTGTGAATGCTTTGTCCACGTGATGCGGACCGTTTGATTAGGAATGATATATAAGGCGGGAAAGAGAAGTCATTTTCTGACTTCCAGCATTAAAATTTAGTGGATATGAGGTGTAACGCATACGAGATGTAACGGAAGAAGGAAATGGTGATTACCTCTGGATCGTTTTAGACCGGACAACTGTAGGACATTTAAGGTCGGGATTAACATTTGCCAATAAAAGGAAATTGCCTATTCTTCAGAAACTCAACTATTACCTTTTCTCATAAAGATCTTCAATTTTGCCCTTGACCGACTAAGTTTGGTCGTGTACTGGCATTGAGTCTTCATAAATCCATGCCAGCTACACTGGTGTGTAGTATGCCATGTTTGCCGTGAAGTGTGAATACAATAGTGCATGTGCATATGACCACATCAGGATTTTCTTTCTATCACATGCTATTCGAAAAGTAAACTTAGGCTGTTAATTGCTCATTGTTCTGCTGTCTTCTGTGTTTAATCCTTCCAGTCAGCTTGTGAGGAAGTTTTTGTATGTGGCAGGATTCAACTATGGGGAAGCATCAAATATAGCTACTCCTGAATGGTTGAGAGCTGCAAAAGAGGCAGCAGTCCGGAGAGCTTCAATCAACCGTCCTCCCATGGTTTCGCACTATCAATTGCTCTATGAACTTGCACTTTCAATATGCTTGAGGTATTCATCATATGTTGCTTCATTCTTTTTCTCAAATATGTTGCATGCTTCACAGTGCAGACCTTTTCATATGATACACTCATATACCTGCTGCATCCCATTCAGAAAAAGAAATGGATTTCACTGCCAAATTCGTTCATAGTGCTTGTCTTTCCGTGGTTCCAACTCCCATGTTTTTAATCAACAACAGTACTTAGTAGGTGTCCAATCAATAACTTCTGTCTACTTGCTTATCTAAGGCTTTAATCTCAGTGGTGTCTATATTTGATGCCTCCACCTCAGTTTCTGCAATATCGGATGATATTTTGCAAAAGATTTTACGCTTTTGTATGTTTTTCCCCAAAGAGCCTCTGTTTTTGTACATTACAATAGACATGATGTTGCGACATAATTCTTGCATTTGTGTCTATGTCCTTCTACGCTTCAAGAAGTCTCTCATTACATGAGTATCTGGAACTTTTATTTGATTTGGTTTAAACTTCTACATTTCTAGGGATCCATCCAGTGGGGCTATGGAACCTCGAAGCTCTAGATTGAAGGAGAAGAAGAAAAGTGAAGGGGAACAGTTGGTCAAAAAGATATTTGTCCAAAATGTTATTGAAGACAATAAACTGCTTAATCATTTTCTGAGTGATGGGTCTTCTTGCATTATTCTTCCAACTAGTGCGAATGATGGTTCTGCACTATCAACTTTACTCTCAAAATCACTGTCAGCAATTAACTCCAGGATATCGGATGGCCAGTGCAGTAATACAGAAGCTCTGAAAGACTCAGGACACTTACCAATGAATGGGGCACTTGGTAAGAATGGGGAATTGTCATCGTTCAAAGAAATTTCATCGTCAGTCTGCTCAGGAAAGAAGTTCCCACCTACAATGGGTATGCATGACTGTGTAAACATGTCTGGCTCATCAGATGCAAACAATGCAGGAAGTGAAAAAGGGGATATAAACAGTGCTTCTGGCCTTTTAGATCAAGGCTTCTTATCCTGTGTCACTTGCGGGATTTTGAGTTTTTCATGTGTGGCTGTGATCAAACCAAGGGAGTGTGCAGCAAAATGGTTGATGTCTGCTGATTCTGGTTTGATTAATAAACAACTTGCTGGTTCGGGAGAAAGTCAAGCTGCGGGGGCAAGTGGGATTTCACGTAAGTCATACGTCTTCAATGTACATCAAATACATGCCATATTTGTGCTACTTCCGTTGGCGAATTCTGAATGAGCTTTAGTTCAACCTCTGGTGTTGAAGTTTTGAGTTGTTTCCTTCTTTTTTTGTCATGGAAATGAATAGCTATTATGCATACTTTATGTTTAATTCCTGTTTCTGAAATAGTTGCATCTGGCCACCGTAGACAATTCCAAATACACCAAGAGATGGAGGAGCCTGTGAAATGTGTGTTGTTCCTTGTGTAGTACTGGTTGAACTTTATAGTTTATTTCGCATTTCAAATTGTAATTTCATCTTAGCTAATATTGGCTCATGGTATATTTTATCTCTCATCTGATGTGTGTTTGTATTTTTAATCAACATGAAGGGTCAGATTTTGAGATGAATGGCAATAGAATAATTTCTGATGCTGCGCCCCTCAATAGGAATTCTGCTCTTGATCTATTGGCATCTGCTTATGGAGATCCATCAGATTCTGATGAAGATGTTCTGAACAAAAAAAATCAGGTCTCTAATGTCTCCAATGAATTAACAAGTTGCGTGATTGAATCACAACCGAATACTTCAAGTAATGGTGGTTGTGATGGAACAAACATGTTGTCAAGTAGTAAAGAACGCCAGCAAGGACCATCTTCCCAGAGCTTAGAGCGTGTTGGTAACACAAACACCTCAAATGGACCAAGAGGTGTTCGTACACGAAATAAGTATCAACTTAAGATGGTGCTTTCTGAAGGGTTTCAACCAAAAGATATATATTCGCAAATGCAAAAGAAGGTTCAATGTGAACCATCAAACTCAAACAAAACTTCAACGGAGCCACTTCGTGGCACAGATTGTCAAGCTAGCCAGAACAAGGCTACAAACTGTATGGATGGTAACAAAAGCACTACGACTATGGTGGACAATTTAGCTACATCAATTGTGAAACCTGATAAGGATTCATCAAGGATGCATGTATTTTGTCTTGAACATGCTATTGAGGTTGAGAAGCAACTTCAAACTATTGGTGGTGCTCATATTTTTCTTCTATGTCGTCCAGGTCAGTCACTTGGCACGCTCAGTGGTTACTTTTTTGGTGCAACACAATATTCTCCCTTTTTATCTACCACTTTGAGCACTTCATGATCTTCTAGACTGCATGAGTTCACCATGACCAAGCAACTACACTCTGAGTACATTAATGCATGCGCCATCCAATATATGGTCCATATTATCATCCTTTCTTATTTGAAAGCACATTTTACTTTTATTTGCTTTGGTGAAGTGAGAATAAGTAGGTTCAGGCTTTCATTGCTTCAGATCTTAATAATACTAAATATCCACCACTGCTTCGTAGGTTCTCAAAACCTTAAATTACATTTTTTATCATTTGTACAGAATATCCCAAAATAGAAGTAGAAGCAAAATTGCTGGCTGAAGAAATGGAAGTTGAGTATGATTGGAAGGATATTCTTTTCAAAGAGGCCAGTTTTGAGGATAGACAGAAGATACAGGAAGTTGTGCAGGATGAGGAAACAATACCGACAAATAATGATTGGGCTGTAAAGCTGGGCATTAATCTTTACTATAGTGCTAATCTAGCTAAGTCTCCTTTATACAACAAGCAATTGCCATACAATCGAGTTATCTATAAGGCATTTGGCTGCAGTTGTCCCAATAACTCACCAGTAAAGCTGAAGACTTATGCCAGAAGGCAAGGCAGGGCGAAGAAAATAGTCTTGGCTGGTAGGTGGTGCGGGAAAGTGTGGATGTCAAACCAGGTCCACCCATACTTGGCAGACAGAATCAAAAGCCATGATCCAGAAGAAATAGATGAAATTTGTCCTAATCAGAAATCCAATGCTAAACATGTTGAAAATTCAAGTAGAGAGGCAACCTCCACAAGAAAGAGTAGCAGCAGTTCAATTGAAGAAAAAACAAGCAAGAGGGAGGAAGAACCATTGGAGAAAGCACACACCAAGAAGCCAAAACTTACCGAAGAGGACAATTCGAAAACCTTAGAAGGTGCTGCAGAAGCCTCCACAAGAAAGAGTAACAGCAGAACAGTTGTAGAAAATACGGGCAAGAGGAAGAAAGAACCCGTGGAGAAAGCAAATGCTAAGAAGCCAAAACATACTGAAGAGGACTACCCAAAACCAGTAAAAGGTGCTTCAGAAGCCTCTTCCCCCTCGCCATCTGGGATGGTAATCCGTAGCAGCTCCAGGATTGCCAATAGGAAAAACATGCTGAAGTCAAAGATGGAAGAAGAGGATAATGGTCCAGCTAGCCGTCCAATGGCGAATGTTGAAGAGGATAGTGGTGATAATCCTGCTAGCCGTACAAGACCTAGATCACTAAGGCAGAAGACTAACATAGACGTGAAGAAACAAACTAAGAAAACTAGAACAGAAAAGCGAAAGGCTCCAAGCCCATCTGCTCTGAAGGATGAAGGAGAGCAAACATTGGATGTCAAGGAATTTTCTGTCACAAAACAGCAGCTGTCTTCACGTAAGCAGAAGACTAAAGTAGAAGAAAAGCAGCAAACGAAGAAAACTAGAGAAAAGAAAGGAGGCTCTCCAAGTTCTCCGAAACATGGAGAAGAGTATGTGTGCAACATTGAAGGCTGTTCCATGAGTTTCGGCACAAAACAGGAGTTGTCTCTGCATAAGCGTGACATCTGCCCAGTGAAGGGCTGTCGCAGGAAGTTCTTCTCACACAAGTATCTGCTGCAGCACCGCAAGGTTCACACAGATGACCGTCCACTGAAGTGCGAGTGGAAGGGCTGCGACATGGCGTTCAAGTGGCCATGGGCGAGGACAGAGCACATGAGGGTGCATACAGGTGACAGGCCCTATGTTTGCCCTGAACCAGGGTGTGGACAGACATTCAGGTTCGTCTCTGATTTCAGCCGCCACAAGCGCAGGACTGGTCATGCGGCGAAGGCCAAAACAAAGAAGTGAGGGAAAGCAGCAGTAGCTTACAGTAGTAGTGGAAGGAATAGGAGAAAGTTTGTACATTCCGTTAGCTCATGGCGGTCTCTGCTCACATTTCCATTAGTTGCTAGTTAAACGGATTCTATTGGGCCCACAATTAGGGTGGCCAGGTTATCATCTTTAACTAATTCTCATAGTTTACCTTGACCCCTTTTGATGTCTGTTGTGTCTGCACTTGGGCGCACTTGAAATCCATGGTTTAAGGTTAACTAGCATTCCGATCTCTCTCTCTCCCTCTCTCTCTCTCTCTCTCTCTCTCTCTCTCTCTCTCTCTCTCTCTCTCTCTCTCTGCTTGTTGTTCAGAACTTGTTGCGCTGAATGATGGTAAGCATAGGAGCTGTCTGCCATTTGGCCTTTGGTGCTACTGTTTCTTCCGCTTAGTCCCAGAATTTTTCTAGGCTAATTCAAAGACATTTTTTTGTGTTGCCACGTGAAGATGGCGAGGGTTCGTTTGCTTTGCTGCCGTAGATCTGTTGCTGCTGTTGGCTGCCGGCTTGGTGATGTTGCGGTGCTTTGGTGCTATCAGGCCAGCCTGGTGCGTCAGCGTCATGCGGGACATCCAATAGGAGAGCCTCTGCTGACGAATGCTGAAACTGGTACGGAGGCCGGTGAAGCAGCACACGCACTTCTGACCAGTTTGTTTCCTTTTTTCTGGTATGTATCAACGGCTCAAACTCGAAGGTTTCTGTTCGATCGTTGCCCATGGTAGAAACGCACTGAGGCTATGTATCAATCAGCAATTTACACCACCTTTTTGAGCAATTAGCATGAACTGCGTCCACTTCCACCTTATGTGACTCAAAATAGTTAAACTGGTAGAATGACTCGTAGTCTTGTGCTACAGCAACTGAGTCTGGCTAACTACGCTCTACACGCAACTTCTACTCAGTTTAACTTTGATGAAGACTCGCGAAAAATATCGAAGAATCTGTATAGGCCATGGGAACGCGATCCCGCGCTCCTGTTCCTCCACCGCCGTCACAGCGTCTGGAATCCTTATCGCAACCGACTTGCTCCTACCGTAGATTCATAGTATCCTCGGCCTCCGCGACCGCCATTAACACCGCCTCTGATCTCCTCGACGGCCATCACCACGTCATGGCTACCGAGTAGCATCCATAAACCTGGCTGCACACAGATCAACACCAAGCGGCTACCACTCCCACCAAGGCACGAACGCGAACGATCCATCCGCCGATGCCGACGCGAATGAATCTAGCCTGAATCTTCGACTCCCCCAATGGCCGGCCGGCCAGCCCAAGAGCCCAGCCGAGGCAGCCAACTTTGCTAGCTGCTGCTGGCTGCTGGCGCCATCGATCCCAACTCCCGAGCGGAATCTGACACCATCTCCCCTACCCTTTCTGTTACCGCCATCAATTCAATTCAAATCGTTCCCGCCGCAAAGGCGAGCCTCCCCCTCGCTGCTTCGCGCTATAAATACTCCCCTATCCCTTCTCCTCCCCAACTCATCAGCTCACACTCCAACCCGAGTGATCGATCGAGCTCCTCGGCCGCTACCTACCACACAGTTGCCTTGATCTACAGCCTTGTTCCTGTTCCAAGTGGGATTTCTTGCAGGATGGCGCAGCTCGCAAGGCGGCTTCTCCTCGCGGCCCTACTGGTGGCGTCGGCGGCGGCGCTGTGCCGCGCCATGGAGTTCGACGAGAAGGACCTGGCCTCCGACGAGGCGCTGTGGGACCTGTACGAGCGGTGGCAGGCGCACCACCGCGTGCAGCGGCACCACGGCGAGAAGGGCCGCCGGTTCGGCACCTTCAAGGAGAACGTGCACTTCATCCACGCCCACAACACGCGCGGCGACCGCCCCTACCGCCTCCGGCTGAACCGGTTCGGCGACATGGGCCGGGAGGAGTTCCGCGCCTCCTTCGCCGACTCCCGCATCAACGACCTCCGCCGCGCGCCCCGCGCCGCGCCGCCCCTGCCGGGGTTCATGTACGGCGGCGTCGCCGACGTGCCGGAGACCGTGGACTGGCGCCGCCGCGGCGCGGTCACCGCCGTCAAGGACCAGGGCAAGTGCGGCAGCTGCTGGGCCTTCTCCACGGTGGTGTCCGTGGAGGGCATCAACGCCATCCGGACGGGCCGCCTGGTCTCCCTCTCGGAGCAGGAGCTCATCGACTGCGACACCGAGGAGAACGCGTGCCAGGGCGGGCTCATGGAGAACGCCTTCGAGTTCATCAAGGCCCACGGCGGCATCACCACCGAGGCCACCTACCCGTACCGCGCCCGCAACGGCAGCTGCGACAGCTACCGGTCCCGGCGCGGGCAGCTGGTGGTGATCGACGGCCACCAGATGGTCCCCGCCGGGAACGAGGACGCGCTGGCCAAGGCGGTGGCGCACCAGCCGGTGTCCGTGGCCATCGACGCCGGCGGCCAGGCGTTCCAGTTCTACTCCGACGGCGTGTTCACCGGAGACTGCGGCACGGACCTCGACCACGGCGTGGCGGCGGTCGGGTACGGCGTCGCCGACGACGGCACGCCCTACTGGATCGTCAAGAACTCGTGGGGGCCCGGGTGGGGCGAGGGCGGGTACATCCGGATGCAGCGCGGCGCCGGCGACGGCGGGCTCTGCGGCATCGCCATGGAGGCCTCCTTCCCCGTCAAGACCTCCCCCAACCCGGCGCGCACCCCCCGGCGCGCGCTCCTCTCCAGCGACATCTCCTCCGAGTGATCGATCGATCCATGGCTGCGTCGATCTCAAGTCTCCGAGAACATACTCCACACACATCAGCTGGCACGTAAGTATACGTAGCCAGGAGTACTTGTGCTACTAGTGTTTGCTTTTGTATTGTCGATTGGGTTGTTTGTACTGAAATGGTCTGATTGTGCCGGTCTCGGTCAGGGACGAAACTAGAATAAAAGTAGTGGCGCGCGTGTGCGCAGCAAGTAAGATTAGGGGTGTGATGGTGTCTAAATTGTACTACTTGTAATGTACGTAACACGGTGTGGCATGTAATGCACCGGGATATATATATGCTGAAATGAAAGGAGCTACGCGTAAGCTAGCAGCAGTTGCATGCTTGCATATATGTATGCCTCTGTTCTTCTTCTTCCTCTGTAATCCGGACATCCGGTGGCCGGCGTGTACGTTCGCAAACTTGTTAGGACAGCTAGAAATTAAAGTGGCGTCTAGTTGGGCTGCGCTCACTTTCTTTTCATGGACTGGGCTGGATTTCTACTGCATAGGTCACAGCCCAACAACGATGGCAAACGGGGAGAGACACAGGCATGACGGTGCGGCGGCGCTTGGCTGCTAGCTGCCGCTGGGCATGGCGGCATGGGCAAGGGAGCAGAGCGGCAGGCCACGATCCCACGAGAGAAAGGTCAAAGCTTTAGCAGCGGAAAAGGGAGGGAGGTGGGCCTCAGCCAGGCCGTACGTGTTCCGAGCCCGGCAGGCAGGCCCAGGTCGCGTCCAATCCCCCCTGTGTGTTTTATGGTGTGCAACTGTGCGCACACACACAGTAGCATTACGCAATCTCCTGTTTGTTAGAAAAAAAAAGCTAAGGATATTCTAGCTATCAGTCTCGAGCCACCATTGGCACAGTAGTAGCCACTGTGCCAACTCGTGGCTGTGCTCGTGTCCGTACGTCATCCCTGGCTGCAGGACGAGCCGACTACAGACTACAGTGCGGTTTGAGTACACAACTGACAACACACACAGACGTGACTCCACGGGATTAGTTTGAGTACCGGCTGCGACTTCAATTCACCGCCCTAGTGAACTCTTGGGCTCAAACTCGCTGCTGGGCCGTTAGACTACCGGAGGCCTGGTGAAACAAGGCCTCGATCGTGGGCTGGACCGAAACGAACCCATGTGAGACGACGACGGTTTGACGACGCATGAAGATTAAAATATATACTCCGTAAGTAGAAGCACCCCATTTGATCATCAAACTTTTTTTTCAGGCGCCAGTATTCTCTGACATTTTTTGGTGCAGGAGACACGAGCGCTGGGACTGGTAGCACGGAACAGGGCAGGGTCAGGGTCAGGGTCAGGGAAAAGAGCAAGCGAGCGAGCTCAAAGCCCGAAAGCAGGTAGAACCAGCATGCAGAGTCCCTGACCTCCGGGGTGGGACCACGCCACGCATGCATATACGGCCACACCTGCAAAGCTTCGAGTTGCCCACCGGTCAAACACACGGGCGTGCTGGGCCGTGCCAAACCGAGAACGATTTCGACCGGCTCGAAGCATGGCAGAACCATGCCACATGCATATGCATATGCATGGCCTCCCTCCCCTAACCTCGATTGCATGCCCCCGCGGTCAAAGCACGTGCTTAGCCTCGCTAGTACCGGCCTTGAGCACGTACTACGTACAATACGATCTCCCCACGTGTAGTGTAACACGGCGACAGTGATTAGCGATGGGGAGCAACAAAAAAAAAGATTTGTTTGCAAGTGCAGTAAACGTTGTTCTCTGTAGAAAGATTGCTCCGAATGAAGCCGCTCTGCCGCTGCATGCCACGCCTGCACGGCGCCGCTCCTGCAACACGTACAGCAAGGCATGTATCGCTACCCAAAGGGTCGGTCTGGGTCTACCTAGTATGCATTATCATCCCTCTCTCTGCGGCCGGGCCTTGCTGATCGAGCTCGTTGGTTCGCTGCGTGCTTGCTCGGCGCCTCTGCCCTAGCTAGTACGTAGTAGTACCCCACCGCGTACGTGAGGTTCCTATCACGCGGCAGTACATATAGCTAGGGGAGCATGGCGTACGCTAGCTGGAGTACGTGTGTATAGTACGTATAGGTACGTGCGCGCAGAGCCTGTGCGCAGCCGCAGCGGGCCGGGCTGCGGGCAGGCTCCGTCTGTCCCCGTGCACATAAATGGAGCTGGACGTGGCTGTGGCTGTGCCTGTGCAGCAGGCAGCGCCATCCAGTCCATTACGGCATTACCCCCCGTCGTCCGGCGGGGCCGTCCCGGCGCAACGGCCGACCGCGTGGGTGGTGCGGCGCGGGGGTCGTGCCGGGCCCTTTTGCGCGGGCGCGCGAGCGGAGGCGGAGCAGGCTGGCGCGGCCCGAGTACGTGGTTGGTTGATGGGGGACGTGGGCGTACGAGCTAGAGAGGGCAGGGGGCTGTGCTCGCGACATCGGGGGTCGAGCGCCCGCCCCCAGCATGTACTTTTGGGATTGGGGAATGACGTCTGGCGCTGTTCCTTCCGGTACCTCTGCAGCAGTAGACAGTAGTAGTACCAGTACAGTACGTACTAGTGCCCCAGCCGGTGGTGTCAGCCCAGCCGCAGCCGCTCGATGATGTTTCTACTAGCAGCGGGATGGTGGTGCGGTCACGCACGTACTGCTTACTGGTACTAGAAGTTCGTGGGCGGTCTAGACGTAGCGTACGTGGTGACAACGGCGAGATTCGTGACCGCCCGGTGATGCACCGCCGGCTAGTCGGCTACCGAGCCTACCGATAGAGAATCCGCTAGCTGTCCCGGAGATCCCTCCGGGCCGGGCTCCGGCCAACCAACCCCACGGGTCAGGGTACGCGCAGCCATCGTGCCGCGTGCACTGGAGGCGAGCGGGGAGCCGGGCCGGGAGCCGAGACGTCTCGCGCGGCGCGGTCGGCGGGCGGGCGCCGACAACACCAACCAACCGCTGATACCAACGGGGCCCGTGGGCGGCCGGGCGATCGCCGCGCGCGGGCTGGGCGTGCCAATCCCGGATGGGCGACCCGCGGGAGACGAGGCGCATGGTGCAGGGCCGCAGCACGCGGCCTCTCCAGCCGGCTCCACGTATCCCAATTCCCAAACCACCGCGCCGCTGCCTGCCGCGCCCCGGATCGACCTGGATCCTGCATTCCTGCCTGCCGCGCCCTCTGATGCTTGCTGCACGCAGTGGGCGCCTGTGGAAAGGCCCGCTGGATCGCTCGGACGGCTGTGCAGCTGCTGCAGCTGTAGCCGCGGCGCTAAGGTGATGGTAGTGGTAGCGTGCCAGTATAGCAGCAGCAGCAATACCGCGTCTGTTACTGTACGACGAGTCTGTTCGCCGGCCGCCGGCACAGTAACATACTGTACATCACCACGTCGATCGACCATCGTAGCTGGGCGCCTGCCCGAGCCAGTACGCGCGCGCTGCCAGGGAGTACATACGAAACGAATACGACAGTGCCCCCAGGTGCTGGCAGTATTTCTTTTCCATGCGGTATGTAGGAGCTGAACCTGTCAGTCAGGTTGTTTTGCTTGCATCGAGGGTATCCGGGATGGATATGCGCACGTGACGCAACGTTTTGGGAGTGCGCTGGCCAAATAAAATCGAGTGCCGATCCCGCGCGCGTTGAATTTCTTCCTCGGATGCAAAATCGCAGGGTGAACTGTACAATTGGGCTGAGCCCAGCTCGTCTATAAAAACACAGAGGCTTTCCTTCGTTTTTGCCCAGGAATCTGCCACGCACGTAAGAGTCCATATCATTCAGCATCATGTGGGAGATCGAGCAGCATAGGCAGCCGCAAAGCGAGGTTACGACATGACGTGTGAGAGAGTGTTGTGTTGCCAGCGCGAGCATGCTGCGTGGCGCCCTACGCGAGCGAACGCCGAGCCCGGCACGGCGGCGTGGCTGCGCGGGCGCGTTGACCGCTTGTGCTCGGAGCCCACGTGCCAGCCAGCGTCTCCTGTCTAAAAACCAACGGCAACCGCTGCCCCTCGGCCCCGGCAACAACTTCGGCGCGCGACGCATCCCTGTGAAGGCGAAACGGCCGTGAATTCTCGTGGAATCCCTGTGATCCGCGCGCATCTCGACCGCCTGTCCGGAGGCCGCTGCGGCTTGCTGCAACGTCCCCCCGGCCTGCAGACGAGGGCTCGTCTCCTGCTGCAGCCTACTGCCAACAGGCGCACAGCACCAGCGCGCAGCCGCAGAACGCCACCAATGGACAATAGTGCCACCAATTGTTTTCTCCAGCCATGATCCATGTGAAGCTGGATCGGAGAGCATCCGCCGATCGATGATGATGGATTGATCAGTGGATGGATCAGACTGAAAGGGCGCGAGCAACGCAATGCAATGCAAGAGCGGCAACAGGAGGTGAAAGGGCCTGGTGAGGAATGACAATACAGGTGTCAGGCTGCGGCGATAAGGATACCTACTGTGGCTAAATACACAGAATATACACTACACTGCACCTCGACGACAAGACCGGACATCCGCTTACGGTGGGTCCCGCGCTAAACCCCCGGCCCATGGCCACTGTCTCTCGTCGATTGCTTGCTGCTGCTCATCAGTCATCAAAGACTATTTGTGAAGGCCCAAGCCCTGATCCTAGGTGATGGGTGGGTGGGAGACGGCGCACCGCCTGCAGAGGGATGCCTTTCCGGCCGTCGTCTCTCCTCTCCGGCTATCGGGCCTTTTGTCCCAGGGCGACGCCGGATTGCAGGATCTTCTGCGATTACTGTGCGTGCTTCCCGCAAATCGGAGTGTGTGCATCTTGTCTGACCCATTTCTGCATCCAAAGGGCAAGAGAGAATCGAGTCAGAACATTTTCGGGTTACCTCTTTTGTTTGCTTTTTACCGCGGTGGTTCGCACTGAAGTAAAGGAGGGCGAAAATCCTAAAGTCGTTCAGGTACAATTCGCTTTGCTTGCCTCGCATGGTTCAATATGTTTGTCCCTTTCTTTTAAAAAAACATATCTACCGCCAGATTTCATGGGAGAATCTGTCAAATTCTTCATCTCACGGTCGGCCTGCAGACGAGCACTACCAATGCGAATACTCCCCAAATCACGAGTTTGTTTGGCTCGTTTTAGCATTGCCACGCCAAAGATGAGGTGCTTATGACTTCTTAGGTTGTTTGCATTGGTTTATTTCAATATAGGTGCGCCTTGTATTGGTTTTTTAGTTGCATTTTCCATGTATGATAAGCTTTATTCTGTTAATTTTTGTTTCAAGTGATGTTTTAATTTTGTCGGACACAATGTTTTTTGCAACTACGACTTGATTAAAATTAGTCATGGTGAGGTTATGCACCAAACCAGATAATACATAAAAATGTATCTTCTATTCAAGCCATTCCTCACTCAATTCTCTTTGGTACAATTAGTTTGCCTAGTTGTGTGATTGTATGAAATAGACTCCTCGCTATTCATAACTGCTAATAAAAAACAATCAATATAGTTAGTGATGTTATAATACATGTGTCTTTTAACCATTTGTCATGAAATTTATAGCATGTCATTAAATGAAAACCGTTATAAAGTATGCAAATTTAGATATAATTTAGAGATACATGCGTCTTGTCTTTTAACCGTTTCTTATATACAAAATTATTAGACCATGCATGTTATGACTCCTTTGTCTTTTATGAGATTCTGTTAATTCACGCCTATATTCAACATCACCAGAATCTCGTGCCCATACTAAGCTCTTGTAACGCTTTCCTTGCTTGATGTAATAGACCTAATGAGGGAAGGAATGATCCCATTTACTTCAACATGCATGATTCTTCTTCCCTTGGATATCTAGCGGTGGCGCCATGTACGAAGGCTAATAAGCTCATCTTATTTAAAATTTTATGCAAATTATCATATTTTTTACGGTGGCTTGCTTTATTGATAATTTTTTTAAAAGTACCTTAAATTTGACTAAATTTACATAAAATTTTTGAATTAAACAAGCGGTTAAACTTGTAGTAAAAAAGTCAAACGGACTATAATTTGAAGCGGAGGGAGTATTGCTCTACATTCCTTACCACTAGGACGAATGGCCACGCAATCAAATGCTTGTAGAGCCACCACTCAAGAAGCTTCCACGATTTTTAGGGTGTGTTTGTTTGAGCTGCACGTTTTGAAGCTTTTCTGAAAAAATGATGCGGTCTTTTGTCTTGAAAAACCAATACTAGCTTCTACTTGATTTTTTTAGCTTTCTAAGCTCAGGGAGCGCTACGAAAATGAGCTTTTCGGCTCTCCATATAAACTCAACTTTTCCAAGCTTGTGTTTTTTCAGAAGTTATGCGAGAAGTTTAGTGTTTGTTTATACTTCTGATTTTCCACGTTTGAAAGTTGAACAAAAATCTCAAACATACTCTTAGAATATAAAAAATTCAGCTTCTAAAATCTAGGCTAGAATTTAGTATGTTTGAAGGCAATGTGGATTGTACATTTTGGATTCTGAAAATCCACGCTGATCCAAACGGAACCTCATATTCAACCGCTAGAGCTATTCAAGTCATTTTATTTTACTTCTAACCGAATCAAATGTGACTTAACTATATACTCTCTCTATTCTAAAATAAGTGTTGTTTTAAAAATTTATAAGACGGATTACTAGTCATTATAAATGATCATATTACTTTTTATTGGACTAGCAAAAACGCACGTGCAACACACACGTTTATTAATGACATGTAGGTACTAAAACAATATCACTTCACTTTAGTGCAAAGCGCTTTTAAAAATACTTTATATTCGTTCTCTCATGTATGGAGAGCTTTAGATATTCTCAAAACTCATGATAGTTGGCATTTATTTATATGAGAAAACTTTCTAATTTATTGTCTTTTAGCAATGCGGGATAATTGTGTATAGACGTGAGTACGAATGTGGGTATATTTAGGTGGACCCTTTTTTGGGTGAAAAAAGTTTTGGGTTTAGAGGGGGAAATAACGTAGGAATGTCCCTCCCCCCTCTTTTTTGACCATTCATCAACCAATTTTCCCGACAGGTGGGTCCTATGAGGTGGGTGTGGGTTTTTTATTGGTGAGATGTGTTTTCAAATCTAATTCTTTTTATAGTATAGACTAGAAAAGTAGCATTAACTAACTATTTAATTGGACTAAATGCAGTTCTCTATGCACTTTTATATTATTGTGTGCATCTCTAAAAGTTAAATGAATATTTTTTGTGGAACAAAATTTAAGTGCTATATAAACACTTATTTTGTGTCGGAGGACTATTTTTACTTAATAATAACGAGCATCGAGATAGAACTATCAATTTGGAGCTAAAATTAGTTGATTAGCTCCAGCTGGCTTGGATCCAAATAATATACTCCCTCCGTTTCAAAATGTAGGTCGTTTGACTTTTTCAACCACAAGTTTGACCGCTCGTCTTATTAAAAAAAATTATGAAAATATAGTCAAATTTAAGGCATTTTTAAAGATTTTATATCAATAAAGCAAGCCACCTCAAAAAATATGATAATTTACACAAAATTTGAATAAGACGAGCGAGGTAAACTTGTAGTTAAAAAAATCAAACAACCTACATTTTAAAATGGAGAGAGTAATAAACCTTTGAAACGAAAGAAAATCTCTCCAGCAAAAGGAGCAGACGTGGGGCCTGTCATGTACGCACGGGGCATGACTCGTGCAAGAGCAACAAGTGCTGTCGCTGCAGAGGATCCGAGCAAAACAGTCCACCGCGACGCCACTCCTCCCTCCCCCTCCTCGACTCTTCTCCTCCCCCCTCCATCTCTCTCCCCTCCGTTCCTGTGCACAAACGCCGAATAAAAGCCCACCGGTTTTCTTTTCCCGCGACAATTACCATAAAAAGAGCTCCCAATCTCTCTCTCCTCTCTCCGGCCCCCTCTCTCTCCCTCGTTTCTGGCAGTAGTACCACCACCACTCTCACTCCACACACACCGAGCATACAGCTAAGCAGGAGAGAGAAAGGAGGGGAGAGAGAGGGAGGGAGAGAGGGACGGGGTCCCCAAGTACAATTCTCGCCTGGTTCTTGATCGAAGCCATGATCAAGAATTGGTAGAAAGTTCTAGATCTTTGGACCGGCGTCTCCGTTGGACGTCTCGGTTTCTTTTGTTCCGAGCTCGAGCCATGGAGGGTGGGGGAGGGAATGGAATGGGTGGGTTCCCTCCTGGAGCCTCGGGCAACCTTCTCGATGCCGCGGCTCAGGCGTTCTACCCTGCTGTCGGTGCCCCCTACCCTTTACAGCCGCTCCCTCACCAGCTATACTGCCCCCATCCGTACCCAGCCATGCCGGTGCCGCCGGCGGCGGCGGCGATGGCCGTGCCGGTGCCGGTGCCTCCGATGGCGGTGGCCCTTGCGCCGCCGCAGCCGGGGTACACCTTGCCGCCGCCGACGTCGCCGGCGCCGGTGGACAGCCCGTCGAGCCGCGTCGTGGTGCTGGGCCTGGTGCCTCCGCACGCGCAGGAGGCCGACGTGGCGCAGGCGATGGCGCCGTTCGGCGCGATCCGCTCCGTGGACGCGTCGGCGGTGGCGTCGGAGGGCGTGGCCACCGTCCACTTCTTCGACATCCGCGCCGCCGAGCTCGCCGTGGCCTGCGTCCGCGAGCAGCACATGCGGCAGCAGAGCCGCCTCGGCCAGCTCTACGCGGCGGCGGCCGCGGCCTGGCCCCCGCCGCCGGCGCCGCCCCAGCTGCCCTGGGACTGGCCCCACGACGACGGCCGCGGCCTCGTCCTCGGCCACGCCGTGTGGGCCCACTTCGCCGGCGAGGAGGGCGAGAACCGCGGGTCCCTGGTGGTGCTGAGCCCCCTGCCGGGCGGCGTCTCGGTCGCCGACCTCCGCCAGGTCTTCCAGGCCTTCGGTAACGCCCCCCCCCCCCCCCCCCCCCCCCCCACCGACCGAGCCGACCAACCCGCCATTTCGTTTTCCCACGCTCGTTTTCTTGTGTTTCCCGCAGCAATTGTATTGGCCCGTGATGTGTTCTCTTGACTCGCAGGGGAGTTGAAGGATGTGAGGGAGTCGGCGCAGCGCCCCAGCCACAGCAAGTTCGTCGACTTCTTCGACACCCGCGACGCCGCCCGCGCCCTCGCCGAGCTCAACGGCCAGGAGCTCTTCGGCCGCCGCCTCGTCATCGAGTTCACGCGCCCTTCCCTCCCCGGGCACCGCAGGTAATTTCACCCAGCCTTGCCTTTGCCTTTGCCTTGCCTTCTCGTCATCGTCATCCAGTGGGGGTGCTGAAATTTTGCCGTGTCCCTGTCGGTCTTGGTCGTCGTAGGCGCGGGTACGTGCCCCACCACCGGCCCAGCGCGCCGACGCCGCCGAGGCATCAGGCGGCGTGGCGGCCGTCGTCTCAGCAGCCGGCGTCTCAGCCGCCGCCGTCGGCCTCGTCGTCCGGATCCGTGAGGGCGAGGGAAGGGGGTGTGGTGCTGCTGAGGAGGAGCTCCTGCAAGGCCGGCACCGCAGGCGATCAGTCCAAGGGCGGCGGAGCCGGCGGCACGAGCCATGAGCGCAAGAGCAAGGGCGGCAGCAGCAAGAACGTGGCGCCGGCGTCGTCGTCAACTGCGACGGCAGCGTCCGGCGGGAAGCAAGCGCAGAAAGGTGCCGGGAGCAGCGGCGGCGGGAGTTGGAAAGGACGCAAGAGCGGGTGGGAGTCGCGCTTCTTGTTCAAGGAGCCGGAGGCCACCGCCGGCGACGCCGACACGGCGGCGGCTCAGGAGATGGACACGAGGACCACCGTGATGATCAGGAACATACCAAACAAGTACAGGTATCGCCGCCAATTTCCCCACATTGTCGCGACGAATGCTATATTTCATGGGTGCCGCGCGCTTAGAATTGCAATTCTGCTGATGCCGGAGGCCTTTGGGTCGCAGCCAGAACCTGCTCCTCAACATGCTGGACAACCACTGCATCCACTCCAACGAGCGGATCGCGGCGAGCGGCGACGAGGGGCAGCCCTTCTCGTCCTACGATTTCGTCTACCTCCCCATAGATTTCAAGTGAGTATTTGGCCGCATTTACTTATATTTTATGGTGCCCAACGCAAGAACACACGCTTGGCAGCCTGAATTTTTTTGGGAAATTTGGTGCCGTGAATTTTTTTTGGAATGGTTGTACTCGTAGTTGGATTGGGAAATGTGAGCGAGGGTAGTGGAAGGTTGAGCTGACAGCGTGAGAGGTTGTGGATCGGGGGTATCTTATCTTCGGGTGGGTAGAGTACACACAGTGCAGTGCAGCAGGCATAGATGGCTATGGCCTTACTAGCCCAAATGGAAATAAATTTGGCAGCGGCCCAAGGGGGATCACGGCAGATCCTTCTCGTTTTGATGCCATGGATTCTTTGGTTGCATGCGCATTCAGCATCTGCGTGCTGCCTGTTCACCTGCCTTCCTTTCTACCTCTGGGATCTCCCTGCCTTTCTTGCTTTGCACAGCCGTGTACTTCCATAACAAGGCCAACACAAAGGGAGAAAGCACCGGTGGGGGAGTGTGTATAGAGAGTAGAGACAGACGGATTGATCTGTTGCATCAGCGCCAAAAAAAAATCAAACCTTTTGAAGATGCATGTAAAAGATTGAACTTTTGATCAAATAAAGTTTATGCAAACAAAAAATTGCAGTATGCTTAAGCACTAGCTTTACGCCAGCAGCTTTTCTCTTGCACGAAGCAGGTTGAGAAAAGACCTATCAATGCCCAATGACGAGAGGACATTAGTGGCTGTCAAAAGGCATGCGAGCTTCGCATACGCATAAAGCAGCATCATGCCACAAAGCTTTTTTACTCTGTTCTGTCTCAATTCCAAGTCTTTGGTTGTTACCCAGCGCCATAGCATTCTGAATTTCATGTTCTTCTACCCATGTAATGTGTATTTTGTCTTGTTTGACACTAGTTTGTTTACCCTAAAATGAAACAAAAATATATAAAAAAATACAGCAACAAGTGTAACGTGGGCTACGGCTTCGTCAACCTGACCTCACCTGAGGCCGCCGTGCGGCTGTACAAGGCGTTCCACAGGCAGCCATGGGAGGTGTACAACTCAAGAAAGATCTGCCAAGTCACATACGCGCGCGTACAGGTATTGCATCTGCTAACTAAATTACTATTTGTTGTTAATTTTTTTCACAACGTTTGATCGTTCGTTTTATTTATAATTTTTGTATAAATATGCGATATCTAAAGTATATATATATGATAAAATAAGTAATAAATAAAAAAATGATACTTGCAAAAAAATTTAAATAAAAGAAAAGGTCAATCGGTCAAACGTTACATGAAAAAATTAATAGCGGATAGTAATTTAGAACCGAGTTAGTATTTAATAACGTATTTGCTCTCACATGTTACAATTGTGTGCTGACATGGACACGCTCACGTTTAATTTCTGGCGCTGGGTGTCGCGTGCATCGCAGGGCCTGGAGGCCCTGAAGGAGCACTTCAAGAACTCCAAGTTCCCGTGCGACAGCGACGAGTACCTGCCCGTGGCGTTCACGCCGCCGCGCGACGGCAAGCTGCTGACGGAGCCGGTGCCCATCGTCGGCCGCTCGCCGGCCGCGTCCGGCGCGTCCTCGCCTCCCAAGAGCCGGGTGGACCCGCTGGCAGAGGAGCTCATGCCGGGCCCCTCCGGCGACGGCGCGTCCTCCACCACGACGTCTAGCCACGCGCCGTCCGACGACCACGACAACGACGAAGACAAGCTCGCCGGTGAGCTCCGGCGCCTGGGCTACGCCGACTAGCTATGGCCCGTAGTAGTAGATGAGCTAGCCGGCGCGGCCTAGCTAGCTGCTAGCTTAGCGGCGATCGGCAGGCGGCTGGCGTGCCCTGCGTTGCTTCGAGAAGCGGAGGCAATGATGACAGGGCCAAGCCTTTCGCTGATCCATAGCTCCTGCACGCGCAGCGAGCGAAGTGAAGTGGAGTGGCAATTCATTTATGGCACGTGAAGAACATAGAGGGGGCGAGCGAAGGGAAGCTGGTGTTCGTTGGTTGTTGTTCGACGTAGACGCTGCAGCAGGCGTGTAGTCGTGTTCTTTTGGTTTTTGGTTTGAAGTTTCCGTCGTCGAAACTTGGAGCTAGCTAGGCGTAGCTTTTAGCTAGGACTTGGGAGTGGGAGGGGGAGAGGGCAGGGACTATCAATTCTTTCTTCGTCATGCGTTCGTTCCTTACATTAAATTTATTTACTACACCATACTCCATATTCCGAGAGGGCCTGATCTGATATCATGATGAGTTGCTAGATTTCATTGGATCGTCTCTTCGGTGGTTGTTAGAAGCGTGAGGTTGAATTTAGGAGCAAGGTATCACTTTGTAATCATTGCACTACGGTAGCATTTCGTTTGTATTTGTGAAAAATTATCCAAAAATTGATTAATTAGGCTTAAAATGTTTGTCTCGTAGAGTACAATAAAACTGTGCAATTAGTTTTTGATTTCATCTATATTTAATACTCCACGCATGACATTTTGATGTGATGGAGAATCTTCTTTTTACGTAGTGTACTTCGGAGTTGTTTTTTTTTTGAACTAAACAGGCCCTTCTACTCGCACCATGAGATCTTCTCGATCCCCTACGCGACCCTACCTTCGGTTCTTGGTAGCTTCTCTTGTCCTCTTCCGTGCCCCTTATTTTGTTCAGTTTTATACTTTTTGCATTTTTGAAATATATCTTTTTTTGTCCACACTATGAATATGAAATTCTGTAATTTCAAAAAAAATCTCTGGCACATAAAGGTCATGGTCATCTTGTAGGAATGTATTCTTGTCTTTCTAGTTCCACGGACCACGGAGTACCGGGAGAAATGGTCTTCCATTGCAGTGTTGGAAAAAGAACCTGGGTTCGTATATCCTTCTTATGGAATAGCTACGTGCAATGGTTCTATGTATTTTTAAAAAATAAATTATCATTACCGCTGCTTCAATCACATATACGTGGCACCTCCATATCTCATATACACAAAATTTAATGGAGCAGACACAAATTTTGGCTTTCGCACGATCCACGAAAGTTATTTGCTCTTTCAAGCAATGTGAGGCGTATTTCGACGGAGGGAAAGATTTTCTGAAGTCATTACATTATTTCGCCAATTATTGTCATAATATTTATCTTAAAGACCCTTTGAATGCAAATCTACTTATGCAACTTTAATCCACTAAACAAGTAAACATACAAATAATATGACTATTGGTCCATCAAAATTTATTAAGTTTTACAACATGTCGCATTAGACACTATAGTGTAGACACGGCACTAAAAAACCTGGTCTAATAGATTTAATTACTTTATTTGTCACACTTACATAGAGTACTATAGACTAGACCACCCTACGTTGGTTCAAGTCAATATATTCCAAAAATCCAATGTTAATGGGTTAATTAAAATATTTTCTTTAGTTGATATTTTACACCTGCACTACATCCACCAATTGGTAAAGTTTCTTAATGATTACCAAACCTTCTCATCTGAATTTGAGTCCTCCACTACGCACGGATGTCACATTTTTTAAAATTATAGAACTTTACTGGCGTCTATGGTGATTTCGGGAATCTCAAGATCAGGTGTGATGGCCCTTGGATGTGCTCATAGAGATAGGGATAAGGTTTGCTTGCGTGCCGTGTGCATGTGTGAGTGTATGCGTCTATACTCGTCTTTCTAAAAAAAACATGTGAAACGTTTTCACATTTTTCTTGTACGACAACACTGTCTTATGACAGCGACAATCATATCATGCAAAAGTTCTCCGCATCTAGAAAATTCGAAATAAGAAGCAAATAGGAAATTAAACACCTCGAGATATATATTACTTTTGATAATAATTCTGCACTGTGACCTAGTTAATTAGATACCCTCTATGAGTGTAATTGATTGTTTAGGGGCAACACTTATGTAAAGCTTGATAGGATTTTTCTGCCTTTCCTATCCTGTTCGTGCTCCATTTCTTTGGTACTCCAGCTAGTAGATGCACGTACCACTCGCAATCAGCCGGGTGGTGTACTTGTCTATATTTCATGTGTCGGGCCTCGTCATCCTGCTGCCAGGACGCTGCGCTGTGGGCCACACCGCATTCTGACCGAGCATTGTCCGCTTTAACGGCCAGGGTAGTGGTACGAGTGGCACCGCATTGCATAGGGGTCACAACGATAAAACGGATACCGAGCCGTGTGTGGGTGCGTGTCGGTCGTAGTGCTCCATTTGACCGGCTGGCCTGGCTCGCTCACACGTACACTAAATTATTACAGACAGGTTGTACTAAACGTTCGTGCTACTGATCCTTAAGTTAGTGGTAATGCTGCTGTACAAGTACAACAAAGCTTGGCATAGAATACGGCGTGTGTTTTGTACGGGCATTAGCTCGGTGGTGGGCCATGTGGATTATTTGTTTAAGGTAATCACCAGATGATATCAGATGTGGCTTCGATAATCCATACCATTGCTGCGTCGATCAGGGAAGCTGCCACACACTGCAAGTGCGTGCGTGCGCACGTACACGCGTGCGTGTGCACGGAGGAGATTTCAACACCGGGCAGGCTATTATACTCTTGTTTGCACGCTGACACACTTGATTATGGGAGGGTGCCGAGGCCGGAGCGGTTTCAGGTAGGATTTTGTGCTATGTGCGCCGGGGAGCAAGTTGTTGCACGGTGCAGGTCCCGGGGGGAAGGCCAAAACCTGCGATTTGCGGGCGCTTTGGGGGTCACCGAGGCATGCACGGTGGCGAATTCCGAGGCACCTGTGTTGTGACTCGAAACAGTGGGGGCAGACAGTCACATGCAACCAAGGAGACCTTGCACAACAATGCAAATGAAACTCCTTTGCTAGATCTCCTTCGTTGGTTGCACAAAACAATTAGCTTAATTGTTATCGTTGGTTCCTTTCGATCGCCGTAAACAAGGGACTTGTACGTATACTGCGCCTTCACAAACTATGTAGAAGTGCAAGGAGTGGTACTGGCAACGCCGACCAACTGAAGAAGCCTTTTTGGGATTTCTACCGGTCATGTGGTTTTTTCGGTGATGGAGTGGACCTTCTGTCTCCTGAAAAGCACTACTAGTGCTCGGCCACCCTGCTTGTACGGCAAGTTCTAATTGTAAACACTTCTGCTGCTTGATGCGCATCTGGGAGACTGGAATAATGATAGCTTTATTGAAACTTTGTCAACACCGGGCCCATAGGCAAGTCTTTTACCTCCCTTTATAAATCCACAGCCTTTTGATAGTACAACAATGTAGATATATACATATGCTAAAGTAAGTGAGCGGTGAATCAATTTCATTCACATAGCATGCGGGAACAAGGAGAAGCACAAATGGAATTTTTGGGATTTCAAGTACGAATAGAAAATCATAAGACATAGGAAAATTGCATGAATGGTCGTTCATATATATGGAGCATAGAGACAACATAGATTTATCAAGTGGAAAGATTAACATAAAGGAAGCAGCTTTGTCTCCCAGATTTCTAGAAAAACTAGACATTTCGTTGGAGAATTATTATTGATAATTCGTACAATCCATTCATGCAAGATTGATTTAGTTTGTTCTAACAGGCTACAACATGCATAATTATTTTAATTTTTCAATATATATGTAGGTAGTCAGCAATGAGATTTCTACTTCCACATATTCTTATGTCATTTTTACTGTTTTTGGTTAACATCTTTTAGTTTTCACCTGTCAATATTTAATTAAAGAATTATGCAGACTTTACAATAAGGCAGAAGAGATATGGCTTTGTATTTAAATTTTATTTAAAAACATGAGTTATTATTGTAGACTGTAGACCATGTTGATGTTGATGTATAGGAAACGACATTTAATTTGAAATGAAAACAGAAGGAATGTCCTTGTTATCTAGCTGTGTTACGAAGGAAGAGATAGGGGAAAAAATACTCAGGACATTATTGCCTCTATCAAGGTACTCCCTCTTGCCTCCTTGAAACAAACCTAAGCAATTAAATTTTGTAGGAGGTAATGTAGCTAAGATCAATACTAATATTATCTAATTTCCTCGCAAAATATTAATTATCTAATTTACAAGCTAACTGATGCCGGTTCCCCAGCGGTATCTCATTTGGAATGTCTCTGTCGCTGCTCTGTCATCAGAAGGAAAGTAATCTCTATCGTCCGTAGACTATCAACTCATCCACAAGCAGTTGGCGTAGAAAGGACCGGAGGCCGCTGGCGTAGTGAGTTGTTATCCCAAATTGGGAGCTCCCAATTTGGGAGTTTGTAATCATTCACGTCCTGTAGTATGCTCAAAATGTCCGTATCGCAGAGTACAACAAAACTGTGCAATTAGTTTTTGATTTTATCTATATTTAGTACACAATGCATGCTGTGACATTTTGATACGATGGAAATCTTCTTTTTACATAGTGAATTTGGGAGTGTAAATTTAGGAACTAAACAAGCCAGGTGCATAGTGAATTTGGGAACTAAATTTGGGAGTGACGATTCAAGAAGCAGGTGCAGAACAGCACACAGCTCCCTAGATCGAAATAAAGCAGATGCATGGAAGATCTATATAGCTGCAGATGCGCACACAGCTCACTGCTGCCTCCCTCAAATTCAACTGTAGAGAGAACTACAGACCCATCGCATTGAACTGTGGCATTGTTTAGTTAAAAAGTAACTCCCAAATTCATTAGAAAAAAGAAGATTCCCCGTCACATCAAAATGTCATAACATGCATTGAGTACTAAATATAGATGAAATCAAAAACTAATTACACAGTTTTGTTGTACTCAGTGAGACGAACATTTTGAGCCTAATTAATAAATTTTTGGACAATTTTTTGCACATACAAACGAAATGTTACGATGGCGCAATGATTATGACGTGACCCAGCTCCCAAGTTTGCACTCCAAGTTTTTACGTGTACCCATCATATCAAGCCGGCCAGGTAAGCGTCGTATCACCACAATTGCACACCAGTGCATGGTGAAGCCTAGCTACCTACCCGCCAGAGCTTATGCAAAGTCCAGTCGTTATTCTCTTCCCAAGTGCAGAGAGAGAGCTCCTCCAAGAAATGGCGACCGATCGTAAGAAAGGAGGAGAGAGGAGGTAGCCACCGAGCACACAACTAGAGGCATCACAAAAGACGACAGTAATTTAGAGGAATCACAAAAGGCTTCACCAATCGGACATGCTAAAGACGACAGTCAAACGTAAAGTCAACGCCACCTGCTTCTGCCCGGCCCACATGCAGCCACCGGGTGATCCCATCTGATGTGTCTGCATCTTCTTTCTCGTGTGGCTCGCTTCTTCTCTCCTCGAGTCCTCTCGATCGCCCCAGGTGAGAGAGAAGGAGAAGCAAACGCATGCACGCATGCGATCACGCACCACGTGGACGCTGACAGGCGGGAGCCACGTGAAGCTGGGCCCACGCCTCAGGAGGGGACGCACGGCACTGTCGTCTACCTCGCGACGACGTTCGTGTGTTCCAATGACGCAAAGGCCGTGCCTGTGCGCTGTAGAGAGAGAGACGACGCCGCAGAGAGAAGAGGCCGGGCGCAGGCTATTACCCGGTTACAAGGGTGCTCTGGCCATGCAAAAGGGTGATGCGTGTGCTGGACGAGGTGACTGTGAGGGCATGCAGAGAATAGATATAAAAATCTTCGAGAGGTCAATAAAAGAGGAGAGAGAGCATCGGAGATGCTTGCGCGCGCGAATTACGAAGCTTGTGGTGGGGAGAGGGTGGGTATGAGATGGGATGGCGAAGCGGAGAAGAAGAGGGGAGGAGAGGTGGCAGCGGCAGTACTTGCCACGTAGGACAGAGGCCTCCAATGACTTGGCGGTCCGCGCCGTTGACCGCCTCCGTACGTCCACGACCTGCAAGGAGGCCCTCGCTGATGGCCGCTTGAAAGAGGATCGGAGGCCGGGGCTTCACTCGGGACGCACACACCTGTCAGGGACTGAGATGTGGCCCCGTGCACCCACTACCTTTGCTCAGGGCACCAGGCCGGTGGGTCCCGGTTTCATTGACCGTATTAGTGTGTAGGTGCGCCAAGTGCAAAGCAAGTTTAGGTTTTACCTGCGTGTTTTATATGCCACCAATGCGAATTTATATGCTGATTGCATGCAATGTGAACCGACAATCTCTTTGATTCGGGGGTATATCCCACCCAAAGTCATGGTCTTCGTTTTTTCCTGGGTACCGTCCTTCATTTTAATTCAACGGAACATATGGTCATTGTTGACGCAAATCTCGGTCAACACACGAGAGAGCGCTTGACGCGCGGGTTGCGAACAGGCCGAATAGCAGCGAAACCGC
Source organism: Echinochloa phyllopogon (assembly GCA_033239725.1). Lineage (NCBI taxonomy): Eukaryota > Viridiplantae > Streptophyta > Magnoliopsida > Poales > Poaceae > Echinochloa > Echinochloa phyllopogon. The sequence goes on from BTCW01000005.1 coordinate 53,682,448, forward strand.
ACAAAGCGGTCAGACCGGTTCAGAGAAGCGGTCAGACCGGTTTTAGGGTACAAAGCGGTCAGACCGGTTTAGCAAAGCGGTCAGACCGGTTTCCTAGGGTTTTGCTAGAATTGACTGTTCGTGAGGATAACTACCAAGCTTACGTGCTGGAGAACGACTAGGTTTATGAGCAAACCAGTAAAGAGATAATCAACGCACTTACGTGGCGAAGAACGACTAGTTTACGAGCAAACTAGCAAAGGCCGTCGAAGCTCTCGCCCGGGAGGGACCCCGTCAGGGCGTGGACGTCGCCGGTGTGCCCTAGGTCGACCATCAAGCCTTAGGACGTCATCTATGACCGTGGAGATCAGAGGATGAAAAGCATGGAGGTTGGGAAAGATTAGGGTTTGAAGGAAAAAGTAAAGATAGTGTTTGATTCGATTGGATATATCTCAATCGGCCTTCTAGCCTTTATATTTATAGGCCGGGGAAGTCTTACCCCTTCCAAGTCGGTTACAATATGGGATTAAACTCGAAATCCTAAACCTACTCGAATTACAGACTCAAAACCGGTCTGACCGGTTTGACAAACCGGTCCGGGTGCAGATCTTGCCGAAGTCATATCTCTCTCATCCGGATTCCAAATTAGGCGTTCTACATATGCATCTTGATCGTCTCGACGAGAGCTACGCAATGGTGAAGTCCAATTGGCATTTTGACACTTTTACCAAAACCGGTCTGACCGGTTTGTGCACACCGGTCAGACCGGTTTGCACTGTTGTGCCACTTTTGGGTGTCAACAATCATATGTTGCTGGATGGTGTGCTGTGTGGTTAGATTTTTGTGTTTTGTTTAGTGTAGGACGTTTGTAGTATTAATTAGTTTTGGTTACTTGTTTAACAATATAGCTTATTAACTTCAATTCTATCTATAAGGAGAACACAATTGCTTCATTGGGCCGTTGAGCATCTCCAACAGCTTGTCTAAAATGTTTTGTATCGGTAAAAAATGAAAAAATACCGTGAATCCCCGATCCAACGGACTCGCCATCGTCGTTGCTTCGCTATCTGGCTCGGCATCGCGTCCTCGACACTCGGAATCTTTGCCGAGCGAAAGAGACTCGCAATCTCCTCCCGGAGTCCCGGCCCACCCGTCGTCCCTTCCTCACGCCTCCGACGCTGCCACCAAGGCCGCCGCGCCGGACCTCGCTCTCCCTGCCCCCGTTCTCCACGCACCAGCAGCAGGACCTCTCCCCCTCCACATCCGCTGCGGCCCGCCCACCAACATGTCTCCGCGCTCGCGCTCCAGCTCCCCGGCGGGCCCGGCTCCCCCGCCGCGGCCGCCACCAGCACGGCCGCGCCGGCGCAATGGCCACCGGCCGGCTTCTCCTTGGATTTGCGCGGAGGACGGCGCAGCGGAACGCGACGGGAGCGGGAGGTAGAGGGCCCCCGAGGAGGAGGTGGAGGCGGAGCGGGAGCGTGGCGGTCGGAGGAGGAGCCGAAGTTGAGGCTCTGCAGCTCGTTCGCCGCGAGGTCGGCGGTGCCGTTCGGAAGCATTGGGACCCTGCTCTTGCCGCGAGGCGAGAGGGGGAGATGAAGAAGAGGCGCTCCAGCTCCTCGGCTCCCCCGCCGCGGCCGCCGCGCCGGGCCTTGCCGTTCACCTTGCACACGACCTCGTGCCACCACCTCTTCCGCGGCAACCCCCTGCCATCGCGGCCTCCGCGTGCGTCATAGCCGGCGCGCCGTCTGCGGCCGTGCAGCCATGGCCGCCGCCGCTGCCGCAGCGCCCGGCGAGGTGCTCGATGAGGGGCGCGAAATGAGGAGGAGGAGATGGGCAGGGAGGAGGCCATGGCGGGGCGAGCTGGGAGGACGAGGCGGACAGCGAAGAAGAGAGCGGGAGGGAGGAGGCCATGGCGAGGCGAGCGAGCTGGCTCAGCGCGGCGGTGGGGAGGCACAGCGCGGAGGCGGACGAGCTGCAGCCGGTGGGGCGAGGCAGGGGCAGGCGGTGGGAGAAGCGGAGGGGTGGGGAGAAGAAGATAAGCCTGACACGTGGGGTCCACCCAAATAGAGGCTAGTTTAGAGAGTCCGTTGGTTTCCATCCAAAAAACATACTTTTCTGTATTATACAAAGGAGGAAAAACTTTATATTTAAAGAATATTTTGGAGAGGCTGTTGGAGTTGGTCTTATGTAGTTTTTTTTCTTAATGTAGATGATGTAGAGGGAGGTGGAAGAAAGATATCAATCGTCTCCCAATAAAACACCTTATAGAATGAAAAGATATGATGAAAATTTATTGACATACTTTCTAAAAACATACTTCATGCTGACATGTTCTTCCGAGTTCAAAAACATACTTTCGTACATATCATGTTCAGTTGGAGAAACAAAGGATTTCTTTCTATACATATCTGATAATTTATGCTGCTTCTGCTCCCTAGTTTTGCTAATATATAGCTCCATCAGTTGGTCTGGTCTTTCCTATATATCATGGTGATCCGCAGATATAACAACAGCTTTGCATGGTCGTTGATCGTTGGTCTAGGTCGCGGCAGTACCAGAGAGGCAGAGACTCCGAGTCTGCAGTTACCAAATGGTCAGTCAATGCTGGAGTTCAGAGAGCGAGACAGGTTAACGTACTGCCAGTCCACCAATGCTTCATATGACTGGGGAGTGAGAAAGAAGCAGCAGTGAAATTTCAAACATCTTCGCACAATTGAATCTACCGAGTCTCTTTTTTTCCCCCTCTCGAGCATGAGTACAACATGCATGTTGTTGCAGCACTGGCTATAACATCACATAAAATGTCAAGGCATCTTCAAAAGAATTTTCATTAGCTTCAAATTTGAAGTCCAGCCATCTGGTCTATCTGAACATTGGTGCATGGAAGCGCCTGCTATCTGAACATCATCGATTGTCGCTAATTCTCCAAGCAAAACCGGCAGCCGAAATTACGCGTAATCATTTGGGCCGTTCTGGGTGCTGAAAGACCCATTAATTGATTATGATATCTTTTGGCCAGGAGCGGTTGCTTTTCCGCAGACAGGCTGAGAAGACTAGGCGAGGTCGATGACACAACTGAAGTGGGTAGCCATGGGCCCCGTCTGGCGTGGCCTGGCGTGGCCGGCCTGGCCTGCCCCCTCACAATTGCGAGCAGCAGCAGCAGCAGCGAGGGGGGAGGGCGAGGGGAAGCACGCAGAGGCCTGCGTCGATCTGCCATGCACGTACGTGCGCTGCTGCCCTGGCCCTGGGTGTCACTCCCGGCCAGTGCGTGTGCGCGCCGGGCGCATGCATCGATCAGTTGCTGTGTGTGCGGTGGACGGGTACCGACACCAAGCAGGCATGCCATTAGCTGCATGCAGCAGGCCGGGGGAGCGGAACGCATTGCATCTGCCACAGTGGATGCCAACAAAATTTGGTGATCGCCCGAGGCCAGGGCGCTGTGCCGACCGGCCGGCCGGCTGCTCCGAACTGGCCGGCAAACAGTAGCTATATCGGGCAAAAACTTGCCGAGCCATTTCTGGCGCGCAGAGCTCTAGCGTTTTGCTTTGGACGAACCCCCCCGGCGACCATACCATACCATACCATACCAAAGACAGTGGAGTGAGTGATTCGCCAGAGGGCACTCCAGCAGCAGTCTAGCACTTGTCTAGCTGCTCTCGGCGCCTGCCTGTGTGATGACATGCGCATGCGGCATGCCACGCCATGGAGGGTTGGACACTCGGAAAGATCAGGCAGGTGAGCTGACCTTGGCGGTGAGACCGTGAGAGCGAGTTTACTGTGCTACTCTTAAGTGTTTCGGAAAGATGCAGCCACAGCATGGGCGGAGAGGAAACGATCTACTGGGTGCTGTCGGCTGTGTGAACTGTCAAGCTCACTTCGCGCTTGTGAATTGTGATCACACAAACGGTATATATAGTTTGTGTGATCACCATGCAGTTTTTTTTGGTACAGAGGAGCGGAGCATACATGTTAGCAAGCGCGCAACAAGCTTTAAGAAAAATCTATTGCGAAGAAAATGGACAAAATTAGACGAGAAATCCTATGAAAAGGGGCAAGTGATGTCAATGGAGGACAATGTCTAGTCAATTGAAGAAATGCGCGTGTACTGGCTTTGGTATGAATATAATGGACTGAACCCAGTCACCCTTGGGTAGGGACTGAACCGCCCGTAACACGAGTAGATAGGCAAGTTCTAGGCCTGTAACATCCTAAAATTCATCACATTTAAATTGTAGCAACCCTTTGAATTTTTTCTAGGATTTATTAAGGCTTAAATAAATTTTCTAGAATTTAATTGAAATTTCTAGCCTTTTATCAATTTAAAATATCACATTAAATAATTATTTTAGTCAAAATAAGTTTTTGTTGCATTCATGCTGTTGCATATATTTTTGGTTGCTAGTAAATTAAATTGGAATTTAAATTCTGTTTAAATTCGAATTTAATTTGCTTTTGTTTAAAGTTTAGAAAAGTTGTTTAGTCTGAGTTCAGTTTCGGCCCCTGAACTTTCGTCTAGGTTCGGATTTGCTCCTTGAACTTCGGCCCAGTCTGCTTTCTCTCCCCGCTCTTTCATTCATCGTTTCCGGCCGATTCTTTTCCCCGGCCCGTTTCCTTTTTGGCCCAGCACCGGCCCGCTCCACTCCTCTCCCCGTCTCCCTCTCCTGCGTCACTGACAGGCGGGGCCGCCTGTCAGGCCCGTCTTCTTCCTCCCGTGGCCGACCGGGACTCGAACCCGAGTCCGAGCCGCCGCCGCCTCCGACCTCGAATCCCAGCCTTGCACGCACGCCCAGGGCCCTGGTCCGAGCACCTATTTATAGCCGCCGCCGCGCCCTCGATTTCCCCCAACAAATCAAGCCTCGCGAGCCCTATCCGAGCCGCGCCACCGCCCGATTTTTCCGCCGGCCGTCGCTCGCCGTCGTCCGTCGCCGTCGCCGGTCAATCTTCGTCGAGTTCACCCCTGGTGAGTTCGCCATCATCTCCTCGTCCTTCCTGTGTAGTTCTTGTAGCTAGTTGAAGGCCGTAGCGTCGAGTTCGTCGCCGCCCGAAGCTCCACCGAGCCGCGCATGGCGCCGCCGTCGTCGGCCACCGCGTGTGCGTCGTCCCAGTCGTCAAGAACACCCTAGGTGAACTCGCCTTTGCTTCGCGAGCCTGTAGGACCAAGTCCCGTCCCAAACCGAGCTGTGTAGCGTGTTTCCGACCCAACTCCGGCGAAGCTCCGCCGCGTTCGCGAGCGGCGCCGCCGTCCCGGCCGTCCCCGCCGACGAGCCCTCCGCCCGATCTAATCCCGACCGTCTGATCTTCATCCAACGGTCCACGTCAGCCCTAGCGTTCGAGTCAAACCCGAGCGTAACGGTCAGCGTGGCGATTTTGCAAAGAAGCCCTTAAAGTTTTTCGAAATCAACCCGTGGTCCAGCTTAGTTCAAAAATAATTACGTTTAGGTCCTTTTTCTTCTGTTTAAGCCCCTGCAATATTTAAAATTATGCCCGAGGTCCAGGATTTGTCTTTTTACATGAAAACCCTCGAGTTTTTATACAAAATTATGTTTTAGCCCCTGGTTTTTCGCAGTTAAGCCCCTGGAACTTTTAAAACTTTGCCAGCAAGTCCCTGAGCCTTAGAAAAGCCATATCTTTTGCGTTTTAACTCCGATTTTAGTGATTCTCGCGCTCACGCGTTCGTTGTAACGAGTAGATTAGTTTTGTGCTGTTGTTTTCTCCTGTTGGAATTGTTTGGTGTACTGTTTCTTATTTGTTGTATTGTTTCCTTGTATGTGAATGTGTGATGCGATTAGGAAACGACCAGTTCGAGGATTTCTCTGAAGAACCAACTGTTGGAGAAGGATTTGAGCAGCAACCGAGTTGGGAAGAAGGCAAGTGTATTATGTCATGCAAATGTCCTAATAATTATTAATTTCACCACCCATGCATGTGTCTTAATTTGATGGGTTCCTATTTAAGGATTTGCCTAGCCACTATATTTCCCTGTCCCTGAAACTGGGTTACTTAATTTATTTTGATGGTAGATGATGCTTAGCTTGCTCAACTGGGATTGGTTAATGAACCCCTACTCTATGTTCCATATACTCTTTTAAATAATTAATTGGCAAGATCATAACTTTTTAATTGGAACATGGAGAACCACCCAGGAAAACAGTGCAACCATAAGTACTATATGGCTCTGGTCTTGGCTAATTAATTAGAGACTTTAGTGGATGGTGACCTTACCCGATAGGGGCAAGAGGTGCGGCGGTTGACGGGGTATAGCTCGGTCCTCTTGAGCTGTGGGCTTTGGTAAGAGACAGATCTCATTAGGGAGGGTTATGCTTTGCTTCTGAACCGGAAACCTTAGCGGGTTACTATTTACTAAGGAATCTTTGTAAAGGCCTCGTAGCGTCCCTATGCGGTCACACCTCGGTAGTGTGATTTAAGAGGATTGGCCCCCTCGGCATGGTTGGGTTTAAAGTTCTTTTTGAACTTTTACGCGGCTTATGGTGAAAGTGTACAACCTCTGCAGAGTGTAAAACTGTTATAACAGCCATGCTCACGGTCAAGAGCGGCCTGGACCCTTACATGATAATCATACTTGAACATGATCTAAATCGTGGTTATATGAATATGTTGGGAATATGACATTCATTAATTTGTGGGTGGTATATACTTTCATTTGCTAGTAAATAGTTGCTTAATAAAACTTGACCAACTAAAAGTGCTTACTGCAGTATGGTCAGCCAACCTTTTTGCCTCAGCCTTGTATGTCATATTACATTTGCTGAGTACGTTATGTGCTCATACTTGGTTGTTTTTCTTTCCTTTATTGCATCTACTACACCCGGAATGCTGCTCAGATTGGGAGACTTTTGAGGATTTCACCACTGATTTTGAGGAGTTCTAGGCGAGTCTCCCCCAGTCAATGCCTGTGGAGTTGGAGTCACTTTTGCTTCGTTAGATAAACGTTTATTTAAGTCTTCCGCTATGACATTTGAGTCAACTCTGAGATTGTAATAAATGCACTTTAATACTCTTTCGTTATGCATGGTTATGGATATTCACTTGTGACGTCTACCATATGTGTGTAAACTGATCCTGATGCACATATGAGATGCACCTGGTTTTGCCTTTAAAACCGGGTGTGACAGAGGTGGTATCAGAGCTGTGTTGACTGTAGGACGCAAGTCTAGATAGCAATGGTCTTTCTCTAAGGATTATTTTGCTTAAACTACTCTTGGTCTATCTATTCTTGGTTTAATTTGCTATTAATCCAGGTCATTGATAATTGTCTCCTCCTTGACTTTGTTTTCTGGTCTATCTTTTTCACCATCTCACCTGATTCTGATGTCTTTAGAACTGTTCTCACCCCTTTCTTGCTTAAACCATAGATGGTGCTGACAAGGCAAGGTGCTCGTAGAGTGGCAAGCACTCTTTCCTCTTTTTCGTCGCATTCAGTGCAAGAAGAGGAACCGGAACCTGAAGAGATGGAAGTAATGGACGAAGAAGTCAACTCAGGAGGGAATGCTCCAACTAGATCTAAAGGAAGTGAAGGACCCTCTCCGCCGCCTGACATGTGGGTAGTGACTATTCATCACCACGATGGAGGAAACAGTGGGTTCCCGATGATGCTTTGAATGCTCTTCGAGCGTCTGAACTACCCAGTAGAGATAGAATATTGTGGAAGAAGGAGGACACATCCAGATCACCCAGAGGACTGGGAAGTCGCTGTATACATCAGGGAGCCTGATTATGAGTTTGGAGGAACCAAAGAGGCTACAGTGCATCATGCCATCGCCATCAGATCAACTTTCGAAGCTGGAATCCAGGATGCAGCCAGGAGGGCACTTTCTGTGCTTTGTCATGAAGAGGCTACTGAAGTACGTCACATTGCTTGGGCATATCTTCCTCGAAGGCAGCAAGGCACTCCAACTGGGGTTGTACCACACCCGCCAGGTGTGACCTCTACACTCAACGTCCAAGTGGCGTTCACCCAGATGCTCAACGTGCACGCCGATGACACCACAAGGGAGCTACAAGAAGTGCGTGAAGAACTCGCTGCTGAACGAAGGAAGAACAAAAGGCTGATAGCTGAACTCAAGGGAGAAGCACTTCCGCCCTTGGATGAAGATATAGAAGGATTGTTGGGTCATTCACCGCCTCGCTAGAAAAGTGCTCGGTGGATCGTCTAGTTGCTTCACCCATACCAATTAAGATAGGATACCCTTTATTTTTGTTTAGTACGTTTAGAATCGTTGAGACTCGTGCGTAACATGTGATTTAATTTGGTAAAAGTGTGGTAGAGATGTTTGCTTTTGTGCTAAGTGTGTGATTTGGATCTTTGTAATGATTGAACTTAATTGTGGAGTGATGACCACAATTGAGTAATTATTAAATAAATAAAGTTAGTTAGTTTTGGGTTTATCTTGGTCTCTGATCTTAGCCCTTAACCATCACTTTATCCATATAATTATACCCCTCATATAAATCATGTTATGCGACAATCCGTTCTCGCTGCTGCATGATATCCTGGTACTGTCCGAATTGTTTCTGGAGCTTCAGAACTCCGTTTAACATAAATCCAGTTGGGTTGGATTAAGGACTTGATAACCTAGGTTCTGGGAATTTTTCGTGATTTTTGGAGGTTCTGTCATAGAGATATAATGGTTTTATTGGAGTAACCAGAATCTGTCCCGTGGTCCTGACACAGCTGTCTTGTTTATTTTATACCTCGAGCTACAAAACTCCGATGGAGGTGATTCAAGTTGGGTTAGTTTCAAAATTTTATAGTCTACGTTCAGACCAAATATCATGATTTTTGGATATACAGAATGAGAGTTACAACTGTTTAATTAGGACGAACAGAATCTGTTTCAGGATTTGATTTGCCCGTCATTGGCAACTAGTTCTACACTAACTCTTATATGTTCATGATTTGAGTTATATCTTTTTTTTACCACCCTCTGAACCTCATGTTCTAACCACCAAATGGTAAACACCAGGTCTGGAAGTGGAGTGGATCAACCACCGGTAAATCGTCAAGGACGTGCCAACCCCAATCCAAATCCTCCGCCGAATCAAGCATTTTCAGCAATGGATCAGATCCTCGCCAACCAGACTCAGATTCTCCAGGGCATGGCTAATACCTTGGCAGCCATGCAAGCACAGAACAACAACAACCAGCAGAGGGACAAGCACCGGGAGTTTATGAGTCACAGACCTCCTACTTACTCCCACTCCGCGGATCCACTTGATGCTGATGATTGGCTGAAGACTGTTGAGAAGAAGCTGGATATGGCTCAGTGCAATGATAGGGAGAAGGTCCTGTATGCCTCAGGACGCTTGGAAGGATCAGCTTCAGATTGGTGGGATGCTTATCTTGCTGCTCATGCCACCCCTGATGCTATCACCTGGCAGGAGTTTAGAACCAACTTCAGGAGCTACCATATTCCTGCTGGTGTCATGAAGCTGAAGAAGAAGGAGTTCCTCTCACTTAAGCAAGGTGGGATGACCGTCAGCGAGTACCGGGATAAGTTCATTCAGTTGTCCCGTTACGCCCCAGATGAGGTGAAGGATGATGAGCAGAAGCAGGAGCGATTTCTGGAAGGATTGATACCGCCGCTCCAATATCAACTCATGTCTCATACCTTCCCAACATTTCAGAAGCTGCTGGATAAGGCTATTGGCTTGGAGAGCAAGCATCGTGAGTTGGGAGAGCAGAAGAGGAAGTTCATGGCCTCAGGACAGTCAAGCAGTAACACCCGCCCTCGTTTCCAACAACCTCAGCAGAACATGCCCGCTCGTTTTGGTGGGCAAGGGAGTAACTTTGTGCAGAGTTAGGGCCAGCGGTCAGCACCTCCACTGCAGCGTCCAGCATTTCAGCAGAACCGCCAGACCACCCCGACTCAGACTCCAGTGAAGACCCCTGCATTAGGCAGTGCTCCTACTCCTCGTACCTGCTACATTTGTGGAGATCCTAGCCACTATGCCCACAACTGTCCTAAGAAGAATGCTCAGACCCCTCAGCACCAGAGTGGCAGCGCACCTAGGCAGAATACCCCTCAGCAGCAGAACAGGAATGTGAACCCGACGCCCTAGAGCAACAAGGGCCAGCAGAATCAGATGCGGGGCAAGGTGAACCATGTTGCTGCAGAAACCGCACAAGAGTCCCAGGATGTGGTACTTGGTATGTTCCTCGTCAACTCAGCCCCTGCATCGGTTTTATTCGACTCTGGAGCATCTCATTCTTTTATTACTGCTCAGTACGTAGCTAAGTATAATATATCTATGGTCCCTATGAAAAATTCCATGCTGGTTAGCTCTCCCGGTGGAAACATGAAAGCTAATTTTATCTGTCCCCGAGTTAATCTGAAAATAGTTGGGGTAGATTTTCCTGCTGATTTGATAGTCCTAAACTCTGAGGGAATTGATGTCATACTTGGAATGGGATGGTTAGCTGCATTTGATGCGGTGATTCAGTGTGCCAAGAGGTCCGTGTTGTTGACTAGCCCTCAGGGAGAGAAGATTGAATTCGGAGCCACTCAACCCTCAGCTTCAACTTACTCAGTGAATCAGGCCAGCGGTGTTCCTTTGGAGGATATTAGAGTTGTTTGTGAGTTTCCAGATGTCTTCCCAGATGATTTGCTAGGTATGCCACCCGAACGAGACATTGAGTCTATTATTGAGCTTTTACCTGGTACTGCTCCTATTTCTAAAAGACCCTATAGAATGGCTGTTAATGAACTAGAAGAACTTAAGAAACAACTTAAGGAATTGTTGGATAAAGGTTACATTCGTCCTAGTTCTTCACCTTGGGGAGCACCTGTAATTTTTGTGGGTAAAAAGGATGATACTCTGAGGATGTGTGTGGATTATCGTTCATTGAATGAGGTAACTATCAAGAATAAGTATCCATTGCCCAGAATAGAAGACTTATTTGATCAGTTGAGAGGAGCTAAGGTTTTCTCCAAGATTGATTTGAGATCTGGCTACCATCAGTTGAGGATCAGGCGTTCCGACATTCCTAAAACAGCATTCACCACCAGATATGGGTTGTACGAGTATACTGTGATGTCATTTGGATTGACAAATGCACCTGCCTACTTTATGTACCTGATGAATAAGGTGTTCATGGAGTACTTGGATAAGTTTGTGGTGGTGTTTATTGATGATATTTTGGTTTACTCGAAGAATGAGGAAGAGCACGAAGAACATTTGAGGTTGGTGTTGCAGACTCTTAGAGAGAACCAGTTGTATGCCAAGTTTAGTAAATGTGAATTCTGGTTGAATCAAGTGTCTTTTCTTGGTCATGTGGTCACTGAAGGAGGTATTGCAGTGGATCCAAGTAAAGTCAAGGATGTGTTGGAATGGAAACCTCCTACCACAGTCTCTGAGATCAGAAGCTTTCTGGGATTGGCTGGATATTACAGGAGATTCATTGAAGGCTTTTCGAAAATAGCGAAACCTCTTACTTCGCTATTAGAGAAGGGCAAGGAGTTTGTTTGGTCAGAAGCGTGTCAGGCCAGTTTTGAAGAGTTGAGAAGGAAGTTGACTACAGCCCCAGTGCTTGCTATGCCAGATATTCACAAGAACTTTGATATATATTGTGATGCTTCTCGTAGAGGTCTTGGGTGTGTGCTCATGCAGGAAGGCAGAGTAATAGCCTATGCATCCAGGCAGTTGAGGAAGCACGAGCTGAACTATCCTACTCATGATCTGGAACTTGCAGCTGTTGTCCATGCTTTGAAGATCTGGAGGCACTATATTCTAGGTAACAGATGTGAGTTGTATACTGATCACAAAAGTCTAAAGTACATATTTATTCAGAAGGATCTGAATTTGAGGCAGAGAAGATGGTTGGAGTTGATCAAGGATTATGATCTGGGAATCAACTATCATCCTGGCAAGGCTAATTTGGTTGCTGATGCGTTGAGTAGGAAGTCACAAGTAAATGCAATGTTTGGTCGCCAGTTACCAGCTGAGTTGCTTGCAGAGATGGAAAAGCTGAACTTGGGATTCCTGAATCAGACAGAAGGTGTGACAATGGAAGTTGAGTCTACACTAGAACAGGAAATTCGGAAGGGTCAGCTTACTGCTGAGAAGATAAAGGAAATCAAGGAAACCATGTTAGCAGGGAAAGCTCCCGACTTCACCGAAGATGATCAAGGTATAATTTGGTTTAGAAAGAGTATATGTGTACCGGATATCGAGTCTCTCAGAGAGCAGATATTGAGGGAAGCTCATGATTCCGCATATTCTATTCATCCTGGAAGCACTAAGATGTACCAGGATCTGAAGCAAAGGTATTGGTGGTATGGATTGAAAAGGGATGTGGTTGCCTTTGTGGCATTGTGCGATGTTTGTCAGAGAGTCAAAGCTGAACACCAGAGACCAGCCGGTTTGCTTCAGCCACTTAAGGTACCCGAATGGAAGTGGGAAGAAATCAGTATGGATTTCATTGTTGGATTACCTCGCACTCGAGGAGGATATGACTCTATATGGGTTATTGTGGACAGATTAACTAAGGTAGCTCACTTTATACCCGTTCACACTACTTATACCAGCGCTAAGTTAGCAGAGTTATACATGTCCAGAATTGTTTGTCTTCATGGTGTACCTAAAAAGATAGTGTCTGATAGAGGTACTCAGTTTACATCTAGATTCTGGCAGAAGTTGCATGAGTCTATGGATACAAAGTTGAATTTCAGTTCTGCATATCATCCGCAGACAGATGGTCAGACAGAGAGGACTAATCAGATTTTGGAGGATATGTTGAGAGCTTGTGCTTTGAAGCATGGAGGTAGTTGGGACAAGAGTCTTCCATATGCAGAGTTCTCATATAACAACAGTTATCAGGCTAGTTTGAAGATGGCACCTTTCGAAGCACTTTATGGTAGAAAGTGCAGAACACCTTTGTATTGGAGTGAAACTGGTGAAAGTCAGTTGTTTGGTCCAGAGATACTACAGGAAGCAGAAAGACAGGTACAAATTATCAGAGAAAATTTAAGAACGGCTCAGTCCAGGCAGAAAAGCTATGCAGATACAAGAAGGAGAGAATTAACTTTCGAAGTAGGTGATTATGTGTATCTGAAAGTATCTCCTATTCGAGGCTTGAGAAGGTTTAAGGTGAAAGGTAAATTATCTCCTCGTTTCATTGGACCTTTCAAGATTGTTGATAGAAAAGGTGAGGTTGCTTATCAATTGGAGTTGCCAGCCAGACTATCAGATGTGCATGATGTGTTCCATATCTCTCAGTTGAAAAAGTGTCTTCGAGTTCCTGAGGAAGAATTACCCTTGGACGAGTTGGATGTGCAAGATGATTTGACTTATAAGGAGTACCCAGCTAAGATTTTGGAAACTGTTGAAAGAGTTACTCGGAGTAAAGTGATTAAGATGTGTAAAGTTCAGTGGAGTCATCACGCGGAAAGTGAGGCAACTTGGGAAAGAGAAGATGAGTTGATGGCAGAGTTCCCTCAGATTTTCTCTAATCCGTCCGAATCTCGAGGACGAGATTCTCTTTAAGGGGGTAAGTTTGTAACATCCTAAAATTCATCACATTTAAATTGTAGCAACCCTTTGAATTTTTTCTAGGATTTATTAAGGCTTAAATAAATTTTCTAGAATTTAATTGGAATTTCTAGCCTTTTATCAATTTAAAATATCACATTAAATAATTATTTTAGTCAAAATAAGTTTTTGTTGCATTCATGCTGTTGCATATATTTTTGGTTGCTAGTAAATTAAATTGGAATTTAAATTCTGTTTAAATTCGAATTTAATTTGCTTTTGTTTAAAGTTTAGAAAAGTTGTTCAGTCTGAGTTCAGTTTCGGCCCTTGAACTTTCGTCTAGGTTCGGATTTGTTCCTTGAACTTCGGCCCAGTCTGCTTTCTCTCCCCGCTCTTTCATTCATCGTTTCCGGCCGATTCTTTTCCTCGGCTCGTTTCCTTTTTGGCCCAGCACCGGCCCGCTCCACTCCTCTCCCCGTCTCCCTCTCCTGCGTCACTGACAGGCGGGGCCGCCTGTCAGGCCCGTCTTCTTCCTCCCGTGGCCGACCGGGACTCGAACCCGAGTCCGAGCCGCCGCCGCCTCCGACCTCGAATCCCAGCCTTGCACGCACGCCCAGGGCCCTGGTCCGAGCACCTATTTATAGCCGCCGCCGCGCCCTCGATTTCCCCCAACAAATCAAGCCTCGCGAGCCCTATCCGAGCCGCGCCACCGCCCGATTTTTCCGCCGGCCGTCGCTCGCCGTCGTCCGTCGCCGTCGCCGGTCAATCTTCGTCGAGTTCACCCCTGGTGAGTTCGCCATCATCTCCTCGTCCTTCCTGTGTAGTTCTTGTAGCTAGTTGAAGGCCGTAGCGTCGAGTTCGTCGCCGCCCGAAGCTCCACCGAGCCGCGCATGGCGCCGCCGTCGTCGGCCACCGCGTGTGCGTCGTCCCAGTCGTCAAGAACACCCTAGGTGAACTCGCCTTTGCTTCGCGAGCCTGTAGGACCAAGTCCCGTCCCAAACCGAGCTGTGTAGCGTGTTTCCGACCCAACTCCGGCGAAGCTCCGCCGCGTTCGCGAGCGGCGCCGCCGTCCCGGCCGTCCCCGCCGACGAGCCCTCCGCCCGATCTAATCCCGACCGTCTGATCTTCATCCAACGGTCCACGTCAGCCCTAGCGTTCGAGTCAAACCCGAGCGTAACGGTCAGCGTGGCGATTTTGCAAAGAAGCCCTTAAAGTTTTTCGAAATCAACCCGCGGTCCGGCTTAGTTCAAAAATAATTACGTTTAGGTCCTTTTTCTTCTGTTTAAGCCCCTGCAATATTTAAAATTATGCCCGAGGTCCAGGATTTGTCTTTTTACATGAAAACCCTCGAGTTTTTATACAAAATTATGTTTTAGCCCCTGGTTTTTCGCAGTTAAGCCCCTGGAACTTTTAAAACTTTGCCAGCAAGTCCCTGAGCCTTAGAAAAGCCATATCTTTTGCGTTTTAACTCCGATTTTAGTGATTCTCGCGCTCACGCGTTCGTTGTAACGAGTAGATTAGTTTTGTGCTGTTGTTTTCTCCTGTTGGAATTGTTTGGTGTACTGTTTCTTATTTGTTGTATTGTTTCCTTGTATGTGAATGTGTGATGCGATTAGGAAACGACCAGTTCGAGGATTTCTCTGAAGAACCAACTGTTGGAGAAGGATTTGAGCAGCAACCGAGTTGGGAAGAAGGCAAGTGTATTATGTCATGCAAATGTCCTAATAATTATTAATTTCACCACCCATGCATGTGTCTTAATTTGATGGGTTCCTATTTAAGGATTTGCCTAGCCACTATATTTCCCTGTCCCTGAAACTGGGTTACTTAATTTATTTTGATGGTAGATGATGCTTAGCTTGCTCAACTGGGATTGGTTAATGAACCCCTACTCTATGTTCCATATACTCTTTTAAATAATTAATTGGCAAGATCATAACTTTTTAATTGGAACATGGAGAACCACCCAGGAAAACAGTGCAACCATAAGTACTATATGGCTCTGGTCTTGGCTAATTAATTAGAGACTTTAGTGGATGGTGACCTTACCCGATAGGGGCAAGAGGTGCGGCGGTTGACGGGGTATAGCTCGGTCCTCTTGAGCTGTGGGCTTTGGTAAGAGACAGATCTCATTAGGGAGGGTTATGCTTTGCTTCTGAACCGGAAACCTTAGCGGGTTACTATTTACTAAGGAATCTTTGTAAAGGCCTCGTAGCGTCCCTATGCGGTCACACCTCGGTAGTGTGATTTAAGAGGATTGGCCCCCTCGGCATGGTTGGGTTTAAAGTTCTTTTTGAACTTTTACGCGGCTTATGGTGAAAGTGTACAACCTCTGCAGAGTGTAAAACTGTTATAACAGTCGTGCTCACGGTCAAGAGCGGCCTGGACCCTTACATGATAATCATACTTGAACATGATCTAAATCGTGGTTATATGAATATGTTGGGAATATGGCATTCATTAATTTGTGGGTGGTATATACTTTCATTTGCTAGTAAATAGTTGCGTAATAAAACTTGACCAACTAAAAGTGCTTACTGCAGTATGGTCAGCCAACCTTTTTGCCTCAGCCTTGTATGTCATATTACATTTGCTGAGTACGTTATGTGCTCATACTTGGTTGTTTTTCTTTTCTTTATTGCATCTACTACACCCGGAATGCTGCTCAGATTGGGAGACTTTTGAGGATTTCACCACTGATTTTGAGGAGTTCTAGGCGAGTCTCCCCCAGTCAATTCCTGTGGAGTTGGAGTCACTTTTGCTTCGTTAGATAAACGTTTATTTAAGTCTTCCGCTATGACATTTGAGTCAACTCTGAGATTGTAATAAATGCACTTTAATACTCTTTCGTTATGCATGGTTATGGATATTCACTTGTGACGTCTACCATATGTGTGTAAACTGATCCTGGCGCACATATGAGATGCACCTGGTTTTGCCTTTAAAACCGGGTGTGACAAGGCCCTTGTTTAGATCTTAAATTTCACTATACAAAAAAAAGATTCTCATCACATCAAAATGTCGACACATGCATAGAGTATTAAATGTAAATGAAATTAAAAACTAATTACACAGTTTTGTTGTACTTCGCGAAACGAATATTTTAAGCCTAATTAATCAATAATGTTTGGACAATTATTCACAAACACAAACGAAATGCTACAGTGACTGCAGTGTCAAAATCCAAAGTTTGGACACTTAAACTTTGGAACTAAACAAGGCCTAGATCTTCAACAATAGTTACAATGGGTAATAGGAGGACAACAAAATTCTGGCTGCTGGAAGTTGTTTCAGCTTCTTGAGAGCTTTTGGACCTTGGCTTTTTAACCTTCAGAAAGTCAAAAAGCTCTCGGAACCTAAAAGTCAGAAGCTCCTCAAAACATGCTTTTGTAATTTATCTTTCGGGAGATTTTTGGCTTTTGAAAGGTTGAAAGGTCGAGATCCAAAAGCTCCCTAAAAGCTGAAACAAATACGCCGTTAATTGATATTGTACCCAACTCAGGGGCTTGGGCGGAGCCTGGGCCATTTCATGATGTGCCCGGACACCAATGAAATTTGCTAAGTTCCACAGAAAATAGATGTTTATTGCTGTTAATTACATGGATGACACCATGATCATAAAGAAGGATATCAATGGCTTTGATCATAAGCATGCATGCGTATATGGACAAAAAATTAGGACTGTGAGGATGAATTGGAACACCAGAGCTGGGTTTGGGGGTTATGGAGGATGACACAATAGTGCAAGTGATGGTTGAATTCGTAACACTCTGGGACATAATGCAGAAAGTGTAACTCTCCAATCAAGAAGATGACATGCAGACAGTGAATGGTGAATATTTAGCAAAATCTGCAGACTTGTCTTAGTTCACGGGATCCCGCAACAGCTTCAATGGTCCATTAGCCTGCTTAGATTTAATGTTTTTTTTATCGAATACGCAAGAGAATTGCGCATCTTTGTATTAAGTAGAAGAATCGAAAAATTTTACAACGACGCTCTTGGCGCCACCACACCCAAATTCCTTAGTTTCCTATTACATGAGAGAGCAACCTAGGGAAACAGACACTTGCTACAAGGGAAACTACTCGCGTACTAGGCAACCCAGGTTCTTGGCACTCCATTGCTCCCCTTGCACATTGATCGACGCCAACAGCTCGTGAGCCGGCATTTGCTCTCCCCTGAACACCCTTGCGTTTCTTTGCTTCCAAGACGAGGACCACCGGGAATCATCGTCACTACCATTGGCTGTTTGAGTTACCTTGACCGTCACCGAAAACCAGCCCAAATGCACATCAGAGATTGCAGCTTCACTCTGACGTGCTGCAATGAGTACACCCCCACGAGTATCAAGCTTTGTCTCCTGTATACACACAACCATGGTACGCAGCTTATTGCGCCGTGCTCTCGCATTGAGGCCGCGCACATTCCACGATAGAATAGAACAATTATCCATTAAAGTGCAACGACTTGACGGCCCGTCACCATATCAGGCCGCGGACGTGATCGCTCGCCGCCCGCGCGGTGCCGATCGCGCTGCGGGGAACAACACACGTACAGCACCGGACTCCGTCGGCGTTAGCTTCTCCTTGTAGAGCTTGTCGTAGGCCTGCTTGGCGCCTGTGTTGACAGGAGCCTGTTCCTCAAAGACTCCGAACCGTCGCTTCCTCAGGACTTCCCCCCTTCTGGAGGCCGGAATGTGCGAGAGCGCTTGAGATGCCAGCCTTCTGCTGCGCGTTGGGAGTCTAGCTTGTTGGAACTAGTCCTAAGATCACTCGCACTCACGCACGGACGCAAGGAGGAAGATGAACAGAACTTTCCGGCGACGAACGCCCCGGCCGCCAAACGGCCTGTATGTTGGCTCCTATTCCACTCAAAGGACTTGAACGAACTGCTGCACAGGAATTACATGGCCATATAAAGACCAGCGGCGATGCAGCACCCACGCAACCCACTACGGCGAGCTCAGCGCGCACGCACGCACTCTCGAGGAAGCCGGCCTTCTCTGCGTCCCAAGCCTCGTGCTCATCCGTAAGAACCGGTCTCCAGCTTCGCTCCCACGCCAGGTCGCGCACTCGCGCTCCCTTCCGCTGCGGACGGCCACAACCAACGACCGAGCCATCCCTGCAACAGCAACTCTAACAAACCTACTAGCACGCATGCAAACACGAGCACGGACTCATGCTTCACCGTACAGACTCAACGCACATACAGACTAACACCACTAACACATGCATGTGCTAACTAGTTGCTAACCGACCCAACATGAACGTGCACACACACGCGACACACACCAGGCACGCACCAAGGCGTGGTTTATTCCTAACAAACTCCCCCTAAACCACGACACCGCCGCATGTCCTGCCCTACAGGAGCGTCGGCTCATAGTTAGCGCCGGCGAACAGCGCCTCCTCCTTCCTTGGCTTAGGGCACTCCCTCGAGAAGTGGCCGCGGACGCCACAGTTGAAGCACTTTCCCTTTCCGGAGCTCCGACGACGCCCGCTTGCGCCCGAACGCACGCTGCTCGCCCCGTCGTCGTCGTCGCTGCTGTCTTCACGGCCGCCGCTACGGCCTTCCTTCTTCTTGCACCCGCCGGCACCGCGCGCGCGCTCCACCTTGAGATCCTTCTTGCGACGTTCCCGTCGGCGCGCGTCCCACTGCTCCATCGTGAGCAGCAGCTTGCCGTCGATGCCTGGACTCGGAGCATCGCCGTCTTCAGCCTCTGCTTCCTGCGCTGCACGCAGCCGCCCGCTTGCATCCTCCAGAGACAACGTGGCCAGATCCGCCGTCACTTGAATCGCCACGGCCACCTGCCGGAGCGATCTGGGCACGACGCGCAGGAGCTTCTCCACCACCCTCCGTGGCGGAATCGTCTCCCCCACCGTCTCCAACGCCGCGACGATGTTCTGCAGCCGGAGCGTGAAGTCGTCCACGCCCTCGCCATCGTTGAAGCGGACGTTCTCGAATTGCCGAAGAAGCCGCTGCGCCTCCGTCTTCTGCACTTGCTCGCTGCCGACGCGCCGATTCTTCACCGCGTTCCACGCCTCCAACGCGGTCTCCTTCGATGCCAGCGACGCCACCATCTCCGACGGCACGCCGCTCGTGATGGCGTCGAGCGCCATGCGATCCTCCTGCAGCGACACACCGCCTGGATCGATTGCGCCCCACAGATTTCGGGCCTGCATTTTTACCTTCATGACCAGCGCCCACTGCGTGTAGTTGCTCTTGGTCAACATGGGCCAATTCGGCGCACCGACGCCGAACTCTCGAACCACGCGCACGATCTCCCCCTTCCTGCTGCTCTCGGCGTCTTCTCCGCCCTTGCCGCCGAACGGCTTCTTCGGAGAGCCTGGAGGAGTCTTCTCGTCGCCGCCCGCCATGGCCGTCGCCTTCGTAGCTCGCCGCGGAATCACGCGCTTCTTGTTCGCCGGCTGCCGCGGTGGACTCACCGAGCCGTCGTAGAACATACACCAGGGCAACGCCCTAACCTCGCTCTGATGCCAATTGTTGGAACTAGTCCTAAGATCACTCGCACTCACGCACGGACGCAAGGAGGAAGATGAACAGAACTTTCCGGCGACGAACGCCCCGGCCGCCAAACGGCCTGTATGTTGGCTCCTATTCCACTCAAAGGACTTGAACGAACTGCTGCACAGGAATTACATGGCCATATAAAGACCAGCGGCGATGCAGCACCCACGCAACCCACTACGGCGAGCTCAGCGCGCACGCACGCACTCTCGAGGAAGCCGGCCTTCTCTGCGTCCCAAGCCTCGTGCTCATCCGTAAGAACCGGTCTCCAGCTTCGCTCCCACGCCAGGTCGCGCACTCGCGCTCCCTTCCGCTGCGGACGGCCACAACCAACGACCGAGCCATCCCTGCAACAGCAACTCTAACAAACCTACTAGCACGCATGCAAACACGAGCACGGACTCATGCTTCACCGTACAGACTCAACGCACATACAGACTAACACCACTAACACATGCATGTGCTAACTAGTTGCTAACCGACCCAACATGAACGTGCACACACACGCGACACACACCAGGCACGCACCAAGGCGTGGTTTATTCCTAACATAGCTTCCGCGTCAGCGTCGTCATCAGTTGCACGAGCCGCTGGGTGCAATGGCGGTGCCGAAACGAGCGGCGTCGCGATCTTGGTCTGCACCAGCGCGGTGAACTGGGTGTTGACACGAAACCGCGCCAACGAAGTCGCCGATGCCTTGGAGCGAAACCGGTCAGACCGCTTGATGAAACCGGTCAGACCGCTTTCCTGGAGCTAAACCGGTCAGACCGCTTTATGAGACCGGTCAGACCGCTTTTGATGGGGCGACGGTGAAAACCTAAAATCTCGAGCTCGGGAGGGACCCCGTCGGAGCTTGAGAGTCTAGGGTTGTTCTAGGGTCGGCAGGCCACCTAGAACGTCCTCAAACGCCGTCGAGACGAGAGAAGGACAGAAGATACAGGGGTTGGAAGAGCTAGGGTTTGGAGATAAAAGTAATGCAGAACATGGAAAGATAAAAGTAAAGACAAAACGATAAAAGATAAATTTGATAGATTCGATTGGATTGGATGTTGGATGTCCTCTCAATCGGCCTTGGCCCTTTAAATTTATAGGGTGGGATGGTCTTACCCCGTTGAGTCGGTTTACAATATGGGATAAAATAGAGTCCTAATCCTACTCAAATTACAGGTCCAAACCGGTCAGACCGGTTTGGGAAACCGGTCTGACCGGTTTTCCCAGGTGCAGAATCTTCCCGAAGTCATAACTCTCTCATCCGGAGTCCAAAATAGGCGTTCCACATATGCATCTTGATCGTCTCGACGAGAGCTACACAATGGTGAAGTCCAATTTGCATTTTGACAAAGTTTACAAAACCGGTCTGACCGGTTTGCACCGCCGGGCCAATTTTGGTTGTCAACATATGCCCCCCTGTTTTTTAGCAAAGCTTGCGTGCTAAAAAATAAGCTTCTGGACCAAAATTATCTGAGGACGATGATGAACAATACATCGGCCATATATAAGCTCTAAGGGCGATAAACATATTATTGGCCATACCTTGCTTTAACTCAAGTTGATGATGAAACAACTTGTTTTGGCTTCCATACCTGCTTGATTGTTACTGATCTTGCTGGTACCACCTTTGCAAGTTGCTCCACTGATTCTTGTTTGTTCATTGACTGCTTCTGACATGACTTCACACCTTTGACTTTGTTCTGAAGCTTCTTTTGTTTCTGAGTAGCCCCTTTCTTTTTATACTTGGCCAAGAGTTCTTCAAAGCTCGGCATTGCTTTGTCTTTGATCTTCCCGTACCAACCGGTCAGACCGGTTCTAGAACCGGTTAGACCGATTTGTGCAGAACCGGTGTCTTCGCTCCTGTCTTGCCCCCCGAGTGTTTGAGTCTTCAACTTGAACCGAGGGGTCTTTTCTGATGACATCTTTAAACTTGTAGGTCTTTCTTCACCAATGATCACATTTTCCCCTTTAGCTTTTTCGGCTTGATGCGGCCAAATCAACACTTTCGGATTCACCAACTGAAGTGTGTGCACAGGAAAAGGGTTTTCATCAATCTGCATTATATTAATCATCAATCGTCCTTGATCTATGGCCGATTGTATTTGCCTACGGAAAACATTGCAATCATTGGTAGCATGAGAATAAGTATTATGGAACTTGCAATAAGCTCGCCGTTTCAACTCATCATTCGGCGGTATAGTATGAGAAAATTTCAGTTTCCCAGCCTTTGCAAGCTCATCAAAGATCCTATCACACTTGGATACATCAAAAGTAAATTTTACTTCTTCGTGCCGATTTTTATGAGTCGGCTTGAGAGA
This sequence comes from Echinochloa phyllopogon, assembly GCA_033239725.1. Classification (NCBI taxonomy): domain Eukaryota; kingdom Viridiplantae; phylum Streptophyta; class Magnoliopsida; order Poales; family Poaceae; genus Echinochloa; species Echinochloa phyllopogon. The sequence goes on from BTCW01000005.1 coordinate 53,704,753, forward strand.
AGAACAAGTGCTAGGCTCATCTTTAGATGACCATACAAATTCAGCAGCATAAACCTCTTTACCCTCATCGTCTGAAGAATCATAATTGACGGTATGCACACCAAAACGATCGGGTTTAGGTTTAGAATCTTTAGGCTTTCTTGAGCCAAAGCTCTTTGCATCACTTGATTAATGGTTAGAAACTCATAGCCTTCTAATTTCTCTTTAATATGAGATCTCAAACCATTAAGACATAATTCAGCAAGATCCTTTTCAGAAATAACCAAACTATAACATCAGTTTTTTGTATCTCTAAATCTTCTAATATATTCAGAAACAGGCTCGTCACTCTTTTGCCTAACCGATGTCAAGTGAGAAAGTCTCAATTCATTATCACTATTGTAAAAGTGTTCATGAAATTTTTTCTCTAATTGAGACCATGTATGAATGGAATTAGGGGATAATGCTGAAAACCATGAGAAAGCAGTACCAGATAATGACAAAGGGAACATTCGGATTTTTAAATGATCAAGATTACCATGAATACCCATTTGTGCATTAAATTGGCTAACATGCTCCCATGTAGTTCTACTATCCTCCCCAGTGAATTTAACAAATTCGGGTACCTTGAAATTGTGAGGATATGGTATAGCATCAAAACTCTCAGGATATGGTTTTTGACACACTAAAGTTTTGTCTTTAAGTTCTACGCCGAAAGTTTCTTTAAACATAATAGCCAAATCCCTTTTATATTTTTCAAGCATTTGATCATGATAAGGATCATTTGGCCTTTGCACACTAGAAGTAATATTATTCGGTGTATGATGTGGTACCTGGTTCGGCTGTACATACGGTACTTGTTGCGAATAAACATTGTTTGGCACTGCACCGTATGAATAACCTGAACTCTGGGGAGGTATAGGATAATATATACTTGCATATGGAGGAACAAAATTACCAGCAAATCCATTTGTTCGGCTAGGATCAGCCTGAACAGGAGGTACACTAGTAATTGGTTCAGGAGGTGATTGATAAGCAACTAAAGTACCAGAACCGGTCTGACCGGTTGGAACCGGTCTACCAGAACCGGTCTGACCGGTTTGTAAAACTGGTCTGACCGCATTGTTCAGACTGCGTGGTTCTGGAGTCGTTTGACCTTCGAAACAGTTCATCGGCATGCCAAATTGAGGCGTGGGTGTTGCCGATGATCTAGGAGGCATGACATTATTTTGTGAAGTACTAGCAACATCAAATTTAGGAGCATTACTATCATTGACCAAAGGTTGCTTGCCTAACGAATTATCAATCATGTTTTGGACAGTAGCAATCATTTGTTTTTGGCCATTGACTAATAATTGATTAATTTGCTCCAAAGTAACAAGTGGTGCTGTAGTACTCACAGTGTCTTTTTCTTCATCATGCTCGTCTTCGCTCAAAACGAAGACCATCTCCTTGTCCTTGGAGATGCCGCCCTTCCGATTCTTGGAGAAGTGAGATAAAAACCACTGAGTGGCCTTTTCATCTGCTGCTGCTTTGCGTCGGGCTTCCTTCTCCTCACGATCCTTCATGAAGGCCTCATAAGCTTGACGATCCTCGGCCGACAATTCATCAACAATCGGCCTAGCAATATTAGCAGGATCAACGTCACTAGGTTTTGGTAGATTAACCATAGTAACAGATCCCTTTGCTTTCGTCCCCAGCGGAGTCGCCAAAATATGTTGACACGAAACCGCGCCAACAACAAGCACACGGAGTAGCTCCTTGCTGCCCTTCCGCGCAAAGCGGTCAGACCGGTTTTGATAACCGGTCAGACCGGTTTCGCCGGCGGTGCCCGGCGAGAGACCAACGAACGCCCGTCCGGGAGGGACCCCGTCAGGACAGGCGTACCTTGGGTTGTTCTAGGATCGGCAGGCCACCTAGAACGCCTTCAATCGACATAGAGACAAAGGAAGAACAGCATGGTAGGGTTGGAAGAGAAGAGTAAAGAGATAAAAGTAAAGACAAAACGATAAAAGGTAGATTTGATAGATTTGATTGGATATTTTTTCAATCGGCCTTGATCCTTTATATTTATAGGGTGGGATGGTCTTACCCCGTTGAGTCGGTTTACAATATGGGATAAAACTCTAAAGTCCTAAACCTACTCCAACACGGGAGAAACCGGTCAGACCGGATAGGGAAACCGGTCAGACCGGTTTGGCCGTTGCCAGATCGGCTACAGTAAAACCGGTCTGACCGCTTCTTAGAACCGGTCTGACCGGTTGTCCCCGGCCTGATAGGCAACTGCCAATTTTGGTCGTCAACACATAGGACCATGTATGAATCCCAATTATCCGTCTATTTTATTCTAGTTGATCATATCTTTATAAGCACATTTGAGAGATTCAACCGGCTGATCTCGAGATTAATAGATTCATCACATATGCCTCAACGTCGCCTACCATGAAAGGAATAGGGCGGAGCGCCCGATAGGGTAATAAGGTATGTATGTCGCCGTACCTCATATTTTGCTTGGAGTACATACTCAACTTTGACTAAACTATTTTTTGTTGACTGTAAGCTTTGTTGTATTCCAAATTAAGTGATGTATGCTACAGTATGTCACTCCGCCATACCTCAATTTTAATTTGTCCTCCACATTAAATCCTACAATAAATTCAGAAAAATATGAACACATTACTCGCATCAAGTCGAGAATTTAATCTGGGTGGATAGATTTCACCACAATAAAACCTTAGCAGATGAGCTATGCTTAATTCACGTTCAATAATAGATTTATAGTTAAACCAGTGAGCATTTTTATTAATGTAAAGAAGAGTGAGAAGTGTTTAACTATTATGCAAATAAAAAGCCGAGGACGAGTTGTTCATGTGTAAATGTGGGGTCAGATAAGAGGTGGATATGAAAGTGAATAAAAAAGAGGAAGCGTTGAACAAGATACTCCTTCCGTTCCAAATTGCAGGTCGTTTTGGCTTTTCTAGGTTCATAGATATTATTATGCATCTAGACATACACTATATCTACATGCATAGCAAAAACTTAATTTGCACCTAGAAAAGCCAAAACGACCTACAAATAGGAACGGAGGGAGTAGTATATATCATATAATGATAAACAATTATGTAGTCTAATAAAAAACTACTATTATTTCTCTTATCTCTACCTAATTATAAAGCAAGGATTGATTCCACGGTACGTCGCGGATTGATTCTGCGGTACGTCGTATTTTTATAAAAAAACCTTGATATCTTTAAGAATCAACCCGGGGTCATGATCTCTTTAGAATTTTTGACTCGACCGAGCCGGCAGCGCGGCCGCGCGTGGCACACACGGACTCCTGCTCCCGCGCGTGGACTCCCGACGTCCTCTCCGTATGCTTCACGGTGGATGATTTTTGCGGGATCGGATTCATATGCAGAGGCCTGATCTCTGATATGGAAAGCCCAAAAGGTAGAATCGAATTCATATGCAAAGCCCTGGTCTCTGATATGGTTCGAGAAAGTCTCTTCAAATCACCTCAATTGCAGATTCCCGAGCCAGCAAACTCATAAATCGATAAAAGAAACAAATTATTGGACTACTGCAGGCCAGGCGTCGTGGCTGCCTTGCCATTGACAGGGAGGGCCGTGGCTGTCTTGCCATTGACGAGGAATGCGGCGCCGTGGACAACTTTGGAGAAGAGCGGAAGAGGCATCGCGAAAATCGGTCTGCCCACCCACCTGCAGGCTTGGAGCCGGCGAGCTCCGCACCGAAGGGACTCACGGCCGGCGGCGCCTGATAGCCCGGGGGTCCGCTCTACAACAGCCAGCGCAGGTAGAGTTGTGGCCAGGGTTCGGGATGGAGATTTTTGTTCGACGTTGTGGGAGGGAGACGCGGACAAGGCCGCGACGACCGAGAGAGGGAGGGGTGGGTATGGATAATGACAATGGAGTTTTACAGGACACCCCTCATACTTCTGTCCAATGCATATCCGATATTGCATAGCAGTGATAACACTTCTCCTATTGTGTTAATCTCTACCTAATAATAAGATCAGTCTCAGTGCACAGTTTGAGTTACCTAGACTAAAAACTAGGTAATTATGTCACATGCCATGAAACTCTCGTTTTCTTTTCTCTGCCATATCAGCAAATTTAATTCCATGAAACCCCCACCGAGACTAGCCTAATAAAGCAAGAATTGTTTGGTATGCCATGCCAGAGGAGTGTCCTTGCAGATCTCAACGGCAACATATACTGCTCTAGCCTCCGGGTTTTGGCAACATTAGGCAGGACCGGAGGAGGGAGAAGAAAGAGAGGGCTCTGCAGGGGAGCCGGGAGTGGCAGCGGAGAGGATCACATCCAGCCGCCGTGGCAGATCGGAGGCCATAGGCCAGGAGGCGGCGGTGGGATGAAGGCGGGGTCTGGACTTGGGAGGGGACAAAGGAGAAATCACAGGTTTAAACTAAGAAACGATGTTTAGGGAACAATGACGTCAGCGAAATTCACGCTGTCGTAAGATGATGTACCAAACAGTAGCAAAGAGAGTGAATTGACATGAAGCAAATGGCAATTTTGAAACGGAGACGGATCCGTGGCAACGCACGGACAAATTTGCTAGTAAATAAGAGCCAAATATTTGATTCTATTGTTGGACGGTTGGACCCTGTCCTTAGTCCTAACTGATTCCCGGATCAAAGCTACGGACAAATTACTTTCTAAGCTTTGCGTCACTTGGATGGGTGACATGGGTCGTCGGGGAGAAGGAGGCTGGAACGAACATAGACAAGCTCACAAGCAGTAGCAGACCAGCAGGCATGTAGTGGGTAGCTAGGTGGACGCGCGCGGCGGCATGCATTGCGCGAGGAGAGTGAGATGGCATGCCGAGATGGACGCATGCGGCATGCCGGTCGTGTGCGCGGCACGCGGCTACGAGGGCTTGGGAGCCAGAGGCGTTTGTCGGAGGCTGGTGGCTCTGGCCTGGCTGTGTGCCCGTGTCGCAATCGCAACGCCAACCTCGTATCGATCTGGTCCCGGGCGACATGTATAGTACGCCTAGAGTATTTACATTCGTGTCGATCTCCGACCAGATTGAAGTGCTGAGTGCCCTACTAGCTGCTGCTAGTGAGAGCGAGAGGGGTCCCGGTCCGGCCATGCGTGTCCGGTGTCCCCTGCGCCCGCGTCGCACTTCGTAAAACCCGGAACCTGAACTGCATGCGTATAGGAGTACAGCCTATACTAGCAGCAAATAGCCTCCACTGATTGTCCTAGCAGTATACTACTAACTTTTTACACACTGTAATCTTTCCCTTCGCTGGATCTTGCTGATCAGCCGATCGACCACAAATTCCTGAACTACTGCATGCTGCTGCCAGTCTGGTAATCCGAACGAAACCACACCGCAACAATTCCCGGCGTTGCGTTAACTTTGTGATCAATCATATCTATGGAGGAGAAGGAGATCGAAGAGAAGATCGAGTGCGCCGTGGGCGGCGTTGCAATCAAGCGCTAGCGCAGGTGGCCGCATGCATGGAATCTGCAGCAGTGGCGCCGGACGGTGGTGACACCGCGCCAGCCGCGAGCCAGCGGCGGGCTTCCATCAGCTGGTGGTGGGCGGGGGAACAGCCGAGGCGCGAGCCACTAGTCCTGTTCCATAAATTTGGATTACGCCTGGATTGACGTCCATCATCCATCTGCCATTATAACCCAACCCATCGATCAGGCCCAGCATCGGAGCATGCAGCAGATGCGGCAGCAGCGAAGGGCGCTCCGGCCTATCTCTGCGCCCTGTACATTTTGTCGCAGGCGTTGAGATCCCTCCAGCACCCCCCTGGCCGTGCCCGGTCTTCATCACACTCTCTCTCTCTCTCTCTCTCTCTCTCTCTGCCACAGAGAGAGAGCAAGCAGTGCGTCGGATAGGACAAACTAGCGGTCGCACCCGTATGCCACTATGCATGTGCCATGTGTTGCTCGCGCTGTGTCGTGCTCTCGCCCTGCACCCTGTGGTGTGGGCGCATGCAAATTCAGTCTCTGACAGTAATCTGCTGAATTTGGAGGGCATGCAATGGCGCGCAACTCTGACAGTAGAAGGGATCATCGAATCCGTTCAGGCCCGGGCCAAGCCCCCGAGCATTCGTCGAACCGCGTGTTCTTGTCAAGAACTTCTTGACAGTGCTTGCCTCTACCGGAACGGCGAAAGCCTCACGCTCTCACCCCCATTTCACCGAAACGGGCTCGGGCGGCGTGAGGATCTCCAGGCCTGCGCCGGCGGCCGCGTCCCCGGCCCCGGCTAGGCGGTGGGCGCCGCCAAAGTGGCACGCGCTGCGGGCAGTTTTGGCCTGCCTCTGCCTATTCAGCTCCGGGAACAAAGGGGAAAGCGCGGCTGTAGCCTTTCGGCGTCGCTGAAGCTTCCCCTCACCGGAACAGCACTGTTCCGGGATATGGAGCTCTGGAGACACACATAGTACAGAGGTATGATTGATTGGTGATACGCATGTATACATGAACCCTACCATACATGGATTCTCAGTCCCATCCCTGTAGGTAAGGGCGCTGCAGCTGTTTCTTCACATGTGTAGTATACTTCAACAGTAAAGAACGTACAGAAGAATGACATTGTCCATTGACAGACGTGTGAGATCTACAGTGGGGTTGCTGCTGGGTGCGCATGCGCGTGCCAACTGGCATGTCTACATGACGATCAGGATCTAACTTTGGATAAACTAGTACGGAGTAGTTGGTTTTTCAGTATGGAATTAAAATAAGCACTTAAATTTGAGTTGAAAAGTACCTGAACCTGAACGACACCTGCCCCACCCCAAGAATCCCCGATCAGTGGAAGCTAAGTGCCAATTAGGACACCTTGAAGATTACTCGGGACAGAAGTCATCGTCAGGTGAAGACATACAGGTTACAAAATGCAACGAGTCAGATTAATGGATAGTAATGCTACATAAAACAATGGTTCAGTTCTGCGGCAGTGCTGCGGGATCGGTGGCAGTTTTTGCTGAACAAACACCAGCAGCGCTTGTGCCGCGAGAGCCTGGTTCAGTGCAGCTTGTTCGCGACGTAAAGGAGGTGGCTGATGTTCGTTGGGGGGTAGTTCTGCAGGAGCTTGAGGTTGGAGGTGAAATCGCCGGCCAAGAGCCGCTTCCGGACAAGGATCAGCATTGCGCAGCATATTCTGAGCAAGGTTTTCTGTGTTCAGCAGATCAAAAAAAAATTTGGTAAACAAACACAATGAAAGCCTTGCATAATAAACCAGAGTTTGTGTTCGTTGCAACCTGAGGACCATCAGGATCACTCAATAGGGTGTCCCATATATGAATAGTATCGGCAAAATTGAACTCCTGGGTCAGCAGCAACGTTATCCATCTGAATGCATAGAACTGGGGATTAACCTGCAGAGACCATTCTTTTGTCAATGAAAGCTGCAGGCACCACCTTATAAAAATAATAAACAGTTGATATGATGCTTGCAAAAACATAACAGGCCTAGAAACAGGTACAACTAAGCCACTTGAAGTTATACACAGCAAAGGAACCACCTACATTTCTGTTCATATTATCCTTACAACAGAAGTACAGATTTTACTTCATTGTTTCATTCAGGTCAGTGCATTTAAGCGACCTAGAAGGCCAACCAGAGAACAATACTACCCACAGCAAGTAGGATGGCAATATGCAGCATGTAACGACTTACTTCTGTTGTTATTTCCAAATGGTGCTGGAGTTCTCCATCATACTTTGCTACAAGCTGTGATAATTTGGCTAGTGTACCTCGAATGCCAACAGCACTGTTGTCTAGTTTCTGGCAGAAGTTGTCTCTAAACCCACTAAGCAGCTCAACGAAGCAAAAGAATGAATCTGCTTCTGCAAATTTCTGCAAAGGTTCCAGATGGCAACATCATCATACAGTAGTCATGACCAAACCAAATAGGAAAACCTTCAGCTATCAGCATTATGATGAAGGACATTGAGAATCCGGTAAAACAATCTCTTACTCCATACAGCATTTTTATCATCTGGATCACTCCGAAATACAAAGAAGAGTGGAGCCAAAATTTCATTCATGCCTTGAACATATCTTATTCCAGCATTAAGCTTGGCAAATATTAACAGTACATTTTTCAGAGATTCCTGTGAGAATCACAAAAGATCAGACAGGCATCTGACAACACTGTTTAAACTCAGGGCGTGTGAAGATTTACCTGATTGGACTTTGCAAAAGATGAGTCACCACAGAAGAAATGCATGTCAGGGTGGGTCCGCTTTACGTCTCGGTCAATCTGTTCCATAATCTCCGAGTACTGTATGAGAAAAATTCCAGACAGCATAAGTTACCAACAAAAGAGCAATGAAGGAAGCTGAATCAGTTCATAATCAACAAACTCGACAGCATATGCACAGGTACACACCACATGCATGCAAACTCAGAAAGAACGCTAATGTTTCTGAAACTAATGGCAAGATAAACTGGCTGCAGAGTACAAAGATTTCCTCACATCATTTTCTTTTTCTATAAGAACAGTGAACTATATTTTGGAGCAGGGCAGTGAGGTGAGCCAATTGCATTCTGCTAGTTCCACTTGATTTTGCCATGATCAAACCATGTTTGCTAATGCCAATTCTAACAAATCATAAACCCAACCACAAATGGCATATGCATAGTTCAAACACAAGGTCTAAGAAAGTAAAGTTAACCACATTTAAAGTGAACTGAACTTTCTATCCATATAAACATAAAGAGTTACAACATCGCAAGGCACCGATGTACCTCAAAAAACTGATTCCAAGCACTGGTCTTCCCAAGGCTCAAAGGGTGCTCCTCCCTGGTTACCTCTGACCTGTGGAGCAATCCATTGTCATCATGCTCTGCATTAACGTTGGGGCGGCCTCCTGTTTCCACTTGTCGCGCTATTTCTACCTACCTAGCAAATTCAGGATTAAGGACCAATATTTTCTGGAGAGGATCTAGTCAGGCGTTACTGGCCATACACTTGTTACCATATGTGCAACTAAAATTGCAATCAAAGTACCATAAGTATGAACTGAATGTGCAGTGACTTACAGGGTTGCTAAGGAACTCAACTTTGAAAGCTGCGTATTCTGATCTCTTCTTTTCCAGCTCCTGCTCCCACAGCGAGCGGTCATTGGGCAGATAGCCCAGTAGCAGCTGCACAACAAATAGCATGACCTGTCAGTGACTGAAAAAGTAAAACCAAAAGGTTTGCCTGCAACCTTCCCACTACTGACGGAATCGGAATGTTTCTTCAACAAGGGTGAACAGAAATAAGTACTCCCAGAGAAGAGGGCAATTACATAAATTAGCATCCAAAGGAAAGGATAGACTTAAATCTCCTAGATAAGAGGTAGCGTTGCAGTATATTGCACTGTCGTTGTCTCAATGCGATTAATTTACTGTCAATGTCTCGATGCAATTAATTTCTGACGTCTCAAGGCACTGCCCATAGAACAAAGCTAAGCAGCAACAACACAACAAAGGGCGACGCAATCAAGTACCTTCCACACAGTCGAACGGACTCCGGCCGCGTCCGGGACGCCCTGAGCCGCCAGCATCCTCAGCTCATCGAGATCTATCACCTTCTTCGACAGCTGCAAGAGCCCATCGCCCCAGGAATCCTAAGCCAGAAGCCCCGAAGAACCGAAACCAAGCAATACGAAAACAGTAGGAGGCCTTACCGCCGCGAAGATGCGGGACTGCCGCGAGATCTCAAACTCTGCCGGCGCCGGCGCCGGCGGTGGAGATCGCGGCGAGCTCGCCATGAATTTGGGCGTTGAGATGCCACCCACCGTCCGTGTGGCTTCAGAAACGTGCCGGTTAGCGAGATGTGCATCGGGATCTGTCTCTGACCGTCGATTTGTGGGCCTCGTTGCAATCTACAGTCCAGATCGCCCGTTGACGTTTCGTACTTATCCATAGACCCACTCACAGGTTAGTAGGCTTGTAGAACTGTAGAAACCTTTTTTCTAGTGATGGGCTTTCTATGGCCCAGAATGTGTCGCCCAACACAAAGGCCCAAATTGTACGAGCTGAAGAGCTATACGAATGGCCCAAGTAAACGTGCAGGCCCAACAGCAACGAGATTTTAACATATCTTACATTTTCTTACTAATAACGTACTGCTCCGTATTATATACCTCGGGAAAACAGAAATGGTTCCAAGCCCAGAGAAAATTACCAGATTTTCCTGAGAGGAAAATCAAGGAGGAGAACGTCATAGCTGTGATTTAGGAGTTTTTTTTTTACAAAACGGACGGCAAGAGCTTTTCCAAAGTGATTTAGATCGTCGTTCTTTGGTCCTAGGCCCTGAATTTTCTTGTCAGTAAAAAGAGAGAGTAAATCTTTCACGTCATGGCAGTGTATAGGTCATTGTCTCGCTGCCTACTTGAAGCAACGAGAAAGCAGAAGACCATGGAGCTGAGGCAAATGACAACATCCAGTGTTCCAGGCAGGTTCAGATCGACCAACCACGCATGGACTGGGAGAAAAATATCGGTATATAATTCATTCAGAGCTAGTGTTTGTTGGGAACTCCTAAATCCATCTGCTGCCCTAGAAAACTTGCTTATGATATGAGGATGGTCCCATGATGGAGACAACAATAATATATATACTAACCTGTGATCGGTATACAATCTTTTGTCGCAATCATCAATCAGTCAGTGCGAGATCAGAAGCTGCAAGCGGATAGGAATGTCCTGCAAGAAAGAGAAAAGGATAAAACAAATGTAACATTGAGATAAAGTCGTGCAGCCAAGCCACAGCAAGGTCATCTGGCCATGTGTACGATTACACGCATACACTTGTGCAGAAGTGCAGATATGGTCCAAGCTTAGCTGATGACCAAAGTGTATTTCATTGTTTGTTTTTTGGGTCGTGTGTATTGAGACTCCAGAGAAAAAGTCAGGCGCAGCAGTTCTTTTTAAGCGGCAGGCGCAGCAGTTGATCTGCAATGAAAATTAGCTTTGCAGTAGTCTGGAGATTTTTTTTATAATGGCTTCATTTTCTTTTGCGAAAAAGATAATGGCTTCCATTAACTCTTAGAAACAGAGTTCATGTAAGAGATCATAATGATCCCATGATAGAAGCTGCAGTATTTCATACCATCATATTAGATTGAGTTTTGGCCAATGTCGTTATGGAGGTCGTCACGTGTACTACTATATGGCTAGGTGCCTGCTGCATACTCCTGTCAACAATTGAGTATACTCATACTCCTGTCAACGATGGAGTATATATAAGGCTGTGTTTGGATCCTAGGGACTAAAGTTTAGTCCCTCAAATAAGTGATAATTAATAGTATTAAATATAAACTAATTATAAAACTAATTACATAAGTCATATCTACTCCGCAAGACGAACCTAACAAGACTAATTAACATATAATTAGTACATAATTATCAAATTATTACTGTAGCATTATATTGTCTAATCATGGACTAATTAGGCTTAATAGATTCGTATCGTAAATTAGTCCTGGCTTATGTAATGCATTTTGTAATTAATCTATATTTAATACTTCTAATTAGCATTCTTACATTTGATGTGACGGGACTAAAATTTTTAGTCCCGGAACCAAACACCCCCTAAACATGCGACGAACAGTATATATCTTAAGCATTACGAGTATCTTGCAAAAAAGATGAGTGAATCAATATATAGAAGGGAAGAATTTGCAAGTCTGAAACTGAGGCAAAAACTGCAACTTTGCAAGCCTACCGATCGAGTCGTTGCAACCAAGTTAGGACTTAGGAGTCCTTTTGTCACCAAATTTATCATGTCATCAAGCGCACTACTGCACCGGGATCGTCAAATTAATTTTCAGCGCATCTCACGTGTACGGAGTATAATATAAAGTCTATATATATTGTGATGTTAATTAACAACACATTTCCCACAAAAACGAGTTTGGAATTTGCGCGTTTCACTCCGCGTGGCGAAATTTATATATTCGAGCTGTTTTCAGTTGGCACACATTTCGGACTATGAGAGACGCAGCCTAATTAAGGACGTTGCAAGTCTGAACCCAACTCGTCGCAACCGAACCGATCCAACTGGGAGTCCTTTTGTAAGGAAATTGTTTTGTCATCAAGTAGCACACTAGCTAGACTCTTTCAATTTTCTTCAGCGTATCCTCGCATGTGTTTATGTACAAAGTCTCTGTATACTACGATAGATATGAATGGTTAGTGCCACAATGTCATAAAAAAGACTTGAATTTGCGTGTTTCACTCGGTGTGACAGACGGTTTATAAATAAGTAAATCCCAGTGGATTTCAGTCAGATGGTACGAGAGGCAGAAGCTAACATATTACCGGTGGTATCCAGGTCGATCCGGTCGTATCCGCTAGGCACCCCAAGCATTTTGTAATCCACATGTGGGTGATTACAACAAGTGTTAGGTGTCCATCAACCTGCCACTTGATCCTGAGGTCGACGCTGCCAGGAGAGTCTCGTTCATGCACACACTAAGCTGGAGCCTGGAGCTGAACACTCCACAAATTAAATGGCAAGATGATTAGGGTGGCCCCGGCCCGTCATTGTCACTGGCACCAGCAGTAGCTGCTGCTGCCGCTGGCACGTCTTGTAGTGTACTGTACTACATGGAAGAGCCGGGGATGCTGCCGGGGCCGGCCGGAACGCCTCCTCGGAGGGGCAAAACGCAGCGTGTCTGAATCGTCAAAGATGACAGGGAAACAAACCCCAATGCTTTATCTCGATCGGTCGGTAAAGGGAGTGGGTAAACGGAGTGGTCAAATATCTCGAGAGAGATTTTCAGGTGATAATGATGCCAGCACTAGCAGCTGACGCACAATATCATAGCAATTAATCCCGAGCAAGAAACAATGATGGGAGAAAAATTGTTGGAAAGCGTCAGAAGAAAGATACAGTATATATACTTCGTCGGCTGATCTCATCCGACGTGGCATTTGCAGAGACGCGAAGCCTGCTGCCTGCGCTACAAGACGCGTTCTTGGAGACGCAAGGGATAAGGGGAAGGTTAGTCATTAGTGCTAGAGAATGTTCCCTCGACAGATTCTAATGATATCGCACGGTGCTTTTTCTACAGCATCGACAGCGCTTTTGACCCCTGGGACACCTGAAGAACCAAAAGGCAAAAAGCGCATGCTAATATATTCAGGTGTACATGTCAATCCGGCCCACTTGGACTGTTCTAGGAAACCTTTGCCCATTGACGTTTGCAAGTGACACCAACAGACACTGCTCCATCCATCTCCAATGTTTTCTTTGCTTAGATCTCACTGTCTGATCTGCTCCAAGGTTAGTTTAGTGCTAAGAGAGTAAGAGATTATTAGATGAGATAAACCTTGCAGCCCAGGCGCCACGTCCGACATGCATGCATGTGGTTCAGACAAACCCCGGCAGGAGCCCACTTGGAAGGTAAACTAATCGCGGCCACGTCGGACGGGTTAACCAGAGCTACCACAAGGGCCCACGGCGAATGGAGCCCTAGGGCTGCTAGCTAGGCCCGCCGCTCGTAGCGGCCGAGGGCTAGCTGAGCTGTCACCGGGCTGTGCTTTTTCTGGTCCGGGCTGTGGCCCATACGGATCAGGCCGAGGCGGCCTGCATGGGGGCCACGGGCGCGCCACGTAGACAGGGCCTCAGTCACATGTGGCGCTTCCTCGTTCCAAGGGCCGTTTTGGCCTCTGCCTGGCTTGGCTGTGCGCGACCCCTCGACGCCGCTGCCTGCGTCACTGCTACCGTGTCACCGTCAGGTGATCCTATCGATCCGTTTTGCCCGATCCACCCTTGTCCGTTTATACCTGCAAATTTTTGACAAAAAAAAAAGGATTCCGTTTCATTCATTCATCTCGAACTCGTCCCCTTTCGGTTTGTGTTGTGTCGGCCGTGTCCTCTCGATCTTTCGCGGATAAGATTTCGTGCTAACCGGAAGCGATCAGCAGGGCGTTTCTATGGTAAGCAGTTTCTAAAACTTTATATCAACTGGACGGACGGCCTGCGTCGAACAACTTGCTACGTACGTCAGTGAAACATGATCCAACACGTCGACAAAGACGTGAATTGATTTATTTATTTCATTTTTTCTGCCAAATGCTCATTGGTCGGTCTGCACCGATGGACGACTTGCTCAGTTGTCGAGCCATACGCACTGTTCTTTTTTTTACTACAGTTGTTATCTAACAGTCTTTTTTAACTGCATGCAGAAGAAGTGGATCAACAGCGGGCAAGCAAAAGGCCGGGCCAACGGCCAAGGCAGGGCGGCAACTGGCGGAGGTCGTTTCTGAGAATCAAATTCCCGCCGCGGGGGTACGTTGGGAACGTGGGGGCCGGTCGGCGCCAGCCAAACGCACTCGTTCCATCCAGTCGGGGGAGGAGTTCTCCGTGCCGACCGGGCCTCCTCTCTATAAAAGCGTTCGAGCGCCGCGGCAATTGGGCCTCCCTCCCCTCCCTTCTCCCTCGCAGACGCAGCACGCAACGCAGCCACCAGCGACGCGACGCGACGTCTCCCCACCCCGTGCCCCCAAACATCTCGCGCGCTCCTCGCCAGATATTTTTTATTCCGTTCCCCCCTGCTGCTTGGTTCCTCCCGTCTCCTCGCCGCCGCCGCCGCAGCGATTCGTGTCGAAGATGTGCGAGGGACCACGGCTCATCACCTGCCGCGCCGGTGCCGGCGCCGGCGTCGGTGTCGCCGCCGGAGACGCGGCGTTCGCCGTTGACGTCGACGTCGTAACCACCGGCGGCCGCAGGAGGATCCCGGCGCATTCCTCTGTTCTGGTAAGCATCGCGTCGGATATGATCGTCCCCGCCGGCGGCGACGGCCGTTGTTCCCGGCGGCGCATTTGCTCTGTTCGCTCGGCGTCTGACGAGGGGGTCTTCGTCTTGGTTTCCGTCTCCACGGACTTTACAGGCCTCGGCGTCACCGGTGCTGGGGAGCATCCTGGAGCGGCGCCTGAAGAAGGACAGGGAGAGCGGCAAGGCCGGCCGGTCCGTCGTCCGGATCCGCGGCGTCACCGACGACGCCGCCGCCGCGTTCGTCCGGCTCCTCTACGCCGGCAGGTACCGCGTCTCCCTCCCTCCCTGCCTGCTTCCCCTGACGCCGACGGCGCCCTCCCTGGAAAATGATTCGCTGTTTTCCTAGCCTAATTTCTGCACACGTAATACGTCCGTTCCTTGCAAGGCTGGGCAAAGCACGGTTTTGCGAGGACTAATTCTGAGTTTATTCTAAACGCACGAGTAGAGGAAAACATGGCACATGCCCGGCATGCGAACCCCACGTTGACATACTAGACGATGATGCCTATTCTTAAGCTAGCGTTTATTTTATTGAAATGATGCCTATTCTTTAGTATTTTCAGACGATTAATTAGTTTCGTTCTCAGGAGTAATATAGGCCGCCAACTCTAGCTGCTGCCCCACTCCCATGTTCTAGGAATGGTGAAGTAGATGTGCTTCTTCAGCACTCTTGAAACTCTGAACCTGGACCCAAACAAACCTCTGGCCGAGAAATCGCCAAAATGCAGGAGCCAAACAGTTGATCGATCACTTGTCATCTCAGCAAACCAATCGATGAATCAGACTAGCTGATCAAGACAGATCCCTTGATATTTTCCTTGGCTCTCCAATCACCAACCCGAGCTGCTTGCAAATTGGCAAATGGCCAAGCCTGGGCCCTGCCGCCCGCCTTATCAATGGTCACCATTTGGATACGCAGCCACGTCGGCACTCCCCCACCCCACCGAACCCCTCCTCAACCAGAGCCACACAAACGCCGCGCCGATCCGCCCACCCCCACGGCCAGCGATTGGCGACCGCCGGAAAATCACCCAAAAATCCCGTGGCTTTCCCGGCGGCGAATAGGACCTAGGAGAAGGAGACGGCGCGGAGGAAAAGGATAAACCAAAGCGTGGTAAAGCGCACGGGAGAATAGGAGATTGGGGGTGAAAAAAATGGCCTTTTCCCCACGCCGCTCGCTTGGTTGGTGTGGTGCGGGTGGCGCCTGCCCGGTTGGACCCTCCCGGCCGAGGCGAGCACACGCATCATTGCGTAGCGCACGGCACGACTGGCCCGGAGGCGACCGGCCGGCCGGGGGTGTTGCTGTCGCGGCCTCGCGGGCACGACCGGCATGGCATGGCATGGGGACGGGCCGCGGCGGCCGCTATCATCTTGTACTCCGTAGTAGCTAGCAGGGGGTTGAGTTCCTTTTGGCCTCTTTTACGTGCGGATTCCGGGAAAGTGATGACCGCCGGGGCGACCGTGGCCTCGCCTCGAACGGATGTTCCCGTGGCACCTGTCGAAGATTCTTCATTCATGTCAGTCATGTTTAGATAGTACTCTGCGATTCCTTCGCTGTCGGAGACCGTGTGGATCGCAGGATTCTAGTAGCATTAAGCACTGAAGAATTTGCAGGGCCTAAACTGTTGCGCTTAATTTAGTTTTCGATGAGGCAGCTAATGTAACCTACTACTATACTGACGGCGATGAATATGTAACGGCAGGTGCGGCGAGGACGAGGAGGATGACATGGAGAAGCACGCGGTGCAGGTGCTGGTGCTGGCGCACGCGTACCAGGTGCCGTGGCTGAAGCGGGCGTGCGAGGGCGCCATCGGCGCCAGGCTCACCGCGGACTCGGTGGTGGACGTGCTGCAGCTCGCCGCGCTCTGCGCCGCGCCGCGCCTGCACCTCCGCTGCACCAGGCTGCTCGCCAAGGAGTTCGCCGCCGTCGAGCGCACCGAGGCGTGGCGATTCCTCCAGGAGAACGACCCGTGGCAGGAGCTCCAGCTCCTGCAACGCCTGCACGAGGCAGACATGGTACGTTTTGTTTTCTTTTTACGTACCCTCATCATCAGGCTTGATTGAACACGGACACGATGTAATTAAATTGCGTCACTGCGTGCTGACACATGCTCGCACCAAATCAAATGGAAGTGCGTGCGACGAAATTAGCAGTGGGGAGCACGCTTTCTTTAGCGTCAAGCTCTGTTCCGGGAAATGGTGGACAACTGGACATGGCCGGGCCTCCGTGTCGCGTTCGTGCGCGTACGACATGACACCAGTGCTCTCCTATATTTGTGGTTGGTGCGTCTGCTTAGGCCGGCCGGGCCGTCCATTTGGAATGGTCGGCGAATAGTTTTCATATATCTCCTTCGACGTTGCACGCACTTCTTTGTGTTTTATAAACGTGTTTTTATTTCGGTAGAAAATTCGTCACCTGATGAAGCCGTTCCAGGCCAGGTCATGTTTAAGACTTGACTTGAGGCCGGCCAAGTAACCTTTTGGTTTGACGAAAGCTTGCAGAATCTTTGCTTGGCCGCTAACCTGTTCCATCTTCAAATAGTGTTCAACCGAAGCAGAAGAAAGTCGTTGATCAATTTCTGGATTCAGTTCTGTGGCGCGAATTCCGAAACGCACATGTTTGCTCGTCAAATTTTGTTTGTTCAGAATGTACCCTGTGGTGTGAGCTAAGCGCTGACCGATATGGGTGCTCGACGTGCGTGCAGCGGCGTCGCAAGTGGCGGCGGAAGCGCGCGGAGCAGCGCGTGTACGTGGAGCTGAGCGAGGCCATGGACTGCCTGGGCCACATCTGCACGGAGGGGTGCACGGAGGTCGGGCCGGCGGGGCGTGCGCCGGCGCCGTCGCCGTGCGCGCGCTACGCCACCTGCCGTGGCCTCCAGCTGCTCATCCGCCACTTCTCCCAGTGCCACCGCAAGAGCTGCGCCCGCTGCCAGCGCATGTGGCAGCTGCTCCGCCTCCACTCCGCGCTCTGCGACCGCCCCGGCACCTGCAACACCCCGCTCTGCATGTAAGCGCCCATCAAATTAAAGCTCGGTAGACACACTTCGTTACAGCCATTAATTACGTGAGCTTGCACCTGACATTGTTGTGCCGTACGTGCAGGAGGTTCAAGCAGAAAGAGCAGGAGAAGGCGGCCGGGAAGGCCGGCGATGATGGCGACAAATGGGGGCTTCTGGTGAAGAAGGTGAAGGCTGCCAGGGTTTTCTCTTCTATGGCCAACAGGAAGCAGATGAGCTCCACCTCCCTGTGATGAGCAAATGCGGCATCAGCCGGGGATGGTTAGGGTTAGCTAGGTTAGTGAGTGTGAGAAGAATATGTGAGCAGTTCTTTTGATCTGTTTTGATACGCCATAGTATCTCTATTGTTGAGCTATGTACTGTAGTACATGTCTTTGTTACACCCTGTGATATAGCAAGTTGGTAGAGTCTTTAGCAAGTGGGGGAATCAATGAGCCCAATATTACGGTAAAAAGTACATGTATTGTAACAGGGGCATATATGAGATAAATAAATATTCTTTATGATATCTTTGAGGTTTATTGCCCTAGCAGACTGATCAATCTAGAATTGACTTAAACCTACAATGCAAGGCCTGCATTTTTCTCTGATTCCAATCATGATTCGTCATCCAACTTACTCTTGATAAAGATGCGATCAAATAAGATTTCGTTAAGCAGAGAAAACCTCAGGCTTTATGAACTTTATTTATTCGCACAAGTTGTAATCATCACAACAAAACCAAAAGGCCATGGGCAAGAGAACATGCGAAATGGATAATATACTGATGTAAGCTGTTTTGAATCACCAGAAAAGCCCCTAAAAAGAACGCGAAAGTTAACAAAGGTATTGGTGCACAGGGCAACGATCAAAACAACACGGAACAGAAATAGCATTACATATATTAACTTAGAGCACAACAGAAAATCAGCAAATATGCTGAAACATGTATGCCCCGAACATGAGTAAATACATGCAACACCACCACCAAGCATTTTGCTCCCCCAACAAGGGTTTCTTCAAGTGAACAATGAAATATCAGTACAAAACAACACCTTACAATCCGAAATCTGAGAGTTGAGTTGGCACTATTCTATAACAAGAAAAACAACGAAGCCCTTCGTCTCTATGCAAGCTGAGCCAGGCTTATGCTGTTCTACAAATTGTAATAATGCAAAAAGTGGGGGAACCGACAAGCCCAAAATCATTGTAAAAACTAGATGTATTGTAACAGAGAAATACGAGATAAATAAATTCTTCTAATGAACAGACAGATCGATCTAAAATGACTTAAACCTAGAATGCAAGGCCTGCATTTTGCTCTGACTCCAATCATGATTTCATCGTCCAACTTGCTCTTCATAAAGATGTGGTCAACAAAGATTTCGATAAGCATAGAAAAGCTCTGGCTTTATGATCTTTGTATATTTGTACAAGTTGGAGTCATTATCACAAAACCAAAAGGCCAAGAACCAGAGAACAGGCAATATGGCTATGCTGATATAAAGCTACTTTGAATAGACCGAGAAGCCCAAAAAAGTGTGTGAAAGAAAGGTATGTTGCACATAGCAACCATCAAAACAACACAGAACAGAAATAGCACTACATATGTTAACTTAAAGCACAGCAGAAAAGCAACCAACAAGCTGAGACATGTATGCCCCCAACATGAGCAAACATAACACGAATTACCGAAAACACAACAACCAAGCATTTTGCTTCGCAACAAGGTTTCTTCAAGTGAACAACAAAACATCAGTACAAAACAACACAGAACAGAAATAACACTACATATGTTAACTTAAAGCACAGCAGAAAAGCAACCAACAAGCTGAGATATGTATGCCCCCAACATGAGCAAACATAACACGAATTACCGAAAACACAAACCACCAAGCATTTTGCTTCGCAACAAGGTTTCTTCAAGTGAAAAATGAAACATCAGTACAAAACAACACCTTATAATCAGACCCAACACCTGAGCGTTGAGTCCTGCTGTTCTATTACAACAACAAAGCCTTATCCCGAGAAAACCAGGACAGATTTGCGCTGTTATATGAATTGGAATAATTCAACATGAGCATATCTGCTTGCATTCACCAAAGTTATGGCATCTCTCGCTTTATTTGAGGTGTCAAGCATACATCAGTCAGGATATCACTTGGAAAATACAGCAGAGGAAATATGATAAAGGAACTGCCTGAAACCATCGGCAAAATGATAATCATGATTCACTCTCTTTAGCTTGAGCCATTAGCTCTGCCTGCATTCTCTTTATCTCCAGCTCCCTTTCCATCCTCTCTTTCTGAAAGAATAAAACCACTATCAGCTGCTTCCTTAAAAAAAAATCACAAGTACAACAAACTACAGACACTGACAGTGCATGTATTTGCATATAGGGATGATAGTGGTTTTGGTGGTCAGGTGCATATGTGGGTGATGATGGTGTTCTTAGTGGAAACAGAACATAAAACAAGTGAATTTATTTGTCCGTGTTTCAGTCTAGCACTACAAAGGGTTCATAATGCTGTCATGTTTTCACATCAACTTTGAAGAATGAGGATCCAAAAAGGATTAAGCAAGAATATAGAAGCAAAAGAACTGTCCCCTAGGAAACAAAACCACAACAACTTCCCATCCCTCAGAAATAGTGGCCATTAGTTGACACTAAATGAAGAATTGGGTACAATGGAGACCAAAGTTTAATCATAGCATCAGTGTCATGGTGTGAACATACCCAATAATGATCACACATGATGTATTTTCAAACAGGTTACCCTGGCAATATACCATTGTACCCCTCATTCTAAATTGCTTTGGAACCGCAATCTGGACACTCAGGACTCAGAACAAACCATAATCATATACAACCTGAAAGCATGAGGCAGCTGATGCAGTTAAGATTAACTTTCAATTAACATTTTGTTGCAGCCATGGAACTCTTAAAAGGTTGTATTGATAGGTGCAGGCCCAACTAATGCTTAATGCAGAACTGGACCTGCAAAAATTGAGTGCCATTTTTGCAAATTCATGAGGTAAAGCCTCAAAGGCTTTCCTAGGGTACATGCTTTCTATAGTTGAGAATAGACTGTTTTCTGATGTCTCCGGTTACAGGTTCTTTCACTACACTATATCTGGTGCTTAAATTCAATTGTGTTTTCTGTCAGAGATGTAACGTCTGAGTCCATTTTGTTTCTGACAAATAAATTTATATAAGAGTCGTTCACTCGTTCCTAGTTTAGGACACAAACTTGCGTGTCCCTTAGCAAGTCGAAATGCATAATCCAGAAAAGAATGCTAAGAGGACCAACCGAAGAAAGCCTATGCTTCAAAACTTAACATCAGACTAAGAATCCCAGATACGTTTACAAATTCCTTATCGAATACACAGTTCATCAGGCCATTTCGGATCCAGCAATCACTAGACCATTCCCAGATTTAAGTGGTTCGAGCAATTGCTAATCACAGGCATATACGGTCCAGATCTAACACGCTAAGGCGATAATGCAATCTACAAGCGGCACGCGCATAGCAACGAGGAGTGGATTCGAATTCAGAGGGGGAAGGGGAACAGATTGAGCCAGTGATTAGTTTACCTTCTCGTCCTGGTGGAGAGCGATCCAGACGTGGACCCTGTCCATGGATTGCCAGAAGAGGAACGCCCCGAAGGTCATCGCGAAGTAGGTTGCCACCCGCACCATCTTCTTCCTCTCCTCCGATCTCTCTGGCTGCACCCCTCTCTCCGGTTCTCCGCGGCGGATTGGGGAATTTGGCGACGGCTGCGGCGTCTTCTGGGCACGATGGAAGGTATCTCCCAGTGGACGGCTGGGATCCTTTTGGGCTGAGAGGAGTGATTTAGGCTGGGCCTCCATTCCCTGATGGGCCTGAATCATCTTTCCAGTGACTGTACTGACGACTTAGCTGGTGGCTGATGCTGAGAGAACACCAAACAGACGCAACACCCGTGTAGCTGGTGCTGAGAGAAAATACTGCTGGCTGGTGGCTGATAAGCCAAGGGCGACCGAATGAAAGCCATAAAACATTAGACAAACCGCGTCCGCTTGATCCTCATTCTTTCTTAAAAAAGCTGACCACTCCATCTCCAGAGAACCAAACAATTTGGTAAGCTCCGACAATCTATTACCAACTCAATTCTCAAACCAAACACCGTACAAGTAAAATAAGATACCTATGTACTCCACCCATGAGTTACAAACATAAATATTTTCCTTCAGGCAAAAAATTGTGGCATCTTTATGGTATACTTCATTCACAAGTTACAGTTAACAAGTTACATATACACCAACTACAGAAACGATTACAATAGCAAGTACAAGCACCAGGAACGTTACGAAATAACGAAGTTGCCATTGCATCTGTGCGGCAACAGATTGTACACAATTTTGTTTCCACTTACATTAGCTGCCTAATAGCAGTGCATAAGATGTCTTCCCCTTTTATATTACTGGCATCCGAGAACAGAATGAGTAATGGATGTATTTTCGGACAGCAGCATAACTGAGCTGCGTGCTAATCACTCTTTTTGAGAACTTAGTCAATCTAGTATCCTTTGGGTGCAGTTAAGATCCATGTTTCAGTCATCACTGCAGCAATCCACTTCTCTTCCCCCAACCCATGGCTATTATGTACAAAATCACACAGCCAGCAACAGTCCCGAAAACAGTTTCCCAAAATTTCCTGTTTGACGCTTGAGCCTCCTCTGCATTTGTGAGATCGGCGTCGTAAAGTGATATGCCAATGTTCATCCCAAAAAGTCCAACAACAGCCACTCCAGCAGTAATGACAACAGTTGCAGTTGAGAGCATAACCCCCATCTGTAGAAGCTGATTCTGCTTGTCGTCCAGCATTATATTGATATAATCTTCTGTATCGTCTACATACTCCCTCAGCTTCAATCATAGAGAAGACATAAAAGGCTCAGAATATGTGAATGACAAAGCCAACATCAGAATCTGGTTTTACCAATCCATGAATGTTGAGACTTGAGAGACCCTACACTAGTGTCCTTGTAGCCAATGGTCGCTTATGGTAGACATCAAAACTCAAACAAAAGCACAACATGTAGAACAAACTAAGCCAGTGTCACAGGATTCACTAAATACGCTGCGCCTTTGATCCAGCAAAAATGCTAGTTCTTAAGATTGGCTTGTTTAGACAAATAAAGTCATTACTAAAACAAACAGAAATGTTGCCCTATTTATCAGAAGATGTCAAAATACATGTATCCAACTAATGGAAGGGAATGCTCAAACAAAACCCAGTCAACCAACCGGTCTATCAAGGACAGTATCTTTTCAGTGTAGTGACTGTCAGACATCATTTATAGCATTTAACATAGTTTATTTTTACTTCTCGCAGCATTGTCTTAAGTCAAAAACTTTCATCACATTTTAGAAATTCTGATCTAAAGTGATACCACACTGCTAGAAAACATTAGCTGTTACCAACAATAGCTTGTAAACTCAATAGTATTAGGATCAATATAAGTAAGAGGGTATGTGAAGGTATATTACGTGTGATAGCTTGTTAAGTGTGCCATCAATCTGAACAAAGTAAGCCTCTAGAAGCATCTCGAGTTCTTCAATGTTTGGCTTATAACCAATAAAGCTACCATTACTTCCATCTGCCTCACTTCTATAATCTTCATCCCTAGACACAAGAAAAAAAATATGATACAATACATTAACAAAATGGTATGTGCAAACTTTCAAAGAGATGCATACAGACCGCTCCAGGTTATTTATGGATATAAGGATCTGGGTATAGTTTGTTCTATTCTTTCAAAGAAAAATAAAAGTATCTTGCTATGATGACTTGCCTATCCTCCTCTGTTTGAGATGGTTCATCAACCTCCACTATAGATGAAGCCTCACTGATTTCTTGTTGGCTAAGCTTCTCTGTCAAGTACATTTCAGCCATATCCATTTCATCATCCAGCAAATGCTCAAGCTCATCCCTCACCTTACAAAACATGATTTTTAACAAGGGCAAACTACATTAGTAAAGCAAGCAAGTTTCTAGCAAGGAAACTATATTGTACACCACCTTCCTATTTGACAGCAATAACACTTAACTACAATTTGTTTGATGGCCATATGACATATACACACCAGGCACCCTCATTTATCCCCACCATATATAGGTCTGAATCCAACCAGAAGGACCTAATGTTGATAAATTTGAAAGAAGATTGACATTAACTAGATCAAAGAATTTCAATTGACTACCTTCTGTACACGACCAGATATCGCCACCAGGCGGCTCTTGATTTGCCTAACTCGCTCAAGGTTTAGTGTGCTGATCTTCGATGTCAGCTCATCTAATGCTGGATATGCTTCTTGCTCCAGAGTAGAAGTCTATGAAAGAACAAAATGAAAGGGATGTGAGTCATTACAGGAATCTACAAGAAGGCTATGTTTTGTTTATTTGCAACAGGTACTTGGCTATCTTAAAAGCAATCCATAAGCCTTATTCTTAAATGCACTATAGAAGAAACATGTAAGAGATAATGGTCATAAGCTATTTTAAACAGACCAGCTTCTACATGAAGCTCCTAACTCTAGTTATCAGAACGTCTGGAGAGTATCCAATATTCTATGAACAAGAACAACAAAGAGGTGACCCAATATTCTATGAACAAGAAAAACAAAGATATAATTCCTGAAAAGCCAATACAATTGATAAAAGGATGCTAAAGCACAATATGCAGGACGTGAATGATATAAATTCAATTGAACACAGATGACCTGAAAAAAAGATACAGATGCGAGCACATACTTCCTCTTCCAAAGATCTGCAGGCTGACTCAAGGCAGACTTCAAGCGCTCGGAATTCAAAAGGTAAAACCTTGGCATTTCCATCTTTTGCAGCAGCCAAATTAGGCATACTGCTGCTGCTAGTCATTTCAGGAACAACAGCAGTAGACTTCTTAGTCATCTCCAATTCATGTCTTTTAGATGAATTTGGAACAGGAAATGGTGAAGCAACAGCAGATGATTCACCCTCCATGTCAGTGAGATCAGCAGCCTAATAGAGAAAAGGAGGAAGCAATTAGTGATAAATTCCGGAAACACAGTATTTCTTATATAACGTAAAGTGACCAAAAGACTACATCACAGTAATTTTATCTTTCTGCCTAAGTATAACCACTTTCAGTCACGTTGCAGAAACTATGGGCCCATTGCATGAATTTGCTCTTTCAATGGCTCCGGTCGTGGGGGTGCATAGTGCAGAATGTGATCAGAGCATATGGTATTGGGATCAAACTCAGGACCACCCCTTTCAAACCTCACACCATGATTCCTAATAGTCCGTAAGACAGGAGACAACACATCTGCCTAGTGGACAGCCGAACAATAAACCAGGGGTAGGAAAACACTACCTGGTCTGAGGAGGATGCGAGGACGCGGGTTTGAAGGTCGCGGACGAAACGCGCAAAGGCGGGGTCCTTGGAATTTGGAAGCAACACCTCGGCGGCGGTGATCACGGCCTTCACGCGCTCCAGGTTGACGACGATGGCGCGCTCGCGGCCAAGGATCGTGGACGGGTACGAGAGCAACGGGTCGAGCACCCTGAGATCGCGCGCGGGAAGCCCCGTCCGCGCCATCACCGCGTGCTTCCCGGCTTCCTCCACGCGCGCCGGGCCCGACGCCGGCACCACCATCCACTCCCGGCTCGCGGCGGCAGCGGCGGCCCCCGCCTTCCGCCTCCCCACGCCGCCGCCGGTCGTACCCGTCGCGTTCGGCCTCATTGTTGACCACCAACAATTTAGGGTTTCGGTCGGGGTCGTCTCGTCGGCGTGGGGAATCCGGAACGTACGGTGGTGTGCCCGCGGCAGGTTTGGTGGTGGTCGGCTGAGAGACGATGTGGGGTTTTTCGCGAAATGAACTGGTGCCGAGGCTCTTTTCGTAAAAGTCGAGGCTCTTTTCGTAAAAGTCAAGCGATCGAATCCAGTTCTCGGATACTGGCCTGGCCCAATCTTACAAAGCCCATGAGGGCGAAGCCTAAACATCCACATACTAACTAAGTGGGCCGTTCCTAAAAAAACTAATTGGGCTTGACAAGTGGACCACGGAGCTGTACCGTTGGGGTTGAAACTGACGACGAGGGATGAGGGCTGAATAAAAGGAAACGCCGCTAAAACAGGATCGCCTCTATAGGAGGAAAGAAGCTTCTAGAGACATGCAGTGCGGCGCGCCGCCACCTGCTCCCTCGACGGCACCAAGAACTCAGGAAACAGCGCAAGAAGGGCAGCGAGGCCATGATAAGAGAGAGTTGAGCGGAGGTAGGCCAAGATGGACAGGGGGATTGGAGATTGAAGGGTCTGAGATGCCTAGGTCTGTTCTCTTCATTTCTTCTTTTTTCTCTCTACCTTTTGTGGAAGTGGAATTGAGGTTTTCTTCATTTGCTATGTATGGAGCATGGTGTTTATTTCATCCCCTTGTTTGATTTTTCTTTTAATCCTCATCTAACTCTTATGAGATTTGGCTATTCTCCACATCTAGTAAGATTGGGCTTGTACAATGAGATTAGGTTAACGATTTATAGATCTAGGGGTTGAAATTACATATTTGTGATCTAGAGAATTAGAGTAAGGCTAAAAGGGGAAATGTTGGCCTTGTGGTGGAGGTGATTAGAGATGTCGCGGCTTTGGGTGGCAAAGGATGGCTATCGGGGAGAGTTGAAGTGGGGCAACTTGCTCCCACGGATTAGCGGTAGATCTAGCGGTGGGAGTTGGTTAGAGATCTGTAATTTGGAGAATTAGAGGAAGACTCGGGAATTCAAATTAGAGTAAGGCTAAAAGAGAAAAGTTGGGTCGAGGTGGAGGTGATCTGAGATCTAAATTTTGGGGGCGGTGAAAGATGGATGCTTAGGAGAGTTGAAGCTATGCAACGGGCTCTCACTGATTAGTGGTAGATCTGGCGGTAGGAGTCGGTTAGAGATTCGTGATTTGAAGAATTAGAGTAAGGGCAAAAAGAGAAATGATAGATCTGATGGTTGGAGGTGTTTTAGAAGGTATGGGTGGCGAGAGCAGGAGCCACCGGAGGTGTTATGAAGTGCTTGTAAAGTTGCGCCCGCACCCAATGAATGCTAGCTTGGTTTTGAGGAGGAAGAAAATATGATGACAATTTAGTGAAGACCCAAAAATTGGATCATGGGAGAAGAGTTAAAATGTCTCGATGTAGGATGTGGACCTTTTATTCTTTTTATTATTGTTGAAAGATGCATCTTAATATGTATAATGTATTAGATCCACAAGGATGATCTTCAAATTTTTTTGTGTAGTATTTGTAAGTGGGCCATGCTTGTTAATATATAATTATTGATTTCGGTTTGAAAAGCTAAAGTTTTGATATTTTTTTTTAAAATTCCTCAAATTCAAGCTTCTTACTTTTGAGGGGCATGGTATGTTATTTATGTTGAAATAGAATTAGAGCATCTCCAGCAGATTACTCATCCCTTGACCCTAGTACAATCTCTCTCCCTTACCAAATTACCAAAACACATTGATGGATAGTGTGATGAATCCCCTTCATTTGGGTAAGAGGGAGGTGTGTTTTGGTAATCACCAAAAAAACTTTTGGTAGTGAGGATCAAATTGGTAATGTGTTGCAACACTTCCATTACCAAAAGGGTAGTTTTTTTTGTTATTGGGGAGAAAGATGAGTAATCTGATGGAGATGCTCTTACATGTTCCCGACTTCTTGTCCTTTAAGAATCGACCATCTACAATCAATTTAAAATTGGCTTAGCATTATTCTATAGTTTTTAAGGCTCTTATGCTTCAGCCTTTTCATTTGGTTCTTCGGCATCTTAGCATAAAGAAATAGACTCATTTGAGGAAATCATTTCTATAATAGAAAGTTACTAACGTCCAAATCTTAGCCTTTTCATTTGTTTTTTAAGTCCAAATCTTGTTCCAAAAAAGAGTGCTCTTTTAGGTTTTAGATCATACAAAAACGTCCGTTCATTACCTTTGGCCTAATTCACGAGTCAAAAGTGTCCCGCTAATTGTGTGACGAGTTAATCACCACTATGCATGATTGTGTGACGAGCAACTAAACTAATTAGTTAGGGGCATATAGGATATTTTTTATCCTCATTGTCACTGTTGTGTCTGTGATTTTATAAAATAGCATTTATTATATGATGGAGGGAGTACCTTTTTATGCCGTTAGTACCACAAATTGTCATAGGTGCTTATGGGTGTTTTGCTTTTGTATCATGTAAATCTAAGTATTTCTTGTTTCATCAACTTTGGCACCACTTTATGCCAAAATTTGCCTCATTTGTCACCTTGCCTCGTTTTGATGATTGGAACATACCTCTTAATTGGCAGTCCAAATTTTCCCAATTTTAGCATGCCATTTTTTGGCCTAGCTACTAGATACCAAGTTGTGGGTATCAAACTAATATTTCTCTACTACTTTTTTCAAAAAAAAACCCCC
This sequence comes from Echinochloa phyllopogon, assembly GCA_033239725.1. Lineage (NCBI taxonomy): Eukaryota > Viridiplantae > Streptophyta > Magnoliopsida > Poales > Poaceae > Echinochloa > Echinochloa phyllopogon. Next base: position 53,732,975 of record BTCW01000005.1, read on the forward strand.
GGAGATTCTTATATGGATTGAGATTCATCATTGGCCACTTTATCCATGTTAAAATTCAATTCAAAAGTCATCATGTCATATTTTATGGAAGTTATATTTGAATAAACTTCTTTCCTAAATAAATTTTTAGGAGCAAAGATGAGGATGACATGACCTAGCTTTAAAATCCACTAATAGATGGCATCTTATGCATAATTATATTTTGTTCATTTAATTCGAAGCCGTAATGTATCAAGTTATATTTTGGTGGTTTATAGTGGACCCAAATTAGGCAACGACTTCTGAAAATTAGCAATGTCCATAGCTAGGTCAACAATGTAGTATTGCAACCACATCGAAATTGAGGTAGTATAGCTAGCTAAGAGCATCTTCAAGAGATTAGCTAAAAAGACTAGTCAAATTTATTGATTTAGCTATTCTTAAAAATAGATTTGACTAACAAATGACAGAGTAATCCAATAGGTTCTGTAAAGATGACTACTGAGGTAGGCTAGCTAAAAATAGCTAGCGAATGAGGTGGGATGGAGAGCCATTAAATTTGGAGGGTCATTTACAGAGTTCGTTGGAAACGTTTTTTTCTCTAATAATAGCTAAATTTATCTTTAGAAAACGATTTGGTTTGTCTCTTGGAGATGCTCTAAGACAATTTAATGAGGGCAAATTTTGGATGATGCACCCAATTTATGCTTGTCTTGGTTACTAAACCAAATAGTTATTATTCACCAATAACTTCTTGTGTTTCCTAGAGATATGGGCAAGGAAGCTAAGATCATAAACTCCCTTGCTCCATGCATACAAAGGTTTTTAGCTAGTAGGTGTAGGCGGATGGCGTTGTATCCTTGGACGACTATATAACCAGCCTTGTAGCCAACATCGTAGAGCATATTGTATTGCTTGACAATGATGGCTAACGTGGCAAAAAGTTTGTTTTTGACCACGGCAAGTCAATGATGTTGGCCACTCTCTCTTACCATGAACTTTTCTTATGTCCATAACATGTTTTCCCCATCATTCTCTGTGGTATCATTTTCTCTGGAAGCTACGATATCTTTCAAATTGTCGATGTTTCATTGAAGTTGTGAAATTGGAGAAACGTCTTGACTTGTGTGGCCGCTTAAATATAGGGAAATGGCAAGAAAATCTTTCAAGGAGAATGAGTGCAATGTTGACCATGTGGAGCATTGCAAATATGTTTTCTCTAAGATATTGCCGAGGCGAGATGATTCTTTGTGTAAAGGAGTTAGTAAAGAAGTTGAAGGCTCTAGTACCCAAAATAAAGGCAAAGAGGGTTACATTTGCAGTAGAAATTCTCCATTATTTGCGGAACAAATCAATGGCCTATCGAAGAATGATAATGAGAGAATAAAGCTTGCCCTTCATGAGACTATTACATTCCTTAACAATGATGTTGATGAGGTAACTACTTGACATTGTACTCTTATTATATCCATCATACTTTATTGACTTAGTTTGTTGTGAAATCCTTGCAATACTTTCTTCTAGAAGCCAACAAGTTTTAAGATTCCAACTTGACGGCATTGACCTGGCGTCCACAATAGTTGTGGAGCTCCATTATGGCTTAATTACTTTCTAATTTGATGTGGAATGTACCGACACACAATCCTTCTTCTCGTTGTCTTGGTATTGCATGTAGCACCATGGCTAGGGTTTAGATGATGCCACTCAAAGCAAGGCAATTGGATAGGGTATAGTTGATGCAATGTCATATTAAAGGGCACTAGTCTACTTGGGCCACGCTGAAGCACCTAAAATCAAATTGAATACCAAAAAAGAGCCACATTGGTAAGTCAATGCTACTCAAGTAGGGCTTAGTTTGGTTTTTTTATTTTTGAAATATTATTTTATTAGCAAATTGTGAAATTAAGTGCCAAAATTAGGAAATTGCAGATCAAGTAGCATATTAGCCATGGTGTCCGACAAGAGACTTATCGGCGGCTAGAGGGCCGACAAGAACATATCGGCTCTTGGATACCCCACTGGACCTGGAATATGTTCGCTCAACATAGCCTTCCATCCATTATGTGGGTAGACCTATACCTTGCCAACCAACCGATTTGACCTACCCGTGACTTACACATTTTGGCACCTATTTTCGTAATTTTCCATGAAAGTAATGATATTTTAAAAAATAAAACTTAGCTTGGAGGACCCTCATAATGTGCTATTTTGATGATACATGAAGATGTGGATAATTTAAGGCATGGTGGAATTGGGATTGGGTGTATAACCCCAGAAATCCATTTCTATTGGCATTAGCATAAGCCCCTTCCCCTTCTCTTTCCCAGCTTGCATTCAGCCAATTCAGCCATTTTAGTTGAGGTCAAGCCTCATACAATTGGAAGGTGCAAATCCAAATGTGTGTAATCAATGTGCAATTGGTGGTTGCATTGAAGAGTAACATGCAACTCATGGTTGACTTGGCCTGAAATGTGGGGACTTCATAAACTTTTGCCTTGCAAAGCGAAAATGAAAAACTAATACCTTTCTTCTATCATATGCTCATGTAACCAACATGACCACAATGAGTTTGCGCATCTTTCAACATATGGATTAAACCATTCTGGACTAACTGTTATGCTTGGCAGACCATGGTGAACCATGACATGCAACACAGTTTGTTTTACCATATCTAACAGCAGGTGTCATGCTTGGTACCTTTTCTGTTTTCTGTACCAGGGAATATCTTCATCCTATTTTTTATAGAATGCAGGAGAGTTTCTCAGTTTTGTGATAATGTGATGCCTACACATGATAATCTAAATAGCTTCCCAAAATCCTGCATAAAAGATGTAATGCAACCAGGTTTACTTGGCACCTTGTCATGTCAAATTATGTCAGAAGACAATATATCATGTTAGCCAACTGTGGAAACTTGTTCACTATTTCTTGTCAACACAAGACGTTGACAGAACTTCTTGCAGGTTGATCGAGATATCCAGGCAATGAAAGAAAGTGGTGAAACATGTCAGGAGGCTCTGAAGAAGTTATCTACTGGTTTGTTGGGAAAGGTATACTTACAGAGCATGGCGCGATGGTTGGATAATCTCTCGCAGTAGTATGTTAAAATACATTGTAAGAGTTATATAGGATACAAGTGAGACAGTTCTCTCTTTTCAGCTTGGTAACATTGCGCAAGGTGTTGACGACTTGCTAAATACAGCAGCATCCAAATGCAGGTGCCATACTCTGTCATCTGAAACAAGCCATGTGCTTATTTATGTTGATTTTAGAATTTGATATCCTATGTATCTATAGATTACAACAATGTGTTTTAAGTCCACCTTTCACTGTGCTGCATATCATTTTTTCCCTCCCCTGCAAAATTACTACTATCTGATGGTAAACGTACCCTTTTGTTGAATTGCTGTATATTGGAAGATCTATGAGTACTGAGGAGAAGATTGAGCTCGCTAATCGCATCCGGAAGCTCCCAGAGGAAGCACTTAGTCGTGTCGTGGAGATAATTACAACAAGGAAACTGGCAAGTCAGAGTTCTGATCGAATAACCATGAACTTGCGAGAATTAGTATGTTCTACTTCTGCATATCATTTCTAAATAAATGCTATTGGGACTGGTACCCCTTGAAAATACAAGAAGATTCCTGACCCTCTATTGTTTTCCTTTTGGTTAGGATGATGCAACTTTGTGGAGGCTGTATTACCATGTGGAGTACGTGCTAAAAGAAAACAAGGCGTGATTCTCAGTGCTACATGGCCATAGCATCCAGCATGAATCCTTACCTGAATATCCAGTGTAAGCCCTACCCCACAACTCAAAGGAGCACTTGGAACTTTGGAGGATCGTTGTGATCTCAGGTGCAGCACATTGGAATGACAATGTTTTGCAGCATTCACCTTGGCAAATCATCACTCATCAGCACTTCAGCTTATCGGTGGTAGGGACCTCTGTATGTGTACAGGGACGTAGGTGCTCTCAATGAGGGACGTACTCTCAATGAGCCCTAGAGTTGAGAAATTAGCATGGTAAACCCATGGGCAGTGGTGGCAATTTTTTTTATCCATGTCACACTGCAAATTTTACGAACTCCTTCAGATGTTATGGGGATTGCTGCGGCATCCTCATCCGCAAAAGGCAAATATATGCTTCCCAATGATTGATTGCCCTGCTCAATGGTTTGGTAAACCAAGGTCGAAGGACAGAAGATAAAACAGTATTCTTCTATTGCAATGACACCACACTAGGGAACTCTGATTGGTGGATGGTCGAGTGTCGCATTGCATCAATCAATCCTCTTCCTCCTTTGTGGCTTAAAGGAAATTTATCAAAGTTATCCCTTCACTTTTTCAAAAGGCATGGTGTGTGTGCTTTGCACCGAGATAATGGGACGATCCGAATGAGAGTAACAGGATACCTGGTGATGGCTTCGAAACATATTTTAGTGCTGAAATAAGGTATCTGCCACAATGAAAGTTATGGTCATTACCGTCATGATGGAAATGGCTTTGCTTTTAGCCTTGAAAAAGCCACCCAGGAAGAATTGGAGATCAGCTGACTTTATCGGAGTTGTATTGTGTAGACCTGCAAACGTCATGAATAAACTACCATTGCTGAGTGCTGACATTCAGGAGCTGTTTGGTTAGATGCCCTGGAGAGCCAAACAGCAGGTTAGGTTAATTTGAACCTGACTTTGGTTTGATGAGAAACTGTGCCGCGAGGTGGATTTGAGCTCGAAACCAAACGGATCCAACAATTTGAATTGGAGGTCTGGACTCTGGAGCCATGTGCACGACTTATAGCAAACAAACAATTCAACTTTCAAGAACCAAACAAACTCTCCCAACAATGAAACTAAAACTTATAGTCTCCGAAAAACAAAACGTCAGTGAACCCTCAATGCCCAGTCACTACTCGAAGAAAGATACCGCCACCATCTCAACAGAGAAAAATTAGGTACGCCACATATAGATAAGGTATGTGATTCTTAGACAAGGTATGCCACATATATATAGTCCTTATCACGATGTGGAAACGTCTTCATGTTTCTTTCCTTCCATATATGCCACAAAAATTGAATGACTAGACCATCGAAGTCTCTGAGTTTTTATTTGCCGACGAGTATAGACGCAAACACTCGTATACACGGTACGTTGTCTATCACCGAAAAAATTATTCCCCATGATTTCTGGAATAAATTCCGAAAAAAAACATACATTATATGGATGGCATATAAGAAATCTTACCAACTGATCTGTAATCACTATACGTATCAGATGAATTGATTCACTGATATACGGATGCTTAACAACCTATCTCAAATTCTTACTATAGTCTTAAAAGAAACAAACACTGACAAATGAACAAACGTACTTCCTCAGTGTATGTAGCACCGAAAGTTTTGTTGCACCGGCGAGCAAGATCAGCTTCGCCTCTCCCTCCACGTACCGCCGCCGCCGCGCCGCAGTGGTGACCGCCGGCACCGCATCACCTCTCTACCTATCGCAACTTTTCTGCTATTCTCAGCTACCGGACACGGAAAAGAGGAGACAGCTGACGCAGAGAAAGAGAGAGAGCGAGAGCAAGTGGTGGCATGAGGGCTACGACACCTATGACGTTGTGGTATGGCACCGAGGCGGCGAGGCACAGTGGAGAGAACGAAATCGCGCAACCGGAACCATTCTTTCTATCTATGGGAACTCCAGTGAATCAGTGATGACTGATCTTTCGAAAAGAAAGGTGTCGTATTGGTGGTGATCAGCTTTTTAGCCTGCTCACTTTTTCCCAACAGGGAAATGTTAGCTTGGCTTTTATACTAAAATATATCGATGGAAATAAGCTTTTTTTTGTTTTTGTTTTCTTCCCGGGAAGTCGGCATCGTGGCGCGCGTTTGCGGTTTCTTTGCCTGTCTATATATGTATCGGCTATGCAGAGAGTGTTAGGCCATGTCCTTGCTTCCTGGGTCGTGCAAGCTTAGCTCATACGGAAGCAGGGGGTGACAAGAGAGAAGCAAGCAATGGCTGCTAGTTCTTCCATGGACACTGAAGCTGCAGGCCATGAGCTCAAGGGCAGTGGCTACACCGTCTCAGCTACAGCTCATGCAGTAGACTCAGGTATGGAACATGCCGGATCGTCAACACGAGCTAAGCTAGCTAGTGTCTCGCGTCTTGGTGTTTGGTTTGTTCTGAATTCTGAATTTCTGATCCGGTTCAGTTGATCGTGTTGTTGTTGTTGTCCCTAGACTCGTGGCAGCAGGTGGGGGTGCTTCTGGTGATCGGCTTCAACTGCGCCTACGTGCTGAGCTTCTCCAACCTCATGATGGCGCCGCTGGGCTGGGGCTGGGGCATCACCTGCCTGCTGCTCGTCGGCGCCGCCGCCTGGTACGGCAACTGGCTCCTCGCCGGCCTCCATTTCATCGACGGCCAGAGGTTCATCCGGTACAGGGACCTTATGGGCTTCGTCTTCGGTACGCACTAATTGATCGATCACACCAAGGAAAGGAGAGAGATGTTTGCAAGTTATCTGATTCTGAAGAAGCAGCTGATGTGTCTGTTTTATGCTTTGTTCTGAACCTGAAGGGAGGAAAATGTACTACATCACTTATTTCCTGCAGTTCACCACTCTGCTTCTCTGCAACATGGGCTTCATCTTACTAGGTGCAAGAGCACTCAAGGTATCCAAACAATCCGATCATGATATCCACCAATTTTTTCTTGATTTGGCAGGAGAACAGACTGATTAACCCCATAATACCTCACTGCTCGTGGTCATTAACCAAATAACCAGGCAATCAATGTGGAGTTCACCCACTCCCCTGCAAGGCTCCAGTGGTTCATCACCGCCACCGGGATCGTCTACTTCGCCTTCGCCTACTTCGTGCCGACGATTTCTGCCATGAGGAACTGGCTCGCCACGTCGGCGGCCCTGACGCTAGCATACGGCGTCACTCTGCTGGCCATACTAATCAGAGATGGTGAGACCAGGCCACCTTCTGCTGATCATCATATGCTTTCTGAATCCAAGCTATAGCCGCGTTAGCAATTACCAACTTAACTCGCATTGTTTTATTTACCATTTAATTAGGAAAATCCAACGAGCAGAAGGATTTCAACGTCCATGGAAGCCCATCCGAGAAGGTGTTCAACGCGCTGGGCGCCGTCGCCGCCATCCTCGTCTGCAACACCTCCGGCCTGCTCCCGGAGATACAGGTCTGGATCGAAATGGTCTCTCTTTTTTTTTGTCTGTTAGGTGTTACCTTCTCAGGTGCTCGATCAAACAACCCGTGCGCCGACGGCGACGCGTGTGGCTGCCTGTGGTTGGTTTGCCCGTGACCTCGACGCCTGACACGCTTTACATGTATGAAATGATCGTTTGGTTTCAGTCGACGGTGCGGGAGCCGGCGGTGCACGGCATGCGGCGGGCGCTGCTGCTGCAGTACACGGCCGGCGCGGCGGCGTACTACGGTGTCAGCGTGGCCGGGTACTGGGCGTACGGGTCGTCGGTGTCGGAGTACCTCCCCAACCAGCTCGGCGGGCCGCGCTGGGCCGCCGTGCTCATCAACGCCGCCGCCTTCCTGCAGAGCATCGTCTCCCAACACGTACGCCTTTTCTACATATATATGTATATATAATATATAGAGAGAGTAGATAGTGACCGGCCGGTCGGCATCGTTGCATTGTACGTGCAGCTGTTCGTGGTGCCGATCCACGAGGCGATGGACACGCAGCTGCAGCGGCTGGACGAGGGCATGTTCTCCAGGTACAACCTGACGCGGCGCCTCTTCGCGCGGGGGCTCATCTTCGGCTTCAACGTCTTCGTCACCGCGCTGTTCCCGTTCATGGGCGACTTCGTCAACCTCATCGGCTCCTTCGCGCTCGTCCCGCTCACCTTCACGTTCCCCAGCATGGTCGTCCTAAAGGTTTACCTTAATTATTAAAAAAAACTCGCTGCTGCGTCGATCGATCTACATATATGCTGATGACGCACTTTGTTGATTTATTATTGTCTAATTAATTTGATCGATGCATGGTGTTGCAGATCAAAGGGAAGAGTGGTGGGAGATGGAACAGGCTGTGGCACTGGGGCATCATCGTTTTCTCCATGGTTCTCTGTGTCGCTACAACTGCCGCTGCAGCTCGTTTGATCTTCAACAATGCCAGGATCTACCATTTCTTCGCCGATATGTAGTAGAGCTGATCGATCAGTTACGCTGGCATATCATTATAGATGATTTCTCCTATAAATTGATTGTGTGGAATGCCATCGTGGTTCATTCTATCAACTTTTTACGTTGACCCAATGACCCAAAAGGATTAGGACTTTCATCCCTAATCATAAGTGGTATATCTTGATGGTGCTGCCTTTTAGCCTTTTATGTGGTCTGGCAGTCTCCACGTAGACGTATTGTAACAATGATATAGTCCTATATAGGTGGCCAATGGGACGATGAGTTTGTAAAAGGTTGTTAGGCGTTGTGGTAGTGGTATGCCATTGTTTCCATGCTTTTTCGAAGGATCTAATGCGATATGGAACAGGAAACATGTCGCCATAATGCTAAAATCGTATCATATTTACTTTGCCAAGAAAAATGGAATTGGTGGAGATTGGATGGTTCAGAGTAAGACACCCGCGTGCAATAATGATGCAGAACACGTGAGGTTAACCTCAGTTTCATGCCCAGTTGGCTGGTTGGCTTGGAAGCCAAGTTGACCATTTATGCGAAATAAGGATTTCCCACCAAGGCTCATTATTATAAAAGAACTATTTGTGTATGAGCACAGAGAAGAGTGATCTGTAAATATTGCATCTGAAAAGGATAATATAAGCAAGAAAGATGGCTCTCCAAACATCTTGTGTTGTTGAACTTTGAACCATATTTGAATCTCCGTCGAAAAGAAAGCGGGAAATCCGGTACTATCTAGTGATGATAAACCTTTTTTTTAGCTTGAATTTTACTATCACGGCACTGCTGGGAGTTTAGTGGTTATTAGGGAGTCGATAGTTTGGTCATATATGATTTTTTTTTTGTGTGGAAACTATAAATGTGAAATATTTCAGTATCTCCTATTAAAAAGGCTCGTCTCTAGTAGTAGGTGGTTCTTTTGTTCTTAAAGAAACGAAGTCCTGTTAGTCATTCGGGAATCGGCGTTTGAGCCTTCTTTTCCTGATTACGTATATGAGCCATACAGAGTGTTAATCTTCGCATGTTTCCTGACCTCTGCAGGCTCAACGCACATGGAAGCAGGTGCCAAGAGAGAAGCAATGGCGTCTTCGCTGGTCACTGAAGCAGGTCAAGAGCACAGCAGCGGCAGTGGCTACACCATTGCAGCTACTGCTCATATGCTGTATAGACACAGGTGTACTGTGTACACATGATCATCAAGATTTTTCTTTCATCTCCTCTTTGAATAGTAACTGCATCAATCTTCTCTTCTACTGTATCAGCATGAAAAGCTGCAGTAAGTCTAAACGAGTGACTAGCTCATTGGTTCTGAACTACGATCATTTTGACTGAATTTTGGTCGTTCAATTCAGACTCGTGGCACGGTGGCTCTGCTTCTGGTGACCTCCTTCAACTGCGCGTACGTGCTCAGTTTCTCCAACCTCATTCGTACTGGTGCAGTGGTGCCCCTGGGCTGGGGCTGGGGCATCGCCTGCCTGCTGCAGTGCTGCTCGTCGCCGCCGGGCTCCTAGCCGGCCAGCTGCATGTCATCGGGTACAGGGACCTCATGGGCGTTGTCTTCGGTTCTTGAACGTGAGTTGCCTTCGGTATAATACAACACATCATTGACTAAATATGAAGAATACGTATTAAAGAACCTCTAGCCTAGTGGGAGTACGTGCTTATCCCAGAAGAAGGTCGAAAGTTTTAAACGTGATTTTTACGGTTAATTCATAAGGAAATTGTACTCCACGTTTTCTATCCTGTGGAGGGCAAGAACTCTAACACCGTGATCGGCAGTTGTCCCTAACATATCCTACTAGAACTCGGCCCTACCTCCACAGCACTGGACTATATTAATGAAGAGGTTTGGGGCTTTTTTTCTCATACCAACAATTAGAAACTCGCCCAAAACTCTAAACATCGATTGCTAAGAGAGCTGGAGGAGAGTAAAAGCTCGAAGTTCATCTCGCCGATCAAGAACAACTCCTGTTCTTGACTCGGCGCTCTGTATCACGCCTACACCGACAAGTACGGTTACTTCCTCTACTGCAGGAGCTTTCATGACGACTTCTAACGCTGGTATAAGTCCATAATATTTTCCACATTAGATTGATTGATCATGAGTTAGTTTAAGATCCTGTTTATGCTTGTGCTAAGATTCAGATTCAGTAGAACGCACCATGGTATCGATACATGCATGCTTACTTAGCTCGTGCGATGACGATCATATATTGTTAGCACGGGCTGGAAATTCCCTTTGTTCTGAAGGGGAGAAAATGTACTACTGTACATCACATGGTTCCTGCATTCAGCATCCAACTTCTTGGAAACATGGGCTTCATTTTACTGGGAGCAACAGCACTCCAGGTATTGTTAATAGAGCTGAGTAATCTGACTACTTTTTTTGATGAAAAGTAAGGCTTCATAGTGAAAGATGGTGACCATGCATTATAGACCAATCTCTTATGCTCTTTATCAGAAGATTAACGCGCAATAATGCCTGAGGTGGCCGCCGATTAATCCGCTGCTTCATTATGTCGACACATCAGGCAGAGTCCATGGGAGCCCAGCGGAGTAGCTAGGCTACTTCCTATTAATCCAACCGCTTTGCAGCCGTGTTTGATTGGTTTGGTTTCAGTCGACGCTGCGGTCGCCGGCGCCGCGCGGCCGGCGGCGTCAGCGCGGCGGGGTAATGGGCTGGGCGCCTGGGCGTAAGGGTCGGCGGTGTCGGAGTGCCTCCCCGACGAGCTCGGCGGGCCGAGGTGGGCCGTCTTGCTCATCCACACCGCCGCCTTCCACCCGAGCATCAGCGGCCAGCGCCACCTCGGGGTGGCCGCCTTCCTCCCGAGCATCAGCGGCCAGCGCCACCTCGCAACACGTACGTGCCGCATTGCTAGCGAGTAGCGCCATCCTGCGCCGCGCGAACCTTAGCTATAGCCGGCGGATGGATGGGTGCGTGCCGCGGTGTATCCGTGTCGGTTTGTGCGTGGCAAATGTTCACTGTGCCGATGCACGAGGCGCTGGACGCGCGGCTGCAGCTGCTGGACGAGCCGCCTCTGCGCTGGGGGGAGCCGCATCTTGGGCTTCAACGTCTTCGTCGCCGCAGCATTGGTCAGCCATGATCAAAGGGAAGAGCGCTGGGAGATGGTGCAGTATCTGGCACTAGGGCGTCATCGCCATCTCCAGCGTCGTCGCCACCACTGCCACCGGCGTCCCCAGGCCGTCCGTTCGCGGACCTGTAAGCTTCCACTGGTGAAGTGGCTAAAAGTTGTGTTTCCCTCGATGCAGTGCGACCTGCCATGCCACCTCGCAGTAGCTGTACGCCTGTACATGTTTCTATCCCGCATCCACGTAGCACAATCTCATGCCGGTTCAGTAGAAGAAAAAGGTACTTATCCATTTCACGCAAGTGAGGTGCACGTCAGCATCAAACTCTCGATCGTCTTTTGTAAAACAGCAATCAGGTTTGCCAGTTTATTCCTCGCAAAAACAAAATGTTTGGATTTTTTTGTACAAAACGCAACAAATAACAAATTAAAAAATCTCGGACGAACAAAACGGCAGCGGCACAAAGAATCCTACTGATGTCAGAAGTCTATGTACAACTTGTAGGTTGAGTAACCACGCAGTTAAGTGCTGCCCAACACGCAATTGCAATACCCACCACCAGCTCTCTTTTTGCGGTTTTTCCTCTTTTCTTCTCTTTTGTGTTTTTCTCTGCTTTGGAAATAGCCCTTGATAAATTCTGAAACCCCACTGCCTATTGCACTGCGTTCGGATCATTCCTGGTGGGTGTAAATACTGGGACAACCCTGCTCCATCTTGGAGAGCTGGATCGACGGCCCTGCAATCCTCGAAGCCTGAATTGGTTCATGGTGGGGGCGCCTCACTGACTGGATTTGCAAACGGGTCATCTTGATGTCCCGATCTCCAGCGTGACGCAGGGTGGCTCCTATATACCACCCATTTTGCAATGATCCAAACCACCACTTGCTAGTATAATTTTATTCTTGTGGTGATGGGAGTGCGACAGATCGGGCAAGATTCGAGACTCTGTCCACAGTCACAGCAGGTCTGCAAACAAAATGCTTTGTTAGAGCATGACTAATAATTTAGCCAGCAGCAGGTTGTAAGAATCTTTACAGCCCACTTGTATAGTGATTCAGCTCTACATCATTAATACATGGCCCACTTGTCTCTCTCATAAAGTGTATTGGTTCTTGTGCCCAAGCTGGCTGTAAACTTACAGCCCATCTCCCCTCTCTCTCCTCTTATCTCTCCTCCACCTCACCATTTAGCCTTCTTGCAGCCTTCTATGATACTTGCTCTTAGGGAAGGGTATGAAGCTGACGTCTCAACACACTTCCACAACCGAAAATGACCCGAGCGACCAAGCCACTACTATACTAGATATCATAAGACAAACTGGCAGGCATGGTTTTTCAAAAAACTGGCAGGCATACTGGTTTTCATTAAAGACAAAGGCACAGGTAAGAAAAGAGAGATTCACCTGGTGTCCACAGCCAAACGCCATGTCTTTGGGGTTCACTAGGCAGATAGGGCAGACCTACAGATACATTTTGATGGTCAGAAACAAATGCTGCATGGGTGCCTCTCAAGTGATACTTCAACTCAGAGACCAAGCAGAAACCTTATTTAACAAGAAAAGAGATCAAGCAGAAATGAAATATTCTTTCAGAGCAAAAGGAGTTGTACCTGGTTGTCATAAGTGGATGTAGGCGCGGCTGGGGTGGCGTTATGTGGATTTTCGTAGTAGGGATACGGTGATGAGGATGATGAAGTCTGCGGGTAAGTGGTTGGCTTACTAAAGCTTTTGTTAGATGAATAGGGATAAGCATCATCGACTCCAGCAGGAGGAGGAAGAGGAACCCTGTCAGGAGACTTGAAAGAGCGTCGACTGCACAAAATGTTGATACAAGTCGGTATGTATTTAAAAATGGAAAAGAAATTTGAAGCAACTATTCAAGGAAAAAAAACATACCCTAAAATTCCTAATTCCACAGTTGCTTTATACTGTTGTGGTATCTCCATCAACGCTGAAAGAGCAAATGCAGCCTCTTTCCTTGATTGTGCCATGTTCTTCGACATTATCTCCGAAAAATTCACAAACTGAAGAGTAACAGATCAGTGTTAAGAAGCCAGAATTTATCTCAAATTAACAAGCAAATTTTACAGTAAAACCAATCGTCTCAGGTATGGACTATTGGTTCCGCATCAACTTACTTGGAAATTGTCAAAAGCTCGAGCAGGAATGTTGTCATCGAATTCCTTCATCATGTCCCAGGGGCCATCACCAACTCCTACCAACACAATGGACAAAGGCAGTTCACTGCATAAAGAAAAACAAAAGCAGAAACAGTCAGCGGCATCCATGACACATCAGGCTCGGTAAATTATGTTAATTGTATCAGTAATTAAAAGCCGAGTGCATTCAGTATGAGCACATCGAAACAAGATAATTAAGGACATTTGTACAGGTGTTACCTGGCCTTCACAATGGCATCAACAGTCTTCTGCTCTTGCGAACTTAGTTGTCCAGATGCAGTATCTACACTCCTCGTGACCTAAATCATTATATATGTTAATAAGAGAATAGAAAGGTTTAAATTCCTAGCATACGTTCAAACACATCAACTAATTCAATAACAAAAGTAAACATGAACTATTCAGCCAAGGTTATTATTGTCACTACAGGATTCATATTTACAGACTAGTGGGAAAAAGATAGCGTAGAAGTGAAAAGCATCAGATAGGACACATTCCAAAAAGACATCATTAAACCCGCCATTTTAAGAACAAATTTGTATTTGTTGTTGCATGTATGGACATGTCACATTTTGGTTTGCATAGATACAGGTCAATGAAAACAGCATTTATAGTACCAATGCAACAGTGAGTCTAAATCTATATGTATCATATATTAAACTCACTGCTTATAATTCACAACCATGGAATTTCTTGCAACGTCACAAGAAAAGTAAAATGGTACCTGGCCATCTGCAATTATCAATAGAACGTGGTATTGCCCACCACTTTGCTCCACAATGGTCATAGCCATCTCAATAATTGGTGCGAAGGATGTTGGCCCTGTTCAAAATCATTGCCAAAAAGGATGAATTAGTACACATGCCCAATCCAATGAAATGGCTGAACAAGGCAACAACTTACCAGCTAAGCGCAAATGTGGCACAATTTCCCTATATCGGTGCAGAGCTTCTGAGAATCCATTGCAAGGTCTCGTGTCAGGATAAAAACAAAAGACATCTTGATCATGTGTTGACGCTGAAAGAAGAAGTGTACAGTTGAATTAGGTTGTAGAGAAATGATGAAATAGTGTAATAAGAAATCAAGTCTCAAAATTCATTACCATCTCCAAATCCAAAGCATGGGATCAAATTATCTTCATCAAATTTCGACATTGTTTGCCCAATAATTGAGATGGCTTGTTCGTAAGGATTTGGTGTGTTACTAATGTGATGTAAACTACGCCCATGGAAGGAGAATTTCCCTGATAACAGAAGTAAATCATTAGCATTGGTAGGTGAGGCATTGCACCCAAAAAAATGTTATAAGCAAATAAAACAAATAAATAGTCCACAAACACTAACCTGTCCACTCGTTGCTCTTTGTGAAATCAATGCCGACAATAAGATTCGACGATTCAAGTCCTGCTTGAGCTAGAGCATCAGTAACCTGCAAGAGGGGAAGGTTTTATCTTCAGAAAGACAGTCCACAGGAATAACAGTAGCATAACTGAATTTCAGCGTTTGTTTAGGTGCCTAAATCTTGTAGTAATAATGAAACACAAGCCAGCATAAAGAGAAAAGGCTACAGCCTAGAGACATTTAATGCAAATAAATCTTACATCAATAAACTATCAATTACAGCAAAGACTTTAATAAGTCCACATTACAATGATTAGATATTGAGAGTGCATGTTTAAAGGGTTAATTGATCCCAGAGCAAAAAAAAAGTGAAACAGATGTAATTGCCCATGAGGTAGATTATATAATTTACATGGGCCCAGCCACTAGGTGCCTAAATCTTGTAGTAATAATGAAACACAAGCCAGCATAAAGAGAAAAGGCTACAGCCTAGAGACATTTAATGCAAATAAATCTTACATCAATAAACTATCAATTACAGCAAAGACTTTAATAAGTCCACATTACAATGATTAGATATTGAGAGTGCATGTTTAAAGGGTTAATTGATCCCAGAGCAAAAAAAAAGTGAAACAGATGTAATTGCCCATGAGGTAGATTATATAATTTACATGGGCCCAGCCACTACTTTGTCCCGCACAGCCATAAGCTCATCCCGGTCTGGCCATTTTGGCAAGAAGAAAACCAGGCAACCAGACAACTCACTAACTCTCACCAAACATAACAGCAAGCCAAAGGCTGGTGCTCCTGATAATGCCAAGTTGCCAACCTTATGAAAAAAAATTATCGTGTATTCTTCCAATGAGCTGTGACCACAAAGTCGTCTATCTACTTTCGTGTGCATGAATCCTTCATCAACAGTAACCTATCGTTGACCACCAATTTAACCCGCCACCCCAATATGAATATGAGCAGCATATCAAATCGGTCGACTAACGACGGAGCATTCTAATCTCCTTTGACATATCAATTCATTCTAGATTGAAGAACCACGGAGCAGAAATCAGTCATGGTCTCCAAACTTGGGGACTTCCGAGATCTAGACGAAGCCTCAGCGAGCCAACGGTGAGTTCAAATCGATCCGATTCACCACTGCACTAACTAAGATCCAACATCCAACACGAGGCATGGAGCCGCAGCTGCCGCTACGATTCACTAAGAACAGGATAAAAAATCGCACGCGTACCTGATCCACAGAGTGGTAATCGTCGGCAATCCGCGAGTACCGCCGGTCGAGCTGCCGCGGCTTGGCGGCCTGCGGCGGCGGAGCACCGGCGGGGGGCTGGTACGCCGGGGCCGCGTACGGCGTGGAGTAACCTCCTCCCTGCTGCGGCGCCGGCACGCCGTAGTAGCCCGCGCTCGTGTCCTGGCCGTAGTAGGCACCGTACTGCGGCGTCGCCCCCGACGGCGCCGGGAAGGAGTGCGAGTGGCCGTACCGCCCGTGGCCGCTCGCGTCCTTCGGGCTGCTGCTCCTCGACGGGCTTCCCCCCATGGCTCTCGACTCGGTCGCTGGGTCGGTCTGATGGATCCCGCGTGCAACAGCGAAGGAACACGAAGATGCAGCCGGCCGCTCCTGTCCTCTGGATATTTGTGCAGGGTATCAGGCGAAGGCTCAGCGGCTGTGGCAACGGCGGCGGCGGAGACCAGATGTGGGAACGAGACTACGCTACCGCGGCCGCCGCCGTCTTAGCGAAGGTTTTGAAGCGAGCGCGAGGCGAGGCGAGGCTTCGCGTCTCCTTCCTCCGGCGACCGCGCTGCCCGTTTGGATGTGGGAGAGGGAGAGGGAGAGGCAGAGGCGCAACGCAACCGCGCTGGCTGAGCTGGGTTGCCTTGACTTTTTGTGGGGAAGTAGTTTTCACCGATCACGGGTTGGAGTCTGCACTCGGGGTTAATATATGACGTACGGCCTGGCCTGGTGGGACCACACCCAGCCGCCGGGTTAGCTTTTTCACGAGTTTAATTAAGTTTTAACCCGTGAGGGGGAAAGACGAAGCAGCCGTGGACCTGCGGCGACCTGCGGGAGAAAGCGCGGAAGCTTTGGCCCTTTGGGCCAATGTGGGCCGCCGGGCCGCGGCGTATAACACACGTGCGGAGGAAGGAAACTTTCCGTCGTTTGCGTAGGCAACGGGCATGGAAACTGAAAAGCACGAATCTTATTGCACGAAAAAAACCTGCATGGCTGCCAGTTTTTAGCATCTTTCACGCGATTCTGAGTTCTGACCAGAATTTTTTTTTAAAAAAAGAGAGAGTTCTGACCAGGAGAGGTTGATTAGTAGTTAAGCATCCACTAAGACATGCTTCTGTTGGAATTTGTCATGATTTCCTCGCATATAGTTTACTCAACCGTATTGATCTTTCACATGATTACATAACATCGGATCCTTATCGTATCCGGTCGACGGTCGATGCACATGTGCTATGCCCCAATGTCATCGATGTCAATTTGTTATTTTTCATGGTCGCATTTCGTTGGAACGTACATGTGCTGACTTGCATGTCCTAGTTAAATCAAACTGTACACAGAACTCAATGTGATTCGCATTTTTTTTTGCTAAAACTATTCTCTTATTCTCTTAAAGACATGTACAACAGTTCAGACAGTTGATGTCTATTTAGAGGGTGTTTGGATTCGTTTTAGTCCCATGACTAAAAGTAGTGGGACTAAAACTTGCTAGTCTCACCCATGCTTGGATCCAAATACTAAAGGGACTAAATGAGCATTTATTATCCTCCCCTTCCTTAATCCTCTATGGCCCATGTCGCATTCCCACACGCGCCAGCGAATAGGAGGGGATGGTCTGTGTTAAATGAGGGGAATTAAATGAGGAGAGAGAGGACTAATCCACATTTTAGTAGGGATTTCCCTGACTAAAGAATTTTAGTCTCAAGACTAGTTTTAGCCCCTCTTTAGTCAGGGGTGCTTGAAACTTTAGCATCTCAAAGAGACTAATTTTAGTCAGACTAATTTTAGTCTCTTGGATCCAAGCACCCTCTTAACACACACAGACAACTAAATAGACAGTTCTACAATAGACTGTCTATTTAGCCGTCTATATAACAATTAATACCCACTCTGATTACTATTGTTTTACATGGGAGCACGAGCCAAATCAGTAGACAAAATAGTAGGCAACGATCCTCTCTTTCCTTATTAAATGATGGCTATATCAGTTATTTTACATAGATAGTTATACATGTCCTAACGGTAGCGAAAGTGTCTGGTGATTGTGATAGCTTCATAAATCTTAAGACATGATGTTTTGGTCTCTCAAAGATGATCGCAGCGACCGTGTACCCGTATTTGCTTTTATATGCATGGATATAAGAATGTGTACGTGTATATTATCGATCTGGTCCATACCGTGTTTCGTAAATGAGATTGCAAAAAATATTAGGACTCAGCAGTAAGCAACAAAGTAAAAAAAAATGACGTTCTCTTGCTGCAAGGTGCAAGCAGCTGTCGATTATTCCAGCAATGCAAACGTAACTCCCCTATCAGTTTCGTAGTATAAACTGATTTGTTTTCAATCGCACACCATCACCGGCGACGACTTTGGGGTACTGGTACTTGGTGGCTGCAGGTCCAGAAGTCTTTGTATCTGATCTTAATCTTTGGCTTCGTAAACCTAAAGAATTGAGGTCAATTTAGAATTCTATTGATGTATATGAGATTACAGGTGGTGTACCTTTTCTCGCATGGAAAATATATTAAGTCCTACGTCATTGGATCATGTCATCATTCCAACCTTCATATATGTGGGCAATTAACATCGTCATCTTATCACGTAAGCAATGTTCGTCAAGAGCGCACGTACCCCAACTATTCAACTGCGTGTAGATACAAGATTGTCCAAGATTTTTCTTTTGAAATGAAGATTGTCCAATGAAATTAAGTACAGCAGTCCAGACAATTTTTTTTGTTATCTATACAGATCAAGATTGACGAGTGACGACGATGTCAATATATCAGAGAATGCCTGATACGTATACGGCACTGCAGGAATTGAAGGATACAACATCATATCTTTTTTATCAAAAAAAAAAGGATACAACATCATATGACGCGTATACTTAGCTCAGAAGAAACTACCAGTCAGTGAACTTGCCGGATACGATTACTCACTACCACCATTTCTTATCCATGTTTTTTTCCCCTTCTTGCTCTTCTTTCTTTCTTTCCCTTTTAATTTGCATACGCGTTGCTGGTCATTTTGGCTAGCAAAACTCGAATACGATGACGTGGTGGACCGAGCCTCTATGATGATCAGTGCCCCTCTCCTACTACTACTCTATCCTACCAATTCTTCTATTCTCTTACTCCCTCCGGTTTCCAATTAGAAGTCGTTTAGGACAGCGATACGGTCACCAAAACACAAATTTGATTTTTCTTTTCTATAAAAATATTTTTTGAAAAGTTATATATGTATATTTTTATGAAAGTAAATTTCAAGACCAATCTCAACGACTTAAATGTTATTCATGATTTATATTCCCAATGTTTGACTCAAACCTTATCCAAAACGACTTCTACTATGAAACCGGAGGGAGTACCTTGCTTAAGCAATTAATTAATGCTACTTTAATTAGACCGATCGATAGCTCAAACGGTTGGTTGGAGGAGGAACTCGATCGAGGAAGCAATACAGAACCGAAGCCGAAGAATCCACTGCTGAAGTGCTGATCGATCAATTCCATCTGCCGCTATTTTTTTATCAGGTCAACGGGGGAGAGAATCCCCACCTGATTCCATTGTTTAGGGCTGGTTTGGGAATCTCCTCCCCCGCCGGGATCCGCTCTCCTTTCCAGGGAAATTCACCCGACCTATGTAGGTCGGGCGCCCTTCCCCGTGAAGCCTGCCGCGGGGATGAAGGGTCCCAAACCAGCCCTTATGGTAGGCAATGGAACATGCCTGACCAGCCCAAATGCTTGAGTTACAGTTACAATCAGAGTTTAGCACGCCAATTAATGACCAGCCCAAATGCTGAACAGCCCAAATGCCTGACCGGAAGGAACCTGAAAACTGCCGCGCCTTTGGGTCACAGTCGCAGCCTCTCAGCGCAGGTAATGGCAAATCCGATCGAAGCGGCGCCAACGACACGCCAACGCCATCACCCGAGGCAGGTTGCGTATCGCGCGGTCGCTTCGCTTCTGCAGTCTGGAAACCCCAAGGCCGATTTCGCTGCGGCCCCGGCCGTATCGGCGCTTTGCGGTTTCGAGAATGTTTTCGAGTTTGACTGCTTTTTGTTTGTTTTGTTCAGTGTTCACAGCAGGTCCGAGTCCTGTCCACGTGCTGTATATCTTCTGAAGTTTCTCAGCAGTGAATTGCCATGAACCCTCTCTGATGTTTGTGCGTCGTTTTCCTGACTGGGTCAATCTGCTGCTGCACTGCTTCATACTGTACTCGCGCACAATGTTTTGACTTTTATCCGTGGTGAAATTTGCCACGACGATGCGCCGTGCGCGCCCATGTCCGGGAATCCGGGATAAGCTGGCGAAGTCAATGGGAGCACTGTATTAATTACACATCCTGACCTCCACCTGTAATTTGCGTTCCGAACTGCAATAGGCAATAGCTTGCACAAGGGTACTGATTTCTTCTTCTTCTTCTTTGCATATCGACGAGTGTTGAGGCCCTGTTTGGTTAAGCTGACTAAACTTAAGTAACTTCTATAGACTAAACTTAAGTCAGTTATCCTGTTTGATTGTAGGGATTTAAAATGACTAAATGACATTAATTGAACTGTATAAAGACCAAAGTACCCTTGAAGCCTTGGTGACAACTACATAGAAGATTACTGGTGGGGGCGTTAAATGAGGGTAGTGGAGAAAAAAGTCCTAAGAAGTCTCAGGAAGTCAAAAAATGGAGCTTATATACTTATATGGTAGGGACTAAACTTAAATCCTAAGTCACCCTGTTTGACACTTTTAAGACTATATAAAAAGATCTAAAGTTTAGCTACTTAGAAAAAGTCAGGAAACCAAAGGGGACCTGAGACCGGCTCATTAATTGACGTGTCGATCGGCAGGTCCACAGGTCTTTGTATCGTGCAGGCTGCACGATCTATCATACAAGCCCGTAGTCTAGACGACTTAAACGAGGTCAGTCTTCGGATCGGATATTAATACGTTAAAAGACGACAAATAGAGCGTCCACGATCAGCTGATGCGGAAGAAATGCTACTTGGACACTTGCTCTACTTGGTCATTTATACACACGTATGTAGACGTGCATGCATCATGGTTTCGTGAACATATATAGACAACTATAGGCAACGGTCGTGATCAAGGGAAGCTTTCATCAACTACGCGTGAATTGCACATATCATACCCCGTATTATCTGATGCATGACAGACTACATGCTATATATAGTCGTCGGTATTTCTTGTTCGTTAATTTTCTGGTTTCATTGGAAAAACAAAAACGCGCATACGTACTGGAAGACGTGTACGTAGTAACTGCATGCGCGTCACTGCGTCAGCGCGTAAGCAAAAAGGATGATATGCACGTATTATATACACGTACAAATTCCTATTTTTCCTTAACGGGATATACACACGAGTATTCTTGCCAGTAGTTCAGAAGTATACGATTTTGTAATCAGCACAGTTGGTCGCACCAGCAGGTTGGTGCAGCCGCGGATAAGATACGTTTCTGTATTTGTCGACCACAATTTGGTTAATCGGATCACGAAGGCGTGGTTGACCGAACACCTTATTACACGACCCTACTAGTCTCCTGCCCCCTTCAATTCTTACCTGCTCCGAAAGATCCATCCATTAATTTCATTGCTACAGTCCATGCAACGTCAAATTAAATGATTTAGTTGGAGAAGGATCCCGGAAGCTGAGGAACTCTCAAACAAGCAAGCATATGCACATTGCCCAGCCTGAGCCCTGATGGATCACTATCAGCTCCGTCTGCTCCTAGTTTAACCATCCATGCATCCGGCCAATATTTCCGGCAAATGGCAGCTGCTTGCGAATTTTCATCGCCACAAGAAACCCCAAAAAGTGCTCAGCGCCTTCTATCGACAGATCACGGTCCGATCGTTACGTCTCGTGGATGGGTTTCGTGCGGCTGCGCGCAATCTTCACATGGTGGAGTCATGTCATGGGACGCGCTTCGATCGTTCTGTGGATCTGGAAACCCAGGAACGATCAACTTTGCTGCGGCGTGCAGGAATAGCCCGGCTCGGTCGACACTTGCCGGGGCTCTCTTGGTATCTGATCGTGCATATATCTGACTAGACTTTGTATTTTTTTCGAGAATGTTTGACTGCTTTTTTCTTTTCTGTTCTGCTCCCAACTACGGGTCATCTCGGTCGATGCTGCATGTTTCGTCTGAAGTTTCTGAGGAGTGAATTGCCGCGAACACTATAAAATGTATACATGTTTTTCATCATCAAATCCGCACCTCTATTATTGTGATGATGACCGTGACTGTCGATAGAAGGCTACCGTTGGCTAAGTTTTGCGTTGGACGGGTCCAGCGCGGATTTGACGGCCGAACCGCATATATAGCCCATCTTGGTTTAGGCCTACTGCGCGGCCTCTCTTAAGCATGGGCGGCCTTCACGCTTTTACGGCCCATATTATTCTCTTTCAAGAGGCCCATTTTCGCTGTTGGATGTGCGGTCCCAGGATTCCTGCCCAGTCCACGTGGAAGCCACTCCTCGAACCGACGCGCGGCCTCCGTCCCCAAGGCCCCAACTGATGCGTCGCTACTCGCCGCCAGCGAGCACGCCGCCGCGCTGAGGGAGGTCAGCAGCCGCCGACGCCTTGGGTCGAAGCCGCCATGAAGCTGGTGAGCACCAAGTTTTCTCTCTCAGTCTCGGGGCAAATAGTCAGGTTCTGTCCCTAACGCCGTCCTTCTCGCAGACCTGCTTGTCCACCACCGGCGGCGGCGGCAGCTACCACTCGCCGGCGAGCCATCTCCTGGAGCTGGAGGGTCTCAGCTTCCTACTCGACTGCCCCATAGACTTCTCCGCCCTCGCGGCCTTCTCCCCGGTACCCGTCACCGATGGCGCGGGGGGCCTCATCCGCGCGGTGCCGCGCTACTGGTCGCCAGCGGCAGCAGCCGCTGCGAAAGCAGGCGGCGTGGACGCCGTGCTCGTGTCTTCCGCGACGGGAATGCTTGGACTCCCCTTCCTCACCCGGCTCCCCGGATTCGCGAACACCAAGGTGCATTTCCTGCTGCTGCTCGATTGTTTAGTTATTCTTTGAATTTTCTGCCTGTTACTGTTTTTGTGGGAGGTACTGTATGTTGAAAGTGTAGTGTTAGTATAGCTAATATATGTGGAATCGTGTTTGTTATTTCAATGGTAATGAAAAAGACCTCATTCCTGTAGCAACAAGCCAATAACAAAGAGCGTTCTGTATGGATAGACCATTTGACACCGAGAACTATATGTTATTTCAATCATTTTGCAGTTATTGATTGTTCTGTATGGATAGATTTATGTGACAGAGGTAGCAGAGAGGATTGGAAAGCTAATGATGGGGGAGCTGGTGGAGATGCACCGTGAATTTGTAAGGTACTATGGGCCTGATACAGATGGGTTACCCAAGTGGATGGAAGGGGAGAGACTCAATGAACTCCTGTCAATGTTGCAGAAGACAGTGACCGAAGACGAGGGGAAGGATTTAACTTGTCTGATGCCCCTATACAGGTCTGTTATAGAATTATATGCCTGTTAAACTGCGCATCTATGGTTTTTCTTCCTGCAGAACAGTTTATATGTTAGGAACTTTGATAAAATGCACATTTGTCCTTAAACTTTGGCATAGGTATAGCTCAAATGGACTAATAAAGTTCCTTACCATCAAATCAGCTGAATCTAATAGGATGTGAGTTGTAAGGAATTTTGTCTTTCAAGCAATAATTTTCCGTCAGATGTGAATCCAAATCCTTATGAGTGTAATACCCAATGCCCATACCACAATCTGATTTTAGTGAAAAAATTATTAGTAAACAGAGAAATTGTATGCAATTCATGATAAATGATCACTCAAAATTGAGCTTATTTTTCTTTAAATATTCATTTGATTCGTGGCATGTCCAAATACTCAAATTCACACCAAAATAATAGGAAACACCACTTAAATATCATTGGATACTAAAGTTTCATTTGATTTATATGGTAAGTTAGTAACACCTGATTATTTTTTAGTTCAAGTTTTACTTCAACTCGACCCAAGATGTGAAACTGGTATCACCTTGTTTCAACTGATTATGTTTATTGCTTTTGTTTTCGCCACTATGGGATCTGCATGTAGATGTTTTCCTCCTGCAAGAAATTATATGGTATTAGATTCACTAGGATGATGCATCACTATTTTATATCACTGCCTTCTTTTCATGGTTTTGGTTAATTTAATTGTACTACATCTACTTGGCAGTCCGGGAAACATAGAAGAGTGCATGCAGAAAATACAGCCTGTTAAATATGGAGAGGAGATTTGCTTCAATGGCATATTTATGCTGAAAGCCTCTAGTTCAGGCCTGGAACTTGGCAATTCTATCTGGACAATAAAAGGTCCAAGAGCTAGTATTACCTACCTGCCATGTTCAGTATTTGTGTCTGCTCATGCATTAGATTTTGATTACAGCTCTCTGAAGGAAAACGATGTGATTTTGTTTTCGGATCTCTCATCCTTGAATGACATGGATGAGAATAATGAGAAACTGGATGAGCATGCAGTAGATGAAACAGGCTCTTCGCTATGTCGCCACTCAGTGTCGAGGTATGCTATTATTTTGCATGAAATACATGTGTAATTATAACCTTCACTGCTTTCTTTAGATGAAGTGTTAAACTTAAAATCTTCCAGGGATGATGGTGCTGATGTGGATGAAAAAATTCCATTCCTGTGCAACAATGATGATATCACAGAGGAGATTGAGAGAATCAGATATATATGCTCATGTATCATTGATGCAATAAAATCTGGAGGCTCTGTTCTAATACCAATAGGCCGCCTTGGTGTTATTCTTTTACTTCTAGAGCTTATATCAGAAATGTTACATTCTTCCAGCATCAAGGTATTTGAGGCCCTTGCAATCATACAGTGGATTTCCATGCTAAGAGTATTATAGGTCTGTGTAGCTGACTAGTATTGATGTGAACACTGTCCTATAGTGTTTAGGAGTATGCATGTTTTTTTCTAATGTGGACCATGATGTCAAGATGTCAATGCCTAGTGTTTAGGGATGTTTTACTATGCATATGGTTCAAGTATTAAGTTCTTAACTGATAAGTAATGGACTATTTTAGTGGTTGACATAGCAGCACTTGCTACTCTTTATATTCTTTCTACACCATGAAAAGTGAATATTGTGTCAATGTTCTGTAGTAATACCCACATTTTTCAGCTTATTCTTTTTTTTTGTCTGATGATGAATGTTTTTGTTCAAATCAGGTACCCATATTTATGGTTTCTGAAACAGCAGAAGAAGTAATTGCTTTTACCAATGCCTTGCCTGAATGGCTATGCAAGTCACGCCAAGAGAAGGTCATTCACTTTTTGACCCTCGAGTCTTCAAATTTGGAAGTACAATGGTCTCACTTCATTGCTGGTTATGCTGCAGCTGTTCTCTGGCGAGGCATTATTTGGCCATGTGGAGCTTTTGAAGGAGGGCAAATTGTTTCTGTTCCCTCATTTACACTCAAAGGGCCTTCTGTAAGATTTTTGATAAAATGTGGCAGCTATTACATAAAGCCTTAGATTGAATGCTTCGAATTGTTTTCTAATCTTTTTACTCTTCATATAAATGATCGCTAAAGGCTTTGTTCTTAATTTTTCATTTACCATTATTGATCATGTAGCATGCTTCCATATTAGCTCACCTGTACTTCGGCCACTGTTTTTATTATATTGTTACCTTCATTGGTTCTGCTGTGTGACAACAATATAATCTTGACAGGGCAGCATGGAAGGAGCCTTGTATTGTGCTTTGTCCACACTGGAGCCTTAGGCTTGGCCCAGCTGTCCATTTGCTTCGTCGCTGGCATGCAGACAAACACTGCCTTCTTGTTTTGGAGGTAAAGATTGTCAACCCTTTTGCTGAACCTAACATGTAGTATTACTGATTGCTGTTGTTGTGTTGCTAAGTACATAAATCTTTATTTGCAGCAAGGAAATGATGCTGAGTTGAGTCTTAAACCTTTCATGCCCTTGGCAATTCAAGTCCTTGAGTGTTCTTTCCTTTCTGGAGTAAGGTATGTTGAAACTTCAAAAGCTTGTATTTCTGATATGTTGTATCATAGAGTATAAGCTCAACTTTTTTGTTAATAGGGCGGCAAAAATTGATACATTACTGGGAGTGCTCAAACCAAAGTTCGTAATGGTATGCTAATTCTTGTTTCCTTGTATCAAGTAGAGCTACCTTTTCTTAAGCTATCAATGCTTTCGTTATGGCCCCATTTGTTATGCAGCTTCCTGAAGGTCTTAAGTCACGGTGTTCAGTAAAGGAGAGGCCATGGTCATTCTTGTATTACTCCAAGGGCAAAACCATCGAGCTCCCAAATTTACGGGAAGATTTTGTGGTGCACCTTGCTACTGATGTCGCCCTCGGATTGCAGCCTAGGCAGCTGAACGAGACCACAGCAGTGGCGAGATTGAGACCAAAGCTTCTTGTAAGCAGTGGACAGTACCAGTTGGTTGCTGTCAAGAAGCAATCGGATCAATCAAAGAGGCACTTGCTACACTGGGACGCTGTCGATCCGGGTCGATTGTTGGCAGCGCTGCAAGAAAAGGGGATGGTATGCTCGTTTACTACAGATAACTCCGCAGGTGAACGCTCTATTCTGATTACAAGCCCAGGAGATGCTCTGGTGAAGATAACATCTGATAGGACTGCTATATACTGTGATGATGAGAGAACATCCAAGCACATTTATGATGCACTTTGTAGTGTTTGTAATGGGATCTGACTGCATAATACATGTGTAATTGTTGTTGGTAATGAAATCATGTGTGAATTTCCGTGAAGTGGCCTCTGAACTCTGAAATGCTCGAAAAACATTCAGCGTTTTCTCGTGTGATAATGAGTGATGAAAAAAAAGGGGAAGAGAGGTTTCAATTTATCAAGCGTGCTGGGCCCATCACTGGGCTGGGCTCACGGAAGCCCAGCCTACTCGTGGTCTCGAGCACGGGCTGCCCCACTCCCTGGATCCGCTAGATGGCTAGATCCCGTCTCCTTCAAATGGTCGATCCCACCCAAACCATCCCCTCCACCGCCGGCCGATGGCCGCCTCCCGCCGCCTCGCGCGGAAGCTGCCGTCGCTGATCTCCAGGCATCAGCGCCTCATCTCCCCGGAGGCCGAAGCATCGGAACTCACCGAACCCCCCACTACCTCCGCATCCATCCCGCTGGACCCCTCGCTTCCCGTGCTTCCGCTCGCCGTTTCCCACCTCTCGCCGCCGAGCCCGCTCCCGGTGCTCCCCTCCGCGCACGCCTCCTCCCCCGCCTCGCTTCTCCGCCTTCTCCGCCGAGCGCGCCACCACCCGCGGCTCGCGGCGCTCGACCTCCACATCCTCCTGGCGGCCGCGGACTCGTCTTCCGCGTTCCGCCCCGACCACGGCCTGACGTCGCTCCTCGCCGCGCGCCTTGCGGCATCCCGCCGCCTACCCTCGCTTCGGCGCCTGCTCGAGCTCGTTATCGCCCGCCCTTGCCCCTGCGCCGACGACTCCATCTTCGCATGCCCCGAGCTCCTCCCCACCTTCCGCAAGGCCATCGTCGCCTTCGCCGCCTCCGGCGACATCCCCGCCGCGTCCGAAGCCCTCGCCTCCCTCCGCCGCGCCGCTGACTCCCCACTCCCCGCCGAGTTCTACAACATCATCCTCCACGCCCTCGCCCGCCTCCGCCGCCACGACGACGCCATCCGCTTCTACGGCGAGATGACATCCGTCTACCGCGTCGCCCCGGATGCCTACACCTTCAACATACTCATCAACAGCTCCTGCCGCGCTGAAGGCGTCAACACCGCTATGAGGTGGTTTGGCGAGATGCAGCGCCGGAGCTGTGCGCCAACGGGCGTTAGTTTCAACACACTTATGCGCGGGTTCATCAGAGAAGGCAGGTACAAGGAAGGAATCAAGGTCGCACGCGAGATGCTCGAGCTTGGGGTCGGGTTGTCGGTTGTGTCCATGGAGGTTTTGATCGGTGGGTTGTGCCGCGGAGGTGAGGCTTTAAAGGCGGGTGAGGTGTTTGTTGAGTTTTGGGGGGATCGGGTGGTGCCAGAAGGGTTCGATTGCTTCGAACTAGTTGAGGCTCTGTGCGGAGTGGGAAAGATTGACAAAGCAGTGGAAGTGGTAGACATGGTATTGGAGAAGAATGTGAAATGCTGTCTCAGTGTTCCTGCTGGCGTTACAGTTTTGGAGTGCCTGATGAAAGTGGGAGAGCTGGATAAGGTTTGCCAGTTGATGTGGAGAATGATTGATCATGGGATTGTTCCGGATACAATTTCCTGTAACTGTGTCTTTGAGACGCTTTGCGAAGCAGGGAGAGCAGCTGATGCGAACCATCTTAGGGTGCTTGCTAAAGAGAAGGGTTTTGAGGCCGATGGTGAAACCTATCGTGTCCTGGTGCAGGGATTTGGAAGGCAGGGGAGAAGAAAGGAAGGGGAGGCTGTGTTGGATGAAATGCTTGATTCAGGATTTATACCAAATATTGCCTGTTATAATAGGCTTCTTGATGGCTTACATAAGGGAAGATCTTTGCAGATACAATAGAGTTTCTCAGGGGATGTGAGAGGACCAGACTGAAAGTATGGTCACTGGCTGAGACTAGGTGGAGATGCCTAATGAGCCAGTGGTGTACATAACTGCGTGTATATGAAATGGGAAGCTTTAAATGAGGTATTGTGTTTTCAAAAGAAAAATAAATGAGGTATTGTTCTGATTGTGTTCTTCAATTGCAAAAAAAGAAAGAAAAAGATTTCATTGTTGTCTGTACAAACTTCTTTTTTCGTTGATTCTGTATAAACAACCTGTTGTCTGCTTTGCGTATCTCAGCAATATATATGTTTGTTAGCGACTATTACCGGCCTTTCTATGCTATCAAAAGGTGTCATATTGAAATTTTCGAGCTTCCAGCATGGCACTTTGGAGACTAATTTATGATACATTCTTCACTTGCCAGATTTGAAGTTTGAAGCCACTCGTCCTCAGACACAAGACCCATCTGTCTAATTCGGGGTAGCGGTGTCGTGCCAAATTAATCGTTCCTAGGTCTGTATGGATAGAAAATGCATCATTCTACTGGTGATTTCAACTTAGTTATATGTTTTCAGGAGGTACATCAACACCGACATTGCTTCTGTTCGGGCTCTGTAAGCCTAAATAAAATAGTGAAAAGGTAGGCACTGGGACCTGAACTGAATAAACTTCATTTTAATGGGTACCTATTATTACCTTTTATTATGCCCAGTGTCTCCAATATCATGTCTGCCTGACCGCCACCAATTTGGGAGCTAATGATATTTAGAGGCAGTACACAAAAGGAATATAGTAGTAATGTGGAAGGGCAATAACCTTATTATGATGTTATCTTCCTATTACCTATCTTATATGCTGTCTCTGGATATATTAATTCCGCCAAATGTGTGAGTTTTAATGTTGTGTCTGGAGACAGTAGGATGATTCTAGTGTCACAACCTCCAAAGAAACAGATATAGGAATTATTGCAGTGTGACTGCTTCCAAAGTAATTTGTCTTACATCCATCAATTGATCATAATGCCTAGGATGTGGGGTTTGCAAAATGTTTGAAAAATGATGAAGAACGTTATTTTCTGGGCCTGCGCTGTACATTGGAAGACAGACTTCTCGAGATTTGCTGGAGGCAATGCAATGCTCTATTTGGACCAAACAATCTAAGGTTGTAGCATCTGTCTACTTCTAATTGACGATTTACAGCGACTATCATGCAAAGCTTGTCAGCGATCAGCCCTCTGATCATATTTCCCAATCTCCACTTATCAGTAGTCATCTTTACCTTTATTTTTTCTATCTCATCTTTATCTTTGTTGTCCACCATGACTTCCATTGCTACGAATTCAATAGTGTATCATGTTCATGTCCTTCAGTGCCATTCTCGTAGGGCACAGAGGTTTTTGTGATTCATATTGTTAATCCAGACATTATGGGTATGCCATTGGTTTCTGTACCGATTGTATCAACTTTGTCGACATTGTATTTGTTCTCACCAAATGGTCTTTTGGAAGACAAATTTCCTTTCTACAGTTCTGAATAGGTTTACCGATCGTTCCCTGACTCCCTGTTGTTTTACTATCGTTCCCTATTGTTTTACATTACTCCTGCCACGCCATACTTGGTACATGTTCAGTTTCTGGCTTGCGGGTGTGGACAGAGGATCCAGGGAGCCGTGGCTCCGTGTCCTGAGTCCTGACGGCCGGCCGGTGCTCTCCGCGGACGCTTCCTTGCGTGGATTGTCTAGTAATGATTTTCTTTGCCTACTGCTTGAAACAATTAGACTTCAAAAGCATTTATTCTCACAACATTGTGTTTGCCATTGTCAGGCTAGTTCAGCAGCAGATTTAGTTCTCCCTGAAGCTACGCCAAAGAAGTCGGAATTGGTTTCAAAGAAGAGGGAGCAACAGGATGTAGACACTGCACCACCGGCAGTACATGGAGAGGAGGCAACTGAAGAGCTGGACAATGAGAAGTCAATGAAGTTGATGCTGGTGGTGGTAAGAAGAATAAAAAGAAAAACAAGGATGCTGAAGAACTTCCTTCAACCGATGTGGATGGTGAAAAGAAGAAATCCACGAGCAGGACCACCCGATGGAAACCAATAAGTCGAGTAAGAAACCCGATGGAAACCAATGAGTCGAGTAAGAAAGACAAGAAGAGAAGAGAGCTGGTTGAGAAAATAGGCAGACTTCTGATGTATTGTCATCTTGGAATTTTTGTTAGCTAGCTTTCAGGATTTGCTGTTCTGTAAATGGAATACCACTTTAGGTATCTTCACCTTCCCCAATGGTCAGTATTTCATGTCCAAGCATCTTCACCTTCCCCAATGGTCAGTATTTCATGTCCACTGCAATATTTCAAAACTGTGCCATCCCCATCTGCTTGAGGGGTTTCACTGTATGAACGGAAGAAGTACCTAGCTACCTTATACTTGCCACTCCAAGGGTCAAAACCAAAGGCAACCCTGTCGCCCCCAGCAATATTGGGGCTTCCTTGTGGCAACTCAACAAACTCCCTGGTTGCCGGGTTGCAAACAAATATCCGTCCCATTGAGCAAGGAATCAGAATGAGTCCGTCACAATGCAGAGGGATGCTGAATATCGGGATTCCACCAGGGAATCTCTTCTCTAGAATGAGCTCGGCAACTTTGCTCTGACCTGGCTGAAACCTGTAGAAATTGACACCCTCAGGCCAAACTTATTATGGTACTTTTGGTGCTTTCGGGGCATGATGAGCATTGACGGACTAGCCCTGGAATGCTCCAGCTGGCAGCGGACAAAATGAGTACTGATTATAGTGGTGCGCCACGGCTTGCAGACGGATTGGAACCGCACAAGGCACTTCACGGGAAGTAGTATGAGAATTTGGAAGAAGAGTATATCATCAGGGATGTGGCTGCTACTGCCGGCGGAAGCTGTCCCCGCCATCATCCGGCGGATCCGTTTGGGGAACGAATCGATCATATGGGACGGTCGTTTGGGCCAATTGCTTCAATCTGCCCTGCGCCTGTACGTGTATTGAGATGAATATATATATATATATATATATATATATATATATATATATAGTCAGGTATCAGCACCCCGTAATCAGACCCGGATTTGTATCCGCTTTGTTGACAAATTGTATTTGTCCTCACCAAACGGTCTTTTGGAAGACAAATTTCCTTCCTACAGCAGTTCTGAATAGGTTTACCTATCTTTCCCTGTTGTTTTACGATCGTTACCTATCGTTTTACATTACTCCTGCCATGCATGCCATACTTGGTAGTTGGTACATGTTCAGTTTCTGGCTTGCGGGTGTGGACAGAGGATCTAGGGCGCCGCGGCTCCGTGTCCTGACGGCCGGCCGGTGCTCTCCGCGGACGCTTCCTTGCGTGGATCGTCACTGGAGCAGTGGCTGGTGTCCTGCCAGAGGCCCGCGAGACAAGCCGGTTGCTTGGCCCTTGCCGAAGAGTAGGGCGGTCGGTGGTCAAGGCTCAAGAGTGCAAGGTTGTACAGGGACCTGTGCGTTTCTGGAGGGACAAGGGAGGTATCTCAGTTTTGGCAAATCGAGAAGCAATGGAGCAAACTGTGCGTGGAATCTCTCTGGCGCGCTTCACTACACAAAGCATCTTATCAGCATTGTAGAAGTAGACTTTGTTCGAACTGACAACAGACAATCAGTGTGGATGATAACACTTGTTTCATAGGTTTAATTTCTAGGCCGAATTGTCACTGGCTCACCCCCTGATTCAATTCAATTCACACAAAAAATGCAAGAACCCCCAAATGTTTTTTCAGCCAAAAAGTAACTAAAACCAAAATACAAAAGTTTAATTTGTTCTTCTAGCTCTAAATTGAAACGACCATGCGCGAAGCAGCCGATCAGAGAAGTGATTCCAATATACGAAGCTGATGAAATCGAGATCACTGCCTGCACCGCGCCCTGCGCAGCGCCCCCGCCGGCGGCGGGTCGAGCCAGAGCGCGCAGCTGGGCTTCACCATGTACCTGAAGTGCAGCCAGCGCCCAAAGTTGAGCTGCACGTAGAACCTCCCTTCGAGCTGCATCTGCACG
This sequence comes from Echinochloa phyllopogon, assembly GCA_033239725.1. Classification (NCBI taxonomy): domain Eukaryota; kingdom Viridiplantae; phylum Streptophyta; class Magnoliopsida; order Poales; family Poaceae; genus Echinochloa; species Echinochloa phyllopogon. The sequence continues at coordinate 53,765,573 of BTCW01000005.1, forward strand.
AGGCCTCCGCTCATGGTGGTGGCGTTCCTCCACACGTCGGCGTCCTCCGGCCGCATCACCACCTCGCTGACCACCAGGTGCACGCTGCGGAGCTCGGAGTCGCCGGGCCTCTCGTACAGCGGCGGCCACACTGCCTGCGTCCCGATCAGGTGGCCCTGGAAGTAGAGGTCGAACTGCATGTAGTGCAGCACCACGTCGATCTTGGAGTTGGGGTTGTAGATCGCCGCCAGCACGTAGAGGTCGGAGTTGAGCGCCTTGGCGCCGAGGTGCGGCGGCGGGAGCTCGTCGACGTAGCCGGCGTTCAGCGTCGCCGTGCTCACGTGCAGCCGCGGCGGCTTGGGGTGGTAGATGAGGTAGATCACCAGGATGGCGAGGCCGATGCAGACCACCAGCAGCCAGAAGAGGATGCAGCACAGGGTGAAGAGGATCGCGAACGGCTTCTTGTTGTTCTCCTTCTTCCTCCACCTCTCCGTCGGCTGCATCGGCGACGGCCGCCCCGCCTGCTGCCACTTCTTGCCGTACGGTGGCTGGTGATACTGTGGCGCCGCCGCCGTCGGCTGTTGGGGATGATGCGCGCCATCAGCGTGCGGCGGCGGCGACGGCGACGGCGACGGTGGCGGTGGCGGCGGATTCCGGCCCGGCGCCGCCGGTGCTGCCTCCGGGCCGTATCGCTCTGTCTCGAGCGTGGACACGCGCTCGATGGTCTTTGCGGTGGGGAGGAACCCGACCCGCGGCCCTTCCGGCCCGGCGGGCCTGCCGCCGTGTGGCGTTGCAGGTCGTCCTCCAGGTGTAGCGAGGATACCTGGCCGTGCGGCCTCCTCTCCAGGTGTTTGCTGACGTGAGCGAGGATGGCGGCGCGCATCCGACGCCGACGAGCCTGGGGCCGGCATGTCTGAAGCCAAAGTCGGCGTGGCGGTCGGGACACGTTTCCGGCGCGGCGGACCAGCTCCGGCAAGCGTCGCTGCAGCTCCTCCCGGTGGCAGCAGCATCGCCTGCTGGTGTTCTTCAGGGATGCTGCCTCCCTGAGGCGGATACGGTCCGCCATGGTGGGCCGGCGGCGGCGGCTGCTCCCGCCGCCTATGTGACGGCGGCACATAGGTCGGCCTGGGGCGCCCTGCTCCTGCCGCCGGCGGCTGAGGGGCACCGGCGCGTCCATCGCCCTGGTATTGCCGCGCCACCTGCTGCTGCTGCGGCTGGCCTCCGGCGTCCTGCGACGGCACGACGAGGGTCACATGGCGTCTGTCCCCGGCCCCGGCGCGGGCCGCCATGGCCGCCGCACTGGTCCCTGCGCCGTCGCGCAGCGCCCCCGCCGCCGCAGCCTGCCGCTCGCTCGCCTTGCGGACGCGGCCGGTCCCCGGCGGAGACGGCGCCGCGTCGGGTCCGCGAGCACGGCTCGGCGGCGCGCCGCCGCCGCCCCCCTCCGGCGACACCGGCCGTTTGCTCATGTCTTGGCGAAGGAAAACTAACCGATCAGGCAATGCAGCAGGTGGTAGTGCGTCTGTATGTGACTGGAGCGAAGGAAGCAAGTGGAAATTGGCAAATTGGTGAGCGGCGTTGCGCTAGCACTTGGCGCTTAGAAGAAGAAGAGGCCGGAGTGAGAATTTTGGAGGGAAAGGGAGGCGAGCAAGGAATCATTTGATTTGTAACCGGGGCAAGCAACTGAGCCATGCCTCTTGCTGCTTACTTAGTAGTATCACCTCACCTGTAGCCAGGAATTTCCGTTGGCTTGGAAGCGGGGCTTCCTTGCCACCGCCGAAAACCTTGCTCATCTGTCTGTGCACTCTGCTTGCAAACGAAAAATTGGCTGCAAACACCTGCTCCGAAAGCGCTTTCTGTCAACGGCCATGGAATCGCCATGATCCATGGAAATCGTGTTGCTTTATGATGTTTTGATGCCGTTCCTTCACAATCTTGCTTGCCAGCTAAGGCTGTGTTCTTTGGTTTGGTATGGAAGGTTTTATTTTTGTACGCGACGCATTTTTTTAGGTGAAAAAAGGGAAAAGCGTTATTTCATTATTTGAATTATACTCATATATGGGCCGTAAACTGCCCACATGCCCAGCCCATTGTGTAATTACGAGCCCCCCTAGTACGATGCGAGCCCAGTAGACTAATATGGCCCACTGTCCACACAGACGTGTCGTCTCGTCCCGTCTTCGTCGCCTTCCTTTTTCTTCCTACTTCTTCAGTTCTTTGCCATCACCGCGCCCCCCAAAACCCTCTTCCCGAAGCAGCGCGGCGGAGAGACGCTGGTGGGAATTCGGCGGCCTTGTTCCTCCTCTTTAGTCATGGGGTTCAAACTCAAGCACTGGGGTGCGTACCATGGGTTCTCTCTTTCTAAAATTCTACAAGGGGCTTGCTGTCGTGCTTGTTTATTAGGGCGCACCGACTAATTGTAATTGGTTTGTAATTTTAAGTGGTCGGCAATTACGGATTGCAATGTATAGAAGTATAAAGTGAGTTGGTAAAATAGTTCGATCCCTAGTGTTTTTTGTGCAGGGCTCCCGCTGGGTGGGTCTGATTCCATATAGACTGCAAATTGTCAGCTTGATCAGTAGATTTTGAGCAGTTATTGTGTCGTTATTGCTTTGTTCAGTTAAGTTAGTTTCGTGTGATTGAATAAGTGTCATGAATTTTTTATTGCATAATTAGTTTATTCAGTTGTTGTACTAGTTGACAATGGCAACCTGTGTGTTCTGGCGGCTTACAAGATTGAGGTTCAAAAGTCTAGCTTGCAGGGTTTCCATGAATATGCGATGACAATGTGATGTCGTTGTACTTGTGTAAACCTCAACCGGAATTACTTTAATATATGTAGTTTTCGACTTTGGTTCATTGCAATTTTGTTTCTTTTTGCTTCAAGATTGAATGTTTAATGTTGTCATTGGATATTGTTGTAGTATAAACTATCTCATTTGACTAAGTTAGTACTTAGTACTAAAATTTATGCTAATACATTTTAAAAAAATATAAATATTTCCAGGTGTGGTAATCGGGCCTGGGGAAACAGTGAAGTGTCACCCATGTGAGTTTTGTTGCCATATTTAACAGGTCAGTTTTTCTTTACGAGATTAGCAATGAGTGTCCTTTCTTTTTAGTTCCTTGAGGTTGTATCCTGTTTGTTTACTGTTCTGCTCTTGGCATTTTCATATACAACAGATAGCACTACATTCTGGCAAAGGCAATGAAGACGTGAGAATCTTTGTGAAAGTTGATGACAAAGAAATTCTGATTGCCACACTTTCAGATGACAAATACCCTCACCATACAACTGATTTGGATTTTGAGAAGGAGTTTGAGCTACTACACACCTCGAAAACCAGAAACATCTCCATTATTGGCTACAAATACAGCAAGCTCGAGAGAAAATATCCTTTCCTCTTTTTTTTTGCATCTTTACCAATAGAAGCACAATATCAGTTGTTGTTCCTTAACTGCTTGTCCTCTCTTCATCCACATCTGGATATGGTACTGAAGAAGGTACGTAAATGCTGCTATTGTTGTAGTACAAATTATCTCTGAATTTTTTTCTGTCCACTTGGCATAATACGCACAATAATTGATGTTTCAGATGATGAATCTGATGACGAGTTTCCAATGGCTATTCCACTATACCCCACTGCGGATGGTATATCCTTTGTTGTATTTGTACATAACAATTGTTGTTTCAGAGTCAAGAATGGTTTTCTTCTTTCGATTATATCAGATTGATTCAACTTTGCAATTCATATTTGGTTTATTTTGTGATTATTCCTTGTCTTTATACGTAAAACTAATAAAATAGCTTATTTGAGCTTCCAAGTGGATTCTAAAATCACACACTTGTTTAACTTTGCTTATTTCAGATGATAAGAGCAAAGAAACTGAAAGTGGTTCAGAGAAGCTTGGGGCACCAGGGCCTGCTGCTACTCAGTCCTCTTCACTGGAAGAGCCAAAGGCTCCTGTGAAACTGCAAACTGATGTCGGTTGCTCTGATAATGTAAGTGATGAAGACTATGCTGATTCAGAAGAGGGTGAATCTATTGGTGATGAGGTTTGTATAAGCATTGAACTATGATGGAAATACTGTATTCTGAACATTTTAGTTCTTGCTCTTGTTTTTTCTAGAATATTTATTGACATCGGGAAACCAATTCAGCGCCTGTCACTTTGTATTATTGAAAGATGGTTAACCTGGGTTCGTCATGCATTTGGAAGTTTCTTATGTGTTTGATTCTAAGTTTTCCCTGTATTTATTAAACTACTACTGTTTGCGGATCTGTTATCCAATTGATGAAGTGTAAGCCTAACGGTTGATCTAGGAACTTTGCCTTGTTCAGGATTAAAATTGGCCGCTTCTTTCTTTCGTTCTTGGTTGATTCCTTGTGCCGTATAAGTCCCTCAATGTAATGATCCTCGTGTGCGTGCGCCCGAGTAATAGGACATTGTTGTAAAACTCTATTTCTTCTTAATACAAAGACATGCAGCTCTCCTGCATGTTCTCGAAAAAAGGATTAAAATTGGCACTGTTCTCATATGCGTAAAGTGGAAGTGATGAGTTGCATGCGCTATAAGCCCGTCCTGTGCATAGTGCATTAACATTTTTACCAACACTGGATTTACTTTATTCTGATCAAATAATTCTTTTGTGTGGCATAATTGATTTTTCAGGATACCAGTAATGAGGATGACAGTAAGAGTTCAGATGAAGATGATGATGCAAACTTGTCAATGGTGTGAGATTGTTCGAGTTCTTTAATTTTGTGAGTGCTCTTTATCTTTATGATATCCTGAAACTGTATCGTTAACCCTTTTTAACATATGCAGAATGCTAAGGACAAGAATAGGCCAGCAGAAACACCCTTGAAGACACCTCCAAAGAAGAAGGCCAAGATAACAACACCATCTAAGGGCAACAGCACCGGTGAGAAGTGTTACTTTTCAAGTTCTGATTGTTTAACTTGCAGTTCCTATCCATGCCACCAAAATCTCACTTCTTGATGAACTTTCATGAAGGAAGTGGTACTGGTACAAGAAGTATCCCTGTTCGTTTGGCCACCCGTTATCCACCCAAGCAGCTGGTGAAGATAGTAGATTCATCACGGCTAAGAAAGAACACACATTCAACCGGTGACAGGCCTAATCAACCTGATGGATATGCCTGCGAGTCGTGCAGCAGGTATTTTCTCGGCCCTCTTGTTCCAACCTGCTTCCATCTAAATTTTGTTATATATACTAGTATTTTTCTATTCACATAAGAGTTGTGATACTTTTTTAACTGACTCAAGTGTTGTTGTAATATATACTTTGACACATGAGCCTTTTTTTCCCTTCATATCCAGGACTTTCTACTCGTACATCGCTCTGAAAACGCATTGCAAGGTGAAGAAGCACAGGCATAGTGCTCACTAGTGAGCTGAAGTATTTTCTGCAGAAGCGCGGCTTGGGTAGGCACTTGGCTTAACTAGGGGGTAGGTGGGTTACTGAATTTTGATGCTGGGCTGCATGTACTGAATGCGAAGACAGCATCATGTTGGTACTTTGGAACATGGTTCACGGTCACGAGGCGTTGGAATTTTATCGTCTACGCGTTAATTTTATTCGTATTTCTTTGTCTCGAATGATGCATGATCGATTCTCTAATTCTTTTCCATTGTTGCTAGACAATGAATATTCATCTTATTTCGCTCTCACCTATCTACTTTTAGCAGCTGAACTCTTGAAAAAATCTACCTCATAATGTTTTTTGTTGTTGTTGTTCCACATAAGTCAAGTTTTAAGTTCAAATTTTGCAAGATAACTCATAACATAGTGCCCTATGTTACTATGTTAGAGAAGTAAATTAGGGTTTTTACGTGAATATTACCATGTACTTTTGTATCTCTGGAATCAATTACGCCTAAATGTTCCTAGCCTATAAGAAAACTATTAGTTGGTTGATGTATTTTTCTAACAAAAGATATCATGTTCTCTACTGCTCACAAAATTTAAACTTACAACTCAATGTATAGATAGAGAAACAACCAATTTAAATGGTTTGGAGCAGTATATATATTGAGTCTAAATTTTGTTCAGAAAACTAATTAGTAAAATGAAAATGTTACTTTAAAGATAATCAATATTCCCTCCGTCCCATAATATAAGCATTTCTCGATTTCTACGCACCACGTTTGACCGTTCGTCTTATTCAAAAAATTTATGAAAATATAAAAATCATTATGATATACTTAAAATATATATGATGATAAAATATGTCATAACAAAATAAATAATATTTTCATAATTTTTTTAATAAAATGAACAGTCAAACGTGAACAGAAAAAATTAACAAATTGCTTACATTGTCCCCAAATTGCTTACATTGCGGGACAGAGGGAGTAGCTGCTCGCAAGACAGGATTCCCGCACACAAGTCATGGATGGAATGGCATGGCATGTTGTGGGCCGGAAAGTTCCCACGTTACCAAGCCCATTACGGACCAAAGGAACGAAGCAAGCCACCTGGGCCCAACGAAAATTCGCTCACTCGGCCACTCGTGTCTCCGCCTCCGGCCCCACTCGCTCCCCTAGCGGCCGCTCCCCAAAACCCTCTGCTTCTCCCCTTCAGCAGCAGCGCGGCGGAGACAAGCCGCCGGGATTCCGTGGCGTGGCATTCCTCCTCCACAAGCCATGGAAGCCATGGGAATTGAAAGACTTCAGTACTGGGGTGCGTACCATATCCTGCGATTTTCCCTCCGTTTCTGTTCTTCTGCGCCGATCGTGCCTGCTTAAGTGGTTATTAGTTTGTCCTTCAAAAAAAGTGGTTATTAGGTTGCATCGCCCTGCTCCAATCTCGTCGTTTGCTAATTTATTCTGGTAACAGGAGATGCTGGATCCAATTTAGAAACAGCGAGATAGATTTATAATCAACCAGTCCAACTCCTAGGGTTATTAGGTGGCGTTGTATGATTTTTCGTTTGCCTTGTTTGTCTTGGTTGTTGATTAATCGACTGGTTGGTAGTCTGGTTCAGGTTAGACTACGTTCTGTCTACTATTCTAGACAGTAGCTTTTGAATATGTACAGTAGATGTACTGGATTGTCCGATTGAATGGTGTAGTTTCATAAATTTATGATTAGGTGATTCTTTGCTCAATCAGTACTGGAAAATGGTAAGTCCGGGTCTACTCAACAAGTTGTATTTCAATTTCTTAGATGCCCGTAGTCATTGACCTTTGGTTACATTCTTACCGTGATCCTGTATCCTTTGATGATATGATTCATGTCGTAATCGGAAGTTGGCAGTTTGGCACTGCCAATGGCTTCTGTGCCCTGAGAAGAAATCTCTCTGTAATTTGTATTCCCATAGTTTATGCTTATGGCTATTAAAAGCTATCTAATATTTCCAGGAGTTTTAGTCAGACCAGGAGAGACACTGAAGTGTAACCCAGGAGAGTTTTATTGTCATGTCTCACAGGTCTGTTTAATGAGGTTTTGTAATATTTGGTCTCTTTTCACTTATTTGGGATATGTCCTTTACCATTCAGTTGTTTGTGTTTCTAGATAGCGCTGCAGGATGACAAGGCGAATGAGGATGTGAGAGTTTTTGTGAAAGTTGATGGAAATGAAATTCTGATTGGAACATTGTCAGTTGAAATATACCCTCAGTGTACAATTGGTTTGGTATTTGAGAAGGAGTTTGAGCTACTGCACACCTCAAAAACCAGCAACATCTCTGCCCTTGGCTACAAATTTAGGAAGTATGAGATGAAATATCCTTTCATTTTAAGTTCTTCAATGTTTTGGCAAGAAGCTCTAGAACAATTTTTTGTTCCTTAACTGCTTGATCTGTCTTTGCCCACATCTTATGCTGACACTAGTACTGACGAAGGTATTACTCTTGTTCTTTTATTATTGAACTTCCCTGATGTTTTTTATTATCTTTTGGCATAAGTTGCATGGCGATTGATGTTTCAGATTATGAATCTGATGAGGAGGTTCCATTGGCTATTTATGAATCTGATGAGGAGGTTCCATTGGCTATTCCCCTGTACCCCAATGCAGATGGTATATACTTTGTTGTACATCACATTTTTTGTTTAAGAGTTGAGGTTGCTTTGCCTCTCTTGAGTACATATTGTACATTGATTTAACTTTCATAAGCCATATATTTACTTGTTTAGTTTATGGTGCTTACCCATTACCTTCTTGGTCTCTGTGCCAGAATCTCGTAAAATTAGCTAATTCGAGCTCCCATTTGGATCCTCAGAGCACTCACTTGCTTAATATTATTTACCTTCATCAGATACTAAAAGCAAAGAAACTAAAAGTGGTGCAGAGAAGCCTGCTGCTACTGAATTCTGTAAGCCAAAGAGTGCCTTGGAAGGAACAAAGGATCCTGAGCCACTGAAAGATGATATTGGTGGCACTGAAGATGGTGACAGCGATGAAGACTATGTTGATTCTGAAGAGGGTGAATCTGGTGATGATGAGGTTTGTATAAGTGATGAATCATTACTGAACTGTTATTTCCTTGATGAATATGGTGATGATGAATCATTTGTCTAGATTATTTATTGAGATACCAGTAAAGAGATTCAGGGAATAGCCAAAGTCAATTTGTTGTATTACTCAAGATAGTTTAACCTAGATAATCGTTTATTGGACTAAATTTCTTATGTATTTGATAATATGATCAAATGTTTTTCCTGAGTTTATAATGCTACTACTATTTTGGATCTGCTATCAATTACCTGAAACTTGTAACTTGTTCAGGCCCAAACTTACTTTTGGTCTTGTAGGCGCTAGATATATCACATGTAGTCTGACCATATATTCTTTTGTGTGACATGGTTAATGCCCAGGATTCCAGTGATAAGGATGATAGTGAGAGTTCAGATGAAGATGATGGTGAAGATTATCGAAAGGTAGGAGATTGTTCAAGCTGACCTGTTAATTTTGACATGCTCCTTATTTTGTATGATATCCCAAACCTGATTTTTTATGCAGAACACTATGGGCAAGAATGGGCCGGCAGAAACACCCTTGAAGACACCTCCAGAGAAGAAGGCAGAGATCACAACACCTTCTGTGGGTAACAAAACTGGTGACAATTGATACTTGTAATCGTAGAGTTGTTTAGCTTCCAGGTCTTTTTCATCCCACGGAAACCTCACTGCCTGATAAACTCTGATTCAGGCAATGGCACTACTAAGAGAAGTGGCTATGTCCATGTTGCGACCCCTTATCCATCATCAAAGCAAGTGAAGAAGACACCTTCAATCATTGACAGCTCTAAGCAATCCACTGGCTATTCCTGCAAGTCGTGCAGCAAGTAATTTCTCAATGATTTCCATCCGAACCTTCTTCCATCTAAATGCTATCATTGTATTTTCACACATGGATGGACTTCTCACCTTCTTTTCAGGACTTTCTACTCCAAAGCTGGTCTGGAAACTCATGGCAAGGTTAAGCATAACACTCATAATTGAGCTGAAGCATTTTCATGGGTTGGGTGTTAAAGGTTGGTGATAGGTAACTGAGTTGTGGAACTCGGTTGTGATGTAAAGTTGTGTTTATTCCATTGTCTGCGAAGGCAGAATCACGGCATATGAATCTCTTGGAACTTGTTAGCGCAATGGTATGGTGCGGTTCTGTCTACCAAGGCTCAGATTATTTGCAGACTGGCGAGTGAAAGCTTTTCTTGGAGAATGAGGCCCCATTTGTATTTGGGAACTTTGCGCAATGTTACGGTGCTGTTCTACCTGCTTTTTCTGTGGAATGGCGTTCTTATAGAATGAGAATGATGTGCTGTCGCGCGCTCGTGGTAGCAGGAGACGTACTATTGGCGATGCAAGATGATTTTCTACTATTACAACTAGGGAAGCCGCATGTTGCACGGATGCTTTGCCTTTGCTACCTTCGTTGAGGGTTGGTTCAACGCGCTCTAGGTTTCTTATGGGATCTGATCATGTTTTCCTTAAATGTTCTCTGCGCAGTCTCTTGTATGTTGCAAGTTGATGGAAAATGTTGCTACCGACTTACCGAGTCAGATATCGTGAATTGAAGAAGTTTAAATCTCTCCCTGCCCGCATGTCCCGAGGCCCTTGCCAGTCCTGTTTGGTTGCTTGTGTCGGCTCGAGGAGGCAGGCGCATAGAGAGAACCTGGTTACCGTGGTGGTGCTAGCCTGCTTGGTTCCGATTATGGTGAAAACGTTTACTAAAACATGTTTAAGCTGCTCCGAGTCTAAGCTATTCGACGTACCTGCCAGTCCTAATGTAAGAAACCTAAGGCAAAACAGGCAACGAACAAGTTGAATCCCAGGTAAAATAAAAAACCTAGGACATGACAACGAGATGACAACGAGCACCAGGTAAAGTATTATATCAGAATAGTAATGATGTGTACTGACAGGATTACAGAGGATAAAACAACGATTGCAGATGCGACCAAAATTGATGTAACCCTTAACTCCAAGAAAATAAAGACTATCACTCCCAGATCACACGCTCAATTGCGGAAAACATCATCCAGGACAATCAAAACTGGGCATGTACCAAACTTAAATGACATTTCCCATGTTCCTCAAAAGTAAGGCATACTGGGCATGTTCCAAACTTAATGGCATCTCCCACATTCAAAAATAAGACTACTGAATCTTCTCACTAAATGAGGGGCAGCAACATCCATATCATCAATAGGAGTCATAGGACTAGAGAAACTCTAGACTTGATGCTTTGACTTCTTATGAGACTCCAGTGCTTTCTCACTGCCAAAAGCCCTGAACCAAGGACAGAAAGTATTAGCAACTTTTCTAAATTCAAGTGGGTAATACACTAATCATTCAAGAAAAGAAAATTGTAAGCTACACATACTTGCTGCATGACTTGCAGGCATGGTTTCCAGATTTGGGGGACTTCTCCTTTGACTTCTTGTCTGTTGCTGGGGTCTTTCCAGACTTTGCAGGATAAGGAGTTGACACATGAGCGCCCTTCTTGTCACCTGTAGTAAATGAAAATTTAGCTAAACATTCATGTGCTAACAATACATATTCATTAGTAAGGCTTTCAGAACACAGGAGAGTAAAGCACCTGTTTTCTGACCAGATTGATCAACCTTTGCCTTCTTACCGGAAGGTGTTCCAGCTTCAATTGCTCTCTTCTTGCCAACTACTTCAGGCTACAATACAACAAATAAAGGATAAATATAGTTATGATTGCAACAAGCAAAAGGGACAAGGGCAACTATCGGGTGCGCACCTTCTTTGGTGTAGGCGTTTGTTCTTCTTCCGAATCCTCAGTTTCATCTTCAGAATCATCACTGAGATCTGCACCACTGGACGTTCCATCACTGGAATCATCTTCAGACATTTCACTATCTGAATCATCACTGAAATCATCATCACCACTGGATGTTTCTTCATCAACATCTTGTTTGTCCTTTTTACCTTTCACAGGAACCTGTGCAGCATGTTTTTCTTGGAAAAGAAACAAAGTCACAGTCACGCAACAGAAACCTTTTTGTACACTCAGTATCTATGTGTTATGTGTAATGAAGTTGGTGCAAGAAACAACAAAAATTACTCACTAATTTCATCATTCTTCATTGGGATTTCATCAGCTTCTAGTTCTTCATCTGAACTAATTTCATCCTCACCAGAATCAAACGTGAATAAAGCAAGATGCCAGTTAAGGAAAAGAAAGCTACCACGATTTCAGATTATTTTAAACAGACACTAAACAGAAAACCACAGAACATAAGAAAAGGATATTCAAAGCTTGGCATCGGCGACTTGTATCCACACAAGAAGACACTGGCAGTTTTTGAACTGTGTGATAGCTCAAAATCTTTCTCAAATATCAAGTCACACGAAATCTGAGGGTGATTGTCAACTGACAGAGTTCCAAGCACCAACTTCTTGTCATCAATGTTGACAGAAACAACCACATTCTCACTTCCTTTCTTTGTTTCCCCCAGTGCAGCCTAAAAACAAACAGGAAACATCAAATCAGCCAAGGGACCTCACATTAAGCTAGTGAGAATTACAACACGAAAGGGAAGTGATCAAGAGTGAAGTTTGTAAACCTGTGAGAGGTGGATAGCATAACCCTCACCAACTTCACAAGAAACCTTGGATCCCGGCTTCACTTCTTGACCTGTACGATTCAGGTCAATTCTTTAAATTCGGTATTGCAAGCAAGGAATCGAGAATTGAAAGCAAATTAATGAAATAATGCACTTCCCCAAATCAATCAGTGAAAGAAAAAACCGAAGCGGAAATAGACAAATTAACAGTATCAACAGGTGCCCATTGACAGCCAGTAGTTTAACATATAAGAAAAAAATATATGAACTGAAAGCAAATTAATGAAATAATGCACTTCACCAAATCAATCAGTGATAGAAATAATCAAAGAGGAAATAAACAAATTAAGTATATAATGTCAACAGGTGCCCATTGCATCCAGTAAGGTAAAACAGATTCCCAGTGTAGGATAAGTGGGGCCATAATATCTATTCATTGTATCAGTATAGGCTCAGCAACAGCTATTGAAGAACTACATGACACACCGCGTCTCAACAGAAGACAACTTAAATTCGAGGAAAAAAATACGTTTCATAATAACAATCCATATGCCCCATCACAAATTCATAGTTCAAATATGAAAAGTTACATCCAAGCAGTATATATTTTTTTCTAAAGAGAAGGTTTAATTAAAACAAAGCATCGGTCCACCAAACTTCATAAGTTGAACAGAATACTAGGTACGTCTGAATACTTGCAGTCCCTGCTAGCAGATTTCAAAAAAAAAGGAATACAACTTATATTCTACATTTCTACATTTCTACCTACCCACTAACACAACGAACCAACACAACGAACTCTCTATTTCACCCATAACAAATCACAGTTCAATTCCAGAAGTCCCATAACAACTCGGTGTATGCAACATAAACATCAAACAGGTAGACACCCAATCACAGAACAAAATTAATAAAATCATGGAGCACCGCGCACTAACACATAAGTCCACCTAGAAACGCATGCTTGCAATTAAGCTAAGACGCGAAGAACCGATCGATCCTTAACGCAGAGCAGAGGGGAGCGGAGGGCGAGAAGCCGAACCGCGAATCGCACTGAGCAGGCGAGGGAAGCAAGGAGGGAGAAGGTGCGAAGAGATTACCCCAGAACTCCATCGCGCCGACGAGGAAGCGGAGCCGCGGCCGCGCAAAACCTAGGGGAGTTGGAGCGGAGCGGGGCAAGGAGGCGCCGAGACGGGGTTTAGGGTTTAGCGGCGGGGGCGAATTGGGGGAAGAAAGTCCTCGGGGTGCATTCGTTCTTAAAGGGAGGCCGCAGCGTGTGGACCGTCCGTTACGTTCACCAGGGATCCGGACCGTTGGTTGTGGGGTTCCGTTCAGACGGTTTTGCGGCTTTTGCCAGTTTTTGAGTTTCGAAAGAAGGAAAAGGGCAAAATTCAAAAAGGGAGAGAAAGATACACAGAGAAGATGACTGTGTCTCGTTTGTTTCTTACAAGACACTTTGGGCTTGGTGGCCCGTAGACTCGTCATACCGAGCCTCTAAGAGCCAAACCGGAGAAACCAAAATTCGTTTTCAATCGAATTCACTTTCACCACGTTTGACTGTGTCTCGTTTGTTTCTGAGAAACCGTAAGCCTGACAACTCTTATGCTTTGTGAGTTCGATGTCACGATGCCTATGTTATCAACCGGCTTTCTGAGTTCTGATTACAGAAAAAACATGTTCTGCCGTTATATTTCCTTCGTGAACCTATTATTTGTCGACTTGCTGAGTTATAGTCTTTTTTTTAGCAAAAGCTGAGTTATAGTCTTGCAAATCGATATAAGCAAGAAAGGGATAATACTCTAGGAAAACCCTTATACCTATCCTCTGAAGAAAAGCATTGCAAAGGAAGGCTTGCCAGACAATTTCAGCAATCGAATTTGGGAACCAAGGTGATGCTTATTACCACTGCATATGTACACACATCACGGCGGACGGCAGACGCAGCTGTCCGCTCTAGGTGCCCACAGACGTGTCTGAACCCACAAAATGGACATAACAGAAGCCTGAACGGCTACATTATTTTCCTACGCCGGCAAGGAAGGCAACTGGTTTGGTGATACACTTATACCATTATTCCAAGATGCCCGGGCGAATAATCACAGGTAACATTACACTTTTCACAATTAAACCACGGATTTGTGGTGGCTCTTCATACTTCTTGGACTTGGAATATACCAGGCAACTAAGGGCAACTGGTTTGGTGATACACTTATACCATTATTCCAAGATGCCCGGGTGAATAATCACAGGTAACATTACACTTTTCACAATTAAACCACGGATTTGTGGTGGCTCTTCATACTTCTTGGACTTGGAATATACCTCGCCGCTGCAGCTCATAGAGCATGAACAACGCAGCAGAATCCTGTGAGCTCTTCTTATCCGCACGCCCATCTCCTGTGAGGCTGATGACATCACCGTTTGGCACGTGCAATGTTATTGTCGAAGAGAATGCGAATCCTTGCGGCGCAAGCTTTTGTGAGGAACCAATAGATGAGGCGCACACGCTGATATATATCAAAAGATGAAAGATTAGATAGTTATTTACACAAGACAACCACAAATCCAATATGAAACACTCTGGTACCTTGGTTCGATTTTCATATATTCAAATGTAGGCATTGGCCACTGTAGCTTTTTACATGATTCGTACAATGATATACGAGGTCCTCCTTTACTCAACTTAACCTTCACAATCACTGCACAAATAAGATGCATGATTGAATTCTTGTGAACAATGCAAGTGATATGCATAGATGATGTTCCAACGAATATATTTTGGATAACAAACAAAACAAATCAATGTAAGACTAGAAGACTTACATGGTTTATCAACAACAGAGCTGGGAGCAGTACTTGACATGGTTAATTCCTTTTGCCTAGGTGGTGCTATGTTCTGTATGTCCATAGCATCAAGCAAGTTGGTGTGATATTTTGGATCACCAGATTTCTTTTCGAATTGTTCTGTTCTGCTACCATTCTTTGGAATTACAAGCCCCTTTTCCTGCAAACAAGAATAGATGTTTGACTAGAATCCCTAAACCAGTCAAGCATGAATTACCAAAAGAATGGAGCATAAAGGAAGACATACCTCCAGATCCCTGAGCAATAAGGAAGCAGCGTGTGCTTTTGCATCTACTTTGTTCTTGCCACAACCTTCCCTCACAAGAAGCAAGTCCTTGAGTTGTAAATTAATAATAGCCATTGTGTTGTCTCCTCGATTTTCACACTTAATTCCCAAAAAGTACCCACTCTTGTCACACCACTCATGGAGTTCTCTGAATGGGGGTAACTCCAAATTCTCTGGTGTGACAATTGGGGAAAGAAGAGGTTTGAAAACCCCCCAGACTACATCCAAATCAAGTTTGGTGTCTATAAGAATTGCACCTGCAATACTTTCTACAATATCACCTAGAACCTGTGTGAGAGAAAACAAATGAAATTTAGTATTCTAGATAAGAACAATGTTTCAACCAAGATTTTAGAAACAGTGTTTCGACATTATCTTGTGTCTTTGGCCAAAAAATAGGGATTACTGGTTGGTTACCACCTATCAATCATGTTCCATTCTTTACTTTCACAATTTCAAACTTCATGAAAAGCAATTAGAACCAGATATGTTTCAACCATTGAAGCCCAACTTAGATAGAGAAAAAATTCTTCTATCTAAAATAAAAGAATTTTCTAAAGGATATTAACAAATAATGCACTAATGCTACTACTGACGTGGTCTGAAATTTAGTCAATTCATTATGAACTATCATACATAAGAAGTGGCACAGAGAGGGAGAGAAAACATACTTTTGGCCCCCTAGATGGTCCACTCGATAAAAGGCTGGTTCTGTCCATGGATGAACCTTCCAAACTATTCACATATTCAGTTATTTGGTTTTGAAGGAGCCCAGAAGAATGCTGCAGAAAGTGGTGGAGATTGTGTTTTACTGCAACTTGTGCAAAATTTTCATTATTTACTGATGCAGACCGTAAATCTGTCAGCTCCCCCTCATCAGTGTCTTTATGACTAAGGAAAAGATGGCGCGTTAGTAAAATATCCAAGACTGCATCACCAAGGAACTCCAAGCGCTGGAAGTAAAAGGTTATCCATCAGAGAAATAGAATAAAATCCAAGTAATCAAATATGTCAAACTAATTAAGTGAAGTTCAAGATCAATATCAACCATACCTGGTAGCAGTACGTTGCTCCTGATTCTTGCTGTGATGGGTGGGTGAGAGCCTCAATCAGCAAACCTTTCACCGAAAAAACATAGCCTAGTTTTGCTTCAAGCAATTCAACTCCGTCAACTTTCGGAAGATAATTCCGCACAGAAGCACTTGACATGGCTTTCATAATCAGGTCTTCCTCAATTTCAATCTCAATCTGCAACCATTTGAGAACAGAAAACGCTGCTCTTAATCCCCCTCCCACATAATATGCCCCAATTAAAGCCTCAACACAATCAGAGATGGTTTTGGAACATATCCATCTGTGTCCCTTGTCACACGCCTTGCCTATAATTATTGACTTGTCATCAATCCTATGAATATCCTCAGTTACAACCTCAGAATTTACTGGGCATTCACAAGGACAGGGCCGGAGGGACAGCTGTCCAGGTGCAAGCCATCGACGAGGATCAAATGCAGCATCACGTATGTAACCCTGTGGATGACATTCCACCAATAACAAAGTTAGCTAAAAATAGTGTTGAAGCTCTTTTTGAAGAAAAATGCAGCATTTTGTTTAAATTGCCAATTAAGAGATGCAAATTACCTGTATCTTGCGTTCAATACCAAGCCTATGAAGTGTGGCATTACATATTATTTCTTGCCTTCTGGACGATAACTGCCCCTCATGCTTACTAGGAAATGTGAAGAAAAGATGGGAACTCACTGCATACTTAAGTACAGAGTCCCCAAGTAACTCTAAACGCTCCATAGAGAAGTCCTCGCAGCATCTAAGTGATGTAAGAGCTTCCAGAATCTGAGGAAATGTAGTGAATTTGATTATTACACTTTAAAGAAAATAACAGAATAGTATGTATAGAAATAAGCAAAAAGCATTAATCACAATCTCATACCAGAAAGCTTGATATATCAGAACCTCTGTAGGCAATTTCACTTCTTAGTTGGCTGGCTAGCATGAGCGACTCAATGCGATACATCAGAGATGGAAACAAATAGAATACTCTCAAAACATCAACAGGTAAATCAAGGGGAATCAGCAACTCTGGAGGCATGTGAACATGGCTATTCGCCCTATTTTTATTTTCCACACGGTTGCCTACAAAAAAGCAATAAAGCATAAACAATTTGTGTATTTGTAGGAATATATCAACTTGGCTACAGTGAAAAGAGTAACAGTATCCATTGAATAGCCTAATTTAGTCAAATTAAATTCTATCACCAATCATAGTCTAAAGTAAAAAAAAGAACAGAGATGCTTAAAAAAATCATGCACGAAAAACAACATGACATGCTACGATTGGAGTAAACAATAGCTAGAAGTCGCCATCAAGAGATAAGGACCTTCATCTCTGATCTTTGAAGAAAGAAGGTTGTGAGGATTATGAGTGGGTTTCAACACTACCAATGGCTGTGAGAGATGACGAAGAAATACATTGTACCTGCAAATGAAGTGTGTTAGTTAAGTGTTTGGTTAAACATGCATTCTTGGATGAGAGTATAAATATGCAAAAGATTAGCATACTTCTTCTCAAAATATTCTGCAAATGTCTGGAATTTCGCTTCTTTCTTGTCAGATGCACCATCAAATGTGCTACTGGCATATAAATCAGCTACATGAAGAACAGTATATATCTTCCCTGTGTGAACTGCTAGGACCACCATATTTCTAAGATCGTCAGACTTACATGACTTGTTGGCCAAATGAATGAGATCTCCACCACCTTTTTCAGGATTAAGTTTGTCAATTAGGTTCAGTTTGTCCTCCGAATAAATGCTTCTCATAAGTCCGACAGTTGTAGCCGTTGTGCCAATCACACTCCAGTTAATGCAAACACTTTCATGAGAATCCATAGTAGGGTCCACAGGTAAAAGAAAATACATATTTGCATTGTTCCACAGGAACATATCATCTTTCTTGAGAATGAATTCCCTTGGAGTTTTGGATGCTTTTGATCCAGTGAACAGTTTTCCAAACAAACCATTAAAGAGAAGTGCCTGAAATAGTTTTGCTTGCTCCATCTAAAAGAAAAGGGAAAGGAAACTTTTAGGTAAGAAGAAATTAATCTAAAGTTATATAGGTAAATAATATATTGACTTAACCAGACCTGCCGAGCATCCAACTCAAGAGGTCCACAGGGAGAAACCGAAGCTTTTACCATCTTATCATGCAAATATAGATCAATATTCAAAGTAGCAGCTTCTTTTGCTAAACTTGTATCGATTAACAGGACAAAGTCAGAGTATTTTTGGCCAACTTGATCGCAAATAAAATTCAACTTGTAGCCTTGAAGCTTAGTAACACTTCTATCTGTAGCCCATGAGCCAGACATAGAGAGAACCTTGGTTATACCATGCAGCTCTTTCCTTTTGGTTGTACCTTTAAGAATGCAATAAAATACCATTGTTAGAGGTACTAATAGTTTATTTGTCTGTTAGTAAATAAATATTATAAAATCCGTTCCATTGTGCACAAATGATTAAAAGCAAGTAGGTGTTAGAGGATGTCTTTAGGACATTGCAATCATGTACCTAAAGCTGCACCAGATGTGCAGATATTAGCCTTTCTCAAAATTTCCAGTGGCAGCTCTTCAACGGATGGAGAAAGGTGGTCATCAAGTGCTCCCAGCTGATGCAACCTCTTACACGCATCAAGGCAAACAAGCTGCTTTGCTTTCTGCGTGTTCCTTGCTTTAGGACCTACTAAAAGTTGAAACACAGCACTAGGTGGTAATGTTACTGTACACTCGTGGCCATCACCATAATGGGTGAACTGAAATGTGGGTCTTGGGGTGTAGTACCTTCAACATGAGGAAGAAAATCAGCAAAGTTGGAACCAGGAAAAGAAAAAACACCAAACAGAAACTTCATATGGCAGATTTTTTGGATGTATATAATCTATGTAGCCATGTAGAAGAACAAAACTGAAATGTAGTCACCATACTTGTCCTTTGGAAGTTTGTCACAGTACTGGTAGAGAACACTGATGCTGGAATCAGTAGTTATTTTGGCTCCAGTTGTGCTTATATGGTATTCATTTATTTCTTCAGCGGGAAAGACACTGGGGTGTGAATCCTCAGGCTCTCGGTTTGAAGCAATCTCAGCCATTGAGTTCTTACTTCTGATAATAGAAGATACTAAATCATTTTGTTTCACATTTCCCCTGCAAAGAACATTGACATTATGGTTCTTGCGGTCATTTTATTATCATGCAATCATTGTACCACCACAAGCATAAGTAGTTTAGGCAATAATACAGATTAAGGGGTTTACTCTTCAATCATTAATATGTACTGAGAGTCCTTCTGTCGGGCCCGCCCACGTGACTGCACATAGCTACGTGTGGTCCTTGGCAAATCAAATCGTATTACACATGAGCAGTCCGGAACATGGATACCCTCTTCTGCAACATCTGTAGTAAATAGTAAGTTGACCTACATTTTATTTCAGGAGGGGAAGAATAAACGATGTCAGATCATGAGAACTATGCTTCATTTTAATCAAATGTTGAGAGATGTTAAGTACCTTTCCAGAGCGGAATGAATCCAGTGTGTCCTTTTGCATTTTAGGGGTCAGTGCATCCACAGAAGAATTCCCTCCAGTAAGAAAAGAAACTCTGAAATATGACAGATGGCCAACTTTCTTCATAGTCCGCTCAATGACTCTGGCAGTAATCTTTCGATCCACAAAAATAAGGCATCGGACATTATCAAGGTCACTGTAAGACAACAGACTACAGACGTATGTCATGTCAGTGTAAAGGCACATAATCGGAAATGAACATGTAGAGTTAAGAAAAAAATGAGACTTCACCTGAAAGAGAGAAATACTTGGATAAGCTCATAGAGTTTTGGTGAGATATAGCCCACCTTTGTTGCTTCCACACATCCAGTATCCGAGTTCAGAACTGCATCAATTCCTGAAACATCAGGGAATCATCAACAATGTGTCAATACTTAATATAGGATGTTGCCATGCTACATCTTAGCAATCAGTAGTGCATTGAATTGGTTTTATACACATAGTCGCACCTTGTAGCTGTTGGAGGCGTTTGTCAATTATATGCAATACTTCCTCAAAGAACTTAATGTGAAGCATTGCATTTTCTGCTAACAGGCCAGATCCATTTACATTACTTTGCTCATCGGTGGTGTCACCACCTCCCTTCAGCCAACCTTTTCTGTGACCCCTTTCAATGCAGATTTTAGTAGCCTAAGAGAGAGATAAGGTAATTAAATGCCATGAACTCAACATATAAAAGATGATAAAATAAGAGGGGGAAAATAAATAAGTTAACGCTAAAGACAAAAAGAAACAAGGGCAAACACTAATAGCTCAAAACCAATCTAACTAATACCTCACTAGCACAAAGAAGGCCGACATCTTCAAGGCAATAGAAAATCTTTGCTAAAGAATTAGAGAGACGCCTCTGTGATTCTTTTCTTATTTCATCAGCATCTTTGTACTGGTTGGATGGGCTGCTATGCAATTGTGCTATCAGCCCATCATACTGCACAGACAAAAAGATACTGATTTTAGACATCAATCTTAAAAACGTTGGTAAACACTTCAACAACAGAGACAGGAATAAAAGAGTATGAAACCTTGGAACACAAATTTTCTAGTTCTTCATGTAAATCTTCAAAAGAAACAGTCTTTGGATCATAGTATATGTTCACTTCTTTTGCGGAAGGAACACAATGTTCTATCTCTTCTCTATTCACCACAGTGTGTATCTGCATTGCAATGTATATAGGATCACATCGTTAAGGGCATTTTCCAGTATAGTGTAAGGGCAAACTGAACATATTTCGCCTAACTACAAATCTAAATCAGAGGATACAATTAAACAATTTTCATCTTCTAGATTGAACAAGTGCTGTAAACCAGTCTGAACCACATTTTAATATGGCCGTGTCTGTAAAATTGGAATGCTGAATAATCACAGCTAGTGTTCCTTCATAATCTGATAAGCATGTTCACATGAGCAGTATAAACTAGAAGAAAGGGGATTACCTTGGAATCCAAAATATTTTCCAGCTCAGAGAACTGATTTTCACAATCCAAATCAGATGAGACTCCTGCAAAAATGAGAAAGTAGAATGGCAATTAAAAAGTGAAGATACAAATCAACGGCATGGATCAAACAAAATTGCAGAAAATTGGTAGTATGTGCAGGAAGTATAGTCAAAGATTATATCCTTGGGATTCTACTTATTTCACTTGATCACGATGGATTTTAGTGTGCGACCCAAATGCCATCATTTGTGACATATTGGTAAATTCTCAATGTGTATTTTATCAGTTACCATCAAGTCTCCACCAATCATCATATTTGTAAATAACATTATACATGCCATAATGATTCAATTCAATAATCACTGGCTCAAATTCCATTTCTGACATATAGTTCATTAGTTTAGCATTTCAGACGTTAGTTAAAAAATTCAGGGAATTTTATGATGTCTGAAACATAATAACAACAACTATAAAGAACATTATATACTTTTATCATTGGTACATGCCTTTTCTTATAACAGGTGATGCTGTCATACCAAACAATTTTGGCTTAAGCTCAGATCTGTGATAAAACTCCTGTTCAAAGGGAAGAATTTACTAATTAAAACGGAGCAAGATTAAAAATAAGGTGACTCATAATTTTGTAAATATAACAAGAAAGTGGCCATTTCAGAATACCTTCATTATCCTGGTATATGGGTGGTTACCAGTTGCATGATGGCATTCATCAAATATCATCAGGCTAACCATGTCCAAGATCAAGAAAGCTTGGCGTAAAGCATCTAGCAGCACCTGTGGAGTCATGACCATAACCTGAAATTTTTCATGGTGACTGTCAAGTAACAGGAGCATCTCTTGATAGGAACCAGTATTCTGCAACTTTGCGCATAAATTGTCTTCAATGTTTAAGGACATATTTTTTATTATCACAATAATTGAAGATACCATGAGGGAAAGATTGAACAATCATATATTTTGATAAATTACTAAGGCAAAACAATTAAGAGCACATGTAAAAACGTTCTGGGTCAAATCAACAGGCAAGAAGATCAGAAAGCTTCCATATGCACATAAGTTGGAAACTGGAATAGTTGTATAATGCAATACAGTACAGGTCATGATCTTTTTTTTCCTCAAAAACACAGGAGAGTTGTGTATCATTATATTACGAAGAGAAAAGGTCATGATCTTTCAAACACAAGTCAAATGAAGGAGATGTAACGCCTGCTGCCATCAAATGAGGAGGGCAGAACAGCATTGCCACATATTTGGGAGCATCATTTCCTTGAGGAATCAACAAGACCAGGGAAAAAAATACAAATCAAACTTGCCTGATATTTTGCAAGTTGCTCTTGCCATCTATGGGCCTTCCATTGATCAACACCCTTTGCACCATGATAGTGCTCCACCTCAAAGTCAGTGTAGCTCTTAATCACCTCGCATTGCTGTTACAGAAAACATCAGCGCAAACTGTTCCATGTCAGTTAGAACCATCAGCATACAGTCTGTGGTACCACCTGTGTGACGAGTTGAACGGTTGGCGCAAGGAATATGATGAGCTTTCGGTCATTATTTGTTTCGCTGATCTTCCCAAAATGCTTGATGAGCATGACAGCAATCATTGTCTTCCCAGCTCCTGTGTCAAGCATAGCAATTGTGTTCTGACGAGTAGCAACCTCATAAAGATCAAGCTGGTACCTGACCAATGTCAACATCACAGGCATAATCACCATATGATACTCTGCTCTCCTGAACATGTATATAACAGCGTAAGTGCTTGGAAAAATGTGCTAACCTTCTGGGGGTGAAATCCTGACACTCCCTCTTCTGCCGTTTATGCGCGCCTGCTTCAACTTCTTGAGCTAATGATTCGGATGGCCTCTTCAAAGTATTCATGTTTACTGCTCAAGCAACAGCGATTTATCAAATGAGATAAACAGAAATCCATCACTAATAGCCCCAGCACCAAGCTAATTCGCAGCGTTTAGCCCCCCAAACCCTCCCAAAAACCTCCAGCGACGCAGAGCCAAAGGACGCGCGACTGGTGGTTCCAGAAGCTTCTGGAAACCCCCATAAGCCCCGATTCAAGCACCCGGCATCCAGCACCGTTCGCAGAACGCTCCAGTTCACCCGCATTAACGCGATCCAAGCAGTACCCGCTGGAATCGAACATGCATTACATAATCCAGCCTAATCACGCCCTAATCTCCATGGCGCAATCGACGGAACACCGGAGACAGCAGCAAACACAAAACCCCCGGAAAACCCCACAGGAAAGAAAAAACGGGTGGTTACCATCGGCGGCGACGGCTGCCTCCGCCGCGGAATCGGCGGAGCCCATCTCCTCGTCCCCGCCTCCTCCCTTCGCTGCCGCTTCCACGTCGCCCATGAGGGGATCGTCCCGAACGATCAGGGACGGGGGTTACGCCTGAAGCGGAGCCGCGGGGGGAGAGAGGCTACTCGCCTGCTGCTGGCTCCTGCTCTGGACGGCGGGGCAAAGGGGATGAAAAGGACAAGAATTTTACTCCTGGTTTTTTCTTCCGTGCATTTTATTGCTCCTGGTAACTGGCGAGGTCAGGGCTGTCAACGAGCCGGGCTTGAAGCAAAGCCGGAGATCCTACCGAACTCTCGCGCTTCATGCGTGTTCACGGCTGCATTTTTTTGGTATCCGTGGCTGAGCGCTTGCCTAGTTTAGTTTATTTGCCTTTCGTGAGCCCGAAATTTCCCCATTTTTCACAAGCAAGCCATAAAATTTGTAGTCGGCCCGAAGCCCCGAGCTCCAGAAGTTCACGAGTCGAAAAATCTCACTCCGCCGGTGAGAGGTGGATAACGCACATGCTGCGCAGGCGCAGTGCGCATGCACAAGCCGTGCACGAGCTGGAACGCGTCACTGCTAAAGGTAACAGCGCCAGGGTAGTCGGGCGCGTTGTTGTATTCGACCACGGGAACTGAGGTGGGCGTGGATTTCACTGCCTACCTTTCCGGGAAAGGAGTCACGGAGCAAAAGATTCCACGAGAGGTTATGGACAA
The DNA here is from genome assembly GCA_033239725.1 of Echinochloa phyllopogon. Classification (NCBI taxonomy): domain Eukaryota; kingdom Viridiplantae; phylum Streptophyta; class Magnoliopsida; order Poales; family Poaceae; genus Echinochloa; species Echinochloa phyllopogon. The sequence continues at coordinate 53,789,841 of BTCW01000005.1, forward strand.
TAAATTTACTATTACGTTACTCCCTCCGATTCCATAATGTAAGCATTCGTGGATTTTTTCCGTACACGTTTGACCGTTCGTCTTATTTATTTATTTTATTATGACATGTTTTATCATGGTATATATTTTAAGTATATCATAATGATTTTTATATTTTTATAAATTTTTTGAATAAGACGAGCGGTCAAAAGTGACGCGTAGAAATCGAGAAATGCTTATATTGTGGGACGGAGGGAGTATTATTTTTTATTATGTGGCACTGTATTAATAAAGAGAGGTGAAATGAGTTTTATGGTGATGAAACTCCATGTACACAGTTACTTAGACAACTCGTGTCTTGCATGTGACTTAGGAAATAACAATTGATGAAACTATCCATTGAAAGGGAGGTGTTTCATCCTAGTTATGTGTCACTTTAGGTAATTGTGTCCACGAAACTTCCATTGAGACTGGCCTTAGAGCAAATATAATCATGGGATTATGGTCAAATTAATTAATATTTTTAAGAGGAGAGAAAAAAAGAGACATAAGGCCCGTGTTTCTTTACTTTCGAAAAAAACATGCATGGATATTAAATAAAGTCTATTTACAAAACTTTTTTATAAATGAGTGTAATTATACGTGTCGGGAGAGACCACAAGGGGTCCCCCAACTTAAGGGATAATCACCCTCACAAAAACGCAAAACAAAAAACGCAGCCAAACCTTCGCAGTCCGAAAATCACCCGCGCACTTACAAACATCACGGCCCAGCACGCCCCGGCAGCCACCCAGGCTCTGCGTCGAGGGCGCTCCAAGCGCACGCCCCATCTCCGCCTCGCTCGAGGGTCCCCGCCTCCCTCGAGCGGACATTGTACAATCTCCATCTCGCTCGAGGGTCTCCGCTCCCCTCGAGCGAGCAACCATTCTCCGCCTCGCTCGAGGCCTCGCCCCGACCTACAGCGCGCGCACCCAACTGCCCCGCTCAGCAACGACATTTAATGCCACGCACTGCCGCCGGACGCCCAAGTGAAAAGGTAAATCTCCTCCCCACGTCGCGTCGCTGACATGGACAGGCCCACTGTACTGCCAACCCTCATCGCTGTGCCGACAAGGTGCCACTATTTGGGCGTGCGGAGCCCTGTGCGGACAGGCGAATGTCACTCCATGGCACTGTGCCACCTGCACCCGTCATTCCCCACGGCGAAGCGCTCGAACGGGCATGGGACACCCTCGAATGGGTGTACGGGCGACGACCGGGCGCGGAACCCGGTCAGCAGGGCCGTGCGGATGACGCAAGCCAAGTCCAATCCACCAACTCCGCCCACTGTGTTGCCTGCTCCGTCACCGTGAAGCCATTCCCTGCCCCGAGCAGGCCTGCGGCGCACTGTGCGGACGGGACGACGCCACTCCGCGTCGCTGTTCCACCCACTCTCGTCCTTCACCCAAGGCGAGACTCTCGAGCATGCATTGGCGCACCCTCGAGCGAATGTACGAACAACGACCAGGCCAAGGCCACCCCTCGAAGCCGCATCAGGATAGGCACGGGAGCCGCCACGACGCCCGCGGAAGTCGGAGCCCGCCATAAATTCCCGCCGGGAGCGAGGACGACGACACGCCCGGCGCCATGCTCTCCAGTGCCACGCCCCTGTAGATCGCACTATGCACGTCCTTGTAACCACCTCTCCTTGGCCTATAAAAGGAGAAGACCGGCGCCCGATCAGGGCAAGCAACAACACAATACGCGCTCAAACTCGCTCACACCCACCACCCGATATTGGCACTCCGCCTCAATCAATCTAGCCAGGGACTTGGAGACTTCTTCTCCTCTCCCGACCAGCTTGTATCCCCCCCTCTGCAAGCACCCCAAGTGCAAGATAATACAGCGCGCGAGCGCAACCTGCTGGACGTACGGCCCCGTGGCCGGAACCAAGATAAACATGTGTCTTGTGTTAGCTCTTGCACCAACCATTGAGAGATAGACTGCAGTGCAAATCACTAGTTAGTGTCGGGACTAATCCGAACACCGACAGTTGGCGCGCCAGGTAGGGGGACGCGCTGTGATCGTTTCATCGTCTACCATTTCTCTCGATGGTGATTCGCACCGAGTACATGCCACTACGATTCCCCATGGGATCCTCAGACCCGTTTTCGCGCGGGTACCAGATCAGGTTCGGAAGCCTGGAGTTCGAGACGACCGGCAACGGCTACCTCATGTGGCTCCTTTCAAGGAACGCCAACGTGGAAGCAGCGCCCCCGCCACCATCACCATCCCAACTCAGGAGGCGCCGAAGACTGCACGCACTACAAATACGCGTAGAGCGGCGCAGAGCCGCCCGAGCTATCTTCCCCGAGTGGGTCGAGCCCCTAGTGCCACAGCCCACCGTTGTGGCGAAAGGAGCCGCGCCGCCACCGGCAACTCCCGCGGAGGGAGCCCACAGGGAGAGCGTGGCCGGGCCGTCGCACTTCCCCCACGGGATGCGCAACACCGGCACGGTGTACTCCTCGTCGGTCCGCACCAACCTGGACGCATACGAGGATCTGTCGGGACACCACTTGATCTCGATTCGCAACCTCGTCGCTACCTCGCCCGATGAGCCGTATCCCGACTCGGACGGCGGGGAACGCATATGCGGCCAGGAAGTCCCGGAATGGGACTACTCCAGGCTACGTGACCGCGAGGCTTTCTCATCGTTTTAGGCTGCTGCGGACTACTGCCTCACCTGCTCCGACGACTCCAGCGAAGGGGGCTACGACCCCATGAGGGAGTGCTTCGTCATCGATGGCGAAGTAGAGTCTGTGGGTGAAGACGACGAAACATGCGACGCCGCCGGGCGTGACGAGCAACCGGTGAACGCAGGCGCGGCGGTGAGCTTGCACAGACACAGCTGGCCCAGGTCCAGGAGCTGGAGGCGAATGTAACACCCTAAAATTCCATCACAAATAAATCATAGCAACTTGGTTGAATTTAATTTTCTAAGGACCTAATTAAATTTTTTTATTATTAATTTGAGCCCAAAAATATTTAAACATCATTCAAATAATTTTGGAGCAATAAGTGCATGTGCATCATATTTAAATTGCATGTCTTTTGTTTGATTTGTGTGAGAATTTCAAAACCACGAAAAAGTCCAGAAATGCTCCCTAAACTCTCTCTCATTCTCTCTTTCACCCCTCGGCCCAGCCCGTCTCTCTCTCTCCCTCTCTCTCCCGCAGCCCACCTCCCTTCCCCTTCTTTTCGGCCCAGCAGCAACGCGCGGCCCATCTCTTTTTCCCCCTTTCTTTTCCCTTCGCCGCGCGGCCCACTCCCACTTCCAGCCCAGCCGCGGCCCAATCTCCCTCTCCTCCCTCTCACAGCCGCCGACAGGTGGGGCCCACCTGTCGGGCTCTCCCCCAACCTCCAGCCGCGCCCCTCCTCTGCCACGCCGAGCGCCGCGCCGCTCGAGCTCCCCGCGCCGCTCCCTCTCCCGCGTCCCTTCCCCTCCTAGACCCACTGAGCCGCAGCAACTGCCACACCACTCCAACCCCTCGCTCTCCCACCGAAACGGCCTCTCCACCGAGCTCTCCACTGCCGAGCGCCATTAATGGCCGGCCACTCCGACCCCCGCCGTGCCGGCCTTCCCAATCCCCTCTCCGCCCTATTTATACCACGGCCGAGCCTCCGTGCACCCCCTTCACCCACTCGCGCCACGCACTCCCCTCGGAGAAGCCCCAATCCACGCCGCCGCCGTCGCCGGAGCGCCGCCGCACCGTCGATCCACCGACACAGAGCCGCACCGCCCCGCCCGACCGCACCAAACGCTTCCCGTGGAGGTAACGAAGCTCTCCATCCCCTTCTCGCTCTCTGTTTTGCACGCTAGCACCCCGACCGCCCTCACCGGAGCTCCGCCGCCGCCGTTCGTCGACGAGCGCTGCCGCCGCAGCAAATTGGGCGACGAGAACCCCCTGAACACGCTCACCAACTCCCCAGCAACACACCGAGCCCCTTCTCACTCTCTCTCTCACACGCTAGCACCCCCCGCCGGAGTAGACCACCGCCGCCCGCCTCTGTTCACCGTCGACCGCCGGCTACGCCGCGCAATCCTCGACGAGATCACCCCCAGTGTGATCGCCATCTCTCCCCGGTTCTCTAGCACCAAATCGCGCTCAAAACCAAGCTCTGTAGCTTGAGTTCGAGCTTCGCCGGCGAGTTTCTGGCCCGGCGCCGCCGCACGCCGGCGTCCCGCCGCCGCCCGAACTGCCCCTTTCCCTGTCAGCCGTCCGATGCACATCCAACGGCCCACATCCAACGCGACCCAAGTCAATCCGGCCGAGTAACGGTTAGCGCCGGTACTTTTGCTAAAGAGCCCCTGCCTTTCTCTGTAATCAACCCGCCGTCCTGTTTAGTTCAAAAATAATTAGATTTAGGTCCTGATTTTTACAGAAAACACCCTAAGCTTCTCTGTTTTTATGTCCCGAAGCCCAGCTCCTGTCTTTTTACGCGTTAGCCCTCGGGTTTAATGCGTATTTACATTTTAGTCCCTGGTTTTCGCAGTTAAGCCCCTGTAAGCTTAATTTTCTTGCCAGTAAGTCCCTAAAACTTCTTTTAGCCGTATCTTTTCCGTCTTAGCTCCGTTTTTAGCGTTCTTGGTGTCCAAACGTTCGTCTTTTCGAGCTTATTAGTTTTAGACGCATGTTTTAGTCTGTTAGAAATGTTTGATGTACTGTTTTTTTATTGTTTTATTGTTTTATTGTTTTAATCGTAGATCTCGTGCCAGTTGCAACCGAGCCGCCCGTCAACGCGGATCAAGAACAACTTTTCGAAGAAGAAGAGGATTTCTTTGTAGAGCAAGGCAAGTGGCCCTCCCCGCATATTCTTTTTTTGTCCTATATAACTGCATGACAAACTAAAATTTACTTTTATTGCATTAAATTGACGGGAACACCTTTTTAAGGATCTATCTAGTCTTTGTACCCATAATTCCTTGGAATGACCCCGGTTTAAATTAGATTTTGGGTTAGTTCTTGCTTAGTGTTGCAAAACCTTGGGAATGGTTAAATTGAATCTTTATAAAATTATTGATCATGATAACTTTGATAATAAATGTTGGTTAATACAAGAGAACAATTATTTAATCGGAACATGGAGAACCACCCAAGAAAACAGTGCAACCATGGTGTCAAAATGGGCTCTGACCTTAGCCGATTAATTAGGTGTGTGATTGTACTGATGGCCTTATCCGAAAGGAGCAGAGGGGGTTTGTGGTTGCAGGGGTACAACCCGGTCCTCTTGGGGTAGCAGCCTTTGCTAAGGTGCTGACCATTAGGGAGGGTTGTGGTCCGCCCTAGCTGTAACTCTTGCGGGTTATTGGACTTTTGCATATCTTTGTAAAGGCTTCGAAGTGGACCCCTAGCCACTCACCTTGGAAGTGTTTAAGGGTTTGGCCGACCCGGGCAACATGGGGAACACGAGCTATGGTGAAAGTGTACAACCTCTGCAGAGTGTAAAACTGATATATCAGCCATGCTCACGGTCAAGAGCGGCTTGGACCCTCACATGATAATTAAACTTAAAGATGAAATATAAATCGTGGTTTTACTCGTGAGTTTTGGAAAAAGATGTTCTTTTAAAATGCTTAAGTGGGTTGGTATGAACTTACATCTAGTAAATAGGAAATTGCTAATAAAACTTGATCAACTCCAAAAAGCTCACTACTGTGAACCATAGCCTATCCTTGTGGCCTTGCATTTTCACCCCGCTTGCTGAGTACCTAGTTAGGTGTACTCATGCTTGCCATTGCTGATTCAGAAGAAGGAAATGGAGAAGAATACTACAGCGACTACGATGAGTTCTGAGGCTTGCGTTTCCCCCAGTCAAGATGCCTGTGGAAGATGGAAGTTGAAGACACTTCGTTTAGCTATCGCTTGTTCTACGATAAAGACCTTCGTGTCTCCCGAGAGTGTAATATGAATATTATAATAAATCCCTTGTACTCTAGAACACTGTGTTTTGATATTACACTATTTTGTCTATCATATGTGTGTAAACATGATCCTGGCGCACATATGAAATGCACTTGGTTTTCCCTCAAAAATCGGGTGTGACAGCGAAGCTCCAACAGGAACGTCAGCAAGTGCAGCAGCAGCGAGTCGCACTTGAGGCAAGGCGCCCCGAGCGCGGTGAGCGCGCCAGGGTTGCGGGACGCATCGCCCAAGCCCGCATCGAGAACGACGACGACGTAGATGACCCGCTGGCGCTGCCCAGGGTAAGCCAAAATCTCATCGCCGCAGCAACTCTGATTCGGGCCATGCCCGAGCCAGCAACGCCCGAGGGCCGCAACCTGCGCCGTGAGGCGCAGGCTCTCATTGAGCAAGCGGTCGTCCAACAAGCCGAAAGCTCTGTTTCTCGCATACGCCATAAGGCCAGTTCGAAGGTCGGAGGGAGCGTGCGGGACAGGGACGGGTCTGTCCACACCCTGCCACGAGGCAAGTGGACGCCGAACCGTCCAACGAACGACGGTAGGGCGCTCGTGACCCACAACCACAACAGAAGAAGGCTCGTGAGGGACCGAGTTTTGGACATGTGAGGCATTGCCAACGACGGCGACGCCTGCAACGTCTTGAATAGGAAAAGGCAAGACGCTATGACTGGCCATGGCTACCACCCACGACGTGGGGGCGCTACGACAGCCGAGAGGACAGGAGCCCGACGTCGGAGCCCCCGGGGACCCCCGTGTTCAGCCGGGAGATCCGCACGGCGGCCATTCCCCAGTGCTTTCGTCAGCCCACCACCATCACCAAGTACTCGAGTGAAACGAACCCCGAGGTGTGGCTCAACAACTACTGGCTGGCCTGTCAGCTGGGCGGTGCGATCGATGATGCCATGATCATCCGCAACCTGCCGCTACATCTGGTGAATTCTGCGCGGACGTGGCTCGAGCACCTGCCCGCGAATCAGATCCACGACCGGAACGACCTCGTCAAGACTTTCGTGGGCAACTTCCAGGGCACCTACGTACGCCCTAGCAACTCTTGGGACTTGCATGGGTGTCGTCAAACACCCGGCGAGTCTCTGAGAGATTTCATCTGCCATTTCTCCAAGCGCTGCACCGAGCTCCCTAGTGTTGGCGACTCCGAGGTCATCCACGCCTTCTTGGAAGGAACGACCCACTGGGATTTGGTGTGCGAGTTGGGGCGGACCCCTCCCACCAATGTCAACACACTATTTGACATCGCCACCAGCTACGCCTCAGGAGAAGAGGTAGTGGGGGCCATCTTCGACGGCAAGAAGGGGAAGCGCATGGAGGAGGAGCCCGCGGAGGGCAGCAAGCCCAAAGGGAAGGCCAAGAAGCAGAAGCAGGGCAAGAAGGCCCAGCGAGCCCCATGGCAGCAAGAGCAAGGTGAGGACTCTGACGAGATCCACGCAGTCGACCATGCTCGCAAGGAGCCTCGAGGCCCCCCTCGAGGGAGCGACGTGTTCGACGACTTGCTCAAGAAGTCGTGCCCTTACCACAAGATTCCGGTCACCCATACCCTTGAGAAATACGAAATGCTCAAGAAGTTCTACAAGCGCGCCGCTGCAAAGGACGACAACGTCAAGAAGGACGCGGGCGACGACGGTGGCGACGACGGATTCCCCGAGGTGGAGAACGTGTTCTTCATCTTTGGGGGACCTACAGTGGACATGACGTCACGACAGCGCAGGCGTGAACGTCTAGAAGTCTTCTCCGTTCACCCAGCCACGCCGTCCTACCTCGACTGGTCAGAGGAGACCATCTCCTTTGGTCGCGAAGACCACCCGGCCACGTCCCGAATCCGGGACAGTACCCGCTTGTCGTTGACCCCATCATCGGCAATACGCGGCTCACCAAGGTGCTCATGGACGGGGGCAGCAGCCTCAACATCCTCTACTCCTCCACCTTGGAGCTTATGGGGATCGGCTTGGACAAGCTGCGCCCCAGCAAGTCGTCGTTCCACGATGTCGCGCCGGGCAAGCGAGTCCGACCCCTCGGGCAGATCGACCTGCCTGTCTGCTTCGACACATCGGGCAACTTCCGCAAGGAGGTTCTCACCTTCGTGGTGGTGGGATTTCTGGGAGCCTACCACGCCATCTAGGGCGGCCATGCTACGCCAAGTTCATGACGATCCCGAACTATACCTACCTTAAGATGAAGATGCCAGGACTGTAGGGTCGAGATGGCGGACTAGAGGGGGGTGAATAGTCCTTTCTAAAAACTTAACTCACCGGCTAACCGAAACAACAGCGGAATTAAAACTATCGGTCTAGCCAAGGATTCACCCCTCTATCTATTTTAACTATCACCTTACAAAAGATCCTAAACAAGCAAATAAGGTGCCGGGCTAGCACGAGCTCACCTAATTATTTCTAGGAGCAAGGTGACACAAACCTATGCCGCTAGTACTTCACACACCGGGGAGCTCATATACAACTAGTAAGCAAAAGCACAAAGCTCCTAAGCTCACTAGCAATGCTCAATGGACAAGACTAAACAAGTCTAATCCAAAGGCTCAATTTACTTAGCTACACAAACTGAGCAAAGAGACTAATTAAGCTACATAAGCTAATTAGTTACAAGATCACTACTTCAAGCTAACCAAGCAAGAAGACAACTAGCAAGCTACACAAGCCAACTAATTATGAGAGCAACCATACAATCACAAGATATATATAAGGATGAAAATACAATGCTTGTGATTGAGAAATGCAAACCACCGAGAAGAGTAGATAATGTTGACACGGTGATTTTTATCCCGATGTTCACTTGTTTGCCACCAAGCTAATCCTCGTTGTGTCGACCAACACCTCGATAGTTCTTGGGCAAGGCTCTCAAGCCGCTGGCCACTCCCGGGCACACCAAGACACTACTCGCAAGTGTGATAACTCAATGACACACTCCACTAGAGTTTCTCTTCGCGATCCCCACGGGGTGAGCACAATCCCCCTCACAAATCCTTCTCCGGAGCACCGCACAATCTCCTTGCGTGCTTCAATCGGAGCCTCAATCCACCAAGCCATCTAGGAGGTGGCAACCTCCAAGAGTAACAAGCAAACCGACTTGTAACACGAACACCTAGTGTCACTCGATGCAATCTCTCAAAGAAATGCACTAGATTCGCACTCACTCGCAATGGATTTGCAATCTCGCATGAACAAGTGAGTTAGTGGACTCCCAAGGCAAGCACAACCAAGGAAAACACATTCCCAAGGTGCCCAACCCCTCCCAAGGCCTGGGCACCCTTCTATTTATAGAGGGGAGGGGAAAACTAGCCGTTACACCATTTTCCGAGCTCTAACGGCTACCTCGGACCGTCCGCAGTTCATTCTCGGACCGTCCGCCATTCAAAAAACTAGCCGTTGAGATCCAAACGGTCAAAAACTCGTCATCCGCGGACCGTCCGCAGTCACTCGCGGACCGTCCGACCCCCTAGATCTTGAACCCCCGAACCTTCTGGTAAAACCTGGCGAATTTACGGACTGTCTGACCCATTTCCGCGGACAGTCCGACCTATCCGCGGACTGTCCGCCATTGATCGCGGACTGTCCGCCACTCTATTTTCAGCACAGCCGGCACTCGGTAAAACGCCCATAACTTTTAGCTCCGATGTCTAAATTAGGTGATCTTGGACTCTATGAAAAGCTCATTCAGAGGGCTATCCAACCCAACTGAATTCTTGACCCAAAACACTTTGGATCAAAGCAGAATTGCAAGCCAAGATCACACTAAGCCATAACCAACATCTAAACTTCAACCCCTTTGCAAATGTGCCAAGTCCATAAGTGTACCATTTTATGTGTGAGTGAGTTAGCATTTTCACAAATATTTCTCAAAGGGTTTTTCACTCTCTTCACCACGCCACTCGATCTTAGCAACTTCGCAAAGTTAGATTGCTCAACAGGTCAACAGAGTGGGTCCTCTCACAGAACATAGGACACAGACTGTCCGACTGCCACCACGGACTGTCCGACCTTTCATCAAACCACTCGGAGGACATCGCAACAGCTCAGAAGTCAGCGCCCATGGGCTCACAGGTCAACACTCACCACGGACAGTCCGAGACCACATCACGGACTGTCTGAGGGACGATCGGACACGCCGATCGGACAGCCGAACGGAATTTTCCACATATTTTATTCTCATCTCACCACGGACTGTCCGAGGCACCCCCACGGACGGTCCGACACTTAACTCAAAGTTCTCAAGTCAGCGCTCAAGTCAACCCATGAGTCACGCACTGTCCGAGACCTGTCCACAGACAGTCCGACCTCCTAACAGAACTTTGTTTCACAAGATTTTCAACAACGCCCTTTCCCAAGGTTAGTCGCCACTCATCTAAATGCAAACCATGCAAGCTATTGATCAAGTGGCACTAGATGAACGATATGCAAAAGTTTGCCCCTCTTGATAGTATGGCCATCTATCCTAAACCCGGTCATAAACTTCTCTAATTTCCTATGACCGGTTAAATGAAATGCCTATTGGTTATACCTTTGCCTTGCACATTTCATTCCATCTTCTCCTATGTTGATGCAACACATGCATCAACATCATCACAAATGATATGATCCACTTCATATCATCATGCGACTTAATGGTCCATTGATCTTGACTCCACTTGCTCTTCACCGTTGCAACGGTCCATCGGCGCCAAGTCATTGCTCAAGCATCCCGCCACGCGGTCCAACGCTTAGCCTCTGACTTGCCCTTCACACTTGCAACCGGTCCATCAAACCAAGTCTTGTCTTGATCTTCTCCACTTAGTCACATGACTCCATGTCATGTCCCATATGCAATGAGCTCCTTCATCACATAATTACATGTGGACTAATCACCTGTGTATTTCACTTAAACACATGTTAGTCCACCTAAGTTGTCACTCAATTACCAAAACCAAACAAGGACCTTCAATCTCCCCCTTTTTGGTAATTGATGACAACCTTACAAAGATATGGAAATTAAGTTTGTTTGGATTTCATGCTCCTTATCCAACATTTCAGCTCTATGTTATAATTAGGATAAGCACTATGAAATCCGAAAAGGTAGTGGTAACTCCCCCTACATATGTGCTCAAATGGTTTGGTTTCAAGCTTGCACATATACATAGATATGAAATTTTGGGAGTGTTAACACTACTAGGTGATGCTAAGGTATATAGGATAAACCTTTGTAGCGTGATACCAATTAAGCTTGCACATTGAAGTCCATCCTTAGCATCATGGTAAGCTAGACACCACAAGAAAAACACTAGATACCTCATGATATCAACATTATAGGCAAGGTTCTATGTGTACATGAAAGAAATATATCTAGCTACCAACATATGCATGCTAGTTAACATTTCATCATTCAAATCCTATAACTAGCATACACCATACAAGCATACATATTGAATGTTAAAACTTATGCAAATATGCAAGCAAGCACATGAATATGCACATATCAAATGCAATCAATTACGTTCATGAGCTTGCTCCCCCTACTTGTGTGCTTCTCTTTGTTCAAGGGCTTCCTATACCATAGTGGCTCCAATATTTCATATTTTCCACTTTCTTTGTACCACTCTCATTCTCATTCCATCTTCTTCAATATTTTATATCTTTGTACCACTCTCTCCCCCTTTGTCATCAATTTCCATAAAGGTATGCTCATTTGATAGTAAGGGTTAGGTGATACTCTTTCTCCCCTTTATGTGATACTTGAATCTCAATTTTTTTGATGGACACTATCACATATGTAGAAGTGATGTCATTTATGGGATGCCAAAAGATACCACTTATAAGTTACTTGAAATGCCTCATGAATGATCTTTTGACCTTGATACTGGTATGCGGGACATCTTCCCATGTCAAATATTTGGTCATTCAACTTGATCAACTTGAGCTCTTATATGTGAGGAATTCATTCTTCTCTTGATGATCACTTAAAGTTGAGGATCACTTGTAATCTTGTATGATATCACTTGCAATCTTGATATAACCATTGAAAATATACCACTTGACGAAATACCAATTTATATCACTTGAAGAAATACCACTTGAAGAATGATTGATAAAGTTCATGATGAACCTTACAAGGACCATTGAACCCTCGTTTTGACTTGATCAAGGACATGATATAGTTGATGACATTCCAACAATGCTCACAAATAGCATCCCTATTTTCATTCTTTGGCATGAAAGTGAATTTGAGGATTTTCAAGCAAGTCCAATCCATCTTTCCTTCCTCATGATCAATCTCATAGTTCTAGGAGAGGTCTAAGTCTAAGATTTTCAAGCTTAATTACCACTCTCACTAACACTTCCTTAGATGCAAGATAAGTAACATCAATTCTCTTGTAGGGAAAGATAGTGCAATCAACCAAGTGACCAAGGGGAGCATTTTTTTTATGAAACCACTAGTAGGATGAAACTTGATAACCATTTGCATTGTTGTCTTGTTCTTGAACTAGATTGTTCCCATGAGCTTCTTAACTTGGACTTAAACAAATTGATTTGCCTAAGCTTTTCAAATTTGGTTCAAAACCTTTCTAAGCTTCCGACAAGCATGAAGTGATTATCTTACCAAGGTAATGCTTGTCACTCATAGGCAATCCAAAATATATCAAGTACTTTGGTTTACTAGCTCATGAACAAACTCATACACTTACCACTAGATCAAATAATCATTCAAGAAATAGTGGTAGGATATGAATGTCAAAACTTCATTTATAATGCATGATCCTATAAGCATGTACTATATGCACTAACCACATACTAGTAAGGGATGAAAAATGATCAATGCACATTACAATGATACCTTTGCTATATTGGAGTAGAGGATAGTCAATAAGATTCCAATTTATCTCCATAATAGCAATATGAAGTCCAATTAATAGCTTGGTGAAGATCAATGAATACCAAGTTGAATTCCATCATTCACCCATATGAATTGAGAACCACTAATGATTAAGTGAATTCTTCATGTTGTGGTTGGCTTGCTTCTTATTTTGATGAATGCTTGCATGAGAGAACTATTTAGAATACCACTTGAAATCCCATTGCTAGCTCTCTTTTGGGTGTTGCTTGCTTTCTTGATCAACCCTTTTGATTGATTCAAATAAACATCTTGAATGCCCTTAGATCACCACTTCCATGTTGGCCTTCCAAGCACCGTGCTTGTCAATCCCACCATTTGGCAGCTCGCCCCTCTCAAGGGAGAAGTGAATACTCCAAAAACCATTCTAGACACTCACTTGAATTGAATTGAATGATTGATCTAAGTGAAGAACTTATCTTGAAGAATAACTTTGAATTCTTCATTGAATGTTTTCTTTCTACCAAATGATCTCCAATAATCACTAGAACTTAAACTCCATCATTATCTTGAGCTTGGTCTTGATTTTCAACTTGAGTACCAAATGTGTGCCAAATGCACTCCGCAATCCAATGACCTTATACTCATTTATTTCATGCTTCTAGCTCTCCTCAAAACCAAACTTAGGTTCCCCAATTTCTTATAACCATGATTCCAACTTGAGGACCTTTCAATCAAAGTGACTTGATTTATTCAATGATTATCACTTTTAAGGCAGATTCTGTACACTTTAAAGGATAATTCATAACTCCCAATGTACAGCTCCAATGACCACGAAATTTGGTGTAGATGAGCTTCACTAAGTCCTATTGCAGCCATAAAGATTTGAGCTTCATTTGACTTTTCAATTTCTACCAGATTTCAGATTTTTCTCAACTGCTACATGCTGAAAAACCGTTGCACATGTGTTGACAAGATGCACTCCAAAAGCGAAGTATCTTTTATCCAATACTCATGAGATTTTTGCAGCAACTAATATCATAAGTGTTGAGCATGTATACCAAATTTCAAGACAATCCAAATAGATTTGATCACTCAAACAAGGCTATCATCACAGCTAGCTCAGTTTTTGCTAAGTAGGACAAATTTCTAAACTTGAGCTAAACTTCTTCAAATTGAGTCAAACTTGATATCGACTTGATTGAATACTATCACAAGACATATCCATTCAGTCCACTTACTAAAAGTTATCTTATGAACTTATCCATCAAATCGATCCAAATTTGAGTACTAATCATTTAATCCATTCAATCATCTCATAGCAAGCAACTTTTGCATAGATGTATTCAATGCAATCAACTCATATGCACCCAAATGAACTAGATCAACAACGAATATACCTTTGTACATCATGATCAGCCCATAGCAAGCTTCAACTCAAATAATTTATAAGGCTTCATATATATCCAATAAATCACCACAACTTGATAATTTGCACTTGAATGTTGTAGCACATTTGGACTTCACTTATTTAACTTGGCATTGGAATGAGATAGCATTAAGCTTCATTAATTCACTCAATCGTATGATGAACAAAATGAATCCAATTGAGTTAAGCCTCCAATGTCATGGTACCTACACACATTCATCCACTCTTTGATGGTACCCAAACTAGTTTGGGTCCTCTCAAGTTAGGAGCAATATACTTCGGCATTGCCTTAGCATGAGTAGCGAGATGTTTTGTAATTTCAACCGATGAGGTACCATTACCATCCTTTCTAAGCATAATATTATCAACAATTGAAATAGGCTTAGAATTGATACCTAGGGGACATGAATTAGCCATGTGTCCCCTTTTCCGGCATGAGTAGCAAACTCTCTTTGATTGAGCATTTTCTTCCTTGCTCATGTGTTGCTTCTCATTGCCTTGCCTCTTCAATTTTTCTTGAATCTTCTTCTCAAGCTTGGTAGGACACTTTGAGGCAAAGTGTCTCATATCTTTGCACTTGATTTGAGCATAATATTTTTCATCTTGATTCTTGCTCATCGTTTGGGTGGCTTGCTTAGTGGTTTGATGCTTTGCTCTTGCTTTGCCACCTCTTCTAGTCTTTTTCTTCTTCAACCTCAAATCACCATCTTTATGGTTGGCTTGGACTTGTTTTTGAGGTTTTGCTTTTGGCTCAATTTGAGGCATCTTGGTTGGGCAATATTTTGCAAGGTGTCCCACATCATGGCACCGATATCACATGAAGTGAGATTTCTTTTCTTCTTGCATTTCTTGTTCTTGCCCTTCCTCTTGCTTTCTAACTTGTTTCTCAAATTCTTCACTTCATTTTTGAGCTCATTGTTCTCCTTCGAAATGTTAGTCTCACAAGACATAGAAGTAGAACAAATATGTATTTGTGAAGAATATGGCATATCCAATAAATCATTACAAGAGGTGGATACATGCTTCATCTCTACATCACAAGGGTTAGCAACATTATGTGATTGATCATTTGACCCAAGTGATGAGCTCTCACTAGTTTTAGTCTTTTCATTGAAAAGTTGTTTAGTGAGAGAAGCATGGTCTTGTACCAAGTTACCATGAGCAACACTAAGTTTCTCATGAGCTATTTTTAACTCATCATGTGAACAAGTAATGACATGAAGTAGATGCTTTTGTTGTTCACATGTGGTCTTTAGAAATGAGTTTTCATTTTACAATTTACTTGTTTTAGCCATCTCATTTTCTAAAGCAATATTCATGCTAGCAAGTCTACTAACAAGCTCATCATATGAATCATGACCAATTACATTGCAACTTGATACATTTGTGTTACCTTGTGACATGAGGCAATATAGTGGTGTTGGAGAGCTTGTGGTAGCATTATCACTCTCATAGCTCGAGCATGAATCATCCTCATCAACATCAAGTGTGCTTGGAGTAGAAATATTACTTGCATCACTTGAGTTTTGGCCTTCAACAATCTTGGCAAGTGATGTTGTGGTAGAATGAATATCATCATCATCACTTGACCACAAGGTGGAGCAATCTTCCACAATCACCAAGTTGTGGTCGTGCTCAACATCCTCATGAGCCTCTCCCTTGTGCTCATCATCATTATCATCATCACCGGAGATTGTCCCATACTTCTCATTGAGATAAATCCAAATCTCATGAGCATTTTGCATGTTAGCAATCTCCCAAAATATGCACTTATCTAAAGATGTATGCATGATATCAATAGTAAGATAATTAAGTTGTAGGTATTTCTCTTGTGCTTGAGTTGCATTATTTTCATCAATTGCATGAGAAAGACCCACATCTACAATCCACCATATTTGAGGACTAATGAACTTAAAATTACATATCATCCAATTTTTCCACCGTGTAAAGTGTGTGCCATCAAAAATGTGTGGACAATCAACATCTAGCCCGTAGTTCGCCATCCTCTCGGGTCGGTAAAGACCACAAAAGAGAGACCTCGGCTCTGGTACCACTTGTAGGGTCGAGATGGCGGACTAGAGGGGGGTGAATAGTCCTTTCTAAAAACTTAACTCACCGGCTAACCGAAACAACAGCGGAATTAAAACTATCGGTCTAGCCAAGGATTCACCCCTCTATCTATGTTAACTATCACCTTACAAAAGATCCTAAACAAGAAAATAAGGTGCCGGGCTAGCACGAGCTCACCTAATTATTTCTAGGAGCAAGGTCACACAAACCTATGCCGCTAGTACGGACAGTACCAGCTTGTCGTTGACCCCATCATTGGCAACACGTGGCTCACCAAGGTGCTCATGGACGGGGGCAGCAGCCTCAACATCCTCTACTCCTCCACCTTGGAGCTTATAGGGATCGGCTTGGACAAGCTGCGCCCCAGCAAGTCGCCGTTCCACGGCGTCGCGCTGGGCAAGCGAGTCCAACCCCTCGGGCAGATTGACCTGCCTGTCTGCTTCGGCACATCGGGCAACTTCCGCAAGGAGGTTCTCACCTTCGTGGTGGTGGGATTTCTGGGAGCCTACCACGCCATCCTAGGGCGGCCATGCTACGCCAAGTTCATGACGATCCCGAACTACACCTACCTCAAGATGAAGATGCCAGGACCGAAGGGCGTCATCATGGTGGGGTCGTCGTTCGAGCACGCCTACGAGTGCGTTGAGCGCACCGAGGTGCTCGCCCATGATGAAGCACTGGTGGCGGACCTGGAGAAGATGGCGAACGAGGCCATGGACTCCACCAACAAGCATGTTGGCAGTTTCGAGGCTGCGGAGCACACCAAGGTTGTACCCCTCGACCCTAGTGCCCCCGAGGTCAAGGTGTTGAGGGTCAGCTCCTCCCTCGGCCCCAAATAGGAAGCCGTGCTCGTCGACTTTCTCCACGCCAACGCCGATATCTTTGCATGGAGCCCTTCGGACATGCCGGGCATTCCGAGGGAGGTCGTCGAGCACTTCCTTGACATCCAGCCTCATTCCAAGCCGATGAAGCAGCGTCTGCAATGGTCCGACGAAGAAAAGCGCCGGGTGATCGGGGAGGAGCTGCACAACCTCTTAGAGGCCGGATTCATCAAGGAGGTATTTCATCCCGTATGGCTAGCTAATCCTTTTTTAGTTAAGAAAAAGAATAGGAAGTGGCGTATGTGCGTAGATTGTACTGGTTTAAATAAAGCATGCCCAAAAGCTCCCTTTCCTTTGCCACGCATTGATCAAATAGTAGACTCTACTGCGGGATGTTAATTATTATGTTTCCTTGATGCTTATTCCGGTTACCACCAAATCAAGATGAAAGAGTCCGACCAGCTCGCAACTTCTTTTATCACTCCATTTGGTATGTTTGTTATGTCACTATGCCATTTGGCCTTCGAAACGCCGAGGCTACATACCAGTGATGTATGCAACACGTTTTCGGTGACCACATCGGGTGGACTATTGAGGCATATGTAGACGACATCGTTGTAAAATACAGGAAGACAGATGACCTGGTTAACGATCTATGCATAGCATTCGATTGCCTCCGGGCAAATGGGGTGATGAGGACATGACATCCATGCATACGACCATGCTTGGGGGATGGCATGGAGTTGGAGGAGACCAGCAAGGGTATCCAAGCGAAGAAGAAGGCCTGAAGCTTATCCGGTTCGAGACGCCAAGGTGGAGACCCAAAGAAACTCAAGTTCGAGTCCACCTCCGAGTCCAGGAGCAGCCCGCACTAAATCAGTCGTCCAGGTCGCATACGGGCTCGGTTTTGGATGTTCTACATATACATGGAAAGCTAAGGAGATAGGCTTTGCAATAGCACCAGTCTCATCTCAAAATTCGGCCGGAGTCATCAGGAATCGTTGAAACAAGTTGACGTCTAGATTTTGTCTCGGTGCTGCGTCGTCGTATTTTGGCCTTTGGGCCGTGTATCGTGTGGAAGCCCATAGGGGGGTGCCCCTCCAACCCTAGCACGCCCCTTTAGGCTATATAAACTCAGTATCCGCCGTCGTTTAGACGGGGGTTTTGCTTAAATTAATCTGTTGAAAACAGTTTCGCCGTCATCGGTTTGTAGAACCCCAACTATCGTGCTTAATCATTCATCTACAGTTTGTCACTTCCTTTGAGAGCTGCGTTCTTTCGAGTTCTTGCTTGTGTTCTTCGTTTCGCAGGCAGGGATTATCCTTCTTGGCGAGGTCAACTGGGTTGTGACACGGTTGATAACCAGATGAGTCGTGGTGCTAAGATTGCGGGGTTCAAGTTTGCTGACCTTAAGCCGGATCAGTGTGTTGTGCTCCGCCCAAACCGAGTTATCCTTCACCTGACGGAAGATCGGGCACCCTAGTTCCCATCAAGTGGTATTCAGAGACAGGTTTACCGTCAGGTTCGTCCTTTCGCCTTCGTCCTATAGTCCAGAAAATTGTCCTACAAAAAAATTTTCCGTTGTCCTAGTACCCTATTTAGCCTTGCAGTTTCGTTTTCAGATTGCTTTGCTGAGTTCGTGTCCGTGGTCGAGTCTTGTTGCTGGTTTAGGTCGTGTTCGTGTCGTAGTTCAATCGCCCGTTGCCGTGATTTAATTGTTTCCGCCGCTATCCCATCACGTTTAGCCATACAACAATTCGAGACACCACATTACTCGATTTACGTCGCTAGCCGCCTTGTATGAACTCTCGCCGCGCAAGCCCTAGATAGGTTGCAAGCCGCTTTGATCGCCTTTGCATCGCATACTTGATCCTTGTTTCATCTGACGAATACCTTTTGCTTGCAGTCGCAGACGCTGGGAGGAAGTTTACCCTAGCCGTTGCTGTTTTTCGTGTTTTTGAAAAACATAACTTGAGATACCTTCCATAAAACAGGCATAACTTTTCGCTCGGTGCTCCGTTTTGGCTCAAATTTTTACAGCAACTTTGTGACACCATTCGGAGGTGGCACAAACTAGCCGTTGGCTTGTTTGGTCTCGTCAAAAAATTCAAAAACAATCAGGAAGATTTAGAAAAAAATTGTTCAAGTTGTTTTAGGGTTTTCAGATATTGTTCCTGAATTTTCCTAGGCCGCATCTCACCTCAAAAAAGGGTGTAAATTTTTGTGGTTGCAGCTTTTGATATCCCTATTCAGAGAAAAATATAAAATTAATAGTTGAGAAAAATAAAACATCTTGATTCCTACTGGTCCTGGAGAGAAATTGCTGAAAAGATTAAAAATAAGTGCAGAGAGTGTTGTTTTGCTAGTTCTGTGAGCTTTATCCATCGTTTCTTGTTCCAACTTGCTGTGCTACGCCTAAGACACGTCTGAGCCAGCAATTGTGACATGTACTTTAGATACTTATTGAACTTTGCTATTCTGTATTCGTTATTTGCTACTCCTTGCTACATATTTTGCCTTCCCAAAGCTCCACAAAGTATACTTCAGGTCAGTGCAGTGAAGGGCCCTTGCAATCTTGGTACTACTTCCTCACAGGTATCACAAACCATCCACCGGTTGTACCATCCACTGTTTTGCTTTAGTAAGAACACTTGTAAGAATTTGGTAGAGCATGTGAGAGCGTATTTCCACTGACACATATAGTAGTTGATAGGGATAACCTTTTGTGTTTTCTCTTGTCTACATACTAACAATGGCAGGGAACAATGAGATCATTCAAGAAGTACTAAGTTCTCAAATGGAGAAAGCGGAGCAAAATCAATTCAACAATTTATTTCAGCTTTTCTTTGTTGTGATGGTGTCGACGAATTATGTCGAGCATGTCTGCCTGGGGGTACCCCAGAGAGTAGATTTGTGGGTCTCACCGAGTTCTAGGAACGACAGTACACGAACAACACAAAGATTTAGACAGGTTCGGGCCGCGAGTAGCATAATACCCTACGTCCTGTGTGCTTGATTGTATTGCACGTGTGGTTATCTGCCTGTTAGGCTTGATGGTGTTGTGATCTTGGTCTTGGTCTTCTGTTCTGCCGACTAGGGACCCCTTCCCTCCTTTATATATCCAGGGGGCAAGGTTACACGGTAAGTATCCTAGTCGGTTACAAATTGGGAGTCGTAGTCCTAGTAGAAGTACACGGGTAGTTGTCCGAGTAGTTCTACTAGGATTCGGTCTTCTGTCGTGAGGGTATCCGGGGATGCGTATCCCACAGATGGAGAGACGTTGCCGAGTCATCATTGATGGTGAAAGTTGTAACAACCTTGCAAGCTTAGAGCTGGTTGAGAAGCTTGGCTTGCCCACAAAGCCGCATCCACATCCATACTATATGCAATGGGTAAATTCTTATGATAAGATAAATGTAACTGAAATTGCACATATTGAATTTAGCATTGGATGTTATAAGGATAGTGCTGATTTTGATATAGTACCTATGCAAGCATGTCATTTGTTGCTAGGCACACCTTGGATTAATATAAATAATGTGGTACATAAAAAAGTTGGTAATAAATATTCCTTCAAGTACAACGGTACAAAAATTACACTTCTATCTTTGACTACTGCTGAAATTTAAGAAGCTGATCTCCAAAGGGCGGAGAGAAGGAGAAGTGAACCTTTTAGAAAAAAAATGGGGTGTTTTCAATGACACAATAAATTCATCTAAATCTGAAAAACAACTTTTAGGTGATGATATTGTTTTGCCGATTGTTGAAGCGTCCCCTCGAAAGAGAGAACTTAATGTGATACAAATACCAGTCCCAGGATGCTGGTTCACATTATTACAACAGATAGTTCAGTACACGAACAACATTACGGGAGATGGTGGCATTGTAGGGCCACGACAAACAGAACTAGTACTAAGCTCCAGATAAAAAGGTTGATAGCGTAGAGGTCTTCATCAGAGTGGCAACGCATGCGGCTTCCAGCGGGTGACCCTAACGCACAGGCAAAGGTTGGGTGCAGAACGAACCCCACTAGACGATATCCTCAGGCATAAAATCCGGGTCTGCCTCTGCAACAGATTAAGCAAGGGTGAGTACATACGTACTCAGCAAGCGCAACCACAACCACGGAGGGGTATAACAGAAGTATGCAAGTATTGTAACAAGGATGGCTTATGGTTTAGTTAGCAGCAAAGCAAATTTTATTACTCATGCAAGGGGGTTGGTTTTCGCAATGGGTTTTCACAAATATTACTTTTAAAATGAATAGTAAGTGTAATACTTTTTCGTACAAGATTTTGTTGCTACCAGATTTCCCATCTGTCGTAGCCCATGTCAAAACATTTCTCAGCTCAACCAGACACCAACACTTTCTTACACCAAAACAGGGGACTAGTGAAGTGACCAAGCCGTAACTCGCCCAATACCGTGGACACGGCTATCCGGATAGGTTTTAACTCTGCAGAGGTGTACACAACCACAAGTAGGCTACCACAACATGAACACCTTAGTGCCAGCGCAGCTCCTATCAAAGCCATTACCCACCATAGCTAGACTGACCAGTTATCACAGACGCGACCAGGGGGTAAGCAACCTACCAACGAGGTTCTACCCAGGGGCATACCTCACATAGATCGTATCCCCGGCTCCATGGCCCTCTGTTGCTCACCAGCACACCACATAACCAGCAGCTCAACTAGTGGGATTTATGCTAGGCCGTTGCCACATACAACAGTCGAGTGGTGGTACAGAAAAAAATGGGTTAGGCTAGATGACACATCAACATCATCCCAAAACTTGTGATAGGATAGACAACTCCCACCATGCTCAACCACACCGGTTCGAGCTCACCTCGGTATTTCACACGGAAATACCGTCTGTCTCATCCCACACGGGTACTCATTTTATTTACACAAATCATCTCTTTTATTTTAAAGCACGCACACGGTTGCTTTTGTAAACACCAAGTATTTGTCATGGGGGTATAATGGTAAAATGTTCCTAAGCATTTCTAGCAGTGACTAATATTCAAATAGAACATTGTCATATTTAAATATTAATCTAGGTTGTCAAGGAATCAGTCATAGCAATCAAGGTATGGCTATCCAACCGGGTTTAGCAGTAAAATTATGCAAGTTTTATAAATCAGGCCATGGGGTGTGTTTATAAAAACTGGGACAACAGTATGCATCAAAGGGTGGGATTGCACTTGCCGTTCTCCCAACCCTCGGGGGATTCCTGCCCGGGGTCTTGGTCTCCAAGCTCCTGCTCGTAGCACTGCTCCTCCCTGAGTCCTTCCTCGTTCACAGCGGAGTCTACGGCACACACAACAAGCATACAATAAATAAGAGAAAAGCTTTTATTGAGCTCCGAAAGGAAGAACGGAAAAAGAGAGCGGGCGGTGATGACATGATTATTTTTGAATGTGGATTGGATGGATTTGGCGGAAATATATTGGTGAATATTGTGGTGGGGTTTGGGGTCAGACGGGATTAATTTGGCGCATGAAATGACGAGTTTAGTGGGGTTTAGGGCTGTTTTTAAAGAGAAAAGGACTTATCTGTAATTACAGAAAAGTCCGAGGGCCTCTGGCGTAATAAATAGAGAGAGAATAGTGACTGAAGGGCCGCGGGTTAATTGGTGAAAGCCCAGGGGGTTTTGCGTAAACGCGTCAGAGAGAGAGGGTTTAAGCTTGGACCGCGGGTTCGAATAGGGGAAACTTCAGGGGGTTTTCCATAAAGTGGCCATCCCCTTCGTTTTAACAGAGAGAGGACGACAGGGGAGGGGGGTCCGGCGGCCGGCGGCGATCCAATCGCCGGTGATGGTGGCGGTGCAGGGTCGAATTGACCGGGGAAAAACGGAGAGGAGCTCATGGCAAGTTCACCCGTGCCCTTACCACGGCCGGAGGTGGGGAGTGGAGGGCTGCCCACGGGAGCAGTGGCGACGGCGGCAATGGCGAGTGTGGTGGCGGCGCTGCGACGGCGGTGGAGGGGGTTGGCGAGGTGTATGAGCGGGAGGTGGTGAAGAGGAATCCGACGGGCCTATTTATAGGCGAGGAGGGGCGGCGAGGAGACGGGCCGACGAGAGGGGGGGTGCTCGGCGAGCGGTAAGAATGGCCGGCGGGTGGAATTGATGGCGCCGGCGTGGTTTGCGATGGACGGGACGGCTCGGGGGTGGGCCAGCGGCGGCGTGCGGTGTTGTGCTCGTCGTAAGCGTGCGTCGCGATGTGGCGTGCGTGTCCGAGCGGATGGGGCCGCGGCGAGGACGGCGGTGGCGTGTCCGTGATCGGCGTGACGGGATGGCGAGCGCGGCGAGCGTGCGGAGCGGTGGTGTCGGCGCTTGGCGTGCGCGTGGGGAGCTCGGCCTGGCGTGTGCGTGCGGCAGTGAGGTACGGCTGCGGCAGCGCGGCGGCGGTGGGCTGCACGACAATGGCGTCCGGTCGCAGCAGAGCAGCGGTGGGCGGCACGACAGCGGTGGCGGCGTGGTGCGGAGCGGAGCTGAGCGTGCGCGACCGAGCCGGCGGTGGCGTGCACGCGCGAGCGCTGCGCACGGCGGTCGGAGCGGCGGTGGCCGTGGCCGGCGATGGTGGTGGCGGGGCCACGGTGGAGGCGGCACGGCGGTGTGTCGGCGGTCGCGTGCAGGAAGGTGGGGTCGCGGAGGAGGGTGGCACGGCGCCGGTCGGTGGGCAGAGGGATGAGCGGGGTGGGGCCGGCGGTGAGCAGAGCGGCAGCGCCGGTGTCGGGGAGGAGAAGCAGAGGAAACAGAGAAAGGGGGGAGGAAAAAGAAAGGAAATAAAAGGAGGAGGAGAGAAAATAAAGAGAGAAAGGGAAAAAGGAAAGGAGGGGAGAAAGAAAAGAGAAAAGGGGAAAAAGGGAGGGGAAAAGAGAGGGGAGAGCCGGCGGAATTCGCGGCGGAAAGCCGACGGCGTCGGAGTTGGTCGGACCCGGCGGTCGACCCGAGGGCGGGCGACGCGGGATGGGATGGAAAGGAGGCGGTGATGCGATGCGGACAGGAAGAGAGGGGGAAACGACAGGCGGAGAGGGTTGACGGAAACAGGAGCTCGGGCGGTAAAGATTTTGAAAGATTTTTAGCGGCGATTTATTTAGGTGCTTTTCCAGAGATTAAAACGCGGGCGTTACAATTGTTGGAACTAATATTTTGCAGCATGTACATAATGAAGATGATCATACAAAAGAACAGGAATAGGTAAAATTTTCAGATAAAAGTTCTCTTGATGTGCTGAATTTGCCCTCCAATGATGCAAATAATGCTTTTCCAGAGATTAAAACGCGGGCGTTACAAACCTACCCCACTTAAAAGGAATCTCGTCCTCGAGATTCGGTTGGCTCCTAAAAAGGTGGGGGAACTCTTTCTTCAAGGCATCTTCCCTTTCCCACGTAGCTTCCTTTACACTATGTCTGCTCCACTGTACTCTGCATATTCGCACTTTGGAGTTTCTGGTTCTCTTGGTGACGGTGTCCAAAATTTTAACTGGTACTTCTTGATACCGTAAATCTGTCTGCAGGTCTATTTCTCCTTCCGGTATATGTTCTTCCTCAGGCACTCTCAGGCATTTTCTCAACTGTGAGACATGGAATACTGGGTGTATATCTGACATTGCTTCGGGTAACTCCAATCAGTAGGCTACCTTTCCAACTTTCTTTTGCACCGGGTATGGTCCGATATACCGAGGGGCTAACTTTCCATGGACTTGAAATCTACGAGTTCCCCGGATGGGTGAAACTTTGAGATAAACAAAATCTCCTGGATTAAACTCCAGTTCTCGTCTCTTCTTGTCTGCGTAGCTTTTCTGTCTGTATTGAGCTGCTCTCAACTTCTCCCTAATTTCAGCTACTTTCTCTTTGGCTTCTTTTATGAGCGCGGGTCCCACTAGTGTACGCTCTCCTACTTCTGACCACATTAGAGGAGTTCTGCATTTTCTCCCGTAGAGGGCTTCAAACGGGGACATACCTAAACTTGCCTGATAACCATTGTTGTAAGAGAATTCTGCATAGGGTAAACTCTGTTCCCAATCTTTACCATAGGTAAGGACACACGCTCTCAGCATATCTTCCATAATTTGATTTACTCGTTCAGTCTGGCCATCGGTCTGAGGGTGATACGCGGAGCTAAAGTCCAACTTGGTGCCCATAGCTTTATGCAAACTTTTCCAAAATCTCGAGGTGAACTGGGTCCCTCGGTCTGAAACAATTCTACTGGGCACTTCATGCAACTTTACTATGTTCTCCACATAAAGCTTGGCTAATTTCTCTCCGCCGTAATTCGTCCGTACAGGTAGAAAGTGAGCGACTTTAGTGAGTCGGTCCACTATTACCCATATAGAATCATGTCCCTTCTGTGTTCTGGGTAACCCTACTACGAAGTCCATTCCTATCTCATCTCATTTCCAAACTGGAATAGGCAAGGGTTGTAATAAACCTGCGGGTTTCTGGTGTTCGGCCTTAATTCTTTGGCAGGTGTCACAATGGGCGACAAATTGAGCTACGTCAGCTTTCATTCCTTTCCACCAATAGTTCTGCTTTAAGTCCAAATACATTTTGGTGGATACTAGGTGAATGGAATATGGCGAGTTGTGACCCTCGTTCATGATTATCTGTCTAAAGTCTCCTTCCTTAGGCACACAAATCCTATCCTTGTACCACAACGTTCCTTTGCTGTCGACTCTAAAGTCTGGTGCCTTATTTTCTCCGGTATGCTTGCAGATCTGCACTAAATCCTTGTCCGATCCTTGGGCATTTCTGATATGATCCTCCAGAGTGGGCTGGATCGTCAGTTGGTGGCTATTATTTCGAGGGACGATGTGCACATTTAGTCGTGCCATCTCTTCTTGGAGGTGGGCACTCTTGGGTTTGTAGGACTTTCGGCTCAGGGCATCTGCCACTACATTAGCCTTGCCAGGGTGGTAATGAATTTCCACATTATAATCTTTAACCAATTCTAACCACCTTCTCTGTCTGAGGTTCAGGTCTGGTTGGGTGAAAATATACTTTAAGCTCTTATGATCCGTGTATATTTCACACTTGTTCCCGATTAGGTAATGTCTCCAGATTTTGAGTGTGTGAACCACGGCTGCAAACTCTAAGTCATGCGTTGGGTAATTCTGCTCATGAGGTCTAAGTTGTTGGGAGGCATATGCAACAACCTTCCCATCTTGCATGAGAACACACCCTAATCCTTGGCGGTACGCGTCACAGTAAACGACGAAATCCCTCTGAATATCTGGTAGGGTTAAAACTGGGGCAGCGGTCAGTCTTTTCTTCAACTCTTGGAAACTCTTCTCGCACGACTCAGTCCAAATAAATTTCTTCTCTTTCTTGAGTAACTCTGTCATGGGTCTAGCTATCTTGGAAAACCCTTCAATAAACCTCCGGTAGTATCCGGCTAAGCCAAGGAAACTTCTGATCGCATTCACATTGGTTGGTTGTTGCCAGTTTGAGACTACTTCTACCTTCTCAGGGTCTACTGCTACCCCTTCTGCGGTCAAAATGTGACCAAGGAAAGCTACTTTTTCCAGCCAAAATTCACACTTGCTGAATTTGGCATAGAGTTGGTGTACTCTCAACTTTTCCAACACTACCCGCAGGTGCTGTTCATGTTCTTCGGCGCTCTTGGAGTAGATAAGTATATCATCAATGAAGACTACGACAAACTTGTCTAACTCATCCATAAATACTTTGTTCATAAGGTTCATGAAGTAAGCCGGTGCATTGGTGAGTCCAAATGGCATCACTGTGAACTCATACTGCCCATATCGGGTGACAAATGCGGTCTTTGAGGTGTCACTCCCCTTAATCTTCAGTTGGTGATACCCCGTCCTTAAGTCAATCTTGGAGAAGTATTTGGCTCCTTTCAACTGATCAAAGAGATCATCAATCCTAGGGAGTGGGTATTTATTCTTGATAGTGACATCATTTAGTGCACGATAGTCGATGCACAACCTCATGCTCCCATCTTTCTTCCTTACAAAGAGTACTGGGGCTCCCCAAGGGGACGTACTGGGCCTGATAAATCCCATCTGTTGCAACTCTTCTAGTTGTTTCTTTAACTCTGCTAACTCTGAGGCTGCCATCCTATAGGGTCTCTTGGCTATAGGAGAGGTTCAAGGGACAAGTTCAATAGCAAACTCTATGTCCCTATCCGGTGGCATTCCGGGTAGAACTTCAGGGAAAACATCAGGATATTCTCTGATTACCGGGACTTCTTCTATGGTTTTTGTTTCCATACTAAAGATCATAGGATCTGGTCCACTTCCTTTGGTGTGACAGGCTACTTGTATTCCATCTGGGTTGGTTAGGTGCACTACCTTGTCAGCACAACCTATGAGACCATTGTGTTTGCCTAACCAATCCCTTCCAAGGATCACATCTATTCCTTTGGATTCTAGTACCACTAGGTCTGCTAGAAACTCTACCCCACTTAAAAGGATTCGTACCCGCGAACAACCTAATTGGCACTTAATATCACCTCCAGGTGTTCGGGTTAGTAGGGGTGTCTTTAGTAGTACTGTAGGTATTTTGTGCTTTTCCACAAAACTTGATGATATGAAAGAATGCGATGCCCCAGAATCAAATAATATTGTTGCCAAAACTGAACTGACTAGGTACTCACCGAGTACTACTCCTTGTGCTCCTTGAGCTTCCTGCGCGTCGATGTGGTTGACGCGGGCTCGTCCATACGACTGCTGGGTGTTGTTGTTGTTGCTGCCGGTGTTGGTGCTGCGGGCGGGTACACGGTTGGCTCCAGACACTGGTGGCTTGGGTCCATTTACCGAGTTGGAGTAGACTGATATCGCAGGCTTGTTCCCAGGATATGGGCAATCGGCGATGTAGTGCCCGGTCTCACGG
This sequence comes from Echinochloa phyllopogon, assembly GCA_033239725.1. Classification (NCBI taxonomy): domain Eukaryota; kingdom Viridiplantae; phylum Streptophyta; class Magnoliopsida; order Poales; family Poaceae; genus Echinochloa; species Echinochloa phyllopogon. The sequence goes on from BTCW01000005.1 coordinate 53,817,792, forward strand.
CAGTTGAAGCAGGCTCTCGCATTGCTGTTGCTGGCTGTGGCCTGACTGACTTTGCTCTGTGGTGGCTTCGAGGTGTTCTGGCTCTTGAACTGGTTGTTGGGAGCCTGGGAGCTTGTAGCCTGAAATTTAGTCCTGTACTGCACGGGAGCGTGGGGTCTAGGTGCAGCATAACCGGAGCTCCTGGGTTTCTGCGAGCGATCCAGCTGACAGTTCTTGCTCTCCAGGAACTTGCGCTTGTTCTCTTGCCTTGCATCCATTCTGGCCTTTTCTGTGACAATGGCATTGTTCATCAGTGTATTGAAGTCAGGGAAACAGTGGGAGACTAGCAGGGCTCGAAGGTCTGGATGCAACCCTCTGATGAAGGCGTCCTGTCTCTTTGCATCTGTCTTCACTTCATCTGGTGCGTAACGGGCTAGCTTAGTGAACTCGTGGGTGTACTCTTCCACGGTTTTGTTTCCTTGCTTCAACGCACGGAACTCATCTGCCTTGCGCCTCATGGTGGCGTCGGGGATGTGGTAGCGACGAAACTCTTCTTCAAACTCTTTCCAGGTGATTGTAGACTCGTTTGGGGAAGCTGCACAGTAAGCATCCCACCATGCCAAGGCAGTTCCAGTGAGTTGGTGGGAAGTTAGGAGGACTTTGTCACGGTCTCCACATCCAAACGGTTCCAGTTTCCTCTTGATAGTTCTCAGCCAGTCATCTGCTTCCAAGGGGTTGCTAGACCCTCCAAAGGTGGGTGGTCTGGTTCTCAGGAAGTTAGTCAACTTGTCACCTGCATTGGGTCTACGGGCTGTCTCCTGACGGCGGCTGGCATTCCACACATTTTGCATGAACAGGGTGTGGTGGTACAAAGCTTGTGCCAGGTTGAAATCTGGTGGGAGCGGGGGTACAACAAAAGATCCCTCATTCTGACTTCTCGGATGACTCGCTTCTGGTCTGCCTCCTACAGGTGCTTGTCCTTCAGGTTGGTTTTCTCCCATGGGATCCTGCTGATCCACTTCCTGGTTCTCGGGGTTCTCTTTCCTCCCTTCTGGTTGCTCTCCCCCAGCAAGAGGGGCGCGTCTCTGCGAGGTGCTAGCACGAGTGTTCACCATCTGCAGTTGGAGCAAGGCCTTCGTGAGATTGGGTTAAATGATGTTTAAGTTTATTAGTTTGCATTTTGAAAAGGCAGAAACAGCACACAAGCTAACAAACAAACACACAAGGTTTCATTACAACAGCTGAGGGCTACAACACTTGGGGGGTTACAACAAGGCTCGCACTTCGAGGCGGGGCACAAGACAAGGTAGGGAAACTACTGCTAGGGATACAAGGGTTCTTCGGACCAAGCTGGCTTCATTCTCCTGTGAGCGCTCGACTCCGGATCTATTCGCGGAGCGAGTCTCCTTCTGGGTTGGAGCGCTCTTCTGGCAGTGCAAGTTGTGCCTGTTCAGCCTCGGTCAAGGTCCCATTCTCCCGAGACGGCTCAGACGGTCCTTCTTCAGCGGGCGGTGATCCTGCCGGAGTTCCTGACAGTGCCTGTGGGTTCCCCACAATTTCTCCCCATGCCATGATCGGTGTCCCAAGTAGGACATGGGGTTCTCCAATTGCCGGAACATGCGTTCCACTTCTAGTCCAGTCCTGAATACGCAGGTCCCGTGCCTGCCGGAGGCTTTCTTGGGCGACTGCCTCATTACTGATGGCAGTAGCAGCTCTTGCTTCAGCTTGGGCCACCTGGACTTGGTGCATGCGGACCGAGAATTCTGCTTGTTCAGCCCGGGAGGTTTGTTCCCTCAGGCGTTCAGCCTGCTCGTCAAAGAGTTGGTCCAAGGAATTGAGGTAGGTGACCACTTGGTACAAAATGGGTTCCTCCTGACGGCGCTGCTCCAAGTTCCTTATGCGGGCTCGCCAGACTGCACTTCTGATGACTGGCGGGAAGTACCTCATTGGAGTGGGGACCAGGTGCCTTTCAAAGATTCCGCACATGAAGCGGAGGGCTTTCCTGAGAGCCAAGGGGTAGGTGTCCTGGTGCCTGAATCCTGTGGCAGTTGTACGCCATGCTTCGACAGGGTGGAGGTCACTCTTGGCGACAACTATGACCACTCTGCAGCGTTGAGTCCCATGGTGCTCATACTCCCTGCTGTAGTACCTCGGGCGTTTAGGTACACCGAGGCGTTCCAGGGCGGGGATCAACAGGCTAGCGAAGCCCGGTGTGACTGGGCAAACTCCCTGGGTCCATCCTTGTTCCGCCATCTGAAACCAGGGGAAAACAAAAATTGAACAGATGCAGGATAAAAGGTGACCTTTATTGCATAACATGGTGGTGTACAAAGATCATGGGTACATCGATGCTAAACCGGTAGTGCAACTGGGTACAACAGACTCTACTCAAGGAGGAGCTAGACTAAGTGCTAGTCTACTCTAGGACTCTACTCAAGGCAGACTCGACGTTTCTTCAGAGGGAGCTGATACTCTGGCACTTCATCTTCGGTCTGTGTGCCTGCATCCATGTGGGTCATCTCTGGCTCTCCTTCTAATAACCCATTCTCCCTCCTATAGGCTTCAAGCCTATCCATGTACTCAGAGTAAGCCTGGCATCTAGCGTGTTGAGCAGCTAGGGAGCTGACAGCCTGAGTAGCTGTCAACTTCTGTATCTCCAGCTCTCTCTTCACTTCTTCCAACTCCTTTTCCGCCTTCTCGGCTCTGCGGATCTGGTGCCTCAGCTGTCCCGATGTCTCTCGGTACAGCCTGTCCAAGCCAGTGAGGTAAATGGACAAGTGTGACACGGTGTCCTCTATGTCTTCATCTCTCCCGAGGTTTCTCATCTGAGCAATCCACTCGCGTCCTCTACTCACCAGAGGTGGGGTAAAACCTAGTGCTGTTCCCACGAGGTACTGCTTGTAGAGTGTGCGGAGGCACATCAGGGCTCTTCTTGCGGCTTTGCGGTAGGCATTGGGGCGGTCGTAGCCGGTGGCGTGGACAAACCAAGGTGCCACTTCCTTGTATAGCGAGCTCCTCCCCACAAAGATGAACATCCGGCACCGACGGGTACCATTGGTGGTGAACTCCCGGCAGAAGTACTCGGGGGTCTCTGTGACTCCGACGTGCTCCAGGCTGAGCAGCAGCAACTTGTGGAGGCCAGGCTCTGCGGGGCAAACTCCTTCGCCCCAACCCTCGTCAGCCGGCTGGGCCATCTAGAACAAGTCAAAAAGCCGTCGGTGAGTACTTGTGTGGGGGAAAAAGGATTAGGCAAGAACAAACTGGTGAGAGGAGACTAGGTAGGGTCAAGATCCTAGGGGTACGTCCTACGGCCAACCTTATCGGCTCTGATACCACCTGAAGCGTCCCCTCGAAAGAGAGAACTTAATGTGATACAAATACCAGTCCCAGGATGCTGGTTCACATTATTACAACAGATAGTTCAGTACAAGAACAACATTACGGGAGACGGTGGCATTGCAGGGCCACGACAAACAGAACTAGTACTAAGCTCCAGATAAAAAGGTTGATAGCGTAGAGGTCTTCATCAGAGTGGCAACGCATGCGGCTTCCAGCGGGTGACCCTAACGCACAGGCAAAGGTTGGGTGCAGAACGAACCCCACTAGACGATATCCGCAGGCATAAAATCCGGGTCTGCCTCTGCAACAGATTAAGCAAGGGTGAGTACATACGTACTCAGCAAGCGCAACCACAACCACGGAGGGGTATAACAGAAGTATGCAAGTATTGTAACAAGGATGGCTTATGGTTTAGTTAGCAGCAAAGCAAATTTTATTACTCATGCAAGGGGGTTGGTTTTCGCAATGGGTTTTCACAAATATTACTTTTAAAATGAATAGTAAGTGTAATACTTTTTCGTACAAGATTTTGTTGCTACCAGATTTCCCATCTGTCGTAGCCCATGTCAAAACATTTCTCAGCTCAACCAGACACCAACACTTTCTTACACCAAAACAGGGGACTAGTGAAGTGACCAAGCCGTAACTCGCCCAATACCGTGGACACGGCTATCCGGATAGGTTTTAACTCTGCAGAGGTGTACACAACCACAAGTAGGCTACCACAACATGAACACCTTAGTGCCAGCGCAGCTCCTATCAAAGCCATTACCCACCATAGCTAGACTGACCAGTTATCACAGACGCGACCAGGGGGTAAGCAACCTACCAACGAGGTTCTACCCAGGGGCATACCTCACATAGATCGTATCCCCGGCTCCATGGCCCTCTGTTGCTCACCAGCACACCACATAACCAGCAGCTCAACTAGTGGGATTTATGCTAGGCCGTTGCCACATACAACAGTCGAGTGGTGGTACAGAAAAAAATGGGTTAGGCTAGATGACACATCAACATCATCCCAAAACTTGTGATAGGATAGACAACTCCCACCATGCTCAACCACACCGGTTCGAGCTCACCTCGGTATTTCACACGGAAATACCGTCTGTCTCATCCCACATGGGTACTCATTTTATTTACACAAATCATCTCTTTTATTTTAAAGCACGCACACGGTTGCTTTTGTAAACACCAAGTATTTGTCATGGGGGTATAATGGTAAAATGTTCCTAAGCATTTCTAGCAGTGACTAATATTCAAATAGAACATTGTCATATTTAAATATTAATCTAGGTTGTCAAGGAATCAGTCATAGCAATCAAGGTATGGCTATCCAACCGGGTTTAGCAGTAAAATTATGCAAGTTTTATAAATCAGGCCATGGGGTGTGTTTATAAAAACTGGGACAACAGTATGCATCAAAGGGTGGGATTGCACTTGCCGTTCTCCCAACCCTCGGGGGATTCCTGCCCGGGGTCTTGGTCTCCAAGCTCCTGCTCGTAGCACTGCTCCTCCCTGAGTCCTTCCTCGTTCACAGCGGAGTCTACGGCACACACAACAAGCATACAATAAATAAGAGAAAAGCTTTTATTGAGCTCCGAAAGGAAGAACGGAAAAAGAGAGCGGGCGGTGATGACATGATTATTTTTGAATGTGGACTGGATGGATTTGGCGGAAATATATTGGTGAATATTGTGGTGGGGTTTGGGATCAGACGGGATTAATTTGGCGCATGAAATGACGAGTTTAGTGGGGTTTAGGGCTGTTTTTAAAGAGAAAAGGACTTATCTGTAATTACAGAAAAGTACGAGGGCCTCTGGCGTAATAAATAGAGAGAGAATAGTGACTGAAGGGCTGCGGGTTAATTGGTGAAAGCCCAGGGGGTTTTGCGTAAACGCGTCAGAGAGAGAGGGTTTAAGCTTGGACCGCAGGTTCGAATAGGGGAAACTTCAGGGGGTTTTCCATAAAGTGGCCATCCCCTTCGTTTTAACAGAGAGAGGACGACAGGGGAGGGGGGTCCGGCGGCCGGCGGCGATCCAATCGTCGGTGATGGTGGCGGTGCAGGGTCGAATTGACCGGGGAAAAACGGAGAGGAGCTCATGGCAAGTTCACCCGTGCCCTTACCACGGCCGGAGGTGGGGAGTGGAGGGCTGCCCACGGGAGCAGTGGCGACGGCGGCAATGGCGAGTGTGGTGGCGGCGCTGCGACGGCGGTGGAGGGGGTTGGCGAGGTGTATGAGCGGGAGGTGGTGAAGAGGAATCCGACGGGCCTATTTATAGGCGAGGAGGGGCGGCGAGGAGACGGGCCGACGAGAGGGGGGGTGCTCGGCGAGCGGTAAGAATGGCCGGCGGGTGGAATTGATGGCGCCGGCGTGGTTTGCGATGGACGGGACGGCTCGGGGGTGGGCCAGCGGCGGCGTGCGGTGCTGTGCTCGTCGTAAGCGTGCGTCGCGATGTGGCGTGCGTGTCCGAGCGGATGGGGCCGCGGCGAGGACGGCGGTGGCGTGTCCGTGATCGGCGTGACGGGATGGCGAGCGCGGCGAGCGTGCGGAGCGGTGGTGTCGGTGCTTGGCGTGCGTGTGGGGAGCTCGGCCTGGCGTGTGCGTGCGGCAGTGAGGTACGGCTGCGGCAGCGCGGCGGCGGTGGGCGGCACGGCAATGGCGTCCGGTCGCAGCAGAGCAGCGGTGGGCGGCACGACAGCGGTGGCGGCGTGGTGCGGAGCGGAGCTGAGCGTGCGCGACCGAGCCGGCGGTGGCGTGCACGCGCGAGCGCTGCGCACGGCGGTCAGAGCGGCGGTGGCCGTGGCCGGCGATGGTGGTGGCGGGGCCACGGTGGAGGGCGGCACGGCGGTGTGTCGGCGGTCGCGTGCAGGAAGGTGGGGTCGCGGAGGAGGGTGGCACGGCGCCGGTCGATGGGCAGAGGGATGAGCGGGGTGGGGCCGGCGGTGAGCAGAGCGGCAGCGCCGGTGTCGGGGAGGAGAAGCAGAGGAAACAGAGAAAGGGGGGAGGAAAAAGAAAGGAAAGAAAAGGAGGAGGAGAGAAAATAAAGAGAGAAAGGGAAAAAGGAAAGGAGGGGAGAAAGAAAAGAGAAAAGGGGAAAAAGGGAGGGGAAAAGAGAGGGGAGAGCCGGCGGAATTCGCGGCGGAAAGCCGACGGCGTCGGAGTTGGTCGGACCCGGCGGTCGACCCGAGGGCGGGCGACGCGGGATGGGATGGAAAGGAGGCGGTGATGCAATGCGGACAGGAAGAGAGGGGGAAACGACAGGCGGAGAGGGTTGACGGAAACGGGAGCTCGGGCGGTAAAGATTTTGAAAGATTTTTAGCGGCGATTTATTTAGGTGCTTTTCCAGAGATTAAAACGCGGGCGTTACAATTGTTGGAACTAATATTTTGCAGCATGTACATAATGAAGATGATCATACAAAAGAACAGGAATAGGTAAAATTTTCAGATAAAAGTTCTCTTGATGTGCTGAATTTGCCCTCCAATGATGCAAATAATGCTATACTAGAACCTTCTCTTGTATTACCTTTGTCACAAGTAGAGAAGGAGCATGATACTTTTAATTTGACACAATATACATGTGCTGAAAATAACATTATTATGACGATTACTTGTGCACATGACGAACTGAAATTATTATCTTCTTTAAACACTTTGGGTTATGTTGAGTTTGATACTTTATATGCTCTTAGTAGTTTGGAAGAGAAATTTAGATGTGCTGAGTTGCCATGGTTGTCTACTTATACATATCATTTTGTTGGCAAATATAATTATAATGGAGAGTATATGGTGCATCGAGTCTATATTAGTGCAAATCTGAAATCTCCTTTTAATGTACAAGATTGTGATCAACTAGATTGTCCCTCTAGTTTTAGTATAATGAATCGGGTTCACTCTTAAGAAGGGGAGCATTTTTTGTTGCTACCTATGTGTGTTAGTCCTGATTTTTCTTGCATTGAATAGATAATGGAGGTTATGCAACTATCTATGCCTGCATTGCGTTTTGTTAGTGCTAATCTTTTACAGGATAGTGTTGAAAAAGATCGTGTATGTTTTGTTCAAGGAGCCTACGTATTTGTCGACAACTCTGTAGGACAATATACTTTAGAAGATTGGAAATACGGCCATATCACTCCCCACAATATTCTCAGTACCCATATTATTTGCAACCTCGTGTTTCTTCGTGTTGTGCAGGGCCATCTTAGAGCACAAACGACGCCGAGGACGGCTTTTCGTCAAGAAGGGGAGGATGATGAGGACGTGACATCCATGTATACAACCATGCTTGGGGGATGGCATGGAGTTGGAGGAGACCAGCAAGGGTATACAAGCGAAGAAGGAGGCCCGAAGCTTATCCGGTTCGAGACGCCAAGGTGGAGGCCCAAAGAAACTCAAGTTCGAGTCCACCTCGGAATCCAGGAGCAGCCCACACTAAATCGGTCACCCAGGTCGCATACGGGCTTGGTTTTGGAAGTTCTACATATACATGGAAAGTTAAGGAGATAATCTTTCCAATGGCACCAGTCTCATATCAAAATTCGGCCGGAGTCATCAGGAATCGTCGAAACAAGTTGACGTCCAGATTCTGTCTCGGTGCAGCGTCGCCGTATTTTGGCCTTTGGGCCGTGTATCGCGTGGAAGCCCATAGGGGGGCGCCCCTCCAACCCTAGCACGCCCCTTTAGACTATATAAACTCAGTAGCCGCCATTGTTTAGATGGAGGTTTTGCTTAGATTAGTCTGTTGAAAATAGTTTCGCCGTCATCGGTTTGTAGAACCCCAACTATCGTGCTTAATCATTCATCTGCAGTTTGTCACTTCCTTTGAGAACTGCGTTCTTTCGAGTTCTTGCTTGTGTTCTTCGTTTTGCAGGCAGGGATTAGCCTTTTTGGCGAGGTCAACCGGGTTGTGACACGGTTGATAACCAGAGGAGTCGTGGTGCTAAGATTGTGGGGTTCGAGTTTGCTGACTTGAAGCCGGATCGGTGTGTTGCGCTCCGTCCAAAACGAGTTATCCTTCACCTGACGAAAGATCGGGCACCCTAGTTCCCATCATGATGGGGTAAAGCTAAACCCAAAGAAGTGCGTCTTCGGGGTGCCGCGAGGCATGCTTTTGGGTTTCATTGTCTCTTAGCGAGGCATTGAACCCAACCTTGAAAAGGTATTAGCCCTCGAACGAATGGGGCCGATCAAAGACCTCAAAGGGGTACAAAGGGTATTGGGCTACCTGCCTTTGTATCGACTCCTAAAGAAGCACGAACGCTTTACATGGACCCCCGAGGCTCAGGAAGCCCTCGACAGGCTGAAGGCGTCACGCGCCAATCCTAACACCGCCACAGAACAGTGAGCCCCTCTACCTCTACGTAGCCGCAATGACCTAAGTGGTTAGCGCGGTCATCGTCGTGAAAAGAACGGAGGAAGGTCACGCTCTGCCCGTTCAGAGGCCGGTGTCTTACATCAGCGAGGTGTTGTTCGAGACGAAGATGTGATATCCACATATCCAAAAGCTGCTCTATGCGGTAGTGCTCACGCGATGAAAGCTGTGGCACTACTTCGAGGCTCACCCGGTCACTGTGGTCTCCTCTTTCCCTCTGGGGGAGATAGTCCGCAACCCGGACGTCTCAGGTAGAATAGCGAAAGTGGTCGATGGAGCTCATGGGTGAAACTCTCACCTACGCGCCGCGAAAGTCCATAAAATCACAAACCTTGGCGGAAATCTTTGTTGAGTGGACCGACACCCAGCTTCCCCCACCGCAGATCCAGGCTGAATGCTGGACCATGTACTTTGATGGGTGTCGCACTCGGATTTACACAAAAACTCAAATGCCGCCATATGTGTGCCCAGGAAGTTCACAGAACACATACAGCTTATAAATATGGAAAATCAGAGTACATATGCTCGAATAAAATAGTTTTACATCAGAGTTTACCTAAAACATAATGGAAGTCTAACTCTCTCGACAGGTAGAGCCTCAAGTCCACAGGGACGCCGACTGGTTGACCACAGCTTAGAAGTATAGAGGATCCTCAAGAAACTCAGTAGCAGCAGACTCATTCACTCCATCTGTTACCCATCCGGGATTTTGTTGAATAATGGCATGCGTAAGTAAATGTCTTACTTAGCAAGTATAACACGGGCGTATGGAGGTTCAAAATAAGGCTAGACACAGCTTAACTGCATTAGCACTTTTAGTTGGTTCACTTTAACATTATCCAAGTTACTACAAGTGAATGAAACCCAGTTACAACCCAATTAATGAAGTGTTAGTGTCGTTAAACATTATTAATCATCAAGTTCTAATAAAAAAGGATTCAGGTCGCTCATGACCCTGAGCAAGGCTATCATGATAGATTTACACTGCAGAGGTTTCGCTCTTTACCCACCAGTCGCGTGAAAGTTCAAGGAACATTGCACCCAACCACGTACATCAACACTACCGAGGTGTGACGGCATATGGACGCTACGAGGCTTTTCGCAAGACACCCTAACAAAATAGTAGCCGCTAGTTTAACAAGGCGATGAGACCTAAGAGCATCTCCAAGAGTGCTCTAAATCCACTCCCAAAATCTGTTTTTTTGGCACTAGCAATGAAACGCGAGCTTCAACGGTACCCAAAACTCACGCCCAATATTTACGCGCGCCCAATACTCGCGGACTTCGGCTCCAAATATGCGCACTGCATCCGCGCGCCCAATCCAGAGTCGGCGCCTTCCCCGCACCAAAATCGGGCACGCGCACACAAGTTGCCTCGCTGTTCTCCCCGTTGCACCGCATCCTGCCGCTGGAACTCTCCCGTGGGCACTCTTGGAGATGCTCTAAGGTATCGAGATTGACTTACGCTCAGGGCGCAATGTGAGGGGGTCAATGGCGTCCAAAGCGCGGGCAACGCATGCCAACAAAAATAAAGTGCGCAACGTGCAGAGTTCCAACGCGAGGACTCCCAACACGGTACTATGCCTAACGAGACATAACCAACGGATATAACGTCCTCGGTGGATCCTTGCACCTTGTTTCCACTAACGTCGTTGGCCCCTCGGTAAATACTGTTAAGCTAGAGCCGTACATCCTACTTGTCCAAGACTAGAGCCATTATAGTTCTAGCGGTGGCGACAGGCTCCTGGGTTGCCGCTTTAAGAACTGGACCTTACGATAAGACACTAGAACAAAGCACGAAGCACATGCTCTAGCTCCCTAAACCATGTTGCTAAAAAGTAAGTTTTAACATTAAGTTCGAAGTGAACCATTAAGTCAAAATTAACAATTAAACAAAGATGACAATAGCTGCGCCTAGCAAATAAGTTCTACCCATATGCAAAAACCCGAGGTAATCAAGAACAGGATAATCAAAACTAGGTACAACCTTAAAGGTACATCAAATTAGACACATGCATGTACGAAATAATTGATTACAAAGTGGGTAGGTAGCAAGGATTATCCGTGCTATAACTTGCCTTAAATCCAGTATAATCACTAGTCTTCAGCTATTGATCTTCAAACTCTTCTCCTTGACAACACTTGAAGCATGTTCCTTCCAGTTGCAGCAATCAACGACACGAGCATACAAGTAGCTAAACAAGCAAACAAACAATAATATCTAAGAACAATACACCATACAGTAGAAACAGAGCAAAATGGGGCTTTAAAACTAATTTACGCTTCACTACGAACACGTGAGCGCAAGAATCACACTAATCGGAGCTAAAACGAGAAAGTTATGGCTTGATCAATTCTCGTCACCATCTAACATAGTCTGGTTGTTTTTTTATATATCAAGTTCTAGACATCCGATTAACGTGATTCCAATTGGGTTAGCTTCATAATTTGATAACCTATCTTCTGAAAAAAGATCATGATTTTAGGAGCTACTGTCTAGAAACGACACATGATTTAATGCACCTCTCAGAATCTGTTTTTGAGGGTGAAAATCTCCGCTGCGACTTATTTCTATCATTCTCCTCCCTCTAATAGCTTATATTAGAGGGCTTTGATCCTACAACAACTTAAATAATATTTCTAATCGTAATTCATGTCGATATACAACGAAAATGGATTAAAACGAATCTAAAATTTGGAAACTATGGACTAAATAAGATTTCCGGCGCTTCAACTAGAATGGGCTTTTCTACGAAAGAGTATAGACTAAACGAAAATGGTAGAAAATTACAAGATTTGCTGAGGGTCTTAGTGAAAATCTTGAGGCCAAAACCGACGGAAGGAGGCTCGGTGCGACGACGAGATGAAGAATGGGCAAATTACAAGATTTGCTGAGGGTCTTACTGAAAATCTTGAGGCCAAAACCGACAACGAGGTGAAGAATGGGTACTAGTGGAAGATATGGTGGAAGAAGACTACCTTAGGAAATCACAAACAAAGGGGCCTCCCTCTCCCTCTGCATTAATTTATTCTGACAGCTAACTGAAGTTTGGCCTTTTGCATACCACCCTTTGGTATTTCAGGGTGCAGTTTTTTTGAAGGGAATCATATTATTCTTACATTTAAGAAGAGTACAACTGGATTATGAGATTCAGAGAGGTGTGTGATTCAGGTACAATAGCCATTTCAGTCATTCAGGATCGTTTTCAATTTAGGGAGCAAATGTTTGGCAATGCACAATGTATGTTAGTTTAGTATGTTGTTCAGTTATGGATCCCATAGTATACTTTATTTGAATGTTTTTCTAGAGTTTCTTTACGCCTTGTGTCGCTGGATTTTTCTAGATCCCGCAATGTACATTGAATAGTATGGTCAGTATTGAGTACACAGAATAAGTAGCACACTTTGGTTTCTGGTTTCTGATTTTTTTTTTATCTCGACCTTAATATTTGCTAGAGCCTTATTGTTTTGTGCACTGCATTGTATTCTTATAGCAGATCTGACCTTAGCCAGTAAACTTTCTCTTCTCAATTCAATTCCACCATCTAAATCAAGGGGCGAAACTCCCTTTATATTGTCACTTCCATGCACTATGGTTGCTTCGGCTAGACTTGCTTAGAGTTTAGGCTATTAACATTCCTACAATAAAGTGAAATTTTGACTTTTGAATAGCCTATATCACACTGTGTGCAAAAATGTGCTTGTATGGGGCCACGAAACTTTAGTGGTTTTATTGAGATTTTCCAATCCTTTTTTTTTACTTTTAGCCTTTGCACACTCAGAAATGGTATAAATGCATTTTTAAATACCTATGTCCAGCTGGCATTCCCGTACGTGTAATTGACTTGCAAGAAGGAAGTACATAAATTGTTTAATTGCCATTAAAATATTGAGCAGCACGTGCAGAAATAAGGCTCAATAAGGATCAATTGTTTGACATGCTATAATTTGCATCATATGTAAACAACAAAATATGTTATTTGGAATTAGGATCTCCTTTGTTCAGTTTTATTGCTTTTTCTCACTCAGTATTGTCGTTAGTTGCAACCTGTGCTTTATTTCACATACACTCGGACAAGTTTAGGCTTCAAAGAGATCAAGAACGTTAATAGCGGTGCAAATAATTTTGGCAGAATTTTATACTCATCGTTTAGACGTTTACAGAACGTCCATGTTTATTGATATATGAAGAGACATCTTGTTTTTCTATCCCAAGGCCATATTGGAATGATAAATATTGCAGCTTCACTTAGTGTAACACGGACAATTGACTACGAGTATCTCTGTAGTAGCATTTTCTGCTTGATATACTACTACGTGATCCGCTTAAATATTTGGTGGGAAAACTGTTATTAATGAGATGGCATACATGTAAAATAATTTTTCCTAGACATTGTTTCCCGGAGTTGGATTCTCCGTGTCTCAGCTATGTACCAGAAAATATGTTTCATATGAAAAACTGGGATCATCTATTTTTTTTCAACTCTGGCAGGTTAAAGTAATAATATATATAAAGCTACAATTTGTACGGGCAAAAGCATCGACTATACAATTTAATTACATTGTTCCAATAATATTGCTTTTGAATTCAATTGTAAAATTGAATTGTTGGTTCTCATTTTATTTCAGTATTATTATTAATTTTTGGAATATATCTCATTTGGTGATGTACATTTTTGTAACAAATATAAAAGTTAAAATTTTCTCTAGGATACCACAATAATACGTAATATATCGGTTCTCACCGCAAACACATAATTGGTTGACTACCGTCATAAAATTAGAGAGTGAGATAGAGTGTGAATGAATGTAGAAGAAAGTGACAGAGAGTGAAGAATCTCGATGATCAAGATAAAATATTCACGATAGAGCAGAGTTTCGTGCAGACAGCCCTGGTACATACTTATCCCCGAAGATTTCCGGACGCATCCGGCGCTCGGCACATGGCCCCGCACCCCGCTGACGCCCATCCAGCGACTGCCGCTCGGCGCGCGCTCGCTCGGGGCGTTGCCCCCGCGCGGCGCGTAGCGGCCCATCCCTTCACGTGGGCCTCGGCGGTCTCCACCGACGAAAACGGCGGCCGCTCCTTCCTCCTCTCTCGCTCGCTCTCCGACCCGTCCCCGTGGCCTCCTCCCGCCGGTTCCGGCCGTCCCCTCCGCTCCCCTCCTATTCACGCCGCCCCCTCACCGCCCTCCCGCCTGGCACCGCCACGCCCCCTCCTCTCTTCTCCGACCCCGCGCCGTCCCACCCTAGCCGCCAGGCCGGCCGGAGCCTCCGCCGGCCGCCGTTCCCCTCCCCCGCCGGCGTCCCTTCTCCGGCCGAGCGGTTGGACGGCGGCTAGCCGCTGCGGTCGCCGGCCATGTGCGGCGACAAATCGCGCCGGCGAGGTGCAGCGACGACGGGGACGGGCGGCCTCCGGCGGTCGCTTGGCTGGCGGCCTTCCGTCCATCACGTACTTCCTATGCACCGTGGGCCCACACGTCGTCGTACTCCACCGACGAAATCGATACCCGTCTGCCTCGCCTCGCCTCCTACGCCATCGCCTCATGTCTCGCGGCTTCGCCTCGCGCCCTCGCCCGCCGTCCGCGACCTTCTTCAAGCCGGCGCCGGGCTCAACCCCGCCACCATCCTCCTTCGTTGGACGCTAGGAAGGCAGTCCGTCGGCGGCGGCTTACATTGCAAAGGCGGAGGATGTGCTGGTTCCATCGGCACCGGGGAATTCGACGGCAACGACCTCCCTCTTCATAGGTGACGGCGGCGCCGCATCCACCTCCCTTGTGTCTGCCTTTGCCGTCTTCTTCCTGCCGGTCGTCGTGGTCATCACGCAGCCTCAGTCAACATCATCGTCCTCCTCTTCTGCCTCATTCGGACACTGACCAGAAAACACCTTCAACGGATCGGCAGGCCTACATGGCCCAGCGGGAAGCAGCGTCGCCGCGTGCTCCATCGGCGGCAGCGGGAGGCAGCACTGCCCCCTCCTACGCCTGCAACAAAGCCATTGCCCTCTCGGTCAACTTGCTCCCGAAATCAGACCATTGCTCGCACTCATCTTTGCCTATTTCATTTCCTAAAAAAAATATTCTTGCCTGATCAGCGGATTCTTTCCTCCGTCCCAATTTTCTCCGCAGCCATATCTCTTCTGTACTCTTCCTCCGTTCCAACTACCGTACACCGTATGGAACCCACCTATCTCATCATTTTTTTCACCAAAGCCACCTACCGGCCCTCTCCGCCCATCCACTGCCCCGCACCCCGCACTCTCTCCTCCTGAGCAACGCCTCTCCCCCGGTGCTCCCTTCCCCGGCGCCCCCTCTCCTTTCCTCGGCGCGGGGGCGCACACGGGCCGGCCTCCCTCCGCCTCCGCCGCGCCGCTCCTCTCCCTCTCTATCGTGGCGGATTCGGCTCCGGCGGTGGCGGATTCGACTCCTCCGCCTCGCCTCCGCCTCCCCCTTCGGTCCCCGCGCCTCTTCCCCGCCTTTCCTCCCCACCGCTCGCAGCCGGACGCCGCCACCCCAGACGCCTCCTGGCGGCCTCGCACTGCAACAGCACCCACGGGCTCCTCCGCGGAGTGCTCGAGGTCGTGGACGCCGACGTGCGGAACCGAGGGCGGCCGGCGGCTCTCCCTTCGGCGGCGGCGCATCCTCTCCCTCTCTCCCTCCCATGCCGCAACATCACCTCCCTCCCTCCGCCCGCGAACGGCGAGCGCGGCGGCCCGCGCGGCGGCGGAAGCAGCCCGTGCAAGCCGAGCGCGGCGGCGGCGGCCAGCGCGGCAGGAGGAGCGCAGCGACGGCGAGCGCCGGGAGGAGCAAGGAGGTGGAGCTTGGCCGTGGTCAGGGCGGGTGGCTCGCGGGGCGGACGGCGGCGGCGGGCAGCACGAGCACGCGGCGGCGGCGGCGGCGGGCAGCTCGCGGCGCGGCGGGCGGTGGCGCGCGACTCTCTCTCCTCCGCGCCGCCCCTCCCTCTCCCTCTCCTCCGCGCCGCCCCTCCCTCTCCCTCTCCTCCGAGTGCAGTCCGCGGGGTGGGATCTCGCGCGGCGGCCGCCGCCATCCACCCGGGCGTCCCGCTCCGCCGCGCCGGCGACACCAAGTTCGTCTTCGGAGCCGGCGTGCGCGCAGTGGTGGTGGAGGTGGGGCGCGGGCGGAGGCGGAGGAGAAGGCCCCCGAGCTCCTGCGACTGCATCCCCTCTCCTCCGTGCGGCGCTACCCTGCCGCCTACGACGACGGCTTCGCCCCCTCTCGTGCTGGCGACGTAGGGCGGCGGCGGGGACGGGTCGAAGATGGAGATGGAGAGGAGGAAGTCCCGGAGCGACGGCGGCGCGGCGACCTGGAGCAACGGCGGCGTGCGGCACCGGGAGTTGCGACGGGCGGGAGTTGGCGGGGGTGCGGGAAGGCTGCCGTAGTGGTGGGCCCACCGTGGCGGCGTACCGGAGCTCCCCCACCACCCCTGGATTTGGGGGAGGCGCGGCCCTCCGCCTCCGTAGGGGAGGCGGTAGGGGAAGCCGCTGCAGCCGTTCACTCCCCTAAACGTTCGGGCTCCTTTGGGAACCCAAATCCTCGCGGGGATCCCGGCGATTTCCCCGGGCAGATAGAGCACGGGGGTATAATCCACGGGTCAGCTGGAACGAACATTTGGGAACACCATGTGACGGGGCTCTCGTGCCCGATCCGCCCAATTTCCACGGGGGAAACACGCCCCACCTCGACAGGTCGGGGGAGCAATACCCCGTCTCTTCCCAAGTCTCCATGCGATGGTAGCCGTCGCCACCACCGCCGGTTCCACCTCCGTGACTACCACTTCTTCTCCGCAGCTACAGCCTTCGCATCTCTGCGCCTCTACGACCTCCTTGGCCGCTACTTCCGCGCAGTCGTTGCCTCAGCTCCGTCTCTCCGTCGTTACCTCCTTTGTCTGTCCTCTGGATCCCCAAATATTGGAAGCGGAAGATGGTTTTGTCCCCTGGGTTAATCAGGGGAAGGGGAAGTCACAAAAAACCCTGCGGGGGATGATCTACCCCGGGTTAATTTGGCCGGTGGCTGCCAAAGTAGCCCTTAAGGGGAAGCCGGTGCGAGCAGCCTATGGCTCCACTTTACTGCTTCTTTTCTAATTTATACCTCCACTACGATTGTTGGTGAGTTATTCCCTCTTCATCTGCTGTTGCTGCTGCAGTGTGCCTCCTTGTGTGGAGAGGAAGGAGATAGAGCCACAAAGTACACATTTTTTCTTGCCATTCTTCATTCCAACGTCCCAAAACAGCAGGGATATGGGGATTGCTAAATCAAAGAAGCCCTCTTCTGCCTATTTTGGTGAGACTCACCGTCCCATTTGCCCTTTGATGTCCTCATGTGGTTTGATGCTAGAACTCAAAATAGATTTTACTCAAAATAGGTTTGATGCTATATGTTGTGCAGAAGATTTACATACATGTATTGAGATGCTTCAGCAGTGCTATGAGCTTACCTACTTCTGAATCTTCATGGTCAGAACTGTGCTGTGTTATGTTCTGGTGCTCAGTGCTTTTCATTCATTTGCATTGGGTGCTTAATTGTTCGATTCCGATGTAACATTGTTAGGTTCATAATCATGGGAAAAATTAGAGGACCAAAACTGCAGAACACATAATTCTAAGTTCCCGCCTAATTGGTTATAATTCCCCCAGACAGAATTTGTCTTAGGATTATATTGGTCCATCACTGCTTATTGTTCATTTTACTGGAGGTAGGGTCTACAGACTAACCATCTTTTTTTAGGCTACCCTTTATTCTGATATTCACTATTTCTTTATGTGTTCTCCCAGTTCAATCTGTGCAGATAAATAAAAATCTTTAATTCTACTAATAATGTTTAATCAATGCATATCAGTTATCACAACCCTTAGTGCGTACAAGGCAAATACCATTATTCATTCTTGATGGATGTATCTTAGTGGATAGCAGATCTCTTTGCCTCAAAACCGAAAGCACTAACAATGTTTCCTTCCTCTTTTTTTTCAGCTACCTGCTGTCTGATGGTTACCTGACCGCCAAAGTTGTCTCAAACACCGTTGACTGTATGCTGCTATGCGAAGGTTGTCTCTGATGTTCCAAACATAAATTCCTTCCTGCAAACTTTGCTCTGTATTGAATTCATTAGGTTTTGTCATATGCTCATATGTCAAGCATTTTAACCCTCTAAGTTTTTCCAGTTGATGTTGTCAGCATGGTACATCACTGATCCAGAGCACAAATGACCAAGCTAAACCTGCTACGTACTCCTAATATGCCCAATTTTGACTAGGTGATTTGGGTGCCCCCTGCTTTCGGAAATTGTGGTTCCATTAGTTGAAAACATTTTTGGATCAACATATATTTACATATTGTGTTTTGTCACCTCACAATCAATTCACTGTTATTCTGCACAAAAAAAATATGTATGATCATCAGTTAGGAAAATAAATACCAAGATCCTAATGGTGTACATAGACGTACGGCAAGTATAAGGGCAAGTACAACGGTGCCGACAGCTACTGTCTTTTTGACACAAATAGACAGCTGAACAGACAACTTATACAATGGATTGTCTATTTAACTGTCTACAGAGTGATTAATTCATCCTTTGACACAAACCCATAGTGATTTGGTGCATAGTTGATCTTTGTAGCCATTTTGTTGCATACATGAGATAATGTACAATACCTTCAAATACTACTCCACATTGCAAATGAAATACCCATAATACCCCTGTTTTTTTCTTCTCTTTCTTTTTTTTCCTTTCTATTTCCCCTCCCTCTCTAATCTCTTTCCTTTCCAATTTCTCTCTCCTTATCCCCATCCTGCCTTCATGTGCGGTTCCTGGCTTCCTGCTCTCGTACGAGCTCCGCCGCTCACCTCCTGGCCGCGGACGAGCTCCGCCTCGTGCGCTCCGTCCCGCGCCGCCGGCCGCCGCACTGCATGCGTCGCGTGCAGCTCATCTGGCGGGCGAAGGCGCGAAGCTTGGGCGCGAAATCCCCCCGGCGCGCAGTGGATCCCGCTTCTCCATCGTCTCTCCGTCGCCGACTCGTACAACGCGCTTCGTCCTCGTCGAATCGCCTGGGAGCACGAGCCGGAGTCGTTGCCGAGACAACGGCGGGGGAGGAACTGGAGCTGTGCGTGGAGGGGGGGGGGGCTTTCGCAAATTTTCACTGCATGGCGACAGCAGTCGCCGATGCGTTGTACGTGCCCTAACAATGCATCACATAATACAACCTAGACGTCTGTTCACATTTACTTAAAATATGCTTACAACTGTCATTCTTCCATTCTGATGTTCTGTTTGTACCAGATGTTGTTGATGCATGTTGCCATGGTGTTTAAGTGGCTTACTTTTATCTCTGTGTGTGCAGATTGTCAATTTCAGCTCCCATTACGTATGCTATTTATGAACGGCACATAAACATGAAATTGTCAATTTCAGCTCCCATAATTGTGATTACGTATGTATCCTAAATGTTGTTTCTACCAGATGTTGAGCAAATAGTTATACAAATAGAATTTGACTCAACTGGATGGCTACTCCTGTGACTGCCCGACGACATTGTCTCCTGTACCTACCTGTTCGACATGTAACTGCCGGCTTCATTCTGTATATGCTTTCGCAATTTTTTTTACATTTAGCAATCGGCAATTGACTTCAACAGATACAAAACGGAGAATCAGACACCATAGTACCAACAACTAATTATAAACGCAACTTATACGGGCGCGGCGTCAGCGCGCCAATCTTCCTAGTAACGCTGGCAGATAGAGCACGCCCCGCCCGCACGTAGTCGACCACTGCACCAAGGTTGGGAGTGCGAAAATCGCGACGTAGCCGGTGGAGCATGCGCTGGACACCTTCGTGGTCGTCATCATGCACACTCGTGCAACACAGGAGCTGCCGGCGGAATGTAGAGCCGGCCCGCGAACGCCACCATATCGTCGATCTGTAACAGAAGGTTCCAAAGGCTGTGTTCACGGGGTGAAAGTTTAATAAAAATATCATATCGAACACTGTAGCGCATTGTAGCACTTTTCGTTTGTTTGCGGTAAATATTGTCCTACCATGACCTAACTAGACACAAAAGATTCGTCTCGTCGTGTACATCAAAACTATGCAATTAGTTTTTTTATTTACCCACATTTAGTGCTCCATGCATGAGGAGAGAGATTTGATGTGATAGATAAATAGTGAAGTTCAGAGAGAGAAAGTTTGGGAAAGTTTGGAAACTAGAGGCAAAGAAAAAGGCCACCACATCATCGTCGATCTGTAACAGAAGCTTCGGAAAAAGGCCGTACGAACACCCAATTTACAGCATGTTGGTCTGGTCAGTGCTAGTAATCAGACCCTGCAAGCTAGAGCAGCTAATCTACTGTCAGCAATGCCAGGGAATGTAAATAATCTACTCTGATGAAGGGGTCAAGCGCAAAGTAAAAGATTAGTAAATGCCACATTGCCCAAAAGCAGTTTGGAAAAGAAAGACTTTAAAACACATTCCCTCCATGCTCTCAGGGGTTTCCATCCTCTCTCTTCTCCAGCTCCATCCCTCCATGATAGATAAATAGTGAAGTTCAGAGAGAGAAAGTTTGGAAAAGTTTGGAAACTAAAGGCAAAGAAAAAGGCCACCACATCATCGTCGATCTGTAACAGAAGCTTCGGAAAAAGGCCGTACGAACACCCAATTTACAGCATGTTGGTCTGGTCAGTGCTAGTAATCAGACCCTGCAAGCTAGAGCAGCTAATCTACTGTCAGCAATGCCAGGGAATGTAAATAATCTACTCTGATGAAGGGGTCAGGCGCAAAGTAAAAGATTAGTAAATGCCACATTGCCCAAAAGCAGTTTGGAAAAGAAAGACTTTAAAACACATTCCCTCCATGCTCTCAGGGGTTTCCATCCTCTCTCTTCTCCAGCTCCAAAACACAGCTCACCAAGGAAACTACAATTCTGGAAGAGTAATTGTACGTACTTAAAAGCAAGACAGAACACAGATGAACCTACCGAACACACCACGAATATATCAAATTCATACAGCATAAAAATAGACCATAAGCTAGATCCTACATAGGCCACTCATTTAACTTTGATCACAAACACGAGAGATGCAGATGTCTTTCTTGTGGAACCACCGGATTGACTCATTCCGTATCCTTCCTCTTCCTGCAATGCATAAAAAAGTGACAAATTTAAAATGATGTACATGTACGATGTTCAAATTAAACCTGCTTCTGTACTGTTACCAAAAGAGGGTGGTTCTTTGTAAAGTAGTATTGTTTAGTTGGGGAAGAATTGCAGAAAACAGATGACATTGGGGGTGAAAAGTGGTATACTTGAGTTCCAAGTGCTAATACGTAATTTCCAATAACATACTCTTAAGCTCTTATCATCATAATAAGCTTCAAGGCTCAGATTAATATTTAGTATAGCCTGCACGCTACGCTAGTATTCTGGTTGGAGAAAGAGGCTACAATACAACATATGAAATGCCAACAATGCAAGATTATAGCAACAGACACAATGAAATCTATTGAGTAATAGGTGATAGAGATAAAAGGGCAGCAGCAGCAACATTACCTTAATGGAGGAACTTGGGGAACTCACAAGAGAGGAAGGGCCTGGGAGCCATGGATTTCTTCCGGATCAAGTCAGCATCGTCAGTTTCAAGGCCATCCTTCCCATTGATATACAAAGAAAATGACTCCACGATCTTGGTGTTCATATTAATGGAGGCCACCCACATCTTCTTGTTCACCCATTTCCACTCACTGAAAAGGAAGTGCACTACATGTGGCCTGCCAATGTCAACTTGAGGGTACATGAGAATGTCGTGTGGGAGGAGGCTAGGGGGGTTGGCACCCCAGAGCTCATTGGAGGTGACCTTGTATTCCACCTTCCACTCACCACCGCCGCCGCCTGTCATTAGGAGGGTGTGGTAAGTGATAGTGAAGCCAGTGCTGGGTTTGAGTGTTCCAAAAGGAATGCCATCCTGGCGGTCAACATTGACGAACTTGAGCTCATGGCCGACAACAGACACACCACGGTACAAATAGTCAAACGTGCCAGGATTGCTGTTTGAAGGTAACTTGTCCAAAGGGAACCTGAGGAAGGAGACAGTAGGGGGCTCCTTGAACACGTCACAGAAGAGGACGCCTCGGCAGTAGTCAATCCAGCACAGCCATTGGAGGAAGGGAATGACAGTGTTGGTTGCCCAGCAGTAGAGTTGCCAGGCATCGGTGTTGTCACTGCACAGACCATCGGTGTTGTCACTGCACAGGATTTTCACACGCCTGGAGTTCCAGTTGCCGCCAGGTTGATCTCCCGGGGCGTCAGCTGATGGGCAGGAGCGGAACAAGCAGATGTCAGCAAAAACCAAAGAGTGGCTGGGTTTGTAAAGATTCATCTCTGCCACCACGAACTCTTCCCCTCGGCACAAGAGGCCCATGGATTGGACTGTCAGCAGGCGCCGGTCCGCCTGAGATGAAGCAGGAGGAGGACGAGGTAGGCGGTAATCGCCGCGGCTATAATCAAATTTAGGCTGGGTACAAGGGGGGAGCGCTTTGAGCGAGGGGGAAGGGTGCTCCTCGGCGCTGTAAATGAAGAAGTCCTGCACTAAAGGATTTTGGCGGGCGACGCGAAACAGGGCGAGATGGCGGTGGGTCGCCAGGATGGCTAAGGGCGTACACTTGAAGCGATCTGGAAATTCCGGCAGGTGCGCGTAGAGGCGGGAGATGCGCGGGGGTTCGACGAGGTCGAAGGCGATGCGGAAGCGGGAGCCCCATGAGGTGGTGCCGGAAGCCCTGATGGGGGCCTTGGTGTCGTCGGGGAAGGACTCGTCGTCGTCCCTGCGGAGGACGAAGGGCTCCAGCATCACCCAGTTGGGGACGGCCATGGCGACCTTGAGACAGACAGATTCGGAAATTAAGGGGAATCACTGCGGGCCTAATTCGTTTCCTCTCTGCCCAAATTGCTGACCCATGTCAGGCAAGGTCCAAAGCAGATCCGCAGATGGGCATCAAGCCCGGTAACTGCCACGGATTTCTCCGTCAAAGGGTGTGTTTAGATCCAACTTTCCAAATTTTTCATCGCATCGACGTCATATTGAAACGTTAAATATATGGTGCGTTTGGTTCGCGTACGAGCTCAGCCTGGCTCGTACCTTAGAGCCAGGCCCTTGTGGGTAGGGATGGTAATGGATCGTGGTCCGTTTGTTCCTTCACAATCCAATTTAGCCCTAGTCAAATTTAGCTCAAAAACTAGTATTTTTTTTGCCCGGCCCTAATAGGGCCCGATCCTTAAAATTTCTAGTACAAAATGGAGAGCCCATTACCACCCCTACTCGTGGGACAGGCTCGATGCATGCAACGTCCTCGTGTTTGGTTACCTGCGCGTGGTCGATCCGGTTGAGATGAGATGGTGTTTCGTTGCTCGCATGGAACATGTCGTATGAGAAAAAAATAATAAAATAATAATTATTACGGTATTTAATATGTGCAACTATTTATGTGCAGCTCTTATTTCATCTCATTATTCCTTAATATAACTTAAAATATGTTAATATTATTTTATATGTGTTAATCATGCACTACTAACATCATTAGCTGACTAATTACTCGCATCCAGCGAGCCTGGCCCGGGAGATGCGACCAATTCTCACGTATGTGTGGAGCCTGGCTCGGGGGGCTTTGTTGCACGCATGCAGCCTGGCTGAAATGGTGAACCAGGCCGCGAGCCTGGTTCTGGGTTGATGCTGGGAACCAAACGCACCCATAACAAATGACGCATATATGTAATATTAAACGTAGGTAAATAAAAAAACTAAGTGCATAGTTTTGATGTACACGACGAGACGAATCTTTTGAGCCTAGTTAGGTAATGGTAGGACAACAATTACTACAAACAAACCAAAAGTGTTACAGTGTGCTATAGTGTCCGACGTGACTTTTCGACCACCCTTTTCAAGATCTAAACACAGCCAAAGTCTGCATGTATCTCTACTCCTAGGGCCCCGTTTAGTTCCACCGAACTTTCCAAAATATTATTTTCAAACTTCACTATTCATCTATCACATCAAATCTCTCTCCTTATGCACGGAACACTAAACGTGGGTAAATAAAAAAACTAAGTATATAGTTTTGATGTACACGACGAGACGAATCTTTTGAGACTAGTTAGGTCATGGTAGGACAACGATTACCACAAACAAACGAAAAGTGCTACAGTGCGCTGCAGCGTCCGATGTGACTTTTCAACCAAATTTTACCCACCTCTTTTTACAACTAAACACACCCCTAATAATAATGACCGTGTTTCTTTGGTTTGGTAAAATTTTATCAGAAACGTTTGACTAATAATTAAGGGTATTAAACAAAATCAAAACCTTGGACTAATTCACCGTATAAATCTAATAAAACTTTTGACCGCACGATTAGGTAATGGCTACTGTAGCGTTACTGTAGTAAATTATGGACTACTCTCTCCATATTGATATTAGATGATGTTTAGGACAACGACACGGTCAACTTTGACTTCTTATTTTTACAAAAATATTTATTAAAAATAATATATGTATACTTTTATAAAAAAATTTAAAGACAAATATATTCGTATGGTTTTCTCATTTCCAAATTCAACGAATTAAAAGTTATTCATGATTTATATTCCTAATGTTTGACTAAAATCTTGTGCAAAACATCCTCTAATACCAATATAGAGGAAATCATGGCATATATTCTTACATGGTTTTTGACCTGAAATTCAGAATATTCTTGTTGATCATTCTTATAGTTCTCTTTCACAATTATTTGGAGGTCAAATTTGGGACATGGAAATCCTGTATTATTTCTGTACATAAGCACCTATCCGCAAGACACTGACGGATCTCTTCCTAGCCCTTGTTTAGATCCTAAATTTGGAGGTTAAATTTGGGACTTCGATGTCACTTCGTAATCATTGCGTCACTGTAGCATTTCGTTTGTATTTGTAAATAATTGTCCAAACATTGATTAATTAGACTCAAAATGTTCGTCTCGCAAAATACAACAAAACTGTATAATTAAGTTTTGATTTCATCTACATTTAGTGCTCCATGCATGTACCGACATTTTGATGTAATAATTTTTTTATAGTAGAATTTGAGGGTGAAATTTAGGATCTAAACGAGACCCTATACTCGTCAGTGCAGAGCGAGTGCCTGAATTCTTTTTTCCTCTAATGGCCAGACCTATCCAAACCAGAAGCTTCAGCATATCCACCGAATACGCACACGTACATGACCATCTACAACTATACAATACATAATGCTGGTAGCTTTATCCGGTAGCGGGGACGTCGTCGTCGTCCTCCAACCAAACACCAAACAGGACAGCTATCGTATATAAATGTTCTGATGGAGCACGAATGGGCGAGCCTCGAGGGTACATCTCCCCTGTTTTGGGCTTCACGGGCCTTTTTTAGTTCCAAAAAGCAAACTCTCAAATTCGCTATGTAAAACGAAGATTTTCATCACATCAAAATATCATAACATGCATGGAGTATTAAATATATATGAAATCAAAAACTAATTGTACAGTTTTGTTGTACTCTGCGAGACGAACATTTTAAGCCTAATTAATCAATTTTTAGATAATCTTTCGTACATACAAACGAAATGCTACATTGACGCAATGATTACGAATAGACTCCAAACTTCTAAATTTGATACATCAAATTTGAGAAGGGCTGAGTCGAGCTGCGGTACTACTCTGGTAACGTAGAGCTCAAAGGTAGAATCGCGCGCAAGGACCAAGGCTCAGTCTCGACGAAGTTTTGATTCGAGGAGATCATAAAAAAGAACTAGCATGGTACAGTCTGGTTTCTGTTTTCTGTCAAAGTGGTAAGCAGAATCGCGACGTGTTTCGAGGTTCAGCGCACTATTGCGCCTGGTTAACAGTAAAGAATAGAGCCAGCAGCACACCCATTGTCGACATCCGTTGCTTGCACGCGCCGCGCAAGATCTGTTAAGTACCCACTTTCAAGAATGTTTACTCTTGCATGGATTACCATTTGTATTCTAGACACTAGAAAGTTATCTGTCGGTGGATTACTCATCCCTTACGTCGTTCTCGTAAAAATAAGATAAACTAGAAACTTGCGCGGCAAAGCCGCGCGTTTACGCAAGTAATTAACCATCGTGTGGCCGATGTTTGCAACACTCTTTTTCTTTATCTGTGTCATGCTACTTGCGCTAGGAGGCCAGCAAAATAGTACGTATGTGCGTTTCTCCAATCAGGTTGTCACTTTATCTGTGTCAATATATATTGCAGTTTGCCAAAAGTATGAAGGTTCAATACAGGTTTGAATTTCCAGATTGTACAGGAGCTCTTGATCTTAAAGTCCGTAGAGAAGCTCTTGATCAAGCTGGGTTGATTATTAATCTAGATCCCTCTGTGTGGAAAGAATCATTACTTCCATTTCATGCATTCTTCTCTTGTAGACCAAATGACAACGCAATGCATTTTTTTAATTTTGTTTTGCTCAATTATCTCGTAAGCTTCCCGTTGTCCATTGTGATTTGGTCCTGGCCGGGGCCTTAACGTTTAATATATGAAGATCTATTTGTAAGTATTGAAGTCGGTGCTGACTGAAGCGGAGGACTTCGATTGCGAGGCGACGACAGTGGACTCCGTCGTGGTGGCGGTCTGGTGACGTGGCCTCGTGGTCGGTGACTCCGGTCGGGGTTAGGGCGGGTGTTGGCGTTCCCCGGTGGTGGCGGCGTCTGGGGCGGCTCCGACCCCATCCTTGCCCTGCCTGCGGCTTCTTCATGGCCGGAGGCACCGCTTTCGTCTTCGCTTCGTCAACAAAGCCATCCCCGTAGCGTCGCTAAGTTTCCGCCACTGGGTTCATGCTTTTTATCTCACTTGCGAAGCACGATGTCGTCTCATCAAGGGGACGACAGAAGATTTGGGGACAATCGAGGTCCCCAAACCTTTCCGAGGTGTCGGGTGTTGCTAGCGGGTGCATATGGAACCTAGGGGACGAGCTTCGGTGGTTGCGATGGTGCGCGGTAGAGGAAGCGGGTGGAATCGGTCTAGGTGCTCTCGGCTCGTCGGATGGTGGTCCTCAAGCGTAAGCTTTGACCCGGTGTCGGGTCGGGCAACGGCGTTCGCTCTTCCCTCTTGAGGGCGTTGTCTGCAGAGTCCCGTTCGACAGCGGTTCGTGAAAGCTCTCCGTGGTGAAAACCAAACGTTGGCGCAGTCGCGTCTTTGCCTTCCTGAAGGCGTTGTTTGGAGGTTTCCTGTAGCCGTTGGTGGTAGAGTCGTAGGCTCCGCGGAAGGTCGGGTCCGGTTGATTTGTAATGGACTCAAGGTCCTTTCGTTTGTTCGTCGCGAGTAGTGTCTTGCTGTCTCTGGCGTGCGGCCTAGAGAGCCCCATTACAGGTTTATTGGATGCTGCTCTCGAGCGGTTTGCACTTTATTGTAAACTGAGAATCCCAGTATCTTTACGCTTTATCTATAAAGCTGGCTTCGGCCTCGGTGGAGAAATCAAGGATTTGTAGGTGATTCGATCTGCTCATACCTGTAGAACATGATGACCTCCCACGATGCCTCGGGAGATGAGACGCTGCTGCCTGCTGGTTCTGGAACACACGAGGGAAGGATAAAAGACCCTATTACCCGACGGCCGTTAGATCAATTTGACACCCGATTCTACGGTTGATAGTTGCCAGCAACGTGGCCCAATGATGTGCCCGAGCTTGGACGCAGGATTCGGAGATTAAAGATTTAGATATGAAAGGTTGGCACTTGTCACATCAGAAATACATCACTTTTAGTAAAATCAGGACATGCACATATCTAATCAAAAAGTGAAATTCTCACAAACCAAAAGATTGTACATTTCCAGTTTGTCGGCCCCGAGTCCCAACATATGTTTCAATCATCTCGAAAACTGAAATTTCTCATATCTATAGCACCTAAATTTGGTGCTATATATAGCATAGGAAGCTCCCAAAATTGGTGCAATAACATCTTACAAAGTCCCCACCCCAAAAATAGAAGGAAATGCCGGCGATTACCCATGTGTGCATGGCACCACGGTAATTTAGGCCCAATCGTCCGCACGTTGCGGTAATTGTATAGCCCAGTTTAAAAAACCCGCGAGACCCGCTCCCACCTGCCCTGTCCAACTCCTCCCATCTCTCCTCGCGCGCGATCCAACCCGGAGGCCATAAGACGCCACCTCCCCGCATCTACCGCCACCTTATAGCATCTCTAAAAGTGCCTAAAATACACTCCCAATAATCAGTTTTAGGAATAAAATCAAAAAACACAGCTCCAACAATGACCTCGTCCCGATGCCAATTTATTAGCGCGCCCAATACGAGTGCTATTTTGCCCAACATCTACGCCGCGCCTCCGCACTTCCAATCCAGCGAACCGCGCCATTTTTCGATTCCCGCGCTTCCACCCGCATAGCTTCCCCGCTCGCGCCATTTATCCGGTCGTCGACGCATGCATCAGACGGGTTGCTGCAGGTCGTAGGACTCCTCTACCGCCGTCCATCTAGGGTGGACGAGCACAAGCGTTGTTGGGCACCGTTGTTTCTCCATCCAGGGCGAGGCCGACCACCGGCGAAGGCGCGGCTTCCCCGCAGTCCACAGTGCGACCTCCTCCATCGACGACGTAGCATCCCCTGCCTCAACGTCGCCATCTCCCCTCCATCCAGGTGTAGTCTCCCTTGAATCGAAGGGGTTCCTCTCTATCGGTGGCGCCAGATCCCCTCTCTCGGTTGGTCTGCACAGTTCCACAGGTAAACGTTGACCATTCAGATTTAACATGATTAGCATGCATATATACTCCTTTGATGATATGAATCCACCCCCTCCCTTGAATCAATCGGGTTCCCCCTCTGTCAAAGGTCGTTGGATCCCATCGCTTGTGTTGTCTGCATACTTCCTGGGTAAAACTTGTCTCTGAATTTAACTTGATTGCATTGGCACGCATAGTCTTCTGATAATTTATGAATTATCTAATTTTCTTGGCAAATATTTTGGGCAACACAATAATTTACCTCACACGACCTCCATTCAAAACTAAAATGGCCTCTGAAGACAAATGGTTTGGGTACTGGATGGAATCTGCCTTTTCTCGTAAAAAGAACTTCTTAGCTTTATCAATGCAGTTAAAATGCTTCTGAGTGTTGAGATTAGTTCTCTAATCTGAGTGTGCACCACAACCTCTCTTACTACTCTACCTTCGTGAATCCTGTATGCACAACACTTGCATCTTAATTTACAAAGTTTAGGCCTCGCCTGTTGTGGTTACATAAAAAAATGCAATTAAAATATTTCAGCGTTTTGCTTATCCATGGGTACTTCGTAAACGTGAACACTTGAGTATACTACAGTTCATGAGATTAACTACGTAGTTCAGCTGTACTATTAATGTTTCTTGCTGATTTTTTCATACACATTCCAGGATTTAGCATTCAATTAGATTGACAAAGGAAGAACAAGACTATATGCTGGAATTTCAGTCTAGCACTCTGGAAGAACATGCTGAATATTTCAGTATCATTTCAGTTTGGTACAACTCCAATTGAAGTTACTGCTATTCAAGGTACCAGAGAAGATGTTGAGATGTCATCATTTCCATGTGTCTGCTAGTTGTGGATGGAACACTTGTCTTGGTTCCCTTTATTTTTTAAATTCCACTGTTGTGAGAAATGATATTCAGCCACCACATGAGAAATGTTGCATAGATGTAGTGCTTGTGTGTGTTTTGATCTAGCTGTTGTGGCATGGTCTCACAAACCAAGCTGAAAGCATGATCTCACGCTTTGATACGGCTCAACATGAAAAAGAAAATCAAACAGCTCTGATAGGGTTGTAGCTAGATGCAACTACGGGGAAAAATGGGTCCTTTTGATTTGGTTGTAGCTAGATGCAACGATAAAAAGTATGACATTGATTTGGTCGTAGCTAGATGCAACGAGAAAAAATATGATGAGGCTTGATCCGGTCAAACAGAGGGAGGTCCTGTCTCAGCCTGTTCGCAGCGGCGTGCGGTAAAGCCTCCCGTTTACAGGGAGACAAAAAACACCTGCAGCGGCGTACGTTAAAGCGAACGCAACGCTTGCTCGGAGCCGGCGTACGCCAGGAATGGCGTGGTAGCGCGCGTGCGGTACCAGCCACCGTGGCATAGGGCCCACGGCTCCGGCGCGTCGTCCCAACCGCCTGGGAGCAGGGAGGAGAGAGGAGGAGGGAGGAGGCTGCCGGCGCCGGAGGAGAGGGAGAGGGAGGGGCGCCGCACCGACTACATGCGCCGCCGCAGTAGCGCCTTGGGGTCGACCGCGGAGAAGGAGAGACGAGTTTGTGGCTGCGCTGGCCGCCGCGCCTGCTCCGCTCCCCC
The DNA here is from genome assembly GCA_033239725.1 of Echinochloa phyllopogon. Lineage (NCBI taxonomy): Eukaryota > Viridiplantae > Streptophyta > Magnoliopsida > Poales > Poaceae > Echinochloa > Echinochloa phyllopogon. The sequence continues at coordinate 53,847,857 of BTCW01000005.1, forward strand.
GCCGGCCGCGCTCCCCATCGTGCCCCGCGCGCCGCCGCGACGCGCACGAAGGCCTCCGCTCCGCCTCTAGCTCGGCCGGCCGCAGCCCCGCTGCCCCCGCTCGAAGCTCGCCGCCGCGGAGCCACGAAGTCGACGCCGAGCCCGCACGCCGCCGCCTTGCCGCCGTCTCCACCCGCACTCGGCCGCCGAGCCCTGCCGCGCTCCCGCCATGGCCGCCTCCACGCGCTCGCACGACGCGCTCCACCGAGCCGCCCCGCTCGGCTCCGCCCGCCGCGCCGCCTCGGCTCTGCAGCGTCGCCCCGCTCAGCTCCGCCGCCGCAGCGCTCGCAGCGCCGCCTCGCCCACCGCGCCGCCCGTGGCCGCCGCCACTGCGCTGGCCGTGAGGAAGAGGGAGGCGCCGCCCGCGGCTGCCCATGCGCCGCCCTCACGAGGCACGCCGTCGTGGACGCCGAGCAAGTGGTGGCGCTCGCCGTCCGGCTCCGAGGCGACCAGCCGCGCGGCCGCTCCTCGCGCAGCTCGTCGGAGCTCGCCCGCGTCGCGTGGAGCTCCTCCTCCTCGGAGCGCCGCCGCGGAGCTCCTCCTCCTCGCCATGGCCGCCGTGGCGCTCCTCCTCCTCGAGCTCGCCGCCGCGAGAGCAGGGGCGGCGGGCGACCAGGAGCTCCGCCTCCACCCATACCTGCCGGAGCTCACCTCGGCCGCCACGCCGTTGTGCCCCCGCGCCGGCCCTGCGTGCTGCCCCGCGCGGTGCTGCAGCCGCCGCCGTCTCGCGCGCCACCAGAGGGGGAGCGGGAGGCGGAGGAGAGGGAGAGGAGGGGTGCCGGCCGGAGGAGGAGGGTGGTGCGGAGGAGAGGGAGAGGAGGGGCGCCGGCGTAGGGAGCAGGGGGAGAGCAGAGCAGGAGCACGGGGAGGAGGGAGGGGAGAAGTTGAGAGAGAAAAAGAGGGGTAATAAATAAATAAAGAGAGTATGACATGTGGGTCCGATTGTTTGGTAGTTGATATGGAGTATGTGATATAGGGTATGACGAGTGCGGAGAAAATGAAACTGTAATGTAAAATCTTAACGAGTAGGACGGAATATTCTTTTTAAAGGATGTGTTTGGAGTACGACGAGTGCGGATAGCCTCACAGTTGAAGTTTTTAGGAATAAAAATAGGACTAATGTTGGAGTTAAGGGTATTTTCTATGCCCAAAACTTTTTGGCAAGGTGCCAATCCTAGATTATTGGGAGTGAAATTATTAGGGTCCGCTTGGTTCCCAGCCGCGTGATGCCACGCCGCGTTTGCGGCTGCGGCGAGGAAAATAGCCGCCACACCTGTGGCGAAAATCTGTACGCAAATCAAGTAGAAAGTTTGTGACGTGCCCCAGCTTAAGAAGCAAGCAAACAGCAGCTAACTTTTTTATGGCAGCCACGTACAGGACATGGCAAAGTATGGCGGGGAACCAAACACCCCCTTAGACACACTTGCTCTTATCGCCTCGCCTTCGAGTTCCAACCCCGACGACGCGAACAAGGCACCAACCCCCCGCCGCGGCGGCGCATCGAGATGGACGGCCGGCGGCCGGAGCTGCGGCGGACCATGACGCTGTCCGAGCAGCTGTCCACGCCCGACCCGGCCATCCGCGACTTCCTCAAGATCCCCGACGACGCCGACGACGACGTCGGTGGGAGCCCCCGCGAGGGCGGCAGCCCCGCGGCCGGAGACGGGGAGGGCGGCGGCGGGATCGGCCGCTGGAAGCCGCTCCGTGACCGGCTCCAGATCCGCCGCGCGGCGGGCGCCTGGCCGCCGCCCAAGCCCGCGCCGCCCGCCGCGGCCGCGCCCCCCGCCCCGACGACGAACAGCGGAGACCTCAGCAACAGCAGCAGCGCCAACAGCCGGAGCAACAAGTACAACTACTCCCCCGGCAAGGCGGCGGCGGCGTTCTCCCGGACCTTCTCGCGCGCCCCCTCGCTCCGCGCCACGCCCACCTTCTCGCGCGCCGCGTCCACCCGGCTCGGCCCCGCCTCCTCCCGCTCCAGCTCCAGGCGCCCCGCGGTGGTCACCTTCCGCGACCTCGAAGACGAGCGCCACGACGACGGCGGCGGCGAAGAGGATGACGACGACGACGACGACGATGACGAGGATGAGGAGGACGACGAGGAGGAAGGCAAGGAGGAGGAGGCGCCCGCGGCGCAGATGTCGCTGATGACGCTGCTGGAGCAGTCGGACAGTCAGTGGGACAGCGACGAGGACGAGGATGGCGGCGGCGGCGGGGGCGGCGGCGCGCGCAGGATCGGCGACGACGACGAAGACGACGGCGAGGGCCGGGAGGAGGAGATGGTGCACGTGTGCTGCGTGTGCATGGTACGGCACAAGGGCGCGGCGTTCATCCCCTGCGGCCACACCTTCTGCCGCCTCTGCTCGCGCGAGCTCTGGGTCAGCCGCGGCAACTGCCCGCTCTGCAACGGATTCATCCAGGAGATCCTCGACATCTTCTGACCGGCCGAGCTCGACGACGCCATTTTAATCATCAGCTAGGACCTTCACGTCCATGGCATCGCCACAATTGAGCGGCCGATGCGCCACTGCGGAATCTGTGAAGGAATTAGCGGCCGATGCGCCACTGCGGAATCTGTGAAACCGAAACTGTAGGAGAATTCAGCATCATCAAGCTGGCGAACGCCAACACTACGATTTTTTTAGGATGTCATTGATTATTTAGCATGTTAAGTTGCAATAAAAATGGTATACGCAATGTGTATGTATATATGTACATTTCAGGAGGGTGTTTGTTAGGTTGACTAACCAGCACCAAGAGCGTATGATTATACCTGTCCCAGAATAACTTTGCAATTATCTAATCCGAACGTGTTCCCTCCAAGCTTCGAGTAACTAGGCTGCCTGTTCTTATTTTTGTTGATTGGATGTTGGAACTGAACTATCAGATTGTTCCTATCATCATCTATTGATACAAAAACTTTGTCCATGGTCCAATTGTAAGCCTAATCCAGTAATCTTCTCGGTTTTTCTCCTCTCAGCCCCCAAGGGGGCAAATATACTAGAACCTCATCCCTTACTTTTGGATATTCCTCTGAAGAAAAATGCAGAACCAAAACGGAGGCAGAATGGCAGTGTCCGTCCAGTCGTCCACGGGATATCGAGGAGAGGGAGATGCATATGCGCACTATGCGAAACAAACGGGGCCTTCCTGATGGGCAGATTCAGTGTTGCATTAGGCCCACATATCTTTTTAGGGCCCATCTCGCGCTGGTCAAGCCCATGAGACATGTCATCATCATTTTACTGGATCCTGTTCGGCCTGTATCACTCTCTCGATCTGCCGAAGGAACTCTTTTTTCTCAAATACGAAGGAGAGCTTCGTATCATTGTATTAAGAAGAAGGGAAACAAATGTTCCAAAGTTACATGACTCCGGTGGAGCTTAGTCTCACCAACACCTGCTAGGCAGAAGCAACTCGTGGCTAGGCCACTCTATTCTATAGAGATTACTCGCTAACGAAACAACCTAGGTGCCTGGCCCCAGCCAACACCCACATGTCTGCTTCAAGCCTAATCCGATGAACGAGATCGTGGCAGGGAGAAGAGGAAGCACTAAACAATCGCGCGTTCCTCTCCTTCCAAATGTTCCATGCGATGAATATAAACAGGGAATCCAGGCCCTTTTTTCTCTCTCTTGGCTGCTGCTTTCTCAGGCTGCACCACCAGCTCATGAGTGTGTACTGACCATGATGGAACTGACAATGCCCTCCTCTTCCTGAGATAACCTCCCACCAGACCTGCCGTGAGAAGGGGCAGTTCACTAACATGTGTGGCGCCGTTTCATTGCTCTGGTCACATAGCCAGCAGCTGTCGTGTGACTCCAGGCCATGGCGACGGCGCCGATCAGCCGTCCATAGTCGCCCCTTGGCCGCCAGCCATGTGAAAAACTTCACTCTTGGCGTTGCCCAGTTCTTCCATATCCTGGAGGCCCCCTGCATTCGTATTCCGCCCTCATGCATTCGTTGGTATGCTGAAGCAGCTGTATAGTTGCCATCGGTGGTCCACCTCCAGCGACATAGATCAATCCCCTCCACAAGGTTCACTTCTCGGACACGCTCATGTAGCTGAATGTACTCCACCAGAACCGGCACCATCAGTCCCCCTTGGATATCTTGAATCCATCTTTGCCCTGGGATTGCTTGGGTCACTGATCTTGTGTTTCTTGTTCGTTTAGGAATGATATTGTAGAGAGTTGGAGCAATCTCAGAGATTGCCTTGCCGTCGATCCAATTGTCCAACCAAAAAAGAGTCCGTTCACCATCTCTGACAGTGATAGAGATTGAGGCTCTGAAGAATGCCAAAACCTCAGGTTCCACCTGCAGCTGCAGCGCCGACCAGGCCCGATCAGCATCAGTTTTTTGCAGCCATAGCCACCTTGTTCTCAAAGCAAAGCCAGCCAATTTGAAGTCAATGACTCCCAGTCCACCGAAGGCGGTCGGTTTGCACACAGTCGGCCAAGCCACCATGTTCTTCCCTCGCGCCGCCTTTTCGGTTCCTATCCAGAGGAAATTTCGTCTTATACTGTCCAGTTCCCTAAGCACACTAGGTGGTAGTTTGTCTGCCATGATGAGATAAATTGGCATGGCCGACAGTGTAGACTTGATGAGGGTCAATCTTCCACTTTTATTCATCAATGGGCCTTGCCACGCTTGCAGCTTGCCAGCCGTCCTTCCAATCAGTGGCAGGTAATGTGCTTTGGGGACAGCATTAGCAGACAAAGGCACTCCCAGGTAGGTGATCGGGAAGTGAAGTACTGGATACGGGAATACACCTTGAAATTTTGCCAGGTTGTCATCACATCCATAGATTGGGGTGATCGAGCATTTCTCCAAGTTAGTCCTCAGCCCCGAAGCATCACCAAAGGCTGTCAGGATACGATGGATCGCCCTTGCTTCTTGCGCAATCGGTGCAGCCAGCATAATCACATCATCGGCGTAGAAACTGCAATGATGCTTGATATTTGCCAGTCCCATAGGTTGGAGCACACCCGCAGTCTGTGCTTTGTTGAACAGGCGATTGAGCCCGTCCATGGCCAGGACAAAGATCATAGGAGAGAGGGGATCTCCCTGCCGAAGTCCTCGTCTATGTTGGATTTGCTCTCCCGGGTTGCCGTTCAACAGTACCCTTGTGCTTGCTGTGGAGAAAAGGATAGAAATCCAATCACGCCACCGAGTACCAAACCCCCAAGCCTCTAAGGTTTCCAAGACAAATTGCCATGACACAGTGTCAAAGGCCTTGGAGATGTCCAACTTGAGCAGGAGCTTCGGGACTTTCTTCTTCAGTAAAGCAGCCGACCTTTGCACATACTTGAAGTTGTCCAGTATCGATCTTCCCCGTATGAAGGCGCTTTGGTTGCATAGTACCAGATCAGTCATGTAGGGTGTGAGACGGTTTGCCAATAGCTTAGATAACAGCTTCGGGAAGCTATGTATCAGGCTAATGGGGCGGTAATCCTTGGCTTCTTGAGCATCCGGTTTCTTCGGAATCAGCGCTAGTAGGGCGCCATTTAGACACCAGAAGCCTCTCCTATCCATAGCGTAGAAGGCATTTACCGCTTGAAGCACGTCCCATTTGATCACCGACCATGCAGATTGGTAAAAGGCAGCAGTCATACCGTCAGGCCCCGGCGATTTGTCTGGGGCATAGCTCGAATTACTTGCCAGACCTCCTCCTCGGTAAAAGGCTCTTCCAGCGCCGAGAAATCTCTAGGTTCCACACCAAGAGCATGCAGGTCAAGCGTATGGCGACGGTCCTGCTCGCAACCAATCAGACTCTCAAAAAAGTCATGCAGCACCGTGCTCATCTCAGCTTCTGAATACACCATCCCCTGGTCAGTCCTCAAGCTGACAATGTGCTTCTTCCTCCTTCGGCCATTGGCATGCAAGTGGAAGAATCGGGTGTTTGCATCACCCTCACTCAGGTAGAGAATACGGTACTTTTGCCTGGCTATGGTGCGTTCCATTCCATAGAAGCCAACCCAAGGATCAGATGCTTTAAACGCCCTCTGAACTCTCGCTCAGCATCAGACAGCCGACGATGTTCTTGGGCCTGATCCAGCTGCAAGATGACTTCCTTGGCTACAAGAAGCTGCAGCCTGATGGATCCGATTTTCTTAGCAGACCAACTCTGCAATTCTTTTGCAACATTACGAAGCATCGAGTCAAGGCGCCGAAAAGCATTAGCAGTGTCATCATCACAGCGCCATCCTCGAGTCACGGCCTCTAGATAATCATTAAACTTTGGCCAGAAGATTTCAAAGTGAAATCTCGGCTTGCTCCTCATGGCAGCGTCAGTGATGAGCAAAAGTGGGCAGTGATCAGAGTTACCCGAGGAGAGCGCTTGGAGAAAGCAGTTCGGGTGGTCGTCCTCCCAGTCCACCGAAACCAGGACGCGATCAAGCTTTACCAGCGTCGGGTTAGCTCGTTCACTACTCCACATGTACGTACGTCCATGGAGGTGAATGTCCCTCAACTCCAAGAAGTCAATAGTTCGCCGGAACCTTGCCATGTTTCTACGATTTATGCGCGTATTGTTTTTATCCGAGGGGTCTAGAATGAGGTTAAAATCACCTGCAACGACCCAAGGACCTGCACATTCATCGCGAATCGCCTCAAGTTCCTCCGGGAACAGCACCTTCTCTGTATCAGATTGTGGCCCGTACACCGTCGTAAGCCACCAGGGGGACTCACCGGTAGGTGGGTTAATCAATACAGATACAGAGAAGCACCCAATACGCCGGTCAGAAATAGCAGCCATGTCCCTCCTGCAAGCAATCAACGCCCCTCCCCGAGTATCAGACGCCGGCAAGTAATCAAAGTCGCCGAAATTGGAGCCAAGCATAGAAAGGATTACACCCCGGGAGACTTCACAGAGTTTTGTCTCCTGGAGACACACTCCATCTGCTTGCTTCCGTAGAAGGCCGACCCTATCATACCTGAACTTCTCTGAAATCGGAGAAAACGATCGCATTCAGGTTTGTTTTCCTTCTTTTTTTTGGGTGCGGTAATGATGTACACGAGTACAAAGTACACACAAGAGCAGGTTGATTAGCCTTAGCATTTAGCCGGGTAAAATGGTACCGTAACTCCATCCCAGTGCCAATTCCCATTGGACAAACTAAGCTGGGAAGATCGCGGTACGTGACAGTGTGACACGAACACGGTCGCACACACCAGGACCACGGCGCGGGACAAGCGTGCACGCCGCATTGGTCCACTCCCGAGTTCAGACTTCGGGAGGCTGCCCTGCCGCTGCCGCTCACCCACGGCACGGAGCGGCCGCTGACAGAGACGAAAGGAGAGGAGAGGAGCTGTTGGGTTGGGCACTCGCTCGCGCTGGTCCAGCCCATGCGCACGAACGAAACCACCGGCGCCGGCGGGGCGGCCGCTCGCCCCATCCGCCTCCCGCTTCGGCCGCAGCGCCCTCCGCGCGTACACCCAACCCAACACGGCCCATGCGTCCATCCGTGCGCATGTCTGCCGCGACCTGCCGCTGCATTCGCACCCGTGGTGTCCGCGGCCAAGGCGTTGGGGTTCGGGTGGCGAGGGTACCGAACCCAACACCAACACCAACACCAACCAACTCAACCCAAACCCCATCGGCAAACCACTCCGCGCCGTCTCTTTCCTACCCTACTACCCCCACGGAGCGGAGCACCGGCACACACCGCAGGCTGCCATTGCCAATATAGTAGTAGGAGCACTAGCTGTATGCCATTGGTAGTGGCGCTGCCACTTCTAGTTGCAATACGCCTATACTACTAGTATTCTGCCGCCTTCGCAGCTGCCCCTGCCGCTCGCCTCTCGTCTCGTCTCTTTCCCTGCACCGAACTGGCCGGGCGACCAGTGGCCGGCCGGCGGGGCCAGCTAGGGCCGTTGCGCTGCTGCTGCCTGTGCCTCTGCTGCGGCGCGCGCGTGCGGACCTAACGCGCCCTTTCCGCTGGAGTAAAGGCTCGCCACCTGCCCTGCTGCTGGCTGCTTGCTCCCAACAGTTGCTCCCAACAGCAAGTCAAGAGAGGCAGCGCCGGCGCGGCTCGGCTGGGCAAGCGGGTGTGTGTGGCCGTGAGCGGCGCCGCCACCATGAGCAGGAGCAGCAGCCACGGCGGTTCATCGCCATCCCATTCACCTCCGGCTGCCGCTCCCACTCCAGCGTCGACGTCGTCGACATCGCGCGCCACGCCGGCAAGAAGCCCAACCCGCAAGGTGCGTGCGTGCGTGCTTTCTTGCCATTTTGCCAATTGACGCAACACAAGCGAGCTGTTTTCAAGTTTTGATTCGTGTCGCGTGCAGCAGATTACTGAAACTTGTCGATTTGATTTGATTGCCATGGCAGGGATTGAATTCGGGGTGGTGCCAGGCCAAGGCGGCGCGTCGGCGAGGCCATCGCCGGCGCCGGCGGCGGCTGCGGGGAAGGGGGAGTCGCTGGTGGCGCGGCTCCTCCGCGGGTTCAAGAACCTGTCCCAGATCTTCGCGGTGTACGACGAGGAGGAGGAGCGGGAGATGGTGATCGGGCTCCCCACGGACGTCAAGCACGTGGCGCACATCGGCTGTGACGGCAGCACCAGCACCACCAGCAGCCTCCGCTCCTGGAACCGCGCCGCGCCGCCGCCGCCGCCTCCACCGGCACCCTCCTCCTCCTCCTCCTCCTCCTCCGTGTCCGCCTCCACCTCCGCCGCCGCGCCAACACAGCACCAGCACCAGCCGCCGGAGCAGTACCCGCTGCCCCTGCCGGCGCTCTACATGCGGCAGTTCGAGCTCGCCATGGCCGCCCAGGCCGCCGGCACCACCACCGCCCCCCACCGGCGTCACAGCTAGCGCCGACCCAGCAACAGATGAGTGTGGGGTACGCGCCTGCCTCGTCAGCGTCACAGGCCGTCGTCCGTTTCTGCCGTCCACCGCCTCCGTCCCCCATGTGAAGCAGGGTGGGGACGGGAGCTCAGTGCCTGGTGGTGGGCGGTGGATGTGCCTGGCGACTTCGGCTCTTCCTCCATCCCGTCCGTTCGTCCGTCCGTCCCGCTGGTCGTCGTCGTCGGAGTTGGTGCATATGCTTCGTTTGCTTGTGCTTTGGCCATTGCTGCGGTGTTCTGTACTGTACGTAGCCCATTTTTTTCCCACCGGGGGTTCATTTCTTGTTGGCTTGCTACTTGTTGCCTTCCTTCCCCCTCCCACTGTTCCTTAGCGCCGTTACAGAAAATCTTAATTGCTCGCTTTACACGCTACTCCATGGGGTTTAATGGCGCCTCAGCTCCTCGCGCCGTCGTCGGCACTAGTAGTCTGGTACCTTCTTTTTGTTTCTCTCTCGGCTCTCGCCGTGTTCAGCCGCCCGCCCGTCGTGGCGTCGCCTCGGTGGTTGCCGGTTGGGTTTGGTTGGGGTAGGGCGGTAGGCTGCCTGCCGAGGCCGGGTCTGGTGGTGCGGCGCCGCTGCGCGCCCATGTGATCCGCGGCCGCGCGCGCCTCGGCAGTTTGCGCTTGCGCCCCCACGCCCCGTGATCTCGTGTCGTTGCGCTGCGCCCGCCCGCGCGCGTGGCAGCCACGCGCGCGTCCACGGCGCCGGCTGGCCGTGTTTGGAACAGCGGTAGTGAGAAGCGCTTATCAGATAAGCTATATGAATATGGAAATAGCGATTATTTGAGAAGCGGGTTCGAACCAGCTTCTACGTTTTAGTATAAATAGGGGCGGTGGAAAGAAGCGTGGCTAAAAAAAGCTGAAAAAACAAGCCGTTTGGCTTCAGTTTCAGCTTATTTTGACCACAAACCGAAGATAAGCTGTTCCCAATTTCGGCGTCGCCTATTTCGGGGTCCCTCTCACCGGGGGCGCGTCCATGTGAGGGGGCGTGAATGCGAGCGTGCACGACCACTGTTCCGCGGTCACGGCCTCACGGGGCCTGGGGGTCAAGGGATGTACCAGGTGTGGGTGATGGTCGTGGAGGTCTGCTCGGCTCGGCTCATGTGGTGTGGGCGTCGAGACGAGGGCAGCGTGCGTTGTTTATCCTTTGGGGCGCTGACAAAATTGGAATTCTGCCATTGTTAAAAGTGGGCTTCGCCCGTTTGCCATTCTGCAAAATGGCTTCGCCAGAATGCCATTATCAAACGAGGACGCACCCCCAATGCCTTTTCGACATTTTCTTGTCATTTTGCATTTTCTCCTACCATTATACCCCTGACCTTATCCATTAGCCTGGGTTGACGGATGGCTTGGGCTCTCGCGCTCCATGGACACAGCCGGGCCCCAGCTCTTGCGCGACACGGCGGACGACGATGCCTTCCAACTCGGCGCCCGGACGGCGGCGTGCAGCAGCCGCTCGGCCTCTGCGGCCGCGTCGCTCGGAGTTGTAACGCCCGCGTTTTTAATCTCTGGGAAAATCGCTAATGAAATCACCCGGTGAAAAAGTCTTCAAAATCTTTACCGCCCGAGCTCCCGTTTCCGCCAAACCTGTCCGCCTTGTTTCCCCCCCTCTTTTCCTGTTCGCCTCGCTGTCACCACCCTCCTTTCCGTCCCATCCCGCGTCACCCGCTCTCGGGTCGACCGCCGGGCCCGTTCACCGCTGGCCGACCACCTCTGGCGCCTGTCGTCCTTCAGCCGCGAATTCCGTCGGCTCTCCTCTCTACTTTTCCCCCTCCCTTTTTCTTCTCTCCCCTCCTCTTTTCTCTCTTTTTCTCTTTCTTTCTTTCTTTCTTTTCTTTCCTTTCCCCTGCTTCCCCGGCCGCTGAACACTGCAGCCCTGCCCGTCGCCGACCGCTCCGTCCTCCGGCCGGCCCCACCCTCCGCTCGTCCCGCTGCTCGCCGCCATGCCGCCTCTCACCATGGCCCCACTATCACTCCCGCCGACCACGGCTGCCCCGCTCACCGCCGACCACTCCGCGACCGTGCTGCACGCCACCACCCGCTCTGCTCCCGGGCTCGCCAACACCGCCGCGCCGACACACCGCCGTGCCGCCCTCGCAGTGGCCCCATCACCCGTTTCACCTCTCCATCGCCGCCACTGCCGTATCCGCAGCACCGCCGGACAACCCGCCCCCACCGCGCTGACAGCGCACACGCCATCGCTCCACCGCGGCAGCTGCCCTCGCGCACGCCACCGCCGCTGAGCCGCCTGCGCTACTGGGCCGCACTGCCGCCGTCCCACGCGCTCGTGCGCATCCGTGCTCCCGACCGCCGTGCACCATTGCCGTGCCGCCCCAACTCCACCGCACGCCACTGCCCGTCCTCGCCACGGCCCCATCCGCTCGGGCACGCACGCCACGTCGCGACGCACGCACACGACAAGCACACCGCCGCCGTACCAATCACGGCCACGGGCCCCGGCCGCCTTGTTTCCGCCGCCGACCACCATCACCGACCGCCGAGCCCCCCTCCCGTCGGCCCACCACCCCGGCTCACCTCCGCGCCTATAAATAGGCTCACCCGCATTCCCTCCACCTCCACCAGCTCGAGCGTCACTCAATCCGCCTTCCCCACCACTGCAACGCCGCCGCCACCACCTCCAGTACCGCCGCCGCCGCCGCTCTCGTGGACCGGCCGCCTCACTTCACCTCCGCCCGAGGTGAGGCCACCAGTGAACTTGCCATGGCGTCCTCTCTCGTTTCCCCTGGTCAATTCGACCCTTCGCCGCCGCAATCGCCGGCGAGCCGGCCACCCGACGCCGCCGTCGCCACCCCCCCTTGCTCTGTTTCGCGAGGAAGGAGATGACCACTTTATGGAAAACCCCCTACCTTCTCCGCTATTCTAACCCGCCGTCCAGTTAACTGTTCGCTCTCTCTCTGTCTGACTTCCCCGGAACCCCTGACCTTTTCTATAATTACGGAAAGGTCCTTATACTTTGAAAACAGCCCCTAAACCCTCCTAATCCCCTTTCTTTTTCCACCTAAAACCCCCACCTTTTGTGTATTCACATAGGGATCCCTCCCGACGCCCAGAAATATCACAACAGTACCCTTACACTCTTCAAATAAATCCCTAACCATTTCCAGAAGCTTCTAAATAAAATCTTTCCCCTTTTAAATCATCCACCGTAATCCAACGACGCGTCATTTCATGCGCCAATTTAATCCCGTTTGACCCCAAACTCCACCACAATAATCACCAATATATTTCCGCCAATCCACCCAGTCCGTATTCAAAAATAATCATGTCATCATCTTTCGCTCTCATTTTCCGTTCTTTCCTTCGGAGCTCAATAAAAGCTTTTTCTTTTATTTATTGTATGTTTGTTGTGTGTACCGTAGACTCCGCTGTGAACGAGGAAGGACTCGAGGAGGAGCCGGTTTACGAGCAGGAACTTGGAGACCAGGACCCCGGGCAGGAATCCCCCGAGGGTTGGGAGAACGGCAAGTGCAATCCCACCCTTTGATGCATACTTTTGTCCTAGATTTTATAAACACAACCTATGGCCTGATTTATAAAACTTGCATGATTTTACTGCTAAACCCGGTTGGATAGCCATTCCTTGATTGCTATGACTGCTTCCTTGACGACCTAGATTAATGTTCAAATATGACAATGCTCTGTTCGAATATTGGTCACTGCTAGTAATGCTTAGGAATATTTTACCATTATACCCCCATGACAATCACTTGGTGTTTACAAAAGCAACTGTGTGCGTGTTTTAAAATAAAAGAGATGATTTGTGTGAATAAAATGAGTATCCGTGTGGGATGAGACAAACGGTATTTCTTGTGTGAAATGCCGAGGTGAGCTCGAACCTGTGTGGTTGAGCATGGTGGGAGTTGTCTATCCTGTCACAATTTTTGGGATGATGTTGATGTGTCATCTAGCCTAACCCATTGTATTGTACCACCACTCGACCGTTGTATGTGGCAACGGCCTAGCATAAATCCCACTAGTTAAGCTGTTGGTTATGTGGTGTGCTGGTGAGCAACAGAGGGCCATGGAGCCGGGGATACGTTCTATGTGAGGTATGCCCCTGGGTGGAACCTCGTTGGTAGGTTGCTAACCCCCTGGTCGCATCCGTGATAACTTGTCAGTCTAGCTATGGTGGGTAATGGCTTTGATAGGAGCTGCACTAGCACTAAGGTGTCCATGTTGTGGTAGCCTGCTTGTGGTTGTGTACATCTCTGCAGAGTTAAAACCTATCCGATAGCCGTGTCCACGGCATTGGACGAGTTACGGCTTGGTCACTTCACTAGTCCCCTGTTTTGGTGAAAGGAAGTGCTTGGTGTGTTTGTTGAGCTGAGAAAAAGTTTTGTCATGGGCTACGACAGATGGGAAATCTGGTAGCATTAAAATCCTGTGTGTAAAAGTGTTACATTTATTGATCCTATTCAAAGAAACATTTGTGAAAACCCATTGCGAAAACCAACCCCCTTGCATGTGTAATAAAATTTGCTTTACTGCTAAATAAACCATGAGCCGCCCTTGTTATTGTCCTGTGCATACTTCTGTTGTGCCCCTCCGTGGTTGTGGTTGTGCTTGCTGAGTACGTATGTACTCACCCTTGCTTACTTTGTTTCAGAGGCAGACCCGGACCTCGTGCCTGAGGACGTCGTTTAGAGGGGTTCGTCCTGCACCCAACCTTTGCCTGTGTGTTAGGGTCACCCGCTGGAAGTCGCATGCGTTGCCACTCGGATGAAGACCTCTATGTTATCAACCTTTTTATCTGGAGCTTAGTGTTAGTTCTGTTCGTCGTGGCCCTGCAGTGCCACCGTCTCCCGTAATGTTGTTTTTGTACTGAACTATCTGTTGTAATAATGTGAACCAGCATCCTGGGACTGGTATTTGTATCACATTAAGTTCTCTCTTTCGAGGGGACGCTTCAGGTGGTATCAGAGCCGATAGGTTGGCCGTAGAACGTAACCCCTAGGATCTTGACCCTACCTAGTCTCCTCTCATTAGTTTGTTCTTGCCTAATCCTTTCCTCCACACAAGTACTCACCGACGGCTTTTTGACTTGTTCCAGATGGCCCAGCCGCCTGACGAGGGCTGGGGCGAGGGAGTCTTCCCTGCAGAACCTGGCCTCCCCAAGTTACTGCTGCTCAGCCTGGAGCACGTTGGAGTCACAGAGACCCCCGAGTACTTTTGCCGGGAGTTCACCACCAATGGTACCCGTCGGTGCCGGATGTTCATCTTTGTGGGGAAGAGCTCGCTGTACAAGGAGGTGGCACCCTGGTTTGTTCACGCCACCGGCTACGACCGCCCCAACGCCTACCGCAAAGCCGCAAGAAGAGCCCTGATATGCCTCCGCGTACTCTACAAGCAGTACCTTATGGGGACCGCGTTAGGATTTGCCCCACCCCTGGAGAGTGGAGGACGCGAGTGGATTGCTCAGATGAGGAACCTTGGGAGAGATGAAGATATGGAGGACACTGTGTCACACTTGTCCATTTACCTCACTAGCTTGGACAGGCTGTACCGAGAGACATCGGGTCAGCTGAGACACCAGATCCGCAGAGCCGAGAAGGCGGAAAAAGAGTTGGAGGAAGTGAAGAGAGAGCTGGAGATACAGAAGGTAACGGCTACCCAGGCTGTCAGCTCCCTAGCCGCTCACCAGGCTAGATGCCAGGCTTACTCTGAGTACATGGATAGACTTGAAGCCTACCGGAGGGAGAATGGGTTGATGGAAGGAGAACCCGAGATGACCCACATGGACGCGAGCACGCAGACCGAAGAAGAAGTGCCAGAGTATCAGCTCCCTCTGAAGAAACGCCGAGTCTGTCTAGAGTAGAGTCCTAGTTTAGACTAGCACCTGGTCTAGCCTCCCCCCGAGTAGAGTTTGTTGTATCCAGTTAGCGCTACCACCTTAGCAATAGTTGTATCCATGATCTCTGTACCCCCCCCCCCCCATGTTATGCAATAAAGATCACCTTTTATCCTGCATCTGTTCAATCTTTGTTTTTCCCCTGGTTTCAAATGGCGGAAGAAGGATGGACCCAGGGAGTCTGCCCAGTCACACCTGGTTTCGCTGGCCTGTTGATCCCCGCGTTGGAACGCCTCGGTGTACCTGAACGCCCGAGGTACTACAACAGGGAGTATGTGCACCATGGGACCCAACGCTGCAGAGTGGTCATAGTTGTCGCCAGGAGTGACCTCCACCCTGTCGAAGCATGGCGTACAACCGCCACAGGATTCAGGCACCAGGACACCTACCCCTTGGCTCTCAGGAAAGCCCTCCGCTTCATGTGCGGGATCTTTGAAAGGCACCTGGTCCCCACTCCAATGAGGTACTTCCCGCCGGTCGTCAGAAGTGCAGTCTGGCGAGCCCGCATAAGGAACTTGGAGCAGCGCCGTCAAGAGGAACCCATTTTGTACCAAGTGGTCACCTACCTCAATTCCTTGGACCAACTCTTTGACGAGCAGGCTGAACGCCTGAGGGAACAAACCTCCCGGGCTGAACAAGCAGAATTCTTGGTCTGCATGCACCAAGTCCAGGTGGCCCAAGCTGAAGCAAGAGCTGCTGCTGCCATCAGCAATGAGGCAGTCGCCCAAGAAAGCTTCCGGCAGGCACGAGACCTGCGTATTCAGGACTAGACTAGAAGTGGAACGCCTGTTCCAGCAATTGGAGAACCCCATGTCCTACTTGGGACACCGATCATGGCATGGGGAGAAGTTGTGGGGAACCCTCAAGCACTGACGGGAACTTCAGCAGGATCACCGCCCGTTGGAGAAGGACCGTCTGAGCCGCCTCGAGAGAATGGAACCTTGACCGAGGCTGAGCGGGCACGTCTTGTACCGCCAGAAGAGCACCCCAACCCGGAGGGAAGCCCGCCTCGCGACTAAACCCAAAGTCAAGCGCTCCCAGGAGGATGAAGCCAGCTTGGTCCGCAGAACCCTTGTATCCCTAGCAGTAGCTTTCCCTACCATGTCCTGTACCCCGCCCTGAAGTGCGAGTCTTGTTGTAACCCCTCAGCTGTTGGAATGAAACCTCGTGTGTTGGTTTGTTAGTTGTGCTGTGTGTGCCTCGACAGAAGTGTTTCTGCCTTTTCAAAAATGCGAACTAATCAATTTAAACATCATCTTAGCCCAATCTCACGAAGGCCTTGCTCAACCTGCAGATGGTGAACACGCGTGCAAGCGCCTCTCAGAGACGCCCCCCCCCCCCCCCCGGCTGGAGGAGAGCCACCAGAAGGAAGGAGAAAGAACCCTGAGAACCAGGAAGTGGATCAGCAGGATCCTATGGGAGAAAACCAACCTGAAGGACAAGCCCCTGTAGGAGGCAGACCAGAAGCAAGTCATCCGGGTAGTCAGAATGAGGGATCGTTTGTTGTACCCCCACTTCCACCAGATTTCAACCTGGCACAAGCTTTGTACCACCACACCCTGTTCATGCAAAATGTGTGGAATGCCAGCCGCCGTCAGGAGACAGCCCGTAGACCCAATGCGGGTGACAAGTTGACCAACTTCCTGAGAACCAGACCACCCACCTTTGGAGGGTCCAGCAACCCCTTAGAAGCAGATGACTGGCTGCGAACCATTAAGAGAAAGCTGGAACCGTTTGGGTGTGGAGACCGTGACAAAGTTCTCCTGACTTCCCACCAACTCACTGGAACTGCCTTAGCGTGGTGGGACACCTACTGTGCAGCTTCCCCAAACGAGTCAGCGATCACGTGGAAAGAGTTTGAAGAAGAGTTTCGTCGCTACCACATTCCCGACGCCACCATGAGGCGCAAGGCAGATGAGTTCCGCGCACTGAAGCAAGGAAACAAAACTGTGGAAGAGTACACCCACGAGTTCACTGAGCTAGCCCGTTACGCACCAGATGAAGTGAAGACGGATGCAAAGAGACATGACGCTTTCATCAAAGGGCTACACCCAGACCTTCGAGCCCTGTTAGTCTCCCACAGTTTCCCTGACTTCAATACGCTGATGAACAAGGCCATTGTCACAGAAAAGGCCAGGATGGATGCAAGGCAAGAGAGCAAGCGCAAGTTCCTGGAAAGCAAGAGCCGCCAGATGGACCGCTCGCAGAAGCCCAGAAGCTCCAGTTATGCGGCACCTA
This sequence comes from Echinochloa phyllopogon, assembly GCA_033239725.1. Taxonomy (NCBI): domain Eukaryota; kingdom Viridiplantae; phylum Streptophyta; class Magnoliopsida; order Poales; family Poaceae; genus Echinochloa; species Echinochloa phyllopogon. The sequence continues at coordinate 53,864,844 of BTCW01000005.1, forward strand.
GGCCCCAGGCACCCATGCAGTATAGGACCCAATTCTAGACTACAAGCTTCCAGGCTCCCAACAACCAGTACAAGAGCCAGAACACCATGAAACCCTCACAGAGCAAGGTCAGTCAAGTCACAGCCAGCAACAGCAATGCGAGAGCCTGCTTCAACTGCCGTGAGACCGGACATTACATCGCAGACTGCCCATACCCCAGGAGCAAGCCTGCGATATCAGTCTACTCCAACTCGGTGAGTGGACCCAAGCCACCAGTGTCTGGAGCCAACCGTGTACCCGTCCGCAGCACCAACACCGGCAGCAACAACAACAACACCCAGCAGTCGTATGGACGAGCCCGCGTCAACCACATCGACGCACAGGAAGCTCAAGGAGCACAAGGAGTAGTACTCGGTGAGTACCTAGTCAGTTCAGTTTTGGCAACAGTATTATTTGATTCTGGGGCATCGCATTCTTTCATATCATCAAGTTTTGTGAAAAAACACAAAATACCCACAGTACTACTAAAGACACCCCTACTAACCCGAACACCTGGATGTGATATTAAATGCCAACTAGGTTGTTCACGGGTACGGATCCTTTTAAGTGGGGTAGAATTTCTAGCAGACCTAGTAGTACTAGAGTCCAAAGGGATAGATGTGATCCTTGGAATGGATTGGTTAGGCAAACACAATGGTCTCATAGGTTGTGCTGACAAGATAGTGCACCTAACCAACCCAGATGGAATGCAAGTAACCTGTCACACCAAGGGAAGTGGACCAGACCCTATGATCTTTAGTATGGAAACAAAAACCATAGAAGAAGTCCCGGTAATCAGAGAATATCCTGATGTTTTCCCTGAAGTTCTACCTGGAATGCCACCGGATAGGGACATAGAGTTTGCTATTGAACTAGTCCCTGGAACCTCTCCGATAGCCAAGAGACCCTACAGGATGGCAGCCTCAGAGTTGGCGGAGTTAAAGAAACAACTAGAAGAGTTGCAACAGATGGGATTTATCAGACCCAGCACATCCCCTTGGGGAGCCCCAGTACTCTTCGTAAGAAAGAAAGATGGGAGCATGAGGTTGTGTATCGACTATCGTGCACTAAATGATGTCACTATCAAGAATAAATACCCACTCCCTAGAATTGACGATCTCTTTGATCAGTTGAAAGGAGCCAAGTACTTTTCCAAGATCGACTTAAGGACCGGGTATCACCAACTGAAGATTAAGGGGAGTGACACCTCAAAGACCGCATTTGTCACCCGTTACGGACACTATGAGTTCACAGTGATGCCATTCGGGCTCACCAACGCACCAGCTTACTTCATGAATCTCATGAATAAAGTATTTATGGATGAGTTAGACAAGTTTGTCGTAGTCTTCATTGACGACATACTCATCTACTCCAAGAGTGCCGAAGAGCATGAACAACACCTGCGAGTAGTGCTGGAAAAGTTGCGAGCGCACCAGCTCTATGCCAAATTTAGCAAGTGTGAATTTTGGCTGGAAAAAGTGGCCTTCCTTGGTCACATTCTAACCGCAGAAGGGATAGCAATAGACCCTGAGAAGGTAGAAGCAGTCTCAAATTGGCAACAACCAACCAATGTGGGTGAGATCAGAAGTTTTCTGGGTTTAGCTGGTTATTACCGAAGGTTTATTGAGGGATTTTCCAAGATAGCTAAACCCATGACGGAGTTACTCAGGAAAGAGAAGAAATTTATTTGGACTGAGTCATGCGAAAAGAGTTTTCAGGAGTTGAAGAAAAGGCTGACCGCTGCACCAGTTCTAACCCTACCAGATATTCACAGGGGCTTTGTCGTTTACTGCGACGCATCCCGCCAAGGATTAGGGTGTGTTCTCATGCAAGATGGGAAGGTTGTGGCATATGCCTCCCGACAACTTAGACCTCATGAGCAGAATTACCCAACGCATGACTTAGAGTTTGCAGCCGTGGTTCACGCACTCAAAATATGGAGACACTACCTGATTGGGAACAAGTGTGAAATATACACGGACCATAAGAGCTTAAAGTATATTTTCACCCAACCAGATCTGAACCTCAGACAGAGAAGATGGTTAGAATTGGTTAAAGATTATAATGTGGAAATTCATTACCACCCTGGCAAGGCTAATGTAGTGGCAGATGCTCTGAGCCGGAAATCCTACAGACCCAAGAGTGCCCACTTGCAAGAAGAAATGGCACGACTAAATGTGCACATCGTCCCTCGAAATAATAACCACCAACTGACGATCCAGCCCACTCTGGAGGATCGGATCAGAAATGCCCAAGGATCGGACAAGGATTTAGTGCAGATCTGCAAGCACACCGGAGAAAATAAGGCACCAGACTTCAGAGTCGACAGTAAGGGAACGCTGTGGTATAAAGATAGGATTTGTGTGCCTAAGGAAGGAGGCTTTAGACAGATAATCATGGACGAGGCTCACAACTCGCCATATTCCATCCACCCGGGATCCACCAAAATGTATTTGGACTTGAAGCGGAACTATTGGTGGAAAGGAATGAAAGCCGACATAGCTCAATTTGTCGCTCATTGTGACACCTGCCAAAGGATTAAGGCCGAACACCAGAAACCAGCGGGTTTATTACAGCCTTTGCCTATCCCAGTCTGGAAATGGGACGAGATAGGAATGGACTTCGTAGTAGGTTTACCCAGAACACAGAAGGGACATGATTCTATATGGGTAATAGTTGACCGACTCACCAAAGTCGCCCACTTCCTACCTATACGGACGAATTATGGCAGAGAGAAACTGGCCAAGCTTTATGTGGAAAACATAGTAAAGTTACATGGAGTGCCCAGTAGAATTGTTTCGGACCGAGGGACCCAGTTCACCTCGAGATTTTGGAAAAGTTTGCATAAAGCTATGGGCACCAAGTTGGACTTTAGCTCCGCGTATCACCCACAGACCGATGGCCAGACAGAAAGAGTAAATCAAATTATGGAGGATATGCTAAGAGCATGTGTCCTTACCTATGGTAAAGATTGGGAACAGAGTTTACCCTATGCAGAGTTCTCCTACAACAATGGCTACCAGGCAAGTTTAGGTATGTCGCCATTTGAAGCCCTCTACGGGAGAAAGTGCAGAACTCCTTTAATGTGGTCAGAAGTAGGAGAGCGTACACTAGTGGGACCCGCGCTCATAGAGGAAGCCGAAGAGAAAGTGGCTGAAATTAGGGAGAAGTTGAGAGCAGCTCAGTCCAGACAGAAAAGCTACGCGGACAAAAAGAGACGAGAATTAGAGTTTAACCCAGGAGATTTTGTTTATCTCAAGGTTTCACCCATCCGGGGAACCCGTAGATTTCAAGTCCATGGAAAATTGGCCCCTCGGTACATCGGACCATACCCGGTGCAAAAGAAAGTTGGAAAGGTGGCCTACCGATTGGAGTTACCCGAAGCAATGTCAGATATACACCCAGTATTCCATGTCTCACAGATAAGAAAATGCCTGAGGGTACCTGAGGAAGAGCATATACCAGAAGAAGAAATAGACCTACAGACGGACTTGCGGTATCAGGAGGTACCGGTCAAAATTTTGGACACCGTCACCAAGAGAACCAGAAACTCCGAAGTGCGAATATGCAGAGTACAGTGGAGCAGACACAGTGTAAAGGAAGCTACGTGGGAAAGAGAAGATGCCCTGAAGAAAGAGTTCCCCCACCTTTTTAGGAGCCAGCCGAATCTCGAGGACGAGATTCCTTTTAAGTGGGGTAGGTTTGTAACGCCCGCATTTTTAATCTCTGGGAAAATCGCTAATGAAATCACCCGGTGAAAAAGTCTTCAAAATCTTTACCGCCCGAGCTCCCGTTTCCGCCAAACCTGTCCGCCTTGTTTCCCCCCCCTCTTTTCCTGTTCGCCTCGCTGTCACCACCCTCCTTTCCGTCCCATCCCGCGTCACCCGCTCTCGGGTCGACCGCCGGGCCCGTTCACCGCTGGCCGACCACCTCTGGCGTCTGTCGTCCTTCAGCCGCGAATTCCACCGGCTCTCCTCTCTACTTTACCCCTCCCTTTTTCTTCTCTCCCCTCCTCTTTTCTCTCTTTTTCTCTTTCTTTCTTTCTTTCTTTCTTTTCTTTCCCTTCCCCTGCTTCCCCGGCCGCTGAACACTGCAGCCCTGCCCGTCGCCGACCGCTCCGTCCTCCGGCCGGCCCCACCCTCCGCTCGTCCCGCTGCTCGCCGCCTCTCACCACGGCCCCACTCCGCGACCGTGCTGCATGCCACCACCCGCTCTGCTCCCGGGCTCGCCAACACCGCCGCGCCGACACACCGCCGTGCCGCCCTCGCAGTGGCCCCATCGCCCGTTTCACCCCTCCATCGCCGCCACTGCCGTATCCGCAGCACCGCCGGACAACCCGCCCCCACCGCGCTGACAGCGCACACGCCATCGCTCCACCGCGGCAGCTGCCCTCGCGCACGCCACCGCCGCTGAGCCGCCTGCGCTACTGGGCCGCACTGCCGCCGTCCCACGCGCTCGTGCGCATCCGTGCTCCCGACCGCCGTGCACCATTGCCGTGCCGCCCCAACTCCACCGCACGCCACCGCCCGTCCTCGCCACGGCCCCATCCGCTCGGGCACGCACGGCACGTCGTGACGCACGCACACGACAAGCACACCGCCGCCGTACCAATCACGGCCACGGGCCCCGGCCGCCTTGTTTCCGCCGCCGACCACCATCACCGACCGCCGAGCCCCCCTCCCGTTAGCCCACCGCCCCGGCTCACCTCCGCGCCTATAAATAGGCTCACCCGCATTCCCTCCACCTCCACCAGCTCGAGCGCCACTCAATCCGCCTTCCCCACCACTGCAACGCCGCCGCCACCACCTCCAGTACCGCCGCCGCCGCCGCTCTCGTGGACCGGCCTCCTCACTTCACCTCCGCCGGAGGTGAGGCCACCAGTGAACTTGCCATGGCGTCCTCTCTCGTTTCCCCTGGTCAATTCGACCCTTCGCCGCCGCAATCGCCGGCGAGCCGGCCACCCGACGCCGTCGTCGCCACCCCCCCTTGCTCTGTTTCGCGAGGAAGGAGATGACCACTTTATGGAAACCCCCTACCTTCTCCGCTATTCTAACCCGCCGTCCAGTTAACTGTTCGCTCTCTCTCTGTCTGACTTCCCCGGAACCCCTGACCTTTTCTATAATTACGGAAAGGTCCTTATACTTTGAAAACAGCCCCTAAACCCTCCTAATCCCCTTTCTTTTTCCACCTAAACCCCCCACCTTTTGTGTATTCACATAGGGATCCCTGCCAACGCCCAGAAATATCACAACAGTACCCTTACACTCTTCAAATAAATCCCTAACCATTTCCAGAAGCTTCTAAATAAAATCTTTCCCCTTTTAAATCATCCACCGTAATCCAACGACGCGTCATTTCATGCGCCAATTTAATCCCGTTTGACCCCAAACTCCACCACAATAATCACCAATATATTTCCGCCAATCCACCCAGTCCGTATTCAAAAATAATCATGTCATCATCTTTCGCTCTCATTTTCCGTTCTTTCCTTCGGAACTCAATAAAAGCTTTTTCTTTTATTTATTGTATGTTTGTTGTGTGTACCGTAGACTCCGCTGTGAACGAGGAAGGACTCGAGGAGGAGCCGGTTTACGAGCAGGAACTTGGAGACCAGGACCCCGGGCAGGAATCCCCCGAGGGTTGGGAGAACGGCAAGTGCAATCCCACCCTTTGATGCATACTTTTGTCCTAGATTTTATAAACACAACCTATGGCCTGATTTATAAAACTTGCATGATTTTACTGCTAAACCCGGTTGGATAGCCATTCCTTGATTGCTATGACTGCTTCCTTGACGACCTAGATTAATGTTCAAATATGACAATGCTCTGTTCGAATATTGGTCACTGCTAGTAATGCTTAGGAATATTTTACCATTATACCCCCATGACAATCACTTGGTGTTTACAAAAGCAACTGTGTGCGTGTTTTAAAATAAAAGAGATGATTTGTGTGAATAAAATGAGTATCCGTGTGGGATGAGACAAACGGTATTTCTTGTGTGAAATGCCGAGGTGAGCTCGAACCTGTGTGGTTGAGCATGGTGGGAGTTGTCTATCCTGTCACAATTTTTGGGATGATGTTGATGTGTCATCTAGCCTAACCCATTGTATTGTACCACCACTCGACCGTTGTATGTGGCAACGGCCTAGCATAAATCCCACTAGTTAAGCTGTTGGTTATGTGGTGTGCTGGTGAGCAACAGAGGGCCATGGAGCCGGGGATACGTTCTATGTGAGGTATGCCCCTGGGTGGAACCTCGTTGGTAGGTTGCTAACCCCCTGGTCGCATCCGTGATAACTTGTCAGTCTAGCTATGGTGGGTAATGGCTTTGATAGGAGCTGCACTAGCACTAAGGTGTCCATGTTGTGGTAGCCTGCTTGTGGTTGTGTACATCTCTGCAGAGTTAAAACCTATCCGATAGCCGTGTCCACGGCATTGGACGAGTTACGGCTTGGTCACTTCACTAGTCCCCTGTTTTGGTGAAAGGAAGTGCTTGGTGTGTTTGTTGAGCTGAGAAAAAGTTTTGTCATGGGCTACGACAGATGGGAAATCTGGTAGCATTAAAATCCTGTGTGTAAAAGTGTTACATTTATTGATCCTATTCAAAGAAACATTTGTGAAAACCCATTGCGAAAACCAACCCCCTTGCATGTGTAATAAAATTTGCTTTACTGCTAAATAAACCATGAGCCGCCCTTGTTATTGTCCTGTGCATACTTCTGTTGTGCCCCTCCGTGGTTGTGGTTGTGCTTGCTGAGTACGTATGTACTCACCCTTGCTTACTTTGTTTCAGAGGCAGACCCGGACCTCGTGCCTGAGGACGTCGTTTAGAGGGGTTCGTCCTGCACCCAACCTTTGCCTGTGTGTTAGGGTCACCCGCTGGAAGTCGCATGCGTTGCCACTCGGATGAAGACCTCTATGTTATCAACCTTTTTATCTGGAGCTTAGTGTTAGTTCTGTTCGTCGTGGCCCTGCAGTGCCACCGTCTCCCGTAATGTTGTTTTTGTACTGAACTATCTGTTGTAATAATGTGAACCAGCATCCTGGGACTGGTATTTGTATCACATTAAGTTCTCTCTTTCGAGGGGACGCTTCAGGTGGTATCAGAGCCGATAGGTTGGCCGTAGAACGTAACCCCTAGGATCTTGACCCTACCTAGTCTCCTCTCATTAGTTTGTTCTTGCCTAATCCTTTCCTCCACACAAGTACTCACCGACGGCTTTTTGACTTGTTCCAGATGGCCCAGCCGCCTGACGAGGGCTGGGGCGAGGGAGCCCATACAAAATACGACGTGTTTTTTGCAACCGCGTGCCCTGATCAAACAAATCGAGAAATCGGATTGCCCATATTATATGTCGTGTGCATTTTGGAAATGTTATGTTATTTTAAACTATTTGATTTTATTGGTGGGTACACGGGGTGGGTAAAGAAATTCCATGGTGAGAAAAGTAATGCCCAAAACGGCAAAAACTCTCTAGAAACATCGTTTTGTGAAAACTTTCCACGTCGTTTACACCGTTGGACCTGACATGTGGGTCCTCCGTGAGGCGTGAGGGGTGGGTAGGATTTTTTGGGGTGAGAAGCGCTGGATCCTTATGGTATATTAGCAATGATACGTAGCTACTAAAACAGTATCACTTGAGTGAGCTATGGTAAGCAGACCAATCGTGTAAAACGCTTTTAAAAATACTTTATATTCGCTCTCTATGTATAACTTTAGGTATTCTCAAACATAGAGGTACATTATTTTTGAGATAGTTGGTCTTTACTTATATGGAGAAAAACTCAACAAGCTATATCGGTTAGCAATACGGGATAATTGTGTATAGATGTGGTTAGAAAAATGTCTTAAGAGGTTTCAATCAGTGGTTGATTTCTTTCAAAAAAAAGGGCTCCGAGGAGGTTTCACAGTGAAGAATTGTTTTTTCAGTTCAGAGATTGCTTCCTTTCCAAAAAAAATTTTTATTGATGACACATAGGTACTAAATCAGTGTCACTTGAGTGGACTACCAATCGTGCGAAGCGCTTTAAAAATACTTTATATTCACTCTCTTATGTCTCATGTATAGAGAGCTTTAGGTATTTTTAAATTCAGAGACACATTATTTTTGAGATAATTGATCTTTATTTATATGGAGAAAACCTCTCCAATCTACTACCTATTAGCAATACGGAATAATAGACACATATCTATACTATCAATTTTGATTTTCCATTTATACTATTAAAAAATAGAAGAATAAAAAAAAATTAAAAAACGCATGCCCCCGTCTGGCCGTGGCCTGGGTCGCGCCTCAACTTGGCCTCGTCCGGTAGAATTAAAAAAAATATTTCCTTTCTAAAAAAATAGGTGGATACAAAAAACACTGGTGAGAAAAAAAAGGGTCTGAAGGTGAACTCACATGGGTTTTTTCGCTGTACAGAGAGCTTTAAGTATTCTTAAATCCAGAGACACATTATTTTTGAGATAGTTAGTCTTTATTTATATAAAGAAAACCTTTTCAATCTACTACCTATTAGCAATACGGAATAATAGACACATCTATACTATCAATTTTGATTTTCCATTTATACTATTAAAAAATAGAAGAATAAAAAAAATTAAAAAACGCATGCCCCCGTCTGGCCGTGGCCTGGGTCGCGCCTCAACTTGGCCTCGTCCGGTAGAATTAAAAAAATATATTTCCTTTCTAAAAAAATAGGTAGGTACAAAAAAACACAGGTGAAAAAAAAGGGTCTGGAGGGTGAAATCACATGGCTCTACCAAAAAAACTTCCACAATATTTTCCTTTTTTCCTGCAACGTGGGTCCAGGTGGGTCCAGCGTAAGGGATGCAGGGGCCTTTCGTTGGTAGGAAAAGTTTTCAAAAGAACCGGATCCTTTTAGTATAGATTGAGGACATATACCGTTTATTACCTGTATTGCTAATAGATAATAATGTTTGAGGTTTTTCTTCTTATAAATACGGATCGAGCTTTTTATAAGAAAACTACACCATATAAATCACATGAGAAGTCTCTATGTCTATGTTTGGGGATCTTTAAGACATGCTATATGGGTTGGTTTGTCTATTTTTCGCTACTATGTGACTATGTCATCGTTGTAGTCTACATCATTTTATCGCGTTGCTATGCACCGACGAGTGAAAGTGGGTTCAGCATCGGGAGAGGGCGAATATGATTCCGCTTGGAAGATGATAATTTTTTTTTGTAGGTCACTCCTTAGAAAAAAGGTTTTTGGTAAGTCACTCCGCATGACTCGTCTTTTATTTAAGTCAGACATTACGATGTAGTGTTTTCTTCGTCACCGTCCACGCTACAATCTATACATAATATCGTTATTGTACCGTGTTGACACAGGATCCGGCCAACACACTCGCCGCTGCCTTAAGCGAAACTGGTCAGATCGGTTTACGAAACCGGTCAGACCGTTTTGGATAGGGCGACGGCGAAAACCTAAAATCTCGAGCTCGGGAGGGACCCCGTCGGAGCTTGAGAGTCTAGGGTTGTTCTAGAGTTGGCAGGCCACCTAGAACGCTCTCAAACGTCGTCGAGACGAGAGAAGAACAGCAAGTATGAGGTTTGGAAAAGCTAGGGTTTGGAGATAAAAGTAATGCGAAACATAAAAGTATAAAGTGTTTTTGATCGATTGGATGATACTCAATCGGTCTTGGCCCTTTATATTTATAGGGTGGGATGGTCTTACCCCGTTTGAGTCGATTACAATATGGTATAAAACTCGGAGTCCTAAACCTACTCAAATCCAGATCCAAACCGGTCTGACCGGATTAGAAAACCGATCCTAGGTGTAGAATCTTCCCGAAACCATAATTCTCTCATCCGGAGTCCAAATTAGGCGTTCCACATATGCATCTTGATCGTCTCGACGAGAGCTACGCAATGGTGAAGTCCAATTTGCATTTTGACAATATTTACTAAACCGGTCTGACCGGTTTGTGCATACCGGTCTGACCGGTTTGCACAGCCGTGCCAATTTTGGTCGTCAACATATGCCCCCCTGTTTTTTTGGCGAAGCTTGCGTGCCAAAAAATATCCTTCTGGACCAAAATTATCTAAGGACGATGATGAACAATACATCGGCCATATATTAGCTCTAAGGGCGATAAACATATTATCGGCCATACATTGCTCTAATTCAAGTTGATGATAAAACAACTTGTTTTGGCTTCCATACCTGCTTGATTGTTGCTGATCTTGTTGGTACCACCTTTGCAAGCTGCTCCATTGATTCTTGTTTACACATTGACTGCTTCTGATGTCCTAGTGATGGCTTTACATCCTTGACTTTGTTTTAAGCTTCTTTCGTTTCTGAGCAGCACCTTTCTTTTTATACTTGGCCAGGAGCTCTTCAAAGCTCGGCCTCACTTTGTCTTTGAAGTTCCCATGCTGACCGGTCAGACCGGTTCTATAACCGGTTAGACCGGTTTGTGTAGAACCGGTGTTTTTGCTCCTGTCTTGCCCCCCGAGTGTTTGAGTCTTCAACTTGAACCGAGGGGTCTTTTCTGATGGCATCTTCGTTAAACTCGTAGGTCTTTCTTCACCAATGATCACATTTTCCCTTTAGCCTTTTCGGCTTGATCCGACCGAATTAATACTTTTGGATTCATCAATTCAAGTGTATGTATAGGAAAAGGGTTTCCATCAATCTGCATTACATTAATCAACAATCGTCCTTGATTTATGGCCGATTGTATTTGCCTACGGAAAACATTGCAATCATTGGTAGCATGAGAATAAGTATTATGAAACTTGCAATAAGCTCGCCGTTTCAACTCATCATTCGGCGGTATAATATGAGAAAATTTCAGTTTTCCAGCCTTTGCAAGCTCATCAAAGATCCTATCACACTTAGATACATCAAAAGTAAATTTGACTTCTTCGTGCGGATTTTTATGAATCGGCTTGAGAGAAGAACAAGTGCTAGGCTCATCTTTAGATGACCATACAAATTCAGCAGCATAAACCTCTTTACCCTCATCGTCTGAATAATCATAATTGACAGCATGCACACCAAAACGATCAGGTTTAGGTTTAGAATCCTCACTTCGGCTTTCTTGAGCCAAAGCTCTTTGCAATACTTGATTAATGGTTAGAAACTCATAGCCTTCTAATTTTTCTTTAATATGAGATCTCAAACCATTAAGACATAATTCAGCAAGATCCTTTTCAGAAATAACCAAACTATAACATCGGTTTTTTGTATATCTAAATCTTCTAATATATTCAGAAACAGGCTCATCACTCTTTTGCCTAACCGATGTTAAGAGAGAAAGTCTCAATTCATTATCACTATTGTAAAAGTGTTCATGAAATTTTTTCTCTTATTGAGACCATGTGTGAATAGAATTAGGGGATAATGCTGAAAACCATGAGAAAGCAGTGCCAGATAATGACAAAGGGAACATTCGGATTTTTAAATGATCAAGATTACCATGAATACCCATTTGTGCATTAAATTGACTAACATGCTCCCATGTAGTTCTACTATCCTCTCCAGTGAATTTAATAAATTCTGGCACCTTAAAATTGTGAGGATATGGTATAGTATCAAAACTCTCAGGATATGGTTTTTGACACACTAGAGTTTTATCTTTAAGCTCTACGCCGAAAGTTTCTTTAAACATAATAGCCAAATCTCTTTTATATTTTTCAAACATTTGATCGTAATAAGAATTATTTGGCTTTTGTACACTAGAATTATTCGGCGCATGATGTGGTATCTGGTTTGGCTGTACATACGGCGGTTGTTGCGAATAAACATTATTTGGCACTGCACCGTATGAGTAACCCGAACTCTGGGGAGCTATAGGATAATATATAGTTGCATATGGAGGAACAAAACTACCAGCAAATCCATTTGTTCGGCTAAGATCAGCCTGAACAGGAGGTACACTAGTAATTGGTTCGGGAGATGATTGATAAGCAACTAAAGCACCAGAACCGGTTAGACCGGCTGAAGCCGGTCCCCCAGAACCAGTCTGACCGGTTTATACAACCGGTCTGACCGCATTGTTTAGATTGTATTGTCCTGGAGCTGTTTGACCTTCAAAATAGTTCATCGGCATGCCAAATTGAGGCATGTGTGCTGCCGAAGATTCAGGTGGCATAGCATTATTTTGTGAAGTACTAGCAACATCAAACTTAGGAGCATTACTATTATTGGCCAAAGGTTGCTTCCCTAACGAATTATCAATCATGTTTTGGACAGTAGCAATCATTTGTCTCTGGTCATTAACCAATAAACGATTAATTTGCTCCAAAGTAACAGGTGGTGCTGTAGTACTCACATTGGCTTGTACCTTATCTTGCGCGTCGTCGTTCGAAACGATGACCACCTCCTTGTCCTTGGAGATGTCGCCCCTTCGATTCTTGGAGAAGTGAGATAAATACCACCGACGTGCTTCTTCATCTTCTGCTGCTTTGCGTCGTGCGGCCTCTTCCTCACGCTCCTTCATGAAGGCTTCATAAGCTTGACGATCCTCAGCCGACAATTCATCAACAGTCGGCCTAGCGATATGTAACACCCAAAAATGCTCAATTTAAAATTTTTGGCATTTAATTAATTATTTAATGCTTTCACCTATTTTATAAAGGCTAAATAATAATTTTCTAAAATTTAAAATCGAATATAAGTGATAGAAACATTTATTGTTGCATTCATGCTGCTGCATTTATTTTTGCATTGCTTGTGATTCAAACAAGAATTTAAATATATTTAAATTCAAATTTGAATCACTTTGTTTGGAGCTCTAGAAAAGTTGTTAGGCCCATAGTTCGTTTTTGCTCCCTGAACTCTTTCCCGGTTCGCTTTTGTCCTCTCTTCTTTTCTCCCGGTCCGGCCCAGCCCCCTCTCTTTTCTCTTTCCTCGGCCCAGCACGGCCAGCCGGCCCACTCCTCCTCCCCTCTCCCCTTTCCCTTCCCCGCGGCCCAACTTGGCCCGCCAGCCACGCCTCCTCCGCCCCTCTCTCTCTCACTGTCAGCGCGGCCCCGCGCGTCAGTCTCCCTCCTCCCCCTTTCCTTCCCCGTCGCCGGTGATGGCGCGCCTGCCGCGGAAGGCCCGCACGCTGAGGCCCACCGCCCGCCCTCCGCGCCTACTTAATTCAGCCGCACCCTCGTCCCGCTCCCCTCACCCCCATCGCCCCAACCCTAGCAGCCCCGCCACTCGCCATCGCCGTTTCCCGAGCCGACGAGCACCAAGCTCCGCCGCTCGTCGTCGTCGTCGCGCTCCGGCACGCCATTGCCCCGCCCGTGCCTCGGAGAAGCTTCACCGAGCCACGAGGGTCGTGCCAAGCTGCTCCGAGCCCAGCAACAGGAGCTGCAACCCTCTTCTTCTCCGAGCACCGACGCCGCCGCCCGAAATCGCCGGCCGTCGTCGAACCTCCTTCCCCGGTGCAGCTCCGGCCAATTCTTCGCGCCAGGAGCATCCCCAGGAGGTAAAGCAGCTCCTCCTCCCTTCAATTTTGCCGTAGCTGCACCGTAGAGCCACTCCCCTCGGCCGCCGATGGCGATCCGCCGCCGGACACCGCCGTCCGGCCAACACACCCCTCCACGCTGCACGTTTTCACCACGATTGCACTCGTGGCACTCCCCAGTAGCCCCTGAGCCAAATATCCGAGCCTTAAACCCTCCCGAACCGAGCCCCCGCTGCACACCGGAGCACATCTCCGCCGCCCGACGCCGTCCGACCTCCTCGTCGGCCAAAACTCGTCATGATCACCCTAGGTCGACTCGCCTTAACGTCCTGAAGCTGTAGGACTAGATCTCGTCGTAATCCGAGCATCCTAGCCCGAGCTATGGCCGATTCCGGCGAAGTTCGCCGGCGGCCCGAGCAGCGCCGCCGCGCACCCTTCTTCCCCGGCGAGCACCAGCCCAGGACCGTCCGATCCGAAATCAACGCACGAGATTAGATCGGCCGATACCCCTTCGCGTTTTAAATCCCGACCGCCCGATCCAGATCCGACGGCCGCAGCGCGAGTCAAACCCCCGGGTACCGGTCAGCACGGGCGATTTTGCTAAAGAGCCCCTGGACTTTTCGGGAATTAACCCGCGGTCCATTTCAATTCAAAAATAATTACAGATAAGTCCTGTTTTATTCGTTTAAGCCCCTGACCTTTTTAAAAATCGAACCCGCGGTCCTGTACGCGTAGTTTTGCGCGCCAGCCCCTGGCGACTTCGGTATTTACGATTAGGTCCTCGGTTTTTCGCAGTTTAGCCCCTGGAAGTTCCAGAAACTTGCCAGCAAGTCCCTGGAACTTAGTTTTGCCATAACTTTCTCGTTTTAGCTCCGATTTGAGTGATTTTTGCGCTCACGTGTTCGTAGCGAAGCGTAGATTATTTCTAGCTCCTGTTTTTGTACTGTTTTTACTGTTGGTGTACTGTTTCTAATAGAATTAATTGCTTGCATGTAATGATTGCTTTGGAATGCGTGCGTGATGATCGTGTCCAGTCGGCGAGCCCGTAGCGTTGGACTTCGAGTACGTTGAGGACGTGCCGGAGCAGGATTTGCAGCAGCAGCCGTACTCCGAGGAAGGCAAGTTATAGCACGGACAATCCTTGCTACCTACTCACTCTTTTAATACACTGTTCATTACATACGCATGTGTCTAATACTGGTTACCATTAAGGTTGTACCTAGTATTTATTTCCCTGTCCTTGTATTCCTATGGGTTTTTGCATATGGGTAGCATTTTGCTAGGCGCAACTACTGTCACCTTTAATTAATTGTTAATATTGACTTAATGGTCCACTTCAACTTTAATGTTAAAACTTGCTTTTTAGTAACATGGATTAGGGAGCTAGAGCATGTGCTGTGTGCTTTGCTCTAGTGTCTCCCTCTAAGGACCGGTTCTTAAATCGGCAACCCAGGAGCCTGTCGCCACCACCGGAACTATAATGGCTCTGGTCTTGGTCAAGTAGCTTGTACGTCTCTAGCTTGGCAGTAGTTACCGAGGGGCCAACGGCGTTGTGGGAGGTACGGTGCTGGGTGTTCTCCGATTCCACCGAGGACGGTAGCCCCTTCGGCTAGGTCACGTTAGACCCAGTCCCGTGTAGGAGTCTCAACGATTGAGAACTCTGCACGTTGCGCAGTATGGGTGCGATACCCGCGCTCCGGACGCCATCGACCCCCTCACGGTGGACTCCGTGGGCGTACGTCGATCTCGGTGCCTAAGTTTTCACCGCCGTATAGTACTCCAGCGGCTACTGACTTGTTAGGGTGTCTTGTGAAAGCCTCGTAGCGTCCCTATGCAATCACACCTCGGAAGTGTTGATGTGCGTGGTTGGGTGCAAAGTTCTCTTGAACTTTTACGCGACTGGTGGGTAAAGGGCGAAACCTCTGCAGAGTGTACGATCTATCATGATAGCCTTGCTCAGGGTCACGAGCGGCCTGGATCCTTTTTGATTAGAATATGGTATTTATTCATGCTTAATGATACTTACACTTTATTAATTGGGTTACAACTGGGTTCTCAGTCACTTGTAGTAACTTGGATAAAGTTAAAACGAACCAACTAAAAGCGCTAATGCAGTTAAGCCAGTGTCTAGCCTTTTTGAGCCTTCATAACCCGTGCTATACTTGCTAAGTAATTTCCATTACTTACACTTGCTGTTATTACTATTTTTGGGCAAAATCCCGGACGGGTAACAGATTGGAGTCAGGCTGATTATGCTGTGGAGTTTCCAGAGGATTTGCCGTACTTCTGAGTTGGCGTTCTCCCAGTCAGAGTCCCTGTGGGATTGCGGCTACGCTAGAGAGATGTATTAGTCTTCCACTGTCCATGTATTTCATTTATGCAAAACTCTGATGTAATCGCTACTTTATGATGAGAATAAAGCATTGTACTCTGATTTTTACCATATTTGTTCGCTATATGTGTCGGTGGACTTCCTGGGCACACATATGGCCGCATTCGGATTTTGTGTAAATCCGGGTGTGACACGATATTATCAGGATCAACTTCACCAGGTTTTGGTAGATTAACCATAGTAGCAGATCCCTTTGCTTTCTTCCCCAGCGGAGTCGTCAAAATATGTTGACACGAGATCGCGCCAACACACTCGCCGCTGCCTTGAGCGAAACCGGTCAGATCGGTTTACGAAACCGGTCAGACCGCTTTGGATAGGGCGACGGCGAAAACTTAAAATCTCGAGCTCGGGAGGGACCCCGTCGGAGCTTGAGAGTCTAGGGTTGTTCTAGAATCGGCAGGCCACCTAGAACGCCCTCAAACATCGTCGAGATGAGAGAAGAAAAGCAAGTATGAGGTTTGGAAAAGCTAGGGTTTGGAGATAAAAGTAATGCAAAACATAAAAGGATAAAGTGTTTTTGATCGATTGGATGATACTCAATCGGCCTTGGCCCTTTATATTTATAGGGTGGGATGGTCTTGCCCCGTTTGAGTCGATTACAATATGGTATAAAACTCGGAGTACTAAACCTACTCAAATCCAGATCCAAACCGGTCTGACTGGATTGGAAAACCGGTCCTAGGTGCAGAATCTTCCCGAAACCATAACTCTCTCATCCGGAGTCCAAATTAGGCGTTCCACATATGCATCTTGATCGTCTCGACGAGAGATACGCAATGGTGAAGTCCAATTTACATTTTGACAATATTTACTAAACCGGTCTGACCGGTTTGTGCATACCGGTCTCACCGGTTTGCACAGTCGTGCCAATTTTGGTCGTCAACATACTTTGACCTCATGGCTACCTTGTCTACGCTCATTGATGCGTTTATTGCGATATTTCAATTATGATTTTTCATGCTATTTTTTTCTTTTTTTATAATCTATTTCCTTTAAACTTTAATTCAGTAGCTACTTATTTTCCCATCATGTGATGCCTACCCATCCTGCAGCATCCGAAGTCCGTTACCGACCTCGCCATGCATGTAGGATCATGCCTACATTTCAGTGCTCGCCGCTACAAGCACAGACCCAAGAGATCACATCGTTGTCACAAGCTGCCAGTGGGCGGGTGGCTTTGGCATCTGACGCGAAACTGGATAGAACAGTCTGCCCCCTCTGCCAGTAGTGCTGGGCCTGCTGCCTCCTCCCGGACATCCGCAGCGGCGTCGTGCAGGTCGCGCTCACAGGTCCAAAACCCCCAACGCATGCCGTGCCCGCCTTCGCTCTGGCTGCCCGGCTGGTTTCCGGCTTTGGTTGGACTTGTCCCGGTTCACGTTATTCGATGTGGACGGCTCAACTAATCACGCCGGCTAGAGCTCACCATCTTCCCCCGTCGTCATCTCATCACAAGTTACTGACGCACGGAGAAACTGCAAAGATACAATTTTGGGGAATTTTGCTACCGCACTGGTTTCGGTGAAGTTCTGCAATTTCCCATCCGGTACGGCCTTTTGTCACTTGCAGCCTTGCAGGCGGGGCCCGGGCGACAGGCAGCGTTCAATCAATTTCCATGGTCCTCCCGTTCCCGTCCCGTCCCGTTTCTAGGGCCTGCTGTACTTGCCGGATTCTGGTGGATCGCAACGGAAATCGCGCGCCCGCATCGGAGGCGTACGTGTACGTACGTGTCCGTGACAGTATAAACCCCCCGTCGTCGTCCGCGCTGGCGTTGCGTGACCCGCGACGACCGCTCTTAACGCGCCGTCCCTCTCGCACCCAGGCCCAGAAACCAGAGGCTCAGGTGGTGCCGATTCATTAGGCTGCCCGGCCGTCCGCCGATGAGGGGTGTGTTTAGTTTCAAAAGGAGAAGGTAAAAATTTGGTGAAAAAGTTAAACTGCAGTGTACTGTAGCACTTTTCGTTTGTTTGTGGTAAACATTGTCCTACTATGATCTAAATAGGCTCAAAAGATTCATCTCGTCGTGTACATCAAAACTATTCAATAGTTTGCTTATTTATCTATATTTAGTGCTGCATGCATGCATCAATTGTTATATTTAATGTTTTGATGTGATGACGATGTGATATAAATGTGATGAAAAGTTTAGGTTTTTGAGGAACTAAACAGAGCCACAATCAGACGACGGATTTGCGAGTACACTCCACTGCCAGTGCTACGCTCGCGGCCGGGGTCGGTCAGTGACGGGTTCCCTTCTCGCAACTCACAGGCAACGTGCAATGGGCAATCAGAGGGGTTGGCATCCCGTAGGACGTAGGTGCATGCTTCCAACGTCATGTGACCCGGCTTCAAA
This sequence comes from Echinochloa phyllopogon, assembly GCA_033239725.1. Classification (NCBI taxonomy): domain Eukaryota; kingdom Viridiplantae; phylum Streptophyta; class Magnoliopsida; order Poales; family Poaceae; genus Echinochloa; species Echinochloa phyllopogon. The sequence continues at coordinate 53,883,039 of BTCW01000005.1, forward strand.
GCGTTTCATTTATAACGGGTCACGTGTACGGTCACACACTCTGGTAGTGTGGCTGTGCCAGCCCCGATCGTAGCGTACGGAGCGGAACAGTAGCCGTCCATCGCCGCGGATGCACGCATCGCGGTCGTTGGCTGGCTCAGGCCGGGTTCATGATTGGGGAACCTGTATGTATGCACTGGCCCCCCTAACATCCCAAAAAATTTTAACCCTCCCTCCTCATGAGCAATTCAGCCCAAGTGTCCACCAGGCAGCAGGCTTAATCTCTGCCCCAAACAGCCTAATGCCTTATTGAGATCTCAAATTCCATCCCTAAAATTCACTATATAAAAAGAAGATTTCCATCACATCAAAATGTCAGCACATGCATGGAGTACTAAATGTAGATGAAATTAAAAACTAATTGCACAGTTTTGTTGTACTCTGCGAGACGAACATTTTGAGCCTAATTAATCAATTTTAGAATAATTTTGTACACATACAAACGAAATGCTACAGTGGCGTACGCACCCAAAAAGCTAAAGTTTGGATCCCAAATCCATATTTGAGAGCTAAACAAGGGCCAAGAGTGAGAGAGCCCCCTAGTCACTGTTCACTACAGTTGATCTTGATCCACACCCCCCTTTGAATATTTTCTGGTTCCGCCATTGTATGTATGTGATGATACCACCATTAATCAGCGATTCATGTTTGCCGAGGCGAATCGCGTCGCGTACGATACCGCTGGGTCCAACGGAACAGTGGGCGTGCCGGCTGGCCGCAATCAGCAGCGAGGAAATGGGTTTCAGGTTCATCCTTTTCGGGGGTTTGGTGACCTGCCTTGCCTCCGCCTCCTGTGACACTCCAATCAGTCACCCCCAGCTGCCGCCCAGTGGGCTACTTGCAGCTACGCTCTTGTCCGTTGCTCGAGCCGGCGGCATCGGTTCCTGTTCTGAAAAATTTGGGTTTCCGGCACGGGCGTTTGTTGGCTACCGTCACTACCAAAAAATGGTTTTTACAGAAACAGCTGTTTGCAGGGGCCACCCGCTCCTGAAAACCGGATTAAAAAATTAAAAAAAAAACTGCCGGGGCTGCTGCTGCCGCCGCTCACCATCGAAAATGTCTCCTAGCGTACCGTCGCGGCGCGTTCCTTATCGCGGCCGTCGAAGCATGCCCATCATCACCGTTGATTTACGGCTCTCCTTCCGTATTCACTTTGTATAGAAATTTTTGTTCACACGTATTCTTCAACAGATTTCACGACGCTTTCTCACCGTCGCGCGCGCGCTGCTCGCCGTCCCCTCCGCCGCTCGCTCGCCGTCGTCCGCCGCCAGCCCCTCCCCAGCTCACCGGCCCCTCCGCCGGGACGCTCGCCGCCGCCGTCGCTGTCCCCTCCGCCGCTCACTCGCCGTCCTCCGCCGCCAGCCCCTCCCCAGCTCGCCGGCCCCTTCCCAGCTCCCCGGCTCCTCCGCCGGCCGGCCGCCGCGAGCCGCCGCCGCTATCCTCCGCTGCTCTTCGTCCTCCGCGCAGCTTGCTGTATTCTCGTTTTTCCACATGCATTTCTTTGTGCGGACCCCACGGCATCTTTCTCCGATAGATCTCTCAGGCTGCTGGCACTGGTATTCCGGTAAGGTTCCTGAAGGAACGCTTTAGGGGAACGAACCCCTGCAGCGGCGTCCGCAAGGGGCTCCCCTACGGGAGCGGAAGCGGCCGGCTCCGGCACATGCAGGGGAGTACGGAGGCCTCCTCTACCGCGCCACCGTGGCAGCGGGCCCACGCAGCCCAACTGCTCCGCGCTCCGCATCCGCCGATTCACCGCCGCACATCCGCCCGATTCGCCGCCATCCAACCGCCCGCCGCTCGCGCTCGCCATCGCACCGCCGCCGGAGAAGAAGGCGTCGTGGGCCGGCAACACCACCACATGCAGCAGCGGATCCGCCAGCTCGGCAGCGGCGGCTCTGCTTCTGCTTCCGCTGCTGCTGCATTGCGCCGGCGCCGCCACGGACGCCGAGCGGCGGGCGCTGCTGGACTTCAAGGCCGCCATCACCGCCGCGCGCCGTCCCGCTCCGAGCTCCGCCTCGATAGAGCAATCGCGGGCGGCCGTGCGGAAGTCGAGGCCGCCGCCTGGGCCCTCCGCTAGCCCCGCTTGGGCGCTGTCCGCCTGGCCGCCTTCTCCCCCCGGCCGCCGCCCGCTCCACTGCACGCCGCCCTCCCATGTGCGCCGCGCGGGCCGCGTGGAGGAGCTCTGCTCGAGCTCCGCTGGCCGCCCTCGACGCCGCCGCGAGGAGCCCCGCCGCCGCCGCAGCACGGGGAGAAGAGGAGGCGAGGCGGAGCGGCCGCGCGGGGAGAGGCGAGGCTGGCGAGCGGGGCGGGGATGGCGCGGCGAAGAGAGTAGAGAGAGAGGAGGGAAGGGCCGGCGGGGAATGAGTGGAGAGAGGAGGGGAAGCCGGCGGCAGAGGGGGGCGGCGGGGAGAAGAAGAGGCGAGAAAGAGGGGGAGCCGGGGAGGTGAGAGAGAGGGTGAGACAGTAAAAGAAGGAATAAAATATATGGTAGTTGATATAGAGGAATATGACAGAGGAGAGATGAGTGCGGGAAAAATCGAGATAGAGGAAAGAATTCTGATGATAAGGATAGAATATTCTCTAGGGGAAGCAGAGAGAGGAACACGAGCGAGCAGCCTCAGCGCCGCTTCCATTCCCGGGGATCCGGCCACGACGGCGCCGCCCGCACTCCCCTCCTATCCCAGCACCGCCTTCGTGCTGCCGATTGGTGCTCTGTTCTATTGTTTGCTACAACCATGAGCTAAATGCAGCACACCGCACACGCCAAGCATCATGCACTCCCATACCCCAAGTTTACACGCAAGTCTCAGTTCTCTGCTCTTTCCTAATCTCTCTTTGTCTCTCTCTTGCAATTACCGGTGATTCGTGATAAAGCTCTGAAGAACATGGTTATGTGTTGCTATTATTAAGTTATAGCAGTGCTATTTTTGGATGGAAAAGCCCCTGGTTGTGCATGTGCTTTGCTAATTGAAACGTACTTTGAAGAAATTTGTATGATAATTTGTGCATATTGTTTTTCGCAAATTATGAATATTCTAATTCATCACATTAACTTGTCAAAATTTGTGTCCTTCGACAATTGACTGAAAATATAGTGTTCAGTTACACTGCTATGTATAAATGGTAACAATGTGTCCTTTATGTTAGTGCAAAGTATTTAATTATCTCTCACTGGAGAGAATGCCAGGATTTAGTAAAAAGTTGCATATATTGGCATATTTATCCCCTTTGATGAACCATGGAATACTGATTGCATTATTCTTCTTAATCATTGGAAATAAAGTTGCCTAGAAATGTCCCTGGCTTCTTGAACGGGTCCAAATTTTCAATCTCACGCTTCTTGATTCACTACTAGAACACCTTGTCTGCCTTTCAAACCTTCTGTTGATTACTGTGAGATGGTTATTTCTAATATGTTGATTCAACAATGCTATGAAGACTAGATTCTATATTTCTTTTATCGATTCATCATTTTCTTCTAAGATATGTTTGTAACATTTCTTTTTGTACACAACACTTCCCCTTCATATATGCTGGCACATTAACTCAAATTATTTTCAAGATATGCCAAATCAACATTTATTTCTCTATGATTACTCAACTAAACATTTTTATTGACTCGGCATTTTTCTTATGAGATATCTAAGTTAATTTTCGTTATTATCTCATCATTTAATTTTGGCATATATTGGCTTAACATTTTATTAGACAGCCCATACTTTTTTAGGGATATGTTGAGGCTTAACATTTCTTTTATTGCTCACTTATGCTAATGTTTAAGCCGAATCAATATTTTTCTCTATGTCGACTAACATTTTTTTATTGATGTGGACATTTCTTCTTAGCTATCCTAATTTAACATTTCATTTGTTGGCTCAACATTTCTTCAGATATATCTTCACATTTCTTTTGTCGATGCAACATTTTTTTCTCTAAGACAACTCAGCTCGACATATACTAACTTGACATAATTCTGACATGTGTTGTCTTACCTTTTATTTAATTCTGACATGTGGACATTCTTTTCCAGATCAGGTCGATATTGGGTTTCAAAATATTTCTTGTCAGGGAACAAGTTGCCCTACCCATTACCATGTCCTTTATGATGAGAACCAGTTTACTGCTGATGCGCTGCAGTCCCTGACCAGCTCTCTTCCTTCATAAGAATCATTTTACTGCCTCTTTTGTTTACCTAACATCTCTCTTTGTTTGTGGGATGCAGCTATGCTCTCGTTGCACCTGTGCTGTTTCAGTGGGTAAGTTCTTACTGTATCTCCTTTTATTGCTTTGAAGCTTGATTCATATATATAAGCTCTTTCTCTGTGAACATTAAATGTGAGAAAATTTCAAACTTTTTGATATATAATAATCACCGCAAACTGGAGTAGGGTCACGCAACCTTTGTGGCAACATGTTTTTAAAATTGCTGGTGTATTGCTACGTAGATTGGGGTTCACTGATTGAACACAAATACATAGTAGTATTCTTAACGTCTCTGCAATGTGTCATCTGTTTCCATTGAAACAAATAGCCCAGGATATTGCTGTCAGCCCTAAACATCATCTTTATCTGCTGGATTCATGTTTATCATTTCTTTGTTATGGTCAATGTTGTAGTTGCTAAACAGTTAGTTAACCAGTCATGACTAATGGGGTGCTCATTGTTTTCATTGAAACAAATAATCAAGGATATTGTTGTCAGCCCTAAACATCATCTTTATCTGTGGGTTCATGATTATTACTCCCTCCGTATCGAAATATTTGTCGCCGTTGACTTTTTCTTACAACTTTGACCATTCGTCTTATTCAAAAAATTGTCGCAAATACTTAAAAGGATAAGTCAAGCTTAAAATACCTATAATAGTAAAGCATGTGACAAACAAAATAGATGGTACTTAGATAATATTTTGAATAAGACGAATGGTCAAAGTTATAGAAAAAAGTCAACGACGACAAATATTTCGATACGGAGGGAGTATTATTTGTTATAATCAATCTTACTCTCATTGTTTCCAAGTCTCGCCTTCCTACTATGCCCACCTGACCGCATTCCGTGCTCGCTACTATGTTGAAGGAGAGAGCTCAGACGGTGGCTCAACCCCTGGCAGCAGTGGACAGGCAGTAGCTCGTGAGGGGCCTGTGGAAGTGCGTCAACTTCCGAAGATTAAGGACAACGTCAAGGATGTTATGTTCTACTGCTGAGCTGCTCCAAGTTCGGCATACTGTCTTTCTTGTTGCTGGATGATCTCTTTTTTGATGATGCCAAGATGTTGGTGAGAGGTGGTTGATGGTTCTGGTAGTTTTCTTCTTACAGATACTTGTGGTCAGACTATTCTTACAAATAAAGTACGGTAGCAGGCCACATGGCTATTTTGTAACATATTTGTAACTTTTTTTCATGACCTGTTTACCAAAAGTTACATTTGAGTGCAAAAAATATTGATCTTGTTGACCTGAGAACTTCCGCATTCACGTGTGCCTTTGCCATCTGCACGCTTTGATGGTTCCGCATTCTTGATTGAATTACAAGAATAGAACATAAGTATTAAGATGATTTCCTTAATAAATATTTATTAAGGAAATCATCTTAAATTCGAAAGCTGACAACGTCTCTGAGATCATCAGGTAGTGTTAAAGTTCTAGTAGCAATAGTACTAGTAGCAGTGGAGTACTCGGGCAAGTGCTGACGTGCACATACATGAAAGATACATGACATACATGAAACAATGAAATTTCATACACTTCTGCGAGTAGTGTAGAACATCTATCCATGGTGTACTACAACATACATGAAACAATGAAATTTCATACACTTCCAAGTAGTGTAGAACATCTGTCCATGGTGCACTACATAATATACAGCACAATATATGCTATAAAGATTTTCATCCAAACAAGATGGAGCCAATTTAGTATTCAATACAGTTTATTTACATCCTTCTCTTGCTGACATCAAGTATGCAACAGTTCATGATACAAGATTACAATAGCATAATAATTACAAGATCGCTTGTTATGAAATGAAATTTCACAGATGCTTAAAAAAATCAGCTGTGGCTTCCAATTGAACTTCGACATGCCAACATGTTATGGATGCACCTGGAAACATACTGCAACTAGTCGAGACTCAAGACATACAAATTTCGAACACATGCAGCTTTAGATCATCCAGAGAGGTCAAAACAATTACCATTCACTTAATATTAGTTAAGACTACCATTCTATGTTTTCAAAATCATTCCCATTGGAAATACATAATATCTGAGTCACTGGCAATTATTTCCATTGATAAAGTTATATGGTCCATTTTAATGTTCCAAAATGTTTGCACCTATCGGTTATGACAATAAAAGATTGTAAAATTTGGTTTTAAAGGTCTAATGATAATTGTGGGAAAATATCTCAGCCAAGTTAATGAGAAACATTGCTACACAATGGAGGTATGAAGACTTTAGCAAATCAAAGGCACAATAAATAGTTACCATGGTAAATTTAGGTAGTTTCAGATAACATGTTACATTATCAGGAAACTTGGAATGAGATATAACCAACACTAACTTGTAACCAAATGCTTGCTACTGGCAACTACATAAAAAAGAAGTAAGAGGTATATTGGTTAATACTTACTCTGTAGTACCAATTAATTATGTTTGCCATCGACATCTCAAGTTAGGAAGCACCAAAATATAAACTATTTGAAATAGCAGTACATCTGCATCAAACATTGGCATATACAAATGAAAATGACTCGTAACAATTGTGAACATATGACATTAGCTATGAGAATTATCAGGTACACTAAGTGCTAAACAGAAAAAAGATATTCATACATAAGACTGGGATAAATTGTAGCAGATGAGGACTCATAGTGGACCAGATGCATGGTGTGTGATTAAGCATATCACATATGCAGCTGCTGTTGTTTCAAAAAAAAAACATGCAGCTGCTGAAACAATAAATAAGCAAATATTCAGAAGAGGTGCATACATAGCTAAGGGAGAGAAAAACTTAACATGCTTTGAAGCGTGACACAACAAACGAAATATAAACTAGGTGGTACCCCGCGCGATGCCGCGGGAATTTCTTAAATAATATTTAAAAACACTAAATTGATTGTATATCAATATTTTTTTTTGCAAACGACATTATACATGATTTAAGATTAAATTTGAAAATAGAAACACTAAGGTAATTGCATGGTAATATTCTTTTGCAAATAATATTATACATAAAAACATGTTCATTTTGTTGAGAAAGAACAACTCTTAAATAATTGATCATCTATGTATTTCTACCGTACGAATTTTGTAGTATTGTACTTGTAAAGACCATGGATACTATTGGTAATAGAAGACCGGTGGATGACATATACAGTGTGAATTTTGTAGCATTGCACTCGCAAAGACTATGGATGATATTGGTCGTAGAAGATCGATGGATGACATAAATGGAAAGTCCTAGTGGATGGATGACGTGGCAAGCTTGCATGTTGAGAGAAATCTATAGTGGGGAGCTAAAACATAGTTTTGTATGATTTGTAAGCACTTACAACAGTCCAAAGAAAAAAGTGTAATAGAACGAAAATAACAAATAACAAACTGTATCCATCTATCAGGCTACCACTATTCACCATATCAAACTTCTCTCTATCCTGAAGTCATTGTTTCTATTTACACAACAAATTCCTAAAACTTCATAGCAAGATATAGTTTCAGTAATACTGTTAGTACTGCTTCGGTAGAATAGGAGTATTGTAGCACTCACACACAAAAGAAACATCATAATAGAATGCTGGCTACAAGGCCAATGATTAAATAAATGATATTCCCGCTAAAAATAGACATACAGAGTAATATAATGGTAAATTAGTTCTATCCTAGCAGCAGGTTCATAAAAAGGAAAGTAGTATACCTCCTGAATGCTAAGCTAATGAATATTGAAGCACTTCGCATAGGGTATACCTCCTGAGAGAGTATGGGTGTTTGGATCATGCTTCAGGACTGTAGATTCTATGACCTCTAATACCAAGAGCTGCATTTTTTTAGGAAAATGTGTGTGCGCATTAGAAAAGAAATTATATATTTAGATGACAAACATAATAGAGTCAAAGCTAGGATCTGTAACCTTGTACGTTTTGACAGATTGCAAGGCTGTAGATCTGAAGATTGCATTCTGGGACTGCAAAAAACACATTGTTAATGCGATAGTGCTGTATATTAAAATTGGGTAGGGAGCAAATAATTAGTACACTACAAGTTTTTTATTCAATAATTCTTCCATGAGCCATACGGCACTTATGAGTGATACTATAAGGTAGTAAAGGTGTGAAAGGATCGAAAAGAAGACGTGAGGAAGAGGAACAATTAATACACTTGTAATACTGTAAAACCTATCTAGATGAGATAGTCAGGCTACGACTATTCACCATATTAAAGTTCTTTGTATTCTGAAATTATTATTTTAATTTACAAGACACAATTTCCTGAAATTTCATAGCAAGGTGCCAATGTATAGTTTCACAGTTTCTGCGATAGCAATACTAATAAATGATTAGTATCCAAAAGTAGTGTGGTACTCACACAAAAAGAAACGTCATACTTAACAAATGGTTTACCTGCTAAAAATTACACATACAGAAAAATTAAATTGGTTAGAGATCAATGTATATCCTAGCAGCAGGTTCATAAAAAGAAAAATACCAGACATCATGTTCACGTTCTTCTACAGATCATCCAATTCGCAAAAGGGTAAATAAAAATAAAATGCTATAACATAGACTACCTAATTTTTTAGCTAATATAAATACCTATTTTTAAGATAAAACTAGTGGTTGAAGTATTTGGCAAAATGAATGGTGAAAAGACAAACGATCATATTAAATTCTCTGGACTGATGAAGATTCCTACACAAATTCTTGGCTCAAACTGATTGATGAATCGCTAAATTCTCATTCTTGTTGATGCATGATGTTGATGTGTATTCTAAATCGCTTGAACCTTACACAGAAAATGGGTTCAACAACGTAAAAGAGTCGGTGAGAAAAACTGCTTGGTAGTGAATTCTGATAAGCTTTGACTACCAACTATACAGAGACATATTTGACTATCCCATATCTAATTCTCTATGACTATCGATCACTGTTGATGCTTCATAGAAGCTGCAGTTAATTTGCATTTTGCACTCAGCTACTTTGTGGTGACAAAGGGTAGAGCAGCAAAGATCAACAATCAGAATTTGCTGGTAGTCATAGAGAACACAGTATTACTGGTAGTCATAGAGAACACAGTATTACAGATTTTCAAAGCGAGCATAGATCTGATAGACAACTAACTGAAAGGAACTGAAAGGCTGGAATAGCATAGATTAATAAAAAACAAATTAGAGCAACTACCTAAATTGCAATACAAGTGTACAACAATCATGGGCAAAGGTAGATTTCTTTTATGCTGCTTAGGTACTGTCTTTGTGAGACATGTATTAAAAATCTGAAATATGGATTGGCAAATAAGTTCATTCACCAAAGGTGGAGTAGTACTACAAATCGAGGATCTGAGCGAGAATGATTCAATGCAATTTTGGCACAATGAATCTGAACAAAAAAAAGGCAACTATTAGCTTTTCATGACGATAAGAAGTCAAACACGAACCTTTCACTAAGCTGAGCGACTGAAAGAGCCTCCATTGGATTCCCTAGCAACACTGATTTCTTGGATGGATCTACCTCATGGTGATCTGCCATCAGTACTTGTTTGGACGGGGAAGCTTCCTATTGCGTGAATCTGAAACTATATAGCAATCGTAAGATGGGAATAGTATGGTCCAAAGAAAAATGTTGCATGGCTGAAATGTGAACTAGAGAAGATGCAGTGGAAGCTGGCGTTGCTCCTTGCTCATACTAGAGGGGTATGGTGAGACTTACGAGGATGTCGAGCTTGCGGCGGCGGCGGCGGCGGCGACGACAGTGGAGATGTAATTTGCGGCGGCATAGGCGACGGCGACGGTCGAGGTGTTGTAGCAGAGGCGGATCTTGAGGTGGGAAAGCAACTAGATGCGACGGCGGCGGCGGTGAGGATGGTGAGGAGCGTCGGCGGGTCGAGCAGAGGGGCGTCGATGGTGACGGAGACGGCGACGACAGAGAGGAGAGGAGAGAAAAGCTGCGGCGCAAGAACGCCGGCGGCGAGGAGAGAGAACGGAGGAGAAGAGAGAACCGTGGAGAGATAAGGTAGAGAGAGATAAAGGAGGAGAGAGAGAGGATGTATCGAATCGGTATAGGCGTTGTATACATCTTTAAACAAAAGAGTGATGAAAAGGTACTTTGCCAAAAAACCGGACTGCTCGGCACCTGGCCGCGCCGCCGCTCCCCGCCGGGGCTGCTGCTGCTGTCGGCGTGCCGTACTGCCCCGTGCAGCAGTACTTCGCGCTGCCGTAGGCGTTGCACGCGCTCTTGCACGCCACGACGGCGCCGCTGCCGGACGACGCGGAGGTCCGCAGGGCACGCGACGTTCGCGTCCCCCGCGCATGCCGCCGGAGGCACCACGCGCCGTTGAAGCCGTCGACGAGGCAGGGGAGGGAGCCGCAGCAAGAACACCAACCAAAAACTAATCAGAGCATAGCAAAACGAACAGAAGCTGAAAGCAAATCGAATTCTGCAACATGGGTGTGGCGTTTTCCGTGAAATTTGGCGACAGCTAGGGCCCAAAACCAATTACTAAAAACTAAGGTAAGCCCCTACCGCACTGAAAAGGCAAATCCGAAAAAGACGAAGAAATTCTCGCAGCGGCGATCGAAACGCGAGAGCCCAATCGAGAGAATCAGAGCACTCCAGCTGCCTCACCGCGCAGGTAGGTCCAGGACTCCGGCACTCCAGCTGCCTGAGCCCGAGCTGCGCCCACCAGCTGCACTCCCCCTGCGCCGCGCACCAGCGGGGCCCGACGCCCACCCTGCGCCCACTAGGAGCACCAGCACCGCCGCCCGCCGCCGCGGCCATGGGCGCGCGCATCAGCCCAGCAACAACCCACCCACGAAATCCGCGGGGCGAGCTCTGACTAAACCCAGGCGCTCGCACTGCACGCAGCTTGAAGCCACCGAGAGAAAGGGGAGGGAGAGCTGGAGAGGATAAGGTGAGAGAGAGGAGAGGAGGGGAGAGGATAAGGTCAGCAGAGACGTTTGTGAAAATTGATTTTCAGGTATGGGTCATCCGGTGGTCCGCGTTTGAAAATAGGCTTTATTTTTAGGTGCGGGTCGGATGGTCCGGATATTTGCTACGGGGTCTCTCTTAGTAACGACGGACGGTATTTTCTTCCGCCCCTGCAAAAGCATCGTCCCTAGAAATCTTTTTTGTGGTAGTGCGATTGGTCTCTTACTGCCACAACAAAGCTGCTGCAGCCGCTGCTGCTCTCTCGTTTAATCGCTTTCTTGGTCTATGGTAATATTTTTCTGCTTCGGATTAATTTATCACTCGCCTTTGACCTATCTCTTGTTTTATTAGCCGAAGCTTGTGCACGAACACGAACAGTCTTTGCGTCCAGAGAAACCATCTGCAGCGGTATGCAGTGGATCGTACTTGGGCCAAGATGAGATCAGTCCACTTGCTCTGCTGCATTATCAAAATTTGGGCTGTCCCTGTCCATTTTACTTTCATAACGCAAAATTCCATTCCACTGGTGCACACCAAAAGTTCACTAAAGTTCACTATAAAAAAATTCTCTTCACACCAAAATATCGACACATGTATAAAGTACTAAATGTAAATGAAGTTCAAAAACACAGTTTTGTTGTAAGCTTAATTAATCAATTTTTGGATAATTTTTCATAAAAACAAACAAAATGCTACGGTAACGGAATAATTACGAAATGACATAAAAGTCTCAAATTTAAGCTTTTAAAATCTAAACAAGGACGAAAGAAAAAAGCTTCATGGTCAGAGTGATATCCAGATCTGTCCCCAACCCCAACCAGAAGCTACCGGGGAGCGGAGACACGGATGAATCTCTAAGCTTTCCACCGGTTGCTCAAATGCCCATTGCCGCATAGTCTTCCTCGTTCTCCTATCCTTGGGTCCTTCCCAAGAACACAACACATGAGAAATCAGGCCAAAACAGCAAAAGATGAATCTAAGCAAAGGACCATGAGCATAGTGCTAGCAATTCAGTGTAGTATTCAAGCAACCTTCAGTCAAAGGTGCACGACAAACGACAACAAAGTAGAATGGAAAACCACATCACATGGGACTAACAGATATATGGATGAATTGGCTATCAAGTACTACTAATTCATAACAGGGAAAACGAAAAACAGTCACTGCATCTTCTGAGCATGTCAAAACACTACCTCTGCCATATGAATGCCAGATACTAAAGTGCATCGGTTCAGATAAGAAGGCTACATCAGTAACTGCAGCCTGAACATGAGTAGCATTTAGTTTCTCTCATTACAGTCACCAGATAGCTTACTTTACAGCTACAAGGAACCTAAAATACTACTACATCAATAGGAAGAACAAAATTTGCCACCGGCTTTACACATCCCTAGTGACCGCCACCAAGGCCCTTCAGCAGCTCCAGCATGGTTAGCCTCTTCCATGGCTCTTCAGCAGAGATAACACTGTAAAAGATACAGAGTATCAACCTTTATCTTAGACATAAATTTATGGATAATACATGTAGGGAGTCAACAGCCAAACAGACATGTATTATAAATAGAAGATTTCTGCAATGCTGAAGTTTAACCTTTAAGCAAGGCACAAGTTTTAAGTACATAAGAGTATTATAGCCCAAATAATACAACAAATTAGTATTGGCAGGTAAACTGATTTATAGTGCTCCAGTAGGGTTTAACCAATTACATGCACAGGTACGTTTTAACAATTTTCAAAAACACATGCTACATGCTACAAGTGTTGCACAGGTAACAGATGATAACTAGCTCATAGCAATCCTCTAATTTCAAAGTTCAAATCAAATAGAAAGCAACAAGTTGTCTCCATGTCACTCTACAATAAACCTACTAAAAACAGTTGTCACCCTGTCACTATTCACTAGTTCAACTCAAAAACAGGTGTTACAGAAGAATAATCCTGTAAATTTGAAGTGTGTCAATATTGACTGTGTTATAAACAAGTATGATTGTGTACTGAACTAGAGGACTAGAGTGCCTAGTACCGAGCAAGTTGCCAACAGCAGCGAGGCATCGCAATCCTATCAATCCAGGGTTCAACACAGCCCTACCAATCCGCAATCTACAGCCCTCCCAATCCAATCAACTGCTGCATAGCGACAATCGCCACAAAATGCCAGAAAGGACAGAGAGCTATTCTAATCCGTGACTGGGAAGAAAAAAAAAGAGGGGGAACCGTTGGCATGCCATACCTGACCCTTAACCTTGAGGTTGATGTAGGCATTGCACTCAGAAGTAATCGCCCAACCGTAATTCATGATGCCATCCATTCTGATGAAGGCGCAGGACAATTTCTGCCATTAGATGAGAGAAGCGGACACGGACGGCCAATTCAGAACCATGGGCATTAAAGGTATCCAAGAAATTCGCAACCCAATAACGGTAAGGATCCAACCGGTGAGCGTGGCGATCCCTCAAGAACTTCAGCAGAAGGTTAGCAGCAATCAGATCTATTTGAATTGCATTAAGAGTTGGGCCCTGATTGAATAGCACATATAACCCCACTTTTGCAAGGGCTCTTCTTTGAGCTCTGTTTGGAGTAATCTGCCCCACATTGTCAGGAGGGACAGCATACTCAGACGGCCCATTGTAATCCAAAGTAAGTTCAAGAAGATGGTTCGTCCTTACTGCTGCTTCCCACCCAGCCACACCTGGCAGATTCTGAATGATTGTTCGAAGCTGAGTATTAGTCATCACAAACCTTAGTCTATCGTAAATATCTTTCAGCAGAGATCCATAGAGGACGGTGGGGACAAGAGAAGGATGGACATGGAAACAACTTCTGGCACCAAAATCATTCCTCATCAAGTCTAAGAGGTGCGCCATATCAGGAGGAACCATCACAGCTGGATTTGGAGCAAACAGACCTTCGATAACATCAGCACCAGCAGCGTAGTTCAGCTCGAGTTGTTGTTCCAGCTGAGCTTGATCCAGATTTTCTATGACATTGATATTCCAAAACTTGACTTCACCCGTAGGGTAAAATCTAACATTGTCTGCAGTAAACTGGGCAAGGCAACGACCTTCTGCCTCCAGATCCCTCAAGATAACAAGTGATCTTGTCACCCGTTGACACATGCGAGTTGACTCATAGTATATGAATGTAGGATCATATTCCCCAGGCAGGACCTTCAAAATACCAACCATTGCGAAGTCATCAACTTCCAGGACCATAGGAAACAGGTCCATAAAATCCTCCCTTGTAAAACCTCCATCTCCGAACTGAGCATTTCCTTGACCATTCTGAAGGATGTAAACATCATAAGCAATAAAGGGTGCAGCTGGTGGAAGCTGGTCCATTGCTAGTGGTTAGGATACATACACCCTGAAAAAATAGTTATGACTGTCAGAAATAGCCTCAGGAAAGTAGGACTGACACCACTATCAGAACAACCACACTCAAACAGAAACAACAATCTTTTGTCCCAAGCAAGTTGGGGTAGGTTAGAGGTGAAACCCAAAAAGGCAAAAAGAAACATAAATTAGAGTTAGGGGAAAACAAAGGGAAGCAAAGATCACGCTTCAGGCACATTGATTGCTAGTCTCCAAGCGCTCCTATCCATAGCTAAAGCCTGAGAGATATTCCACTCTTTAAGGTCTCTAGCAAGCCTCAAACACAACTTTCACCATTGCAAATCACACCGAACCAGGCTTCTTCCCCCAACAAAGGGAAGCACAAAAATCATTGTATTTGGATCCGAAACAAATAGAACCAAACATTATAAATAGGACAAACAAATAGAAAACAGATCCGAACCAAACAGCACGACATTGTATTTGGATCTAACTATCATCATACAAACTTTAAGAAGACAGTTCGATGGTACGCCGAACAAATTAGACCAAATTTAAAATAACATTACAAGCAAATTAGAAATTTGCTCAGGAAAATCATTTACACCTATGTATAAGCAAAAATCAAGTCATACTCATACACTAGAGAGTTTCCTACTCTCCCATTCTACAAAGACTGATCAATTACTAAATCAGTATACAACTTCCATGCCCAGAATTCTTACAGCTAGGTTCTCACATGGGGAGATAAGGCCTCCAAGCTGTTGCTACAACCAAACCAACTAGTGTGCCAGAAAGAAAGGAAGTTTACACAAATATAGTCTATGGCAAGGAAATAGTGTATACTCTCACAGTACAATTCTCATGCGGAATGTTGAAGCGAATACTAATTTTGTTCATAGAGCTAAAACAAATACATCATGCTACTGCAGTACCTTTTACTCTTATTCATACACTAAGAAAGTTCAATGGCAAATACAGAGTACCGACTGTAGATTATTCTTATTCCATAAAGAATGCTAAGCTACTGAAAACAGTACATGACTTCAATGCTCAAAATTGTTGTTTCTAGATCGTAGCATGGGTAAAAACATCATCACCTCCAAAATCTAATACTGCAACAACCAGTATATCTTGGTAACTTACACAAATCTAGGGCCAAAACAGAAGGGCACGACATTGTATTTGGATCTAACTATCAACATGCAAACTTCGAGAAGACAGTAGGACAGCACGCAGTATTTTCACATGGACTTGAAGTTGGAGATTGCAGAACAAATCTGGATGGCACCCAGTGTCAGACCTGAATTATGTGACATGATTGGGTACTCCAAGGTAACCATCATCTTCTGTTATTTTCAGTATATGTCTTGTTTTGAAAAGTATGCTGGAAAAAGGCCTTTCTCAAATTGTGTGATGGTAAACTTGATTATGATTTTCTTTTTGAAAATATTATGAACATAATATTGTGAACATATGTTGCTAAAAACTGCAGGAGTTTCTGGTATATGCTGAACTAAGTTTATGATCTTGCAATGCTTAACTTAAATCATGTTTAAAGTTCATCCTGCTACTATTTGCTTGAGAATATTGAGATGCACTCCTGTCATTGTGTCACCTTTTAGGATATGTTTTCGGGTCAGGTCTGTCATGACTCTGAGCTGCTCTCCTGTCAGTTCTACTTTTCTGGTTCAACAAAAGCAAATACCTCTTCTTATTGTTGTTGAAAATTTGCAAAGTAAAGCATATTGGGTACCCTGGTTCTTAGCAAGCTTAGTGCATGTGTTAAGGTTGGCTCTGTCTCTCTACATGTTTTTGCTGCTAGGACTTTCTTCATTTTTTTCTAATTCGACATGAAGTATAGGTCAGTGCGATCAAAGTTCCTGGTTTTGGGGAGACCAAAGCCAACTGACTATAACCCCCCTCTATTTCTTATACAATACGAAACAATGTAAAATTCCCTCCTTTCTTATTTCAGTTCAAGAGAGTATTTTCTTATGTACAATATAATAATTTATTTGACCTCAATTTTTTATTTCTCTCTCAAAGATTTCTTGGAAAATGAGGTCAAAGTTGAGTATCCATACATGCTTTTCTTGTTGTTTCCATGCATTTTCTCTGTTTGGTAACCTTCCTTGATTACTTCAGAGGAGAGAGGTCTATGATACTTGGGAGCAATATCTTGGAATAGAGTATAGTGAATCAGGTATGCAAGCCTCTCCCCATCAGTCTTCACAAGCATAAGAAAGGATCTGTCTCCAAGCCTCCAAGGTATGATTGAAGCCAGCTCCATTCCATCTGCTTTTCCAATCAATTGTCTCATTGTCTGCAGAACATGTTCATAGATATTATGCATGTCTAGGAAACATGGATCTGCACTTGTCTGTACTCTGTAGTGTATCCAGTAATCTTGTAGCTCTGTAGTGCATCTCTATCTTTTGGTTGGTTATTCATG